>OY728151.1:75827444-80827444 GCA_963277665.1 Viscum album | reverse complement strand
CATTATGAAACACTATTTACCTTACACAACATTTAGGTTTATCTAGTGTAGGATTATTAAAGTCATGATAATTTACACTAATGATGTTAGAATATAGATTTCAAGTGGTTAGTGATGTTTTTTATGCAATTTTTTCTAGTAGATTGTATCGTTTTTTATATTATTTTTAATATCATCTAACAAACCTTCAATGTAATACATGACACTTATTTTATTATTGGTGGTTACATATAAATGATTCCCACATCATCATTTATTATCCAAATTGTTCGTATTCACATTTTTGGAACCATATAAATTATAACATATTAATCATATAATATCCATTAAAAAATTTCTACACATCTAAAATGTGTTATTTTTTATGGTAGTTTTTGTGGTTCTAAAGTGTTCTAATAAGTATTATTGAATGTTTTATTCATAAAAATGGATATTTTAATTTTGATGGATTTAGGTATATGAAATGATTAAAACAATATAAAATTATTTTTATCTAGGATTAATAATATCAATTTTCCTTATTTCAGGAGATTTAAATCTGAATACATTATATAAATAAATATATATTATGGTGTTATACATGTGTATGTTATTTATTGTTTACTATTGAATGAATTAGGTTTTATTATCATCACTCATTATGAAATGAAAAATAATGTATTCTATTGTTATATGAAATATAAATTATCAATTTTTTTTTCAAAATATAGATTATATAATTTTTTGTGATCTATTTATCCATGCTTTCTCAAGTCTTATATAAACAAATTGCGTGTGTGTGTGTGCCTATGTGAAACACATATATTACATATGTGTAAAAGGATTAAGAATGATATTTTTATGATCTAAATTGGCCTAAAATGGGTTAGTTGGGATATGTTGTGTGAGATTGGGTTATATAAAGATTTATGAATTGTGTGGTTTTAGTTTTGGTCTATTTTGTTATTTTTTTGTTTCAACCATTTTCAAATTCACTTTATTCTATTTAGTTCCAATTATATTCTTCAATGTTGTGTATTTATTTTATATTATGATTATATATTAAGAAATATTAAAAACTATTTTTTATTGGTATATTGTTTTTACTTTATCAATATTGGTTATAGTTATTATATGATACATAGATGTTCTACAAATCGACACATCATTCCAAATAATATATAGAGTGTATTTTATCATGAAACTACAAATTGAGTTTAATATGTTTCTTATGTTATAACGTTTTGATTCCCCTTACTTTTCTCTAGATTTTGAGGATTTGGAACACCAATCGTGAAATGCTAGTGGATCTCCTAGGTTGTGTGGTGGGTTTTGTCAATCTAGTCAATGAGTTATAGTCCTAAAAATATAAATTTATAAACTATTCACATGAGTTTTGAAATATTATAGGGAATCACTTGTTTTTATGAAAACCACATAAATAATGGGTGTACCAACCCTATAGATGACTTTTACCTCATCGTGTGGATTATGAATTGTTCGAAGTTGTTATATATATGACTAGTGGAGGACACAAGACTCAAAACTATGGCGGTCTATATCTACCTAATTTTTCGTTATCTCCCATTCTCTTGTAAAAATATATCATTTTAAGTGTTTATGAACCTATGTATACTCCAACAATTAATTGAATAAGACTTTGTGATCAATACAAATATATGGAACTCCATTTTCAAAAAATAAAATAGAAAAATACTAACAGGATAATTAAAGATTATTTAGTATTAAAATTGTTAAATATAATTTAATATGTCATATTTGAATGTCCATATATGGAAATCAAGTGATCAGATATACAATAAGTCCAATAAGGTCACAATAAAATAGTTTAACTCATAATCTTTAATATGTATGCCTCAAAATGAATACATGAATATGTCATTATTGTGATAATTATTTAGGATCAAACAATATAATGTCTCCAGTTAGAATTATGTATTGTTTCCCTTCAAAATATTATTCATTTTTAGATCTATCTATATGATTCCTGTTGTTGTGATACAATACATGTTCACTATCATATATGTAATATTAGGATAATTCATTTTCCATGAAAATTAATGTGAGTGTAATGAAATGCATTTTCTATGTCAGTATGAAATGTGGACTTTACTCACAAAATATGTTATTTTTTATCACACAATCTATACCTCATCACTATTGATAAAACCAAATAATATCTCAATTTTAGAATATATATATCATGTAACCAGGAATTTTTTCCATATCTGATTCACTCTGGTCATCCAATGTGGGTTTTCAATTCCAAACCAATATCAAGACAATGAGTCTTTTTCGTCCATATTCCACATTTGTATTGGATCCATTGCAACTCAGTCTTTATATAATCTCATCATATTTAACATCTCTATTTTCATCCATAGACACTATTTATCTGTAGGGCCACCACATTTGTACCATATTTGGATGACTCTGTATTTCAACGATCACACAAATTACTATCCATATATTTTATATCCTCAATCTATCCTCCAATAATATAATATTAATGTTATTCCTTTGACCAATAAAATATCTTCTTTAAAAAATTTCATATGAAAAAAATTTAGAATCAAATGTATGATGGGAATAATATTGGTCATTACAACTATAGAAAATGAAACATTGAATATAGAAAATTTTGATGATTTAAGATTAATTGAATTAGGGAAAACATTAATTAAAAAATCATTAGTTAATAATAAAAATTATTATAAAAATAATGATGTAAAATAGTTAATATTGAATAATTATTCACAAGGAATCATATAAATGTGTTCAATATCCGGTATAAGAGAATTATTAAATATTTTTTTAATAATTAATAAAACAATTTTTTGACTAACTTAATATCATATTTATTAAAATAAATAGATATCATCATATAATAAAAAATATTCTCTCAAATCTAATAAATACAATATGATGAAAAATAGGAAAAAAAATACTCACAAAAATTGTATAATGACTAAAGCATCATAATTAAATGGAGATTTGACCATTATCTTCTGATGATGATGATTTGAGAAAAAAAATAAACGAAAACATCTCTTTGGTTATAAGATCACAAATTATGGAAAATATCCCAGATAATGGTGTAATTATTTATTTCAAATTACCTATTATAATAACTACTATATTGATATTGAATCATGCAATTTAATATTATGGGATACAAATCATCAGAATTATTTGTATACCACTCTTAAGAGAAACTCACAATTTAATATAAAATATTTTTGTTTGAATATTTGTCTACATACATATTTTATAGTTATTAAAAATTCTAATTCATATAGATAAATATAAAAATTGTAATATATTATATAGGTTTTGAGACCCTTGAATCCTTTACTAATAACCTGTAAAAAAATTTCCAATTTAAAAATTTAATATAAATAAACAAATTGATTTAAATAAAAATATAGGCCAATCGTCCAATCAAACATTCTAGTATTTTCATCCTTAAAATCAGGTCACACACAAAAAAGAATGGTATTAGCATTAAATTATTTCTCACTCACCAAAATTCTCCTGATTATATTCCTACGTTACCATTAATATTTCACAAATGAAATCACTATCTCATGATAAATATTATAATACCCTTTAATTATACCTAATGGGTACCATTCCAATGTGGTTTTATCAACATTATTATACTCAACAATAAAAATAATATGTGGTAGATCATGCACCAAATTTTCATTAATAACACATGGGTATCATTATATAGATTATCTATCCTTAATGTTATTTGTGTGTGATAAGAAACATATAACACATTTCTTAGGATTTTAAATTGAAAAATAGTACTTTTGGAAATATTTCCAAACCAAATATATTTAAACTAGGTTTGGGTGTGGTGATTAGGATTACAGTATCACAATCCTTGATCCCTAAGGGTCCCAATCAGATATCCATATAGTACATCTGACCACTCTAGTTTACCCACATGTACTCTTCAGTAATAACCTCAACTCCAATAACATGAATCTGGTGGTTATTTTAATATATTGTTATAATATATAATTTTTCAAATCCCATAGGTTTTGATACTTTATAATTATTTTGTTAATATATACATTATTTATTCTCATAATTTTTTTTTAGAAATTAAATAAAAATTACAATTACAATTAAAACAATGTTTTTTCTCAATATATATCACTTAAAAATAAATAAATTTCTAAATTTATACATCATTAATATAATAAAAAATATTAAATGGTGACTTGATATCTCTATTAAATAGAAATATATAGCAGATTTAATAATAGAATTCCCAATCCTGCAACAATATGTTTGAGATTTATATTAATTAAGTTGTCAATATAACTAATATCATAAAATACTAATATATAAATAGATGACATAGATGTATAAACAATCAAATATATAATAATATTATGATTTATACTGACTGAATCCATAATTTCAGACATCAAAAATTTTCCCACACAGATTTACGCAACAATATCAAACATGAATATATAATGAAAACATCGAATAAAAAAGGTAGTTTATTTTAGAATACCTACATATGCATCAATGTGATATCTAATTTTGACATTTCGATGACTATATAATTTAAAAGTGTTCATATTATAAACGAATGAGTGTGTAATATATTATATATTCATTATATATTAGTTATATAAAATATTATTTGAAAAGTATAATAAGATATTTCAACATTTTCTCTATTAAATAAATAGAAAATCATTTCTAGAATTCATTTAAATAAATAATGTTGATGAAAAATTTATAGAACATAAATAGTGATACATCAAAAATAATTATTTATGATTTAAAATATAAATAACACATACATAGAGTCATGAAAAATCTATTTCAAAATATAAATAAATACCTCATTATTTTAATAGATTTGATAAAAAAATATAATATAAAAAATTGAATTTATTGTTATTATTAGAACTATTGATGAATTTAAGGGGTATTCATAATAAATTATGTATTTTATAGTGGTAAATAATGATAAATCATCAAATTTAAAAAATCATTATTCTCACATCATAGTAATGAAAGACAAAATATTTCATACTACGAAAATGAGAAAACATTCCTTTTAAAAGAATGAATATATAAATATAATCATATAAAATTTAATATTCATTTGATAAAGAGGATGATTATTAATGAAATATTAAAAAAAATAGAAATGTAAGTTAAACATTACCAACTAAAATGAGAAATATGGCCTAATTTCATTATAATAATTCCATGGGAATATTTATTATCCTAACGGAAAACATAAGGTATAAAAATGAAGACTAATGAGACAAAAATATAATATATATAGTGTTATAAATAAATATTTTATAATTCCATTAATGAATTATTTTAAAACAAGCAATTCTATTAAAAAGAAACTATAATATAAGCCTTTATCTTTGAGATATTTATTGATTAACATTTCTAACCTCATGTAACATAATTTTTAATTTAATATAAATATATTTAAAAACATTATTTATATTTTTCAATCTGTATTCTATCGTATTATAATTCCTCTACAAATTTAATAGTAAATTTTCATTAAAATCAATATTTTTGTTCGAAATGTCCGATCCAACACATATGTTCCAATATAGAAGATATGATATTTACACCATCTTAAAGGACTAATAACCTACAAATTTTTTATAATAATTTAATTTATACATTATATTTAAGGATATATTGTAATGTTAATTTTATAGAACTTATAAAGATAATTTTCAGGCAAATCATTATAGTTTCATTTATTAAAAGTTGTGGGTTCATATAATGTTTAGATAATAATATCAAAAATAAATATATAATAATAGTTTATAATTTTAAAAATTTTGTAGTATCAATATTATAATTTTATATTAAAATTTTAGAAATTTCTATAATCATGCATGACATATTCATTATAAATTTTTTTATATTATTGGGAAACACAACCACAATAAAAAATGTTATGATAGTTCAATGGGTAAATAAATGTTATTTTTAATGATATTAATAATTTTTAAGAGTATTAATAATGCTATAAATTTCACTTGTATAAATTTATTAATGTTTTTTTCCACCATCCATGTATAATGGTGGTGAGAAATGATATACATTTTTTATAGAGGTGGGGGTGTTCACATACACAATTGAATTTTTCTCATTATTTAGTAGCAGCGAGGTAATGGAATTAGATAATTATATGTCATTAAAAAAGTATAATAATTATTCATTAAACTCATAATTTAAACAATCAATTTGAGACATTGATGTATGTGTGGTTCATATATATTGTTGTCTATAGGTACGCATAATCAATTTTTTTTCCTTATATGGAATGAAGGAAGGGGATGGTAGTTCAATAAATTAATTTTTTTTTTATATTTTAAAATTATATAAATTTTATTACTTATAGATGGTTATAGAAAATTTATATATTGTAGAGGAATGTTTAAAAACAAATGATCACAGTAATGTTGATTCCATTTTTTTCAAATAGGGGATCACTAATTAAACATTATTATAGTTTTCTTTTGGTTTTATAAATACCTATTTCTCTTATATAAGGAGTTTTCAATGGGAATTTTGAAAAAAACAAATTCACCATAAATTTCCCCAATTAGTGTGGATATGTGAGGTTGTGATATGATCTTTTTATAATTTTAATGACAGGAACCCTTGTTAATAAATTTAAATTTATAATGAAATTTTTATTTTTATGGGATTCTACTATAAAGAATAAAAATTACATTATTCAGGTTGGTCAACATACATAAATTGAATAAAATTATAAGTATGATTTTTAGATTTCTCTAACGTTGACCAATTAATGTTTTAAAAAAATTAAAACATTTCACCCTTAACAAGGTGACTAATGCTTTACAATAGTAAGAATATTTTATAAATAAAAAGTGAAGAATTGTAAATAATATTAATATTATGATTCACAGTATGGATTTTATTTAAAACTTTTTAATTTTAAATGGAATTAAAAAAAATATTAATCAAAATATGTATAATCCAATAATATTTTTCGTAAATATTCTTATAAATGTAAAAAAATAATTTATAATAAAATAATATTATTAATGGGTCACTATGAAATTCCTCATATTATAAATAAATACATTATTTTTGTGATAATTATATCACATGAAACATATCATGTAAGATTCTAATAAATGAGTTAAATATAAATAACATGAACGTGTTTTTCAGAATTTAATATAACATGGTTTTTATGAATTCTTGCAATAGTATCAAAATTCAAAATAATGTTTTTAATTGATATATTTTTTTCCAATGAAACAACTTTTTTAAGGTTTTGTTTTTATATATTTATAAATCATGACTGTTTCTTAATGACACCATTGAAATAATGTTATTTGATAAAATGGTGTGTTTAATTATTCACCCCAAAAACCATAAATATCATAATAGTATAAAAAATTTACAATTTACTAATTTTTTAATTTGAATAATATATTATATTAAATATAAAATAAATTATCTCCAAAATTATGATTTTGAATATTTAAATGAAACTATATAATACATTAGTAATGCTTTATTTCAAATAAAAACTATATTTTTGTTATTAGTAATGATGATTATTTTCATAATTACCTCTTATTTACTATATAAATTATAAGTCAATTTTAACAGTTCTAGAAAATATATGTTTTATGAAAATGATATTTAATTTTAGATTAATTTAGCTTGTACAAACACAATCCTGAAAATAGGTTCATTGTAATAATTTACATTCAAAATGATTATAAACCTTTATCAATGCATATTTGACTTATCTAAAAAACATTATGCAATAATAATAGTCATTTTAATGAAATACAACCCAATAAATAATAGTAATTAAATTATCCAGTAGAAGAATTGTTTATTAAATAATTTAATTTTATTATTAAACTTTCAACATAAATTATTATTTAATAATAATATTTTTAATTAAAATATATTCATAGATTATTAAAAAATAAATCTATAAACAAATGTAATTAAAAAATATATGTTGCATTTTTTTCATGAAAATTGAATTTTTTTACCAATCATTAGAGGTTTAAAACAAAATGTAATATTTAATTACTTCATATATGTTACATCCTTTTATATTTTAAAACTTGTATCAAATTTTGTTAACCAAATAATTAAAAACACATTATTTATATGATTATATTAAAATAACAATAAAAATCAATATTTATTTCAAATAAAATATCATTTTAAAATATAATTATTAATATATTAGTATCAATAAATCTCTATAAAAATAAATATAAATGGATACATTAAAACACATAGGCTAGTGGTTAGCATTGTTAACCAGTTACCCAATTGTCATGGGTTTGATCCCCATGGCCTCACAATATGTGAGGGTTTTCACATGACCTCTTGCCTACCCATTAATTGTAAAAAAATTTAATTAATAAAATTTAGTTATATATAATAAATTAAAAATCCCTAATGTGATGAATATGATTATAAATGAGTTATTAATATTTTCCAAATGAAAAAAATGTATTAATAATTTATATATATATTATGAAATAATAAATCATGATTTTTTTTATATAAAATTATTATATGTTAAATTATACCACCAAAAATATTGTATGACATTGAAATTTAATTTATTCTTACCAAAATTTAAATATGGGTACATACATATAACCTCGACTGTATATTTTATAATGATAAGTAATTCAAAATTTACTAATACAAATACTAGTATTTATTAAGTAAATTTTACTGAATACATGTATGTAACATTATAATACTAATAAATATGATGATTTAGTTAATTATACTATTATTTTTAAAATGCCTTTCCAATATAAGAATTATTATAATTACATTAAATTTTCTTATGTTTTTGGGAATTATTTTACAAAAATGAATGTTAATGTGATAAAATATTCATACTATACTTTTTCAATTTACATGTGTCTAATTTTATACTTATGTCATTGTTTAATAAATTTCAACCTTTTAATTATTTCATATTCTAATTGATAATGAAAAATGATTAGTTTTTCATCTATAAAGAACAAAATTCTTCATTTTTTATATCATGTGATCGAGAGAGTAGTAAATGATTTCATTAAATTATTATCTCTTTATAATAAAACTTGATATGTATCTCTTGTTTAGAAAATATTAAGTATGAAGAAAACATATTTTGGAGTGTAAATTCATTATTCATAGAATCCAAAAAAATATCACTATATATATTTCTGTAATTCATTAACAATTAAATTTTCAGTAAAAAAATCAATAGATCAAATAATATTATTTAATGATTCATCTGTTATTTCCTCAAAACATAAATTTAAAAATTAAATTATCATACTGATAAATGAATATATAAATATAAACCGATGTTATAACAATGTTTTTTTAAACTATAAATTTTATGGGTATCGTATCTAAGAGTTATCAATACACTCTCCATTATTCTAAATTTCCACTATTTGTATTGATTAAAAAAATTCCATCTGAATGATTGTGGATGAATAATTGTTATATATTGACAAAAAAGTTTTTGTCTGTCCAATACAAAAATAAATGTTAGAAAATACTAATCTTATATTAAAATTATCAACTATTATTTCATTTGTGGTGTCCTATTTAGCTAAAATATTTTTATAAGCATAACCTTTCCCAATAGAACTGTTTTGAAGTAAATTCAAATTATATTTGGGGAATTTATTTTCATATAAACTCATGTCCTTAAATATTATTCAGTAGACCATTCATTTTAGTTCATGATTTAGATGGCTGATATCTCTATAATTGAATCAAATTCACATTACTTTCAAGAAAAATACATTGTGTTTCTTCAAATATTAATTTCATGAGTGAATTCACACTTTTAATCTCTTCCCTTTTTCAACATTTTTCTTTATATAGTTATATTACATTTTTTTTATTTCGTTCTATTTATAAAATAATCTCATATAAATCTTTTTTAATATAGATATAAGTTGATATGAAATCATTAGATATTTAAATTATTTATAGGCCAACACACTTCAATGGAATGGATTTATCCCATTAATGTATCAATTATTCTTACAATATAGATCAGATATTTATTCACCATAATTAATTTCATATCATTTTATGTTATCCTTTTATATAATTTTTCCACCTCCAATTCTTCCAATTATAAAAACTCCCATTCCATATCAACACTTTACTTATTTGGAATGAAATCTTTTAATGAATATCCTATTAAAATTATAAATTTCAATATACTATATCTCTAATTACTTCATAAAAACATAAGGAGTTACCTATATTAATTATAATTCATATTAAATAATAAATTTAAATAATGAACATAAATTAATTATTTCCCAAAAATAGTAACATAATTTTGAGGGTCTTGTTCAACAACTCATCTAAAAATAGATTATCAATTCCATTAAAAATGAAATTTTATCCTACAAATAGTTATCATATATCACTAATTCATAGTGTGAAGAATAATGTTTCTATTATTTTCAAATATAATTATCCACATCATTCCAAAATATTTTTACAATCTTCCTAACTCAAAATTCTAAATTGTGGACTCTCTTAAAAGTGAAATTGGTATTTTGATTATAGGATTTTATATATTAATACATAATTATAAGGGGTTTGATATATTTAAAATAGAATAAAAATAATTATATCATATTGTTTTTATCATTGATCAAGTAAAAAATATAATTTTTACGTAAAATTTCATGTTCATTATAATGTATTAAAATAATGTTTAGAATAATTATGTTTGTATAAAATTTAATTCAATTGTTCATACTAAACATTAGTTGATACCAAATAAAACATTATTGTTTGTTATAACATAATGATGTTTTCTATAATGATAAAATGATATAAAACACATTATATTTAACACCATTATTAATTAGATTATTTATATCAATATACTAGATACGTTAAAGATTTTATTGTCACATTTAAATATATGAACATAAAATTATTTAACTATGATACTTATTATTTCATCAAGTTTTATCAAAAATAATTGTTTGTTCACTATGGGTTCCCTTGGTATAATAAAAAAGTTAAAGGGGATATCCTAGATGCCTATTAAAGAAAGATAATAGAGGATGTTATTAATGAATATCTAAGGATTTATTAATATGGATGAGATAAATAACAATTAAATGAAACTTATAACGAATATCATGAAAGAGGAATACATTAAATAATGAAAAATATAAAATAATCAATCCCAGAGAGAGTAAAAAATAATTTAATTGTATTATAATTCATATTTTTGAGCCTTATAATTTAACTATCAAGGTGTTCTTCAATTACATCATACAAAAAAATTTATGTAATTGTCCAATTACCCAAGCCAGTTTGATTCATAAGATCAATATATGCTTCAAGGGGGTGTCTAATTTCAATACCCACATATCAATAATCATGTTTAATTAATTCATTATATAATGTAATGAAAATAGTATGAAATACAAAATAAATATAGATTTTTGATTCACATTACTTAATAAAATAATTATATGAATGTGAATGTTTTCCGTAATAAATAAATTAAAAATAATAATATAATCCATAAAATAAATTTATGTTAATTTTATTATTATAAAATACTATCAATTAATAATAATAATAATAATAATTAATGTATATTTACATACATGATAACATCTTCATAATAAAATTAAAATGTTTCACTAAAAAACGATGAAATTGTATTTTTTTTGGAAAGATTTATAAAAATGAAAAATTTATCGAATAATGGGAGTATGATTTTCTTTGAAAAAATACGGAATCATGTAATTGATTGTTGATCATGAATAAATTACATGATGATATAAAAATAATATAATGATAAAATATTTGAAAAAATAATCTTTTTAATCTATTTCAAATTTATTGAAATTAAACCACACAAAAAACATATAACAGACTCCTCTCAATCCATATTAAATAATGTAACTTATGGTTTAAAATTAATATAAAAAAACAATTTAATAAAATATAATTACATATCTCAATAAATTTAATTATTATATATATGGAAGAAAATGATGTTCTTCCAAATTGGATATGTAAGGTCGAAATTTCATATAAACATCTCGTATATTAATTTTCAATATATAGGGGATCTAACACCCCAGGTAAATAAAGAATATGAAATTTTTATATTTATCCATAATTATGAATAAAATGTTAATATTAATTTAAAGGGAAAACTTTTCTTGATGGCATACCCAATACGCAACAACGAGTTTCTTGGAAATCTTACGTTGCACTCTAATAATAAAATAATATTATTTTAAATGGTAGTTAATGCCTTGCCGTTTTATTGGTGGGAATTAAAAGAACTAACTACAAAATGATTATATATGTTTTTCAAATATTTTTACTTTTCTCCAATAAATGTTAGAGGTTTAAAATGCGAATGAATCCAAATTTAAGCGTTAATATTTTAATATTTTTTAAAGGCTGATTATCCACCTTTTGATGGAGAACCCTTTATAAATCCACTAGTTGAAAAATTTATATGTTTTATTGGCCCAAATAAAATCATTCTTTATAATGAGAATATCAAAATTTACTTTGTGTAAATTTTTGGTATTTTTCTGATAATGTTCATTTTTTAATGAATAGTGAAAAATATTGTTTTTTAATTCAAAAACCCTTTTTAATCTAATTTATTTATATGATTAGATTATATTTTGAATTAGTTTTAAAGTCCAATTATAATATATTTTTACTATTTAATCCAATAGTGGTCATTGGAATTAATTTCACATTGAAATTGGACTTAAACTAGTGTCAATCTTTTGATATATATTGTTTCATAAAAACACGCTATTTGTTCTCAAAACGGGAATTAATTTTAAAATTAATTAATGAAACTTATATGTTTTTAATTTTAAAAAACAGACATCATTTTTGAATTCGGAATAACAAATATAGCTTAGGGTGAATTTTTGGTATTTTTCTGAAAAACATAAATTTTTGATGAATAGTGAAACCACTAAGTGGTAGTTAAAAAAACTGATATTTTGTTTAAAAGAAACTTTACCACTTCTGTTATTTGAATTTCAAAAATCTGTCATACATGGTTTTCATTAGAATGTAAAAGTTGGTTCAATGGGATTAAAATAATTTTTTTGGTGAATAGTAACATTTATGTTTTATTAATCGTGATTAAAGCTAATTAGTGTAATTTAAGGAAAAGATAATGTTATAATAATATGAAATGACCTTGAAACATATAGTACCCTTATTTGATGAGTCATTTCCGACCAAGACAATCCATGGGTCAACTTGGGGACCCCATGGAACCACTTTGGTAGGAAAATGACATTAATAATTTTTTATTTAAAGTTAAAATAAAAATGTCACAAACATGTATTGTTACACAAAAACAATTTTTACATGGATTTATACCAGTAATATTTTTTACTATAAATATTCATTATAATGATAAAACTATTTCCAACATCATGATATTTTTTTATAATTGTTTGACATTAAATAAATTAATTTATTTATGACACTGTGATGATGTAGTGATTACCTCATAAATGAACGATTTAATTAAAATGAGAAGATAGGGTAATATCTAAGTCTTAGACTTTTCAAAAACCTGTTGGATGGGTGGACATAGAAACATTATCACCTTATCCTAGAAATATATCAATTTGGGACCTTTAAAATCTGAAACTCATTTTAATATAAAGAAACATTTTATAACATTCCATGAGTGCCCCCCCCTCTCCTCTTATAAAAGGCCCACACCCCTATCTCTTTACAAACACCTCTCAATCCATTGAATCGGCCAAAATCTGATAATTGTATCTCTCCACATCCCTCTCCTCATCCTAGAAGCCTTCCCTTAGCGAGAAAGCTCTTAAAGAAACCCTTTTGGTTCAAACCAATGGGAGTTTCCCGATTTAAAGGTAATGTCTTCCCTAATGTTCTCATGTTTTATTTTGCTTCTCCAACCCCCTAAACTATTTTTATTCATATATTTTGTAACAAAAAAAGTATATTTAATATAATATGATGTTATTAGTAGAAATATTCGAGCTACATCTACACACACAACCATCTAATGGTTAATGAACATACTGTTTCTGTGGATGGTGAATTACTGCCTCACGAAACGATGATTGTTCTATATTCACCTACCACCTCTCATGGTGGCCATTATGATGGAACTATTTTTTATATGATATATATTATATTTATGTCCTCTCTATTCTTCTTTATTTTATATTTAAAACATACATTTATACTTTGCATGTTGTGAAAATGAGATAATTTGATACGAGGAAGTGTGGACTACCGCCCCCTCAAGTGATGTGACTCATTCAGGCAATACATGGAATGTATAAAGAATGAGATTAATTAACATACGTTACCTATATAACAAATATATTATACTGGAATTAATATATATATATATATATATCTAATTTATTTTTAATTCAATTAATATGATAAAGATATGAAACTAGCATTCATGCGTACGTACGGCCTACCATCTACATAAACTGTGCATTTCATTTATTTTTATCTCCAAATGTTATGGAATAGTATAAAATGAATATTTAATATATATATATATATATATGATATTTAAATCATTAATACCATTCTATAGGTGATTTACTTATAACTACATGGACAATCATTTTTGAACAAGTTCATTTTTGACTCATGTACCAAACATCGAAAATAACATCTGATATGAACTCACATTATTTACTAATTATTATAACATTATAATATGTTATATGACCTGAATAATAATATTTAAAGTATTTCCTTAAGAAATTATAAATTGAAAAATGTTTATTATTCAGTCATATAAAGAAACGAACAAGAACAAGTCGAACTTGAGCTAAGGGATCCTACCTCTCTCTTTCTGTTTAAGTACTCTCTTTTATGTAACATACTTTAAACTCATCTTTCTTATGTTGGGGGATGTTATTATATATTCCTATTTCTGTAAATTTCATTTTTATATGATGATAGACCCTATTTGATCTCATAAATCCATTTTTTTAAGTTTTAAGTGGCGTCGTTAGGCTGCCGAGTTTTCGTAAAGGATTTTTCATCTCACTTTTATTCCCGTGAGATTTATGCTACATTTTCCACCATTTCCTTTGAGGGGTGTATGTACAGACCATTATTCTAATATTTTTGTAATATACTTTAATTTATTATTATTTACATAAATGATGTATATTCCGTCTTTCATGGGGTGTACATTTTGAAAGTTACCCAAATCGGTAAGGGAACCTTTCACCCTCCTCTTTTTAAAAGACTTATTTTGTTATGTCTTTTAATTTACATATTATTATGTTGGGATATGTTCTTCTATATCCTTATTGATGTAAATTTTATGTCCATGTGATGAGATACCATTTTCTCTCTCATCAATTATTTTTCTGAATTTTAAAGTGACGTCGTTAGGCTGTCGAATTTTTGCAAGGGAACTTCATAAATCAATTTCAATTCTTTGGGTTAAACTTGTACTTCTTGATTATGTCATTCTATGAATATGTGTGGATGAAATATGATTGTTTTACACTGAATATCCACCTATATTTGGTGTATTTATATTTTTCACACATAATTATGTCATTTCATTATTCTTTCACTAATGGCGTGATCCATGATAGGTATTACATCTCAATTTCTTCTCATTGAGAAATTTCTTAATGATATCCACTTTTATTCTTTTATAAAGTGTATATACAACCCCTTTGACTTTACATATCCATATTATGTCTATAATAAAGTCATTTAAATGTTTTTAAAATGGTCTACTTTCATGTGGCTTATAATTTAAATGTTCAAAATGGAAAAGGGCTCTTTTATTAAAACAATGTTTCAAATAGTTTAAAGATTTATTCTTTTAAAAATTTATCATCCATGTCCATGTTTTAAAAAATGGTTTTAATTATTTATTTATATGGACATGAATGTTTTAAAACCCTTTAAAAAGTTTTTATGTGGTATGGGACACTTTTATTCTAAAATATCCTTTAAATGTCTTCTATTAATATTTTTAAAGTATAAAGGGATATTTCTCTCATAGAGTTTTAATGATTCTATTAGATGTTTTTATTTATGATAATATCAGGATGTGATATCCTATGATTGAAATGTGGAAATTTTATGTTTCTTTTATGCATGTTTTATGTTTTATGATTATGTTATGGTTCTTGGGAAATGTTAATGAAATCGGGTGGTTTCATGATAAACTAAGTGCGGGTGAGCCCGATATAGCTCTCCAATGCATTAGGTAACGCGAAGGAGTTAGAAGCTAAGGTTTACCCAAAGCGATTAGGGAATATACTGTGATGGGTATTCCAAACGTAACCATAAGGGTTACTCCCTACGTAAGAATGTTATGAATGCCTCAAGTCACCTTTATGTCTTATGATTTATTTGAGTTATTCCTAAATCATATGATCTAATGAGGTATGTTAAAGTGCTTATGTTTTATGATTAAATTATGATTTCATAGATTCATATGTATAAATGTACTAATATTTCCTTTCCATATTGTTATAACCCTTACTGAGCTTTTAATGCTCATCCCATGTTTTTGAAATGTTTTCCACATGAATTAAAGTGGAATACAGTCAAGGATGGGATCAAGGAAATGTCATGATGTCTAAAACATGGAAATTGACATGACTCTTTTGTTCAAGTTTTTATATTTTGTGAAAAAATGGAAACTGAGTAGATGTGTCCACCTTGTAATCATTGAGATGTAACAGTTATGTCCTAATTCTATAAAACTCTAAACCTGAAAAGATTCTCAATGTGAATTATTCAATGTAAATCAATATTAAGTAATGTTATAAGGTTAGGTCCTTATAGTTGGTATCAAAGGTCAGTTTAGATAACTTTAGAGGTTAGTGTATTCTTTAAGCATAAGTGATATTACCATAATGGCTAGGATTTCTGAAAAAGTCATATTTTTTAGATAAAGTGAATGTGTAAGTATATCTTATTGTTTATCTTCCTCATTAGTACATGATGATTTTGTTGATATAATCACACTGACATTTTTTTGGTTTTATTAAATGGATGGATCTAGTAGGCACCAAAGTGACAATGGGAAACTGTGGTGATTATCAGATTAAGAGACTGGATGAAATAGGGGATTCAATGCGAAATCTCATGGTTATTCTAAACCAACTATCAAGAGTCACGATCAACCAATTGAAATTTGGTGAGTTCTCTAATGCATCAGGTACGAGAGAACCCACTAGATGTTGATGTTCAGGTAATAATTATAAAGGTAACCATTAGGGTTTATATGATCCTTACTTTTGAGAAAATTATAGGTTACTATATGATGGAAGATGAAACGCGTGAGGTAAAATTGTGGTTAAATTATGTTATGGTTATTTTTAAAGATTTTATCTCTTTTTGGGGAATGTTATAAGAATTATGTAGTTTTGGAAAAAGGATAACATGTAGACTGTGTGATAACCTGTCGCGTCGGACCAAGCTATGAGAATCGAACCCACAACCAAAGTGTGACTGGTATTTATCGCCTACCACGGGACTACGTAAAGTCCCTGGTTAGTATGACAAATTCTATTTAGTTAGATGAAATTATGAATCTGGAATAAGTTTATTTTGGGTTATCTATAGAAACGATTAACCTTTCATTTAGAATATGTGATTTGATTGAATACTTTTCAATATGAGACATTAAGAGCAATTGATGTTATTTGGAGATAAATGTTAATTTTACCTTGGAAGACTATGTGATTAAATCCTTCTAATATTTTGGTTTCAATCATAGTTTTGTTTACTTTGATTAATTTTGTGGACAAATTGGTTATCGAATGATCTTCGTTGAACTTTGGGTTTTTTTGGACAAATTTTGGAGATTAAGAATATATTTTATTATAAAGGATTATCCTTTTTGGGTATTATGTGATCTTTTACTAACCTTTTTTATTTTGGTTTTGGTTAAGATCTAAAGAAATGGGAAATATATAGTTCTTATTTTTGTATTAGATTATTCTCAATAATTTTATTATATTACTCTTAATGTGAACAAGTATTCCTAAATACTCGTCTTTTGGAGAAAATATGTGTTTGTGTAAGAAATATAGTAAAGGTTTTAAGGTCAAAATGACAAGTAAGTATGTTTCCTTATGATTTAGTTAAGCTCATAAATAAATTACTCAATGAAAAGTAACTTAAAACTAAAATGATGTCTGTAAACTTTTCCTACCGGGGAATCAAATAGCGTTTAACCCATCACAAGTTTGTGATTTTATGGTGGTTAACTTTCTCCTAAACATGTTTTATATCACTCTTCCTTAGAACACGGCCCTTTGTTGTTTTTCCATATCCATGTTTTCCTACATGTAATCCTAGTATGGGTTAACTCGGGTGACCTCTGTACTTCTCTTTCTTTCTTTGAAAGTGATTGTTTTACCGACTCTTATTCCGAAGTGGGACTTTCAATGAAGTTTCTGAGCCCAATTTTAAAATTGTGAGGACACAATTCCCAAAAGGGGGGAAGGATGTTACACCCCAGGTAAATAAAGAATTTGTAATTTTTATATATATCCATATTTATGAATAAAAAGTTAATATTAATTTAAATGGAACACTATGCTTTATGGCGTACCCAATACGCAACAACGAGTTTCTTGGAAGTCTTACGTTGCACTCTAATAATAAAATAATATTATTTTAAATGGTAGTTAACACCTAGCCATTGTAATGGCTGGAATGAATAGAACTAACTGAAAAATGATTATATATATTTTTTCAAATTTTTTTACTTTCATCCAATAAATATTATAGGCTTAAAATGAGAATCAATCCAAATTTAAGCGTTATTATTCTAATATTCGTTAAAAGGTCGATTAACGGCCTTTTGATGGAGAACCCTTTTTATATCCACTTGTTGAAAATTTTATATGTTATATTGGGCCAAATAAAATACTTGTTTAGAATCATGATATCAAAATTTACTTTGTGTAAATTTTTGGTATTTTTCGGATAAAGTTCATTTTTTAATGAATAGTGAAAAATATTGTATTTTAATTCAAAAAATCTTTTTAATATAATTTATTTATATGATTAAATATTTTTTTAAATGGGTTTAAAGTAAAATTATAATATATTTTTACCATTTAATCCAATAGTGTTCATTGGAATTAATTTCACCTTGAAATTGGACTTAAACTAGTGTCAATCTTTTGATATATATTGTTTCATAAAAACACGCTATTTGTTCTGACAACAAGAATTAATTATTAAATTAATTTATGAAACTTATATGTTTTAAATTTTTTAAAATATAAATCATTTTTTAATTCGGAATATCAAATATAGCATAGAGTGAATTTTTGGTATTTTTCTGAAAAACTTTAATTTTTGATTAATAGAGAAACCACTAAGTGGTAGTTAAAAAAAATTATTTTTCGTTTAAATGAAAATTTACCACTTATGTTATTTCGATTTAAAAAATCTGACATTAATGGTTGTCATTATGATTTAAAATGTGGTTCAATGGTATTAAAATAATTTTTTGGTGAATAATTACTTTTATGTTTTATTAATCACGATTAAAGGTAATTAGTGTAATTTAAGGTAAAGATAATGTTATAATAATATGAAATGACCTTGAAACATATCCTTACCTTATTTTATGAGTCATGTCCGACCAATAAAATCCATGGGTCAACTTGGGGACCCCATGGAGCCACTTTGGTAGGAAAATGACATTAATAACTTTTTATTTAAAGTTAGAATAAAAATGTCACCAACATGTATTGTTTCACTAAAACAATTTTTACATGGGGTTATTAAATTCATATTTTTGACTATAAATATTCATTATAAATATAATAATATTTCCTAAATCATTATATTTATTTTATAGTTTTTAGAAATTAAATAAATTTATTTATTTATGACACCGTGATGATGTAGTGATTACCTCATAAATGAGTGATTTAAATAAAATGAGAAGATAGGGTAAAATATAAGTCTTATATTTGTCAAAAACCTATTTAATGGGTGGATTTCAAAAAAATATCACCTTATACTCTAAATATATCAATTTGGGACCTTTAAAATCCGAAACGCATTTTAATATAAATAATCATTTTATATCTTTCCAAGAGTGCCCTTCCTCTCCTCTTATAAAAGGCCCCCACCTCTACCTCTTTACAAGCACCTCTCAAGCCATTGGCTTGGCCAGAATCTGCTCATTGTATCTCTCCACATCCCTCTACTCATCCTAGAAGCCTTCCCTTAGGCAGAATGCTCTTTGAGAAACCATTTTGGTTCAAACCAAGGGGAGTTACCCTATTTAAAGGTAAAGTCATCCCTAATGCTCTGTTGTTTTATTTTGCTTCTCCAACCCCCTAAAATATTTCAATTCATTTCATTTGTAACAAAAAAAGTATCTTAAATATACTCGGATGTTTTTATGATAAATATTTGAGATACACTTACACACACCTCTGTCTAAAGGTTAAAGAACATACTGTTTCTGTGGATTGTGAATTACTGCCTTGCGAAACGATGATTGTTCTATCTTCTCCTACCACCTCTCATGGTGTCCATTATGAGGTAACTATTTTTTATATGATATATACTATATTTATGTCATCTCTATGATTCTGTAGTTTATATTTAAATCATACCTTTATGCTTTACATGTTGTGAAAATGCGATAATTTCATACGAGGAAGTGTGGACTACCGCCCCCTCAAGTGATGTGACTCGTTCATGCAATACATGGAATGTATAAAGAATGAGATTAATGAACATATGTGACCTATATAAGAAATATATTATACTGGAATTATAATATATATATCTGTCATTTATTTTTAATTCCATTAATATGATAGAGAAATGAAAGTAGCGTTCATGCGTACGTACGACCTACCATCTCCCTAAACGGTGCATTTCATTTATTTTTTAGCTCCAAATGTTATGGAATATTATAAAATGAATATGTACTAGAAATATATGATATTTAAATCATTAATACTATTATGGAGACGATTTACTTATAACTACATGGACAATCATTTTCAAACAAGTTCATTTTTGAATCATTTACCAAACGTCGACAAAAACGTTTGATATGAACTCACATTATTAACCAATTATTATAACATTATAATATGTGATATTAACTGAATAATAATATTTAAAGGAGGTCTGTATGAAATTATAAATTGACCAATGTTTATTATTCAAGAATATAGAGAAACAAACTAGAACAAGTCGGACTTGAGGTAAGGGATCCAACCTCTCTCTTTCTTTTTATGTACTCTTTTTATGTAACATACTTTATGATCCTCTTTATTATGTTTTGGGATGTTATTTTATATTAATATTTCTATAAATTTTATGTTAATATGATGATAGACCCTATTTGATCACATAAATCTATTTTTGGAAGTTTTAAGTGGTGTTGTTAGGCTACCGAGTTTTCGTAATGTATTTTTCATCTCACTTTTATTCCTGTGAGATTTATGCTACATTTTCCACCATTTACTTTGAGTGGTGTATGTAATTCCCATTATTCTACAGTTTTTGTAATATAAATTCGTTAATGAGTATTTACATCAATGTTGTATAGTCCTTCTTTCATGGGGTGTACATTTCGAAAGATACCCAAATCGGTAAGGGAACCTTTCACCATCCTCTTTTTAAAAGACTTCTTTTGTTATGTCTTTTAATTTACGTCTTATTATGTTGGGATATGTTCTTATATATCCTCATTGATGTAAATTTTATGTCCAAGTGATGAGATACCATTTTCTGTCCCATCAACTCTTCTTCTGAATTTTAAAGTGACATCGTTAGGCTGTCGAATTTTTGCAAGGGATCTTCTTAACTCAATTTCAATTCTTTGGGTTAAACTTATACACCTTGATTATGTTGTTCTATGAATATGTGTGGATGACATATGATTGTTTTACACTGAATATAAACTTATATTTGGTGTATTTATATTTTTCACACATAATTATGTCATTTCATTATTCTTGCTATAATGGCATCATCCTTGATTGGGATTACATCTCAATTTCTTCTCATTGAGACATTTATTAATGATATGAACTTTAATTCATTTATAAAGTGTATATACAGTCCCTTTTACTTTCCATATCCATATTATGTCTATACTAAAGTCATTTAAATGTTTTGAAAATGGTCTACTTTCATGTGGCTTATAATTTAAATGTTCAAAATGGAAAAGGACTCTTTTATTAAAACATTGTTTTAAATGGTTTTAAAGATTTATTATTTTAATCATTTATCATCCATATCCATGTTTTAAAAAATAGTTTTAAGGATTTATTTATATGTACATTAATGTTTTAAAACCCATAAAAAAATTTCGATGTGGTATGAGACACTTTGATTCTAAAATCACTTTTAAATGTCTTCTTTTAATATTTTCAAAGTATAAAAGGATATTTCTCTCATAGAGTTTTAATGGTTTTATTAGATGTTTTTATTTATGATAATATCATGATGTGATATCTCATGATTGAGTTGTGGAAATTTTATGTTTATTTTATGCATGTTTCATGTGTTATGATTATGTCATGTTTCTTGGGAAATTTGTATGAAATTGGGTAGTTCCATGATAAACTAAGGGCGGGTGAGCCCGATATAGCTCTCCAATGCATTGGGTAACATGAAGGAGTTAAACGCTATGGTTTCTCTGAATAGATTTAGGGAATATACTAGGATGGGTATTCCAAACGTAACCATGAGGGATGCTCTCTACGTAAGAATGTTATGAATGCCTCAAGTTAATTTTATGTCTTATAATTTCTTTGAGTTATTCCTAAATCTTATGATCTAATGAGGTACGTTAAAGTGCTTATGTTTTATGAGTAATGTATGATTCCATCGATTCGTATGTATACATGGAATCATGTTTTCTTTCCCTATTGTTATAACCCCTACTGAGCTCTTTATGCTCATCCCATGTTTTTGAAATTTTTTCCGCAGGACTTAAAGTGGAATACAGTCAAGGATGCGATCAAGGAAATGTCATGATGTCTAAAACATGGAACTAGACAAGACTCTTTTGTTAAAGAGTTTATATTTTGTGAAAAAAATGGAAACTGCGCAGATGTGTCTACCTTGTAATCATTGAGATGTAATAGTTATGTCCTAATTCTATAAATATCTAAACCTGAAAAGATCCTCAATGTGAATTATTCAATGTAATTATATATTAAGTAATGTTATAAGGCCAGGTCCTTATAGGGGAAATATTATAATAATACATGTAAACCCCAATAATAACTAGAGTGTAATATAATATATATTTTTATGAGAATTGTTTTATTTTTCATAAATGGAATAATTAATCACAAACAACACTGAATTTAATTGATATTTTAAAAATAACCATTAACTCAAGCATCTTTTCAGCTAAACAGATTCTGAGATCATAAAAAATATAATTATATTTAAAATACATCTATCGAATAACTATATATATATATATTAACATATAATATTTACTTATATTTTACCATTACACATTTATTAATAATTTGTTGATAAAAAATTATTTCAGTTTTAAATGTTCCTTTTTATTCCTATTTTGGTTCATCATTTCTGACAAGTAATCCTTATTCATGGATTCATCACAACTATGTTTCCCATTAAGATGGTATATATTTATTTAATATGAATACAGAGTACACTATAGATCACAAAGATCATATGGTCATAGTATGAAGTAAAACATTAAAATTTTAATTTTTATAAGTTTTTATTTAATAGAAATAAATATCTATTAATAAAATATAAATGTATGTACTATGAATCCAAGTAATATAAAACATACCCATTCAATAATTGATATATAAAATTGCATTTAAATTATAGCCCTTAATAATTCATGAAATAAACATTATATATATTATTATGTAGGTGGTAAAGAACTCATAGTATGGATAGATGTGAATGAACAAGTTAATAACTAATCATAATATTAATTTAATTGAAGTATAAAAATTTTATAAATTTTTCATCAACATGATTAATTAATATCTTTCACCATAAAAAATAGTGGTTATAGAATAATTAAATACATATTCATGGATTTAATAGTCTACATATACACAAGAGAGATGTTTTTCTTTTTAGTGGACTAATGGGGAAGAAGGTTGACATTTTTTCTCATTCATGAATAAACATAATTTCAAAAATATGATATTTACTCATGAAATATATCTTTTAAAACAAACATAATGTGGTTTTGAGGGAAAATAAACTATGTATTTTTAGAGAATGAATTCTAAAAATACACACAATTAAAATTATAATTTTACATTATATTTAATTTATGTTTATTTATATCATTATATCATGGAAAAAAAATTATTAGAAAATAAATACATATTTTATTATAATATTACGGTTATATAAGACCTATTCTAGGTAGAATATGTAATATATGTGGATGGACATCTTTAGGTTGATTAATATTTCATTATAGATACTCTTTTGGATCACAACTTAAACATTATTTTACAAGACTTTTTATGAGACACTAAGGGTTAAGTTATCGTTAATGGTGGTATTAATTGATTGAGGAAGATATTAGTTGATAAAATGTAAAAAACCATTGTTGATACGTGATGGATTTATGTGATAGGAGTGGGATTCATTTAAATTATTCTATAATTAAAATAATATAAAGTGTTTTTATTGGAGATGTTGTAGCATGGTAGAAATATTGAATGTTGATATGGGGGGACAAAATCCACTCATAAAAATAAATTTTACATTTTATTGTTTGATATTTGTGATATTTTATAAATATTATTATCGTTTTGAGAATGTTTATCCCTTGCAATGATGAAATATAACTAATTAGAGTACAAAAAATTAATGAATAAAAATGAAAAGAAAATTATTAAATAATTTTAATATGGTGATTTCTAATATGGAGAATAATTTAAATAATTCAATTTCTATTGCTGTAAAACATATCTTTTGAACATAATACACAATATTCAATTATAGTTATTTTGATAAAAATAGGTTTTAAAACAAAATAATGAATTAAATATGTAATAATGTATTGAATTGATCATTAGGAAATGCACTATTTTATGAGTATAAAGGAAATTTTATTTTTTATATAGATCAATAAAAAACTCCATGGAACATTAAAAGCACTTTATTAAATGAAAATATCTTAAACACCTTTTAATAGAAGTAAATAAAACTTATTATCCAATAAATGAATAATATGTTTCCAAATTCAAAATAATGATATTAAGAGATTTGCTATACTTATTAAATAATTATTTAGTTGAGTAATATATTTCCAATACTTTTAACCAATTAATTGACTGTGATTATTTCATAAAAATGAATTACTTGTAAAAATTGTATGTTTTAAAATTAATCTAAAAAACAACAATTTATAAAAAAACCAAGAGATTCCCAAAACATAATAAGGTTTTGATATAATTTTTTTCCGTTTTAAAAAATATTTATTATAATATTAAGAATCATAACATTTAAATATAACCACATAATTGAGTGAAACATTTTAACATAGAGTAAAAACTATTTCTTTTATTACGAGTGATTTCATTTATATTTATTATTGTATTATATTTTTATATGATTGATATTGAATTAATTACAATTTTTTAATATTAAATTACTGAAATTTATATACTAATTGTGTTTAATTAATATTTTTTACATAATATAGAAAACATATTTAGTGTAATAAATTAAATATATTATCATTACAATGATATGTAAATGAACATATTACTTTTCTTACAAATTTATTTTCATATATATATAATAATTAAATGAAATATTATGGTAATAAGAATTATAATTGAATTCCAAAATATAAAATATATTTATTTTATAATGATATTTTATTATAAATCATTCTACTCTACATTTTATTAAATGATATTAGTTACTAATTAAATAATTACATCATCATTGATAAAAATGTTAATATAATACAATTAAAATGTATGATAATGTGTTATTTTATAGTAAAAAATATATTTCTCTATTAATATTATTTTAAATAGTAATGATATATGGAATTAAATTCAATATGGGATATACTTTTGACTTTTAATACATATAACATATTCTGTTAACAAAAATATTATAATGACCACATTAAAATAATTATTTTAATATAAGACAAAAAATGTTTTTTTAAAATGCAACTACATATTTAAAAAGGTTCATGAATATAAATATATATATATATATATTGTATGGAATTGAAATTATGATACTATTAATGCTAGTTATAAGAGGTTCACCCCTGTCATCTTTTGGACATTATACTGCAACCCAATACCGCATCGAACATGACATGTTATTGCCTGAACATTTAGAATCCATTTTTCAAAAAAAAAATCTTAAAAAATTATATTAAATTATACATAAAAAATATATAATGAAATAACATATCTTGAAAATTTATTTAGTAGAGGATTTATTTATATTAGTAAAGGAAATAATATTCATTTTAAATTCACATTTATAATATTATTGTGAAAATTATTAAAATATATCATCAATTTTCTAAAATTAAATACATAATAAAAATATTATAAATATAATTTATAAAATAATATAGAGTTATCCATAAAATTTAGTAATAGGAATGGATGTACAATGTTCATGGAGACATTAATCTATATGTTCACATTAATGTTTTTTCCATTTTCCTGAAATTATGAAAAACTACAAATTTGAAGAAATATATATCATTATAAAATCATATTTATGTCATATAAATCACATATTATTTTTAAAATCATCCATTATACATTACATGTAATTCTATAGTCAATCACATCACTTCAAGAGTTAGTAGTTCACTGTATACATGAACAATTTTATCATAATCCTACAAAATGTTAAACCCTATGGTATGTGTTATATAATAACAAAGAATTATTATTAAATTATATAAATAATATATAAATAATAATTTTTTCAATATGCGCTTCCATGGTAATTGGTAATGAAAAAAATATTGACTTCATTTCATGACGTGGTAGTTCATTATACAAGAGATCAATGATTTTGTAACCCATTTAATGGATTTATATACTATCCTATGAATTACACATAATATAAAATCATCTTAGTATATTTAATATATTTATGTTTCCATATACACGTGAAATAAATAGAATTTAAGGAGATACAGAAGGGAGAAAAAGAATAACACATTTAGAACAACAATACCTCTTCACCAGATATCCAACTAAGGATTGTAGTAATACCATCAAATGATTTATTTCAACCTAGTACAAGGATTCTATGTTGAGGGAAATTATTTCCAGAATTTATTTTTGAATGTGATGGATTATCCAAATGGAATGATTACTGCAATAAAGTGGGGAGAGTGATTTTCTTTTAACAGTTGAGGAGGATTGGATTTATTTTAAATACTCAAAAGTGTTTACTATTATGATTTCTCCCATTCCTAATGTTCCTCAAAATAATATGGTTTGTTTTTCATTTTTGTTTAAAAATATTTACCATCCATGATTAAAAACCCATGTTGTCAAGATAAGTGTTAATGGGATTAAATAAAGGTTAAAGACAAAAATAAAGGGTAATAACGTGACCTAATCATTCCAAAAAAATAATGCTTGTGATTATTTCAACCCATACTAATCATATATTCTTGAAAAATAACCATGTATCAATTTTTTATTAAATATTTAATAATATTAATATAATATTTAAAGTGTTGTAAAATTTTCATTCACTTAAATTATAAAAGGGAACCTCCTCCCTCACATGTTCAATCCACATTGAGCCTTCTATCTCGACCAAACCGTTCGCATTTATCTCAACAAAACCCCTATCCATGTTTTTCAGATCCAAATATTATAAAAAGTAAATTGGAAGTTACATTATGAATAGATTTAATAGGAGTCCAATGAAAAGTCTAAAAAAATTTACCAACTCATCGAAGTTCATTTCATCATTTACTTCATCATCAAGAGTTTATTACATGCTAAAGTAGAAAATAAAGTATCATATATATTATAATACATTAATATGATTATCAAACAACCAGATTATATCTTCGATCCTTATTATGAATAATAGAACCACTACTTGTGAGTATATATGACTTACCTTCTCCACAACATGGCATTAATTTATTTCATCACCCTTTTTTATAATGTTTATAATAATTGAAATAACAGTTTTATATTATAATTATTACATTATATTTATTATATAAAATTAATATACCATCCACATCCTTACCCATTCAAGAATATAGAAATAATATCATTGAACATGTGTACGTATTTCTTACCTTCATCATAAATTGATGTTATTCATTATATATGTTTAAGATACATGAGAGGTTCCAAAAATATATTTAATGATACATTCGGATTTTTATGACATGAATATTACTATGTTGTTTTTTTATCTTTATCAAATTCATTATCTCCTACACATTCAAGACAAAACAAGCCTGAGAAAACATGGTAATTTACACCAAAAATAATGAATCAAATAGAATATTATTAATAAATTATAGGTGAAATGATATAATTGGGCCATAGACATAATTATAAATATTATTATTAATGTTTTTTAGTAATTAATATTATTAAAAGAAATTTATTGGATTATTGGACATGTACGTATGAAAATGGGCATAATGTGAGGTTTTATTTCATAGTCTCATTATTATTCAATATTGTTTGTGTTTAAGTCTCCACTACAAAATATTTTTCCCACATTACCATGCTTTTATAAAAATGTTTTAAAAATATTTTTACAATTACATTATAGGTTTTTATTGCATTTATAAACATTATCATCTTTTCAGAACAAAATTTGAATTTAAGCACTTTTTTTATTTTCCAAAAAAGGTACTTTATGAGTTTTTTAGAATATATAAAATGCAATTTTTTAAAATATATGCAAAATGAGTGTAGTTTGATGCCAAAATGAGTCAAAAATGTTTTGAATATTAGATTACAATTATAAAAGGTCATTTTCATTCAAAATTATTCATATTATGTTTTTTTAAATTAATTGTTTCAATAGAAAGAACAATGTATTTCTCTCGTGAATTTTCAATGATTTTATTGTATTATTTTATATATGAAAAACCCATTAAATAAATAATATTACTAATTGATAGTTATTTATTATAATATCATATATATTGATTTATAAAATTGATTATGATCAGTTTGATTATGGATGTTTTATTTTGATAACATACATTATACTACTCAAAATGCTTTGTAATTAGGATTACTAATTATGGAATGTTATTTACATATTATTTTTATAAGTTATTTATGTTTCACCACATTCATATGATGAATTAATTGGACGTAATATGTCATAGTTGGGGATTTCTATAACCCATTGATTCTTGGTATGTCTCATGAGCAGAACCATTAAAGGATTTGGCTGAGGCCATACCTGATTGTTTTAGATGTCACGTTGAAGGCTTTGACAATATTTTTCATATTTCGATCATTATGAATTTCAAGATAATAATATTAGTTAAGAATTTCAAAGTTATTATTTGTTTAATATAAATACATGTTAATGTTTTCTAGCTCATGTGATTTATTATAATGAATTAGTCAATTATATTCTTTTTGGTCATATTGTTCTCATGTTCTCAATTAATGGGAATGTATTTCCATTAAATACCATTATATAATTGTTATTTATGATAAATTAAACTATATGAAATCACTTTTTCTATATATAATCTCAACAAATTATTATGACTCACTTTTCTTATAATTCTTGAATGTATTTTATGATTTTTAATTAATGATGATCTAGAAGAATAACACTGCTCTCAAAGAGATTAATATGTTTTAAATTTTTTATTATAATATCGTATCTTTAAAAGTATCTAGTATTCCAACACTGCTAAAAATTTTAGTCCTTTGGGAAATGATTTATTGTACTTAGTATTAGTGTGATATAGTCACAAAAAACATTCAGCTACTAGGGATCAAGTTTCAATAGTTGGTATCAATAAACATATATTAAAATAAATGGGATCTCGATTTATGAAACCTTAATTATAGAATGAAACCCATTAATAGAAATTGAAATTATATTGAAATAAATAGATTATATTATTTTTGAATTTTTTATAAATAAGTTTTCATTTTAGTTGATGTGATTCACTAGTTTTGAGATTAGGTATTATGTTTCCAAATGTTATAATATAATATAGTGTATTCCATAATATATAAATGGATCCTATGGAAATTAATGGAAATTATATCATTATAAGTAAATCATTAAGTAATTTCACTCTTATTACAAAAACTAATGTTGGTATTAGAGCTTCTACTAAAAATACATCACATATAAATATAAAGGAATATAAACCTAAATTTATAACTAATAACCATTTCCATATAAATAACCCTAATATAAAATGAGCATAAAAAATGTTAGACGACATCATGGGACAAAAAAATCCATCATTTAATGGGAATACAAATCCATTTGTTTTCATGTAATAGACAAGATCCTAATATAATATATAAAATGAATTGGGATGTAATAAAGAGTAGATTGTTATCATGAATGTTAATCATTCTATGTTTACATCGATTAGTGGTGGTCATTGGTTTAGATCACAATGGAGGAAGAAGAAATAGAAATAATGGAATTTAATTTTTTATGAGACTTTTATATGAATAATATTTCCCGCACAAACATCAAGTAGAATTTGAGAATCTATTTGTGAATTTGAGGAAATAGGGAAATTTGGGTGGTGATAAATATGAATATGAATTTACATGTATATCATCCCATGGTATAGAGAATGTACATAATCCTAATAGTATGATTCCATTATTATTTGTAATATAATTGATATTTATTCTACGGGAACTAGTCCCTTATGTATTTTTATCATGTATGGATATAATATATTATTATATAAAAATTGGAAATAAATTTATCATGTCTAATGGTTATTATGATAAATAAAATAATTTGAGGAATGAATCTAAAAAACATGGATAAATGGATGAAAAAAAATCACATGTGACAATTGTGGTTGGAAAAACTCTAGTACATGCTTGATGGAAACTAGAGTATTCAGTAAATATAGTGAAAAAGAAAAATATACCTATGATTTCTTGGGAAATAAAGAATTTTTTAGAGTTAATTTATTTACTTGTATAGAAATACTGAACTATGAAAACAAATATCCTAATCCTCTGTAGATATAGAACATAAGAATGTAAGTGATAAAGGTTAATATTTTGTTTATTCTACAGTCGAAGTTTAATGATTTATGTTTTATGTTTTTTATTAATGAATTTTGTCGTAATATTATCTCATCAAGAATATTAATTTTATAATAATAATGAAATATTTATTTATTGTAATTCAATAATACTTCATTAATAATTAGAGAATTTTTTTTGAATATTACTGATGACCATGAAAAGTGATTTAGTGTAATGTTTATCATTAGGAAAAATAATGATTGAGGGAAGATAAGCCTTAATATATGTTTGATGATGAGATAATAATGAAAAATATATGTTTATAGAATATTATTGATGAAATTGATTGTTTTTATTGAAATTATTGTTTCTTTTATATATTATTGGTTTGATACATGATTTGTGTTATGAAATAATTTTTTATTATTTATTATTAGAAGATTTATTTTTTTAATTAGATTTTAAAAGTTATAAATTTATTCATATATTTTGTATATAACTTAATGATATGAATTATTCTTGGGGGAAGATTTTTATGTTATGTTTATTTTGAAAAATTAGTTTCCCTCATTATTAGTCTTTTGACAAGGAATTTACATTGATGTACTTTGGATGAGACATATTTTTGTAATTGATTATATTGAACATTGTATATGAGTATTAGTGGTTATATTATGAAATATTGGTTACAATGTGCTAAAATATTTTATTTTCATATAAATTATAAAGTTTATGGAAATATTTATTTACCTTATGATTAGTTAAACATTTTTATGAATAAACATTCATCTTAAATTTTTATCTTTAAGTGTACAAAATGATGTGAAAATAAATCATGGAACAATCAAATAATGATATTATTATCATGACATGGAATGTTATCATGTATTTTTATAATCTCAAATTCATATATGAAGGATAACTCAACTTTTAGGAAGATATTTGAAAAGAAAACATTATCTATATTATTTTCCTTCTGGGAAATAATTATCCTTTTAAAAAATCATAGATTATAGGTTTTTTTATAGATAAATATCTAGTTAGAATGGTCTCTATCACATTACATCACAACATGATAGTTGTATTTCAATTATATTTCCGTGTATTTAATGTCAACAAATGTTTTCATAATAATAATTTTTATTTTCTAGTGACCTCCTCATTTCCTTTTCCAACATATTAAGAGGATGTTTTATTATACTTATTTATAAAGTCAGTTTCCCAAAAATGTATTTCCATGTATCAGAATTTAATTTTTAATTTGAAATTTAAAATTTAGAGGATTTAATTAATTTATGGATGGTAGAATGTAACGCACTACGATTTTATGAAATATCCCTTTTTTTATTTCTTATCTTCGATGGCTTATGTTGCATGCTACACCTATCTTAAATTAATAATCGAAGATCATTATAGCATAGCTAATAAATTTAATAGATTAAATAGTATTAACCACAATATGAAATTTATATATTATATATTAAATAAAAAAAATTACATTCATTTGAAATAATTTTTATGTATATAATAATATTTAATCGATATTTAACGCATTAAAAGGATATATTTTTCTAAATGATGTTTTAAAATGAGTTAATGGTACATTGTTTTGAAAAAGTAATTTTGACAGATTTATTAATATCACTTAAATAAAATATTTTTACAAAAATAATTATATAAAAAATTACATGGGATTGTTAGTTTTGTATTTTTCATATATTTTTTATTTTTTGATCAATACTAAAACATTACTGCATTTTAATTCATAACATATGTATAATCTAAAATAATTATAATGTGAAATTCCAAAATAATCTATATTCATTGTAATATTATATCAATAATATAAATATTTCATAGTTTTTTTCATTATTATATTTTTTATATTTAATTGGTATATAAAAAATTTCATACACATGCACATTTTAACTCTAAAAACGAGTTTTCTCAACATGTCTGTAGTATGGAATTTAAAATAATTTCAACTGATTTTTTTTTTAACTTTATAAAATCGATTCCAAATTTTGAATTAGATGTACCCAATTTATTAAATAGTTCTCTTTAATTTTTGGACAATATGAAATGTAAACATAGTAATTTCAATTACCAGTGTTATGGGTGAATATGGTGATTAATGGTTAAAAATAATATTTAAATATTAAAAAATTAATATATTTTATATTCAAATTTTTTTAGTGATTTATTGTCGACCAAATTAATTATTGGGATTATTTTATATCCTCTTAGATCAAATCATGTATCATCAAACATATTATAGAATTCTATTTTATGAGAGGTCAAGTATGTCACACTAACATTTATAATAAGTATAACATTTCTAATTTATAGAAAATACAATAATATAATATAATATAAATATAAATTAGTAATATAATATTTTTATATTAATCGATGACATTTTTGTAAATTTTTGAATGATTGTTAAAATTTCATTGGAAACATACACAATGATGATTGAGAAATTGTTTCATTAATGTAGATATGTGGTAAACAATATTAAAAATATTTAAATAAATATAATTTTTGATAAAATATTCCATCCAAAAAATTTTAAGACTACTATTATATATTTTTTATATTTTGTGACTATTTGTTTGAATTTTTATTTTTTAGTTATTTTTTTTAATTTCAAAGTAATGAATATTTTCAAAATTTATACTAATATAATATTAGAATAAATAGTATTTTTTTAAATGATATATAAATTTATAATATATAAAATTAAATAAAATTATTGGTATGTATTTTAAAACATTATCCATGATTCATTTATGATTTGTTTTTCATTTTATACTTACAATATTCACCCACAAATAGTGAAAATTTATGTTTTTACAGTTAGAGTAAAAGACATTAAATAAGGGTGATGGCCAAAATATGATTGTATGAATGTGGCCTAAACTAGTATAAAAAGTACTAGTTTAGAGTACTTGTACCCATACACTTATTATCGTAGACAGAAATCCCATTAGAATAGTTAAAATTAATTTATAATAATTTAATAGTTTTGGTGTTTCACAAAATTACCCCTCACCACAATTATAAAAGAGAGCCTTTTGTCTCAAAATATCAGACAACATATTGCATTATAGATTGACCAATACCAATCCATTTCTCTTTAAAAAATCCTTATAAATGTAATTTATATCTTGGTATTCTATAAATACCAACCTTATATACCATAATAAGAGATCATACATAACTCCACTTAAGAATTTGTAATTTTTTTCCAACACAACCATATTAAATTATTTTTTAACAAACTCTTAATGTGTTGTTTCCATGATTATAAAATAAAAATTGATTTTTCAATTCTCGATTATGTTATTATGAATATAGGACATCCATATTAAAAATATTATCAATCCTTTTTAAAAAAGACACATCATGAATTCTTACATACACATAACATCTCAACACAATGATGTAGTTTTTTTTCATGCAAATTTTATAGGATTATTTTAAATTTGGATAAAATGGATATATATATTAAATTTGAAATGATATTTATTCTTTAAAAATAATAATTTATTTATTTACTAACAATTTCAATTATATAGAAATGATATCACCACTCATGCATAGGTACAACTTACCATCTCTATGAAGTGATGCCATTCATTTTCTACGATCAACATTCAAAAAATGTTACAAGAATGTATATAATGAGTAAATATTTTAATTATGACATAAATATTATTCTATATTTTTTGTATGTATCTTATATTCAGGAGTGACAACACATTCAAGATAAATAAGCACAAGAAAACATGGGAATTAACACCCTAAATAGTTATTCATATAAAACATTATTAATAAAAGTGTTGTAAAATGTTATTAGAGGATCATTTATGATATAATAAATATTTTATAAGTTTTTTATAAGTAAATAATATGGGTAAAACAACTATACTATATTTTATGAAATATTTAGATGAAATCCTACCCAAGGTAATGGTTTATTTCACAATCTCATTATTATTCGAGACTATTTATATTTAAGACACCAAAGGGTATAGTTTTCTTCCAATTTAAAGAATTATAAAAATGAATAATTTTTTTTAATAATTATTGAATTATAAATGTCTTTTATTCATTTTTAAACAATTTATAAATCATTTTGAAATGAATCATCATGCAATTTATCAATTTATGTTTATTTATGATTTCTTGACAAAAATAGTGATAAAATGTTTTTTTAGTATTTCTTGTAAGATATATTATTACACATTTATTAAAAAACTATGTTTTTAATACTAAATTACTTTTATAAAAGGTTAATTTCAAAAAAAAATCTTTTTCACATATCTTTATAAAAATGAATTCAATGTAAGTTTTATTGGCATTTCCCACATGAATATTCAATGAATTTATTGTAGTATCTTAATCTATATCATCACCCTTTTCTGAATATATTTTTTATTGAGGTATATTTAATATTATAAAATGTACTTTATTTTATTAAATGGTTTATGATTAGTTTAATATGGATGTTTTATTATTATATATTTTTTTGTATTTCTCATAATTAATTTTGATTGTGTTTATTGATTTGAGACTATTATTTATGTTTTCTGTGATTATTTGGTTTATGTTTGACCACATTCATATGAGGAATTATGTGTAATTATAAATTATATGATAGGCCTGATATTTCCCCTAGAAGAATTGGTAGGTCTCATTAGATAGTCCATATTATGATTTGGCCAAGGCCATACCTATTTATTTTATGCTTTCTTGGTTGAGGACTTGACAATATGTTTCAGATGCCTACATTTATAAATTCCATAATAATGATATTAATTATTAATTTCCATGTGATTTTTGAGTTAGTATAATTTCCATGTATATGTTCTCTAGGTAACGGGACTGCTTAATTGTAAATATTCAATCATCATTTTTTTCATCTATACTATAGTCATGTTATTGACTAAATAGTATTTTCTTCAGTTGGAGACATTTTCATAATTGTTTTTTATGATATCGTAGTCAATATATATACCATTAGTGATAATCTTATCTCGCCCATCTTATATTATTTATTTATCCCAATGATACATGGATGTGTTTTATGTGTGACTGTGTTAGTATTATCTAGGAGAATTGTGGTACTATCAAAGAGATTACATTGTTTTATTTTCTTTCATCATTAATATGATACTCATGTAAGTATCTAGTTTTCAAGCACTAAATAAATATTCAAAAATTTAGGATAATATTTCATATATATTTTTAAAATGTTGTAAAGTATCCAACATCTTTCAGAAACTATGGTTGTGGTCTTTGCATCTTACATCATTATTATTCCAATGGAAAAAATACCTAAATTAATTACGTTCACTATTAGATTTCACATTCTAATATATATGATCCATTTATAAACAATGAAATGAACTATATTATATCATAACCTTATGAATCATAATGTATAATTAAATAAATAATTAAATTGTTAACATAAATTTAATATTTTTTTTCATATATTATCTCATAATAAAAAAAACATGGGTCACATTTTATATAATTTCAATGAATTAAAATATCATTAATCCCTTGTTAATGATTTATAATAAAAATTGACATTTATCCCAAGAGTATCATCCCGTAATTTCAATCCAATTATCTAGTAAGGATTATTTTCTTACAATATGTGATTACCATGCTAATTCATTATATTCTATTATCATAGTTATCACAAATCCGATGTACTATTCTAGAACCATGCTTTTTATAGTATCTATATTGTGGCATATTTCGATTTAAAATTAACATAATACGTTCTTAAGAAAATATTGGTATATATTCTATAAATATAATAATAGTTAATAATTGATTGATTTTATCTAATTTATGTTTTTGTAACTACACTTCATTAATGTTTCTGTTACTGATTATCTTATACATACACTAAAGTACCTTAACCTAGAAGCTTAGATTCAGTATTAAATTTTTTATATTATCTTATGATTTTAGGAATCACATCCAGAATGATTGAATAATTTTGTAAACATGGAAAATAAGATTCATAAGAATATATCATATTAAAAATTAAAACATATAATTTCTTTAAATTATTCAATATTAATAACCACTATTCAATTTCTCATATCCCAACATATTCATCATAAAACACTTCAAAGAATCTTATAGGAAGAAAACATAATATTAAGGTGACCTATATTTCTTAGTAAGGGTATAAATATAGTGTAATATATCATGAATAAGTCATTAATATTGAATATTTAAAGATAAATATCTGAAATCCATGAGATTAAATCAATTTCATAATCTTGGAATAAAAATAAAAACAATGATAAAATAATTCCATATAAATAATCGTAAGAGTTCAAAAACTATTCAGGGATTATTTTACTAATTGAATAATCACAGTGACATAAATAACTAATATCATATTGAGGTAATGAATAATAATGGAAAATGTATCCATAACTTCATTACCTCATGAAATGACAATATACATAAATGGGAAAGGTGAAAGCTAAATACCTAAGCTACTCTGACTCATCAGTCCTACCAATGCATCAAGTGTATTTATTAAGACTGACCATTTTTTTTATAATTTCAATTGATTTTTCAAATAAATTGGATGATACAAAAATTAAATAATCAATCAAATTTATAAACTATCATGTGAATGTTTAATTAATTCCCAAATCACTAAGCATTATTTTAAACTATTCCCAAAAATTTAGACAATCAAATCAAAAAAGAATATCTAAAGAATAAATGATCATAAATAATATAGTGATGAAATATATATGTTATTATTAAAACATGTTTTAAAAATATAATATATTAAATATGGATTTTATTCATTTATGAATAGAAATACTTAAACAATTCCATTAATAACATTCTTTAGTAAAAAATATATTTTACTTTTGAAATCACTTACAAAAACAAAAACATCCTTAATAATAATAATACAACATTATTTTATAATATTCCTATAAAAATGAAATTTAGGATTCAATGGATTTATTTCTTATAACATAAATTAATTTATTAAACCCTATATCTATAAAAACAACATTGAACTCACAATGGTATAAACATATTAAAAATACATTGATAAGAAAACAAAAATAATATTCCATAAAAATAAATTGTAAAAAGATAAAAAATATTAAATAATTATTTAATAATTAATTTTTTAAATGTTAAAATCATTTAGAAAAATATTTTTATAAATCATTGATATAGACAAAGGGGTTTCCACTGAAGATAGAAATGAATTCAGATTTATTTAATGTATTATTTTGGTATCTTTAATTCTTAACGAGTATAAAATGAGATGAATAAATATATTATTCAAAAATATCATAGGAGAGAAATATTATTATTTTTTCTTATATATGGGGCTGAATATTTCATCATCGTAAACTTAGTCATTATTAATCTCAACTAATAAATAGATCTAATCATAACACATTTCCGTGTTGGTAACTTCTGAATCATATCCACCATAAGATAAATAATATCATATGAAAATATAAATTCAAATTTTGTAAATATATTCATGAAATAAAATATAATAGGGGTATTATATATAGCTCACAATATTATTAATTATTAAATATGGCATATGTATCATGGAAGTAAAGGTGAGACTGAAAACCCTTACCTCAAGTTATATTTACTTCATCCATTCTAAAATATCCAATATAATAAATTTCAATTTGTTATAGATATATTATTTAATCATTATCATATATATTATAAAATATACAATTAACATTTATACAGTGGTGGTTTATATGTTAATTTTATGATAAAATCACTGTTTCGAGTGATAATTAATTTTTTTTCATGTTTGTTTTGGTTTGGTAGTTTTTTACCTCTTACATAAATCATGGAAATAACATCTCCATGGTGTTTAAAATTAAATAAATATTCTATATAAACATTAGATATGTATTTTTCTCATCCATAAATGTTTTAGTTTGGAGAATTAGTTACAATTTCAATGTATACGTTACGTTATTAGTACCCATGAATACTATTTTATCAAAATGATGGATTGTAAAAAACCATAATAATTTTTCCCATATATATATATACAATATAATATAATATATTTAACTTTTATTAATTAAATATAAACTTTTTACCATACAAGTAAAAATTTACTGAACAACATTTCTCATCCTTGTATGGATATAGTAGTCCACACTTATGAATGTATGAAATTAATTATTTCATATTATTTGGATGTAAGGAATGTATATATGATATAATAAATATATATATATACGTATGTCATTTATGTAATATAAATATATTAAATTTTTGGTCGGACATGATTACTCAAGAGGGGGTGAATTGAGTATCTATAAAAATATCTGGTTAAAAATAATTTTTAAAAAATTTTCCTCAAAAGGATAAATTCATCCCATTTAATCAAGGTTATACTATTATAAGAGTTTCAATTAATAAATAACGTCTTATAATATTGATTAAATCTCAGTAATCTTAATTTCAGTTATTAATATTAATTTTAAATCTATTCTACTAAGGCAAGACAATTATAACTTCTTTCCAAGATTAATTATCAAAGAGAATTTATGGATATCTGAATTATTTAGTAAGGAATTAAAACAAAAAAGAATAATTTAAGAAGCACAATATATATGAAACAAGTGGTTCAGTCTCAAGCTAAGACCTAATCCACTACACGTGGTGATCACTTTCCACCAAGCAGTTTATATAAATAAACATAATCCATACCCTGGATCGGTATTAAGAAATAGTACATAGGACTGTGCAGGTCACACGTAGACCTCTTCATCAGTTTTTCATGCGAATAAAGAATTATACCACACATATACCTCTTCCAATCTTATCTATGGGTATACATAAGTGTAAAATGTTTTTTGAGAAAGGATATCCTGTCTCCTTCAGTTTAATGTAGGAGATAGAGTGTACTGTTATAGAGATTCACACACTAATCGAATATTTATAAAATGATATATATCAGAGAACAAATATTGAGATAGGTTTAGAAGTTCTCTTAGTGTTATTATTGGTCCCTCTGGACTTCTTGAGATGTAGCAGATGCATAAATCAAGTCCTAGAGTGGAAGTCAGAATGTCTATAGTAAAACAGATCCGACTTTTGTTCTTCACGATTTTTGATGTTCTCGATTTTGGAATTCAAGTATGATTTGTGTGTTTTCTAGGAGCGTTAATTTTCATGTGGAAATTCCTTCTTAAAGAATTCCATTTGTGTATTCTGATTTTTCATTCTCACTCCCACTATCTCGTTTCTTGCTTTTCAGAATCGTACAGTGCACAACGTTTGTTTCTGGGAATTAGTCTTTTATCTTGGAGTGCATGTGTTTGAACCAACAGGTTGCATGTATTCTACACCTCATACCTTGATCTGTCAGATGAAATGTCAAAAAAAAGAAATATTTATTATTATTGTGTAATAAAATATTCAAATATGACTGATAGAGATTAAATATAAATATGACAAAATATATTAAGAAACAGTGTCATAGTATGTCGTGGAAATGGAGTTCGGATGTCACGATGTTTTCTTTTTCATGGTGTCTCATGGCCATGGTGTCTGTTTCGTGTTTTATTGTTCATGGTGTCTCATGGTCATAGTGTCTGGGTGTCACAGTGGCATGTTTATGATTTCTGGTTCAAGGTGTTTTGTTCATAGTGTTAGGTTCATGGTGTCTTGTACTTAGGCAAATATCTGTATTCAGACTTAAGCAATGATATTTATGGAATGAATTAAACATAATCATTTGACAGAGAAATAATTAAAAATTGAATCTAAAGATAATATATAGTAAGAAAACTAATTTTATATCACTTAAGAGATTTGGATAACATTTAATAAGAAATTGTGCATTCAATGTGAGATAGATTACATGGAGTTTACAAGGTTTATAGATTGAATAATATTTTTGATAATTAAAACATGATTAATACATGAGGAGTCAAACAATCTCCCCCTTTTTTATGACCACAAATCATATAAATTTAGAGTGTATATGTATTATAACAACAGTTTTAATGAGAAAAAAACATATATTGAGTGAGTGTTCTCTACTGTTATATTTCTCCCATATTTTCACCCCATTTGGGATTATCAAAATTTTTCAAGAAAAAGATAGAAAAAAGAGAAAATAAATATGAATAATGTATTAGATAAAATGGTGGGATTTAAAAAACGTAAAACACATGAAACAATCTCCTATCAAAATATATTAAGCATTATCCTTCTTCACTGGATGGTCTTATCTTTTCCCTTAGCAGCGGCAGAAGAAGTGGAAACTATAGGGGTATAGGTTGAGGATGAAGAAGGAAGTGAGCAGGTTGATATTAATGGTAATGGGAGTCCATCAAAGATAGAGGGACCTAGAGTAGGTGCAGTAGAAGACCGAGGGTTTTTTTTATCAAGGATCACAAGCCTAGCCTAACTCAATTCCTGACCGACAGACATATAAGTGGAGGCTAGGGCAGAGGTGATTGTGGGAAAACTAGGTCTCAGAGGGGAAGTCGAAAGAGAAACAATGGCTTCACTAGTTACATGATGATAGAGCCTTAGAAACTTGATAATATCTGTAATGATCTCTCTACCATAATGCATAGATTTCTCAAATTCATCCTTGATTTCCATAAACTTATCTAATAGACGAGTGAACTGTATGAGATTTTGGACATGAGTCTTGAATGCATGAGTAACAGGAGGAATCATTAGATTTTCTATAAGATATTATAAATTTTAGGTCATGTTAGTCTTTGAGATGATTTGATTGAAGTATAAATACGCATTCAGGGAAATTTATTGCTGAGCATCATTAGAAATTTTTGAATGGATTTGTACCAGATAAAGAACTCTTTCACTATTGTTGATAACTATAGATGGAGAATATTTATTAAAACAACTAAGAACATTATGATATTCATCTTTGAAAACTATTCTTAGAAGGTCACTATCTATGTAACATTGACATAATTGACAAGATGCTCTATAAGCAGTGACAGCTGAGGTGAGTGATTTTAGTTGATTTAGCATTTTTTTAAGACACCCCGTATACTAATTTGTGTATTTGTTATGATTAACAACAAGATCTCGCATCTCTTTCTCAATATATTTGTTCCTTTCAGTAACATTTTCATATATGGAAGCTAAATGAGGTTAAATATGAGAGACATCATTTTGTGGGGTTTGATAAACAACATGCTCCACAGGATGAGAAGCAAGCTCTGACCTTGAATGCATCTATTTTTTAATTTATTCAATCATTACTCTTATGGTTTTCACTTCATCACTGAGCTGCCTATTTTAAACTAGGAATTCCGGAATCTCATGAAGCATTTTGGGTTGAATCTACCAAATAATTTTTTTTCGAAAAACAGAGAGGCATTTCTTTCACATTGATGTTCAAATGAATCATATTGTGTATTCAAGAGGATTTCAACTCAAGAAAAAATGTTTACTTCAAAATCATTCTGATTATCTTTACTCACCATGGATGGTTGTTCTGATGAAGGTTCAGTGATAGGGACTGATACAGGGTCAGGTTCTTTTTCAAGTGAAATATTAGAGACATATTTCATTTGGAATAGAGTAGAAAGTTCAAATACTTTCACTGATACTTTATTATAGTCATCCACATCATAAAATCTAGGGAACTCACACCGAGAGTCTACAAGGCTTGGATTAAACGGGTTTGGTACCTCTATAGATTCAACATTTGGGGGATTCTCCCCCTCAACAGTTCCACCATTATCTGGATTGAGAGGCTTAGGGTCCTGATATATTTCAACGAATTAATCTCTTATTTCATCACCCAATTCCTTCCTAGCTAGATGGAACACTAACTCCAGCCTTTACTCACCAGATGGAATAACATTCGGAATAGATTATTACACTGGGAGTTCCTCAAGGCCAGCTTCTTGCATAATAGGTTAGTCTTCTTCTATAGGTTCTTCCATGGCATCCTTTTTGGTTTCCTTGGAAACCGATTCTATTTCACCTTCATGTTAATCTTCGAGGTTAACAACATCTTTAGAAGAAGGGAATTATTTTTCCCTTACCACATGAGGGACCAGACTATTGTCTTTATTATCAGAAACAGTTTCCCTGGGAGGAAAAACAACCTCTTCTTCATCTTCTTTAGAATACTCAACAACTTCATCTATTTCCGAACTAGGATCTGAAATTTATTTTGGACATTAGGGATGTTCCACATGATTTAACTCCTCATAAATATGATAATTTCCTTCAACCGAAGATTGTTTCGATGGATTCCAACTGATTTTCATCCTCTTGATAATGAATTTTGAAAGGAAGAACTCACCATCCTTGATAAATTATTCATTAGGTCCAACCATACATTTGGCATGATGCATGGCTGAGATAAGACAAGAATAAAACAGGGAGGTTGACTTGGATGTGGGTTTGATCCGCTCACACATATAGTGCATGTCATACTTACAAAGGTTGATCTTGTGCCCATTTTTCATAAGATGAATCAAGAACACATATAGATATTTTAGTAAAGAAAAATAACCATTTTTGGGGCTTATCAGTTTCTGTATAAACATAAACATAATCCTAGATTCTCCATCATGTTCAGCAGAAATGGCTCTCGTCTTGGTACCATTTCTGGTTAAGTTTTTTAGAGTATCTTCCAATGAAATGAATTCAATAGAAGAAGGAGGTCCTCTATGATAGTACTCACATATTCCTTAATGAGTTATCCTATGTCATAAAGCTTATAACCTCAAAAAAAGAGAATTTATGTCCATTTATCTATCTTCACACAACATAACCATCTATAGAATCAAAAGAGAACTGAACATACTGATAAAATTGAGCAACTAAATTAAGGAAGATAGGTCTATATTCCTTCAAAAACCATTCTAACAATCTTTGGTCATTAAAAACTTTCAAAACTAGAGACTTACTCGACAAAATCAACTTGGGTCAAATATTTTTCATAGGTACTACTACCCGGTTCACTATATTTGGATTTAAAGGACCATAGGGTGCTATCATGGGTGCAACATTCTTCCTCATTGAGTTGCGTTTCGAAGGAGTCAATGATGAAGGGAATTTTGTCTTGGTGATTCACTGATGATTCGAGAGAGAGATATGTTTAATTCTCGTTGAAGGGTTACAAATTGAGTGAATAAAATAACACTCGGGTGAAGGACGAGGGACATTTCCTTTATTTTCCCATTTAGGAATACTAAAAATTACAAAAAATAAAAGCTCTGGAAATTTAAAAAAGCTGAAATGAATAATTACCATGATACAATTTTTAATTCATAAATAACATTAATAAAGAATCAATATGGCGAGACCATATCAGGCCTTTACAATGAGACAGTGACTGAGCCTTACGATGAGACAGTGACTGAGCCTTATAGTGAGATAGTGATTGATCCTTACGGTGAGACAATGACTGAATTTTTCTGTGAGACCATGACTATCAGACAGTAATCACTAATTACAAACTTTGATACCATAAACATGAAATAGAAAGATATAAAATAGTAAGACATAAAGTATTAATACATTTAATTGAAATTTATCATGCCTAATTCATGTATGATGTTATCTATTAATTTTGAATTCAATGGTTTTGTGAATATATCAGCAAGATGATATTCAATACCAATGACTTCCAAAGTGATGTCACCATTTAGATAATGATCTCTCAAAAAGTGATGTCTTACATAAATATGAATTGTCCTTGAATGTGAAACATGATTTTTGAAAAAGTTAATAGAACTTTTTTTATCATAATTCATAAGTACAAGACACAATTGATATCCTTAATCTAGTAATGTGTGTTTTATCCACAAGATTTGTGCAGAACAACTGCCAGAAACTATGTATTCAGCTTACGTAGTAGAGAATGAAAAAGAATTTTGTTTCATATTACACCATAATACAAGTGACTTGCCTAAAAAGGGACATGCTCTAGAGATGATTTTTCTATATAACTTAAAACCACCAAAGTCATCATCATAACAAAAAAAATTTCAAATGATTTTCCTTTAGGATAGAACATTCCTAGTTTGGGTGTATGCTGAATTTATTTGAAAATTCCATTTACAAAATTTAAATGATATTCCTTATGATTTCTTGAAAACAACCACACAACCACACAATAAATATAATGACAGGTCGAATAGGAGTTAGGTATAGTAATCTTCCAATAATTCCCCTATAAGAGGTTTGATCAACAGATTTTCCATCTTCATCAAGATCTAACATACAATTGGTACTCATGGGAGTGTCACTACTTGTAGTGATATCCAATCCAAAAACTTTTAGATGATGTCTAGTATATTTAATTTGAGTTAAAATAATACTATAATTGTTTTGAATGATTGGAAATCTGAGAAAGAATTTATGTTCACCCATTAAACACATTTCAAATTTGATTTGCATCATTTTAGAATAATCAACATCTAAGGAATTTTTTGAAGATCCAAAAAGAATTTCATCCACATATATTTGAACAACTAAAACCTCATTTGAAATTCATTTTTTAAAAAGGGTAGGATCAAATATACCTTTTTTAAAACCATTGGATATAAGAAGAGTACTCAACCTATCATACCAAGCTCATGGAGGTTGTTTTAAACCATAGAATTCTATGGATAATTTAAAAATATAATTTGGAAAATGGTGGTTTGAAAAACCAAGGGGTTGTTCAAAAATGACATCCTCAGTTATATAACCATTTTAGAATACACTCATACCATCCATTTGATATATATTTAAATTCATATGTGCAGCATAAGAAAGAAAGATTCTGATTGATTCAAGTCTAGTTATTGGTGCAAAGGTCTCCTCACAGTCAATTGCTTCTTCTTGACTATAGTCTTGTAAAACCAATATAGCCTTATTTCTAACTATGTTACCATCTTCAAGTACCTTATTTCTAAACAGCCATTTAGTTCCTATGGTTAATGTGTCCTTCATTCTTTCAAAACATTTCTGAACTATGTTCGTTCCAACCTGATTATGTTCTTCTTACATAGCCATAACCAAAATGTTTTCATTGATAGCATCATTAATGTTTTTAGGTTCATGTTTTGACATGAAGACTTGATGATCATCATAATTTCTAAGAGAGGCTTTAGTTTGAGTTCCTTTGTCTAGGTCTCCTACAACAACATCTAATGGATAGTTTTTAAGAGTTCAAACATCTCTTGAAAATGGGGGAATATAGTTTTAAGGTTCATCAACAGGTTCAGGTTTATTTTGACATGATTCTAAAGAATTTCTGGAACACAATGTTTTTATAGATTCATTGATAGGATGGTTTGAGGATTTTGGAATAATGCTCAAATTTGATACATCATCCACCAGGTTCTTGAGAATTGTATTAGGCTCATGGGGATCTGTTTCCTAAAATTTTACATGGACAGATTATTCCACAAATCTAGTTCTTTTATTGAACACTCTATAGGATTTACTAGACATGGAATATACTAAAAATATACCTTCATAACACTTGGATTCAAATTTTTAAATATTTTCCTTAGTATTAAGAATTTAGACTAGTATTAAGAATTTAGACTCTGCAACCATAAACTATTAAGTAGTTGACCTTGGGATTTCGCTTGTTTCATAACTCATAATGAGTCCTTTTAAGAATAGGTCTGATCAATACTCTATTGATTATGTAGCATGTTGTATTGATAGATTTAGCCCAAAAATAAATATACTGGTCATATACACTAGCCATTCTTCTAGAAATCTATTGTAGGGTTCTATTTCTTCGTTCCACAACTCCATTTTGCTAAGGTGATCTAGGGGCATATAAATTGTGAATATAACTATTTTGTGACCAGAAGGATTCAAACTCTTGATTTTCAAACTCACGACCATGATCAATTCTTAAGGATTTAATTCTATGTCCACTATAATTTTTCACAGACATTGAATATTTATTTAAATAATAGTAGGATACACTTTTGTGATCCATAAATAAGGACCAAGTATATCTAGAAAATTCATCTACAAGAACATTTTCACGACCCCCTCCCCACAATTTATACCCCTCCCGGGCCAGAGATGTGAGAAGGGCGATAATGACCCCCCGAGTTCCTCCCCCAGTAGGCCCCGGGTTGGAAACAAGCACTGAGGGTATAATAAACACACAAATGGGAGGAATTACCCTCTAAGAGAACACATGTGGAAGATAGAGATAAGATAAACACCAATCAACTCTAAATCAGAACTGGAATATTAAAAGAACCCATGTACACATATGAAATTCCATGCAAAAGTACTACAACTGGAAGGGAAAACTGCAAGTTCCCAGAAGAAAGTAAAACTACAACAACCACAAGCCCGAAAACTCCTGCAACCCCAAGCTAGAAGAAACTAGCTTGATATCCAATCAGATCCAAGTGAAATGAATAACAGTTTATATATACATAGGATGAGTAAAAAAGTATACTCAGTAGGATCCTCCCCGTAGCCTCTCATGAAAAAGTAAAGAATTCATACTAAATCACAGTGAACAACAAGTGAAACTAACTCGTCACCTAAAGGGCTATACTATGTTCCCAAACTCACCATGGACACTCTCACCAAGTAACGCATACAAGAATATAGCATATAGTAAAGAATATCAAGGTTACCCCACTACTACTTCCCCACTGGTTTTCCGCTTTTCCCCAATGTCACACGTTCTAAGCATCTCTCTCCAAAAGGCTTGCCCACAGAAACCTGGGAAAAGCACCACAATCTGCACCTAGTTCACCAAAAAGGCTTTCCCACAGACACCTAGGTGAAGCACCACACCATCCTCACAACCAAAAGTCACCAGGTAAATTCCGGGAGCCACCACAGCCTGCATAATGTGTATCATACGTCTGGTATTATACCTCAATCCATTACAGCCCATACACCGAGTAGGTATCCTCAAGCCATCACAACCTATACACGTTACACCTATAGTAGTCCATATGATACTATATCTAGACTATATGTGTGTGAAATAACCACATGACATTACATCCCTCTACACACATATATGGAGAAACTAATCGTTGTGTCTGTTGGAACAAGTATCTACCTAGAGAAGGGAATGGGGACAAAGAGGGTATTCGGTCATTCGTCCTCCCACCAAAATGTTGGTGAAAACACCCCCTAGGGCTCAGAATCCCCAGGGTGTTAGTTACCCTAACTGACAGGGTGGAGTAGCATATAGAAACATAAAAAGTACAGAATATATTATATCTCACAACCACACAATAAGCATTATCTATTCTTAGAAACAACTGCAGCTAACATCTCTCAGACTCCAGGCTTCTACTTCTAAGACTAGGTATCCTATAATCACACAACCATTTGAAGAGATTTATTAGATTACTTCATCCCCTTTTTATTAGTTCCACTGTATGTTAATTAATTCATTAAATATTAATTAACCATGAACAATTTACCATTATAATTAATTAGCATCACACCTAAGATCCACTGTACCATCCAAATTACAACCTTTTTAATATGTTCCAGCAACTCCAACCCAATGAGTTAACACCACTTATTCAATTATTAATTACATAATTACATTCCCATATTCCCAGGCATTTTAGAAAAGCATTCTATGCGACTAAACACGGAAAGTACGTGGCATACACTGCTTGTCTTCGCCTCTTTCAGAAGAAGGGTAAGAAAGACCAGTTGCATTGAGCAGTGGGGAAAAGTAAAGTAGATAATAAACCAAAGAATCTATAAGCATCCAACAATATCATCTATCCCATTTCATTATCCCTAGTGTCCTCCCCGACACCCACATGCATAAATCGATGCATCTCGCCACTCAAGGCATCATCTGCTTCCACCACCAAAAGTCTCCAGGCCTCCACATATCTCAACTGCCATCTAGGCTCACATCCCAGAACAAGAATGAAGAAAACAAAAATCACATCAATGTGCTCTTGGACCTTGGAAAATCAAGAGGTTGACTCAGACCCCTTTTAGATATTATCAAAAAATTAGTTCTTTAATTCATCTTGAATCAAAATATTTTTTAAACGTAGGTTCCAAATTCGGGAAACCTAATCAGTAAGCTATAAAAAATAATTAATCATGCTTATTGTAATAATTTTATTAACATTAAATTACAATAAGAACCGGATTCTTTCTCATGCCTCTTTATCTTTAGCCAAACTTTACCGATTTCTATCGAGAACAAACAGCTAAACAAATCAAGCATAAATATCAAACTAACAAGAAAAAATAGAGGCAATAACATATGATAGATATCAATATTTTTATCCAGTTCAAATATTTATTAATTCAATTCCATTATGATCCCATGGGATAAAATATGCTAATGATACAGTTTCACGTAAAAGAAGAGAAGCAACTAATCCCCTACCTCAACAATTCTTGACGTTCTTTATCCACACAATGGGTCGCAATCGTCCTCTCGCGGCAACAATATCCACTGGAGGATTCCATGGTATGACAACACCAAACAAACCCCATGAAAAACCCATTAGAATCTTGGAGATTACATGGTATAATATGTAAGGGAGAACAGGAGAAGATGATCCCTAATGGAATGGCGATAAAACATACCGTAAATGGAAGATTAACCGACACAACTTGGTTGCATCCAAAATAGAGAAAAACCAATCAGAGGAGTATGGTTTGATTGTGAATATACTATGGGAAGGATTGAAATGTTCTAGCGTCCCATAGCCGGGAACAAAGAGGAAAAAAAGGGAGTTTAATATCTTGTCTCTTTTGATGATTTAAGGGGGCAATGGTTTAAGATACGCTTAATTCTCCATCAAAAGAGGATCACATTATCCCACATGGTTTGACCAAGTAAAAACCTCTTGAGCTATAGGGATAATTTATATAGGATTTATGGCATTTGAATGGGCCTTAAAAGTCCTTAAAATAAGGCTTTAAATGCATTTTACGTCAAAGGAAATGTCAAAGGGGGGAAACTGTAGGAAACTGGAAACACTGTTCACAAACTCAAAATATGGAAAAGGAAAGAAAAGGTCACATTTAGAACTCACCGTTAGTGGTTACCGAATGACCTCACCATTAGAGGTTACCGATTGACCTCGCCATTAGTGGTTACCGATAGACCTCACCATTAGAGGCTACTGATACACCTCATCATTAGAGGTTACCGATAGACCTCACCAATAGAGGTTACAAATAGACTTCACTAATCTGGAAACACTGTACAAGTCTACAGATCTGGAAACACTGTACAAGTCTACCGATCTGAAAACACTGTACAAGTCTACCGATCTAGAAACATTGTACACCTGCTGATCTGGAAACACTGTACAAGTCTACCGATAGACCTCACCAATAGACCTCACCAATAGAAAAACTATACAAGTCTAACAATCTGGAAACACTGTACATGTCTACCGATAGACCTCACCGATATACCACACTGATTGAAACACTATACAAGTCTACCGATCATAAAACACTGTACAAGTCTACCGATAGAACTCGCCGATAGAAACACTATTCACTGATCCTCACCGATTGAAACACTATTCACGTACTGTTACCATTCATAAAACTGGAAACACTGTCCAAAGAACTGGAAATTTGGAAAACTGTTGGGGATAAGTCACCTTGACCTCCCGGAACACCCCCATCACCAAATTTTCACAATGTAATGGACCAGAGTGGTCCAGGACATTACGTCAAATACCTCTCAAAAAATTCTCATCCTTGAGAATTCATAACCAACATAAAGAGTAAAAAAAGAGAAATGAGGTCTGAACAACCACTAATCCAGATACTTCTCAAAAGGGAGAAAGCCACAAAAAGAAAAAGATAAGTTTGTAAATAAAACATGAATGGTATAACCACAAAGGAAACATCATTAGATGAAATGAGTTAAACATAAAATAGCTCTGGGTACTGAGCACGTATATATGACTCATGTTCCCAGGTATACTCCTCCATGCCACCGTGTCACCACAAGAAACAAACAAAGGGGATTGAATGACCATGAAACACCTTCTCCTTGCGGTCTTGGATCTCTATAGGTTGCTCCTCAGAGGTTGTATCATCATCAACATCGATCTATCACCAATCGGTAACGTGAGAGTCATAATGAAGACAACAACGGAGTTGAGATACTTGGAAAACATCATGTATCCGACTCATCTGTGGGGGATGTGCTACATGATACGCCACATCTCAAACATGAGCTAACACCTCGAAAGGCCCAACAAACCGGGGAGAAATCTTACTTCCACGACCAATCCTTCGTTGCCCACGACAGAGAGTCAACTTCAGAAACACATGATCCCCAACATTAAACTCTATGGGTATCCTTATTTGATCAGCATATGATTTCTGACGATCATGTACTATCTTCATCCTCTCACAAATCACCTAAACCATCTCTGTTTTATTCTTCACTAGTTTCGGTCTGAAAATTGCTGACTCTCCCACCCCAGTCCCGCACAATGGAGAACGGAATGGCTGGCTATATAAGGCTTCAAACAGTGCCATACCAATAATGGAGTGAAAACAACTATTGTAAGAAAACTCCACCAAGGGTAAGTTCCTCATCCATGAACCCCCAAAGTCAAGAACACAAGAGCGCAACATGTCTTCGAGAGTCTGGATGGTTCGCTCTGTCTGACCATCCGTTTGAGGATGAAAAGCAGTGATAAGGAATAGTTGAGATCTGAAAGCTTGTTGGAGACCCCTCCACACCCTGGAGGTAAAATGAGGATCTCGATTAGAAATGATCATCCTAGGGACTCCATGAAGTCTCACCACCTTCTGTAGATACCTCCTCAACAAAACTTCCACAGAGCTTGACTCCTTGATCATTATGAAGTGGGACAATTTTGTTAAATGATCCACTACAACCCATATAGCATCATGTCCTCCTGGATCTTGAGGTAAACCTATAACAAAGTCCATTGAGATGTCCTCCCACTTCCACTGATGAATTAATAATGGCTGGAGAAGACCACCAGGAACACGGTGTTCGGACTTCACTTTCTGGAAAAATATACATCGAGACACAAACTCTATAACCGTACGCTTCATCCCTGGACTCCAAAACTAACTCCTCAAGGATCGGTACATCATTGTCACACCTAGATGTACTGCTAAAGGCGAACTGTAGAACTCTATGAGAATCGTCTCGTGAATCTCCAAGGGAAAAAAATACTTCCTTCATAAAACACTCAGTGTTGTTCATCCTGAGACCAACCATCAAGGGTCTCACCACAAACAACTTGGTCTCTCCAGACCTCCACCTCTAGATCTCCCATCTAAGACACTTCCACCTTCTGCACCAGGGATGATTGTACCGTCATCTTAAAAAGATATCCTCTACCCCCAAAATCTCACATATCATGATGTAATGATGACAGTTCTTCCATTACTCTCCAGGAATCACTGGATTCATGCACAGCATCACTGCGAGACTTTTGGCTCTGCGCATCCGCTACAAAATTCCCTTTTCCGGGTGTATAAGATATATCAAAGTCATATTTCTGCAAGAACTCCATCCACCGACATTGTCGCAAGTTCATGTCCCGCTGAGAGAAAACATACCTCAAACTCTTATGATCTGTGAAAACCACAAAGCGCTCACCAATGAGGTAATGTCTCCACAACTTCAGAGAAAACCCCACATATGCCAAATCAAGATCGTGAGTGGCATACTTACTTTCAAGGGGACGTAACTACTGAGACCCATAAGAAAAAACATACCTATGCTGCATGAGGACGCAACCTACCCCCAGATGCGATGCGTCATAAAAAACACCAAACAGAACTCCCATAGCCGGAAGATAAAGAACTAGAAACATACTAACTTCCCTTTTAGATACTCGAATGCTGCCTGAAACTGATCAGTCCATATGAACGCTTGTTACTTTCAAGTCAAAGTTCTCAGAGAAGTCACAAATCGAGAGAAATTGGCTACGAAACTCTTGTAGTAGCCCACAAGACCAAGAAAACACCGCACCTCTGACACTATCTTGGGGGATTCCCAAAAAACAACTGCTTATATCTTCGATGGATCCACAGTTACACCCTGTTGGGACACAACATTCCACATGAAACGGACTTCTAGAGCCCAAAAATCACACTTCAACAACTTCCTGAACAACTGATGTTGGCGAAGAACTCCCAAAATGGCTCCTAGATGCCCTGCATACTCCTCATCAGATGTGGAGTACACAAGGATTTCATCGATGAAAACCACCAAAAACATGTCCAGTAACTCACGGAACAATACATTCATCAATCCCATGAACACAGCCAAATCATTTGTCATGCCTAATGATATTACAACGAACTCATAATTCCCATGACGAAAACAGAAACCAGTCTTCGGGATATCCTCATCCTTTACATGCATTTGATGATATCCTGACAGCAAGTCGATCATTGAGAACCATGTTGCACCCTTCAGTTGATCAAATAAATCATAAATCTGGAAAATAAGACATATATTCATTATTTTCACTTTGTTTAAGCAATGATAATCGACACACAACTGCAAATTTCCATAAGCTTTCTTTATGAACAAAACCGGTGCACCCCACGGTGACACACTTGGCTGAACAAAACCACACTGTAACAGACCATCAAGCTGCATACGTAGTTCTCGTAACTCAGAAGGGGCCATCCTATATGGAGACATAGAGATAGGATACACTTCTGGCTGTAGCTCGATCCCAAACTCAATCTCTCGTCAAGAGGGTAATGCTACAACCTCTCTGGGAAAGACATCATGGTACTCCAATACGACACTAGGAAACTCCAACTGCTGCACCTATGCAGAACTCAGCATCAACTCAGCCATCATGGATGATAAAGATGGAATGCGCCTACGACCCATCTGAGGATCTCTCTCACTAACAATCACCACTTACTCCCTATCTTCACCAATGAAGACGACCTTTTTCCTGAAGCAATCCACGGTATCCTGCACCGAATACAACTGATCCATGCTGAGGATGACATCATATGGTTGTATTCGTAAACCTAGGAAATCTCTCTAAGAGTAGTGTTTCCCCAAAAATAGCTCACAGTCTCTACATACTTTAATCAAGTTAGCTCGACCTCCGACTAGCGTAGTCAACACCAAGGGCACTGGAAGCCACTCTACCTCAAGTCCCAAAGCATGGACACGGGTAGATGATATGAAGAGTGTGTCTCTCCTGAATCAAACAATGCAAAAAACAAGGTATAAAACATGAAAAGGGTTCCTCGGATGACATCTAGATTTCCTGGAGCTGGCAACGCTAGAGCATGAAGCTGACCACGACCACCTCCATGACCTCTCTGACCCTAATGACGACCACCACCACAGTCGCGCTCTGCACTCTGAGGACAAGAAGCATCATGGGGATGTCCTCTACCTTCCCCATCTAACCTCTGATGATCTAAAGCTGGTGCAACTAGATGCTGCTACCTCATCTGGAACTGCCTCAACGGAGGAACCTGGAGCGTAGTTCTTGGCGTACGATGGCTGCTCTGAAAGGTCGGGCACTCCCGCTCCTGATGACCATGACCTTCACAAGAAAAAAAAGTGCCTGATCCCTTGGCATATGTGTGATAATTGCTTCCTCTAGTGATTCAAGATGTGAAGTGCTAGGAACTACCCCCGGTTGAAGGAAAACACTTCTTCCCTGAAAAATGAGAACCCCGGAACACATCTCTACTTCGTGTGGAATCATTTCGATTCACCTCTCGTGGTGATCCGGTCCTGGCCAAAGTCCTATTGACAACCTCTGCACTCTCTATCACCTCAAGATATGTATTCAGCATAAATGGGGTGACCTGATGCTGGTTATCTGGATGCAAAGCCTCCTCAAAATGCCTCGCCCTGTCCTTATCATCTGGAATTAGGTCGGAAGCATACCGTAGAAGGTTCCTGAAACGGATTACGAACTGTTGAACATTGGAGCTCCCCTGTCGATGGGTAAGAAGCTCCTCGCGACTAGATGCCTTCATAGTCGAAGAAAGAAACTCAACTCTATACCTATATTGGAACTCCTCCCATGAGATCGATGACTCCTCACGATCCCCTAGGAACAAGAACCATCATTTCCCCGCAGCTCCACGTTGCATTTTCACAACCAAGGGCACCCATTACTCCTTAGGAGCACAGATCGAACTCAACCCTATCTCGACCTCCTCCAACCAGTCTTCCGTGACTGCATCTGAAATGGAGCCCTCGTACTTCTGCAGACTCTATCACTGAAACCCTCGAAGGGTCTTCCTCTATGTGTCGTCGTCATCAACCTCTACCCTGCGGCGTTATGCAGGAACTTCCTGCTTGACATTTTTTGTGCAAAACTGACAAGGACTATGACCTGGAGCCATACCTATAAAATAACAAACCATTATAGCTCCTAAAACTGGAATATGGAAACATTAATTAATTTATAGTTTTTATTCATTCATTTTATGTTAACCTATCCCAAGGTATACCAATTCAAACACAAACACAAGAAGAATGATGCATGATCCTTTTTTAGATATCTACCCTGCAACTAGTATTACCTTGTTTAGTATCCATTGCAAACTTAATGGTCCGTACATCAGATCATAAGGGGCCCTAAATGCCTATGTCTCAGCTGGTCTTCAGTGTTTACCTCACTTGATAAATATGAATGACACTGTTTCCCTACCAACCCAGGCAGCCTTACCTGTGTCTTACTCTAAACTCCATCCTATCCCTCAACCAGAGATCTAATACCACTCTGTCATGACCTCCTCCCCACAAAGTGTACCTCTATTGGGCTGGAAATATGAGAAGGGAGATAATGACCCCTGAGTCCCGCCTCCAGTGGGCCTCGGGTTGGAGACTAGCATCGATGGTATAGTAAACACACAATTGGGTGGCATTACCCTCTAAGAGAACACAGGTGGAAGAGAGAGATAATATAGACACCAATCAACTCCAAATAAGAATTAGAATATAAATTGAACCCAAGTACACATATGAAATGTCATGGAAAAGTACTACAACTGGAAGGGAAAAAATGAAAGTACCCAAAAGGAAGTAAAAGAGCAGCAACCATAAGCCGAACAGCTCTTGCAACCCTAAGCTAGTAGAAACCAGCTTGATCTCTAACCGGGTCCATGTGACCTAAAAAATAGTTTATATATACATAGGGTGAGTATAAAAGTATACTCAGTTGGATCATCCTCGATGTCTCTCGTGAAAAAGTAAAGAAAGCATATTAAAGCACAGTGAACAACAAGTGAAACTAACTCGTCACCTAAACTGGTATACTAAGTTCCCAATCTCCCCATGGCCACTCTCACCATGTAATTAATACAAGAATATAGCATATAGTAAAGAATATCAAGGGTACCCCGCTACTACTTCCCCACTAGTTTTCCACTTTTCACCAACGTTGCAGGTCTTAATCATCTCTCTCCAAAAGGATTTCCCACAGACACCTAGGCGAAACACCACAATCTACACCCCGTGCACCACATAGGCATCCCTGAAGACACATGGGCGAAGCACCACACCATCCTCACAACCAAAAGTAACTAGGTAAGTTCTGGTAGCCACCACAGCCCGCATAACATGTATCAAACGTCGGGTATTATACCTCAAGCCATTGCAGTCCATACACCGAGTAGGGATCCTCAATCCATCACAACTTATACATGTTACACCTATAGTAGTCCATAGGATACTATATCAAGAATATATATGTGTGAAATAACCACATGACATTACAACCTTATACACACATATATGATGAAACTAACTATTGTGGCTATTGGCACAAGTATCTACCAAGAGAAGAGAGCAGGGCTAAAGGGGGTAGTCATCCATTCGTCATCCCACTAGAATATTTGGGAAAACATCCCACCAGGGCTCATAATCCCAAAGGTGTCAGTTTTCCTTACTGACAGGGTGGAGTAGCATATAGAAACATAAAAAGTACAGAATATATTATATCTCACAACCACACTATGGGAATTACCTATTCTTAGACAAAACCGTAGCTAATGTCTATCAGACTCTGAGCTTCTACTTCTAAGACTAGAGATCCTATAAGATCACAAACATTTGAAGAGATTTATTAGATTACTTCATCCCCTTTTTATCAGTTCTTCTATACATTAATTAATTATTAAAACATTAATTAACCATGAAAAATTTAACATTAAACTTAATTATCATCACACCCAAGATCCAATGTACAATCCAAATTACAACCTCGTCATTATGTTACATCCACTCCAACCCCAAGAGTTAACAACATTTATTCAATTATTCATTACAGAATTATCTTCCCATATTCCCAGGAATTATAGAAAATTATTCTATGCTACTAAACACAAAGGGCTCAACACGATGAGTAAATATACTAACTATCAAGTCTTTTCTGCCTATATCAAGAGCGTAGACCCATTCTCCCTTGAGAAGCTAAACACGGAAAGCACATGGCTTAACTCGTGTGTCTTCGCCTCTTTCGGAAGAAGGGTAAGCAAGACAAGGTTCCTTGAGAAGTGGGGAAAAGTAAAGCAGATAATCAACCAAAGAATCAACAAGCATCCAACAATCACATCCATCCCATTCCATCATCCCTGGTGTCCTCCCCGACACCCACAAGCATAAACTGATGCATCTTGCCACTCCAGGCATCATCTACTACCACCACCAAAAGTCTCCATGCCTCCACATATCTCAACAGCCATCTAGGATCATATCACAACACAAGCAGCAGGAAAAAATCAATCACATCAATGGGATCTTGTCACTTGAACAATCAATAGGGTAACTCAGAACCCTTTTAGAAATTTTCAAACAATCGGGTCTTTAATCCATCTTGAATCAACAGATTTATTAAACGTAGGTTCCATATTCGGGAAACCTAATCAGTATGCTATCACAAATAATAAATCATGCTTACTGTAATAATTTGATTAACATCAAATTACAATAAGAACCAGATTCTTTCTCATGCCTCTTTATCTTTAGCCAACAGTTATTAATTAATCCCAATTTACGTTATTTACCGATTTACATCGAGAAAAAACAGATAAACAAATCATGCATAGATATCACACTATAAAGAAAAAAAAGAGGCAATAAGATACGATAGATATCAATTTATTTATCCAGTTCAAATATTTATTATGTTAATTCCATTGTGATCCCATGGGATAAAATATGCTAATGATATATTTGCACGTAAAATAAGAGAAGTAATGAATCCCCTACCTAAACAATTCTTGACGTTCTTTATCCACACAACTGGTCACAATCCTCCTCTCGCGACAACTGCATCCATCGGAAGATGCCATGGTACGACAGCACCAACCAAACCCTAAGAAAAATCCCATTAGAATCTTGTAGATTACATGGTATAATATGGAAGGGAGAATGAGGAGAAGATGATTCCAAAGGAACGACGGTAAAACATACCTTATATGGAAGATTGACCAACACATCTCGGTTGCATCAAAAATAGATAAAAACCAATCAGAGGAGTATGGTTTGATTGTGAAACTCCTACAAGACGGATTGAAAGGTTCTAACGTCTCATAGCCGAGAACAAAGAGGAAGATTAAAGGAGGATGGTATCTTTTCCCTTTTGAATATTTAATGGGGTGACAGTTTATGATACGCTTAATTCTCTAGTAAAAGATGATTGCATTATCCAACATGTTTTGACCAAGTAAAAAACATTCCGATCTATAGGGAAAATTAATATAGTATTTTATGGCATTTGAATCGGCCTTAAGATTCCTTAAAATAAGGCTTTAAATGTATTTTACGTCAAAGGAAACATAAAAGGGGAAAAACTATAGGAATTTGGATACACTGTTCACATACTCAAAATTTGGCAATAGAAAGAAAAGGTCACCTTTAGACCTCACCGTTAGAGGTTACCGATAGACCTCAAATATAGAGGTTACCGATAGACCTCACCGTTAGAGGTTACCAAAATACCTCACCGTTAGAGGGTACTGATACACCTCACCATTAGAGGTTACTGATAGATCTCACCATTAGAGGTTACTGATAGACTTTACTGATCTGCAAACAATATAGAAGTCTACGGATCTGGAAACACTGCACAAGTCTACCAATAGTCCTCACCGATAAACCTCACCAATAGAAACAATGTACAAGTCTACCGATCTGGAAACACTGTACAAGTCTACCAATCTGGAAACACTGTAAAAGTCTAATGATAGACCTCACCGATAAACCTCACCAATAGAAACATTGTACAAGTCTACTGATCTGGAAACACTGTACAAGTCTACTGATAGTCCTCAATGATAGACCTCACTGATAGAAACACTGTACAAGTATACTGATCTGGAAACACAATACAAGTCTACCGATAGACCTCACCAAAATTCCTCAATGATAGAAACATTGTTCACTGAACATCACCGATAGAAACACTTTTCACTTACCATTACTATTCATAAAACTGGAAATACTATTCACAGAACTGGAAATTTGGAAAAGTGTTGGGGATAAGTCACCTTGACATCCCGGAACACCCCCGACACAACATTTTCACAAAGTAATGGACCAGAGAGGTCTGGACCATTACAAACCTAAATATAGTTCTTTCTATTTAAACTAGAAACCCTAGATGGTCCAAATAAATCCATTTGATCTAGTTTGGGAGGTTGAGAAGTTGTCACTTCTTTCTTTAGTTTGAAGGAACTTTTGTGTTGGTTTCCCTTTTGAAAGGGAAAACAAACTTTTTCATTTGGAGACTCTAGTTTGGGTAAGGCATTAAATATGATTTTTTATATGTATCTTTATAAGGGAGTGAATAATACAGTGTCCTAGTCTTCTATGCCAGAGCCAATACTCTTTATAAAATAAAATAAGCATGACGTATTTTTATAAGCTATAAAATATGTGTTAAAATTGTAATTATTTTCATTTTTTAATGAAGAAAATACTAATTCATCATTAGAAATGAAGACATTTCAAGAATCATTATCAAATATACCATGAAATCCATCATCTAATAATTGTGAGATACTATGAAGATTAAATTTTAATCCATCAAAAATAGTACATTGAAAATCAATACTGAGTTTGAGTAACCAATTTAGCTGGGGCCAATAATCTTTCTTTTGGCATTGTGACAAAATGTGACATTTACTCCATCTATTTTTAATAAATTCTGGACACATGAGTAGTCTCTTGTAAGGTGTCTTGACCATCCACTATCCAAGTACCATAAAATTTTAAAGGAACTATATATGAATATTTCCTAGAAAATGAATAAGAAAAATTAGATTTTGGAACCCGTACTTATTTGGGTCTAGTAATATTAGTAATAAGATCTTTAGAAACCCATATCTTCCACATTGGTTTCGTATAAGAATTAATTAATGTATTTTAAAAACAAAAGTATTTGGTCCAGAAAAACATGAATCAATAGAAGGTGTATCATATATTAAATTAGATGATTTCTCTCTAGAACTGGGTGTAAAACAATATATCCTATATTTAGGCCACAAATTTGTTTTACCAAGACTTTTTTTCTAGGTTGATAACCAATGCCAGTGTTGTATTTTGGGGAAATTTGTTTTCCTAACATTGGAGTAAGGGTATTTTTCCAATTGGTAATATTTTATAGGTCATTCTTTAATTTATCATTAGAAATTTTTAATTCATTGTTCTCGTTGAGCAGTTGAGGATTTTTCTCTTTTTCAGTTGTGAGATCAGATTTAACAATCATGGTAAGGGAATATTGTTTCTTCACTAATTTATATTTGTATTTTAGTTCATTTAATGTTTAATAAAACATGTAACAATATTCAATAATTTCTTCATTTGTTATATTTTCAAAGCCACTCTCATCTCCAAAACAGTATGAATTATGTATAGGAGATTTCAGTGATACCTCAGATGTGTTTGTCATAAAACACATATTGTATTTGTTTTCCTGTTCATCATGTGATATTTCGGAGGTCCATGAATTATCCATAGATGCACTCCATGTTGCCTTTATGGCGTTTTTATACTTCATTTCCTTATCCTCATATCTCTTTTTTCACTTGAGCTTAGGACAATCAACTATGATATGTCCTTTTCACTTACATTCATAGTAGACAATTCCATCAGTTGTTTCAATTCTTTCCCAATCATTATTATAAATTACATTTTTGACATATTTTCCCTTGAATTTATAATTTCAGAAAAAGTTATTTTTATTGTAAAATTCCTTGAATCTTCTGGCTAATTGAGCTATCTCTACATCACTGTCAGGTGATGATTGGTCACTATAAGAACATTCTATAGAACCTTCCAATTTCCCTTTGCATTTGTGTTTATTGGTGGTGGTCTTGAATGCAACATATTTCCTCTTTGGTTCATCCTCTTTTTCCATGTTGACTTTCATCTCTTCATCATACATCATCAGTTTCCCAATGAGTTCTTTTACAAGTAGTTTGCTGATGTCGTATAATTCCCTAATAGAGATAGAGGTTCCTCTCCATCTATCAGGCAGATATCTGAGAATTCTCATGATCTGTTCTTTGGAAGTGACTTCTCTTCCAAGAGAAATCATTGTGTTGACAATATCATTTAAACTATGCTACATGTCATAGATAGGATCATTCGGTTTCATTTTATTGTTATCATATTTAATAATATATGTATTATGTCTCATTTCTTTTACACTAGATGTTAATTCTTGTGATTCATACAGGGTATCCCAACTCTCATGGGTAGTTTTACTTTTAAAAATTCTATTGAATTCTTAATCTCATAAGCAGTAGTATAAATCATTCATAGCTTAGAAATTGTTTTTACAGACAGTTTTGATTGGTTCATCCCATGTGATTCTATCTCTAGAAGGAATCATATATTCATCTATAATGGAATACCAAATTCTAAACCCATACTATCTAAATGCATTTTCATTTTAATTTTCCATTGATCAGAGTTGGTTCCGTTAATGATTGGTGGACTTTTTGTTCCAACACCTACCAATCTATTATCAAAAATATAGAAATACTTTCAAAGAGAAATAAATTTAGAATTAATAAAAATTTATATATCATTAAAGTTCAACTACAATCACAGTTGAATAAGGTTAAACAAAGTCTTAATAAACAACATTTAATACGAAATGTTGTTCTGAGTAGATTACTCAATAGGGGGCTGAATTGAGTATCTTTAAAAATTTCTGGTTAAAAAGTATTTCCAAAGGGTTTTCCAAGAAAGGTTAAATATAGCCCAGTTATTTATAATTATACTGTTATAAGGGTTCGACAGTGAAAATAAATTCTTAGAAGATTAATTAATTCTTAGTAACTTTAATTTCAGTTATTTATATTACTTTTAAAGCTATTATATTAAGGCAATACAATTATAAATTCTTTCTAAGATTCACTATCATATCGAATTTAGTGATATCTTACCTATAAAGTAAAGCATTAAAATAGAGATGAATAAATTGAGAAGAATAATGGATATGAAAAATGTTTTTCAGTCTCAATCTTAGATATAATCCACTATCCATGGTGATCACCTACCACCAAATGTTTATATAAATTAACATGATCGACACCATAGATCATGGTTAAGCAATAGTACACATGACTATCCAGGTCCCACATGGACCTCTTCCACATTTATTCATGGGAACAAACAATCGGGCCACACATGGGATTCGTACACACTTATTAGTAAGTATACACAAGTGTTAAAAGATGTTTGAGTAAGTATATCTTATATCCTTAAGTTTAAGGAAGGAGGCAGCGTGTGTTGTTATACAGATAAAAAAACTGCTCGAATGTTAATAAAACGTTACAGAAAAGAGTAGTAATATTGATATAGGTTTAGATGTGCATTGAGTGTTAGTCTTTGTAGCTCTAGACTTCATGGGATGAAGCAGATGCTAAAATCAAGTCTTCATTTGGATAACAAAGTGTCGTAAGTCAGACAGATCCAGCTTGTGTTCTTCATGATGATTGATGTTCTCAATTTTGGAATTCATGTATACTCCATGCGTTCTTCATTAGCGTCGAGTTTCATAAGGAAATTATTTCTTCAAAAATTCTATAATTGTATTCTTCATTGTTGTTCTCACACTCACTATCTTTTTTCATTGTTTTTACTATCATTCCACGCACACCCTTTTTTTTCTGGGCAATACTCTTTTATCTTGAAGTGAATGTTTTGGAGCCTATTGGTTGCATGTATTCGGTACCTCGTACCTTGTACTATCATATGACATGTCTAAAAAAGAAATATAAATAATTTCAGTGCATTAAAATCATCAAATATGACCATTAGAGAATAAATTTAAAGGAAACAAAATATATTATGAAATGGTGTCACAATATGTCTTGACAATGGTTTCTGGATGTCACAGTGTCTTCTTGTTTACGGTGTGTGTGTATTCCCTGTGTCTGCTTGTTCACAGTGTCTCATTATCACGATGTCTGGTTCATGGTGTCTTGTTCATAGTGTCTCATGGCCACATTTTCTGGTTCACGATGTCTGGTTCATGGTGTTTGGTTCATGGTGTCTTTTACATAGGCAAATATCTGTATTCAGACATAAGTAGTGATATTTATGGAATGAATTAAACATAATCATTTGTCAGAGAAATCATTATAAAGTAAATAAAAATATAGTGTATAGTAACCAAACTGTGTGTATATCACATAAGATATTTGGATAACTTTTACTAAGCAATTGTGCATTTGATGTGAGATAGATTACATAGAGTAATCAAAGTTTATAGACTGAATAAGATTTGGGATCTTCAAAATATGATTAATACTTGAGGAGTCCAACATAAATAAATAATTACATCATTTATTATGAGGCATTGATGGAAAAAAATTACAATACTTCCTGTGGTGGTAGCCCATTATGAATATGATCGGCATTTTTTGTTTCCTGTTTATTGGAAGAGGATATTGATATAGTTTCTACAATTAATATAAATAAATAATATTATAGCAGATAAATATTTATTATGTTAAATTTTATAAAATTTATTTATGGAGATAGAATCAGATGTGATAGAAAAACACTTGACACCTCATGTGAGGGGTTTGGAATGTACTTCTACTTTTGATCTACAATGAAGTCATCATGATAATGACCAATATATTTTAGATGGTAAATTTGATAGGGAAATAAACCGTTTTCAAAGAGCTAACATGGAAAATTTACCATGGGGAATTCTTCCTTGTCTTTCCAAACTCTATAACTCTTATCCATGGTGATATTTACAAGAAGTCATTGCCTCCAAAATTTAACTCATAGTACCTTATAAGGTTGTAATAAAAACACTTTTTCTAGTTCTAATCTTCTTTTATATGTGGTTGGATGGATTGAAACATTGTTTCATCTTTTGCACAATATCAGTTACAAGTAAATTTCATTCACCAACATCATCTCATCTAGTTGGAGTTCGAAATCACATTCCATATATATTATCATATATATCCACCATTATACATGAGTGGACACTATTTTTATATATTAAATAAGGTAATTGAAGATTCTAATACAATCCACCATGGAAATCAACTGATCAAGATCTTAAAAGTTCCTCAAGAGTATAAATAGTTCATTTAGATTGCTTATCAGTTTGGGGTTGATAGTCCATATTGCAAGTAAATTCGGTACTAACATCTTGTTGAATACTTATCATGAATTCAGATGTGAACCTTGAATAATAATATTATATGAAATATAGTTTAATTCCTTGCATCCTCATCCCATCCATCAAATATATCTGGTGATGTAGTTGCAGTGAGAAATAATCCATAATGACAATTAGGTGGTAAATTTTGGTGTGTCAAAACACCACAAACCATATTGAATTATTTCCTTTGGATATCTTGTGAAGATATCTCAAAATGTTTATAGTTATATTATCCCACATCCACATGGGAATAATAAATGGATGTAACATATAATTGGACATTTTTATTTATTCAATAAATAACTAACATACAAACTCTTTAATACATACCCATTATTTAACCTCTTCATGTTGTCCTGCATTAAATGTTCTCAAAGATCATGGTACATAATGGACAATCAATGATCAATGGATAAAGATAAGCTAAATTCTTTAACAAATAGATCCTTCTATGTTAATATATAATTATGACTCTTATGATAAAAATTTATTTGAAAAATATCACCATTTAGGTATTAAAACAAAATATATAAGTGGAAGATCTCATCCACTAGCTCTAGATAATGCACCGGGTAGTGATTATCATTGATATTAAACCATTGTGATGGTTAGGAAAACAATTTATCATTATTAATGAGTACATAAGCAGAGTATTTTTTAGTCATCAGTTTATAAAAAATGTTCCCAACATTTCCTTAATGTGTGAACTGATAAAATATTTATCCTATTCATCAAGTCCATAAATATTTTATCTCATTCTTCCATCCAAACATACTTTACCCCATTACATGTTAACATAATTTTAAGGACACAATTCGGTGAGAAATTTCTCACAGAAAATCGTTAGTACACTACTAGTATCAGAAATATAAATATTTTGGTGAAACCGGTGTGTCTAGAACATTCCACAATTTCTTGTTTTAAAGGACAAAAAAATTCCCTACCTTTTGACCATGTGTCCCAAGTGAGTGGATTTATACATCAGTACTTCACTATTTTTGAATGTTTCATACAATTTCAATTTCCTTAATGTCACAAAAAAAAACATCATATTTTCTTAATTTTCCCCATTTATCTTGGAGTATATGACAATATTATCAATAAAAACCACCCTAATTTTATCATGTTAGTCCCTAAATAATATATTTGTCAGATAAATCAATGATATTTTGGAATCAGTTATACTAAATGGAATCACTAATAACTCTTAACTCACATTCCTTATAGAAAAATAAGTATAATTAATATGTTCTTTATTTAAATTTATGTTATGATATATGAAACGAATATCCACTATTGTGAAGTATGGATATCATCATACCTGATTGAACTAGTCATCCATCCATGGAATATAGTTTTTTCTTTTTGATAATGTTATTGACTCCTCTATATTCCATGGATTGATAATGTTATGGATTCATCAATCCATGGAATATTGTTTTTTCATTATATAAAATATGTTCTATATATATAAAAAATTAAATTGGTGATGAGTATAGAAACTAATTTCACAATGGAATTCATTACGAGATTCAATTAATGAATCATCCCACATAAACCAACATGACAATAGTCCAAAACATGTGTTCTAATATTTGAACTACAAGATGTTTTATGTATATTTCAACTTTAATGTATTATAAATTTTATGAAAATAATATAAAAATATTTTAGGATATAATATAAAATATTGAAACTAAATCAAATAATATATTTTCAATTAGTGATTGAATAGGAAGGTCACATTTTAAAACATATTTTTTTAATTATTATTGGCAGTAGTGTGGAATAATAAATTACTCTATCAATTAGAATTATTTGTAGTTAGCACTGATTCCACTTAGGGATTCTAGGTTTAGTGAATTGGATTTTATTGTACCACCTCCCCCATAGTGTTGTATCATTAAACCATGGGTCATTCATTGGGAGGTTCCCTCTTTATGTCAGCAATGTTGGTCATCTTCATCATTTATTATCAGCATTAATGAACATGATGGACCTCTCTCCCTCAAAATAATCATTTCCCTCTAACATTGAGTAAATTCCCATGATGTTTCATCCCAAATATTTCAAATTTTAGTTATTGAATCATTGTTCCTCATTTTTCATTTGACTCACCAACTTGAAAATACATTACTCTCTTCTTGTCTCGCCAATAATGGAACCATTTTATGAACTCCAACTCATCATCGATATCACATCAATACACTTCTTTACAACTGGGACTGTCTAAAATAGATTGATCCATTCAAATATGTTTTTTAAACCAATAAAGAATATATATATTTTTCTATAATTATATATAACATAACCAGAGGCATACCATGAATTTCCTTGGATGGTTTCTTCACAAGATGTGGTATATTTACCTTTCTATTACTTCAGGTCTACAATTTGTCTATAAAATTATCAATGACTAGTTCTATGTAAATACATGTAAGAAATATTTTCTAAATGTATTCTATTTACATCTCCTCTATTTCATTCATTGTATATGTGTTATTTTTAAATTAAAAGTATTTATTATCATCTCTGTCTAAAAGATATATGAAGATATTTATATTCTCCTTATAAAATAAGTGGATCATGGAAAATATGTTATACATTGAGTTATATCACTATTTTGAAAAATGTGAATCAAGAAGAGTCAATAAATATCATAATCCGTTTTCTTATAAAGTATTTAATTCATAGTTTCTCCTCCTTGGGATAAAGTGTTCATTACATATAGTTCATATGATTAATTTTATCCTTATATTGTTGTTTATGTATGTCCATGATGATTTTTACTCCCTCTAAATGACATGGTAATATCATATTGTAAATTTTTTCATTTTAAATCACACGATATGTTGGACTAGTTTCTAATGGATCCCACCATTTTCTAAAACACAAATTGTTTGAAAAAGATGTATGTCATCAAAGTGTGACAAATTAATTATTTTACTGAATAAACTCTAACGGTTTTTCATAGGGGATCCATATGTTTAGAACTTTTCAAAAAACATCTTCTTGTATGATTAAATATTATTATTTATGTACAAATTATTTTCAATGATGTTCTCTAATACTAATTATAAATTTATGTAAATTGTTTAATGATTCAAAATATAGAAACCATTAATTTTATTACACGACAATAAGTTAATATTTATGTAAAATAACGTATTATCATTCCAAAAATAATATCCAAGGAATCGTTCTCTTTAGAAAATAAGGCAAAATGTCATGTTAATAATTAAACATAAATATTTATTTAAAATCATCATCATCATCTTTATGAATCCCACTGTATAGTTGTTACATGTAGTCACATAAAGATATACTTCAACAAAATGGGTGAGTAAAAATCCCTAAAAGAGGATGAATAAGAGATATGAAAGAGTACAACATTAGTAATCAAAATAATCATCATAATAATATAATCACGGTTTCATTATAAAAATTATAAGGGAAGAATTTGGTAAATTCATCGAATGTTGACATTCATAAAAATGAAACATCATGTATCTTGTCGTCAAATACCGAACATAGTTTTCAATGGAGATGACATCTTGTTCATTCTTAACATATGTGAATAATAATAAAATCATGAATATAAATACTAATATAGTCACGAACATTCATAATACACATTATCTCTTGATATACATCAAATTACCCAATTCATTAGAGTGATATATAATTCTTCGACCATTTTTCACATCAAAAAATTTATTTAATCTTCCATTCCATATAAAGTGTATACCATGAAAATTCAGGGGGTAGCTTATCTAATGGAATGTGACTAATAAGGATTCATTTAGTTCTGATTTAATGAATATACTTTCCATTATAAAAAGGAAAAGGTAAAAAATATTTGTGATTAGAATAATATTTTTTTATTGAAGAATAAATTACTCAATAAGAGACAAGATGTGTTTGAGAAAGAATTGTTATTTTAGAAAATAATTTTATTAATAAAATAAAATATAGAAAATATATACATTTTAGATAAGAAAATAGAAGGACGATTAAATTTATTTCGATTAATACTACAACAACATCCATGAAGAATTTTTTCATGAATGTTGAATAACCTGATCAAGTGGATTTGGGATCTAGAATCCCTTAATATTATGTCCCAACACATTCTTTACTTGAAAATAGTATCACAAATTATCAATTGAGATCCATTAATTACATTATTTAAAACAATATAAACATATATTTTATTTTCATTATAATATTATGTTAATTTATGGCCTTTTTTGTTTAATTATAATGTTTAATTTCATTGTTCCATGAGTGTTTGTTTCATGGTTTTATAGTCGGTTCCATTAGGTATAATAATGGGTGTTTATAAAATGGAAGTGAAAAAACCGAAGTGACATTCATAGATATCAATGAAGATACATATATTTAAGTGGTCCCATATATTAGTTTTTAATATGATATGAGAATGATTAATTTTATAAAATTTGTAAGATATTTTTTAGATATTTTCTACAGTTTAAATTCCCATCATAAAATATTTTATAATTATTAATTATAATTTTTATAATTTATTCCAATAAATTAAACAAGTAATTATAAGAATATTAAAATATGGTTTAACCAAAATATTAGGTTAAAGAGTATCCTCGATGGATATAATGGTAAATTAAATTTCATCATCCACAAAGGTTTCGAATAAAAATATCATGAATGACGTTTTCAAAATTATAATTAAATTATAAGAAAATTTTTTAGATGATTTATATTACATTAAAAAAATATCATTATTTTAATGATACAGAACATAAAATCCTCATTTTTATATGGTATGTTAGTAGAGGATAATAAATGAAATAAATTTAATTGATATAGAAATGGGATTTTACCTATTGAATATTGTCTCCTTGAAAACCTCCATAAGGCCATTTTCTTTGGTATTTATATAATAATAACATCATGTAGACAAAAGGAGGAAGATTTGGAAGAGAGCTGGGTGGAATTTATTCGAGCATGAAGGCTTACATTTTGTGTGGAAAAAAGGTTGTAATGGTTGGTATTTATAGGGGATGAGAGGGTGTTTTTTGATTTTTTTTATCCGTTAGTGAATTATTTTTTGTCAATACTAAAGATAGTGTTGATTCCAATTACTACATGTTGTTAATGGGAGGGATTGATGTATTTATATTTTTATAAATCTCCCAAACAACATTCCTGACACAAAAATTTGTTTATTTAGGATCTATCATAAATTTTCATATTTCACTATTTACCTAAAATTCATCAATTTTAAAAAATAAACAATACTCACAGTAAAATTTTTTGAAATATAAATTTAAATAATGTAATCTATTATATGAAAATATTTTTCATTATAATATATTTTTTTTTCAAAAATAAAATATCTATTGTAGAAGCATGGATTTAAATATTATAACCAATTTTATAACATGTTGAAGTATTATTTAATAACTCATAACATTACCGTATAACTATACTATACCAAAATATTAATTTTTGAATATATTTTTTGAAATAATTTTTCTATTAATTAATGTATTAATTTTAATATTACAAATAAACATTTATTCTTTACACAAATATAATAATTTAATTTATTATATTGAAAACATGTATTTATATGTATTATTACCTTATTATATCATATTTTCATTTATAATATGCCTTAATTTTATTTATACATTCATTGTTGAGGTTACTATTCTAATAATTGGATTAATATTCTTAATGTTCATATTACTATTAAAACATTCATGTTTGTATTCCATCATTATAGGATCTTTAAATTCAATATATAAAAATTATTTCATCATTAATTTATGTGAATAATGTATTTATTGGGTTCTATATGTTTTGTTGGTGTTTTATACAACATTACATAATTATAAAAAGGGAAATTTCATTGATAAAATTATTTTTCATTATAGAGTTCAAAGCCACATTTGATATCATATAATATTTATCAAACACAATCATTACCATAATGAATCTAAATAACATTGAATTTAAAACAATCATGAAAATGGGGTTTGAAATTTTAATGATCCAATCCATAAGTTTATATATATTCAAAATATATCATTATGGCCATCAAAATTTTAAAATTTTGAATTTCAGGAATGATGGTGTGAAACTCATAAACAAACACTAACATACTATTGAAAGACAACCATTGTATTATCTAGATGTAAATGATATATTGGGTTATATTATTAAATCATGTCTCATGTATTTCAATTTAATGTTTGACAGTTTAACTTCTTCCTAGACAAATAATCCAATAACCTGAAAAAATTAATACAAAACATTTAAAAAATAAATAGATTTATGTATTTTTAAAAATGAACAATACATTTTTTTAAAAAAATTCACCATTTATGATTGTGATTATTTTTTCAATGAGCTATTTTGTAACTCCCCAACCCTAGTTACCCAGAGTTGGTGCATTATTACATAACATTGGCATGATCAAAAAAGATCAAGTCTCAAAAAAACGATTAGTTTATTAGCCTTGGAAACACTAGATACATTCCTAAATGTTACATTACATCATAAAGTGAAAAACTACAATAACATAGTCTCCATAGTCCACACCAATATCCCCTTCAGACTATCCCTGTAGGTCAGTCATAAAATATTTCTTCACATCCTGGGAAAAATAAAACATAGAAAGGGGTGAGCTCAGATAATCAGTAAGGATAACAATACAGCAAAAACTGTGATAAATAAACATAAACATTTAATAAAATGTATAACTAAAACAAAAGCCTTTTAAACTTGAACTTCAGTATAATATGGAAAAAATAAAATGAAATAATTCCATTTACTTATTCACATGGATATTCTACTAGTTGAATAATCACATGCAATATCAATAACCACTCTCATAATGATGGAATGCATAATCCCAGACTATCAAAACCACATAGCCAAGGCCTCGTGCCAAGACTACAAATAGGATTTTGTCAAGGCCTCGTTCCAAAACACTAGTTTTTCTCATGAGACCTACCGATGCATCGAGGAGCTATAGCAGGATCCACCTGTCACATAATAAGTAAAATGCATTCCTTATATGAAAAGGTTTAAACATATCATAAACCATAACATAATCGCACCATATAAAACATGCATAAATGAAACATAACATTTCCACATTTCAATCAAAAAATATCAATTAAACACATTTATATAATAAAAACACCTTCAAATACATTTTCAATACCAAAATAAAAGAAAATTAAAACATGGTATTTATTTTTTATTTAAAAAAAGTTATGTCTTGTAGAGGAAGCCGAAACTCAAATAATTATCACAGAGGCGGAGAAGTCGTTTTTACCAAATACGTACGACAAAAAACATTCCTTTTTGTCGTTTAGTAAAACACTTCATATCAAATAAATTCCTTTTGAATAAACATAAAAGTCAAAGAGGTTTCTACACCATATAAAAGAATGTTGTGTATAAAACAAAATATTCCTCAATGAATGGAGATTGAGACGAAGTCCCTTACCTCGTGTCTGACTTGACTTGATCGTTCTTTAATCTATTGAATAATAAATTAGAGTTAATTTATACTTTCTTAAGAACCTTTTCATGTTCATTATTCCTTTTATATCACTTATTACCATGTTATGAACGTTATGTAATTATTTAAGTTACTCATGGTCGTTTTGTCGATCTTTGGTACTTGAGTCAAAAATAAACTCTTTATAATAACAAGTTGTTCATGTGGTCAAATATCAATTATATTCAGAATTATATTCATGATGTATATATCCTATATATCCTATATATCCAGTATATAAATGCATTTATAATATTACATAACATTTGGAGATAAGAAATGAAATGCACAGTTCATGGAGACAGTAAGCCGTACGTACGCATTAACGCTACTTTCATTTATATTTTGTATTTAATGGAATGAAATCATAATGATATAAAGTTATATTATAATCCCAGTATAATATCATGTATAACATCATTAACTCCATCCTTTATATGTCCCACATATGGCATTAACGATTCAAATCACTTTGAGGGGGCGGTAGTCCACACTTCCTAAAATGAAATTATCACGTTTACCCATAATGGAAATCATAAAGTTATGATATAAATGAAAAATACAGAAGCATAAGAAAAACATAAACATAATATATATATTATATATAAATATAGGGACATCTTAATAACCACTATGAGAGGTGTTAAAATAATATTGAACACTCATCGTTTTGTGAGGCAGTAATTCACCACCCACAGAAATAGTATGTTCTTTAACCATTGGACGAAGGTGTAAATCAAATACTTCTCATAACAAATTACTATTATATTGAATATAATGGTGTTGTTACAAAATAATGTAATTAAAATAGTTTTAGGGGTTGGCGAAGCAAAATAAAACAAAAGAACATAAGAGAAGACATAACTTTAAAATAGAGTAACTCATTTTGATTGGAGCCAAAGGATTCCTTGGGGAGACTTCTACCCAAAGTGAGGCTTCTATAAGTAATAGAAATAATTTGAGAGAGTATTTGGATATATTTCGGCTGAGAGAAATGGCTTTGAAGGTGTGAATAAGGTGGTAGAGGTGGGGGCCTTTTATAAGAGGAGAGGAGGGGCACTCTTGGAATGTCATGAAATGTTACGTTATTATGAAATGATTTTCAGATTTTAACAGTCCCACAATTATATATTTAGAGGATAAGGGTTCTAAATCTAGTCATCCAATAGGTTTTTGACAAGTTTAATTCTTATATTTTACATTATCTTTTAATTTTATTTAAATTGTTAATTGATGAGGTAATCGCTGCATCATAATGGTGTCACAAAAAAATTAACTTATTTAATGTCTAAATATTATAAAACAAATATCATGATGTAGGAAATATTTTTAGATTTATAATTACTATTTATAGTCTAAGATATCATTTACACAGACAAAACTAAAATTGTTTTACTTGGGTGATACATATTTTGGTTATACTTTCCCTATAAAAAAATAATATAATAAAATGTCACTATCAACCAAAAGTGATTCCATGGGGTCCCAAAGTTTGGAAAAAGGCATCCCATGGTTGGACATGACACAACCAGTCGCATTAGGACACATGTTGGGGTAATTTTTTGTTATTATGATATTATTTTATTACCCTTAACTACCCAATTACTAATTAATCATGATAATTAAGGATAATTACCGTCGTTACTATTCATATTGTCAAAAAACAAAAGTGTCTTAATTACAAAATTTGGATCTTCTAATTATAAATATGGAATCCATTTTACCAAATTCGAAACACATAAATTGTAGTAATTAATTTAAAAATTATTCCCGCTGTCAAAACAAATAGAGTGTTTTTAAGAAACAATATCTATCAAAAGATTGAGAATTGTTTATGTCCAATTTCAAAGTGATATTAATTATAATGACCACCAATGGATAAAATGGTAAAAATATATTCTAATTATACATTAAAAACACTCAATAGTATTATTTATCACTATAAATTATTTTTATTAAAAAAGTTGTTCTTAAGTATTATTTCTATTCATAGAAAATTGGATGTTCTCAGAAAATTACAAAAAAAATCAACTTAGGATAATTTCGATATTCTGAATACAAAAATGAAGCCCAATTTGAAATATAAAATTTATGTAATTTCAAAAAGTGGGTATTACTATTCATTATGGCTATTTTTATTGGTCGCGGTGTGTTAGAATCTCGAACTTGCGTACAATGTAAGCTATGTCATTATTGAAAGAGAAGCGTATCGTAGAAGCTTGGGGTGTTAAATTCTCCCATACTTCAATAAATTTCATCCTCCCAATTTTTAAATTTTTATTTGAAAATAAATGTTTGAAAATATAAAATACCTTTGTGGAAAACCCATATCGGAAATAGGGTTAATAAAATTTAGTTTTAATAAGAGGGAAGGGGAAATGAGAAAGTCACCAAAAAATTATGGTTTCAAATAAGAGAACATTGGTGGGAATTATAGACATGTAATTAGAGGAAAAACGTAAAGTGAGTGATTGAGGTCATCAATCACAAACAAGTGTAAAATATAGGGCTTCAAAGCCATCAATCTATGATGATTTAATATATCATCAGTTAAATAAAAAAATAATTTATTAGGATAACCCATTTTTGTTTTAATATCCCTTCCATAATGTTTAAGAATTAATTTCGTCATAGAATAAGATATATATATATATATACTTGACAAGTATATTTTCATCCTTCAACTAATATATACCACAAACTCATCTTTCAGTCAAAAAGATAATAGAACTCAAAAATATTATAATTAACCTAATCATATAAGGTTCAAAATATTAACACATATCATGAAGAAAACTAATTTGTAAAAACTAGGGACTTCCTCTAGGTTTGTGGTAGGTAATAAAGGCATATCGCACTATGTTTGTGGGTTCAATTCCTAGAGCATTGTCTGACAGGACGGGTAATCCCCCGACCTGCAGGTTGTCCTTTTCCTAAAACTATAGTATTACAAAATTCCAAAAATAATCTTTATAAATGTTTTAAGCTTAAACAATACTATCCAAAGTTAAACATAATCCATTAAAACCTTTAAAGTTGTCCAAAATACCTATGTCCTGACATTCTATAAAATGTCTCTAAATTAAAAAATCAATTCATCAGATTCACATAACAATGTAATGTTTCTCTAAAAATATGATTAACTTCATCTTGTTAAAACCTTAATGAAAACAAAAAGTACTAAAGTACAGTCCTTATATATATTTCACATTATTCTTATAACCATAATATAGTTCTTGAGTCCAAAAACACAAATACAATAATAATTCCATTTCAACTATAGTAATAACATAAGATTGTCCTTGATCCCTTGGCCTTTTTTGAGGTAATTTTTCCTGACTCTTATGACATTAATTTGCATAATTTCTCCATTTCCCTAAAATTGTAGCATTAAACATTGATAGTCTCTTTCTTTCCCTTGCAATCATGAGCCTGGTGACCTTTTTATCCACATTAATAACAAACTCCCATTCGTTTTAGGCAAGTACCTTGGTGATTCTTCCCACAATTATTACATAATGCAAAATCCTTCTTTCTCTTATTCCCTTTATCTATCTCTTGTTCAACCGTTATCTTCTTCTCTTGCTTTACATTATTGTGATAAGACTTAGAAAATTCCATTTTTGTCTTGATAGAACATGAGACTATATCTTTGTACGTTGAGAAAGATTGTGATACTAATACTCGACGAAGAAACAGTTTTAACCCATCAAAGAAACGATCGATCTTACTTATTGGGATACATATATAATCTTCTGCATGCCTTGCTAACCTTGTAAAGTTAGCCTCATACTTTGCGACATTATCATTCTTCTTTTTTCCCAGACTCAGAAATTTCATTTCCATATCTGCCCGATGGTCACGAGGGAAGTATTTTTCTAAAAAAATCTCTTTGTACTCCCTCCATTCTGTATTTGATACTTCATCATCTTCCTTCGTGTTTTGTATCAATGACCACCATTGATCAGCATCTCCAGTGAGGCGGCAAACTTCCATGAAAACCATTTCCCTTTCACTACACCCCAAATCCTGAAATATTTTCTCTAGGGAACATATCCATTACTCAGCTACTAAGGGATTTGTACTCCCATTGAATGTTGGTTGTTGTTTTCTCATGAAGCGATCTAACATTGATACTCCACGTTGCGGATCATGGTGCTCCATACGAGTATGGTTATTATTCACAACCTGAGTGAGTTGTCCCAATATGGTGACAAGCTGATCAACACTAGTTGTATCACCAACTCCAATATATTTATCTTGAGAAGGAGGGAAATCCCTACATGGAGTGCATTCATTGATATGGTTTCCACTCATTTCACTAGGTTCCATTTCTAAACAATGTCATAAACTAGATTAGTTTATGAATCGAAATACATAATTCCATACTTGTAAAACACTTAACATAAATTGAACTATTTATGGATATAATCCCTAAAAAAATATTTTTTTGAGGATGTATATACTCATAAAACCTTCATAATGGTTTGTAATGAAATTGTGAATTATCATAAGCATATCCCCTGGGAGTGTCTTAACCAAGAGTGCAGAAATGCCCATTATCTTACACCAGTTCCCATTCGAGTCTAGCTCAAAGAGGTGTTTTCAGGTTTTACCCCTAGGTACATCTGTTCCAGAGCTGCCTCTACCAGCTCGTATCCAGATAGGAATGTATTGCTCGTAAAATACATAAAATCTATACTTTACCAAAATTATCGGATGTTATTTTATACTAATCCTCAAAGTCTATCTTAGGGATATGTGCTCTAATCAGGGTTTATCTAAATCTAGCTTCTAGGGTTAGTACTAAACTACCTCTGAAACCAACTGTAACACCCTGACCCCATTTACCCAGAGTCGATGCATTATTACATAACATTGGCATGATAAAAAAAGATCAAGTCTCAAAAGACCGATTAGTTTAGTATCCTTGGAAACACTAGATACATTCATAAATGTTACATTAAATCATTAATTGAAAAACTACAATAACATAGTCTCCATAGTCCACACCCATATCCCCTTCAGACTATCCCTGTAGGTCAGTCATAAAATATTTCTTCACATCCTGGGAAAAATAAAACATAGGGAGGGGTGAGCTCAGATTCTCAGTAAGGATAAAAATACATCGGAAACATTCATAAATAAACATAAACATTTAATGAAATGTATAACTAAAACAAAATCCTTTTAAACTTGAACTTCAACATAATATGGAAAAAATAAAATGAAATAATTCCACTTACTTATTCACATGGATATTCTACTAGTCAAATAATCACATACAATATCAGTAACCACATTCATAATGATGGAATGCATAATGCCAGACTCTCATAACCATATAGCCAAGGCCTCATTCCAAGACTACAAATAAGATTTTGTCAAGGCCTCATGCCAAGACACTATTTTGTCTCATGATACCTACAGATGGATTGAGGAGCTATAGCGGGCTTCACCCATAAAATACTAAGTCAAATGCATTCCTTATATGAAAAGGTTTAAACATATCATAAACCATAACATAATCATATCACATAAAACATGCCTAAAGGAAACATAACATTTCCACATTTCAATCACAAGATATCAATGCAATACATTGATATAATTAAAACACTGTCAAAACCATTTTCAATACCAGGATAAATGAATATTAAAACTTGGTATTTATTTTTCATTTAAAAAAAGTTATGGCTTGTAGAGGAAGCTGAAACTCAAATAATGGTCATGACGGTGGAGAAGTTGTTGTTGCTACATATGTTTGACAAAAAAACAATCCTTTTTGTCGTTTAGTAAAACACTTCGTAGAAAAAAATTCCTTTTGAAAAAACTTAATATTCGAAGGGGTTTATACACCATATAAAAGAAAGTTGTGTATAAATCAAAATATGCCTCAATGAAAGGAGATTGAGAGGAAGTCCCTTACCTTGTGTCCGAGTTGACTCAATCGTTCTTTAATCTCCTGAATAATAAAATAGAGTTAATTTCTACATTCTTAAAAACCTTTTTTCTAGTTCATTATTCCTTTTATATCACTTATTATCATGTTATGAACATTATGTAATTATTTAAGTTAATAACAGTCATTTTTTCGATCTTTGGTAGTTGAGTAAAAAATAAACTTCTTATAATTACAAGTTGTTCATGAAGTAAAATATCCATTATATCTAGAATTATATTCATGATGTAGATATCATATATATCCTATATATCCAGCATGTAAATGCATTTATAATATTACATAACATTAAGAGGTAAGTAATGAAATGCACCATTCATGGAGACGGCAAGCCGTACGTATGCATGCACGTTACTTTCATTTCTATATAGTATTTAATGGAATGAAATCATAATGATATCAAGGCATAATATAATTCCAGTATAATATCATTTATAACATCATTAACTCCATCCTTTATACGTCCCACATATGGAATTAACGATTCAAATCACTTTGAGGGGAGGTTGTCCACACTTCCTAAAATGAAATTATCACGTTTACCCATAATGGAAATCCTAAAGGTATGACATAAATGAAAAATAAAAAATCATAAGTAAAACATAAACATAATATATATATCATATATAAATATAGTGACATCTTAATGGCCACCGTGATAGGTGTCAAAAGAAGATTGAACAATCATAGTTTCATGAGGCAATAATTCACCACCCACAGAAACAGTATGTTCTTTAACCATTAGACGAAGATGTAAATAAAATCCTTTTCATAAAAACATCCTAGTATATTGAAGATACTGGTGTTGTTACAAAATAAAGGAATGAAAAGATTTTAAGGGGTTGGAGAAGAAAAATAAAACCAAATAACATAAGAGAAGACATTACCTTAGAATCTGGTAACTATTTTTGATTTGAGCCAAAGGCTTCCTTGGGAATAAATCTGCCAAAACTGAGGCTTCTAAGAGTAAGAGAGGGAGGTTGAGAGAGAATTTGGATAGATTTTGGACGAGCCAAATGGATTTTAAGGTGTGAATAAGGTGGTAGAGGTGGTGGCCTTTTATAAGAGGAGAGGAGGGGCACTCTTGGAAAGTCATGAAATGTTACATTATTATGAAATGATTTTTGGATTCTAAAGGTCCCGAAATTATATATTTGGAGGATAAGGTGATAAGGGTTCTAAATCGACTCATCCAATATGTTTTTGTCAACTTTATGTCTTATATTTTACATTATCTTTTCATTTTATTTAAATCGTTAATTAATGAGGTAATCACTGCATCATCATGGTGTCATAAACAATTTAATTTATTTAATGTCTAAAAATTATATAACAAATATCATGATGTTGTAAATATTTTTATCTTTCTAATGACTATTTATAGTCTAAGAGATCATTTACACAAACAAAAATAAAATTGTTATACATGGGTGATACACACATTGGTTATACTTTCCCAAAAAAAATAATATAATAAAATGTCACTATCACCCAAAAGTGATTCCATGGGGTCCCAATGTTTGGAACAAGCCATCCCATGGTCGGCCATGACACAAATAGTAGCATTAGGACACATTTTTGGGTCATTTTTTATTATTATGATATTATTTTATTACCCTTAACTACACGATTACTAATTAATCACGATAATTAAAGATAATTACCGTTGTTAATATTTATAATGTAAAAAAACAAAAGTGTCTTAATTACATAATTTGGACCTTCTGATTCCAAATATGGAATCCATTTTACAAAATTACAAACACAGAAATTTTATTAATTAATTTAAAAATAATTCCTACTGTCAAAACAAATAGCATGTTTTTAAGAAACAATATCTATCAAAAGATTGACAATTGTTTATGTCCAATATAAAAGTGAAATTAATTCTAATGACCACCATTAGATAAAATGGTAAAAATATTTTCTAATTATATTCAAAACAAATCAATAGTATAATTTATCACTATAAATTATTTTTATCAAAAAATGCGTTTTTAAGTATTTTTTCTAATCATAGAAATTTGGAAGTTCTCAGAAAATTACAAAAAAATAAACTTAAGATAATTGTGATATTCCGAATAGTAAAATTAAGTCCAATTTAAAATATAAAATTTATATAATTTCAAAAGGTGGGTATTACTATACATAATAGCTATTTTGATTGGTTGCGGTGTGTTAGAATCTCGAACTTGCGTACAATGCAAGCTATTGCATTATTAAAAGAGAAGCGTATCGTGGAAGCTTGGGGTGTTACATATTTTTTATGAAATATTTCTGATACTACATATGATATTTGTAGGAAAACATTTTTTGTATATAGTTATGTAGTCCTATGAAAAAAATAAATTTGTGTGCATTAAAAAATAAAAAAATATAAATATAAAACCTTGGAGAGCGAGTTCATAAATATGATGGAAAAAATATTAAACTAGTTATTAATAAAGAAGAAAAAAATTGTCATTTATTTGGATGTTTTTACTGCCATATATTTCTATAAATTCATCATCTATTAGTATTATATGTAGATGAACAAATTATGGAAAAACGTAATTATTCCTTATTTCAATCATTTAAGAATTTTTCTAATGGACACCGAATTACCTTCATTATATAATATTATAATATTGTGTAATAGTTACGATAATACGGGTTCATTGAAAATAGGATATGGATGAGAGTTTTAAGATTTTTTCCATAATGTATATTATAGATTGGTTTTTGAGTCTATATGAAAATAATATTTAATATTTCAATTAGGATACAATTTTTTATGATGGTATTTTATATAAAACTAATTCTTGAAGAGTTAAGATCCATAATCACATTTTTTATCATCTAGATAGAGAATACATTCATGAGGATTTAGATAGTCGTAGAGACTATATTATAAACTTCCTCACCACAAGCTTCCATATCATTTCCACATGGATATCTTCTATGTGTGATTATCCTCCTCATAATTGGATTTGGTTGATTAGTCGTTTGGGGGGAATTTTAATGGAAAATACATTGGAGAGTTGAAATATATTTTTATAACAAGTTATATAAATTATATGTGAAAATATTCTAGGGGAATGAGATTGGATTATTATTGAAATTAAAATAGTTCAAGGATATTTTAAATTTTTTTTATAAAATATAAATATTAATCCAAAAATATACGATAATGAAAATCCACGTGTGAAAGAACACTTTGTTCAAACCGAGAAATAATCTCTTATAGGTAAGTGTACTCAATTTGGGTTGTTTTTTAATAAGGATAACAATTTTACAAATGATAATATGATATCCCAAAAACATGAATATTTAAACTGTATTGGATATGGTCATTGTGTTACCAACATAATTGATTTGTTTTTAAATAAATAAAATCATTCTTACAGAAACCATATAAATATCTCTTGGAAGTAGAATGGAATTTCTAGAGAATATTCTACTAGAGGATAAAAATATCATCAATGAAAAAAAATTCAAAATATATAAAGGGTTAATCCATTGAATTTATAATCGTAATTTGGGGTAACAATTATGACTATGATGGATAAAATTTTTAGAATATTTGACTCATCGGAGTATAATTTAGATTCTCTGAATGCAAAAAATGATTTTGACAAATATTATGATGATGTTATGATAAAATATATAAAAATATAAATGATTCAAAAAAATGAGCATTAAATTTATAGGAATATGAAAAAAATAAAGAATTAAAAATTTGATCCTCACAGATAATTTTTTTTTGTTATACAAAGTCTTGGAAAACTTATACATAATCTATATATAACCATATGATAAATGTAATTGAAAAAATGATAATAAGGTAGTAACTTTATGAATAAAACTTATTCTATAAATGAGGTTGATAGACATGAAAATAAGTAAAATATTATTTTCAAAATAAAAATGAGTTGCAAATGTTTCTAGAAATAAGAAAAAATGGAAAGATAAAATTATTGTAGAGTTTCCAGATATGCCTTCTAGTTTAACAAACAATTCCCCCCACATTCATTTAAATGAATAATTGAAACCCAATAATAATAAATGTTTTAAAATGGTCTATTAATATGGTATTTTATCATGATTAAAGTGAATAATCATTTCCAAAATTCATTGATTTATATTAAATCATATCAAAAATATCAGAGAAAAAATTAATACAAAATGGTTTTGAAATAATTTGGAAGAAAAATCCTCCCAAATGAGTGATGTATTGTCCATTATCTGAATATCCATCTAAATCAAAAAAAATTATGGGTTTTTCCCATTCAATGTTCAATAGGAAAAATTTGCATAATCAAATGTTTTTTTATCATGGTTATAGTATTATTAGTCAACCATTGTCACTATTTATATAGTTATTATTTGATGACTTGAATACCATTTGGATTATTCTATAGTTATCAAGTTTTTAATTCACATAACTTATACTTTTATTAGTTTATTTAGTAGTTTGAATTGAAAATATTATTTGTAAATCTAACATTATTGTAATGGAAATAGTGTTTGAGTAGAGGGATCTAATCATTATGGTTATTTTATTCCAGTAAAATTTGTAGTTGTTATTATTTTATCAAATATCTATATTGTCATTATGTTTGTTGAGAATATATACGAATTTTAAATTTTTTAAAATGGAATGGAACCAATATTTTCTAAAAATCTCTCTATAGTTGATACCTTATTGATGTGAAAACCATTATTTATTAACATGAATTTTTGTAAAAAAAATTTATTGATGAATTGACATTGGTTGTGGAAAATGTAAATAAAAAAATATTATTTATTTTCAATGTGGGAGTCAGAAAAACATTATAGAATTTGATAGAAATTTTCTTCTTATGATCCTGAATACTATTATAGATTAATTGATTGTATTTGATATTATAATATTTTTTAGAAAACCTGATGTTGATTCTACATCAATAATGTTTTTAAAAAATTAGATATTTTTTAGTGAGACGTGTCAAAATAAATTGATGAATATTAATTGAAAAACATTCTAAAATATTATTAAAAATATCATTATAACGATTTGTCCACATGGAACAGTTGTGACGAAAAATATATAACTAATTTAAAAATTAAAATTCACTCCACTTCTCCATATGATTTTAATAAATATGCTTAAGGTCATAGTCTTAATAAGACCTAGAGTCTACCATTTAGTAAAGATAAATTAATGTTATAGAAAAACCACTCCCATTATAACAAATATAATCATTTAACAATCATTACCCTACATATCATGTTATTTTTTTAAGAATTGAATATAAATTCATAGCTGATCTATAATATTGAAATCTTCGATATGATGGTCCAAAGATAATTTCAATAGAATTATCCCATAATTTAATATGAATAAAAATACAATAATTCTATTCCACAAAATTATTTTTTGGGTTCAATTGAGTCTAGATTTAATCATAAATGAATTTGTAAGAGAAGAGTTTAACAATATATTTCATAAATGGATTGTATATTGAATTAAAAATAGATATTGGTCCATTCACTCTTTATAGTCCGAAAAAACTATATTCACTACAGTATCCATTGAATAAAATGAACTAATTTAGATTTTAAAGGTAACCATGAAAAATATTCTTTAGATCAAATGAATATAAATTATAGAAATGGAAAATTATGTTATTTATATTCCATTCATTGATTAAATTCATGATTTTATTTATGAAAATGGGTTATTTTGTTTTCTTAATGGATATTCCTGTTATATATTAATCAATATATCCTTTGAAAATCATAAAAACCCTTCATAGTCTGTATTGTGGCATTTTCATATCGATGAATTCCCTTTAGCATCAATAGTTCCCCATCCACCTTTGAAAGGTGTATAAGGGATATATTTTTAGTTATCATTTTGGGGAATATTTAGGATTATAGGGATGAATTTTCTATTTCAAACAACAATCTTTTGAAATGTTTTTGAGAATATGTAATTTTTATATATAGTTCCTTGTAGATCAAAATTATTATAAATTAAGAGAAATTATGGTGTTTGGATATAGAAGAAATTTTGATAGAAAATTGATTGTCTATATGGGGAATTGAAATAGAAAATTCAGTGATTAAATTGATCCAGTAATTAATGATTATTGACAATGTCTATAAGAATATGATTTTTTTGAGAATATGAGTATCTATCGCTGAATTATTATAGAATTTTCAAAAATAACAAATCATCTTAGAGCCACTACTAGTCAGATAAACACTAATCATGTCTAATAAAACTATATGGAGAAATTTAGTTTTCTTAATGAAAAGTATCCATTCATCACCCATCTTATGTACAACTATTAATAAATTTCTTGTTGAAACTATATGTGATGATAGTGATATATCTACTGAATCTACATTATGAGAAATGAGAGGTAATAGATTGCATGTGATGTACTATTCTAGGTGGATAAAAAAATTCAATGGTACTAAAAAAATATTTAAATAAAGTTATTAGATACCAATTAATCATTGGATTTATTTTTAAATAACATTTTAGGTACCAATGTTATAGTTTTTATAGCCTGTTTTTATTAATGTTTGTGTTTTCAAATAAAGAGGCCAAAACAAGACTCATTGGGTGGATATTATTTCTAGATGATTCTAATTTATATATAAGTGTTAAACATGTTTTGAGAATGTTGTAATATATAAGAATTATATGCTTTCCAATACTTAGTGTAATGATCTTAATGTGAATAATTTTACCTTTCTCAATTAAGAGTCACCTAATTTTTAAATTATGTATTCTTATTTTAAAATGATATGAAAAAATTTATTTTCGACAATTATAATTTCTATATAATATTCTAATAATCAAAATAAATTTTTCATCATTTAACTTAAGTATTGTCCTATGTGTGATCGATTTTTTTTAATAGGTGTGTATATTTCATTCTATCAAAGTGTTCTTGAGAGGAAGAAATGATATCAATTTTTAAAATTTGTCACCCCAGACATTGTGGATGTCATCGTGATGGTGAAATGAATTCTAAAAATATCCTTTTAGATATAGTTTATTTTCTAATATCATTTTTTAATTCATGGTATTTTTGTTGGCATTAATATATTTCAGTTATTTGTAAAATTATGATGGAGGGGGAACTACATCATAAATGAATTTTTGACTGTTTTATTATTTATGTTTGTATATTATATTTTAATGTAAATTTATTATACTCACATGGGATGTTAATATTTTATATAATTCATACTATTCATACAAATGGGATGAAAGGGTGGAATTTCCAAATAAATACATCTAGTAGTGTGATTAAATACATTAAATGTAATGTTTTATTTAGGGTCGGGCTGCCAAAAGAATTAAAAATTTATAATAAAATCCTTATTAGTATCATAAAATTGAAATCATCAATGTAAAACAATATTTTATCCAATATACCTATAAATTTTTTCCATTGATTAACTATGTAGAAACCATAAATTTCTAATAATCTTCATAAGTAGGATTCAAGGAAAACAATATCTAATTCATGTACGTATTTATTATCGATCCTAGATAAAAAAATATGGATGACAAAAATATGTCTAAAAAAAATAACTATGTATACATATAAGATTTTGTTTGGTAATTTGTTTAAATTACCTGTGGATTTCCACCAAATGATATACAATGATATTATGTATTTGAACATTGAATTAAAGACTATTTATGATAGAATATTTCTCATTCATTGCAAGATATAATAATTTTGGAGAGTACCTTATGTATAATTTAACATTTATAATGGGATGGATAAGGTTTTCCAAAATTTTGGTAATGATAATAAATTATTCAAGTTTTGAAAAAAGGTTGTTCCCATCAATTCTAGAATTATTATCTTTCTAGTAAAATTGAAATCTATGGTTTCCTGACCCATCATTGTTAATACAATGTTGTATAATGGATTTATTGAAATTGTTGGACTATAAAATAAACCAGTACTTGTAAATTGAATTTGAATAAAACATTATTTCAAGATAAAATGAAATGGAACAAAAGTAATATATAAAATTTAAAATAGAATTTTCAATGAATTATACATATAGACATTATATTTACATCCTCATGGGATTCAACCCATATTCATTATATTTTTTAGTTTTTTATATGAATAATGTGTTGTTGTTCTCCATTTTTACCCTGTTTCTACTAGATTTAATTATCAGTCTTAACAGTTACTTTTTCTAAAAAGGATTGGGATTTGGATACAAACGGATATTATTATACCAAATGTTATCAAGTAATAGATAATCTACAAGAAAGATCCTTACTAGATAAATATCCCAAAAATATACCATTTCTTTATTTACTAAGAGATTAATTTATTAAATAAATTGATTATATGTTTAATATATATGTATGAAAACAGAGATGAAAATAGGGCATCAATCAAAAATAAGTGGTGATACATATTTTTGTATAAACTCAATGAGGGAAAATTATTTAATCATGGCAGTGTTTATATTTATTTATACATCATTATTATACTCATTTTTATTATTTCGTGTTATTAATTAATATTTATATTCCGTTATATGAAATATATTCATTATTTGAAATTATGTGTTGGGGGGGTGATTGCCATATATTTTTTTAAATAAATTTTCATTCCATTAATGGGTGATTAGAATACAAATTTATATACATTTGAAAATATTAATTGAAACAATGTAATGATTTATGTTTGGTAGGGGGTTTTTTATTTTTGCTAATTTGAAATTTGAATTAAACTAGTAAAAATCCCATTATATTTTCCAAAATTTATAATTTTTCAATATAAACACCCTAATGCATTCCAATATATTTCTTTAAAAATATTATTCATTTCATTTATATTATGTGATACACTGAATTATAGGTTTAAAAAATTAGTTTAGACTCTTTAAAAACATATAACAAAATTATTCTTGAAATATTTTTTAAATGTTATTTAAACATATTAAATGAATTTTTGAAATTAGAATTGAAAAATTAGATTAGAGATAATTTTTTTGATTTGTCATAAATATTACATTTGGTGATATATATCAAAAATTAAATTTTAAAATGACAATTTTATTATATTAATCAATTAATATTTAATATTATTTTAATAATAATTTTTAATTTAAATGTAGTTCAATTTTATATCAATTAATAAAATTTAGAATATTGGATTCATTGTCATGTTGAATTTGGCCATAAAAAAGAATAGATTTTTGAATAATTTCACTTTTAAAACCCACAATATCATCCCTTATATGAGTTTCATATTATATTTAAATTTTCCCTTTATATGAATTTAATATTTAAAAATATATTCTATATTTCGAATTAGAATAATTAATTATTTTTAATATGTAACAATTTATTGTTTACCAATAAAATAATATTCAATCGAATCAAATTAAATTTTTCTTTGAAGGTAAAAATGAGTTTATCGGAGGTTCTAGGATGATAAGACTGAAAAATATTATTTCAAAATTTTTAATGAGTTTATTTTGTTTTCTTTCATTGAATTCATTGAAATATGAAATTTCATTTCCAATTTTCTTCTAATATGACCAATATAATAATTTATATAATGACAAAGAAAAAAATATAATTTTTTTCCTATAGTATCTATAATTATTTTGGAAAGTGGGAAAATATATTTATAGTTATAAGAATTATTTTGAAAGGAAAATAAAAAAAATTCCTTTTATAAATGATTTTATTTTTTATATGAAATAATTACATTAATTCTTCAGAAGAAGTAACACATTTATCATTTAGTTTATGATTAAATTTAAAATGATACTAATAATACATAAGAAAATTTAAATTGAAATAATTTTTGTGTTTCAATAATTTCTATAGGATAATATCATGATAAAATAATGAGAACATATTATTTCATAAATCCATAACATTAATGAATTTTTTAAATACAATTTTAATAAAAAATAACCAAATTAAAATTAATGTTATTTATAAATTTTTTTCATTAAATGATTTAAAATTAATAAAAATAAAATATAGTTAAAATATATTATTAATTGAAGAAGAATATAAACAATATACCATTCATGTATTTTTTTATTTTATAATTAATATATTTACCCCTAAATATTAAAAATAATTGTCAGTATAGTTATTTTCGAAACAATGATTTTTCACATTACCAAAATTTGTGTTAAAATAAATTTCAATCAAATATTAGATTAATATTTTTAAAATTAAGCATTTTAGTTTTTTAAATGAGTCAAAATTATCTATTTATTATAATTATATTTATGATTTAATGCATACATTTTGCAGCATAAACAAACTATTCACAATAGTGGATTACCAAATTTGTTAAAATAAAGAAACATAGAAGTTATAGGATCAAATTATTGAAAAATTGTTTTCATTGTGTAGTAGAGGCTTTCATAACCATATCATATTATACACAAACAATTATCAAATTTTGATCCAATTTATGAAATATTAACCTATAAACAGGGAATACCTTTGAGTATTTATAGGAATTTCAATCCACCAAAAATATTACAGGGAACTCCCTCCCCAACTTATTTATAACATCACCAATATTAATATTTTCCAATACCTACAAAAATTACTTCAAAGAATCACCCTTATAATATTTTATGCCATCATTTTGGGATAAATCCAACCTTTTAAGGGTATACTGAATACCAAAATAGGATAACCAAAATTGATGTTATTGTTTTCAAGAACCATCTTAATATTAATTCCCTATACACCTCTTTAATTTTTTTTAAATCATAATTGAAAATAACCATAGTAAAATATTTATACTGAGATGTTTTTATAATATGTTGTTGATGAAAACCACCTCATATTCCCTAATGTGGTTTATGAAATCATCATTTTTTTGTACTAATGAGTATTGCCTCTAAAATCGTTGACATTTGTATTTTAATTTCCACCCATCAATGTTGGGTATAGTTAAAAAACTATATCCTCTCCCATTATTATAGTAATGTAAGAGAAAAATTGAAATAATCCACAATAAATATAAAATTTTCTTGGTTTACCCTCACTAGGATAAATCCAAGTTGTATACAAAGAGAACGTGTCGAACTACCAAATACACTAAGGATCAATTCCAAATTACAGTATTTTGAAGGTTAATATATTATCCTAGGTAAATACCATTTAAAGGATTAGTACTTTTTCAAAGGTCACCCAATGTTTCTCTTTCTCTAGTACAATGCTGTTGGAAATAATCGGCTTCCTCTCCATAATTTTCCCACAACTCTTGGATGACATTCAACCCTAGTCAATTGAATTGTTGGTTCATTTATTATTATAGTGGAATAAATCCCCAATTTTTTATAGATTCTCTATTAATATTTCACATTAATTCAACTAATGAAAATATCATTAAAATAGACGTATTGGGTAATTCATTTTTTTTCGCATTCATGACTCTCATATCCTTCACGAAGATCCCTTGTTTCATTAATCTCACATATCCTTCGTAGATAACCTTACATTCATGATTCTCACTATAATCGTGAAGCACATAACATTAGTGACACATTAGTATCATAATCAATGGTCATTTAGTTCTCTCATATTTTTATATAATATGAAAACTTTAACATATTTATGATACATACATATTTTTGATTTCATTTATATCCTCCAAGAACTCCATTCCTTTGTAAAATAATTCACTAAAACCACCTTCATGAAAAAACTTTTTAAATCTGAAGCCTTGAGATCATCATTATGCCTTACTAATTTTATTAAGTGTGTCATCTAGTATATTAAGGTGGTTCTACAAATTCATGAATTTTCCATCCACATCATCAACATTTTTCAATGCTCCAACAATTTTTTCTTGAATCTATCGGTCTTGTGATACTCCAAGGGGATTTTTCTATTCTTGATGCTTGATGTATTCATAAAGATCACCATAACAATATTTTATTCGTAGTGAAATTACCTTCATAAATCACATTCACCACAAAAATTATCATTTCCCATAGTTTCATAACGGCTTTAGGGTAATATTGTTTTCATGATTCAATAAATCCTCTAATGTTGGACTCTGAAAATTTTGCAGACATAATGTCAAAAAATCATTATGTGTACAAAATTTTCTATACTGCTTCTAGGGAATCCATTCTTTTGAATTGTATATTTTTAATCTTATTATGTCAATAATACATATGGGGTTACACAATATACATTTTAATCCTAAATTGTCAAAAAACTAAATCATGCTAAAAATGATTCAATGTATCCTTTAGGGATATTTTCCCAACTATCTTTCCCTTTGGAGTATATTTCAATCTCATCACATTATTTTACATCATTGAATATTCTTCCATTTTATACAACCATTTTCTTCATTTGATTCATATTGAAATAAATGACATAATCAACACACACTGTAAACCTACATGAGAAATACTCAATGTCACAATTAAGAGTATAATGAATATTTTGTCAATGAATAACCTTATTAAAAAAATAGTTGACATTTTTCATAATAAAACCCATCTACCAGGATATATAATTCATTGATCAATAAACTATAGAATTGTCAAATTTTAAATTCCACCTTCTTCAATACTACACATATCATATTCTCCTGATCTCTTTATTGACACATTTTATCCACATAAATAGCCATGATTTCTTCCCCATTTCAATGATCCATACGGAAACTTCTCTGAGTTTTGAAAGTAGGTAAATAACACAGATTAAAATATTTAGGGAAACACTCACCATACCTTACAGAGAGGGGCTCCCACATCCACCCTTTTCAATTTCAGGTAGTCAATATAACACCAAGAGCTATTTGATTAATTTTAAATGCTTCTTATAGCAAGGGAAATGTATGAATGTCTAAAACATGTAGTACTATAGTCACATAATCCAACATCCCATGACCATGATGCACCTTCTTCTTGAAAAAACGAATATTGATTCTAATGTAAATTGTACTTGAGTGATGGATTGTATTTTTTTATGATTTATACAACATGAATTATCATAATGAATTATAGTAAAAGACAATACTTGAATAATCATATCATCAATCTACTACTTCATCCATAATAACAATTTGAAAGCATCAATAGCTATTATGAATTGATTATTTTGTGTTTTATGTAAAATAAAATCATGTTTTTTTCATAGAAAACAAATAAACAATCCATAATGACACAATTCACCATCTATTGTTTATTTTATTTCTTATGTTGATCTATAAAAATCTGTATTTTTATATCCCAGAAACACATTATATGATTTATAATTATATAGAAAGACAAAATACATCATGCCTTTGATATACTGAGGAATTCATTCTACATTAAGCTAGTGTAATTTTTTATATTTCTTTTAATTCTATTTTACATGGAATGTTTTAAAAATTATTATGTCTTGTCACTATCACTTATAGTATAATACCAATGATTTTTTATATATTATGTGGCATTTATTGCATTTCATTCATAATCATGTTATAGTTTTATCCATGTTGGCATTAAATTATTTTTCTTCTAGTAATTATTCATTCCAAACCATCTCAAAACATCTTTGAAATATTTAAATTTAGAAATTAATTTTCCATTAATTAAATGTTTCGCCTGTAAAGAAAACAAAAACATCACTTCAATAATCATTGAAATTTCATATTCAATATTATTGAATTTTGGAAACTGAGAAAAATGCACTAAATATGATCCACCAAATATTATTTCATTGACATATACTATCACCATAATCCTTTTATTCTTTTCATTGTTTATAATGAGATTGTAATCACATCCATCCCATATAAATTGATTTTCATCAAAAACTGATCAAGCATTGAATATCATGCTATGAGTTTTGGATGTATCCCATGCAATGTATTATTGATTCAAAAACCCTATTATGATATTCATATATTAAAAAAGCATCTATTTTCTCAATATGATCTTCTTTATCCTGAAATCCATTTATAAATGATGATGTGATAACCATCTGGAAAAAATAAACATTTTTTCACTATTATGTCCACAAATAATTTGATTTTCTCTATCAATGCAATGGGTAAAATGTTTCATCAACTTAAATACCCTATATTAAGGAGTACACAATAATAATTAGTCATTATTTATTTCAAATAATTGTATCATATTCATTAATCTTCTTGGAGATGACCCTTTTTTTCAAATGAAATTGTTACATGTTGGGCATGAATTAATCTCCCACGTCTTGTTCCTCTCATTTTTGTTAAGCTTTTAATTATTATCATGGACCTTTTTTTAATCTCCATTGGATTTCAAAATATATTTTACCTCTACTAGTGATAATAATGTTGATTGTGGGTGTTTTTCCATCCTTCAAGTCATCGCTAGTGTTCTCTAATCACAGGTTTTGAAATAACTACCATTTTCACCAATTTTATTCAATCATTCTATATATTATGGTTTTTCCCATCATTTCTGTTAACTAAATATTCAATTTAATCATTCTATAGAATGTTAAAATCATTATATATACATATCTATTCATATCTATCTTCCTCATTATTAACATGTATTTTCTAAAAATTCCACTCGTTCACTACTATAAATATGGCATGGAATACATCAAGCCTTTCACAGCCTCTAATTGAATTATTTATATTATTTTCTTTCCATTGAGTAGAAAAACAATATCCTTTCATCTACACATAATTAAACATTCCTATTCTTTTAATTACTGTGAATGAAAAACTTACTATTGATGACTCAAACATACTTCAATGTAGGTTTCATACCAAACAATAAATTATACAAAGTATTCCTTTCTATTAGACATATTTAATATCTATTTGATGCTTAGGCCTATGGAATCACTACTTCCTTCCAAAAAAAACTATTACTTGAATTTATCAATTATTATTTACCATGGCATGATTTTGATAATTCAATTTCATATCTCAACTACTCATTTCTTCTGTTGAGTTCTTATTGGTAAAACATGGATCTATATCCAATGATTTTTTTGAGATAATCCCCCCATTGTTATTTTAATAATATATTCCATTTTCATTTAATATCTTCCAAATTAGCATACCCAACATCTATTCATAATCTCTTCGATATGTTGTTATGAAACTAAACACATCATATTTGTTGGTGTTGATTGTAACCCATTCCATTTTGTTAAAATTATCAATGAATAGAAAATATATTCCCTATCATTCAATAGCCCTTGGTGAAATATTTATTCACACATCAATATGAACCAACTCATAATATTTTGATGAGATTTTTTTCCCATATAATTTTATGAATGACCTTCCCTTGTTGAAACGAATCACATGTTTGACTATAATCACCCGATAATCTAAGGAGGTCTCATGTAGAATTAGTTTTTAATATATATTATAATTATATTTGGATGAAATTAAAAAGTAATTTCTTCCAAAACTTTTTTTCTAATTCCTTGGACAAAAATCACATATCTACATCTCTAATTACTTGGTAGATATTCCATTTTGTACAATTTCAATGAAAAATGACTAAACCTTAGGAATTTATGACACATAATTACATGGAAAAGCTTATTGAATTCCTTCTGTCACCTAGTTTACTGAAATAAATAAATTTGTGACTCATAGACTTAACAACTAATAAATTTCCACATCTTATGTATCATCCCTTAAACATGGATTTTCCTAATACAACAATATTAATTCCTTCATAATTACCAATTAATACAATACCTTCCTTACCATACCTAATTTTGGATATCAGATCCTTATTTCCTATAATATGATAGGTGCTCCCAATATCAATGATCAATATTTCAATATGATATGATGCTTTAAAAGAAATCGATTCCACCACTACCTATTCATATTTGATCTTTTTTATCCATGTTTTTGACTTCATGACCAACATATATTGATGAACTTGATCTTCCTCATAGAATAATGGACCAAAATAATCACGAAATTAATGAAATAGATTTTACATTTTCAGCCCATTTTATGATACATTGAATTGCTTCTTATATTCACATTCATTCTTCTTTGATTAACTTCATTAGATTGTTGATTAGTATTATCCTTACATGCACCTAAATCATCCAAACTAGAAACAGTGACCATAAATTTATGTTCATGAATATTTACTTATGTACGAATTCCTCTTTTGTTCATTCACCCTTCCATAGCTATTGGCTATGTAAAAAACATTTTTTCGTCTACCATTCTTTTATAACAATATCATCTTATTCGAGGATCATTATTTTTTTTGGAAATATTACACTAATAATTAATCCTTGGGTTCTAAAAATCTTGGTATTTTTAGTCATACCCAAATCAATAATTATCCTCATAGTGTGATCTTGTGATATACCATCATCCATTACTTTATTTATTTAGTGATAAAGCCACAAACTATTTGTATCCTTCTGATCAATAATTTTCCTTTCATAACACTCATTTTTCAATATTAATGTTTATTTGAATTATACCATAACGTTTTTTGTTTCCATTTAATCATTATTATCTATTATATATATATTCCCTCGACCATTAACTTTTCATAGTATACTAAATAATTCCACATCAGGATCCTAAAAAATTTTGATTGGATATTTTACAATTTTAGTCAAAATTACTATTTAGTTTTTCTATTATTCATTTTTTATCTTGTACTCAACAACCTTATCTTATCTCTAAAGTATTGATGAATTTATTTTTTCAATATCCACTTTTATATATGACTTCAATGATTCCTGTAACTGCACATATTGAGTGAGACCATGAGCCACAGTAATGGGTTTCTTTGTTTTCCCCCTCCAAACATCTATTTCCTCAACATCATATTGTAATTCAATTAGAAGATCCAACATTACATCATCATATTATATGTCATTAACATTAATATATCTTATTACATAATTTCTATCAACTGACACCATTTCATCTTCTTCATGGTCCTTAACGTCCTCTAATTATTCTACCTTATATTCTGTTGAAATTTCATTTATCCTAAAAAAATATTATTTTTTGAATAATTCCCTCCTAAAAAAAATATTTCATTTTAAAAATGATGAAGACATGATCATGGAAATTTCAACCTCATCCTCTTCATCTAATTGAATCTTATTGTTTCAACTTTATGTAATATTTTCATCCTTTCAACATCAAAAGAATAAAAGTAGGAGTTTCTATATGAACATTCACTTTCTTCAAGGAATATTTTAGGAATGGAATGACATTTCCTCATTCAACTATTCATATTCAGGTCGATCTTCAATCATGATATTATTCATGTCCCTAAATTCCACTTCATTCTATTTCCGCTTTCCGAAGCATCATTATCATCATTTATCATGTCATATTATAGATTATAACATTACATGTTATAAAATTTCTTCTCCTTCATATATTTATCTACCACTAAATAGACATTCAAATTGAATCGAGGTGGAATTTTACTCAATATACCATTAACAATTTTTATATCTTCAATAATTTCTAGGAGACCACACATCAAATCCACAACAACATTTACCAGTTAAATGAATGTCTAAATAGACTCATTAATGAAAATTCAGATATAATCATGCATGTTCCATATATCATTTTTATTTTATTCTCTAATATTTTAGTCACCCTTATAAATATACATCTGGATTTCTCAAAAAAAAAATTGATGAAAAAAATGGCATCAGGTATGTATACGTTCTATTATATATAGCACCACCAAATGCATTGATTCCATTAGTATAATAATCCCATTTCCTACAGTTTTCTTATGATTAAGAACCACTATAGAAAGAGACCAAAATTTCATTTATTTTAATTGTAAATATATCCATTCTTAATGATCAGATGAAGTGATGCATCTAATTCTTCCATAACTAAAAATTACTCCCACAAAAAATTGGAATCCCTTTGTAATTGAAAACCTCAATTTAATCTCATGGGAGAAAAACATTGACATTATAATTTCCCTCTAGTACCAATAGTTATCTCAATTACGTTCAATACCCTAATTATTGGGTGAGTTATAATAGGAATGATTAAAATAACTTCCCCATGAAAGTCTACTTTTTTCATTATAAAAACACTATTCTCTCTCTTTCCTATAGAAATGTATGAAAAGAATTGTAATCATCCATGAAAGAAAATGATTTTAGATAGATAATTCAGATTGGGATATGTCAAATGAGTATACATTAGTGATGTTTCGATTATCAAAATTAATGAAGGATCACTTCAAAATTACACTATTAGGCATAGATCTCTTTTATTACTTGGCTCAATGCCTTGAATATGTTTAGGGTAAACTCGCTGCCTTACCAAGGGACACACCCTATGTGTTTTACTAATTATTACTCAGGATTAATAATATTTCAAGATTCCTTGTTGATTCTTCAATTTTAATCAAGTGGATTCAACAATAGTTTATGAACATGTATATCCCGTCATTATCACTAAATAATACATCACATGTTATACATAGAGGCCCTATTGAAGTTCTACATTCACACAATAGTTGAATTCTTAGTTTTTATATTTTTACTATGAAATTTCTATTTCAACAATTTCATGATTCTCACTACCTTTATAAAGTCCACCTCTTTTAAAAATCTCACATAGACATCATTGAGTAACATACCTTCAGAATGATCACTTCCTTCATGATGCACTTAACAATTGAGAAACCTACATACACATTATGAAAATAATCTATTTTCGTTTTCTTTTTATATCCTTCATGAAAATCAAAACATTCATAATGCATATATATTTTGGTTGGAATTTATATCCATCTTTAACTTTCTTCATTTTTGGACACTTTCTCAAACACCCCCATTTTAAACCACCTTTGGAAATTTTGATCATTATTCCCTACAATATGTATTTTTAATTTTCTAAAGGGGTTGAGGCCAATATATATAAATTTCTACTTATTACATAATATTTTACCCTTGTTATCAACATTTTTTCTTCTTCGTCCTTTGGATTGCAATGATATATATCACATAATGCTCTATTAGACTTTCCTATTAGTTATACTTGACAATGTCATAGATATCACCATCATCATCATTATTCCTTCAAAAAAACCATCATCACGAGTATCATTCTTCTATAAACTAATGACTAATCCATATTTTTATAATTCCATCAAGGAATTAAAAATTTCGTGAATCAAGACATCCTCCAAATTTTGGACCCCAAATTTTTTTCAAATACTCAGAAAATTTGTCATCTTTTATATGCCATTTTTTGTACTTATTCCATGAAATCCATTTTTTTCATGGATATATATCAAAATATAATGTCAAAAATATCATTGGGGTTTCAACCACATACCTTGGAATCACTCTTTTTCAACTAACACATTCATTAAAAAATTGATTCAACATTAAATTGTGGTATTTTATTAGAATAATAGATCTAATGTTTATGTATGATATGAATGACATAGTCAAACCCTTTTTTTCACCATATCATATAGATTGTTTTCCATCAATTCTATTTGATATATGACAATGACACTCATTTGTACGTTGGATTACGAACTTGTGATGTGATGTGATTCTCTTTTCTCTATCACTTCAGATTGGGGGTAATAAACACGTTTTTAATTATTAAGTGAGATTTTGGTGACATAATTATGATAATTATGACTTATTTATCATCATAATAGGATAATATAATTATTATGTGAAAAATACATAGATGTGTCATCTTGTTGTTATTGGAAGGAATGTGTTTTTTGAAAACTAATGTTATCCCCATTATAGTATGGTTTGGGTTTCATAAAATATGTTTTGAAGGATGCACGTTTGTTTAAAAAAAATTAAATTTTTATTAGACTCCAATTAGTGAATTTGTGGGGAAATGAATTTATTTATTCATCAAATTTTTGGTGAATTGATAAGTAACTAAAAGTTTTAATTGATGATATGGAGATGTTATGAAAATTTTAAAGGATGTATGAGTGTGAGTTTATTGCTATCAATTAAATGTTGTCAATTATGGTTGTCTCAAATATTCTTGATCAATGAAAAATGTATAGTATGATCAGTTAACAAGGAGGTTTTATTTTTTATATTGATAGTGTTGAGTTATGTCTTACATGAATATATAATCATTTTTATGGGTAAAGAGGTGATTTGAAGTTCACCATGAATGAATAAATTCACTATATAGACTTCATTGTATTCTACATGACAATTTTGTCTAATCCATAATAGGTTTTGTAGGTAATATTTATTATTGGGTTTTATGGGATTTAATTTTTATAAAAAAGAACGAAATCACATGGAGATATAGGTGGAATTATATCTAATAGTATAATCCATAGAGTAGTCTGGGTATTTCCAAAGTTGTTTTAAAATGAACAATTTCAGAAATGAAGTCACTAAGGAATGAGATGATTTCAAAATAATTATATAAAGGTATGTTCATGAAGGAGTTAGTTAATAAAGGTAGTTTTAAGATGGCTTTATAGAGGTATATATTCTATAAATTTTAAATGTGTCACCAATCATTAAATGTATGGAGAGAAAATTCAATCCAAGAAGCAGGGAGACCTATGAAGCACTCACCTGATGTGTGCAATGCAATTCATGACATGATAAATTCATTTCATGGAGGTAAAAAATATCCTGAAATAAATTTCCCCAATTGATTTATATTTAGAATAGTGAATTTCACCTACTAAGTGAAATAAATATATCATGATAGACTCATATATGTGTAAAACAATTATGAGGTGATTCAGAAGAAACTAATTTTATGCAAAAGAAGAAGAAATCACATTTACATGGAGGGGAATTTAGATTTTAAATTGTGATGGTTTTTCAACAAGTAGGGATACCAATACCTCTACAAAAAAATTATTTCCATTGGTATTGTTGGATTTCATATATAGTATAATTTCCATTGAAATATCCTTTAGAGTGTCCCAATAAGGTTGAACCAAAAAAATGGTGTGTCATGTGCATGTCTTAATTCTCAGATTAATTTATGCTACATCAATGGGAGAAAAAATTGATGTGATTAATGAGGAAACAATATCCCAAATGATAGTAATTTTAATCATTCATAAAATTATTTAACCCCTACCGACCTCATGATATTTATCCTTTTTGGGATAAAAATTTGTATAAATGGTAAATGTTAAAAATAATTGTTTCTCTCGTAGTAGAAGGAATTGTGGATATTAATCACAAGGGGATTTCAATATTTGATATAATTGATATTCATATATATATTATTCAAGCTCAAAAATTATTATGCTGATTGGGAATGGATTTTTCATATCATTAATGCATGGTATTTTTTTAAAAATGGATAGTGATGTTTTATTAGAATCAGTTCATTGATAATTTGATGCTAATGAAAAATGTATTGTTTCATTCAGGGGTATCCTTATTCAACACAATATAAAACAATTATTTCATGTATTTCATCACATTAAATGTTGAAAAATCATATAAATATCTAATAAGGTTTTTAAAATTTATGTGAATCAATGATGCATATTTTTTTGAATGAATATGAAATCTTATTAATTCACCCTAAATGAGTGAGTAGATGCATTTTTTATCAAGTGAATGTTACTGTTAAAGAAATGGATTATCATTGATAATTATCCATTATGTATGGTTAATTAAAAAGTACAAATAATACTCTCATTTTTTACATTAAAATAATGTAAACATGAGTATAAAAATCCAGTTGAACTATCATTGTAAATCATATATTGTACACATTAAACAAACAATATTAAAACTGATGATAACGATGTTGTGGAAAATGGTATATACCGGGAAGTGGAATTCAATTCTCTAAAGAGGATATAAAAAGATTATAGTTAGGTGCATGAAAATTTGGATGAGTTTTTTTTATTCGTGGCATCACATCTACAAAGAGGAAGAATAATTTTCAAAAGAAAATTTCCACTTACATGGTTCTGATGTGGAAATATTGGAATCCTTAGAGAAAAATGTCTTAAGAATTTTTAATATGATAATGAAATGATTGGGATTATGTATTCTTCCAATGTGATGGTAAAAGAATTTTGAATATGATTTTCGTTATAATTATAATCTATATTCAAAACATGATTATAGTTTAGATAAATATGAGGAAGAAGAGTGGGATGATGATAATTCTCATGAATAAAATTATATGGTATAAGATATTATAATTTTACAAAAAAAGGAATAATGATACAATGATGTAGGTGAATTTAATGGAAGAGTTAACCTTTAAATATAAATTTAATTTTCTATTTTAGTGATAAATCTTTGGATTGAAAAAACCATGAAATAAATTAAGGTGTTTATTGGTGTAAAAATCTATATCCAATAACATTATGAACATAAGTCTAATATATATACTAATATTGGAAGTTATAAATTTGAAAATCTAAAAAACATATAGAATGACACTGTATAGAAGATCAATATTGAGTAATATACCAGAACTATTTACATTTTTATCAACATGGTAATTGATCTAGTCAAATGTATCAATGGTATTGAGGAAGAGTTTTCCAACCATCAGATAAGGGTAAAAGAACAGGAGAAACTATTGAAATAAAAAATATGGATTAAATAGAAAATGGAAAATGGAAAAGTAGAATTCAATATTCTTTTAAAATAGTGAAATGGATATCAGGAGATGAAAATTATATATAATAATTACACAGCTGGTGTAGGGCTTGATTGAAAAAATTATTTTGAAATTGATGTATTTATATTGAAAAAAAGCCTCCAAGGATTATTATTTATTATGTAACGATTCAATACTAAGGTATCTAAAAAACATATGGATTTACCCTTATTGCAGTAGTGGAACATTGGAATGAACCCTCCATTAAATGAAATTTAAATGAAAATATGGGTCACTCAAAAATATTAGTCCATACATCCGAGGATCCATATGGGATAAAAGAAATATAGGCATCGAAATAGAGTTCAATAGTAACTTATATGGTGATTATTTTTAGTGTGTATGATTTAGATAGATGGCTATATGTTGTAGATTAACTAAACTAGGGAATGTTAAAAAAACATAAGCGATTGAATGAAAAAAATCATGGAATCATAAAGTGATATTCAAATTAGAAATAAGTTTACAATATTCCCTGATTAAAGTGGCCCATAATACCCTATGGCTGATAAATAATATAAATGAATGAAATGAATCAAATAAACAGTAATGAGCTTGCTGTGGAAACATATATTTCTTTTAATGCAATATATCAGATTGGATAATAGATAATTGATAGTGGATGCACTGATCAAATAACAAAAAATATATATATTTTTAATGTTATCACTTATGAACAGGAACTAGTCATAATATTAGGTACAAGTGAAGGGTTAAGTATTTAAAAAAACCATGTTTTGGGTAAATCTCATGAGATGTCCCAAAATATTGATTATTGAATGTATAATTCAGATCATACTACGTCCTATCCAGCTGTGTGACTCAAAAAATTACAAAATATTTTCTAGGAAATAATATATCATCAATGAAAAATATTGTTCAATTGATTTATTATGAAAAACATATAAAAGGTAATCTCTACATTGTGAGTCCAGAGGACGATCTGTTCTTTCTTACCTGGAAAAAGGTAATATGTTATATAATAAATATAATTTTCATGTTATAAAACAGTCAATGAAATATTAGGGGATATTTGATGCTACTATTTATCTCTAAAAGTTATCATTTTATTTTAACCATATAGGTGATAGTTTTCAAAAAATGTAATATTATTGAATAAACATATATGGAATAAAAAAATGGTAATAAAAATTTCACGAGTCAATGAATATCGATGGGGGAAATATAATTAAACTACTATTTATTGATTGGATAATATTTTATGATATTCTCATTAATTATTTTAGCCGAATAGAAAGTATTTCAATCCTCACCCACAACTATAAACTACTGAATTACATGACATGTAATTTAATTGAAGATAAAAGTATTTCTATTAAAAAAATCAGGATTTTCCCAATATATAATAGAAAATATATCAAAAATTGTCAATTGGATGATTATCTCATGAAGCATGGGACATGTATAAAATTTTTATAAGTAATAAATCCATGAAAAAAATTGATTAATTGAGACATGAAATTTTATTCTGAAAAATATTTCAAAAATAAATTTTATAAGGAAAGAACATTTAAATGTGTTTTTGATCAAATAAGTAATAAAATTAGTATACATAAAAATTTATGAATTTTTATTTACAATTAAAGATAAGAATACATATGATCTAGGTTATGAAATATTTCGCAAATTGAGTTATATTTGAGTCTTGACAAGTAATGGTTTAATTTTCAAAAGAATGAATCATGGAATGTTTAAATCATATATAGTCATTGGGATATTTCATCTATATTAAATAAATATAAGTGTATAAATATATAAATATATTTCTGGGAAATGTTATATAATCTAAGGATGAGGTTATGATAGAAAAGGAGTATAATCTTTAATAAATACATGAAATTAATTTGGAGGATTCTTATTAAGATACTATAAGATAAAGGGGGATTCTAATACCTATGAAAGGAATAGAAGATGGTTCATACAGTGAAAAGGATGAATAAAAATAGCTATCTAAACATGGACGTAAGAGTGATGCCATAGTGTATAAATAAATAATAATTATTGATAAGAATGTTCCAGTATTGAAAAGTAAGATGACGGCTCTACAACAATAAACATTCATGTCATAGGTAGAGGAAAATACATTTAAATATACATTTAAATATACATTAGGAGATGATATTTTCATTTAGAAATAAATAATGTTCTTGAAAAAAAATAATAGAATCATTCTTTGGAGATTATTTCAAGAATAATAGATAAGAATTTCACCTTTATGAAATGGGTTTTATAGAATAAAAAATGAATATAGAAAAGTGATTAAAAAATCATGTTAGTTTTTTTGAATGGTACTACCAGATAGAGGGTATCAATGTTGATGAAAAATTTTAGCATGTAGAATGTTCGGTGACCATTTGATTATTCATTTCCTTAACAGTGTAAATAAAATTCAATCCTTTCTAAATGGATATAAAATTATCATCTGTGAATGGGGTTCAAAAATAATACATTCATATCATGAAGATATATGGATTTTTGAATCCTGAATATGAAAATATAGTTATTATCCTGAATGTTATATTATATGTAATTAAACAAGCACCAAGATCACGGTATTCTAGGATTTTTATTTTCTTTTAAAAGATAAATTTTCTTTGATTCAACGTTGATTACATTATATATGTCAAAAGTAATATTAATAAAATGATTATCATGTTATTTTATATAGAAGATGTAATCATTAGTCTATAAAAACAAGAATAGTCCAAAAAATTTCATAATTTAAGAAATATTATTTTTTAATGTCATTGATTAGAGAATTTTCATTTTTTCTATGGTTTGTCAAAGAAATAATGATATAATTTACATCTCAATCGACCAATTCATAGGAGGTTTTAGAATGAGTAGTAATGGATAATTCTATGAATATGATGAAACACATGGCTACACGATTGAAACTTTCATGAGTTATTAAATTCATGGAGGTTAATGTGTTAGATTTTAGGTAGACTATTAAAAGTTCATTGCATATAATAGTGAAAAAACCTATATTATTTGTACCACATGAAATGAAGAATGATTTATGTGTAACCCTAAGAAAACAAATATATAAAAAATGAAATTAATTCGTCAAAAAATTAAGGGAATTATGGATTTATGGTTGTCTTATAGAGAATATCAAAATAAGAGTTATTGTGTTCTTAACATGGTGTTTTTTCAATTCATAAAATGATTGAAAATCAACATAATGTGATTCCTTCTATCATGGATGTTTTTTCATTTATTTTATATGGAAGATTTAATATTTCATTTCATTGAGAACAGTATAATTGGAATATATAAAAGATATTGAATCTTACACATAATTATTATTTATGATGCGTAAACCTGATGATATTGTATATGAAGTGAAATCTTCATTTAGAACAAATTATGAAAATTACAAGGATATAAATGTAATAGAAAAAATCCATCTATAATGGAAAAAGAACATTGAAATAATGTTCCATTTTATCAATGTAATGTTTGATCCTGAGATTGTTTTGTTAGTGTTTGTGCCTATAAAATAATTGGTTAAATTTATTCTGGAAAAGGCCATACCAAATGTGTAATTTATGTGGCATCCCCTAGATCACAGAGTTAATTCTGCTCCCTATACTTTAATATTATTAGATATGTGACCTCCACTCCCAAACTTCAAAAGGACAATCCTTTGTGTTTTTTGAGAAGGGTGTATAAAATATATTAATCACGATTGGGGAGATGCTAGTAATTGGAGAAAATAAGCATTGTGAGTTATAAATTAGATGATGATGATGTTGATTGATAAATTTTTTTATATCATGATACATGATCAAGATTATATTTTTTTATCGTATGTGTATCATAAATGGTGAATTTATAATACCCACTATATTTATACAATTGATAAACAATGAATTTTGATATTTTTTCTCATGTCGGGAAAGGATCCTATGCCATTATAGAATGTGTTGAATACATCAAGGATCATTTTTAAGGTGTCTCATAGTGTGAGGTGTGTATTTAAAAAATAATTTATCAGTGTCAATTTGTAGAAGTTTCCTGACAGACTTATTGTATTGCCAATAAACCTCATAGGCGATATTATTAGGGGGAAATTCATCATGGTTTTTTCTCTATTTTAGAACTATTTTATTGTTTATAAAACAATTTACCATATTATAGTATAGTTATAGTAGTTGTAGTAGTTGTTTACATGGTAAAATGTGATGATATGTGAACCAGAAAAGAAGTTTGTGATTTATTCTATGGTTATATGATGAAGGTCATGAATTAATAAACCCAAAATGGTTCATTAATTATGAAACACACATATAAGGATTTGTTCACTTTTATATTTTGTTTATAGAGTGAAGGCGGTAAATTAATTCCACCGTAAAGGGATCATCATTTATTGAAGTAAAAAAATTATTTATTGTCCATAAATAATGCAAAAATGTGCTATGTGGGCCATATATAAATATATTGCAATGTAAGGGATAGAACATATAATATTTTATTATGATTGTGATTAGTTATAGAGACCCACGACTTTTACATATAAAATTAAATGATTTTAGGCATAATTATACATCAGAGTACATGATAACGACTCTGAAGTTTAGTGTCTTTTTAAGACTAGGAACAAAGATATGAAAATAATGATCAAAATAAAATATTTCATTATTTAGTCTTCTTAAAGTGTCCATAATATACATTGCCTTTATACATCATCATAGGATAACCTATTGATATCATGAACTATGGGTTGATCTAAATAACTAGTAAGGGAATAACTATAAGAACAAAGCATTAGTACATGGGATAGAAGGCATGACATGATGATATAAAAAGTGTTTTAACATAATGAATCCTAACATATAAACATGGAATCATGTAGGCATGGAATACTGGAAACGTGGTAGACACATAAAACATGACTTTAGTACGAGTCATGGCTAATCCCAAATATTGTTTCCCATAGTTACACAATCCAAGGATAAACGAAAAGACTGCCCACATATCATCTCATGAGATATAAAATTACCCAATGCATTGAAGCTCTATCTAGGCGAACCAATCTTATAATGTCCATGAATATTCAATCCACTTAAAATATAAATTATAATATATCATATATAAATATAAGGGAACCCATGAAGAGAAATGTGTATCACATTCATGACAGAAATCATAATGAATGGGTGTATCATAAAAGTTTCCATGAGAGAATGGAATTAAAACATACATGGAAACTAATAAGGTAGATAATATTATGTCATGGTATGTGATGTAAAACGAAATTGATATAATGTAATAAGATTATTTATGAAATTCATAACATTAATACCTTTTCGTGAAGTATTAAGGAAAAAACAAAATAAATTTTTAAATCGAAAAGGATAAAATAATTTAGGTAAAAAAATAATTGAAACAATGTGGTTTTCATAATAAAAATACTAAATTTATAAAGGCATTGGTTTCCTAATATAGATGATACAATGAACTTGAAATTTTATTAAATTCTTTGAAGTTCCCTTAAAAATGTTTTTCATACCGAGAAGTAATAAAAGGGAATCACTTAAAAAAATATATATCCAAAAAAGAAATGACTCATGGATCATGAAACATCCATTTTAGCATATAAATAGTATGTAGAATCTGTAAATAAATAAATAAAACTTTATTTGAGAAAAAATTATGATAGTGGAACCCGAAACAATAAAGGCTCTTCTAGTATAATTCATTACAGATTATCGGTATGATATCATGGGAACTTAAGAGGGATTAATGAGATATAAACGAATTTATCATCTTTTATAACTCATAAGGACAATATGGGAGAGGTGGAAAATCATACCACGTTATTAGGGAATTCACATAAAATGTTATAGCATATATGACATTGTTGAATAAAAGTGAAATGGAGAGGATCCCTTACCTTACTTCTACTGTTGTTATCTACTTGTTATTAATGACCTAAATAAAAAAATTAGTTTTATTAGTTAATAATTCAAGATCGTATTATATATGTAATATATATAGTATAATCTTTTTAATTTTCATTCAATACCTTTATGATTTTATATAAGGATCAATTTCATTGTTTGGGTTAGTTTGCTTCCTTGGTATTAATGATCACGTCTTGTTAAGATAAACATGTATGATGACTGTGGTTGTCCAGAATTGAAGTTAAATTTTTTTATTTGGAATCCTGATGTTTATATTTTAGAAAACATAATTTGGTTACTTTAATTCATTTTTAATCATTATATACAGCTTTAGTGACCTCGTTTTAGGTTAATTAGTTGTTTTTGACCACAACGAACACATTTTGTTTTATAAACCAAACCATTTCTTAAAAAAATAATTAAAGAACCATAGACAAGGCATAATACAAATATTATACTCTGGTTCAACCATGATAATGGTTTCATTACTGTAATTTAAAATGGTAAAAGAAATAGATAACAAGTCGTCCTTGATTGTGCTAAATAAGCACATCTCAAACGATGCTTCTATTTCATTCAAATCAAAGATTGGGATTTGAGATATTATATTGAATTATCTCATTAACATAATAAAAATATATTAAATTTATGTTTCTATATATTCCATGCCATTTGGGTGATGTGAGGTGAGGAAAGAAACAATAAATGAAAAAACATAAAAGAAATAAAATAATTAGAATGATGAATTTACAACATCAGATTAACTCCTTTTTGAGCCTCTTAAAAGGATAGTCTTTGTTATTTTGAAGATACTAGGTGCTATTAGACATGTATAAGGATCTTGGGAAGATATTTTGGCAAAATTTTGGCATTGATCAAGGATTGAGAAAATTGAAGAGAAGAGGGAGTGCGAGGGGGGAGGGGGTTATAGTGGAGGGGAGGAGGGTGTTTATAATTTTTAAATCATTAGTTTTTCTATTTCCATAAATACGAGAAATAGTGACGATTCCATGACCGAAACAATTAATATGTGCATTTGAGTTCGAAAAATTGGCCATTAACAACATCTATGACTCAGGCATGCTTCATAAATTCTGGTATTATAATTTATTGTGAATTATCTAATTTTAATATTCATAAAAAATTCCATTATTTTAGAAAAATACAAATAATTTACCATAAAAATTTTTTGAAATGAAGAATCCATAAAATAAGTCCATTTTTCAAAAAATAATTTTATAAATATGACTAACATAATATTTAATTTAAATTTAAATTACTTGATAAATAACAATTTAAAATCATTTATTTTTCTTATTCCTAGATATAGGTATTTCTTAGTTTTACATGAATAATATTTATATATTATCATAAGTAAGGTTACTATTCTTTAGGTTATATCACTATTCATAAGGGTATGTTATTATTCATAAGGGTAGCTTACTATTCACCCAAAATTATGTTTTCTTTATTTGACTCCAAATAACATACTGTTCGAAAACATGTATGTCTAATTTTAAAAATTCAAAACAATGAAGTGACAAACATATATTTAAAGGTCAAATATCACTTAATAGATCATAATGTAGTTATTACCCGTGATTATATGAAATATTCATAATAATGTAATTTCCATTGATAAAACATTGGGTCGTTACATTCCACCCCTCTAATGAAATTTATCCCTTAAAATTGAGTTTAACAGACAAGGCCATAAATAGGTGTGGGTACTTTTCCTTCATTACCTCCTCTAGTTTCCTTGATTCCTCTTCATACATATGGTTCCTCTATTGTACATTGACTAGGTGAGTTGTCTGGTAATGTATAAATATATCTCTATAATCTAAGATCATCATAGAAGGATCCCCATAATATAGTTCATCCTCCAACTGAACCACCATTGAATATAGTACTTGTGAAGGATCAATTAAGTACTTCTTTAAGAGGGATACATGAAATAAATCATGTACATTTCAAATGGTAGGTAGAAGTGCCATTTGATATGCCACATCTCCGACTCAATCATGGATTCTGAGGGGGCCAGTGTACCTTGGATTAAATTCCCTTTCTTCCCAAACCTAATCAACGACTACCACACAGATATTAATAAAAATATTATGTGTCCATATTTAATCTCAAGGTATCATTGAAGATTGTCTGCATTACTCTTAGGTTGAATTTGGAGTGCCTTGATATGTTGCATAATGGTTTTCACCTTATCCTCCATTTCATCGACCATTTCATCGATCATTTCAGATCCTAGAATCTTATGATCACTGACATCATCCCAACACACAGGTGTTCTGCAACTTTTCCCATAGAGAACATTATATGGTTCCATTCAGATTCTGGATTGGAAATAATTTTTGTAGTATAATTCAACCAGTGGAAGATGTTGGTCCCATCCTACTTTTAATTCCATAGAAATATATTCTAGGGTCTGAATAGTTATCTTACATAGGCTATTAGTTTGTGGTGGATAGTCCGTACTGATTTTTAGTTTAGTAATTAGAGCATGTGGGAGACTTTTCCAGAACATCAAGGTGAATCTCATATCACAATCAGTAACAATAGACTATGGTACTCTATGTAGTATTACATCTTCTTTGATATATATTTGTGAATGTGGATCCAACCAGAAGTCCCCTTGAATTGAAATAAGGTGACATGTCTTCGTATTCCAATACACAATGACCTATATAAAATTATTACCTATATATGTACTTAGAAATCCAGTGACAATGACCATGGTAAGGTTTTCCCACTTCCATGTTGGTAAGGGAAGTCGTTGCATCCTACCCTTATAATTTTTCCTCTCATCCTTCACTTGTTGACATACTTGGAACATTGATGAATATTCATCAATATTTTTTTTCATATTTTCCTACCAAAGTTTTTCTCAGAGATATCGATACATCTTTGTGCTCCATAGGTGAATAGTGAAGGTTGAGCTATGTGCATCATTTAGAAGCTCCTTCTATATCACTGGATTAGATGGTACACATAATCATGAAACAAATATTATAACTCCATCTTCATCTATCATTAACTCTAAGGATTTCCCATTTCTGATAGCTTCTACCCTTCTTAGAATTTATATATATTCACATTGAGAAACCTTTATTTTATCCATGATGGATTGTTAAGAAATAAATTTAGAAAGGATTGATGATATCCCTCCATTAATGATTTCCATTTCTATCCTAAACTAATATATGACGATGGGATCCTATTCAATTATAATTATTTTTAAAGATGCAGTATCCTTTCTACTTAGATCATCAACCACAATTTTTCCTCACTATGTTTGTAGTGGATTGAGAATTCATTATACATGATGAGATCTATCAATATTTGATATCACATATTAATCTCTTCTTAGTTAAATATATATTTTATAATCGTGTGGTCATTATATATATCACACTTATCCCTATAGATGTAATTACTATATATTTTCAATGCAATGATAATAGCTTCCATCTCCAGATCATGCAAGGGATAGTTTTACTAATTGTGATTTAGCTCTATTAAGGAATAGGCTATCACATTGACATTTTTTATTAGCGCTCTTACCAATCACTTCTTCTAAGAATCACAATACACCACAAAGTGTGCACCACTTATTCAGAGCTTGAGTATTGGCATAGTGATAAGCCTCTTTTTAATCTCATGGAAATAGTCTTCATATTTCTTAGACCAGAAAAAATTTACTATATTATATGTCAGTTTGTCCATTTGGATTAACAATCATGAATTTTTTTTATAAGTCATCAATAATACACATCATGACCCAGAAATATGTGGACCTCTATTACAGATGTTGGCATGAGAAACTCTTTAATTTCCTTTTTCATGGAAGGGTCCACAGATATCCCTTTGTTGGTGATATCATTACCTATGTATGATAATTCTTTTATCAAGAACTCACATTTACTACACATTTCATATAGAGTCTCCCTTCTCAAATTCATTAACAAAGTATTCAATTGCTCCTTATATTCCTATTTTCTCTTATAGTATATCAGAATATCATCAATAAAGACTGCCACAAATTTTTCGAGGTAATCTATAAAGATTTTATTCATTAAATACATGAAAATATATGGAGCATTAGTGACTCCTAAAAGAGTCATGACTAACTCATACAGTCCATACCTCATTCGAAAGGCAATGTTGGAAATATCTTTTGTCCTCACCTTAAATCATTGGTATCCCGACAGATGACCCACCATAGAGAAATAACATTCCCCCTCAAAGTTGATTTAACAATTCCTCTATCCATGGATGGGTATACTTGTTTATTTTCTTGATTTTATTGATCATATGATAACCATTGTTGAGGCGCATTGACCTGACCTTCCTCCTGATGAAGTGTACCGGTGCGCCCTAAAATGAAGCACTCTAGCATATAAAACCCTTTTCAAGATTCTTTAGTAATAGCTTCATCATCTCTTCCTGTTATATAGTGCCCATTCTATATGATGTATTTTATATAGGTATAGATCCCAGAATAAGATCAATTGATACCTCAACCATATGATCTTGAGGGAGACCAGATACTTCTTCAGGGAATACATTACTGTAATCCCTCTCCATAGGCATGTCTTCTTGAATGATTTTATCCTTTTTCTCAATAATTTGGGCTATATATTCTTTCTCATAATGACGAAATATCCACACATAAGACGCTGATTCGAAAGGAGATTCATCTTCATCTATACATGGGTAAATAATTAAAGGATGTTTCTGGATGTGAAGATTGATCTCCATTTTCGAGCAACAAATTTTGGCTTTGTATAATTATAGTATATCATGTAACACCCCAGGTAAATAAAGAATAGGAAATTTTCACATTTATCCATATTTGTGAATAAAATATTAATATTACTTTAAAGGGGATTCTATGCTCGATGGCGTACCCAATACGCAACAACGAGTTTCTTGGGAATCTTACGTTGCACTCTAATAATAAAATAATATTATTTTAAATGGTAGTTAACGCCTAACTGTTGTAATGGCGGGAATGAAAAGAACTAACTAAAAAATTATTATATATTTTTGTCAAATATTTTTACTTTTTACAATAAATGTTAGAGGAATAAAAATGCGAATTACTCCAATTTTAAGCGTAAACATTCTAATATTCTTTAAAAGGTCGATTAACCGCCTTTTGATGGAGAACCTCTTTTTAATCCACTTTTTGAAAATTTTATGTGTTATATTTGACAAAATAAAATTCTTCTTTAGAATCGGGACATCAAAAATTTACTTTGTGTAAATTTTTTGTATTTTTACGACAATGTTCATTTTTTTATGAATAGGGAAAAATACTGCATTTTACATCAAAACTGCTTTTTCATCTAATTTAATTATATGGTTAGATTATCTTTTTAATTTGTTTTAAAGTGTAAATATAATATATTTTTACCATGTAATCCAATGGTGGTCATTGGGATTAATTTCAATTTGGAATTGGGCATAAACAAGTGCCAAACATTTCGTAGATATTGTTTAAAAAACCCGCTATTTGTTTTGACAACGAGAATTATTTTTAAATTAATTATTTAAATTTATATGTTTTGAATTTGGTAAAATGGATTCCATATCTGGAATCAAAAGGTCCAAATTATATAATTAAGACTCTTTTGTTTTTTGACATTATGAATAGTAACGATAGTAATTATCTTTAATTATCTTGATTAATGAGTAATCGGGTAGTCGAGGAAAATAAAATAATATCATAATAATAAAAAATGACCCCAACATGTTTCCTAATTCTACTGGTTGTCTCATGGCCGACCATGGGATGCCTTGTGCCAAACTTGGGGACCCCATGGAATCACGTTTTTGTGAAAGTGACTTTTTATCTTTTTATTTTTTTAAGGAAGTTAAATATAACAAAGTATGTATCACCTAAGTAAAACATTTTTAATTTTGACTACACAAATTGTATTTTGGACTATAAATATTCATTGGAATGATAAAAAGAGTTCCTACCTCATTATATATTTTTTAATAATTTTTAGACATTAAATAAATTAAATTATTTATGACATCATGATGATGCAACGATTACCTCATTAATAAAGGATTTAAATAAAATGAAAAATAATGTTAAAACTATAACATACACTTGTCAAAGACCTATTGGATGAGTATATTTCGTACCCTTATCACCTTATCCTCGAAATACATCAATGTGGGACCTTTAAAATCCGAAACTCATTTGAAAATAATGTAACCTTTTATACCATACAAGAGTGCCCCTCCTCTCCTCTTATAAAAGGCCCCCGCCTCTACCTCCTTACCAAAACCTCTCAAGATGTTTGCTCAGCCAAATCAAAGAGAGTTACCCGTTTTAAAGGTAGTGTTTTCTCTTGTGTTCTTATGCTTTATTTTTCTTCTCCAACCCTCTAAACTCTTTTTATTCTTTTTTTTGTAACAACTCCAGTATCTGTAATATACTATGATGATGTTATAATAATTATTCGATCTACACATACACACACCTACATCTAATGGTTAATGAACATACTGTTTCTGTGGATGGCGAATTTCTGCCTCATGAAATGATGATTGTTCAACACTTATATAACACCTTAAAAGGTGGCCATTAAGATGTCACAATATTTATATATGATATATAATATGTTTATGTTTTACTTAAGCTTCTGTATATTTCATTTATAGCATACATTTATGGTTTCCATTATGGGTAAACACGATATCTTCATTTTAGGAAGTGCGGACTACCGCCCCCTCAAAGTGATTTGATTCGTTAATGCCATATGTGGGATGTATAAAGTATGGAATTAATGGTATTACATATGATATTCTATTGTAATTATAATATACCTTTATATAATTATTATTTAATTCCATTTAATACAAAAAAAAGAAATGAAAGTAGCGTTCATGTGTACGTACAGCTTACTGTCTCCATGAACGGTACATTTCATTTCTTATCTCCAAATGTTATGTACTATTATAAGTACATATATATAATGGATATATATGTAATATATTACATCTAAATTATGGATATCATTCTGGAATTAAAATATATATATCTCTCATTTTGTTTTAATTCCATTAAGGTGACAAAAAATGAAAGTAGCGTTCATGCGTACGTACGGCCTACCGTCTCCATGAACGGTGCTTTCAATTTTTTTTATTTCCAAATGATATGTAATAGTATAAAATTTATATATACTGGATATATATGATATTTAAAACATCAATACTATTCTGGATATGATGTATCTATAACTACATGAAAATTTTTTTTCCAACAAGTTTGATTTTTACTCATGTACCGAACATCAACAAAAATGTCTGATATGAACTCACTTTATTAAAAAATTATTATAACCTTATAATATGTGATATTAACTGAATAATAATATTTAAATTAGGTCCTTATGAAATTATAAATTGACCAAATTTTATTATTCAGGAGATTAAAGAACGATCGATTCATATCAGGACAAGAGGTAAGGGATCCTACCCCTCTCATTCTTTTTAATTACACTCTTTTATGTCATTCCTTTTAAGATCATATTTCTTATAATTGGGATGTTATTTTATATTACTCCAAATTTAAGTTTTATATTCATATGATGAGAGACCCCAATTCTCTCATGAATCCATTTTGGATGTTTTGAGTGGCGCCGTTAGGCTGCCAAATTTTCGTAAGAGATCTAACATCTCTCTTTATTTTTAAGTACTCTCCTTTATGTCACTTCTTTTAAGATCCTCTTTGTTATGATGGGGGATGTTCTTTTATATTCCAATTTCTGTACTTTTTATTGTAATATGATGAGATACCCTATTTGATCTCATCAATCCATTTTTGGAAGTTTTAAGTGGCACCGTTAGGCTGCCGAGTTTTCGTAAGGGATTTTCATCTCACTTTTAGACTCGTGAGATTTATGCTACATTTGCCACTGTTTCCATTGATTGGTGTATGTACTTCCAATTATTATACTCTTTGTGTAATATAATTTTATTTATGGGTATTTACATATTCATTGTATGACCCTTCTTCAATGGGGTGTACGTTTCGAAAGTAACCCAAGTCGGTAAGAGAACCTTTCACCCTCCTCTTTTTAAAAGACTTATTTTGTTATGTATTATAATTAATACACTATTATGTTGGTATATGTTCTTTTATATCCTTATTTTTGTAAATTTTATGTCCAAGTGATGAGATACCCTTTTTTATCTCTCAACAACTCTTTTTTCGAATTTTGAAGTGACGCCGTTAGGCTGTCAAATTTTTGCAAGGGAACTTCTTATCCCAATTTTGATTCTTTGGGATAAACTTGTACTCCACGAATATGTCATTCTATGAATACGTGTGAATGTACAACGATTGTTTTACACTTAATATCCACTTCTATTTGGTGTATTCGTTTGTCACACATATTTATGTAATTGATTTATCCTTAATCCAAGGATACCATCTTTGTAAGGGACTTCATCTCAATCTCCTTTCGTTGAGGCATATTATGTTTTCTACACAACTTTCATTTATACGGTGTATAAACCCCTTTGAATTTTACTTTTATCCAAAAGGAATATTTTTTATACGAAGTGTTTTACTAAACGATAAAAGGGAGTGTGTTTGTCGTACGTATGCGGCGACAACAACTTCTCCACCGCCGTGAGCATTATTTGAGTTTCGTCTTCCTCTACAAGCCATACCTTTTTTTAAATGAAAAATAAATATCATGTTTTACTTTTATTTTATTTTGGTATTGAAAATGGTTTTCATAATGTTTTTATATCAATGTGTTGTATTGATATCTTGTGATTGAAAAGTAGAAATGTTATGTTTCCTTTATGCATGTTTTATGTGATATGATTATGTTATGGTTCTTGGGAATTAATATGAATATGGGTGGTTCCATGATAAACTAAGGGCGGGTGAGCCTGATATAGCTCTCCAATGAATTGGGTAACATGAAGGGGTTACATGTGAGGTTTCTCCGAAGAGATTTAGGGAATATACTGTGATGGGTATTCCAAACTTAACCAAGAGGGTTACTCCCTACGTAAGAATGTTATGAGTGCCTCAAGTTACCTTTATGTCTTATGATTTATATTATTTATTCATGATTTGATGAGGTATGTTAAAGTGATTATGTTTTATGGGTAAAGTATGATTTCATTCTTATGTATATATGTACTCATGTTTCCTTTCCATATTTTTATATCCCTTACTGAGCTTTTTATGCTCATCCCATGTTTTTGAAATGTTTTCCAAAGGACTTAAAGATGAATAGGTTCAAGGATGGGATCAAGGAAAGACATGCTATCTAAAACATGTAACTAGACATGTTTCTTTTTTTGTTTTTTTTTATGTTATGGAAACCTAGTAGAAGTGTCTACTATGTATTATTTTGAGATATAATATTTATGTCCTAATTCTATAAAACTCTAAACCATGAAAAGATCCTCAATGTGAATTATTAATTTAATTTAATGTTAAGTAAGATTTAATGCTCGGGCCTTATCGTTGGTATCAAAGGTCGGTTTAGATAACTTTAGAGGTTAGGGTATTCTCTAGGCATAAGTGACATTACCATAATGGTTAGGATTTCAGAAAGATTCCTAGTTTTAGATAAAGTGAATGAGTAAGTATATCTTAGTGTTTATCTTCCTCATTAGTACATGATGGTTTTGTTCATATACTCACACTTCCATTTCTGTTTTTAGTGAATGGATGGATCTAGCAAGAACCAAAGTGACAATAGGTTTGAAGGAAACTAAGGTGGTTCTCTGATTATGAGACTGGATGAAATGGGGGATTTAATGAGGAAACTCGTGGTTGTTCTAAACAAACTATCAAGGAGTCATGATCAACCACTTGTACCTTGGTATGTTATGTAATGCATCATGTACGAGATGAACAATCGATGTGGAAGTTCAGGTAATAATTATAAAGGTAACCATTAGGGTTTATATGATCCTTACTATTGAGGTAATTATGGGTTATTATATATTATGATGGAAAATGAAAGGCATGAGATAAAATTGAGGATAAAATATGTTATGATTATTTTTGAAGATTTTATCTCATTTTGGGGAATGTTTTAAGAATTATATAGTTTTGGAAAAAGGACAACACGTAGACCGTTTGACAACCCGTCGCGTCGGACAAAACTGCGGGAATCGAACCCACAACCAAAGTGCGACTGGTATTTATTACCTACCACTGGACTACGTGAAGTCCCTGGTTAGTTTGACTAATTCTTTTTAGTTAGATGATTTTAGGAATCAAGTGTAATTTTATATTGGGTTATCTATGGAAATGATTAACCTATCGTGTAGGATATGTGATTAGGTTAATTACTTTTCAATATGAGAATTTAAGAGCAACTGATGTTATTTGGAGATAAAAGTTAATTTGTACCTTGGAAGACTATGTGATTAAATCCTTCAAATATTTGGGTTTCAATCTTATTTTGGATTACTTTGAATAATTTTATGGTCAATTTTTTATCGAATGGTCTTCGATGAACATTGGGTTTTTTTTGGACAAATCATGGACCTTGCTGGTCAACACGAATTCTGATCAGAGCAATCCAGACATGGAAATGGCCCTAAATTCTATATTCATATGGTGTTAAACTATTTTATCCATCTTATAGGAATAAATAATACTTTTGGGTTGAGACCCCCACCATTATCTTCAAATAAGATATTTACCAATTCCATGAAACATCATCTAACTATTGATCCTCCACCCCCAACATTCATTGATGTAATCAATAAGGTGGTTCAACAGTAGGGATCATTTGCTAAAAATTCATAATGAAGGAGTCTTAAAATTTGTGTAATGAAATGTTTGACCACCAAATGCATTATCGATTTAAAATTTATTGGATGATTAACATTTCTTTACCATATCTACAAATCTTGGGAGAAAAGATATGTATTGAAACATTTAGGAGAACTATTTGTTAGACAATATAAATAAGGATATCATAGAATATACATCATGTTAACTTGTGTTCCAAAAAGGAAATGTTTCAAGGGAAAAATATAGGGGGATGATCCATACATTACCCAAACAAACATGAAAATTAAAATACATTATAATTGATTTTTCACTGGCCTTATAATGTCATCAAGAGGATATTGTGCTATATGGGTTGTGGTGGGTCACCATACAACGTCTACTAACATTACTCAAATATTAGATGACATATCTCACAATAAACTTCAAATGATATATAATATGGATGTGGTGAATCTATAATAAAGAACATTGTTGATTTTATCTGATAAAGATCTAACATTTACCTCCATGTTTAGAAGAATCTCAAGAATTGTCTAAATCCTTAATTGAACATCATTTGGCATATCATACAAATTTTTTTGGACAACATCAAGAGACTATCTGAACACATGAGGACATTTTTAAATCATGATAAATTGAACATGTCAGATGATGGGTTATACGTCTTCTTGTGGATGAGTTCTCAACAATAATAGTTTCCAATCATGAATATAAATTCCCTATTATGATGGACCTTTTTGGAGTAGGTGCATAATAACTACATGCATATATGATGAAATGGAAAATAAATTTATAGGAATAGAAATATTTGGAAAAATGGTCTAATCATTTAACAATATTTAACATTTCATTTAGGAAGGTCAGAGTCGACAGAAATGAATTAATAAAATTCATAGATGAGACATAGTGATTTTTCTTAGATATATGATATTATTACTCATATATCTATGGAATATTGTTGTTAAATTTTTTATGAAGGAAAAGGATAGTCGTAAAAAAATCAGTCCCTTTAAGATCCCACACCTATCATATATCATGTAAAACTAAGTAACCAATATCAAGTACATGATGTGTTCCATGCATATAACCCGAGGAAGTAAAATCCACACCCCTTACTTGTAGACAACCCATATGTGGCACCATTGAATAATTATATTTAATATGAAAAGTAGCTTGTAACAACCATTGGTAATAAAGAAAATGTTATATGAAATAACACAATTCAAATAGTAAATGTGCTAGGGACCAACCACATATTTGATGAAGTGATGCGGGAACAAGAGAAGGTGAATAAATTTAATTACACTCACTTTTTATATAGTGTGAAATGAGAATTTTATGGGTGAAATATCTAATGGGGGTCCCATGTAATGATAAAAATCAATTATAAATAAAATTCTTTTTTTGATTGAAATAAAGAGAAATTTATATTATATGGTTATAGAAAATATATTCAAAATTTTTATTTTAGTATATCATATATGATTTAAAATATTGTTAACTCTTATAAAAATTAACAATATATATGTTGAATTGTGATGATATGATTTGTATAAATATTTTTTTTACCAAAACAATTGACACAACTAAATGATGTGATGGTATCCACCCATAGGATCACACCCTATGATGACCACATATCATTGCTTCCAATAGATATATCCTTACATGGATTTTTCATCGAACATTCCCATGTAGTGATCCAACAACTAATGTTTAAAAGAAACTATTAGTGGGAGTATTTTGATCTCTTATAGATCATGACCCAAACCATGTACACCTAACCACCTAATGAAAATATCATTATCATGTATATTTACATTAGATATTTTTTGAGTTTAATAATGTTTTTTTAGAATGGACCTAAAAATAAGATATATATATAATATTTTTAATAAAATAGTGGTTATATTTTGTTCTTATTATTGTTACATTTGAATGGATTTTTAATTTCATTAGATTTTTTTAAATTATGGTTAATATGAAATATCAATGAAGGAATTATATTTTGAAAAATAATGGATTTTTAAATTTATTATTATCTTAAGAAAATATTAATTATAAATAAGAGTTATTAAATTAAAACAATAATATAGTTTCCATGATGTCCAATGTAATGTCTATAATGGATCATAAAAACTATTATGGCTAAAAATCCTATCATTTATCGAAAAATTTCATAAATTTACTAAAAGTGGAAATTAATATATTTTTTAAAATTATTATTATATAATATTTTTTTGAATATGAACATCAAAATTATACAATAATGGATTTTTCATAATTTTCTATGATTACTGAATTTTGGGATAAAAATTAAATATGGTATCAATATAAGGTGTTTATTTTGACATCATAATATCACAAATGTGTTGTAATAAATGATATAAATGGTATCCAAATATAAATATATGTTTCCCCTTTAAATTTATGTGTTTATTTATTTAATTATTTTTATAATACCATTAGAAACCCTCTATAACCAATATTATATTTCAATGTTTTTAGAACATTTCATTAGTAGAATGACTCACCTCCACGTCACCAAGGTTAATATTTTAAAAATATTAGACCATAGTCATGTAATTTAAAGATAATATATCCCATTTGGAATAAACCATGGGTACGAACCATGTGAATTTATTTAGTTTTTATGAAATTATTATATAGAGTCCAAAACCTATCTTTGGAAAATAAAAATAACTTCCCACACTTTATTATATAAACCTACACTATATATCATTCATCTACACCAAGAAACCAATGGGAAATTCCACCATATACCCTCCCCTCTCAATATTACTCCCATTGTTCCCCCAAACTCTCAAGAACCTCCTCCCATGATTTTGGTATACCACTATCAAAAGATGGTATCCACTATTTGTCATCTTCATTAAAGAATCTTAATTATCTTATGTGATTTTTTTAAAAAATTCATAATGTTGTGATATGTTATTATATAACCCCATTATCAAACATATTATTTATAAATTAACATACTACCATTTAATAGTCATTATACCCTCCCATGGACATTTATGTTCCCCCATTATGCTATCAAAATTCTCCTATGACTTTTCCAAGTAAGGTTATTATTCAAATACCATAATTTAAATATAATATTGAGTCCCAAATTAACATGTTTGATTATGTTTGTTCATGTCCATCATACTATTTATTTTACTTACAAGTAATGAGGGATATGTTTCTCTTACATAGAACCATTTTACGAATCTACATATACATCTGTAATGTTGGATAAATGAACCTATTATTTTCAATGAAAACATTTGTAAAGTGTATACCCGTACCAATATACACTCACGGGATATTAACCTAGTTTCACCAATATTTTATTAATTGGGTTGTTATATTCATATACCCCATGATCCATATGCATGTGATTAAATGCGATGAAATATGTTCTTATGTATATGATATAGATGGAAAACACATGCATAAAACAAATATGATTTTGATTGGTGTGTACAATGAGTGATCCAATGAAATAGGTACTATTTTTTCATGTGATATTCCATATTTGGTGTATTTGAGTAAATCCTATTAAAATTATGTAATATTTTCTTTTCTTTCTTTTATTTATCCTTACAATGTATTCCATATTAGAGTTTGGGATATATTAGGTTTTTACCCAACAACCACTAATGATGGATGGATTAGTTATGTGAGGTTGTAATGATGTTCATATATAAATATATGATGATATAAATTTGTTCAGAGTATATGATATATAAAATTATTAAATAAAAGATTAAAATAAGTTGAACATTGTTATAGGGATCCTGTTATTATATTCTTTGATATTATTTTACTACATTAGATGGATTATTTTTTGAGAATTCTGTGGGGACGTTTTGATTGGATTATTGAATTATTTGGATGTTTTTTTTGTTTTTCTACTTTCTCATTATAGAATTAACATAACCATTTTTAATTTCTTTTAGATGCATTTTTTATTATTATTTATACATATGTATTATGAAAACTCTATGTTTGTGAACTATATTTTTAAGGTTTCAAAAATTGTTTCTAGGAACTATTGTTACATCAGTAGATTGTGAGATGGTTTTACTATTAATTTTATTCCATTAGGATTTTTTGAGTAATATTTTCATATCATTCAAATTATTTATGACTTGTGGGATACCTCCGATTATTTTTATTATAATTAAAGGAGTCTTTTTGGTTGATACTCTATCTCTTAATCATAAATAATTGTTTTGATTATAATTTATCATATATATTTTATTTTTTATACCCTTTCTTCTATCCACCATCCTACATGTTATTGGAGGTTGGATTCATGGTTAATTATCTCTGTCCCTTAATTATTTTTCAATGAGTGCTATCACTAAATAAAGTGGATCATGGAATTCTAAAGATAATTTTTTTCCAATATATTTTACTATTATGTTTCAGAAATATAAATATAACAACATTTTTTTCTATATTATTAATATTAAAATATAATAAATAATAAAGAAATATCAGGAATTAAAAATTGGTATATTGAAATATATAATTTTAATAAGTTATAAATAATTTTAAAATTAATATATCTATCAAATAAATAATGTTTATAAAACATTAAAATTTAACATATTTTATTACTTAAAACACATTCTAGTTTTCCATATCACGTCATTATGAATTAAAAAAAATATATTTAGAAAGAATATAAAATTCATATATCTAAAATTATATATCATTTCTATGAATATGAGAAATATATTAATTTAAATATTTATAATGGAAAATTAAATCTATGATTTATAATAAATATTTGAAAAAATGGAAAAAATGTCATTAAAACATAAAAATTATATAATATAAAAATTTAAGATATTATATTAAAAAATTATTGAAATTTAACAAATAATTTATAAGAAAATTATTTTAGATGATATCTAGAATTTTAAATTACATGTTTTAATAGATTAACATAGATTTTATACTTAATAAAATTATTTTTTCTTTTCATTAAATGTCGTAATACTAAGAACAAGATTAGTATGACTTGGATTAAAAAATTTAATATGAAACATTTTCATATTACAAATTAATAACCAAATTAAAATTTATTCAAATAGAAATTTATTTAATTTAATAATTTCATTAATGGAAAATTAGAAAATTTAAAAAATCAATTTAACCCTTAATTGGTAAATTCGTTATCATAAATAAAACCAAATTATTTTATATTGAAATTAAATTAAATCACTTGCAATTTAGATATCCCTCCTTCTATATAGAGACATAAAAAACAATGATCAATATGAAAATATTATATTAAATAACAAAATATATAAATGGATAAGAATAGAGTGGCAGTGAATAAAACTATTCTAATCAAGTAGAGAAAACAAGATTTTGAAATAAACAACTTTCTGAATACCCAAATAAATATATATTTATGTCACTGTCAGAAAACTAAAAATAAGAAATATATTATTCATTTATTATATTGAATATTTTATGAAAAAATGGGCACATGCTATAATCCAATATGATAAATGATATTCATTATACCGATAATGAATTATTAAAAAGGATTTCTCATATTCATGTCAAAATTCTAGGAATAAAACAATAATAACATGCATAATGGCCATAAAATTAATATTTTATAACCACATGATAAAATATAAAGTACAATTTAATAAATAACATTTACAACATGAAAAAACTAAATACATTTCATTTTAGTACATAAAAAAGGGTTAATATGAAACGAATCTGGAAAAATAATTTTTGGCACCCATGTTTTATAAAAATTACATAATTATTCATTGAAATTAGATATAGATATCAAGTTTAATTTATGAACAATATATTTTGTAAACAAACAAAAGACAATTACATGAAAAATTACTATATGATCTATATTTATTTATTTTTATCAGTTAAATTATATTATATTTCCATTTCAAAAATTTACTTATAAAAAAATTAAATTTTTTTATCATAACTAAATATATTCCCATTATAAATAAATTTAATGAAATTTAAAAATTTGTTATAAATATAAATTTGATGAATATTTATTATAAGTATGGGGTTTCAATAATCCTTTTCATATACTTCTTTTTCTAGTTCAACTTTCTTTATATATTATATTATAAAAAAACAAAAATCATCACATTTTTTCCATGTGCCAATGAATCAACATTTTATGTCCTATATTTTTTATTGTTCTTTTTCTATCAATATTCCTCATGTGTAAATATAATATTTCTATAAAAAATAAGTTTAATTTGTCTCCTTAAATATTTTAATAAATAAAATATTTAATCTGATCATGTTAAATTTTTTGATTTAATATTTTTGAATAAGCATTTTGTTTTTAGAAATTTTAAAACTCAAGAGATATAAAGATATTTTAACATTGAGTATTATTTTATTTATTCTTCAGTTTTAAATCCATAAAAAAATAAATTTATAAATTTAACTATACTAATGATGATACCTTTAAATTAGATCATTTTTAGACTTACTGAAATTAAAATTAGAAGATTCATATTTGGAATCAAGTTTACTTACATCAAAATATATAATTATGATGTGTAGGTTACTATAGTGTTTCCAGAAATTGTTTGATTAACATATATGATTATATTATATTTTTATTATCCATTTAATATTTTTTCCCCTTTGAGTTGTTCTTTATAAATGAAATCCTCACATGTTTTGTTATTCAACAATTGAAGTAATGATGTTCCCAAAACATGATATGTATAATCAGATCTCTATCCTTAAAATGTTTTTTCTATTAATCCGTGTAAAATGTACATTCAATAACTATTAAAATTTAATAATATCAAATTTTGTATATAAATTTTTTAAAAATAAAATGAAATGAAATGTACCCTTCTAAGAGAAAATCATTAATATCACTTGTTAGGTCCTCAAAGGGTTATTGGAGTAGTAAATATGGGACGAATTAACAATAATACCAATTATTCAGACATCAAAATTTTATTTATCGAACATTTTTTATTATATAAAATTACAATTCAACCATAGAATAATAATAATATAAAGATAAAATATGAAGATAAAAAGGCATAAAACAAGAATTTTTATAGTAGTTCATATCTAAGAGATCATAAATAATTACTCAACAAAATAACCAATTTTTAAGTCACACTAATGTATTTCACATTTAATGTATATTTATAACTCATTATATTTCCATTTATTCAAATCAAGCATCAATTGAAAAATATATCTTCTAAGGGGACATATCAAACTCGGTTTACAAAATGAATAGACTAAACCATGACTTATAATGTGATATACTGAGCTTATTATCCAATTGACTTATTATTTGATGGAATTACTATATTTTTTTGGATAATTTCGATTGTGTTCTATTTTACATAATAAGACTAATTCAAGAATCTCCAGGTGAATCCCTATGACCAATGATGTTTTATTTTTTAACAAGGACCCATGTGTCTCAATTTGAAACAATACATCCTCCTAAATTTGGTAATTCTAGTATAATAACATGAAACTATCACTATGTATAAAAGAATATATAAAAGATAATTAAATACATTGATAGCTTAAAAACAAAACAATTCATATAATATTGGTTTAAGAACTGTAATTTCAAATTTGTTTTATGTGGTCTCTTATTTCATGTATAAATAATGAGTCTTGGGAGAATAGTAAATATTCATTAAGGTATTAATAAAAAATGATGAATCTATCACTCTAAATAACTAACAAATTATGAAATATTGTATCTTAATGTAGTGTTAGATTATTCCATATACATTCCACCATTAATACTAGACATCACCAACATTATATATTACTACAATAAATAACCATAATTTACTCATCTATTTCAATTAAACCTCATTAGAAATTCAATTACTAAATCAAAACAATGGTTCCTTAAAATTTTATTTGAATAACAATAAAATAACAAACTTAATCTATATTAATGTTATTAAGTGATAAAGGAAAGAAATAAAATTTTATTCTAACATTATTATAATAATTTTGTAATAATTTTTTTAATATTTTAAATAAATTGACATATAACATTAATAAATGAAAATTAAAAAACTGTATTAAACAATAATATTATTTTTTTAATATCATTATTTATATTAATATATTTACTATCTTACATATACTAACCTTCGTAAATAAGAAAAAATATAATTTAATATTATTTTTAGAATTTATTATTATTAGAAAAAAATAAAAACTATTAAATAAGCACATTATAAATATATTAAAATTATAAAAAAAATTATATTTGTTCATGTGAGTATGAATAAAAAATTTAATATTTTATATATATATGTAATAAATTTAAAAAAATTAAAATATATTATTTATAATAAAAAAATTATAGAAAAATAAATAACCTAAAACACATATCAAGAAAAGGAATAAATCAATATTTCAAGAAATTTTTTTTAATGGAATGTCATTATATGTTCTAGAAAAATGATTTATAAAATAATAAAAATATTTTTATTCTATTATATTTGAATTATTTTTTGGAATATCAATTTATTTTTATATAAATAATTAATCAATCAATATAGATTTTGTGTTGAAATATATTTCATAAAAATAGTTGAAATAAAATAATAATAAAAAATATGGATAGAATCATATAGGGACATTGTAAAAAAATAATAATATTGAAATGATCAATATTGGATTCCCTATTGTTGATGAATATTAACATAATATTTTTATGAATAATTCATTGGATGAATTGATCAATTATTAATTTATAGCTCATGATTTCATAAAATTATGTAGAAATAAATATTGAAAGAAGAATTTTAATTAAATAATATCATTAATTTAGATTCATATCATTGAAATTAAGATAATATAAGATTCATAATGATAATCTTTACTAAATACATAGAGGTAACATAAAATTTAATTACATATAAATAGAATTTTATCTTTCTTTGGGAAGGAAATTAATTTATTCCAAATATGTTATAATTACTTGAAAATATCATTTATACTACACCAAGGTAATAAAAAACACTATGTAATGGAAATTGAACTTGAGTAATGTAATTTTAAATTGCACAGGAACGTTTATATTCTTATAAAATATGAATATTAATATTCTTCGTAAAAATAAAACCTATTATTTATATTGTTTAAATTACATATCTTTTTAAAAAAATATAAATTAATTTTCTTTGATAATATAAATAAAATTGTATTATTAATAGTAATAAAAAATATGAAAATTTTGAGAACATTAAATTTGAAAATATTTAATTTAATTATATGAAAATTTTATGTCTATAATTAATATATATATATATATTATGTATTATTGATGACGTATTTAGAAATAAAAAATTTTAAATAAATATTGTTGATCAAATTGAAACTCTAAACCTAATAGGATTGAATTTAGTTTGCATGCTCAAGATCTATCTATACTAAATATAGATTGTCTCCCTCAACCCTTCCTTCTCACTATAATATATAAATACTAACGACGTATTGTCTCCCACTACCATTCTAAGATTCCTCGTAATTTTAGAGTTTATATTTATGGTTTTTCTAATTAATTGAGGTTTATATTCATCTTTATTGACCTCCATATCTTCCCATCCACATTCTATATGACATTTAATTTCCTTTGGAAATGGATTTGATCATATTTCTATTAAATAATGGCCAAATTAGATGAGCAATAATGGGATTATTCTTTTACATGGAAGAGGATGAAACAATTCCCTATCTAAATAAATTCATCCAATTCATTATTATAATTATGAAATCACATGTGTTTTCAAGGTAATTTGAAATTAATAGTCGGTATTTTATAATTTTCTGGGTATTTGATGGTAATTTCTTGGCCAAATATTGCCATCGAACTCTAGTTGGAATAGTGTATGCGAGGTAGGATCATTCATTGGGTCAGATGAAAATATTTTTACATTAATTATTTAAAATTGTTATTTGATTGATTTTAATTATCTAAAATGTTTTTATAATTACTTAGTATTACTTGTTTGTATATGACATTGAATCATGGGTTTTTTGGATGTTTCATGTATCCATCATAAAAAAATTTGAAAATAATATTCTATAATATGAGGTAAAATTTATAAATAGTATTTACATGATGAAGGTACTCCCTCTAATTATCCAGTAGTCATTCATTTTTTTGGTTATGCATTAGTGGTGAAGTTTAACCACTATTTCAAATGATGGACTAAAAAATTAAAATTTTCTATAAAACTGTTTCTTCTGGTATGGGATTTTAAAATGTATTAGTTTCCCATTACATAGAGATTTTCTTAAAAACGATCTATATGAAAAATGACTTTAGTTTTTCCTCATCAAATATCTTATATTTTACAGTACGTAAATGTGGGATCTTGGTAACACTGATTTCTTGATCTTCCCAAATGATAATTATGTTTTTATTGAAATAAATGGTAATTATGAAATGATTCAATTATATTGGCATGAGAATTTGAGTGAATCAATAGTTGTTAATATATATAAAATTGTAATGAGATTATGTGAAATGATATGTTATTCCTATATATTCAGTTTTTTTGAAAATTAAAATAATAAAGGAATAATGGAATTGCTTTTAAAAATAGAAAATTAAAAAAAAAAATTGATATATTAATGAATGTGTTTTATTATATGATATATAAAATGATATTTAAGGTTAAATTATTTAGAACAATGTTAAATTGATTTTTATTTGTTTATGTTTGACCTAGAGTAAAAAAATTCCCAATATGGAATTGGTTGTGTTAGATGGATCTAGGGGGAATATAAAATCAATGTTTATTGGATTGTGAGTGATGTTAAATCTTATTGAAATAAGTGCTCCAAGGTAGTGATTTTTTGACGGTTAATCATGGAGTGAATCTGAACCCCCGGAGGATGAATTTGTTATGGAAAAATACCATGTGACTCTAGAATAATGGTGGATGCCATGGAATCATTGAAGGATTTCTAATTGTAATTTTTTTTTTCTTTTTAGAGGATGTGTGTATTACCCTTGAAATTATTTATCATATAAAATTTATTGTTGCATTCTCAGTGGCACCACATCATTGGAAAAAACATGTATGTTTTTTTTGTTGTGAATCTGGCCCTACGTTTATCATTTGTTGTGCATTTTAATTTTAATTTTTATAAATGTAGTATTTTTAACTATTTACATGATGATTTTTAGCACAATTTATTTTAATTGCTTATATTGGGGATATCAGTGGTGGTTTCCAAATTATTTGTGCACAAACCCTTATTTATTGTCCAATAAGGTGGGTAAACAAGTTGTTATTACATTTTAGTACATATGTGATAGGGATTCTATAATATAGATAGAGATTTAGTATAAAAAATGGGTTAGTAATGTTTCTAGTAATATTTTTCTCATAAATTATTATTATATTTTGTGTTCATATCCATTTGACCAAACATTGATGCATGAATTCCTGTTATGAACATTATACATATAATTTATTACATCACATTTTTATATTATTATTTATTATTCATGACTATATGTCTATTAATTTTTATGTATATGTTTATTTTTATAATTTAATTTATGAAAATTAGTTATATACTTTAATAATATGGTATAATCTCCGAATTGTACAACCTTAGAAAATAATTTCATGTCAGTTTTATTCATGAATATGTGGATGTGCACCAAAAGTACTATAGTATTTCACAAGTCCAGAAACCCAATTTTAGATTGAGGTAGGGGAAGACATAAAAATATTATATGGGTTATTTAATATGAAATTTTAAGTTCATCTATATTCATTTTTAATTACCTAGAATAGTCTTATTTTGGGGACCAAAATATAAATGCCCACAAGAACTACCAATCAAAAACCCTTTTCATAATTGAAAATGTGTCAATGGATCTTTTATTTTTGAATCTATTAATGTTGTATCTATGATTTATAAAAATTTAAAATTCATGTGATTAACAATATATATTTAAAAATAATAAATATTTCACATGATCACGTGACACCAATTAAAATTAATACTAATATGATTCGTCTTGGTTAAAAATTTACAACTGTATATAAATGATTCTTAAAATATTTCATGTTAATAAATCAAAATCTACAATATAACGAAATATATATATATATTGTAAAAAAATATAACAATAATGTCTTCATGATAAGAAAATTTGGATCCTACACGGTATAAAATACCACACATTATTCTAAAATTGCATTCTATACTGAAGACGTAAAATGAACACATAAAGAGGTAAAATATAATGTATCGACCTTATAAGGTATATGTGACGTCGAATGATATTTCTCCAAATTTTCTCCATTTTGTTATAAAATATAAATAAAAAACCTAATATATTAACAATAGTATTATAGAAAACACAGAAGCACTAATATATATTAGTGACTCTAGCTTTAACATTTCATATATTGGAATACTTCAATGAATACTTCCAAAGTCATTTGAAGTTTTAGTGTGGGAATATAAGGTCTAGAGAGGCTAATTTGAGTGATATTTAACATATTAATAATATAATATCACATGCATTTAGATTATTTGGTAACATAAAATTTATCTCATTTAGATGACCATGTAGGAAATTAGAGTCTAAATTTAAGTTCATAATGTGGATTTTATCTGATAAGTGACATAAAATTTTTCAACACCATTTTCTTGGTTACTGGCATGTTTTTGTGGTTTTAAAAGAAGGATATTCATTTAATAAAAATAAATCAATATCCTCTCCCCACCCCTTATTTTTACAAATGAACTATGGAAAAACCATAGAGAAGATGTACAAAAGATATTTGATTGTGATGGTGATCGCTCCTAGAAAGTGGTTTAGTTGCATTAAAGTGTAGATATAACCCAGAATCTATGGTGGTTCACTAAAAGGTAGGTATATTTGAGTTATAATTAATGATCCACTTATTTAGGTGTTCATTTGAGGTTTTTGTTCCCTACTTCATATACCGAGGACCTAATGAGGGTAGATCTGATGGTTTTATTGGAACCCATAATAATTTGATAATTGTAGAGGTACTTTATGTTTAGAATTCCTAATAACTCATTGTGTAGTTTTGTGGAGAATGATATTTGTTCAGTTATTCTAGGATAATGAGCATTTGGGACTGCACACCATGTATAATTGCATCACACAATGTTCTGATCTCATTTTATTAGTCAACGAACATGAAACAATACCTATTATAATGGAAATAGATGTGGGATTTTACATGAATTGGGTACATTGGAACATGTTTCCATACATGGTCATAGGAAATATGCATGTACAATAAGACAATGATCTAAGACACATAATTTAATCCATTTTCACACTGTGTATGATCCAATGGTTAACCACACCATTTTATATATGACATATATATGTGTTTATGTGGGGTCCAAAACCATGTGGACCATGGTCCATAATGCGCACCTATCATAGAGATTTTCATATAGTGTATCTCTTTAGTTTTTGATCAGATTTATTTATATGAGTAATATATCCTTGAAATATTTCTTCATATAATGTCATAGTGACAATGTTTTGGAACTTTGAGTTGTTGTGTGAGGCGATTTTTTGAGTTTTTTCACATACTGAGGCATATACCAATAGTGGTTCATTGGGACCATTGGAACATACTTATATGTGTACGATGTTATATTACATCCGTATAACAATTTTGTGACCCCCCTCAAAAGGATGAGCATGGATTGAGTTATAACAGCCCCCAAGGTGGCATGGGTGGGAACTTTTATTGTTTCTATTTCCATATACCAGTTTCTTGGTATCATCGAGAATAACACTAAATGAGAGGAATTATCATTTCTTATAGGATATCCCAATTGGGATTGTTTAATCATCTCTAATACAATCACCAATAAAGATGGTGGTAATTATAAGGATTTTGGAATAATTGGGTATATGATTTCCAGCACATTAGATGGTTAATATTGGGTTTTTATAATCAATGGTAGTATGATCCCCTACATTGTGAGTTTTATATGGTATGAATTTTTATTTTTTGAGACCAATACTACATGGGTCGTGTTCCCCTATCTAAGAGATAAAAATTTGATTTTCATATAGGGGTCATGGTGTCCCACAGTGGTCCTAGGCATGATCCCCTATCTAAGTGAAATGTATGAGTTACCATATGTTTTTTTGGTGTCCCCCTATTGTCCTATGAGTTATCCCCTGTCAAGTGATATGTTTTCTTCAATGTACTATTTTTCTTCTTGGATTCCCTCATTTGTTCATGGAGTGATCATCTCACCAAGAGATGATGTCGTTCGTGGTACCTATAGGGTTTAACAAAACATTAATACATGATTGTTGATCCCCTATCAAATAATCACGATCTAATAGATTCCATCATTACTATATTTAGGGAGAGACCTGAAATAATTTACTCTTAGATATATGAATTTGTTATAGAGAGAATATTCCACCTACATAATAATACTATATGTTGTTTTATATCTAAAATGATCCATCAACTATGGTCGGTTTGTTTCCAAGAGAGTGTATCTCCCTAACAAGTGAAATGTAGGATGACTAAGCTCATGGGGTGTGATCTCATGGTCGAATGTTACCATTGAGGATTGAGTTGTATATTTTGAAAATCTATGAGGTCGGTACCTCATGGTACATAGAGTCTGGTGTGATTATATCTGGGATTTTTTGTTTTCTTCCAATTTAGTCATGTATCATAATTTACTCACTATGTGGATTGATCTAAATATTCTATTATATATGATGATTTTTAACATGTATTTTTTACTTTGAATTGGTTCCCTCTTGTTTGATCGACCAGAATCCATCCTTTCAGTTTGTACATTCTAATTTCAGTATTGGGGAGCCTAAAATTTATTGTGATACTTTGATACACACAGGTTATTTCTACACATTTTGAGTCTTATTTTTACCTCAGAACTATCAAAGGAGTCCTAGGAGGACACCGAGTAGGCCCATCGTAGTGATCTGTACCAATAGAGGTGTTTTTGTGCTTTTTAAATAATATTTCTACCTTTATAATTTAAAATTTATCACATTATATTGAGATTTTTGAATTATTTTATAGTTTTTGATGGTCTTTAACTTTCCTCGGTGTACTTATTTTGTAATTTGGTGGTAGGATTTACAAATTTATTTAATTATTCATCAATTTATATTTGGTATTCATATTTGGATGGATATTTTTCCATTTGACTGTGTACAAGAACCATAATATAAGACCTCCCATATGTGTGATATTCATACTCAGTGATGGAAGCAATCCCCTGGGCTATAGAGGTAGGCATGTTGAGTCACTTCTAGGAATGTGGTTGAAAGGGTCCTGAGTGAGTATTTTCATAGCGTTTTTGACATTAGAATCATGGTTTTGAGATATTATTTTGGGTTTCATAATGAATATGTTAATTTTATTCATGATCAGAATTTAGTAAAATTATTATAGTGATGTTGTGGTGTATGAGGTATCCATTCATATGGACATTGGAAAACAACTTGTTGACAACGTACATTTGGACCCTAGTTGATGGAAATTTTTGTAGATGCATCATATTGGAATATGTTGTGGGTTCCATGTCCTTTTGGAGTTAGCTCTAGAGATATAGTCATCAGTCGTGGAACATATTGATTCTATTTTAAGATTCACTAATACAAAGAGCTGACAGGTTTCCACAATTAGATTTTGAGGGTGATCCTACCAGAGTTGAGGATAGACTGTAGATCATAAGTATTAATGATATAAATCTGCGTCACCATTCAGTTGATCCACCAACATTTGATTAATAGGTCAAATATGAATTATATGTTGAGGAAGTACAAATGCAATGTATTTTTAATGAGTTATATAGGAATAAAATTAAGAGTTATCAGGGTGATCCAGACCCCTAATAAGCTGATGAGAGGACTGAGATAGTAACTTTCATTTTTCACCTTGTGAGGACACCTCCAGATCAGATGGTGGTCTTGGGGGTTGAGACATCCATAGGGTTCTCCAAAGTGATAGGGGATCCTGGTGACATAGTCCCATACAGAAATGATGCTCACTTGTGTATATTTTTAGAAAATATTTAGGAATTATTCATGATCATAATGTATATATTTGTGAATATTTAATAGATTCTATATCTTCATATAGAAAACATGTCTTGGGAATAATATTTAGTGAGGTCTTCAAACATATCACAACGCTGCCAGTATATGGAATGAGATCCATTTTTAAGAGAATGAACCATTGAGTAAGGATTACATTGGGAGATCAAGGAATACACGCTATTAATTATCATTGAAACATATGTTTGAATTTTTTAGTGTTCCTTGATTGTTAACAGATTTCTAGCTAATCAACCTTTGACATTCAGTACTGGGTAGACATTAGTTGTGTCTTCGGAATCTAGTATAAAATGGAAGTATTTGGGATTTGATCATGAATGAAATATTGTCATATTATCATAGTGTGGAGGGATTCAGGATCATGTATTCCAATAGGGATCTACGGAGCAACTATATAGATGTTTTTATTCATACGAAAAACAGGGAAATATTTTTAGAGAATGTTTGAATTGTAGTTCTGTTAAGAGGGATCTGATTTATGGACCACTAGAGATGATATAACATTTCAGTAAATAATTTTTTCTTGATAGAATACATTGATTATGATTAGGGAAGGAAAAATTATTTGTAAGGTAATTTTATGTGTTCCCACCAACAACCCCATTTTATCCACACCATTCTCTAGGATCTTGGGGATGAGGCGGGGAATGTAGTAGTCCCTAGATGACTATAACCTGAATTATAAATTGATTATAAAAGGTATGATCTATTTCACTTATAATTTTAATAGAACTATTGTATTAAATAGTTAATAGGTAACCTATTATTTCAACATCATTCTTATAGTTTTTCTAGGGTTACGGGGGGAGTCATTGGAACCCTATGTTGGGGTTGTTTAATGATGCTTTATATGCACGAGTAAGACGTATGTTTCCCCCATCAAGCCATATTTATATAACTAAATTGTGTCTATTTGGGTTATTAAGTAATGACTACATCAGATAGGATTGAGCTATGGAATATTATTCAATACGACATGTTTGTTTAGGGGCGGTGTAGTGTGATAGATGCATGAACATATGTCCTTATAACACCCATTGTGTGAAAATGGCCAAACCAATTTTTGGTACCCTTATACGATCAATATCATATTATTATTTGATACTCTTGAGTAGGAACTAGTGCATTTCATCATGGGGAATAAGATAGTAGCATGGGACACACCGGTATATGCTTCATATTAGTGATTTGTGGTAATGCTGGACCATATGACTGTAAATGGTTTTTGGTGATTGGTTTTTTCTTCTTATCACAGCTATGGAGACATTTTCCATGTTTTCTGAAAAATTTAATTCCTTTTATATGGGACTTGGGGTTGTTTGTCTATTTGAGTACTCTAGAGTGTGTGCTTGTAATAATCTTGTGAACCTCTTGGTGAGCTCACTAGCATGTGAGTCCCAATGGAGATCTCATTTTTTAATGATTCTTCTCAGTTTTTACATTCTAAATTATCAAAATAAATATTTTATGGAGGATTAGTGACATGGGTTTTGACCTCTTAGACTTTGGAATATTTATATAAATATTTTTTAGGCTATGAACTGAGTGGGTGTGGGACTCTGAGGCCCAAAGGGGATGGGAACATGGATATTATAAATAATAAATATTTTATATAATGTGATTTATGTTTACATAAAAATTTAAATAACTCTTATTTGGTGAATTTGATCAGAAATTTGAGTTCTTAGTAGAGTTACGAATGTGGATTTTACCCAATGCGTGAGATAGAATTTCTCGACGCCTATTGCTTTGTCAAAGGTTCATTGTCAGGGTGTGAAGTAGAGGATATTGATTTCATAAATTTAAATCAATATACCATACCATTTATGGTTATCTCATGACAGATAGAAAGTAAAATCCTTCCCACATAGAACAATATGTGAACCAAGGAAAACCAACTCTATGAGGTTCTGTCTATCTTTCATAAAGGATGAAATCACTTTTGTATCATGGTGCATTTTATGTGTAGTGCAGTTCAGACCCAGATGCCTCAAACATCTCCAAGATGTATTATTATTTGTTTTTTGTTTTACTCCTCTATTTTTAAATTTTTTCAATGATTTATTTCCCAATTACAACCATTAAATATCTTACAAGGGTCTATCTGATAGATTTAGGGGAAACAAGATGATTTTGGCGGATCATAGTGAATTAACATTCAGAATTCCTTATTAAAAGGGATGTATATTAGTGAAGAAAACCATATTTTCATATCATTCATGAAATATGAACATTGAGGAATACACATTTAATTTTAGTAATAAATGTCTTGTACGGTTTCCATCTCGTCTGCCTATGGGATCTGACAAAGGTAGCCATGTCATGGGACATGGTCATTTAACAGTATGCGGATAGGGTACATATGCACAGCGTGCTAGACACTGTCATGGGAAATAATAATATCTGAGTGGTAGTTTAGTCATGAAATGTCGTTTATTCAATGATCAAACCATGTAAGATCACATATCACGGCAGGACGTGTAGTAGAGGAAATGACCATGTGTTCAAGTGGGGAGAAAAGTCATGTCGACCCCTAAAAAAGTGTTTTATTTTTCATAGAGAACACTACCTATTGTATCTCTTTTATCATGGCTTAGAATTAGTCTAGTGAGTATCCTAAATTTCGATGTTTTCCCCATAGAACATTATACTTGAAATAGATTACTTATTTGATATGGGATCTGAGGAATGTTTAGGGTTGTCTTTGGATAAGAAAACATGGACCAGTTGATATTGATTGAGTCTCTTGGGATATCAAAATGATGAAAAAATGTGATATTATGTCCATAACAATGGATTTTGATCCTCTTGATAGGATGATATTTTATATTGTGGTAGCATCCCTCCAGGGAGGTTGGGGTGGAGTCATCAATCATATCATTTTCCAAAGATTGGTTTCATGGTATTTTTATCAGCAACACTAAATATTTGGTGATATCCAATATAGTAATACATCCCAGTTGGGTAGGTGGAATGAAGGTTTATACAACCTCGATATAGAATGTTGTATTTTTTTGGTTCATGTCATCATTGGGTATATGATCCCTTACACATAAAACAATTTATGTGAGATTTTTTGTATTAACATGATTATAATCCTAAAATCATTGACTTGATCCAATGGGGATTTATTGAATTGTAGTGATGCACACTACATTAGTTCCATGTTCATATCATTATGACATGATCTGGGATGTATGATTGGGGTCTTGGTGACCAAAAGTGGTTCATGATATTATCCCATATTGAAGTGAGATATATTTGTTAGCGAAAAAGGTTGATTGTTTCCCCTAGAGCTCCAGGGTGTGATCCCTTTTATGATGTTCCATGGTCATTAGTGTTCCAATTTAGGTTGGTAGTGTTTTCTAGCTGTTCTAAGAGAGATTCCCTATCTTAGATATGTGACTATTCAGTGTTCTAGACGGGTTTTGAGAAATCTATCTTCTAGGATAGATGATCATGTATATTAATTCCGAGATCTACTGGATTCAATCATGAAATTATTAATTGATATACCTAAAAATAATTCTTTCTATGATTTGTTCCACTTTGGATTCCAGGGATCTGGAATCAGTGTAGACACACCAATTATAAAGGTATCACTTGGATGAACCATTAGATATGGAATATATTTCACGATGGTGATTACATCTCAATGTATTATCATCATTGATTACATTACTCCTCTATTTTTATCTCATGGATGACTGTTACCTTTAACTCTCAAGTATAATCTTATGGTTTGATATTAGTTTGGTACCTCATAAGAGATCATGTTTGTGACATGTATATCTTAGTGTTTTAAGGGTTTCATGTGATGTATGCCATTTTTCTGACACATAATGGATATGTGGATTAATAATAGTTTGTACCTGAGGGTTTTCAAAATGATGTTTCTACCTAGTATGGGTTTACTCTTTCTAGATCAAGAGGATTGTTCAATTTAAGTTTGAACCTATTTTTTTGTATTGGGTATACAACTATGAGTTGTTATGGTTAAAATCATACTACATTTCTATATACATGTTCTGTATTTTACATATCACATACCTATAGATGAACCACTTGAATACATGCAGAAGGTGATTCTTAGGGATACAGACTGACCATGGTGTTTTCTGGTTCATGGATGAAATGATTTATAGAAGTATCATATTACAGTGATCCCCTCCTAATAATGTAGGAATGTATTACAGTATTATGTGTACATTTATTATCCATTTTGTAATTCTACATTACACTGGTTGTGGGAACATTGTATTTATTAATTTTATTCCACTTATATTATCACATAAATGTCGTGTGGAGATTTTTGTAGGTGTTTTCATACAGGTAAATCATGTTATAACGTCCCATCTATTTGATATGCATAAATAGTGCTCGATATAAGACCATAGCCAATGGAAGTGGGATTTCTGATTATTGTATTTGGAAATGGTGGTGTATGTTTTGTGAAATGGATTAATAACAAATAATCATTCATTCATCCAAGGAAGTAATCTTAAACTTACAAATAATTTTAAATAGTGCATCGATAAAAAAATTATTGTCTTTTTGTTCAAAAATAATGTTCTTAATATTTATTTTGGGAATATGTATGATATAAATATGTGTTGAGAAGAAATTCATGGGTAGATTTTGGGGTACCTAAGAACATATGTTGACAAAAGGAGTGTTAAATATGAAATATTATCTTTCTTCAAAAAGAATATGGAGAGGATTGGAGAACACTACATAACATTGACTTGAATGTTTTTAAATGTTTAATTTGATTGAAATTGTTTTATCAGAATGTGGTAAGAATTCAATATATTGTTTTTAGAAAGGATACGTGTGGGAGATAAACAAACTATTGTATATACATGGATATTTATAAAGGAAGAAAATGATATTATTTTCATTATTCACATGGTAATGTAATATGATTGAGTTACTAAATCTATGGTTTGATGAATGTTCATATATAAAAAATTCATCATGATTCATCCCATATTTCATAGATAATACTTGTCATTTAATGAGTGGAAAATATTTTTTAAATGGTTCAAAATTTGTTTCATAATATTTTATTTTTATATTTATTTATTTGACATATGTAATATTATATGTTGTAAAAAGTTACATGTAGTATAATGGTTGTTAGATTTTATTTCTCTATATGGTTTTTGAGAAGGAATTATTAGTGGTTAAATCCAATATATTATTATATGTTGATGACTTTTTTTATATAAATATTTTATATATATTGTATTTTAATATGGTTTGAATTTGATTAAGATGTCATGTGATACATTGAAATATAATAAGAAGGGTTTGTATAATAAACCCTCACTTAAACTACTTGAGTTGCGATTAAAAATTATATTAAATTATTCTATAGTATATTTATGTTTTTGAAATGATTGAATTATATTTAAGGATTCTATTGATATTTTATTTGATTTTAAAGCCGTGTATTATAAAAAAGTTAGCAAAACACTATATATGAAAGAGTTGAATTTTTTATCAGTATATTCATAACTATTTATATATAATTTCAATGGGATTTATAAGATAGGCATTGATATATGTGTAAGAGTTTTTTAATAATAAAAAAGATATTATTAATGTTTCAGATTGATTATTCGAAAAAGTATTGAGTTTTAATGAGATACGTAAGGGTAAAAAACTTATAAGTAAGGTAATATGTGTGATTAAAAATGATGATTTGTAAATTATAATTGATCATGTAGTACATACACAATTCTTTCCAATATCTAAAAATGATATGTAATGTGTCTTCAAATATATATTTTGTGATATCTCTAGAAGTAAATATTTATAAGGAGGAATAGATAGTAATGATGATGATATATATATATCTTTATAAAAAAATATCATGAAATTTTTTTGATTGGAGATTTAATAAAAAATAATTACAATAAACTTCATTACTATTATTATTAATCTAAATTTAGAAAAGATCAATATATATAGGATCAGAGTGATACATGGTGTGAAAATTATTAATTAATATTCTATATTTTCTTCTGATTGTTTAAAATAATATAATTATTGATGAAATAATAGATGTCTCATAGCAGATGAAATACATATTTCATATTTTAAAAAAATATTCTTTACATAATGGTATAAAGACAAAATAATATTAATATTTGAGTGAATAAATCCTGATTCTGAGATTTATGTATTTCCAAAATTAAATTTTGAAATATTACCCATTTGATATTGTATTAAAATACAATGTTAAAGATAAATAGAATAATGATATAGAGTGAAGTGTTCTTTTCATGAAAAACTAATGAATATAAACATTTTCAATGAAAAGTTTGCTTCTCTATATAATATTAGATTATATAATTTTTCTTTTAAAAAAAGGGGCAGCTATTAAATAATATATGAATCGAACATCAAACACAATGAAGAAGATGATGTGGGGAAGTGGGGGAAGTCTATCCAATTACCAATGAGCATATCACATATCAAATGAATAATTAAAATAGCATCTAATGTTTCGTTACATGTTAATTTTCAATTAATAATGACACATACATTTTTGTTTTCTATATAAAATATGCATTCATTTTTTATTACAAAATATATATGTATGATAATGTTATTAAAAATGTCTTTTTATATACATGTTTTTACATTGATGATCTTGTTTTATAGAATATCGATGTAAATATAATATTCATATATGAATACATGATTAGTTTTTATGTTTTAAGGCACCAAAATGGTGTTTTACTTGTATTCTAGTGTGGACTAATGATAATAAAGTGACACCACAATAAAGTTAAACAATACCCCTTTCATATGAAAATTCATGATAATAGAAGTGACCATATGTGCATGTATAATGAAAAACAATAAACATGGGTTATAGTTAAACACATTAGTTGTGAACCCTATTATTAAATCCTTATGTTCCTTATTTTCTATTTTATTATTTATAATTTCATTCATTTAATTGTATTGCGATGAGTGAGGGATATAATATAAAAATTGGTATATAGATATGAATTTTTTTCTATTTAAAAAAATACATCACAAATTTATACATCAAAAGTCTCAAGGGAGTTATAATTATCATGGTATAATAATAATTTATATTATTGTATCTTCACTACATTTGACAGTATTCTATATAATTTAGTTATTTTCAGAACTCGTTTTTAAGTTTCTCATTCCATGCAATGATAAATTTTACTCATACAGAATATACTTATATTATGGATCATAACATTATAACTTATAAGAAAATAGAGAATAACATAATTAAGAATATGAAAAATATGAAGAGGTTATCTCTCCTATGTATGTAGAAAGATATTTTAGCTTCCACATGTCACTATTATAATGAAATTAAACCTAAAATTATAGAGAATATATGGTGGGAAAATACAGTACAAAAAAAATTTAACTCATCTACTGTAATTTTTTCACGGAAATCAAATCGAAATGGGGTAACAATTATTTTTAATCCAAATATTCATTTTTTATCAATTTATATGTGGGTTATATCTAATTATAAAACATTTTTAAATTATTTGTATATTGTCTCTTATAAGTATTTTTGATTGATCATGAAAAAATATCAATTCATATTTATATCCATTTAATGGCTAATATATTGATATAATATTCCATCATAAATAATTTTTTAAGAGGGGTAAATAAATGGATCAAAAAGTAACAATGAGAAAAAGTATCACCATTCTATATAAATCCAAGAGTGATATAATTATGTATAATAATGAAAAATTGTCTTAAATTATGAAACATTTTTTCATCCAACATAGGGAATGATTAATCTAGTGAATTATTTGAAGAAACATTCCTTTGATTAGAATAAAAAATTATATAATATATGTGAACAATGGTATAAAAAAATAGATTCCCACTAGATAAAATAATCATGGTTATTTCTTATTAGAGAATAAATAAATACATTATTGTCATGTAAAAAATGGGAAAAAATTGTTATGAAAGACTTATGTAAATTAATGATCATATCTATACTATATATATATAATATCCTTAGATAAATTTAAAACAATGAAGTCCAAATATTAATCATTATTTGTCTTCCTAATACGATATGACACATTTATGTTTATTCATTTTTCTAAGGATGAGTTTTATGATTAATTTAAATGATCATGCGACATTGATTGATATATATCATCAAAGAGAAAAAATACTAAATATCAAAATAACACATAAATACACTGCATAAAAAGTTATTGTTGTAATTATATATTTATGCACAATGATGTTATAAATAAACATTTTTATATGGATGAGGTTTTATCTGAGAATACATGAATGGGATTAGGCGTTAGTTTTATTGTGAGGGGTTGAATTCATTTATCAATCACACATATAGGATTTACCATTTATTTAGTCATCCCTAAAACTCTCAATGGTTCCCACATACATATCTAGTTATGAATATTCTTTCAAAAAAAAGGTTGTCCATTGGGTTTTCAATCCCCACGACACTTCTGAACTCACATTGGTAGATAGGGTGGGAGGTCATGAAATTGAATCTATTTGGCGGGGGTGTTTCCTTATATGGAAATCTATAATAGATTTATGATAAGATCATGAAATCCTTATTAGTTATTGATATAGAGGTTGTTAACCCTATTTAAATAGCCTGATTAAGAACATGTAGTGGTGGGGTGACTATGTGCAAGTAATGGGTTCTTTATCACACTCCTATATATTTATAATTATTAGTTTTGTGACCAGGTTCAAGAAATCATTAGTTTATTGTTATCCAATTGAGTTATTGGCATCATGGATATGAGATTTAATTTTATAAGGAGCCTTACGTATATTGTAAAAATAAGAATCTAATAATGAATTGTTCAATTGACATTGTTTAAGGTCATGTGACTAGACCCCTATATAAAGTATAATTTTATGTGGTGTGGACATAAATTTTAGGCTTAGACAGAAGTTGATAATCCTATATATCCTATTTGAGATAGGAATAAGATTCAATGTTTTTCATATATGGATATATACATCATGAGATATACAATAATATAGTTTTTATAATGGTCATAGGCATACTGGGATGAAAAATGGTATACCCACCCTGGTGGGAATTTTCATAATTCTATTGATTCAGTCATTTCTAGTCTATACGGCCATGTGAAAAATGTTTGACATGTGAAATAAAAAAAGAAGACCATGCATATTTTATGGTAGAATATTATTACGATGTATACACGTTAATGTTTCCCATTCTATTGTATAATTTTCCATCTAATTGAGGATGTTTTATGGATCTCAAGCCTTAGTATGATATCCTACATAAAATATTTTATAAATAGAATCAGGTTCATAATAGTTTGATTGATTGAGGCTATCACTCTATGGTTGCCCTTTTAAATACTCAATTTATATTTTCTCAATGATAAATATTGATCATGTCAATGAAATTAATATCTAAGGGAATGAAACAAATAGGTTCATATGAGTGTGGTAACCTTTACCATTAAAGAGAAGTCTCATTAAATGTGTTTTTTTTCTAGTGGTTCTTGGTCGATGTCGACATGGAATGTGTACAAATGTATCTGTTGGATGATGTGGAAATTTCAAAAGGGATTTCACCAACATGTTTTGGATTTTTATTGGTAATGTGTGGATTTTATTCCGGAAAGGTTTTTGGAATCCTTCTAACTTGGAAAACATGTCCATTGTTGTCTTCTTAATGAATAGTTTTGTCTTCGAAATCATCATATAATTAAAGAGGAAAAGTAAAAGGTTCTTCAAATAACCAAAGAATATATCTTTGGGGTCCCACACATGATTGAAGAGTAAATTACAATTATACCCCATATGATCATGCTAATATATATTCAATGTTTCCCATGAAAATGGTGACTTGCCTATGAGAAATCGCATGGTCATTTTGACATGTTGATGATTCTTTCACATGATCAATTTGAATTATTCTAGATATCATCATAGAATTAAGGCAGAAATTTACAAGGTGCATAACTTGATCAACATGACCTATCCTCATATGGTTTCATTACAATATAGACATGTCAATATCATTGTTGAATGGAAATGTCAATCTTGGTCATAAGGTGTCGTAAGATCAACCTGAATTGTTCAAGTAATATATTTTAATCAAACTAAATTACACATGAGCCCTCACATGATTTAATAGACCATTCCACATAATATATGGTGGTCAAAATTGTTTTTTCAAGGCCTGATAAGTGCATCGAAAGATCATTAGTGAGTTAATAGATCACATTTCTGTAAGAGAGTTATGTGGAGAGGTCTCATGAACATGTTTAGGATCACATGAATGATAATGGTGGAATGGAAACATGATAATGAAACCAATCCAAAAATACTATATAAAATGTATCCTAGGAAATGATTCATTCTTGAGTGTTCATGTTGAAGGTGTACACATTAGGACTTTCAGGGTAAAAGGATGTTATATATATTGGCTCAAACACATTTTAATAGTTACTCATGTGATGACTCATTGTTTATGTGATTTGGATGAACTCAAAATGGAATTTATAAGGATTATATAACTATAATAGGGATCATCAGGGATTATTCATTCCCATACCATAATTTTCAAGGATATATTGAATCATTTTATGATAGATGACATCTATATTCTTGATATTGTGGATATTTACTTCAACTAGTTTATTCTATCAAACACTAATATGCGTTTCATGAGAATTAGAGGGATTGTATTGATATATGGAAGTCACAGTAATTAATTATTCATGTGATCCCACGATAAAATATGCATTACTAGTTGTCTGTTTTGATCTTTCATAGGAGGTGATGTTTTGTTACATGTTCATGTAAGATAGTATATTTGTTCACATTCAGGACCATTAAATCATATATAAATTAAATTCACTTGTATAAGAGGTAGGTCTCAATGATAATGATTTTCAATTTATGATTAAATGGCTACTTGAATATTTTATTTCCAAAGGGAATCAGTTGATATTATCCAAAGATTCGATCACATGATATTATGATGACCACATTTTACGTTCTTGTTAATAAATTCTACAACTGATTATCTAAAGAAAGAAAACTTGGTTACCTATATGATATCTCATACACCAGTTCAAGGAACCTCTATTTATCCCATAATCATCATCCTATTCTTATCATCCCTCACATGCATTTTTAATGATGTGAAGAAGGATTTATATAGATCGATGTCATCCAAAGTTCAAGTCGTGTTTCATATGAAGGAACCACATACACTACATGAGTGAGCAGATATATTCAATAATCCAAATCACAATATAGAATGATAGAATCTCAAAATGAATTTTTAGATAAAACATGTTCCATGGCATGACCTTGGTTTTTTATGAAGTGGTCCTCTAGAAAATCACAATGGTTCTCACCTTACATCTTTTTTTCATTACATGATCAATTAATTGTTCGAGTGATACATCATTTTTCTTTTGTGATACCACTTTAACGATTCAGATAAATCTGATTTAATTCATCAATAATATCTTCCAAATATGGAAAAGTTTCATCATTGTATACTTCATGAGATAGAATGTGATTTTTCTTCTCGTGATAGTGTGATAAAAATATCATCATGTGATGGTTTTTGGTACAAGTGTGTTCTCATGAGTTTTATTTAAGATGGAATTTTTTCATCAAAGACATGACATATTTTGATTAATTTCTGACATTGGTTCAATTTTTCTTTTAATTCGATTTCATTGTAGTATGTGGTTGTATAGATATTGGATGGATAAATCACTATCATGATGCAGAATGAATTATGTGACTATTCACTAAGTGGTATTGGTTAGAATTTCCATAATGTGGGGTCGAAATATTTCACAATGAAATGAATGAGATTTCAGTAAGATGATACAGATCAAAATGATATATTGACACTAATTATGTATTCATTTTAAAGAATCGGTGAACATTTATTACTATAAAATTAACCTACATCAAAACTATGAAGCTCTACTACTATGGTTTATCAACCCTACAGTGATACTTGGGGTCCAATAATTTAACCTCTCATGTTGATGTAATTACCCATACTATCACACCTCTACACCTATAATCCTTACTCCATATTTTGTGGGTATACCTCTATTGCATGGTCTAATAATTATTCCCCCATTCGCTACTGCTAGCTAGATGGAATGGCTCCCTATGCATGGTAAAGGGGAGTCCTTCATGATCCTAGTTTATGTTGTCAAGATTCTAATATTAGATGTAAAAATTAATGGAAAATTGTTATTAATATTCAATGATTTTTATAATAATATTATATTCAATATGAGTCCAACAAAGTCCTTAAAATGTATGACTTTTATAAATTAAAAACTTTCATCAGAGTTGGAACCATCAAATAACTTATGCAATGAATGACTATATCTCTTCATTGTCTGTGAATTTCTTGAAATCCCATATTGAAAAAAGAAAATCACACAATTATGGGTGTCACTAAAATCCCCCCACCCATAGAATTAGATTCTTTTGGAAAAAAATGAATATGATAACATGGTAAAAAATTATCATTTTATGCATGTTTTAAAATCTAATGGGATTTGATGCTGATACCGTGAGATGGGTTTTCATAGTATATTGACTAATAAATTTAATTTTTTTCAAGGGAATAATTATATCTTTGTGTACTTATCAATACCATTAATTTGTAAAAACAAACATGAAACCCCACCTTCATATCCTACCATATAACCCTAACATACGAATTTAAAAAACCAGATCATAACATAATTTCATTGAGAAAATCTCAAGAATTATTAAAACAATTGATTCTTTAATATTACATCTAATTTTATTGTCCTCATTTTAAATAGTCAAAGAGGTGACTTTCAGTGGAAATGATATTTTTGGTTATATTCTATGTGAGGTACTTGGATTTCACTATATATCCTATAATAAAATGAATATATCGATACATAGTTCTTGAAACATAACATAATATATGTAAAAATCATGCATGGGTAACATAGTTTCATATGTTAATAACTCAATGATGAATTCCATTACTATATGGACACTATCCTAAATATTAATTTACCTCAAATTCTTTTTTTTCATTTTATGAATAAACCACTTTAAGGGTAAGTGGGTACCTCACAATACAAGTGTGAAATTACAAACATCAAAAGGACAAATTTCAAACATCCCATACGACCTCCAAAAGCCACCGCAAAACATAAAAATACAAATTCAGAGTTCAAATCCACCTCCACAAGTCACACTCCTGAATTCTCATTCCACCCCACGTCTCCATCACATCCCTTAAATCTGATGCCCTCGAGAAGGACCCATTTCCATTGTCAAAAATAAAAAGAAAAATATCACAAAAAGCATCAAACCACCGCCACCATCCTCCATCCGTCCGAAATCAGAGAAACCAACAATTACAAATCAAGAAGAAACCGAAAAATCATCAGATCCAATCACACAACAACCAAACATCACTGCTTCTCCATCACAGTATCACCACAATGATCACAACCGAACACCATTCACAAAAACCCAAAACCTAACATCAATATGAAAAAGGAGGAACCGAATCCTCATCCCTTGGAGCAGTATGAACCTAGATCAAAGAAATGGTCACCCAATCCACCACAAAACCTCAGTTAGAACATGAACCAGAACAATCGTGCCAACACACAAACATATATGTACCCCAAGCGAACAACGACAAACAAAATAAATGAAAAAGATAAAAGCATCACCAGCACGATGAAAGGGATCTTCCACAAGCCAAATCTCGGCGTAGCCATCCTATTTGCACGCAGGTACCCTGATATACCACCCATCGCACATGCCGAAGATGAGGCGGTAGCCTCATGCCGCGGAAGCTAGACACAACCACGGATCAACATCATGCTGCATTGAGACCCTATCCAGCTGAGTTGGACAGTGAAAAAGAACAAGGCAGCCAAAGAAGATGCTGGCACCACCACAACAGAGGATCCACTGCCACAAATTTCAAATCACGAGGTAAGATGCGCTGCACAACCCTAGATGAAGGAGGTAGAGCTGAGGGGAAACCCTCTCGCGCAGAGACCCTAACGGGCACATCTCATTCCCTTATTATTGTTATTTTACCTATATTTCAACTCATTACAATAACAACGGTCTTATAAGTTTATAAACATAAGATAGAAATCATAAATATCAACCTAGGAGAATACAAATAGGGTCCTTTTAAATTAGCATCCATTTCATCCTAAATATAAAATTTTAAACACAAAACAACAACATTATTTTGGGGGCGACTCTTCATAAAAATTATGTTGACTAACATCATTTCTATACACAAATTTATAACCTGTGGAAATCATTTAAAATCAATGGATGATCATAAAAAACTAGGTATATAATATAAAATGTATGAATGAAACCGTTATTCCATGAATACATGTAGAAATATGAATTAATTTTCACAAATACATTCATCTCACCCTTAATGAATCATATACTTACTTTGGGAAACATATGATTTCCAAAAATCCTTGAAAAAATTAATATAGCATAATGGTATCTTGGGATATTACATACATAATTATGTAACCCTCACGGCTACCTTATTCTTTTGTAACCCTCATAAAAACCATAAAATATTACCATCACAGCTACCTTATGGTTTAACCATAACAATTACATATTGATTAACCATATGTATATCCCCCACTTTACACATAACAAGTGAAGTAGAGTGATATATAAGTTCTAAACCTCATTAATAAGCATGCTAATGAATCAGAACATAATCATAAAACATAAATACTTTTATAAAAACATATCTTTTTTATTTTTTATAATATAATTTTAAAAGTGGATTTTAAAATAAAATCCCCATAAACATATCATATAATTGAAGTTAGACTTAATAGATTTGATTTAATATGTATATTCACAAAAAATGCACATAATTAAAAATAATATAAACAAAATTCATCTCAAAAAGAATATTAATACAACATAATTAATGAATTACATGGTGAACCCATGGAAAATTGGGATAAAAATATCTTACCTCAGGTTATTCTTACATGAAGCATGTTAAAAAATAAAATATAAGGGTTAAAAGATTATAATAAATATATTATATAAACATATTGTTTCTTATATAACTATATATGATCATTTAATAGTATTATTCCTCAAATTAATTAATAGCATTTTGTATATTCGATTGTTTCAAGTGTGTACTATACATGATTTGCAATATTAGTTTTTAAAGGATTTCATTGTCCAAAGGAAGATAAAATCTTTAAGTGGAATGAAATGGTGTTTATAGGTTTCCAAAATATTAAATTACTCTATAAACATTTTTTTGTTAAATTTTATGAGGATGAATTATTAGAAAAATCCTTAGAGATATCAGTTTATATCATTTTGGTGATTCATTGATAATCATTATCTAGTTTGATTATATAACATAATATTTTGTATATATTTTAACTCCAGAACATGGAAGAGAAAATATAAATAAATTTAAAATATATGTAAACAGATAATGTGACTTTATAACTAGATTTTAATGATGTAAATGAAATTGAAAACACATCATCCATTATGTTGGTAAATCGACACATCACATATGTTGTATTTATAAGAGGGGGATATGAAGTAAGTTGAATAAAATTTCTATAAACATTATAAAATACAAAAATAATAATATTCTGAAGCATTAATTCCTCATAGATAATTGGTAAGAGAAGAGATTTTAAGAGAAGAAAATAATTAAAAGGAAAACATAAGAAAATGAAATTGGATTATTACATCTTGATATCTTCTCCTTCAGTTCATCCATAAACCCTCGGGTTTTTGCCATTTTTTGAGACCAGTAGGTTTAGTATGTGGATTAGGGCCTTGAGAAGGGGATATAAATGAATTTAGGAAATTATAAAAAAATTAGATGTGTTATAGGATGAGGGGGGTGTGGGTGGTATTTATTGATGAAGATAAAAGGGGGATCTCATATTTTAATCATTAGTTTAATATTTTTTCTAATGAATAATAATAGTCAGGATTCTTGTGACCCATTAATGTAATTATAGCATGTCATTTAGAACCAATGGCTATTTTCAATATCCATAACTCAAACTTGAAGCTTAAATTCATTTATTTAGCATATTTTTGTAAATTAATCTATTTCACTATTTAACAAAAAATTAATTATTTCAAAAAAATCCCAAAAATTCACCTTAACATTTTTTTGATGTAATGAATTATAAATTTAACTCCATTATTTTAAAATAATTTTCTATATATGATTAATTATTTTTTTCACATAACATCATATTTTATTCCAAAAATATGAATTTAAAAAATATAACTGTTTTTATATTTCCTCGAATAATTAATAATGATGTAATTAACATATAAAATTAAAACAAATTGTAATATGATTGAAAATTAATAAGGTTTATATTAATGTTAATATTACTTTTTATAAGTGTATATTACTATTCACCAAAAACTATGTTGTTTCTATCATACACCAGACAATATACTGATGATAGTTGTAGATGTCCATTTTTTCAAATTCAAATCATAAAACTGGAAGAAATATTATTAACTACAGGTTTCTAACTGTATCTATAAAAGTGTTTAATTATGTAGAGAATCTGTCATTCATGTATTTTCTTAAATTTATATTTAAAACCATGGGGTGTTACATTTTCCCCTCCTTATATAAATTTCATCCTAGAATTTTTTTATTAACTTATTAAACAAGTGAGGGAACATTTCACCCACATAATTTTCAGATTCCAATGTTTATTCTTCAACCATGTGTGTTTTTTCACAAAAACATTACCTAGTATATTCCATTACTCCGAAGTATATGTTCTCTTCGATCAAGAATATGAACATGTTTCTCTTCATAAGAAATGTTATCATCTAACTGAACTACTTCTGGGCTCAAAATAGGATATGATTCTCGAATATAATTTCACAAAATTAAAATATTAAACACATTGTGTACCTGAGATAAAATCAGATACAAAGATACTCAGTAGTCCAATGATCCAACCTTCTCTAATATTTCACCAGGTAAAATAAATGGTGGAATTAACATTCTGTTCTTACCAAAAAACATGCTACATTTACATGGTGAGATTCTAAGAAAAAAATGATCACTTTCCTTGAAATAAAAGTAATTCATCCTATTATATGCATAACTATTCTGACATCTCTGAGCTTTCCTCATGTGATTCTAGATCATCTTCACTATATCATCCATTTCTTCTACTAATTATGGTCCCATCAAATTTCTTTCCCTGACCTCATTACAAATTTTTGAAGTTCAACACCTATTCCCATATAATTGCTAAAAATGATCTATCTATATACCGAAATGAAAACCCATATTATAATAGAATTGATATTGAGAAATATTCGGATCCCAACATCCCTACTAATTCACTGATCAATCCCGAATCATATACTCCAAATTCCAAATTGTCCCTTCTGACTTCCCATCATATTGATGATTAAAATTTGTATTGAAATTTAACTATGTTCCCAATTACTTCTGTAGGCCATTCCAAAAGATATAAGCTAACATGGGATCCAAGTTATATACAATGGAAAGAGTGAATCCATGTGTCCAAAAATTATAATTGAGGTACAATTTAGAAATATTATCAAATGACATAATATCTCAAAAAGGAAGAAAATGAGAAGATTTAGTCAGTCGATGGAAAATAACCAAAATTGTGTTTTAAACTCATGAAGACATTGATTTGACCATATTGACGTCCATGTATATAATTTCTCATTTCCAATATGGAAATGGTAAATGTTGAAGCATTCCCTTTAGTTATTTATCATGAAACACAACACCTTATCAATTCAATCCATATTCTCTTCCTCGTGTTTAGTTCAATCTCTCTGAGTATATATTTCATACTTTTATGGTCAGTATATATTTCAAATTTGTCACTATAAATATGATGCCTCTAAATTTAAAAAAGAAAATACACAACTACTACCTTCAAATAATGTATGGTACAATTTATATCTTAATGTTTTAGTTTTCCGGAAGCATAAGAAATTAATTTATAGTTCTGTTAGAAAATGCAACCAAGTCCCTTAAATAAATCATCACTATAGATGAAAAACTCACCATCTCTATAAAGAAGGGAAAAAACTGAAGCATTCACCAATATCTTCTTTAATTCCTAAAAACAAAAAACTCATTCTTATATCGAAAAAAATTTATCCCACTTTCATATTTTCATTGTTATATGTATATATAATCATGAAATTTTTTAAACAAAACATTAGAAATAACCTACTAATCTATGAAATCAACGAATCTATGTAACTGTTGTAATCAACCACTTCTGTTATAGTAGGATGAATAGGTATTCCATGCATATTTAAAATATTCAGAAGAAATGAAATCATTTGGAACCAGAATTCACACATTATGAATTTTAACAATTTTATTACTTTTATGGTGTACAAATACAACACTTATATTTTTTTCATGCACCTATTTACTTTTAACTTATAAAATAATTTCATTAATAAACAAAACCAAAAACATATCCAAGAACATAGTAAATATTATATTTATAAGAGCCATGAATACCACATGTGCATTTAATAACACAAATATCATGAAAAAAATTCTTATTTTATTTATCTAGTATAGAACACAGTCAACAGGATGTATGCTTCCTTTAAATTCCACTGATGGTACCCACACCTCATTTAAGCAATTAAAATATACCATGCTCCATTGATTTGATCAATCAAATCATATATATGATGAAAATGATACTTTTTTAAACAATAATTTTATTTAAAGCTATATAATCAATGAAATGTATAATTGAACCATCATTATTTTTAGAGACAATAAAGTTCACCCCAGGGTGATATGATAGGTTGAATATATCCATTATCTAATATTTCTTAAAGCTTGTTTTCATATCTAATATTTCCATTTTAGACATTCTATTTTGGGGTCTTTAACATTGGTTATCATCATGAACTATGTAAATTATGAATTCAACTTCCCGATCATGTATAACACTGTGTAACTAATCAGGACAATCATTAAAGTATTAATTTACCATGGGCACATCATTAATCTAAACAGCTCCCTTATTTTTAACAATATGAAAAAGATAACATTAATTTAAATAATTCAAATGCTTTTATGTTTCTTGATATGTTATCAATTGTATTGATTAATTCTTGTATGGAAACTAATACTTTTTTAAGAAAACATATTCTTTATCTCAATAATCAATCATATCAAAATAAAAAAATTCCAATCTATACCCATAATGACATAAAACATCAATAAGGGGGAAAATGTGTTCTGCTAAATTATCTCCACATAACATAATATGAAGATTTTTATAACTTCCCATTTTTTTAATCTTTCCATTTTTTTTGGAAAATAAGTTCTAGTCCGATTTGCTGAGTTTTTTTTTTCAATTTACCAAAAAAAATCATTGAAATAAAAGAATATATAGACACTGTATCAAAAAACAATATAAAAATATAAGTACATAAACATTAAAACTGATACAACTTCATTGGATTTTTTTTACATCTACTGATGTAGTCACAAAGTATCCTAGTACACCTTTTTCATATTTTATATCATCATTTCATCATTCATTTATATCTTTCGGCTTTCATTTTCATAATAACCAATCTCACTATATTCACAACACTTTATAGTTTTCTTATCATAATTAATCACATGATAATTTACATTATAATATCATTCCATATGTCAAAACATACCACATGGAATGCAATTCCTGGTTTTGTTCAGGCATTCCCCATGATTCTTTTTACTATACATTTCACAAATTGAAAACTTAACATTCTTACCATTAGATTTCTTTTATTTATTCTTATCCATAGAAGGACATCAAGACCACTTCTTTTATTTTTTTTATGGTACTCATGGTTATCTGGAGACTCCATTTATACCCCCTACACACATTAAAAAAGTTTCTCATAACTTTTTCACTCACGAGAATCCAATTCCCTTTAATATAGTGGCATCAATTTTATGAAAAAATGGTTTATTTTTCTATCATGATAAAAAATTAGATTTGGAGTGTACCTCAACATTCGAGTGATGTTCTCTTCAAACATGGACACTTCAATCATTCTCCATCTTTTTTATTTCATGGAATTTCATCTACATGCTAGGACGAAATATCTTTTGAAAATATTTTTCATCGAAGAGACTTCTAAAATCATCCCACTCTATGGTATAAATCTCCACAATGTCCCTGATATTCTAGAACATTGAATATAACTCATCAACATCACCTTCAAATAGATAAATATAATTCTTCACTTTTGATAATATACACATAAAAAAACATCGTATAAAATTTCAAGGGATTTACTCCATCCTTCAACCGCTATTGGGTTAGAAGATCCACTAAAAGAAGGATGGTGCCTCCTATTAATATTTTCCACTATTATCATATTCCATTGTGTATTATTAGGTTATTATCTTACATGGATTCTATCACCATTTATTTCCTATTTCAGCTGAGTTATTACTGTCCCAAACAACTTGGTTCCATTTCACAGCATTCCTGATCGTTGATTTAGAAAGATATAAGCCTCTCAGTTCTTTCCAACATCAGCTTCCCTGATTCTTCTATGAAAAATCATTATGAAAAAAATATCATATATGAATAAACATTTTATTATCTAAATTATATATCATTTCATTATAAAATTTAGGTAAAAAATTTATGGTACTCTATGAAAATTATATGTACTCTTAAAGTTATCAAAATTGTGCTCTAATTCCAACTATAAGGCCCCATGCTTAATCATTACATATTCTAGTTATTTCAACTATATTTCACTTATATACATTCCCAATGATATTTGCAGTTTATATTTTTAGAATTTTATGGCATAACACATACATATAACCCACAAGATTTCAGTGTGGGTACCATTTAATGAGAATTCGTTTCATCCAAAATAGAAAAAATTTAGCTTAAAAAACAACATGATTTATTTGAAAAATCATCACAGAATTTAAAATTGAAATCGGTATTAAATATAAACATCCTTATAGAATGTGAAATGAATTTAAAAACTTTGTATTTGAATAGAAATATATTTAATGTATATGAAAAGAAGAACTAAATACCTTGGTCCATGAATACTTGTAAACATATGAAATCATTTTCACAAATATATTCTTCGTGCCATAAAGAATCAAATAATTACTGGGTGAAACATGATATATTAATATATCATAGATAAAATAAAAATATCATAAGGGTATCTTGGGACAATAATCACATAACTATGTAACATTCAAAATGACCTTATGATTTTTAACCCTCATCGCTACATTACAATTTAACCCTCATCGCTACATTACAATGTAACCCTCACGACTAACTTATGGTGTATATATCGCTGTTACAATTCAAGTAAAATATGAATAAACTCTAATATTTTCATACCTACTAAATTGGATGGATATATAGGTCAAACACTTCATAATAAACGACACCCTCAAAGGAAAACATAACCATAAAACGTGAATAATGGCATAAGAACATTGCTTTTGGATTTTGTAAAATATAATTTTCAAAAAGGTTTTAAAATAAAAATACACTTAAAAATATCATACAATTGATGTAAGAATTAATATATTATATATAATATTTATATATAATATAAATACGAATAATTAAAAATAATTTAAACCAAATTAATCACAAAAATAAATTTAATACCACATAATTTATAAAACCTTATATAATACTCCATAAAAACATTGTCTTATATAAAACATAATTAAAAATACAATATAATGGTTAATAGAGTATTATAAATATCTTACAGAAAAATATTGTTGTTTATAAAACGTTATATAATCATGTTATTTCATTATTGCACCTATTTAATTATAATATTTTTTTCTTTCTATTATTTCTGGTACGTTCTTTTCACGATTTCCAAGAGCTATTCGTAAAGGATTTCCTAGACGAATTGATGAAAAAATCATGAAGTGGAATGAAATTTTATTAATATGATTCATGAATTTTAAATTTTTCCATAAATTATTTTTGTTATACGCTATCTGGATGAATTAATAGATAAATTATTAGTCATATTTGTTTAAATCAATTTAGTTGTTCTTTTGTAATAATGAACATGTTTCATTATATATAATAACAGAATATATATATATATATGTTAACACCATGACATGAAAGAAGATATATAATACAATTTAAATAATGTATCAACCATTTAAATGGTTTTATAATAAGTTTTGATAGATGTAATGTGAAATGGAAAAAAAATATTCCATGATGTTGGTAAATCAACCCATCATAGACTGTGTATTTATAAGAGAGGTAGGAGACAAAGTATGTGGATGAATTCTTCAGTAAACATGATAAAATCCAGATTGTATATAATTATTTAGTATTCATGCTTCCTGGATAAAGGGTTTTGGAATAGAGTATATGAAAAAAATAATTGAAAATAAAACACATGAAAATGAAAAAGGATTTTAACCTCATGATCTCTTCTCTTTGAGATCCTCTTTAATGCCTTTGGTTTTGGCATTTTAGTTGTACAAAATTTTATTGGAAGTGCTTAATGAACTTGGGAAGGTAATTTTGATGAATTTATGCAATTCTAAAATCATTAAATGTTTGAGAGGAAGAGGTGGGTGAAGGTGGTATTTATAATGGAGGAGATGAAGTGTTTTCAAATTTTGTAATCAGTAATTTAATATTTTGGTTGTTTACATTTAATAGATAGATTCATGTAGCCTTAAATTGTAATAACTTCTAGTTGGATCATAAAAATTTCCATTTACATCATCCATGAATCAATTATGATGTTGAAATTCATTTATTAATCATATTTTGTAAATTACTGTATTTCACTATTCACTAAAAATTCATGTATTTCATTAAAATACCAAAAAATCACCCTAACCGGTTTTTGGACATTTGTAATTGAGAATTGAAATATATTATTTGAATATGATTTTATAAATATGATTAATTAAATTTTTAAATAAAATAATATTTCATTCAAAAAATAACAATTTTGACAATATAATTTACTTTATATCGCCTTGGAAAATCAATCAAGATATAATTATCATATAACCATATTAAAATAAAATAGAAAAACTATTTACTATTCATAAGGGTCATATTAATATTCATTTTACTATTCATAAAGGAATGTTAGTATTCAATAAAAAACATGTTGGCTTTTTAGGCTCAAAACAACTTAATGATCAACATCGTAGATGTCCATTTTATGAAATTCAAATCATACAAGATGAAATTGTTTTCTTAACAGATTATTTTTAATTATATACATAAATAAATTTCTATTATGTTGAGACTTAGTTTTTCAATAATTTGACTAATTTTTTAGTTAAAACCTTGGTGTGTTACAATTACACAGATTGATATCGAACATAGTATGGGGAATGAAATTATCATATAATCAAATCGTAGGTTGAGATCCTTGTATTTTGTAAGGATGTTAATTAGGTCATCCATGATACACATACATTAAATGTAATAAAAAATAGATCAAATCATTGGTATTTAATTGATTAACATACAATAATATTTTCATGTTAAATTATCAACAATTCCCATAAACACGAGATTCCCCATTGATTCACCTACTCGAGTTGTGTTGAGATCATTTGATTTGCATGGAATATTGATGTGTAGTATACATCTTGAAATGTGAATTCACTATATTCATCTAAATTTACAGGAGTTAGCAATCTTTTCATTAATTTTTTATAAGGATGTATGGTAAAACCCATAAGAATTGTATCACTTTAATTATTTTCCCTAAATTTCTTGAGTTTTATATAGATGTTGGCATAGTAGGTGTCAAAACTACTTATACTTATCCTTCCATTTTTCAGGTTTCTGACATGAAATTTTTAGTAACTTTTCCATTTTATAGATGATCAATATTACCTTGGTCACATTAAGTCTATGTTGAGAAATAAGATTCTAAACATTTTCCCAACATGTCGTTGTCGTAATTTAATCATGGGGAGCATTATGTCTCATTAAATTTACTTTTTTAAAGAAATAAAACCTACTCCATCATTGTGAACAATTTTATAGTCATGAATATCAAAATTATTTTGTGCAATTGTTTTTTGTCTTTTATATAGGACCTATGATGTATATTATTTTACAGTCATCATGAAGGGATCTACTGTTAATTTAGTATAGAATAGTTTATATCTGACCATTGGAACTCATGTATTTTTAATTTCATTATGTCAGTACTTTATATTATTGTATTTTAAGTTATTTTAGCTCAGACATTAAATTCATGATGTTTTTAGGGGTTTTCAACTCAGATCTTGAAATTCCATGTAGTTAAAAGACTTGTTTTCAGTATATGATTATTCAATATGGAATTTGGTGATGTCATTCCGAGGATGAACCAATATACACTAAGTATCTAATTTTTTATGGTGTTTCAATAAATAATAGTGATTGGAGTACCTCTCCTATAATGAAGATGTGCCTCTTAATTGAAGGTGAAGGCTTTTGTGCATCTGTAGCACTGTCCAAAAGTGGGTTTCCAGTATTTTACAAGGGATATGATTATTTTTTAGATTTTAGGGTAATATTAGTATATCATTCGTAATCTAATGGACACATGGTTTTTTGGAATATGGTTTGTGTAAATCATCTGTACAAGAGTTTGAATCAATGAATTATGCAATGGGATGGCATAATGATGATAAGCCAAGTCTCCTCAAGTAGTTTATTTCTACCGCTAAGTTATTATGTATTGTGAGGATTGTAATTCCTTACAGATAAGTTAGATATAATACTAGTTGATAGGTCTGGTCTCATTTTCATGAGTCTGTATGTCTTACATGAATGTTCATGTGGAGTTGATACCAACTTTTTCCCTTGTACAATGAATGATTTTGGAAGACTCAAGCACATGGTTAATGAAGCTAGATATGGATAGAAAAATTTCCTGGAAGGTTTTTGATTCTCCAAATTAGTTTATGTCTTAATGTGAAGATGGATACATACACCTTTTGGTTTTGAATCATGATGTGTGGTCCTTGAAATGGTTATGGAATGGAGTTTCACATTCCTACATTAAGAAAATGTATAATACATCGTTATGTAATGATGAGAACAATAGTACTATATAAAAGTCCAGATACATACCAATGTGAAACGTTCATGAGAAATGTATGGGAATTTCATTCTTGTAATGTCTCAGATCACCCTTAGATTCTCAGTTCTACCATAGTGATACCCGAATAATAGTAACCATAAATCTATTATTATAAGTACAATATTCCTCTAGTTAGTAGTTCAAAACCCTTCTTCATTAATATAATGACCATATATATTTATATATTTTCCATTCCATTTATTATGAATGGTTTTTGGTGAGTCAAGGAGATAAAATCATGAAAATATATTTATCAAAATCTATGATTCATGAAGGGTTCAATTACCATAAAAGTTCTTCCATCACCAAGAGAACATGTTATTATAGAGAGAAGATGTGGAAGAAAAGTGATCTCTATTTTTCATAGACTAGGGGGACCAGTGGGAATATATTTTTTTAATAGTGCTAAAATCCAGTCACTATTTTCTTTATAAATTATTTATATTTTTACTGAATTTTCCTCAACTCAAGGGATGAATAGTTTAGCGATCTTAGACATGCCATTTGATTATGCCTCACTACGCATGTTTCAAAAAAAGAAAATTTGTGTATCTCATTCACTAGTTGTTTAATGTATTGTGGTATTTAAAATTATAGGATAGAGTTTATGGTTTTATATCATTGACTAATGTGAGTGAATATTATGGTCATGATGGACATGGTCATAACATAAAGTAGATGTTACACAATAATCAGATTATAATACACAATTTCCAGAGTACTCTAATATCCTTTTGAGAAGCAATGAAGTTGTTATAAATATTAGGTTTTGATTACGATGTAAATAGTAATGGTGTGTGGAAATCATCATAGGGATGACCTATAACATTATTAGGTGATGAGTTCTGCCATATTCACGTAAGGATAACAACGAGTACACATTTTATCTTACAGATTAAATATATATCTAATTGTTTTTTCTCACCACTTATCGCTCCATTGCATGGTCAATATAGATATCCGTATTCAATTCCAATGTCAATGAAATGTTTTCAACTTCCAGAGGCTCCCCAGACATGGGCTATTGTATATTGATTGAGGTTCTTAAATTATTGTGTAAGCACCTCATACTCTTGTTGACATTGGAAATCTTCTTCTGGTCCTCTGTTAAAGAATGATAATGAGTGATGGCCTACACATTTTAACATCATATATTGGGGGGATATGTTTCATGTAGATTAAATATATTGAGACCTATAAATATTCATTTTATTTTAACATCATGTTGTAAGTATGTATTTATTTCAATGCAATTAATAATTTTGTTGTAAGGATGTTAGAACTGATGTGAAAAAATTGTGCATGATATATATCATTTCCAAGAAGGATATTTTCAAATATAACATGCATGTATTCAACGTCAACATAATTGTATCACCGATTGTGATGTTGTATTGGATTTTTTATTTGTTTCAGTAGATAGACACAAGATGTGAGATTTAGGCATCATTATATATCCATTTATGCCTGTAATATATCCACATGTAGATATTGACCTGGGAAATTCGATATAAAGTTCTGACCGATGTGTTGTGGTTGAAATATATTGTAGTGATTGTTGTATTTAGGCCTAAGATTGAGGATTTCATCATCACTATGTATAATATAGTGATAGGGATCAATACACAAGTATATCATGAGGAACCATGTAGACTATCATCATGGGGAAAAACATATATTCCATGACGTGAAAAAATATATAGTTTTTTCCAAATGATAGAAATGTTTCATATGGTAATACGAATTAATCCACAAGTACTTCTTAAAGCAGGGGCTTCCTATGCAAGTCTATCCTGTACAAAGGAGGGCACCATTTTATTATCATTCTATTATGAATGGAATATGTTTAGATACTCAGGTTTCACTACATATCCAATGATGTGAGGATTCAATTCACATGTCTTTCACTAATGGTGGTGTGGTAGGAGACCACTTTCCAACAACAATGGTCCTCCTGGTTGTTGATGGTAGGAATGTATAGTTCTATGTAATGCATAGTACATTAATTGTATAGATAAATTCATGAATTGAAGTATCATTAATATACTTTTTAGGTGTTTCATTCTATAACATGATGATCCTATAATGTTTTGTTTTGAAATGTTCATTAATGGATTTATTTACTGAAATACATTATCTCGCATGAGCTATGATCATTCTGGGAAACACTGAATCTCAAAGGTTCCTCTCACCATGAATAGTCGATTAAGGAAAATACATTGGAATTATGGATCTTGTAGTTACTGGAAAAAATATATATGATATAGGATTTCCTACATATCACATTTAAATGATAAAAAAGATATTCATACTTCTATAATCTAATGTAGTTAACTAGTTTGTATAAAAACCATTATTCATGAAATTTAATGTATTACAGTAACGATGTGAGTGACTCCACATAAAATATGAGGTCTTTTTTTGAACCATGATGTTTTATTTCATTCATTACATAATTTTTCCATGATGTTTTATTTCATTCAATATAGACAAGGGTCACCTGAAGTGACGTGGTTGAAACACTATGTATGGGCAAACATATAATGGTTCGGGCATCACTACATATCCCTTGATTGTAGTAATAAATCTATACATTGTTCCTGATTGAGTTTATTCCCAATTTTTAGAAGATTGTCACATAGGGACAAGGGAATGTCACACTTATTTTATGTAGATCTAGTTGATGCGTGATGATTTTTTAGTGACCTGATTCTTCCCTTTCAGTTTAGCAATCTGTGGTGAATGTTTCTCCCATGAAGTGTAATGTGTTGTGGTGAAGGATCACTCCATATATTTTAATTTTATGAGGAAAGGATTTGGGTCACCCAAAATAATTGAATATGAACCATATGTAGAACCATGCAATCTTACATAATACATTGAGGAATGATCCATAATGTTTTGCATCATTTGTTTAGGACATTATTTTTACATTTTAAAATGATGTGGTTATTACAAACTTTATACAGTTTAATGTCATGTCATTAGAATGATATATTTTTTCAGTTTATTGTCATTTTTTCCATGATAATAACCGTATAGTTTAGAAACATGTTTTTAGTCTGATCATGTTCTATTTAATTTCATAAAAATGGGATTTTTTATTTAAAATTTATTGTCATGTGGTCATGGCATGCTTTTAGAGTTTAACATCATGTTGTAAAGATGAATTCCATACATTTTAATCTCAGGCATTCATGAAATTTTTTATACAATTGAACATTTTTTGGTTATTATGTACTCTATATAGTTTAATATCATTTTTTTGGATGATCTCTTTAAAATTTAATGTCATTTGGGTAGGACAAACTCTATGAATCTCTTTATCACATTCATGGTATCTCATAATTGGATTTTGGAAATGGTTGTGATCATGTTTTGGAGGTTTCAACTATAAAAAACTCTATATATATCATTGTTATGCTCTTAATCAATATATCTACAAATATTTAAATGTTCATAATACATAGTATTCCAATCTAGGTATCCTTGTTACCATGGTGGAGTGAAGATAATGGTTGATGGAGGACTACATACAGTAAACACTAGTATTGTGAGCATCATTCTATATGAAGGTGCATGGTTTTTCCCCAATATATGATAAAGTGAATTTAAAAGTGAAATATTTTAGTGTCTATGTTAATTATTACCATGGAGTGGATGACAATAATGGATTTTAGGAGTAGAGTCCATGAAATCAATCTCAACACTACCCCTAGGAGGACTATATTGTTAATGAACACCTTATGCATTAGCTAAAGTGGTGAATTGAATATAGTATATAGGGAATGTGTCCCACATAACCACAAGGACACTTATAATTGAGAAGGTCATGGGTATGATCCTCACTCTTCATAGTGGCAGGAATATTCCTTCAAAACTATTGCAATTTAGAAGGGATGTAATCCTACTCTTTGAAGTCTACAACAATATATTGATTTCCATTTGGTGTTGGGGTTATATGATGATAATACATAGATTTTGTTGGATTATTTCAATGATATTCCCTAATAGGTATATTAACTTGTCCAATATGTGTTCTTTCCACACATAGTGGACCTATATAAAAGAAGATATATGAGCCCAAATGAAATATGCATTTCTTATTAGAATATATCTATAGACATTGGGAATTAGAGATTTTATGTGATCATCCTCTTATTAAAAACTAATATAATTAGTGTAGATTTTTGGCAGAAATATCATCCATTCTTGAGGTATGTGACACTCATACATAGTGACCATTGTGTAGAATGGGAATATGATCCTAAACCAAGTAGTTTTTGTATACTACCAATATTTCGTTAACAAGGAAATAACCCTTTCATGATTGATCATCCACCTTAACATAGTGATACCCATTATGAAGAAAGATATGTGCCCATTCCCAAGCCATTGGAATATATATTTGGTCTTTTGTAACACTTATATGATCTAATCACGAGGCATGTGATTGTCTTACATAGTGAGTCACAGTTGTTATTAGGGTATGGTCCTGGTTTTTCTCTATATCCATTGCCAGAATAAAATAATAATCCTCTTGGATGGTAGTAAGGATGTGATCATTTTCTGAATCAGTGACTTGTTCATAAAATATTGGAGTGTAATTCTGCATTGGCTACCGGGATAGGAATATATTCATATCCTCATCCCTACATCTTCAATAGAATATACTAGCGGAGATCTTCAATTGCTATCACAAAGAAATGGAACTTTAACTGGGTATCTAATGAAATTTATACCCATCATCTATCAATTTATATGATATATTGGTTGATTTAATTTATTTAAGTGGGTATATAGTCTCACCCATGTCCTCTTTCTTCCATAAAAATATGCCAATGTACTTCATGCAAGGGGGAATATATTCATATCAGCCCCATGCCTGATTATTGTATATGATTTCAGACATTTTCTGAACTAGAATGGGTAAGATATTCCTCTCTCAATTGTATATCATTTAACATTTTCAACGGTTTACTAGATGCCCCTAATTGAGTGTTTGGGAGGCAACTTGTTCAAGAATGCCCACCATAGGCATCTGGTGGGTATTGGTGATTTTTTAAAATATATGTGATTGATATTACACTATATCTGTTGTTCTTATAAAAACAACATTTCCACCTGCTGGTGATGATGTCACTAAATGATTACGATGATTCACAATTTATCATCATGTGACTCCGACAAGTTCTAAGTAGTTTATCTCCATGATCAAAGGATGTGAATATATGTGGTTGGGCCATGATATAAGATCCATGAGTCCATTTATATCTCATTTAGATGATAATAAATCCCTACACTACTCTAGTAACCAATAATGTTTAATTTAGTGTGGTATGGACATCATCCCTTGAGTTTAACTTATTGCAGTATTGATTCGAATAGAGGATTCTGGGAAATGATATTGTATCCATGCATCCCTACATATCTAATTATGGGGTGACTCAAGTCATAGTTGGTTCTACAATCACTTTATGTCTAATGTCTTGTATTAAGGACAACATTCATTACCATTAACATCTTATAGTAAGGACTTTAATATAGGTGGGTGAGCCATGATATAGAATCATAGAATCCTTACAAATATCATTAGGATGAGAATCATGTCTTATAATGTTCTAGAAACCCATGGATATTAATGTCATGATGAGATAACATCATCTGTTCAATTTAATAACTTTTGGTAAGGATATGATTATAGGTTCATAGGAAAATATATAGGATCCATGAATTCCTATGTAACTAATTCAGATAAGAGTCAATACATTTACTGTTTTAGAAAAATTTATAGTATCATGTTCTGTGAAAATATAATTAGTCATGAATCATAACTTCTTGCATTAAGGACATGCATATAGGTGGTTGGGCCATGCTATGTGATTTAAGAGTCCCTACATATCCCATTAGTATGAGAATCAATAAGTTCATAGTTAATGATATGGGTGTAGTTTAATGTTGTGTGGTAAAGATAGTAGGTGTAAATTATAATGTCTTTTGGTATGGACATGAATACCGGTCATTGGTCTAGGATATATGATCCACGTGTCCCTGTGAATCTCATTAGGATGAGACCATCCCCTACATAGTTCTAGAATCATGTAGATTTTAATGGTGTTCTTCGAGGACATCAATCATCTAGTTTAACATCTTATGATAAGAATTTGAATATATGTTCCATGGAAAATATATTGGATCATGGATTCTCTACACATATCATTATGATTGAAATCATGTTGTATGTAGTTATATTAACCCATCCAGTTTATTGTCTTGTGTAATGGACATCATCTGTTTAGTTAAACACATTTTGGTATATATGTCAATAAAGGTGGTAGATCCATGATATAGGCGACAAAAATCTGTTTGTATCTCATTATATTTAAAATCATGTTATACATATTTCCATAAACTAGTGCATTTTTATTTTTTCTAGTAAGGATATATTCCATGTATTTTATCTTAGGGAATTAATTATTTACGTATATGTGGTTGGGCCAAGATATAGGATCCTTGAATCCACTCACATATCATTAGGATATGAATAAAGTCATAAATAGTTCAAAAAACTTGTGCTATTTAAGTTAGTGCATCAAGTATATTAGACGTGTTGTAAAAATTCTTGCGGGAAGGCCTTACATACAAATTTATTGACCACAATATCAAATCTATGAATCCCTATGTATCTAACTAATATGAGAATCATACCCTATATAGTTATATAAACTCATACAATTTAACATCATGTGGTAAGGATATTGTCCAATTAGTTTAACATAATGCGATAAGGATGGGGTACATGTATATTAAAGTCATGTAATACAAAAATGGTCAATGTCGTGTAATTTCTTGTTGTATAGAAGAAGACCATTATTATTAATGTCCTGTGGAAATAAATATGTCCATTCATTTGAATTTCATATTTTAAAGAATGTGAAAATAAATTATTAGAAGAATTTATATTCTTATGGGTCATGGATTAATTATTTTCATATTTACTGAGTTTCAAGATCCATAAATTCTATCAATAAAACACCTACATTATCTTCAACCAAACAATGATGAAAATGTTTCCCCCAATTCTATTCATGATATGTCAATGCTAGGGTAAATTCTAATCATGTCCTATCATTAATGACTCTGTCATCGTTCTTATTTATGGGAGTTCTACAAAACCATTTCCCACGGAAGATTCAAAATACAAGGGGTGATGTTTTTTTTGAAATATTATTGGATGTTTAATATTGAAATGAATGATTGACATATATCCCTACTTGTATGTGACACACGATCTAAGTCAAAACATGTATATATTCTTCAAAGTGCTGAGTTGATTAGAGAAAATATCATGACATGGGTGTTTCTAATATCCCCATATCTTTTAGAATCTAAAGCAAATAATTAAAGGAAAATAATGTTTATATCTTGTTCCCAATAAAACGATGGTATGCAAAATTATTTTTAAGGCCTATTATTCTTCATTCACTCATATTTATCATCATTGGGAGCTCTAACACACCATTTTCCAAGAAATAATAAATATACATAGAGATATCTTATGATGGTATGAAATATACTTTTCACTACATGTCCCCATTTTATTGGAGACAAGGATGCTTCTCCATCACGTTATCAGTGAATACATTGGAATGGTAACATGGAAATGACTGGTTCCAGGGTACAACATGATTTTAAATTTTTAGTATCTAGGAAGAAGATGAAGCATTAGGGATCTTTGATTATTCATATGCATCCCACTGATTATAATATCCAAACTATCATGGAGGTTTTATGGAAACACCTAATGATAAATATTTTCTAGAATATCCCAGATGAGGAGGTGTAGACCTCAAAAATTACCACATCCCTATTTCCTAGTGAGAGGTTAAATTTTTTATAGATTTAACCCAATGAGGGGGTGATAACAATGATTAATACCTTAGCCTTATGTTCTGGGGAACTTCATTGCAAGGATGTGTTCCATAGGAAGATACTGCAACATCTTTCCATGAAAGAGATCCTAGGAGTTCTTGTAATTTTTTTTCAAAAATAACTATTTTCTCATTGGATTTGTATTATACATTCTTCTACCGACGTTACTATTTCAAATTCATGGGTATGGATGTCATGATCAAGGAAAATAAATTATCCACTATCACTAGTAGGGAGAGTGAATGATGAGAAAAAAATTCAACAAATACCCTAGTTACAAGATATATTTTATCCACATGACATATTATTTCATTTTTAGTACTGTTGGAAATACCATCATGGCCTATTCCACCTTTTTTAGGCACCATTATGATTTCACATATCCATTATTTTAATATGACTCTAGTAAAAGAATCTCCAACCAATTGTGACTCATATGACTGTAGGAGGGTAAAATTGTATTCTCAATTAGTCGGCACATACAGGATTACCAAATAGTCATCAAAATCTATTTATATCATACTTTCTAAGTCATAAGAAGGTTGTTTGTCCTCTTTTATTGAGTATCTCATTTTGGGAGTGAGTTCTTGATATTCCATTTGGGGGTTTGGTTCATATTATACCATTTTGGTGGGAAGTTACCCAGATAACATTTGAGGGTCTATTTACCATGATACTATTTCCGTGTTCAGTGACGTTGATATTATTTTAAAGGTAGGTTCAAATTTTTCCAATTGAGTGGTCTATGACCATTGTAGAATTTGACAGTTTGGTGATCGTTGTACAATTTTGGGAGTATTTCCCATTGTATATTTTCAGGGGTCGATACCCATTTATACTTTTATGTGTTCTATTACTATGTTGATTATAATCCTATAGTAATATAGGATAGAAAAACCTTATCTCTATGAGATGGTGGTGTTCCTTGGGATTCAATAGTCACTAAGTCTACCCGTGATGAAGTTAGAGTCTCCGGATAGTGTTGATATACAATTGATTAACAGACACTATTAGGATAAATAGGTGGTCCTAAATTATATAAGTGATTTTTATGATATAATTATTCACTGAAGAATCATTTTTGGGATACCCCTAGAATGACCATCTATTGGATGACACGTCTTGGAAAATTGGTGTAGGAATGACTTCTTCTGTATCATCATGTGGTATCTCAACCAAATGTCCTTGATGATGACCACAAGGGATAGACAACCCCATCAGTATGTCCTTAGTGATTGTGTTGACCCGATGATTTTTATCATCTACCTCAAAAGATATGGAAGGTAATTTTTGTTGCGTTCAATAGATAGGCTCAATGTGTGGTTGATTATTAAAATAATGGACACATCCTCCCTTGTGTCCTATCATGGGAATGATGGACCATTTTAATTCATCCTTAAAATGATTTCAAGGGAATATTAAAGAGTTAGTATGGTGCTATTTTGGTTTTACTCCCATAATAATACTTTCAAAAGTTGGTACTATAGGTGTTTCGTTGGTGACACTACACATCAGGGTCGTGGGAGAAAATTATCTTTCCTGATGATCTTCAATTTCATTGCCATGGTTTTTGAAATCATTACAATTTTAAAGGATTTTTAATGTCCCAGATAATAAATAGTGCACCATTTTTTTGTTTCATCATATATACTATTATATGATTGATAAATTAATTTCATACCTAATAGATAAGTTGGTAGTCCATTATTTTTACACCATGTTCATCGCTTCTAAAATAATCATGTAATGTTTTCCATTTTTCATTGATAAGTACAAAATAAATAGGTCATGATGGTAACTAGATGTTCTATAATTTTTTTACCATGCATGCGATGAAATTGTTAATGAATTTCACGTATGTTTTACAAAATAATTTTAGAGAAAAAGACAAGGATGGGTTTAGTAAATTATTTTACTATGGGGAGGGGGGTCAATGAATTTCTTAATCACTCATTTTGGTTTTACCATTTCTTTAGTCTCCAAATAAACACCCAATGATAAACACTTCCATAACAGGGTACATACATGATTTTTAATGACTTTTTTTCCTTTGGGATTTGAATCCCAATGAAGCGTAGGAACTCACATTGGTTGACAGGATAAGAAATTCGATTCATCACATCAATTTTAGGGAAATTGTTTCATAATATGAGAAACACTTATATATGTATGATATGTTCGTTAAATCCATCAAGACCTTGATACATGGCTGTCAAGACCCATCACTTGGGGCCTGTATCATCATTATCCCAAGCCCACCTTCCATAGGCCAGGGGCTGGCGACTGTTACCAAAGGAGAAAATCCCAAAATTATGATGTCATTGCCTTTATAATTGTAAACAAACACAGAGTACACAACTGGAAGCAAAACACTAAGTAAAAATGTATTCAAATGAAGTGCTGGAAAATAAAAGGGGCCCAAAAAACAAGCCCAACAATAAAGTACAAGTATAACTGAAACCAATTACATCTGAAAGAGAAGTAAAGTAGCTACTCTGTCATTTTCTAAGGTTCCTACCTGTAGGGTACGTACAGATGGCCTCCTCGACACTCCACATCTATCCGTCTCCTCTGTGTACCGTCACACCGAGTGGTCCATCTCCGGGTACCGTCCAGTCCTACTACTCTACGCCTCAGTCAGCGCTGTCTGTTGTTTGCAACCAACACAATGAGGTGTGGGCATAGCACGTGTAGGGGTGAGTATAATGATACTCAGTATGGAACTCGATAACCTCAGAGTCTCTCATAATCTAACAAGGATAAATCACAATGTATGAAATCCATGGATAAACATTACTTAGGAATATGTCCATACATATACCTAAGTTATCTAGTGACCCATCTCAATCATGAGGAATAAACACAATTCATTGACTCAGCTCAAACCACGATTTTTATTATCGAAATCCCAACTGCTGGAGAACTCCTCCTCTGTTGAGTACAATGAGCATGTCGTGACACCAATGCACTTCTTACTAACCTTGGAGAGGTGAGGTACTCGTCTTGTCGAGTACCGCATGTCTGTAACCAACTACCAGGCGCTCCTCCGATGTGGGTCTTCTGCAAACTACCAAGCGCTCCCCCTAATAGCCTCCATAGGTACTCCTCCTTTCGAGTACCATGGGTCTGCTGCCAACTACCAGGCGCTCCTCCACCGTGGGTCTGCCACCAACTACCAGGAGCTCCCCACTGGCCTAGTTTAATCACTCCGAGTCGAATCGGTGAAGCGGTCGTTAGGTCATCCAGCTACTAGGTCTCCACACCTTGCATGCTCATCACTGGAAGGATACGCTCCACAAGCTACTGGGGAATACTCCAACTGTTGCAAAGTTCTACGAATAAGTACCAAAAAGTTCCTCAACATTATAACGGTCTCAAACCAATAGACAACAGGTCAATCAGATGCCCAGTCTGTTAGTTATTAGCCTTTTAGTCTCAGGGGCCCAATTTGAATCGCGTACAATCCAAACTGACCATATCTCAAATAATCCCTGAACTCTAGTGGGTATTCTCAAAAGGATGGAAATGATCCATGAATACCAGTGCTACTGACGGTTCGTCAAATGGACATCTGGTGCCAAAGATATGGCCCAAGAAGTTGATGAGTCAGTAATGGGCCCGGGTCCAGTCCAACTGGGTCAGACCGACTTGGACCAATCTAGTCTAGGCCAACCTGGTCAAACTTGCTAGGTCTGACCCAGCCCGTTGGGTGGGTCATCATGCTATGTTTTGGTCCGGTCTGTTGGGCCCGACCCCGCAGACTGCGAGGGCGGTCCAGCCCAGGCTCAGGGCCAGTTCGGCCCGAAGCGTGGCAAGGGAATAGCCCAAAACTACTCATCCCAGAGGTTGCGACTAGGCCGGATTGACTAGGGAACTGTGAGGGGGGGCCAGGCCCCGGCTCGTCCAGGACACCGGCTCAGTCGGGACACCGGCTCAGCCGGGTGACCGCGAGGGAGCCGGGATGACGCGGGGGTGTCAGGCTGGGCATGGGGGAACCAGGTCGGTCGGGGGGCACTGGGTAGGCCACGGTGGGGGCGGGGTAGGGCGCAGTAGGGCACAGGGGGCACCATGAAAGGCATCGGGGGCACATGGGGTAGCACGCTAGTGCGCGGGCAGTGTGCGGGGGCACCGTGTCGGGCGCAGGCAGGACCGGGAAGGCCGCGGGTCAGGCCGTGGGTTCTACTGGGGTGCGTGCTGTGAAGGGAATTGGGAGGCCTCGAGTAGGCGGGTCCGGCGCCGCTCGGCCGATGGTGTTTTTCCGGGAGCACCAGTGCGTAGTGGGGGCTACATGATTCGTAGAGGTCATGGGTAGCGCGGACCTTGTCGTTGCCACCTTCATTTCCTCTTGCTACATTTCCAAGCCAAAGTTCAATCAAAACAAGATCGACGAAAGGGTCGGGCCATATTGGTTTTTCCCATACCCTCCGTGTTTAAGGAGGTAACAATTGGTTTTCAAGAACGAAGTACAATATTCCACCTGTAAAAGATGAACATCATAGTTCTTCATTTTCAAAGGAAGGTAGAACATGATTTTAAAAGAAACTAAACCCCTATCTTTAATTTGCTACTCGACATTTGTTGAAGGAGTTGTGGGAAGAAGACGAAGTCATCATCCATCACATCCACCGCACACTTCCACTTCTGATGTGCATCAGTCGTGGAAAACACTCTACGTTGGTAGGATCCGAGAGAGGAAGTCGAAGGAGGAAATCGTCACCAGTGTTATTCGTGTACTTCGTTGGATGATTTCTTCGTTGGTATGAATTCTTTTCTCCCTAGCTTTCCTCCTACCATGCTCCACTAAATTCCTAATGAAAATAATTGAGGAATGGTTTGTCTATTATTTTGTTGGCACACCAAACAAAAAAGGTGAAATTAATCAACCCAACTCTACCAATTTAATTTCACGAGAGGTGTCACATTTACATTGGAGGATGTCAAGAGGCACTCTTTAATTAATTCACACGCGTTTGTGTAGTTAATTTTGGGAAGATGGAATAAAAATTCAAAAATGAGGATTTGGAAATTAATTAGGGTGTTTTTGGAACCATTAATTACTAGGGGAGTGGGCTTCATTAAGGTTAGGGGTGGTCAACAAGATTCTCTACCTTAAATAGGGAGTTCCAAGGGGTTACAAGCCCGGGTGGACCCCGCCAAAAATATCCTCCCAAGGGAGGTTATGTTTGTGTGGGCCCCACCACCATAACCTCTCATAGGAGGTTAATGTGTGGTGGCCCCCACCTCCAACCTCCAATTGGAGAATTTAACCACCCATCCTCCACATGGTGGATAAAATAAAATAAAGTTGTTTCCCACTTTATTTTATTATTTTTTTATAAAAATAAAAATCTAACTTTTATTCTCGACCAATTACTATCGAGTTGAAAGTCTTCTTAAGTGAATATTGGCACTGCGAGTTCAACGGTTCCCTCATATTTCAATTCTGAGCACCGGTTCAAAAGTTATAAAATCCTACTTGTACGATTATTAAAGGTACCAAAACAAAACATCAGAAATTGATTCTGGGAAACCGTGCCTCAGAATCAAGCACCATAAATTTTCGCAGACTCGTCAAATTACCATGTATTTAAGAAAACAAATTTCTACAGAATTTTTGAGACTTTACATTCTCCCTACCTTAGGGCTTAACATCCCAATAAGATAAACCCCTAACTATGGGAACAAATTGGGGTACTGATCCAGCATCTGATCATCCCGCTCCCATGTTCTCTCCTTGAGGTTCTCTTTCTACTAGCGAACACACACCAGAGGTATCGACTGTCCATGTAGTAACCGCTCTTGTCGATCCTCAATCTCCACTAGAACCACCATAAAAGTCTCCACATCACCGATGACTAGCTCTCCATAGTTGATGATGTGGGAAGGGACATGCACGTATCTCCTCCGGTGAGATACGTGGAAGCCGTTGTGCACCCGATGCAACTGAGGTGGAATAGCTAAGTGGTAAGCCAACTCTCCTACTCGGCTGAGGATCTTGAATGCTGCGATGAACCTCACAGATAACATTCCGCCTCGGCCAAATATCTGTAGGCATCATCAAGGTGAGACCTGTAAGAAGGCATGGTTTCCATCCTCAAACTATAGAGCACTCCATCTCCTGTGAGCATATGACTTCTGTCTACTCTGTGCAGTCTTTATCCATTCATGGATAATCTGAACATTCTCTGCAGTAGCTCGTACTATCTCTGGTCCCACTAGTTCTAACTCCTCAGGGTCAGTCCGACACAAGGCTGATCTACAATTTCGCTCGTATAAGGCCTCAAAAGGTGTCATACCTATGGTGGAGTGATAACTGTTGTTATAAGAAAACTCCAAAAAAGGCAAGTGATAATCCCAACTATGACCGAAGTCATGGACACATGCTTGTAGCATATCCTCGAGGGTCAGAATGGTCCCACAGTCTGACCATCTATCTAAGGAAGGAAGGGGGTGCTCCAGCGAATCTGTGTCCCAAAACCCTTCTTCAAACCCTTCCATATCCATGAAGTAAACCGTGCATCACTGTCAGAGACAATAGAAAAAGGTAATCCATGTAAATGCACAATCACATATACATAAACGTGTCCCAAGCTCTCAAATAAACCGTGCTCTTTGGTCGATAAAAAGTTGGACGACTTGGTGAGTCGGTCTACGATAACCCAAATCGAGTTGTGACCCATGGATGTACGTAGAATACCCATCACGAAGTCAATGGATATCCCATACCACTTCAACTCTGTACCTCTAAAGGTTGAACCAAGCCAGCTGGTACCTGGTTATCTTCCTTCACTTGCTGGAAAGTGAGGCACCGTGAGACAAACACTGCTACCACCTTCTTTATTCCTAGCCACCAGTGGTGTCATCGATGATATAGCTACATATTCACCACTACTGGATGTACCACTAGAGGGGATGTGTGGAACTCCCTCAACACATCCTCCTGAAGTTCCACTGGTACCAAGGTACGTCTTTTGAAGAGGATAACATGCTCCCCACCATCAGAAAATCCATCAGGTGCCTGCCATGTGGATCTCTGAGCACGTCGTGTCTTGCAGTCAGCGTCCCCATGATGTGCCTCCGTAACTCGCTGAAGAAGTGAGGGAGTGACTGTAAGAGACTGTAGATCGTTTACTCCATCTTTATCCATAAAGGATATCTGTAAATCCACCAGCTTCTCTGTCGCCTCTCCTAGGAGTTGTATACCAGTCCTCCTGCGGAGTGCATCTGCAACAACATTCCCCTTCTTTGGATTATATACTATCTCAAATTCATAATTATGGAGGAACTCAATCCGACATGGCTATCTCATGTTTAGGTCTTTATAAGAGATGATATACCTGAAACTCTTGTAATTAGAGTACTCGGTAAAATGTTTTCCCAAAAATAGTGCCACCACATATTCAAGGCGAAGACCACTTCTGCTAAGTCCAGGTCATGGGTAGCGTAGTTTTGCTCATGCTATCATAGCTTCCGATAACCATATGCAATCACTACTCGCTCCGGCAACAGGACACACCCAATTATGGTCCCTTATGAATCGCAGTAAACTATGTAACCTACGCCCTCCACTTGAAGCCTCAAAATGGGGGCACTAGTCAGCCTCTACCTCAGCTCTTGAATGATCTGTTGGCATCTCTCCGACCACACAAAGGGTTTACCCTTCTTCTTTAAGGCCAATAGTGGTTCTGCAACTCTAGATAAGTCTGGAATGATCCTTCAGTAGTAACCAGCCAAAAATAGGAATCTTCGTACCTCCATCACACTCCTGGGTGTCTCCCAAGAAAGTACCGCTTCAATTTTAGCTGGATCTATTGAAAATCTAGCCTCTGAGATGACGTGTCCCAAGATATGAACCCCTAGAATCGAAAACTGCAACTTTGAGAGATTACCATAAAGCTGGTGATCTCGGAGTGTGTCCAGTACTACCTAAAAATGGTAGGCATGCTTCTCCTTAGTAGTCGAGTCGATAATAATGTCGTCGATGAAGTGTACAACAAAGATATCGAGGTATGGATGTAATATCATATTCATGTGACACATGAACACTATTGGAGAATTGTTTGCACCAAAAGGGATAACCATGAACTCGTAGTGGCTGTAATGACACCTGAAGGTCGTCTTCTGCACATCATCATCTTGAACTCTGAGCTGGTGATAACAAGATCTGAGGTCTATATTCGAGAACCACCGTGCTCCCTTCAACTGATCAAAGAGGTCTTCAATACTCGGGAGTGGGTAATTGTTATTTTTTGTCACCTGGTTCAGGCGATGGTAGTCAACATAGAACCTGAAGCTTCCACCCGCCTTCTGGGCGAATAGAATCGGGGCTCCCTAGAGAGAAACACCGGGCTGGATGAATCCCTTCCCCTACATGTCCTCTAGTTATACCCTCCTCTCACAAAGCTCAGCAGGAGCCATCTGATACGATGAAGTAGATATCGGTGATGTCCTGGGGTACATGTCAAAGTATAACTACACATCACTCTGAGGAGGTAGTCCTTGAACATAGTTTGGGAAAATATCCTTGTACTGGTCCACCAATAAAGGATAAGTCGGACTCTCCACATCAACTTCTCTGAGGGTAAGGCAAACCAACTGATGAGTGATCGGTTGTACCCTCCTCCGAGTAAGTCTGTTCTGTGCAATAAAGGTTCCTTTCTCGCCAGTGAAGGTAAACCTAGTCCCATCCATACAAAAAAAACAACACCTTCCACCTAATACAATCATTCTGAGCAAGGACTATAGGTAACCAGTCCATACCTAATATTACGTCGTAAGACCTCGACCCCGCTACTAGGAGATCCCAACCGAATAACTCACCTCCTAGAGTAAGATCTCACTACCGGCAGTAGTGCATAATCATCGAATCTTCTCTTATAAGAGTCTCTATCTGTAAGGATCGAGCCAACAGCTCTGTCGGAATCTCCATGCTCTGAACGATGGAATTGGAAATAAAAGAGTGACTGACACATGTTTCTATATAAACAACAGCTAAGGTGGAGTAGACATAGATCGTACCTCAAATCATCTTCAGAGCACCGTGATCATAAGTGTCAGCAGCCTAAAGCTGAGATATCCCCTGTCCACACACCCCCTGTGGTTTGGGTGGACCTCCTGGTGGAGGTGGTTGTAACACCTCAAAACGTCGTCCAGTGCCAGCTGGACGTCCAGCTCCTCTACCACGTCCACCTCATTCCAGCAGTCCTCCTCGATCGAACCTCTTCCCCTGCATGGTAGGTCCCTTAACTGGCTTCTTATCATCAGAAAGGTAGGTCGAACAGTCACAAGCCATGTGAGCAAGCCCGCCGTATGAGTAACACTTCCCACTCATGACATGACCGGCTTTGTCTCCACTCCGGGTGCTCCGCACAACTGATCCTGTGTCATGATGTCAACCACTAGTATGTATGGTCCACTTGGACCTCTGTGACATCTGTCTACTTCAAGTTGTAGAAGACTCTGCTTCGTGTCGGCTAGTGGTGGGTCTTGCTGCTGGAGACTACACAACAAAGAAACTATCCACTAAGAGGGATTCTCAAGAACCCTCGTCTGCGTAGAGATGCTAAGTGAGATCATTAGAGATATGATCTCTTTCTTGAGTCCCTTCTTGAAGGCATGGGCCCTAAATAAAGGGTCCCACACCATATCAGTGGAGTAGCGCAAGAGGTCAGGGAACCTCGATGAGTACTGTGTTATTTTCATGATACCCTACTACAGATGAAGTGGCTCCTTTATTCTCACTATGCAGAGAGTGGCTGGGACCAACTCTGCCCGAAATAGGCTCTCGATGTCTGCCCATAGTAGCATCTTCTTGTTATGCACCTGGAGAATCAGGCTCCACCATCTACTTGATGTTTCTTGAAAGAGACACGCGACAAGGATAACCATGAAGTCCGATGGTGTCCCTACTAGACTGAAGACTCTCACCACAACCTCCATCCAATCATCATCCGCCTGTGGGTCCATCTTTCTCCTGAACCTTGGTGACCTCTGGCACTGGAACATGTGCAATGCGCTCAAGCAGTGTGCATCGTCTACTGCTGGGGTTGATGGCATCAGTGGCCCAATGAGATGTTGTACCACTGGTGCCTCTACTGGTAAAGGTTCCAACATCGAGGCCTCGTTGATTGATGGGTTGTCAGTACGTATGACTCTCGGGGCTCTATCCGGTCATTCGTAGGGAGGAAACCTGAAGGAAACAGATGCGACATGGTTAAAAGATTATACCTGGTGAGATGACCTGGTTGAGCTATCTTAAAGAATACTTTTTGAAACATTCACACAATTAGCGTTTTCGTCCACTAAGTCGAAAATCAGAAGTCAGGGTCCTGGTGTATCGATACGTCGGCCACCCGCTCTATCACTCGACCCCCTTAACCGAAAACCACACATAGTATCCTTAACACTATTACTTCATAGAAAAAAAGATCAGAGTTCTATGTTCTATGGTAGAACCAACTCCTCTGTTACCAATTTGTCAAGACCCGTCCCCCGGGGCCCATATCATGACTACCCCAAGCCCGCCTTCCATAGGCCTGGGGCTAGTGACTACCACCAAAAGTGAAAATCCCAAAACTGGGAGGGAATTTCCTTTATAATTTTAAACAAACACATAAGAGTACACAACTAGACTCAATACACTACGTAAAACTATATAAAAAAGAAGTGCTGGAAAGTAAAAGGGGATGGAAATACTATCCCAATAGGAAAGTACATGTAAACCTGAAATCAAGTATATCTGAAAGAAAAGTAAATAAGCTACTAGGTATTAATTTGGGGTTCCTACTACAAGGGTTGGTACAGATGGCCTCCTCAACACTCAACATCTGTCCATCTCCTCCGTGTATGGTCACACCGAGTGGTCCACCTCTGGGTATCGGCATGTCCTACTTCTAGTTGTGTTCTATGTTGTCTTTGTTTACAGTTATAAAGGCAATGCCTTCCCAGTTTTAGGGATTTATGCCTTTGGTGCTTGTCTCTAGCCACGGGCCTATGGAAGGCAGGCTTGGGGTTGTCACGATATGGGCCCAGGGGGGACATGTCAATAAAGTGGTTAGTTACTACTATTTCAATATATTTATTTTGAGCATGTTATGAAAGGAGAATCATTTTACATCACATGGGTTCTCAGGCACCCTCATATTTATTTATTATGCATTGAGTCTTGACAATGTTAGGGGAATATGGAGTTTACATTCATCTAGGAGAGTGGTTGTTGTATTAATGCTAGGATTGAACCTCTACGACGAATCATATGTGTAATGTGAAAACATTAATCAAAACCCACATAGTTTGTTTGAAATTCTTTAATGACATGTGACCAAACCCATTCATATAGAATGGATTCATGCATTACATATGTAAATACATGGCTCAAACCATGATGAGGCTTCCTAAATATACGTTTTGTGGTATGAATATGAGTGTACAAGTTCATATATAGAAATATATGTCATGAAAGATAAAACAATAGAGTATTTTGGGGGGAATTATGCCTATACAGAAGAACAATAATAGTCCCAAAATGGGATCATTCTTATAATGTTACGTATAAAAAAACATTTTTCTATAAGCCCACATGATCAATGCTCGAAGAGACAAATATGAATAAGTATGAGATGAGACACATTTCATGGGAGCACATTTGTATAGGAATTACACCTTAATATTTCCCATTGAGTTGTTTTATTCAATATTTCATGGAGGATGTGATTTACTTATCTTTCCTTAGTAAGTAATCATGCTTATCCAATTTTATAACATGAATTATATTCATCATAGCTAAATTGATTAGATCATACATACTATAGTTTCCTTATGGCATACAAATTATCTTTCTTATGATAGAATAAGAGTGATAGTGACCATGAATGATTTGAATGAGAAAATTACATCTGCATGGTCACATGAGTGCATAACCCTTTACATTGAAGAAATGATCCCTTAAATGTGGCTTTTGGTTGAAGTTAATTGGTCATGTTCAACATTGCATAGGTATAATATTACCTTCTGGATGAAGATGACAAGTCATAGTTGATTTTCACACATTTTTTGATTTCCCGGTGGACATATCATTATTTGAATCTTCTCATGTTTATAGAATAAGTATAACATTGATGATGTATCCAAGTGTGTCTGCTAAAGAAAATGATATATCTTTCATGTATTCACATAATCAAGTCAGGCATGAGTGAGATGCTCTTAATATTATAACAAAACATGTAAGGGATCATAAGAATGATCAAAGAAAAAATGACTATGCTCTATCACCTGATTGACCTCTCATGTATTTGGGATATAAAATTAGAACACTAAAACGTATATGGCTAATCACATGATCATGATAACATATCACAATATAATTCAGATGATAAATGTTCATTTTATAAGAATTATATTCATAGTTAAGGTGGAAAATTAAAATTTTCATTTCATGATTAACATTACATTCCTTTAAACTATCTCATGAATATACTGACATGTCAATATGTTTGTCATCTAAAATTTCATAACATTTCAATATAGTGTCAAAAGATAAAAATAAATGATCCAAGACCAATCTCGTGACAAAAGTAAATTATCCATGAAAAATCGGATGATCAATTAGACTATTCCAAAAACATTTTTTTGTCCTACTTCTTTTTTCACAAACACATAAGAAATTATTAATACAAGATATGAATCATGTCAACTTGTTTTTCTAATAGATTTCAAAGGAATGGTCTCCGAAACATGTTTTGTATCACATGAATGACAAATTGTTGATTCTAGAAAGTTGAGAAAATAATCCAATTGTATTATACATAATGTTTCATTGAAAATGATGCATTCCCGAGTTTTCTTGTAGATGGTGTATACCATTGGACCTTCATGGATAATGGAGGTTATTAATATAGACTCATACACATTTTAATAGTGACGAATGTGATGAACCATTGTTCATATGATTCTAATGATTTTATAGGGTTCATATGAGGGATGAATAGACTATACCAATAATTTTCTAGGGTGTTACTTACCATGTATTCATTTTCCAAGACTTTACAAGAACCACAATATATAGTACATGTAACATCATGACTTCAAGTGTTAGTATGTGAATTATGTTATTCATACAAATAATGGTATTTGTATCCTATGAAATCGAGATCTTTCATTGATAGATAAATTTCATTGTATTTATATTTTCAATTGATCACATGATAAGAATGGAAACAACTAAATATTAACTGATATTGTGCATGGGAATAACATTGCTGTCACATAAATTAATAATATTTAATTATCCATTATTCATATGTATTGGTTCTTATACACATCATAGTCGTGTCTCCAGGAGGGAGGTATGTGTGATATGTATGTGCATATGAGCGAGTTCATGGCCACAAATTGATGTCGTTTCATAAGGGAATCCCATGATATTATCTTTTAATGTGATTGTGTGATTGTATTATGATCACATGATGGGTCCTTAGGATGAAATAACCAAATAGATTCTAACAAATTTTTCAACATGATTAATTTGAGTGACATTTCAGATTGGTGGTTAGATCATCTATTTCCCTAGTACTATTCATCCTCTTTTTATAGTCCCTCGCATGTATTTTTTCAAAGTGGTTATGGGTTTATTTATGATTATGTTGGACGAAGTATGGATTTAAATTTTATGGTATGGATATCAAATTCAATACATTTGGTGGTGTAAATTTAGCATAATATACATCCTGTATTCATGGCATGACTTCATGAGATGACATTCTAAAAATTCAATAAATAATCACAGGATATCGAGTTACAAATATAGTGAGCCTTACGGCCATAGAAAATGACCTCATATGATGTCTTGTTCCTGATAACATGATCCCATCATTGATCATGAGATACCGTGGTATTTATTTGCGATGCCACATTAAAATTTATGATAAACCTAAATTATATAAAAAAAATAAAATTTAAAAAAAATGGAAAAGTATTATGCTTGAAAACTTCATGTAATTCCTTCTATGATTTATTCTATACATCATATGACAGTTTCATGTAAGGGTGGATTTCTAATGATGAAATATGTTCTTTAATTATGAGAATGATGAAGTATATTTTCTTACATTGGTTTGATTTAGTATTTTTCTCTATTTAATTGTGGGGGATGGTTTCCAGAAGAATATATGTATGGAGAATCAATGAGATAGTGAATATTATATTAATTTCAGCACTGAATGGGATCAGTTTAATATTCTCATAGTTATTGAACCACTCATTTTGAAATTAATTATGTGGGATTTTCATTTGATCGATGGGGACACCTTAATGGAATGGATATCAATTGTTCTATATTTTATTAAAATGATTAATAATACCCCATCTAAAAAAGTTCCACATTGAAATGGAAAAGTAAAACTATTTTGTTTTATTAACCAATAGGTTTGGAAAGGGGTCCGGAAATCTAAACACTCCTATTGTTGTGTCTCCCCACATGGTTTCACCAATTCTTCTATTATTTTTCCTCTTTATACTATTGCTATTCCTCCCCCCCCCCCTCGTCTGTGGTAAAATTATTGTTCACCCACCCCCATCAGTGCTACCTCGTTAGGATAGCTCCATATGAGCCATTTAGGTTCATCATTCATGATTATAGCTCAATATTTATAGGTTTCTATTTCTAGCTAGATAATATCTTAGCAAATATAAAATAATATTTGATGCCACGTCGACCAATATTATATGTAAAATGAGTCCATAAAAGGACAAAAAATGCAAACCAATTACAAAAAAAATCATTTAATGTTGAAACCATAATATCCTTTATTCAATGAATGCATTTATTTTTAATTATCATTAAATTTTATAAATCCTGGATGGTAAAGTTTATATCAATCCGTTATTATTTTTGACTAATGTATGATGAACAATCATGAGTTTTTGACTAATATATTAATGGATAGTGGGGGAAACTGTATAAAAGATTACCATTTGAAATATTCCTAATAGGGTCATGTAAAGAACCAAAAACAATATATATTTAATGATGTATAGATGAATGTCATATGAATATCATCATGGTTTATTATATACTAATTTTTTTTGATGAGTTACATAAGTTCAAGGGTGTGGATTACTATATTAATTTGTTACTATAATGAATGATACACACAAATAGATCAATGAGGTCTGAAATCTTATTTGATGCATTATGGCCATAGTAATGGTGACAATATAATCAAATCAAATAGATTTGAATGATTTGAAAATTTCTATAGTTATATCAATCAACAAAATCATAGTGAATAAGAATGATTATTTATATTTCATCATAATTAGGCATAATAAATAATTAAAATGAGACAAAAAATCATGATAAATAAAAAATAATATAGATGGCATGAAAACATTGGGTTATTTGAATAAAAACATTACATGAAATGAAATCCCAAGAAGGCTATGTGGGTGATTTCATGAGATGAAGAAAATTATGTTATTATGGATTATGAAAAAAATGATATGGTATACTAAAATTATTCCATAAATGAAATTATTTATTTAAGAAATATATTAAAAAAATGAATAGAAAAAATATTATCAATATATATGTAGATTTATCTTGTAGATAAAAACCATTAATGATAACATAACATTCTTGAGTTGTTTCTCAATGTTGATTCCTTAATTTTTAAGGTGAAAAAAATATAATATGAATAAAATAGTTTTTTATTTTTTGTGGAATGGATTTTTACATTGATATCCAAATTGAAAATGGAATAGAAAATTTTGGATGTATAAGAAATGAATATTTTAATATTGATGAACGAATTTCAGTGAGAAAAAGAATATAATTATAACAATTGGTTTTCTAAAAACAATGAACTAATAATTAGTTAGAATCTATGTATGTGATGACAATATTCTGGTCACAACTCAACTAATTTTTTTACATTGTTCCATCACATATGGAGATGCTAGATAAGAGAAAACTAGCTCTATTGGATGCATTTTATTTTTGGATTATTTGATGTAGAATATATAACCTAAAGAATATATTTAATGATTGAAATAGTACAATGATATTAATTGGGAATACAAGTTAGAAAATTTAAAATGCATGTATAACACGTTCTAACAATGATAGATATAATTTTAATGGAGTTTAGTATATGAGATGGAAATCTCAACCCTAATTAACTATCAATGTAGCTATATAGATTCAAAATTATCTGACAATTATTATGTTTTCTCCATGAATTCAAATAACAAAATGTGAAGAATACATTGGGGGAGTATAGAGAACATAATATATGAGAAAACTATCAAATATGGAATGTCAAACAGATTCTTAATCAGGAATGTGATCTTACACATGGTTTATTAATGGATGTTTTAATTAAGAGATTAATCACAATGAAGTGAATATATATTGCATCCCAGGAGGTTAAGAATTATAAGAAGGATTTATGTAAATAATAATAAATAATAATATAGAATTATGAAATTTTTAATGTAAATTTATATTAATAACATAATTTAATATATTTTTTAATAATTATATTACAAATGTCAAATTTAAAGTTAAAGAGATTAAATTGATTAATAAAATACATAAAAATTAAGTGAGTAATAAATTTAATGGTCTATTTCTATTTTTATACTCACTAGTTTTATTAAATATTTTTAAAATAAAATTTAGTTGAGAGATATAATTATGCCTATGAATATCTTGTGATTAGTGTAAATAATTTTTATCAGCCAGAAATTATTTAAATACCTATTTATGGAAACAATTTTGATTAATTCCATAATTTTATTTTAGAATGTAATTATTTTTTATCTAGACTTATCCCTATTTGTTTCAATATTTTACATTCTTAAATAAATATATAGAGGAATAAAAATTGGAAAATTATTTTAAATTCCTTGATAACACCATATGTATCATTTTTTTATGTTTACTATTGATAAGTGGGAGATAAGATAATAGAAAAAAATACTTTGAAATTAATTTTCTATATTAGTATTGAAAAGAAATCAATATTGGGATAATTTTGAAGACACAATGATTATTTTTTTACTTGATGTAATTTTGTAGGATCTTGATGTGCATTATGATGTTAATTTTGGGAGGTTTTTTTATAATATCTAATTTGTAATGAAAATAGTTTGAGTTATATACTGAGGATAGTATTTCTCAGAATATTATATTGATTCTCTTGACAAAAAAAAGTTCGCATTATTACAATGATTCCTCAAATCTGATTTTTGATAATAATGTCTATAAATATAGAAGAATTTATAATTGATGTAATCCATAGAATGTCGTAGAATGAATTTAATTGAAGTTATTTAATTTGATTAATGACTATAATGTCAGATAATTTTACATATTATTAATATTAAAATGAAAAATTTTAATTTTTGAGTTTTATAAACTCTGTTATGATATCAATTATTATATAGAAATGTGAGTGAATTGATTCCAATATTTCATAGTGTATAAAATAAACCGATTATTGGAAAGGAGATGTGAAATAATGAGAAAACATTTTTATGAGAAATTATCATAATTGTTTTATTAATAATATTTGAGGATATTGATATGACAATAATTATTCCATGGTGTATAGATATTTCAATATACTATATCCCTATGTGGATGTTGAGAATGATATATGATATGATCCATCCAATGTATAATATTTTGATGAAGGTTGTTGTTGTCTAATAAGCTAGTTAGATGATTATTGAAAGAGATCTAATGTCTATAGAGATAGTGGAAGACACATTAAAAAAATATAATAATTATTTATATACAAACAATAATTAGAATTATTCTATATATGATTGAAGAAAATTAAATCTATTTGAAATATGTTTTATGTGTAGGAGTTTTTTGATACAATATTCAATTAGGAAAAAAATGAATTCTTTTATTTCATAGTTGTAGGTAATTAAAAATATCCAGATCACCTTATTATATATATATATATATATCAACATCATTTATCTTTACATATATAATATTTCACTCTAATTCTAAACATTATATTTAACAGCCACTCTAAATCATGTTTAAGAGTTATTTATACATAAATATGATATATTCTATGTCATATATAGTCAATTTGGAAAAATTAATCATTTTAATTTATATTATTAAGGGTAAATATCCCATCTTTAATAATATATAAAATTTCAATGTGATTATATATAATGATTTATTGAATTTGTAATTCTTACATAAGAGTTTCCATGAGATTAAGATGATAGGTAAAGGTTCTATAATTTTAAAAAAAAATTAGATATCTATTGAATATATTATTTTGAAGGACGATTTGATTTAGAAGTTATAATGATACATTTAATAAAAAAATATAATGATTCTATTTATATATGGGTATAAAAATAAATAAAAAGAGAATTTCCAATTATAGTTATATTATATCATGATGTATAATATGTAAACAATAATGAGAAGTCAATGATGAAGGGTATTAAATTAATTGAATGATAATATATAGTTGTGTATATGTAATTAATGGATGATTAAAAATTTTGAAATTATGGAATCTCATATCATATTACCTTTAAATTAAAAATTAGAGAAAATTATTCCATATAGGTTAGCATGAAGACATATTGTTATAGAAAACTAAATGACTAGATCATGATGCTAGTATTTACTGATATAGTTTTTCAAATATGGAAATATTTTCATAAAGATATTATTTTATTATAAATAATATAATCGAATGAATAATACAATGTGAAGTGACTAAATCAAGAAATATTGTTGAATTTATTTTTTAAGTAATTTTAATTATTGAAACAAATTTTATATTAAGGATTATGTTTTTTAAGGTTCTGAGAGGACCAAAATTATATATGATAAGGCCATATTGTAATTGTACAAGGATAAGAGGTTATGAAATACTTATAATGTTTTTCTATTCAACATCTAATGTATTAATGAATAGTGAGAATATTAGTCTATGATTAAATTATTCATACTATGAAAGTAATAGATATATTGATATGCAAATTTCTATATAAAATAAGTACCCACTATTGAATTTTGATTATCTAAGGATGATAAATATATTTACATTATCTAGATGATACATAATCCTACACTATTTAAAATTCTTTTGGGGTTATATAGCCTCATATTGTATTTGATGTAGAATTCACAGTCGGTTCAATAATATAATGATTGAAATATAGTTCTTTCATTATTTTTTCATTCCATGAATTATACCAAGATGGATATAGGATGATATATTTATGGATATATCTATTCATGTATATATTGTTGTTTATAAAATTGAATCTTTTTTTAGTATCATAACTTCTTCTATGCACATATTATGTAGTTAAAGATCATGGAGGATATGCCAACTATAAAATTAATAAGTCCCATTTTTTTGTTTTATATTTTTTTCATTCATGAGAAAATGTAAAGAATATATATAGAACCATTCACCAGATATGTGTAGAAGAAAAAAATGGGAAAATGTTAACTTAAAAAAAGCATAAATTTCTTGACACCCTCATCTTAGTGTGGTTATACGAATCATTGTAGAATAAACAGAAATGATAATGTCTATAATCTATCATTTGAAACCAATCGAATTAAATTTCATTCAAAGTTAATGAAACATTTATATTTAATGGAATTAGATCTTATTGGATAACAATAAGTCCCCTATCCGTTATTCAATTATCGCATTGAGCATTGATGTAATTACATCTTCCAAAATAATATTTTTTGTTAGTGATGATATAAATTCTAATTTAAACTAGATAATGATGTTGGGTGGGAATGAAAGCTCCAAATAAATTCTAATTCTAAAATCAGTGCACTTGATTCAACCGATTAATTTCTCCATCATGTATAATATAGATGGCGCATCATATGGTATTCCATGATACTTTATGTCCTAATAGATCATATATACCAAATTTATCTTTTTAAAGGATTCATGTACCATTTCATTGGAATTGGGAATGTTTATGAGGATGAATTTTGGTCAATAAATAATGTTATAAAATATGTTTTCCCCCAATGAATGGAATATTCATTGGATAAAATCAAGATTAATTTATACTGTTGAAACTATAAAATCAATATCTACAATGTTCCACAATATTTTCTATCCAAATGGATTGATTTCCTTTAAGACACTACTAATCTCAATTTTATTGATTATGTGGAATATCGTTAATCCAATCATGTTATAGATTTCATATCATATATATATATATATATATATTATAGTGATGAGTATGATCTATTCCATTTAGATCCTTTATTTTTATACAACCACAGTGAGTAGGTTTATATAGGGTGAGATTCAATCCCTCCATTTGATAATTCCAATAAATTATTGAACTATTGTTTTGTGTTTTTCTATAATATAGTTTTAAATCTATCTTGCCTACATGTTGATGCTTTTGGACTATATAAGGGGTGATATGACCTTTCCATTTATGGTATATTTATTTCCATTATCATGGATATGGGATTTATTCCTTATATTGAGTATATATACATATCAATTGTGTACCAACCATAGAGATGGTTTACCCACACCCCATCACATGGGGGAGTACCTTACTATATTTCTCGCATCGGTGGAAGACACCTTATCATAAATGAAAGGATCCCGGGATTACATAATCACTTTGAATTGTTTAAAAAATTATCTCCCACAATACAGAAGAGATATGAAAATAAACGGTGAATAATTTAACATTGATTTTTATCCACCTAAACCATAATCAGTAGATAAATATGTAAGAGTTTCTCAGATGTCATTATTCAATGCTCACCAATGTATGTTGGTGGGGATTTTCAAAGATATGACACTTCCCTATAACTATAACCATCTAGAATCCTAATAAAAAAATTATAATATAACTATAGTTATGTGACATATCGTTAAAGTTTTACCACGCATATGACGTAAGGATCTCACACATAAGTATTTATGTAATGTCTTGGACATTCAAAATTGAAAAATACAACAAAAAAATGAATATCATATATTCTATAACTAAGAAAAAACAAATTAGTCAAATTTCATAAACCAATATATTTTCCAAATAATTATAATCAATAATTATTTAAAAATAGAGTTAGTACAAGAATCAACAACAACAATAGATAATATTCAAGGCATTTGTGGGATACTAATGGATTATCACATTATTAAATAATCATTGCATTTGTTTGGCTGTATTTAACACCCTTGTAATGAATACATTCACATTTACCTTTGAACCTCAAAATCATTATAATTTGATCACATTTTTTTGTTATTGAATTACTAAACTACCCCCATAAATACATGATATATATGGATATCAACATTCTAGGATATATTTACATTAATATTACATAACATAATATAATCTAACTATATTTTAACACATTGAAATTTATTCTAATAGTATTACTCATAATGATTATATAATTGGAATTTATAATGATTAGAACAATTTTTACAATTAAAAATTTTTCAATCACATGTTATTCACTAAATATCAATACTTTGGTAAAATGTTATATTATCATATAAAGGGTCATCCAAATAAATTTATATTTTTTCTATTTTTTCTTATAAAGTAGGTTTAAATTATTATTTATTACATGTTTTTTATAATAAAATATTTGTATCCACATATTTTAGAAATCAATAAAAGGCTATTATTCAAAAATACAAACTAATATGTATTATATATTTAACTTCAAAAAGTTAAAAACATGATAAAATAATTTCAATATTAACAAGATCTATGTTTTACATTATATATTATATATATAATTGCATTAAATAAATATAATGTTATTTATCATTATCGTAAATACTATGACAATAATCTGTCCTTCACTAAATTTGAAATAGATTATTCATACTCCAGTTAAATATTTAGTTCTCTAAAAATTCTTGTCTTCATAATTAATTTCATTAACGCTTTTAGTGTTATCAAAATATCACAATAAAATATCATTGTAAAATTAAATTATTTTACTTCATTACTATAATAAAAATTTCATCACAACATCATTATTTCTTAATTATATATATGGATTAATTTATAATCGTAATTGAGAAATATAAAAATATTAATTCTTATGCTAACATTCCATATCAAATTATCACAATATTTAATAAAAATATTTGTCCAAATTTATCTGAATCACAAAATCATGTAATATTATTATCAACTAATATTAATACTAAATAATATTAACATGGTTAATTAATATTAATTCATTTTTATCCCATACCCAATTAGATTATATAACTTTAATATATTATTTAATTAAATTTGGGTAAAATATATACATGTTAGAAAGAATATGTATCGACTGTATTTTTTTATAATTAAAATTTTTGTATTTTTTATTAATAAAATATTAATTCCTCTTAAAAATCTCTAATGTGACCCAAAATATGATAAATTTTATAACGGATTATGAGTATATTCGAAGACAAATTTTTAATTTTAAATCTAAAATGACTCCATTTTGAACATAAATATGTCTTCTATTTATTGAAAAGATAGTTAACATTATTTTTAAATGTTTTGGAGGAGCCTAGAGGCATCAAAATTGGGATTCATCATTTTAGTGAAAAAAAATTTGGCAATGCCTTTAGTGGAGGTAATGTTGTGATTTTAGGCCTCCACATCAAAATTAATTGACATTCCATACCTAATGTAGGGTTTGGTCATGAGTTTTTCTTTTTGGTGGTCATTGTATTCCCCTTAAACAACATGTCCCTCAAGAGCATTTGTTAAGACAACACCTAGACCAAAATACAAGGCATTAGGTTACACGGCATGGTATGTCCCCATATTTAGTCTACATGACGAGGCCACCATTCCATGGGGTGTATAACCATGGTTTGTTTTTAAGGGGTTTCTTTCTTTGATTGAAATTCATGTTTGGTGCATTAAATCTTTTAGAAAGCTAATATATCCATGTTAAATATTTTTGAGTGGTCTCTGGAAGCTCATGAATCAGATATCCCCTGTTAAAAATATGGTTCATTCCATTTATATTCATATTTTTTATTCATCAAGTTAATGAAAGGTGTTTTCGATGTTCATCATTCATTGAGGAGAAAAATTGGTTTTTTACATTATCTTTTGGATTACTCTTTGTAGATATAGTTTTCAAAGGAATAGGACTCATTGATTATAATAACAATTAATTTAATGTGATTATTTTTACTCAATTACCACATCATGTGTCTATAGTATAGTTTTTTCCATGGATTTACCATGTGTTATTGTAAGTTACTACTGGATTAATTTATGAAATTCATTGATTTCGAAAAATATAAGGGGATTTATGAAATATTTTTTTTCTCTATACAATGGTTGGTAATAGATTTTTATGTTAAAAATTTATTTATAAAATTAATTTCATCTATAAAATTCCTCAATAACATTCTACACTAATTTTGATTTTTAAGAACAAGATAAGTTATGATTTGACTAAAAAAATTGTTTTGTAAAATTGTGGTCAAGGATTATGGATTTTTTTTTTTGAGAAAACTGATCATATGAATATTTGAGAACCATGGATAAAGATAGAGAAGAAACTTACATAGTTTTCTGTAGGTATGGTTTTTTATTGTGGTATCAATAGACTTTGTATTAAATCAACATTTTTTGGATTAAAATTAATTCTATCATATAAGTAGTATCATGTGGTAGTCATTTTTTCTAATATTTTATAGAATAATTATAATATAGTTTCCTAGTTTCATTTGTGTGTCATTTTTATATTCTCAATTGGTTTGATTTGAAATTAAAAATGATTTAATAATTTCTATGTATTTGGACTGTCATATTTGTACTCATATTCCCGAGGATTCATGTATCTGTTGAATTAAATGAACAAGAATTAATTTTTTATGTAAAGATTTTTTAATTGTAATACCTTAATAAAAAACATTTTCCAACTAGAACTAATAGATTCATCATGACATACATTGGAGTAATTCATAGTGGAATCACACATGACATTTCCCTCAAACATGGCATATGCCTTTCGAAATATGATTTTTTGAATAGTTAGGATATAATAATATATGTGGAATTAATGTAGTTATCGATATTTATCTATGTAATCATTTCCTTCTTTGTGTCTTGGGATTGTTGTAAGGGAAGTCTATATAGATATGTTGTTTGGAATTTGTTCACGAATTTTTTTATTATTCAGTTTTCATGGTTTTAATTAATCATGATTATATACCCATTCCTTTTAGACCAATATTTATGTTCTTTTCTATAATATATTATTCGTGTGGAATTTATTGATTCTTAGGTTGATTTATCTCATTTGGAGAGAAATATTCAGTTAGAATCCATATAAAACCTGATTAATTACAATAAAAATTTCATTCTAATGAAAATCCAACTAGATGTATGATGAAACTACTGTGGTTTGGTTTAGGGAATATGATATATAGTAGGTAGAACTGTCAGAACCTTTATTTTGGGTTCATATGGGTTTACATGCATCTTAATTTCAAATATAACAATAAACTATAATGAGATGTCAAGGGTATTAACAATGATATATTCTTGTTTCTCGTTTATTTTCATGAAAATTAACATGTATTATATTTCTAATAGTAATATATTAACTTAATATAATATTATAATATATGAGATTAAATGTTGATTATTCTTTTTTTCATTAATATTTTTTCTATTATTTTTTATCAATAATGTATACATGAAGGGTTTATCTAAATACAATAGGGGTAGTATTGAGATAATTCCATTAGGTGAAACCTTTAATAGGCTCCTCACTGGTAACTATAGATAACAATTGAATCAACACTCTAGGTTGGAAATATTTTTCAGACATGGTATGGAAAGTGTATTGATGTTTGAAATTTATAGTGATGATTATAATATTCCACAATGGTGAAAATTGACCTAGGAATACTAAGAGTGGAATAAATTAATAGATTCTATAATCAATTTATTGAAAACTACAGTAGACATAAAAGTGTGTTTCACCACATACTTATATGAAGGATGAGGAAAAAATATCTACTCTATATCATGGAAGATATTTTTTAATTTGAATTTATATATATCACTTTATAAATTTCCATTAATCAACATTTTTAGCTTAAAATTTTTTCATTTAGGAAGAGTCATCATTTTTTATCCATATTGAAAAAAGAGAATTTATCCGTTGTGTATACCACTCATATTATTGATTTAGTTAATGTATCACACAAGTTTGATTCTAAGGACTACCATAAATCCTAGTGGAATTATATGGGTTGGATAGTAGATATATTGTTTATATTGATCATGTTGTTTATTCTATAATGTTTTGATTTTGTTAATGGTATAGACATGGAAATGAAATGAATATGTTGTCATTAATGTTGAGGTGGTGGTTTTGTTAATTTAAAATGTAGCATGAAAGTGTCATCTAGACAAAATAGGAAGCACTATATTGCTACTCCATTTAAATTAGGCTTATATCTAGGGGACTCATAGGGAAGACAATAATTTGTTTATTATCATTTTTTGGAAACCTATATATACTAACATACAAAATATGGTGGAACCTATGACATACCATCATTATGGGAAACATATAAATATTTTCTATTTTTTAAAATATTTCCAATAGGAACTCGAGGTAGTTAAACTATTACAAATGGCTCCTGGGATCATTATTATGCATCAAATGTTTGTTGATCTCATTCTCATGAAAATGTGTAACTCCATGTAGTGATAAAAGATCAGGGAGTACCCAAGGAAATATGTCTTTATGCAGTGGAGTGTACATGATAGAAATTGGTAGTAGGGATGAATAATATATGAGGTATGATATTAATTTCATCCTCAATAGTCTTATTCTAGTTGAATATTAGTGTTTTCCATGTTTTTTTTGTCAACAATTATTATTTTATTGTCATGATTAGTCAAATAAAATATTCGTTATTTGATGTTTCATTCAACTATTGGGATTAAAGGAGGAAAAAAACTCAAATGTTACCATTTCCATGTTATAATCATTTATCATGTTGTCCAATGGTACGTTATTGTACAATATTTTTATATTTGTGAGATCATATTTTTCATTAAAGAGTTTTCCATATATAAATCCTAGATTTATTTTTCTCATACTAATGTTAATTTATTTTATTCTTTTTGAGTTACTCCAATATTAATGAGTGAGTGGGATCAATTACATAGGATAGTATCACCAATTGTATATATTGCATGAATGGTCTCATTCCAGTTATTTGTGAAGTTTCATGAAACCATTAACTGGAATTCTAGTTTATTTCTCCTCATTATAGTGAATGAGTACCCTGATTTTTTTTATTTTTTTGGGTTACCTCTTTAATGTGATGTTCGCACATAGAGTAACATGATTATTGGGATGAAACCCATCAATATGATGTCATATCATACTCATACCCCTGAGTTAGAGGATCATAATCTATACCATTATTATCAAAATGCCAATGTAATATTTTAACCCCGAAATCCCCTTTGGGATTCACCAGTTCTCAATAGAAATAAAAATAACGGAATCAACTAGTAATGTGTTGATGAATGAAAGAATAATAAGGTTACTATTAAAAACAAGTATCCTTTTATAATCATTGAAAAATTTATTTAATATTTTAGGTAAGGAATATTTTTTTATATTATAGGTCATTATTTCAATTACAATTAGATGAGTGTCCAAGAGGAAACTATTCTGAATAAGTTCCTCTAGAGATATTATAGACATTACGAGTATCTAGTTAATCAATTTTTTATCATTAATGAACATGCAGTGTATATGGAATTTATGAATCAGATATTTTAACAATTTTTGAAATTTTTTAATCATCTTCATTGATTACGATTACATGTACTAGAATTCCGAATAGAAATATAGGGATTATTTAGATGTCACCCTCAAAAGAAAAAATTAACATCATATGTTTGTTAAAAATATATAATAGAGTTTTGGATTAATTAGGTAAATAATATGGGTCACATTCTATTTGAGAAGGGTATAGATATTAATTATAAAATTATTAATGGGATAATGTTATAGGAGTAACCTATAAATGGGATTGAGATATAGAGAATAAAGGGTTTACCATGATACAAAATTTATTTTGTATAAAATTTATCAAAAATTGAATCTCAAATGTCCATGTTGACCCATGTGGGTATCCTCATTAGAATGTAATGAAACATATCAAATAATGTGTTAGTAACTAATGTTGGGATTAACTTCAGCTCCAATTTCGATTCTCCTTAATCTAGGTCAGAGCGATGATGTTTTATAAATTTAACAAGTTATTATATTGTTATGTGATATGATGTAGGGGGAATAGGTAGTGGATTATATATCTCACCAAGGGAATTATCATGGGATGAATCATCATACTCTTTATATTAGTTTGCTTATATTTATAATTTATATCTACATAAGGGGAAACTATCTTATTGGTGATAAGTTCAATATCTAATTAGCTTATAAGAGTCTAAAGTATAATTTCACAAGGGAAAATTTAAAAATAAAATAGAAATGTTGTGTGATGTGTGATAATATTGTTTTTATGTGTTATATATTCACGGGAATGATAATGTGGCATCTCATTTAATAACTTGTTAGTTTTCTATTCATCTCCTCAATGAATCGGTAGTCCATTAGTCTCTGGTATGTTGATTAATTGATATGATATTGTATAAGAAAGAGGTAAATGGTATGGTGGTATCAGATTATATAAAATTCATACATCATATACCGATCATATTGAATATTATAATGGAAAAACATTTCTTTCATTGTTTTAATAAAAATCACAATGTTCGGGAGACCTTAGAGAGACTCGTCCTGGTCTTATGATGATGATTTTTTTTCAATGATGGATCGTTGTTAAAATCTATCTGGGACATTATATTATGGAATCTGAAAACCTGTTTAACTAGTTGAACTAATATTTTTTATGATATGATAAGTTGGCACTAGTTTTGATGGATGAGGAAGTCGATTATAGATATTTTTCAAAATTTATGGTTTTATGTTTATTATAGTGAATCAAAGTCATCCAATATAGTTGCTATAGACTATATGAATACAAATGTCTAATTATAAAGAGATATCCAAAAAAATAATTTATTTTACCAAAAAATCATATCAAGGAAATGTAATTTGTATGATAATTGATCGACTAACAGAAAAGGCCAATTTTCCTCGTACAGTGGTGGTTATGAAGGAAAAATAATAATGAATTTTTATGTTTAAGAGATCATGAATATTGATAAATATCTTTCTATTATTACATATAAATGATTTATACAGCTTATATATTATTATGGAAATGGTTTTCGATGGGTTTTATGTACAGAGGTGACGGTTCGAATTGGGTATAAACCTTATATGGATAGAAAACATTGTTCAATATTTAGATTCCTAAATACATGAATAGAAAATACAATGTATTTATTTTTGGTCCATGGAAAATGTATTTATTTTTTTCACACATCCAATAATTCTAGTCATAAGGATTTGATATAAATTTCACATTTTAATGTATTGAATGGGAAGAAATGCAGATCATTATATTGATGGGTGGATTTGGAAGATTTTTCATTGTTTTGAAACAAAAGATTATTTGGGATAAAAAAAAGGTCAGTTGAAATAAAATAGTTTAAAGAATGCTCAAAGGAATAAATAAGATATATATACAATGGGAAATATTAATTTTTCTCTTTGATGCATGATCATGTCTTACTCTAGGTTTAACCTCAGTAAGAACATCAACATTTTTATAATTAGGATATGTTTCTTATAAGATTTTTTGGACATTTTTATTTCATTGTATGACATGGAATGGTGACTTATCAATTATAAATATTTCCCCTCTTGACATCAGTTCATGTCGTGTTTAATTTTTTAAATTGTGTAGGTTTGAACTAAATCCATCAAAATTGAACTAATTGTAAGATATTTATCTTGATCCTAACACCATAATGGTTGAGCATCCATTTCTGATTTTTATAGGATTTTTTATGTGTTTCATTATATAAAATAACTATTTAGGGTAAACTATTGTGGTTCATGCTGTATTGTGACGAGATGTTAGAGTAGTAATCATTAATATGGATAAAATATTCTTATGTTATTATGATTTATGAATTAGGAGAATATTTATGGGTATGAATACATAATGGTAGGTACAATTATGATTACCACTGTGTCACTTGAATATTTTAATTTGATCCATAAGATGGTTGATTTTGGTTTCAAAATTTAAATAGTATCAATGTAGACAAAATTTTTTGTTTTGTTATTTTTATTACAAATAAAGAATGATGATAATAATCATGGTGGTTGTTCTCATAATTTATTCCTCCTTGGGTAAACATCATGTACTATAATGTCTATTAGGGGGGTGTGGTTTTCTAAGGGCCAATTACTCTTCACCATATGAAAAATGGACAAGATGCCTTGACATAGGTGTCTTGGAGGTTATGGCCAGCCAAAAATAGCCTGTGTTTTAGGACAAGGATATCAACTGTCCCCATGATTAGTCACCAAGAATAATCCCACAATCTATGTTGGAAAACAATAGTGTATAGAAGTGAGGATTTAAATTTTTATATGCTTAAATAAATCATAATCACTTAATGGGGTTAATAAAGCCAAAATATATCATTATGATGGTTTTTATAGTGTCTCTTGAATAACTTTCTCCCCATTACATTGATGGTTCTCTACCTATTGGATCAAATTTCACATTTACAGTGTTCCTAGATAAGGTTTTTGATGTTCTTATTCAATGTAGTAGTATATTTTAGTTTTATAATTATTCATGGAAATACCCTTTATAGATGTATACTCATGAGATACTGGTACCTATGATTGTAGTCCCTGTTTTCAAAAATGATATGGTATTATCCTAAGAGTTGTATGTGTCTGTATAAATTGGTTTTTTCTGCTACTTTTCCTTTTGTACCCAAAAATTTCCATTATTTTTAAATATTATTTTTATTTATTTTAAAAAAATAATGTATTATTTACAATATTACATCATGGAAGGATTGGGAAGTAGTTTTTATAATGTCAATTTAATGAAATAAAATTTTTTTAGTCCAGGTTTTTGATGAAATTATTCATTGTTGGTTCTCACTATAGTGTATTTTCATGCATTTGATCACTAATACACTATTTATTAACATTTTATATAAAATTTAAAGTAAGGATTGAATTTTTTTTATAAAACATAGAATATGAGAATATATTAGGATCCTAGGTAAAAACATATCGAAACAATTATTAGTGTGGAACCACTATGGGATATAATTTTCATATAAATATATTATGATTGGACTTCATATCATTACGATACAAACTATGCCAGGATCCCTATTCATTTTGTACCCTAGTAATGTATTCTTATCGGATATATCATGAATATAGATTGTTATATTTGTTTCATTGATATGGAATGATTTATACGATCATGCAGTTTTCATTTTAGTTATGAATTTTAATCTACATCCCTCTGTATTAATATTCATTATTAAACTCATATTCATTTGGTTAGGAATATTGATTTTTTTTCAAGAAAAATGTAATATATTTTCCATAATGAGTTTTTAAATGATATATATTGATAAATATACTTTATTTTTAATGTGACAGCTATAAGTTATATAGTAATACAATGTATAGTTTTATGGTTGTATTATACTGGTAACTTTTCTCATGAAATTCAAATTCCTTATGACAAATAAATATTTTTTGGAGGGATATAGGTGAAGGGTAATGAATCATATAAAAATATAGATTCCCCTATTTTTTTCATTCATTGTGTGTATTGACAGTGGTGATGGATGTTCACATGGGGAATTAGGATCATCTTTGGTCTTGATTTTTTTTATTTTTTTGGAAAACTTTTATGTGATTATTTTGAATGTGTTATTTATATATATCATTTCCTTCCATGATAATGAATTTCAGTTTAGATGAGTTTTCGGTAGATATGTGGAATGTTCTAGTTCTTGAATTGATTTTGTCCCTATGTAGAGCTATATATGGTTAAATTATCATGGTTGGAATGAGAGAGCCATAACTGTAGTCATACACAATCTTCATTCCCAAAAAAAAATCCTTGTCCTCCTATTATCTTATTGATAATCAGAACTCTATGTGAAAATTAAGCTCTATCAAAAATAAGATAATAATATATATATATAATTTATTTATGCAATATTTATTTAATTTAATTAAAATATCACGGAGGACATATTAAATATCAATGATTTCTTGTTAATAATAAATGCAAAAATAAAATGAAAATATTTTTTAGACTTTATTTATGATTGAATATTAACATTAATAACATTGTATGAGAGGAAATAAATTGTAACCATAGTGCTCCTAATAGACTTTTGATCATTATTTCTATTCCCAATATCCTATTTTACAATACAATTTAATCGGAATGAAAAAATAATAATGAATAAAACAATTAAATATATGGAATTAAAATTTATAATAGTTTCTTGAATTTTATATAACTCATTATCTATAAAGAACCCAATTATTTTGTATACCTAAATAAATATAATAATATAACATTGATAAAAATTAAAATATTTATCTACACTCATAGTGAAATTATTCATAGTAATCCACGAGCTGTAATTAATTGTAATTCAATATTATTGTTTAATATTTATGATTATATGGACTTCTTAATGAATATAAAATATTTAATGATCTAATAGATAAAAAAATTTAATAACCGATCAAATCATATATTTATATACTCATATAAAATTATGAATGTTTCTATGATTTATAGTACACATAAATTTATTATTAGAACTAAAGCAAAAAATTGAAATTATTCAACTAATAGTTTATAAATGTGTTACAAAAATTATATATGGATATCCATGTTATTTTTAAATAACATTCCCTTATTAGTGAATGATTTTATTTGAATTTTTTAATCGATATCCTTGATAATAATATTAAATAGTTTCAAATCATATGGAAGGGAATATCTTAGAAGATGGTATTTGTATTTTTCATGATTAAAATGTGATGATGAAGTAATTGAGGTTGGGAATGATGGGGATAAAATAATTACTAAAACAATAATATTTTTTTTTTGAATAAAGTTATCATAAATGTGAAATAATGTTATAAATATCAACTATCAATATTTTCAAAAGGTCATAATTTTTTTAGTGTTTCCGAAATCGGAATCGATTGTTACATAACTTACAATTTAATTTATTTGGTTTATATATGAAAATTTGTGTCTCAAGTCAAACCTACCTATATGGGAATATATATTTAATGTAAAGGTACTATAAAATATGTACTATATAAATACTATATAATGGGAACATTAATTACCATGATATGGCATCAAAATGTAGATGAAATTCCATATTTTTTGACATCCCTAGTGGACCCCCAATTTTTGATGATTATGGTTAATCTATATTGTCTCATGTCTTGAATGTGTCTCTCTATATTAAGTTTTTTTCGAAAAGAAATGAGGAAAAATAACTAAAATGAGAGAATATTACATAAATATCTTGTTTAGTATTTTACAAAAAATCAGTAATCCACAACTATAAATAATATAATATATCATTAAATATACATTAAGATATTAAGATAATAGAACAATATAATAAAAATCATGAATCCCATGATTTTCATATATCCATAGTCAAATGAATGATACCTATAGATGGTTGATCATATATATTGTTATAACCAATAAATAAATAATATTGAAACTATAATAAAAATGGGATAGTATAAATACTTAAAACCATATGTAACAAAACATTAATATTAAAAAATGCATTCTACTATAATACAATATTTACTCTTCCCTATATCATGATCTGGGAACTATTCCCATCAACATAGGCTCACATGAAATTAAATATGGTAAAACTATATAATACCCCATTAATGGGAACTTATAATAAATATAATATTATGTGTGATTATATACACTGAATAATGAATAAAAATATAAAAAATGAATCAAATTTGGTTTAACATGTTCTATCTAGGATTCCATGAAGTTTGACCTTACCGGTCCTAGTAAATGTTGTTGGAAATTATAAATTTTTTATGAAGGAATAGAAAAATACAACACAGTCTACGTATTATATACAATTTCTTAATCATAGTAATATAATTATAATCATAATAATGGGATTATATTATCATATAAAAGGTCGAATGAAATAATAATAAATATTATGTGGAATGAACCCCATGTCAAACCCAAGATCTGAATGAATTTATAAAGCATAAGAATTATAAGGGATTAATATCACATATGATTACATAAAAAGGTAACAACATTTACATAAATGTAGATCACATTCCAACTCCACTACATACATCATTTCATAAAGAGAATCAATGTAATGATATTTTTCTGACACAAACATCCTCTTATGAATTTATATAAACAATAGACAACAAATCTATAGAATAAATTACAATCCCGAAATATAATGTCCCTAAAACATTATAAACAATATTTTTATTAATCTAGGATTACTCGTGTTGTTTGATTTATAACCATTAATATAGGGTTTATCCACATTCTTTGTGACCTATAACTTTAGCTGACCGCTCATTAAATAGTCAAATCAATTACCTATATTTAATGTCACTACCAAATGTAACATATTCTGGAATAATGGTGCCTTAAGGTCCCATATCACCATGAATTAATGAAGACACCACAAAACACATTGGTCTAAATCACATACATTTAATACCATTTATATGTTTTTATAGTAAAATTGTGGCCCTATTATCATAGAGAATATCGATATATATATAAATATAAGATCACAAACTCATTTCCAAGTTGACTCTTACAAGGTAGAACACTCTTAAAATAATTTCAAGTCAATTTTCCATCATTATATATCCATCATAATATTAATATAACATTAATAATAGTCATAAATGGCATCCATACTATTTAAATTTCATAACACCATATATTAAAATATATAAATACCATTAATTTATGATTAAAACAATGTTTAATAATCATTGATAAATATCACTAAAGGTTGTAAAACAATCTAAGATAAATTTTCCAAATGGAATGAACCCTCAACAAATAGTCAAAATTATTTATTTAATTAGGAGAGTGAATACAAATTGAGAAAAAACAATGATTGATTCGTAGATGGTGTTAGTTGTGACAATTGAATATAGATTCCCATTTATTGTTAAAATCATATCTAAATTTATGTGTTGATATCTCTATGGGGCAACGATGACATAAACAATGAAACTCGATCCTCACTATTTTAATGAGAGTATGGTGAAGGAATTTATGATATATTTTATAATAAAAATGATATATCCATAAGTATTCAAACTCACATATTAATTTTTTATTGGTGAAATTGAAATGGGTTTTTATTTTATCACTAGGCATCCAAAATTATCCAACTACAAAAATGGTGTCACTCAATGGGGGTTATTCAACTACTGGTTTTTCATCAGCTACTAAATTATCTTGAATCTTATAGTGGTTACATCATTTTCTATAATTAAGTAGTAGGTACATCATTATTTAATATTTATTCATCCAATATGCAAAAAATGATTCCAAAACCATATATAAGTATCTATTATAATTTAATAAGTATATAAAAAATTAAATCCAAAATGTACTTCAAAATATAGGTGTCGATAAAAACATCCCACCATATGAATATCATCCTCGAGGATAATCTATAAAAATCTAATTAAATATACAATCCATTATGAATTCAGATCATATTAATTTACTATCTTAACTTATTGAATGTGTTCTTTTTATTGTTACACATACAATAGGATAATGATCAATCATAGAATATCTATCTCAATATGATACACTATTTATAATGGGACAATCTAAAAAAATACCCCCACTTACTACACAAATTTAATATTAATGACATACATGTTTAAAATAAAAAAAATATCCAAAGAAACATTTGACACCTCATCCATAGTTTATTGTTCCAAATAATGAACTTTTTAGTAAGTCAAATTAACTATGTATTCAAAAAATTCAATGAACCCACAGATAGTGATGTGATTCAACCTAACATATTATAATAGGATATCCCAAATGAATTGATTGTTTTATAAAAAGTTAGTAGACAATAATGAAAAATATAATGATCATTTATTTAAATTTTTTATTACTAGACACCCTATGATAAAGTACACTCTCTTAAACATCTTTTATGGAAACCACTATGTTGATTCTCATCAACTATCCAACCTCTAAATAATTTTTATGTTTTTTATATATTCACCTTTCACACCCTTGGTTTCTGGTACATTAATATAATTTTCATTATTTTGACTCTATAAAGTAATTGGTTTTACATTCCATAAATTTTTATTTGAATTAGTGTTTTTTGAAAGTTTTTCTAGAGGTTTATAATTTGATAATTTTTCATAGAAACCCAAAAACTTCCACTGGAAATTGATAATGATGTTAGTTTCATGGTTCATATATGTTTTCTCCAAACCATGTTCATTAAAAAAGAAAACAAGAATATAGAAAAAGTGTATGAACTGTGGTTGGAACATGTTTTCAAAATATATGTGAACAAATTGTGTTTGTGGATGACTTAGAGATAGTGGTATCGTATGGTTGGTACATGGATTTCTAGATTATGAGTCCTAACCATCAATCTCCCTTTCTAATTTCCAGAAGAATAAACATTGTTATGACATGGTTTTACAAACATTATAACATAACTATTTTTCCAAAAATGTTATACTCATAAAATTTTCTTAAATTAAATATTAAATTTAAGTTCCACTATCAAACAACAAATATTAAAATATTATTATAGGAGAAAAATATAATATACTATCACAGTAATTCGTTGTTAATTTCATTTATCCAAATGATGATTTTTATTAATCAAGGATTCGTGGATCTGTGAAACAAATTATAAGCCTATGTATTTTATATTTCACCAGATATCTCATCATCTATCATACATAGAACATTAAATATAATTTTTTATAGAGATAATTATGTTCCATTAGGTGTATTTTATGAAATAATGATCAGATATATTGAAAGAAAGAGGATTTGATCCGGGTTCTTGATTTTTTTCTCTATCATTATTTATTGACAAGAAATATTGAGTACTATATGTTTTAATTCCACTTAAACCTATTTGTAAACATGAATGATCTATCTTAATTCTATGTTTCCCTTTAATTTAAAATTTCATTATTTTATGTACATGTGAATATTAATAAATATTTTAAAAATCTATTGTATCGTAATATTTATGTATAATTGTTGAATTATAGTGTTTGTTTAATGAATGAATCTTATTCAATGAATTATTTTGATTGGATGAGATAATTTATGATAATTTTTTTCATATGAACTTATTATTTATATATTATTGTTTGTTTCTTTTCATTTGGGAGATACCATGCTTATGATGTGTGATAATCAATATTGGACGTATAAGTACATGATTTACCACCCTCAATGTGGGTCACAAAGTAAGAGTTATGTGGTTGATGGACACACCACTCACATGTGTAGGGAGAACCATTGCACGCATGTGTGTGGTAATTTGTTAACATTGCTGGGTCAGGATGAGTTGTAAAAAAGGGTTTTAGTTTTTTTACAAAATATAATTGTTACGTGGTACGTGTTTATGTATTAGTATTCATATTTTTATCTATTTATCATCTATTTTAAATATAATGTGCTAACATATTCATTTTTAGTGGTGTTAGTTTGTATATATCATGGTTTTTTGAAATATGGGAATACTCACACACTTCATTGTCACATCATTGTTTTGTGTATGTTTCCTACGATAAAATATGAAAGGTAATGGTGTCATAAATTTTTTGCAATGATTACTAATATTAGAGATGTGGAATATTATATAAAATAACGGATATATATTCAATGATTCTTTTGAAGAAAGCACATTTTCATGAATTATACTTTTAGTCATATAATGTTGATTTATTAATATTTTGAATTTAATATTATTTATTTACTTTATGTTTATTTTTTAGAAAATTATCTTATCATTAATAATATATATTTCATTCTCTAAATTTTTTGATTGTTCTTTTCATTAATGATGAAAATATCATCCATCATTTTTCTGAAAATGACTTGGAATTTATTTCCTATAATTGGTGACATAGGGATGTCACATAAGGATAGTAGAAACTCTTACCCACCCTAATACAACGATTTTGTTGGGGATATTCAAAATTGTACATGTATTGGATTATTCGTCATCTTCGGAAGGTATGAAGGAGGTAAAAATATTAAAATCCAAAATATTATTTTCAAAAATCTGTATATATTTTCTATTTAATTAACATCATGTCACTTAAGTGGTTTCCATATAATAGTGTTTTACAACATATCTTGGGGTGTATTCCTCAAATTTTCATGGGTTTACTTGTGTACGAACCGGGTTCTTAGTTTTGAGGTATGCATTTCTTCTTTCCACTTTTCCTTAAGTGATTTTGAGAAAATAAAGAAAATGGGGGAAAATCCTATATTTCGGGACTGCAAGTCGTGTACTTCTCCACATTCCATGTACATTGGCCATGTGTGATGAGTACACAGGGTGTGTAGCCCTATCAGTGACGAAACGTGTAAAAAATGACTACATGCTGTGTAGTTTGTATTTACACGCCGTGTAGTCAGTCGGAAGGAAAATAGTATGGTGATGGAGGAAGCCGCCAGCTGAGCGTCAGTAGATGCTGCATACTCATGGATTACACACCATGTACTCATGTCTATGGATGAATAGTGCCACACTGGTGAGAATCCGTCAGAGGAATAGTTAAAAATGGAAAGTACACGTCGTGTACTCATGTAGTACATGTCGTGTTGTTGTTTTTCGCTTAAAATGGGCAGTAGCCTTCCCTATTCATATGGAAGGCTTAGAACCGGAGGAAGTGTCCAGAGAGATGGACAAACATTTGACGATCTATAGATCACACGTTGGGAATCCATTTTCGCCTCAAACGATCTCGTTGGAATCATACGAGTAAGCCTCTCATTCTCCTTAAGCTTATCTTACCAATACTTCTTCAAGGGAATGTTATTTACATTTGAACGAGTTTTCTTTCACCTCAGATCTTCGTCGTTCTTGGACGTTTTGAGGAGCGTCATTCACGTATACCAATCATGGGTGATCAAGGTAGGTGGCTTGGTGTTTAAATTCCAACTGTTGTGCATTTTTGTGTACGGTTGAGCTAAGAACCCTTATTGGGGTGTCGTTTGGCTGAGGGCTTGGCTGTTTTAAATACCTAGAATTTTATATGTAGTTATATGTGATAATAAACTGTTGTTTGGGATCGCTACTTGGATCCAGGACCACCCCGGGGGTGCGTTCCTCTGTTTGGCGATTTGGAAAGGATACCCGAGGGTAGGCTATTGTAATAATGTTTATTAAATTTCCATGAGAGTAATTGTATGTGATTTTCTTATTTACATGTTGGGAATGGCCCGGTTACTTTACCACAAGGGCATTGTTTGTTTGGCCTAAGTGCATTGTTTGTTTAGCCTAAGGGAATTGTTTGTTTATCCTGAGGTAAAGGTACTGTTTAGCTTGAGAGAAACGTTCTATTTGCCTGAGGGAATGATTCTAGTTACCTGAGGGTTTCGTTTCAGTTTGGCCTATAGGAAAGATTATATTTCTCCTGAGGGAAATCATGAGGGCGTGGTTTTTCTATATTAGCATGAGGGCATAATTCTGGTTAGCCTGAGGGCTTGGTTCTGTTGAGCACAAGATTTTATTAAACAAAATTGTTAGGGAGAAAAAAATAAAATGGAAATATAACTGTTAAAGTTAGTTACTTTTGAGTACTGCTTAGTTTATTTCACTTTACTACTACATAATCTTGTTGCATATTTCTCACGGCTGGGCACGGGCCTTTAGTGAGTGCCTACTGGGATTTATTTCTCACACCCTGTTTGGGGTCATTTCTTCGACCCCAAACAGATTTTATTTCTGTAGGTATAGATAAGGGAAAGGGTCCCTATACAGGTTCCTGATTGTTGCTGAGGTGGAGGGGGCATGGGACCAAGTTTAGGCTCATGATGTTGCTGGTTGTTCTGTTATGTTTTGTTGTACCTGTACTTTCCATTGTATCATATTGTGCTAATGTGTAACATGTTCTGACTGTTTTCATAGAATTGTAACATGCTGCATCTTGACATACATATATATATGACTGCTGGTTCTCTTTACTTTTGTTGTTCAATTCTGTTATGTATGTTTTAATTCATCTATTGTTGTTGTATGTTTTATCTTGTATTTCGCTGCGCTACACTTTGACAAATGAGGGCATGGTTTCCCCACTTTTAAACCTTGGCCTTCACTGCTAGTCGGCAGCCTCTGGAGTTTGTGGTAATGCGCTTGAGGTCATGTGACCAACCGGGTTCAGGGGCACCCGTGGAGTGGTAACCGGATCCGGGATGTTACAATGTGGTATCAGAGGGAGTTATTTTCATTGAATTACTGTATGGATCCTTAGTCAGGGATAGGATGGAAATAGTATTTGGTAATAAGATGTTCCCGAGAGTAGATAACTCATGTACACCGAAAAGCCAGTCTACCTCGGTTATTGCAATTTTTCTGATTTTGCAATTTTATAGTTGATTTGATTTTCACCGTTGGGGGACGCACTTGGGATTGTGCAGTTTATATTTTATCCATGGGTTCTATCCAGTTGCAACCCAATGAGATGAGGGGTATGAAATCTCATGCATCATTTATGCACATTCTAGAAATAACATGCCATGCATAGTTTCATGCCATGTAGGTGCATTAAAAATTTCATGCTAAAGTGATAGTCGTTGTGCTAGAAAATCATGATGTTGTGAAGCTGTTTTGATAAATAACAGCTATGTGATAGGGTATATTTTTTTGAGGCCTTGATATTATGAATCCAAACATTGGTTACTGGGGAGTATGGGCCCTCATTGACCGGAATTTGGTGGATCATAGGCTGTTTACGGCATTAATAACACATATAAGTTTCCAAGCTTTTATACGCATGGAGTATGGGCCCTCACGGATCAGTATTTGGCACATAGGTGTTGTTTTTTTAGTATTTTCTAGGATCCGGAGTAGTTCCAGATTCCTACTAACTAGAAAACCCATGATACACACTGTGTAGTTCCTTGGACAAACGTCATGTGTTCTTTTGTTCGGGAATAAAAGAAAACTTTTCAAGTACACGTCGTGTACCCTCAGTACACACAGTGTTGTCTCTTCCCGTGTCATGGACCGTGTGGGCGGGGACCCTGGGAAGGGAAATGCAAGTGGAGAACACACCACGTACCTGATGTACATGCCATGTAGTGTTGACCCAGAGTTTGGCCATGTAACTAAAAACACGGGTCGTTGGAATCTTTTTGAACATGCCGACTCAATGATGAACACGTCTTGTATTCTGACATGTGGACCCGACCGTGTAATGAAAAAATATGGATTGGTGTTACCTCTTAATGAACATTCCGTTTACCTAAGGGACACGTCGTGTAGTCTTGACCGGTGGGAGACCGTGTGGACTTAGCCATGTTGTTTGGGAAACAGGGTGGTGTACACACCGTGTGCAGGTTTAACATGTTGTGTAGTATCAAGCCGACTAGTCGGCTATGTCACAAACGACACAGGTAGATGGAAAATTACACCATACGCATCGTGTAGTTAATATACATGCCGTATAGTTTTGTTCAATCGGAGCCATGTGGCTTAGCCGTGTTGAAGGACACGAGCCGGGAAAGAGAAGTCACGTACACACTGTGTAGTTAGTATACACGCCGGGTAATCTTTTTGTGCAATCTTGAATGCCTTCTTTCACCTATTCCCCATTGGTCCCTTTGTTCTCAGACTGTGATAATCTTGCTCTAAGGTGTATGTTTGACCTTGTAGAGTCATGCCACTGAGATGACCACATGTTGATCTCCAGGAGAGAGACAACGATTATAATCTAGAGATGGTGGGCCATGGGATACCGGTGGATCCTCTAGAAGATCTAGATGTGGTTCCAACTGTTATACCAAACACAGGTGCAGATGCACAGTTACGTGAAGGATTCATGTGGTTCATATAGACCTCTCAGGGATCACTGCAAACTGTCACATCTATGGCCGAGCTGAATCGTATTTTCAAGAAGCAGCACCTGCCTACGTTTTCATGGGATGGAAGACCACAAGCTGTGGAGTCTTAGATGGGGTCGATGCAGACTATCGTCGACCATCTCGAGATGCCTCCAGGGCAGAGGGTCAAGCTCACGACTTATATGCGGCGTGATTCCACCAAGAGGTGGTGGGATGTTACCACTCAGTCTGAGCATCCCCGATACATGGAGTGGGATGATTTTCAGACATCTTTCTACGACTTCTTCTTCCCAAAGATGCTGAGGGGAGATATAGATCGAGATTTCATGAATCTGTAGTAGGGCGTTATGTCAGTGATAGACTATTCAACTTTTTTCACCGAGCTTCAAAGTTTTTCACCAGTTCTGGTGGGTGATGAGACGTTGTGGGCTTGACGCTTTGAGGATTGTCTTCGTTATGAAATATGAGCTTTGGCGAATTTTTTCAGGTTGACATCTGTACATGATATTGTGAACCAAAAACTGATTACAGAGAGGAACCTACGAGAAGCTAGTGGTGCAGGCTAGGGTGGTTCGGCACCAGTTTCTGGTACTATTTATTCCAGTAAAAGGAAGAGACAGATAAGTTTCTCTCACAGTGGCAGTACTAGCCTGGCAATTACTTCAGGTGGCACGGTTGTGTGCTACCATTGTGGTAAATAGGGGAACAAGAGACCACAGTGTCCACGAGACCCAGTGGAATGCTGAGATTGCGGCAAGATGGGTCATATGCAGAGCATATGATGGGCGTTTCTACCAGTGGCTAGTGAGATGGGTTTTGTACAGACTCCGCGTGCGGGAGCAGCACTAGTGGCTTCTTACTAGTTGGGAAACTGGAATACGTTAGGGCGTGCAGGCAGAGATGGTGGTCATGGCCATGGTATCTAGACACGAGGATCTCAGAGGCAGTAGGGCGGGACAGCTTAGGGTAGCCAGGCCGTGTCGCAGGGTCGTGGCACTGGGCAGGCATATGCAGTGTAACAGACCCAACAAGAGAAGGATCCGAAAATTCTAATATCACAGGTACTATCCTAGTAGCTTCTATTTCATCTTCATCACTTTTCGATATGGTTGCTACACATAGCTTGATATCTATGCCCGTTGTATAGAGCCTTGGTATCTATGTTTCTTCTTCTTCTGATGTTATGAAGCTGGACACTCCATTGGGGACTATAATGGCTGGTGTGCATTAGTGTAAGGAGTTCTCCCTTGAGGATGGTGGGTGTCACTTAATTTTGGACCTCTATGTCTTAGAGATGACGAGATATGATGTCATTCTCAAGATGGACTGGTTGGTTCCCTTTGAAGCCTTTGTGGACTACTATTGTCGTAGGGTTTGTTGCATGTCACCAAAGGGAAGAGTGTTTCTATACAAGGGTGAATGAGATGTTCAGGCGAGTCGAGCTGGACCAGAACATCGTGGGTGAGGTGGTATGATATCCCAGATTGTGAGTTTATATCTGGATTATCAGGGGACTTGTCAGAAGTATTTCCTTCCAGTGGTTGATCATTTCATTGATGTCTTCCCGGACAAATTTTATTGTCTACCTCTAGAGCGAGAGGTGGATTTCTCTATTGATCTTGTGCCAGAGGGAGCACAGGTAGCCATTCATCCTTATAGTATGGCTACCACTATGTTACAAGAGTTCAAGAGACAGTTAAAGGAGTTATAGTCAAAGGGTTTTATCTGACCCAATAGTTCTCCTTGGGGTTCTTAGGTCCTTTTTGCGAAGAAGGAGGATGGTACCCTCAGACTCTGTGTGGATTATCAGAAGTTGTACCAGTTGACAGTCAAGAACTGATATCCCTTACCAAGGATTGATGGTCTTTTTGATCAACTATGTGGGGCATGAGTGTTCTTGAATATTGACTGGAGATTCAGATATAATCAGTTGCACGTTAGATCATCTGATATACCTCTCACAACCTTCATGAGTAGGTATGGTCTATATGAGTACTTGGTTATTCCATTTGGACTCACGAACGCACCAATAGTTTTCATGGATCTGATGAATCATGTGTTCCATCCTTATCTGGATTCTTTTGTGGTAGTATTCGTGGACGATATCTTAGTGTACTCTCACAATAGACATGACGATGCCGCCCATCATGAGATTTTATTGAGTACACTGAGAGATCATAAGCTATATGCTAAAATCTAAAAGTGCAATTTTTGGATGGACCAGATTCACTTCCTAGGTCATATCATCTCAGAGGCAGGAGTTGCAGTAGACTGAGAGAAGGTGAGAGAAGTATTTTCTTGGGAGAATCATAAGAACGTGTTTGAAATATGGAGTTTCTTAGGGATGGATGGTTATTATAGATTCTTCATCCATGAATTCTCTAGATTAGCAGTGTCGTTGAAGGGGTTGACTAAGAAGGGTGTGAAGTTAGTTTGGTCGGATTCTTGTGAGATAGACTATTAAGGGATGAATTGAAGGTTAACGTCAGCACCAGTCCTGATACATCCAGAGTAGGGGAAGATCTATACAGTTGACTGTGATGCATATGGTATTGGGCTGGGAGCTGTGTTGATACAGGGTGATCGAGTTGTTACATATGGGTCTCGGTAGTTGAGGCCACATGAGAGGAATTACCCAACACATGACCTCGAGTTGGTTACAGTCGTTCATGCATTACGCTATTGAAGACATTATCTCTTGGGATACAATTTTGTGGTTTTCACCGACCACAAAAGTCTCAAGTATATATTTACTCGGTGTGACTTGAATCTGTGGCAGCAAAGGTGGGTCGAATACCTACCATCCTTTGATTTTGAGCATTCTTATACACCTGTTAAGGGTAATGCAGTTGCTGATGCACAGATCAGGAAGACTCAGACATAGATGGTTCATGAGGCTAGTGGTGAGTGGCAGCTTATGTATTTGTTCTCTAAGATGCATTTGGAGATGCCGGACAATAGGGGTGGGGGGGCAGACCTATCTTTCTTCAATAGATGTAACTTCTACCCTCCTACAAATAGTGAGGATGAGACAACTATCTGATTCAGAAGGCCTACTTCTACGGGATTCGGTGGAAAGTGAGGACCTTATTCTAGGTTGAAGATAGGCGAGGTTGAGGTATTGCATTTCCATGGACAGTTATGGGTTCCAAGGGGTATACGCGAGGAGATGATGTAGAAGTTTCATGCCTCAGCTTGGGCAGTTCATCCCAGAGTTACCAAAATGTACCATGACTTGAGACGTCAGTACTGGTGGCTGGGTATGAAGAGGGAAGTAGATGGTTTTGTTACGAGATGTTCCACCTGTCAGCAGGTGAAGGCGGAGCATTATAGTCCATCCATACAGTTACAACAGTTACCCATTATAGAGTGGAAATTTGATGATCTCGCGATGGACTTCGTGACTGGGATGCCGAGGTCACATCGAGTCAATAATGTCATTTGGGTCGTTGAGGATAGACATATGAAGGTAGCTCACTTTTTGCGGATCAAGGAGACCATCAGTGTTTATGAGCATGGAAATTTGTATATCTGAGAGGTCTTCTGTCATCATAGGGTTCCTCGTTCTATCATTTCAGATAGGGATGCCCATTTTATGTCATGTTTCTGGTCGAGTTTCAGATGGAATTGGTTACACAGGTGGTTCTTAGCACAACTTATCACCCTCAAAACGATGGTCAGTCAGAGCATACGATACCAGGGCTTGAGGACATGCTGCACGCTTGCATCCGGGACATGTGGGGCTCCTGGGAGAATCATATATCCCTAGTCAAGTTTTCCTATAATAATAGGTTTCAGGACACTATTGAGAAGGAACCTTACGAGGCTTTATATGGTAGGCCATGCCGATTACCTTTGTGTGGGATGGAGGTAGGTGAGGCAGTTTTTCAGGGACCACAGCTCCTGTAGGATTCTTCTGAGCAGGTCCATTTGATTCAGAAGCATATTTCTACTATGTTGTCTCGTTAGAAATTTTATGTTGATCGTCTCATATGACCCTTGGGGTTCGTGGTTGGGGATTATGTTTTCTTGTGGGTTTCACCGAGGTTGGGGAATAGGTGGATCAGGAGACATGGTAAACTTTCATTTAGGTATGTGGGGACATTTGAGATTCTGTAGAGAGTTAGGCTGGTTGCCTATCGGTTGTAGTTACCACAGAGGTACCATGCCATGCACAATGTCTTCCATGTATCTCAGTTGCGTTGCTATCATTCAGACCAGTCTCACGTCTTTCATCCAGAGGAGGTTGAGCTAGAAGTAGATGCATCCTTTGAGGAGAATCTGATTCATATCGTGGATAGGAGCACAAAGGTTCTGTGAGGCCTATCAATTCCTCTCGTACGGCTGCTATGGTAGCTTGGCCGAGTGCAGGACGAAGCCTAGGAGTGAGAGACCGATGTACGTGGTCAGTGGCCAGAGATGTTCTGAGCTTTATCTTCTTCACCCTTGGAAGGGAAATTTGGGGACAAATTTATTTAAGGGGGAAGTTTTTAAGAACCCGGGTCATAGTTTTGAGGTGCGAGATTCTTCTTTCCTCTTTTCCATAAGTGTTATTTGAAAAAATAATGAAAATTGGGAAAAATCCTAAATTTTGGGACTACATTCCGTGTACTTCTCCACACGCCATGTACTTTGGTCGAGTGGGATGAGTACACAAGGTGTGTAGCCTTGTCGGTGATGAAAGGTGTAAAAACTGACTACACGCCGTTTAGTATGTTTTTACACACTATTTAGTTAGTCAGCAGTAAAATAGTAAGGCGGTGGAGGCAACTGCCAGATGAGCGGTAGTACACACCGTGTACTCATGGATTATACGTCGTGTACTCATGTCAAAGGAAGAACAGTGCCACGCGGATGAGAATCCGTCAGGGGATGAGTTAAAAATTGAATGTACATGCCATGTACTCAAGTATTACATGTAGTGTAGTTTTTTCTCTCTTAAAATCTTCAATATCCTCCCCTCTTCACAGGGAAGGCATACAACCCGAGGAGGAGTCGGCAGAGAGGGCCGAACCTTCAAGCAGCTCCAGATCGCATGCCAGGAATCTGTTTCGGCCTCTGACGATCTCGTTGGAATCGTACGGGTTACCATCTCCATCTCTTAAATCCGATCATTCCAATTCTTTCCCGAGGGAAGGTTATTTACGTTTTAATGGGTTTTCGTTCACCTCAGATATTCGTCATTCTTGGACCTCTCGAGGAGCATCGTTCACGTATACCGATCAGGGGTGATCGAGGTAGGTGGCTTGGTGTTTAAATTCCAACTATTTTGCATTTTTATGTACTGTTGAGATACAAAACCATGTTGGGGTGTCATGTGGTTAAGGCCTTGTATGTTTTAAATACCTTGAATTGTATAGGTAGTTAAATGATATAATAAACTGTTGTTTTGGATCGCTGCTTGGATCCAGGACCTCCCCGGGGGTGCATTCTTCTGTTTAGTCATTTCCCCAGGATACTTGAGGGTATGCGATTATAAAAATGTTTATTAAATTTACTTGAGAAGAATTGTATGTGAAATCCTTATTTACATGTTGGGAATGACACTGTTACATTAGCCTGAGGGAATTGTTTGTTTAGCCTGAGGGAATTTTTTGTTTAGCCTAATCGCATTGTTTGTTTATCCTGAGGGAAAGGTACTGCTTAGCCTGAGGGAAACATTATATTAGCCTAAGGGAAATGTCTGAGGCAAAGATTCTGTTTACCTGAGGGTTTCATTTCAGTTTGGCCTATGGGAAAGCTTTTATTTTTCCTGAGGGAAAGCCTGAGGTCGTGGTTTTTCTATATTAGCATGAGGGAATGATTCTGGATGGCCTGAGGGCTTGGATATGTTTAGAAAATGATGTTATTAAATTAAATGACTAAGGATAAAAAAATAAAATTGCAATATAACTGGTAAAGCTAGTTACTTTTGAATACTTCTTAGTTTATTGCATTTTACGACTACACACTGGTGTTGTATAATTTCTCATAGTTGGGCACGTGCCTTATGACGGTGCGTACTGGGATTTATTTCTCACACCCTATTTGGGGTTATGTCTTCAGCCCCAAACAGATTTTGTTTCTGCAGGTATGGATAAGGGAAAGGGTCTTTATATAGGTACATGATTGTTGATGATGGGTAGGGGGCACGGGACCGAGTTCAGGCTCGTGATGTTGCCGACTGTTCTGTTATGTTTTGTTGTACCTGTACATTCCATCGTATCATATTGTGCTGCTATGTAACATGTTCTAACTATTTTCATAGAATAGTAACATGCTGCATCTTGACATACATATATATATTACTGCTGGTTCTTTTTTACATTAGTTGTTCATTTCCGTTATGTATGTTTTACTTCTTCCGCTGTTGTTGTATGTTTTATCTTGTATTCCACTTCACTACACTTTGAAAAATGAGGGAATAGTTTCCCTACAATCAGACCAGGGCCCTCGTTGCTAGTCGCCAGCCTCTGGCGTTTGGGAAAATGTGCTTGAGGTCATGTGACAAACCAGGTTCGGGGCACCCATGGAGTGGAACCTGGATCCGGTACATTACAACTTTCGGAGTCTTGTATATCTTGAATTATTTGTATAACATCCCAATATAATAATATTTATAAAATAATGGATGATGATTTATAATGAATAATTTTAATGGGTTTTTATTATACTAATTTTATTTAATATTCAATATAATTATGCTAGCATTGATTATCAGAATATTTTAATCCATGTGATACTAATTGGTGATGTATAAGTGGTGCATGTATTTCATTATACAAAAAAGGAATTGGGTATATAATGTTTAATCCTACAAGATGAGGCTATAGAAAATCAATTTTCAACTAATCCATAGGTGAAGTAACATCATGTATAGAGAATTGTGTATGATTTCCTAGCATTATAAAAGAAAAATCAAAATGATGCATGTCAAAAAATAGAGCATTTATTGTAGCGTTATATATAGAATCTAAAAAATATTTTTGGATTATTTGATACCTAAAAAGGATGAAGTGTTTATAAATATAATGAATCTAACATTTTCACTTGGAATCATGGTTGATCTAGTGGTCAAGATATTGGTACACATGCAAGAAGATCATCAATTCCCATGACAGGATACAAATTTATGAGATAAATTCATCCAAGGCCATATGTGAGATTATATTGATGAATAATATATCATCAATTATATCTTCACACATTCATGATATAATTAATAAAAAATTAATTATACTATGATAATAAAATATTTTAGAAATGATGTATGAATTAATGTTTAGAAAAATTGTTCAATTTTATCCTAAGTAGTTATTATCGGAACCGTGAGGGAACACATCAATGAATTAGTATTATGAAAAGAAAATAATTCTACAATGTTAATCCTATTTATTAATGATTATATATTTGTTTTGAACATAGATATCATGTTGGAAAGATATATTCCTAGGAATACAGTACAAGGAAGTATATTCATTATTTTAGATTGATTGAAAATATAATACTTGAAACAAAATGGTAGACAAAAAATAATTTACAATTAAGATGAGCTTCATAGAACACGTTAAATGAATAAGTTATAATTCACCTAATACCCAAATTAATACAAGCATGATTTTAAAGTGGTTCAGTCAAGTATATCAAGAAAAACTATATATCACCACTATGTGCATGTACTAATTGTAATCAAATGGGGAGTCATACTATACATCATTATTTGTCATTGTCATAGAAAATAAACTTTCAATGAATATTTCGAACAACATATATCTAGTTAAAAATTATATATTAAATATTACAAATACATGTCTTTGAATCAGAATAATAAAACAGAAGGCATTTTCATAGGAGCCATCACATTATTGGAAAATCAACTAAGTCATGATGCCACTCTGGTAACCATGAGACCATAAATAAAAAAATCACACCATGAATTCATAGATAAATGGGGATTAATTAAGTAGCTGATTTATTTGATAAAATGATCAAGGAATATAAATAAAAACCTTCAACAATACGAGCTACCATCCCTTTAAAATCAACTCTTATGAATGCTCTATTTGATACTAGTGCATCCTGGTATTTTTTTAATGTTCCATTGATCATATGGGGTTTTAGATCATGATGGTTAAATATGTTAAGGGTACGTAAACCCCTATTAAATAGTTATAGTGAAATGATTTTACATTTTTTATATTTTTCTATAATAATCCATGGATTCCATTTGGTCTTGGTTGACACTGTTGTTGGGATTTAGAACATTGTCCATATTATAGGAATGGATTTTGTGGCCATCCATCATGGCCAAAATTGAATATAATGACTAGAAGGTAACATTATAATATCTTGATGGTTGTGAGAATCCATTTAATGTTGATACAATTATATATATATGTATATCATGACCTTTGTTATTAGTGGTTTGTAATATATATTTTTCTTATTTGAAACACATACATTTTAAACGGATAATTCCATAAAAAATTTTGATTTTCCAACCATTAAAGATTAATTAACACAGTGATTTCATATCAATTTAATTTTTTTTTCACACAAAACATATGTTTAATTCAGGATTGAAATCGTATCGGGGTCATGTATTATCTCAAATCTATTAGTTCTGATAGAACTGATAGAAATAATGGAATTAATGGATTAATGAGAAGAGTTAATGAAAAATAACTCATTTTACATACTATGTATCTATGAGATGTATGAGTTATATTCTTATAGAAAGAATATGTAACTCTTCATCTATGTTTACATTACAAGACACTGAAAAAGTTCAGGATAAAATTTTGATGTCCTCTAACACAATTTATGATTTTATCATCAATTGATGGGTCATAATTGTTATTTTTGATTGATTTATGCTAATGGAGATAACAATAACATGTTTAGAAGGAGGGAATTATCATGGAAAATTTCCAAATTCATTAATTATTTTATGAATATTTGGGTATTCACATTTTTATGATGATTTCATGAGTTGTATTTATTGAATTGAATAATCATATTTTTTAATGATATCATGAATTCATATTGGAATAATTTTCCAATTATATTATTCTTAATTCTAGGGAAATGAATTACTGTAAACTATTTGTGGGATTAGTGTTATATGACTTGTAATAAAAATATCTTTATGGCTTCCATTCAATGTGTGATATCAAGTTATAATAGGTATGCATTGATAGACACTAAATGTCTAAAAGTGGATTCATGGAAAGACATTAAAATGCATAATCTATTTAGTCCTATAAATGACAATAAATTATATAAGAATATTACATAGATAATAGTTTATTATTAGTTCTTTGGTCACTAATTTTCATGAAATTCATCTTTTATTAAATTCATGATTTCATAATTTTTTCCCCCAATAGTGTGTTGATTGATTGAAATTTTTATTGATCGTCTCTTTCAGAAAATAAATAACATATCATTAAGATTATAGTGCTTGGATAAGGCTCGGTGGTCTATAATAATGCATCTATATTTTGTTTTATTTGTGTTTTCATTAATATATGTCATGTTTTAATTAATATTTCATTAAAATTATCTGGGAATAAGAAAAAATTTAACATCCAAATGATTTGGTGTAAGATGTTTTAGTCCACGCATTGAATGTTTGGTTACATTTTCTATTCACTGAATATGAAATTGTTTCTACAGATCATAAGTGTGTGAAAATTTTCTTATCTTATAGAGAAATTAATCTGTAGATCTATATATTGATGTAATACCTTCAAATTTTTGACATTTAATGGATGTATATACCTCGAATGGAAAATTTGGTGGATGATAAATTAATTTGGATATCATATAGATATTTAATTAATGTGGAATAAAATAAATGGAATATAAAAATGGTTCTAACTAATATAAATCTGTATTGTGTTAATGATGGTGATTCTCTATTTTAATTCATATTTTTATTATTCATAATTTGATTGAGTGGCTAAATGATTCATTGACATATGACCATGTGTCACTATCCATGAGGTCAAAAGTATATGATTTGGAGACCATTGAGGAATATACATTATATGTGATAGTTTAATTTCATTTTGGGAATATTCTTCATGGAATGATGATATATCTAAAATAGATTCTTTTTATCCTAAAATGAATGCTTTTATTTACTTAAGAATAAAATAAATTTTGAAGGTGATTATAACATAGATTATGTGGGTTAGAATAATATATTTGATCATGGATAACGTCTTGATATGCTTAACCTATCAACATGTTTTGGTGGAAGACCTAGTGATATATGGTATATTTCTATAATTACCTATAGTAGTGTTGAATTAATTTTAATTATATATGGATTTTGTTATTTGTATATAAATAACATATTATAACAAGGCTCTATATGGGTGATTCTGGATCGACTCATGAACATGGATTAGTTCATAACTATTTTTGAATGTAATGGGGAGGATGACATAGGAATAATCTATATTCAATAAATTGTAATCTTTCATAACATTAAAATATTAATTATAAGATTCCATGTATACATATAGATTTTTACAATTCATATATACTGCTTTTGGAACCCAATTGTGTATGTGAATATTTTATCACCTTAAACTAGATGGATATCCATAACTAATTATCAAAATGATTGAAGACATGATTTCATATTGAATTATGGATTTAATAGTATCATGGGAGCATGGTATGCCATTTTTTGAGTTATTATACAATATAATTTACCATACATTATTCTATATTGATCATTTGGAAGCATTTTATTATCATCCTTTTTCATCTCCATATAATATGGTTGAAATATGTATGATTTCACTTATCGAACATATCCTAGTGCCGGAAATGACAAACACAATTTATATTATTTGAATAAGTATGTAAAAGATTTAGGATGGTTTAAAATCATTTATAGATTATTATGACTGACCATCAATATTAAATTTGGATTATCTAGTTATCATGACATTCCCATTGCAGACTGAGAATTATCAATAATATATTGAAAACTATCTCCAAGGTACGTTGTCTTTTATAAGATAGTATTATGAATTTCTTGTGTGTACTAACAGTTTATTGTTCTTATATGTCTCATATACATGAACATTATATTTCATCTATCATAATATAAAATTTAGTAGTATTATCACTAATAATATTTTATGGGAACATAATGGTATTGAGTCAAGTTATACATTGATTCATAAGGCTATAATAATTATTGATTCATCAGAGAGGATCTTTCATGGGAAAAATATTGGTTCATTATGATTCCAATTTCATCTCGGTATCCTTCATTAAGCGAAATGTGAAATTTTAACGGAAAATAAAAAATAGTGACTGGATCTCATTTAAAGAAAAAACACTCTCTATCTTTATGTAGTGGAAAATAACATTATTGGGTTGATTATAAGGCAAAAACTATAGGTACATTATTATTTATTGAATTTTTATGTCATATAATACATGGTTTTATTATGGGATTTTCTTATTTGGTTTTGAGGTGTTTTTGAATATATTTTTTTGGTTCCTTGTTTAAGCATGGTTTTGGGAGACAATGAATTTTTTCCCAAAAATCATGAAAGAGGTTTAGTATAGGGGAATGATTTGTAAATTGTATATTCAAACAAATCACATACTAGAAGAAACTATATGTACATAGAATATAGGAAGATCATTATTTTACCACATTTTATCAATGACTGAAAAACTAATTTTTTAAAGAATGGGTTTAAGAATGTAGAATCGCTTGATTTAAGAAAGGTTTTCTAATATATTAAGCACAAATGTGTGGATCCCTAAGTGATTTCCAATAGCACATGCATGATTATCTCTATAAATAACAAACCATGCACCCTAAAACTAAAAGATGTGTTATGTTCAATGATATAGAATGTTTCAATCATATTTTATCATTAAAACTCACTTGTTTCTTTGATACTCTTTGGTTATTGAAAATCTATCCAATCTAATAAATCAATGATAATTTCATTTTTGTCCAAATATTTTTTTCATGAACCGTAGATAATTGGCTCTATTAACCCAATATAATTTCTATATTTTATCTATTCTTTTTTAGAGCTACTCAAATTATCTTACACAGTACATTACATAGATTCCATTATGGACACATAAATTATCCATGATGTGTTTCTGATGAGAACATGATTCTTTAAATTTTTTTAATAGATTTTGAGATCATATGTAGATGTTACATTATTTATATCTTCATTATTTTCTACTGTTGGAAGGTAGGCGGTTTCTCTCCAACTCTACTAATTTCAAAACATGATGTATTGGTTTTAATTTATGAATTTTCATAGAATAAAATATGAATTTTTGGATTGAAATGATAATAACAATGGATATTGTAAAAACCACAATGTATGTAACTATGCATTACAGTTATTGTGTTTTTAACTATAGAATGGGGTATAATGAAATATTTTAATGGGATTAATAGATTTATTTCAAACCGTTTGATATAAAATCATGGAATAAACATTGTCGTGTGATTATATTAATTTCATATGATTAAGGTTCCCATGAAACACCACAGATGGCTAATATATCAAGAATCTAATGTAACAAATTCTATGTGGGATACTATATAATGAATTGTTGACAATATGAACCACCACTCATAAGAATAGGGGGATACATGGAATTTTTGTGTGGCAATGTGGACATTATATAATGATGTCGAGATTTAAGAAAGTATTATAATAATTTTATTTTATTAAATATAAATGGTTTATGGATTTTTATTTAATATTTATCCACTTTTCGCATCTTTTATATTAAATATGAGAAAATGATATTTTCCTTGTTTATTGAGTTAGAAAGCCTATAGGTATTTCATAATATGTGTTATACTCACCACATACATAGTTGAATTTGTGAATTTAAAAATGATTCCTACTAGGATACTATAAATGGAATTGTTTCATAATTCATTACTGATAGTTCTTTATACCATAGATAGGTAATGTGGTATTGGAGAATAGAGATACATTTATTTATTTTTGGGATGATTCCACTATAGTGTCACCGAGGGTTGATATACCATATTATTGGTGGGTTGATGTTTCTTGTTGATATTAATTCCACAATATTGGTTTTACCTTGTGTTTATTAATGAAACAATTTACTTATTAAAAATTATATACCATTTTTCTTTCTATTCATTTTAATGAAATTTTCTGTTACTTTTATAATGATTAAATTAACCACTATTGTCTAGGAAATAAGTTGGATTTTATATTTATACCTTGGAATCACAGAAATGTCACCAAAGGTTCATGTAAAATCCAAAAAAAACTAACTCAATTGTTTAGAAGGAGATGATACTTCATCTATAGAGACCCTTAAAGATATAAATTTATATAAAAACCATACAAATATTGTTTTATATTAATAATAACATTAAAAATGGTCCTCAACAACTCAATTTAAAACTAACCTGAACTCTAAGAGAATATCCTCCAGTATCATATTCTTCACATTAAGAGTATATAATTATACATGTGACATGTTATGTCTAGATTGAATATATTTCCCATTTATTTTATCAAAACATACAAAAATATACATATAAACTATACATTTCCAATTTAGACAAATATAAGGAGAATACCATGTAAACAAAAGCATAATGACTGTTAGATAGGTAATTTATGTTTTTTATTTATAATTACATATTATATCTTCAATTTATGGTTTTAAATAATTAAAAATTCCCTCTCATAATTTGTTATAATTATAATACATGTATATCTACTATAGTTGATAAACATTACATCAAAAAAATATAACATAATGTGATACCAAAATATTATTGATTCATAAATTCTCATAAAAGATAATTTTTGACAATTATACGATTTATATTTTATAAAATGGTACCTCATCCAGATTAATCATTCTAAAAATAGATTGTGTTTGTTTGGGATTGTTTTGAAATAAATGATTTTAGTTGGATAGTAAATAATGAATTATCTTTCAATATATTAATTTTAAATAATAATGACACATATTTTTATAAATGATTTATATTGATAAAAAATGTTTTAAAAAAATATTCTTCATATAAATAATTTTTTTTAATATTTTATGTATCCATATAATATTTTACAACAAAATAAATAGTTTTTTTGGTTTCATATAAGTGAATATTTTTTTTTTAAATTATATTTTGTATTAATTTTGAATAAAAATTAAAATATTTTATTTTAAATAGTAATCAGATTTTTTTCAATAATATCAATATAATTGGCATTTTTACCCTAAACATATCATTTATATGTAAAAATAAATGTTTTTTTATAAAATAGATTTAGATGTGATAATGCTAAAACGAATTTTCCATATGCATATTCCCATTATTTGATAAAATTCAAATTATATTTAGAATTAGCAGTCATATATTATGTTACAATACAAATCATAATCTTATGTATTGAAAATAAATCAAATAGTTAAATTTATTATTACCATGGTATATGTAAAATGAGTATATTTGGATAATTATATTTATATGAGTTATTATATTTTATCTAAATAAATTGATTAACATATTTTATTTTATGACTATAATATATTTTTCAATAATATAAAAATATATATAAACATCAATATAATTAATAATAAATAATTAATAATATTAAATGAATATATTACAAAATGTGAAATTGTTCTATTAAAATAGTTTTTTATATATCAAATGTTTTTATTCAACAGTTTATTTCATCAAATTTTGAAATTTCAATAACATATATATATGTTGGAAATCATTATTTACATATTCAATGATTTATATAAGCGTTCATCCTATATTTTTCATAATAAATAAATACCATCCTTATTTTTAATCAAGAATAATTTTGGAAAAAATAGTTAAACAATGATTCTTGAATTTTTTAAATTTCAAATTTATGATAATCATTTTACAAACCCCTTATTATGAACCAACCATGACACGCACAGAGATTATATTTCATTTTCTAAATAAAAAATACATTATAAAAAGTGATTCCCAATGTGTAGATTAGTTTAGTGTCATTCAAAACTCAGAAAAGATTCTTCTAACTTGGTTAAATATCATTAACATCTCTCATAATGATATTACCCATTATTTTTCCTACATAAAACATTTTTCAATATAATGTGGAATATATAACATAAAAAGGGTGGGTTCAAATGCTCAGTAAGGGTAATCATGAAGAATATCAATCAAAACATAATCATATGAAAGTAAAAACGTAAACATAAACATTCAATATCAATATCATGACTCGTGATATAAATGATGGATATTTGTAAGGAATTAATCATAAATTAACACGAACCATAAAAAAATAACCTTGACATAAAACAAGGAATTAGGGAAAGAAGATATGCACATAATATGATTTCCATAGTATCCATGACATTGCCTTCAAGAACATCACAGTGGAAAAAATCCATTAATAAAACAGGTTTATTTTCCATTCAAACCATGTATAAATGAATCATATTTACATGTTATTTCCACCCTGTATTACTAAAATGAATTTTCTTTTTATACAAGCCAGGAATTACTGAAATTGATTTACTTGTTGTTCTAGCATGGTATTACTGATCAATATTTTCCTTCCATTCCATTCATGTATATCTCATTATATATAAATCTTTACGCAATTCATTCTATATAGTTATAGGTCCAACCAATACCATAGTGAAATAAATCTTACATGATCCACAAAATCATTAATCATTAATCATATTATAACCTATGAAATAAATTGGGTTTCTTGAACATCATCTCATCATAATCCATATAAAACAAATGTATTTCATTTAAATAATTCCATCATAAAAAAAATTAAATAAATTTAATAATAGGGATATAAACATAACCATATTATATTATATATGGAGAAAAATTTTGATAAAATAGACCAGCGTGATTCTTCAGGAAAATATCATTTCATCTTCAAAAATGAAATATGTTCTCAAAATTTCGTGCAATTTTCAAGGAACAGTATTTAGTAAAAAATAAACATGAAATAATTTAGAGTAATATTAATTTAAATATGTTAATATTATGATTTCAAAATACATTAATACCATATAATTTATGAAAACATTCTTTTTGTACTCTTGGAGGAAAAGTAAAAAATTAAATCACATGGGAATCAAAAGAATGATTCTTTCCATACCGTTTGATAAAAAAATCCATCAATGTGTAAAATTATCATTAAACAATGTAAAATATATATTTTAATTATAATATATATTTTGGAATCATGGTTGGGAATCATAAATATACCCCAATAAATACTTACAGATAAACAATCGCATATAATAATGACATTGTAAAATTATCTATTACCTTATGTATGATTTTTTCCATATGTGTCCAAAACCATTTTATAGTGGGATTAAAACTATTATTAACTTGTAATAGAATTATAATAAAATTTATTATATCATATATTATTCACTTATGACTTTATATTAGCTGTTTATTTATCAATTTAATGTTAAAGAATCATTTTTGGGAATAAATTTTTTATTCAACTTACATGTTTTGAATTGTTATTCTTTATTTTAATACATATATCATTATTTACTAACATAAATAATTTAAAAAAATATTTATATATCAGAAATATTTAGTACATAAATATATATATAATTGATATGAAAAAGAAATGGAATACACTGTTCATGGGACAGTAGGCCATACATAAGCATGAACGTTTTTTCCATTTAGTTATTGAATTGAATGGAACAAGTAAATTTCATATATATATATATATATCCAATAGTATCATTATATCATATATTTATGGATTATTTATTATATAAACATTATCATTATTCTTCAATGGTTAATGTGGATATTGAACCTTGTCGTGTTGTGGAGATGGTAGGCCATACATACGGATGAGCGACGATATCATTCACTTATTGGTAAGGTGGTATAGAATTTAATAGTATTTTAATTATACATAATAACTATCATGTTTTATCCATAATATAAATTCATTTTACCTCTCATTATACCCATCCAAATTATGTATTGTTGAATAAAAAATAACACCATTATGTGTAGACGGTATTCCATACGTACACATACATGGTCAAATTGTTATTCATAGGATGGATAAAAGGATGTATATGGTTTTCAAATAATTATTATAACATATAATATTTTATAATAAAATATATTTATTACATTATTATGGGAACAACATAATATGTGGACATATTAGAAGAAAATAATTTTAAAAGAGGTGATTAAACAATTACCTCTTTTTTGAGTATCTCATATTTATTTGCACAGAATGTCCCTATAGAATAGATTTATGCACAATGTGTGGACTATAATATTAATTCAGGGAATTTGGGAGAATAAAAGGGAATGTTTTGGCCGAGTAAAAGTTTATTACTGGTTATAAAAAAAGTTAAAGAAATGTTCACTTATATAGGAGAGGTGAGGGGTAGTTTAGTAAAGTATTTAAATATTAATTTGTTTTAAATTTTTTTTGGTTTCTAAGGACCCCGAACTAATTTACATCTACAATATGATTATTATGGGTATACATACTCTAAAATAATAATTTTTAGACTAGTTTTGGACAAAAATAATTCTTATCATTTAGGTTTAACCTTTAGTTCAAATGCATTAACTCTAACCATATCTTCACGTATTTTCATAATATATAGTTGCTATAATTACATTACAATTCCGAGATTAAATATATTGTATCATTAATGAAATAAGTATCGTAATATATATCCTTGGGACATTTATTTTATTTTCATGACTATTTAATCATTTAATAAGACAATATTAGTTTTAAAAACACATTTATGTCAATTTTGACACTATTCAATAATTAATTTTTATTAAAGTTATAAAAAAATAATTCCTTAGAAAAAAATAAATTAAATCATCTGTCATAGGTCAAAGTCATCCATATTATTTTAAAATTTCATCAAAATATACAAATTACATTTTAAATATTTATAATATCATTTATTTGAATCTTTAATTAACAAGGAAATCACTGCTTCGTCATTGTGTCATAAATATATTTATTTATATAATCTCTAAAAATTTTAAATATAATACCATGATGTAGGAAATATTTTAATATTTCTAATTACTTTTTATAGACAAAGATAAAAATTATATTAACCAACATTAAAATCATTCTACTAAAAAGATATATGTTTATGTTATATTTTCCATATTATTAAATTAATTAGTATTACATGCCATTTTTTCACCGAAGTGTCTCCCCAATGCCAAAATTTATGCGTAAGGATATTTGGGGTCGTTCATGACTCATCCATTCAGATTATGACACGTTTGTGTGTATGTTTATGTTATTATAATATTGTTTTTACCCTTATTTATATAATTTACCCTTTAACTATGGTAAATAAAATAATTACTGAAGTTACAATTCATAATGTTAAAAAATAAATGGTACAGATTTACATAATTTATAACTTATTATTGTAAATACTGAATCCATTCATGAAAATTCAAAACACAGAAGTTGAATGAATTAATTCATAATTAATTCATGGTTTCAAAACTAGAATGCAGGTTTTAAAACTAAAAAATATCAAAATATTAACAACTGTTTATTTCATATTTAAATGTGAAATTAATTACAATGATCACCATTTTGTTAAATTAAAAAAATATTATCCAATTAGAATTTAAATAAATTATAAAAATAATCTAACTATATAATTAAATTTAATGGAAATGCAATTTTGAATGAAAATGTTTTATTTTTAAATTTTTATTAATAGATAAATTTCATTAGAAAATTACCAAAATTTTAAACATGGTAGATATGGATTTTTCTCTTCCAAATATTATTTTTAATAATTGAACTATATCTTATTAAATTTTCAAAAACTATATTTCAAATGGGTTCACAATCGAAAGGTGGTAAAACTATATTTTTTAATAAAATACTACTTTTTTTTTCGAATAATTGAATTTGATCCTATATCATATCTAGAGAACATATATGATATATTTAGAAGATTACATTGAATATAATACCTAGGTATTTCACAAATAAAATCCATAAATTTTGATATTTTTTTATTATAGACATACTAATTTTCATTTAAATACTTTTTTTGAATTATTTTAATATTGTCCATACCTTCCATTATAATTGTAGGGTTATAATATAAATATGTCACCTATACTAAGTCTTGTGTTAGAAAATCTACCAAAAGAACATGAAATTATATGTATCACTGTCCAAGAATAGTTTTTCTTATAATGAATTCTTATACAGTGTTGTGAATAATTCAACCTACTCATTGTGTAGAATAAAACATAAGACATAAAATAAATTAAAAATAATGTATGACAACAAATATCAGGGTGTTACATTATACCCTACATAAAAAGAATTTCACCCACAAAATTCATTGGGTTCTTATAAATATTAACTACATGAAATATTATTTCATATAATCCCACATTATATAAAAAGTAATTTAATAACTTAATTTTAAAAATTATTGTTAGATACATAACGATTAGCCAAAATAACTCATTACAGGATTTCCACATTGGTAAACAATGGTGTGATGTGAAAAAAACTATAGAGATAAAAAATATAACCATCATGTTCTGATGGATAGTGATAGATATCAATGTTTGGATAATGTTATCAAACTAAAACCCATAAATTTGTGATAATACAATGGAATATATGATTCATTAGATAAGAAGGTACCTAGTTTTTTTCCAACCCCTTCCCTGAAGATGAATAGTTTTTCATGAGAATGAACACAATGTTTATTTTGATAAAATATAACCATTTTTCATTCCTTAAACAACTTCAACTTCAGCTATTATTTAATAAAATTATGTTACATTTTTCATTCAATATGTGATTAAAGATCATGTGGATTTATGATAGGTCATTCCATCAGTCTCAACTAAAAAGATATCACATGTAATCAAATATTAATATGTCCACATATAATGAGATAATACATTATTCTAATAAATACCAACCATAATATAACTTATAGTATCCCTAAATGGATAACATTACAATCCTACCAAATATTTAAAATACAAAACATTAGAAATATGAGAACTAAATCAAATTAAAATTTATTTCCATATCTCATAAGTTCATTCATGGCTATCACATTCTTATCACGAGGATACATTAATTAGGTTTTCTCTTGAAACAGGATAAGAACATAAATTACTATAGAACATTAGTAAAAACATGAATTCAGTCAAAATTAACAATTTCCACACACAAAAATACAAAAATATTATTTAATAAAACCATGATATAACAATGTCCTTGTATGATTCGTGAGGTCATTAATATAGTCAAACATCTCATTATCTTGTTATCCCATAATTTTTGTTTTCCAAAAATATTTGAATATATTTTAATGGTAACCAGTATAATTTATCATATACATCTAAAACAATTAATGACAATGAATAGTGTAAAAATACATAGATGTTTATTTATACAATAAAAACATTTAATTACTTAAACTACATTAATATTGATAATCATATAATCATTCCATTGTATTATTAAACCATTGACCGAGCTTCATTGTTTCATTCTTTAACACATTTTTTATCTCATATATCATTTGTAGTATCTTCACCAATATCAACATAAATAATACACATATGACTATGATTATTCTCTTCATATGGTATTATATTAGGGAATCTATATTCATAGTGCCGATATAGTCCACATATAAAACATTTAACCATTGTTGATGTCTTAACAATACCATTATCCAATTCCATTGTGTTAATGAAACCTAATTGTTTGCAATTATTTGCTTCATGTCCTTGTTTCCAACACCCAATGAATCTTCCAGTTCATTTGGAACATTCTCGATGATTCATCTTCCAACATGATTTACATGAGGAAAATTAAACATTCTTTCCTCTTGGATCATTATGAAACTCCAACATTATCTTATTAGTTGTGTTATGAAACACACCAAAGTTTTGATTACTGATCATATTATACGATTGGTGATTAGGTATAATAACGATGATTTTCCTTCCAAATCCCATTTATATTGGTTTATCATGTATATTATCCTTTCATTGTCTATCAAATTATACATTAACATGAATATTTCTATTTCCATCCATTTTCAAAAACAGAAAAAAATAGCGTGAGAGGAAAAAATCAATATCGGAAAACAACATAATCAAGGGGGTGTAATTTAAATATCTAACATCATAGGTTTAATCCTATGTTATTCATGATCATTAAAATAATTCTAGGACTCTAACCTATAGTTATACATACCCTTATGGAAATCCCAAGACATAACTTATAAATATACCTAGGGATATCACTAAAGTTATCACATCCTATATTCCAATGGTTAACTAGTACATCACATTGATACAAACTCAAATGGTCTAGAATTATTTCTAATGGACTAGAATGGATGCATAACAGAGCACTCCATGGCCAGCTTCACCTCTTTAGTGGGATACACCACCATAACGAGTGGTATTCATTTCCTCATGAAGCCCTTGGGCAGAAATCCAAGCTTCTTCCAGCATTCACACGTGACAGTTCCCTATGATCAGATTCTTTCCAACCTTCTTTTCTCTGATACCCTGTCTATTGATCCATACTTTATATACATCAAATTTATATTTGCTTTATGAAATATGTAATACATTAAACAAAAATATTCCCAATGACTTTATTAGTTTATTGTCTTTTTAAAAGCTAAACACATTCTTCTTGCTTGGTGAAATATCTACAACATCTCCCATAATGATCTTCCCCATTAAGTTTCTTACATAATTGTTTTTCTATATCACAGGAAAAAGAAAACCAAAAAATTGGGACATCATATTCTCGATAATAGTATACATGATGACCATCAAATAAAACATAAACATAATAATGTAAAAACATGAAAATATATTATTAATATTAAAATTATGAGTAATAAAATAAATCTTGGATGTTTGTAAGGAATACATTATAAATTAACATGAACCATGATAAATAAAATTGACATAAAACATGTAATTGTGACATGAAAATGAGTGCATAATATGATTTCTATCGAAGACATGGTATTGGTTCAAAGACCCTCAAAGTGGACATAGTCCATTACTGAACCGATTTGACTAGTAATTCCAGTCATGAATTACATAATCCTATTTTCTTTTCATTCCAACCCTATATTACTGAGTCTGGTTTACTTTTCGTCCATGCCCTGTATTACTATGTCTGATTTAGGTTATGTTTCGTACCTTCATTACTGAACAATATTTCATTTTTTTTCAAGTCAAGACTATCTAAGGATATATAAATTAGTACCCAATTAATTAGGTGGAGATATATGTCCCCCAAATCTCATAGTAAAATCACTCATAACTATTCTACAAAAACATAAATAATTAATCACATCATATCCCTAGAAATGAAATATATTTCTCAAAATTCAATCCATTATAATCCATGTAATTAAATAGATTTCATAAAAATAATTCCATTATAAAGATAATCAAATCAATGTTAAAATAAGGATAGAATCATAAAACTATCTCATCAATGATGTAAAATAATTTTGATAAAAACACGTGAACATAATTCTGCATGAGAATATTCATTTCTCTGAATCATTTTGTTTCATTAAGATTATATATAATTTTAAATGAAAATTATCTATTTGAAAATAAACGTGAAATAATTTAAATGAAGGATAATGAAAATATAGAATTATGAATATCTAATAATATATTAATTCTGTATAAGATATGAAATCATTCTACTCATACTCTTACCATAAATTTCCAAAAGTACCTCATATGGAAAACTAAAGAAACATTTCATCCTTACCATTTAATGAAAAATTCATAAATGGGTAACATATAATTTAAATAAAATTGGAAGAATAAAAATAATATTATATATTTATGAACCATGTATATCAATGTTAAATATACTATAGTAATTAAAATCAAATAAACATTCTAAAATAATAATGAGATTACATAATTATCCCTTACCCTCACTCCAATTTATTCAGTATGTGTTTGGAACTCTTATATAGTGTGTATTAATTTTTTTTTAACTTGTAACTGAACCATAATAAAATTTATGATATCATATATGATTCACCTATGACTTTATATTACCTATTTATTTATTAATTCAATTTTAATGCAATATTTTTGGGTAATAATCTTTTTTTCGTATGTGTTTTTACTTGTTATTCATGATCATATTACGTAGGCCATGATTTAATTACATTCAGAATGTAAAAAATGATTCATATATCATAAATATTCATTATAGAAAAATATTTAATATAAAAATAAATGAAATGATATATGTGGTTCTTGGAGACTGTATGTCATACGTACACTTTAACGTTGTTTCCGTTTCCTTGTAGAATTCAGTTGATTCCTGTAAATAAAAAATATATTTATATAAATCTAGTTGAATTATTATTTCATATATTTCATGAGTATTTATCATATATACTTTATAATAATTCTTTAATGGTTAATGTGGATAATGAATGTCAACACATCGCGGAGATAGTAGGTTATATGCATGCTAAAGCTATGATATCAATAAATTAATTGTAAAATGGTATAGATTTTGATGGAATATTAATTATAAAAATAATTATCATGTTATAATCATTATATAAATACATTATACTAACCATTTTACCTATCCTAATTATGCATGGTTGAATAACAAATGACACCACATTGTAGAGATGGTTAGTCGTACGTACGCATGAATGGTGATATTAGAATTAATAGTGTGGTAAAATAGGTATAATGTATTACCATAATTATAATAATATATAATACTATTGAATATACTAGATTTATTACTTCATTATGGGAACAACAAAATAAGAGGATGTAGAAGTAGAAAATAGTTTTGAAAGAGGGGATAAAAAATTACCAATTTTTTGTGTATCATATTATGATTTTCAAAAAAGTTTCACTAGGATGGATTTATGCCAAAAATGTGGTCTATAAAATTACATTAGTAATGTTGGGAGAGATAATGTGTAGTTTTTGTTAGAGAAAAAAGGGCTTTAGAGTTGTGATTATAATATAAGGATAAGTTCCTTTTTATAAGAGAGGTGAGGGGAACTATAAGAAAGACTTAAAATATTAATTTATTATAATTTTATTTTCGGTGTATTATTATCTTAAACACATTTATTTATAATATATGATTTGTATGTGTCTTAATCCATAAAAAAGGGGTTTTTGACATGTTTAGGTTACAAAAATAATCTTATCTTTTAGTAATAACCCTTAGATTAAAAATATTAACTCTTACCATTTCTCCATGTATTTTCATAATATATGGTTACAATAATTACTGTTCAATTCTATTATTACCATAAGTGGATCATTAATGCCATTTGTAACATTATCGATGTCATTTTTTCAAATATTTTATTTTTAAGGCTATTATATCATTTAATTAAATAAAATTTGTTTTTAAAACTCATTTATTTGAATTTGGACATTATTCAATAATTGATTTTTAATGTCCTAAAAATATTATTCCATTTTAAAAAAGACATTAACACATTCCTAAAATTTCATTTTAATCCATAAATTTCATGTATTGCATCAAAATGTTCATATTACATTTATTTTAATATTTAAAACATCATTTATTTTATTCTTTCATCAATAAGGTAATTGTTGCATCACAATTGTCTCATAAATAAATGTAATTATATAATGTCTAAAAATATAAACAAAGTAAAATGTTGTAGGAAATATTTTAATATTTATAATGAATTCTTATAGTCATATACATCAATTATATTACCCCAAATTAATATTGTTTTAGTAAAAAGATACATGTTCAGGTTTTATTATCCTTTACAACAAATTAATCATTATAACATGTAATTTTCACACCATAGTGGATCCAAAAAGAAATTTTTTTGGAATAATTATTTTTTATGTCACTCATGACTCATCCAATAAGATTATAGTATGTGTTTGTGGATTTTTATATTATTATAATTTTTTTACACTCATTTACATATATTACCCTTTAACTATAGTAAATTATATAATTACTCAATCTATTATTCAGAATTTCCGAAAAAATGGTACCAATTTAAATAATTTTACATTATTATTAAAAATAATGAATACATTCATCCGAATTCAACAAAATTATGTTTCATTAATTGATTTAAAATTAATTCTGGTTTTCAAAACAAAAAAGTGGGTTTTTAAGAAATAAAAACTATCAAAATATTGAAATGTTTTTATGTCCAAATAAAATGTGAAATTACTTCGAACGACAACCATTAGATTAAATAATTAAAAAATTCCAACTAATTCTATCTATATAAATAAATCAGAGAAATAATTTTTTTGAATTAAAATGTTTTATTTTCACTATTCAATAAAATTGGATTTTTATCATAAAAAAAGAAAATTTCAAAAAAGGAAAATTTTTATGTCCCTCATCGATATAAGATGTTAATTATGTCATATAAAAATAATAAAATATTTAAAAACTCTATTTTAAATGGGTTCTCAATCAAAATTGGTAAAATGTATTTATTTTGAAAAATAATTCTTTTATATAAAAAATTGAATTTGTTTGTATATCTTATATAGAAGATATATATGAATAATAAAAATAATAATTTAAACACATTACATATATATTTCACTAACAAAATCTATTAATAGTTATTAAATTTTTTAATAGACTCACTTTTTTTCATTAATTTTTTTTAATGGAGGTTAATACTATTCATACCATCCATTATAATGACTGGTCAATGCTATTTAGGTATCACTTATACTCAGTATTACGTTAAAAAATGTCTACCAAAATAAAATGATATTATAGGTAACACAATCTAATAATACTATTTTTTATACATCGGGATAATATGGTGTTGCGTATAATGCATACTACACCTGGTGTTGCATATGCCACAAGTTATAAAAAAATTAAAAACAATCTATCTCATAAAATATCAGGGTGATATAGGCATTATATGTATAAAAGAAATATTGAAATATCTCACTCACAAGTTCTCAATATAAATATCTTAACTCACATAACCAACCTAACATCCATCGGATTACATCCTTACCCCATTTATGGAAATAGTTTAGATGAAAAATAATTCACTTTAAATTATAAATGAAGCTCACCCTAACCATTATCACATCCCACACAGTAAAAAAAATTTATAATGAAATAAAATTCCATGTACCAATAAAAATCCTTACTAATGATTTTTAATGTTCAATGGAGTCATCTGAATTATTAAGAATTTAATATAATGGTAATGGTTTACCATCAATTTAGATCAATTTAAATTGTTATTATTTTATTATTATACAATTTTTACGTAGTTCCCTAATTATAATATCATATTATTATCTACAAGTTTATTTTTTATTGACAGAGTAATTATCCCCTCTAATTATACAAATTTTCCAAAGTATTTGTTTTTATATCAAAATTTTCTCATTATGAACCTTCTATTTGTAATTAATTTTTTTGCCTAATTTCACTATAAATATTAATGTATGGAATGATAACACAATTGATATATCAATAATGACATTTACTCATTGTAATTTTTTTTCAATTTCATCATAATTACGAAGAATCATAAATGTTGGTAAAATAGTGATTATCATGTTTTCATCATAATGGAATTCTTTTTCTAGATACATGGATGTTGATATGGTTGTTTCACATATACAGCTTAAAGATATACATCTATATAGGATTTCTTGATGAATTGACTCGACTAGTAAAACCTAATGCATGATGAGTGGTCATATGAATTCACAATTGCATAGAAACTATTAAGGCATATTATTTTTAATATCAACACATTCTTTATGATACATGATAATGGATTTTTCCTACTAATACCTTGGACTCCTGGAATGAAAACTATTGTACCTGATTACTATTGGGCTTGGATATTCCAACACATTGAATTCACCATCTCCACTATATTTGTTTTTTCTTGGAGATTCTAGTTAAAATTGAAATACAAAATATCATCAAATGTTATTATTGGATATTATCAAACACATAAAAAGTATTCCACTGAATGGTGGCCCATTTATTTTCCATATTTTTAACTATTTCGACAGGCTTGTGTTTATCCAACTATATGTCACTAAGGGAATTGTATTAAATTTTATTTACTCTCATGTGGGGAATTAATTATAATTATTTAGTTTATGGTGGGTTATGGAATTATATATCCCCTCAAAATATTGACTGTTCTCATAAGAAGAAACACCTTAGGTTTGGGTTTATTCTACTACACATATCAGTATTTTGTAATACAATATAGACATTATATAATCATTTCATATTAATTAGTCATTCAATTATTATGACATAAATATTTATTCTTAACCATGATTTTGATATTTTTATTAGTTATGTAGTTATATAAGTATAATTTCATTTTTTATATTGTTTATTATCATTGGTTCCCTGTTTGTGTTATGATAGATTCAACAGTATGCTACTATGTACTCAACATTTATGCCCACAATTTTTTCATTTAAAAATAACTATAGTGTTGAATGTTTTTTAATTATTATGGATATTGGCGGAATTATAAAAATGTTCTAGTAACATGTTCATTTTATACATTTTTTCAATCTAATGACTTTTATAAATCATCACTTTTAAGAATAAAATCCCACTATATCCATTGTGAAATCATATATTTTTATAAAAATAATGAAATATAATTATTATTTATTGGGATCCCATAGTCTTGGATGTTATATTTTGTATTATAGGTTTTTGAGTAATAACATTGGGAAGATTTTTTATAGGAACCTAGTTATATAACACAAGTACTTGTAAAAAAACTCAAAATTTTATAGGGAACACTATTGAAAACATAATAGAAATTGTATATTTCAATTCAATATCAAGAGATACTATTTATTATTCTATTTTATATAGATGGATCTAATTCATTTATTAGGATGTATTTCAACAACCATATTAAATTCAATGATCATACCCATTAGAAGGTAAATGTATTTTTTGTCGAGGTTAATAAAATTACAACCATATTTAGGAAATTTAAAGTGTTTATAAAAAATAATGCTTCTAATATATAGTAAAAACATATTCCAATATAGGATTTTTCTATGTTAGATCACATCATTTGACCACAACGTCCAACATTTCATAGAATAAAGAATTCATTTTATGTCAAATAATTCACCATTTCCCTCTAGTATATCATTCCCTCCATGGGTTATAGTAATAGAAAAAAAATAAATCATTGAATCATATATATGGAAGGGAGACTCTGACCATTGGTGGTCTCTAATAAAAAAACTAAATTGGGAGATAAAATAGCGTGCCTAGGAAGCTGGATGTAGAAGAAGATATGACTACCCATTATATTATCCTAGTGTTAATTGATTATATTTTACTATTAATTTTATTCAATGTCTATCATCATCAATGATAAAATAATTATTTAAAAGTAAAAGAGAAAGGGAAATAGATGAGAATAAGGCATTGGTGGTGTAATGTATTGGAGACTAAGGACATCCCCTATAATCAGATTCACCCCCTTTGGTTTGAGGGGAGAAACATTATACAAGTGTATGACCTTGGAGCCTTGATCTTCCAGAGAGGTCATGTGATCCAACACTTTTTTCCCTCACTCCAAGTTTAAGTGAAATCTACATTGCTGTTTAGAAGAAGCTTTCATTTCCAAATGATGTATGAAATGGTCCATGTCAAGGAACATCTATCCTGTAAGGAGTCATAAATGATCGTGGAGTCTGTTTCAACATGGGATATATGTATGCTTTATTAATTTTCAAATAATATGACTTGTAAGAACTGGTTTTTCCTCTGCCAGTATGGCAATACCATTTCCATAAAATGTTATAAAGGCCAGCCACACACTTACCAGGAAATCCCACGAATACCCTCCACCACGAATGATCATGGAGCTAAAAGAACCATCTATGTTCATCATAAGTCCATATTCTAGGGGAGACCATCGGAACCAATGACCTTAAAGCATGGGGATTAGTGGGCGAGTCGAAGGATAATATGGCCTTGCACCAAAAGGGAGGAAGAATCATTTTTGTTGGTAATCAGTGAAACCATGCACACAAGAAGATTCCTCAACCTGACAATGATGGACCTCCCTGGAGTAGGGCACCCCTCATTCAGATCCGAATTACAGGCCTACCATAAGCACTAGCATCAATCACAATGTATCATAGTTCTCACCATATTCTACATGCTTTCTTCCCATGTACCATTGTAATAGAATTCCTCGAATAGGTTATTTATCATCTCACATGAGGAGTAATCAATATGCTCAATGAAGGCCATCCAGACATCCTGGGCCCCATCCCCTTAAAAATAAAATGTTGTTTGTCGTCTCTTCCATCTTATTCTTACAATAGTTTCATGATGAAACAAGGCATGTACCCATCCTCATAACCACGTGTTTTGATGATAAGTCTTGGTTACTAATCCTCTAAGTGAGAAAATAATACTTTATTGTAATTTTATTTCACAAAATCTGAGAGTTCTATTGTTCACGGTGAAGTAGATTATATGAAGACATTGGGAAGTACATTGAATTGAACCTCTTTGAGATTTATGTGGTGAATAAAAATATTACAGTGTCTGATTTGATGGAAATTAGATCAAACACCTCCTTTTGATTTAATTCATGGACTGTCCAAAAAAATTATGGATGAAGGCATTCCACCTTGAAATATATGGTTGGATAATGGAATCCTGGGTAACCAACAATATTTCCCGCCTAGTTATGCTACTAGAAAAAATCTATTCATTCCTTATTATCTAGAGAGAGTTCTACATGAGGGGCGTAAGGAAGGAACAAATCTCGGATGATAGGTGAGAGCATGGGACAAATTAGTGATCCGAATTACCACCCCAGACATAGGACATAGTTTTCCCCCACAACGTTTTACCCTCAATTATTACCCATGTAGGTTTCATGTGAATTAGTTGAATGGTCTCATTATGACTCTTGATATTGATCCCTTCTTCAATAATGGGACATGCCATTTTTTACTAGGAATAGTAGTGGCATTTCCCTTCCAAGAGTGTTACCCATATAAATCCTACAATTACTCTTTCAAAGGTTTCGATAACATATTTCGGTTAAAAGGTGGAGTCAAGGGCATTGATCAGCATGGCTATAAGGACATTGTTCATTATAGCAATTTGGCACCCAAAGGATAAAATTTGGTTTTTCTAGTTGAAGATGCATCCCATTATCTTTCTCACCACAAGATTTATGTCGTGAATAAAGAGTCTCCTAGAAGATATAGGAGTTCCATGATACTCTAGGGGGATGGAACCATGTTTCATGCCCAATCTGAGACTAATATTTTTCACTCAGTTTGCAGCATATCGCATCAAAATGAAGAATTTTCTCTTATACTTGATGATCATTTGGACTCTCTAGAGACAGTAGTCATCATGAATCCTGGTGAAACTGCATATAGTCCCCCATAAATGATGTATGAAGATGAATTTTTCATCTGGAAACTTTAAATGAAAAATGCAGGGTCAGTTTTTGGTTTAATGTTCTAATTTAGTCCCAAACTATTAAAATATTACAGAAAAAAATTATATTCATAATTTTAATTTTATATTTGATGATATTATTGATCCGATAATTTTTTTATTTTTATTCTTTTAGGATAAATGGTTGAATCACATGTGAAGATAGACATTTTTTTATATGAATATTGAAATTTCAGGATAAAGCATAATGTTCCTTAGGCCCATCAAACACATGTGGATCCCACATTTCTAGTGTCCCAAAGCTAAAATTAAAAATGTAGATAGAAGCAATTTTTGGGATATTTTCATTAAACATCAGATAGAGCTAATTCTGAATTTTTTTAATGAGATATCTAGATCCAACATTGAAATTTATTTATCTTCAAAGATTTGAAGAACCATAAAATCAACCCACATTTTAAAAAAAACATCTGAATTGCTACTCAAAATGGATGGAAATTTTGAAATATATTTTATGAAAAATATAAGATCATTTTATTTCAATCACCCCTACATATTTTTCCATAATCATGCTAACATTGGAACATTTAAAAGGTAGATAATAGTAGGTCTATTTTTGTGGTCATAGGTGAGATCTCAAATTTCCATTAATTTCTCTCCTACCTTTTACTTTCCCAATTTAATGTGAGGGAAACTGCTTTTATAGGGGTCGAACAGAGGATTTTAATTTTCTTACGTCGGGTTATAATGGTGATGGAATTTTGGAGTCATGTTATATTCTTTCAATTCTAATTTCATGATTTCATTTTCAAATTTCATCTTTATTTTTTCTCATTTAAATTTTTCATTCACCAATATTTGTTAATAAAAGATATTATTATTCTTTTTTTTAATTTGTTATTTTATTTTTCCAACAAAGTTGGTACTTTTTAATCGATGTGTGAATTTATTCTTACCAACTATTGTGAAATTCATCACAAAATAGGGAGTATTATTTATGTCGTTGTTTTTAATTTCTTAAATTCATCCTTTATATGTCAACATCATCAATCCATTGAGAGAATTGCATCAATATAAAGATAAAACTTTTGTGTTTTTAATATATGGTGTCTCATGGGGTTGTATTGGATGTTGATTTCTGCTCTGATATTTTGAAATTAGTAATATGGTTTGATTGTTCAATTATTTGATTTAATTTTATCTTTCTCTTCTCCGAATTTAACAATGACACATTTTGACTTCTAGTACAATCTAATTCCGTGGAGTGATAATGAAATTGTTTCTCAAAGTGCACTAGTTATTATCCTTGAAATTGATTATGGATTATAGAGGAGAATGTTATTAGGGTTTTATATAATTTATTTCATACCACTTGATGTAGTGAAAGTAAAAATTTTTTGTAAAAAAAATACATCAATTATAGTCCAATCAAAAACCAAGGATCAACCGTAGTCTACTAATTATTTATTTTTAAATAATTAGGTTATCTATTCATAAACATGTAACCATTATCTTATTATCATTTTTATTTTATATATTCAATTAAAATCAACCACCATCATGGCAACATAATATCTAATCCTTCCATAAAATTTGAGTGTCTCTTAGTTACTTCTTCATCCCCTTTGGATTCAATCCCCACCTATACTAAAACAACCACATATACCTATATAGTAAATTTGTTGGAAACCATAGAGTAGACCCATTATTAGGGAACCAAGTATATACCTTAGATTCTATAATTATTCCCTCGTCTCATTTCTCTAATTGAACATAAAATTTTCTATTTTAACCCCATCAACTCGGTTCTAACCACTCAATTTCTCTCTTATGAAAGCCCATTATGAACAAACCCAAACACGATGAAACACACCATATATTACTATCCCACAAAAATTGTGAGGTAAAATGAACATAATAGCTTTTATTGGTGGGTTAATCAATAAGTTAATTGAAAACAATGTTTTAACATGTATTCTCCACAAAATGTTCCATCAAAAAATGACTTCTTATCCCAATAAATAAAATCTAAATGTAATTATATGAAATTAAATCAATATATTTATCAAGAAAGAATAGTATATTTGGGTAAAACCATTTTGAAAACAGCTCCAAAAAATTTTCGTTGAGAATTTATGTTAATAAATGGAGATAATTGCTTCGGATGTTACATCAATAAGGGTAGTATTACAATGTATTGAAATTATTACAGAACCCATTCCTAATAAGGTTGTTACATCGTCAAAATTTATTTACGAACATTATTACATTATTATTCTTATGAATAGATATAATATGTGGATATTTATATGGTTGTGGGAAATAATGCAAAACCAGATGCAATGATCCACAACGAACCATATGATTTAAAATTACGTGAAAATTTTTACGAACTCACTTTATCATTTAATAAATTAGAGTTGGATAATGTGTTTATCTTATTATGGAGTATTTCAATTCATCTTGATAAATATTTGTATATTTTAAATGAGATTATAGATAAGGATTAAATTGATTTCATGTATTCACAACTGGGTAATTTCACTTCATGGAATGACATTATTGATCATTATACATTGATAATTTTTCAGATACCCCAATCTGAATTCCATTAGGAGAAATAGAAATAATTGAGACCAAAACATTTCCAGACACTTAAATATCCACTTACATTGTTGAAACATAAATTTTTAAGGAAACAATTCTATTTTGGATTTTTTTTAAATGAGTTCAATTCGAATTTCATGCATGTTTTTGAATTTGTTAACCAAGACATGTTTGAAGTCATGGACTATACAAGATATCTCAACTATTATGTCATAGAGTATAAACAAAAATATTATTTCATCATTTAATCCTCTCTTGTAATAAATAAATTAAAATTTTAATTTATTTATTAGAAAAAAATGGAGAATTAATTCGACCAACCATTTTTGATATTCCACGGATTTTCTATTTGTTTTAGAACAAATGATTGTAGATGTCAAATTTATAATTAAATAATCTATCCTAATATATTATATGTATAGAATATTGGGTTACTTAAAATGATTTAATTTGGTAACGGTTCTGTTGTTGGTATCAAGTTGAAAAAAACACATTAAACAAAGCACTTAAATAGAGACAACCTGAATTATTAATTGTATTTATTTAAATATTTCATTATGTTTTACTTCATTCTATGTTAAGGGATCAATATTGGGGCATCTAATGTGATATAATGTCTCTCAAGTGTGATATTTAGAAACTATAGTATTTAAATATTTCCAAATGGAACACATGAATTATAATGTTCCAAAAAATCCATCAATCATTATTGAAGAGTCTATATGTGACCTATAGCTATAGTGACCACATAATTATTGATTTTTTAGAAACATAAAAGCTTGTTTTTTCCATTATTTACTTTCAAATAAAATATCACCCACATTATTACTGATTATAATCTATTTAATATATTCTCATAGAACATTTAGGGAAGTATCATTTTATTTTAGTGGGATAGAAAATCTTATAGGTTGAAAAAGTGATTTTATGATAAAAATTCAAATAAATGAATAACAAATCCATTATTTAGAAACAAATATATTAATTTACATTTATAAACCTCAAAATTTGATATCCGGTGATTTTTAATTCCTTGAATATAATTTAAATACATGTTTATGTTCCTGATCATAGTATTTGGAAGGTGTGGTTGTTTGATGTATTTTACAATATTTTCTTTTTAATCCTCTTAAAAAAATTACATAATAGATTATGGATTATATTTTTAGATTAATTTATAATTAATTTTTTCATTAATAATGAATTAGGGTTTATGGGAACATTTAATTTAATTTGAGTTTCTAATAAAACAAATTAATATAAACTTCTACAAAGGGAAATGTTTTTTCCAAATGTGTAGTGTCAAGCTCATGGGAATCATGAATCAATAGTTATATTTTCCTTTGTTAGTTTTTATAACTCTATTTTATTGAATTTAATAGAAAAAATATTTCTATTTTGACACTATGGTATCATGAAACTGTAGTTTTTATTCCTAGATTTGTTATTTTCATCTCTATCATGGTTACAAAAATAAATAAAAACCAAATAATAAAAAAATTTATAAATAAAAAAAATTATATAACCATCTTACGGTTTTATGGTATTCCCACCTATAACATCAATGTTATACCTTGAATAAAAAAATTACCCCCATGACTTTTGTGATACAAAACACAATATCATGGTTAATTGAAAATTTAAAAAATATTGATGATAGATTATAAAAATGGAATGGGATTTGTCATGTGAAATTATTGTTAACCTATCTTGTGTGAATTAATATTTCTATGTTTCCTGAATTTTTTTGAATTGTTAATTTTTTTTTGAATTATGTGTTTAAATGGTTTTGGAAAATGTGACAACTTTCATATAGATAAAATAAGTTTTTCCTAGTACTCAAAAAACTATAGTTAGGGGTTTTATTAACAACTGGATAGGATGATATTTATTGATTATATTTTAACATTCTTGTTTTTTAAAGCCTATAAAATTGAATTTTTTTTTAAATCAAACATAATTTTTCATCACATGTGCAATTCAAGATTAAATTGAATATTCAGGACCAATAAATCATCTATTTCTACAAAAGTATTATATTCATAATATTAATTTGATATTATTGGATATCATTTATCAATTTTTTTGTATTGTTTTATCATTTAGGATCAATTTATTAATCATAAAAAAGATGAATAATTTTTTATTTTATTGTATAATTTTTTTGGAAAATCATACTGGGCCTTAGGTTCCTCATATAAAAGTGGATCCCATATTTGAAGCCCCGTTAAGAATTTTTTTAACTTTAGTTAGATAATAATATGTTGACTATTTAATTTGTCATGTATAGAGTCTATTAGGATGTTTTTATGGAGATCAATGGATCCCAAGTTGAAATTTAATTTGTGGGCCAGAAATGAAGGTCCATAAAATCATCCCAACATTTCGAACATTAATTCCGAATAGATTATAAAATTGGAATGATATATAGAAAGATAATAGATGAATCATAAAGATCATATTTATCTTTTATGACCCATCCATATTCATCCATCATCTATAAAAAAATATGATCAACCAAAATGGTTATGAACCTGGTCTTGTTTGGGTTGTCAATGTCAAAAAGTACAATTTCATTTGATTTCTCTACCAAATTTTAGTATCCTAATTAAATGGGAGGTAGTATTCTTTATAGGGGTTGAAAAAAGGCTTAATAATTTCTAGTATATATATTTTTTGGTGAAAGTTTTTTTAGGAATGTTTTAATATTTCAATTGTTAATTCACACTTTCATTTTGTAATAGGACCATCACATTTTATCACGTTAGTTTTATATTCACCATAATTTGTTAATAAAAGTTTTTATTATACAAAATTTCAATTTCATATTTCCTTTTTCATTCCATTTTTATATTTTTGAGTCAATGTGGGATTTTATTTACACCTACAATTGTGAAATTCCTTTAACACTGATGAATTGTTTTTTATTTTTTATTCATTTCATGAATCTCGCATTTATAAGTAAACGTCCACATTCTATTATAATACTTACATCAATTAAAGGATATAAATTTTGAGGTAGGAGTGTAAATACTTTATTTGTACTAGAGTGGATTAAATTTGATGTTATTATATTCTTAAATTAGTTATATTGAGTGAGAGTTTGATTCACTTACAGATTATTTTCTTTTATTTCACCAACAATAACGATGATATATTTAGGTTTCTAGTATGATACAATTACCAATTTTATCATTAAATTGATCATATAAATGAATTTTTTATTATTATTTAAAATTTTAGTTGACTAAGTTGGTGAATTTAATTGGGGGTTATCTCATTTATTTGATACTTCATTAACAATTGAAATTAAAATTTATAGAAAACCAATTATAAAAATTATAGCCACAACAACATTCTATAATCAAACCATATGAATTGATTATTATTATTAAAATCAATAGGTGTTAAATTCATAAATTTAAATCCATATTCATATGAACATTATTATTTTATTAATTTAATTAAAATCAACCCCCAATGTGGCCACCTTATAGGAAATCCTTCCATCAAATATGAGTGTCACTAGGATACTACTATAGTCCTTATGTATTGGTTCCTAATATTTAATACAACAAATGATTATAAATATATGGTAAATATTGGAAGAGATAATATTTTATCAGATAAATAAATAACTCATAATTAAATCATTGATATGAGAAAGAAAATACCAAACAATTGATTACAGGAGGTAAGAAATATTTTCTATTATGAAGATAACATTAAAATCATATCTAGACATTCTATGGAACCTTTATATAGATGAAAAAACAGATTTTTTTTAATTCACATATGTTTTATTATCAGTAATTTTATGTGAGTTTTACACATACAAGTATTTATTGAATGAGGATGTAGTCCCATGAAACATTAATAAAATAAGGTAGTTATTAAGGATGTATGAATTTAATGAAAATTGAAAGAAGTAGAGATCAATTGATCATTATTATAAAAATAACGTTGAAAATTGGACGAAATGAAGCATGAGATTTCACACATGTGGAATATTTGGGAGGAAACACCGTGGGGATCATATGAATGTGACATAATTTCATTAAAAGTAGAGACAAAATCCTATAAATATCATTATTTAAAAGTAATGAAATTAGTTATTGTATATAATTTCATTATTTGGAAAAAGGATGGACATTATTGAATCAATTCCCCCTATATTATGGGATTTTACAATATAAATGGACATGGAGACATGAAAAATATTATATTAATACCACAACAATGTTAAACGTACATAATGACATCATTGTATGTACATTGATCATTACCTCAATTTTTGTAACTATATTATTCCATTAGGTATCATCAATATCTTTTACACCTTTAATGTTTTCATAAAACAAAAAATAATTCTCCACCAGCCTTGTAAGGGAGTTTTAAACTATGAAATAATGTGGAATGTAAATTGCAAAAAAGATATACCATTCAATTATAATTTTGATGCAAAGACATAACATATTTTAAAACATAGTTATTATAAAAATACTTGTTTAATCATTTTAATAAATTTTATTTCAATTCATAATAAGAAATATAATTTCCTATAAAATATGATTATGATTTGTTAAGGTGAGGTGGAATATATTATATTTGAGGGGTGAATTCGACTTCTAAATCATGTCTAAATCATTCCCTTTTTTTTATCCGCAATAAAATTTGTTGAAAAAATAATTCTGAAATGTGATATATGGATAAAGTTGTTATCATATGAATATAAGATGTGACCATTGTACAGTAAAATCATTGATTATTTTTTCAAGAATAATTATCATGTCATCAAATAGAGAATGAACTTTTTTGTCCATTTTAATATTTTTTTATGACATACTTATATCTATAACTCCATATATAATATAATAGTTATAGTTTGAGGGTTTAAATTAATATTCATATTAGTTGTATGAAAATCTATTTATCTACCCCAGTGTATCACCTTGTGGATCACCAGTGTGTTTGCTAAAAAATAATGAGTGTTTTGGTTAACTATGCTTGATTTATAGGTAGATAATTTATATTAATAAATATAATATTTATCTTATATGATATTTTATAAGATTAATCATATAAACAAAAATAGGCACAAAATTCATGAAAACTCTATATTCACTCAATTGTCTACATTTAAATTTGAAAAATTGGGACATATAGAAGACAAATATTCATTTAAAATATGAACATTTTTTTGCCTCGTTACATTAGTTTAATCAAATAAAATTTATAGAATTATGGATCTGATGAATAAAATTTTCAATTATTACAATAATAAATTATTTGTGGTATCCATTGATAATATATTCATATACTATAAGATCTATAAAATGAATCAACATAATATTAAATTAATTTTAGAGAATATAATATAAAATGTTATATTTGAAATATATAAACTTTCAATTTAGCCCTAATGATGTTTTTTTCATCATCATCAAGTATCCATGTATAGAATAAATTTTATCATTTTCATAAAATTTATATCAATGTATTATCTTAAATTATGAACATAACAAGGATCTTTAACTTCCTAGGTTTAGTGGGTTACCATCAGTGGGTATTTTGGATTTTTTCCAATTTGAAAAACTATTAACATATTTAACACATATATCTATATAAATATAAAAATATACTAGAATGTGGTCAAAATTTTGATGTTCTAATTCAATAATGATTAATTCACTAAAATTGACATTTCCATTTTGAAATGAAGGATATTTAACAAATAGTGATGCTTTAATGAAATGATTGGAATGTGTACATATGTGTAATGATATGTTGATTGAGTAATAATCAAGGAAATTAATAATCCATGAATATAACAATCCAACACTTGACCTTGATTTGGAATCCATAATCATTACTTTGATAGTATGGATAAACAACCTATATAGAGAAATATGTGAAATATATTTATATATATAACATAAGAGTTTGATCTATATATTCTCAAAGAAAGGTATCAACACCATCCAATGAAGATGGTTTCAACTATTCATGGATTGTGATGGATTGATAAACTACAAACAACAAAAGGAAAAGGAGGTGTTCGAAGAATTTATTTGGGGGTTCAATTAAATTATGATAATTATTATGATTATCAAAGATGATATATATATATAAAGTAATGATGGTTATGTATTTTTATGGCAAGTGGATCCATAATTCATTTCCAAAACAATATCAAACTTTTTGTACTAGAAATTATATATTATTCATATTTGGATGATAGGGGTATACAAGTGATATATAAATAATTTGATATCAATAGATTGATAGACTTCGTCTATAATGATGGTTTGTTGAAATTTGAAAATTAGCCTTCTGTTTCAGCCATACCAATGATTAAGATGGAATTAATAAATGAAGAACATAGCTCAATTTTCAAGATAAATCATGGAATCATAAATATGATTAACTATTTCAGAGGTAATTTTCAGTTATATGTTATGAAATTTGATATTGTAGACTCTTTGTGAAAAAACATAGATTTCTATTAAGTAAAATCTGAGAAAAATCAACCTAATTGATCCATTATACCTATAAATATACCGATGTTGAAGAGAAATAGTTTTATAATGGACATTCATAGTAGACATATAAACAATCCATTAGTGAAAATTAATATATGTGTCATTGTTTATTTCATTAAATATTATTAAAAAATATTTGTCATAAGAGATGATGTTCAAATTGTGTCACTTCACAGTATCAATATCAACTAAAATATATTGATTCATTGGGATTCTATATCAATTAAATTTTATCATTACACATTTATCAATATGAAATTACTGAAGATTCATTAAATGTGTCTTATGATAGAGAAAAGTTTCTGTACAACCTACCAATTTCAAATTAATTAGCTGTCTAAAATGATTATCCATACAATGTACAACATTATGAGATATTGATCTCTTGATTTCCAATATATATGGTCTCAATATCAATTTAATATTTAAATATATTTTTTATTTCCATTCAAGTATATAGATACATCCTTATGAAAAATTTTACTTGAATATGTGTTATTATCCTTCATGTTGGGAATCTGTTGCAAAATGAAATCTTGTTAGGCCATGCCTTATAGAAGAGGCTTAGAAAAAAGTGCAAACTATTCAATAAAATATCAAAGATTCTAATATTAAATAACATATATATATTCTTATCATCGAAAAAAATGTTATTTCAAATTGGGAATCATGTACACTACAATGATTAGACAGAGAGGAGAGTTGTATGATTTTTTTAAAAATGTTTGATGTTATGCCATAGGTGCGTTTGAATTTTTGAGATACAATATTAATATGGAGATGTTTCTTCCCAACCAACTATACCATACCACATTTATAATGTACACATCATCATACCTAACTTCATACTAGAGAAATAAATTAAATATCCATCACATGTCTTCACATAACATGAAATACAGTTGGATCATATCCTTTCTTAAAAAGATGATCATGTCTATATTTATTACACTAAATAACATGTGTTATTCTATCATAAAAATATATTGGTGAAGGTATGTTGATGATTTTACAAACTATGGAAGTTAACATAGTATATTGATTAATTTGAGAGGCTGTAATACCGATATTTTTTTAGTAGCTATCATGATTCCTTTTTCATGTGTTTAAATATATAATGGGGTAAACATAAGTCTAAGGTTCTTATTATAGAATCTAAAAAGTACATCCTAACGAATATTAACATTTTAAATCATTAATTTTGAATAATTTAATCAATGTTCATGTATTATAATTTAGTAAATTAAACAATATTTTATTTAATAATTTTAAAATTATAATTTGTTAATTTATTTGAATTTTTTAAAATAATTCATATTTAGTTGTATAATTAAAACCATAAAATTGAACAAAAATGTATATTAAAAGAAAGTAAAATACATTTATAAAGACAATTAAATTCATAAATATGTGATTATATTGTAAATATATATTTTTCAAACTAATATTCTGAATTTATAAATACACTGTTCAAAAATTTAGAAACATAATTAATATTTTCTAATAAAATAATTTTTTTTGTTTATTATCAATAAATATTACAATTGTATAATTAGTTTTTGGATTTTTTGGAATCCACATAACATTTATCTATTTTTTATTATAAAGACATCAATGACATAAAAATAAAATTTATTTATAAATAAATCCATAAAAAATAAATGCTTAAAAATATATAATATCTAAAAACGGGTTATATGCATAGTAATGATATTATTAATTTATCATGAACAAATTAAATTTATTTTATGATATGAAAATTATAATAAGAATAGATATATAAAATTTGGAATCAAATTCAATTTTATTTTGAGGCACTGAAAATAAATTACATATCAGAAACATTAATTAAAAATCCATAAGTATATAGTTATTTTAAAATAATAATTTTTTAATAAATTATATAAATTTATGTAAATAAATTTTATCATATATTTTAAATAATGACTATATTGTGGTGATTAAATATATTAAAAAATATAAAAACACATTCAAATAATATTTATAGAAAATAAAAATAAAATCACATATTATATAGAAATACATTTTACAATAAAAAACATCTACATATTAAATATATATTCATCATAATGAAAATATTATCACATTAAAATTTTCTATAAGTTTATATTTTATTCAATTTTAGGTGATAATTTCAACAATTTTTATGCTTGAATTTTATATTTTTTATAATAAATTAAATACAATAGTTAGTTTTTAGATATAATTAATAACGATCAAAATGATTCAAATAAGAAAATAAAATATTTAATATTTAAAAGTTAACATAAACCATGTAGAATGACATGTTATGTTTAAATTTCATAACCACATTTCTCACCTAACATTAATCAACCTATGCCCCTTACTCACCTAACACTTATAATATACAATGGATTCCGTTCATAACCATTAAGTAACCTTAGTTCCAATGAAAAAATCTAATATTTTTTACATAAAAATGGATCTCCCTATCCCCAATTGTCTCATCCTGCACCACCCCATTGTAAATGATCATGATTCTCTCTTACCTCTTGAAGGGTCCTGGATCACCCTGAGAGGGGATGGTCGACCAGGGTGTCAACATTTACTTTTTAAAATGTGGATATTGTTCCCACGTTGGTAGGAAATTATTAAATCTATCAGTCAAATTAATGCACAGAGATGACCCAACTCTTTTACATGGTTCATGAAAAAAGGATACATTTGAGGAGTATATGATGAAAATGTGTTATTCCAACCTAAATACACTAATCTTCACCAGTAGTGAAGTACAAGAGTTTGGGTAAATTCACAATTTTCTAGGCACACTTCCGATTAAAATGTTTAGGGATGGATCACTACATCCCTTGGAAAACGTCCATCAACTCTCATACATCCCTACAGTGAGTGAAATCTAACTCAGTTTATTGACATGATGGTCACTTCAATAGGATGGTTTTATGATCCCAGACCTTCATTCCAGGTATTTTTTTCTTTTCTGTTGTTTTTGAGAAAAAGTGGAAAATCTAGAAATTTTCAGAGTACACGCCTTGTACTTTATAAGTACACGATGTGTAATTTGATGCCGCACGAGGCTGTGTGTTGGCCATGTCAGGGAAACACACACGGTGCGTAGGGTCATTGTGGAGGCCGCTTAAAGCGGAATATGGAAAATCCTAGTACACGTTGTGTACTCCGAAAGAACACACCATGTGTTTTATTTTTTTTTCATTAAACGCACCAGGTTCACGTCTGATCAACATAAATGTCTTCTTCTATGTCTCATTCGACCGAGAGAAGCTGTGTGGCACTAAGAATTCTCTATTCCCCTGAGCCTCCGACAATTATTTGAATAGACCACCGTCGATTGCATTGAAACCGCAACGGTGAGTTCTTCCTTTTCTTGATATTCATTCCCTGATTTCCACTATTCATCAAGATATCATGGGTTGAGTGTTCTGGATGTTTTCTTATATCATCGATGTTCTAAAAAGATTCAACCATCATGGTTCAAGTATATCGATCTCCTAGCATTCAGGTGGGTGGTTTTTCCTTTCCGTTCGATGTCTCTGTGTTTTGCTTGCAATTTTCACCAATACCCGTGAACATGGTATTGCATGTTTACTGTTTTTCTGATGTTGTGTTTCTGCCTTACTTGTATGCCTGTGTAGAGGTAAATTTTTGTTATATATGAGGAGTTTTGTTGTGCATGGATGTTTTACCCATGCTTGTTCTGTTTACGACCGTTGGTCTTGTTCTTCCTTTGGCTGTTGTACCTACCTTCCATGCCTTGTGATCGTAGGATGGAGCCTTCTTTTCCTGATATGCTTGTTAAGCTATAGACTGGTTAGCCAAGTAGCAATGTGGGTATACCTTGGCCATATAGAATTATTATTCACTGATTGGCATGGGGATGTGAGAACCTGGTGCTTTATACTATAAGGGATAGACCAAGGGATCTTTCTAGAGATTCATTGATATTATAGACTATAAGGGATTGACCGATTGAGCTTCCCAGAGAGTCTTGGATATTATATACTAAAAGAGGGAGAACCGAGTGAGCTTTCATAGAAATTATTGAGCTGGTAGACTACAAGGGATAGACCGAGTGAGAATCCAAGAGAGTCTTGGATATTATAGACCACAGGAGGGTAGACCGAGTAAGGTTCCTTAGGGGGTCTTTTATTATTTTGTTGAATTTCCATAAACTATTCCTGGATATAGGAGAAATTCAACGAGTGAGCTTCCTTAAAGAGTCTGTGATAGACCCAAGGATATAAGAGGAATTGACTAAGTGAGCTTCCTCAGAGTGTCTCTAGACCTTGGGGCTATAATGGGATTAGACCGCGTGGTCTTCCTCTGAGAGTCCTTGACTACCTTAGACTATAAGGGGATTTGACTGAGTGTGCTTCCTCAGAGAGTCTTATAATATCGTATGACCAAACCATATGGGTTTGGCTGAGTGTACTGCCCAGAGGCTTGTTTGTACCTTTTGGATAGGATAAGAGGGGATGGTTGTGAGTACTTCCCAGAGGATTTCCAGTTTGTGGTGAGCAATTTGCTTCACTACTGCTTGTTGATTTTGTGGATTGTTTACTGTTGTGTATTGATAGTTCTTGATTATTGTTTACAGTTTAATTTAATTTACCTACCATATACTCACTGACTATTATGCACAGATCATCGGGTGGTTCCCTACTGGGATTTAGTCGCACACCCTGTTTGTTTCATGGTTTTGGGCCCAAACATATCATATTGTTGCAGGTATCAGAAAGGGTAAGCACCCTTCTACTTCAGGTACATGACTTTCATTTAATCGGGAGAGCATGCGACCAAGCTGAGGCTTGCTATGATAAAGAGTTTCTTATCTATTTTTCTTTTGTACTTTATTTTATTATTTTATTCAGCATTGTGACTTGTTTGGGAGATTTCTTAGAAACATGTATCATGCATTATATCATATGTATATATGTGCTCCAGTTGTTTATTATTTCAGTCTCCCACTGTTAACTTGTATATGGATTGTTAACTGCTTCCGTTATTGTTTATTATTTCTCGTTTCCTATGTGTACTCTTCCAATGAGGGAAATGTTTCCCCATTATCACACCCAAGGCCCTTGCTGCTTGTCAGCAGCCTCTGGCATTTGGGGAAATGTGCTTGAGGCCATTTAACCAACCGAGTCTTGGGCACCTCTGGGTGTCTTCCGGAACTTGGAAGATACAAAGTTGTATCAGAGGGATTATTTTCTCTCGACTTACTATTTGGATCCATTAGTCAGGGATATGATGGAATAGGTACTTGGTAATAAAATGTGCCCGGGAGTAGCTAACCCATGCACATGGAAAATCCAATCTACCTTGTTTATTGTAGTTTCTAGTTTTTCTATGTTACAGTTTATTTGATTTAACCTAGAGTGATTCACATACTTTTTGCGGTTACAGTTGATGTTATTGCGGTTCTGTTTCTATCTCAACCCGATGAGATGAGTGTATGCCATCTCATGCATAATATAGGCATTTGTTAGAAATCACATTCCATGATTTCTTGTCATGCCATCTAGGATTCATTAGCGATTGCATGTTGTTGTGATAGAAATTGTGTAAATTATTCATGCTGTTGTGATAGATGTTTTGGGATAATCTATGTTGTTTGATAAAGAATTTAATTATATAGATATTTACTGGAATGAATGCCAAATTTTTATTCTTGAGGTGTTATGGGCCACTATGAATTGGAACTTGGTGGATCATTGACTTTTTTCCCTAGTATAGGATATAAGATATGCCAAGATTTGATTCGCAGGGAGTATGGGCCCACATGGATCAGAATCTGGAAGCTTCATGCTTGTTTTCTGTGTTCTTCTGGGCTTTGGAGCAGTTTCTAATCTAATGCCAGGAAAAACCCAAAATACACAGTGTTTATTTATGAATACACGCCATGTAGTTTTCAAACTATGTTTCCGACTGTGTGGAAAGAAACGCGGGGTTGTGAAAATTGTCAGGAACATGCCGTGTACGGTAGGTACACACCATGTTGTATAGGCCTTGTGTCTACCCATGTGACTAACAACATGGGTGGATGAAACATTGACTATACAAGTCATGTCCTGTTATTACACGTCATTCCATGTAACCTAAGTACCCTGTTGTGCCACGAACAACGTGGGTTGGGGAAAAACATTCAAGTACATGTCGTGTTCTCAAGGAGCACACCATGTAAGAGTGAACCGTGTAGCTAGCTGGGTATCTAATAACACAGGTCACAGAATCCTTTCCCAGTACATGTTGTGTAAAGGTTATACACACCGTGTAGTCTAGGATTAAGAGGACCGTGTGGGTTAGACGTGTAATCTAGGATTAAGAGGACCTTGTGGGATAACTGAGTAAGGAGACTTTGGTAGGGGAATAGAGTTTGAGTACACACTGTGTGTGGGGACAACATGCTATGTGTGTTGGGAATTACACGACCAGTGGTGGAAAAGTACACGCCCATGAAAATGGCTTACGATAACATGTCGTGTAGTTTTTATACACTCCATGTAGTCATGTTTTTTAAAACATGAATGTTTCTTTCTAATGTCTCCCTTGTGTACTCTTTTGTTATGTCATTGATAATTCTGATCTAAGGTATGCTTTTGACATTTAAGAGCTATGCCACTAAGACATCCTCCGGTTATATGTCATCTTCCAGACATTGATTAGACACCGGATATGGCCGACCAAGGACCTCTTGCAGATCCTCCTACTGTGCCAGCCTTGGCACCAGCAGTTATACCAATTACGGGTGCCGACGCGTAGTTAGGGGGGGTTTACGTAGGATGATATAGACCTTCTAGGGAGCACCGTCTACTAACCCATCAATGGCTGAGTTGACGCAGGTTTTCCTTCAGTAGAATCCTCTTAAGTTCTCAGGGGGAGGGGGACCGTAGGCTACAGAGTCGTGGCTCGAAGCCACACTAACGATCTTCGAGCATCTCGAGGTAACTCTAGAGAAGAGGGTAAATCATACGTCCTATATGCTTATATACTCCACAAAAAGGTGGTGGGAGGTGATCCCACAATTAGGACACCAGTAGGGTATGACTTGGGATGATTTTCGACGCATCTTCTATGATTACTTCTACCCGGAGACCTTGAGGGTTGAACGAGCCTGGGAGTTTATGAGTATGGAGGAGGGTACTATTTCTGTTATGAAGTACTTGTCTCTCTTTACTGATATGTAGTGATTCAAGACTATTACAGGAGGCGATGAGTTGTTCCTTTCTCAGAAATTTGACGATGGTCTGAGGCACAACATTCGCCCGCAGGTAAACATCTTTTGGTTGACCTTGATATCATCGATCATCGCCCACCGCCTTCTACATGACCAGCTCCTCTGCCACATCTGCCTTATCCCTGTAGACCACCACGATCAAATCTATGTCTCTTCCAAGGTGGTCCAATGATCGTTAGATGATCATCCAAATGGCGGGTCAGACAGTCGTGAGCCATGTGACTATGCCCACCGCATGATTAGCACTGCCCGCTCCTGGCATGTCTATCTCCTCATCGGGTGCCCCGCACAACCGATCCTGAGTCGTGTGGTCGTCCACCCATAGGTCAGGTCCTCTTGGACCTCTACATAATATGTCTACTTCTAGCTTCATAAAAATATGATGCATGTCAACTAGTGGTGGGTCTCGCTGCTGGAGGCTGCTCAGCAAGGAAACTCTCGACTAAGAGGGCTGGCTCCAACACCCCCTCACGCATTGGGATGCTAAGTGAGATAACTAAATATTTGATATCTCACCTGAGCCCCTGCTCAAAGGTATGGGCCCTGATAAATGGGTCTCGTACATTATCTATGGAGTAGCTCGAGAGGTCGGTGAACCTCACTGAGTACTGTGACACCATCATGCTTCCCTACCGCAGATGATGTAGCCCCTATATTCGCACCGCATGTAGGGCGGATGGGAAAAATTCCACAAGAAATAGGGTCTTGAAGTCAGCCTAGAGTAGCGACATCTTGTCAGGAAACTAGATAATCTAGATCCACCATCAGCCTATTGCTGCCTGTAGAAAGCTGTCAGCATGAATCACCATGAAGTTAGATGGTGTCCCTACGAGTCTGAATACTCTCACCATAGACTACATCCAATCCTTAGCTGCCTGCGGGTCCATCCCTCCCCTGATCCTTGGTGGCCTTGCGTGCTGGAACTCGTGAAACACGCTCAATATTCATGCATCATCTACTTCTGTGGCTAGTGGCATCGGTGGCCCAATGGGGAGTGGTACCACTGGTGCCTACGCTGGAAAAGGGCCATGCACCGAGGCCTTGTCGCTCGGTAGGAAATCTGTGCATATGACTCTCGGGGCTCTAACTGGTCGTCCATAGGGAGGCATCCTTAAAGAAATAGATGCGACATAGTCAAAATATTATACTTGGTGAGATGACCTGCTTATACTGAGTTAAAGAAAACTTTTGAAAACACACACACAATCAGTGTTTTCATGCACTGAGTCAGAAACCAGATGTTAGGGTCCTGGTGTATTGATACGTCGGTCGGCCGCACCAACAATGGACTCACTAAACTGAGAACCTCACTCAATAACCTTAACAATATTTCTTCCTAGAAATAATGATCAGAGTCCTATGTTCTGCGGTGGAACCGACTCCTCTGATAACAATTTGTCATGACCCGTCCCCTGGGGCACATGCTGGGACAACCCCAAGCCCACCTCCCATAGGCTAGGGTCTGGCGTCTCGCAAAAAAGGTGTATATCCTTAAAAATGTGAAGGAATATCCTTTAAAAATAGTAATCACAGGCAATAGAGTATGAGCTAGAAGTAAAACACTAATAAAAACTATATACAATGGAGTGCTGAAATGTAATAGTGGCTGGAAATACAAGCCCAAATCTAATATACAAACATAAAACATGTAACAATTAAGAAGATGGTAAAGAAACTACTAGGACATCCTTTGGGGATTCCTACCTAAAGGTTAAGTACAAATAGCCTCCATAGCACTCCACGTCTGTCAGTCTCCTCCATGTACTGACTCGTCATAAGGTCTACCTCCGAGTACTGTCCAGTCTAGTAACTCTAATCCTCAGTCAGCATTTTCCATCGTCTACAACCAACACAACGAGGTGCGGGCATAGCCCGTGTAGGGGTGAGTATAGTGATACTCAATAGGGACCCTGAGACCCTTTAAACCTCAAAAAATCCATCAAGGATAAACCACAAAGTATAAAATCAACAGATAACCTCACTTACGTATATGCCCATACATATACCTAAGTTACTAAGTAATCCATCTCAATCATGAGATAAACACAAAAGTTACTAATTCAGCTCAACGCAGATTTTATTCTAGGGATAGTATCATTTCTAACCCTCAGCTGCTGGAGAACACCTTATCTATCTAGTACAGTGGGCCTGGCACCACAACCAGGCGCTTCCCACTAACCATGGACTACTGCGGTACATTTCATGTCGAGTACCATGGTTTTACCGCGTCACACATAGACGCTTACCACCATAGGTCTGCTTCCACAACCAGGCACTCCCCCTCATAGCCTGTAGAAGTACTCCTCATGTCGATTACCATGGGTCTGCCGCCACAACTAGGCGCTCCTCCGCTGTGGGTCTACCGCCACAACCAGACGCACCCCACTGATCCATACAAGTCACTTTGAGTCGCTCGATTATTAGTCGTGAAGTCTTATCCAGGCACTAGGATCCCACACAAATTTCTGTTCGTCCTTGTAAGATATGCTCCACAAGCTACTGGTCGATACTCTTACATTCACGAATTCCCACATAGAAGTATCTCAAAGTTATGCCTAATCATAGGGGTCTCAATGCAATAAACAGTGCGCCAATTTGAATCTCGATTTGTGAGTTATAATCTTTTTAGTCATGGGGGACCGGTTGGATTCATGTACGATCCAACCAGATCGTATCTCAACATTACCTCGAACTCTAGTGGGGTATACTCAAAGAGACCGCCGTGCTTGTAGAAAAACAGTGTTGAAGACAGTTTTTCAAATGGTCATCCGGTGCCAAAGATATTTCCAAAGAATGTTATGGTCAGAGGTGGGCCCGGGTCCGATCCGACCAGGTCAGACCCACTTAGCTCAACCAGTCTGGGCTGACCCGGTCTAGGACGACCTAGTTAGACAAGCTAGATCTGAACCGGCCCCTTGGGCGGGTCAGCCCGCTAGGCTCGGCCCGGTCCACTGGGCCCGGCCTAGTGAACTACGGGGGTGGTTCTTCCCAGAGGTCGCCGCATAGGTAGCTCGGCCCGGAGGCTGGGTCCGGTTCAGCCAGCGCTACGAGGGGCACAAATTAGAATACCCAACACGGAAGGTTGGGCAGGTTCGGCCGATGAAGACATGAGGCGCGTCGTGGGCCGGCTCGGGGGCCCGACGTGGCTCAGACGGTTTTTCCGTCTAGGGGTGAGGCCCGGGGAGGCCGGTGGGGCGGTTGAAAGGCTGGGTGGCATCCGACATGGAAGTCGGGAGGGTGCCACGTAGGCCGGCAGGGCAGTCGGGAGAGCGCCAGGTGGCGAGCTATGTTGGTCGGCAGGGCGGCCAATAGGGCTCTGGGCAGGATGGCAGGGCAGTCGGGAGGGCGCTGGGTTGGCCGACAGGGTGCGCAGGAGGCCACGAGTAGGTCGATCTGGGTGCATGGGAGACCGCAAGAGGGCTGGCAGGGCGTGCGCGAGGTCGCGGGTAGGCCAGACAGGGTGCACGGAGGCCGCAGGAAAGTCGTCAGAGCATCGGGCAGGCCACAAGCAGGGCACCCAAGAGGGCGCGGAAAGGTGGGCCCATGGCTGAGGGGCGGTCAGGAAGGCTGGTTCAGTGCGGCTCAAGCCGGCGCGGGCCAACGCTGTTCGGCTGGGAGTACGGGTGCATTGTGGGGGCGATGTGATTCATGGAGGCCGCATGGAGAGTGGCCTTTATCACCACCACCTTCGTCATTTCGTCGCCTCATCACCTCATCGAAGGGCATCAAAAACAAAAATGGCATTGGGCAGACGGGCCATGTTGGGTTGTCCCCCTCCCTCCACATTTTTGGTTGTATCATGCGGTTCATCAAGATCATAAGAAAGATAAACAATAACTCACCTACAATTAATCCTTTCAAACCAAATAACTAGATTCATGGAAAGCATCAACATGGAATAAAACTCCTTCCTTTTGTTTGTCTAACGACATTCGTTGACGGATTACCAGAGTGAATACAAAGAAAAAGATTGTTAATGCAGAAGTCGGTCGTCGAAGACATCCCCCAACGGTTGAAGATTCGAGGAAGAAGTCGAAGAAGGTAGGCATTCTTCGTTCTTCATTCTTCATTGGGAGATGCGTTTATTCATTGGAGAACACTAATTATCCCATGCTCTCCTCCCAAAGTCTCTCCCCCCAATGAGAAACACCAAGCAAGAATAATAATAGACTGTCTATTATTTTAGATATTGGCATGAAATTCGAAGAGATGATTAAATTAAATAGATATGCTCCCCTTAATTAACTCATGGGTGTTGGCACAATTAATAAAAAGGGAGTTGGATCCATTTAATTAAATGATAGGTGGAGAGGCTCTCTCTCTCATTAATGAGGGAGAGATGAGAGGTTTTACTCTCCTCCATCAACAGGGGGTTTACCCCGTGTGGTCCCCACGACGTAACCTCTCGCAGGAGGTTATGTTTGGTGGGCCCCACTACCATAACCTCTCATGGGAGGTTAAGGTGTGGTGGTACCATAGACAACTTCCAAGATGAGGATTCAACTAACATTCATCCACATGGTGGCTCAAATAAAATAATGTGTTGCTGACTTTATTTTTTTTTAAAACCCAAAAACTCTCTTTTATTCTCTACCAATTGTCATCGAAGTGAAAGTATCCTTAAGAGAATACCAGCGCTGTGAGTTCAACAGTGCCCTCAAATTTCAATTTTGATAATCGGTTAAAATGTTATATTATCCCGCTCATACATTTACGGAACGTACCTAAACAGAACTTCAGAATTTGATTCCAGGCACACCAGGCCTTAAAATCACGCGTCGTCAGTTTTAACAGACTTGTAAAATTCCCATGTATTTATGAAAAAAATTAAAAGAATTTTTTGGTCTTTACAGTCTACCATTAAGACCCTCATATGGTGAAATATGTATAGTTTACAGATAATTATTATTATAAGAGAAATCGACTACATCCATGTTCCCTTTCCAAGATCCACTGAATCAAAGAACACTTGTTTGTAGGATATCCTCATGCACCATTATAGTACGTTACAAATACCCATCTATCAGTGGGTGGAAAGATGTACAGAATAATGCATGATTCCCAAGGGCTCTCCAGAATCCCATCAAGAAGAATAAGTTGAAGCATAAATCATGATCTAAAACTATAGTCCATGGTACTCCATTCTGATTGACTATCTCTCAAATGTGCAATTATCGTATCTTTTCTACATTAAAGGGTACCCTTATAGGTAAAAGATTCACTACCATTTTCACTCTATCAAAAATGACCGAAATAGTTTCATTCATCAAAATCATCTTTGGGAGAACCACCGAAAAATATTTTGTCACATTATCCCACTTCCATTTCCCAATAAGAAATGGTGGTAATAATGATCAAAGTCATTGATGCCCAACCATCACTAACTAAATAGAGATATATATTTTCACTAACCCGGGAGTAAATTTATTGTGTTGATCCACGAAAAATGTAATCATATGTTAATGTAAATTTTGGTCTATCCAAGAATATCCTCCCACTATGAGGCAAGAAATTCCTACTTGATCTCCTCACATATTTTCATAGGAACCATGACACAATTTATTATATATATGATATCATATTCATCTATAAACAAGCCTAAATATGTCTCCCCATCTTCAAAGATTAAAATCATGGATAATCACTATGGATCCTCATACTATCTATCCATGATCCTTATAAAAATCACATACCCAACTGCATCTGAATCCAGATTCATCTTCACATGACTCCCATGAACCACTAGATGCATTTCAGCAAGTATTGTCGTCATCTTACATGCTTTACTCTACTCCTGAACCATTTGCATTTTAGTATACCTATATAAGGAATCATCCACACTATCTCACCTCTCGATCATGTATTCTGGTTCAAATTCTCTAGAATTATTCTACTCAACCAAACTCCACTATCTAAGATTTAAATCAATCTGTGAAAATGTATATTTCAAGATCTTGTGATCTATATAAACTATAATATTTTCTCTTAAAATACATTATATCCATCACATAAGAGTATATACCTATTTATCCACCTCAAGTTGGTGTATGGGGTTATTAAATTTATAAGGCCTCAACTACAGAGGCCCATATTCCACAACTCTCTCTCCATGAACCAACATAGCTCCATGTCTGATCATCAAAGAATATCAATTAATTGTATCCTCATGACCAAACTCAGGATGGATCAAAGCTGGTTCTGATGAATAGTGCATCTTCAAATCCAAACAATATCTCTCACAAGTCTCTGACCATTCACACATTACTTCCTTATTTGTGAAACCTGAATGTGGTGTAAAAAATGAAAAATTACTATAATGAATCTTCAATAATATCTAGATAATCCTTTAAAACATTGTATATCAAAAATAATCACAGGTGGATCCCAAGATACCTCTACTTAAACCACAAATAGTTCCAATAACACACCTTCCACTAAGATAATGTACACCAATAAGGTTAACTTATCAATCCAAAACTAACACTTAGATTGTGTTGCATATATATAATTCTCTCTCAGTGTACTCTAGATGATGTCAATATGTTGTACATGATCATCACGAGTCTGAGAGTGCCCCAAGTTGTCATCCAAAAACACCAACATGAAATGATCAAGATATGGACGAAATATCATGATCATCAAATCTAGAAACACTACTTGGGAATTTTTCAACCCAAATAGCATTACAAAAAACACATAAATTCTATTCAAATTTATTAAACTTGTCCGTAGTATATCATAAGTATTTACTATCATCTTCTGATAACATGATCTCAAATAGAGTTTATGAGAACACACATGCTTTATTTAATTGGTCAAATAGATCATCGATAGGAAGAATTTTAATATTGGTTCTTCAATGTAAATTTGTTCAACATTTAGTAACATATATATTAGTGTATAATATCATTAGCCTATATTGTGAATCAAACCTGTGAATACCAATATTACGTACTTGGATAGATAAATCTTGTATCTTCCAATTCCTCCAACTATGTATTAATATCTTAATACTTATTCGGTTCCATTCTGTACGGTGGAATAAATACTAGGTCAACCCCTAGAATGATATCAATAGTGAATTTAAAAATTCTCTTATCTGATATCCTTGATAAGTATTTAAGAAAGTCATCTTGAATGAAATCCACTAATAGAGGAAAGAAATATTCCATAACACTCCTCTCATCTATCAAAATTCTAGAATCATGGGATATAAGATGCCCCTGTAACTGAGTAATTAGACCTGCTCGACCAGCCTAGATATCCCACTTTTTATGATGAATATACTTGTCACCCTTAGGATACAAAAATTTCACTCTCCTTTGGTAAGAATCGATGTGGGCTTGGAATGCGACTAGACAGTCCATACATTTAATTAGGTCCAAGCCATCCATATCATGAAAATAGATATCTCATAGGACTTTAGATTCCCCAACATCTAGTTACCACCAATTGTAAAGATAGATATCTCTAGACTATACTCTCAATGGTTTATCTATAGTCATTACCCCTCTCAAAAATTCCACTATCATGATGAATCCATTAACATATTTTGAGTAAATAAAAGAATTAGAGGCACCAATATCAATGAAGTCAGCAGATAAATTCAAATATACAAAAATAATAACTATCATTGTAAATGATCTTGGATTTCTTTCAAAAATTGTATGTTGTAGTGAATGTAATTGTGCTTCCCCTCTAACCTATGATGATGTCTAACTCCCCTAACTAGCACCAATCTATTGATTTGGGAGATCCTCTCTTGAAATACCATGCCCACTACCTCTACCTCATCATACATTATAAATCCTAATGACAACTCATTTTTGTGTAGATGATCATATTACAATACATTGGTTCTTCCAAACTACTCCTTCAGTAATAGTATATCGCTGCGACCATTAGTATTTTTGAAGATGGTTCCCCTACCATAATCTTGAAATTGTACTTTTGGTCATGAATATTGTTGAAGTTAGTGTCCCAACCTAAAACATTGATGATAGATCACAACAATAAGGAACTTTCCAATTTACCCTCTTATAATCATACTCTTCTTCCCACTTCATTTGATAAAGTTGTAAAAAATGTTCTTCATGTTCTTGGAAGTCACACCTCCTAATTATCTAGAAAAAACTTATTTTATTGTACTAATATCCTCCCTCATATTCCATTAAACTATGATATCTCGATACACCACTTCCATTCAATTATTTAGTCTGATGATATTCACATTGGACTTAATTTCATTTTTTATTGCATCCTGAAAATGTTTCATTGTATCTGGCTCAACCCTTTCTAATGTTTTAGAAAAAAAATTCATATCTGTGTAGCATCCAGAAATGTCCATCACTAACTTGGTTTCCTGTGTAACATTCATGGAATCAGTAGATTTATATTATCTTAGATTCTATAGATAGAATTGATCCTTGAACATATCCAAGTAGTCCTTCCCAAACGTATATTCAATATTTCTAGTTCACATCTGAATGTACCAACATCATTTCAATGATCCTCAAAGAATAAATTTATCCAACATGGCCCTCCTCGTAGTCAAAGTCTACAAATGGTCATTTATGGTCTCAATGTTCCCATCCCATGACTTATCTCCCTATGGTCCTCCCTATTTAGTAATAGACATATGGTGATGAAACTAGAACTCCTTTTTCATAATAGACATACTTTTCCTAACAAACCCTAGGACTCTTTATAGGAATTTCATGAAGACAGAGAATTAATACTAAAATGTATCCCCTTTAACATCTATGGGAACAATCAGTTACTCATGTTCCATAACTCTAAAAGAATTCTTAGGCATGTCCCTTGGATGTCCCATCAACATGTATCATGGAGGCGTAGTTTTTTCAAAACCAACCACATGTCTTAGGTCTCACATCATGAGCTTATAACATTTGCGTAAGAGGAAATAATCACAACAATTATTTTCCCACCACCTGGACACACAGTAAAAAAAGAGGTGCTATCGCAAACCCTAACTAACCCACTTCTAAGGTTTGGTTAAAAAGGTAAAAAAAATATCATAATCCAGTTTCTCATTTAGAATGCCAATTATTCTCATTTTGCATCATCTTAAAATCGAACTCAATTCAGGATAAGAATCATTTTTTATTTTAATCTCACAATAAGGATAACATCTCATGCTTAGCAACAAACCCATAACCCTTTTTCACATACATGCCTAAAATGATACATTTCAGAGTAACCTTGAGTTCATATAATGAATCAAGCAGACTCAACCCTTGGGATATTATGGGCTATAAATAAATACAATTTTTTTTTCAGAAACAATAATCTCACCACAACACAAGTGCACCACTCTATGCGATATATTATTCCACTATAACAACAATAAAAAATAACAAAAATCCTACCATGATTACTTTGTATTTCTGCCAAGCTTGAGTTTGCAAATACAATGCACAAGCTCATTACCATTCCCTAAATCTTCATAGTTTTTTATACCTTTCCTAAAAAACAATAAAAAAGAATAATTAAGAAAATATGGCCTTTGATACAACATTGTAACATCCTGAAATGGGTGCCACAAATCGTTTCCCTATGCAGGACGGTCATATGACATCAAGCATGAATCGCCGTATGCTGAAGGCTGTAGAATAAAAGCAAGGTTCTAGAAATTCAATCATGGGGAGAAAATAACATATTTTATTATAATAAAACAACAACAGAAATAAATAAGCAAAAACAGAATCTTATGTAACTAGAATAATACTCATGACACAATATAAACAAATAGAAACTGCAATAGTCAACTAAGAGGGAAAAAATTATATGCCAATAGAAGCGTCAAGTGTATATAATGAAATTGAAAATAAAAATACTATTACTCCCCATGTGGGTTATGAACCATTCATGGTTCCATCCCCTATGCTCCACCCCAATCAGCCACATATCCCATGCCCTTTCACATTATTCAGTCATGCAACAATATAATCTATTCTGGTACAGATAAAAAAGCCCAATGTGGGTATGATTGTAACACAATAGTCAACACCAGTCATGTATGAAAAAATTAAATTAAAAATATAGTTCATGTAGTTCTGTAAATACAAATGTACAATGAAATAATAAAAAAAATTCACATTTATATTTATTCTTATCTAAAAAAATTAACTCCATGTCTCCCAAGGATACCTATTCCATAATATTAAGTTCATATTATATATGTTCCCAAAGTGTTCCTCTTGTAACACAATATCATAATACATTATTATATCCAAATATCAAAATTTTCAAGGTTTTATGATATCTCAATACCTGAATCGGCTCATGTCAGAGTTCAAATATTCTCCTATGAGTAAATGACTCAGAGTTATATTTTTTTCATTCATTAAATTCACATTTCAAATCCACATTTCCCATGTTACCAATTCCATAAACAGAAGTATGATGACCATGTTACAATGCATACCCGTTAATTGAATGATCATGGTCCCACTATCTTTACTCATATGTATAATAACCATGTTACCATTTCATATTATCAATTTAGAATTAAAAAGTTTTCATTCACATTACTCTTAACTATGAATACAATGTTGTAATTTTTACATCACAAATTAAAATTACCACGTTCCCATTATTTGTAACATAATTTATTTAAAAATTAATTATCCAACCCATTACAATTACTAATTTAATAATTATTCAAACACATCCAGTACATTAGTTAAATCAACAATTAACTATGTGCATCATACAATTAATTAGTTAATATCACATTTCATCTTCCACAATTAATTTTTTACAAGAAATTATATCATTTTAATCACATCATTCTATAATTAATTCCAAAATTAATTATCTATATAATATAATCAGAGTCACGTTATTAATCTATAATTAATTATCTCAAAATAACTATTTCAATATCTCATAATTAATTCACTGATTAATTTTCTCAATTCAACCCATTCCTTTCGTAATCAATATCCCTAAATTAATAATATAATAGTTAATCCACAATGAATCATGATTAATTAAAAAATTAATCACCTATTACAGGAAAGATTCTATAAATCCATTGGTCAATATATTTCAGCCATCGCTTAAAAATCAATTTCTATGGGATTCTATAATTTATATGATTTTTCATATACATATAAAATCCATGACTGTATGAAATGGATTTATACCACCCACCTCTATTCGTTGACGGATGTTTTCCCATCATTAATCTCTAAAATCTGAGCATCATAATGATGTTGATATTAGTTCCAAATCTAATCACCTAAAATGAAATAATGATAAAAACATCAATATCTCACAATTAATGATCTAGATACATAATCATAGATCTATATCTCCCCACATATGTTCAGATCCAAATAAAAGAGGGATATATTCCATGATTAAATAAAGGATTGAAGAAATATGGGGAAAACATCATGATGAAATCTACTAATTGGGAAAGAGATGATCTTCAATTTAGATTATAAATCCTTATTAATGGTGTTTGGAAGGGATAGGAATCAATAGGGTCGATGGGAGACCCTGTCTTTTCCATTAATAAAGTAAAACCATGAGTTACAGCTGCATAGGAGGATAAAATTTCATTAAATGTGGAAAATGAGGGAGATCCACAATTTTAGGATATTACTGTTGAGATGCACATGTTTTAGTCACACAGTTTGATAAACCATGCACTAGCTATGTGTTATCCACAAATTTAATGGGATCTTCACCTGTAATATCATACCATGAATTAATCTCTGTGAAGTTACAACCTCAATGACCACTGATTAGAGTATTTCTCTTAGGCAGCTGCATAGTTCTTACAAACTGTTCAACAACAATGCACAACCTCCATTATCAATGTTTTTTTACATCACTGAAAAGCAATAAAAATATTTATAACATTTTATTGAATGGTTTAAAAATATTTATTTTTTTAAAATATATTTTGTAAAAGTGTTATATGTAAATTTTTAATTAAGCATTCAAACCACAATTAAACCATATTTTAGAGAAATTATTATTATTCAGGAAAATTTTTTATATCTAATTAGTCATATTTTAATTATCATAAATAGATAGTTAGTAAATGTGTACATTATATATATTTAAATATTTTTTAAATCATATTCATAAAATTATTTCTAATCGATGTGTTGTAAAAATAATATAAAATACAAATATTATTAATATAACATTTTTATATAAAAATCATCCTTAAATGTGACATAGGGGTCTGAAGAAAATAATTTTTTTATGTAACTAAAGATAAATAAAGTGATGAATTAAATTCAAGATAAAATAGATAATTTTTTACAATATGAAATTTAATTTAATGTTATTATTTTATAATTTAATGGTTTTAAATTTTTTCAACCTTGAAGAAAATGTGTCCTCTAAATTAAGACACGATTGCAATAATGAGTGGGTTGATATTAAAAATTAAAATTATTTAGAAACCCAGAAATAAAAGAGTTAATAAAATATCCTTTTAATATGATAGAAGGTTATGTACAATTGTCATTTAGAATATTCCCAAAAAAACTTTTTGTGTTTGATATAATAGGATAGAAATGAACTCATTGAACTTATAGAGAAAAATAATAACCAAATAAAGATAAAATGTGATAAGGAAAATTTATCCCACGAATTTGGGGGATACAGTGATGGTTAACTACAATAGAACCATAAATGTAATAGGTTTAAAAAATGAAATTGTTATCACTATAAATTATTTATATTGTTTGTCATTTTATTTCAATATCCTTTTTATTATAGTCGATGAATTATTTTATAGTCTACAAAAATATGGATATACACTATCATGATATATTCTTATTTACCATGTACAATTGAATCCTATTTTTTTACTTTGAACAAATTCCAACTAATTACTTACACGATGAAAATAATATTATATTTTTTTTCCTGATTCATATACATTTACATTAAATCAATCATAAGATCCATAAAAAAGTGACATGCCATTTTGTGTGTCTAAAAAAAATATTATAAACCAATATGTTTTTATATTATTATTATATATAATAAATTAATATCTAAACATCTAAATTAAAACCACCAGTTCATTAATAATATCTATCTTAAAATTAAATTTTGTAAAAAAAAATCACAATAACTATGCAAAAAATAGGCCATTGGTAGGCACGAAACAATTATCATCCATTGGCCATGAGTAAATTTCCCATTAGAATTCTGTAAATAATGGTTTGTATCCCAGAATATTGTTTTTAAATTTTTAAAACTATATATAAATCTAAAATCATTCCCAAAAGAAATTTGTTTGACATCATTATTATAAAAGAACCCACTAAATAATCATTTTACTTTGTCCTTCCATTCAATTTTCTAAAAGGTCTATTATTAGTATTTAACTATAATAAAAAAATCATTAATTATAATGTTAATAATAAATGTTATCAATACCATAAAATTTATGTCTATAAAATTAAAAGGCATTATTCTAAAAATCGATTTTCCACTGAACATAAAAATTCCATAAATCTCTCCCAAAATATACTTACTAGTGTGACACTCCTACCACAAAAATTTTCAAATCGGGTGTTTAATAAATTGAACATATTATCAACCATAAATTCATTACCACGATGGTGTTAAAAAGGATTAAGATATTGATTAATTTTTTACATCTCAAATTTTACAAAATCCATAAACAATTTAGTATTTTTATAACAAAAATATCTTTTTTTGACACATCTCAATTGTATTATTCTTAAGTACCAATACAATAATAAATAATCTATTTCATTTCAACATACATCCATACATGGTTATGGTTATAGCTCATTGCATTTATTTCCATTATCTATTAAAATACTTAATAATGGATTCTAATAAAAATGGGAATTATCTTTTGAGTAATTAACATTAGTGTTAAACTAGGTGTTCAGTAGGGCTTGTTTTTGTATATTATCCAACTGTAGATTAAATAACATCATGACCTTTAGAATCTATTACCTTTAGCTACATCTCTTTTATAACATATATCCGATTTAGAATACTAAGAGGAGTGTTTTTCCAAGAATAAACGTATAACCTCATACATACCAAAACCATAGGAAGATCATTTATAGTTATCCTTAAACTCTATCATAGGGATATGTACCCTAATCATGGTTATACTAAATTTAGTTCTTGAATCTTCTACTAATCATTCTCTGATACACATTCTAGTGAACCTAAACCCATTAAACTAAATATAGGTCCTTATATTATTAAATTTTCATAAGACACATGGAATTTCATCAGAATAAATTGAATCTGTTATTGTTATATATTAAATAGTAACATATATTAGTCATTCATTAAAATTTATCAAAACTGTAAAAAAGTAATTATTTTTAATTTTTATAATAAAATTATTCCATCATTAATTCTCATTCATATCATTCATAGTAAACAACATGTAGCCCATGAGAATTGAAAAAAATTTTGGGGAGACATAATTATTATTAAGGGTTGTATTTTGTAAAATAAATCACAAATCGATACAAAAAAACAATATTGTAATGTAATAATTGAAAAAATTTGGGATATAATATATAAATAGAGAAGGAATAAAATTTGGTGATAATATCATTGAAATAATCTCATGAATATTAATCAATATATACTGTTAAATAACTATAGTCAAATTCCATTTAAATAACATTACTGTATGAACTGAAAGGTAATAATAAATACAGAATGTTAAATAATGGAAATCCCATTCCATTTATTAATAATCTGAGAATGAAACTCTTCTAGAGTGAAGAACATTGTGAAAATCCTTATAATAATAATCATAAATGAATTTAATGAAATTAATAATTAATGTATTTTATGTTACATAAGAACATGTTACCTATATATTCATGATATATCCTCAAGGCAGTTTAAATCATATTGGGTGATAACAAATTTAGATGACACTATCCCACTGATTGGTTCCATGAGACTACCAATGCATTGAAGACGTTTAATTAACCACTCCACTAATTATGTATATAATATCCAATGTATTCCACTTATATCATGCAAGGTATTTAATTCACGATCATTATTTATTATGATTTAGTATCTCTATTGAGTAAAGGATACAAATTTTACAATATTTCACAAATTAGTCAAATAACATTTAATGTAGAAAACTATGTGTGGATGTGATATACATATAAATAAATATACCTATCACTTGAAAATAATATATTTTTTAATGAGTATTACAATACCAATTATCCTAGGAAATTGATTAATCCATTGAAATTTTAATGGATACTAAAATAAATCACGGAGATGAATGTAGTAATGTTCCTTGGATAAAGTTATCATAAACCATTCATATAAATAGTAAGGTTGACATTAAAATATACTAAATAGAGTAAAAATAAAATTACTTTTTATATTTATTAATATAAATTCCATAAAAATATATTTACAAACATTCATGAAGAATAGATCCTTTTAATTTATAAAAATTTTCGAATTTTTTTATTTGAAAATCACTTTTTGGAACTTTCTTCTAAAAATATATACTAATAAACGTACAGTGTATGATTCAATGAAATGATTTATATGGTAGTGGGGAATTATATACTTTTAATAAATGTAAATAATTTCACACATTTGGTATTGTTCGTAGGATATGAAAGTTACTTGTCCTGAAAATGATAAGATGATTCTATTAACATTTTTTGATAAAACCAAACCATGATTTTTTTTTAAAATACATAAATTTACATTGTAAAAAATTAAAGAGACAATATGGGTGTAAATTCCATTGATAAATTAATTTCAGAATATTAAAAACAATTATAGTAGACATGGTTTTTTGAAGAAATTAAATTTACATCAGAATAGTGAAATCATTTCAGGTTTTCCTTTAAACATTTCTAAAACATTTTAACAACCAATGAGGGAAAAATATATTTTTGACACGAAAATTTAATGATATATAAGATTAAAAAAATGTGTTTTTAAATGATAATATAATTTCTATCAACTAAATTTGGATAATGAATTATGTCAATTAGAATGAGATTTTTGAACATAACTATTACAATGATTATAATGTTGATGTGAGAATAATACAGTGATTTAATTATGTGAATGAAATATAATCCAAAAAAAATTAGTAATAAAATATTATTTAAAAAAAATCATTACAAACATAATATTTTCATGTAATAATCAACGATGAATAAATTTATCCCAATGTGTGGAAATTTATTTAAGAAAGACCTTATACAATTGGATGAACATTCAATAATCTACTACCACCAAAAGAAATGTCATTATTTTCAATGAACTATTTGTGAATGATTAGAAACCCATTAAAAATAGTACCTGAATCTGTATTATTTTCAATGAAACACTTATTCTATGAAAAATTATCAATAATTGTGATAGATGAAATGGTTCCATAATAAATAGTTTTGGTGGGAACTCCCGCTGCTCAATGATAAACTTTTATGGGATGGTAATTTGTGATGTACTACTTCTTGTTAACCCATAACCATCTTCAAATATATATTTGTGATGAAATTCAAGATCAATTAAAAATACCTCACACCAAAAGACTATTTTCGGCGGAATTAATTCCTTCACAAATAGTTCGTAGAAAAAAATATATTCATTTTACCTACATGAAAACTTATTCTTCCTCATATATTCTTCCTTATATCCCATACAACATTCATGAATCCTCTTCTCCTCCACTCCACAGCATCACACCACTTCACCACTCCACTTCACAACTCTACCATGCCACCCCACGACCCAACCACTCCATAAGTCCCTCTCATGCACAACTGTTATGTTATACTTCCTCGTGTCTCCTAACTATATGAAACACCAAAAATGGTTCTTTATTTAATTTTTCATATTTATTTTGGCTGATAGATGTTATTTATAGGCTCTACATAACTATGCTATCATTATTTTTTCATATTTTCTTTCATTGATGACAATAAGAGTTTTGTGAAAATTTAGGTTAACAAAATTGATCAATTTTTATTAATTTTTCATATTTAGGGGTAATAAAAATTTATTCTTCCCCATATAGATTTTATGGTTCTTCACTACATTTTTTAATTTGATTATTCATATTTTTCTCAATATTTGATCTTTTGATTAAATATTTATTTTACATGGTGTTTAAGACTTTTTGAATTTATTATGTTATATTAATATTTGAAATTGGATGATTGTCGAAATATTATAGATTTTTGTAATTTTTTTATGTATAGTGGTGGTATTATTTATGATTGATGAAAATTTCTTATTCATTGTTTTTTGAAAACCATATGATTGGCTTTTTATTACATGATTTATTTTTAGTCCAACACTAGGTTGAGTATTTTACAAATCATACTTTTATCTTCTCTATTTATTATTCCATATTTATTTTTATAATTGTATTTTTTGGTGTGTTTATAAACTACTATAAATTATTAGAAAATTAAAAAATAAATAATTTAATATATTCGAAGTCACATGAAATAAAAATTTTGACTTACAATTATACATGATTGACATTAATTAATTATTTCTACAACCTAAAACATGAAAATTCTATGATATACACATTTCTATTAACATATAATATATTTTATTAATTTATAATAAAATATAATAATTTTTTTACTTTTTAATATTTTTGATTTTATTCTATTGTTTTTATTTTTTTAATATTTTTATTGATTACTAATTTTGTAAATAGTTTTAAAAGTTTCAATTTCTTAATGATATATAATTTTATTTGATTTCAATTAATATAGAAATTTTCAAATTATTATTAATTTATTCGATTATATATATTTTAATGAAATGATTTTATTAATATTTTTTCTAATATATTTTAATATTATATAATATTTTAAAACATTTTTATATTTCGTAAATATATCTAATTAATTTAAATTATATTTATTTATTAATAAAAATTTAAAATTATTTATAATTATGTGAAATATTTTAATATTTTTATTGAATTGAAATTTTTTAAATTATTTTCTATTTTTTTTATTTTTAATGATTTATAAATTATTTAAAAATTTCAAAATTGGTATTTTTTTGAATTATTTATAATTACTTTAATATTTTTAAATATTTCTAATTGTTTAAAAAATTTATTTTTTATACTTAGTTAAAATATATTATTTTTTCTAAACATTTTAATTAATTTGAATTTTTTATTAATTTTAATTATTTTTTATTTTATTTGAGGTTATTATTTTTAATATAATTTTACAAAATTTTTATATATTTATAAATATTACAATTTTATGTTAATTTTTTTAATTATACTATAATATTTTAATTTATTTGTATTTGTTTCAAATTTTAAAGGATCTCAAATTAATGTAATATTTTATAATTATTTTTGTAAAAAATTTGAATTTTAAATTACTTTTAGTTTTTGAAATTATTAAAAAAAATTAATGATTTTTTGTATTATTTAAAATTAGTAATATTTTTATAATTTTTGTAAATTTTATAATTATATTTTAATATTTTTAATTTTTTAAAATTTAAAATTTATTTTATATTTATGTATTTATTTATGAATGAATTAAATTTTTTAGTTATATTATATAATGTTAATATTTATAACGATTTTTAATTTTTAATTTTGTTTAAAAAAAATTTAATATATATTGTAAACAAAATTCATTCTAGTTTGATGTATTTAATATAAGATCAATATTTAAATATATAAAAATTTATAATAAATTATTTTTTATTATATATAATTAAATTTAAATATTTTCATTTATTTTCATTTATTTATTTTTTAGATTTTAAAAAAACTATATTTTAAGACGGAATATACGTCCTTCTATTTTTTTAAATTACAACTATTATTTTCTATGTATGATTCATCTGTCACAAATAATCACTATTTGAGACAGACCGTTGCAATTAACCACAATTGTGATGCCGTTTTTGGCGACAGACTATTTCTAATGGACTCCCGTCGCTAATACTACATTGCAACTATTAAAAAAATTGTTTTCTATATAGTGGTTTTAAACATGTTATTAACATTATATAGAACCATATTTATATTTATATTAACATTTATGATCCTTTCGTTACAAATAGTCATCTGCTCAATAATTATCATTCATTATTTTTACTATTTGGGGTCTTTATGGCCTGGTTTTTCTCTAGCCTCTTTTGTCAATAAGGATTTGATTATTTCACATATTATGTAGTTATATATACTCAAGAATATTAATAATGAAATTATTATTATAATTTTAAATCAATATTATATTTATAACAAATTATGAATGATGGTTATAAAAATGGATGTATCTAACAATCATGGAGATAGTATGTCTTGAGTTAGAGGATCTAGTATTTCCATTTTTAACTGATCATTCTGAAAATTTTAAGAAACATTTTACCTTATTATAAAGATCAAAATATCATTAATAACATATTTTTTATTTATATATACAATCAATATGGATTTGTGATTAAAAAGAGTGACATCCCTTCATGAAGGTGGTAGTCCAGATGTACACAAATGATGTTATCATCATTATTTGAATAAAATCGATGGAAAGAAAATAATATATATTAGTTACTAAGATTTAAATCTATGTAATGAATAAAATAAGTATTTCAGGTATATCAAATACAATCAATAACATTACCATTATTAATTTTCTTGCAAATTATTAATGAATGGAGAATCACATCACATCGCATGGCGATAGTCCTCCGTACACATGAGATACGTTATCATATCTAGTATAAATTTATATATCTCATATAAAAACACCATTTTTATAAATATGTTTTATATATCATATATTTAATTTATATCCACCAATGTACCGAACCATGAAATTTTGAAAATAAAAAACATGCGACATCGGTTTGCAAGGTCGTCTTACAAATTATTGTAGAACAAAGATTTTCTAACCCATTAGATGGCATTCATGATTGTTTTAGGTCATATACATATTTTTGAAACATTAAATTATACGGGATATAATTAGTTAATTATATCATTAGGGTTTAATATATATTGATAGTGGTGGAGAATGAAAAAAAATAAAGACACTTATTGAAGAACATTTCCTCTTTTTCTGTTATCCATACTATGATATAATTGAATCATATCTAGGATTTCATTTTAAAAAAAATCTTCCATGAGGGAGTTAAAGTTGATTGGGATGTTATTTATATATGACTCGGATGAACCAATGTGTTTTTAATTTGTGATAAATGTATAAGAGTCATTTCACTTTTATAGTTGAGGATGTGTGTCATTCTAGAAAATACACAAAAGTATTCATTATAAAGAGGAATATAATACATAATGTTTCTAAAACATTTAAAATTAATGTTAGTTAGGTATGATATGGGTTATCCACACCCCCACTTACATTAAAGCTTTTATTTTAAAAAAAACATCTCATAACTTCTATGTTTCCTTATTTTTAGCATTTTAGGATTTCACTATGTTGATTAGTTTTCAAGCATATGTAATTTATCTCTTAATAATAAATAAAAACCATAAATATTATATATTTTAGTCCTAATTAATTTATATATGAAATAAAATTTATCAGATTAAAATCATTTTTGCCTTGATTATTTATTTTTACCAAAGCATCTGATTGTGAAAAAAATTTACTTTTACTATGATAATATAGTTTTTACTACATTGGGAAATATATATTTATGAAAAATGAAATATTGATGCAAGAATAATATAAATTATATATCACATTTTTGAATTCGGTATAATTAGATATTTAAAATTACTTAAAAAAATAATTAATTATAAAATAACAATAATGTCAATGAAGACATTATGTAATTAAATTAAATTTAAATAAAATATGAAAACAATTATGGAATTAAAACATATTAAGTTTAGACCCATGTTAAAATAATGTATATATATATATGATTTAATACGTCAATTCTTATAATTTAGGTCACTTTTATAATTTTTTTAAAATTAGATATTTTTTCGATATTTTAAATAATTACACGTTATGATTTATTATTACTTTTATGTAACTAGTTCATCTATAAAAAATAAATTTAAATTATCATTAATATAAAACTCATTTAAATTTCAAAATAATACATATAACCAAACTAATATATCATTTTTCATAATCTGAAAAATTTATTGATTTAAAGATAATGTAGAGTATCATTTTTTTCTTTACATAACATATAATACCGGTTAATATAATAGGAAATTTGGAAGGAAATTTTGTTTTTTTATAATTCGATTTCTACGATGTAAATTAAATAATTCAAAAATAATAATAAAATATTATTGGTCATTTATAATCATAATATTCTTTTTTGTTCCCCTGATAAATGAATTTTTACATTAACTGAAGAATTTAGTTTTTACAACATTAAATATTTTATATATATTAAGTTATCCATAATATATAATATATATAATTATGATTCAAAATATTATGTCTCCTCTTCCAAATTCAACTTCCAAAAATGGATTACATTATTTTAAAAATAATACACCAGACATGATAATAAATTAGTTTATTAATGTGAAATGGTCAATAGTTTGAAATGTATTAAAATCATTATTTGACATAAAAATGATTCTAAAAAAATGGATTTATTAACATCAAATTTAACTACTATTGATCTAAAATAAATTAAAACAATAATCTGACACTTTAAATTATTTAACTCAAGAGGAAATTTTTAATTAAAATACAATATTTTTCATAATTTGTTAAAAAACGAAACTTCTTTGAAAAGTACTAAAATTATCAAGAGTTTATTTTTCCGTAACACATTAAATAATGTTTATTAAATTTTCAAATAAACTTCATAAAAGTGGTGAAAAATTATATTAAATTAAGTTTTTAAAGTATCGTTAATCCACCTTTTAGAAAAAATCTTATTTGATGAAAGAAATTATTTTGTTTTACATGATTATTTTTTTTATATTGAATAGAAAGATAATAAATTCCTCTATACTATATTTTTCAAATATTTATAAATATTATTCCTAAAAATAATTACAATGGATATGTGATAACTATCATTGTAAATAACAATATTTATAATATTTTATTTTCCAATAAAACATGTCCTTGTGTGTGATGAATGTTTTTTATGATGCAGATTTTTTAATTATTGTAATATAAAATTATTGTTTCATGTTATGAATAATAATATAATTTTTTCATGACCCGTATAGTAATAAAAAAATATAATACATTGATAATTTTGGGGTGTTACCGGTTGATTGTGATGGATTTAATATACGAAATATTTTAAAAGTGTAATTGATATCAAGTCAGTGTGAAAAAAGTGGGTGTGTGTTGGGATTATTATCCACTGATATATTTAATTGTGAATAGTTTGGAGTGTCACTATGTTAAAAAATGGGGAGTCTTCAACTATTTGTCTATATAGTAAATGTTATGTGTGAAATGGATAGCGATTAACTAAGATTACAAAGTGTGACTCCGATTTCATTAAGCATTAATGAAAATTATTTATTGAGAAATGATACAGGGTTGGAAGGTTGTAAATGTGAGTGTGGTATTGTTAATATCTACTCACAATAATATTTTTAAAATGGTAATCCAGTCAATGGGTTCAAAAAGGATGAGTATAATGGAATTAAATTATACACATAATTTAATGACTGAAAAGGATAGAGAGTTTCAATGTTCTCAATGAGTAAGTCTGATGGAATTAATCTATACACAAAAATTTACATGTAAAAATGATATGGATAATCTGGATTAACAAAGGGTGAGTGTAATGTAATTAATATATGCACATAATTTTATGTATTAATATTTATGTTTTTATATATGTTCTCAAAGAGTGAGTGTCATGGCAATAATCTATACCCTCATTCCCTATTCCGACCTAGTTGTAAAGAATCCATGTTCATAATAATAATAAGAAAAATGTTTTTGATTGGGAACCATTTTTATTTTTTAATTGAATTTTCTATCTTTTTGAGATTTTAGAATATTTTTACATTGTTCTTCAATTTTATGCCATGCTTATATTATAATGTCTCCATTTTATTTGTATTATTTTTTAAATATTACATAGAATTATTTTGAGACTAGACCTTTTGATGGCATGAAATTTTTTGGCCCAGAGTGCCCGGGAAATTTTTTTAAAATAAATTAATAATTTAAAAAGCGTGCTTGAGAAATTTTCCTATAAAATTTAAATAACATTTAAACGGGTTCCCAGGTAAGTAATATGAAGGCACAGTTGCATTCCGAGTTGTGAATATACAATTGGAGGGGCCAAATATCGACCAGTGTGGGTCGGCATAAAAATTCTGTTTTAGACGTTTTAGAAGGAACAATTTAGAGGAAATAAAATAAATTAATAATTTATTTTATTTTAAAATGATTCCCTGACGCAATGATGATTATTTTCTATAAATGAGAAATCACACAGTGTTAGACTCATAACCCTATTATTAACCCCTAGTGTCCTCTAGAGCTTTAGAGAGGATCCATCCTTGGAGGATTTTTGACCAATGTTGACAAATGATGACATGTGGATCGTTGCATGATGATATCGAATCCCGACTGACTACCGATCTTCATTTTCTTCGAAGATAGAGTTAGGGGTTGGTTATTTCGATTCTTCTTTTCCAAATGATTTGATTAAAACGACGAACATGGATTAAACCCCAAATAGGTTGATTCACAGACCATACATTCTTGATGGAGGGTTATTATTTTCGGTTTTTTTGAGATTTAGATTTGGGAGATTGATATGATAGTATTTTTTTATCATTTCATTCTCCCTGTTAAATATGTTTAAAGGGAGTGGATCAACAACGTAACGAACGACGGTGGAGGTTTATTCCTCAATTTGGTTTATTGGATTTTCATTCTCTTTTAATCATGTTATTCTCCTTCTTCGTGGGGAGACGAACAATAGATTGATGCACATCCATTTCACAATGCAAGAATCCCATATTAATGAGCTGACATAGAAACAACCTAGTAGATGTATGTGGATGGAAGATGATGAATCATATCAGATCAGGAGAGACTGTTCTTCAAGCGTTCTTCGCATGGGTGGAATAATACAAGTTTTCAGAGCCGATCACAGGTCTGAAACCAAAGAAATCATCTACGTGATGTCGGGGCAACCAAAATAATTGAGTATCATGGTGATCAGGTGGCTGGATCGAAGAACAATGCATCCCCAAGAGTGCCAGACAAAGAACTGTGTATTTTGGAAATTTTTGAAGAACATAGCATGTATCCCTAAGAACATGTCATGTGGGACTGGCTCAGCGGTGACTAGGGTTTCTCGATACATGAAGAAATGAAATGGAATTTGTTTCTAAAGATCATAATGTGTGGGTCCTTATGTGGAGTCGGCGTGTATCTCAAGTGATACACGGACACTGGATGCCACACGACCACACTAGGCCGGTTGCATGGGATACCCCATGTACTGGTTACATGGGATGGTGAACACGAGATAAAGCCATGTACATGTACATGACCACATACACGGATCTGTCCACAATTACCCGGACACGGCGTGTTATCTATAATACACACAATGTACTGACCTTTCTACAAAACAAGTCTTGCGACACGAGTCGTTGTACATGGGCAGTACCCGGGGTCATAAGACATGGCGTGTGACACCTTTACATGTTGGGTACTTTTCTGTACATGGCTTGATCTTCTTATCCACCTTATCTTGTACGTGATTTGTTTGGGTTAGTACCCCTTTTTCTCTTTCCCTTATTAGTTATGTATCATTACCTTTTTAAATATTATGATCTCTTCGTCATGACTTTCCATGACAGAGTCAGTAATCCCTCTGAGAGGCCCAAAGAGAGATTCTCTATCAATTCTTAACCCTAGGTAGTGTCAGGTATTGATGTGACTATCCCCACAGGGTGCTGATCCTCCACTTAGTTGGTGAATCTGGATGAGACATAGTATCGGCCAAGGCCCTAATAGCGATTCTCATTAGTGTATCGTGATCTTTCCCCACTTAGAAGTGTGTTCTCCTTGAATGAGTGTATCGATATCCCTTGTCTTTTCCCGACAAACAATACTTCTTGGATGAATGTCATTAGAGCTATAAAACTCGTGGAGTGGGTTCTCTCGGATGAGTGCTTCATGGAATCTTCAAAATGAATCACTGGAGGGAAATGCAGTTGTGTGACCTATCTCTAGACTATGGGTCTGGGTTTTGAGTAAATTTGGTCTGTGTTACTTTTGTTATATGTTTAGTCGAATTATACCTTGAAGACTTGACCGTACATTTACTTTGTGTATTTTCTTTGTGGTTTTTGGGGTCCTCTACTGAGTATTTCTATACTCACTACTACATAGGTTTTTCCCACATATGTCGTGTCGTGGGCAGATGAGCAGCCTTTTGATGGAGTCGAGGGAGGAATAGGATAGGACTGAGCTTTTTGAGCTCTCTACAGGCCGAGGTGTTCCTACGGCTATGAACAGCACTCCACGTACCTTTTTATTATTATAGTTTGTACTTTTTAGTTTTTAAACAATTCTTTTTGCTGGGCTTGTATTTTGGCCCAATTTACATTCAGTACTTTATTTATCATCAAACGATGTGGGTTTGGTTTTAGTTATTATAATTCATTTTATTCCCTAGTGGATTTTTTTCATTTCTACATTTTTGGGCTTGGAGATGTGTGTGTACATGAAAATATGTAATTCCTCTCATGATAGTAATATGCCTACTCGGTTCTTTCTCCTACCAATGTCTAATTAGAGGCGGGCTTGGGGAGTCATTATGTGGGCCCCAGTATAATGGGTCGCGATAGAGGGGTATCAGAGGTGGCTTGTTCTACCATAGAACCAAGAATCTGTGAGATTGGTTTGGGGAAATCGGGTTTTAATTTTCGAGTTCATCTTTTGGCCAGAGACACCAGTGCTAGTGCGGACTGCTGACATATCCATAAACTATGACTCTTATAACCTTATTTAAGACATGGTATATGAAAAATACTAGTGTTTGGGAGATAAGAGTTTGGTACATTCATCACATAGGAACGGTTGGTGTTTTCCATGTCCTTTGTGTCTGTTATCCATATATAATATTTGAAAATGGTATATCTTCCTCCATGAAGGATGCCTCCTCAGCACATACCAGCTAGGATTCTGTAGCATGATCACGATGATGAAACCCTCAGTGACGAGGCTTTGATACAGGTATCGGTTTTCTAGGTGTTTCCCTTAGGTGGTAAACATGTTATACCACCACTATTGGAATAGCCCATGGTACCTTTAGTAATAACCGAAGAGGGGAACAGACTGAGAAAACTCCAAGAGTTCTAGAGACAACAACCCCTCACGTTATGAGGCGAGTCTGACACTCAGGTGGCTATGGACTAGATTATGGTAGGGACCCATTTTTTTGTCTCGTGAGGACACTAACAGACTAGATGGTGATCCTAGGAGCAATCCATCATCACGGTTTGGTGGGAAGATGGTGGAGTCTGACCACACATACTCACGAGGAGGAGACTATTTTGTGGATGGAATTTGAGAGACTATTTTGGGAGGAGTTCTCCATAGTTACACTAAGTGAAGTGCATATCTAGGAGCTCCATCAGCTCTAGTAGGGAAAGTTTATGGTGGAAAATTATTCATCGAGGTTTGCCAACCTTTACAGGTAATCAAATGATATGGTCATGAATCAGTACAGTAGAGCTTGAACCTTTGAGAGAGGTCAATGATAGGACATCCATGCTGGTGTAGTTCCTCTATGATTTTCTATTTATGTTAGAGTTCTCGAGTGAGCCTTGGTGATCGAGATATTTTGTGCAGATTTGAGACAGTCGTTGACAGTTAGCAGCAGGTACACAGGTGCGGAGACCTTGGTAGTATGGATCCGACATCAGGCTTAGTGATCAGGATGTGGGATACGTCTTCGGAATACCTAGGATAGGGGATTGACAATCAAGGGCTCTTAGGCTGGATCCAGTCATCCTATGGAGAGGTGATTCTACTCGTGCGACAGTAGGGGACATCTTGCTGGAGATTGTCGGACAAATTGAGCTGCTGACAGGGAGGTGGTGGATGGACCACCAAGGAAGAGGATGAGAGTGCAGTAGACAGACCCAGGAGGCAGTGGATGTGTTAGAGGAGTAGGGAGAGAAACAGATGGTGGTAGATGCATCGATCCACTTCCACCACCACCTCTATGAGGTCCGCACATGGCTTAGGGAGCTGGGGGATTGGAGAGGGCACAACTTCATGCATTACAGGAGTACGACCGAAAGACTCAAGGGATGATCCAAGTTACAAACTATGTCTTCTCAACCTTAGATGTGGTAATTCTAGACACATGTTCCAGTCATTCCTTCTTTGCCACATGTCTTTCAGGAAACCATGGGATTACGGTAGAGCCACTAACTTGATTCTTATTCTTGTAGATAGCCATGGGAGGAGACTCAATTATCACGTACATTTGAAGATAGTGTGATCTTACCAATGGAATTGAGAGCTTTGGTTGGAACCTATTGTTGACATCATCAAAGCCTTATGAGGCCATTCTTAGTATGGAATGGTTATCCTCAGCATATGCCCAGATTGATTGTTTTAGGTGAAGAGTGTAGTGAGTCTGTAGTGATGGGACGAGGTTTTCCTTTTCCAGTTAAAGGGAGACTTAGGAAGAACATAATGTGCACATTTGTAGGAGGGTACAACAAATCAATCAGGATTTGGATAGACTTACCTTCGATTTTGAAGATATTGTGAGCTTCTAGTTCCCAATAAGTGTGGAGGAGTACAAGGATGTCTTTCCCGAAGATGTTCTGAGACTACCTCCCCCCCCCCTGGGAAATTGACTTCTTCATCGAATTACACCACAGGATGGCATCGATTTCTTCATCAGTATATCGGATGACTCCAGCAAATCCTCAAAAGACAAGGGTACAGTTAGAGGATTTATAGAGAAATGGATTTGTGAGACCTAGATTTCACCCTGGGCACCCTTGGGTTTGTTTTCCAAAAAGGTAGTTGGGAGTTTGAGGTTGTTCATGGATTACCAGAACCTGATCTTGGTGATAGTGATGAATAGGTATCCAGATGATAGGGGCATAGTGTTTCACAAAGGTTGACCTTCGATCTGGTTACTACAAGTTTCGAGTACGAGACAAGGATATACCAAAGATGGCTTTCAGATGCTGTTATGGTCACTATGAGTACTTGGTGATGCTTTTCGCATGACTAAACCCTCTGTAGGGTTCATGGGACTGATGAACCATATTATCCAACCAATCATTGTCTGGTTCATAGTGGTCCACATCGATGATATCCTTGTGTACTCGGCGTCAGAGGAGGATCATGCGAGACACCTGCGGATGGTTCTAGATGTACACTGAGAGGACCGACATTATGGGAAGCTCTCAAAGTTCCAGTTCATGATTTAGGAGGTCCACATTCTGCGACATGTCATTTTAGTATATGGAGTATTTGTGGACCTCGACATGATGGTGTAATTTTTGGCATGGGATCCACCTCAGAGCATGGTCAATGTGTGAAGCTTCCCTGGGATGGGAGGATATTACCGAATATTCATTTTAGATTTCTCTTGAATATCAACAATGATGACAGCCTTGAACAGGAAGAGTATACCCTACATATGGATGGAGATGTTCCAGTAGGATTTCGAGGGGTTGAGGTAGAGTTTGACGTGATCCCCAATCTTTAGATTACCGAAGGATGGTGTTGAGTACATAGTTTTCTGCGACGCATCGGGGATCGGGCTTGGCTATGTTTTAGTGAGATAGAAGAATTGATTTCTTATAATTCACACCAGCTTAAGACACATGAGAAAAACTATGCAACCCATGATCTTGAGTTGGCATCTGTAGTCTTTGCGTTGATGATGTTGTGACAATACCTTATGGGTGAGTGGTTCATCATCTACTCTGACCCCAAGAGCCTCAAGTACATCTACTAGTAGAAGGATATGAATATACGACAGAGTTGTTGGCTAGTGTTTTTCCATGACTATGATATAAAGATCTTCTATAATCAAGGTATGGAGAACAAGGGGCAGATTCACTTAGAACAAGGTCAAACTCGCAGCTGTTGAGCGAGGCGACAGAGCACATAGACACATTGTAGTTATCCATCATGGATAGAGAGAATACATCTTACCATTAGACGATGGTTGTCACCCATCCACTCTTACAAGGATTTTGGGAGTCACAGCCTGGGGAAGTCGACTGTGAGGCATTAAGTGCTCAGTTATCAACAGGTCATGCTCCTCAAGGATATTCTCAAGGTGGGGAGCACATACATTTTTTCAAAAAACACACTGTTGTACAAGTGGAATTACAGAAGGAGGTCCTATGGGAGTTTCATAAATCCTCCTTGGTGGTAAATCCTGGAGTGGTGAAAATGTACCATGATCTACGACGATAGTTCTGGTGGTTAGTCCTGAAGAAGGTAGTATCAGAGTGCATTTCTCAATGCCTTATGTTCCAGCAGGAGAAGTCCGAGAACCATGTTCTAGCGGTATTAAATCACACCTAGAGGTTTCAAAGTGGAAGTGGGATTGAATATCTATGGACTTCGTAATAGGATTACCAAGAACGTCCAAGGGAATGATTCCATCTCGGTGATCATTGAACGAATCACCTAGTCGGCCCACATCCTAGCTATCTGAGAGTATAGTTCCTTTGAGATCATGGGACGCCACTATGTGGAGGAGATAGTTCGGCTTTATGGAGTCCCAATGGATATAGTATTGGATCGAGATGCCAGCTTCACATACCATTTGTGGAAGGGAGTGCAGGCAGCTTTTGGAACTCAGCTATGCTTGAGCACAACATTCCATCCCCAGACAGATGGTCAGATGGAGTAGACCATTCAGGTTCTAGGGGATATGTTGCGGGCATGTACCTCATACAATTGTCACATTTGGTAGTACCAACAACGACTAGAGATTTTTTCATATAATAATAGATAACACTCTTCCGTTGGAATGGAACCGTTAGAGGCCTTAAATGGGAGACCATGTCAGTCACCGCTTTTCTAGACCAGCCTTAGAGAGTCAGCACTCATGGTTCCATAGATGGTTTGGGATACCATCGAAAAGGTGAAGATCATCTTGGAGTAGATGAAAACTTCACAAAGCCGTAGAAGTCTTATGGTGATAGACTACATTTACCTCAAGAGATTGAGGATGGATACAACGTCTTCCTTATGGTCTATGATTGACAAGGGTTGTAAGGATTTTTTCAAGGCGAACGGCTATCTCCGAGATTCATTATACCATTCCATTTACAATGCAGTGTTGGCATGGTGGCGTACCACTTATATCTGCCACCACAGTTGCATCGGGTAAATGATGTCATTAAAAAATCGCAGCGGAGGAGGTAAGTGCATGACCCATCACATGTCTTCAACTGGGATGAGCTGGAAAACGAGGATGAAGAGACCATTGCAGAGTACCTAATATTGATCGTGGATCGGTAATAGAGGATACATCATGGGTGATTGATTCCCTTGGTTCACATCTGATGGCAGCACGAGAATCCGCAAGAGAGAATCTTGGAGGTGGAGGCTTAGATCCCTACCCAGTACCCACATCATTTTGAGTAGCCTTGTTTTTTTATTTTTAGGGACACAAATCCCCAAGGTGGGGAGAATGTAATGTAACTAATATTCCTTATATTATTTTCAAAATATTATATGAAATTATTTCAAGACCAGACCTTTAAACGACCTGTGATTCTGAGGCCTAGAATTCCTAGAATAAATGAATGAAATTATTTAAAATTTTTTAAAGTGTGCTTGAGTGGTTTTCCTGTAAAAGTCGAACAACTCTTAAAAAGATGCTCAGATCATAATTCTCGGGGAACTATTGCGTTCTGAGTTGGAACATTACCTTAGGCGGGGCCTAATATCAACCAGTACAGGTCGGCTGCAAAATTTAGTTTTTGGGAATTTTAGAAAGAATGTATTAGTAGAAATAAAATAAATTAATAATTTATTTTATTTTAAAATGGTTTCAGGACCCAACAATGCTTGTTATATTTAAATGAGCAGGAGACCAGGGTTAGAATCATATCCCATGTGTTTCCCCCTAGAATCCCTTTAATATCAGAAAGGATCTTACCATAGATGATTTTTTTTAACACAGTTGAAGGACGATGTGTAGATCATTGCACTCTGAGATCAAATACCGAATGACGATAGATCTCTATCTTTGTTGAAGATAGCGTTATGTGATTGTTATTTTGATTTTTATTTTCCCTATACTTGAATTAAAATGATGATCTCAGATCAACCTATGAACTGGATGATCCCTAGATCGTACATTCTTGAGGGAGTGTTATTATTTTCTGTTTCATTCAGGATTTGATTTTTGAAATTGATATCATAGTTGTTTTTTATCATTTGATCCACCCTGATAAATCCTTCTAGAGGGATTATAACAACACCATAATGAATGATAGCAGAGGTTTGTTCCTCAATTTGGTTTATTGGATTTTCTTCAACTTTACATCCCATTCTTCGAGTTATTCATGGGGTGACAAACAACAGATCATTTAACATCCATTTCACAGTGCAAAGTTCCCAAATTGAAGATACGAAGTAGCAACGACCTAGATGAGGTGCAATGATAATGGAAGACGATGAATCAGTTCTGAAAGGGAGATACCATTTTTCAAGAATTCTTCACAAGGGTTGATTAATATGAGTTTTTGGAACTGACCAGAGGTCTGAAACCAACAGAATCACCTATGTGGGGTCTGGGAAACCAAAACCCTTGAGTTTCCTGGTGATTGGGTAGAGGATCGAAGAATGAGGCATCCCTTGGAGCACTGGATGAAGAACGGTGTTTTCTAAAAATTTACATAGAATACTTAATTTATCCCTAAAAAGATTCCATGTTGAACCGAATCTACTGCGGCTACGTTTCCACTATGGATGAAGCAATTACACTGTGTCTTTTCCCAAAGAACATGACGTGTGGGTCCTTAATCAGACTCGACGTGTATCCTGGGTAAAAAACAGACACGGGATTGAGTACACAGTAGTGTACTCTACCATACTGCCAGACCAGGACAGCTTCACAGGTTACCATGTGTACAGGTTACGTGGGATGGTGAACATGGGATAAAGCCTTATACGGGCACACAGCCACATACACATAGTTGACCCGTGTTACTGAGACATGTCGGGTGATCTGTACTACATGTCATGTACATACCTTCTTACATGAAAAGCCTTGTGACACTTTCCACTATACATGGGCAGTACCAGGGGTAAGAAGACACGGTCTGTGACACTTCTACACACTGTGAACTTTTTAGCACATGGATTTATATTCTTGTACACCGTTTGTTAAAAATGTTTTTAGGTTATCTCCCCTTTTCCTATTTCCCCTGAAGGTCGGATAATGTTTCTTATTTAAAGAGTATGATCCCCTCAACAAGACTTTTTGAGACAGAGCCAGGGATCCCTCCGAGAGGCCCAGAGAGAGATCCTATATCCATTAATGACCCTAGGTTGAGTCATGTATCGTCATTACTATCCCCAAAGGGCACTTATACTCCACTTAGCTGGTGAATCTGGATGAGTCCCGGTATCCTCTATGGCCCTGGAAGTTATATTAATATTTGTATCATGGTATTTCCCCACTCAATAGTTTATTTTCTTAGAATTACTGTATCTATCTATCGTGAATTTTAGCGATGACATGTACTTCTCAGACAAATGTTATCAGATCTATCAGACTCATGGAGTGAGTTCTCCTAGACTAGTGCCTCATGTAATATTTAAACTATATCACTAGCGAGGATTACAGTTGTGTGATTTGTCTCTAGCCAATGGGTCTGGGTTTAGAGAATATCTGGTTTGTGTTACTCTTGTTATATGTTCAGTAGAAATGTCCTATGTAGTACTGACTGTACCTTTCTTTTGTGTATTTTCATTGTAGTTTCTAGGGTCCTATACTGAGTATTGTTATACTCACCCTTATATGGGTTATTCTTGCACGTGTTGTGTCTTTTGAAGATGAGAAACATTTTTACAGAGGCTAGGGTGGACCAGGAGAGGACCGAGCTTTCAGATTTCCTTACAGGTCGTGGTGTTCATACAACTATGAGCAGCAGTCTTAGCACCTCTTTGTGTTTATAGGTTTGAATTTTTTTTCAGACTCTTTTTTGGTGGGCTTGTATTTTGGACCAATTTTCATTCAGTACATTACTTCCCATAGTACCATGTTGGTTACTTTTAGTTGTATGCATTCATTATGTTCCATAGTGGTTTTTTTACATTTCAGCATTTGCAGGATTGGAGATGTGTGAGTGTGTACAGTTACTTAGGAAATATCTTCCATGTTAGTAATATGTCTACTCGGTGCTAGTCACCAGCCGCTGTCCTATTAGAGGCACGCTTGGGGAGTTGCAGTTGAGGCCTCATTGGGAAAGGTCATGAAATATATATTTTGGGTTATACATATGAATTTTGAGTAGGGTCATTTTTTTGGATTCTATATTTTTTTATGATCATATATTTTTTATCATTATTTATGATTATTATGTATGGTATTATAGTCTTATATTAATATATTTATGATGTTATAGGGGTATGCATAATATTTATGAATTAACACTTTATTATATTTTTTCCCTTATTGGTCATATGAGATCACCCCTTTCTTATGCTTCTATTACTTATGTTCTAATCATTGTTATATAATGTGATATATATTTACAAGGATTTATAAGAGCAAGATTATATACAATTTTTCACATTTTTTAATTAATTTTATCATATAGATAATATATAAGACACTAATCATTATTGTATTTTGGTTATATAGATTTTTATGATATATATTATCTTTTAAATTGATTACTATTTTATTTAGATCATGCATTCTTTTCATTACATAACTTACCACATACCCATATTATGTGAATTAAAAATAGATGATTAATTGAAAATAATGGGACATTCCATAGATTTTAATGTTATGATATGTGGAACTTTTTGGTTTATTTGATGTAAAAAAAATCATGACAACTAACTAGTGATTTAAGGAAATAATTAGATAACTAATGGGGAATAATTACTAATAACTTTTGGTATGGGACATTCACATGAGTATACATTTACATTTTAAATTTTTTTTTTCTGTTGAAAATATTTTTATGTCATATAGTTAATATATCACATTTAGAAGGATTTGTCGTAAATAATTTGAGCCAATTTGATTGATCCCTCTTAAGAAATATTTATGTTCATGAAGATGGGATTCACAAGGTGTATTTACAAGTGATATTATTGTCATGTATATTGGGTTTGAACCATGATAATGTATGTCCATGTGATATGATTATAGAATTTATTTTATCATTATATGGTATGATAATTTTTTTTATTTTACATTTTGAGCCAATGATGTTTTTATGATTTTGTCATGTTTCATATGATTATGTTCTATCGGAGGGGTATCAATAGTTTCATAATGGGATGATATGAATGGAAAACCTTGTTATTATAACATGATGGGTTACTCTAGTTATAATTGTATTTTTGGGATTACTCTTAGAAGGAGGCTCATTGAAGAGGGGTTGTGGATCAAATTTTAGTATGAGGAAATTGAATGCATAATCTTTATTCCAATGGATGGTTAAACGTAAATAATATTATATTAATGCGGATTATGTCCCCATAAAAAATATATTAGGAATTATAAATGGACATAATAAATATAGATGTCCATATATCATTTATGAATCATTGTGATGAAATAATAATTGAGGACATTATTGAGGAATACACGTAGGTTGTTGTCACATTAATTAATGGATAATTCAGTAAACCATTTATTCCAAATTGACACTATGATAACCCAGATGACCAACCTATTCCAATGGATGTTTCACTGATGTTATAATGATTGGGTCCGTCATTATCACAAGACTAAAATTTCATGAATACATAAAATACCATATCAGTTTAGGATAATTTTTGGGGAATGATATATTAATTAGTATATAAATTATATATTGATTGCACACATAAATTAATGACCAATCAGAAAAAATTTGATGATTATGGAAGATTGTAAATGTATTACTTGATAGTGTGTTATACATTGTTATAAAGTGTCTACAATTTCATTTATTCATTATTATTCTCCCACTTGAGAATCCATATTGACCGGTTATCTTGACATAATTTAATATTTTTGAAATAAGGTATTATGATATGGATCAATTTTAATATATCCATTTTGTATTATTACACTAATAAGATTATAGTATATTATGTTTCTGTACTAGAGGAGGTGTAAGGTAGAGTGTTTTTTGAGGACATGTAGAGTAATTATGGAACTCCAGAGTGGTACATAGTTTTAATGGAGATCCATATTTGATATCTATATTTTTCCCCATAATGATAACCTGTGATGAATGGGGAACCCTAGTAGTGGAAAAATGTTACATGATGATTTTTAGAGAGTCCATGGATAAGTAGTTTCTCATTCATATTCATAGAGATAATTATAAACCCATTGAGAGACAATAGAAAATATACTACCTATTAGTGAAATAGGGTAAAGTGTTACCCTAGTGAGAGGCCTTGATAAATGTGTCTCTATAACGGTGTTATAGGATGATGTAAGACTCATATATAAATCTAGGTTAATTTATTTTTCATAGTTCAAGGGTTGGATTATTATGAATCCCTACTTATAGTATAATCGTTCGTACCTTCTCATCCCGATACATTTCCATGCATGGATGTTGGTAGTGTATTAGTGAAGATCTAGAAGAGTTATACATTTTTGATCTATAAATAAGTAAAATAACGAAATTGAAAACATTGAATTGGTATTTTAATTATTATATGATGTTTTACATCTTATATAGATTGTAATTTATAGCTTGTATATGGATGTGGTAGAGTTCATGGAATGCAATCATGACCTAAAATAGGAATCTATTTTCTTTAATATATTCATCCAAAGAACCATGTTATTTTTGTAAACCAATTGTTTGAATAATTGATTTCCAAAATATGTTATAAGACTTGTAATCCCTAGGCCCCATGGAATTTTTGTCATAAATTTTAAATTTATGAAGAAAATATGGTAACATAAAGAATATATATAAGTTCCTTTTCATCCATTTCTATCTCATCCAGCATTCCTCCTTCTGATTATGGGATATCATATTCGATCATTGAATGATCACCCATTATTACTTCCCTCATATTTATCTTAATGTTTCTATAGTTGTTCGCTTCCATTTTATGATGAGAATCTGAATCTACCTCTATTATTTCCTTTCTCTCATCCCTCAAGAATTCTTTGTAGTACTTATTTTTGGGTTTGGGTGGTTTTTGGTATGTTTTTTCGTTACCCAATGATGTCTCATAAGTAAAAAAAGTAATTATTATTATTTTTTGATTTCTAGTTTTATTCTTCTATTCCCAGTGGTTTACAATGTATTAGAAAATATTATTTGATGAAGGTAATCATTGTTATCTCCCATTATATATTATACATGTGGGTATTTATGGGTTTTCATTCCCATTGTGTATATTTAATGGGTCATAAAAATAATTATAATTAAATATCCTAACTCATATTAATTGTAAGGGGCTGAATATATATGTTTTATCTTTATAGAAAATGTTATATATTATTTAATTGTGATGATTCCCTTGCTAAATATAATGCCTCTTTGAAATGTAATTTAATATTTAGAAGTGATTTTAAAAAATTTCTTTTTATTGTTTGACCACACCCTAAAAAATGGGTAATATATTTATTTATTTTTAATAAATTGTTTTCCCATTGAAACCTAGTTTTTTATACAACAATCATTCTAAATAAATATGTTACTTGACGAAAGTCATGGAATATATTTTGAAAGATTAGATCTAGTAATATTATGAGTTATTATAGTTTTTTTTGTTTTCAAACATGGTTTTGGGAGTGTTTCACTAATGGAGGTGACCATCTTGTTTGCATGATTAGTGGGGTTGTGAGGTGGTGGTTGGTTTCCAGGGATCCGACATAGAATTTTGTTGATTATGTTAATAGATGTTTATTCTGATAAATTATGTGTATTATGGTTCTAGTTCTTGAATGTTTTGGTGTGTCATGATCATGGTGCGTGGTGATTTTTTATTTTCAGTGGTTGAGGCATGTAGTGTCTTTAGTGAGATTAAATTGATAACAAGGTTTTATAGAGATAGTAGATGTATGATGAGACAATTGTGGGGTGTTGTGGTTGTATTTGTTCCCCAATTAGTAATGGAAAATATTTTATTCTAAAAGTGATAAATAAATGACTATTTTTATAAACATATTAAAATGGGATAGAGGTCATTATGAAGTAAATTGATTAGTTAATTTAGAATGAAAAATCAATATGTAAATGTGAATTAAATTTCTTATAAATTAACTACCGTGGGAAATCATTAAATATATAAACATAGGTGGTATAGTAATTGAATGTATAAATTTTATTATATTTGGGAGGGTGTGGTATTGTGATTCATATAATGATGTTAGTGGATTATATGATTGATATTGGGTGAGATGTTGGTGTTATTGTTAGTTTTATTTCAATAGTTATGAAACTATTGGTTTTTTATTTTGTTCCAGATATGAAAAATATATTTTATGTTATTTACAATCATTACACACTAGAATTTCATAACCATATAAATGATTACTGGTTTTCAATTTCAGTTATTTTACCCCAATAACTTTTATTATGGTGACAAGTAACACTATCTATCCCCTCTTCCCCAAAAATATTTCAGGGTTATTAATGGTAAAAGTTGGTGTTTGGAATTAACCAGGATTGTTTTCCCTAGTGTTATTAGGAATGATGGGATGTAATTATTATGTGACATGATTTGATATATTGTGGTGGTTATCTGTTGTTTGAAGATGAAACTAGTTGTTTTTTTTCAAATTTGTGATAGTATACTAACATTGTTATGTTATGCTATTTTGAATGATGGAATTTTTTTCTTTTCGAAAGTATGGTTTTTGATGGACCAGGTCTCATGCGTTATTGTCTGTAATAATGGATTCGATGTCATTAGGTCTTGTGTGGGTTTATATTGTAGTGATATGGTCTATAAATAAGGGTTTTTGGAATAAGATTATTTAAATAGGTGCGTGATAGAGGAAAATGTGTTGGGATGTTGAAGCGGTGGACCTTGTTTTGTTTAGGATTATATATTACAATACATGACGCATGATTAGGTGAGTGAACCATTTTGTTGCTCAAATATACTATTGGACCTGTTTTGGAACATATTGGTTCTACTGTTAGTTTGTTTCCACATTCATATACTTTTTTATAACATGAAAATGGGACAATGTGTATAATTCTATAGAGTATACATATATTATCACAATATATATATATACTATTTTCAAGATTACATTTTTACATTGGGTCTATATTAGACATTTCAATATGTAGATATGGATTTTTTCATGCAACTACTCGAGGTCATGCCTTTTTTGGATTTACAAGGAGAAATTCAGTATTATTGTTAACATTCATATGGAATTTTAGGATAGATTTAATTTAATTTTACTTAATATAGTGGAATTTATTGTTGGTTATTTAACCTATCTCTAAATAATTATTTATATAAGTGGATAATCTCTCACATATGTGATAATTTATACCCTATTTTATTATCATAGACCCACTTCCAACTAGTGTCAGAACTTTGGGTTCATTATCTCCCATTCAACATTATAAATCATACAGGGTTAACTTTTGGAGGGAGGAACCAATAAAATGTCATATAAAAGATGTAATTTGAGATATATTTTATATTTTTATGTTATTATGTATAATGATTTAATTGGTTTGTTTATAAATGGTTTGTGCTGATAATTATTTCTAACATATTGCATATATACTGGTTATAACCCAAGATTTTAGGTCCCACCATTATACAATGCACATAAATTTTGATTATCAAACATCAAAATGTGGTGGTCATGTTTATAGGGTAGTGAACTAGAAGAGTTAATTGAAACTTTAGTTTTTATGTTCATGTCAAAATTGGGGGTTTTGGTGAAATTAAAATGGATCAACTGATTAATAATAATATAAAATCTCATTCTATCGAACATAGGATTTTCTATTTTAATATCTTGAATTCCCCATAATAATTGTACATGGGTGTATTATGTTTTTTAGGTTCGTCAATATAGTCAAATTCATTATTGGAGTGTTGAAATAAAATTAGAGTACATGGTTTTGATGTGAAATTTATATTCCATTCTATTTTAATTTTTTGGCAATGTATGAGGGGAGAATCTATGATATATATATATGGGGAACTGGTTGGAGGATCCCAATGTTTCGTTAATTTTTGTCTAATCATTTGATGAGTTTTTTCTTTCACTGTATTTATTTTCACTAATGTTAATATGTGTGTTTTTTGACATAGTTTCTTGGTCACCCTATGGGGGAGGACTTTTTATGGCCTGGAACTCAGATAGAGTTTCGGGAATAGTTTCATTCATCAACAAAAAATGTAGTATAGTGGTTTGATTTTCTATCTCTTAAATAGCTAGGTTTCATTTTTCATGATCTTGAGATCATTCTGAAGACCATTTAGAGTTTTCCTTGTGGTTTTTCTATATGGGGTTTCACAATATTATCCTTTGGAAGTGGTATTGTGCCCAATGATTGATTACGAAATTACCTAAATTATATATTATATATACCTTGAGATTTAGAATAAACAATAGGTCATTATATAATATTTATTCCTTAGTAGATGATCCTGGAGATTGTATGCAATATTTCATTTCATGTGGAATAGTTTCTGGTATTCGGATTCAAGCATGCAGGTAGTCAGGGACTCGAATAATGTAAGTCGACCGCGACACATAATTTCTCATACCCTCATATAAGTGGATTCCAAGAAAATATCAGTGTCCTCTCATTTTTTATATAATTTTTAGTATCTACATTGTCACTTCTAGGGTGAATTCATAACCACATAGGAAGGGGATTATTGGGATGGGAGGTTTGGTCACATTTACGATGATGTGATTTCCTCCAAGTCAGTTTTAGAAGAAGGGACCATTGCTGCTTACTAAAAAATTAGGGGATGTTGTTGTTGGAAGTGATAATCATCATAACTATACATGTACAAATATTCCATCTCATGTGATGGTTCATGGGGTAGAAATTATATTGTAAAAGGAGCTATGTGTGGCCAAAAGAACACATTATATCTATCATTTATAACGGTTCTAATAGTTATCCAAATGATGATCATTTTCTCAACTACTCTTGTTTTTTATCTCTTTTAATCATGATACAAGAACTTATTTATAAATTCTTCTTTTTTCATCTAGATTTGATGTAGACATTAATCAAATTATATGATATTTAATATATTAGTTTGAGCACATGACATGTTGTTTGATGTAAATAAAGTATGTAGAATGGTGATGCGGAACACCTGTTAGATAAATATTTCAACTGGTAGTGGATAAAATAAAAATTAAATACTTTACTTGGATTTTATATATTTTTTTTTGAAGTAATTTAATATATTAGTTGATGATTTTTCACTTATGATGTATATGGACAATGAGTGTTGTTTGTTGGGGAGCGCAATTATCAAATGGGTGGATGGAAAGAAATTCACAACCATTACTACTAGAATCGTTGTCAATATATTCTCACATAAAAGATATCCATAATATTGTGGGTGAGTTTACAGAATTTTCCCTGGATGTATTTATTTCCATATGACCTTGATGTGATGTTTATCTTGGAATATAATTTCAACCATATAAGTCTTCGATTCCATTGGATCCCTATTGAATAAATTTTATGGTGTAAAAATTTCTAATATTATAGGTAGATAATCTGATTTATTCCGGTTAATATGTCTTATTATGTATCCTTCTGGTGACACAGTGTAGTTAACCAATAAGTTAGGTGGTAGTATGATATAGTCTATATACAATAAGAAGATGAATATGGTGACCGTAAAAAATTTCACCATCTACCAAGGATTTATAATCATTTAGACCATTTTAAGGGTTCTAGTTTTTATTTGAGGAAGTAAAAAATGTCTCAACATCACCAGATTACTTTGAAAATTATGTATATGTCAATGACATACATCAGGTTTAGGAATGAGACATTATGTTCATGATCATGTTATTCTATGTCAAAAATACACCGGTCATGTTCTTTGGGCTGATGATCTCCATCTTACCTTACATCCGGGAATGGTTAGTTGGCCTAATCATCAAAAGTATCTTGATCTAACCAATTCCAAATGGGGATCATGGTGACAATATATGATATTTTCTACAAGTCATTTGATGTAATGGGATTGATTTGATGATAAATGTTGAGTCAATAAGGTTTTCCTAATGACATTTCCATTCCTTCTTGTTTTGAAAATCACAAACACTTTATTCTTAAGAAAATATATATTTTACATCTATAAGAAAATTTACTTCCCAAAGGAATTTACCTATACCTTTTTTTCATTGTTTATATCAATGTTTTTCTCAAGTATAAAAATTGGATTCATATGTAAAACCTCGGAATCAAATAATACTTATATATGAAGCATTCTGTTTTAGGATCTGAATTCTGGATATGAACACTAATGAAGTTCCATTCTGAATTCTAGATACGAACTGTAATTATGTTCTATTCCAAATTCTGGATATGAACAATGATGAAGTTCCACTCTGAATTCTGGAGATGAACTCTCATGAAGTTCCACTCTGAATTCTGAGTACGAACATTCATCAACTTCCAATCCGAATTCTGAATACCAACTCTCATGTAGTTCTTCTCCGAATTATGGACACGAACTCTCATGCAGTTCGACTCCGAAATCTAATTACGAACTTATCTAATTTTGGACTCTGAGTTCTCTGAATTTAGACTCTGAACTCTTATGAGATCTGACTCCGAATTCCCAGGAACTCTGACTCCGAACATTGTATGTTTTGGTTCCGAATACTGGTGAAAAAAGACTCCCAATTTCGTTTTAATTAAGACTCCGAATTTCTAAATAATTAGGGTCCTGAATTCCTACAAAACAGAATCCGAATATCTATTTATTATTGACTCTTAATTCCATTTTGGTTAGACTCCTAACATTTATTTACATTCATTATGAATATCAGTTTCGTTATTCTTACACTTGTTTATTACAAAACGATGTCGTTTTTTCAGTTATTGAATAACCGTTGTTTGAGTGACACATGTATAGGTCCCTCCGAAATTCAAGGTGAAATATGAACGATGGAGGAGGGAGCCCACCGTTGGAGCTTCGCCTATAAATTGGATCACCTTTGAAAAGAAATGACATATTTTGGAATTTTTATGATCAGAACTTCCTGAAGTGATTTTTAGAGAGTGAGGATCTTATCCCATCTCAAGCTTCGTGCAGAACGTTTGAACATCTAGTTCAAACATTGACCTGTGAATATTTTCTTCATGCATCTCCGATTGTTTCTATGTACAATCGAGGGCTTATTTGGATAGGAAGACAGAGGTTCCAACACCTTGAAGTTGAGGGATTCCTTTTTGAGGAAGACAGAGGTGTCAACTCCCTGATAGTTGATGGCTTGTGGGGATAGAAAGACATATTCCGATCGTCGTATCGATGGATTACCCAGGTGTGGATTAGTCAGACTTTCCTGAAAGTATAAATCAAGGGACCTTTATCCAAGGTTGTTGGATACCCTTCTCTTTTGGTTAAAAGTTTTATTGTTTGTTACTTGATGTGTTACTACTTTTTTTCCACTGTGCATTTTATATTGATAATGAAAGTAAATCATTCTTATACTTCTTTACTTGTACTCTGATATAGTTAGATTCTATACGCTTTATGGTAGAATCATAATATTTTAACTTTTGTTAAGTTTCATTTCTGGAATCACTTTTCTGGAATCAAGCATGTCTTTAGAACGTATGGAGGTCTTGTGAATTATCTGGTTTAACTTTGTTAAACATAACCATCCTAAAAATTTCCCTTAGGGAAATTTTAAAAGGTACAATTCACCCCCTCTTGTATCTGATAATCTCATTGTTATTTCGATCCTATGTTTGTTATTATAGATTATATCATACTCAGTCACATACCATCCTAAAAATTGGTATCAGAGGATTGGTTCTGTCTGAATTAATCTCACGATTAGATTCAGAAGTTTTATCTTCTCCCATATATTTCTTATAATTTAAAATTCAGATTCATATTTCTGGAATCATACTTTTCGGATTCATACTTTTCGGATTCATATATTGTTTGGATTCACTTTTTGCTAAAAGTTACAATTTTTTTCTTGATTATAATATTTTCTTTTGTTTACTAACTTTTACTTCTTACAAGTTTGTGTGCCAAAGATTTCTTAAGGATGACATGAATCAATGTTGGTTCTATAGACAATCATAATCCAACCATACCACCAGTATTTGATGGTAATGATTATGAATATTGGAGAGATCACATGATGACTTTCATTATCAACATTGGGGTAGAAAATTTTGTTATGCTCACCGGTGGATACAAAATTCCTGAATAATGAAGTATGTGCCTTTAAAAATCATGAAAATCATGAATACTAAATGAATTATAAGGTATGGAATACTTTACTTTATTCCATGACTAGAAATATATATAGCCAAATTTCTTCTTGTGAAGCAGCAAATTCTATATAGAAAAAACTAGAAGTTAATTATTTTTGTACATCCAAAGTAATTGAGACAAGAAGAGCCATACTTAGAGCTGAATATCATGGTTTTAGTTTTCCTTATTGTAAACCCATATGCAAAGTACAATAGAGATTCTTGAGTATAGTGAATATATTGTAATCAATGGGAGAGAAAGGTCTAGATGATGAAGCCATTGTTGACAAGATCATCGACATCAAGCCAAATGAGTGGTAATCTAAAAGTACTGCAATTGATGAGAATAGTAAGGTTACTCATATTACCCTTGATGAGATATTTGGAACTCTTTATCAACATTAGACTAGATTTAAGAGAGATGCTGATATTGTGAAGAAGAAGAATGGGAATGGTAGTGTTTCTTTTACTACTACTTCCAATCATATGAAATCCAATAATCCTGAGAGAGTTACATGATCTAGATCTAAGAAGGTTATTATCCATTCTGAATCTAGTGAGAGTGAGCCCTCATAAAATTAATTATAAAATCTTGCTCGAAGGATGAACAAGATAGCTGGACATAGGAACCTTCAATCTAAATACAAGAATAAGGAAATAAAAGATAAGAAATATTCAGAGGTCGCATGCTATGAATGTAAGAGAGCTGGACACATAAGACCTGACTGCCCTATGCTCAAAAGAAAAGAATGAAAATAGAGGAATTCTAAAAGAACATAAAGAGGTATTAGAAGTACAAAGGTAAGAAAGTGTTAAAATACAATGACATATGGAGTTCCAGTGGTGGAGACTCCTGAGAAGAATCTTCAGATTATGAATCTTTTGGACAGAAGAATCTTGGTCTTTTAGCCAGGCTACCTATTGATAATCATTGCGTGATAGCTAAGGTACACAATACTAAATCATGGACCGATGTTTATTTTAATGCTAATTATAGTAAATATGATAACTCTTCAGATGAAGAATCATCTTATGATGAAGATAATACTTTACCTACCTTTGAAGAAGTTTCTAGGTTTTCCAAACTTCTTGAAAATGAGAATTCAAAACTCATTAAAAAACTCGATAAGGAAAATTATAGGAATATTTTTCTTACTATGGAAATATAAGACCATTCTAAATATCTTGATAAGAAAAATGTTTATTTTGAACGTATTTCAATAATTCTTGAGGAAGTTAGTTCTGAGAAGAATAAACATTATAATGAACTAGAAAATATAATTTCTAATAAAAATGATTTCGTGCCTAGAACTATCCCAAAATCATGTGTTTTTGAAGACATGAACCTTGTTATAAAACTCTAATCCTAAATTTTTTATTTGAGGAAGTGTTTTTCAATATTTACCCTAGGTAAGGAAAATTTTGATAAAATGTATTCACAAATTCGACCTTGAAGGAATACTTCTTGTTTTGGTTATACAATTTCTAAAACAATTTTTAGTAACAAATACTTTGTTCCTCACAGTGCCCCATTCAGTAGAAAGTGTAAATATGGTGTTCACTAGGAAAAGAATTGTTCCTTAAACAAAACCTAGTATTTAGGATTTCAAAAGGCTTATATTTCTAAGGAGATGTGGGTACCCAAAATATTGCTTTCTGACAATTTCGGATCAAAGAAAGTCTGGATTCTGAAAAAACTAATTTTTTTATTATTTTCAAGAAAATTGGGATAATACCAATATTAATACATGGTACATGGATATTGGATGTTCCCAACATATGACTGGTAGCAAAAACTATTTTGAAAAGATTATCAAGACTAAATGAGGGAAATTATCTTTCAGAGATAATGCTCAGGGAGAAATTATTTGTATATGTAACATTGTTTTTCTTAGAAAAACAATAATTTCAACTGTATTATTTGTTAAGGGTCTCAAGAACAACCTCATTAGAATAATTCAATTATGTTATGAAGCCTACCATTTCAATTTTAGGAATGATATATGATTAGTACACAAGTCCAAGGAAGAATTTATTCTTTCTGCCAATAGGAAAGAGAATGTTTACACTCTAAACGTATAAGTCCTTAACAGGCAATAATTACCTTGCCTTAGTGAAATGGAAGATATTTTTTGGTTGTGGAATAGAAGTTTAGGACATTTTAACCTTAGGAACTTGTGAAAACTCTCTAATAAAGGTTTATTTAAGGATCTACCAGAGCATAGATTTGATTCTTCAAAAGTTTGTGACCCTTGTCATTATGGAAAGCAACATATTTCAAGTTTTAAATATATCGGTGAAGTCTCCACCACTAATCCATTATAGTTGGTAGATATGTATCTTTTTGGTCCAACACAAATTGGAAGCATTAGGGGAAAGTACTATGTATTTATTTTGGTTGATTATTAAACTATATTTACATGGGTCTATTTTCTAGCAAAGATTGCTGATGATTTTTCTTATTTCAAAAGCTTTAGAGACCAAGTCAAAAAATGAAGAAAACCTTCCATTGAAAAATATTCATAGTAATCATAGAGGAGAATTTCAAAATTATGATTTTGAAACTTTTAGTAGTAGAAAAGGTATTTCTCACAACATTTCAATACCCAGAACACCTCAAAAAAATGGTGTTGTTGAATGAAGAAATAGAATTCTTCAAGAGATTACAAGAACCATTTTCAGTGAGTATTCTATTCCCAAAATTTTTTTGGCTGAAGCTGTAAGTATTTCTTTTTATACTATAAATTACATTTTAATTAGACATTTTCTTAATAAAACTCATTATGAGTTATGGAATGGTAGAAAAGCTAGACTTTCCTACTTTAAGGTTTTTGGATGCAAAGTATTAATTCTGAATACTAAAGATAACTTACACAAATTCACAACAAAATCTGATGAAGTAATTTTCTTAGGCTACTCCACAACTTCTTAAGCTTATAGTGTTTTTAACAAAAACACTTTTACTGTTGAAGAGACAACACATGTCAAATTTGATTAAACTGATCCTTTTCATTTCAAACAACCCAAACCTACATCCTCGGATGTGTTTACAAAAACTGTTTATCAACCTATGGTAGAAGATCCTACTTATAAAGAAAATGTACAAGAATGTACTTCTGAAACATTTACCCCAGAATATTTCCTACCCCATTTTGATGAACATGTATTACAAAACCCCAACAAGTATTTTCTTAAGAATCATCCCATTGATAGTATCATTGGTGATGTTAATAAACCTATAAGAACTTGAAGTTCCTTATGAAATGAAGTAGAGAATCTAGAATTACTTTCCCAATTAAAACCATAAAGCACTAATGTAGCATTTGGTGATGGTGATTGGATTAAATCCATGCAAGATGATCTAAATGAATTCGAAAAGAATAATGTCTGCACCTTGGTTGAAAGACCTAAGGAAACTTCTGTTATTGGAGTAAAATGGTTCTTTGGAAATAAGTGTGATAAAAATGGAATCATCATAAGAAATAATGCTAAATTGGTTGTTAAAGGCTATAATCAACAAGAATGAATAGACTATGAAGAAACCTATGCTCTAGTATCTGGACTCGAATCTATTCGTATTTTACTTTCCTTTACAGCATTATTCAATTTCATGTTTTTTCAAATGGATGTAAAATGTGCTTTCCTTAATGGTTATGTTCAAGAGGAAGTTTTTGTAGATGAACCTCCTCGATTTGAAGATCCAAAAAATCGCGATCATGTTTTTAGACTTACCAATGATTTGTATGGCCTTAAACATGTTCCATGAGCTTGGTATGATAGACTTACCAGATTTTTGCTTCAAGATAACTTTGTTAAGAAAAATGCAGATCTAACTATTTTTATAAAGAAAGATAAAAAAAATGTTTTTGTTGTTCCATCTTTAACTGATTCCTTTGTGGATATAATGAAATATGAGTTTTAAATGAGTATGATGGGTGAGTTAACATTTTTCCTTGGTTTTAAAATTTCTCAAAAACTAGAAAGAATCTACATATCCCAACATAATTATATTAAAAACCTTCTTAAAAAATATGGATATGATATTACTAAGAGTATAATTACTCCTATTGGTACCTCAAACACACTTCATCTTGATGAAGTTTGGAAACCAGTAGATTAAACATCTTTTAGAGGTATGATAAGAAGTTTAATTTACTAGATAGCTAGTCAACCATACATGTTGTTTTCAGTTTGATTATGTGCAAGATATTAATCCAATCCTATGGAATCTCATTTAAAGGCAGTGAAAATAATTTTTCGCTACTTAAAGGGAACCATGGATCTTGGAATATTTTATACTTATAGAAACTATTTCATCTTAAAAGTTTTTTCAAATGCAGACTTTGGTGGATGTAGAATGGACAGAAAAAGTACATCTGGAACATATCATTTCCTAAGAGAATCATTAGTTTCTTGGTCTTTCAAGAAGCAACATTCTGTATCACTCTCCACTGCTGATGCTGAATATGTAGCACCTGAACATTGTTGTGCTCAAGTGTTGTCTATGCAACACACACGCACAGACTATGGCTTGAGTTTTACTGAGACTCAAATTTTTTTTGATAACACAAGTTCCATTTCCATTAGTAAAAACCATGTACATCACTCTCGTGTAAAGCATATAGACATTATGCGTCACTTTCTTAGGGATCACACACTAAAAAGAGATATCATTCTTTAGTTTATCGGAACACAAGATCAATTTGCGGATATTTTCACAAAATATATACCCTACGATAGATTTGAATACATTAAATAGAAGTTAGGGATGATAACCAGCAGGTAATCTTACTTCATTAACTTCTTTTTCAACCATTCTCCATACAGTAATAAACTTCTTTTCATAAGTGGAGTACATCTGTTATGAAGTTTTTCAAATTTTTCATAATGATTTTTTTGTTTCTTTTGTAATGGTGTTTTTCATGTTTCTTGTAATGAAGTACTTCAAAATTATCGTAATGAAAATTTTTCAGAATCAAACTTTTCATAATGATGTTTTCATACTCGAATTTTTCATAATGGAAATTCTCATACTGGAAATTTTCGTAATGAACTTTTTGTACTGGAGATTTTTGTAACGAAGTTTTCATACTGGAAATTTTCATAATGATGTTTTTGTACTAGAGTTTTTCCTAATGATGTTTTCGTACTGGAAATTTTTGTAATGAGAATTTTTGTAATGGGAATCTTCGTACTCGTAATTTTTCTACTAGAGTTTTGGTACTTAACGATTTTGAACTAAAACATTTTCGTAATGAGTTTTTTGTAGTAAAATTTTATTCAAGAAGATTATAACCTATTACAAATAATCTTCCTAGACAATCTGAAAGGTATGATTCCTTATATAAGTTTTCGTAGTCACTTTTACTTGCTGGTAGTTTCCTATGTTTTTTACGTTTTTCGGATTCATTTCATCGTAAATCAGAATGTTTTTAAAACCTCAAAAAATCGGATTCATGATTTCGTTGCAGGTATGTTTTCAATAGTCAGATCAGATCAGAGAGTTTTTCAATCGACAGATTGTTTTTGGAAGATGAAAGGTCACCTCCATCGCCTATAAAAAGGGGACCCCAATTTCTGTCCCACATCAATTTCAAAGCCCTCGTGTGTCGAAGCTCGTCCTCACTTCCTAAAGCTCGTTGCGAATCATTCAGTGCTCTTCCATTACGATTGACTGTAGAATCCACTTCTCAAGAAATGTCTACCATCAAACCAATCTCATGTTGGTTAGTCTACATGGAAAGGTTGGTCCATCTAAACATTTATAGTATGTATGATTCTATTATTGCTATGAATATCAAGCTAAGTGGGTGAAAATATTTTTTCATATCAATGAAAAAGGATCATGATGTTGTTTATATGTATTTTCTTGTAGAATGTTATTTGTTTGTTTCCTTCTATGAAGAAGATGGCAGAGAAAAATTCTCTTTTTAGAGCTATGGAAAGACTTACAAGCTTTCTTACACCAAGACTGCAATCTTGGTGGGATTATCATATGATGTTGAATCCAAATTTTGTTCACATAAGTTACATTATGTTCAGGGAAGTTTCAACAATGTGAAGTAAATGGAATTCCATTGACTCAATGATGACAAAACAAAAAATATTTCCTATCTCTCCACCAACAACCAGATTCTGATGTTGTGGGTTCAATGGTTTTTCATTCCGAGAAGTGGTGACAAGGATAACCTAAAGAATAGTGATATTTAAATCATGTATTTCTTGGTAAATCTAACAAAGATCAATCTGATGAGGCACACTCTTATTATAGTTTAGAACATCAAGATTGGGTCTTTGAAAGCTCAAATTATTATGTATCATGCTCTTCTCTCCATGATTATTATTCGGTGTCTTGATTCTTTAAATGTTGCTTGAACTTCCAAGGTGATGAGTTATATGTTGATGCAGATTAGTGATGACACCTTAAAGAGAATGAAAGCCAGTTTTTCAAAACTATCAGGTGAGTTTTATGATCTGCCAGAGGAGGAGGCAGAAGCCGTTCCGGAAAATGTAGAGAAAATAGAACCATCTAAGAAGGCAGGGAAGAAGATAAAGCTGAAGGAATTGGTGGGAAAAGACAAGACCCCTAAAGCTAAGGAAACCCAATCTGTACCTCCCTAGCCAAAGAAACACAAAGAATATCCAGATGAGGTGGTTGCTAAATAGAGGGAAGTTAAAGAGAAAAGGAAAGAAGGGGAACCACAGTTCGGATCGGACCCTGTTAAAGCCAAATCCTTAAGGGAGAAGACTGGTGAATACCTTGTTAAGGTAGAAAAATAAAAGATGCTGAAGAAGAAGATTTCTAAAGCTATTATTGTACAATATCTTTTGAGAGACACAGAAGTATCATTTGAGAAGATTCCCGTAACAGAAACGTCTATTGTTTAACCATTACCAGATACCCCTGGAAAGAACTACTTCACTCCGGAAAAACCTAAAGGGAAAGATGTTGTTGAAAGAGTAGAAGAAGAGGAAGAAGTAGAATAAGAATTAGAATTAGAAGAATACATTGGTGATCTAGATGACTTGATTAAACAAGTTGAAGATTATCTAGAAAAGGAAAATCCATCAGAAAAATTACCACTCCGAACATCTGAGACCGAGTCCTCAAAGCTTGTCACTTTGGGAAAGAGAGGTTAGGAAAAAGGTAAGAAATGTGAAGAAAAAGAAGAAGAGAATGAGAATGAATTATTTTAGGAGTAATGCTATGAGAAGCACTTTCTTGAATAATGAGCATAGAAGGAGAAACCTGATGAAGACAAAATAGTTCAACTATCTGAAAGTGAGGAAGAATCTATTGATGAGGAACCCATTCTAAAAGTTGATAAGGGTAAGAAAGTGTTTATGGACACCCCAAAAAAATATTATAAGGAAGAAGGATTTTTGTGGCTCTTCATAAAGAAAGTGGGTAGAAATTGAAGAAGAACAATCCCTGAGCAAGGTGTCTGATTCAGAATCATTTGCACTGGGAAATGATTTTGTTGTGGAATCTTTGAAGAAGTTGGTGGGCATAGTTTCGATCTTTCCCACCATAGACTCTAGATGCCAGATGCTTTAACATAGTCTAAATCAGAAATCAGAATCTATATCCATGGTGATTGATATGTGTGTGAAGATTGAGGCTAAGCATTGATATTTTCTTATCAATTATGATGTTCACGAAAATCATGCAGCAAAACAACTCAACAGTCAAAGAAAATTGATGATTACATGGGAGAGAATGATCAATTTCAGAATGATGTAAAATAATCTTTTGACACTGAGGATGCCAAAATTACGAATCTTCAAGATAAGCTGACCCTTGAGAAAAATTATCAGAATCAATAGGTGAGGGATCTGAATGGGAATCTTAACTCAGTTGCTCAAAACTGGAATGGGGAATGATATCTCCAGATTGAGATCGAATAGAATCTTGTGAAGCAGGATGAAATTCTTTAGGCACAGTCTGAGGCTCTGAAGGCTTAGGATAAATGGATTAATGCCTTAAAAAAACAAGCATAGGAGGACCTGGAAGACATGATGAAGCTGAAAACCCTTTTGAAGAAGTTAATCCCCAAGGAAAATGAAGACAAACAGACCAATCTGATTTTTTGTTGTAATGTATTTCCCTGTAAAAATTCTTTCAATTATAAATGAAATTCTAGTTGATTGTATCTTGTGTTATTATGCACTAATGTTTCAGGTACATTATTTCTTTTCCATTACATTAAATTCTTTTTTAAAATCACAAATGGGGAGAAGGAAAAAGAACTACTCAAAAGGGGGAGAAGGAAAAATCTAAAAGGGAGAAGAAAAATATACAAGTTAAGAAATATCCTTAAGTAAGGGGGAGTTTCTCATTACAAAGTATTTCATTACCATGATAATGAAAGCTCCATTCCAGAAATCCAAAATACAATCCATAGAGTTCTAAAGCCTAAGGTGGAGTTAGTTGTATTCACAATCATCTATGAACAAAGGGATATAAGTTTTAATTTCAAAGTCTATAGAAATTTTTTCTATGTCCTTATATTCATTTTCGAAAGGTTGTTTGTGCTTTCCAAAAAGAGGGAGATTGCTGATTCAATAATGTTTTCCTTATGACTTGTCCATTCCTTCTTTTTTTGAAAATCACAAACACCTTATACATAAGAAAAAATATATTTTACTTCTATATTGAAAAATTTCCAACCTAAAAGAATTTACCCCTACCATGTTTTCATTGTTTATATCACTATTTTTATTAATTATAAAAATTGGAATCATATCTAAAACCTTGGAGTCAAATAATACTTACATATAAAGCATTCTATTTTAGGATCCGAATTCTAGATATGAACTATAATAAAGTTCCATTCAAAATTATGGATTCGAACTCTAATGAAGTTCGATTCCGAATTCTGGATACGAACACTCATGATGTTCCACTCTTAATTCTGGATATGAACTCTCATGAAGTTCAACTCCGAATTCTGAATATGAACTTTTATTAAGTTCCACTATGAATTCTGAATAAGAACTCTCATGTAGTTCGACTCCAAACTATGGATAAAAACTCTCATATAGTTTGACTCTGAATTCTAATTACAAAATTATCTAAGGTCTGAATCCGAGTTCTTTTTATTCAGACTCCGAACTCTTATGAGTTCTGACTCTGAATTCCCCTGAAATCTGACTCCAAACTTTGTATGTTCTGGATCTGAATACTAGTGAATCCAGACTCCAAATTTCATTGAAATTCTGACTCCAAATTTCTACAGAATTCAGGTTCCGAATTCCTAAAAAACAGAATCCAAATATCTCTTTATTATAGACTCTGAATTCAATTTTGGTTAGACTCCGAACTTGTATTTACTTTCATTCCGAATATTATTTTAATTATTCTTACACATGTTTATTACAAAAAAAATTTCTTTCTTTCAGTTATTTACTAACCTTTTTTTGAGTGACACGTGTACAGATCCCTCCGAAATTCAAGTAGAAATATTACCATTAGAGGAGGGAGCCGACCGTTAGAGATTTGCCAATAAATAGGAACTCATTTAAAAAAAGGAACAATTTTTGGAATTTTGATGATCAGAAATTCCTGATGTGATTTATAGATAGAGAGGATCTTATCAACTCTCAAGCTTCATGCAAAAAGTTTGAACAGATTGTTCAAACTTTTCCTTGTGAAAATATTATTTGTGCGACTCCGATTGTTGCTGTGTACAATCGAGGGCTTCTGTGGATAGGATGACAGAGGTTCCAACACCTTGAAGTTGAGGGCTTCCTTGCTGAAGAAGAAAGTGGTGCTGACTACCTGATCATTGAGGGCATGTGGGGATAGCAATACAGACTCCGATATTCATATCGAGGGCTTACCCTTGTGTGGGTAAGATAGACTTTTTTGAAAGTATAAATCATGTGACCTTTATCGATGGTTGTTGGATACCCGTCTTTTTTGGGTTAAAAGAGTTATTGTTTGTTACTTGTAGTGTTACTAATTTGTTTTTCGCTGTGCATTTTGTATTGTTATAGAAAGTATAACTTTCTTATACTTCTTTACTTGTACTCTGATTTAGTTAGATTCTATATTCTTTATGGTAGAATCTTAACCTTTGTAACTTTTGTTAAGTTTCATTTCTAGAATCACTTTTCCGAAATCAAGCATGTCTTTTGAACTTATAGAGGTCTTGTGAATTATCTTGTGTAACATTGTTAAACATAACCATCCTAAAAATTTCCCTTAGGTAAATTTTAAATGGTACAATTCACCCCTTCTATTGTATATGAGAATCTCATTCTTATTCCGATCCTACATTTGGTATTATAGAGTATATCATACTTAGTCACATACCACCATAACAATAAATATATTCATTTTATATTCATCATTGGTGTATTTCCATGGACAAGTGGTGTCACATTACAGATTCAAAATATACTCAAGAAATGGTGAGGTAGTTTTTTATTGGGAAAACATAAAAAATATATATAAGTTTTTCTATGTTTTCATAGTCTTCATTGATATTATATATGTTTTGAGACTAAAATTTCCCATATTTTTCCCCAGTAATTTGATTGATGATGAAGGACCTGGAATTTTTGTTGAATGATCCATGAAATAATGTGTTAATTTAAATGATAGAGAGTGTTTTTTTTACTCAGATACATTTTTTTTTTGAGGGAGTAATGTTTAATGATTTCTATAATAGTTCCAATCTTGGATTTGGATGAAAGTTAATGAAACATAGTGAAAACGCAATTATGTTTCTTGGAAATTAGATACCCATGAGTTTCACTATGAAATCCATTATTTATATGTATTAGTAGGTGATTGGTGCTTATATTGATTCAATAATTCATCATTGGTGAGTACATTATGGCTTTCACTACCTGATAGAGGCTGATACATGTTATTTCAATGTGTATTTTTAATATATGATAGTAAATCATGATATAGTTTCTTTAGGATTATAGTTTTCATATTTCGTTCACCCATGGGTCAGGAAATGTTCTTTTTGATGTGTTATGTTGGGAGTCCAAATGGGATTTCATTTAAGAGTATTTTAATGTTTAGAATTGTGTGTTAGATCCCTCTATGATGCACCTTGATTTTTGAGAGATGAATTATTATGGATGAATCTAAATAATTCCAATGGATTCAATCAAGATGCAGTAGGTGGAGGAATATCAATGTGGGGACTCAGAGGTAGTGGTGATGTGATATTTTGTTTTCTATGGTGATACTAAAGAGGGATGGTTAGAGGATTATCAGAACGTTTTGTTCATTATGGGGTGTTATGTTTTTTCATTGGAGACGATAAATGGATTTATAATTTATTTTGAAAAACCAAATTTATTCACACATCCCATTGTGAAAAATAAATATTATGTATTGAGAATATATTATTGGTGGTTGGGGATGGAATGGTTGGGGTCCACATTTATCTGATGATGTTTGTTTATTCATCGGATGAAATAAGAGATTCATGTTCATAGAGAATTATTATTTTTATTATATATTATCTCGTGAAAATGGGAAGACATATAAATTGATATTTCTATCTAGTTATCCACATGTAGGGGTGTTGTGATTTTAGTTTGGTGTTTGGGGATAGACTGATGAAATTGAATTATTTTTTGATTATATATGAATCGATTTTGAGTTATGTTTTGGATAGAAAATATGTGTATGATGTCGTTCAGTTTGGTGAGGTACTATGTTCCATCATTTATGATTTGGAAAATTAGTATATATAATGATTATTGAGAGTATTGAACCATGATCTTTGGATAATACTTGTACTATAAAAGTGTTATACACCATTAAATAAGTGGGTAGATATAGTGGAACATCTACTGAGTAGAGGAAGTATTTCGAGCAAGAATAATGGAAATTAGTGGATAATTGGTATAAAACCTACCTCTTGTTGATTTTATATAAAATATCATCTATCACTTATGCATTGGAATTGGTCTATTTATATGTTTTATTTGCTAACATTTCATTATATGTTGTAATAGATAGGGTATTTTGTATTAGTATTTCATCTCTATTATGATGTGATGATTGAAAATGAGAGGTTTCAATTATTATAATAGTCAATTAGGGAATTGAAGGGAAATCAGAATTCCAATGAAGATCAGAGGTGAAGACCCTTGGTGTTTGATGTTGAAAACCATGTTTTCTGTTGACTTCATACTGGATGTGGTATGATGATGTTTTTTAGGGGGGTTATGATCTCTCCTTAGTTTTTTGGACCTTCTGGGGTGTTAGAGATTTTCAATGTAATGGAATATATGTAGGAATTAACATTATGGATTGATATGATACATCAAATTTCTTTATGTCTAGTATCTAATGATATATTCATGTTGTATCTCACTTCATTAATATGAATGATTTTGATTCCTAGGAGGTCATGTTGTTCCTTGAGTGACCATTAGAGATCCATGAAAATTGATATAAGTTGTTGTGGGGATGAGTGATACCCTTTATTTGACTATTGTGGATGTGTGGTGGAATATAGGAGAGTATGGGAGAGTGAGAGATGATGATTAATTCCAACATCATTGAGTTATCATGATCTACCATTTATTCTTATTTTTTCATGAAAATATGTTTTTCAGATTGTATTTTTTATGAGATGTGTTGTATCTTCAATGATGTGATGTGTTCTAAAAATCCAAAATATGATGAATCAAAAACCTAATACCATGTCAAGATGTTTTATTCACAATCACATTAAATAATATGTGGATGAGTTAGTGTCCCATAATGTGGATAGAATCATGAAAAGGGAGATGGTAATAGTTGAGTTGTGTTCTTTGGATAATGATTTTTCTTATTACGGTTGATGATCTCTTGTGCTATAGGGAGATTAAGATCCTAGTTCATATAGTTAAATGAGTAATACTATATGTTATGGGTAGTATGATATGTTTTCTTGTTTCTAGATAGGAAGATATAATGGTGTGGTTAGGTAGTGTGTTATTGGTAATTTTATTTTCTTGAGTTTTGATGGTGGTATTGTTTGATGTGTAATGTGAACATTGAGAGGTATCTCATAGGCTATTTTATTACCATTTCCTTTTACCTGGTTTGAATTTTTTTCTAAAGGATGATAACTATTTATGTGATATCTAATGTAACAGTTTCATCCTTTATGATATGATTTTTTATGAAGTATGGTTTTTGTTATTTTATCGATGGATCTAGAAATGTTTTCTATGAAGTTAAGGCTATATTTTTTTACAAAGATAAATTACATGACAAAAATGTTAGATTCAAATTATGAATTACTATATAATCTTTTGTATGGTGGTAATATTAAGGCATTTAAATGGCTAGGATTCATTGAAATAAACAGATTAAAAATGTAAAAATGGGGGTTTACATTGTTTATTAATTGTATATCAAGGGGATAATTTTCTTGATTGAACCGAAGTATAGTGGTTAAAAAAGACCTACTCCATTTTTTAGCTTATAATTAATCGGCCCAATGTAAATTACATCTTATAATTACCACCTATTCTATCAATGGTGTGGATTAAAACTTGTATTTATGTTATCATTATTTCAAATTCTTCTCATCTATAAAATATTAATGGATCTTTCAGTCCTCATTATCTAGTATCAATCAATTGGTTATGACAGTTTTAATTAGCTTTTAGTGGAATGTTATTCATACTATCTCTATTTATTCCATGTGATATTCCCAAAAGTATTATACATGGTTGTATTTTTTTTGTTTGGGGTGTGGTTGTTGGTTTTTTTGATAGTCCCTTGATGTGGTTCAATGTTATCAAGTGTTTTTTTGTATAGTAATATTTTCTAGGATGTTATTTCCCTATATGGATCATAATGCATTAGAACAGCTTCTTTGATGCAGGGGATCAATGTTGTCCACCATTATATAATATAAGTTTTGTGAGTATATATTTTGTTTATTATTTTGGTATATTGGATGGTCATAATAATAAATATAAATAATTATCATAAAAAATTAATAAAAATGTGGGAAAACCTCATGATATAGTAGCTTAGATATTGGTGTTTATGCCTTTATTCCTAATTTTTCTATTGTTGAAAATAATATCTATTGGAATCCTGGATTATATTTGAGATTCTATGAGTCCCTTTATAGGGTTTTGTTTGATCACACCATAAAAAAGTTATTTCTATTTGTATAGAACATTAGTTTCATTGAGAAACATGGTTTGTGTGATAATACACATTCTAAATAAAATTTAATTTGAAAACATCACTAGAAATAATTGTAGATGTTGGGATGTGTTGTTAATGTTTGTTTTTGTTATTTTTTGTGTCAACATGTGTAGATTGGGTTGTTTTTATAATGAAGGAGACCATCTAGGACATGTGATATGTGGAGGTTTTAATTGGTGGTTGGTTGGAATTGTTTTGATTATGGATGTTGTCTGATGTGGGATGCAGATGTTTTGGTGGATGGTAGATATTGTGTGTGATGAGATTATTTCATGATGATTTTATTGAATGATGGTTATGGTGTGTGGGGGTTTCGGTATGTTGAGGTTTATGTATGTTTTTGTTATGGTAAAATGGGAATTTTAACACGGTGTTGTGGAAAGTTTTGACACGAGACATGACAGTTGTGGGGGGGGGGAGTTGTCTTATTTCCCATATAAGAGATGGAATGAATTTTTATGATAAAATAAATAAAATAAATATTTAGTCAATAAATAAATTAAAATGGGATGAAAATTAATGGGATTGGTAATTGAATGTGTAAATCTATAGTTTTTTGTGATGGTCATGTTGTGTGTTACAATTATAGGGGCTAGTTGTTGTAATGATCGACATATGTTTTGTTATCCGTGTTGTGGTGTGTATATGTGATTTGGTTTCTAACCAACAGTTTTGGTATTATGTGTTATCTATATATCATTTATTTTATGTTTCTTATATGTACCCACCCATCAAGATATATATTCTTACTAAGACTTTGAGGGTTTTTGTTCATATTTTTATCCTTGAAATCAAGGATGGTACTGACATTGAATGGTGGATACCCCATATTCTCCACTATTACTTCAGTAGTACTGTTGATATATATTGTTGTAGGATATAAAATATTATTGTTTTCCCACGTTTTTTCATGTTATATGTTTTATTATGTGGATAAGATGTGATGTGATCTGAAAATGAGATCATCAGTGGTAGGAAGAGTCCATGAGGTGGATGTATATTATGTTCATGAAAACATACATCTTACGTTATTTAATTAAATGTGTTGTGATTGAAGAAGTGTGTATGAGTGAGATATAGTGTGATATTATGTGGTTTGGATGTGATATCTATGTATAATTGGTGATAGGGTGTGATAGTGGATAATATATGGTTAAGAGAAGTGCAACACCTTGATATGTTTTTGAAGGAATATTAATATTTTGGTTGTAAGATTTGGTGACCAAAACATTGGGAGGATTTTAATTGTTAGTTGACCTATTTAGGTACATTTTTTCTCTTCTTTATTCTCTAGTACATTATCATTCTCTTCTCATATGATAACATGACACATTGGATAAGACTATAATGAGTATACCTGTATAATTACCCAAATGTATATATACTATTTTTTCGCAGAGTACTATATAGACAGATATATACATTTAATAAATGGGATGGAGATATTTTAAAGTAGTTTTTATAAGAAATTTAATTTAGTAATTCAATTTGAGACTTTCATTTGAACCAGTGACCTAGATCATCAATTGTTGGATGGTAATAGGTTCAATTTATTTTTATCAAATAGGGTTTCTTTGTAGTTTTTAAAATTATATACATTTATGGTGTTATATTATATTTAAATTTGTCCAATATATGAGTCTTTATATTCTTGGGAATGTTTCCAATATAGGGTCGACTCCTAGCAGGGTAAAGGGTTCATTATCTCTCATCCTTTATTTTTAGCATATGAGATGTTCTATTAGATGGAAGGGGTAATGACATACCAAGTCACTAAAATTTAAATTAAATTTAAACGGTTATATGTTAGTTTAGAATGGGTTATAACCCCCAATAAACACATTATCGACCGTTTGGAGGAACCGCCACTAATGTGCCCGCTGACACTTATTAGATGCGGTTAAATGATATGGTGGTAATGTAATGAGAAAACTAGCAGCGGTTAGTTTAAATGGGGGTTAAAACCCATTATAATTTCTTCATTTAATTTTATATTATAAGGGTTTTAACACCCTCTAATATATTTATTGGTATAAGAGATGTTGGAAATTGTCTCTATATTGAATAATACGTTATATATTAGAGTTGGTTTCTAAAACCACATTTATGTATGGATAAATTTGGAGGGGTAAACCACCCATAAAAGATGAAATATTAGTGTATGTTATTATAATCACCTACAATTACTTATATATTTATTTTAAATTCTTACCACCCCCAACCCTCTCTTTTTATAGTGAAATACACACCTCCCTCCTGTATCTATCTAGTCATATCATGCCCCTACCAACCATCTAGATATTATCATATACTTCACCTATACTTCCCATTGTATCCAGACCATTTCCTATACAATTCAGGTTCCATAACCCCTCTTTTTATACTACTCCCCTTGCTAGCAGGTACTTTCACACCCAATCCTTAAATATTGTGCTCGATGTCACGCCCCCATCCACAAACATTTGTAAAATTTTAACATTGCTTGGTTTTGAACTGCAGACATCTGGCATATACAGTTCTCCCCATAATTACTACTCTAATCATATTGTTTATTATAATTTACTTATATTAATATTTATATTAATTTTTTAGTAGATTCAAATATATATTATTTTAATAAATATTTTAATAGATATAAATATTTCTATTAGATATATTTTTATTTAATATTTATATATTATATTTGTATATAACATATGATGTTTATATTTATCTATAATATATATCTTTATCTAATATATTAGATACCAAAATAATTGATATAATTTAATATTTGTGTGTATAATATATATATATATAATATTTGTATATAGGAAAAATATATATAAATAATTATATTTATTTATTAAAAATATATTTATAAATACGATTTGAAATACCTTATATTTTTGTCTGTCTTTTTGTATTTATGTATTTAAAAAAAATTTAGAAGTATAATATAATTATTGTATACATATTTATAAAATCATTATTATAGTATAATTATAATATATGTACCTTTAAATAACAATAACCTATTTAAATAACATTATTTCTATAACACCAATTTTTTAAACTAAAAAAATTATATTTTTCTTTTATATATTCGATACATTTATATATTTCATGATTATAATATACATGTATTATATTAAATTCATTTTTATTATAAATTTATGTGTGTTATTATAAAAATTAATATAATATTATATATATATACCGACACAAAATAACACATTCATATAATTGGAAACATATGATAAAATTAAATATTATATATATTTAATAAAATAATTTATAATTAATATGATATACTACAATATATAAAAAATAATTATAATATATTTATATATATAATATAATATAAAAAATATAATTACATAGTATAATAAAGATAATATAATTATATAATACAATTTTTTTATTTATATGTATATTTATATTTGATTTTTTATATATTATATATTTGTATGCATAATATAATATAATTGTATTTATATGAAAATATATATTAAAAATTATATTATATTATAAATTTATAATTTAAATCATACTATAAATGTATAGTATTTATAAAACCATATATAAATTTTTTTATATTTGAATAAATATATATATAGTTACATTTATTTTATTTATTTCATTATTGGTATATGTATACATTTTTATTTCTATATATAAGTATTCATTTAATGTATTCATATAATGTCTTTATATATATAATGTATTTAAATACATTTAAATTATCTATTTATGTTATGTATTTATACACACTTGAGCACACATACATATATATTTAATTGTTTCTTTATATATTATATTTATTTGAAATAATATTTAAACATTTAGGGGGTTCCAAACCCCATGTATTCAAATGGATTAGTGATCATTCATGACCCCAATCAAATTTCATGAATTATATGGGGTTCAAAACCCCCACTAAGGTCATAAGTTTGATGGGGTTAACCCCCCCCCCCCCACTTATTTCATCAATAATAGTGCATTCAAAACCCTATCAAATTTCTTAATTAGAGGGGGGTTGAAAACTCCCCTATAATCTATGAATTAACAGAGGTTCATGAACCCCCTCTAATATTTCCATTTGAGGTATTTTTGAACCCCATATATTTACTTTTAAAAAAATCAATTATATATATATATATATATCTCCTATAAAATCAAAATTTATATATAACACAACAAATGGTTAAATTAGTGGTGGTTTTAACTCAACCACCTCTAAAATCAAACCAAATATTAAAAAAATGTTAAACATTTAGGGGTGAAGAGGGCCGTGAACCGCCAATATATTTTATTATTATAGGGGAATGTACATTAACCCCTTTAAATTGAATTTAAGGGGGGTTTTTCATAACCCCTATTAAATACGGATGATAATATAATATTTTTTGTAGTGAGTAATGTGATGAGTCTCCCATGTTGAATGAATTTAGAGACTGATTGACCTACAAAAAAGGCCTACATTTTTTACATGGGATAATATCACACAATTGAATTATCTAGTATGGTATCCTTCACAATAATATTCATATAATTTTATTCCGTTTTCTCTACTGGTGTTTTAAATGAATAAGACATTACGGTTAAACTGTTACATTAATTTTCAATTATTATATAATTCAATTACGTTTTCATGATTAATGTAGTTACCTAAATATTATTTGAAGAATATGGTTAAAAAAGATTCATTACCTCTTGTAAAACATTTTCATGTGTCGAATTCATCAAAATGCGTCCATGTAGGAATTTTATTTTAAAAAATTTGGTGCACATGGGTGCATGAATTCTATGCCCAAATGTGGTTAACAACGGTTACTAGGGTACGTTGGACCTGAATTCTAATATGGAGTCACACAAGATGATAGTCTTCATGACTAGGGTGCATATATTTGGTGTGTGGGGATACCAATTGGGTTATTCATAGACATTGGACCACTTTCAAGTTGAAATTGACGTGCATGGAAACAATTTTACAATCTTTTTTACATGTATACCGGTCTTTTTTATATTGATTTCATCATATGAAGCTCATTGAAAATGGGATTACAAATAACCGCATATTTTTTTAAAATATTTAGTTAATGAAAATGAAGATAATGACTTAATTAAAATATAATTTAATTATTTTCATGAAATATGTTATGCAAAAGATAAAAATATGAATTACTATACAAATATATCCATGAAATATTTTCATGGAAAAATTAATATATATTTATTAAAGGAACCCATAAATATATATTTCCATGATGAATTATAATGATAAATGTATATTGATTTTTAGTTAGATAATTTTAATGATGGTATTTTGGAAGATCAATTACCATAAATGATGGTAAATATTATATTATGTAAGAGGAAAATGATTAAAAAAATATCAATAGTTCAATGAAGAGATTCTTCCAATATTTTTTATAGTAAAAATTATGATAGTTTTTTATATAAAATAGATATTTAAAAGTTATGAGTACTATATATTTTATAAAATAGTATAGTGATGTTATTGAATGTGATTATACTTAGATATTTTATTGGTAATATTCTATAATAACAAAAAATATTTATACTCTTAAGAAGAATATCATGATTTTTTTAAAAAAATTAATTTTTTTAAAAAGATTATATTGTTTCACTATATTATGATGAATGATTTACATATTTATAATATACAATTAATTGACTCTATATATTACATTCACCTAAGACTATATATTGTCATCGTAATTTTCAACCCTTTTACCTCCATTATTAGTTTATGAAATTATTTTTGGTGATATTTGATATTTTAATTCCTTAAGATTAAATTAAATTGACACATCCATTCATTAAAATGTATTTTTATGTTTCCCTATACAACTAAATTATAGTATTTAGTTTGTATACATCATGTATAATAAATAATGTTAAACTATTTATTTTTTATAAATAATCCACTATAGTAAGTGGATTGAATGTACTCTCAATGTATTGGGGAGTAATGATATGTGCACTCATTCATTCGATTTTTTTCTATAATTATTAGAAATATTATAAATTATTTTTTAATTCTATATAATACTCTATTTTTATTTAAATTAATCAATTTTAATGATACAAATACCTAACTTAGTAGATTTTGATAATATTAAAGGAAATCATCCCTTTATTCATCTAACATGGTCGATCAAAAGTGTCACACTCAGACATCATATTTACTCTATAATATAATTTGGTCTCTCATATATATATAAGAATATAAATACATACATTAGTTAATATAAAATAACACATTACCCATAACAACTATTACACAATGGGGATTTGGGATAAATTAATTCATTAAATTAAAACTATGTGTGATAGTTTGAATCACACACAATATGGATCTAATTCATCCCCTGAGATATTATATTTATATTGTTAAATAAATTTAACTATAATAGTAAATTTAGTATATAATAACACTATAATATATTATAAACGAATAAATATTAGATTAAAATAAAATAATAATATTAACGTTCAATTTTTTTATAAAATAAATTTTCAGTTATATTGAACATTAATTATAAAATATAATTTCACAAATTTTATATTTTAAATTTGAAAATATTAGATGTAAAATTTTATTAATCAATTCAATATTATCCTAGTTTTAATTTTAGACCTTTTTTCAAAATATGTAATTTTATGTAAATAGTTTAAGAATATATATTTAATATTACAATCTCATATTAGACATTATCAGTATACAACACATAATTAATTTTTTCGAAAAAATATATATAATAATATATATACATTATTTAAAATATTTCACTTCAAAATAATATGTTGTATTTATAAAACCCTTGTTTAAAAATTTGGAAACATAAGTAGTTTTTTAATCTGAGATATATTTCTAGAAATTTATTTTCATCATTTTTAGAAGACAAATATAAAATATGAATTTTACATTTTTATAAGAATATTTACATGAATATTGAAATTATATTTTATTTTTATGCATAAAAATAATATTATGCGGATTAAAGATAATAAATATAAAAACTATAAAACTATTAATTTCATAGGATAGTTTTATTATAACTATATATAGTGTATCATGTCATATAGATAAATAAATTATTTAAAATGAACTTAATAATGGTTTTAAAACATTATAAATATATAAACACCCATTAAATTTTTAATCATTACAAAATAATTTTGGAGAACAATTAATGGTAAAAACATCACTTTTATATAGAAGAATTTTGTTATTATTTTTCTTCCTAATTTACAAATTATTTATCTCATATCTATGAAATTACCATTAGTGAATTGAGGGATATTTATTGTTCAAAATAGAAAAAATTCTATGAATAGGTATCTGTAATTTTTATTAAACGTTAATTTTTTTAAAAAACATATCGACACAAACAAATATTAAATGGTTAACGGTAATTTCAAATGGTGACAGAATAAAAATGTTTTTCAAACTTGTGTCAAATATCATGGTTGATTATTTAATGACTCAAAACATTATAAACTAAATTACGGACCACTATTGGGACCACATATGAATCAATGTCGACATTTTATTATTAAGATGTAATGCTTATTTAAAAAAAAAATTTACAACCCATGTAAAAGGATATAATTTATAACCTTTCTATGAAAGATATTACGTAATAAATTTTCATAAAAATATATCCCATCAAAATATTATATAATTATATAACATTTCTGTAATCCCATGGTTTCTATCATTAATCTTATACCCTTCATTTTTGAGCTGCCATTTCAGGGAATGTTCAAACCCACTCTATTTTTATTTCAAACACCTTAAATGTATTTTAATTTATTTCTTTTTAAAATAAAAAATACCATGTATATTATGATAATATAATTATTATTAATTTGGTAAAATAATATTTTACTACTAAATTAACCGTTTTTTACAGTTCTCCAAACCCAATTAATTTATGGATATGGAGTCATGAGATTGTGTAAAATACTGCCACCCTGAGCAGTGGATTCTATTTTTAAAAAACATATTAAATGGTTCTCATATAATAGTTATATAAAAAAATAAAGTAATTATAACAATATTTATATTATTAAGTTAATATTTCTCAATTTTAAATACTATCTTTTTCTAGAGAAAAATATATCGTCATCCCCATATGTGCATAATCCTACATCCATAGAGGGATGAATTTCAATTTTTACTAAAACTAAAAAAGATGAATAAACAATTAATATTTTCTATAAATAGTATATTTATAAAAATATTAATATTCAAAATTCAAAATATTTTATATTAAATGTTTAATATAAATAATGATTCATATTTGAAAATTTTAACATTTTAAAATAATATATCAATAGACCTGTCTAAATTTGGGATAATTTTAGAAACATATAAAACTATATATATTTATTGATAATAGAATAATAACAGATAAAACATATATAGTATTTTGATATAATTATTCTATTTTATAAATCCACATACAATGGTCTACATACTAGTAATGTTATATAAAAATTAATCGAACAACCTTTACTGTCAAGCATATGCTAAAACTATTTAATAAATTTTAATTTTAATTTATAATGTTGAATATGAAATTTAATATATTAGTTAAAATTACATATTTTTTTAAATAACATAATTTTATAACAATGGATAAAGGGTATTTTAGGATAATGAATCATGACCTTAATTAAGGGTTTCTTATGTCTTAATTTTGTGTCATTAAGAAATAATTAAGATAAACATCTTTTTTATTTTTTGTGTTGTATGCATTAGACATTGATTATTTGTTTCCACTAAATATATGAAATATATCTAGTTTAAAAATAAATCTATTTTTATATATTCAATGTATTTACAATTCTTATTATTACAACACTACATGTGTAATTTTTAACACAATCCCATATTCATTGTGTAATTATGTTTTATGAAGAAATTCATAATTATAACAATGGTTAGATAAAATAAATGATTTTATTGAATTGTAAATTTGATTATATTTTCAGGGAAAAAATTTTATAATCTAAATGATCATTCCGTGATTAGCATCTACTTAAAATTTTCTTTTTTGTAATATTTCTCATCCCCATTATATATTATTTCAGCTCTTTTTCCATATTGTGTTTCCGGAATATATTTAAATTATTTGTAGAATAATTATGATTTTTACCATGTGGCCTATATATTTACCATCCCATTTTTCTTAAGTAATATCTATTTTAATTTTTTATGATCTTGTATTTCAAAAGAGTTGTTTTGAAAAATAAATTGGCGCATCCAAGGAACTCTCAAATCCATTAGGTTACATGAACCCATTATTTATCCCCATATTTCCATGTATTATTCATACATATTTCATTCATATTTTTTATGTATTTACCAATAAAAATATCTAATTTAAATTACATTCATTTTATATGATAATATACATTATATTATCCCTTTGAAATTTAATATTTTATAAAATACCACGGTTTATGACCCATCTAAAATCATTTTTCATGAATACATCAACAATTATAAAATTATATTAAAAAAATTATAGAATAAAAAATTATATTTTATTGATAACATTAATTTATTAATTTTTACTAAATAAAATTAATATACACTTTCATTATTAAACAACCATTTATCTCTTAAAAATCACCATCAATGATGTTCATTTTATTGTTAATTCACCCTAAAACATAACAAGATTTTCTTAATTAGAAATAAAAGTTCAAGACATTCAATTAAATATTATAAATAGAAATATATAAAATTATTTCATTCCATATATTTTTAGAAATCCTTGATGTATAACATTTGGTTATTCTTTGAAACATGATTTTGAATGCCACACTATTCTCATCGGTTTAACCATGTTTGTGAATTAAGTATGGGTTCTTTTCCACATATAAACTACATATGAATATAAATTTTATATTTTTTAATATGACATATGTTGTCCCATTATTATATATAACTATAATTAATTTCATATTATTTTTATGGGAAAGGGGAGTGACCAAAATCCTCTATAGAACTCTATACCTAATTATATGATGGTGATGGACATTTACCTAAAATATTCTTTCGATGTTTATGATTATTTTATTTACACTTAGGTAAAATTATGTCAAATTATAATATTATTTCATTTCTCTATGTTACATTCTTGAATCACACTGTTATTCCATGGTCAGCATTTTTTCATTTGATATTTCAGGTTCGATAATCATTATTTATGTAAAGCTATTAATTTTATGGTATCTTTTTAATATGATACATGTCCAATTAGGATGTGTTATAATATTCTTATGATTCATATATTATGAAATGTCGATGATTTTTTACCTTACATAGTGATTGTGGATACCTATTATTATATTTCAGTTCCCCCAATTTATAAATGAATTAATAAATTATGATAAAAATAGAAGGGATTATAGTGTGGCCACCTTATGGATAATTTTCAAAATGTATTTTATGAGTTTTTAAATATATAAATTGTCCAAAAATTCACTAGACCATATATTCTTCGGAATGTGACATTATTTTATGAGATGTCATGTTTTCATTGGGAAATAATAAAAAATTTGTACATGTTTAGATTTTTTCATAGATATGGAATTAGTGTTGGGGTTAGTTTGTTAGGATTATTTTAGTCATTTTTAGTATTACGATAAAATAATATTAGTGAAAACCCAAGAAATAAGCCTAATGGATAATTATATGTTTTGAATAACAACCTGATATTTTCTCTATGCATTTTATGATTGGTTTAAATATAAATTTCTTCCCTATCTAGAACATGGTAGTGTTTGTGGTAATGGTATAAATGTACCTATGGAGTAATCAAATGAACCATGGTTTATAGATTATGAGATCAATCTTCAATTTTTGTAAGATGAGTTGGTCTTAGATTATATACCATTACTGTATCTCATATGGTACATGCATTGATTTTTCACATTCTCATTATGATCAATTATGATGAATATTTCACATTAATTATTTTTATAAATTATTATTAATAAACACATCATATAGAAATATTTATTCAAATAATAGTGCTTTATTTTTAGTTTAGTGAAAATGTCATGGTTTTAATGAGTAATGCATTTAGAGGATGAGTTTTTATGAGAGAATTGTTGATTATTCAGATATAATTTTATTTATTTAACAATATCATTGACCCATATTGGATTTAGTAATATCTCATTAGTTGGGGATCCTTTTTAAACATAGCTTCAATCAGATATGAAGTGATTTACCTGATGAAAAATCTTATAGTATAAGAGATTTGTGAGAAATATTATTATTATAAAACCCTATCTATCTTGAATTATGATTGAAAATGGGAACATAAAAGTGATTACAAATCAAAATGATAATAAAATGATGGTGTCACATTTTATTTTAGGTGATAAGTATTTGGAAGGGAATTATATTCAATTTTATTCATGTAAAAAAAGGCAAAAGACACACCTGGGTTATTATCTAAAAGCTACATGATTATTTTATATTATTATTAAATGATGGAATAAATATATAATAATTAAAATAATAAATTAAATAAAAGTTTTTACTCTTGGTAGAAAACAATATTCTCCATAATGATACCATAATAATTTGATGTGTTAGAATTGTGAAATTGTCCATCATTACAAACTAGTTAACTATACCATGTTATTTCATTGAAAATCAATAGGAGAAACTTATTACACCATATAAACATGAACATATCATATAATAAACTCATATTAAAGTGGATTTTGATAACCAAGTGGTGATCGGTCCACATAATCATCATGTAATAAACTCATATTAAAGTTTTTACTCTTGGAAGAAAACAATATTCTCCATAATTTATTTTTATGTTATGAATCACGAATGTATTCTTACCATTATTTTGAAAGAAACTAAGAATTTTTAAATGGACGGTTGAACTAAATGTACAATAAAAAAATTATTTTTAATAAATATATAACCTTATATGTCAAAAAATGATAGTTAATAAATTAGATGATAGTGATCAAAAAAATTATAATGAAAATTTATAATAAGGGTATTGATCAGAATAACAAATGTCTATTCTTTAAAATGTTTGGAAGAAAACACTATATATAGAATATGTCAATTATGAGAGAAAATATAAATTTCATATGTTTGAACAGATAAAAAAACCAATAATAATATATTGATTAATATATATCTTACATAAAAGAATATAATCATCATTATAATTTTTTATTAATGTTTTTAATATGTAATTTCATTAATAGTGGAGAATTTATCACCATAATATTTTAGAATATATTTTTTTGAAATTAATACTTTGTCTGATAGTTTATTTAACATGAAAAGCCTGTCTAAGATGAGATATTTGATATTTTAATAATATTAAAATTAAAATTTATGAATAACAAAAAATATTTAAATAAAACATGTTAATCAATTAGAAATAAAAACAAAATCAGATTAAGTACACGTAATATTTATAAATAAAACATTATAAAAATGTGTTCTCCATTCTGTTGTGTATTCCTTTAAAATATAAATTAAAAAACTAATAATTTTTATATGAAATATATAAACATAATTTTTATATAAATAATTTCAATATTATTTAAATTTTAATTTTATATATATAAAAAAATTATGTGAATAGTTTAAAAACATAGATTTTAGTTAATTTTTCAATATTTATGAAACTATACTAATAAATAGATGAATTAAATTTGGTAAACAATTTTTCATAAAATCAAAATTTATAAATTTGAAAAAGATTATAATACCATGTTGAATTTATTTGAAAAATGATTATTTTTGTGGAATCATAAATAAAATTTTAAAATAAAACCTATTTTTGAAAAACAGATTTCCCAACTTATAGAAATTAAATCTAATAAAATAAGTTTTATAATTAAAATTATTTTGATAATAATAAATTTAATGATAAATTTAATTTTTAGGAATTAAAATAGATTACATAGATTAAAGGTAATTACCACAATGACCATATAATACTTGTTTTCAATGATTTTGTATATTAATATTGTATAATTTACATCTAATCAAATAAATTAACATCTTCTACAAAGTCCATATATTATATTTTTGAATCCCATATGAATATATTATTTATCATTTTATTCGTAAAAAATACTTAATAAGATCAACAAGGTTAATGGTATAAACTATATTACACTATAAAAAATATTTTCAACATAATAAATGGATTATTCTAATTTTTAAATTTTTACATTTTAAAAATAGATTTTTATTACATAGCGGATAATATATTTTTCAACATACCCACATTTTTAAAAAAAAATAACTTATAGTTTTATTAAATACTGAATTTACCACTAAATATTATATTTACTAATGAAAAAAAATTGTAATATCTCAAAATAATATGTTAAAATACAGAAAACAGGATTAAAAAGAATTTCTACCTTCATGATTTAGAATTTCTCAATAAAAAGCCCTCTAAATAAATAAATTTACCACATTTATATGCATTAGTTCTGGAATATTTTCAAGGAATCATTGAGATATAATTATATTTATAAAAATTCCATTCTCCCCACTTATAAAAAGATATCTATTATAACTATTTCTTTATACAGTTACCATTATAAATTATCATGATACGAAAACACATTTCATATCACAAAAAGCATCATTACCTTCAAATATGAGATTCATACCTATCCCATAATCATAATCAAATAGTTTAAAAACTATCTTTTAGCTATCCACTTGAGTAATAATACTTCTTTTAAAATATTCAGCTTCATAATTCAATAACAATATAAAATGTCCATGAATGTATGTAAATATAAGTATATCTAATGTTATTAAATTTTATTCTAATGAATAAAATGTTAATTCAAACCTACTGAACCATTATATAAATGAATAAGTTGTCACGAGTTTGTATAGACAACATCCTTTATTGATGACAAATTCTATTACTTATAATATCATTACATGGACAATCGAGAAGGGTTATATATTAGAAAATAAAATTATTATAATATGAGAAATATTCATACAATATAAATTTTTTTATTTTCAAATCCCAAACCATTATATTAAATATTAGAGCATTACACATTTACATGTGGACTACCACTTCAATGAAATGACGAGCATTTTTATTCCATTAACCTGTGAAATAGATGATTTTATAAATATATAATATTTATAACTAATATTTATTAGAAAAGAAATTGTATTTAATGATAATATATGAGTGATAATAATAAAAATAACTAATTATTTTATATATTTCTGTATTAAATGAATCAATCAATTTACATTTCAAATTATAGATTTTTTTGAACTCATATAACCTATATCGACTTGTGTGATAATTGAAAATAAAATAAATTTATATATATATTAAATTGGATATTATTATGATATTTTGATGCCCCATTTTAATTTTCCAACATACATGAGTGATATAGTGATATTGACCGAACCCCGTCAGGCAATACAAATAAGCTATAATTATTTAATAAAAAAATAATAAATTAAAATAGACCTTAAAAATAAAATAAAAATGTAAAACATTATTATTTATTTAACCAATAAACATAATTTTATTAACAATGATATTAGTAAAACATAAATAATATATCCATTTATTTGGTAAATGTTATTGCATATCAATATTGCTTCAATGAGATGGAATGTTTTATGAAAATATGTTTCTTTTGTGGGATTGTATTCAAAACCAATTAAATTTTTCATAATGATGATGAAATATTGGTAAATAAAAATGTATTTCATATTTTACCATAAATTGATATTAAATTATAAATAGTATAATATTATAATGTTTTTTAACTCAGACACCCTTTTCTTGAGTTATTAATATTTTTCATTAACTTTTTAATTCAAATGATGTGTTTATACTACAATATAAATTTTTTTCATGTAAATTTTCATCCATTATGTTAATAATTTCCATATAAATTTAATTTTCTTTCTATGATGGATTTATAACCCCCATGATATATCTTTATTGTGAATATTTTATGTCCTCTTCGATGATATTTTCTCCTCATTATCCATATTTAGAAATATAATCCATTGTTTTCATTTATTTTATGTAACCTAATTATGTGTTATCTCTTGTTATATTTTAATTTACATTCATTTATTTTAAAAACAATTATTTAAAAACAATTTTTATAATGCAGTATGAAACAAACGTTCCTTGAAACCTAAAATATGCATTTAGAAACTCCCTTGAAACTTTTTTATTTCACATTATCCAAATATCACTCTTTTTCCTCTGTATTTGACACATATATTCTGTAAATATTATATATATATATGATCCCTATAAGTATAAATTGTTTAAATTAAAAGAATTTTTATGTGTAATACACGTTTTCTTCTCCCCACATAAAAAAATCCTTTTAAGAATACCCATATTTAGTGAATTCAATTATTTATTATTTAATGAAAATTGTCAACCCATAAAATGTTTTTTTAACGTGAATTTATTTTAACAACACTTATTATTTTGAACATATTTGTCCTATATATTTTTATGTATAATGATATATAGTAAACTATTTCTATTATTAAAAAATCATTTTCTCATATCTAAATTCATCACCAATATTGTTCGTTTTATTCTCACTTCTACAACTTCCTTCAAATGAATGAGTCTATATAACAACTAAATGTTTCAAATATATAATTATCTATTAAAATGTTAATTTTTATAATGAATTAATTCTGTATCATCATGTAAATCCTTATGATATAACGTTGATTATTATTTTAGACATCATTTTGAAACCCATGTTTTTATAGTAAGTGTTATCGAGATTATAGTGTATGTATATTATCATTTTCTCATATTACAGTCATTTTTATGTCCATATTATGTGTTTCACTGTGTGATTAGTGGTACTAGAATTTCATATCTTATTAATGAATTGATTAAAGATTTAAACCTATGAAATTATATAAAATTAAATTGGGAGTGACCATAGTCAACCATACGACTCAATCACAATTGTTTATGGGAGTGAGGAGTGAACCCAATATATTATGGGACACTTTCCACTATGATATGATAGTCCTGGGAGTAAGACATGAATTTTTCAATGGTTTTATAATTTATTTTGTTTCCACATATGGAAATATATATATATATATATATATATATTTTCTTGTTATTGTATTTCATGTTTCCATGTTTATCTCACAAAATTATTAAATTATACATCTTTATTTGATATTTGATGTTTCTTTATAAATACTTATGAATATATATTATTAGTTAGGTTGTTTTAAAAAATATATCACCCCTAATCATTATTTAGTTATTATTATGAACTTATTTATGAGTATTACCCTTACAATGAATTTTATGTCACCCCTTCTTAAGGTTCAGTTCCCTATGGGATAATGCTAAGCATTTATTATCTGAATCATATTAGGGTGTTTATAGTCACTCAATTATAAAAAAATGTTCAAATGGTTTATAAAATAATGTACTTATATATAGTCATTTAATAAACTATAACTTTTATTTTGGGGATAATAAAATAATTTTCTTAAATATAATGTATTCATTTGTAAATGATATAAATAATGAAAATTTTAAATTGGAAATATATAAAATCTAAGCATAATTTTACAAATTTGTGAAGATATTAATGAGATACTTGTATATAATAAAATTATATTGGTTATAGTGTCTGTTATGATATAGGTGTATCATACCTAATTAAATTCATTAATCCAAGGAATACAATTCTCATTGTAATATAATATCTTAGTGTATGCTATACTAATTGAGTTCTACTAAAATAAACACGATGTATGATTCGATTTTATCTGGTTATAACACTAATAAACATATCAATTATATTGTGAGATTTTTATAGTAGTCATCAATTAAAAGGTAGAAATTCAATTTTTATATATTGGTATTTTTAATTTATTACAGGATAGGTATATATAATAATATTAAATTTGTTAAGGTTAAATACTATAGATGACAGATTGAAAATCTATCAATGCAATAAAATAACTTGAATAATTAATAAAAAATCTGGAAAACATTTTATTAGAAAAAGGATCAACATCAAAAAATATAAAAATTGAGAACATATTCAAAATAATAATTGATCTATAGTATGTTAAAACACTAATTCTCATGATTCATAATCACTTTTTTCTTTCCTCTATTACACTCTAGGTACAATCATTTCCTAAATATAATAATAACCCAACACAATAATGTGGTTATTGAAAACACCATTGAAAATTTTGGATTAAGGAGTTCATTAGATTCTTCTAATAAATAATCCTAAAAAATGTATAAGAAAAATTTGAAGCTTTTTTATCTTCAATTTACAGTATTTTTATGCTTTATATTTATTAATTATTTTAATAATAATCATAGTTATGTTTATAATGTCATTTATTACATTAATAACTATTATATAATCCTATAAAATATTTCAGGCTATCATACCCATATAATTATCTAATTTATTTACAAAATCATTATTAAAATATTCAATATCGGATAATGCATTTGGTTTCAAAATATTTAGTCATTGCATTTTATAATTTTTTTCAGTATAACAAAATATAATTAATAATCATCATAATTGATAATATTGGAAACACTAGCATTGAAAATTATCATTGTATTGAGCTTCTCATATAATGAATTTCATGTATTATAATTTAATTATTATGTTCCAAATCATTGAATTTTCATCAAAATGAAATATGATTTAATATAAATAAAATATTGTAATTCAGTGTGAATCATACAATATGATAGAAAGATAAAAAAATTCAAGTTTTTTATCTATGAATATTTATAAATATATTATTTTTTAGTATTTAAATGAAAAATAATAATTGTGGTGTATTAATTAATTTTTTTAACATTTTTATATAATTTTAATTTATAAATTTTTAATAATAACTTTTTATATGTTTATGAACTATTTATTAAATAAATATACATAATCTATTATAATATTAAATAAAACTAACTGATATTGAATGATATATATTTTTAACACCCCTTGAATTATAAATAATGCTATGTTTGACAATATATACAATATGCCACACTAAGCGAAAAAGTCCCCCAAAAATATTATTATTTAAATACAACCATTAAAAACTAGTTATAAAATGGTTGGGTGTCAGTTGTATTAACCATATTAATTTATCTATAAATATATTTTTATTAATTCATACAAATTTATTCATTAAATATACTAAAATAGAAACAGATATTCTATGAAAGTCATTTTAAATTTTTTCTTCAAAATCAATTCCTATTAATTATTATTAAAAATTAATATATTTATGTTCTGCCACTTGTTGAAAATTTTTAGTTTATAAAAATTATATTTTTTATATTATAATATCCAAATTATATTAGGGTTATTATTTTGTATTTATCTATGAAGATTTATTTTTTTCCATTGAATAATAATTGTAGAAATTTATGTTGAAAGTTTTATTTTGTTTCAACAGTTTATGATGATCCATATTATAAATTCAATCCATTATTTTAATTTATTTTATGAAACCAAATTATGTGTTATCTCTGGTTATTTTATAATTTACATTCTTTTATAATAAAAATAATGATTTAAAAACAATTGTTTTGATGTGGAATGAAACAAATGTTCCTTGGAACAAAAAAATGACATTTAGAAACATTGTGGATACTTTTTTACATCACATAATCAATATATTACTCTTTTTTCCTCTATGTAAATTACATGGATTATATAGATATTATATATATTGGATACTTATATGTATACCTAGTTTACATTACCTTACTTTTTAATTATGATACATGTTTTATGTCCCCCCTAAAAAATAACACTTTTAGGAATACCCATAATTAGTATATTCAACGATTTATTATATAATGAAAACTGTCAACCAGAAAATATTTTCTTTAACATGAATTTATTTTAACAGCCCTTATTTTCTTGAACATACCTATAATATTTATATTTATGTATAATGATAAAAAATAATCTATTTACATTATTAAAACATCCTTTTCTAAAATCTAAATGAATCACCTTTATTGTTCATTTTATTCTCACTTCTACGATATCCTTATATGGAATGATTATATATTAGAACTAAATTATTTAAACATATAATTATTTATTAAAATATTAATGTCTATAATGATTTAATGTGTTATCATCTTGTAAATCGTTTTGATATTGCATTCAATTATTCTTTGATGAATTATTGTAAAACCCAAATATTTCTAGTGAGTTTAATCGCGATTATAGTTTATGTATATTATCATTTTCTCATATTACACCCATTAACATTTCTATATTAAGAGTTACATTGTGTTATAAGTGGAATTAGACTTACATATCTTTTAAATTAATTGGATAATTCTTTAAACCTCCTGAAATAATATCAAATTGAATGTAGAGTGACCCTAGTGCACCATAATTCTATATCCACAATGTTTATATGAGTGTGGAGTGAACCAAATAAATTATGGGACACTTCCCACTATTATATGATAGTCATATTAGTGAGAAATGACTTTTTATATAATTTCAATGTTTATGTTGTTTCCTTTTATGGATGGATATATTGATCTCTGACATTGTTCATGTATTCCATGTTTCCATGCTTATCTCACAATATTATTCAATTACACATGTTTCTTTATTTAATATTTGACTTTTCCGTATCAATACTTATTAATAAATCTTATATTAAGGTTCTTTTTGAAAATATAAAATTCCCCTACATAATATTTAGTATATTCTTATGAACATATTGATGAGTATTTCCCTTACAATAAATTTTATCTCACATATTTTTATGTTTTAGTTCCCTATGTGATAATTCTAAGCATGAATTAGTTGAATACTAGTAGAGTTTTTATTGTCACTCAATTATTGATAAATTATCTAAAATGTATATAAAATTAAGTACATATATATAATATTTAAATAAATTATAACTTTAATTTTGAGGATTATGATATAATTTAGTTTGATATAATGAAATCAATTTTTAATAATATAAAATAAAGACAATTTTTAATTTGTAATGTTTAAAATATCATCATAATATTATAAATTGATGGAGATATTAATTATACCCTTTTATGTTTAATAATTAGTTTTTTAATAGTTTATGTTTTTATATAGGTATATCATATCCAATAAAATATATTAAACTATGGAATAGAGTTCTTATTGGAATAGAATATCATAAGGTGATATATAAAGACAGTGTTCCACAAAAATAAACAGAATGTAGGTTTCAATATGGTCATGTCATATCATTTATAAAAACAACAATTTTATATGATTATTTGAATAGTAGTCAACCCTTAAATGGTAAAATTTAAATTTTTATATATTCATGTTTTTAATTTATTACCAGAAATGTATTTATAATAATATTAGATTTTTTGAGGTTAAAAATTATAGAGGATTGATTAAAAATACATAATTTATTTACTATTACACTAATATTTTATACAAAATCATGTAAATGTTTTAATAAAAAACGGACCACCCAATAAAACTATAAACATTCAAGACATATTTAAAATACTAATTGCTCAGTTATATGTTATAATAATAATTCCTTTTATTCATAATCACTTTTTTCTTTCCTCTATTACACTCAAGGTAAAATTATTTCATGAATTCAGATATAATCCAACACATGAACGAGGTTATTGAATAACCCATTCATAAAATTAGAATAAGTTTTTCAGTAGAATCTTCTAATAAATCATCATAAAAATGTAAATAAATGAGAAGAAATATTATTATATTCAATTTTTTGTATTTACATCATTTTATTTAGAAATTATTTTAATTATGATAATATTTATGATTATAATATCATTTATTACATTAATAACTATTATAAAATCCTTCAAAAAATTATAGGGTATCATACCAATTTCATAATCCAAATAATTCTTGAAATAATGTTTAAAATTTTCAATATTGGATAATGTATTTTTTATCTAAATATTTATTAAGACTATAGAATAAAATATCAGAAATAATAGGTCCCAATAAAGTGCAATTATATTAGATTTAGAATGCAATGATGTATAATTTATCATCTATAGATTAAATTATATAATTATTTCGGTATGAAAAAATACAATTAATAATCATCAAAATAGATAATGTTTACTACACTAGAGATGAAAATCATCATTTTATTAACCTTATGATATAATGGATGTTATATATTGTAATTTAAATAATATTTTTCAAGTCATATAATGTCCATAATAAACCATGATATATGATTAAATATAAATCATATAATACAGTTCAGTGTGAATTAGATAAATAAATATAAATATATAAATATATAAAATTTTGGATTTTTTATGAATATGTATAAATTTAATCGTATTATTATTTAAATAATTTATAAAAATACCAATTGTGTTTTATTAATTAATATTATATGAATTTTATATAATTTGTAATTATAAATTTTTTATATGTAATTTTTATATGTTTTTGAAATATTTATTAAATAAATATACCTAATTTTCTTTAATATTATGTAATAGTAATTGTTATTGATTTATATATTTTTTTTATCACGCATTTAATTGAAAATATTTTTATGTTTTATAATATATGCAATATGAAACTCCAAACATAAAAGAACACCAAAAATATTATTATTTACATACAACCGTTATAAATCGTTATTAAATAATAGGGTGTCAATTGTATTAACCATATTATAATAAATAAATATATATATAATGTTCTTAATCTATTTATTTATTTGAATTAAATATAATAATAATGAAGATGAAATTCTATAAAAGATATTTTTTTCATCATAAGTCATTCTAAATATTTTTTATGAGAAAATAATATATTTATTTCATTCACATAAAGAAATTTAATAGTTAATATAAAATAAATTTTTTATATAGTACTATCCAAATTTTATTAGGGATATATTTATTAATATATCTGAGTTTTTTTATTTTCCATTGAATTAAAAATATAAATTTATATTGAAAATTGTATTTTTGTTTCAATAGTTTATGAAGTTCCATATAATTCAAAATAAAAATAGAATAAAAGTTATTTATATCATATTAATAATAAATAAGTTTGTTTTGTAGTAAAAATTTCACTTTTTTATTTGGAAAAAATCATTTGTTAATGTAATTGGTATTTTATGTAAAATAATATTTTTCTTCTAAATTGTAGTTTATGTGAGGCTTTGTGAACTTATTTTAACCTTAATTTTCATTACTTGTAGGAATTTTTTATCATAAATAGAATTATATTTTATGATTTATAAATCTAAATTAATAATTTCATTATTATTATTTTTATTTTCAGAAGAAATTATAATTTATGCGAATATAATAAAATACATTTTTAAAAAATGTGATATATTTTATGATATCCCTAGTAAATTAAAATATTTATAATTTTATAAAATATTATTAAATTATAACCTATTATAAAATAATATAATAATTTCTAAAAAATAATATAAAACATAAGAATTAAAATTTATTCCTTAATAATTATGAAAATCATTAACAGTGATAACGTAGAGCATATGTATCACTGGAAAAGACAAATTTGGTATCATAAAAACAATAATTGGGATGGTAAAAATTAAAATATGGAATCTTTTGATAAATATAATCTATCATTTTTTTATTATTAATCATTTGAAACAAATTTAGAGTTATATAACAAGCGGTATATCCAAATACATGTGCAATACTTGCGCAAGGACATGAATATAAAAATAATATTTTAAATGTGTTTGATTGATATATGTTTGAGATAGAATATATATTTATGGAATATAAATAATTATTTTGATCATAATAAACATATTTTCAAGATATAAATTTATTTAAAATTATTATGAATTATATAATTACCATATATTCTTATTTAACTCTAATATATTGTTTATTTAATGAAAAAGCAATTAAATTAATGACATCAAAAGTATTAAATGTAATCATAATTGAGATGTTTCTACTAATCCATGATTAAATAATATTACCACGATGTTTTTATGGAAAAATTAATTTTTTCATTTGTCCCTATTTTTAAGCAGTTTTTAAACTCAATTAAATGAATATTGTCAAAATTGACAATAATGAAATTTTATGGGATTTTCCTTTTAATAAATTATATTATGTTAATAAATATCATAAATAGGAACAAAAGGGATAATAGGTGGTTTATAATTTCTTCTTTTACGAGTTTATACGATAATTTTAATTATGTGGACACATAATAGTCATATTTTGCTTTAATCTTTTGATAAATTCCATATGATCCCCTCTCCTCAATTATAAAGGAGAACCCCCTCCCCCACATATTCAAAAAAAATTGATTCATCTTTCATGACCATGTAAATTCCATTCCACTTTGAAATATACTTATAAATGTTATTGAGATTTTTCTCTATAGATGACTAACCTTATATCTCTTTAGAATGGATCTAAAGAAGATCTCTTGAAGAAATTATAATTATCTTCCCTAAAATTATTCAAAAAATTTCATCATCTATATATACATAATATATTATTTTATAAATTAATTTATAATTAATATTCCATTTATATAATAATATTTTATTCTGATTATGGTATAACTGAATTTGACCATTAATCCATCCAGCTAAATGTGAAAACATCTTTCAGGCCTATATATGCCTCACCATCCCCAGATATCTATGTCTTTTGTTTTTCAATCAAATATTGCATGCATGTTAATAAATATAGAAATAATTGTCATATATGATAATTATTGCTTAATAACTATTATATATAATTTATTTATTAATTTATTTTCTTTTATTACATCCATCGAAAAATGAAAATTGTTTTTTTACTTGCGTCTTACCGTCTCCATGAAAGGTGAAATTAATTAATTTATAATATGTGAATATGAAGATTTATATATTAAATTTATACTATGTTTACACCATAAATAACATTTTATTAGTTATGTAACCATGATATATGTATATGTAATAAAACAAATTAAATAATACAAACTTGATAAATGAATTTGTTACCAGAAAAGAATGTTATTTTATGAATGAATTGATTAAAATGGGTGAAAACTATTATAATAAAATAAAATAATTTATGATATATTTGAAGATGGTTCTGCAATATACATATAATAAATCAATATTTTTTATACAACAGGTCCCAACATGTATAATTGAAATAAAAATTGGTTTAATGGTTTCCCATCTCACATTAACTTTGATGACACATATGCCATATTTATAACATAATTTTTTTTCTTTGAATATATTATTACTTTTATAAATTATATCATGAATATATTGTTATTATTTTTATTTAATTTATCATTGGATATTTTTTATTCATGGGGATAACAATTCAAATGTTACTAAAGTAGAAATTGTTTATTTTAGAATTACATAATTATTGGGGATACATTATTTTAATGTCTCTAATAATGAATATTTCTCTCCATATTATAGTTTTTATAAAAATATATCATATTTTTTCAATAATCTAGAATAATTTTTTATATGCATTTTTCCCATTATATACATTTTTAGAATACTTTTGATGTAATGATCCAATCATTTTACAAAAAAGAAACATTTTTATTTATCATATTTTTTTTGAATGTCATGTTTTTTAACTTATATGTAATAAAATAATATCCCACCATCCTAATAAATCAATTATTTGAATTATCCTTTTAATTTTTACATTGTTATTTTCAATGAAAAATATTTCTTTTTTACATGAAGAGCTTCTAGATTTGAAATATTATTATCATAGTGAAATTTAAATTGTCCTTAATAAATATTCCAGTAATCTATTTAATGTAATTACATCTATGTTAAAATTATGTTTTAATTTTCTATTGAGTATTTTATATTAGGATACAATTAAACACAATTCATTTGAAATTTTATTATTATTCATACTGAGTATGTACTATATTGATACCATCATCTATATTAATGTGGATGATTTATTATTATGTTAATTGATTTAGAATATATTAAACAAATTTATCTAGTGCCAATATGAATTTTATATTTTTTATGATTCATTCATTTAATTTGGGGAATGCATTTCCCTTAGTATGTTATGAAGTATGACTTTTATATCCCCTTGATGAATTTCTATATCTCACAAAACAAATAAGATTGGGTATTGGCCCAGGCCATTCACATTTATATAGATGTATTGAGACATGTGTGTGATGGAATTGGATATCTTGCAACTGATCCATTATGATATCTTTTAGATGTCTATCATTATGGATAAAAATAAATATGAATTCAGTTATTTAAATGTTAATTATTAATTTTTTTATTTATAATATAAGTAGTTATGTTATATTCTCATGTGATTTTTTATGTTGAATTATTTGATCATCATTTATAACGACCCATACTTTCCATACATTGTTAATACTTTAAAATTGAAGAACACTTATTACAACATATAACAAAACCACAAAGGACCATATAGGTATAGTGCCTTTAGAAACTGGGAAACATAAACAACTGGTTCATAAATCTTCTACAGTGTCTCCCATTTATTTCATCATATCTGGGGTCCCTTTTAGCATATTCTACTTAATATCCATCTTCCTGACCTGGGGAAAAGAAAACATAAAAGGGTGAGCTCAAATGCTCAGCAAGGGCAAATAATGGAAATAAAAATCATATCATATCTTTTTGAAAATCATAACCTGCAAAAGAGATCGTAATATCTTAACATGGAATAAATCATAGAAGTGAAAATGAGATCCCCATAATCATAATATAAAACATGAAACTTTGTGGCATGCACACATAATCATGGAAAATCATTTCTTGTTAGTCATGACTCATTGCCAAGACTATCTTAGTGGACAAAGTCCCTTTCTGAACCGAGTCACCCTCGTTCCAGTCCTGTTTCACTGAACCGGTATAACCTACCATTCCAGCCATGTCTGTCTCATGAGATATAAAAACTTTACCCAATGCATTGGAGGGAGATATAGGTCCCACCCATCTTATAATGAACCCTTTCTTATGTGTGCCACATAATCATACATCATCGCATAACACATGTAACAAAAATGGGATTCTTGAAACATCATGACATCATAAATCAATTCATATAAGATAAAGGAATTCATAAAAATATTTCCATCACAACATAATCAAACCAATGTAATAATAGGGATAAATACAGAACCCTTTTATTTTCTTAGATGGAAAATAATTTTGATAAAATACTTGAACTTCATTCTTGAGGAAAATATCCTTTCTGCTTCAAAAATACTTTTCCTTTCTTAACATGTCATACAATTATAAACTAAAAGAAGTTGATTAAAAATAAACTTAAAAACTTTTAAAAGAAACTTCTTGGAAATAATGTTTTAGAAATCCATTCATGCCGTATAAGTTAAAAAAAACATTCTTCTCGTACTTTTGTCGGAAAAGTCAAAAAGTACCTCGTACGAAAAACGACAAAAGATTCCTTTCATTTCTTTTACTAAAAACTCACCGAAGGGTAAAAAAATGGATTTAAACCATTGTAGGTGGATGGAAATAATATTACATATTGATGAAACATGGATGTGGATGATAAAATACACCCCAGTAATTACTTACGAATAAACAATCTCGGATAAAAATGAGATTGTGATATTTCCCTTACCTTAGGTCCAATTTTCTTTGTACGTGTCCGAAGATCCTATATAATGGTTTAAATAATGTTATTGACTTATTCCGGAATCATACATATTGATATGATATCATATATGGTCATATTCTTAGCTTCTTGTTAGTAATATTTCATTGTTATTTGTTACTCGGGTCTTTATTGACTTTTGTTCTTATGCGTGTTTTACCGAATAAATTCTTATTCTTCTTTTAAGGTTATAGATACCTTATATCCAGAATGTTATTAGTGTAACATATATCATATTTATTCATTCAATTCATTTATATAATTATTATGTAATGATGATCATGTAGAACGAGTCGCTTCACATCGTGGAGACGGTATTCCGTACGTACGCACGAGTGATGATATCGTTCCTATGATCGTGGAATTGTACTGGAGTATATATATATATTATTTAAGTATCAATATTACTTTATAATAATCATAAATAGTTACTCATTACACAATTATACCCATCCTTGTAAAGTGATGGTGGAAAATATATTACACCACGGCGTGGAGACGGTATTCCGTACGTACGCACGCGCGGTGATTTCATTTTTTCGTAGGATGGATAGAAGGTGAATTAGGGTTGTTTCATATTTATAATAACATATCAGTATGTAAGTAATACTTATGTTATTACTTTATCATGAAACAACTAAAGTAGAAGAAGTTGAAGAAGAAAGAAATTGAAAAGATCGGTAACAGATATTACCTCTTCTTTGGAACGCCTCTTTGAATCCTCCACTTAGGGAACTAAGATTGGTCTTTGAAGAAGACCAGGACCTCTAGGATTATTCTAGGGAAGTGGATAGGAGAAAATGGCAGGGTTTGGCCGAGATTGAGTGCTAAATTTGGTGTGAGGAGGAGGGGGAGGAGGTTCCCTTTTATAAGGGAGGAGAGGGGAACCTTAGGAATATCTCAAAATATTATTTTATATTAAAGACAAAATCGGTTTATAATGGTTCCAAAGGGTCTTATTTCGAAGATAAAGTGGGGAAGGGTCTAAACCTATCAACCAATAGGATTTAGACACGTTTAGGGTATTATTTTAACCTTATCAATTAGATTTAACGCTAAGTTAAATAATTTAACTTTTACCGTGTCTTTTTGTTTTCTTTCACTATATGGTTAATACACTTACTATAACATGCCAAAAGAACCCCAAATTGTTTATTATTAATATATATATCCTTATCTAAGTCATTTGGCCGAACCTTAGATTTTTAGGAATTAAATAACAATTAATAATATAATATTTGATTTAAAAACTATTTTGTGTCAATTTTGACACTATTTGATATATGATTTTTGTGAAAGTCATAAAAGAATTATATGTTCGAACCAAGTTGATTAAATCAACACTAATATATCATATTAACCTATAAAATTTGTTTAATTCATAAAAAGTCTCAAATTACATTTATTTTGGTGTTTATAACATCAATTATGTCAATATTTCATAAATAATATAATTACTGGATCATAATTGTGTCATAAATAAAATAATTTATATAATGTCTAAAAATTATAAATAAAATACCATTATGTAGGAAATATTTTTAGCTTTCTAATGAATATTTATAGTCGAATTTATCTTATGTATAACCCCATATTAAAAATTATTTACTTATTAAACTTTGATTTTAACTATTTTAACCCTTCTTTAAATAAATTAATAATAAATGTCCTAATCTAACCCAAGTGGGCCTAAATGGTCATATTTTATTCATAAGGTTGTTTTTGGTCGAATTACACTTATCCAATAGAATTAGGACATGTGTTAGGGTAATAGTAATATCATATTTACCCTTAGTTACCCTATTTACTATTAACCGCGGTAAAAAAAGTAAAAAGTTACTATTAACCAAAAAATTATTTTTAATCTCATTGAACCACATTTTACTTACTAATATCAACCGTGTCTGTCGGATTTTCGAAATTCCATTCATAGAAGCGGTAAAATTAAGTTTTATGCAAAATTCAGTTTTTAACCTACCACTTAGTGGTTTCACTATTCATCAAAAATTGAAAGTTTACAGAAAAATACCAAAATTTCACCCTAGGCTAATTTCGGTATTCCGAATCCAAAAATGAAGTCCATTTAAAAAAATAAAATTTATAAAATTTCAAAAAGTGGTTATTACTATTCATAACGGCTAGTTTTAATAATATTTTAATAGCGTATCGTTGTATAGTGAAACTCGGTATTGCGTACGACGCAAGCTATCGAGGAAGGTCGCGATTGCGTGTAAAGTAAGCCAAGCTAGTATGTAGTGAAAGATTAATTTGATGATATATATAAAAAACAAAATATTACTCATAAAAATCTCGGGTGTTACATTTTACCCCCCTTAAAAAGAATTTCGCCCTCGAAATTCGTCACTTTGTAACAAACAGATGAGGATACTTCTCCCTCATCATATCCTCAAGCTCCCATGCAGCTTCTTCAAGTTGGTGGTTCCTCCATAAAACATTCACCAATCGAGTGGTGTTGTTTCGTAGGACTTTTTTGCTACGATCCAGAATCTCTATCGGCTGTTCTTCATAAGAAAGATCTTGCTCCAGCGGTACAACATCTGAGCTGAGTACATGTGAAGGATCAGGTATGTACTTTCTCAGGAGAGATACATGGAACACATCGTGAACTTGAGAGAGATTCAGTGGAAGCACCAATCGGTAAGCTACCTTCCCAACACGATCCAGTATTTCGAACGGACAGATATATCTAGGGCTCAACTTCCCCTTCTTTCCAAATCTCATAACCCTCTTCCAAGGAGATATTCGTAAGAACACTTTATCACCCACTTCAAACTCTTGGTCTTTTCTTCGGTTGTCGGCATAACTTTTCTGTCGACTCTGAGCTGCTCTTATGTGTTGTTGAATAGATCTAACCTTTTCTGCCATTTCATCAACGAGATCAGGTCCTAACAGCTTTCTTTCCCCAACTTCATCCCAGCAAGTTGGAGTCCTGCATTTCTTTCCATAGAGAGATTCATAAGGAGCCATCTGAATACTAGAGTGAAAGCTATTATTATAAGAAAATTCCACCAAAGGTAGGTGTTGATCCCAACCTACTTTGAAATCCATAGAGCAAGCTCTCAACATATATTCTAGGGTTTGAATTGTTCTCTCAGACTGACCGTCTGTCTGGGGATGATAAGCAGTGCTGAAACTCAACTCTGTATCTAGAGTATGCTGAAGACTTCGCCAGAACATCGAGGTAAATCTCGGATCCCGATCAGATATAATAGAAAGTGGTACTCCATGCAATCTTACCACTTCCTTTACATATATCCTGGCAAGCTGATCTAGAGAGAAATCCTCTCTAATAGCAATGAAGTGTGCAGACTTTGTAAGACGATCAACTATGACCCAAATAGCATTATTGCCTTTGGATGTTTTAGGAAGTCCTGTGACAAAGTCCATAGTGATGTTTTCCCATTTCCATTCGGGTGTGGGTAATGGTTGTAACATCCCCTTAGACTTCTGTCTCTCAGCTTTAACTTGTTGACAAACCAAGCATCGAGAGACATATTCAGCAACATCTCTTTTCATGCCATCCCACCAGAAGTATTCTTTCAGGTCCCTATACATCTTCGTGCTTCCATGATGAATAGATAATGAAGAACTATGATCCTCATCCAGTAGATCCTTCTTTAATTCGGGGATTGGAGGAACACAAACCCAATTCCTGAACTTTATTATCCCATCACAATCAAGGTTGAATTCAGGAACATTTCTCACCTTCTTTTGTAACTCGACATCATATTTCTGTGCCTCGTTAATCTTCGCATGTATAGATGGTTGAACATTCATTTGAGAAAGATAAGATTTTCCCCCTTCCATTATAATTCCAAGATCCATCCTGTGTAAATACATAAATATTGGATCCTTTGTGATCCTCATCATGGATAAACTAGCATGGTCTTGTCGACTTAATGCATCTGCCACCTTGTTTGCTTTCCCAGGGTGGTAATGGATTGAGCAGTCGTAATCCTTAATCAGCTCCAACCATCTTCTTTGACGCATATTCAACTCCTTTTGTGTGAAAATATACTTTAAAATTTTATGATCAGTATAAATATCACACCTTTCACCATAAAAGGTGATGCCTCCAAATCTTTAATGCAAAGATTACCGCAGCCAACTCCAAATCATGTGTTGGGTAATTTTGCTCATGGATTTTCAACTGTCGTGAGGCATACGCTATCACCATATCATTTTGCATAAGAACACACCCCAATCCCTTCTTGGATGCATCACTGTAGATCACAAACCATTCTCCACTACAAGGCAGTGTGAGCACAGGTGCACTGGATAACCTTCTTTTCAACTCCTTGAAATTCTCTTCACATTCCTCTGTCCAAACAAACTTAACTCCTTTCCGAGTCAACTTGGTGAGTGGATTAGATAATCGTGAAAAATCCTTTACAAAACGTCGATAATATACAGCCAAACCCAGAGAACTTCGAATCTCAGTTACTGTTGTTGGTCTTGACCATCATTCGATAACCTCTGTTTTTGCTGGATCCACAGATATCCCCTCTTTTGATATTATGTGACCCAAAAATGAAACTTTTTTAAGCCAAAATTCACACTTGGTAAATTTGGCATAAGGCTTCTCCTTTCTCAGGGTCTTCAATATAATTCTCAAGTGATCTTCATGCTCTTCCTTGCTCTTTGAATAGACAAGAATATCGTCTATAAAAACTACCACAAATTGATCAAGATAGTCTCTAAAGACTATATTCATTAGATCCATGAAGATAGCAGGGGCATTAGTAAGACCAAATGGCATCACTATAAATTCATAGTGTCCATACCTTGTACGGAAAGCCGTCTTTGGTATATCCTCCCTTTTGACCCTTAATTGATGATACCCTGAATGAAGATCAATCTTGGAAAAGTTTTGAGCTCCGCGTAGTTGGTCAAATAAGTCATCAATGCGTGGGAGAGGATATTTGTTCATGATAGTGATCTTGTTAAGTTCTCGATAATCAATGCAGAGTCTCATTGATCCATCTTTCTTCTTAACAAATAGAACAGGTGCTCCCCAAGGTGACGCACTAGGGCGTATGAATCCCTTATCAAGATTCTATTGGAGTTGCTTCTTCAATTCCTGCAACTCAATTGGGGCCATTCTATAAGGTGTCTTTGAAATTGGCAAAGCGCCCGGTACAAGTTCTATTGAAAACTCAACTTCACGATTTGGTGGAAGACTCGGTAATTCCTCCGGAAATACATCATCAAACTCCCGTACAATGGTCATATTCTTAATCGTGAGTATCTCACCAACCATTTGAGATAAATAACCTTCATTTAGGGGAATCAATACCCATAAGATAGAAGAAATTTCCACTGGAAGGTTATGTTCATCCTTGCATTGATAGACGATCGTAGATTGATCTGGAATATGAAATGTGACATCCCTTCTTTGGAAATTGATATGAGCTCCATGTAGAGAAAGCCAATCCATGCCAAGAATCATATCAAATTCCACTAAAGGAAGGATCACAAGATTTGCAAGAAGAACTTTCCCACAAACTTCGATCGGAGAAGAATTATAAACTTTTGATGCGACTGTTGTGCCATTAGGTGTTGTCACAGCTAACTCAACATCTAATTTTTGAGGTAGTACGGTGATACCCTTAGAAAATTTTTCAGAAATAAAAGAGTGGGTGGATCCAGAATCAAATAAAACATTTGCTACTTTAGAGTGGATGGTAAGTGTACCTTTCACCACTTCGTTATCGTACTCCACATCGCTGATAGAAATTGAATTTGACTTTCCTTTGTCTTTAGCCTTAAGATTTTGTTGACGTCGACCATCATCATCAACCCTTGGATTTGGGCATTGATTGGCATAATGCCCCATCTCCTTGCACTTGAAACATTGAAGTGTAGTAGCTTCATTCTGTGTATCCCTTTTTTTGTTTGCATCATTAGAAATCTTCTTCCCATTATCACGGCATTCAAATGCCCGATGACCTTCCTTTCCACATTTAAAACATTTACTTGTCCCTTTAAGACAACTCCCTCCATGTTTCTTTCCACACTTTGAGCATAAGGAAAAGCTCATCTTCTTTTCCGTTTTCTCTTTAGATTTTTCTTTGAATTCCATATTCCTCTTCTTATCAAACCCATGTGACTGATGGGTTACTCCAATCTCCATCTGGACTTTGAGAGAACATCAAACGATTTCCTCGTAGCTATTGAAGTCCCTTATGGCTAACGCCCTTCGAAGACTTGGTTTTAAGCAACTAAAGAATCGATCGATCTTACTCTCAGGTTGGATAATAATACTAGAAGCGTACCTTGCAAGTCTTGTAAAATTTGCTTCATAGGTACCAACAGATTCATCATCCCTTTGCTTCAGTTCAAGGAACTCTTTCTCCATCTTTGTTCAGAGAATACGAGGGAAGTACTTATTGAAAAATAAGTTCTTGAACTCGTCTCATTCCATAGACTCAATTTCATCCCTTTGCCTCGTATTCTTAATAATATTCCACCATTGATCAGCATCTCCTTCAAAACGATACACTTCTAGGATGACTTTATCATGCTCAGAACATTGAACAACTGAAAATATCTTTTCAGTAGTACTAATCCATTGTTCAGCAACTAATGGATCAGTAGACCCGCTGAAAGAAGGTGGACGCTGCCTCATGAAGGATTCAACAGAATGTTGCCTCTTCCTTTGCACGTTTGGAAGTCCTGCATGATTCATAGCTTGAGAAAGTTGTGTGAGCATGGCTACAAGATTTTTCATTCAAGGTCCCATATCGTTTGGTTGCTCAGGGGGACAATCATTGCATTCCCATCGCATTCCGCATTAACACGGTTCCTTCGAGTTCCATCCATTGACTAAAACCAAGAAGAATAGTGTGAGAAACACTAATTATAATAGGAAAAACACATAATCAAGGAAAAAATTTCACACTTTAGGTTTTATCCTAGGGTATTCATGGCCATTTCTAAAACACTAAGATTGTGTTCTATTCTTAGACTTATCCTTAGGGTTCTTACTAAGGCTTTCACATCCTAGTTTCCAAAGGTTGACTATACCTTTCCTCTGATACCAACTATAACGACCCATACTTTCCATACATTGTTAATACTTCAAAATTGAAGCACACTTATTAAAACATATAACAAGACCACAAAGGACCGTATAGGTATAGTGCCTTTAGAAACTGGGAAACATAAAAAACTGGTTCATAAATCTTCTACAGTGTCTCCCATTTATTTCATCATTTCTAGGGTCCCTTTTAGCATATTCTACTTAATATCCATCTTCCTGACCTGGGGAAAAGAAAACATAAAAGGGTGAGCTCAAATGCTCAGCAAGGGAAAATAAAGGAAATAAAAATCATATCATATCTTTTTGAAAATCATAACCTTCAAAAGAGATCATAATATCTTAACATGGAATAAATCATATAAGTGAAAATGAGATCCCCATAATCATAACATAAAACTTGAAACTTTGTGGCATGCACACATAATCATGGAAAATCATTTCTTGTTAGTCATGACTCATTGCCAAGACTATCTTAGTGGACAAAGTCCCTTTCTGAACCGAGTCACCCTTGTTCCAGTCCTGTTTCACTGAAACGGTATAACCTACCATTCCAGCCATGTATATCTCATGAGATATAAAATCTTTACCCAATGCATTGGAGGGAGATATAGGTCCCACCCATCTTATAATGAATCCTTTCTTATGTGTGCCACATAATCATACATCATCGCATAACACATGTAACAAAAATGGGATTCTTGAAACATCATGACATCATAAATCAATTCATATAAGATAAAGGAATTCATAAAAATATTTCCATCACAACATAATCAAACCAATGTAATAATAGGGATAAAAACAGAACCCTTTTATTTTCATAGATGGAAAATAATTTTGATAAAATACTTGAACTTCATTCTTGAGGAAAATATCCTTTCTGCTTCAAAAATACTTTTCCTTTCTAAACATGTCGTACAATTATAAACTAAAAGAAGTTGATTAAAAATAAACTTAAAAACTTGTAAAGGAAACTTCTTGGAAATAATGTTTTAGAAATCCATTCATGCCGTATAAGTTAAAAAAACATTCTTCTCGTACTTTTGTCGGAAAAGTCAAAAAGTACCTCGTACGAAAAACGACAAAAGATTCCTTTCATTTCTTTTACTAAAAACTCACCGAAGGGTAAAAACAATGGATTTAAACAATTGTAGGTGGATGGAAATAATATTACATATTGATGAAACATGGATGTGGATTATAAAATACACCCTAGTAATTAATTACGAATAAACAATATCGGATAAAAATGAGATTGTGATATTTCCCTTACCTTAGGTCTAATTTTCTTTGTAAGTGTCCGAAGCTCCTGTATAATGGTTTAAATAATGTTATTGACTTATTCCAGAATCATACATATTGATATTATATCATATATGGTCATATTCTTATCTTCTTGTTAGTAATATTTCATTGTTATTTGTTACTCGGGTCTTTATTGACTTTTGTTCTTATGCGTGTTTTGCCGAATAAATTCTTATTCTTATTTTAAGGTTATAGATACCTTATATCCAGAATGGTATTAGTGTAACATATATCATATTTATTCATTAAATTCTTTTATATAATTATTATGTAATGATGATCATGTAGAACGAGTCGCTTCACATCGTGGAGATGGTATTCCGTACGTACGCACGAGTGATGATATCGTTCCTATGATCGTGGAATTGTATTGGAGTATATATATATATTATTTCAGTATCAATATTACTTTATAATAATTATAAATAGTTACTCATTACACCATTATACCCATCCTTGTAAAGTGATGGGGGAAAATAGATTACACCACGGCGTGGAGACGATATTCCGTACGTACGCACGCGCGGTGATTTCATTTTTTCGTAGGATGGATAGAAGGTGAATTAGGGTTGTTTCATATTTATAATAACATATCAGTATGTAAGTAATACTGATGTTATTACTTTATCATGAAACAACTAAAGGAGAATAAGTTGAAGAAGAAAGAAATTGAAAAGATCGGTAACGGATATTACCTCTTCTTTGGAATGCCTCTTTGAATCCTCCACTTAGGGAACTAAGATTGGTCTTTGAAGAAGACCAAGACCTCTAGGATTATTCTAGGGAAGTGGAGAGGAGAAAATGGCAGGGTTTGGCCGAGCTTGAGTGCTCAATTTGGTGTGAGGAGGAGGGGGAGGAGGTGCCCTTTTATAAGGGAGGAGAGGGGCACCTTAGGAATATCTCAAAATATTATTTTATATTAAAGTCAAAATCGGTTTATAATGATTCCAAAGGGTCTTATTTCTAAGCTAAAGTGGGGAAGGGTCGAAATCATATCAACCAATAGGATTTAGACAAGTTTAGGGTATTATTTTAACCTTATAAATTAGATTTAACTCTAAGTTAAATAATTTAACTTTTACCGTGTATTTTTGTTTTCTTTCACTATGTGGTTAATACACTTACTATAACATGCCAAACTAACCCCAAATTGTTTATTATTAATATATATATCCTTATCTAAGTCATTTGGCCGAACAATAGATTTTTAGGAATAAAATAACAATTAATAATATAATATTTGATTTAAAAACTATTTTGTGTCAATTTTGACACTATTTGATATATGATTTTTGTGAAAATCATAACAGAATTATATGTTCGAACAAAGTTGATTAAATCAACACTAATATATCATAGTAACCTAGAAATTTTGTGTAATTCATAAAAAGTCTCAAATTACATTTATTTTGGTGTTTATAACATCAATTATGTCAATATTTCATAAATAAGATAATTACTGCATCATAATTGTGTCATAAATAAATTAAATTATTTAATGTTTAAAAATTATAAATAAAATAAAATTATGTAGGAAATCTTTTTATCTTTCTAATGAATATTTATAGTCGAATTTATCTTATGTATAACCCCATATTAAAAATGATGTACTTATTAAACTTTGATTTTAACTATTTTAACCCTTCTTTAAATAAATTAATAATAAATGTCCTAATCTAACCCAAGTGGGCCTAAATGGTCATATTTTAATCATAAGGTTGTTTTTGGTCGAATAACACTTATCCAATAGAAATTGGACATGTGTTAGGGTAATAGTAATATCATATTTACCCTTAGTTACCCGATTTACTATTAACCGCGGTAAAAAAAGTAAAAAGTTACTATTCACCAAAAAAATTATTTTAATCTCATTGAACCACATTTTACTTACTGATATCAACCGTGTCTGTCAGATTTTCGAAATTCCATTCACAGAAGCGGTAAAATTATGTTTTATGCAAAATTCAGTTTTTAACCTACCACTTAGTGGTTTCACTATTCTTCAAAAATTGAAAGTTTTCAGAAAAATACCAAAATGTCACCCTAGGCTAATTTAGGTATTCCGAATCCAAAAATGAAGTCCATTTTAAAAAATAAAATTTATAAAATTTCAAAAAGTGGTTATTACTATTCATAAAGGCTAGTTTTAATAATATTTTAATAGCATATCATTGTTTAGTGAAACTCGGTATTGCGTACGACGCAAGCTATCGAGGAAGGTCGCGATTGCGTGTAAAGTAAGCCAAGCTAGTATGTAGTGAAAGATTCCTTTGATGATATATATAAAAAACAAAATATTACTCATAAAAATATTTGGTGTTACATCATTTATTTTGTTCTTATCATAAACTTGTTATTAATTAATAGAAATAATTTTCATTTATTTAACATCACATGTAATTTGTTCTTATTTATTCATGACATCATCCATTGTACATATAATCTAAAATGGTATTAGATCCCACCTATTTCATATATTTGATTTAATCAGGAGTTGAGTAAGTAAATTATTATTATTATTATGGTACATTCTAATGATAATAATAGTGTATTCAAAGAAAATATTAGGTGGAAAATTATGTTCTTTATTTGTCTAAGATATTCATTTATATTTATAAATTATTAGGAATACTATAAAAAAATTTTCTTTCAGCTAAAATTCCATCTATAATATTAAATTATAATAATGTTATCAGTGCAATTGTGTTGTTAGAGTTGGGGACATTATTGTGGGTATTAGAGTATATTTATTACATAACGTGGGAAAATATTTAAGAAATCATAGATTACATTACAGAACCAAATAACTAACATGGAGTATAAGACAATGTATATGGTAGAATCTTATGAATTTTTACGTGATTGGAATAATGTTGTTTACTACTTTGGTTATCAATTATCACACTATTTAGTTTCATTTTTTCCAATGCATTGAACCATAAAAAACCATGTTAACATTGAAGTTGTGGAAACTTTATTAACACGAAACAAAATTATATGTTCTCTTGAGTATATGATATTTTAATTAATCCAAATTAGTTTCCACGATATAATATTAACAATATATATCATAACCAATTATCAAAATCATAATAGAATGGAATGGTAGAGTTCACTCTGAACATAGCTGGTAGAGCTCATTGAGGATAGTAAATTACATTTCATAAATGAAATAAATATGATTCGAAACACTAGAAGAAATGAAATAGAGGAAAAAATGTTTTTTCATTTTGGAAAAATAATATACCAATAATGTAATTTCTATGGAAAAACAAAACATTTGGTGAAAAAAATTGATGATAATAATGGTTTCACTAAGGAATAATTAAATTTTGATTATTTTATGTATCTAGTGTATGAGAATTTTCCAAATTACCGTACTTGTGGAAAATATAGAGAATTTAATTGAAATTTTCTTATGAGGAATATTAATAGTACTAATGATTAGAAAAATATAAATTTCATATGAAAATTATCATGTAACTAATGAATTAAATGATATAGAGTAGTTAATGAAATATGAATAATGTGAAAGTATTATAGTTCCTGTGTATCTAGATTCATGAAATATGTTATAAATTTATATTATAAATTATATTATAGTTATTGGAGTAAAAATATATATAAGTAATTTTTTGTATATTTTACTAATCATGGATTTAATGACATATGGTTAATTGTTTTAGAAAACATGAAAAGTGATTCCATGTAATGATGATATTAAAAAAACATTCTTGAGAGAAGATAACTTAAATATGTTTTTTATTTTGTGATAATAATGAAAAATATATCATTATGGGATTGTATAACTAATCATGAAATATGTTAGTGTTTTTAGGATTTATTTTATCATTATTTGTATGACTATATGTTTCGATGTATGTAATATATTAGACACCCTGATATTTTATTATTTTAATCATGAATTTTTTCAATAAGGATTTATGATGTTCAATGCATTCATATATATTTTTTATTATGAGAACAATTATATTTTTGGGAAATAAATTTTTTTTATGTTGTATATTTAGTAACAGACATTCATAATTATTGGACACTATATTTGGATAAATGTATTTGTAATATGACTAAAGGATAAATACATATAGAATTGATTAAGTTGAACATTTGAAATTATTGTACGATAAATTTTTATATTGAATAAAATATTATAAATATTTTGGTTATAATAACTATTTATAGGATCATTTAATATCTTATGGATATTTTAATTAATTTAATGTGTGTTAGGGATTTGAAATTCATATTGAATATCCATTTTTCTATGTAAGAAATAATTTGGAAATGTAATGGAGAAATAAAAAAAGGATGAGATTATGAAAGTTCCCTAGAAATAATAATTTAATACTATTCTTTTTAGGGATTTATCTATAAAATAAAATAATCATTTCTCCATGAAATAAATTTTTTTATCTGTTTACTTTTCCTATAACGAAATCAATTTTTTAACCAGTCGTATATTTAATGTCTCATGATGGTTACCATCTCAATACTATATACTACATCACTATATATCTGTCCTTGGGAGTTACATTTCTCTCTAATAGTCTTTTTTTCACTCCAACATACATTCTAAAACCTAGAAACATAATATGTGTTAATGTAGATGCCTTTTATACTTCTATTTCTCACTTATGAGGAGGATGTTTTTTAACCCCTATAATAATGTCAATTTTCAAAAAGGTTTTTTAAAATGTAAAAACCATGATTATCGATCATAATATTACATTGTGAGGATGAAATGAAATGAAATAGGGGATAATGGAAAATCCATTTAATTATTAATATCACTTTGTTTGATAGCATATACAATACACAACAAAGATAATAAATGAACCAAAAATTATTTTTATTAAAATATAAATTCTATAAAAAATAAATTAATTTTTAGTGTGTGAGTATGATTAAAAATATAATGAAATACATATATTTCTTAATAAAAAACATGTATTGATTAATTATTTGAAAATAAACACATATTTTTGTAATTAAAATATGAACCTTTTCTAAAAACATTATTTTTATAATTTTTATGAGAGAATAATTTATTTAATTTCATTCATTTTTATAAGAATAATATGAAATAAATATCATAATATTTGATATCATCATATATATTTTACCTTATTGTTTAATTATAATATTTTTTTTAAAAAGTTTTTTTCAATAAATAGTGAAAAATACAATTTTATAGATAAATGTATTTTATATTTCATCTATTTTCGAATACAATTTTTTAAATACATGTTAGAATAAAAAATTGTTTAATTTTATTTGGAATATTTAAATTAGTTTTTGGATCTTTTTAATAATTTAATATGGAATATAATAATTATTATACATATATAAGAAATTTTATATAAATTAATTTTTCATTCTAATGTATGGTAACTTCATGTTTGGCATAGATATGTTAAAACTAAATTTTATAAATTGTTGGAATATATTTACATTATATTGAATATATTTTTTAATTTATTAATCACATTTTATCAGATGATTATTTTTTTTATTTTTATGAATAAATTAACTTTTTAATAAATAGTAACAAATAATATTATTTATAAAATACAATAATTTATTTTGAGATATACATGACATAGAAATAATATATGATATTAGAAAAAATATGGAATGAAATAATTAATATTACAAAATATGAATAAAATTAATAAATAATTTAAAACATAGTGCTTCAAATTTATTCCATAATAAATATAGAACTCATTTTCAGTGCTGACAAATACCCTATGCATCACTAGAAATGTAAAATTTGGTATCCTGAAATTAATAATTATGATCATATAGATATTATATAACCAATTATATTGAATATATATTATTATTTAAGGATTATATTATTATACCTGAAATTTAGTGTTATATAACAAGTGGTATTTCAAAATTCGATAGCAATTATCTCGCAATGCCAGAAAATTTTAAATGCCATCTGTAATATGTTTTCATGATATATATCAGATTTAGTAAAATTATTCAGATAATATAATTATAAATATATATCATAATAAACATATTTTAATGATATATAATTTTTATAGTTTATATAATCATTATAATTACGTTTAATGTTTGATATATTCTAATAAAATAATTAATTTAGTAGATAAAAAATTCAAAATATTGATATTAAATATATTGTAATTAACCTAATTTGAGATATATAATGGGATTAAAGAAATATATAGATTATAATGAAAATTTTATTATGTAATGATAAAGTATGTTTGAAATTTAATTATTTTCATGATATATTTTAATGTCATTGTAATGAATAATATCAAAATGCACAAAATTTATATTATTTAAATTAATATTTTATTAAATTATTTGTATTCTGGGAAAATATTAAATAATAACATAGGTGATAATATATATTCCAAAATAAAATCATATATATATTTCTAAAAACATAATGTTTTTCCATATAATATTAATATTATATTTTATTCTTTTTGTCAACTTCTAAAAGTGACCATATCTTCGATGATAAAAGAGATCCTCTTCCCTCATATATTTAATCAAAATTTTGCCTCCTAGTTTTACCATTTCCCGCAAGATAATATTTACAACTTCATTATACATTTTCATGTTGTTTTTTTCCTTCATTAGAACAATAATTTTTATCTTAACAAAGGATATAAAGAAGGGATCCAGAAAAAGTGGTAATTATCTTGCACAACTCTATGAAATTATTTCTTTTATACATCCCCTTAATGTAATATTTTCATAATTAATTTTTAAATATAGTATCATATATAATTACTATTATGGTATAATTATTACGATACAACCATTTTATACCATAAATATATCCTATGATATGCTAAAACATTGGTCGTGCTTACGTACTCCTTACCATTTCTACATAGCAGTATAAATAATTTTTTGTTGCTAATTAGATGAATGGTTAAATTTTTTAAAATAAATAATATATAGTATATGTATTAAATATTAATTAAAATTTAATGATTAATAATTCATTGCAATTATTTTTCCCCCTCCATCAAAAAATGAAAACATTGGTCCTGAATAAGTATGAAATAGTATCTCCATGAACAGTGTCATTCATTTTTCTACCTCTATCATTTTGAGGGATTGTAAATATAAATATATTTAATATATATTATATTTAAAAAATTAATATTCTTGATATTATGAAACTGTGTTAAATGTATAAAGGATTGGTTTACTGTAACAAAACATGCATGGAAAACGATGATGTTACAACCTTAAACAATGATTTTAACAAAGAATTTATAATTAGCGGTTGGTAAAATTTAAGAATTACATATTATAATGTATTTTGTATATGATTAATGTTATGATAAATTTTTATGATAAATATAGATTAATAATATTCGATTTTAGACCATGTATAATGGAAATAAATCTAGGGGAAAGGGTATCTAGTGTTATGTTCACAATTGGTGAGTCATATTCCATATTCACCACCTCTATATTTTTCATGGTTTTTGTACAAACTCATCTAATACTTTTTCAATTAATATATTTTAATAATGTTATTAAATGTATCCTTTGACATTATATTCTTTTTGGGGGATTACAAATCCAAATATATGAATGTTGTAAAATTTTATTTCACAATATCATCAGTATTTAGGATTGGTTATGTTTATATCTCCATTATGGAATATATCTCTTCCTAGTCAATTTTTTTTAATTTTTCTTTTAAAATAACAATTTACAATCCTCAAGATAATTTTTATTTTAATATTTGTCCTTATTTTTTATTTTACATATTATTTTAAAAGGAATCTACCTATAATGTTTTATATAAGATACTTTTTTATTTTTCATACAATTGTTTTAAAAAAATGTTTTTCTAAATTATACGACATTAAAATAATTTCTAAATATTATGAAACACAAATTATTTAAATCTTTATTTAAAATTATACATGTTTTTCAATGAAATTTAGTTCTTTATTCTGTGAACATTTTTTAGATTTTAATTTTTTAAAAGTTAAAAATTATTTTTCTCAGGAAATATTCTAATAATCTATTTAATGGATATATATTGAATGATAAATTTTTGAATCATATGTTTATTATTTACTCCAATGGTATCATTAATAATATATCTTTTTATGTTTTTGTTGAGTTTGAAATTTGATGTATTATATTTATGATATTCACTATATTACTCTTCACTATTAATGATTATTTTTATTGATAGGAAAATTATTAACATTTTGTATGTTAGATTAAATATGAAATTTTTTATTTATTATGATTCCCCCTATTCATATTATAAATTCACTAGTCTCGTTATGTTGTTGGTATGAACTATTATATCCCTTTAATTCATCATTAAGGCTCGTAAGATAATCTATATTGTGTTTTGGTAAAGGCCATAACTATTAACATAGATATCTTTGAACCAGGCTATAATAGTATTAGATGTATTCCGAAAATATTTGATAATATGATTTAGATATAAAACATTATTTATTACATCATTAGGCATTCGATAATTGATATTCAATGTTATTATATAATTCGTTTGAATATATTTTGTTCTGTTAAATTATCATGTGATGATTTATATGTAATTATTTTATCATCATATATTTCTTCTATATTTTGAATGTTTTATTTAATAAATGAAATTAATTTTATTTATTTACATTTACATAATATTTATGCATATATATTCATAATATATTCTAATGTACTCATTACATTACTAAGCATTCAACCTCAACCTTTTATTATACATCCGTTATTTACTTTTATTCTTAAATTCATAGTTTTGTAAAATATTACATTTTTTAGGGGTTTTCATTGTTTAATAATCGATGTCTCTAATTACTATTAAACCATTTTTAGTCATTGTTAGGATGAAATTATCACTTGAATATGGTTATATCCTCTATATTAAAAATTATATATTGAACATCCATCACAATATATATGATCAACAGGTATATTATATTCATATTATTCTAATCCACTATAAGAAACATTTTCAAAATGATATTAATAAAGATAAATTTATGTTTTTTAACATTTTTCTATTGTAATAATTGTTAATAACACAAGGTGATGATTATTTGAGGAGTTTAAGATCTATATATATTTCAAATAATATATTATTTTTCATAATATTTATTTTTAATATTAATAATTTATAATCATTTATAAGTATACTCAATGTACATGGGATAAGATGTCGAGATAATAGAAATGAATTTAAAATTATATTTTCTAAATTACTTCCATAGATCACACTTATCAATATATTTATTATAATAATTCATAGGAATTTCAAAATCTGGTTTCCCATAGATTATATTTTGTAAGGAAATGGAGTTCTCGGGGTCCATAAAATCACTATTTTCACATATCTCATGTACGATTTTGGTCATACAGAGATGAAAACCCCAATTAGAATTAGTATATCAAAAGAATACTTTTAAGATAATATGTATGGTTTATTGGGATAAAATAATCCTCTCATATATCGATCATTCATATATTATATAATTGATACTATCATTTATGTAAATAAATATATAATAAGATAATTCTTTATCAAAATATTTTTTATTTAAATTATTATTTTATCCCATTTATTAATGTGATTTTATTTAAAGGGGTCATCATTATATCTTGATAAATAATAATAAAAGCCATTAAATAAATGTAAAAATAAATAATAATATGATAACTGATTTAATTAAGTTTAATATTATTTATAAATATTGAACAGAACATTCATATATTTTAATGTAATAAAATATGATAATGGGAAATAATTATATAATAGTATAGAAATATTTTTCAATTTTCATAATTAAGAAGTAATTCTCTATGTGCTTAAGTAAAATCATCATAGGTATGTTATAGTTGAAGTTTTTCAACAAATGTATTTTGATTCATCCTAGAGATAAATATATATATATATATGATATAAGTTTTAAACTATTTTATTTTATTTAGTTTACATTATTAGAATATTTTATCTGGTCATGTATTTAGTTAGATTATATTAATCAATGACATCGAATGTCAATAGGTATTGTTTATTTACTAATCCTAATTAAGACTTCACTACAAAATTAATATAAAATTTATTTTAATAATCTTGAGTTGTTTTATAAATTTTTAACATGTTTCCTCAATATTTAGTAGATAAATATGTATTATTAGAGTGGGAGAGGCTATAATATTGTCGTTTAAAAACATATGTGATACATTTTACTCCAAAAAAAATAATTTTTCCATTTCAATAGTAAAAATAGTTTATTGAAACATAAAATAGGTTTTCATAAGAAAGGGTATTTGAGTTAGCAAATCAATATCTTATTATTAATAGTAAAATGATAAAAACTATATACCATTTATTTATTATTAATATACAATAATTCTAAAATTATGTTATTAAAGAAATTTATATATTCAATATTAATTAAGATTCATATGTTTTCCTAATCAAGTGGGTAAATACAATGTAATTTTTAATGCTCAGATAATCGTTGATTAATTTTTTACATTTTTAATATTACATAAAAAATAATATAATTTATTTAGAAATATATAGTTTTTATGAAGAAAATGAGATGTTTAATTTGATACACATTATTCTGATTGGACATATTTTATAATATGATTAAATATAATTAATTTATAAAAGTATTTATATCTAGGATATATTTATTTTTAAAATATTTCAATTAGAATATAATTAAATGATTCCCTACTAAATTTTTGTGGAAATTTGATAAAATAATATAATGATTTAAAAATAATTTTTTATGGAACATGGAAATAATATGTAAAATATCATATATGAATTTAATATTTATTCGAAATTAATGATCATAATGAAACGAGTTATATTTAGATGTTTTACCAATGAGTCTCAAATAAACAATTCAATTTAATTTTTCAATGATTTTTATTATTACATTACGTACAGTTATATATTGGAGATAGTATTTATATCATGTTAATATATACAAAAGTTATTTTATAATATTAAAATAATATATTCATTAAATTTAATTCAAGATAATGATTCATATGATCAATATTATTAAATCATTCTTTCATTATATATAGTACAATTTTAAATTGATTATGATTTTTTTATTAGATTGTTTTATTATGGTATTTAATTTATTAAATATAGATGTCATGATTTAAGAAAAATAGGTAATCAAACACTATGCCTCTCAAGAGGTCTATAACACTATAAATTTTTATGAGGGAATTTTTGAATAGTATTTCCACTATTTGTAATTATGTTTGATAGTAGAAAAAATATAACTTTTTATACACAAGTAAATAGATATATTTTAATTAATTAATATTAGATTCATATATTTCATTAGCTATTATGATAATTATACTCTAAATTAATACCCTTGAGACATTTGATATTTATTTTAATGAAATATTATTGTATGTTTGGATTAATCGTTGATGTTATTGTGTATATGATTTCAAAAAGATATATAAAAAATATAGAGAGATAAAATAATTTTAATTTTTTTTTATCAATCACTGAGTATATCACATTAAATGTATATTGGGGAACCAATTTGTTAATTTTTTAAGAGTCCATTGAATGGATTGGAAAATTCAATACACAATGAAATTAGGGTTCATTACCTCTATAAATCTTATAAATCATGCATAGAGTCAGGTATTCCAATGTCACTATTATTTTCCTACCAAACAAAGTCACACATCTTGCTTATATCCATTAATGGTTATGAAATTCTCTATTCCAAAACATTATTTAGTACATATGAACAAACTAACCAATGGTTCATAAAATCCTAGTGTAGTTTCAGTGTTGTTCCCCATATTCATGAACTATCACCTATGAACCATTAGTATATATGAGTAATTGACACACTGTAATATGTATATAACCTATATTTATGTAAATAGTGTACCCCATAACACCGATTCATTTACAAAAAAGTGTCTATGGGATCACATGATATGAATAGATTACAAAAATTTAACAAGAAATACTTCATTCTACAAACCATGCACCCAATATACCACATATCTCTAAATTCATTTTATATTATATAACCAATAATAATAAATTATAACCAATGGTACATGATTATTTATATATTTTTATTCCCAAAAAATTTGTAATAACCACTTCGTCCATATATTAGTAGACATAGTCCGATGAAACTAAGAAAATAGATATTAGAAGGAAATAAGTATTATAATTAAATCATCCATCCAAAAATACTCATTAGGTTTTGAATTTTCTTATAATGACTAAATACTCCCACTAGGGAATGAATTCACATTTACAAGGCATCACAATGGTTATATTGATTCAAATTTATATAATTGAGCCCATTCGTACTGATGATAACCATTAATCACATTAATCCCAAAACTTCTGGTCCCAGTATGGTTTTTAATATCTTCTCTAAGAGATGGGTTTTTAGACAACACCTTGTCCATGCCATTTTCAACTACCAATCATATTCGCCTTCCTAGAGTAAATATAACCTAGCCACAATCATGTCATAAATCGTCATTCAGAAAAAATCACATCTGCCTGAAAACAATTAAATGATTAATCTATCTACATAACAAATATAACCACATAATATACATCAATATTTCACTAGTAAAAATCTAATTCTCAGTTTAGTTTTTTCATTATATTGATAATTTTAATTTTAAATCCTTTATGAGATCCCCTATGGGTATAACATTACCTCTGATAAACTCATTAGGGTGAAATCAATCGTGCACCCCCATAATAATGAGGATATATCATTTAATAGAACTCATGTGAGTTATCCTATCATTTATTGCCCAATAAAAACATATTTTTTCTTTTCAAATAACCATATGTCAACCGAACACCTCATTTACATATTATATTATTAATTTTGGGTTCATTAATTGAATAAACTACAAAAATGTTCTGCATCATACTGTAAGAATAGTCCCACATCTTTAAGACCATCCTTGATTATTAGAGGAATCAAATTCATTAAATCATATGTCCCACACCAAAAAACTAATGATAAATATTTATTATAAGTCAATTAAACTTTTCATTGATATATGTATAAGAAGTCATATAAATCCTATAGTTACCCAAGTCAAATTATAAAAATTTTACCACCCTTTTATAATAAATTTAAAATTAACAAATCTTAAAGAATTAGAGGTGTAAATTCATTAATATAGTTGGGAAATAATGACTCTAGTTTGAAATAAAAATAAAATATAAATTCCATTCATTATAATGATATCATAAATCCAATTGATCTCTTAATAATGTGTAGGATAACATACATATTTCATAGATAAAATGGGTGTGATAAAAACCAATAATGTGAATAAACATAATATAGATGCATATAATATTACTAAAATTTAATTCCATTTTATCATTATATAGATTTATAATGAATAATGACATTGTAAAACAACATAAATAACAAATAATCATAAGATCATGGAATCTTAGTAATAATAAAATGATATAAAACCTGGAATATAAAATATTAATGTCTTCTTTCTATGATAAAATTACACGGTGGACAATGTCTTGTAATGGATTTGGATTACTCCAGAACTACATACATATATTCTCATGATACACTAAATATAACCCAATTTATTGGAGAATAATTTGGGTGCACTAAAATTTACACATAAAGTATTATCTATTCCAAAAGTGGAAAAAAATTTAAGGAATAAATATATGAATTATCTATTGAAATAAATCTGTCTCATAATCTTGCCACATAAATCAATGGATATTTTGAAAACATTATAAATTGAAGAATAAATTTTAAATTTCTGATGTAAATATTTGAAAAAAATAATACGTATAAAATTTGTAATTATTAACCAAATATTTTGAGATTTATTATAGAATTTGTTATCGAAATAAAATTTAAATAAATATTTTTATGGAATTGTTAAAAGACATTTCAGTGGATAACGAAAATTGATATTGAATTGAAGACAAATGAGATACTAGAGTGGTTAATCTAAATATATTACACTATTCATTAAAATCATTAATTGGAATACAAATGTTAATGGTGAATTTCGTAAAATTATTAAATAATATAATAATTATAGTTAATCATATTACATTTTAATTGTAGAGTTTTTGAAATGATCCTAAGGTATTTGTAACCTAATAAATAGATGTGATAATAAGATATGTATACATATAACAGAAATATATAAATAATTTATAAAAATTACATAACATCAACGATAAGGAAAATGAGTCTTTCATATAGAAAAGTTATGACATAACCAAATAGGGTGGTTGAGATAGATCTCTTAACAAATGAAGGAAATAATTTTTAACATGAACTTATCATTCTGAATAATAATATTTTGTTAAATAATTTCTAAATTCATAACCTAAGTAATATATATATTTTTTAATTTAATTTTTTTATAATCTATAATATTTTCATTAAATTATAAATTTAAATATATTTTTTTGATGGAATTTGTTCTGTGGTTCCAAGGTCAGTTCATTTGGGAATAATAATTGGAGTTCATGTAAAATTGAAATGGTAATATTAATGAAAAACTAGGGGATAGTCATGTACTCGGTAAATTTATAGTTGTCCAAAATATATATATTTTACAATACATAGGTACTATTCATTTATTAAAAAAATTAATCATATTTGGAAACATATTTTGTGGGATTACTGACTAAATTAATGTGGATTAATTTTAATAAATTCAATGATTATTAATTGATTCTATAATGTGAAATATGTTTCAATATTGTTATTATAATTTATTTTATTAATAATATTTTTATGTCCATCTTTGATGGGGAAAAGAAAAATGAAATATTTTTCTCATGAATACAGTAGATAAACAATTATTGTGAACATTTATTCATTAAAAAAATTGATATCTTTATAGAACATGGATATTATAACAAAATAACATCATATTAATACATTTATTTTATTAATCTTATATTATATGTGTATTGGGATGATATGGGGGTTCTAGAAGTGGTATATAATTGAATGTGGATAGTTGACACTTACCCCATCCTTTGGTAGTTAACCTGTATACTACAGCCTAAGGATCTCTAAAAAAATAATTTCAGGATCATAGATCACCAAATTCATGGATTAGTGGAATAGAATGATAATTGGGTTGATATTTTGAAATTTTAAAGGATTAGAAGATTCTATGAGAAGTGGTGGTGAAGGTGGAATTTACTAGTGGGGAAAAGATTTTTTTTGGAATATTATATTCCATTATTAATTATTTTTTATCATTAATACACCATGTGAGAAATGTTGATAGTATATATAGTAAATGATGAATATGAGTAAGAAATACTGTAGGCGTATATGACCACTTGAAAAATTAACTAGTTAAATAAATTATAATTAAAAATATCTTATTTTATTATATTTCATTATTTATCTTAAATTATATTATTTCATAAAAATACATAAAAAATAACCCATATAATATTTCTATGTGTTTGTTTTAAAATTATAATAAATTTTATGAAAATATTTTTCTAAATATGAAAAATTAAATTTGATTTCTAAAATTATTTAATTAGAAAATAAAAATTTTAAAAATATTGTCATTATTATGAACCATTAAGAAATTACTTATGTTCTTATAAAATTATATTATAAATCTAATAAAAATGAATAGTAATTATAAACACGTATTTTGAATAATAATTGTATTATTAATATTTATTATTTTATAAAAATGAATGTAAAATATATATATTATACAAAAATAAAAGAATATTTTTCATCATTACTAAATATTAAATTTAATTGTATCATATTATAGATTTATCATATTTTCATTTTATAAGATAATTATGTATATTTTAACACATACATAGGTTAATATGTTAATCTATATTACAGTTTGATATTTCTATCTATTATTTTCTTATTCTAATAGTATGATTTTTAATGTACATATTAATTCCAATTTTTTATGGCTACATACTATTTCATTAAATTTTAATTAACATATAGTATTTCTCAATGTAAAATTTATTTTAATTTTAAATATTAATATTTATATTCTATCGTTATACTTCATTTTAACAATGTTGTTAATGAGTACATTCATTATTTTGGATCTATCACATCATATTTTTCATATATTTTTTTATTTTATAATTTTCAATCCATTTAAAAATTTTAATTTTATGGTCATATTTAATTTATAAATTAAATTATTATAATTATTATAATAATAAGTATTAGTATATAAATGTAATTTTTTTCATTAAATAACATTACATTAGTAAATAAGATATAATTATATAAGACGAAAAATTATAATAATGAAATATTGTGTCATACAATTATTTCAACTTATTGATTTTCATTCTAGAAATTTCATTTCAAAAACGTAAAATATTATTCTAAATCAATATGATTTCTTAAACATTCCCATGTCACCTCATCTAACATATATTTTCACAGACGTTCCTTGACTGTGTGATAATTTTATTATGAAAACCTATGTATCTATAATACAAGATCAAAACATGATCATAACCATAATAGATAACATCTTCAATTTGAGTCACATATGAATTAGGTTCATGTGATGTATCTTTAATATTCTTTCTTATGATGGATACATGTATAAAATTTAGTAATTGAGGTATGTTTTGTTGAAAACATAGTCATTATTCAACAACTATGATGTGATAATGAATCTAAAAGTGGATGATGTACCTAGGATGAATATTTCACTACATCCCAAATGTCAATTCTCTACTATATGGTGATTTTTGTAGAAACAATTTATTTATTAAATGATATATCAGGTCTCATTTATGATTGTTAAAATAGATCCTTTATCAATAATGGATTTCCATATTTTCTATTTAATTTCTATTCTGTTTTCAATTATTATCTTCATCCATTTCTTTATCTAATTGATGTATTCACCATCATTAGAATATAATGGATGTGTTTTAAATATGTTCCCACAATGAGATACATATCGACAGATTTAGAATCTAGTGTGAAGGAAAAAAAAATTTGAATCTAAACTAGAAGTATATCTATATCTCATTTTTCATTTAGTGTCCATCAGGTAAGGTATACAAATATATTTATGTGTCAAGATATTGTTCTCAAATTTTGATTTAGTTTCTTTGTCATATTCTATACTGATTTATAAATCATTGAATATTTAATGTTATATAAATTCACAAAAAATGGACATAAACCCTTGATCTCGATCAGTAACAATTGATAATGGTGTTCTATGAAGCATCCCCAATACTATGGTGTATATCAATTCATCTTTTTCAAATGAAATATACTATACAATAGTGATGCAATGAGTAGTATTTATATGATGATCATCTATAAACAATTTTTCATCAATTTTTCATGATTTTTCCATTCAACTAATGTTAATTTCTATTGTGATGTTTTGGCATTCCCATATCTATATGGTTGTTGTTTTCCTTATCCCAATGTAATTTTTCATTAATGTATTAACTTATTGATGTAATAAGAATATTATTTAATATAAATATATATCATTGATTATATATTCTTAATAAATGTTCGATTAGAAAATTATATACATATTCATGATCCCTATCTATATGGTGAATGTTGGAAGATGTTTCTTTTTCAATAAGTACTTCTCTATATATTGGTTTGATAGTAAAAAATTGTCAAGAATCTAATCATTCTATGCATTATTAATAAATATTAAATTCGATATATTCTTTAGTTATAATAAAATTTACCAATTTATATATTTACTCATCACATATTTGATCATCCATTAACTTATCCAACCTGAATATATGATAAAACATTTTAGATTAGTAAGTTATTTCTACTTTCATTTTATGTTTCATGTATTTGATTTTTATGTATAAGAATATTGGATCTCAGTATGTCCTTATCATGGATTATGATGCATGATTCTTCATACATATTTCATCTACAACATTATTGTTCTTCATAAGATAGTAATAGACTGAGTTATATTAACCATTAGTTAATTATAACTATCAACAGTAGACCATATTAATATATTTCAATTTGATTGTGAATTTTTTGATATTATCATTTGTAACTATTTCATATATATATTAAAATATATGTAATGTACCATATCAACAATTTTATGGCCACAAAAGAAAAATATATAACACACATTGGGTAGTTCCACTCAGGATCATTCAATATCCACATGGAATATTCTATCACATTTTGTTTTGTTTTCAATATATGACCGTATTCTTTCTTATAACATCACTATATTATATAAAAATATACCATATTGAGGGTAGTGAATGTCTGGGTTTTATAATATTCATTTTTCTTAATTAATTAACACAATCATTATTTTCAGAAACCTCTATAAAATATAATTACTCACGTGATATCTTGGAATAAATGATTGAATATTATGAGATGTTTAACAAAAATAAATTGATAAACATTTATATTCTTGTGAAACTATATATATCTATTACTTGTGTTTTTATAGGCCACTCCCAAATTTTCTTAATAATATAAGGGTCCTCAATTGTCCATTATATTCTGATAAAATTCCCTAATAAGTATATTTCCTCTATCATGGACACACATTTACTATTCTATCTCTTGCACATTTCCTTTAACTTTGTAAATACCATTGTATCTGAATTCATATCATGATCCTCCATGAAATAATATTATAAAAAATATCATTTAAAAAAACTAAAAACTATTATTGAATATATTCTATAAACACACAATTTATTATGTCTATACTTATTTTTGGAGCATTAGTGAGCCCAAATAAAATCACTATAAACTCGCTTTGTTTATTCATTTTTCGAATGACAGTATTTGATAATTATTCATTATTCATCATTAATTACAGATATCATGATTGATGGTCCACCATGAGTAAATTTTGGGCCCCACATTGATGAACTAATAATTAATCATTACATTGTTGGAGATACATTTCATTTATTGTGATTTTTTAGTGATCATAATAATCAATTTAATGGTGCGTTAACCTTACATTATTCTTGATTAAGAACTCTTGGACACCGCATTATGATAAAATTGGGTTTTTAAAACCCTCTCACTTATTCTCTTATAAGTTATTTCCTAGTTCATCCAACTTAATAGTACCCATTCTACAAGCAGTCTCTGATATTTTCGTACATCCAAGTAAATATTCAATTTAAAACTCAACATCTTGGTCATGAGGAATTCCAAGAAAAAAATTAAATCATATATATTTATAATCCCTTAAAATGGGAATATATTAAAACTGGATTATAATTTTTCTATGTCATTTTACATATATATATGTTCTTATAAGGAAAAAATATACATACATTAGAAAAAAATTTATGATTTGAAATATAATTTAAAAACATATTCATATGGTATCATGAATGGAATATAATATAATTGTATTCTGATTGATTCATGTTTTAATCAATTCCAATATCCAAAATTAAATACTTTACTAGACAACATTATCTAATAAAATAATATTAATCAGATAACTACCAACATAGAATGATTAAATTGTAAATTCCATGTAAATATTATCTTATGTGTCCCTAGGTTTCAATCTATGTCATATGTTTTAATTTTACTTTTTTTTATGATATAAAGATATATTGTGTTCATTAATAATGGTTTGTATTGAGTTTTTGCATTTTCCAAATTATATCCCCTAGTACTATCAATGTTAGTGAATATGAAGGCTTATTTTACAATCTATAATTGATGATTAATTTGATACCCAGTTCATAATTTTCACGGATATTTTTCCTTTTTATAAAATTTCTATGTCCACATCAACCTATGGTATATAGAAAGGGATATTTTTTATTAGAAACCACATGATCTAGACATCAAAAAAAATTATGATTATTTTCATATAAATATAATTTCACTTTGTGTTCCCACAATGTTAATATATTTATAATATAAAATTAACAATACATTTCTCTTATTCTATGTATTGTAACCCATGATACTTTTAAATAATATTAAATGATTTATAAAATAAATATTAAATTAAAACAACCCCCAAGTCGGTAAACTTAGTTTATAAAAAATTAGTACATAAAAAATAAATAGGAAACTAAAATACAAAATATTTATTTTATTCCTAAATATAAAGTCATAAATTTATTTTATCATCTATAACTGCATAAGATATCATCTGGAATACAATGATTAATGGGGTAGGCTATGAAAACTAGTTATAGAATATAAATTATAACGAATCATATCATTTGAGTCAAATGGAACAAAAAAATACAATTAATGAAATGGGTCATGAATAATCAAAACATAGAATACAGTAAAAAAACGTGGTTTGAGAAGTTCTTGGAATCATGGGAATATAGTAAAAATATAATTCAAGAAATCAGCATATGTCAATGATAACTTCCAAGAAAATATAACATTGGTATATAGTCCAATCATGGAATATATTTACTAAAAAATTGGATATATATCACCTCATGAGACAAAAAAACAAATTCATTGGAATAAAATCTTAGTTCACAAATCTTAATTTGTAGACAATACTTTGTTTTTCCAAAAATTACATATGAACAATGAAATAAACCTAATAACAACCCATTGAAATAAATGGGAATTATAATTCATCCATAATAGTAAAAGTAAATTTCATAATGATTAAAATGACTTGTATGAATGGAAAATTTAGTATATACATTTATAAATAAAAAAGTATAGTATCTAATTTTTTGTTTGATAATTTAATTTTCATATAGTGTAAATAATTAGACAGTGTGATTAATTTTTAAAATTGTGTTCTAAAGAATAAGTTAATGAAATTTCAAAAATGAGAAATTTTATATACCATTGAAAATAATATTCAAAAAATACCAGTTATCAATAATATATTCAATTTTTAAAAAATTAATAAGAGTTATTTATGTTATATTATAATCAATGAATTTTAGGAATGACCATAAGATATTTCTAAACCAATCCATGGATAGAATGAATGATATATATATGAATTTTATATAAGTTTTTAAAAAATTATAATAATTATATAACATCAATATGAGAGGAAATTTGCGTTACATATATAATTGTTTTGTCCTAAAAAATTATGGTGGTCCAGATAGATGTTGTACCTTTTATAGGATATCATTTTTAACCTGAAATTATAATTCTAAATAATAAAATTCTATTAAATAATTAGAAAATTCATAAACATATACATTTGAATTTGATTTAATATAATAGTTTATATTATTTATAATAATTTCATATAATTATAAACTTTATTTTTGTTTTTCTGAGGGAATTAGTTTCATAATTCAAATTTTGGGTCATTTTTGAGAAATAATTAATGCTAATGTAAAATGTTAATACTACTATAGATGAAATACAATGTGTTATTAGTGTTGTACGAGAATTTATATTTTTTTAGAATATATATATTTTATTTGACATAGGTTCAATTTATTTAGTAAAAATAATAATGTTATTTGGTTTCTTTATAAAGGTGGGATTACTGAATATCTTGAACTTGATTCATTTTCTTTTATTTAAAGATAATAAATTTATTCTATAATGTGGAATAAGTTGTAATGTGCTTATTATAATATTATTAATCAATAATAATATTTTTATCACCATTTTGAATGTGGTTGAGAAAAATGATTTTTTTTCTCTTGAAGGCGGTGGACAATCAATTATTGTGAACACTTAATCAGTTTAAAACGAAATTGATATTTTTTTAGAATATTTATATTAAAAAAATATTAATATATTAATATATATATGGTACTTAAGTATTTTTTTTATGTGTATGGAGAAGATATGGGTGGGTTATAAGATGAATATAATTGAAAGTGGATAGATGTAACATACCACTTCCATTGGTTATCACCTCCTAGTTTACCACATAATAACCTATGAAATGGAATTTGGTCAGATGAGATCAAAAAATTCATGTGTAATAGGATTAGAAAGAAAATTCAGATGAAATTTTGAAGTGTTAATGTATTATAAGATTTTATGAGAAGTGGATGTGAGGGTAGAAGTTTCAATGGATTAGAGGGGTTTTCATAATAATATTTTCATTTATTAATTATTTTTTATCACGAATACCCAAAGTGATAAATATTTTTACTAAATAAAGTAAATGATTAATATGGGTTTGAAATATTGGGGACATATATCAACACAAAAGTAATTTATCAATAATTTAAATTAAAATTTAAAATATCATATTTAACCTTATTTCAATTTTAACTAAAAATTTTAAAACTTTATAAAAATACCATAAAAATTACAACATTTCATTTTTTGATGTGTCTATTCCAAAATGAAATTAATTATACGATTTTTTTTTCAAAATATGAAAATTTTTATCGTTAAAAAATTATTTAATTCAAAAAAAAATTTAAAAATATGGTCAACATTCAGACAAAAAATTTAAAATTGTTCTCATAAAAATTTTATTATAAATATAATAAAAATATTTATTTAAACTATTTTTTTGAATATATATTTATTTATCAATATTGATATTTTATTTTATAAAAATTAATGTAAATCATATTTGTTTTGCAAAAATAAGAATTTTTTTTCATTTTAAAAAAATAAATTTAATTGTATCTTCTAATAAATATATCATATTATTTTTTTATAAGATACGTGTGTATATATTAAAACTAACATAGGATAATATATTATTATATATGCTAGTTTATAATTCTAATCTATTAGATTATTATTCACATAGTAATATTTTTTATATTTAAATTTATTCTTATGTTTTGATGAATAAATAATATTTTATTACTGATTAATAAACATATAGGTTCTCTAATGGTTATATTTTCAATAACTTAAAATATGAATATTTATATTCTAGAATTCTGTATCTTTTAAATAGTGTTGTTCGTGAGTACATTATTTCTTCTCGATCATGCATTTCCCAATTATCATATTTCAGTTTCATTATTTTCTATATTTCATCCCATTGTAATATTTATAATTTTATGGCCATGTATACATTCTAAATGTAATTTAAAATATATTACAAAAATATTATTATTATTATTATGTGTTAATTTTTTATTATATAAAATTGCATTACTTAATATGATATAATTATAGAAGATAAAAATTATACTAATGAAATTTTGGTCGTTAAAATTATTTTATATAATGATTATTCATCCTTTAAATTTCATTATACAGACTTATAATATTACGCTAATTCAATATCATTTCATAATATTTCACATTTCTCCTTGTCATTGTTTTATTTCCACCACAGTACATTGACTATGTGAGTTATCATATAGTGTAGAACTATGTATCTATAGTCCAAGATAAATACCAGATCATCACCATAATAGACACTATCTTCCATTTGAATCACATAGGATCTCAGTTCTAATGATGTAGCTAGAATGTAAATTCACATGATAGGTACATGTAAAACATCAAGTACTTAAGATAGGGATGGTTTCATCATTATTCAACATGTCACAACATTAATGTGATCAAGAATATCATTTGGTATGATGTACCTAGAATGTATCATTCAATAAATCTCAAATATCATTATTTAAACATATAGAGATATGTGGAAGAACAATTTCACTATTACTATAACTACTAGGGAACTTCAGATATTATCAAAATAGCTCGTCTATAAACTTTATGTTTTTTTATTCTTTCTTGAATTTCGATGGTCTTTTCAATTATTATCATCATTAGTTTCATAAACTAATTATTGTGTTCAAGAACATCATTCAATCATGCATTTGCGCTTCATTTATTCCAATAATGAGCTACATATCTGTAGATTTGGTTTAATGGGTGAGGTAAATTATTCTTTGGGAACTAAACTAAATAATATTCAGATCACATCCTCTTTTAGTTTCTATCATGTAATCTATAAACATGTATTCATGTGTCAAATTAATATGGTAATATTTCCATTCAGTTTGTGTGTGATAGTATATACTGATTTTTTATATAATCGAATAAATCATCTTATATAAATTCATATAAAATGGAAATAATCCTTGGATATCAATGAAAAACAATTAACAGTGGTGTTACACGTAGTATTTTTATTACTATGGTGTATATCGATTTATTTTTCTCAAATGAAAAGTCCTCTCAAATAGAAACGAAATAATCAGTCATTATATTATGATCAACTTGAAACCTATTTTCATTATTTCATCTAGATGTATTCATGAAACTAATGTTAATTTTTCATGGTTTTGTTTTTCTATTTATAAGTTAGTATGGGTAATAGTTTCATCATTCGCATTGTATTTTTTCATTTAGTATTAAAATTTTGATGTATCAGGAATATTATTTTATATACAGATATTTCATTGATTATATTTTCCATCCAAATTGCATATTGAGAATTTTTATTCATCTACGTGATCACTGGAAAGATTTTTATTGTAAACCAAAGTGTTTTATTTCAATAACTAATTATCAATCTCAGGATTTTATGGTACACCATGTAATGAAACAAATAATAATAATTATTATTAATAAATTTAAAATTCATCAGGATATACTATAATAATAGATTATATAAATTTCAATATTTACACATCACTTATTTGAGCATTCTTTCTCTTCTCTAAAAGTAATATATTAGAATACATTTTATGTCAGTCATACATTTCTCTTTCTTTTTAAAATTTCATGTATATAATTTGTATGTATAACATGATTGGATCCATCATTGATCTTATCATGAATAATGATTTAGGATCCTTCATACATATAGCATCTACCACAATATTTTCCTTTAAAATATTGTAATTTACTAATTCGATATAACCATTGGTCATATCTAACCATCAATACTAGACCATATTAATCTCTATCAAATTGAATATGTATTTAAGGATTGTGTTATCTATAACTTTTAAATTTTATTTCAAATATTTATGTTGTCACTAAATCATCTATGTGAATATCACTAAGGAAAAATATAAATCACTCATTTTTTAGTTCCACTCATAATCATTAAATATACATTGGTAATATGTTATTACTTATTTATATGTTATCAATACATGACCCTGTAACTTTTTTGAATCATCGCAATATTCAATTGGAATATCCACTCTTGAGGGTACATTATGTCCTGGTTTTTTGAAAATAATCTATTTTTATTCAATAAATCTCTCTTTACATTCATCATCCTTGAAAAAAAATATTTCTTTATGAGATATCTTTTACAATATGAATGAAAATTATGATAATTATATCCAAAATCTTTTGTAAAACATTGACATTCTTAGGATACAATAGATATATATTGATATTGTTTGTCTATGACACTCTCTAATTTCCTTTAATATATAAGGGTCCCCATATATCAATTAACTTTCAATAACATTACTCAAAAAAGAAAATTTTTTTAATCAAGAAAACATATTACTATTATTTTCATAATTCATCTCCTTTCACTGTGTTATTACCATAGTATCCAAATTCCCATCATGATCCTCCTTGAAATTGGAGTATATAAATATATCATCTATATTTTCTACCACATTTTATGCAATATATTCTACAAAAACACAATTAATTTTGACTATAAATATTTTTGGAGCATTATTGATCCCAATGATAATCACTATGAACTCATTGTGTCCATTAATTTTTTAAAATTTAGTCTCAAAAATATCTTCTTTCTTCATCATTAATAAGATATATCAGGACATATGGTCTACCATTGAGATATTTTGGGCCCTATATAGAGGATTGGAAAATAATCATTACATGGTTTGAGATAAATTTTATTAATTTTTATTTTTAGAGTTATTTATAATCAATATATAAGGGCATTTTTCATGTATTTATCATTGAAGAATAGGACCGACACATCCTATGGTGGAGAAATTGGGAATTGAAAAAACTCTCACTCATTGTATTTTCAGTCATTTCATATTTCTTCTAACTCAATGGTATTAATTCTATAAAGAGTATCTTATAGGGGTATAGATCCATGTATGTGTTCAATTTCGAACTCAAAACCTAGATCATGGAGAATTCCAAGAAACACTTCATTCAATACATCATCATAATCCCTAACAATGGGATTATATTAAATCTTTATAATATATTTTAAAATAAATTTTAATATATATTCATTCTCATAGAGAAAAAACATCAATACATTTTAAGAATATTATAATGGATATTTATCCCCCTTGTACAACATTTATATAATTAGATGATAATATTACCCGTTAAGTGTTATCTCCCTCTCCAAACAGTTAATGTGGAAATTATTTAAAGATAACCAAGGAATTATCAATATTTCATCACATTATATATATAAATTATGATTTAATTTAGGGATTTTAAATCCATATAAATTTATTTTAGTGGATTTATATACAAGAGATGAAAAAAATATTCAATTTTCCATTATCATTGATAGAGAAACCGATATCTATTGATGGGGTTTTTCAATATTTCCACTCGATACGAATGAGATGAAATATTTTTTAAATAAATATTCATATGTTCTCATAAATGTATAATAATATAATTATTTTTCTTATTGATTCGTGTTCTAATAATTACAAAAAATAAATAAATTATATTATTTACTATAATTCTTAATCTAATAAAACAAGAGTAACAAATTACTAAAATTATAGAGAGAATAAATTATAAATTTCAGGTAAATACTAACATATTTATGCCTAGGTTTGATTCAATATCATATATTTTAATTTTACTATTTATATTTCTAAACTAAAAATATATTCAATTATATAAAAATGGTTTGTAATGATTTACTGTATTTTCCAAATTATATCTTATAGTACTCTCAATGTATGTGAATATCAAGCCCTCTTTTTCATTCACAAAGTATTAATAAATTAAATATCAAATTAATTGATTTTAGGGTTATTTACCATTTTTATAACATTTCCAAGTCCACATCCACCTGTAGTATCAAGAAAATTATATTTTCTATTAGAAACTACTTGATCTATACATCACAGAAATTACAGGTTGTTTTTATATACAAATATTTTCACCCAGTGTTCTCATTAAATTATAATAATCACAATTTAAAAAAAAGAAAAAATATCATTAATTGAATCTATAGTGGAACATCCTAATTATACATAATATTAGTTTATTTATAACCTAAACCATATGTATAAACATCCCATAGGAAGAGTGGAGTAATTTGTTTAAAACATTATTTCTAAAATATAAATATGAAACTAAACTACAGAATAATTATTCAATTCTAAAAAATGAACTCTAATAACTATTTCAACTATTATCAATGCATAAGATAAATTTTGGAATAAATTAATAAATATGGTGGACTAAAAAACTAATAAGTGGATATACATAATATCAACGCAAATCAACTGAGTTAAATAGAATAATGACATGTAATAAAATAAATGAGATATAAAATAAACACAACATAGAGTAATATAAACAACATGGAATCAGAAGAACAAATAATTATAAGAATGTGGTTACAATATAACACATGGCATATTTATATGTCAAGGATTACATACAATACAATGTCACTTTGGTATATAGTGTTATAATGGATTACATTTACTCAATAATTCAATAAATATTATCTCATGTGACCTAAATATACTCAATTAATAAGAATAAAGTCTCGGTATACTAATCTTAACATGTATTGTCTATTTTTTTGCAAAAAAGGAAACCTAAAAAATAGAATAAACATTAGAATTACCCAAGGGGAAAATGGGTTTCATAATACTTCCTTATATAATAGAAAAATACATTTCATAATGATTATAAGGATAAGAATCAATATAATAATTTTATATTCTTATATACATAATAATGTATAGTTATCTAATTTTTGGTTCATTTGAAATGTATCTTAGGAAGGTGTACATAATTATTCTTATAGAAGAATATTCAATTTTTTTAAGGAATCATTTTAGGAAATATTATCAATGGAATAAATTTATATTTCATTTAAAATAATATCTACAAAATATTCGTTATCTTTAAAACATTACATGAATTGATGATAATATTTGTGGGAATATATATTATATAAAATTTTAATATCAAGTGATTAAGGGATAAAAATGTTATCCCCAATCGTGATTGATTTTAAAGAATGATTTTGGGAAATTAATATAAGGAAATTATAACCCTTATAAACCAATGGTTAATAAGAGTAAATTATATATTAGACACATATATAAAGAATTTGGAATCATTCCATGACATAAAACACCTAGAAAATGTGATTTACAAATTGAAACATCACAACCCAATGAAAATGGATTTGTTCAAAATGATCTCTTACCTTATGTATAAAAACATTCAACACATGTAATATACATAAAAAATTATAAAATTAGACACATTATTATATTTATTATGAAAACAATACATATATAATTTATGTATAAGAAAATTATTATATTTACTTTTAAAGAAATTCATTATACATAATTTTTAGTTTCATTACTCTCAGTGTTCTCATTTAATGGTTCTAATGTTATATGAATTGTGGCTAATCATTGATGTTCTTATCAAATAAAACAATATATATATATACATATATATTAAAATAAATAATATTCAGGACCTTATAGAATTTTTTTCGGTTTCAAATATTTATTTCTAGTCCAACATATGTATTATTTGTATAGAATAAATATTAATGTTATACAGTTACTTCATTTATGATATTTTTACTAAATATTCAAATCTTAATTAAATTTCTTTTATTATATTAAATTTATGTTTTTAATAAAAATGAAAAAAATATAATTTATACATTATATCATCTTATTAAACCAAATTATTATATTTACAACCATACTAGATGGTGCGGGACAAATTCTATGTGTTATTTTTAAGGATGTGGCTGAAATATAATAATTTGAAAATATTTGTTTAACAATAATTTGACGTGAAGATAAATATTTACATTTGACCATAATAATAAAATATTAATATATTTAGGCTACTTATTTTACTATTTTTAAATGGTTGGAGAACATATGGTGGAGGTAGAAGAAGAATAAAAATGAAAAACATTATTCTTGAATTTTACCTCATCAATTGGATCCCTCCTCTTATGCTTCTACATAATGATTATTGAAATTGTATTTAGTGAGACCAAATGAACAAGGTTGTGGGGGAACGTGTTGGGATGAAATTTTGTTTAACATTTGAAATATATATTACCTAGAAGAAGTGACTAAATGTGATGGTGAGGCATGGTATTTATATACGGAGCATAAGGGGGTCTTGAAATAAAATATACATATAATTTTAAATTTTTCAGAAGAATACCAATTTTTATAAATATTCTTACTATATATAGTAAATTTTTCATGTGTATTTTATAAAATGTGTTCTTACATCAACACTTATTCAATTACTCATGTATTTAACTTATAATGAATAATATATCACTTTCTATAATTTCACAGTTCACAAAAAATTAAACTATTTTAGAATGAAAAAAAATCTACCCAATATATTTTTATTTTTTTATAAATAAATTGAATCAAATTTATGAAAATTATTTCATAATAATGAGAAAATGTTTTTTTTTTATAAAAAATCCTAAATTATCGGAAATGTACAAATTTAATTATTATGATTAATTATATAAACAATCAACCCATTTTCTTGGCTATAGATCCCTTCCTTCACTCCCGGCTTTTCCCTATCTTAGGGATTAAGATCCACCATGGAAGATTTGGATCTCCTTTTGTTTCATTGGCATCATTCTCGAGGTTAATTTCATTCCCCTCTTCTCTGCTCGAGTCCCTCATTGCATCACCCTGGATTGTTTCTTCTTCGTTCTTCAGAATGGTATCGTTTCCTTCTTCTTCCCCCTCTCTACCAGCCTAGTTCGACAAACATGACCCCATATTGGTTGGGGTTGTTTTTTTAGGTGGGTTTGGGATCGTGGTGGTGGGAGTAAAGGCAACATGAGCCTTTTCATTTGATGAATTATTACCCTAGTTTATCTTGATCTACAATTTCATTTATTTTGGATTGGTGGTCTTATTAGGGTATCAACCCTAGGTACCTTTGTTTATGTTTTTTCATATTATTTCTTCGGTGTTGCCTTTTTTACATCTCATTTGTTATCTTTAGGGTTTCACTCAAATTTTACCCTTTCTCGGGATCTTTGTGGTGTTCCTGTTTTTTGTTTGGTTTCTTCTTCGTATGTTTTGTCCTATGAAACTTCTTGGAGGGTTGTTGTTGAAGTTTGTTCATTGATTCATGTCATTGTTCTTATGGTCATGTTCATAGAGAAGATTTCATGATTGGTGGTGGTTTTGTGCGGATATTAAGAAGGCTTTTTGATTCTGATGATGGTTATGTGTTGAAGAGCTCATTGGAAACTCAACCTACTCTGACCCTATGATCCTACAAGCCTCTTGTAGTTATATATATTGAAATGGTATCTACGTGGTTTTGGCATTGTTTTTAATGCCTCAATGTGCTTTATGGTGCTCCCAGATTTGGAAAGATTTTTATTTGTGGCTTTGGTATTCTGTTGGTGTTTATTTGGTGTTCTATTTTGATATCTCATGGCAGTGATCATGGTTTTTGGCATTCAGTTACCCATGCTTTGGTGGAATTTATGTGGGTTTTGGTGGTGGATTATAGTTTCTAGACAATGGAGAAGTAATTTGTATGCTGTTTAAACTGTGTACAAGATTCACCTTCTATAAGGCCCCACCCTTAAACCTTACTTAATCTTGAGTTATTACAAGATTACACATTGAGGATCTTTTCAGCTTTAGAGTTTTAGAGAATTAGATCATGAAACATGCATTTCGTTCCACTTTTAAACAAAGTGGTTACATAAAAGACAGTATTCATTCTTCCCATCAACAAAAACATATTTAAAATAAAACATGGGTTCTTCCTTGAAACATCCTTGACACTATCATCACATCATGTACCTTTCCCTTGACCTGTGAAAAACATTTCAAAAACTTGGGATGAGCATAAAAAGCTCAGTAAGAGTTATAAAAATATGGAAAGGAAAAATGAGTTCATATATACATTATAATGAAATCACACTTTACCCATAAAACATAGGCATATCAAATCATGAATAAATCATAGAAAACATAAGACATAAAGGTAACTTGAGGCATTCATAACATTCTTACGTAGGGAGTAACCCTCTTGGTTACGTTTGGAATACCCATCACAGTATATTCCCTAAATCTCTTCGGAGAAACCTTAACGTTTCACTCCTTCGCGTTACCCAATGCATTGGAGAGCTATATCGGGCTCACCCGCCCTTAGTTTATCACGGAACCACCCGTTATTCATAACAATGCCCAAGAACCATAACATAATCGTATCACATAAACATGAATAATGTAAACATAACATTTCCACATTTCAATCACAATATAACATTTTAGGATATTGAAATAATGAATCCATTCAAAAAGAAACCATTTCCAAAGCCATTTAAAACATTTAATAAAGAGATTTTTTTTAATCAAAGTGTCCCATACCACCTTGAAGATTTTAACATTTTAAACAATTAATATCCATATAAATAAATCCTTAAAACCATTTTGAAAACATGGATATTAATAAGAACAAATAATTAAAAAATTTAAAATGATATTTTGGTTAAAAGGGTTTTACCAAAATTAGAGACACTTGAATACAATAATCGAGGAATAAAATTTAGTCAGAACTTTATAATATAATGAGAATAAAAGGATTCATGATATAATACTCCAAAGGACAGTATATACACCATATAAGAGTGAATTGGTGCATAACAACAATGAACCCTCAATAGAAATGTCAAATGTGATGAAATCCCTTATAAAGAAGGTATCCTTAAATTAAGGACAAATAAATCTAAAAATATGTGTGAAAAATATAAATACACCCAATATAAGTGGATATTAAGTGTAAAAAAATAAAATTTCATTCACACATATTCAATGGATGACATATTCAATAACTACATGTTGAACCCAATGAAAACGAAATTGGGTTAAAAAGTTCCCTTGACAGCCTAATGGCATCACATCAAAATGAGTTGATGAGATATAAAAAGAGTATCTCATCACTTGGACATAAAATTTACATCAATAAGGATATATGAGAACATATCCCAACATAAAAATATGTAAATTAAAATACCCAACAAAAGAAGTCTTTTAAAAAAGAGGAGGGTGAAAGGTTCCCTTACCGACTTGGGTATCTTTCAAAACATACACCCCATGAAAGAAGGACAATATATAATTGATGTAAATACTCATAAATGAATGTATATTACACAAAGAGTAGAATAATTGGCAGTACATACACCACTCAAAGGAAATTGTGGCAAATGTAGCATAAATCTCACGGGAATAAAAGTGAGATGAAAAATCCCTTACGAAAAATTCGGCAGCCTAACGGCGCCACTCAAAACTTCCAAAATGGATTAATGAGAGGAAATAGGGTCTATTATCATATGAACATAATAATTACAGTAGTAGTAATATAAAAGAACATCCCAATCATAAGAAATATGAGCTTTAAAAGGAATGACATGAAAGAGTGTACTTAAAAAGAAAGAGAGGTGTAGGATCCCTTACCTCGGGTCCGACTTGACTCGATCGTTCATTAATCTCCTGAATAATAAACTTGAGTTAATATCTACTTCCTTAAGAACATTTTTCATGTTCATTATTCCTTTTATATCACTTACTACCATGTCATAAAAAATATGTAATCATTTAAGTTAATAATATTTGTTTTGCCGATATTTTGTTCTTAAGTCGAAAGTGGACTTCTTACAATTACATGTTGTTCATGTGGTCAAAGGTTCTTTATATCCAGAATGAAATTACTGATTTGGATATCATATATATCATATATATCTAGCATATACATGTATTTATAATATTACATAATCATTTAGAGGTAAGAAATGAAATGCACCGTTCATGGAGACGGTAAGCCGTACGTACGCATGAACGCTACTTTCATTTCTTTTTCATATTAATGGAATTAAAACTAAATGAGAGGTATGTATATTTTAATTACAGAATTATATTCATCATTTATATATATCATTCATCATATATATCCATTATATACATGTACTTATAATAGTACATTACATTTGGGGATAAGAAATGAAATGCACCGTTCATGGAGACGGTAAGCCGTACGTACGCATGAACGCCACTTTAATTTCTATCTCATACTTTAATGGAAAGAAATAATAATGATATATAGGTATATAATAATTCCAGTATAACATCATATATAATAACATTAAATCCATCGTTTATACGTCCCACGTATGGCATTAACGAATCACATCACTTTGAGGGGGCGGTAGTCCGCACTTCCTAAAATGAAGATATCGCGTATACCCATAATGGAAGCCATAAAGGTAAGACAAAAATGAAAAATACAGAAGCATAAGTAAAACATAAACATATTATATATCATATATAAAAATAGTGAAATCATAATGGCCACCTTTGAAGGTGTTAAATGAGTATTGAACAATCATCGTTTCGGGAGACAGAATTTCGCCATCCACGGAAACCGTATGTTCTTTAACCATTTTATGTAGTTGTGTGAGAGTGTAGGTCGATTAAATATTATAACAACATCCTAGTATATTTAAGATACTGGTGTTGTTAAAAAAAAGTAAATATAAAGAGTTTAGGGGGTTGGAGAATCAAAATAAAACAAATGAACATGAGAGAATGAATTACCTTTAAAAGTGTAACTCCTTTTGATTTGAGCCTAAAGGCTTCCTTTGAAAGGATTCATCCCAAAGGGAATACTCTAGGATGAGGAGAGGGATGTGGAGAGAGTAAATGGGCAGGGTATGGACGAGCCAAAGGCTTGAGGTGTGTGTGAAAATAGGTAGAGGTGGGGGCCTTTTATAAGAGGAGAGGAGGGGCACTTTTGGAAAGTAAGGAAATATTACTTTATTTGAAAATGTGTTTCGGTTTTAAAAGGTCCCTCATTGATATAATTCGTGGATAAGGTTATAAGTGTTCTAAATCCACCCATCCAATAAGTTTTGGACATGTGTAGTTCATAGATTTTACATTATCTTTCCATTTTATTTTAATCGTTAAATAATGATGTCATCACTTCATCATTATGATGTCATATATAATTTAATTTATTTAATGTCTAAAAATTATAAAAAAATTACTATGATGTAGGAAATATTTTTAGATTTCCAATGACTATTTAAAATCAAAAATATGACTTCTATAACCCCAATTAAAAATTGTTTTAGTAAAACATATCATGTTTGTGTCATTTTTAATTTTAACATTAAATAAAAAGTTATTTATGTCATTTCCCAACCAAAATGTCTCCATGGGGTCCCCAAGTTGACCCATGGCTTGTCTTGGTCGGCCATGACACAAAAAATATGGTTGGGACATGTGTCTAGGTCATTTCATATTATTAAAGCATTATTTATACCTTAAACTATACTAATTACCACTAATCGCGATTAAAAACTTAATAAGTTACTATTCACCAAAAAATTATTTTTATTCCATTGAACCACATTTTACTTCTTAATGAAAACCATGTATGTCGGATATTTGAAATTAAAAACACATAAGTGGTAAAATTTCCTTTAAACGAAAAATCATCTTTTATAAGTACCACTTAGTGGTTTTACTATTCATCAAAAATTGAAGTTTTTCAGAAAAATCCCAAAAATTCACCCTAAGCTATATTTGATATTCCGAATTCAAAAATGAAGTCCGTTTTACAAAATTCAAAACATATTAGTCACATTAATTAATTTAATAATTAATTCCCGCTGTCAGAGCAAATAGCGTGTTTTTATAAAACAATAAGTATCAAAAGATTGACACTAGTTTAAGTCTGATTTCAAAGTGAAATTAATTCCAATGACCACTATTGGATTTAATGGTAAAAATATTTTCTAATTTCACTTTAAAACCAATTCAAAATATAATATAATCATATAAATAAATTAGATTAAAAAGAGGTTTTGATTTAAAATACAACATTTTACACTATTCATTAAAAAATGAACTTTATTGGAAAAATACCAAAAAAATTACACAAAGTAAAATTTGATGTCCCGATTCTTAATAAGAGTTTTATTTGGTCCAAAATAATGTTTAAGAGTGAACAAAACTATATTTAATGACAGTTCTCCATTAAAAGGCGATAAGTGAAACTTAGTGAGAACTAGGGCATATACGCCTAAAATTGAATTCTTTCTGTTTTTTTAAGCCTTTAGCTTTTATTGGATAAATGTAAAAACATTTAAAAAACATATATAATCATATTTTAGTTATTTCTATCCATTCCCGCCAATACAACGGCTACATGTTAACTACCATTTGAAATAATATTATTTTATTATTAGAGTGCAACGTAAGATTCCAAAGAAACCCGTTGTTGTGTGTTGGGTACGCCATCGAGCATAGAGTCCCCTTTAAAGTCATATTAATACTTTATTCACAAATATGGATAAATATGAAAATGTCATATTCTTTATTTACCTGGGGTGTTACATCCTTCCCCCCTTTTTGGGAATTGCGTCCTCGCAATTTTAAAAAAATTGAGCTTGGAAACGTCCTTGAAAGTCCCACATCGGAACAAGAGTCGGTAAAACAATCACTTTAAAATAAATAAAGATAAGTACAGAGGTCACCCGAGTTAACCCATACGAGGACTCCACGTAGGAAAACATGGACACGGAGGAGAAAACATAGGGTCATGTTCTGATGGAGAGTGATAGAAAACATGTTTAGGAGAAAGTTAACCACGAGAAAATCACAAACTTGTGATGGGTTAAACGGTCTTCGATTCCCCAGTAGGAAAAGCTAATAGACAACATTTTTGTTTTAAGTTAATTTTTATTGAGGAATTTATTCATAAGGAAACATAATCACTTATCATATTGACTTTCAACTTTTATTAGATTCCTTACACAAACTCATATTTTCTCCAAAAGACGAGTATTTAGGAAGACTTTTTCACATTAAGAGTACTATAATCAACTTCTAGAGAATCACCTAATCCACAAAATAGAACTATATACTTCCCATGTCTTTAGACTTTAACCAAAACCAAAACCAAAAAGGCTATTACAAGATCAGATAGTCCAGAAAAGGATAACCCTTTATAAAAAGAAAATCTATTCTTAATCTCCAAAATTTGTCCAACAAAACCCAAAGTTCAACGAGGACCATTCTATAATCAATTTGTCCATAAAATTCTTCAAATTAAACCAATATAAGATTGAAACCCAAATATTTTAAGGATTTAGTCACATAGTCTTCCAAGTTAAATCGTAACATTTATCTCCAAACAACATCAGTTTCCCCTAAAGTCTCGTATTGAAAAGTAATTAACCTAATCACATATCCTCCAAGATAGGTTAATCATTTTCATAAATAACCCAAAATCAACTTACTCTTAATTCATAAAATCATATAACTGGAAAGAATCAGTCAAACTAACCAGGGACTTCACGTAGTCCAGTAGTAGGCGATAAATACTAGTCGCACTTCGGTTGTGGGTTCGATTCCCGCAGCTTTGTCCGACGCGACGGGTATTCACACGGTCTACGTGTTGTCCTTTTTCCAAAACTATATAATTCTTAAAACATTCCCCAAAATGAGATAAAATCTTAAAGAATAATCATAACATATTTTAACCTCAAGTTTATCTCATGCCCTTCATTTTCCATCATATCATAGAGTAACCCATAATTACCTAAAAAGTAAGGATCATATAAACCCTAATGGTTACCTTAATAATTATTACCTGAATTTTCACATCAAGTTGTCCATCTAGTACATGATGCATTAGAGAACTCACCAAGGTTGAAGTGGTTGATCATGAATCCTTGATAGTAGGTTTAGAACAGCCATGAGATTCCTCATTGAATACCCCATTTCATCGAGTCATTTAATCAGAGAACCACCACAGTTTCCTTCAAACCAATTGTAACTTTGGTGCCTGCTAGATCCATCCATTCACTAAAAACAGAAATGTCAGTGTGAGTATATCAACAAAATCATCATGTACTAATGAGGAAGGTAAACACTACGATACACTTACTCATTCACTTTATCTAAAACTAGGACTCTTTCTGAAATCCTAACCATTATGGTAATGTCACTTATGCTTAAAGAATAACCTAACCTCTAAAGTTATCTAAACCGACCTTTGATACCAACTATAAGGCCCCAGCCTTAAACCTTACTTAATCTTGAGTTATTACAAGATTACACATTGAGGATCTTTTCAGGTTTAGAGTTTTAGAGAATTAGATCATGAAACTTGCATTACGTTCCACTTTTAGACGAAGTGGTTACATAAAAGACAGTATTCATTCTTCCCATCAATAAAAACATATTTAAATTAAAACATGGGTTCTTCCTTGAAACATCCTTGACACTATCATCACATCATGTACCTTTCCCTTGACCTGTGAAAAACATTTCAAAAACTTGGGATGAGCATAAAAAGCTCAGTAAGAGTTATAAAAATATGGAAAGGTAACATGAGTTCATATATACATTATAATGAAATCACACTTTACCCATAAAACATAGGCATATCAAATCATGAATAAATCATAGAAAACATAAGACATAAAGGTAACTTGAGGCATTCATAACATTCTTACGTAGGGAGTAACCCTCTTGGTTACGTTTGGAATACCCATCACAGTATATTCCCTAAATCTCTTCGGAGAAACCTTAACGTTTCACTCCTTCGCGTTACCCAATGCATTGGAGAGCTATATCGGGCTCACCCGCCCTTAGTTTATCACGGAACCACCCGTTCTTCATAACAATGCCCAAGAACCATAACATAATCGTATCACATAAACATGAATAAAGGAAACATAACATTTCCACATTTCAATAACAATATAACATTTTAGGATATTGAAATAATGAATCTATTCAAAAAGAAACCATTTCCAAAGCCATTTAAAACATTTAATAAAGAGATTTTTTTGAATCAAAGTGTCCCATACCACCTTGAAGCTTTTAACATTTTAAACCATTAATATCCATATAAATAAATCCTTAAAACCATTTTGAAAACATGGATATTAATAAGAACAAATAATTAAAACATTTAAAACGATATTTTGGTTAAAGGGGTTTTACCAAAATTAGACACTTGAATACAATAATCGAGGAATAACATTTAGTCAGAACTTTATAATATCATGAGAATAAAAGGATTCAAGATATAATACTCCAAAGGATATTATATACACCATATAAGAGTGAATTGGTGCATAACAACAATGAACCCTCAATAGAAATGTCAAATGTGATGAAATCCCTTATAAAGAAGGTATCCTTAAATTAAGGACAAATAAATCTCAAAATATGTGTGAAAAATATAAATACACCAAATATAAGTGGATATTAAGTGTAAAACAATAAAAGGTCATTCACACATATTCAATGGATGAAATATTCAATGACTACATGTTGAACCCAAAGAAATTGAAATTGGGTTAAAAAGTTCCCTTGACAGCCTAACGGCATTAGATCAAAATGAGTTTATGAGAGATAAAAAGTTTATCTCATCACTTTGACATAAAATTTACATCAATAAGGATATATGAGAACATATCCCAACATAACAATATGTAAATTAAAAGACCCAACAAAAGAAGTCTTTTAAAAAAGAGGAGGGTGAAAGGTTTCTCTTATCGACTTGGGTATCTTTCAAAACATACACCCCATGAAAGAAGGACAATAGATAATTGATGTAAATACTCGTAAATGAATTTATATTACACAAAGAGTAGAATAATGGGCAGTACATACACCACTCAAAGGAAATTGTGGCAAATGTAGCATAAATCTCACGGGAATAAAAGTGAGATGAAAAATCCCTTACGAAAAATTCGGCAGCCTAACGGTGCCACTCAAAACTTCCAAAATGGATTAATGAGAGGAAATAGGGTCTATCATCATATGAACATAATAAGTACAGTAGGAGTAATATATAAGAACATCCCAATCATAAGAAATATGAGCTTTAAAAGGAATGACATGAAAGAGTGTACTTAAAAAGAAAGAGAGGTGTAGGATCCCTTACCTCGGGTCTGACTTGACTCGATCGTTCATTAATCTCCTGAATAATAAACTTGAGTTAATTTCTACTTCCTTAAGAACCTTTTTCAAGTTCATTATTCCGTTTATATCACTTACTACCATGTCATAAAAATTATGTAATCATTTAAGTTAATAATATTTGTTTTGTCGATATTTGGTTCTTAAGTCGAAAGTGGACTTCTTACAATTACATGTTGTTCGTGTGGTCAAAGGTTCTTTATATCCAGAATGACATTACTGATTTGGATATAATATATATCATATATATCCAGCATATACATGTATTTATAATATTACATAATCATTTATAGGTAAGAAATGAAATGCACCGTTCATGGAGACGGTAAGCCGTACGTACGCATGAACGCTACTTTCATTTCTTTTTCATATTAATGGAATTAAAACTAAATGAGAGGTATGTATATTTTAATTACAGAATTATATTCATCATTTAGATATATCATTCATCAAATATATCCATTATATACATGTACTTATAATAGTACATTACATTTGGGGATAATAAATGAAATGCACCGTTCATAGAGACGGTAAGCCGTACGTACGCATGAACGCCACTTTCATTTCTATCTCATACTTTAATGGAAAGAAATAATAATGATATAGAGGTATATAATAATTCCAGTATAACATCATATATAATAACATTAAATCCATCCTTTATACGTCCCACGTATGGCATTAACGAATCACATCACTTTGAGGGGAAGGTAGTCCGCACTTCCTAAAATGAAGATATCGCGTATACCCATAATGGAAGCCATAAAGGTAAGACAAAAATGAAAAATAATGAAGAATAAGTAAAACATAAACATATTATATATCATATATAAAAATAGTGACATCATAATGGCCACCTTTGAAGGCGTTAAATGAGTATTGAACAATCATCATTTCGGGAGGCAGAATTTCGCCATCCACGAAAACCGTATGTTCTTTAACCATTTGATGTAGTTGTGTGAGAGTGTAGGTCGAATAAATATTATAACAACATCCTAGTATATTTAAGATACTGGTTTTGTTACAAAAGAAGTAAATAGAAAGAGTTTATGGGGTTGGAGAATCAAAATAAAACAAATGAACATGAGAGAATGAATTACCTTTAAAAGTGTAACTCCTTTTGATTTGAGCCTAAAGGATTCCTTTGAAAGGATTATTCCAAAAGGGAATCCTCTAGGATGAGGAGAGGGATGTGGAGAGAGTAAATGGGCAGGGTTTCGACGAGCCAAAGGCTTGAGGAATGTGTGAAAATAGGTAGAGGTGGGGGCCTTTTATAAGAGGAGAGGAGGGGCACTTTTGGAAAGTAAGGAAATATTACTTTATTTGAAAATGTGTTTCGGTTTTAAAAGGTCCCACGTTGATATAATTCGTGGATAAGGTTATAAATGTTCTAAATCCACCCATCCAATAAGTTTTGGACATGTTTAGTTCATAGATTTTACATTATATTTCCATTTTATTTTAATCGTTAAATAATGATGTCATCACTGCATCATTATGATGTCATATATAATTTAATTTATTTAATGTCTAAAAATTATAAAACAATTACTATGCTGTAGGAAATCTTTTTAGATTTCCAATTACTATTTATAATCAAAAATATGACTTGTATAACCCCACTTAAAAATTGTTTTAGTAAAACTTATCATGTTTGTGTCATTTTTAATTTTAACATTAAATAAAAAGTTATTTATGTCATTTCCCAACCAAAATGTCTCCATGGGGTCCCCAAGTTGACCCATGGCTTGTCTTGGTCGGCCATGACACAACCAATAAGGTTTGGACATGTGTCTAGGTCATTTCATATTATTAAAACATTATTTATACCTTAAACTATACTAATTACCACTAATCGCGATTAAAAACTTAATAAGTTACTATTCACCAAAAAATTATTTTTATCCCATTGAACCACATTTTACTTCTTAATGACAACCATTTATGTCGTATTTTTGAAATTAAAAACACATAAGTGGTAAAATTTCATTTAAACGAAAAATCAGCTTTTATAAGTACCACTTAGTGGTTTCACTATTCATCAAAAATTGAAGTTTTTCAGAAAAATCCCAAAAATTCACCCTAAGCTATATTTGATATTCTGAATTCAAAAATGAAGTCCATTTTACAAAATTCAAAACATATTAGTCACATTAATTAATTTAATAATTAATTCCCGCTGTCAGAGCAAATAGCGTGTTTTTATAAAACAATAAGTATCAAAAAGATTGACACTAGTTTAAGTCTGATTTCAAAGTCAAATTAATTCCAACGACCACTATTGGATTTAATGGTAAAAATATTTTCTAATTTCACTTTAAAACAAATTCAAAATATAATCTAATCATATAAATAAATTAGATTAAAAAGAGGTTTTGAATTAAAATACAACATTTTACACTATTCATTAAAAAATGAACTTTATCGGAAAAATACCAAAAAATTACACAAAGTAAAATTTGATGTCCCGATTATTAATAAGAGTTTTATTTGGTCCAAAATAATGTTTAAGAGTGAACAAAACTATATTTAATGACAGTTCTCCATTAAAAGGCGATAAGTGAACCTTTAGTGAAAACTAGGGCATATACGCCTAAAATTGAATTCTTTCTGTTTTTTTAAGCCTTTAGCTTTTATTGGATAAATGTAAAAACATTTAAAAAACATATATAATCATATTTTAGTTATTTCTATCCATTCCAGCCAATACAACGGCTACATGTTAACTACCATTTGAAATAATATTATTTTATTATTAGAGTGCAACGTAAGATTCTAAAGAAACCCGTTGTTGTGTGTTGGGTACGCCATCAAGCATAGAGTCCCCTTTAAAGTCATATTAATACTTTATTCACAAATATGGATAAATATGAAAATGTCATATTCTTTATTTACCTGGGGTGTTACACCTTCCTCACTAAAACTGATGATCCTCGGTCGACTCACAGGATTTGCGGGATTTGGGGGATTTGCGATGATGTCTTGTATTTTTTGAACTTTGAAATAGGTTGTATTATTCGTTCTTGGTACGGTGTATGGTTATATTGATATTTAAATTTTGTTTTGTGTGTTTTGTGATGGTGTACTTCAATTTTACGGTTTCCCACTTACCCTCATAGTGGCTTGTTAATAAAATAAAAATATGGATTTTTTTGTGTATAAAATTATATTATAATTATAATAAAACCAAATATTATTAATAAACATATGTTATGGTAATGAAACATATAATAAATATTTATTTGTTTTTAAAAATTAAAATATAATATATAGTTTTTCAAAAATAAAGAAACACTTATTTTATCGTTTTTAAATTATTTATTAACATGAATAATGATTTAAATATTATATAGTTCTATTTAATAAGATACCTGAATATTTTTTACTATTCTATAATATTAAATATTGTTATAAAATTTTTGATGCTATTTCTAATATTGATATAACTATTCTAATGTTCATATTTTTAATTGTCAAATGGTTTCCCTGGTTTCCATAAATAACACTCATTATATTCATCAATAATTAAATTCTATATTCTCTAATGTTTTGATATATTTTCGTTTTGAATATTAATATTATATTAATATTATTTTTTTCATGGACTCATTATAAACCTAACATAAATGGTCTAATAATTTCACGATTTAAATAACATCCATATTAAATAGTAACAAAACAAATGAATTGAAATGTTTTTCATCATTGAAATAAACTTCGTAAACATTTTAAATTAATATAATTGTGATGATTTATTGAAAATAATTATCTTATGTACTATTTAGAGGATATAAAACATGTTTCCATAGTCATCATAACATGGGGCCATAATGTATAGGAAATGGGTGAACTTAAATACTTAGTAATGGAATAGACATATCATAAAGTATTAAATCATATGAATTAGAAGAATATAAATAAAACATTAATATGTAAATAATATATCATAAGACCATATATTATAATAGAAATTCATTTTGGATCCATATATGTTCATAGAAATATCATTAAAGATTCATATAAGTATAAAAAATAGAATATTTAAACATGATAGAAGTTGTCGGATACATGAAACAGAATAATTAGAAAAACATTTCTTTTTATTGAAATTAATGCATCTTGAAGCATGATATTAAATTATAAAAAACATAGATTTGTGAGATAACCAGATAAATAAAAAAAAATAGAATCTAAATTCTTAGTAATTTGTTTTGAGAAATTCCATTATTCTCATTCCTATACTAAGAAACACATAATTTGCTTGCGTGAAAATGCATAAAAACCCACCATGTACATGATTTTGTGAAAAAACACCATTATTTGCAGGCATACATGTCTAATGGGGAAGAATACTATAAAAATTAATTGAATGGAAATATAGTACCAAAACTATAATCATCCATACACATGTGTGATATATAAAATTAATCATTATTATAACATAAATTAAATATTTAAAAGTAGTGGGACAATTAAACGCATCACATTAGATTAATAAATTAAATCATATGGCATAAAAATTTCACTAATAAAAATGTTACATAATATAATTAAATATTAAACATAAATTAAATAGAGAAATATATTTTATGATAATGATAACTAAATAATGAAAAGATTTATTTAAATAATATTTTAATAATCATTATAAATGTTAAAGTTATGATTATCTTTTCAAACTCTTATATTTTTTATGGGAAATGAATATAACAGATTTAATTAATAAGATAATTTATAAAAACCCATTTTACCCTTATATCATTGGATATAACTTCAATCAAAATATATTATCATGGAATTTTTATGTTCAATAAGAAATTTGGTCACAAAACGAAAGGATTTCGAGTTACTATGACTGTTAACATTATCCTTGATTTCCACAAAATGATTTAAACCCATATATCATAAAGATATAAATACTAAATACTTTCTTTTGAAAATAATTTTCATATACTTATACATAATAACATTTTTATTAATAATTCTCTTAATCTATTTGAATGTTTTAGTGTCTTTTCATCATCATGTTATAACAATCATAATTGTTTTAAACTATATTTATAAATTCAAAGCTGAAAAATATTTTCCCAAAATATCATGATTTAATAAATAGTCATTGTTTTTGAACTGATGATTTTTATGTCCTATAATTTTATATCTCCATAACATTGTTTTATATGTCATGTTTTGTGAAAATGGAAGTGGTGATGAACTAGTTTTAGGTTTTTTATAATGTCAACAGATTACCATATAAAGATCACAAATTATTTAAATCAAAAAGACCATATATATTATATTTATTAAAAATGATTTTAAAATATAATTATAAAATATAATATAAAACTATATACATCTATATTTGATGGCAAAAATGACTCATGATTATTCACTGAGGTGTTATTTCGGACACCCCATAATTCATGTATTCATTTTTTATGGAAATGGGGTGGATCATTAATAATTTTACCATAATTATAATAACACAAAAATATAATATTTTTACTGATGAAATCATTTTAATATTGGCAATTTAAATTTGTTAATGAATTAAAATCAATAATTAATTTTGGGGGGAATATTATGAAAAACTTATACACAATATCATGGATTATCTCCATTTCATAAGGGATTAAGCAGTTGAGGGGTGGTCATTTGAGAAGGGAATACATCATTATGCCTATTAAATGTGTAAGAAAGAGGAGTTTGTAATGTATCATCTTAAAAATGGGGGTTCTGTATTGAGATTAAGTGAGGATATGAGTGATCCATTAATTATTGAAAAATGTTAAATTGTTTTAAATACAAAATCTATTCAATAATTACAATCCACACGCATTAGAAGTGATTCCATATTTTAAAAAATATTGAGTGGATTGAATACAGAGTATAGAAACCCCTCTATGTTGAAAAAGTAAAATTTATTGATAATTTATGCCCATTACCTTTATGGTTACTCACTATTATTATTATAGTTTTTAGTAAGGTAAATGGTTTTTACTAAGAAAAGTTATCATTTGAGACTACAAAATTATACATAAAAGATAATTTATACACAATTATTCAATATTTGGATTCCATTTTATTAAATAATCAACATTTCGTTGAGGAAAATAAATTTTATTAAAAGTTCAGTAATTTATGAAAACCTATTTTTTAGAATTTCTTTCAGAAAAACGTTTTATGATTATGGTTAAATTATAAATTCCATTGGTTTTAAAAAAATTATAATAATTCATATCGTAAAATGTGTTTTTGAAAAAATAATTGAAATCCAAAACATTATTTCACAATGATACTATTATGTAATGAAAATATTCAAGGAGTTTATTCTTCCATAAATAGGTATATAAATATTCAAAATATTGAGAAATGGATTCAAAATTTTACAGAGTATTTTTAAAATAGTTACTATTCACTATAATATATAATATTGTACAGAAAATATTGAAAAGAACGCAATGAATTCATATTATAATGAAATATTATAATATATATGCGATTAATAAAATCATAATTTCTATTTCCATCATAAACATAATTACTTTCTAAAAAATACATTAATAAATAAGTCGATTATAAAAATATGATAAATAATTTTATGTTATTTTTTGAAACGTAACATGCAGAATTTATATATTTTATTTTTAATTAAAATCAATCAATTAAAAATAATTATGAGGAAATAATACTTCTAATATAATTTATATATATTATATTTTCATATTTTTTACTTATTAAAGTAGTTTAAAAAAATTAAAATCAAGATATATTTTGGAAAATCGGTTTGGAATTTTATAAAATATGATTTAATAGTATCCCAGTTTTTCTAAAGGAGTTAATATTAATGTGAACGTAATTTTTCAATGATATTATTTTCATTTATTTATTTATAACCATAATATATATAATAATTTTTACTAAAAATAAGATTTCAATATTAATTGATATTAATTATATTCCATTAAATTTTAATAGGTGTTAATTGTTTAACATCATGTAGATTATTATAACCTTAACAATATTGATTCTCAACCAGACATGGTGTCTTTATTTTTTGTGTTACTTGTGGCACATGTTTTTAGAATAATATATATATTAATGGATCCAAAATCATGAAATATTATTTTTTATTCATTTATATAGTATTTTATATGATAGTAGTTATTCTAGTGGGTCAAGAATATCATATTTTATTATTTTATTTATATATATTTTTAAATTTTATCCTGTTTTACTATTTTCAATTCATATTGAATTTTTTATAATATAAATGTAATATTCAAATTTATATAATATTTTTTTTATGTTTTGGTGAAAGTTTATTATATAATACTAAATTACAATATATGAAATATTTATATATTAAGATAAATTTCTTTTAAAATTATTTTGGTTGTTACATATATTTCTTGATAATAAATGTAATTATAGTATAAGATGTGTGACGAAAAATGGCACATCATTGAATATTTCATCACGAAATTAAATGGTACTATAATAATCCAATTCAAATAAAATAATGACCTGATGATCAATATTAAATATCATCAATTTTTTTTTGATACAGATCCTTAATGGATGGATTCCTATAAAACCCCTCATATAGGCCAAATTAAGGCTCTATAAATCAAAATGGCCCAATTGAAGCAGAAAAATTCTAGTACACCAATCTAATTGTGTTTAGAATATATTAAAAATAATAAAATGATGATATAATATTTTTATAAACTAAAATACATGTAATCAATGATTTTTAATTATAATATATCTCTTTTATAATAATTTAAGGTGGTATTATTACAATAAATGATATCAACATTATATGTTTAAACCATATGAGAGTCTAAGACTATCCAATAATACTGCATTATTGAATATGACCATATCTCATCCCCTTGGTTTTGATTGATAACACCATGTTATATATCAATTTTCCTTATTATCCTCCCATTAATGGATTGTTGTGATAAAAAATCATGGAATTTTGGTCACTATAACCAAATTTGGATGTCAATGTGATGTAATTTAGATGTTAAGAAGATCAATTAATCATTAATTCCAATTTTTTATGTTTCTATAATTGTTTGATATATTTTTTTCTCTCATACAGTATACTATAGTAAAATGAAATTGATATTATTGAAAAAATATTTAAGAGGAATAAAATTCCACATATTGGATATTGAAATCCAGGAAACATATGTGGTGGTTATAAATCATGATATGATATTACAATGTTTATATCTTGTATCTACAATTATCTATGAGGATAATACTCACTATATATATAATATCCATTAATCGATTCCACCCAATACAAGGTGAAAAAATATAGAAGAAAAAATATAATCCCAATATTACAGATGTTATATAAAATGATGATATAAATCTTTGCTAGTATGCTATCTCGAATTATGCCAACAAAAATAAAGGATCCACCATTTTATTTATCAATATTCTATTGGAGTCATTCAACAAATTTAATTTATTACAACTTTATATTCCAAAAATGTGATAAATACAGATTCCTTGTTAACATAAATTATTTCATGGAACTTTTATATGTAATCCCATTAACTTATGTTAATAGTATTACAATTTTTTATTAATATCTATTATAAATTTTTATGGAAGCAATGTTTATGTTTTACAAACTAGGAAACAATGGATTTCGGGATATAAAGGTTTTTCAATAATTATGGGGTAATATTAGGTCTCTTTCTAAAATTATATCAATATCACATATACATATTGATATATCTCAGTAATACCCAAGTGACAATTTCATATCCCCAACAGAGGAAATCCACAAATCTCGTTAATATAAGAACATGTTCTGTATCTATGACATTCATACTTATAAATATTAAAAAACTAATACTATGAATAAGTTCCCCATGTTGATATATCACAAAATTTTAAACATATTCTCTAGATTAAAATTTTTATATTTAATCATAATAATAACACATATTTTAACTATAAAGGAATTACACATGGTAACAACTAACAAATATTTATTATTATAAAGTCTAGCATTGGTTAATCATAAAAAGTAAACATTAATTGTACTCACTTGAGTCTATACATTAGGAAACCTCTTTATAGTAATATGAATTCTGTATATTGAGGTCATGTCCATGATAATGCTCAATATATCTCACCTAGAGGTCCTTCTCATGAGTTTAGATTCAGAGGTCCTACCAAAATCACAAAATCAATATGAAATGTATCCCCACATATAAAAATTATGGTAAAGATCGTTGGATGTCCTTCCGATGGTATCTAAAAAATAATTCATGTCTATAGTGGTAAAGAAGAAATAGACACAAATTTTTTCTCCAGGTATAAAATAATCAAATCATTAAACTATAATTTCTACAATGGGGTTATCATATATAAATTTGACCTTTATCATAATAATATATTGGATGTGAATAAATAACCATGAAGATCCTTCCAATTTTAATATTCAAACTTTTCTCCCACATAATGAAACATTCTCAGAGCATGAATTTTCTATGTATCATATTTACCATAAAACAAACAAATTACCAAGATTATCATATACCTACATGTGTATTGATTATATATACTTATCCATCAAATATCTATTAAATTAATATCAAGAATATTTTATTATCACGTGGACTAAATTTTTTAATGATATGATGTCATACATGTTCTATATTATGTCCACGTTTATGTATGTTATTCCATAAATACATAAATTGGAATTTATACCCATTATTATTCTCAAAAAAATGTATACATCCCATAATATTAAACATTTTTGTCATCCATATGAATGATATGGGAACCAAATATATATAATTAAAGATAAATGAAACCATGTTGATTAGGGTTCTAAGTAGATGGTTTGGAAACTCATTTATGTTAAATATTTTTATATCCAATAAAAAATTGTTTTAATTCCCTCAAAATCATTGAAAAAAACAATCTAGAACACTTCTACCCAAATATGAATAAAATGAAATTTCAATTTTAATGTGTTACATTTTACCCCACTCAATGATCAATAATGTCAACCCACCGTGGTTTTTTATCTAATTACCTCAAACCATTCATCAAAACTAAAAAAAAATTATTTTATTATGAATATCTATCAAAAACTAATTCTCCAAGATCATTAAAGAGATTCAGTCAGTGGGAGAGAGAAATCAGTAGGTTTCCTTATCAAGAATAAAATATTGTAAATTTTTTTGTAACCATATGATGAATAAACTATGATTATGAAAATACATTCCTAATAATCAATATCTATTATCTAAAGATGAAAATGAATTATCATCACTAGGTTTAATCTAGAATAAAATACAGGAAGATTAAAAAATATAGTATTAGTTTCAATAAAATCATTTTGAAACCCCAATCCAAATAGTTTTGGGAATTTTCATTACCCCCACCACCTTTATGATAATCATATAGTCAAGGTGAAGATACATGATAAAGTAAATAATAAATTTATTATAACATATATGTTTAGATAATTTGTACCACTTCAAAAAGATGTTTTTTATTATTGATTCTATGGTAAAAAATAAAATATCACATGTGTGGTCTGTTCTATATGAATTATATGACTCACCCCTCTATAGTGATTATGGTAACTAGTAGATGTGTGATAATCATCAAAAATAAGTTTTCATGGATAGATTCCCACAAGAACATTTTATGAACATAAAAAAGGAGATCTCATAACCCTATAAAGATTAAACATCCAAATTTCCATCAATTAATGATAATATGGGATGTATAATGGTATATCCATAAATTTATATTTTAATAATAAAAATCCCCATACTAAATTGATACAGCTAACAAACAATTTCATGTATCAACATTGACATGATTAATTATTATCAATAAAACCCTCATAGATATTATGGAAAACTAATACGAAGGGTAATAATATTAAGATATATATTTGCAAAATTTCATTCATAAAAAAGTTTTATGAGAATGTTTCCTTAAGAAGAATCAATATTACACCATGTAATTAAACGGTCATCCCTATATCCAAATATTTTCTACTCTATAACATATATCCACGTAAATGTGGATTCAGTTAGGGGAATCCACGTCCCATCTACCATATGAAGTTTCAGAAATCATTTCAATTACTGGTAAAATAAGAATAAAATTATTACTATAAAAATTTAGGCATATTACTTCTAAAACCACAAAGTAAACATAAGCATTTAAATTAAATCCTGTATGGAATTAATCATTCCTTATCTAGAAAATAATATTTAACAAGTACAAAATGTTTTTCCAACCATATAATAATTACGAGACATTAAAATATTATTGTGAATTATCCTTACTACATGGTTCTTAAGTTATTTTTTTAGTTTGGTGTTTCCAATATTTTGGAATTAATGGACTCTAGTTCAATATATATATATATATATATATATATGTATAACTTGTGTATATTACCATATATGGGTGAAGATGAGATAACAAAATCACTATTAGTAAACATCCCATCATTTCCATTATATCACGTGGTGTAACATTAATATATTCTTTATTATCATACTATAAATATAGAATATATTTATGTTCGATGTGAAATAATAACATTGGAGATGAAATAATACTCTAAATCAGTGAACCTGACACCTCCTCCTTTGAATGTTGGAAATTTTAGAATACTCATATATTTTGGAATATGCGATCTGAATAATTTAATTATTCACATTTCATTCATATATGGTTTAATATTAAAAAATTCGATCAATATGTATGAGAATAAACTATATGTTTTGATTAAAATTAACTAGGACCATCTGTTATTTACTATAAAAAAGTTCCAATTATACAAACTTCATCTAATAATGATATATAATGGTAGATTCTAATTTAATTCAATTTGAATCTGAGGGAGAGGAGTATCATTAAAATATGAAAAAAATACGTAAAAAATAGAGTTATGGATATAGTCATCCAATGAGATGGTATAACCTATATCTTGGGTATTGAACTCCCACATGAATATAAATATGAGATCTGTATTTATAATAATCATGATGTTCCCAAAATATCAATCACTCATTATAAATATCTTATTGTTTTTTTAGATATTATCATCATAACAAAAATTTAGGATGGTGATAATTCACCCATTCAAACCAAATACCAAACAAAATAAAAACCGATTCAATATGGGTTATGAAAAAATACCTTTGATATCACTATAAAAACAACATAAATGTGGGAACAAACCTAATAAACACTTTAATATATATGGTACCTCCCTGTTTGAATAAACAATAGCTTTATTATCCCAATTAAAACAAATATGATGAAAATATAAATATTACAATAAAAACATCATAAATAATAAAAAGACAAGTTATATTCTTTATAAAATTATTAATTTCATTATAATTTAATTACTTCATTCAAAATTAACTATTTCAAAATAAAATAAAATATGCATCATGGTCAAGAAAATTTGAATGACTTTCGCAAAAATTTCCCCTTACATTAGATGTTGGTTCATAATATTTATAAGTAACATATTATTAAAATATTCCTATATATGATGGTGTATAAAGGTAATACAATGATATGAAATCCAAAAACTTAGGTGAACTATGTCTTTACTACATGAAAATAAGATGAATATGTATTGCAGGATTTCCCAAATAAGATATCATAAAATTTATATTATATGATGACTAATAAATTGTTCAATAAAATTGTAATAATTAGGGACAAAATTAATTTCCCATCAATGCCAATAATTTCCAATTTATAATCATCTTATACCTTTTTTATTATAAATATCAATAAAACCATTAATATTAAAAATAGTGATGTGATGTGGATCCCCATTACTACCCAAAACAATACAAAACACTTGGATATATTATTATCATCATTTGGTTGATGGAACCCAACCAATAACGTTTATTTTACATCAATTAGTATTCTATTTATGAATATTCAAGGATAATTCAATGGAAACCACTATTTAATAATGGAATGAACAATTATCATATTTAGTTTCTTAATAGAAGGAATAATAGATGACATATATATAGAGGAATGAAATTATACTGAATGTAAAACATTCATATAATTTGTGGTGTATGATTAGGAATCTTATACATAAAACAAGAATAATACCTTAAATTTATCCAATAAATTTTATTACATCTCATATGTCAAACCCTAATAGAAAATGCTTTTAGAATACACCTTATCTCGGTCCAAATCCTCATCCTCATTGGTTATCTGTATGTAGATCCATATCCTCAAAATTTTACACTCCATATGTATGATAATAGTAAATGGATTAATTATGTATATAATGGTGTTACACATATTCTTACTTCATATATTACAATATGTTGAGGGGGGTTCCCTATGATATGACTTTAAATGAATAATTGGGATGACCATGGATTATCATGAATATATTAATGGCCTATCTATATTATTATATTCTTAAAAATTTTATTGGAGAGAATGTTATATTACCATATAGTGATGAATTTTGTATGACACAAACATTAGTATAAGAATTTTATATTTCAAAATAAACATGTTTTTTATTTTTTGTAATAGATTATAGAGTGAGTTTATTGGAAAAGCATAATAAAAACAATCCAAAAGACTATTTCATTAATTTAAAATTTTACATTTAGGGAATGTATATAGAATGAAAACTAAAATTATTAAAATGGGGAAATAAAAAAATAAATATAATTGAAAAATATAAATCATTTAATCTCCATGAATTATCACACAAATAAACATTAATGTAAAAACCATTACATTAGTAATGCTGTTGAAATTTCAAATATAATTAATATACACCCTTTAGAGGAATAATAATGAATTATTAAAGTGGGGGATGAGTGATATGAATTGTATTCATAAAACACATATGAAAATTTGAAATCTAATATAACTTTTGGAATAGTAATATAATTACAAATAGTAATGTAATTTTTCAAATAGTAATATGGACATTAGAAAGTTAAAATGTCTGTGTGAGGTATAATTTAACCAAAAACCATTACAAATATGAGTAAATAGTGTCTACTATAAATGGATTCTATAAATAAAGAAATATTAAAATGATAAAAATTATCTATTAAAATTAGAATCTAAAAAAATTGTTAGTATTTTTTGTAATAATGGATATTTAAAATCATTTTAGATAAAAATAATTATTATATTAATTTATATAATTTTCAATGTTAGAAACATACTTTTATTAAAATATTTTCATTTTCTGTTAACACATAAAAATATTATATGGGTGTTTTTATCAAATATTTAGGGGTAACATCAATTTTTTGTGATTAGTAAAAATATCATTTTTAAAATACTACATAGTTTAAAATATTTTAATATTTTATTATGGAAATAAAACATAAAAAATTAATTTTATATACCCTAAAAAATATTAATATGAAAAATATATATTTCTATTATAAAAAAATATATTCTAAACAAAACAAGTACTTTAAAATTTCTACTAAAAATATTATTAATTAAAATCACATTTTATCATTTTTTCTTTTTACATATATAATAAATAAAAATAAAAATTTTATTATTTTAAATGAACAAAAATCATATTATTTTATTTATATTTGGTTCATAATGTCAAAAATATCATTAATATAAGGTTTACAATGGAATTAATTTTTATTTTTTATTTTTAATGAAAAGTACTCCTCTCTATATGTATACATACCACCATATAACTTCCCATGGAAATACATTTCCTTTATTATTCCCAATTTAAAATAAAAAACAATTAATATATCATAAACCACAATATTATATTAGGTACACTATAAAATCACTCATCTCAATTAAGTAATGGTCTTAATGTTATAGAAATATGACTGACTTCATAAACTAGATATGATTTTTCAAATCCTTTTTTCAAAATTTTACTTTAATTTTTTTTCATTTCATCCATTTTAATCAACAATAACTCATAAAAAATAATATATTTCGCACATTAAAAAATTATTCAAAAAATTATATTTTTAAAATAATAATTTACTATTTATGTTTGTATTTTTATCTATCTCAAATGATTTTGACATGTCTAGTCAATTGTCGGACAAATCTGTCTATTTAGATTTTGTCAATTTCTTATCATTGCCTTCACTGATTATAATTGTATATTATATACTAAAATTATTATTTATATAATTTATTATCCACATTTGAATTTAATATATAAATAAGATAAATTTCAATGATTCAGAAATGTTACTTCATAATTAAATTCATATTATATTATGAAACATGTCAATCAAGCCATTCAATATTTAAAATGATAAGATAAATATTTTTTATTAAAATTTTATAAGTGATATAAGATGACTTATATATATATGTAGTTAAAACAAAGATTATTATTTCCATAGAAATATATTTATTATACATGTGTAATAATTTTGGTGATTGAAACAAAGATCTATTGTAAAAGGAATCACACACCCAACTCATTACTTTTTGATGCAACACCTCAATCTATTAATTTTATATCTTAATTGTTCATAAATAAATATAGAAATTTATTTTAATTATTAATTTGCTTTAATTTTTTGGTATATGTATAACTTTTCATTTTAGATATAATATTAGGGTGCTTAAATATATTATCTAAAATTATTTAATTTATAACAAATATCTAGATGAATAATATTAAATTGGTTCTTCTTATAACGATATCCCATTATACTCGATGAAAACATTATGATACAATTTAAATTATTTCAACATATTTTTTTAGTAATGTCAATGTTTATTAAAAATAATATTCCAATTAAAATACTTAATATTTGAATTTATTAGTGGTATTATATCTTCTCTATAAATCACATATTTTTTAATTTATGGGGTATGAACAATTAGTGTAATTTTTGGATGTCATGACTTGTTATTAAAACATATAACACTCAAATGCATTGGGTAATGTTATTTTTAATGTGATAAATTGTTCATTTTATAATATAATGATGTATTATTTATTAATGTTTTATGTGATAGTTGTTTCAATATAATTATTTAAAATAATGATTATTGCGCTGTTTACAAATTATGTGAGTGCTTTGTCTAAAATTTCATGATGTTTCACTATTAAGAATATAGAACATTTGGTTAATCTATTAAATGATTCCTATAGTCTTATAAATATATTTTGTCACCATATATGATTATGATATTAATTTATACCCATATATACAGGATTCTTACCTCGTATTCATGTATTTATATTCCTACACATATAAGTATTTTTAGATCACCTCATTTTCTATGTATATCCTAAGTTAATTTTATAAACTAGAAATAATATGGAACATTTTATGAAGAAAAATAATAATTAGTGAAGATAGTTTTACACTATATTATGTTCCCCTTACGTATAAATCTAATTTACCCAAGATAATAAGCCATTAAATTTTATATTATATTATTTTTTTATTTTTTTATCGTTAAAATGGTATAATAATCATGTCTGAAAATGATATACATTATCATTTGAATAAATTATTGTTTATTATTTTTATAATTAAGTGTATATATTATTATTTTAATCACTAGGGGTAAATATATCGGTACAAATACATCCAAAAATTATGGAATAATATGCAATGATTTTTTTTCATATAAATGAAATATTTATATTGGATACAGTATCTACTGAAGATTCACCTAGTGGTATTAACCTCGATAAATATTTCTTAGGTATTAACCTAATCATTAAATGGTAAAAAATATGTTCTCTTAAGTTTTCAAATGTTTCGACACTCTCAAGGGATCAAATTTTATATATTTTTATTACGTTAAGAACTATTATTATATATATATAGCTAAAAAACAATTTACTTCTAAAATTACAAAAAAACTGACATATATGATCATAGATGAATTGTTTAAGATCTATTATAAACATATTGATCCCATATGATATAATTTATAATTGGTTTCCACATGATAATAAATAATGTATTTTTTATTTATTGACATTTATGTTGTTATATCATTTTCAATATTAAAAAATATTGAGATCATGGAGAAATAGGTCCAATAACCCATGTGATCAATATTTCACCGATTGTTTGGGTAAAATCATATCACAATGGGTTTTGGAAATTAAAACAAAATGATAATTCTAAATAATTTTCATATGTTATAAAAAATATCATCAAAAACACCGAGGGTCTTTCTTTAACAACCAAGTATAAATTTTCCATATATTCTTGCACACACATATGACATATTAAATTTAATGTACCCTTTTATTTAATGTTGTGGAACAGTTATCTGACTCTATGGAATGAAACAATTAATATTATAAAATTTAAATAAAATTCAAAAATAATTTACAACATAGTGATTCTAATTTATTTTATAATAAATATAGAAATCATTTTCAGTGCTGACAAATACCCTATGAAGCACTAGAAAAGTAAAATTTAGTATCCTGAAATTAATAATTATGATGATATAGGTATTCTATAACCAATTATATTGAATATATATTATTATTTAAAGATTGTATTATTTTACATGAAAATTAGTGTTATATAACAAGTGGTATTTCAAAATTCGACAACAATTCTCTCGCAATGCCAAAAAATTTGAAATAACATATGTAATTTGTTTTCATGATACATATCAGATTTAATAAAATTATCAGAGAATATAATTAGAAATATATATCATAATAGACTTATTTTAATGATATATAATGTTTATAAGTTATATAATGTTAATAATTAGATTTAATGTTTGTTCTATTCTAATAAAATTATCAATTTAGTAGATATAAAATTCAAATTTATGATATTAAATATATTATAATTAACCTAATTTGAGATATATAAGGGGATGATAGAATTATATAGATTAAAATCGCGTTATTATTATATAATGATATATTTTGTTTGAAATTTAATTGTTTTCATGATATATTTAATGTCATTGTAATGAATAATTTCAAAATTCACAACATTTATATTTTTTAGATTAATATTTTATTAAATTATTTGGGTTCTTTGAAAATATTAAAAAATAACAGAGGTGATAATAGATATTCTAAAATAAAATCATATATTTATTTATAAAAACATAATTTTTTCCCTATAATAATAATATTATTTTTTATTATTTTTTCAACTTCTAAAAGTATCCATATCCTCGATTATAAAAGTGATCTTCTTACCTCATATCATCAATAAAAATCATGACTTCTAGTTTTACCAATTCCCACAATATAATAATCACAACTTCATTAATCATTTTCTTATTGTTTTTTTCTCCTCATCAGAAAAATCATTTTTATCTTTTAAAATGATCTAAATAAGGGATCCTAAAAAAGTGGTAATTATCTACCACGAACTCTATGAAATTATTTCTTTTATACATCCCATTAATGTAAGATATTAATAATTAATTTATAAATATAGTATCATATATAAATACTATGATGTTTTAATTATTACGATACAACCATTTTATACCTTAAATAAATCCTATGAAATTTTAAAACATTGGCCGTGTGTACGTACGCCTTACCATCTCTATGTAGTGGTGTAAATAATTTTTGGTTTCTAATTAGGTGGATGGTAATTTTTTTAAAATAACTAATATATAGTATATATATTAAATATTAATTAATTTTTATGATAAATAATTCATTACAATTATTTTTTCCCCTCAATCAAAAAATGAAGACATCGGTCCTGAATTAGTATGAAATAGAATCTCCATGAATGGTGTAATTCATATTTCTACCTCTATAGTTTTTAAGGATTGTAAATATAAATATATTTAATATATATTATATTTAAAAAAATGTAATATTCTTGAGAATATGAAACTATGTTAAATGTATAAAGGCTTGGTTTACTGAATCAAAACATGCATGGAAAATGATGAAGTTACCACCTGAAATAATGATTTTACCAATGAATTTATAATTAGCGGTTGGTAAATTTAATAATTAAATAATATAAACTATTATATATATGATTAATATTATGATATATATGTATTATAAATGTAGATTAATAATATTAAATTTTAGACCATGTATTATGGAAATAAATCCACAGGTAAGGGTATTTTGTGTCATGTCCACAATTGGTGAGTCATATTCCATATTCACCACCTCTATCTTTTTCATGGTTTCTGTACTTACTCATTTAATGTTTTTTCAATTAATATATTTTAATAATGTTATTAAATGTATCAGTTGACATTATATTCTTTTAGGGGGCTTACAAATCAAAATATACTAATGTTATAAAATTTTATTTTACAATCTCATCACTATTTAGGATTGGTTATGTTTATATCTCCATTATGGAATATATCCCTTAATAGTCCATTTTTTATAAAAATTATTTAAAAAAACATTTTACAATTATCGATATATTTTCTATTTTAATATTTAACCTTATTTTTTATTTTACATACTATTTTAAAAAGAATCCACCTATAATTTTTTATATATGGTAGTTTTTGATTTATCCTACAACTATATTAAAAAAAAATTTCCTCACTTATACAACATTTAAATAATTTCTAAATATTATTAAACAATAATTATTTAAATCCTTATTTAAAATTATATATGTTTTTTCAATGAAATTTAGTTCTTTGTTCCGTGAAAATTTTTTAGATTTTAATTTTGTAAAAGTGAAAATGTTTTTTTCTCATGAAATATTCTGATAATTTATTTAATGGATATATATATAAATATAATGATAAATTTTTGAATTATATGATTAATATTTACTCTAATGGTACCATTAATATTATATCTTTTTATGTTTATTATTAGTTTGAAATTTGATGTATTATATTTATGATATTCAACATATTACTCTTCATAGATAATGATTATTTTTATTGATTGGAAAATTATTAACATTTTTTATGTTAGATTCAATATAAAATTTTTTATTGATTATGATTCACCCTATTCATATTATAAATTCACTAGCCTCGTTATGTTGTGGGTGTAGACAATTATATCCCTTTAATTCATAAGTAAGGCTCACAAGATAATCTATATTGTGTTTTGGTCAAGGACATACCTATTAACATAGATATCTTTGAACAAGGCTATAAAATTATTAGATGTCTTGGAACAATATTTGATAATATGATTTATATATAAAACATTATTTATTACATCGGTAGGCATTCGACTATTGATATTCAATGTGATTATATGATTAGTTTGAATATATATAGTTTTATTCCATTATCATGAGATTATTTATATGGAATTATATTATCATAATATATTTCAACTATATTTTGAATGTTTAATTTATTAAATGAAATTAATTTTATTTATTAACATTTACATAATATTTATGCATATATATTCATAATATACTCTAATGTACTCATACCATTACTAAGCATTAACCCTCATCCATTTATTAAACATCCTTTATATAGAATTTCTAGAAGTGTAGTATAATTAATCTGGATGGATATTATAAAGGGAATAATTATTTACATAGTGAAAATGATGTTATATATTTCATGTGCTCAATTATAATGTGGTATTCAAGTATATATCAAGTTTTATAATAATACCAAATTGTTCGATCTATCGCAATATGATTTCATAATTTAATGTTAATATATAAATATAACAACCATATTTCTGCTACTAGAGTTGGTGTATTTAAATTTTTTATACTATATATATTTAAATATAATATTCTAATTCAAAAAGTTTCTGTAAATTATAAAATGATGAAATTTATTGATGTACATACATTTAATAATTTTTGTTTAAAATCATTATTTTATTTTTTATATTAATTTCCTTATTTTAGAAACTATTTAAAAAATAATAATAAGAGTTTTTATGGTTTATATAATAATAATTAATATAATATTAAAACATTTGGTATTTTAATAATTAATGTTTTTTAAATAATTTTTGAATTTTTCAAATGTTATTTAAAGTTAATATATTTTAACTAAAAGTATTATCTTCAAATTAAATTAATATATAACAGAAATATGATGTATGTAATATTATAAATAAATTTAATTTTAGTAATTTTTTTTATTATGGATTTCCCACATGTTTTTTAAAATTTTCATGTGTATCTATTTTCTAATTTTTGAATGTCTCATAAATAATTATCTATTATCTATATTTATAAAATGGTAGTTTATTTAGATTATTTACAAAAAAACTCATAGACCTAAATTACTTTTATTTCAAATAAATTAATAAATTATGATAAATTTATCTAAAATGCTTAATTAATGTAACATAAATGAACATAGTATGCTATATAAAATGAAAGGTATATAATTTATAAATCTTTTTCGTTGACTTTGTATATTATTTAGTTTTATTCTTAAATTCATAGTTTTGTAAAAGGTTACATTTTTAGGTGTTTTCATTATTTAAGAATCAATGTCTCTAATTACTATTAAACCATTTTAGTCATTCTTAGGATTAAATTATAACTTTAATTTGGTTATATCCTCTATATAAAAAAATATATGTTGAACATCCACCACAATATACATTATTTTTTGGTACAGTCTATTAATATTATTCTAATCCACTTTAAGAAAAATTTTAAAAATTCTATTAAGTACGATAAATTTATGTTTTTGAACATTTTTCTGTTGTAATATTTGTTAATAAAGAAAGGTGTAGGTTATTTGAAGAGTTTAAGATCAATATATTTTTCAAATAATATATTATTTTTAATAATATTTATTTTTAATATTAAAACTTTATAATCATTTATAAGTATACTCAAAGTACATGGGATAAGATGTCGAGATAATAGAAATGAATATACAATTTTATTTTCAAATTTCTTCCAAATATCACACTTATCAATATATTTATTATAATAATTCGTTGGCCTTTTAAAATATGGGTTCCCATAGATTATATTTTGTAAGGAAATGGAGTTCTGGGTGTCCATAATATCACTATTTTCACACATCTCGTGTATGATTTTGGTCATACATAGATGAAAACCCCAAATAGAAATAGTTTATCAGAGGAATAATTTTGAGATAATATGTATGGTTTATTGGGAAAAATTAATCCTCTCATATATCGATGATTTATATATTATATAATTGATACTATAGATTATGTAAATAACTATATAATAGGAAAATGTTTCATCAAAATATTTTATATTTAAATGTGTATTGTATCCCATTGATTAATGTGATTATATTTAAATGGTTCATCATTATAGTTGGATAAAAAATAATAAAATCCAATAAATAAATACAAAAAAGAATAATAATATGATAAAGGATTTAATTAATGATAAAATTATTTATCAAAATTAAAAAGAGCATTGATATATTTTAATGTAATAAAAGAGTTTAATGGGAAAAATTTATATAATATTATAGAAATTTATGACAATTTTCATAATTAAAAAGTAATTCTATATGTGTTAAAGTAAAATAATCAAACTTATTTTATCGTTGATGTTTTTCAACAAGCGTATTTTTATTCATCATATATATATATATATGATAAATGGTTTAATCTATTTTATTTGATTTAACTTACATTATTGGAATATTGTATCTGGTCTTGTATTTAGTTAGATTGTATTCATCAGTGACATATAATTTCTATATGTATTGTTTAGTTATTAATCCTAATTAATACTTCACTATGAAATTTATATAATATTTATTTTTATAATCTTGAGTTTTTTTATAAAATTTTAACCAGTTTCCTCAATATTTAGTAGATAAATTTGTATTATTCGAGTGGGAGAGATATAATATTGTCGTGTATAATCATATGTGATTCATTTTACTCCACAAAAATATAATTTTTTCGATTTTAATTGTAAAAATAGTTTATTGAAACATATAATAGGGTTTCTTAAGAAAGAGGATTTTAGTTACAAAATAAATATCTTATTATTAATGGTCAAATGATAAAAACTATATACTTTTTATTTATTATTAATATATAACAATTCTAAAAGTATGGTATTAAAGAAATTTATATATTCAATATAAATTAAGATTCATATGTTTTCCTATTCAAGTGGGTAAATACAATGTAATTCATAATGCTCAGATAATCATTGATTAATTTTTTATATTTTGTATATTACATAAAAAATAATATAATTTATTTAGAAATATATATATTTTATGAAGAAAATAATATGTATAATTTGATACACATTGTTCTGATTGAACATATTTTATAATATAATTATATATAATTAATTATAAAAGTATTTAAATCTAGGATATATTTATTTTTAAAATATTTCTATTAGAATATAATTACATGTATCCCTACTACATTTTGGTGGAAATTAGATAAAATAATATAAAAATTTAAAAATAATTTCTAATGGAACATGGAAATCCTATGGAAAATATCATATATTAAATTAATTTTTATTCCAAATTAATGATCATAATGAAATGATTTATATTTAAATTTTTTACCAATTAGTCTCAAATAAACAATTCTATTTAATTTATCAATGATTTTTATCATTAAATTATGATGTGTTGTATGTTGAAAATATTATTTCTATCAGGTTAATATAAAAATGTTATATTATAATATTAAAATATTATACTCATTCAATTTAACCTGAAATAGTGATTCATATGATCAATATTATTAAATCATTCATTCATTATATATAGTAATCTTTTCAATTTATTATTATTTTATTTTATTTTATTGTATCATTGTGGTATAGAATTTATTAAATAAAGATGTCACGATTTAAGAAAAATAGGTAATTAAACACTATGCCTCTCAAGTGGTCTATAGAACTATAAATTTTGTTGAGGGACTTTTTGAATAGTATTTTCATTATTTGTAATTATGTATGATAGTAGAAAAAATATCTCTTTTTATACACAAGTAAATAGATATATTTTTATTATTTAATATTAGATTCATATATTTCATGAGTTATTATGATAATTATACTCTAAATAAATACCCTTGATACATTTGATATTTATTTTAATGAAGGATTATTGTATGTTTGGATTAAATGTTAATGTTATCCTGTATATGATTTCAAAAATATATATAAAAAATATTGAGAGATAAAATGTAACGACCCGGAAATTTCAAGGGAATTTTTTCATTAATTGCTTTGAAATTTTACAAGAATGATGTTTCTGACGGCGCCTGATTCCGAGACACGGTGTGCCCAGAATCAATTTCTGAAGTTTAGCTCGAGTACGTTCAGTGAACGAACGAGCGGGTTTTTCTAACTTTTGAACCGGTGCTCAGAATTGAAATCTGAGGGCACCCATGAAACTGCAGTGCCGGTAATTGCTTAGGAACACCTATTCCGGAGTTGTGTTTGTGTGGGTGGAGAAGTTAAATGTGTGGATTAAATGAGGAATGAATAAAATTGTAAAACAATTTTATTTGTAAGTCTAAGGTGGTTTTATCCTACATAGAGAAGTTGGGGTGGCTCCTAACTACCCATGTAAGGATAAATTTGTGGATAAATGATAGTTGGGGCCCACACGAGCCCCAGCCTTTCACATTCCTATAACTCTCATAAACTCCCCCTTTAAACATGTTAACTCCCTTAAATTAAGTAACTCTTCCACTTCCTTATTTAATTTACCAACATACCTCTTAATTAATTAAACAACTCATGGTTTAATTAATTAAGTGAATTGGATTTGAATTTTGTAAATTTGAATGCATGGCATGGGTAAATAAAATAAGGTAGAGCCTTATTTTATTTTGGTTGAAATTGTTGTGTTAAGAGAAAGGGAAGATAGCTCTTGAGTTTTGAAGAACTTCTTCCTCCGAAGAAGAACGCTTCATATCCTTTGTTGATGAACGCGAAGAACACCGAAGCATCGAAGAATAACGCCATCTCATCTTGCATCTTCTCTCCACGTTGAAGGAAGAGATACGCCACATTATTCATCGCACGAACACCGATGACACTTACGGAACCTCGTTCCACGACGTCTTTTTCCGGGACAAACCTCGATCGACGACTCCATCGAGGTAGGGGATTAATTGTTTTTGTTTGTGAATATTTTCATCACCATTCATTGTTCTCTAATTTGGCCGCCTGTTATCACAAGAATGGGAGGAGGTCGGACCGCACGAACACGGCTGACTCTCCACCCCACTTGATGCTTGATTTTGTTGCGGCAAGAGCAAGGCAGCGTGGTGCCGTTGCACCGTGCGGAAATAAAAACTGATGGTCAGAGAAGCGTGGTGCAGCCACGCCATGCCGTTGAGGTCGAACGAAGTTGCGGCGCCATTGCGCCGCGCCAGAAAACCAAGAAGAGGCCGCGTTTTGTTTATTTGGCATGCGGATCGACGGGCGACGACGAAGCGGGCCGCAAGGGCGTTTGAATCCCTTCGCAGTGAAGATCGGGTACCGGGACGACCGTTGGCGAAGACGACAGACGAAACGGACCACCGGAGCACGTACGGTGGTCCATAGATGGCGGTGACGGCGTGCTGCTAAAGTAAACCGTCGTGGCTAAGGCACGGCGTTGGGGGAAGTACTGGAACAACTTCATCCATTCCGGATTGGGGTGGCGCGGCTTATGCCGCACTGGTTTGTCAACCGCGGGGGGTTGTAACCTCCCCCGCACCCGATGGCCACGCGGGCATCGCGCCAGCGCCAGGCTGGCCGGGCCGCCCAGGCTGGGCTGGGCCGCGCCCTATTGGGCCGGACCCGGACCCGGTTCGGGTCGACCCGGTTCGGGCTGACCCAGGGGGTCTCGGGCCAGGTTGGTCCGGACCCGAACCTACTTTTCTCTGGAAGATTTTGTTCAAACACCAATATCATGGGCTATGGACCTACGATTGACACACCATCAGTTGTAATGCGATCCTTGGATCGAGGTGGTCGTTTCGGTATATTACACTAAAGGTTTCAGAGAACATTGTGTACGGTCGGGTTGGTTCGATCACGAAACCAACCGGGCCCTTGGAAAGGAAACAATTATATCTCGAGCTTCGGACATCTGATTGATGTGCCGTCGACTTTGTTGGATTCTTCTTGATGAGAAAGAACTTTTGGAATACTTCACCTGAGATTTGGACGTAGTTGGAGTATGGCTGGGTTGGATTATACCCGAAATCCAACTGGGCCCCTCGAACGGAAAAGCTGATAACCTTCAAAACGGACATCTGTTCAATGAACCGTCAGCGGTGTTGGTGATATATTTGACAAACGGTCCCTATGAGTATACCCTTTGAGAGTTTGGGGTATAGTTGAGATACGTCTGGGATGGTTCTCACACGAAACAAACCGGGCCCCTGGGACGAAAAGGCTAATAACTCACAGACCGGGCGTCCGATTGATGCGCCGTCTGTTGCGTTGAGACCCCTATCACGAGGAGGTCCTTTGAGATACTTCTTCGTGGGACTTTGTGATACTTGGATTATCGACCTGTAGATCATGGAGAGGACCCTCATAGAGATGAACGCACGGAGTATGGAGATCGTGTAGCTCGCTGAGTCCTGATGACTACTTGTTCGATTCAATTCAGAGTGACTAGAATAGCCCAGTGGGGAGCACTACTTTGTTAGGTGGCAGACCCATGGAGGGGGAGAACTACTTTGTGAGGTGGAAGACCCGTGGTACTCAACAGGAGGAGTACCTCTGTAGGCTATGAGTGGGAGCACTACTATGTGAGGTGGCAGACCCATGGCAGAGGAGCACTATTGTGTGAGGTGGCAGAACCGCGGTACTCGACAGGATGAGTAACTCAGCGGTCTTAGGTTAGTGAGAAGTACCTCGGAGTCGTGACAGGATCACTATACTCACCAGACACTGAGCTCTTCAGTAGTAATGATTTCGATAATGAAAATCCTTGTTTGAGCTGAGACTACGACCTTTGTGTTTACCTCATGATTGAGATGGGTCACTTGATATCTTAGGAGTATGTATGGGCACATACCTAGGTAGTGGTTATCCGTTGATTTCATAACCTTGTGTTTCCTCATGATTGATATGGGTTACTTTATAACTTAGGTATAATTATGGACTTATACCTAAGTAAGATTTATCTGTTGAGATCCTTCTTTGTGGTTATCCTTGTTGGATTTAGTGATATCTTGAGGGTCTTGGGGTCCCTACTGAGTAACGTTTACTCACCCCTACACGGGAAACTCCCACACCTCATTGTGTTGGTTTCTGACATCGTGGAGCACTGACAGAGGTCGAGTGTTTGAGGGCTGGACGGTACTCGGAGGTGGACATCACGACAAGACGATACTCGGAGGAGGTTGACGGGCGAGAGCATTGAGGAGGCTATCTGTACCTACCCTTCAGGTAGGATCCATGGTGGACACTACAAGAGATGCGCTATCTGTACCTACCCTTCAGGTAGGATCTGTGGTGGACGATCCAGGAGCTGTGCTATCTGTACCTGCCCATCAGGTAGGATCCGAGGTTGACGACCCAGGAGCTGCTTCTTTTCTTCCAGTTGTTTGCCTTTTCTGTTGTACTTTCTTTTCAGTTGTAGATGCACTTTTCAGATGGGTTTGTATTCTGGCCCACTTATTTTTCCGAACTTACTTTTTTTACTTAGTGTTTTACATCCGCTTGTACTCTGTGGTGTTTTGTTTACCTTTATAAAGGAAATGCCTTCTACGTTTATCAGGATTTACGTCTTTGGTGCTAGTCGCCAGCCCCTGGCCTATGGAAGGCCGACTTGGGGTAGTCACGACACGGGCCCCAGGGACGGGTCCTGAAAAATTGGTATCAGAGGAGTCAGTTCTACCGCAATACTTGTAACTATGATATTCCTTTTCTGTGAAGCAATAGTGTTAAGGGTACCGAGTGTGGTTTTCAGTTCAGAGAATCCAATGTTGGTGTGGGCAGCTGACATATCCATACACTAGGACCCTGACTTATGATTTCTAACTTTTGCACAAAAACACAGATTGTGTGTGTTTTTTCAAAGGTTTTCTATTAAAACAGCTAAAACCAGGTCATCTCACCGGTTATAAATTGTTTGACCATGTCAAGTTTGTTTCTTTCAGGATGCCTCCCCACGGACAACCAGCTAGAGCCTTGAGAGTTGTACATACTAACAGCCTGTCGAGCGACGTGGCCTCAGTACAGGTCCCTATCCTAGTTGAGGAACCAGCTGAGGAACCATAGGTACTACTACCCGTTGGGCCACCTATGCCCGAAGCCCCAGTAGTAGAGGGTGCACGTCACATGAGCGCACTGCATGAGTTCCAGCGCCAGAGGCCACCCAGGTTCAGGGGAGAGACAGACCTGCATGCTACTGAGGATTGGCTGGAGGCTGTGGGGAGAGTCTTCAGGCTAGTGGGGACACCAGCAGACTTCATGGTGATCCTTACTACCAGCCTTCTTCAGGAAGGAGCAGGCAGATGGTAAAGCCTGATGCTCCAGATACATGATGAGGCGACACTTCTGTGGGCAGACTTCGAGAGCCTGTTCCGGGCAATGTTTATACCAGCCACCCTTCGAGTGGTGCGTATACAGGAGCTGTTGCATCTACAGTAGGGTAACATGACAGTGGCATAATACTCAGGTAGGTTCATAGAAATCTCATGCTACTCCACAGATATGGTACGAGACCCGTTTTTCAGGGGCCGAACCTTCGAGCAGGGGCTCAGGCGAGATATTAGAGCTTCTGTTGTTTCTCACAGCATCCCGACGCAGACAGGGGTGTTGGAGCAAGCCCTATTAGTGGAGAGTTTCCTTGCTGATAAGTCTCCAGCAGCAGGACCCACCACTATCCGTCATGCGGTAGAGTTTTCTGCGGTGGGCAGTAGACAGATGACGCAGAGGTCCAAGAGGACCAGACCTACAGGTGGTCGACCGCATGACTCAGGGTCAGTAGTGCAAGCCACCAAGGGGAATTTTAGAGACAGACCCACCATGCATTGTTACTCCTGCGGCGGGATTGGTCACATGGCATGTGACTGTCTGACCTGCCATGCAGATGACCAGCAGATAAATGAAGAACCTCCCAGGCAGAGGCAGAGGTTCGATCGAGGTGGACCGCACGGAGCAGAAGGCCGAGAGAGGGGAGATGGAAGTGCAGTTGGAGGTGGACGAAACTTCAGGGTTTTGCCACCACCACAGCCAGGAGGCCCACCCTGACCATAGTGAACTGGTGGACATGGGAGAGCTCTGCTTCAGGCAGCAGAAGCATACGACTACAGAGCTCCGGAAGAAAGTGGACAGGAGTGGAACAAGTGGTTTCCTTTTGTTATTCGTACTTCTAGTTCCATTTTGTTGTTACATTTGTGTCTTTGTAATATGAGCTACAATAATAAAAAGACACTTACCTTTGTGAAATTTTCTTCCTTCCTTTTTGTGTACTAAGAGGTTCTGGTTTAAACTGTTGACTTGACCCTCAGTTTTGAGATTCCTACTAAAGGAGACCCAGTTGCCTCACGCTGATGCCGACGGTGTGACTCGACCCTTAGAGGAGAGAGTGATGGTTGGATCTCTTGGTAGTAACGTCAAGGCCTTATGACATTGTCCATGGCATGAATAGATCATTCATGTCTGGAGTGACTGTATTAGGAAATGAACGTGGTTCATCTAGGAGATGAGAGCGGATTTCTCTTATCGGAAAAAAAAGAAATCATAGCAGCTCTTGTGGGACCGGAGATGGTCCAGGCCACGATAGAGAAGGTCCATGTCATCCAAGAGTAGATGAGGACAGCTCAGAGCCGACAGAAGCCTTATGCTGACAAGAGGCAGAGACCACTAGAGTTCGAGGATGGCGACCACGTTTTCTTACGGTCTCACCTCGACATGGAATTTCGATGATTTGGATGAGGAGGGAAGTTATCTCCATGCTTGATCGGACACTTCACGGTCCTTATAAGGGTAGGCGAGGAGGTCTACCTCTTGACCTTTCCACCTCAGTTGCACTGGGTGAATGAAATCATCCACGTACGTCAGCTGAGGAGATACGTGCATGATCCTTCACACTTCATCGGACTTAGGGAGTTGGACATCGATGACATGGTGACATGTGTGGAGATTCCATTGGAGAGTGAGGATCGACAGGAGAGGGTCCTACGTGAATGATCGATTCCTCAGGTGCGCTTTCACTGGCAGCACAAGAACCTCTAGGGGAGCACCTGGGAGTGGAAGGTTCAGATGCGTGCTCAATACCACTTTTGTATCCCTAGTTTGTGTTAAAGCTTTATGGGGACGTAAAGCCCTAAAGTTGGAGTAATTTAAATACCCGGAAACCTCTAGGAAATTTTTTTCTTAATTTCACTTTAATTTTAAAAGAACACAGTCTCTGACGGCGCCTGATTTCGAGGCCCGGTGTGCCCGGAATCAATTTCCGAAGTTTAGCCCGGGTACGTTCAGTGAACGAACGAGTGAGTTTTTCTAAATTTTGAACCGGTTATCGGAATTGAAATCCTAGGGAATCGATGAAACCGCCGTGCCAGTAATTCCTTAGGAACACCTATTATGGAGTTGCGTTTGTGCGGGTGGAGATGTTAAATTTGAGGATTTAATGAGAAATGAATAAAATTGTAAAATAATTTTATTTTTAAGTCTCAGGTGGTTTTATCCTACATGGGGAAGATGGGGTAGCACCTAACTACCCATGTGAGGATAAATTTGAGGCTAAATGATAGGTGGGGCCCACACGATCCCCAACCTTTCACATTCCCATAACTCTCATAAACACCCCTTTAAACTTGTTAACTCCCTTAAATTAAGTAACTCTTCCACTTCCTTATTTAATTTTCCAACCTACCTCTTAATTAATTAAACAACTCATGGTTTAATTAATTAAGTGAATTGGATTAGAATTTTTTAAATTTGAATTCATGGCATGGGTAAATAAAATAAGGAGGATCCTTATTTTATTTTGGATGGAATTGTTGTGTTAAGATAAAGGGAAGAGAGCTCTTGAGTTTTGAAGAACTTCTTCCTCCGAAGAAGAACGCTTCATCTCCTTTGTTGAAGAACGTGAAGAACACTGAAGCTTTGACAAAGAACACCGTCTCATCTCACATCTTCTCTCCACATCGAAGGAAGAGAGACACCGAATTCTTTATCGGGTAAACACCAACGACACTTATAGAACCTCATTCCGCAACATCTTTTTCCGCGACAATCCTCGATCGATGACTCCACCCCACATGATGCTTGTTTTTGTTGTGGCATGAGCAAGTCAGCACCGTGTCGTTGCACCGCGCTGAAATAATGAAGGATGGGCAGAGAAGCGCGGCGCCATCACGCCATGCCGTTGAGGTTAAAAGAAGTCGTGGCGTCGTCGCGCCGCGCCGGAAAACCACGAAGAGGCCGCGATTTGTTTATATGACATGCGGATCGACGGGTGATGATGAAGCGGGCCACAAGGGCGTTTGAAAACCTTCGTAGTGAAGATCTGGTCCCGGGAGGACCGTTGGCGAAGACGGTAGGTGAAACAGACCACCGGAGCGTGTCCGGGGGTCCGCAGACGGCGTCGACGACATGCCGCCGGAGTAAACCATCGCGGCTGAGCCACGGTGGTGGGGGAAGAACCGGAATGACTTCAGCCATTCCGGATTTGGGCGGCACAGCTTATGTCGCGCCGGTTCGTCAACCGCAGGGGGTTGTAGCCTCCATCACACCCGCTGGCCACGCGGGCACCGCGCCCTATTGGGCCGGAACCAGACCCGATTCAGGTTGACTCGGTTTGGGCCGACCCAGGGGGTCTCGGGCTGGGTCGGTCCGGGCCCGAACCGCCTTTTCTCGGGAAGTTTTTGTTCAAACACCCATATCATGGGATACAGACCTCTGATCGACACACCATCAGTTGCAATGCGATCCTTGGATTAAGACGGTCATTTTGGTGTATTACACTCAGGGTTTCGAAAAACATTGGGTATGGCTGGGTTGGTTCGATCACGAAACCAACTGGGCCCTCAGAGCTGAAACACTTATATCTCGAGCTTCAGACATCCGATTGATATGACGTGAACTTTGTTTGATTACTCTTGAGGAGACGGAACTTTTGGTATACTTCTCCTGAGATTTGGACACAGTTGGAGTATGGCCAGGTTGGATTGTACCCAAAACCCAACCGGGCCCCAAGAACGGAAAAGCTGATAACTTTCAAACTAGACGTCTGTTCGACGAACCAGCAGCGACGTTGGTGATCTAGTGGTGAATCAGTCCCTATGAGTATACCTTATGAGAGTTCGGGGTATAGTTGAGATACGGTCGGGTTGGTTCGCACACGAAACCAACCAGGCCCCTAGGATGAAAAGGCTAATAACTCACAGACCGAGCGTCTGATTGATGCGTCGTCTGTTGCATTGAGACCCCTATGATGAGGAGGTACTCTGAGATACTTCTTCATGAGACTTTTTGATACATGTAGTATCAACCTTTAGCTCGTGGGGAGGACCCTCCCAGAGACGAGCATACAGAGTACGGAGACCGTGTAGCTCGCTGAGACCTGATGAATGCTTGTCCGATTCAATTCTGAGTGACTAAAATAGCCCGGTGGAGAGAACTACTTTGTGAGGTGGCAGAGCCATGGTGGAGGAGCAATACATTGTGAGGTGGCAGACCCACGGTACTCGACAGGAGGAGTACCTCTGCAGGCTATGAGGGGGAGCACTACTGTGTGAGGTGGTAGACCCATGGCGTAGGAGCACTACTGTGTGAGGTGGAAGACCCATGGTACTCAACAGGAGGAGTACCTCAGCAGTCTTAGGTTAGTGAGCAGCACCTCGGAGTCGTGACAGGATCATTGTAATCTTTAGAGATGGAGCTATTTAGTATTTATAGTTTCGATAATGAAAATCCCGGTTTGGGCTGAGAATACGACCTTTGTGTTTCCCTCATGATTGAGATGGGTTACTTGATATCATAGGTGTGTGTATGGGCATATAACTAGGTAGTGGTTATCCGTTTATTTTAATAACCTTGTGTTTCCTCATGATTGATATGGGTTACTTGATAACTTAGGTATAAGTATGGGCTTATACCAAAGTAAGGGTTAACTGTTGAGATACTTCATTGTGGTTATCCTTGTTGGATTTAGTGAGACCTTGAGGGTCTTGGTGTCTCTACTGAGTAACATTTACTCACCCCTGCATGGGCTATGCCCGCACCTCATTTTGTTTGTTGCAGACATCGGGTAGCGCTGACAGAGGACGAGTGTTCGAGGACTGGATGGTACCCGGAGGTGGACCTCATGACGAGACGATACTCGGAGGAGGTTGACGGGCGAAAGTGTTGAGGAGGATATCTGTACCTACCCTTACAGTAGGATCCATGGTGGATGATCCAAGAGCTGAGCTATCTGTACCTACCCTTCAGGTAGTATCTGTGGTGGATGATCCAGGAGCTACGCTATCTGTACCTACCCTTCAGGTAGGATCTGAGGTGGACGACCTAGGAGCTGCTTCTTTTCTTCCTGCTGTTTTTCTTTTCTGTTGTACTTTCTTTTCAGTTGTAACTTCACTTTTCAGATGGGTTTTATTCTCGCCCACTAACTTTTCAGAACATCCTTTTTGTACTTAGTGTTTAACTTCCGCTTGTACTATGTGGTGTTCTGTTTGCCTTTATAAAGAAAATGCCTTCCCAGTTTATCAGGATTTACGCCTTTGGTGCTAGTCGCCAGCCCCTGGCATATGGAAGGCGGGCTTGGGGTAGTCACCGCACGGGCCCCGAGGACGGGTCGTGACATAAAATAATTTTAATATTTTTATCACCCACTAAGTATATCACATTAAATGTCTATTGGGAACCAATTTGATAAATTTTTAAGAGGACATTGAATGGATTGGAAAATTCCATACATAAAGAAATTTGGGTTCATTGCCTCTATACATATAATAAATCATGAATAGCATCAGGTATTAAAATGTCACTATTATTTTCCTCCCAAAAAAAGTCACACATATTGTTTCTATCCATTAATGGTTATGAAATTCTTTATTCCAAATCATTATTTAGTACATCTAAACACACTAACCAATGGTTCTTCCATGCCTAGTGTAGTTTCAGTGTTGTTCCCCATATTCATGATCTATCACATATGACACATTAGTATATATGAGTAGTTAACACACTGAAATATGTATATAACCAATATTTACGTAAATTGTGTACCCCATAACACCCATTAATTTACAAAAAAGTATCTAAGGGATGACATGTTATGAGTAGATTACAAATATTTAACAAGATAAACTTCAAGCTACAAACCATGAACCATAGTTTACCACATATCTCTCAAGTCATTTTATATTATATAACCATTAATAATAAATTATAACCAATGGTATATGATTATATGTATATTTTTATTCCCAAAAAAAATTTAATAACCACTTCATCCATGTATTAGTAGACCTAGTCTGATGAAACTAATAAATTAGATATTAGAAGGAAATAAGTATAATAATTTACTCATCCTTCAAAAAATACTCATTAGGGTTTCAATTTGCTTATAATGACTAAATACTCCCACTAGGGAATGAATTCACATTTACAAGGCAACACAATGGTTATATTGATTCAAATTTCTATAATTGACCCCATTCATACTAATGATAACCAATAATCTCATTAATCCTAAAACTTCTGTCCTAGTATAGTTTTTTACTATCTTCTCTAAGAGATGGGTATTTCGACAACACCATGTCCATACCGTATTGAACTACCTATCATAGTCACCTTCCTAGAGAAAATATAACCTATCCACACTCATGTCCTAAATCTTCATTCAGAAAAACTCATGTCTGCATGAAAACCATTAAATGATTAATCTATCTATATAACAACTTTAACCACCTGATATACATGAATATCCCACTAGTAAGTATCTAATTCTCACTATAGTTTTTTCATTGTATTGATAATTGGAATTTAAAATCCTTTAAGTGATACCCTATGGGTATAACATTACATTTGATATACTCATTGGGGTGAAATCAATCATGCACCCCCATAATAATGAGGATATATCCTTTAATATAACTCATGTGAGTTGTCCTATCATTGATTACCCAATAAAAACATATTTTTTATTTTCAAATGACAATATGTTAACCAAACACCTCATTTACATATTCTCTTATTATTTTGGTTTCATTAAATAAATATACTACCAAAGTGTTCTCCATCCTACTGTAAGACTAGTCACACATCTTTAGGACCATCCTTGATTGTTAGAGGAAATCAAGTCATTAAATCATATTTACCACAACAAAACACTAAGGATAAATATTTCTTATAAGTCAATTACACTTTTCATTGATATATGTATAATAAATCATATAAATGATACAGTTACCCAAGTCAATTTATAAAAATTTTACCACCCTTTTATAATAAATATAAAATAAAAAGAAACCTAAAGACTTAGAGGTCTGGATTGATTAAAATAATTGGGACATAATGATTCTAGATTAAAATAAAATTAAAATATTAATTCTATTCATTATAATGATATCATAAATCCCATTGATCTCCTAATAATGTGTAGGATAACATACATAATTCATAGATAAAATGGTTGTGATAGAAACCAATATTGTGAATTAACATAATAGAGATGCATATAATATTACTAAAATTTAATTCCATAGTATCGTTAAATAGATTTATAATGAATAATGACATTTTAGAACAACATAAATAACACATAATCATAAGATCATGGAATCCTAGTAATAAAAAATGATATAAAACCTGGTATATAAATTATTAATGTCTTATATCAATGATAAAATTACACGGTGGACAATGTCATGTAATGGATTTTTTTTACTCGAGAACTAGATACATATATTCTCATGATAAACTAAATATTAGACAATTATTGGATAATAATTTTGGTGCACTCAAATTTACACATAAAGTATTATCTATTCCTGAAGTGGAAAAATAATTTAAGGAATAAATAAATGAATTATCTATTGAAATAAATCTGTCTTATAATCGTGCCTCATAAATCAATGGATATTTCAAAAACATTCTAAATAGAAGAATAAATTAAAAATTTCTGATGTAAATATTTTTAAAAAATAACACGTATATAATATGGAATTATTAAAAAAATATTTTGAGATTCATCATAGAATTTGTTATAGAAATAAAATTTAAATAAATTCTTTTAAGGAATTGTTAAAAGTCATTTGAGTAGAGAATGAACATTAATATTCAATTGAAGAAAAATGAGATACTAGACTGGTTAATCTAAATATATTCACTATTGATTAAAATATTCAATTGGAATACTATTGTTAGTGGGGAATTTCATAAAATTATTAAATAATAGATTAATTATAGTTAATCATATTAAATTTTAATTATAGAGTTTTAAAAATGATCCTAAGGTATTTATAACTTAATAAATAGATGTGATAACAAGATATGTATACATATAATAGAAATATATAAATAATTTATAATAATTACATATCATCAATAATAAGGGAAATGAGTGTTCCATATATAAAGGTTATGACCAAACCAAATAGGGTGATTGGGATAAATCTCTTATCATATGTATGAAATAATTTTTAACCTAAACTTATTATTCTGAATAATAAAATTTTGTTAAATAATTTCTTAATTCATTACCCAAGTCATATATATATATTAATATAAATTTATTTTTATTATCTATAATGTTTTCATTAAATTATAAATTGTAATATTTTTTTGAGGGAATTAGTACTGTGGTTCCATGGTCAGTTCATTTGGGAATAATCATTGGAGTTCATGTAAAATTGAAATGATGATATTGATGAACAAATAGGGGATATTCATGTAATTGGTAAATTTATAATTGTCTAGAATATATATATTTGACAATACATAGGTACTATTCATTTATTAAAAAAATTAATCGTATTTGGAAACATTATTTTATGGGATTAATGACTATATTAAAGTGGATTTATTTTAATAAATTTAATGATTATTAATTTATTCTATAATGTGACAGTAGTTTTAATAATTTTATTAGAATTTATTTTATTAATAATATTTTTATGTCCATATTTGAAGGGGAAAAAAGAAAATGAAATATTTTTCTCATGAATACAGTGGACAAACAATTATTGGGAACATTTATTCATTAAAAAAAATTGATATGTTTATAGAACATGGATATTACAACACAATAATAATATATTAATACATTTATGTTATTAATCTTATATATATGTGTATTGGGAAGATATGGGGGTGCTATAAGAGGTATATTATTGAATGTAGATAGTTGACACTTACCCCATCATTTGGCTGTTGACCTGTATACTACCGCATAAGGATCCCTAAAAAGGGATTTCAGGATCCTAGATGCCCTAATTCATGGATTAGAGTATTATAATGATAATTAGGTTGATATTTGAAAATTTCAAAGGATTACAAGATTCTATGAGAAGTGGTGGTGAGGGTGGAATTTACTAGTGGGGAAGAGATTTGTTTTGGAATATTATATAAAATTATTAACTATTTTTATCATTAATACAAAAAATGAGAAATATTGTTAGTATATATAATAAATGATGAGTATGAGTATGAAATATTGGATGGGTATATCACCACATAAAAAATTAATTAGTTTATTAAATTATAAATAAAAATATCATATTTTATTATATTTCAATGTTGACCTAAAATTATATTATTTTCTAAAAATAGCGAAAAATTATCCCATATCATATTTCTATGTGTGTGTCCTAAAAATATAATAAATTATATGAAATTTTTTTCCTAAATATGAATAATAAAATTTGGTTTCTAAAATTATTTAATTGGAAAATAATTTTTTTTAAATAATGTCATTATTTTGACCCATTGAAAAATTACTTCTGTTCTTATAAAATTATATTATAAATATAATAAAACATAATAATAATTTTAAATAGATATTTTGAGTAATAATTTTATTTTAATTATTTAATATTTTATAAAAACGAATGTAAAACATTCATATTATACAAAAATAAAAGCAGATTTTTTATCACTATAAAAAATTAATTTTAATTGTATCATATTATAGATGTATCATATTTTCATTTTATAAGATATATATGTATATATAAACACATACATAGGTTAATATATTAATCTATATTACAATTTAATATTTCTAACTATTACATTCTTATTCTAATAGTATGATTTATAAGGTACATATTGATTCCCATTTTTAAGGGTATAAACTATTTCATTTATTTTTAATTAAGATATAATATTTCTCCATGTAAATTTTATTTTAATTTTAAATATTAATATTTATATTCTATTATTATACATCAGTTGTACAATGTTGTTCATGTGTACATTCATTATTGTGGACCCATCAAATCAAAATTTTCTTATTTTTGTTTTTTAATTTTATAATTTTCAATCCATTTTAATATTTTTAATTTTATGGAAATATTTAATTTAAAAATTAAATTTTATATTTATTATAATAATAATTATTAGTATTTCCATGTAGTTATTTTTCAATAAATAATATTTCATTACCAAATAGGATATAATTATATAAGAAGAAAAATTATACTAAATAAATTTTTTGTCATACAATTATTTTAGCTTATTGATTTTCATCCTGGAAATTTTATTTCAAACACATAAAATATTATTCTAAATCAATATGATTTCTTAAATTTTCCCATGTCACCTCGTCTAACATATATTTTCACAGAAGTTCGTTGGCTACGTGAGAATTATATTATGAAAACCTATGTATCTATAGTACCAGATCATAACATGATCATAACGATAACATAGAACATCTTCAATTTGAGTCACATATGAATTATGTTCAAGTGAAGTATCTTGAATTTACATTATTATGATGGATACATGTATAAAATCAAGTTATTGAGGTATGGTTGGCTGAAAAAATAGTCATTATTCCACAACTATGATGTGATAAGAATCTTAATTTAGATGATAAACCTAGGATGAATATTTCACTATATCCCAAATGTCAATTCTCTATTATATGTTGATTTTTTTAGAAAAAAAATTATTTATTAAAAGATATATTGGGCCTCGTTAATGATTTTTAAAATAGATCCTCTATGAATAATGACTTTCCATATTTTCTTTTGATTTTCTATTCTATTTTAAATTATTATCTTCATCCATTTTTTACCTAATTGATGTGTTCACCATATTTAGAAAATAATTCATGTGTTTTAAATATGTTCCCACAATGAGATACACATTGATAAATTTAGATTCTAGTGTGAAGGAATTTTTTTTGAATGTAAACTAGAATTATATCTTTCTCTCATTTTTCATTAGTGTTCATCAGGCAAGGTATAAAAATGTATTCAAGTGTCTAGATATTATATTCAAATTTCGATTTAGTTTTTGTTATATAGTATATACTGATTTATAAATCATTGAATATATAATGCTATATTCATTAACAAAAAATGGACATAATCACTAGATATCAATTAGATACAATTGATATTGGTGTTCTATGAAGCATCCCCACTACTTTGGTGTATATCCATTCATATTTTTCAAATGACATATAGTGTACAATAGTGATGAAATGAGTAGTATTTATATGATAATCATCTATAAACCATTTTTCATCATTTTTTCAGGATTTTTCCATTCAACTAAATGATAATTTCTATTGTGATGTTTTCACATTTCCATATCTGTATAGGTGTTGTTTTCCTCATCCCCATGTAATTTTTCATTTTAGAATTAAATTATTGATATAATAATAATATTATTTAATATAAATATACATCATTGATTATATTTACTTAACAAATTTTTGATTATATAATTATATAAATATTCAGGATCTCTATATATATGGTGATTGCCGAATGATGTTTATTTTTCAATAACTACTTCTCTATATATTTATTTAATAGTAAAAAATTATCAAGAATCAAATTATACTATGCATTATTAATAAAAATTAAATTCAATATATTATTTAGTTAAAATAAAATTTACCAATTTATATATTTACTCATCACTTATTTGATCATTCATTCACTTATCCAACCTGAATATAGGATAAAACATTTTAGATTAGTAAGATATTTCTAATTCCATTTTACGTTTCATGTATATAATTTTTATTTATAAGAAGATTGGATCCCAGTATGTACTTATCATAAATAATGATGCACGATTAATCATACATATTTCATCTACAACATTATTTTTCTTCATATGATAGTAATAGACTGAGTTGTATTAACCATTAGTAAACTCTTACTATCAACAGTAGACCATATTAATCTATTTCAATTTGATTCTGAATTTGTGGATATTATCATTTGAAAATATTTCATATATATATTAAAATATATTTTATGTCACCATACCATCCATTTTATAGTCACAGATGAATAATATAGAGCACAAATTGGGTACTTCCACTCAGGATCATTCAACATCCACAGGGAATATTCTATCACATTTTCCTTTGTTATCAATATATGACCATATTACTTCTTAAAAAAATAACTATATTCTATAAAAATATACCTTATTGAGGTTAGTGTGTGTATGTGTGTTATGATAATCCTCTTTCTTAATTAATTAACACACTAATTATTTTCACAAACCTCTATAAAAGTTAATCTCTTACAAGATATATTGGCAAATATGATTGAATATTATGAGAAGTTTAACAAATATCATTGGTAAAAAATTTATATTCTTGTGAAACTATATATATCTGTTACGTGTGTTTTTATAGGACACTACATAATTTTCTTTAGAATATAAGGGTCTCCAAATGTCCCTTATATTCTGATAAAATTCCCAAAAAAGTATATTTATTCTATCATGGACACACATTTACTATTATTTCTATTTCACTTTTCCTTTAACTTTGTAATTTTCATCGTATCCAAATTATTATCATGATCCTCCATGAAATAATATTATATAAAAATATAATTTATAAAAACTAAAGAATATTAATCAATATATTCTATAAACATAGAATTTATTATGTCTATACTTATTTTTGGAGCATTAGTGAGCCCAAATAAAATCACTAAAAACTCGTTATGTTTATTCTTTTTTTGAAATAAATTATGTACAAATTATTCATTCTTCATCATTAAATATATATATATCATTATAGATGGTCCACCATAAATATAGTTTGGGCCCCACATAGATGAACTAATAATTAATCATTACATTGTTCAAGATACATTTTATTTATTGTGATTTTTTAGAGATCAAAATAATCAATTTAAAGGTACATTAACCTTCAATTATTATTGACGAAGAACACCTGGACACCCTATTATGATGAAATTTGGTTTTGAAAACCCTCTCACTTATTCTCTTGTAAGTTATTTCCTAGTAATTTCAACTTAATAGTAACCATTCTACTAGCAATCTCTGATTTTTTTGTACATCCAAGTACATGTTCAATTTAGAACTCAACCTCTTAGTCATGAAGAGACCCAAGAAAAAATTTAAGAATATATATTTATAATCCAAAAAAATGGGAATATATTAAAACTAGATTATTATTTTACTAAGTCATTTTACATATATATAATTTCTCATAAGGAAAATATATACACACATTAGAATAAAAAATCATGATATGAAATAAAATTTAAAAACATATTCATATGGAATCATGAATGGATTATAATATAATTGTATTCTGATTGATTCATGTTTTAATCAATTATAATATCTAAAATTAAATATTTTACTAGAATATATTATCTAATTAAACAATATTAATCGGATAACTACCAAAATAGAATGATTAAATTGTAAATTCCATGTAAATACTATGTTATGTGTCCCTAGGATTCAATCTTTATCATATAATTTAATTTTACTTTTTTATGACATAATGATCTATTGAGTTCATTAATAATGGTTCGTAATGAGTTTTTGCATTTTCCAAATTATATCCCCTTGTACTATCAATGTTATTGAATGTGAAGGCTTATTTTTCATTCTATAATTGATGATTAATTTGATACCCAATTCAGAATTTTCAAGGTTATTTTTCATTTTTATATCATTTCCTTGTCCATATCCACCTGAAGTATGTGGAAATAGATATTTTTTATTAGAAACCACTTGATATAAGCATCAAAAAAATTTATGATTATTTTCTTATAAATATAATTTCACTTTGTGTTCGCACTATGTTATTATATTCATAATATAAAATTAACAATACATTTTTCTAATTCTCAGTATTGTAACCCAAGTTACTCTTAAATAACATTAAATTATTTATAAAATAAATATCAAATTAAAAAACCCAACAATTCTATAAATTTATTTTTTTTAAATCATTACATAAAAAATAAATTAAGATGTAAAATACAAAATATTTTTTTATTCTAAAGTATGAAGTCCTAAATCCGTTTTATCTTCTATAACTGCATAAGATAACATCTGGAATACAGTGATTAATGGGGTATACTATGAAAACTTGTTAGTGAATATAAATTATAACGAATCATATCATTTGACTCAAAAGGAACAAAAAATACAATAAATAAAATGGCTCATGAAAAATCACAACATAGAATACAATAAAAAACAAGGTTTGAGAAGATCATGGAATCCTTGGAATATTGAAAAAATATAATTCAATTAATCAGCATATGTCAATGATAAATTCCATGAAAATAATTCATTGTTAAATAGTCCAATCATGGAATACATTTACTCAAAAATCCCATATATATCACCTCAGAAGACATAAAAAACAAATTCATTAGAATACAATCATATTTCATAGATAAAAATATGTAGAAAATAGTTATTATTGTAAACAACTACATATGATCAATGAAATAATCATAATAATTACCCATTGAAAGAAATGGGTTTTATAATCCATCTTTTAGAGTAAATGTAAATTTCATAACGATTAAAATTACATGTATGAATGTAAAATTTAGTATATACATTTATAAATAAAAATTATAGTCTCTAATTTTTGTTTGATAAAAAAACATCTTGATATAGTGTAAAGAATTTGACATAGTGATTAATGTTCAAAAAAATTTCTAAAGATTCATTTAATGAAATTTTAACAATGAAAAATTTTATTTACCCTTTAAAATAATATTCAAAAAATACCATTTATCACTAATATATTGAATTTTTTTAAAAAATAAATATAGTTATTTAAGTAATATTCTAATGAATGAATTTTAGTAATGACCATAAGGTATTTCTAAACCCATCCATGGATAGAATGAATGAAATATATAAATTTAATATAAATTTTTACAAAATTATATTTATTATATAACATAAAAATGAGAGGAAATTTGTGTTTCATATAGAATGGTTTTGTCCCAAAAAAATATGGTGGTCTAGATAGATGTCTTACCTTTTATAAGAAATAGTTTTCAACATGAAATTATCAATCTAAATAATAATATTCTATTAAATAATTAATAAATTCATAAACTTATACATTTTTATTTGATTTAAAATAATTGTTTTTATTATTTATAATAATTTCATATAATTATAAATTTTATTTTTTTTCTGAGGGAATTAGTTTCATGGTTCAAAATTTGGGTCATTTTCGAGAAATAATTAATGTTAATGTAAAATTGAAATGCTACGATAGATGAAATAAATTTTTTTATTAGTGTCCAAAAAGAATTTATATATTTCTATAATATATATATTTTATCTAACATAGGGACAATTCATTTAGTAAAAACAATAATGTTATTTGGTTTCATTATAAAGTTGGGATTAATGAATATCTTGAACATCATACATTTTCTTCTATTAAATGATAGTCAATTAATTCTATAATGTTTCATAAGTTGTAATGTATTTATTATATTATTATTAATCAATAATAATAATTTTATGACCATTTTAAATGTGGTGGAGAAAAATGATTTTTTTCTCATGAAGTCGGAAGACAATCAATTATTGTGAACACTTATTCAGTTTAAAACGAAATTGATATGTTTTTAGAATATTTTTATTAAATAAAAATAAAAACATATTAATATATTTATGGTACTTATGTATTTTTTTTATATGTAAGGAGAAGATATGGGTGGGGTAGAAGAGGAATATAATTGATAGTGGATAGCTGAAACATACCACCTCCCTAGGTTATCGCCTCCAATGTTACAACATAATAATCTATGAAATAGACTTTGATGAGATGAGATGAAAAAATTCATGTGTAATAGGATTAGAAAGATAATTGGGATGAAATTTGGAAGTGTTAATGTATTATAAGATTTTATGAGAAGTGGTTGTGAGGGGAGAAATTTTCAATGGATTAGAGGTGTTTTTATTTAATATTTATTTTTTATCATGAATACCCAAAGAGATAAATATTTTTACTAAATAAATTAAATTATGAATATGGGTTTGAAATAATGAGGACTTATATCAACATAAAATTTAATTAATTATTAATTTAAATTATAATTTTAAATATCATATTTTACATTATTTCAATTTGAACTGAAAATTACATAACTTTATAAAAATACCAAAAAATTACAACATTTCATTTTTCTATGGTTTTATTATAAAATAAAATAAATTATATGATTTTTTTTTCTAAATATGAAAAAAATTTCTTTATAAAATTATTTAATTGAAAAATAAAACTTTACAAAATATAATCAAAATTCTGACCCTAAAATTAAAAATTTCCTCATAAATTTATATTATAAATATAATAAAAAATAATTTTAATCTTATTTTTGGAATAAAAATTTATATATTAGTATTTATATTTTATTTTATAAAAATCAATGTAAAAAATATATGTTTTACAAAAATAAGATATTTTTTTTCATTGAAAAAAAATAAATTTAATTGTATCATTTTATAAATATATCATATTATAATTTTATAAGATACATATGTGTATATTGAAACTAACATAGGATAAAATATTATTCTATAGGCTATATTACTATTTCTACCTATTATATTATTATTCGCATTGTATGATTTTTTTTATTTATATTTATCCCAATGTTTTGATAAATACATAATATTTTATTACAGATTAATCAACATATAAGTTCTCTAAAGGTTATAATTTTAATAATTTGAAATATGAATATTTATATTCTAGAATTCTATTTATTTTAAATAGTTTTGTTTTGTGTACAATAATTATTGTGGATATAGTATTTCCCAATTATCATATTTTAGTTTCATTATTTTCTATATTTCATCCCATTTTAATATTTTTAAAATTATGGCCATGTTTACCTTCTGAATGGAATTTTAAATTTATTACACAAAAATTATTATTATTATCATGTGTTAATTTTTTATTATATAATATCGCATTACCTAATGTGATATAATAATATAAGATAAAAATTATACTAATGAAATTTTGGGCCTTAAAATTATTTTATATAATGAATGTTCATCCTTGAAATTTAGTTATACACACTTAAAATATTAAGCTAATTCAACATCATTTCCTAATTTTTTTCATTTCACCATGTCATTATTTTATTTTCACCATTTTACATTGAATATTTTACTTTTCATATTGTGTAGAACCATGAATCTATAGTCCAAGATCATTACAAGATCATCACCGTAATAGACACTATCTTCCATTTGAATCACATAATAACTCTATTCTAATGATGTATCTATAATGTAAATTCACATGATAGGTATATGTAAAGCATTTGGTACTTGAGATAGGGTTGGTTTAATCCTTATTCAATATTTCACAAAATTGATGTGATCTATAATATCAGTTGGTATGATGTATCTAAAACGTATCATTCAATACATCTCAAATATCATGATTTAATCATATAAAGATATGTGGAGGAAAAATTTCACTATTACTATATCCACTACGGAACATCAGATATTATCAACATAACTCATCTATCAACATTGAAATTTTTTATTCTTTTTGGAATTTCGATGGTCTTTTCAATTATAATATTAATCTATTTAATATAGTAATAATTGTGTTCAAGAACATCATTCTATCATGCATTTGTGCTTCATTGATTTATATAATGAGCTACATATCGGTAGATTTGGTTTTATGAATGAAGTAAATTATTATTTTGGAACTTTATTAAATAATATACATATCACATCCTCTTTTAGTTTCTATCATGTAATTTATAAACATGTGTTCATGTGTCTAGTTAATATGATAATGTTTCCATTCAGTTTGTCTATGATAGTATGTACTGATTTTTATATCATTGATTAGTTCGTGTTAGATACATTCATATAAAATTGACATAATCCATGGATCTCAATAAAATACAAGTTACAGTGGCATTACATGTAGAATTTCTATTTCCATGGTGTATATTCATTTATTTTTTCAAATAAAAAGTCCTCCCAAATAGAAACTTAATGACCCTTCCTTATATAATGATCAAATTCAAACATGTTTTCATTATTTCATCTAGATATATTCGTGAAGCTAATGTTAATTTTTATGGTTTTGTTTTTCCATTTACATATTAGTATGGGTAATGGTTTCATCATCATCTTGGTATTTTTCCTTTTAGAATTCAGATATTGATGTATCAGGAAAATTATTTTATATATAGTGATGTCATTGATTATATTTTCCAACCAAATTGTACATTGGGAATTTTTATTAATCTACGTGATCACTGCATAGATGTTAATGGTAAAACAAAGTATTTTTTTAATAACTAATTATCAATATCATGATTTTATGGTACACCATGTCATGAAGCAAATCATAATAATCATTATTAATAAAATTAAAATTCATCAGAATAAACTACTCTAATAGATTATAGAAATTTCAATATTTAAACATCACTTATTTGAGAATCCTTTCACTTCTCTAAAAGGTATAGATTAGAAAACATTTTATATAGGTCATTCATTTCTCTTTTTTTAAAAAAAATTCATGTATATAATTTTTATGTATAACATGATTGGATACATCATTGATCTTATCATGAATAATTATTTAGGATCCTTCATACATATATCATCTACCATAATATTTTCCTTTAAAATATTGTAATGTACTAAGTGGAAATAACAATTAGTCATATCTAACTATCAATACTATACCATATTAATCTATATCAAATTGAATATTTTTTTAAGGATCGTTTGATCTGTAACTATTTAATTTTAATTCAAATATTTATATTTCCACCAAATCATCTATGTGAATATCACAGAAGAAAAATATAAATCACTCATTTGTTAGTTCCACTCATAATAATTTAACATACATGGGGAATATGTTATTAATTTTTTATATGTTATCAATACATGACCATGTACCTTTTTTGAAGAATCACAATATTCAATTAGAATATTCACTCTTGAGGATACTATATGTCCTGGTTTTGTGATAGTAATCTTTTTTTATTCAATAAATCTCACTTTACATTCATGAACCTTGAAAAACAATATTTCTTAATGAGATATCTTTTCCAATATGAATAAAAATTATGTGAATTATATCCAAAATCTTTGGTAAAACATTGACATTCTTAGGAGACAATAGATCTCTTTTGAAAGTGTTTGTCTATGACCCTCCCTAATTTAGTTTAACATATAAGGGTCCCCATATATCAATTATATTTCAATAACATTTCTCAAAAAGGAAATTTCCTCTATCAATAAATCATATTTCTATTATTTTCATAATTCATCTCATTTCACTATGTTATTACCATTATATCGAAATTACCATCATGATCCTCTTTGAAATTAGAGTATATTAATATATCATGTATAATTTCTACCACATTTTATGAAATATATTCTATAAAAACACCATTAATTTTGTCTATAATTATTTTTGGAGAACTACTGAGCCTAAAGTGAATCTCTATGAACTAATTCTGTCCATTAATTTTTAAAAATTCAGTCTCAGAAGTATATTCTTTCTTCATCGTTAATAAGATATATCATGACATGTGGTATACCACTGAGATATTTTGGGCCCCATATAGCGGATTAAAAAAATAATCATTACACGGTTGGGGATAAATTTTATGAATTTTTATTTTTAGATTTATTTATAATCAACATATAAGGGAATTTTCATGTATTTCTCACTGATGAATAGGACCAACACATCCTATGGTGATGAAATTGGGCATTGAAAAATCTCTCACTCATTATGTTTTTTGTAATTTCATGTTTCATCTAACATAATGGTATTCATGATATAAAGATTATCTTATAGTGGTATAGATCCAAGTACATGTTCAATTTAGTACTCAAAACCTAGATCATGATGAATTCCAAGAAACACTTCATGGAATACATCTTCATAATCCCTAACAATGGGAATTTATTAAATCTTGATAATATTTTTTTAAAATAAATTTTAATATATATTCATTCCCATAAAGAAAAAACATCAATACATTTGATGAATATTCTAATGTATATTTATCCCCCTTGTACCACATTTATATAATCGGATGATAATATTGCATGTTAAGTGTTGTCACCCTCTCCGAACAGTTAATGTGGACAGTTTTTAATGATAACCAATGAATTGTCAATATTTCATCACATTATCTATATAAATTATTTTTTTCATTTAGGGAGATTAAATCCATATAAATTTATTTTAGTGGAGTTATATACATGAGAGGAAAAATATTCGATTTTCTCTTCTCATTGATAGAGAAACCCATAACTATTTAAGAGAATTTTCAATATTTTCACTGGATACGAATGATATGAAATATTTTTTACAAAAATATTCATATTTTCTCATAAATGGATAACAATATAATTGATTTTTTATATATTCATGTTCTAATCATTCCAAAAAACTAAAATTTTATTATTTACCATAATAATTATTCTAATAAAATAAGATTAACAATATTACTAAAATTATAGAGAGAATAAATTATAAATTTCAGGTAAATACTAACATATGTATTCCTAGGTTTGATTCAATCTCATATATTTTAATTTTACTATTTTTATTTCTAAACTAAAAATATATTCAATTGTATGTTTGTAATGATTTACTGTATTTTCAAAATTATTTCTTATAGTAGTCTCAATGTATGTGCATATAAAGCCAACTTTTTCATTCACTATGTAATAATTAATTTAATATCAAATTAATTTGTTTTAGGGTTATTTCTCATTTTTATAACATTTCCAAGTCCACATCGACCTGATGTATCTGTAAAATTATATTTTTTATTAGAAACTACTAGATCTATACTTCACAGATTTTACTGGTTGTTTTCATATACAATTTATTTCACTCAATGTTGTCATTAAATTATTAAAATCACAATTTAAAAAATTAGAATACATTTCCTTAATTGAAACTATAGTGACACATCCTACTCATACAAAATATTACTTGATTTATAACATAAATTATATGTAAAAACATCACATAGGTCGAGTGGCTTAATTTGTTTAAAAAAATATATTTCTAAAATATAAATATGAAACTAAAATTCAGAATAATTATTTAATTCTTAATGATGAACTTTAATAAAAATTGTATCATATATCAATGTAGAAGATATATTTTGGAATACATTGATAAATGAGGCGGAGTAAAAAACTATTAAGTGGATATACATAATATCAAAGCATATTAAGTGAGTCAAATAGAATAATGACATGTAATAAAAGAAATGGGTCATAAAATAACCACAACATAGAGTAATATAAACAACATGGAATTGTAAGAACAATGAATCATAGGAATGTGGTAACGATATAACATAAGGAAGAAATATATGTCCAGGAAAACATCCAATAAAATGTCACTTAGGTATATCGTCTGATAATGGATTACATTTCCTCAATAATTAAATAAATATCATCTCGAGTGACATAAATATATTCAATTAATAGTAATACAATATTTTTTTACTGATATTAACATGTATAGTCTATTTCTTTACAGAAATGGAATCCTAAAAAACAGAACAAACATATGAATTCCCCAGGGAAAAAATGGGTTTCATAATACTTCTGTATATAATAGAAAAATAAATTTCACAATGATTATAAGGATAAGTAGTAATATAATAATTTTATATTCATAAATACATGATAATGTATAGTTCTATAATTTTTGGTTCATTTGAAAAGTATCTTGGGATGGTGTACATAATTATTCATATAGTTGAATATTCAAAAAAAAATTAAGGAATCATTTTATGAAATATTATCAACGGAAAAAATGTATTTTTTTCATTTAAAATAATATCTATAAAATAATATTTATCTTTAAAACATTCCATGAATTGATGAAATTATTTGTGGGTATATATAGTTTATAATAGTTTTATAGAAAGAGATCAAGGGATAGAAATGTTATCACTAATAATGATTGATTCTAAAGAATGATTTTGGGAAATGAATGTAAAGAAATTATAATCATTAAAAAACAATGGATAATAAGAGTGGATTATATATTAGACACATATATTGAGAATTTTGAATCCTTCCATTACATAAAACATATAGACAATGTGATTTACAAATGGAAACATCACAACAAAATCAAAATATATTTGTTCAAAAATATCTTTTAACTTATGTATGAAGACATTCAACACATGTAATAAACATCAATATTAACAAAATTATACAAATTATTAAAATTATTATGAATAAAATACATATATAATTTATTTATAATAAAATTAATAAATTCACTTTTAAAAAATTTCATTATACATAATTTTTAGTTTCATTACTCTCTGTGTTCTCATTAAACGGTTCTAATGTCAGATGAATTTTGGATAATCATTGATGTACTTATCAAATAGAACAATATATATATATATATATTAAACTAAATAATATTCAGAACCTTATATAAATTTAATTGGTTTCAAATATCTATTTGTAGTCCAACATATGTATTATTTGTATAGAATAAATTTTAATGTTATAGAGTTACACAATTTATGATGTTATTACTAAATATTTCAATCTTAATTAAATTTATTTTAATATATTATAGTTATTTTAATAATAAAAATGAAAATAAATATATTTTATACATTATATCATCTTAGTAAACCATATTATTATATTTATAACCATACTTGATGGTGGGGGGAAATGTTAATTGTGTTCTTTAATGATGTGGCAAGAAAATAACATTTTGAAAATATTTGTTTTACAATCAATTGATGTAGGCATATAATATTCATAATTGACCATAATAATAAAATATTAATATATTTAGGGTACTTATTATACTATTTTTAAATGTGTGGAGAACATATGGTGGTGGTAGAAGAAGAATAAAAATGAAATAAATTATTCTTGAATTTTTCCTCTTCAATCGGATCCCTCCACTTATGCTTCTGCTTAATGATACTTAATATTGTATTTGGTGATACCAAATGAACTAGGTTGTGGGGGAATGTGTTGGGATGATATTTTGATTAAAATTTAGAAATATATATTACCTGGAAGAAGGGAAGAAATGTGATGCTGATGCGTGGAATTTTTATATGGAACATAGGGGGTCTAGAAATAAAAAATATATATAATTTTAAATTTTTCAGATGAATACCAATTTTTTTTAATATTCTTACTATATATAGTAAATTTTTCATGTGTATTTTATAAAATTAGTTCTTACATAAACACTTATTAAATTACTCATGTATTTAACTTATAATGATAAATATTTAATTTTCTATAATTTCACCGTTCACATAAAATTCAACTATAATTTCCCCTCTTCTCTGCTCGGGTCCCTCATTGCTTCAATCTAGCATCTTTTTTATTCATTCTTCAGAATGGTCTTGTTTTCCATCTTCTTCCCCTGCTCTACTAGCCTGGTCCGACAAAAATGACCCTATATTGGTTGGCGGTGTTGGGTTTTCAGGTGGGTTTGGGATCATGGTGGTGGGAGTAAAGGGAACAATAGCCTTTTCATTCGATGAATTCTTACCCTAGTTTCTCTTGATCTATTATTTCGTTTAATTTAGATTGTTGGTCTATTTAGGGTATCATCACTATGTACGTATGCCTATGTTTTTTCATATTATTTCATCAGTGTTGCCTCTTTTACATCGCTTTTGTTTCCTATAGGGTTTCACTCCCATTTTACCCTTTCTCGGGATCTTGTTGGGGTTGTTGTTTTTTGTTTGGTTTCTTCTTCATATGTTTTGTCCTACGAACCTACTTGGAGGGCTGTTGTTGAGGTTTTTTCTTTGATTCATGTCATTGTTCTTATGGTCATATTCATGGAGAATATTCTGAGCTCGGTGATGGTTTTTTGCTAATATTATGAAGGCTTCTTGAGTCTGATGATGGTTATGTATTGAAGTGATCCTTAGCCACTCACCCTACTCTTACCCCATGTTCTTATATGCCTCTCCTAGTTACATCTAGAAAACTGTTATCTACATGGTTTTTAGATTGTTGTTAAAGCCTAAATGGGATTCATGGTGCTACCATATTTGTAAAGATTTTGATTTGTGGCTTTGGTATTCTGTTGTTGTTTCTTTGGTATTCTATTTTGATTTCCCATGGTGGTGATCAAGGATTCTTGAATTCGGTTACCCATGATTTGGTGGAATTTATGTGGGTTTGTGGTGGTGGATGCCAGTTTCAAGACAATGGAGAAGTAATGTGTATGATGTTTAAATTTTGTACATGATGCACCTTTCTCACTACAATGGATGCTCCTCGGTCGACTCACAGGATTTGCTGGATTTGGGGGATTTGCGATGAAGTCTTGTATTTTTTGAACCTTGAAACAGGTTGTATGATTCCTTCTTGGCATGGTGTCTAGTTATATGGATATTTGAATTATGTTATGTGTGTTTTGTGTTTGTGTACTTCAATGTTACTGTTTCCCACATACCCTCATAGTAGCTTATCAATAAAATAAAAATATGGATTTTTTTGGCATATAAAATTATATTATAATTACAATAAATCATAATATAATTAATAAACATATGTTATCGTAATGAACCATATATTATATATTTCTTTGTTTATAAAAATTAAAATAAAATAAATAGGCTTTAAAAAATAAATAAACACTTGTTTTATCGTTTTTAAATCATTTATTTACATAAATTAGGATTTAAATATTATATAGATCCATTTAATAAGATACTAGAATATTTTTTACAATTCTATAAAATTAGAAACTGTTATAACATTTTTGATGATATTTTTAATATGGATATCACTATTCTAATGTTCATATTTTTAACTGCCAAATGGAATCTCTAGTTTCCATAAATAACTCTCATTATATTCATCAATAATTAAATTCTATTTTCTCTACTGTTTTGATATATTCTCATTTTGAGTATTAATATTATATTAATATTATTTTTTTCATGGACTCATTATAAATATAACATAAATGGTCTAATAATTTCATGATTTAAATAACATGGCTATAATATTGTAACAAAACAAAAAAAAATTGAAATGTTTTTCGTCATGGATATAAGCTTCATAAAAATTGAAAATTACTATAATTGTGAAGATTTATTCAAAATAATTATCTTTTATAATATTTACAAGATATATATCATGTTTCCATAATCATCATAACCTGCACCCATAATGTTTAGGAAATGGGTGAGCTTAAATGCACAATAATCGAATAGACATATCATAAAGTATTAGATCATAAGCATTATAAGTATAAAAATAAAATATTAATATGTAAATAATATATCATAAGACCATGTATTATAATAAAAAGTCGTTTTTGATCTATATAGGTTCCTAGAAAGATCATTAAAGATTTATATAAGGATAAAAAATATAATATTTAAACATGATAGAAGTTGTAGGATATATAAAAATGAATAATCATGAAAAAAATTTATTTTATGGGAAATAATGCTTCTTGAAACATGATATTAAATTATAAAAAACATAGATTTGTGAGATAACATAATAAATATAAAAATTGAATCCATAGTAATAGTAATTTGTTTTTGAGAAATTCCATTATTCTCATTCCTATACGAAGAAACACATCATTTGCATGATTGAAAATGCGTGGAAACCCACCAAGTACATACCTTTGTAAAAAAACACCATTATTTTCAGGCATGAATGTCTAATGGGGAAGAATACTATAAAAATTAATTTAATGGTAATATAGGACCCAAACTATAATCATCCATACATATGTGTGATATATAAAATTAATCATTATTATAACGTAAATTAAATATCGAAAAATAGTGGGACAATTAAACATATAACTTTAGATTAATAAATTAAATCATAGGACATAAAAAATTAAATAACAAAAATTGTACATAATATAATTAAATATTAAACATAAATTAATTAGAGATATATTTTTTTTGATAATGATATCCAAATAAAGACAAGATTTGTCTAAATAATATTTTAATAAACATGATAAATGTTAAAGTTATGATTCCCTTTTCAAAATTTTATCATTTTTATGGGAAATGAATATAACAAAATTAATGAATAAGATAATTTATAAAAAACCATTTTACCCTTATATCATTGCAAATACCTTCAATCAAAATATATTATCTTGGAATATTTAAGTTCAATAAAATATTTGGTCATAGAAAGAAAGGATTTTTAGTTACTATGATTGTTAACATTATTCTTGATTTCCAAAAAATTATTTAAACTCATATATCATAAAGATATAAACACTAAATATTTTCTTCTAAAAATAATTTTTATATACTTCTATTTAAAAAAAAATTATTAATATTTCACATAATCTATTTTATTGTTTTAGTGTCTTTTCATCATCATATGTCAATAATCGTAATTGTTTTAAACTGTATTTATAAATTCAATTTTGAAGAATATTTTCCACAAAATATCATGATTTAATAAATAGTCATTGTTTTTGAATTGATGATTTTTATGTCCTATAATTTTATATCTCCAAATAAAATTTTAATATGTCGTGTTATGTGAAAATTAAAATGGTGATGAACTAGTTTTAGGTTTTTTATAATGTCGACAGATTATCATATAAAGATCATAAATTATTTAAATCAAAATGACCATGTATAATATATTTAATTAAAATAATTATAAAATATAATTATAAAATATAATATAAAACCATACACATCTATAATTGAAGGAAAAAATGACAAATGATTATTCATAGAGGTGTTAGTTCGGACATCCCCAAATTCATGTATTCATTTTTTTGTGGAAAAGGGGGGGATAATTAATAATTTCACCGTAATTATGATAACACAAAAATATAATATTTTTACGGATGAAATAATTTTAATATGGTCAATTTAAATTTGTTAAAGTATTAAAATCAATAATTAATTTTGGGGGGGAGATTATGAAGAACTTTTACACCATATCATGGATTATCTCCATTTTATAGGGGATTAAGCAATTGAGGGGTGGTAATTTGAGAAGGGAAAAACATCATTATGCCTATTAAATGTGTATGAAAGAGGAGTATGTAATGTATCATCTAATAAACCGTGGTTCTGTATTGAAATTATGTGAGGATAGGAGTGATCCTTCAATTATTGAAAAAAGTTCAATTGTTTTAAATGCCAAATCTATTCTATAATTCCAATCCACAGTCATTAAAAGTGATTCCATATTTTATAAATTATTGAGTGGATTGAATACAGAGTATCAAAACCCCTCTGTGTTTAAAAAGTAAAATTTCTTAATAATTTATGCCCATTACCTTTATGGTTACTCACTATTATTATTATAGTTTTTAGTAAGGTAAATGGTTTTTACTAAGAAAATTTATCCTTTGAGACTAAAAATTTTTACATAATAGATAATTTATACACAATTATTCAAGATTTGGATTCCATTTTTTTAAATAATCAGCATTTCGTTGAGGAAAATAATTTTTTTTAAAGCTCAAGTAATTCATGAAAACGTTTTTTTTGGAATTATTTTACGAAAAATGTTTTATGATTATGGTGAAATTATAAATGTCATTTATTTTAAATAATTTATAATTATTCAAATAGTAAAAAGTGTTTTTTAAAAAATAATTGAAATCCAAATCATTATTTCACCATGATATTATTATGTAATGAAAATAGTAAAGGAGTTTTTCTTCCATAAATTGGTATATAAATATTCAAAATATTGAGAATGTGATTCAAAATATTAAAGAGTATTTTTAAAATAGTTACTATTCACTATAATATATAATATAGTAGGGAAAATATTGAAATGAATGCAATGCATTCAAATTATATTGAAATACCATAATATATATGTGATTAAAAAAATCATAATTTCTATTTCAATCATAAACATAATTATTTTCTAAAAAATACATTAATAAATAAGTCGATTATAATAATATGATAAACAAATTTATGTTATTTTTTGAAAATTAACCTGGATAACTTATATATTTTAGTTTTAATTAAATTCCAACATTTCGAAAAAAAATTATGACGAAACAATACTTCTTATATAATTTATATATATTATTTTTTCATATTTTTTAATAATTAAACTAGTTTAAGAAAATTTATAATCATGATATATACTAGAAAAAAACTTTGGAAATTTATAAAAAATGATTTAACAGTATCCCTGTTTCTCAAAATGATTTAATGTTAATATGTACATAATTTTTCAATGATGTTATTTTTATTTATTTATTGATAACCATAATCTGGAAAATAATGTTTACTAAAAATAATATTTCAATATTAACAGATATTAATTATATTCTGATAAACTTTAAAAGGTATTAATTTTTTAACATCATATAGATTATTATATCCTTAATAATATTAATTCTTAACATGACATTGGATCTTTAATTTCGGGGTAACTAGTGGCACATGTTTTTTAGAATAATATATATATTAATTGATCCAAAATCATGAAAAATTATTTTTGATTCATTTATATAGTATTTTATATGATAGTAGTTATTCTATTGGATCATGAATATCATATTTTATTATTTTATTTATATATTTTTTAGATTTCATCTTGTTTTACTATTTTCATTACATATTGAGTTTTTTATACTATAAATGTAATATTCAAATTTATATAATATATTTTTTTAGTTTTATCTTGTGGTGAAATTTTATTATATAATACTAAATTACTATATATGAAATATTTATATATTATGTTAAATTTCATTAAAAATTATTTTGGTTATTACATATATTTCTTGAAACTAAATGTAATTATATTATAATATTTGTGACAAAACATGGCACATAATTAACTATTTCATCACGAACTTAAATTTTACTATAATAGTCCCATTCAAATAAAATAATGACCTGATGATCAATATTAAATATCACCAAAAAAAATTGATACATATCCTCAATGACTGGATGCCTATAAAACCCCTCATATATGCCAAATTAAGGCTCTGTAAATCAAAACAGCCCAATAGAAGTTGAAAAATTCTAGTGCACCAATCTATTGGTATTTAAAATATATTAAAAATAATAAAATGATGTAATAATATATTTATAAACTCAAATACATGTAATCAATTATTTTAAATTATAATATATCTCTTTTATAAAAATTTAAGGTGATATTATTATAATAACTGATTTCAAAATTATATGTTTAAACCATTTAAAAGTCTTGGACTATACAGTAAACTTAAATTATTGAATATGACCATATATCATTCCCTATTTTGACTCATAACACCATATTATATACTATTTGTTTTATTATCCTCCCATTAATGGATTTTTGTGCTAAAAAATCATTAAATTTTGGTCACTGTAACCAAATTTTCATGTCAATGTGATGTAGTTTAAATACGAAGAAGATAAATTAATCATTCATTTCTATTAATAATTTTACACTAACTGTTTCATATATTTTTCTCTCTCCTACAATATATTCAGTAATAGGAAATTGATATTATCGAAAAAATATTTAAATGGAATAAAATTCAAGATATTGGATATGGATATCCAGGAAACATCTTTGGTGGTTATAAATAATCATATGATAGTACCATGTGTATATCTTGTATCTACAATGACTTATGAGGATAAAACCCAATATATATATATAATATCCATTAATCTATTCCAACCAACACAAAGTGAAAAAATATAGAAGAAAAAAATATAATCTCTATATTAATGATTTCCCAAAAAATGATGATATAAATCTTCGCCAGTATTCTATCTAGTATTATGCCAACAAAAAGAAAGGATCCAACATTCTATTTATCAATATTCTATTGCAGTCATTCCCCAAATTTAATTTATTCCAACTTTATATTCCTAAAATGCGATAAATACATATTCTCTAATAAATAAAATTATTTCTTGGAACTTTTATAAGTAATCCCATTAACTTATGTTAATATTATTGCAATTATTCCTGAATATCATTAATATATTTCCATGGATGCAATGTCTCTGTTTTACAAATAATGAAACAATGGATTTGGGGACATAAATGGTTTTAAATAATTATAGACTAATATTAGGTATCTTTATAAAATTATATCAATATCAAAAATATATATTGATATATCTCAGTAATACCCAAGTGAAAATTTCATATCCCAACATAGGAAATCCTCACATCACGTTAATATAAGAGTATGTTCCCTCTCTATGACAGTCATCCTTAAAAATACTAAAAAACCAATACTATGAATACCTTCCCCATGATGATATATTAAAAAAATTAAAACATATTATCTAGATTAAAAATTATATATTTAATCATAATTATAACACATATTTTAACTATAGAGGAATTACCCTTGGTAACAACAAAAAAATATATAACATTAAAAAGTATAACATTGGTTAATCCTAAAAATTAAATATTCATTGTAGTCACATGAGTCTATACATTAGTAAACCCCATTATAGTAATATGAATTCTGTATGTTGAGATCATGCCCATGATAATGTTCAATATATCACACCTAAAGGTCCTTCTCATGAGTTTAGTTTCAGAGGTCCTGCCTAAATCACAACATCAAGATGAAAAGGATCCCCCCATATAACCATTTATGGTAAATATCTTTGTATTTCCTTTCCATGGTATCTACAAAATAATTCATATATATGGTGATAAAGAAGAAATAGGCACAAAAGTTGTCTCCAGGTATGACATAATCAAATAGTTAAACAATAATTTCCACCATGGTGTTATGATGTATAAATTTGACCTTGATCATAATAATATACTGGAAATGAATAAATAACCAGGAAGATCCTACCAATTTTAATATTCAAAATATTCCCCCACATCATGAAACATTCTCAGAGAATAAATTTTCTATGTATCATATTTACATTAAAACTAACTTATTACTAAGATTATCGTATACCTACATGTGTATTGATTCTATATACATATCCATAAAATATATATTAAATTAATATTAAGAATATTTTATTATCATGTGGACTAAATTTTCTAATGATATGATGTCATATATGTTCTATATTATTCCCACGTTTATGTATGTTATTCCATAAATACATAAATTGGAATTTATATCCATTATTATTCCCAAAAAATGGATACATTCCATAATATTAAACATTTTCATCATCCATATGAACGATATGGGAACGAAATATATATAATGGAAGAAAAATGAAACCATGTTGATCAGGGTTCCAAGTAGATTGGTTGGAAACACAATTAAGTTAAATTTTTTTATATCAAATAAAAAACTGTTTTAATTCCCTTAAAAGATTTAAAATAATCAATCTAGAACACATATCCCAAAATATGAATAAAATGGAATTTCAAATTTAATTTGTTACATTTCACCCCACTCAATGATCAATAATGTCACCCCACTGTGTTTATTTATCTCATTACCTCAAACCATTCCTCAAAACTAAAATGTATTTATTTTATTATGAATATCTATCAAAAACTAATTCTCCGAGATCATTGATGAGATTCAGTCAATGGGAGAGAGAAATCAGTAGGCTTCCTTATGAAGAATAAAATATTGTAAAAATTGGTGTAACCATATGATTAATGAACCATGATTATGAAAATACATTTCTAATAATCTATATCTATCATCTAAATATGAAAAGAAATTATCATCACTATGATCAATCTATAATACAACACGGGAAGATTAAAAAATATAGTAATAGTTTCAACAAAATCATTTTGAAACTATAATCCATATAGTTTGGGGAATTTTGTTTACCACCACCTCCTTTATGATAATCATTTAGTCAAGGTGAAGATCCATTTTAATGTACAAATTAAATTAACTATAACATATATGTTTAGTTAATTTGTACCACCTTCACCTAGATGTTTTTTATTCTTGATTATATGGGGAAAAATAAAACATCACATGTGTGTTCTGTTCAATATGAATTATATGAATCACAAACTCTATAGTAATTATGTTCACTAGTATATGTGTGATAATCATCCAAAATAAGTTTTCTTGGATAGATTCTCAAAAGAACTAAGTATGAACAAAAAAAAGAGATCGCATAACCCAGTAAAGCATAAAAATCCAAATTTCCATCAGGTAAAGATAATGTGGGATGTATTAAGGTAAATCCATCAATGTATATTTTAATTATAAAAAATCCCCATACTAAATTGATACAGTTAACGAACTTTTTCATGTATCAAAATTGACATGATTAATTATTATCAATAAATCCCTCATAGATATTATGGATAACTAATACAAAGGGTAATAATAATTAGGATATATATTTGTAAAATTTCATGCATACAAATGTTTGGGAAGAATTTTTCCTTAACCAGAATCAATATTACACCATGGATTTAAAAGGTCGTCCTCATATCCAAATACTTTTTACTCTAAAACATATATCAAAGTAAATGTGGATTCTGTTATAGTAATCCACATCCCACCCATGATATAATGTTTTTTAAATCATTTCAATTTCTGGTAAAATAAGAATAATGTATTACTGTAAGATTTAATAAGTAGAAAATGTTTTTCCAACCATATAATAATGACAAGACATGTAAAATATTATTGTGAATTATACTTACTACATGGTTCATATATTATTTTTTTACATTGGTGTTCTCAATATTTTGGAATTAACGGACTCTAGTTCAAGATATATATATGTGAGTAACTCGTGTATATTACCATTAATGAGTGAATATGATATAACAACATCACTATTAGTAAACATCCCATCATAACCATTAGATCATATAGTGTAACATTAATATATTCTTTATTATCATACTACAAATATGGAATATATTTACGTTCGATGTGAAATAATAACATTGGAGTTGAAATAATACCCCATATCGGTGAACCGGACACCTCCTCCATTGAATGTTGAAAATTTTAGCATCTTCATATATTATGGAATATGCAATCTGAATCATTTAATAATCCACATTTCATTATTATATGGTTTAATATTAAAAAAATTATTTCAATATATATGATAAGAACCTATATATTTTGATAGAAATAAACTAGAACATCACTTATTTACTATAAAAATGTTCCAAATAGACAAACATCAAGTAAGAATGATCTATAATGGTAGATTGTAATTCAATTAAATTTTAAATTGAGGGAGAAGAGCCTCATTGAACTATGAAAAAAATATCTAAAAAATAGAGTTATGGATATAATCATCCAATGAGAGGTTTTAACCTTTATCTTGGATATTAAACTCCCACATGAATAGAAATAGGAGATCTCTATTTATAATCATCATGATGTTCCCTAAATATAAATCACTCATTTTAAATATCGTATTGTGTTTTTAGATATTATCAACATAACATAAATTTAGGATGGTGAGAATTCACCCATTAAAATGAAATACCAAAAAAAATAAGAAAAGATTCAATATGCGGTATGAAAAATACCTTTGATATCACTATAAAAACAACAAAAATTGTGGGACCAGAACAATTAAGCACTTTAATATAAGGTGGTACCTCTTCGTTTGAAGAAACAACAGCTTTAGTATCCTAATTAAAACAAATATGAAAATATAATGATTACAGATAAAAACATCATAAATAATAAAACAAACTAGTTATATAACTTATAAAATGATTAATTTCATTAGAATTTAATTTCATCATTGTAAATTAACTATTCAAAATTACAATATTTTATGCATCATGAACAAGAAAATATTAACGACTTCTTGAAAAATTTCCCCTTGCATTAGATGCTGGTTCATAATATTTATAAGTAACATATTATTAAATTATACATATATATGATGGTGTATAAAGGTAATACGATGATATGAAATCCAAAAACTCAAGTGAACTATGTCTTTACTACATGAAAATAAGATGAATATATTTTGAAGGATTTCCAAAATAATATTTCATTATATTTATATTATATGATGAATAAAAAATTGTTCAATAAAAATGTAATCATTAGAGACCGAATGAATTTACCATCAATGCCAATAATTTCTAATTTATAATCTCTTTATACCATTTTTTATTCAAAATATCAACAAAACCATTAATATTAAAAATATTGATGTGATGGGGATCCCCATTACTACCCAAAACATTAAAAAGCACTTTGATATATTATTAACATCATTTGGTTGATGTAACCTAACCAATAACATTTTATTTTAAATCAATGAGTATTAAATTTATGAATATTCAAGGATCATTCAATGAAAACCACTATTTAATAATGGAAAGAAGAATTATTAGATTTAGTATCTTAATAGAAGGAATAATGGATGACATATATATGGAGGAATGAAATTATACTAAATGTAAAACATTCATATAATTTTTGGTGTATAATTAGGAATCATATACATAAAACAAGAATAATACCTTAAATTTATCCAATAAAATTTTATTACAACTCATTTTTCAATCCTTAGTGGAAAATGATTATAGAATACACCTTATATCAGTCCATATCCTCATCATCATGGGTTATCCATATAAAGATCCATATCCTCCAAATTTTACAGTCCATATGTATGATAATAGTAAATGGATTAATTATGTATATAATGGTGTTAGACATATTTTTTTCTGCATATATTACAATATGTTGAGGGGGTTCCCTATGATATGTCATTAAATTAATAATTGGGATGGCCATGGATTATCATGAATACCGATTTTTCAATTAAAATCACATTTTATCATTTTTCCTTTTACCATATATTTAATATAAAAATACAAATTTTTAATATATTAAAAGAACTAAAATAATTTTATTTTATTTATATTTGGTTCATAATGTCAAAAATATCATTAATATAAGGTTTACAATAGAATTAGTTTTTATTTTATATTTCTAATGAAAAGTACTCCTATCTATATGTATAAATACCACCATATATCTTCCCAGGGAAATACATTTCCCTTATTATTCCCAATTTAAAATGAAAAAAATAATATATGATAAACCACATTATTCTATTAGGTAAACTATGAAATCACTCATCTAAAATCAGTAATTGTCATAAAGTTATAGAAAAATGGCTGACTTCATAAACTAAATATGATTTTTCAAATCTTTCAGTCAAAATGTTACTCTAATTTTTACCATTTCAACCATTTTAATCAATAATAACTCATCAAAAATAATATATTTCTCATATTAAAAATTGATTCATAAAATTTTCTTTTTAAAAGAATAATTTACTATTTATGTCTGTATTTGTATCTATCTCTAAGGCTTTTGACATGTCTAGTCAATGGTCGGACTCATCCGTCTATTTAGAGTTTGTCAATTTATTTTCATTGCATTCATTGATTATAATTATATATTATATATTACAATTATTATTTATATAATTTATTATCCACATCTGAATTTAATATATAAATAAGATAAATTTCATGGAATCCGAAATGATACTTCATAATTAAATTCATATTATACTATGAATCATGTCAATCAAGCCATTCAATATTTAATATGTTAAGATAAATATTATTTATTAAAATTTTATAAGTTATATAAGATGACTTATATATATATATATGTGTAGCTAAAACATAGATTATTATTATCATAGAAATATTTTTATTATAAATTTATAATAATTGTGGTGATTGAAACTAGGATCTATTGTAAAAGGAATCTCAAACCCAACTCATTAATTATTGATAGAACACCTCTGTCTATTTATTTTTTATCTTAATTGTTCATAAATAAATATAGAAATTTATTTTAATTATTATTTACCTTAAATTTTTTTATAAGTATAATTTTTCATTATAGATATAATATTAGAGTGCCTAAATGTATTTTTTAAAATGATTTAATTTTAAAAAAATATCTAGATAAATCTAATTAAATTGGTTCTTTATATAGAGATATCCCATTATACTCGATTAAAAAATTATGATACAATGTAAATTATTTCAACATATTTTCTAATAATCTAAATGTTTATTAACAATAATATTCCAATGAAAACACTTAATAATTGAATTTTTTAGTGCTATTATATCTTCTCTAAAATTCAAATATTTTATAATTTAAGCGGTATGAACAATTACAGTAATTTTTTGATGTCACGACTTGTTATTAAAATATATATCACTAAAACACATTGGTTAATGTTATTTTTATTATGATATTTTGTTCATTATATAATAACATGATGTGTTATTTATTAATGTTTTCAGTGACGGTTGTTTCAAAATAATTATTTAAAATAATGATTATTGTGTTGTTTACAAAATGTGTGTGTGCTTTGTCCAAAATATCATGATGTTTCATTACTATGCATATATAACACTTCATTAATCTATTAAATGATTCCCATAGTCTTAAAAAGATATTTTGTGACCATATGTGATGATGATGTTAATGCATACCCATCTATAATGTATTCTTACCTCGTATTCATATATTTTTATTCCTACACATAGAAGTATTTTTATAACACCCCATTTTTATGTATATCCTATGTAAATTATATAAATTATAAATATTATGGAACATTTTAGGAAGAAAATCAATAATGAATGAAAATATTTTTACAATATATTATGTTCCAATTTTGTATGAATCTAATTTACACAAGATACTAAGCCATTCACTTTTATATTATAATATTTTTTATTTTTTTATCATTAAAATGTTATAATAATCATGTGTGAAAATGATATACATTATCATTTGAATAAATTATTGTTTTTATTTTTATAATTATGTTTATATATTGTTATTTGAATCACTAGGGGTAAATATATCTGCAGAAATACATCCACAAATTATGGAATAATATGCAATGATTTGTTTTCAAATAAATGAAATATTTATATTGGATATAATCTCTAACGATGATTCACCTAGTGGTATTTACATCAAATGATATTTATTATGTATTAACCTAATAATTACATGGTGAAAAATATGTTCTCTTACGTATCCAATAACCCATGTGATCAATTTGTCATCGATTGTTTGGATAAAATAATATCACAATGGGTTTTGGAAATTAAAACCAAATGATAATTCTATTTAACTTTTTCGATGTTATGAATAATATAATCAAAAATACCGAGTGCCTTTCTTCAACAACCAAGGATAAATTTCCATATATTCTGGTACACACAAATGAAATAATAAATTTAATGTGACCTTTGATTTAATATTGTGGAACAATTGTCGGAATCTATGGAATGAAACAATTAATATTAAAAAATATAAATAAAATTCATAAATAATTTAAAATATAGTGATTCAAATTTATTCCATAATAAATATAGAAATAATTTGCAGTGCTGACAAATACCCTATGCTGCACTAGAAAAGTAAAATTTGGTATACTAAAATTAATAATGATGATGATATAGGTATTCTATAACCATTTACATTGAATATATATTATTATTTAAGGATTATATTATTATACAAGAAATTTAGTGTTATATAACAAGAAGTATTTCAAAATTTGACAGCAATTCTCTCGTAATGCCAGAAAATTTAAAATAACACCTGTAATATGTTTTCATTATATATATCAAATTTAATAAAATTATTCAGAGAATATAAGAAGAAATATATATCATTATAGGCTTATTTTAATGGCATATAATTTTTACAGTTTATATAATGTTTATAATTACATTTAATGATTGTTCTATTCTAATAAAAATATTAATTTAGAAAATAAAACATTCAAAATTATTATATTAAATATATTATAATTAACCTAATTTGAGATATTTAAGGGAATGAAAGAATTATATATATTACAATCACATTTTTATTCTATAAATTATATTTTGTATGAAATTTTATTGTTTTCATGATATATTTAGTATCTTTGTTATGAATAATATCAAAATTCACAACATTTATATTTTTTTGATTAATATTTTAATAATTTTATAGATTCTGTGAAAATATTAAATAATAACATAGTTGATAATATATATTCCAATATAAAATCATTTATGTAGATATAAAAACCTAATGTTTTCCCTCTAATAATATTATTATATTTTATTCATTTTTTCAACTTCTAAAAGTGCCCATATCCTCGATTATAAAAGATATCATCTTCCCTCATATATTCAATCAAAATTATGCCTTATAGATTTACCATTTCACACAAGATAATATTCAAAACTTTATGATACATTTTCTTGTTGTTTTTTCTCCTCATCATAACAATCATTTTTATCTTAACAAAGGATCTAAAGAAGTGATCCTTAAAAGTGGTAATTATCTTGCACAAACTCTATGAAATTATTTCTTTTATACATCCCCTTAATGTAAGATTTTCAAAAATAATTTATAAATATAGTATCATATATAAATACTATGATGTTATAATTGTTATGGTACAACCATTTTATACCTTAAATACATCCTATGAAATGCTAAAACATTGGTTGTGCGCACGTACGGCTTACCGTCTCTACATAGCGGTGTAAATAATTTTTTATTGCAAATTGGATGAATGGTTAAATTTTTTAAAATAAATTATATATAGTATATATATTAAATATTAATTAACATTTAATGATCAATAATTCATTACAATTATTTTTTCCCCTCTATCAAAAAATGAAGACATTGGTCCTGAATAAGTATGAAATTGTATCTCCATAAACGGTGTAATTCATTTTTATTCCTCTATCATTTTGAAGGATTGTAAATATAAATATATTTAATATATATTATATTTAAATAAATGTAATATTCTTGAGAATATTAAACTATGTTTAATGTATAAAGGCTTGGTTTACTAAATCAAAAAATACATGGAAAACGATGAAGTTACCACCTGAAACAATGATTATAACATTGAATTTATAATTAGCAGTTGGTAAAATTTAAGAATTAAATAATATAATGTATTATATATATTATTAATGTAATGATATATATGTTTGATAAATATAGATTAATAATATTAGATTTTAGAACATTTATAATTGACATAAATCCATATGTAAGGGTATCTAGTGTCATGTTCACAATTGGCGAGTCATATTATATATTCACCACCTGTATATTTTTCATGGTTTTTGTACTTAATCATTTAATATTTTTTCAATTAATATCTTTTTATAATGTTATTAAATGTATCATTTGACATTATATTATTTTAGGGGGCTTACAAATCAAAATATACTAAGGTTGTAAAATTTTATTTCACTATATCATCACTATTTAGGATTCGTTATGTTTATATCTCCAAAATAGAATATATCACTTTCTAGTCCATTTTTTATAAAAATGTTTTTAAAACACATTTTATAATTCTAGATGTATTTTCTATTTCAATATTTAACCTTATTTTTTTATTTTACATACTATTTTAAAGGAATCCACCTATAATTTTTTATATAAGGTACATTTTTATTTTTCCTACAACTGTTTAAAAAAAATTATTTCCATACTTATTCAACATTAAATTAATTTTTAAATATTATTAAACACAGATTATTTAAATCCATACTAAAATATATACTTGTGTTTTAAATGAAATTTAGTTCTTTGTTCCGTGAACATTTTTTAGATTTTAATTTTTTAAAAGTGAAAAATTATGTTTCTCATGAAATATTCAAATAATCTATTTAATGGATATATATATATATATAATGATAATTTTTTTATTCATATGGTTAATTTTTACTCCAATGGTACCATTAATAATATATATTTTTATGATTATAATGAGTTTGAAATTTGATGTATTATATTTTTGATATTCACCATATTACTCTTCATAGTTAATGATTATTTATATTGATTGGTAAATTATTAACATTTTGTATGTTAGATTCAATATAGAATTTTTTATTGATCATGATTCACCCTATTCGTATTATAAATTCACTAGTCTCATTATGTTTTTGGTATAGACTATTACATCCCTTTAATTCATCAGTAAGGCTCACAAGATAATCTATATTGTATTTTGGTCAAGGCCTTACCTATTAACATAAATACCAAAGAACAAGGCTATAATAGTATTAGATGTATTGAAAAAATATTTGATAATATGATTCAGATATAAAACATTATTTATTAAATTGTTTGGCATTAAAATATTGATATTGAATGTGATTATATGATTAGTTTGAATATATATTGTTTTGTTCGATTATCATGTGATGATTTATATGGAATTGTTTTATAATAATTTATTTATTCTATTTTTTGAATGTTTTATTTACTAAATTAAATTAATGTTATTTATTTACATTTACATAATATTTATGCTTATATATTCATCATATATTCTAAAGTACTCATACCATTACTATGAATTTACCCTCATCCCTTGATTATACATCCTTTATATTGAATTTCTATAAGTTTAGTAAAATTAAAATGAAGGGATATTATAAAGGGAATATTTGTTTACACAGTGAAAATGATGTTATATATTTCATGTAATTAATTATAATGTTTTATTCAAGTTTATATCCAGTTGTATAATAATACCAAACTATTCGATCTATCACGATATGATTACATAATTTATTTCTAATATATAAATATAAAAACCTTCTTTGGGCTACTAGAGATGGGGTATTTAAAATTTTTATACTATATATAAATAAATATATAATATTCTAATTCAAAACTTTTATGTAAATTAAAAAATGAAGAAATTTATTGATATCCATAAATTTAATAATTATTGTTTAAAATTAGTATTTCATTTTTTTATATTAATGTCATTATTTTCAAAAATATCTAAAATATATTAATAAGAGTTTTTGTAGTTTATATAATATTTAAAAAACAATTATTTTAATATTTAATATTTTTTAAATATTATTTGAATTTCTAAAATGTTATTTAATGTTCATATATTTCAACTAAAAGTATTATCGTCAAATAAAAGTAATATATAACGAAAATATGATGTATGTAATATTATAATTAAATATAATTTTATTAAATTATTTTTATTATGGATTTCCCACATGTTTTTTGAAATTTTAATGTGCATCTATTTTCTTATTTTTGAATTTCTCATAACTAATTATCTATTATCTATATTTATAAAATGTTAGTTTATTTAGAATATTTACAAAAATACTCATAGACCTAAATTAATTTTATTTCGAATAAATTAATAAATTATGTTAAATTTATCTACAATGTTTAATTAATGTAACATAAATGAACATAGTATGGTACATAAAATATAAGGTATTTAATTTAGTTATCTTCTTCCTTGAATTTTTATATTATTTTGTTTTATTCTAAATTTATAGGGTTCTAAAATATTACATGTTTTAGGGGTTTTTATTGTTTAAGAATCAATGTCTCTAATTACTATTAAACTGTTTTAGTCATTCTTAGGATGAAATTATCCTTTGAATTTGGTTATATCGTATTTATAAAAAAGTATATGTTGAACATCCCTCACAATATGCATGATTTTTAGGCACATTATATTCATATTATTCTAATCCACTATAAGAAACATTTTAAAAATGCTATTATGTATGATAAATTTATGTTTTCGTAACATTATTATATTGTAATATTTTTTAATAACACAATGTGTAGGTTATTTTAAGAGTTTAAGATCAATATATTTTTAAAATAATATATTATTTTTAATAATATTTATTTTTTGTATTAATAATTTATAATCATTTATAAGTATACTCACAGTACATGGGATAAGATGTCGAGATAATAGAAATGAATTTAAAATTTTATTTTCTAAATCACTTTCATAGATAACACTTATCAATATATTTATTATAATAATTCATTGGTCATTCCAAATATGGGTTCCCATAGATTAAATTTTCTATGGAAATGGAGTTCTGGGTGGCCATAAAATCACTATTTTCACACATCTCGTGTACGATTTTGGTCATACATAGATGAAAACCCCAAATAGAATTAGTATTTCAAAGGAATACTTTTTGAGATAATATTTATGGTTTATTGGAAAAAATTAGTCGTCTCATATATTGATGATTCATATATTATATAATTGATACTATAGTTTATTTAAATAACTATATAATAGGATACTTTTTTTTGAAAATATTTTTTATTTAAATTTGTATTATGTCCCATTGATTAATATGATTTTATTTAACGGGATAATCATTATAGTTGGATAAAAAATAATAACAGACAATAAATAAATGTAAAAAATAATAATAATATGATAAATTATTTAATTAAGGGTAAAAATATTTATCAAAATTAAACAAAAAATTGATATATATTAAAGTAATAAAAGAGGTTAATGGGAAAAATTTATATATTAGTATAGAAATATATGTCAATTTTCATAATTAAGAAGTAATTGTATATGTGTTAAAGTAAAATCATCATAGTTATGTTATAGTTGATGTTTTTCAACAAGTTTATTTTGATTCATCATAGAGATAAATATATATATGATATATGGTTGAAACTATTTTATTTGATTTAATTTAAATTATTGAAATTTTGTCTCTAGTCTTGTATTTAGTTAGATTGTAATCATAAATAAAATGGAATTTCTATAGGTATTTTTTAGTTACTAATCCTAATTAATACTTAACTAAAAAATTAATATAATATTTATTTTTGAAATATTGAGGTTTTTTATAAATTTTTAACCATTTTCCTCAATATTTGGTAGATAAATATGTATTATTCGAGTGGGAGAGGCTATAATATTGTTGTGAAAAAATATATGTGATACATTTTAATCCACAAAAATATAATTTTTTCATTTCAATAGTAAAAATAGTTTATTGAAAAATATAATAGGTTTTCATATGAAAGGGTATTTGAGTTACAAAATCAATATATTTTTATTAATAGTCAAATGATAAAAAAATATACTTTTTATTTATTAATAATATACAATAATTCTAAAGGTATGGTATTGAAGAAATTTATATAGTTAATATAAATTATGATGCATATGTTTTGTTAATCAAGTTGGTAAATACAATGAAATTCTTAATGCTCAGATAATCCTTGATTAAATTTTTACATTTTTTATATTACATAAAAAATAATATAATTTATTTAGTAATATAATGTTTTTATGAAGAAAATGAGATGTTTAATTTGATACACATTATTCTGATTGAACATATATTATAATATGATTAAATATTATTGACTTATAAAATTATTTAAATCTTGGATATATTTATTTTTAAAATATTTCTATTAGAATATAATTAAATTAATCCCTAATAAATTTTGGTGGAAATTTGATAAAATAATATAAAAATTTAAAAATAATTTCTTATGGAACATGGGAATCTTATGTAAAATATCATATATGAATTTAATATTTATTCCAAATTTATAATGATAATTAAATGAGTAACATTTAAATTTTTTACCAATTGGTCTCAAATAAACAATTCTATTTAATTTTTCAATGATTTTTATCATTACATTATGAAGTGTTATATGTTAAAAATTGTATTTATATCATGTCAACATAAAAAAATTTCACATTATAATATTAAAATATTATATTCATTCAATTTAACTTGAGATAGTGAGTCATATGATCAATATTATTAAATCATTCTTTCATTATATATAGTACACTTTTAAATTGATTATTATTTATTTTTATTAGATTGTTTTATTGTTGTATATAATTTATTAAATAAAGATGTATTTATTTAAGAAAAATAGGTAATCAAAAACTATGCATCTCGAGAGGTCTATAACACTATAAATTTTTATAAGGGAATTTTTTGTTAGTTTTTTCAATATTCATTATTATGTCTGATAGTATAAAAAATAAATCTTTTTATACATATGTAAATAGATATATTTTTATTATTTAATATTAGATTCATATATATCATGAGATGTTATGATAATTATACTCTAAATGAATACCCTTGAGACATTTGATATTTATTTTAATGAAGGATTATTGAATGTTTAGATTAAATGTTAATGTTATCCTGTTTATGAATTTGAAAAGAAATATAAAAAATATAGAGAGATAAAATAATTTCAATATTTTTTTATCACCCATTGAGTATATCACATTAAATTTCTATTGTGGAACCAATTTTATAATGTTTTAAGAGGCCATTGAATAAATTGGAAAATTCCATACGCAAAGAAATTAGGATTCATTGAATCTATAAATCTTATAAATCATGCATAGCATCAAGTATTCCAATGTCACTATTATTTTCCTCACAAAAAAAGTCACACATCTTGTTTATATCCATTAATGGTTTTGAAAGTCTATATTCCAAAACATTATTTAGTTCATCTGAACACACTAACCAATGGTTCTTACATGCCATGTGTAGTTTCAGTATTGTTCCCCATATTCCTGAACTATCACATATGACCCATTAGTATATATGAGTAATTAACACACTATAATATGTATATAAACTATATTTATGTAAATAGTGTACCCCATAACACCCATTCATTTACAAAAAAAGTGTCCATGGGTTGACATGTTATGAATAGATTAAAAAAATTAACAAGAAAGACTTCAAGGTAAAAACCATGCACCCAAGTATACCAAATGTCTCTCAAGTCATTTTATATTATATAAAAATTAATAATAAATTATAACCAATGGTACATGATTATTTATAAATTTTCATTCCCAAAAAATTTGTAATAACCACTTTATCCATGTATTAGTAGACCTAGTCTGATGAAATGAATAAATTAGATATTAGAAGGAAATAATTATTATAATTAACTCATCCTTTCAAAAATACACATTAGGGTTTCAATTAGATTATAATGACTAAATACTCCCACTAGGGAATAAATTCACATTTACAAGGCATCACGATGGTTATATTGATTCAAATTTCATATAATTGAGCCCATTTGTACTAATGATAACCATTAATCTCATTAATCCCAACACTCCTAGTCCTAGTATGGTTTTTACTATCTTCTCAAATAGATGGGTTTTTCAACAGCACCATTTCCATACCAATTTGAACTACCTATCATAGTCGCCTTCCTGGAGTAAATGTAACCCGTCCACACTAATGTCATAAATTTTCGTTCAGAAAAACTCATGTTTGCATGAAAACCATTAAATGATTAATCTATCTACATAACAACTAAAACCACTTAATATACATGAATATCCCACTAGTAACAATCTAATTCTCACTTTAGTTTTTTCATTATATTGATAATTGGAATTTAATATCCATTAAGAGATCCCCAATGGGTATAACATTACATCTGATAAACTCATTGGGTTGAAATCAGTCATGCACCCCTATAATATTGAGGATATATCCATTAATAGAACTCATGTGAGCTATCCTATCATTGATTACCCAATAAAAACATAATTTTATTTTCAAATAACTATATTTCAACCAAACAACTCATTTACATATTCTGTTATTATTTTTGGGTTCATTAAATGAATAAACTACCAATGTGTTCTCCATCCTACTTAAGACTAGTCCCACATCATTATGACCATCCGTGATTGTTAGATGATGAAAATTCATTAAATCATTAGTCCCACACCAAAACACTAATGTTAAATATTTCTTATAAGTTAATTAAACTTTTCATTGATATATGTATAATAAATCATATAAATGATATAGTTACCCAAGTCAATTTAAAAAAATTACCACCCATTTATAATAAATATGAAATAAACAAATCCTAAATAATTAGAGTCATGGATTCATTAAAATAGTTGAGAAATAATGATTCTAGATTAAAATAAAATTAAAATATAAATTCTATTCATTATAATTATATCACAAATTCCATTGATCTCTTAATAATGTGTAGGATAACATACATATGTCATAGATAAAATGGTTGTGATAAAAACAAATAATGTGAATAAACATAATATAGATGCATATAATTCATGGATTAGTATATTAGATTGATAATTGGGTTTATATTTGGAAATTTCAAAGGATTATAAGATTCTATGAGATGTGGTGGTGATGGTGGAATTTAATAGTGGGGAAGAGATTTGTTTTGGAATATTATATTCAATTATTAATTATTTTTTATCATTAATACAAAAGTTGAGAAATATTGATAGTATATATAGTAAATGATGAATATGTGTTTCGAATATTGGAGGCATATATCACTACTTAAAAAATTAATTAGTTAATAAAATTATAATTAAAAATATCATATTTTATTATATTTCAATGTTCACCTAAAATTATATTATTTTATAAAAATACTGAATAATTAACCCATATCATATTTCTATGTGAGTGTTCTAAATATATAATAAATTATATGAAAATAATTTCTTAACTATGAAAAATTAAATTTTTTTTCTAAAATTAACTGATCGGAAAGTAAAATTTTAAATATACTATCATTATTATGACCCATTGAAATATTACTTATGTTCTAATTATATTATAAATATAACAAAACATAATAGTAATTTTTAACACATATTTTGAATAAGAATTTTATTTTCAGTATTTAATATTTTATAAAAATTAATGTAAAACATATATATTATACAAAAATAAAAGAAAATTATTTATCATTATTAAAAATTAAATTTAATTGTATCATATTATAGATTTACCATATTTTCATTTTATAAGATATATATGTATATATTAACATTTAAATAGGTTAATATATTAATCTATATTAAAGTTTATTATTTCTAACTACTAGATTCATATTCTAGTAGTATGATATTTTATGTACATATTGATTCCCAATTTTTATGGGTACATACTATTTAATTTATTTTTAATTAACATATAGTATATCTCAATGTAAAATTTATTTTAATTTTAAATATTAATATATATATTCTATCATTATACTTCAGTTTTACAATGTTTTTCATGTGTATATTCATTATTGTCAAACCATCACATCAAAATTTTCATATTTTTGTTTTATTATTTTATAATTTTCAATCCATTTTAATATTTTTAATATTATGGTAATATTTAATTTATAAATTAAATTTTATATTTATTATAATAATAAGTATTAGTATTTCCATGTAGTTATTTTTCATTATATAATATTACATTACAAAATAGGATATAATTATATAAGAAGAAAAATTATACAAATGGACTTTTGTGTCAGGAAGTTATTTCAACTTATTGATTTTCATCATATAAATTTCATTTCAAACATGTAAAATATTATTCTAAATCAATATGATTTCATAAATATTCCCATGTCACCACTTATAACATATATTTTCATAGATGTTTGTTGAATACATGAGAATTATATTATTAAAACATATGTATCTATAGTACACGATCAAAACATGATCATAACCATAAAAGATAAGCTCTTCAATTTTAGTGACATATGAATTATGTTCATGTGAAGTATCTTGGATGTACTTTCTTATGATGGTGACATGTATAAAATCAAGTACTTGAGGTATGGTTGGATGAAAAAATAGTCATTATTCCACAACTCTGATGTGACAATGAATCTAAATTTGGATGATGTACCTAGTATGAATATTTCACTACATCCCAAATGTCAATTCTCAATTATATGGTGATTTTTTAGAAATAATTTATTTATTAAATGATATACTGGGTCTCATTAACTATTGTTAAAATAGATCCTCTATAAAAAATTACTTTCCATATTTTCTATTGAATTTCTATTCTGTTTTCAATTATTATCTTCATCCATTTCATTACCTAATTTATGTGTTCACCGTCATTATAAAATAATGCATGTGTTTTAAATATGTTCCCACAATGAGCTACATATCGATAGATTTAGATTCTAGTGCGAATGCAATTTTTTTGAATATAAACTAGAAGAATATCTATATCTCATTTTCCTTTAGTGTCCATCATGTAAGGTATAAAAATGTATTCAAGTGTCTAGATATTATGCTCAAATTTGGATTTCGTTTTTGTATCATAGACTATACAGATTTATAAATAATTGAATATATAATGTTGTATACATTCAAAAAAATGGACATAAACCTTGGATCTCACTCTGATACGATTGATAATGGGGTTCTATGAAGTATCCCTACTACTATGGTGTATATCCATTCATGTTTTTCAAATGACATATACAATAAAATAGGGATTAAATGTGTAGTATTTATATATTGATCATCTATAAACCATTTTCATCATTTTTTCAAGATTTTCCCATGCAACTAATGTTAATTTACATTGTGATGTTTTCACATTTCTATATCGGTATGGGTGGTGTTTTCCTCATCCCAATGTAATTTTTCATTTTAATATTAACTTATTGATATAATAAGAATATTATGTAATATAAATATACATCATTGATTATATATTCTTAAAAAATGTTCAATTAGAAAATTATATACATCATCATGATCCCTATCTATATGTTGATTGTCAAAAGATTCATTTTTAATAACTACTTCTCTATATATTGGATTGATAGTCATAAATTGTCAAGAATCAAATCATACTATGCATTATTAATAAATATTAAATTCGATATATTATTTATTAAAATAAAATTTCCCTATTTATATATTTAGTTATCACATGTTTGATCATTCATTAACATATTCAACCTGAATATATGATAAAACATTTTAGATTAGTAAGAGTTTTCTTCTTCCATTTTAAGTTTAATTTATTTAATTTTTATGTACAAGAAGATTGGATCCCAGTACGTCCTTATCAAGGATAATTATTCATGATTCTTCATACATATTTCATATATACCATTATTTTTCTGTATAAGATAGTAATAGTTTGAGCTGTATTAACAATTAGTACACTTTAACTATCAACAGTAGACCATATTAATATATTTCAATTTGATTGTGGATTTGTGGATATTATCATCTATAACTATTTCATATATATATATTAAAATATATGTAATGTCACCATATCATCAATTTTATGGTTACATAAGAAATATATTTAACATACATTGGGTAGTTCCACTCAGGATCATTCTACATCCACAGTGAATATTCTATCACATTTTCCTTTGTTTTCAATATATGACTAGATTCCTTCATAGAACATCCCTATATTCTATAAAAATATACCCTATTGAGGGTAGTGTATGTCTGGGTGTTATGATAAACATTTTTCTTAATTAATTAATACACCCATTATTTTCACAAACCACTATAAAATTTAATCGCTTACAATATTTTTTGGCCAATATGAATGAATATTATGATCAGTTTAATGAATATCATTGTTAAATCAATTATATTCTTGTAAAACTATAGATATATATTACTTGTAATTTTTTAGGCCACTCCATAATTTCCATTAGAATATAATGGTCCCCAAATGTCACTTATATTCTGATAAAATTCCCTAACAGGTTTATTTCCACTATCATTGACACGGATTTACTATTCTTTCTACTGCACTTTTCGTTTAACTTTGTAATTACCATCATATCCAAATTCTAATCTTGATCATCCATGAAATAATATTATATAAAAATATCATTTATAAAAACAAAAAAAATATTATTCAATATATTCTATAAACGCAATATTTATTATGTATATAATTATTTTTGGAGAAATAGTGAGCCTAAATAAAATTACTATAAACTCATTGTGTTTATTCTTTTTTCGAACATCAGTATTTGAAAATTATTCATTCTTCATCATTAATTATAGATATCATGATAGATGTTCCACCATAAATAAATTTTGGCCCCACATAGATAAATTAATAGTTAATCATTACATTGTTGGGGATACATTTTATTTATAGTGATTTTTTAGATATCAAAATAATCAATGTAAAGGTGAATTGACCTTCCATTATTCTAGATGAAGAACCCATGGACACCCAATTATGATGAAATTGGATTTTTAAAACCCTCTCACTAAATATATTGTAAGTTATTTCTTAGTTCATCCAACATAATAGTACCCATTCTACTTGAAGTCTCTAATATTTTCATACATCCAAGTACATGTTTAATTTATAACTCAACCTCTTGGTCATAAGGAATTCCATGAAAAAATTAAAGAATATATATTTTTAATCCCTCAAAATGGGAAAATATTGAAACTAAATTATAATTTGTCTATGTCATTTTGCATATATATACATTCTCATACGGAAAAAATATTCATAGAATAGAAAAAATTACATGATATGAAATAAAATTTAGAAACTTATTCATATGGTATCATAAATGGATTATTATATAACTTTATTCTGATTGATTCATTTTTTAATCAATTCCAATATCTAAAATTATATATTTTACTAGACTAGTTTTTTCAATTAAACAATATCAATCAGATAACTACCAACATAGAATGATTAAATTGTAAATTCCATGTAAATACTATCTTATGTGTCCCTTGGTTTCAAACTATGTCATATATTTTAATTTTGAATTTTCATCTGACATAAAGATCTATTGATTTCATTAATAATGGTTCATAATGAGTTTTTGCATCTACCAAATTATATCCCCTAGTACTATAAATGTTATTGAATATTAAGGCTTATTTTTTTCTATAATTGATGATTAATTTTATTCCCAATTCCTAATTTTCACGGTTATTTTTTCTTTTATAACATTTCCATATTTACATCCCCCTTCATTATATGGAATTGGATATTGTTTCATATAAACCACTTGATATAAACATCACACAAATTTATCATTATTTTCTTATAAATATAATATTACTTTGTGTTCCCACTATGTTTTTATATTCATAATATAAAACTAACAATATATTTCTCTAATTCTATGTATTGTAACCCATTCTACTTTTAAATAATATTTAATGATTTATAAAATAAATATAAAATTAAAACAACCCACATGTCGATAAACGTAGTTTTTTAAAAAAAATAAGTACATAAAAAATAAATAAGAAACTAAAATACAAAATCTTTATTTAATTCTAAAATATGAATTCATAAATCCATTTTATCTTCTATAACTGCATAAGATAACATCTCGAATATAGTGATTAATGGGGTAGTCTAAGAAAACTAGTTAGTAAATATAAATTATAACGAATCATATCAATTGTGTCAAAAAACAAAAAACACAATAAATGAAATGGGTCATGAATAATCAGAACGTAGAATACAATAAAAAACATGGTTGGAGAAGATCATTTATTCATGGGAATATAATAAAAATATAATTCAACAAATCATCATATGTCAATGATAACTTCCAAGAAAATATAACATTGGGATATAGTCTAGTCATAGAATAAATTTACTCAACAATCACATATATATCACCTCACGAGACATAAATAACAAATTCATTGGAATACAATCTTAGTTCACATATCATAATTTGTAGATAAATTTTTTTTAAAAAAAAATTACATATGAACAATTAAAAACATAATAATTAAACATTTATAGAAATGGGTTTTATAATTCATCCTTAATAGTAAAAGGAAATTTCATAACGATTAAAATGACTTGTATGAATGTAAAATTTAGTATATACATCTATTAATAAAAAGTATAGTCTCTAATTTTTTGTTTGTTGAAAAACATCTTGATCTGGTGTAAATAATTATACATAGTGATTAATGTTCAAAATTGTGTTCTAAAGAATTATTTAAGGAAATTATAACAATGAAAATTTTTATTTTCCATTGAAAATATTATTCAAAAAATACTGGTTATCACTAATATATTTAATTTTTTTAAAATATAGTAATAGTTATTTAATTTATATTCTAATGAATGAATTTTAGGAATGACCATAAGGGATTTCTAAACCCATCCATGGATGGAGTTAATGATATATATACATTAAATATAAATGTTTTAAAAACTATATTAATTTTAAAAAATAAATATGAGATGAAATTTTTGTTAGATATAGAATGGGTTCAACCCAAAAAATATGGTGGTCCGGATAGATGTCATAGCTTTTATAGGAAAAAAAATTTAACATGAAATTATCATTCTAGATAATAAAATTCTATTAAATAATTACAAAATTCATAAACTTATACATTTTTATTTTATTTAATATAATCGTTTTTATTATTTTTAATAATTTAATATATTTATATTTTTTGTTTTTGTTTTTCTGAAGGAATTAGTTTCATTGTTCAAATGTTGGGTCATTTTTGAGAAATAATTAATGATAATGTAAAATTGAAATGCTACTATAGATGAAGTACAATATTTTATTAGTGTCCTAAAAAAAATTATATTTTTCTAGAATATTTATATTTTATCTGACATATGGACAATTAATTTAGTAAATTCAATAATGTTATTTAGTTTCTTTATAAAGGTGTGATTAATGAATATCTTTACCTTGATTCATTTTCTTCTATTGAATGATAGTGAATTTACTCTATAATGTGCCATAAGTTTTAATGTATTTATTATAATATTATTAATAAATAATAATATTTTTTTGACCATTTTGAATGTGGTGGAGAAAAAAGATTTCATTTCTCGTGAAAGTGGTGGTAAATCAATTATGGTGAACACTTACTCAGTTTAATAAAAAATTGATATTTTTTTAGAATATTTAAATTAAAGTAAAATAATAACATATTAATTTATTAATGTTACTTAAGTATTTTTTTTATGTGTATGGAGAAGATATGGGTGGGGTAGAAGAGGAATATAATTGAATGTGGATAGCTGTAACATACCACCTCCCTTGGTTGTCACCTCCTAGGTTACCACATAATAATCTATGAAATGTACTATGGTGATATGAGATGAAAAAATTCATGTATAATAGGATTAGAAAGATAATTGGGATGAAATTTGGAATTGTTAATGTATTATAAGATTTTATGAGAATTGGATGTGAGGGGAGAATTTTTCAAAGGATTAGAGGGGATTTCATAATATTATTTACATTTATTAATTATTATTTATCGTGAATACCCAATGTGATAAATATTTTTACTAAATAATGTTAATGATGAATATGCGTTTGAAATATTGAGGACTTATATCAACACAAAAGTAATTAAATAACAATTTAAATTATAATTTTAAATATCATATTTAACTTGATTTCAATTTTAACTGAAAATTTTACATCTTTATGAAAATACCAAAAAATTACAACATTTGATTTTTCTATGTGTCTATTTTAATATTAAAAAAATATATTTTTTTTTCTAAATATTAAAATTTTAATCTTTATTAAATTATTTAATTGAAAATTAAAAATTTTAAAAATATGGTCAACATTCTGACCCTAAAATTTAAAATATTCTCATAAAATTATATTATAAATATAATAAAAAGAAATATAATATTATTTTTTATTATAAATTTATTTATAGGTATTTATTTTTTACTTTATAAAAATGAATGTAAATCATATATGTTTTACAAAAATAATGGAATTTTTTTTTCATTTAATAAAAATTAATTTAATTATATCATGTTATATATATCTCATATCATAGTTTTATAAGATACATTTGTTTGTATTTAAACTAACATAGGGTAATATATTATTCTATAGGCTAGTTTATTATTCCTACCTGTTAGATTATTATTCGTATAGTAAGATTTTTTATATTTATATTTATTCTTATGTTTTGATGAAGACCAAATATTTTATTACTGATTAATCAACATATAGGTTCTCTAATGGTTATATTTTTAAAAAATTAAAATATGAATATTTATATTCTATAATTGTGTTTCATTTAAATAGTGTTGTTCATGAGTACAATAATTCTTGTGGATCTAGCGTTTCCCAATTATCATATTTTTGTTTCAATATTTTCTCTATTTCATCCAATATTAATATTTTTAATTTTATGGCCATATATAAATTATAAATTTAATTTTAAATTAATTACAAAAAAATTATTATTATTATCATTTGTAAATTTTTTTATTTAATATTTCATTTCCTAATATGATATAATTATATAAGATTAAAATTATAATAATGAAATATTGTTCCTTAAAATTATTTTATATAATGAATGTTTATCCTTGAAATTTCATTATACACACTTAATATATTAAGATATTTCCATATCATTTCATAATATTTCCCATTTCACCTTGTCATTGTTTTTTTCTCACAATAGTACATTGACTATGTGAGTTTTCATATTGTGTAGAACTATGCATCTATAGTCCAAGAACATTACCTGATCGTCACTGTAATAGACATCATATTCTATTTGAATCACATAGGAACTCAGTTCTAATGATGTATCTATAATGTAAATTCGCATGATAAGTACCTTTAAAACATCAGGTACTTGAGATAGGGTTGGTTTCATCATTAGTCAATATTTCACAACATTGATGTGATCAAGAATATCAGTTTGTATAATGTACCTAGGACATATCATTCAATACATCTCAAATATCATGATTTAATCATATAAAGATATGTGGTGGAACAATTTCACTATTACTATAACCACTAGGGAACATCAGATATTATCAACAAATCACGTCTATCAACTTTGAGTTTTTTTATTCTTTATGGAATTTCGATGTCCTTTTCAATAATTTTTTTCATCCATTTCATACACTAATTATTGTGTTCAAGAACATCATTTTATCATTCATTTGTGCATGTATTTCAATAATGAGCTACATATCAGTAGATTTGGTTTTACGAGTGAAGTAAATTATTCTTTGGGAACTAAACTAAATAATATATAGATCACATCATCTTTTAGTTTCTATCATGTAATCTATAAACAAGTATTCATGTGTCTAGTTAATATGATAATATTTCCTTTCAGTTTGTGTGTGATAGTATATAATGTTTTTTATATCATTGATAATATCATGTTATATACATTCATATAAAATGGGGATAATCCTTGGATCTCAATTAAATACAATTGAATGTGGTGTTACACATAGCATTTCTATTACTATGGTGTATATCCATTCATTTTTTTCAAATTAAAAGTCCTCTTAAATAGAAATGAAATGATCAGTAATTATATGATGATTAACTTGAATCATGTTTTCATTATTTTCATCTAGATGTATTCATGAAGCTGATGTTAATTTTAATGGTCTGGTTTTTCCATTTACATGTTATAATGGGTAATGGTTTCATCATCCGCGTAGTATTTTTCATACTAGTATGCTTATATTGATGTATCAAGAAAATTATTTTATCTACAGAGATGTCATTGATTATTTTTTCCAACCAAATTGTATATTGGTAATTTTTATTCATCTACTTCATCAATGGATAGATGTTTATGGTAAACCAAAGTGTTTTTTTCAGTAACTAATTATCAATATCATGATTTTATGGTACACCTTGTCATGTAACAAATCGTACTAATCTTTATTAATAAAATTAATATTCATCAGAATATACTATTATAATAGATTATAGAAATTTCTATATTTACACATCAATTATTTGAGCATTCTTTCAATTCTCTAAAAGGTATAGATTAGAGTACATTTTATGTCGGTCATAAATTTCTACTTATTTTTAAAATTTCATGTATATAATTTTTATGTATAATATGATTGGATCCATCATTGATCTTATCATGAATAATGATTTTGGATCCTTCATACATATATCATCTACCATAATATTTTCCTTTAAAATATTGTAATGTACTAAGTGGAAATAACCATTGGTAATATCTAACTATCAATAATAGACCATATTAACTTATATCAAATTTAATATGTATTTAAAGATTGTGTGATCTGTAACTATTTAATATTAATTCAAATATTTATATTTTCACCAAATCATCTATGTGAATATCACTGAAGAAAAATATAAATAACCCATTTGTTAGTTCCACTTATAATGATTAAACATACTTGGGGAATATGTTATTACTTTTTTATATGTTATCAATACATGACCCTGTACCTTTTTTTGATGAATCATGATATTCAATTGGAGTATCCACTCTTGAGTGTACTGTATGTCCGGGTATTATGATAATAATATTTTTTTATTCATTATATCTCTCTTTACATACATCAACCTTGAAAAAAAATTCTTTATGAGATATCTTTTCTAATATGAATGAAAATTATGATAATTATATCCAAAATCGTAGGTAAAACATTGAAATTCTTAGGAGACAATAGATCTCTATTGAAAGTGTTTGCCTGTGAAACTCCCAAATTTCCATTAACATATAAGGGTCCCCGTATATGAATTATCTTTCAACAACATTACTCAAAAAGGGTATTTCCTCTATCAAGAAAACATATTACTATTATTTTCACAATTCATCTCCTTTCACTATGTTATTACCATAGTATCCAAATTCCCATCATGATCCTCTTTTAAATTGGAGTATATAAATATATCATGTATAATTTATACAATATTTTATGAAATATATTCTATGAATACACAATTAATGTTGCCTATAATTATTTTTGGAGCATTACTGAGCCCAAAGTGAATCACTATGAATTCATTATGTACATTAATTTTTCAAAATTTAGGCTCAGAAATAGCATCTTTTTCCATCATTAACAAGCTATATCATTACATATGGTCTACAATTGAGATATTTTGGGCCCCATATAATGGATTGAATAAATAATAATTACATGGTTTGATATAGATTTTATTAATTGTTATTTTTAGAGTTATTTATAATCAATATATAAGGGCATTTTCATGTATTTCTCATTGATGAATAGGAACGACACGTCCTATAGTAGAGAAATTGGGAATTGAAAAACCTCTCACTCATTCTGTCTTCAGTCATTTCATGGTTCATATAACTCAATTATATTCATGCTATAAAGAGTATATTATAGGGTTATAGATCCAAGTGCGTGTTCAATTTATAACTCAAAACCTAGATCATGAGGAATTCCAAGAAACACTTCCGGGAATATATCTTCATAATCCCTCACAATAGGAATATATTAAATCTTGATAATTTTATTTTAAAATAAATTTTAATATATATTCATTCCCATTGGGAAAATACATCAATACATTTGAAGAATATTCTAATGTATATTTATCCCCCTTGTACCACATTTATATAATCAGATGACAATATTGCATGTTAAGTGTTATCTCCCTCTCTGAACAGTTAATGTAAACATTATTTAAGGATAGCCAATGAATTGTCAATATTTCATCACATTATCTATATAAATTATGTTTTGATATAGGGAGTTCAAATCCATATAAATTTATTTTAGTGGAGTTATATAAAATAGAGGAAAAAAAGTCAATTTTATATTATCATTGATAGAGAAACACATATCTATTGAGGTGGGTTTTTCAATATTTCCACTAGATACCAATTATATGAAATATTTTAAAAAAAATATTATTTTGATCTCATAAATGGATAATAATATATTTATTTTTTTATTGATTCTTGTTCTAATCATTCCAAAAAAACTAAAATTATATTATTTATATAATAATTAATCTAATAAAACCAGATTAACAAGATTACAAAAATCATAGGGAGAATAAATTATAAATTTCAGGTAAATACTAACATATGTATTCATAGGTTTGAGTCAGTCTCATATATTTTAATTTTACTATTTGGATTTCTAAACTAAAAATATATTCAATTATATAAAAATGGCTTGTAATGATTTACTATATTTATCAAATTATTTCTTCTAGTACTCTCAATGTATATGAATATCACGCCCTCCTTTTCATTCACTAAGTAATAATTTATTGAATACCAAATTAATAGATTTTAGGGTTATTTCCCACTGTTATAAAATTTTCAAGTCCACATCCACATGCAGTATCTGGAAAATATAATTTTCTTTTAGAAACTACTTGATCTATACTTCACAAATATTACTAGCTGTTTTCATATTAAAATATTTTCACTCAGTGTTCTCATTAAATTATTATAATCATCAATTTAAAAATAATAATACATTTCCTTAACTGAAACTATAGTGACACATCCTACTCATACATAATATTACATGATTTATATCATAAATAATATGTGAAAACATCTCATAGGTCGAGTGGATTAATTATTTTTAAAAAAAAATATTTTTCTAAACTATAAATATGAAACTAAAATACAGAATAATTATTTAATTCTAAAAAATGAACTCTAATAACTGTTTCAGCTTCTATCAATGCATAAGATAAATATTGGAATACATTGATAAATGAGGTGGATTAAAAAACTATTAAGTGGATATACATAATATCAAAGCATATCAAGTGAGCCAAATTGAATAATGTCATGTAATAAAAGAAATGGATCCTAAATTAATCACAACCTATAGAAATATAAACCACATGGAATTAGAAGAACAATGAATCATAGGAATGTGGTTACAATATAACACATTTCATAAATATATGTCTTGGATAACATCCAATACAATTTCACATAGGTATACAGTCTAATAATGGATTACATTTACTCAACAATTCAATAAATATCATCGCATGTGACCTAAATATACTCAATTAATAGGAATAAAATAATAGTGTACTAATAATAACATGTATAGTCTATTTTAAAAAAAAGGAATCCTAACAAACAGAGTAACCATAACAATTACCCAAGGGAAAAATGGGTTTCATAATACTTCCTTATATAATAGAAAAATACATTTTATAATTATTATAAAGATAATTATGAATATAATAATGTTATATAATTATATAAATAATAAAGTATAGTTCTCTGATTATTTTTTCAATTGAAAAGTATCTTTGGAATGTGTACATAATTATTCTTATAGATCAATATTCTAAATTATTTTTTATGGAATCATTTTATGAAATATTATCAAAGGAAAAAATGTATTTTTCATGGAAAATAATATATAAAAAAATAATCTTTATCTTTAAGACATTCCATGAATTGATGAAATTATTTGTTGGTATATATAGTTTATAAAATTGTTATAGAAATCAATTAAGGGATAGAAATTTTATCACTAATCGAGATTGATTTTAAAGAATGATTTTGTGAAATGAAAGTAAGGAAATTATAACCCTTAAAAACAATGGTGAATAAGAGTAGATTATATTTAAGACACATATATAGAGAATTCGAAATCATTCCACGACATAAAATATATAGACAATGTTATTTACAAATGGAAACATCACAACCCAATGAAAATAGATTTGGTCAAAAAGATCTCTTTCCTTATTTATGAAAACATTCAGCACAAGTAATAAACATCAAAAATAATAAAATTACAGACATTATTATATTTATTATGAAACAAATACATAAATAATTTATTTATAACAACATTGTTATATTTACTTTTAAAAAAATTCATTGTCCTTAATTTTTAGTTTCATTACTATCGTGCCCATACTTTTTATATTACTTATTTTATTATTTTTATTGGGCATCAGATAGTTCAGGTCGAGACCCGAACTTAAAATTTCTGAGTTTTATTCTGAAAGGCTTTTTTTTGCCTTTTCAGCGTTCAGTGCACTGCTGTCGAAGCCGCGTGACCTCGCTTGGGTCGTCGCGCGACCTTGCTCGGTTCTCTGCACGCCTGCTTGAAGTGCAACCAATTAAATAAATAAGTTAATAATAAAGAAATTAATTTTAAGGGAGATAAAATGAAAATAAAATTAAATAAGAAATGTGATAAATATTTAATGGTTTTTTTAATATTGGGGGGCTGTTAATATTATTATTATTATTATTTTTGACAGTGTTGGGAATATAAATTTTATTAAGTTATTAATATTATCATTACCATTTAATTGTTGTTATTATTATTAGTATTATTATTTTAATTGATATGACTTTTTATTTTTGGTTTTATTATTATCAACATGGTTTTATTATTTTAATTAATATTAACATAATTATTCATGTTCTAGTTTTATTATTATTATTATTCTTATTATTAGTTATTTTAATTTTTAGTTTTAAGTTTTTTTATATTTTTTTATTCTCTTTTTTTGGTAGGGTTTTCTTCCCCTTTTTTTCTTTTTGGTGTGTGTCGCGACCTGGGCTCCCCTTACGCCACACTGCCAGGTCTTTTCCTCAGCAGGTGCACTGTCAGCCTCCTCCTATTCTCCCTGTCGCGGCACCCCCTTTCCCCTTGGTCTCCACGCGCCGCCCATCTCCCTCGGCCTGCCTTGGACCACCGTCGCACCCCACCCCCTTCCCCTCTCTTCTTGTCGCGCCGCTAGAACCCCTCGCCGTCACCCAATCCTGGCCAGCCTGCTCCCTTTCCCAGCATGCGCCGCACCCACGAGCTCCCCTCACCCGCACCGTCCGACGGAACCCCGCTGGACCACCCCTCCGGTTCCCCCTCCTGTGACCGCCACTTCCCTCCTTCCTCTCCCATCCATAACCGCCCTCGCACCGCACCGTCTTTCCACCTTCTCCCGGCTCGGAACCCCGCCAACCCCCCCACTCCCATCCGACCTTCCTCCCTCCGGTTGGTTATTATTATTATTATTATTTTTCTTTTCTCTTGAGTTCTTGGCCATTCAGCGGGTTGATGAATCTTTATTGGTATATTTTAAATCCGTGTCTTGTTCGAATTCTTGTTTTAGGGTATAAATTGAGTTGGTTGTGATGCTAATTACTTACAATTGGTGTTTCGCACCCAATCTTGGAAGTCTCTGCGTCAAAGGAAGGTGATTTCGCATTTAACAATGTTTTGATGACTTAATTTTCTTCATAAATTAATTTAGCATAATATTTAATTAGTTTATTTGATGCGAATAATGTTTTTAGTTTCAGTTGATATGTGCATGTGATATAAGTGTGTTTTATGTGAAAAATTTATGTTGAACTAGTTATTTGTAGATTATAAATTATACAAATTGTGCTCTGGTTTAGCGTCAGTTTGTGTTGAGTCACAAAGGAACATTTGACTGCATTTTTAGTATTTTCGAGTCTTGCGGAATACCTTTGAGTTTGTTTCTTAATTTTTAGGTGTTATCAGGTTAGATTTTTAGGGTGAAGTTGGTTTAATTTTGATTCATTCGTCGATACTTGTTTCTAAGGTTCTTTTGCATTTTTTGTGGTGCGTTGGATGAGCAATTGGAGTCGTTCCCTAAATGTTGTGGAGTCTCCAACACCTAAGGTAGGTGGTTCGATGCCTTTGCATCATTTAGATAATTTAATTTGATTGTTTAGTTTAATTTAATATATTCTATGAATTAGTTTCATGGTGCGATCTATGTTTATAATGTTTTGGCATGTTCGTTTGATGAAAATTGGGTTTCCAAAATAGTATTCTTTTGTTTTCTATATGCGTGTTGTTGTATAAATGATTTTTTGTGTTTAATATGTTGTGAGAAAGGCGTTTTAAAAATAGATTGACATGTGTGCGTGATGACAATTGCACTCTTTGGAAATGGTTATGTTATTTTCCATTTCGATCCTGTTGTAGAAAATTTTAGAAGTGCTTAATAATTGTTTATAGAGTGCCAATGAGGTTTTAGAAGGGTCAATTTGTGAAATTGATTTTGTAATGGTTTCTTTTGAATGCGATATGTTTTATAAATTGAGGAATTGTTTATTTAAGTGTTGTTTTGAGTACGAAACAATGTTAAAAATGTTTTTGAGGGTTGTTTGGCAGGTGTGATAGGTGTTTCCAAGTTACTTTAGGTGTTTGGGTTTTTAAATAGATATTTTCAATGTATATGAATCACTTTTGGTGTGTTTTTCTTGTTGTGTACATTTGAAGTTGGAATGCAAAAATTTTTGAATAATGGAAAACAAGTTTTGACATGGTTACCTCGTGTATCAAGTTTTAAAGTGACGCCTCTATATAAAATCAAGCTAGTTTTGGTGTAAAGTCTTCTTGGTTTTTCTAGAAATGATTTCAATAATAACTCAAATGATTTATTGGTACATTTATATGACGCTAAAATGGTGCTTTGTAGGAGTTGAATATGCGTTTATTTTTAAAGTGGTGTATTTTTATAAAATGAGGCATGTCGTGTGCGTGTGTCTATGAAATAGTGCTTTGGTATGTAAATGGTGAGTTTTTTATGAAATATCTTGTTTTTTCTGCGATATGAGAAAGAAATATACTATGTGAATGTGAAACTTGATTGAGCACATGGGAAAACCCTGGGTATCTAGGTGGGCAGTCTAGAACTATTGTGCTAGTGAACCGGATGGGTGTCGTCCCGGTTTAACTTCGCTGGTTTGACGATTGCAACACTAACTAAACATATGATATCTGAGGGCTGTGGCCTTCTAAGCCACATGTTCTGAGTGTCATGGCCTTCTAAGCCATGTTTTCTGAGGGTCGTGGCCTTCTAAGCCATGTTTCACCGAGACACAAGGTTATAGGGTCCCACTCGAGCTAGATGACCCTTAGGGGATTTACCCATATGCTCTACCATATTTGGTGTGGTGCCTTCCGTCGGCATTTGGAGGACCACTTGGGTGTGTTTGTGTGTGTGTGAGTGAGTATGTGTGTGTGTGTGTGTGCCCATAATGAACTTTTCTCTTCCTCTTTAAAATAGTGTTTGTGAAATGAGTTCTTTTTAGTGTTTTCCTTTAGCATTTGTCTTGTAAATTTTTTCTTTAAAAGTATTTAGAAAGTATAACTTGAATAAGAACATTAAATTGTCCTTTTGATGTTTTAGCATGGAACCTCTTTATTCGGTGACGTCCTACTGGGCCTTTCACTCACACCCTGCATACATCTTCGGGTGTATATAGACTTTGTCCCTTGTGTATTCTAGGTTGTGACACCATGATCAGCAGCGGTGGATCGAGTTGTTAGTGGAATTCTCATGCAGGTTGGTGTTGTGGCGTGTGGATGCTACACCACTCTTGTCGCTTGGAGGTTTGAGTTATAGTGTTAGTCTCTTTTTTTTGTCGTTTATTTTTGGACGTTGGTTCTAGTTGTAAACCTTTAAATTTTGATTTCAGTTTTATGGTCTCTTTGGTTGTTGATTCCCAGTTTCATTTTTATTATTTTGTTAGTGTTTGTGTAAACCATTTCGGGTAAAATCGTTCCCATGTGTTAGTTTTGATACACGGGCACTTATGCCAGCCCGTGGGGATCGGGAACGCCCTTCGGGCCTTGCCGCAGACCGGGTCCGGTGCCAGGTCGGATGGCGACCCAGCCTGGTTCGTGAAAAAATGGTATCAAAGGGCAAGGTTTGCTCTTTGGGTCGTTTCCTTTTGAGATAGAGTCACGGTTGATTGGAGTTAAGGTTGTTGGAACCCGACGTCCTGACTACGAGTAAGGTGCTTGGCCAGCACACCCCGTGGCGGGACTCGAGTTACCAAAGTAAGTCGAGGTTTGTCTGAGTCTTTGGTCTTTATGGTTAATCGTGTCTAAGGGAAATGAAAAGGGAGTAAGGTCAGTGGTCTTAGTGAGCTCACAGGGTCTGGCAAGCTTTGTGGAGCCGGGGACACTGTCCTAAAATACTCTCAGTGGCCAATGGTGTGACTGGTGTATGGCTGCCAACCATATGCTCCAATCACCCGCGGGCACTAGTTTCATCCTGTATTGTTTCCCGTCTCTTTGTTTTGGATTCATGGAAATTTGGTTTTTATGTAATAATGTTTTGTTCTTGGAAAATGTTTTCAAGTGAAGCACTTTAAAAATGAAATGGTGTGTGAGGTTTGAAAAGTGTGGGTTGGATTTTTGGATTTGAAAAAAAAAGGTTTGGGTTTGATGCTTGGCGCTCTCATGGGAAACCACATGCATGAGTGTATACGAAAAGGGAAATGGGTAATGGCATGAGCGGATGAGTGCTTGGATGGGTATGAGGTGGGTGCTGGTGTGGCATGGGAACATGCATGTGTGAGGCCCATGGGACACCATTGGTGTTTGTGAAACCCACTGACTTTTCTTATTTTCAAAATGTTTTGTTAAAGGAAAAATTTGGTGTTTAAGTAAATGGTGTTTGTGTGGAGTGTCCTTGTGTTTTTGAGATGTTGGATGTGTGAAATTTTGAGCTGAGTATTCTTTCTGAATGGTTTGTGTCCTGAGTTCGAATTCTTATTTGTAAGTTGGTATGTATGCATGTCGCTAGTTAGTTCTTTTGAAAAGTGCATCGGGGAGCCTTGTAGTGGTTTCCCATGCACGTTTGGTGTTCGCTTGTGGTATGTTTTGACCATTCGACCAGTTCGGTCAAGTCCATGGTTTTCTTTCTTGTCTAGTGTACACCCCCAATAAAGAGTTAATGTGCAATTGACGTGCGACCACATATGGTTCGCCGTTGGCCAACCCTCCAGTTGACTAAAGTAAGGACTCTTCCTTTTTACTAACAATGCTAAGTCTATTACTTTTTCTTTTAGTAAAGTGGATCCTCTCTCCATGGAATGAAAAGTACGAGGGGAGATGAATGGAGTTTTGGTCTTTTTGATTTTTCTTACTCATCGTGTATGAAGTAGACATCATTGTGTTTGAGGGTCCCCCTGGAAGCAATGAAAGAAATTCTAGGGGGAAAGTTGAAGGTGGTTCAGAATTATCGATGTTGACCAGTGTCTTGAAGTGCTTTGTAGTATTCACATCGGCTGCAAGGGTCATGTTCGGTGACGTCTTGCAGCGTGAGGTCCCTTTGATAGTCAACGGTGGTGTGGAAGCAGTAAAGGAGACTCCAGTGGAAAAAGTGGAAGCAACCCTAAGTTCTTGGTGTGGTCTATCATCTTAAATGACCTCCAGTCTTTAGTTTTTTTAGTTCAAGGAAAGGTTCTTCTTAGGCTACTAGTTTGGTAGACCCCGTCGTATGAGGCTGCTATGATCGTTTGCAGGAATCACGTGGTGCTCAAGACATGGTTTAAATTCCTTACCAACGTAATGTTCCTCTCAACAGTAATGATCATGTTTAGTTGAAGATTTTTGGTGTCATGTTCTCATCCAGTTTGACAAAGGGTGATGCACATGCACCATTTCAACTCTGGTGTTGGTGAATGTTCCTCGTATGATCAGTCAGATGTTGTAATGTGTGGTGTTTTCTGGTGTTGCCTCTATTGCAGTGTGGTTGCATGTGACACCAAAAGGAGAAGCTCCCTTCAGGAGTCTTCAATGCCTGACTGCGAGGCAGGAGATACTTCAAACATCAGGGCTCCAGCCATAGGCCCCGGAGTGAAGCTGGCGCGTGGTCAGGAACCCCAAGAGTGTATGAGACCCAGACCTTATTTTTGTCACTGGGGTTAAGAGTGGAGTCAGTTTAAATTGTTTTCTATGGTTGTTTCATTTCGAACGATCTGTCTGGTTGCATAAGGTTTTTGTGACCATGTGGAGGAGTGTTCGTCTCGTGTATTAAAATTTTGGGGGTCGCGTTCCACTGGATTTAATTGCTTTAGTGGCCCTATGGGGTTTGTTAAGTAAATCTGTCTCAAATATGAATAATTCTCATCCAGGAATGTGGAAATGCTGGTTTGTCATGGGTCATGCTTTTGACTCCCCGGTAGTCGTCCCCCCCTCCCCGCCCCTTGTGGTGGGGTGTTTGGTCACCATCGAGAAACTTTTTTCTACAGTTTTGTACCTTATGTTAGTTCTAATGGCGGGGAGACCCACATTGGATCTCGTACAAATATCTCTAGAATGAATCGATGTTGGACTCTTCTTTAATGGTGGGGAGTCCGTTCGGACTTCCCGATGTCGATTTCCCAATCCCATCTTGGTCGATAGAAGGTTCTTAATTGTGGGGAGTCCGCCCGAGCCTCCTCGTGTCAATTTTCTAGTCTCATCTCAGGCGTCGAAAAGTTTTTAATAGTGGAGAGCCCCATCGGGCTTTCCCATGGTGGGCCATTAAGTTTTGTTCCTATAGATGGTTTAGTGGTAGGTTATTGAAGTATTCTTTGGATGTGGGTTGGTCTTGTATCTTCTTTCTAGTAAAATGGTGTGGTTTTCGTTCAATGATGCTTTAGGTGTTTTGGTTGTGAGGATGGTTTCCGTAGGTACGATAGTTGCTTTCCTGGATCAGTCAACTGGAGACGTTATAGCTCTTTGGGGTGGGAAACACATATCAAGAAGTCTTTCTACATGCTTCTTGTGGTTTTCATTTGAGTCACTTTTTCTGAGCACATTGATTTTTCTGCTTTTCACTTATTGGTTGTGGAGATCATCTTTGAACTTTAGTGGGGTATCAGTTTCTCCATTGTGCCTCAACCCTAGCTGTGGCTTTTTGAGGACAGAAAGCTTTATGGTGGGGAGAATTGTCATGCCCTTACTTTTTATATTACTTATTTTATTATTTTTATGGGGCATTAGATAGTTCGGGTCGAGACCCGTACTTAAATTTTCTGAGTTTTATTCTGAAATGTTTTTTTTTGCCTTTTCGGCGTTCAGCACGCCACTGTCGAAGCCGCACGACTTCGTTTGGGTCGTCGCGCAACCTCGCTCGGTTCTCCGCACACCTTCTTGACGTGCAACCAATTAAATAAAGAAGTTAATAATAAAGAAATAAATTTTAAGGGAGATAAAATGAAAATAAAATTAAATAAGAAATGTGATAAATATTTAATGGTTTGTTTTAATATTGGGGGGATTTTAATATTATTATTATTGTTATTGTTGACAGTGTTGGGAATATAAATTTTATTAAGTTATTAATATTATCATTACCATTTAATTATTGTTATTATTTTTAGTATTATTATTTTAATTAATATAACATTTTATTTATTGTTTTATTATTATCAACATGGTTTTATTATTTTAATTAATATTAACATCATTATTCATGTTCTAGTTTTATTATTATTATTATTATTAGTTATTTTAATTTTTAGTTTTAAGTTTTTTTTATATTTATTTATTCTATTTTTTTTGGTAGGGTTTTCCTCCCCATTTTTTTTGGTGTGCGCCGCGACCTGGTCTCCCCTTACGCTGCACTGCCAGGTCTTCTCTTCAGTAGGTGCCCCGTCGGCCTCCTCATGTTCTCCCCATCGCGGCACCCCCTTTCCCCTTGGACTCCTCACGCTACCCATCTCCCTCGGCCTTCCTTGGACCTCCATCGCACCTAGCCCCCTTACCCTCTCTTTTTGTCGCACCGCTGGAACCCCTCGCCGCAGCCCAATCCCGGCCAGCCTGCTCCCTCTCCCGGATTGTGCCGCACCCACGAGCTCCCCTCGCCCGCACCGTCCGATGGAACCCCGCCGGACATCCCCTCAGGTGCCCCCTCCTGTGACCGTCGATGTCCTCTTTCCTCTCCCATCCAGAACCGCCCTCACACTGCACCGTCTTACCACCTGCTCCCGGCTCGGAACCCCGCCAACCCCCGCACTCCCATCCGAGCTTCCTGCCTCCGGTTGGTTATTATTATTATTATTATTTTCTTTTCTCAGGAGTTCTTGGCCATTCAGCGGGTTGAGGTATCTTTAGTGGTAGATTTTTAATCATTGTATTGTTCGAATTCTTGTTTTAGGGTACAAATTGAGTTGGTTGTGATGCGAATTGGTTGCAATTGGTGTTTCGCACCCAAGCTTGGATGTCTCTGTGTCAAAGTAAGGTGATCTCGCATTTAACCATGTTTTGACGAATTAAATTTCTTCTTAAATTAATTTATCATATTATTTAATTAGTTTATTTGATGCGAATAATGTTTGTAGTTGCAGTAGATATGTGCATGCGATATAAGTGTGTTTTATGTGATAAATTGATTTTGAACTGGTTATTTGTAGTTTATAAATTATAAAAATTGTGCTCTGGTCTAGCGTCAGTTTGCGTTGAGTCACAAAGGAACATTTGACTGCATTTTTAGTATTTTTGAGTCTTGCAGAACACCTTCGAGTTTGTTTCTTAATTTTAGGGGTTTCGGGTTATATTTTTAGCGTGAAGTTGGTTTAATTTTGATGCATTCATCGATACTTGTTTCTAAGGTTCTTTTGCATTTGTTGTGGTGCATTCGATGAGAAATTAGAGTCGCGCCGTAAATTTTGTGGAGTCTCCAACACCTGATGTAGGTGGTTCCATGCCTTTGCATCATTTAGATAATTTAATTTGTTTGTTTAGTTAAATTTAATATGTTCTATGAATTAGTTTCATGGTGCGATCTATGTTTATAATGTTTTGGCGTGTTCGTTTGATGAAAATTGGGTTCACGAAATAGTATTCTTTTTTTGTCAATATGCGTGTTGTTGTATAAATGATTTGTTGTGTTTAATAGGTCATGAGAAAGGCGTTTTAAAAATTGTTTGACATATGTGTGTGATGAAAATTGCACTCTTTAGAAATGGTTATGTTATTTTCCATTTCGATCCTGTTGTGGAAAATTTTAGAAGTGTTTAGTAATAGTTTATAGAGTTCCAATGAGGTTTTAGAAGGGTCAATTTGTGAAATTGATTTTGTAATGGTTTCTTTTTCATGCGATATGTTTTATAAATTGAGGAATTGTTTATTTAAGTGGTGTTTTGAGTGCGAAACACGGTTAAAAAGGTTTTTGAGGGTTGTTTGGCAGGTGCGAAAGGTGTTTCCAAGTTACTTTAGGTGTTTGTGTTTTTAAATAGATATTTTCAAAGTATATGAATCACTTTTGGTGTGTTTTCCTTGTTCTGTACTTTTGAAGTTGGAATGCAACATTTTTTGAATAATGGAAAACAAGTTTTGACATGGTTACCTCGTGTATCAAGTTTTAAAGTGACGCCTATATATAAAATCAAGATGTTTTTGGTGAAAAGTCTTCTTGGTTTTTCTTAAAATGATTTCAATAACAACTCAATGATTTATTGGTACATTTATATGATGCTAAAATGGTGCTTTGTAGGAGTTGAATACGCGTTCTTTTTTAAATTTGTGTATTTTTATAAAATGAGACATGTAGTGTGCGTGTGTCTTTGAAATAGTGATTTGGTATGAAAATGGTGACTTTTTTGTGCAATATCTTGGTTGGTCTACGATATGAGAAATAAATATACTATGTGAATGTGAAACTTGATTGAGCACAGGGGAAAACCCAAGGTATCTAGGTGGGAAGACTAGAACTAGTGCGCTAGTGAACTGGATGGGTGTCGTCCCTGTTTCACTTAGCTGGTTTGATGATTACAACACTATCTAAACATATGATATCTGAGGTTCGTGGCCTTCTAAGCCACGTGTTATGAGGTTCGTGGCCTTCTAAGACACATTTTCTGAGGGTCGTGGCCGTCTAAGCCACGTTTCACTGAGACTCGAGGTTCTAGGGTCCCACTCAAGCTAGATGAACCTTAGGGGATTTACCCATACTGCTCTACCATCATTGGCATAGTGCCTTTCGTCGGTATATGGAGGACCACTTGGGTGTGAGTGTGTGTGTGTGTGTGTGTGAGTATGTGTGTGTGTGTGAGTGTGTGTGTGTGCCCATAATGAACTTTTCTCTTCCTCTTTAAAATAGTGTTTGTGAAATGAGTTCTTTTTAGTGTTTTCCATTAGCATTTGGCTTGTAAATGTTTTCATTAAAAGTATTTCGAAAGTATAACATGAATAAGCACATTAATTTGTCCTTTTGATGTCGTGGCATGGAACCTCTTTATTGGGTGACGTCCTACTGGGACTTTCGCCCACACCATGCCTACACCTTCGGGTGTATATAGATTTTGTTCCTTTATTCCAGGTTGTGACATCAAGCTCAACGGTGGTGGTTCGAGTTGTTAGTGGCCTTCTCATACAGGTTGGTGTTGTGGCGTGCAGATGCTACACCACTCTTGTCGCTTGGAGTTTTGAGTTATAGTTTTAGTCTTTTTTGTTGTCGTTTATTTTTGGACGTTGGTTCTAGTTGTAAACCTTTAAATTTTGATTTCAGTTTTATGGTCTCTTTGGTTGTTGATTCCTAGTTTCTTTTTTATTATCTTGTTAGTGTCTGTGTATACCATTTCAGGTAAAATCGTTCCCATGTGTTAGTATTGATACCCGGCCACTTGTGTCAGCCCGTGGGGATCGAGAACGCCCTTCGGGCCTTGCCGCGGACTGGGTCGGGAACCAGGTCGGATGGCGAGCCGGCCTGGTTCGTGACAATTACTCTCAATGTTCTCAATTAACGGTTCTAATGTTAGATGAATTGTGGCTAATCATTGAAGTTCTTATCAAATCGAACGATATATATATATATATTAAAATAAATAATATTCATAACCTTATATAAATTTAATTGGTTTCAAATATCTATTTTTAGTACAACATATGTATTATTTGTATAGAATAAATGTTAATGTTACACAGTTACTTCATTTATGATGTTTTTACTAATTATTACAATCATAATTAAATTTATTTCAGTATATTATATTTAATTTATTAATAAAATTGGAAGATATATAATTTATACATTCCATCATCTTATTAAACCATATTATTATATTTACAACCATACTTGATGGTGGGGGACAAATTCTATGTGTTTTTTTAAGGATGTGGCAAACACATAATATTAAGAAAATATTTGTTTTACAATCAATTGACGTGAGGATATAATATTTATATTTGACCATAATAGTAAAATATTAATATATTTAGGCTACTTATTTTACTATTTTTAAATGGGTGGAGAACACATGGAGGTGGTAGAAGTAGAATAAAAATGAAATAAATTATTCTTTAAATTCACCTCTTCAATCGGATCCCTAATCTTATGCTTCTACTTAATGATTCTTAAAATTGTATTAGGTTAGACTAAATGAAATAGGTTGTGGGGGAAAGTGTTGGTATGATATTTTGATTAAAAGTTTGAAATATATATTACATGGAATAAGTGACGAAATGTGGTGGTGAGGCATGGTATTTATATGAGGAGTATAGTGGGGTCTTGAAATAAAATATACATATAATTTTATATTTTTTAGAAGAATACCAATTTTTATTAATATTCTTACTATATATAGTAAAATTTTCATGTTTATTTTATAAAATGTGTTCTTACATCAAAACTTATTCAATTACTAATGTATTTAACTTAGAATGATAAATATTTAATTTTATATAATTTCCCAGTTCACCAAAAAATCAACTATTTTTGAATGAAAAAAATATTCCCAATATTTTCTAATTTATGATAAAAAATTTGAATCAAATTTTTGAAAATTATTTCTTAATAATGAGAAATTATTTTTTTATAAAAAATCCTATATTATAGAAAATGTAAAATTTAATTATTATAATTAATTATATAAACAATCCACCCATTATCATGGCCATCGATCCCATCCTTCACTCCCAGATTTGCCCTCTCCTAGGTCATTAGATCCACCACAGAAGCTTTGGATCTCTTTTTGTTTCTTTGGAATCATACTCCAGGTTATCTTCTTTCCCCTCTTCTCCGCTCAGGCCCCTCTTGCTTCACCCTGGCTTGTTTCTTCTTCGTTCTTCAGAATGGTCTCATCTACCTTATTTTTCCCCTACTCTACCGGCCTGGTCCAACACACATGACTTCATAATGGTGGGGGTGTTGGTATTTCAGGTGGGTTTGGGATTATGGTGGTGGAAGTAAAGGAAACAAGAGCTTTTTCATTCCAGGAATTCTTACCCTAGTTTATTTTAATCTACTATTTCATTTATTTTGGATAAGTGGTCTTATTTGGGTATCATCCCTAGGTACATTTGTCTACATTTTTTCATATCATTTCATCGGTGTCACCTATTTTACATCATATTTGTTACCTTTAGGGGTTCACTCCCAGTTTACCCTTTCTCGGGATCTTTTTGGTGTTCCTTTTTTTGTTCGGTTTCTTCTTCGTATATATTTCCCTATGAACCTGCATGGAGGGTTGATGTTGAGGTTTTTTCTTTCATTCATGTCATGTTCTTATGGTCATGTTCATGGAGATGATTTTTAGATTGATGATTATTTTGTGCTGATATGAAGAAGGCTTCTTGAGTCTAACAATGGTTATGTGTAGAAGAGCTCCATGGCCACTCAACCAACTCTGACCCCAAGTTCCTACATGCCTCTCCTAGTTAGATCTAGAAAAATGTTATCTATGTGTTTTTTGAATTTTTGTTAAAGCTTCAATGGGCTTTAAGGATCTCCCATATTTGGAAAGATTTTGATTTGTGTCTTCGGTATTCTGTTTTTGTTTCTTTGGTGTTCTATTTTGATTTCTCATGGCGATGATCATGGTTTCTAGCATTCGTTTACCCATGATTTAGTGGAAGTTATGAGGGTTGTGGTGGTGGATGCCAGTTTCATGACAATGGAGAGGTGATGTGTATGATGGTTAAATTGTGTACAAGATGCACCTTCCTCACTACAACTGATGCTCCTCGGTCGACTCATAGGGTTTGCGGGATTTGGGGGATTTTGGATGATGTCTTTTATTTTTTGAACATTGAAAAATGTTGTATAATTCATTCATGGTGAAGTGTCTGGTTATATATATATATTTGAATTTTGTTATCTGTGTTTTGTGCTAGTGTATTTCAATGTTACTGTTTCCCAATTACCCTCATAGTGGCTTATCAATAAAGTAAAAATATAGATTTTTTGGGCATATAATATTATATTATAATTATAATGAATCATAATATTATTAATAAACATATGTTATGGTAATTAACCATATATTAAATATTTCATTGTTTTTAAAAATTAAAATAAAACATATAGTTTAAAAAAAATAAAGAAACACTTATTTTATCATTTTTAAATCATGTATTTACATGAATAATGATTTAAATATTATATAGTTTAATTTAATAAGATACCTAAATATTTTTCATAATTATATATCATTTGATACTATTATAACATTTTTTATGTTATTTATAATGTTGATATCACATTCTAATGTTCATATTTTTAACTATCAAATGGGTTCTCTGGGTTCCATAAATAACTGTCATTATATTCATAAATAATGGAATTCTATTTTCTCTAATGTTTTGATATATTATCATTTTGAATATTAATATTATATTAATATTTTTTTCATGGACTCATTATAAACATAACATAAATGGTCTACTAATTTCATGATTTAAATAACATGACAATTAAATAGTAACATAAAAAAATTAAATGTTTTTCATCATCGATATAAGCTTCCTAAACATTTTAAATTAATATAATTGTGAAGATTTATTCAAAATAAATATTTTATATATTATTCAAAAGATATAAAACATGTTTTCATAATCATCATATCATGGGGTCATAAAGTATAGGAAATTGGTGAGCTTAAATGTTCAGTAATGGAATAGACATATCATAAAGTATTAAATTATAAGCATTAGAAGAATATAAATAAAAGACTAATATGTAAATAATATATCATAAGAACATGTATTATAATAAAAAGTCATTTGGGATCCATATATGTTCATAGAAAGATCATTAAAGAGTCATATAAGGATAAAAATATAATATTTAAACATGATAGAAATTATAGGATACATGAAAAAGAATAATCAGGAAAACATTTCATTTTATGGGAAATAATGCTTCTTGAAACATGATACTAAATTATAAAAAACATAGATTTGTGAGATAGCATAATAAATAAAAAAAATTAATCCATAGTCCTAGTAATTGTTTTTGAGAAATTCCATTATTATCATTCTTATACGAAGAAACACATCATTTGAATGGTTGAAAATGCAAGAAAACCCATCAAGTACAAGCCTTTGTGAAGAAAAACCATTATCTCCATGCATGAATATATAATGAGGAACAATACTATAAAAATTAATTGAATGTTAATATAGAACCCAAAATATAATCATCTATACATATGTGTGATATATAAAATTAATCATTATTGTAATATAAATTAAATATCGAAAAATAGTGGGACAATAAGTCATATCACATTAGATTAATAAATTAAATCATATGACAAAAAAATTTCATTAATAAATATGGTATATAATATAATTAAATATTAAACTTAAATTAATTAGAGATATATTTTTTATGATAATTATAACCAAATAAAGAAAATACTTATTGAAATAATATTTTAATAATCATTATAAATTTTTACGTTATGATTCCCATTTCAAAATGTTTTCTTATTTATAGGAAATTAATATAATATATTTAATTAATAACATAATTTATAAAATCCATTTTACCTTTATATCATTGTAAATACCTTCAATAAAAATATATTTTCTTGGAATAGTTATGTTCAATAAGATATTTGGCCACAAAATGAAAGGATTTTGAGTTACTTTGACTGTTAAAATTATCCTTGATTTCCAAAAAATGAGTTGAACTCACATATCATAAAGATATAAATAATAAATAATTTTTATATAATTCTATTTAAAACATTTTTATAAATAATTCATTTAATCTATTTGATTGTTTTAGTGTCTTTTCATCATCATGTGTCAATAATCATAATGGTTTTAAACTATATTTATAAATTTAATGTCGAAAAATATTTTCCCAAAAATATCATGATTAAATAAGTAGTCATTGTTTTTGAATTGATGATTTGTATGTCCTATAATTTTATATATCTACAATATTGTTTTATATGTTGTATTTTGTGAAAATTAAAATGGTGATGAAATTGTTTAAGGTTTTTTATAATGTCGACAGTTTACCATATAAATATCATAAATTATTTAAATTAAAAAGGCCATGTATATTATATTTATTAAAAATACTAATAAAATATAACTATAAAATATAATCTAAAACCACACACATCTATAACTGAAGGTAAAAATGACACAAGATGATTCATAGAGGTGTTAGTTCAGACACCCCCTAATTCATGTATTAATTTTTTTTATGGAAATGGGGTGGATCATTAATTATTTTACCATAATTATAATAACACAAAATTATAATATTTTTACTGATGAAATCATTTTAATATGGTAAATTTAAATTTGTTAAATAAACAAACTCAATAATTTATTTTGGGGGGAAGATTATGGAGAACTTATACACCATATCATAGATTATCTCCATTTTATAGGAGATTAAGCAATTGAGGGGTGGTCATTTGAGAAGGGAAAACATCATTATGCCTAATAAATGTGTTTGAAAGAGGAGTTTGTAATGTATTGTCTAATAAATGGGGGTTCTATATTGAGATTATGTGAGTATAGTAGTGATACGTTAATTATTGAACAAATTTCAAATGTTTTAAATACCAAATCTATTCTATAATTGCAAGACACACTCATTAAAATTGATTCCATATTTTATAAAATATTGAGTGGATTGAATACAGATTATAGAATCCCCTCTTTTTGAAAAATTAAAATTTCTTGATAATTTATGCCCATTAATTTTATGGTTACTCACAATTATTATTATATGTTTTAGTAAGGTAAATGGTTTTTACTAAGAAATTTTACCATTTGAGAATAAAAAAGTATATATAATAGATAATTTATATGTAATTATTCAATATTTGGATTCCGTTTTATTAAATAATCAGCATTTTGTTTAGGGAAATAAATTTTATTAAAATCTCAATTAATTCACGAAAAACTAGTTTTTGGTATTTTTTTAAAAAAAATGTTTAATGACTATAGTTAAATTATAAATGCCATTGGATTTAAAAAATTTAAAATAATTTATATTTTAAAAAGTGTTTTTTGAAAAATCATTGAAATCTAAAACATTATTTCATCTTGATATTATTATGTAATGAAAATAGTCAAAGAGTTTTTTCTTCCATAAATTGTTATATAAATATTCAAAATATTTAGAATTGGATTCAAAATTTTAAAGAGTATTTTTAAAATAGTTACTATTCACTATAATATATAATATAGTACGGAAAATCATGAAAACAATGCAATGCATTAATATTATAATAAATTATCATAATATATATGCGATTAATAAAATCATAATTTATATTTTCATTATAAACATAATTATTTTCTTAAAAATACATTAATAAATAAGTTGATTATAATAAAATTATAAAAAAAAATAATATTATTTTTTTAAACTTAACATGCAGAATTTATATATTTTATTTTTAATTAAATTCAAACATAATGAAAAACATTTATGAGGAAACAATACTTCTAATATAATTTATATATAAATATTTTTTATATTTTCTACTAATTAAAATATTTAAAAAAAATTAAAATCAAGATATATTTTGGAAAATTAGTTTGGAATTTCATAAAATATGATTTAATAGTATCTCGGTTTCTCTAAATGTGTTAATATTAATGTGAACATAATTTTTCAAAGATATTATTTACATTTTTTTATTTATAACCATAGTCTAGATAACAATGTTTACTAAATATAAGATTTCAATATTAATTGATATTAATTTTATTCCATTAAATTTTAATAGGTATTAGTGGTTTAACATAATATAGATTATTATAACCTTAATAATATTCATTCTCAAGATGACATGGTCTTTTTATTTTTGGTGGAACTAGTGGCACATGTTTTTTAGAATTATATATATATTAATGGATCCAAAATCATGAAAAATTATTTTTATTCATTTATATAGTATTTTATATGATAGTAGTTATTCTAGTGGATCAGGAATTTCATATTTTATTATTTTATTTGAATTTTTTTAGATTTTATATCTTTTTACTATTTTCAATTCATATTGAATTTTTTATACTATAAATGTAATATTCAAATTTATATAATATTTTTTTTGTATTATATTGTGGTGAGAGATTATTATATAATACTAAATTACTATATACGACATATTTATATATTAAGTTAAATTTCTTTTAAAAATATTTTGGATGTTACATGTATTTCATGAAACTAAATGTATTTATAGTATATGATGTGTGACCATAAATGGAACATCATTGACTATTTAATCATGAACTTAAATGTTACAATAATAGTATTATTCAAAAAAAAATGACCTGATGATCAATATTAAATATCACCATTTTTTTTATATAGATCCTCAATGACCAGATGCCTATAAAACCCCTCATGTAGGCCAAATTAAGGCTCTGTAAATGAAAACGGCCCAACTGAAGCTGAAAAATTCTAGTGCGCCACTCTATTTGTATTTAAAATATATTGAAAATAATAAAATGATGAAATATTATATTTATAAAATCAAATATATTTAATAAATGATTTGTAATTATAATATATCTCTTTTATAATAATTTAAGGTGATATTATTATAATTCATAATTTCAACATTATATGTTTAAACCATATGAGAGTCTTGGACTATCCAGTAATCCTGCATTATTGAATATGACCATATCTCATCCCCGTGGTTTTTATTTATAACACCATGTTATAAACTATTTGTCCTTATTATCCTCCCATTAATGGATTTTTGTGCTAAAAAATAAAGGAATTTTGGTCATTATAACCAAATTTGGATGTCAATGTGATGTAATTTAAATGTGAAGAAGATCAATTAATCATTCATTACTATTTTTTAAGTTTCACTAATTGTTCCATATTTTTTTCTCTCATTCAATATATTCAAGTAATATGAAATTTATTTTATCGAAAAATTATTTAAATGGAATAAAATTCCACATATTGGATATGGAAATCCAGGAAACATATTTGTTGGTCATAAATCATAATATGATAGTACCATGTGTATATCTTGTATCTACAATGACTTATGAGGATAAAATCTACTATATATATAATATCAATTAATCTATTCCACCCAATACAAGGTCAAAAAATATAGAAGAAAAAATATAATATCTATATTAAAGATGTCCCAGAAAATGATGATATAGATTATTTCCAGTATGCTATCTTGTATTATTCTAGCAAAAAGAAAGGATTCACTATTCTATTTATCAATATTCTATTGGAGTCATTCCCCAAATTTAATTTATTCCATCTTTATATTCAAAAAATGTGATAAATACAAATTCTCTAATAACTAAAATTATTTCATGGAACATTTATAAGTAATCCCATTATCTTCTGTTAATAATATTAATTTTTTTTGAATATCTTTAATAAATTTTCATGGATGCAATGTCTTAGTTTTCCAAACTAGGAAACAAATGATTTGGGGATGTAAAGTGTTTTCAATAATTATGGACTAGTATTATGTCTCTTTCTAAGATTATATCAATATCACATATACATATTAATATATCTCAGTAATACCCAAGTGACAATTTGATATCCCCAACAGAGGAAATCCTCAGATCACTTTAATATAGAAATATGTTCCCTCTCTATGACATTCATCCTTATAAATATTAAAAAAACTATACTATGAATAACTTCCCCATGTTTATATATCACAAAATTTTGAACATATTCTCTAGATTAAAAATTAGATATTTAATCATAATAATAACAACTATTTTAACTATTTAGAAATTACCCATGGTAACAACCAAAAATTATATATCATTATGAAGTCTAACATTGGTTAATCACAAAAATTAAACAATAATTATACTCACTTGAGTTTATACATTACGAAACCCCGTTATAGTAATATGAATTTTTTATATTGAGGTCATGTCCACGATAATGCTCAATATATCACACTGAGAGGTCCCTCTCTTGAGTTTAGTTTCAGAGGTCCTACCTAAATCACAACATCAAGATGAAAATTATCCCCCCATATAACAATTTATGGTAAATATCTTAGGACTTCCTTCTCATGGTATCTACAAAATAATTCATATCTATGGTGATAAAGAAGAAATATACAATAAACATTCCTTAGGTATGAAATAATCAAATCACTAAACAAGAATTCCCACCATGGGGTTATCATGTATAAATTTTAACTTGATCATAATAATATATTGGAAATGAATAAATAACCATGAATATCCTACCAATTTTAATATTTAAAATGTTCCCCCACTTAATGAAACATTTTCAGAGCATGAATTTTCTATGTATCATATTTACCATAAAATAAACTTATACCAATATTATCCTATACCTACATGTGTATTGATTCTATATACTTATCCATCAAATATATATTAAATTAATATTAAGAATATTTTATTATCTTGTGGACTAAATTTTATAATGATGTGATGTCATAAATGTTCTATATTATGTTCACTTTTATGTATGTTATTACATTAATACATAAATTAGAATTTATACCCCTTATTATTCCCAATAAATGGATACATTCCATAATATTAAACATTTTCATCATTCATATGAATGATATGGGAACCAAATATATATAATAGAAGATAAATGAATCCATTTTGATCAGGGTTCTAAGTAGATGGTTTGGAAACCCAATTATGTTAAAAGAAATTATATCCATTAAAAAAATTTAATTCCCTCAAAAGATTTGAAAAAATTAATCTAGAACACGTCTCCCCAAATATGAATAAAATTGAATTTCAAATTTAATGTGTTACATTTTACCCCACTCAATGATCAATAATGTCACCCCACCAGGGTTTTTTATCTCATTCCCTCAAACTATTCCTCTAAAATGAAATGTATTTATTATATTATGAATATCTATCAAATGCGAATTCGCCAAGATAATTGAGGAGATTCAGTCAATGAGAGAGAGAAATTAGTAGGCTTCCTTATCAAGAATAAAATATTTTAAAATTTGGTGTAACCATATGATGAATAAACCATGATTATGAAAATACATTCCTAATAATATATATCTATCATCTAAAGATGCAGAAGATTTATCATCACTAGGATCAATCTAGAATACAACACAGGAAGATTAAAATATATAGTAATAGTTTCAATAAAATCATTTTCAAACCCCAATCCAAATAGTTTGGGGAATTTTCTTTACCACCACATCCTTTATAATAATCATGTAGTCAAAGTGAAGATCCATTTTAAAATAAAAAATTAATTAACTATAACATATATGTTTAGTAAATTTGTAGCACCTTCACCTAGATGTTTTTTTTATTTTTGATTCTATGGGAAAAAATAAAGGATCACATGTGGGGTCTGTTCTATATGAATTATATGACTCACCAACTCTATAGTGATTATGTTCACTTGTAGATGTGTGATAATCATCCAAAATAACTTTTCTTGGATATATTCCCACAAGAACTCTCTATGAACATAAAAAGGATATCTCATAAACCAGTAAAGCTTAAACATTGAAATTTCCTTCATTTAAAGATAATTTGAGATGTATAATGGTATATCCATCAATATATATTTTAATAATATAAAATCCCCATACTAAATTGATACAGTGAACTATTTCTTGTATCAACATTGACATGATTAATTATTATCAATAAAAGCCTCATAGATATTATAGAAAACTAATATGAAGGGTAAAATTAATTAAGATATATAATTGTAAATTTTCATTCATACAAAAGTTTTAGATGAATGTTTCCATAACCAGAATCAATATTACACCATGGATTTAAAAGTTCATCCTCATATCCAAATATTTTTTACACTAAAACATATATCCAAGTAAATGTGGATTCAGTTAGGGGAATCCACATCCCACCCACCATATGAAGTTTCTGAAAGCATTTTTATTACCGGTAAAATAAGAATAATGTATTAATATAAAAGATGAAGAATATTACATCTAAAAACACAATGGAAACATATGAATTTACTTTAAATCTTGTATGTAATTAATCATTCCTCATCTAGAAAATAATATTTAAAAAGAATAAAATGTTTTTCTGACCATATAATAATAAAGAGACATGTATAATATTATTGTGAATTATCCTTACTAAATGGATCTTATATTAATTTTTTTCATTCGGTGTTCCCAATATTTTGGAATTAATGGAAAATAGTTCAAAATATATATATATGGGTAACTCGTGTATATTACCATATATGGTTGAAGATGGGATAAAAAAATCACTATTAGTAAACATCCCATCATAACCATTAGATCATGTAGTGTAACATAAATATATTTGTTATTATTCTACTACAAATATTGAATATATTTACATTCGAGGTGAAATAATAACATTTTATATGAAATAATACCCTAAATCGATGAACCTAACACCCCCTCCTTTGAATGTTGGAAATTTTAGCATCATCATATATTATGGAATATGCGATCTGAATCATTTATTTATGCATATTTCATTCATATATTGATTAATATTAAAAAAAATTAGATCAATATGTATGAGAAGAACCTATATGTTTTGATAGTAATTAATTAGGACCATCACTTATTTACTATAAAAATGTTCTAATTAGACAAACATCAAGTAACAATGATCTATAATGGTAAATTCTAATTAAATTCAATTTGAAACTGAGGGAGAAGAGCATCATTGAACTATGAAAAAAATACATAAAAAATAGAGTTATTGATATAATCATCCAATGAGAGGGTTTAACGTATATCTTGGATATTGAACTCCCACATGAATAGAAATATGAGATCTATATATATAATCATCATGATATTCTCAAAATATCAATCACTAATTTTAAATATCTTATTGTCTTTTTAGATATTATCATTGTAACACAAATTTAGGATGGTGAGAATTCACCATTTCAAAACAAATACCAAACAAAATAAAAAAATATTCAATATGGGTTATGAAAAAAAATATTGATATCACTATAAAAACAAAATAAATGCGGGACAAACCTATTAAAAACTTTAATATAAGGTGGTACCTCCTCGTTTTAAGAAACAATATCTTTAGTATCCCAATTGAAACAAATATGATGAAAATATAAAGATTACAAATAAAAGAATCATAAATAATAAAGCAAACAAGTTATAGTCTTTATAAAATGACTAATTTCATTAGAATTTAATTTCGTCATTGTAAATTAACTATTTCAAATTACAATAGATTATGCATCATGATCAAGAAAATTTGAATGACTTCCTGAAAAAATTCCCCTTACATCAGATGTTGGTTCATAATATTTATAAGTAACATATTATTAAATAATACATATATATGATTGTGTATAAAGGTAATATGATGATATGAAATCAAAAAACTCAAGTAAACTATGTCTTTACTACATGAAAATAAGATGAATATGTATTTAAGGATATTCCAAATAATATTTCATAAAATTTATATTATATGATGACTATGAAATTGTTTAATAAAAATTTAAGCATTAGGGATAGAATAAATTTACCATAAATACAAATAATTTCCAATTTATAATCATCTTATACAATTTTTTATTCTAAATATCAACAAAACCATTAATATTTGAAATAGTGAAGTGATGGGGATCTCCATTACTACCCCAAACAATAAAAAATAATTGGATAAATTATTATCATCATTTGTTTGATGGAACCCAACCAATAACCTTTTGTTTTACATCAATGAGTATTAAATTTATGAATATTCAAGGACCATTCAATGGAAACCACTATATAATAATAGAATGAACAATTATCAGATTTAGTTTTTTTAATAGAAGGAAGAATAGATGACATATATAATGAGGAATGAAATTATACTTAATGTAAATCATTCATTTAATTTTTGGTGTGTGATTAGGAATATTATACATAAAACAAGAATAATACATTAAATTTATCCAATAAATTTTATTACCTCTCATTTTTTCAAACCCTAGTGGAAAATTCTTTTAGAATGCACCTTCTCTCATTCCAAATCCTCATCCTCATGGGTTATCCAGATGTAGATCCATATCCTCCAAATTTTACAGTCCATATGTATGATAATAGTAAATGGATTAATTGTGTATATAATGGTGTTAGACATATTTTTACTGCATATATTACAATATGTTGATTGGGGTTTCCTTTGATATGACATTAAATGAATAATTGGGATGACCATGGATTATCGTGAATACAATAATGGACTATCTATATGATTATATTCATCAAAATATTATCGACAAGAATGTTATATTACCATATAGTCAGGAATTTTTAATGACCCAAACATTAGTATATGAATTTTATTTTTCTAAATAAACATGTGTTTATATATTGGAATAGATTATAGTATGAATTAAAGGAAAAGAATAATAAGACCCATACAAAAATTATTTCATTAATTTAAAATTTTACATTTAGGGAATGTATATTGAATGAAAACTAAAATTATTAAACTGGGGAAATTAAAAAATAAATATAATTGAACAATATAGATCTTTTTAATCTCTATGAAGTATCATAGAAATATATAATAATGTAAAAACCAAAACATTAGTAATGTTGTAAACATTTCAAAAATATTTAATATACACCATTTAGATGAATAAGAATGAATTATTAATGCGGGAGATGAGTGATATGAATTGTATTCATGAAACACATATGAAAATTTCAACTGTAATATAAGAATAAGAAGATGATGTTTCTTTTATAAAGATAATGGATTCTATATCTTACTCACAAATAATATTTTATTTCATTATGTAAAACATTTTGAATCATATGTTTAATGATTGTACATACCAAGGATTATCTTAATGGTAAGAATGTTTATGATGATAATTTCATGAACTAAATCCTATTTATGTTTCATATAGGGGATTGACCAACATGTTTTTGTTGTAGTGACACTTCCATTATGACCATTTAATATCAAATCCATTATTACACCAAGAATTAAATGTCTATTTTTCATAATTTGGTAAAAAAATAATGAGTTCAATGATCTAAAATCAAATAAAAAGTTTTAATGATTTGAAGATAAGATTAATCTACCTTCCACCACTTCATTTGGAATATCTACTTCAGTTGTGGGGATCTCATATTTTTGGAAATCTCTCATTGGAATATTCTATGGTAAATACCCCAAATTCTTGGGACGTTGATTTGAATAATTCCTCATTTCATTATAGTTGAAATATTGGAAATAATTTTTGGATAATTAAAATTACTTCATTCCCTAATTCTTATTGGATGTTTCACCATTTCCATGATTTTCTTATAATATCATCTTCTATACTTTTTCATTAAACATATTGGATCTTGAAATTGTTTTCTCTATATTGATGGAAAATAATACTATTTCATGGTATGATTGTATTCCTTGAGAATCCAGTGCCTTCAAGGAGATTTCTTAATGACTTAAATGAAATTATCGATATTTCCTTCAAAAAAAGCGTATAATATATGACACAATTTTCTAATATTATGATGTTATCCTAGTACTATACAACAATAATTTTTTACGTATTATTTAAGATATAAAATTTTGTCTTCAAATCAGTTCCTCTATCATGAGTGAATTATTTGATAAAGACTATTAATTTATATTTTGACTATTACATTTATTCAAATTTCTGTTCCTCCTATGTATTTTCAAACAACGACCAACATTGATCCTAATCTCCCATAAGAAAGTATAATTCTAGTTATAACATTATTTTTTCACAGCATCAAAATTACATAAATATAATTACAAGGGATTTGAGCCACTACTCAGCTACCATTGCATTAGTTTTTTGACTAAAATATGGGGTGATTTTTACTCATGAAATTATTCAAAATAGGTGTATTAAGGTTATTTTTTATAACAACTGTAATATCTCATCAAATGTATATGATCTTCTCATTTAAAACATTAACTATTTGGAATTTCACAATTGGGAAATCCCCGCATTGTTTGAAAGTATTTATTACATTCCTTATATTAAAAATCATAACTAAATAATGGAACTCACTTTGATTGATAAAAAGATCATGAGTACTAAATCAATAATTAAATATAAAGAGTAATTATAATTATAATGTTTATTTAACATCTTGTTCCCAAGGTTTCTCTTAAATATATTCTAATATCTACTTTAAAAATCATGAACATAGTATCTTATGGTTGGTAATCATTTTATTAAAATTTTATAGATATAATATATAAAATCACCAATGATAAATCAGTTTATTATTCCGGAATAAAAAATATACATACATTGTTATGTTTTTTAATTGTTAATTAAACACAAAACATGAAAATGTGATATAATCTTCTTTTTGTCACTTATTAAAATATTTCATCTTCACATACTAGGGAAGGAAAAAACTGAATGGTTGAACTCAAACAGTGACTAAGGGTTACATAAATCAATAACATGTGATGAAATTTCAATAAGGAATAGTCATAATTACTAGATAAATAACTACAATATGCATGCCATAAATAATATGATAAAAATAAAGCATATATAGATTTTTTTCATAGTGAAAATATATTAAAATGTAAAAAATGAATAATGAATGATGGTAAATCTTAATTTTTACATCATTTATCAAGAACATGAACCATTGTATCATTAATACATTTTAGTTATATGGGTAAATAACACATCTAATTATTATTTTAAAAAATAATATGGGTTTGTCGCCAACAATTTTTCCTAATCATAATTCTTGATGCATCGAGGGGATATCAATAACTAGTCCCAAACCATCTATACATGTTCAAATAAATATTCATACATAGATTCAATTAATGAATAACATGGCTTATCAAAATAACTACTTTGTGTAATGGAAACATATTAATCAATATTTTCCTAATTAAAACATCATTCAAATAAAAAACCATATGTAATGATGGTACATGGATAAGGATATAATAATATCCATTATACAATAAAAATTTATATTTAATGAAATCATCAATGAATTATGATCATGAATTAAAGGGACATAAAAATATACCACACACAAAGAATATGTATCGAATAAGGCATATCTAAAGAGAATATCATAATGGAGTTCATGAATGAATGGATTTAAAACATAAAAGGCAATTAATAATTGAAAATATGATTAAATAATGATAAATTATATTTAACTTAAGTGAAAACATGTAAAATTAGCTTTTAAAAAAATAAACCAACGATCTAATTCATTGTCATTTAAGGAAATTATTAAAGAGTTTTTAAAATCGTAAAAATGAATAAAGTATATATAAAAATAGTAATGAAAAAAAAATTAGTTATCCATGATAAAGTAATATATTTTTAAAAATATTGGTATATTAATATAGATTATGGAAAATACATGAAAATTGTTATGAATATTGGAATGTGGATTAAAATCGGGCATACTTATCTATGTGAATTGAAACGAAATCCTTATGAAGAAATTATTTCAGAATAAAATATATATTATAATTGAGATTGGAAAATATTTTTTGGAACTTAATAATATAGTTTTGGTGGAGTAAATAACAATAATTAATAATCACATTTGTGTTAATAGGGAGAAATAGAAACCCAAATGAAAAATGGTGATTATGGGAAAGTCACTCACCACTTTGTCATCAATGGAATCAAAAGACCAAAATGTAAAAATCATAAAATAAATAATAGAATACCATAAAAATAAGAATATTTATTATCTTATGTATCATATTATAGTACACATACGTCACAGAAAATTAATATGTATTGATTAAGATAATTCTCCAAGAAATACAAGTGATATTAGAAACCCATAACCTTATTTAGTACTTTTTTCCCACTAGATCATAATGTCCTTGATAATGAGATAAAATAAGTTAATTAATTAATTAATAATTTAATCTAGGTATTTTATTTTAAATATTTTATGATGAATAATTATAGAATTTTTTTGTTTTATAAGATAAAATTTTATCATTCAACAGTGTCCATCTCCTTGATTTTATTATATTTTTACTTGTATACATGTTAGAGAATTAATGTAAATTGAGAATAGTTATAAAAATTTAAATTTTAGGTTATTAATAAATTTATAAAATATTATAGAGGTTATATATTTCATTATATTATATGGTATGTTGATGAATCAATAAATAAAATGCTAATGTTGAAAATTAGTTTATTTGGAGGAAATTTCGATTATCATAATCTAGTTTTGTTTTATTATTTTATATTATGTATATAAATAGGTTTTGGAACATTATATAAATTATAATATGTATTATAAAATATTATGTAATCATATTAATGGTTTTTTCATCTTTGAAGGTGGTAATATAAAATGAAAATGCATCATCCATGATGGCGGTAAATCAGCACATCACGGACAATGATTTCATTTCTTGAATAAAAGGGGAGGGATATGGGCTTAGAAGATGGATTTCACATGAACATAATAAAATAATCTATATATAATATACTAGAGTTATCATTTCTATTTTTATAGAGAATATGAGAGAAAAATAATGAAAGAAATTCAATTGAATGAAATTGAGAGAGGAGGATTGAGTGTTTTACCTCTTGAACACATATAGTTATGAAAATATATCATGGGCATGTGATAATTCTATTGGATAAAAAAAAGATCATGGACACGTGATAGATACATTGGATGTGTATTGGATATAAATTTCACAAACTACAATTCTTTAGTGGTGTGATGGGAAGAGATGGTGAGTGTGGTATTTACAGTGGATGAGAGGGATGGTTTATAATTGTTGTATTCATTATTTTATTATTTTTCATCATGATTCAAAAATATTTATGAATTATCAATACATATATAAAACTAATTAATGTGGTTTGATATTATTGTTCTTACATCACAAATGATTGAAAATTAACATTTTTTAGAATAAAGGGATGGGAACAAAAAACTGAGACCAACGAAATACAAACAATGGTATCCTAAAATGGTGCAAGACGAGGGATTGATTGAGAGTAAATTGGTTGGAGATCATTGTAATAGAACTAACCTAGTTGTAGATAATAATGTCCTCATCATCGCTTCCTTCACAAAGCCAATTTTTCTAACGCAAAATTGACTTCGTGCCAAATATTATGGATAGAACATCCTTGAATGATATAGCTCCTACAAAGTCTCACAAGATAGAATATGTCTCATTGAGTTTTGGTCTTACCATGGAGAATGTGTATTGAACCAGCGGAGTCTGATTCGATATCCTCCAACTTGACAATGAGGAGGTTGCACAATGAAAGGGTGATGTTCATGGACCTAACTTCATCACCAAATAAGGAACTGTGTCCATGATAGGCCCTGAAGCTGATGAAGACTGAGACATTTTCATTCTTAATGAGGCCACATCCTCTCATCTCTCCAGTAGGTAATGAACCATTGACATTGGGCTTTAATATTCTATAATTCGGTAACCACCTAGCCCATTTTACCAGGTTGTTTAGGGGTTTTCTTTTTGAAGACAACATCCTTGGCAGAAAACTCCTGATAGAATATTGTATTTAAGTTATTATGTATATATAATATATATTATCATATTTTTCATTAAACCCAAACTTTATGCATTTCATGAAAATTTACAATATTAATCACCTAGCAATATTTTGAGTTGTATATTTCAAAAATTAATTCAACTCTTTTAAAATAATTTTCTAAATATTATAATTTTAATATTTAATATTAATCATCATTTAATTCCAAAATAACAATTTTAAAATTTTAAAATATTTTGTAACAGTTTAGAAAATTAATTAATAGCTAATAAAAATATATTATAACCACAAAAAATTAAATATTTATTTATAAATACATTTTATGAAAATAACTTTACTTTTAAATAATTATATTAGTTATAAAATTGAATATTAAAATTTATGATTATAAATAGTATCAACACATAATTAATAATAACTAAGAAATTTATTTGCATGTACTATGATATAATTTTATAACACTACAATATATAATATGCCTAATTATTATTTAAAATTTCAAATGATATGTTACTATATTTTTACTAAATTACTATTCTTAAGGATCAAATTACAATTTTAAATGTCATGTTACTACATGATCCTTAATTTTTAGAAAACCCATCCAATTTCATTAATTATAATTTTTTTATGATTCTATTTGGTTTGCAATTGGATTTTATATGATTTATACTATATTAAATAACATTTTTTGCAATGTAATCTATTTATCTTATTTAATTTCATTTAATAGAATACATACCATAAATTCATAGGTTGTTATATGTATGTATTTATGACCCACAAATCCTGGGACAAGATATATATTCACACCTATTTCAATTACTAATAAATGTTTTCTAATGGTCTAATTTTGGTCCGTTTCATATCACAAAATTTAAAATAATATTGAAAATATCTCGTCCATTTTATCTAAATCGATATATAACTCAAGTAAAGACACTGAAATTTCAAGGAAAATTTTTTCATAAATAATTTGGAATATTACGAGTCTATGGATTTTGACGACACTTGATTCTGAGGCCCGATGTGTTCGGAATCAATTTCTGAAGTTCAGCTCGGGTACGTTCAGTGAACGAATGAGCAGGTTTTTCTATCTTTTGAACAAGAGCTCGAAATCGGATTCTGAGTGCATTGTTGAACTCGCAACATCAAAAATTGCATAAGGGGACCTTCACGTCAAACATAGTTGAGGCGGTGTGGAAGTTAGATTTCCGGGCTTCATGAAATAAAAATAAAAATTATTTTATTTTTATTCTTTCTTTTTGAAATTCAAATTTGTTCGAATTAATGTGGGGTCGTCGACCACCCACATTAATTCAATAAAACTCCTCTATTAATTAAATTTGGGAGGATCTTAATAGATGAGGGGGCATCTGCTAGAGAAACCCCTCTCTTCTCTATCTTTCTTGCTCTTCTCCTCTTCCACCATTGTTTCACCACCAAGGGACCTCCTCCACCGACGATCGAACGAGTGACGAACCTCCAAGGAAATGAAGATGTCATCTTCCGATGTCAATAAATGATGTTACCTCTTCACAGATCCGTCGAGTGATCAGGTCACGAGGTAGGGGTTTTTTTTCAAGTCTTTATCATCGTTCTTCGTTGCTTAAGATTTGGTCACATGATGTCGTCATAACGGGAGGAGATCGGACCGCACAAACACGGTCAATTATCCTCCCCTATTCTTTGTTAATCATTGATGATGTGGGAGGTGGAGGCGCATGGTGTCGTTTCACCATGTTGTGATTGGAAGGGAACCGAGACCATGCAAGGCCACGGTGAAGGCAGCACGGTGTCGTTGCACGGCGCAGAGACGTAGAGGGTCGCAGCCGGAGCAGGCTGTACCGGCGGTGTGTGGCGCCGTCGTGCCGCTCGAGAGAGACTAAGTAATGCCACGACCGGAGTGGGCCATGGTTGGGGCGGTCCGCGTCAGAGGGGTGTGGCGCCATCGTGCTGCACCGGTGAGATGAGCCACAGCCTAAGGCCGCGACAGACCAGTAGGTGTGGCCGGCGTCTCTAAGTGGCTGAACCCCTTCTGGGTCTTGTGGCATATCAAAAACTGGCCGAACATAATGGCTGGCCATTACCTGGATACTGGGGGGGTGTAACCCCCCCCCCCCCGACCAGCTGCTCGGGCGGACCCCACTAGGACCGCCTTTTCCAAAAACTGGGGGACGCACCGCATTTGTGTCCTGCTCGGCCAGCGGCCGAGCCGCGGCTGGCTTCTGAGCCGGGCCACCGGTTGCATGGGCTGGGCCGGTCACACCCGGCCGTGCCGGACATGGACCCGAGTCAGGTCGACCTAGTTCGGGCCGACCCAGTGGGTTTTGGGCCAGGTCGGATCGGACCCAGACCCCATATTTTTTTCGTAACGTTTTGATTAAATGGATCTATCATGAGCTACGAACCTCTAATCAACGCACCTTCAGTTGATTAGGATTCCTTGTAATGAGATAGTCATTTTGGTATATTACACTTGAAGTTTTTGAGATGTTTGGGTATGTTCGGGTTAGTTCAGACCCGAAACCGACTGGGCCTTTGGAGCAGAAGCACTTATAAATTAAGGATCGGATGTCCGAATGATGTTCCATTAACTACGTTGAATTCCACATTGTGAGGCGATTATTTGAATTACTACACTTGAGGTTTGGTCATAGATGGAGTACGGTTGGGTTGGTTTGAGCTTAAAAACCAACCGGGCCTTGGGACAGAAAAGCCAATAACTCTCAGACTGAGCGTCTGATTGACGCGCTGTCTGTCGCATTGAGTTCCTATTCACGGTACGGAACTTCATGATACATAAACATTATAATTTGTGATAGTTTATGTATCTACCACCTTAGCTTGTTGAGAAGACCCTCCTGATATCGAGCATGTTGTGTGAGAGAACCCTAGAGATGGCTATGACTGTGACGACGATGATGATTGTACATGGATCCTACGTGGGTTCGATAGCGAGGACGACTATACTTGGATCCTACATGGGTTTGGCTGCGAGGAAAATTGTACATGGATCCTACATTGGTTCGGTAACGAGGATGAATATACATGAATCCTCTGTGGGTTCGGCAGTGATGAGGACTATACATGGATCCTACGTTGGTTCGGCAGTGAGGACTTATGTACTTGGATCCTATGTGGGGTTGGCAGGGGAGATTATTCAGAGGCTACATCTATCATCTCCACCCCTCATCGTGAGTAGTATACATGTGTGAGCTGAGTCTTGACTTTCATTCATTATAATCGATGTGATTGACTTGCTTTCATGTGTGGACTAGGTTGTGCTTTCCAGTGTGGACTAGGTTGTACATTGGCTCGTGGGTTGGATTCGAACTAGATTTGATGACTTAGGTATATGTATGGGAATATACCTAAGTAGAGATTATTGATACTTTGTGTTTTTATCTTCACTTTGTGGATTATCCTTGTGGATTCTGGGAGGTATTTAGGGGTCTCGAGGTCCCTACTGAGTATCGTATACTCAACCCTGCGTGAGCTATGCATGCACTATGTTGTGTCGGAGGTAGACGATAGACAACATTGATCGATGTGGAGTCTTGTGGAGCAGGGCGTTACCTGGAAGTGGCCCACTTGGCGGGATGTACCCAGACAGGACGACTGGACTGAGGAGCTGAGGAGATCATTTGTACCCACCTTTCATGTGGGATATCCAGAGGAAGACTCAAGGTTTGATGTTTTACTTTACTACAGCTGTTCTTTATTTTCTATTGTACATTCCTTTCAGTTGGGTTTGTATTCTGGCCTATTTACTTTCCAGCACTTTCTTTTGTACTCAGTTTACTTATTGTTTACTTCAGCTTGCATACTCTATTGTGTTTGTTTAATTATATAAAGGAAATTACTTCCCTTTTATCGGGATTTACGCCTTTAGTGTTAGTCGCCAGACCCTAGCCTATGGAAGGCCGACTTGGGGCAGTCACGACATGAGACCCGAAGATGAGTCGTGAAAAATTGGTATCAGAGGAGTAAGTTCTACCGTATAATTTAGGGCTCTAATAATTTTTTCATTTGAAGAAATAGTGTTAAGGGTATTGAGTATGACTATCATCCCAGGGAGTCCAGTGTTGGTACGGTGGCCGACGTATCCATACACTTGGACACTGACTTCTGATTTCCAACTTAGTGCACAAAAACATTGATTGCCTGTGTGTTTCAAAGGATTTCATTGTGATTTCTTTGTGTCAGCTCACCAGGTATACTGTACTAAACATGGAGGAACTGTTACATTTTAGGATGGACCCATGAAGGCAGCCATCTAGGGTTCCATGCCATGTGTGAGATGGAAGCCCACCGAGCGATAAGGCCTCGGTGCAGGGGCCCCATTACAGCGGAGGCACCAGCGGTACCTCTACCAGATGGGCCACTGATACCACTACCCCCAGCAGCGAAGAGTGAACGTTGCATGAGTGTGCAACACAAGTTTTGGAAACAAAGGATGCCAAGGTTCCATGGAGAGATAGACCCTCAGGCATCCGAGGATTTTCTAGAGGCTATTGTATGAGTCTTCAGACTGGTAGGGACAACAACAGATCTTATAGTGATCCGTGCGGTGAGTCTCCTGCATGCAGCAGTAGGTAGATGGTTGAGCCTGATGCTCCAGGTGCACGAAGAGGCATAACTACTTTGGACATACTTCGAGAGCCCTTTATTCTCAGAGTTTGTTCCGGCCACCCTCCATGCGGTGTGCATCCAATAGTTACTACAGCTGCAGCAGGGCAGCATGACAGTAGCTCCGTACTCGGTGAGATTTACCGGTCTTTCTCTCTACTCCACGGAAATCGTACGGGACCCATTCTTCTGGGCCCGAACCTTCGAGTAGGGACGGAGGCATGAGTTCAGGGCTTCCATGGTCTCCCTCATCATACTGATGCAGGTAGAAGTACTGGAGCGAGCCCTTCATGTAGAGATCTTCCTTGGTGATCTGACCCCAGAAGTGAGGCCTACCACAGGGCGACACGTAGCCGAGTTTTCTCCAGCTTTCAGTAGACAGATGCCATAGAGGGTCAAGCGGAACATGCCATCTGGTGGGCGACCTCAGGATACTAGTTCAGAGGTGTGGGGCACATGCAGTAGAGACAGTCATATGAGAGGTAGGAAGTGCTATGCATGTGGCCGGCAGGGCCACATGGCTCGTGACTGCCTGACCCACCATGAAGAGAAGAAGTAGACGGTTGAGGGACCACCCAGGCAGAGGAAGAGGTTCGACCATGGCAGTCTGTATGGAGTAGGCGGACGAGGCAGAGGAGCTGGCCGAGCAGCAGGTGGTGGATGAAACTTCGAGGCTCTACCACCACCACCAACAGAAGGACCACCCCGACCTCAGGGAGCTGGAAGACAAGGGCAGGCTCAGCTCCAGATAGTCGAGGCCTATGACCATGACGCACCTGAGATTATTCGAGGTACTATCTGTGTCTACTCCACCCGTGCTTCAGTTCTTATAGACATAGGGGTGAGTCATTATTTCATTTCTGATGCCTTTGTTCGGAGCTCGGAGATTTCAACAGAGCCATTAGCTTGATCCTTACGGCTAGAGACTCCTAAAAGATCATACTCGACGATTACACACTGGTGCTGGTAGTGTGAGCTTACTCTAGGAGGCGAGATCTTTGGCTGGGATCATCTTGTAGTGGTGTCGAGGCCTTTCGATGTCATCTTAGGCATGGATTTGATATCTACAGTTAATGCTCAGATCGACTGTATTAGGTGAAAAGTGTGGTGTGTCCGCACAGAAGGGAGAAGGTTCACCTTCACCGGCGAGAAGGGAGCATTTTCATCACGGGATGGACTTACGTAGAGGAGAGGGAATTCGGTCACCCATCATCTGGCTAGTCTTATATGATGAGAAGCTGATGTGTGGAGTCTGAGTTTTCCTGTTGTGGTGGATCAGTATGCGGATGTTTTTCCTGACGGCGTTCCAGGACATCCACCTCATAGAGATGTAGAATTCTGCATTGACCTGTACCCTAGGACAACCCCGATATCTACTCCAGAATATCATATGGCTCCGGCTGAGCTTCGTGATCTTCGGATATAGTTGGAGGATTTGTAGAGAATGGGATTCATTCGACCCAATGTGTCACCCTGGGCTTCTCCGATTTAATTCGCCAAGAAGGCGGATGGGAGCTTACGAATATGTATCGACTACTGTCTCCTGAATCAGGTGGCCGTAAAGAACACGTATCCACTCCCAAGGATTGACGAACTATTTGAATAGTTCAAGGGAGCACGATGGTTCTCGATGATAGACCTCTGGTTAGGTTATCATCAGCTCAGAGTTCGAGACGAGGATGTGCAGAAGACAAACTTCAAGTGTCGGTATGGCCACTATGAGTTCTTGGTTATGCCTTTTGGTGTAACCAACGCTCCAACAATGTTCATGAGTCTCATGAATAGGATCCTCCAGCCTTAACTTGATCAATTTTTCATAGTCTTCATCGACGACATACTAATTTACTCGACTACTGAGGAGGAGCACGCCTATCACTTGCGGGTTGTACTGGACACACTCCGAGAACACCATCTTTGTGGTAAGCTCTCGATCTGTCAGTTATTGATTCGAGGGGTCCACTTATTGGGGCACGTCATCTATGTGGTGAGAGTTGCAGGGGATCCTACGAAGATCAAGGTAGTACATGCTTGGGAGCCACCCAGGAGTGTGACGGAGGTGCGGAGTTTCCTAGGTCTGGCTGGGCACTATCATAGATTTGTGCCAGACTTCTCCAGATTTGTAGCACCACATTCATCTTTGAAAAAGAAGGGGAAACCCTTCATGTGGTCAGATAGATGTCAGCATATCTTCCAAGAGTTGAGACAAAGATTGACTAGTGCACCCAACATGTGGCTACCGGAAGAGGGAGTAGGGTACATAGTTTACTACGATTCATCTGGTACCGAACATGGGTGTGTCCTGATGAATGATAGGGTAGTGATCGCTTATGGTTCACGACAGTTGAGGCAGAACGATCAGAACTACGCTACCCATGACCTGGAGTCAGCAGTAGTGGTCTTCGCCTTGAAAATGTGGCAACACTATCTGATGGGAGAGTGCTCTACAATCTACTCTGACCACCAGATTCTCAGGTACATCATCTAGGAGAAGGACCTGATCCTGATACATTGGTGATGGATTGAGTTCCTCCAGTAATATGACTTTGAGATAATCTATACTCCGATGAAGGGGAACGTAGTAGCTGTTGCTCTCAGCATGTGATCGGGCATTCAGCTACTTGGAGAGGCGACAAAGAAACTAGTCGTGTTGTAGACATCCTTCATGGATAGATATGGAGTAACCTTTATATAATCACTCATAGTCACTCCTCCACTAATTCATTGGGTCTGAGAGGCACAGCGTGTGGACGTTCGCTGTGAGATGGGACATGAACAGATATCCACACGACATGCACCTGATAGATTTTCTGTAGGAGGAGTGCACGTAATACTCTTCAGGGGACGTACCATGGTACGAGTTACATTTTAGAAGGAGGTTCTTAGGTAGTTTCAAACATCACCTTTGGAGGTACATCCAGGAGTAGCAAAGATCTACCCGGATCTAAGATGACAAAACTGGTGGCTGGGTTTGAAGAAGGTTGTGGAAATGTTCGTTTAACGATGCCTCACCTTCCAGTAGGTGAAGGTGGGGCACTAGGTTTTGGAAGTCTTGGTGAAGCCCATAGAGGTCCAAAATTTGATAATGTTACTATATGATTTTTGAAATTCAATTTTTTTATTTTTTTCAACTATTTAAATAGGAACCACCCTGTCATTTTCAAAAACAGGACTCATTTTTATTTTACTGAAAATGTCAAATGAATATATTCATAAAACATGTTCGACATGGATTGATATTTATACCGTCTTGAATAATCAAGGTATTAAGGAATAATTTATAATTTCCCATATTATTTAATAATGAAAAATATTTCCACTATAATTTTTTTATTTTTTTATGAAAATTTATTTTCAATATTGAAAGGTTATGTTAATAAAAAATGTTATTAACATTTGTAGAATTATTTCTATTCCTCAATTATATTAAATTTCTTTTTTATAATGATTCTAAATATCATATATAATTATTGTACGAACATATATTTATCCATATCCTATAATTAATGTTGTAATACATTCCTTTTTATCATTTATCAAATTCCTTCATTATGAAACATCATTTCATTATAGAATGAAGAAACCTTATTCCAGCCATGTTTTATTTGGGAAACTATTATGTTATTACATATGGTGGATATAATTCAAGAGTAACACATACATCAAGATCATGATATTACTGTTGTTCCTATATAGTTCTTTAATGTAATAGGGAATGTTACAATATAATGAGATTTAATTTATATGATTAAGGTTTTATCCTAATAAATTATGTGACATTTTATTTCAAGTGTTATTTTCTATGTAGTCATATTTGAATCATGATAATTTCATTTCAAAAGTTTCTATAACATTTCATTGGAATCCATTATCTTATGACTCCATGATTTTATGATACCATTTTCTTTATGTTCTTCTTCCATCTAATTATTCATATTCCATCTATTTTATGACAATTTTTTTTCTCTGAATCAATAAATATGTGAACATATAATTTTTATTCCCTTAACAATGTTTTTTGATCAAGTGTTTCATCTATTTATTCCTTAGGATTTTCTATGATGCTTTGGGAAGAATTTTTTTTTTGGATATCACTACTAAAAATTAAAAAATATGGATTCCATGTTATAGTTTCCCTTCATGATTTCTGATCCTTGTCATGAAAATACACAGAGCCTCAATATAGTTTATATGTAATTAATTTATGCTTATATAAAGAATAATTTAATAATATTTATAAAATTAATTGGTCTCTATATATGGTATCATATAAATGCTTTACCAAAACAATGTAACTATTATGAAAAAATACTGATAATCATATAGATAGATCTGTGAATAAGTCTTACTATAATATCCTAAAATCATAGTGAATTATGTAGAATGTGGTTTAAAGGATATTATTAAATGTTCTATATAAAAATGTGGATGTCATGTTCGAACTGATGTACCTTGGGTAATATCTTTGAAAAATTCATGTTGCATGTGACTGAAGCATTACATGGTTCCCTAAAATTAAAATTTCTATAAACATGGTCTGACACATCGATGGGATATGATTTGGATATTCAATAACTCTTTAAAAAATATTTTTCTGAACTTGAATAAATAATTATGATAGAATACCCAATGGAAATCATTACCATGGATAATATTGATAAAAAAATTAGAGGCCCAGAATTATAGACATAAATATAATTTAAATTTTTTTCCATCTGTGATTATATGATTTGATTTGGTAGGATAATTCACTACCATTATATTTAACTAATGATTTTATAAAATATCATGAACTAGATGGAAACGGGTTAAAAATGAATGTGATGGATAATTTTTTGATAAGAAACCTAATGGAATTATTATTTATTTGAAGGATATTATTATTTTTTCTAATTAGTTATCATAATATATGATTGAAACCTTCGTCATTGCACAATATCTAACTCTTAAATGAAGGGAATGCCAAATATTTTTTATTTTTGTGGCGGTTGGTACCATGGAATAATAAAAAATCAATTACCTATATGTTGATAATGTTGGATTACATGCACAATGGAATTTATAAAATCAATGAGAATATATTCACTATGTTGAGAAGAATGGAATGCATTGAATAATTGTTGGAGAAATATGAAATTTTTATTCCACAAAAAAAAAATTATATTAATTATGCAACTAATGCAACATCACAAGTTTACTGTATTAATTGTGGAATGTTTTGGAGTTCTAAAAATATCTTTCCAATAAATAATGAACAAGAAGAATTTCTATATGGTTTTATGAGTAATGGTTTTTCTATTGATGATGAAGAAATCACTAATGGCATAAGAACATGATGTAAATATATTTTCATACAATGCTTCCATATAATATATTTTATTTTATTTTTATGATATTTTTTAATTGATTAATCTATTCTTTTTTATATTATTTATTAAGCTAACAATGAAGATAATTATAATTTTGAAATAATTTTTTTGATTATATATAAATTTTTTCATCATTGTACTTTTATTAAATACTCATTTTCCTTTTTAAATATTTATTTTTTTATTTTTTTATCGTTTTTTAGCCTATCTTATTGAATAATATTTGATTTATTTTCTCCAAAATGGATATATTTGAATAATATTTTTCCATCATGTGTTGGATAATTTTACACAATCGATGATATTATCACCTCATAATCTATTTTTACTTGGGTTGTGTAAGATAGTCTATTTTTTTGTAAAAATATGATAAATAAATGAAAAGTTCTTTTATATGTATAATGTTGGTTATGGAGAGTGATGTAAATTTCAAGAAACATGTGTGTGATAATATCATATAATATAATTTAACATTCATGATTTTTTATTTACAGGAGGGAAAACCTATTGATAATGAATTAGTAATCCACTCTTTAATTTATGTAAATTTCCAGGTTCAATTAGAAGCACCAAGTTCATTGATTAGTGATGAAAAATTGAAAAACATAGCGTTTCATGATGAGGTTGATTTTGATCATGATTTTCATGACTCCGATCAGGAAAATAGATCCTCCTATATTCAATATATATATGAAAATATATTTTTAGTCTCCATTGTTTTTATGATGATCAATCATGTCTGATTCTTATTTAATTATTGATTTCTCCAAAAACAAACCTATCCAAACTCAAATATAAGTTTTACCTTATTGAAATTATTTAATAAAGGCCTATGATTCATTGATGATAAAAAATAATGATGAAAAATCAATGTTGGAACTATGATTTATTCACATAGATGCTAAACTATGAATAAACATATCTTGAATGGTCTATGAGAATGTGATCTTCATTTTCAATGCATAAATGGATGATATCAATGTTTTTTACTAAGAACCCAAGCTAATATCACATTGTCGACCATGTGACTAGGAAGCGGAAACAAACAACACTAAAATATAATGATAAATTTTCATTGACATTCTAATTTGTGATAAGATTTATGGGTACTTAAAATCCTACGGTGAACTTATTTTATATAAAATTCAAATTTGACAAAATATTTTCGGCAGCATATTAATTTTTATATAATGATCATTATTTTTAGTTAATTCTGGTAGGAACCCTCCTCGAGATAATTGAAGAAATACATAAATTAAATTGATTAATCCTATGATTTTAAATTTTTATTACCTGAAGTTACAAAGTCGGATGATATATGATTCACATGTTGTTTTAAATTTTGATGAACTGGTAAAACATCTAGCTCAATCATGTGATAATTACTAATTTAAAATATTTACTAGGGTACAAAAGGATGTATATTTGAGATTGATAAATATTATAATATATAAAAAATGATCTATTTTAGATCAATATGTTTCTATAAGACTATGATTTGAAATCATATATAATATTTTTGGGGATTCATTGAATTAAATGTATTCTAATATCTGGTAAGTGAATAATTAAATTTAGAAGATGATCTGGGGGTGTTCCAGGAATCTTTTCTTGATTAAAATTGATATCCATATGTGATCTTATAAAATATTGATTTTAATGATGTTGTTTCATTGTATTTTTTTTATGAAAATTGATTGATTATGGGAACCTCATTTTGCTCATGTGTTTCGATTACAAAGATAAATTTTAGTGACTGTCATCTGATTGTGTGTGTTAGTGGGAGAAACATATGATGTTAAAAAAGACAATGATTTCCTAGTTGTAAATTTTTTAAATAAAACAAAATTGGAATGATATAGGGTGTATATAATGGTGGGAGAAAGTTTATGATATTATATTAGTTGAATGGAAATATTTTATCAGTTGCAGTCACATGAAGAAGAGATGAAAATACTTGGATCCTCAAACACCTAGAAAAAAATTTGATGTGATATATTATGGAGTTTTATTGAAAGTAATAATGAAATTTTTTTAAATAAAATATATTATTTGAGAATATAATGATTCTCAAATTGATTTTGTGTAGGTGCATTCAATAATTATAATAATTTGAGAGAGAGACCAATGTAGAGGGGATGGAAACAATTTTACATGAATGGATCTGAGCTCTATAGAGTATAACAATGAGATCTTATAGAATATTAAAATAAGATACAATGTTGATCATGTAGATTAATATATAAGGAATTTTTTATTATTTTGACATGATAGGATGAAAATTCAAGTTGTTTTTGTCATGATTTAGCTGTTTTTTGTTCTATGATTTAATCATTTCTTTGAAAATAGAATGTTTCTCAAGATGTACACATATAACATAGTCGATTTATGTTTGATGATGGAATATTATATATTTATTTCTATTAAATTATTATTTTGATACATATCCAGTCTACATGTATTTTTTTATGAGTGTGGACTATTTAATCATGAATAAATTCTGAATATTATCTGACATTATGTTTTTCTCAAATAGTTATTGAAAATTGTGAATGTATTAGCAGCTCATTTGTATCTTAATTTTTAGTAATAATTAATTTTATCTATGAAATGTTTTTGAACGGAGTGTGATGACTGATATCATAGTTATTGAATTCTTCTTGTAAAGTGAAATGTGACACATTTTTTAGATATTTGAGACTTTTGGTTGAGGTATATTAAGGATTTAATTCATTTTATGAATTGAATAATGGATTAACATGTGAAATCACAATGGAATTCCCTTGAACCTTTTTTTTAATTTTCCCTATAATTCATTTTCATAATTATTTTTTCCTCTTCTCAATTCTGATAACAAAAAATTAGTATTAATCCAATAATTATTCATAGAAAACATCTTCCAATGAGAATGTACCGAAGAGGTAAATGCTCCTATTAGGTATCCAAAATACCCAAGATCAAATCAGGGAAAGGATAAATTTCTGGCTACATTAGCAGCACTGAAGCAAGTACTGTAGTAGTACTATAGCAGCGGTGGAACTATAGTGGTGGTAGCACTGTATCGGCATTGGAAATGTTACATGAACTGTAGCAACAACGATAATATAGTATCATGAGTATTGTAGTAGCATTATTCAACAAAGGGCCCTTTATGCCAAAAATTGGGCTTTCTGGCCTCGTATTCAGACCACTTGGTCTTAGGCCTTCAGGCAATGTAATGGGACTCCATATACTCATTTTGAAAGAGGTATTTGATATTAATAATAAATGAGGCTTCGACCCCAACCATTAGAAAAATATTGAAATCATATTTACAAATATAATAGTTCTAAAATAGTAGTAAATATCATGAAAAATATTCTCCTTTAATGAATCCTAATTTGGATAAAACTATGGTTTCTCCTATATTATTGTAATTAGGAGATAATTTTTTTATATGAATAAATTAACAAAATTACACCCATTAATTGGTATTTATTTAGGTAATGCTGACAAGGTGGTTCCAAAGAACAAATTTTCTGAAATTTGATAGTTGTTTTAATAAAATAGGAATAATTAAAGAAACATTTTAAATTTGACCCATCAAGGAAATAACAATCACCTATAGTTCCAAATGGTCATTGAATATATTCATGAAATTACAATAAAATGAATTAATGATAAACTCAAGTGATCTTAAATAAGATTTTAATCAATATGTTTTTGAATCCATTGTAAATAAACTTGATGAATTTTAATAATTTTTTCCTAGTTTCTATGTTAGAGAGATTAAATGAAAAAGTTATGAAAATGCAATCCATGTGCTTAAGGAAAAATTCATTAACCCCTCAATTATATATTTTATTAAAATTTCCATGGAAATGGAGGACGAACAAGGGATAACAAATGATTTATTTTTGAGGGGATCTTATTTTTTTACTATAAATTTTTAGATAACATTGAAGTTTAAATTTTAACTAAATTCCAATTTTATTACATTATATGAACAATTGCCATAATGAAGGACCACAGACTCTTGGATGTGTTTGATGAGGAAGCTATAAATTATAGATAATAAAATGACATGTAGAAGGAATTAATGATTTTCCTTTTATGGAGGAGTATTTAAATATACAATTATAGGATGATTATATTTGTTTTTGAGATTCAATTAGAATTTACCATCAATTAATGGTTTCCTTTGATGAGTTATTTGAATATAAGATAATATTACCCCAATCTATGTAAGGTTGGTTTATATTTTAATATTTTTTTCTATCCCTAAATACCATATATAACCACAACATAATGGATCTGGGTTTTTTATACCATTTTTTGACTGTTTTTAACATATATTAAATGTTAAATAATTGTTGAAAATAATGTTTTTGGTGGTTAACACAATAAAATACCCATACAGTGATGGAATGATAAATTAAAAAAATCTCTCAAATTATGAAAAACATAACAATAAACACATCATAGAGGGATTGACCAAATATTGTTTTCCTATTAATTTATATTTATCTTCTATTTCTTGTCATTATATATAATTTAACTTTTAAAATGAATTGATATTTATTATTGAAAATGGTGTCAAAAAAGGTGGTCAATATGATTCTAGTTCAATCTTCTCCACTAAATCCACTACTGATTAACTACATAATTTAGAGTTGATGATTTATATTTTCAATGATCAAAAAATATAAACACCATATAATTAAGCATCCGCACGATCAGTTCATAAACTATGGGTTTATTTAAAATTAGTTGACTGTTCTGAGTTCTAATGTAATTATGATTTCATTTTTAGTACGCGTATTGATAACTACATGATATTAATAAATGATATTATGTAGATTATTCTAATATATTAAAATATGACCATATGATCTAATTCATGGAGTTTTAAATTTTATTATTATTATTAATATTCCTAGTTTAAAAATTATTGTTTCTAATTCTCATTTTCATTATTTTTAATTCATTCAGTTCTTGTATCGTTTTTATTTGAAAAATTATTTTTTAAATTCAATTGATGATCTTTAATTGTGTACCATTGAATATTAAATTTTCCTTATTGGATAATTTTTATGAACACTTACATGAATAATCAGTAAAATAAAAAATTTATTTCTAAGATGAATTATTCAATGTTTAACTAGTAGTATGTATTTTTTTTTTATTTTCTATGTTGTGATTTATTTTATGTATATAAAAACATCATTGTTCGTTGATATAACCCTAAAAAATAAATAATTTATATTTAATTTTGAAAATAATTATGAACCTTAAAATTAATTATCATGTTTTCTCTACAAATTATTTATCATTAAAGGCATTTTTGAGTTTATGTGTGGGGAATGACCCTTTATATGACTCAGACTATACCACAACATTACCGCATCTAAAACCCCTATGTTTTTTGAAATTTAATTTGTTTATTCTAAAATAAATCATTATATGTGCTTTTAAATTCATTAAATGATTTTATATTTTATAGACACTTTATGTATTTTATATTTATTATATTAGTTGGATTTAGGTTGGTAATTCATTATCTATTTACCTTTGGAAGAAAATTTATCTATAATAAATTATTCATGCGAATGATTTGAAATTTTCATTCACCTTATATATTTAAATTTTGATTTAGTAAAAATAGATATGTTTTCAGATAAATTTCATAATGAAAATCATAATCCACATAGAATTTATTCTTTTATTCTTTAATCTGACTGGTGAGTTATTTATTATTAGTTAAAATTATTATTTTTTCACATCAACATAGAGTAAAAAGTTTCTTTTTTTATAATATATATGATTCTATTATACTAGATTTGATGTTATTTTTGTACATTTATGTGATTTCAAATTGAAATGAATTTAATCACAATTCAAAATTTTAGTTTCAATAAATTTTGTATAACATGAATAAATTAGTTACTATGATTACATAATGCAATGAGAGTAAATATTTTCACAGTTTATGAATATATAAAGCATATATTATGTTGAACGAAATTTTTTTATGGTCATAAATTATTTCAAACTAATGATTTATTTTTTAGCACTGGATATGATTCTTTTTCTTTAGTAAAATCAAAATCCATGTGCGGGTGGATTTGATTTGGCTTTATATTGATACACATTTTCCGTATAATCTATTTAAATTAATAAAATTTAAATTTTTTCAATATATTTTTTTATAAATTTATAATAGTTTTTAATTCGATGAAAAAAGAATAAAATATTTAATTATTTTATTAATATTTGTTTGAATCATTAACTATAGATTTTGTGTATGTAACAACCTGATATTTTTATGATAAAAATCCCTAGAGCCCTGTGTGTTTTATAAAATAATAAACTAATATATGTAATGATGATTTTATTAATAAAATATATATTTAATAAATTTAATATAATGCTTAAAATTTATCTGATGTGTTTTTTAATTATGATATAATGATAAAATCAACTATTTAGATAAAAGAAGTATTTTACAAAAAATTAAATTTTATCGCCTTTTGATGGAATTCACATTCTAAATCCAGTTTTAGACACATTTTTATAATATGTTTAAAAACATAAACATTTAATTTTCATGAATGATAAAATAATAAACCATTTTTATTATCTTATATTTATCTGCTAAAATCCCAGTTTTGTTGTATAGTAAATATATACTAGATTTTATTTTAAAAAAACATTATTAATCGAAATAATTTATGTCCATAAATAATTTATTTGAATGTTTTTAATTTTTAAATAGAATATATTTATTTCAATAAATTTTATTTATATCATATTCATTAATTTTACAATGATTTATGATATAAAAAAATTTCAATCTTTTCTAATGTTTTGACTTTTATTGACTGTTTTTCATTCTCACAGCAAAGATAATTTTAATTTAATTACAAAAACTTATGTGTTTCATATTTTGAAAAATGGATTCCATATTTAATAAATGTGTTTCAAAATTATTTAAATTGGAGCCTTGTTTTTTTTCTTGTATTTTAAGAGTAGTATCATTGGTAATTATTATTTACCACATATAAAGTTAAATCAGGTCAAATAGGGTAATAATAAATATGATAATGACACCAATATTACACAAAAACCATCCAAAATCATATTAGATGAATAAAATCATAACTATAACACATAATTATTGGAATTCACTAATTAAATGGACTCTTTTCCATCAAAATTATATATATATTATTAAAATAAAATAAAGTGACAACATGTCACACTCTTATCATTCATAAGTATAATAATTTTAAGATAGTGATAAATATGAACTAACATTGATAAAAATTACTCTACAGAAATTTAATGATATTATATACATCATGGTAATTAATTTATAACTTTAGAGATTAAATATTTACATTAAATTATTATACAATGAAGACAGATAATTTATTTAATTTTTTGAAAAATGAATTTTTTTTAATAAAATTAGAAAAACAATTAAAAGACCAAAACACTTTACCAAATCATATTCATATAGTATATCATGACCATAGTAATATAAGGGATGAATCGTGGATAATTTGGAGCCATAAAAAAATTATTATAAAACATATAATATTTTATTTAATATAATGTTAAATTTTTCACATTCATGTTTTAATAAATATATATTTCTTACTGTAGAATTATACATAATATATATTTGAATAGAAATATGAATTTGAAATATAGGTGATTTATATTTATCATTTTATTTAATTTTTAATTTTTATTCAAAAAATGAATATTGAATAAATACATAAACCTGATGTATTAATTATTTTATTAATGTAAATATTACATTAATGTGATTAATAATATTAAATAAAATAATCGTAAGGATAATTAAAATTAACTATGAATTATTTAGATGATTATGATCTCTTAGTGATATAATAAAATATTTTATTGAAGGATTACATCTCATTAAGTTATTTTTAAAAATCTGCGAATTGAATTGTTTCAAAATTGACACTGTTGGTATTATCTAAAAATAATGATTTATTAAATTATTTAAAAATCAAAATAATTTTTTAATAAGATAAAAAATTTATGATCTTCTGGAAAATTTTATAAATTATTAATTTATAATATAATTATTATCATATGTGAAAATATTACACTATTTTAATATTGAATAATTATTCACCTTAGTTATGTTTAATACAGAATATATAAGACTAAATAATAATGATAAGGATTAATTTGAGAAAAATCTGGTCAAAAAATGTAATTATTTATGAAATAACAATAATATTTAATATAATATAAAAAATTATGATATTTTTGGGGTTTTTATGAGTTTTTATTTTATTATGAATTAATAAATTTTGATATTCAAAATGTTCCCCTCACCTCAATTAAAAAAACAATATTCACCCTCACAATTTCAATACATGATGAGCCTTTAATAATGGTCATCCCATTATAATTTCCTTTATAGAAATACATAGTCACATTATAGAGGTTCTGTTTATCTAAAAAGAAAATTTCTAGTTCATTTATGAGGACATAAATTGGGAGCATGTCGAAGAAGATGTAATCTCCTCAACCGATTTTTTAAAATTATTTCTTTTTCTACTGACACGTAATTAGTTTCATCAATTTATAAGTGATAAATAAAGTATAAATTATATTATTAGAATTTAGGTTTCTTAACAACCATATTCAACCTTTAATTGGTCCAAAAGAAATGAAATCACAACACGTGCATACATATGGCGTCCCATCTCTATGTTGTGGTTTAATCTTTTTCTCTCCACAATATTACTTGGATGGATATAATGATGTAAATAACTAAAATATATTATCATTAAAAAATTATATTTATTCTGAAATAAAATATATACCTCCCCTTCCATACCATTTTATAATTAACAGAATGATATGATCGCTCATGCGTATGTACCATCTATCGTCTCAACGATGTGATGCGATTAATTCTAAATGATATCCTTTAAAAAATATCAATATAAATGTATATAATTAATAAATATGATATATATAATGTTTATATTTTTTAAAATGAAATAAATATGACCTAATATGGATAACCAATACTTATTCCACAAAACATGCATAAGAAAATGAAGTAGTTAATAACCAAATATAGAGTAATAATGAATTTGTTTCACAAAATAAATAATTATATGATCATATATGATATCATAAATATTAATATGACAATTTAATAAGACAATTACAGAATTTAAATCATTATACATGGTTTTCGGATTTATAAAATGGATATGGGTCCTTAGGTAAGGGATTATTTTTTCACTTTTATTTCTGTGGGACAAATGCCTTATACACTGTATATTTCATTTTTGTGGGGATTATAATTCCCCTAAATGTATATATTATTCTTTATAAGAAGGTTATGAAATTTAAATATTCATATAATATTATTAATCTTATTAGTCATATTATTTGACATATTATAAATTACTCAGGGATAACTTTAAAATCTCATTATTATATGAGATTAATTATAATTAATTATTTACTAGGGTATATTTGTCAACCATTTACATGGTTTAAAAAACATAAAATTTATATTATCATCTTATGTAAGTTTTATGAATTTTTTACACATTTGTTTTCTTTTTATACATGATTTAGTATAAATATTCCCTTTGTTATCCATATGAGGTACTTTTTTACTTTTATGGGAAAAGTATGAGAAATTTTTTTAACATATACAACATGAATTAATATTTTAAATATTTTAAAAACCTTATTTACACAATTATTCCCTTTCAATTTTTCATTATTATTTCCAAATAAGTTATTTTCCATAAAAATATGTGGTTTTCTATGAAAAAAGAATAAAAATTTAAGAAGAAAAGATATTTTCCTAAAGAATTAATTTCAAGTGTTTTATCAAAATTATTTTCCACATATTATTAAGGATATTTTTCATGCATAATATTGAAATTTTTCTAATGGAATTTAATTATTATGATTGAATTCTTGTTAAAAAAATTCATTTATTTTACAATAATTATGTTATTATAGAATTATGTTTAAGAAAACCATTTTTTCCTAATAGTTATGAACGAAAAGTAAATCTACATTAGTAATACTAGTCTGCAATGGAATGTAAACATGGTTTAGTAATACAGGGCTTGAATAGGGAGTGAACTCAATTTGGTAATGTACACTTTTGGCTATGACTGTCTTGTAAAGGATCCGAGGATAATATAGAAATTATTTTTTGTAATTGTATTTTCTTTCCTAAAATTACATGGTTAATGAAAATTTTATTATCTCATGGAAATGTTCCTTTATGATTTATTACTTATGTACTACCAACATTTAATTCATGAATCATGATTTTGATTTTTTTGATTTACATGATATCATTATCATATTTTTTGTTCATTTTTTTACATTTTTAGATTTATGTTTTTTTTATATTTTCCATGTTTACCCTTAATATTAATTTGATGTCACCACATTTTATATTTCTTTTATATTGTATATAAATATGGGTATTGGTAATATTTGTCCAAAATGAGATCTTGTTATGATGGAAATCTTATGAGATAATTTAGTTATTTTATGAATTAGTTATTTATGTTTCCAAGTTTCTACAGACATTAAACTAATACAGTCATTGGGTATTTAATTGTGGCATGTAATATTAATTCCCAAAAACTAATGCAATGTTAATGTAATTGAATAATTAGGGTGTTCATTGTTCATATCAGAGTGAAAGTTATAGCCTTCTTTTGGAAAATATAATGGAATATATTTAGTGAGATGACTAGTTATATTCCTTTTGAATGTCTAGGGATCTCTTATGGATACGTCTAATTATAGTTTAAAATCCTTGAAATTTGTTAATGATCAAGGATAATATATGAATAATACTATGATGATATATATTGAAACTATATTACCATGATTAGTTGGTTTTCTTTTATGATATGTTTTTCTTACCCCGGGCATTTCTGTTTTACTTATGGGAGAAAATTATAAGGAATTGTGTTAACATTGAGTATGACAATGAATTTGGTGATTATGAGAAATGCAATTTTATATATACTAGATAGAAAGGTATTATGATTATTCCGAAACTATTATCCGGATATATGATTACAAAGGTGATCTTAGTTGAATAACCTAACACATCACCTATGATAAATATGGAAATTAATTGATGATTACATATTATGAATCATAGTGTAAGGATGATTCAGATTCATAAATGTCATGAATAAGGGATGGAGAACCTAGATGAATACCTAAAATGGATGGGAATATATTTTTTATTCAGAAAAAAGGGTTATAGAGTGAACAGTTATTAGGGAGTCCAATTTGTAATATGTGGAAACCATGATAATTACCCAACATAATACTTCAAAATAAGAATATACTTCAAAAAAAATGAAGGCAAAATTCCAGGTGAACCATTAAATTCGACGGATTAATGTATTTATGAATTTGGATCCATGAATTATGAATGGTGAATTATATATTTATTATTCAGTTTATGTGTTTCACCAAGGATTTTTATGTATATGATTACTAGTTATAATAGACAAGAAATTTTATTTAAGGACATGTTGATATATTTGGAGTATCTATAATTAAAGTAATAATAACACTTAATATATTTATTATTTAAAGATAATGATGTTTTGATAATGATTTGTTGGATATGAATAAGTAAATAGGATTATACTAGATTCTTGAGAACTAAATAATGATTTTTTTCCAAAAAAGGTTATTATACTGTTGATAAATTATTTAAATTTTTGGAGCCTATGGAATATATCCATTATGTTTTTGAATGAAGAGCCATGCTTATTTTCAATAAAGATATATTTTAAATTGTGTTATTACCATGACATCACAGAATACATAATGAAGTTGTTCACGTTTTTACAAGAGACCAACAAGAGATACCTTATGATATATGGGGATGAATTTTATGATTTATTACTGATAGTTCTTCTATATTTTAGGATATTCATATTATAGAAGGATTTTATGGTTATAGTTTTATTTAATGTTTATGTTAAAATAAGGATGTTGTTTTTTAGAATATAAATTTATCTCACCATATATAGACTTATGCATATTGATTAATATGTTCAAACCCTTTTTTAGTGATAAATACAAATGGAATGACCTATCATTATATTTATAGATCAAATGATATGATAAAAATTTAAGAATAAATAATTAAACTTCATTTCATTAAATAATAGATGATGTGGAAATTGTTAAAGGTACGACCAATGGTGATACTGTACTGAGAATAAGAAATTATATGTTCTCATGTAAATTATTCAACCTTAGAAAAATGGAGTTTAATGTAACACAGTCTGCTATTATCATCATTTTGATGATATCTATGAATTCATTTGTGATTCATAATTTATGATTTTTTAGTTTTATATTTCACTATATCACAAACTTCTTTGTTAATAGTGATCTTTGTCAATATCAATGATTATATATGATTTTCTACCACCCCCAAATCTTCAGCAATCTTCTCCCTTATAGATTCATATATAATATTTACATTGGGTAGCTATTATATTCCAACATTTACATTTTAAAAATGATGTTTTAGATTTAATTTTTTGGATATGGGTTTCATTAAAATATACTACCATGTATTAATCCTTTTATATCCGAGATAAATTTCAAGAGAGAAATTGATATTATAGGGGTAGAATTCTAAAGCCAGTGATTTTTAAAAGATATACTTTTTTAATATATTTGACCAAAAATGTTTTATACTACAAAAAAATTATTATTGTATACACAACTATGGTTTAGATTGTGCTATGTGCAATAATATTATTTGTTTCTGTGACACAAAACATCTAGTTATTTTTATAAAATTATTTTCACATAAGACTGCGTTTAAGATAGTTTATAAAATAATAAAATATCTTTTGATAGATTTTTTATTGAATTATATATTATATATATTCAATATAATTTTTATTATTCATATAATATATTTTGTAGACATTATATAAGATCAAATTCAATATTTCTGATACATGAATTATTTTTTTAGAAGTATTATTTGTCTACCTTTTGATTGAAAATACATTTTAAATGTATATTTGAAAAATTTATATATTACTTATATACAAATAATAATATTAATTATAATAGGGTTATAAAAATATACATTTTAGGAATTTTTGATATTTTTCAAATAACTTTTTATATTTTGATAAATAGTAAAAGTACACTAAATAGTAATTTAAAACAATTTTTTTCATTTAAATAAATTTAGTGGGAAAATTATATTATTTATTAGATTTAAATAATAAATATAATTTATTTTTATCATTATATATAATTTTTGTCATTTTCAATATTTTTAAAATAAATTTTTATTTAAGAACACGTAATTTTTTTTCAATGTTTTAACTTTTATAACCCGTTTTCATTCCTAATAAAGGAATCATTTTAAATTTTTTACCATTTAAAATATTTAAAAATGTATACCATATTATGACATAGTGGGTCCCAATTATGTAAATATTATTCTTTTTTTTTGGATTTCAGGAATAAAAACATTGTTATTTTTTTACCAAGGTTAGAGTTATATCGGGTGAAGGAGGGTAAAAAATAATAATATATAAAACCAATTTCTATATAACCTACCAAATTTATATTAGAAGAATAATATTAGATCCTAAAAACATAAGGATCATAATTGACTCATTTAATAGACAATTATCCATGAAAATAATGTATATTATTAAAATAAAATAAATTGATAACATGTCACCAACTTATCTCTTATAAGTATAATTATTTTAATATAATAGTAAATATGAGATGACATACAAAATAAATAGTATCTGAAAATATAATGAAATTATCCAAATAATTAAAAATTATTTATAATTTTTAGCAATTATATTATTAACGTAAATTATTATACAATCATGGTGGAGAATTTTTTTTGTTTAAAAAAATAAATAAATTTTAAATAAAATCATAATTACCAATTAAAATACATTCTAAAATGTAATTTTTTGAGTACATCTATATCATAATAATCCAAGGGTTGAGTTATTTATCATGTTTTATCTATATCTAGTTGATTTTAACACATAAAATATTTTATTTATAATGATATTAAAGTTTTTATATTAAATATTTAATAAATATAGTTTTTATAATATATGATAATACAGAATATATTTTCAAAAATAATTATTTATAAAAAATATAAAATTATTATCTTTATAAAATTATTATATTTTTAATTTTTACGCTTCAAATATGTCTACTACATAATTACACAAAACTGATGTAGTAATTATTTTATTAATGGAAAAATCACATTAATGTGTTTAATAATATTAAAATAAATATTATTTTAAATTTTTAACATAACCAATGAATATTATAGATGACCTTGTCCCCTTAAGGATATAACAAAATATTTTCTTTGGGGATAAAATTATATATTGATATTTTTTAGAATCCCTGAAATTAATAGTGTAAAAACTGACACTTTTGATATTTTCCCAAAATAATATATTACTAAAATATATAATAATCATATTAAATTATTAAAAATATAAAATAATTAATATATGTTATAAAATGGTGTAAATTTTTCAATTATGTGGTAATTTTCCTCAAATAATTTAAAATTAAATAATTCGAATATTTACACATTTATTAAGGTATTGAAATATAAAAAATAATAACTTACGGTTAATTAAAAAGATATGTCTTAAATGGACATAAAAACATGTAAAAATTTATTTTTTTATGATATTACAACATTATCGCATCAAATAATTAAAAAATATGTCATTTTGGATTTTTTTTATTTGGATTTATTTTATCATAAACTAATAAATATGGAGATTCCAAATGTGCCCCTCACCATAATTATAAAACAACTCATTCTACCTCACAATTTCAATTCAGATCGAGCATTCCTTCTTGAATATCCATTACCCATTTAAATTATAAGCATAAATATTCACATTATATATGTTTTTTTACTCCGAAAATAATAACTCTATTTCTATTAGAGGATATCTAGAGGGAGCAAGTCGACGAAGATGGTATATTCTCTACCCACTCATTCGAATTATTTCTTACTCTACTTCAACTTGAATAGTTTTTTTCAAATCAAAATTAATAAATCCTGTATAAATTATATTAATAGATTTAATTATGTTTATTTAACAACATATTCCACCTTATATCAATCTTATGAAAAATGAACTCACCACGCAGGGGTACACATGACTTATTATCCCGAAGCTATGGTTTAATCTGGTTTTCACTACTATATTACATTAATGTATATAATAATTGAAATATTATCTATACATGGGTATAATAACAAGATAATGATTCTGAAAAAACATATATATCATCCACTTCCATCCCATTTCATAATTAATGTAATGGTATCAATGCCAATTCATACCTACAGCCTACCTTTTCAAATATGTGACACGATTCATTCTACATTACATACATTAATACATGACAATATATATGTATATAATTAATAAACATGATGTATATTTTCTGTTAATATAATTTTCCAATTATATAAATATGAACGAATAAGGATAACAATAACTAATTTTACAAAATATACATAATAAAATAAACCAATTAATACCTGTATAATTGGTAATAATGAAGTGTAATTAAAAATTACATGATAATATTATCATATATAATATCATGCATATTAATAATAATAAATAATAAGTTAATAAAATCATTAAAATCAGTATATGGGCAGTTTTGATATCGAAAAATTATATAGAACCTATGGTATGAGATTATTTTGTCTCACTTTTATTTCCATGGGACATATCTCTTATAAACCAATGATTTCTTTTATGTGGTCATCATATTTCCAATAAATATTTTTTTAATTAGTAATATAAATGTACATATATTTAATATTCAAATAATATTCATAATTTTTTAGAGGCATATGATTTTTTTAATTTAAAATTAGTATTGGAATATTTCACAATCTCATTATTATCTAAAATTGATTATTTGTAATTATTTACTAGGGTATATTTATCATATATGACCATTATTATATAATTATTTTCATAAAATGTTTACTATTATTGTATAGATTTTTAATCAATATTTTAATCATTATATTATTTTATTACATTATTTACAATGTGTTTTTCATTAGTTTTCCATATGAGGTACTTTTTTGACTATTATGACAGTAGTACAAGTAGAAAGTTTTTAGATTATACATCTGGAATGGATTTCTATGCTTTTATAACAACTTATCTCTATGAATAATATAATACATGTTTCATGGTTATTTCTAATGAATTTAATATAAATTAAAATTTGATAGAGTTTTATGAAAATAAAAAGTTTTTAATACAAAATTTTATTTTCCCCAAGATTTAATATTAAGTGTATTTTCAAAACTATTTTCCATCAAAGATTGATGTTATGGTTCAAGTATAATATCCTTATTATTATTATTGAGGATTTTCATTGTTATGGAATTCTATTTATAAAATCCATTTATTTTAAATGGATTATATTATGATGGAATTATATTTAAGATAATAATTTTAATTTTTTTTTTAAAATTTAGGATGAATATTTTATTTTTTTAAGGAACAAATATGTATCATTTTTAAAATATTATAGGTGGGACTTATATCTCCCAACAATACATTGGGTAAAGACTAATATCTCAGGAGATAGACATGAGTAGAATGGAATGTAAATATAGTTCATTAACACAGGGCAAGAACAACATGTAAATCTAGTTCAGTAATACAGGGTTACAACAGTATGTATATTTGGTTTTGTAATACTGGTGTTGAACAACGAGTGAACTAAGTTCAGTAATGTACTTTTCTTGCTATGATTGTCATGGAAATGAGTCATGGATAATATGGAAAAAATTTTATATGAATATGTTTTTTCCACAATTTCATGTTTTATGTCAATTATGTTATGTATTCTCTATCGTTCCATTATTATATATTCCTTATGAATAACCATGATATATTTCATTTCCCAATATTATGATATTTTTTATAGATGTAGTGTTTTCCAAAAGTTATTTTCATAATTTTTTACATCGTTATTACTATTTTTTCATTGATATTTTTCATCATTATAGTTAATTAAAATTTGAGATCACCCCTTTTTAGGTTTCTTTTTCTCAATGATATAAATAAGTTTATTAAGTAAGATGTGTCCAAATGGGATTCTAGTTTAAAGGAAAACATAGGTTATTGTGTCCATGTTTTTGAAATAGATGTTTATGTTTTAATATTTCCAAATACACTAAACTAGTATGGTATTTGGGCATCTATTTTTGTAATGTATATGTATTCATAAAAAGAGATGTAATATTCATGTATGTCATTATTTATGGTCATTACATTGTATCATTTTTTATTATTTTATCACAAAGATCATTTTTAAATATAAAAATGTCTTCTTCAATAAATTTATTTCATAATTAAATTTATTTTTTTCATGTATTTTGTGTTTAATTGACTAAATGAAGTCAAATTTTCTACATTATATTCATTAAATAATTTAATAATTGGTAATTGTAATAATTATTTAACTCTATTAATTTTTATTGTCTGGTTATTTTTATAAGTTAATTGATAAATTATTTCTTTTTCAAAATTTTATTTAAATTTATATATTTTTATTCTTTTATCATAATAAGTAGTTTTCTGTATTACTTTTAAGTAATTTGTTTTTCTATTTATATATATTATTATTTTATTTTTTGGATGATGATAATAATTATTAATGTTTAGGATTTTATTTAACTTGATTATTTTAAAATCATTTTTATTCACGTTTTTATAGTGTATGTCATCAAAGAATAATGTTTTTCCATCTCACGAATGATAATTCAACACCATAATAGAAAATATCATCCCTTATGTAAATTTTAACATGTATGTGCAAGATAATATGTGTTTTATGAATCAAATTTTATCCCTATGAGAGAAATTATTTTCAACATATGTGATTTGAGCTGGTGAGTTATATAAATTTCATGTGGGGATGTATCACATAAGATAATTTATATTACGTGATTTGTGAACAATGATATGGAAAAACCATTAAAAATTATCATCACGATGTAATTTAACCCATGTTGATTTCCCAATTGTATTATAAGCATCAATTTTAACCATGAGAGATTGAAAATTATGGAAACATGTGCTATCATGATGATGTAGATTTCGAGAATGGTTGTTTAAGAAAGAACATGAATCCAACTTCACTGGTGATTGATAGGAATATGAAATTCCAAGCAAAACATCCATTGAATTGAAGATGATAGTTTGAGTATAACATCCCCACCACTATTTATATCACTAGAAAAAAACATGATCAAAAAAATGATTTGAGTTCCACAATGGTGGATTTTGTTGGTCAAAGTATTTGTTTCATGGATGAAACCAAAAAATGAAGAACACTCAACATTGGATCTATGATTTCACTAGATCTATACCAAAAGGGAAACAAATTGATCTTGAATAATCTATAATGATTAAATATTCTTTTCATAAGCATCAATTGACAACATGAATGATGAGGAATAATGACCCAATTTGAGCTATATAAACCATGTTTAGTTTTCTACCGTCCATTATCCTTCATAAATCCTACTCACCAAAAAAATAACTAACACCAAATCAATTAAATGTTCGACACTGAATCTCTATAACCTAATGCCAAAATGGAACTATGATGAATATTTTTTCTGGGTTTGGAGTTCAGAAAAACATGGAAAACATCATCCGTGGTCATTGGGAAAATAAAGATATAAATGATGATCCATGATTTATATATAAATTCATTATTGATGGATGGAATATCTAACAAATTTAAAATAGAGTTATTGTCGGTTAGGATGTATCTATGACCCAATTATTTGAAAACTAATTTAATGATGTTTCTGGAGGAATTTATGGAAATGGATGTTCCCCTGAGGAAACTGAATTATCCAATTAGGATGATAATTTGGTGTCATATCATAGTTTATGTGATGTTAGAATAAAGATGTTCATAGGTGTTGTTTGAGGAATGTATGGATAAATATTTTGGACCTAAACATAAATCACCACATGTTATTATGTATAGGTAATGTTTTCTATCATTTAGGTTTTCTATTAAGATTTTCAGGACCATTGGATGACGTAGGGGACCTGATTTTGATTTAGTGTTATGATTGTGTGGAAAAAGATGAGTGAATGTCAACTATTTGTGTCTCTTAGTGGTATAAATGTTTTAGGTTCATCATGAGAATGAATAAAATATTATACAAAATTTAGATAATTCAAATTTGAATAATACCAGGTATATATATTTTTAAAAGAATGGGCATGAAATTATTTATTTCATGGAATATATTTTATCACATAGTGGTCACAAAGAAAAATAGATAACAAGAATTAGAGATTCATCCACCTAGATAAAATTTTTCAGGATATATAACCATGAAATGGTGTAAGTAATAATGAAAAAAAATTAATAATAATAAAACATATTTATAGAGAATAAATTCTTGGTGGAATTGATTTTCAAGAGATTCAATCATTCATTTTGAAACGTCGAGAGACAGATGGAATCAGATGAGTATAACCTAATTTATTGACAATAGAGGGGAGAGAAAAAGAGTATATTAAAGGGATATTTTGGTGTGATTGAGGATTATTTACTAAAACTCCTAGACATGATGATTTATGTCCTTTATTTTTCTAGATACATGATCAAATGACTATTTTTGTGGTTGTAGATTGTGATATCCTTTCGTGAATCCTTTTGATAATTTAATCTTTTTGTTCAAAATATAAATTTTCAGAAATTTAAAAATTTAAATATAATCAAAAAAACTTTTGAAGATTTTATATTATATAATATTATTTATGCACCATTATTTGAAAAAAAAAATCCAGTTGTTTTATGTATTTCATCGCTTGTGGACTTCTCAATCTGTTTATCAGATTAAAAAAATTAAATTATCAATTTTTTTCTCAAATATAATTCAATCACTACCCATGTAGTGATACATAGATTTTTTTATTCCACATAATTATTATTTATAGTTTTGAATGAAACATTTCTAAAAGAAGTTGATAATAGAGATCATAGTTTTTTTCGACTACTTAAGATTAAAATGAGATTTGTTTTAGTGATTTCTGAATATTTATTATGATAAATTATGGTGAGAACACATTTTATTTAATAGGGAATGGATAACATAGTAGACTCCCTATTTTATGACACTGAACATTTTTTTGTACTTCTCTCCACTTTTCCATAAGTAGTTTTTCCCCTATTTTCATTTTTAAGAGCATTAAAAATATGGATTGTTTAAAATTTTATTCTTATAAAAAAATTAAAATTATTATAGTGAGTAAAAAATAATAAAAAACATGATATATATTCTATTTAAACGTAATTTCATTGGGTTAAATATTAGTTGAATATATATATATATGAGATAAAAATTATTAATAAGGTTAAATTGAAAAAAAATGCCACTATTTAAAAATTAAAGAGGTTTTAAGTAATAAAATGATGAATTCTAGTAAATGTTTTATGATAGATCTTGAATGGTTGAATTTTTATATATTATAATTCCATAATTATGTTATTCATAATATATATAAGGAATTTTCTTATATATGTTGTGAATTAAAGATTTATAGTACTATGTTGTTGGTTAATAATGACCTATAATGTTGATTTAATTTTATGGTGATGGTATGTAATTGATAAAAATACAACGTTGGTGATTTGCAAGATATTATGGTAAACATATATTTTTAACAAAACGAGTATATAAAAACCATAATATTTATAATAAATTATTTGATTTCTATTGTATAATTGAATATGTTAATAAATATCATTAGAATGATATATGCCCATAGTTTATTTTGAATGCCATTGTGAAATAATTTTTTAACATAATTTTAGAAAATGGAAAACACATAAGTTGGTTGAAATCTCATCATGTACAACCAGTATGTGGGGATTTAACCCATAATCAAAGTGAGATATGGGTGCAACACCTATTAATAGCCTATGTTTTGTTGTGGACAATATGAAATTATATTTTTTTAAAAATTATTAGAAATATGAATTCAATTTTTGAATACTATTTTTCTGGTTTGGATTTACTTAACATCTAGGTTTAATGGTGATTTTTTTGGAAAATAATAATATCAATTTATTGATATTTAATTTTAGAGTATGTGAGATAATATTTTATGTTAAAACCATACTTCTTGTGAATGATAATTAGGCGACTTCGGATATAGTTTTATTTATTTAAGGACAGAACATTTATTATCCATAATTTGTGTTTCTATATTTAAGTGGTTAATATATTAGTATAAATAATTACATTGCAATGTGGAAGCCATATACATAATATTTTTTAACATAATATATTTTTACTCAGTTGTGGAACATTTATACCAATAAAACATAATTTTATTTCATCAATAATAAATGATAATGTATATTTCATATACATTCTTAGAGTAATAGGTTTAGTTGAATGTTATATAAGCACATAAAAATGATAAAATTTTGGTTATAAAATAAAATTAGATCATATATATACATTATGACTTATATAATTATATTACAATAATATCCTATAAAGAATTATATTTTAATTCTTCATTACTTATTCTTTAGGTAGATTTTCCATTCGAATGATCATTAACATTCATGGGATCAATGACTACTACTGATATCTGTAATCATTTCCAATATTCATTCATTTACATGACATCACCATCCATTAATGTAATTATATGTGTATTCCCGGTTATGTGATGACATTCATAATTCCTTTTCCATCTATTCAATTAAATATCTAATTTACCCTTTCTTTGATGTTTGTCTATCTATAATTAAATAACCAAATGTAAAACCCTTTATTTCTGATATAAAAATTAATTGTTGAGGGAAAAAATAATTTAATGGGGTTGAATGTAACACCCATATATTTGTACCAGGTACCATCAAATTTGATAGAGTATATGACATAAAATTTCATTCTTATATGTGAATTTTAAAAAATGACACTTTATGATATAATTAATTTAATATACATTCATGAAATTTGATTGATGACAGAACACAAAACCATATACCTAAATAAACCCTAATATAGTATATCATTATACTATAGCCATTAAATTAGAAAATATGAATTTGATCGACTAAACTATAAATTTTTTATAGATTTTAAATCTATAAAATCAATTAAATTGTAATCTAATAATTAAAAAAAATATGAAACATTTTAATTAAAAATTTAAGTGTTTTTTTGACAAAACTATGTTATAATAAATAGAGGTTTAACCACACTTTTTGAGCATACATTAAAATATTTTTTCCGGTTTTCAAATATTTATTATAAAAAATAACGATCCTTTTTGAAATAATTATTTCAATATTAACTTATAATATTTTTTTTATATTTTTCATAAAATGTTAATTATTTTTTCAGAATTGAAAAATAATACATTTTATGAATTTACATTTTATTTTCATTAAATTAAGAAAATTTATTATTGAAATTTTTTTTACATAAAAATAAGTTTTATTTCGATATATTAAATAAATCTAAATAAATTTATATCATATTTATATTATATTATTATAATTTCATTATTATGTCGGAAAATTATTTTACTGAAAAATGTTTTAAAGTGCATAATTTTTCTTCATGTAAATAAATTAAAATAACACCAAATGATTAATGATTAAAAATATAATTATATATTATAAATAAATAAATAAGAATGTATATTATTATAATTATTATTACATATTATATAGAAAATATGAGATATTATTTATCATAAATAATTAATTTCATATAATCATATTTATTCAATAAATATAGTGGTCTAATTTTGAATTAATATATTCCAAAAACATGAGTTAAACATAGAAAAATGGGTTCTATATTCTGAGTCAGAATAATTAAAATTATCTATTAATTTAAATTTAAATTTTAAACAAAATGAGAAATAAAATAGAGAAAGTAATTTTATATGATTTAGGTATTAATTTTTTTACCAAGGGGTTTAATAAAAAAGTCAAATGTTAAAATTTACAAACAAAATTCTATTTCATTTTTTAGTATTGTTATTATTGTATATCATATGGTGTTAAGAAAAAAATTATTTTTTGGATAATTGATTAATTCAGAAGAAAATTGTGTAATTATTACTTTTCAATAATATAAAATGTATCTTCTCTCCCACTTATAAAATGCATCCATGTACTATCACCTCTTCAAAAATATAAAAAAATCATTTTTCTATTTTAAACCCAAATAACATCATTAATTTCCTCCCTCATTCTAGAATTACTTTTATGTCAATATGTCTAAACTAGAATAGATTTTGATGAAAATATTATAATGTTTTCCGAATATACGGTATGGCCCTTAACTAAGAAATTTAATATATTTCTAGTTCCTCTAAAATACATTTTTATTAAACCATTTTTTTAAAACAAAAATATTATATTCCATCTCATATAAATCTCAATCTGAATGGGAGCCTTCTTGTGACTATGATTATAGATTTTAATAGTAGTATTATGATATTTAGACTTGTTGTTTGGTGGATGAGATCATTTTTGTTTGTTTGATCTCATCTGAGTTATCTATACTGTTTATTTCTTCATAATAAATGGTCTGAAGCATTGTTTTTAGATCGACTTATGGGTAAATGTTTTTATAATAGGGGGTGATGTGAAACTATCTCCTCCTCCCTGAAATTGAAAATGAATCTATCTTCTTCTGGACAATAGACTACCACCTCAAGATCCAATGTGATTTAATTTTAATTGAAACATCTCAACACTATTTATATTGAGGTAAATATTTTTAAATTATTATTTTTATTATATAATTATACTTATGTTATAATAATATCATATATACTTTTTTGATCCAATCTTTTAAAAATATTATAACATCACTCTTGTGTATAGTGGACTACCATCACAAAGAATTGTTCTAAGTCATTTTTTACATTCACATTACAAGTAAGGTAGTAAGGATTAATATCAATATTTTATCTTATACTAATGAAATATAAATAAATCATGAAAATTAATATTTCATATAAGTTATTACCTTCTCAACCATTGATTAAATGATAATATAATTCATGAGTATATTCGAATACCGCCTCATGAAATGATTTGATTCATTTTTATTAAAACATCATATGGTTTGTATATGTTTGTGTGATTAAATAAATAATATTATATTTTTTATATAATGATCATATAAAAAATATAAAATAACTGTGAGCTTTTTCTATCATTATCATAAAAAATTGAGATGATACTCATGCGTATTAAAAGACAACAGTCTCTTGGATTTCATCATAGTTCAATTATCAAAACCTGATTGCATAATGGAATTAGTATAATATTTTCTATAAAAATAATAATTATTTCATTAATAAAATTATTTATATGATTATATAATAATATATTTTGTCTTATTAAACGTAGAAATTTTATTTTTGATACATGATCTTTTTGTCACAATAACGTCTAGCATGAACTTAATTGGGGTTTTATTTTAATATGATTGGGTAGTGAATAAAATATAATGAATAAAAATATAAATTGTTATTATGAATATATATAATATTTTTTTATTGGGTAATAATAAGAACCCATGTGATGATTTAGACTTGAAGAGGGGAATTTTTGGGTAATATATATTGTAACATTGAGTTTTTCAATAATGAATATAATAATATATAATATATTAAATGTATAATTAAATAAAATTCATTAATGGGGTTTTAAAATCAATATTTACCAAGGTTTTATGAGTTTTTATGTTACAATCATGTTTATTATTTGTATTGTTAATGATTATGAATTCAGTTATGAGATATTATTATCTAAATATAAATATTACTATTAAATATGTTATCCTATGGTAAATAAAATTGAATAATTCATTTCCCTAATTTTTTTATACTTATGTGACTATGATTAAAAAAAATAATTTTCAAAAGAAAATCATATTTATTTCACTCATGGGTTGAAACCATTTTATTCCAAAACTATTTATTGTTCCACTATGGTTATTTAATGTAAAATTTAAAATTTCATTTTTCTAAAACATGTTTATATAGAATTTATTTTTATTTCAAAAGCATATCATTTCTATAATTTATCAAAAATGTGAATAGAATCATTGTTTTAAATTATATGACAAAAAAAATTTCCACCTTAATAAAGAAATAGATGTAAAAAAATTTATTTTTATATTTCAATGATTATTTTCAATGAAATTTATATCAATATATTTTATTTTATTTTTTTGATTCTACATTGTATTTCCATAATTTATTGTTGTCACCACCCGTCCCCTGGGGCCGGTCTCGTGACGACCCCAATCCAGCCTTCCATAGGGTAGGGGCTGGTGACTAGCACCAAAGGCGTAAATCTCGAAAACTATGAAGGTATTTCCTTTATAAATCATAAACACACACAACTAGAGTACAAGAGTAAGCAAACACAAAGTAAAATCTTTATAAAAAGTCTACTGGAAGTAATGGGGGCGAGAATACTAGCACAACTATAAAGTATAATACAGCTGAAAACAAGTACAACTAAAAAGGGACAAACAGTTAAATGGTGAAAGAAGCTCATGGATCATCCTCCAGGGTTCCTAGCTAAAGGGTTGGTATAGATGGCCTTTATAGAAATCCATGTCCGTCAGACTCCACCGTGTACCAAAACGTTGTAAGGTACACCTCTTGGTACTGTCTTGTCCTGGAACTCTCGGCCTCCGTCAACGTTGTTTGTCGTCTGCATCTAACACAATGAGGTGCGGACATAGCTCATGCAGGTGTGAGTATAACAATACTCAGTAGGGACCCCGAGACCCTTATGGTCTCACAAAATCCTACAAGCATATATCACAAAGTATGATTTAATTTGATAACCATTATATAGGAATGTTCCCATTCATATAACTAATTTATCAAGTAACCCATCTCGATCATAAGGAAAACACAAAGGTCCTTGACTCAACTCAAACCAGAATTTTAATTATCTAAACCACAGTTGTTGGAGATCTCTTCCTCTGTCAAGTACAGTGGGCCTGTCACGACATCGAGGCTCTTCTCACTAACCTTGGATTGCTGAGGTACTCCTCCTGTTGATTACAGTAGGTCTGCTGCGAACTACCAGGAGCTCTGTCCATTGTGGGTCTGCTGCCAAATATCTGGTGCTCCCCCTAATAGCCTACAGAGGTACTCCTCCTGTCGAGTACCGCGGATTTGCTGCCAACTACCAGGTTCCCCGTCCACCGTGGGTCTACCGCCAACCACAAGGTGCTCACTAATGGGCTAATCGAATCACTCCTAGTCAAATCGGTCAAGCATTCGTTAGGTCTGTCAGCTACTATGTCTTCGCACTCTGTCTGCTCATCTACGGGAGGATCCGCTCCACAAGATACTGTTCGATACTCCAAGGGTCATTAACTCTCATGAGGAAGTATCTCAATGGACCACAACGTCATAGGGGTCTCAACGCAACAGTCAGCACGTCAATCGGACACCCGGTCTGTGAGTTATTTGCATTTCCGTCCCAGGGGCCCGGTTAGTTTTTAGGTTCAAACCAACCCGACCATACTCCAACTATGTCCAAAACACAAGTGGGATATTCTAAAGGAACCGTATCTCCCGAAGAATTCCTTCTCCACACAAGGTTTGTCGATTGGGTACCCATGGCCCGAGTAATGGGTGTAAAGGTGTTTTCGAGTCTGACGGGTTCAGACAGGAGTCTGACCCGATCCGTGGGTCAGACCCAGCCCGAAGGCGGCCCGAAGGGGTTGGCCGGGCCCAAAGGTGCAGCCTGGCCCAGTTGGCTGGCTGAGTGGCCCGGGCTGGCTGGCCGTGTTGCCTGGCCGGACAGGCCACGTGGCCCGGCCCGGCGGGCCATCTGGGCCGGACAGCGGGCTGCAACGGGTTGGCTAGCCTACAGGGCCCAGCTGGCCATGCTTGGGAGGGGGTGTCTCCGCCCTGCTATGCGAAACGAATCTAGTTCCTATCACCAGTTCGGGTAACCGTGGGATACTTTGGGTCCCGCAAGTAGTGCGCACTGGCGGCCGGCTCATCCGGCCTCCCTCCCCAATACACCGCAGCCATAGGCCATTGGTCTTCTATGGTGCGGCATGGCGGCGTCGTGGCCATGCTCTCCTACAGCGGCCAGCACTGGCCACAGCCACCTGCTACCCTTCGCGAGGCGCGACTTTGCCGCTTCACCATCGTTGCGGCCCGACTCTCCTCCATCTGAAACGATAGTGCCTCACATTTCTGGTGACCCAGCGGTCTTCTGTCGTTGCTTTCTTCATGGCCATCCCAACACCGACAACCATTTTCATCTTCCTTCGTCAACAAAAAACAAGATCAAAGGATAAGGGACGGCCGTTTTGGTGCTGTCTGAACCCCTCCATGTTATATTGATAACATTCGGCATAACGTATACCAAAATATTGAATGATGTGGAATGGAAAACAAGGAAACTCAAACACCTACCTTGTTTGTCGATGATCGTTGATGAAGTCTTAGAATAAGGCAGCGTCGAATCATTGACATCAAGAAGTGTCTGGGGTAGGAGAGAGAGGAAGAAGCATCATTGGCTTTCTTTGTGGTCAGCTCCTTCTCCTTAGCTTCGGTCGATGAAGGAAAAAGAAGTTTGTACTTCTTTAGTGGAAGGGTGGTGTTATTCATTGAGGGAGAATTCCCCAAGGGTTCTCCAAATCTATACACAAAACTCCAACAAATTGTTATGCCAACAAAATAATAGAGTGAGAATCCTACTAATTTTTTTGGCACAAAATTTGAATTGGAATAATTAATAACCCGGCTCCACCAAATTTAATACACGAGCATTTGTATATTAATTGGGGAGTTGGAAAAACTAAAAATATTTCAAAAGGTGCCAAATAATTAAACAATTAATTAAATTCATGGGTTGGCACAATTAATTAATGGGTGAAGGTGGAGAGTTTCGCCACATAATTGGGGGTTCTGAGGGGTTTAAAGCATGGTTGGTCCCCACTAATAAATATCCTCCTATGGGAGGTTATGTGTGGGTGGGCCCCACCACCATAAACTTTCATGGGAGGTTATGGTGTGGGGGTCCCCACATCTAACCTCCCCTTCGATATTTTATCCACCATGATATAAAAACAAGTTATCACCTTATTTTTATTTAACATATTTAATGAACCCCAATATCTATATTCCAATCACGTTAATACTCAACTACGGTGAAGATCTTACTAATAATTAACTGACACTGCAAGTTCAACGGTGCCCTGTGAATTCAATTTGAAGCACTGGTTCAAATGTTATAAAATTCCACTCGCATGTTTACTGAGCGTACGTGAGCTAAACTTCGGAAATTGATTCCGGGCACACCGGAACTTGGAATCATGAGCCGTCATAAACTAAAGACATGTAAAAATTCCATGTATTTGGGAAAAAAATTCTACAGATGTTTTTGGTCTTTAAATTCTCCCCACGTCACGGTTTTGCATCCCCATAAGCTACAACTCAAACTATGGGAAACATGGGGGTACTGAGCTCGCATATGAGCCTCCCGCTCCAATGTGCTCTCCTGGAGGTTCCCGTGTTTCTAGCAAATGCACACTAGAGATATCGATCGTCCAAGTAGAAACCACTCTTGTCGATCCTCAATATCCACTGAAACTTTCGTGAAAGTCTCCCTATCATCGTTGTCCAGCTCCCCGTGGTCGATGATGTGGGATGGGACTTGCACGTATCTCATTAGCAGAGATACGTGGAAGAAGTTGTGCAAATCGGTTCAATTGAGGAGGAAGATCCAAGCGATAATCCACCTCACCTACTCTATTGAGGACATAGAAAGGTCTGATTAATCTCAGAGATAGCTTGATGCCTAAGACAAATCTCCATAGACCTCGTCGAGGTGAGACCTGTAAGAAGACGTGGTCACCATCCTCGAACTCTAGAGGTATCTGTCTCTGGTCAAACTATCACTTCTGTCTTCTATGTTAAGTCTTCATCTGCTCTTGGATGATCTGAACCATCAAGGTAGTAGACCGTACCATCTCTGGTCCCAATAGGGTTGACTCCCCTAGGTCTGTCTAGCACAGTGGAGATCTGTAAAGTCGTCCGTACAAGGCCTCAAAAGGTGTCACACCTATGGGGAGTGATAGATCTTCTTATAGGCAAAATCCACCAAAGGTAGGTGATCCTCACAACTGCGACCGAAGTCGAGGACGCACGCACGTAACATGTCCTTGAGGGTATGGATGGGTCTCTCGGTCTGACCATCCGTCTAAGGATGGAAGACGATGCTCAAACGAAGCCGTGTCACGAACGCCTTTTGCAACCCCTTCCATATCCAGAAAGTGAAGTGTGAATCATGGTCAGAGACAATAGATGATGATTCTCTATTCAAACGCACTATCTCCTGCACATCAAGGCCTCCCACGCACTCAAGTATGCCCTGCTCTCAGATAGGTAGAAAGTTGGATGACATGGTGAGCCGGTTGATGATCACCCATATCGAATCATGACTCCCGGATGTACGTGGAAGACCCGTCATGAAGTACATGGATATCCCATTCCACTTCAACTATGGGACCTTTAAGGGTTGTACCAAGCTTCCACTAACAATTGAGGCACTGTGAGACAATCACAGCAACCATCTTCTTTATACCCGGACACCAATGCTGTCATCGATGGTCCTGATACATCATTGCCACTCCTGGATGTACCACTAGAGGGGAAGTGTGGAACTCCCTCAAAACTTCCTCCTTAAGTGAAAATGGTACCATGGTAGGTTCTCTGAAAAGGATGATGTGCTCTCTATCTTCAGAAAATCCAGTAGGTTCCTGCCCTATGGATATCTGAGCATGTCACGTCTCGCAGTTAGCTTCCCCATGCGGCACCTCCCTGACTCATTGAATATGTGGAGGAGTGACTGTAAGAGACTAAAGATAGGATGATCCATCTCTATCCACAAATAATATCTATAAGGTAGCTAATTACTCTATCACATCTCCTAGAAGCTGAATGCCTGATATCTTGCTGAGAGAATCCGTAAAAACATTACCTTTCGCATGAGTATAGACTATCTCGATGTCATTGTCCTAGAGGAACTCAATCCATCGTCGATGTCTCAGGTTCAGGTCCTTCTGAGACAAGATATAGCTTAGACTCTTCTGATAAGTGTACATGGTAAAACATTTGCCCATCAGATAGTTCTGCCACATCTTCAAGGAGAAGTCCACTGCTGCTAACTCTAGGTCATGGGTAGCTTAGTTCTTCTCATGCTATCGTAACTAACGATAACCATATGTGTTCACTGCTTTCTCCTACATCATGATACACCTAAGACCGATCCCTGATGCATCGTAGTAGACTACGTACCCTACGCCTTCCTCTGGAAGCCTCGGGATGGGGGGCACTAGTCAGCCACTACCTTAGCTCTTGAAAGCTCTGCGGGTATCTCTATGACCATACGAAGTGTTTCCCCTTCATTTTAAAGGCTTAATGTAGTGTTGAAACTCTGGATAAGTCTAGAATGAATCTATGATTGTATCCAGCCACGCCCATGAAACTCCAAACCTCCATCACACTCATGGGTGGCTCCCATGCAAGCGTTACATCTATATTTTCTAGATCCACTACAAATCCAACCACTGAGATGACGAGTCCCAAGAAGTGAACCTCTCGAATCCAAAACTGGCACTTCGAGAGCTTACCATAATGATGGTTCTCTCGGAGTGTGTTCAGTATTACATTAAAATGGTAGGAATTATTCTCCTCGCTATTCGAGTAAATCAATATGTCGTCGATGAAGACCATGACAAATTGATCGATGTAAGGCCGTAATATCCTATTCATGAGACTCATGAACACTGCTGGAGTGTTGGTCATGTTGGAGGGCTTAACCATGAACTCGTAGTGGCCATACCAACAACTGAAGGCCATATTATGCACATCCTCTTCTCAAACTCTGAGATGGTGATATCTTGATCAGAGGCCTATCTTCAAGAACTATTGTTCTCTCTTTAGCTGATCAAAAAGACGTCAATCCTATGGAGTGGGTACTTGTTTTTCACAGTCACCTAGTTCAGTTGATGGTTGTTGACATAGAGATGCAAGCTCCCATATGCCTTCTTGGAGAACAGAATCGGGGCTTCGCAGGGAGAAACACTGGTCCAAATGAATCCCTTCCCCTGCTAGTCCACTAGCTGTACCCATAGCTCACGATGCACCGTGGGAGCCATCTGATACCCTGGAGTACATATTTGTGTTTTTCCAGTGTACATGTCAATGTATAAGTCCAAATCACTATGAGGGGGTAGTCCTAGACCATTGTAATGGAAAACATCCACGTACTAGTCCACCACTACATGATAACATTGAATCTCCACATCAACTGCTCAGAGGTTGAGGCAAGCCAACTGGTGAGTGATCAGCTGAACCCTCCTCAGAGTAAGTCCATCGTGCGCTGTAAAGGTTCCCTTTTCACCAATGAAGGTGAACCTTGTCCCATTTGTGTATACACACCACACTTTTCTCCTAATACAGTCGATCTAAGCATGGAATATAGTTAACTATTCCATACCCATGATGATGTCGTATGTCCTCGACGCCACTACTAGGAGATCACAGCCGAAGGTATTGCCTCCTAAAGTAAGCTCGCACTACCAGCACCAGTGCGTAATCATTGAATCAGCTCCCGTAAGAGTTTATAGACATATGGATTGAACCAGCATCTCCTTTGGTATCTTTGAGCTCCATACTAGTGAAGTTTCAATGAAAGAGTGACTGGCACCCATGTCTATAAGAACTGCAACTAAGGTGGAATAGACACAGATCATACCTCAAATCATCTACGGAGCACGGTGATCGTAGGCCTTAGCTACATCAAGCTATGCTCTGCCCTTACCCCCTGCTCCCTGAGGATGGAGTGGACTTCCTGGTGGTGGTGGCAGTAGCACCTCGTAACGTCTTCCACCGCAAGCTACAAAACCAGCTCTTTGGCCACGTAAACTACACCCTACGGAACACCTCGATCGAGCCTATAACTCTACCTGGGAGATCCCTCAATTGTCTGCTCCTCATTAGAGCGGCAGGTCGAACAGTCACGATCCATGTGACAAATTCCACCACAAGAGTAACGATGTCTGCTCCTGGAATGACTGGATTTGTCTCCACTATGGGTGCCCCCACACAATTGATCCTGAGTCATGCAGTCAACCACCTCTGGGTCTGGTCCTCATGGATATCTGCGTCATCTTCCTAATTCCAACTACAGAAGAATCCGCTTCAAGTCAATTAGTGGTGGGCCTCGCTTCTGGATACTACTCATCAAGGAAACTCTCTTCTAGGAGGGCTCTCTCCAACACCCACGTCTCCATTGGGATGTTGTAGGAGATAACTAATGCTCTGATCTCTCACCTGATTCCATGATCAATGGTCTGGGATTTAAAAAATGGGCCTCGTACAATATCAGTGGAGTAGTGCGATAGGTCGGTGAACCTCACTGAGATCTGAGCGATACTCGTCTTTCCCAACTACATATGAAGTAGCTTCTGTATCCGCACCACTCGAAGGGTGGCTGGAACAAACTCTGACAGGGACATGCCATCAATGTCTGCCCATAGAAGTGTCTCCTCATCAATTACCTAGAGCATCAAGCTCCACATTCTACCTTCTTATTCCAGAAGGAGTCTGGAAAAAAGGATCACCATGTAGTTGGCTGGTGTCCCTACCAGCCTGAAAACTCTCACCACAACATGCAACCAATCCTTAGCCACCTGAAGGTCTGTCTCTCCCCTGAACCTGAGTGGCCTCTAGTGCTTGAACTCGTGAAATGCGCTCAAGAGGTGTGAATCGTCTATTGCTAGGGTGGTTGCATCGGTGGCCCAGTGGTTGGTGGTACCACTGGCACCTCCACTGGAAAGGGGAAATGTACTGAGGCCTCATCACTCGGCGGGCTGTCAGAACGTACAACTCGCAGGGATCTAGCTAGTCGTTCGCGGTGAGGTGTTGTGAAAGAACATATGTGACACGGTCAAAAGACTAGAACTGGTGATCTAACCTAGTTTGAGCTGACTTAAAAAACTTTTGAAAACACACATGCATTCAGTGTTTTTGTTAACTACATCGAAAATCAGATGTCTGAGTCCTGGTGTATGGATATGTCGGCAGCCGCACCAACACCGGACTCCCTGAACTAAAAAAAAAATTCTGCACCTTTAACATTATTGCTTCACGGAAAAGAGATATCATTGTCTTATGTTCTGCAGTTGAACTGACTCCTATGATACCAATTTGTCAAGACCCGTCCCCCGGGGCCCGTATCATGACTACCCCAATCCCGCCATCAATATGCCAGGGGATGGAGACTAGAACCAAAAGTGTAAATCCCTAAAACATGGAAGGCATTGCCTTTATAAATCCTAAATACACATAAACGGAGTACAAGTGGAAGAAAACACTAAGTAAAAGGTGTATAATAAGTGTACTAGAAGTAATGGGGGGCTAAAATACTAGCCCAACTATAAAGTACAATAAAACTGAAAACAAGTACAACTAAATAGGGACCAACAGCTAAATGGTTAAAGCACCTCCTCGACAGTCTTCTGGGGTTCCTACCTGAAGGGTAGTTATAGATGGCCTCTATAGCACTCCATGTCTATCAGACTCCACCATGTACTGAAACGTAATATGGTCCACCTATGGATATCGTCCAGTCCTGGTGCCCTCAGCCTCCGTCAGCGTTGTCCGCCGTCTGCATCCAACACAACGAGGTGCTGGCCTAGCCAGTGCGGGGGTAAGTATATAGATACTCAGTAGGGACCCTGAGACCCTCAAGGTCTCACAAAAACCAACAAGGATAAATCACAATGTATTATTTTAACGGATAACCATTACATAGATATATTCCCATACATCTACCAATGTTATCAAGTAACTCATCTCAATCATTATAAAATCACAAATGTCATTGACTCATCTCAATCTAAGATTTTAATTATCGAACCCACGGCTGCTGGAGAACACCTCCTCTATCAAGTACATTGGGCATGTCATGACACTGAGGTTCTTCTAACTAACCTTGTACTAATGATGTACTCCTCCTGTCGAGTACCAAGGGTATTCTAACAACAATCAGGTACTTCGTCCGCTATGGGGCTTCCGCCAAATATAGGGCCTCCCCCTAATAGCCTACAGAGGTACTCCTCCTGTCGAGTACCATGGATCTCCAGCCAACTACTAGGAAGTCTGTCCTCCATTGGTCTGACACCAACTACCAGGTGCATGCTACTAGGCTAATCAAATCACTCCGAGTCAAATGGGTCATGCAGTCGTCAGGTCTATCAGCTACTAGGTCTTCACACTCTGTCTTCTCGTCTCCGAGAGGATCCGCTCCACGAGCTACTGGTCGATAATCCAAGTGTCATTAAGTCTCACGTTGAAGTATTTCAAAAGACCTCCATGTCATAGGAGTCTCAACGCAACATACGATGCATCAATCAGACACCTGGTCATTGATTTATTCTCATTTTCGTCTAAGGGGCCTAGTTGGTTTTCAGGTTCAAACCAACCCAAACATACTCCAAAGGCCGCGAGTCTTCTATGGCGCGGCGTGATGGTGCCGCGACCTTGCACTCTCACTGTGGCCAGCCCTGGCTGTGGAGCTGCACCACCAGTGCGTTGCGATAGTTCCAGCCCCTCTTCCACACTCTGCCCTGGCCACGACCTCTTTCTACCCTCCGCGCGGCACAACGGTGCTGCACCACCTTCTACGCAGCCCGGCTTGGCCGCAGCACGACTCTCCTCCACAGGGCATGACGGTGCCGCACCTTTCCGGTGACCCAGTGGTCTTACACCAATGGTTTCCTCATGGTCGGCCCAATGCCGGCCTCCATTGTTCGCTTCTGTCATCAACAACAAAAAAGATCAAAGTGGATGGGTCGGCCATGTTTGTGTGGTCTGAACACCCCCATGTTATGTTGATAAAATTTGGCATAACATATACCAAAATAATGAATTATGTGGAACAGAAAACAAGGAAACTCAAACCCATAACTCACTTGTTGATGATCGTTGATTATGTCGTGCAATAATTCAGCGTCAAATCGTTGACGTCAAGAAGAATCCACGGTAGGAGACCATGGAAGAAGCGGCGTTGGCGTTCTTTGCGGTCGGCTCCTTCTTCTTAGGTTTGGTCGAAGAAGGAAGAAAAAGTTCATCCTTATTTGGTGGAAGGGGTGTGTTCTTTATTGAGAGAGAATTCCCCAAGGGCTATCGAAATCTCTACCCAACACTCCAACAAAAGGTTATGCCAAAAAAATAAGAGGGTGAGAATCCTATTAATTTGGATGGCACAAAATTTTAATTGGATTAATTTATTACCCGGCTCCACCAAATTTAATACACGAGCATTGGCATATTAATTGGGGAGTAGCGAAAATTAAAAGGATTTCAAAAGGTTCCAAATAATTAAAGGAAGATACTGTTCAATTTATTAAATTCATGGGTTGGCATAATTAATTTATGGGGGAAGGTGGAGAGTTTCACTAATTATTTGGGTGTTCCAAGGGGTTTATAGCCTGGGTGGTCCCCACCGATATATATCCTCCAAAGGGAGGTTAATTGTTAGTGGTCCCCACCACCATAACCTCTAATTGGAGTTTATAGTGTGGTGGTCCCCACCTCTATCCTACCCATGGAGATTTTAACCACCATGAAATAAAAATAATCTATCACCTTATTTTTATTTAGCATTTTTAATGAAACCCAAAATCAATCTTCCAATCACGTTAAAATTAAACGGTGGTGATGGTCTTACTAAGCAATAACTAGCGCTGTGAGTTCAACGGTGCCCTCATAATTCGATTCCGAGCACCGGTTCAAATGTAATAAAATCCTGCTCGCACGTTTACTGAAAGTACCCGAGCAAAACTTCAGAAATTGATTCCGGGCACCCCGTACCTCGGAATCATTCGCCGTCAGAAACATCGGACTTGTAATAATTCAATGTATTTATGAAACAAATATATATGAAAATTATGGGTCTTTAAAAAAGATTATTTTACTCAAAAATTATTTCAATATTTTCTAATGTATTTATATTCATCAATAAAAAGATATTTATTGTTGTGTAATTATTATAAATACAGTATATATGTCTATTATACATATAAAATTCACAAATTATTATTTTTGTTAGGTAATATAATATTTATGATCATTTAAAAAAATACTACATTATGAATATTCCATTGATTATGATATTAATAAATATTACATAACCCTTTTTCATTACACGAGTAATTTTTATGTCATGACATATGATTAATTTCTTTTATTCTTCAATCATAGTACATTAAAATGATCTTATGAATCTAATTAATTAGGTAATTTTATATTTTAATGAAATTTTATTAGTGGGATTAGGGACTAAACCTAATCCATTATGAATCCATTTCCACTATATGATATTGTCTAATAAGATATACATTATCCATATTTATTTCATGTAATAGGATTATTCCTTATAATGTAGGATTTAATGATAATTTTTAAATGATCTTATGATTCAATTATATTAATTTTGCTCTTCTTATGAATACACATGGTCTATCACCATTATGATAACATGTTATATCTGTAACTCTGACATTTCTTCCCTATTATTTATGTTCCCTTACTGGGAATTATATGTCACCGCATTTTACTATGTGATCCCTAGGGAATGATATTTAGTTTTAGGAGACCTAATTGATTAAGAGGCTCACTATATAAAAAATAATGATTCCACAATTTAGTTTCCTTTCATGTATTACATTTCTATTCTTCCAAATAATATATGCCTCAGGATGATTCATGTTTGTTAATGGATTTTTTGGTTAAAATCAGGTAATTATATATGTTCAATGAATGTTATCAGTATTTAAACTCATCATGGATAGTTAGAAAGGAAAATTATATTGGTATATCACTACTTTTATAGAAAATAACATTTTTAAATCCATCCATGGAGAAAATATAGATTGTAAAATTTAAATAATATCATCAATAATATATAAAATATATCTAAATTTGTTGATATAGGTGATTTTTTATTATTATTAAATAACATTGGAAACAATGAATATCCCTGACATTTTAAAAAACTATTTCATGAAATGATAATTTTTATAATACATTTTATATTATAATTTAATTTATAATCCGTAATAACATAGTGAGTGAGTTACATTAAAAATGACCAAATCGTAAAATTTGTCTTTCACGTGGAAAATGATAAAAAATTATTATTTCAAAAAATTTATGAACCTGACCTATATTAAAAACAATAAATTTTTATTTAAGAAATTTTAATATATGTAGAAGTAGTTGAAAATGTCCATATTTAATTATTTAGGTGTACATAATATCAATCACAAAATAATAAAATTAATTATTTAGGTAGATTGAAAAAACCCTAAATAGATATAGAAAATAGGTTGGGGTATTATAATGGTTATAATTCTATAGATATATTTTATTAGTAAAAATCATCATTTTAAGATAATATTTTCAATGAAACCTGTACATTTTTCCTAAAATATTCATCAAACCCATTTAATGAGATTGACTTTAATTGATCATAAAGTAATAGTATTTAAAAAAATCTTAATATAAATATTTAATTGAGTATTATATACAAAAGGAAATAACATGTGGTGAAAAATCAAACATGTAAAATTGATTTGAAAATGAAACAAAGAAATGTGTACCTTCATTCAAGAATTATACTAGACATTTATTATAAGATATAATAAAAATGACATTACTATTCAATAATTTGATAACATTATCTGTATATAATAAATTATATTAATATAATTTATAATTATTATGTACTATTATATCAGTTATTTATGGTCTATTTTTTATATCGGGTTTTAGTAATCTTGATAATTTTGAATTAGTTTTATTATAACAGATTTATTATACATTATAATCATTTCTCTAATAATTCACAGAGAATAAAATAAACTATAATGGATGATTTCTAATTATTCAATTTTTAATAATTTATCTAAGTTTTTTAATATAATCCTTAATGATGAACTTTATTATGAACGTATTTTAGTGTTTTTATGAAACAGACTTCAGTATCATAACTTGTGACATTATTTTTAATATTATCATTCTAAAAATTAATAAAATAATTATTTACATACCCAAATATTATATTATCATAAATTATTTTCACATTGTAATAATATCATGAAAAAAACAAAAAACTGTGTACCCCATCTAGTATGACCATGTGAGAAGAGAGATAATGTTCCTCGAGTCTGGCCTCTAGTTGGCCTCGGGTTAGAGACTATCACCTAGGGTATAGTAAAAAAATGGGAACAGTTCCTCACAAAAAAAACATACAGAATGGATAGATAAGAAATAAACTCATCATCTCTTACATAGACGGAAATAACATAGAAATCTCAAGTTCACAAATTTAATGTCCTGAAAAACTACTACAACTAATATTGAAAAACTACCTGTATTAAAGAATTCATGAAGAAAAACACCATGAACACTTAAAAATTCCTACAAAACATCCCATGATATTAATAAATATCATAATCTCTAACCTACTACATGTGACATGAAAAATACTTTATATAACATAGGTTTAGTATAATATTATACTCATTAGGATACACTTTAGATCCACTCAAGAAATGTAATGAAATAAAGCTAAATCACTATAAAAAATAAGTTAAACTAACTCATCCCCTAAACAGATATACCATGTTCGTAGAATCACTATGGATTTATCACCATGTATTGTGTAAAATAATATATAATATAATAAATAATATTAAGGTTAACATGCTACAACTTCCCCACTTGATTTCCCCTTTTTCCAACATCGCACATCCTGAGCATCTCTATCCAAGAAGGCCAACTCGAGGACACCTAGGAAAAGCGCGAAAACATCTTCCACGTGCCACCCAACATCCACGACAACTTAAAAAAATGTAATATAGTAGTTTATAGGGGCACCACTACTTGAATAATGTGCATCACACATCTTGTATTTTACATCAAGACATCACAACTCGTAAACCATGTATGGAACCTCAACCCATCACAACCTACACATGGAATACCTATACTAGTCTATAGGAGATTATATCCAGCATATATGTGTGTGAAATAATCACAAAAAACTACATTATTATACAAACATATATGGGTAAAACATTCCGTCATGCATACCAACACAAATAACTACAAATATTAGTGTGTAGGGAAAAAGGGTTTTCCAGCTCTCCATCCTCCCACTGGGATATTGGAAAAAACACAGCCCAATCTAATAATCCCTAGGGTTTTATTTTACCTTATCTAAATGGTGGAGAATTTTATAGAAGCACAAAATGTATTGATATAATAGTGATCACGAAAATAATGTTGGTATAACTGAGTGTTATAAAAAACTGAATCTAATGTCTCTCAGTCCCCCTACTACCACTGTTAAGACTACATATCAAATATAAACACAAAAATTTAAAGAACTGCATTATATTGATTTGTCTTTATTTATCCATTTCACTTTATGGTAATTTATTATTTAACCATTAACTAACTCTTATCATTTCCCACATTTCAATACATTATCAGAAAAACAAATTTTCATTCCCTCCAGGAAGAACAAAATAGACTCCATGGCTTTATAGAATTATAACATCAACATTGCACCCCATCATAATGCAACCCCATGGGTTCAAAAATTTTACAATCATTTACTTAAAAAAATACACATTTTCCATATTTTTGTATCTCTAGGTATTCTATCAAATCATTCAATGATACCAAACATAAGGGGATTAATATAGTGACTAGATGAACTACCGATTGAGATTTTGATACCTCTAGTACGACCGTAAAACCATCCATCCTCAACAATCTAAAAATGTAATGAATGTGGTATGCACCGCACTTTTTCACCACCTTTGGAAGTAGAGTAAAAAACCAACTGCCTAAAATAATGGGTACAATGAATCAGATAAAAAAACAATATATTCAATAAAAATACAACTTTCCCATCAATAGGTATGCCCATATTCAAAATGTTCCATCACCTATAGTGTCCCCCTCTATATACATATTCACAAACCAATGAATCACTCTTCTTTAGGCATTAACTTCTCCAACAACCACTATGGATATCTTTCCCCACCTACCATAAATACCCTCTAGTATCTTCCATCTTAAGCTAAGATCACATTTTGGATACCCTTCCCCCATGACAACAAGTCTCGTATCTTGAGTACATCACAAGAAATAGTAAAAACTACAAATGGGATATGGGCCCTTAAATAACTAATCCTTATTTCACACACAATTAGCTCGATTGACACCAAATCATAAGACACATTCACTTTAAAAGAATGAGGGAAACTCAATCCCAATATGGAAATAATTTTTCACATAATTGGTCTTTATTCCATTTTGAATTAACTAATTCATTATTAATATTTTTAAACTATTATTGTCTTAAAAACAAGCTATCACAAGATATCACAAATTAAATAACCTGTTAATTTATCCTTTAATTATTCATTTATCAACATGAACTAACATGATTCTGGTCCATTAACCAATTCAATTATTCATTCTCACTTTATGTAATTTGATTATAAAAAATATGCAATGACATTAACAAGATTCATTAAACAAGACCCTTTATTTCTATTGAAAATCAATTTTCAATAATGCGTGGATTTACATTATTCTCCAATTCCTTCAAGAAAAACAAGCTAACTGATCAAGGAACATATATCACACTCTCATAATAATCAAAAGTCAAACCATTATAAAGGTATAAGTAATAAATAGATGGTTGATTCCAAATATTTAATCTGATTCAATTATTTGATTAGGTCAATTTCATAATGATATAAGGAGATAAATCGTGAAATCTCTGAAATTATTCATAAATAAATTGAATCATCGAACTAACTACCTAAAAAGCTCATTGATATTTTTCACAGAAGAAAAGATCATGATCACCTCCCCCACAACAACTGCATCCACCTGAAAAAGCTGCAACAAGACCACACCGACCGACCACCTTGAAAACTCAATTAGAAACATGGATATCATGATCCATCACATGGAAAAGAAATAAGAAACGAAATATATCAATGAACACACAATAATATATGTAGATCATACAATCTATTGAAGACATATCACAACAGATCAAAGGCGGGACTGAGGGATCATTACCTGATAAGGAAATCAAAAAAAAACTAATGAGATGGTCATCAGGTCACTTGGGGATGAGGGAGAGCTTATGAATTCATGTTTTTCAGAAAAAAAGAGTCTATATAAAGCACATAAAATATAAATTTCCCTATAATTACATGAAATTAAATCCCCATTCATGTATTGTAAACCTATGGTTTTGGGAATCACTTTAAAACACATCACCTCTGCATTTTATTTTTTTTAAACCCGAAATACTTCACATCATGAAACCCTCTTTAACAATGTGAATCAACCAATGAAATAGAATTCCACGTCATATAATTAAGTTACACATAGTGTAATACTCCCCATTTATGATTTACATAACTAAACATCACAAAACATATTCTGAGCCACCTCAGATATCTTCAATGTTGGGAAATACAAAAAGGGTTGTAATATGCAGATACAAGCCCTTACAAATCATTGATATTGTTTTATATAATAGTTCAGTAAGGTTATTATTCTAAACATAATAATAACTTAACATATTAACCTTTTTATTACATATACATTTTAATATAAAAACATCCTTCATGATACATAAGTATTCTAAAATATGTGGTAAATACTAATTGAATAGAAATGACAAAAAATTTGTTATATAATAAACTATTAAATGGTGTGAAATAATAACATATCCTTTTTAGAATCCTAATTTTATATAAATGATTTTTAATAACCTCTTATTGATCCTATGATTTATAATTTTTCATATAAATCATAAAATAATACTACTAATTTTATAAACACAATATCTATATATTAAATAAATTTCCATGACTCTCTATCAACGTTTGTTATATGAAACATAATATTATCATGTGTGGAAGTGTAGTTTACTTGTACACTTGGGTGATGATTTTATTTTCTAGAAAATGAGAAAAAAATTTATTAATAATATGAAACATGTCATAAACATAATAAATGATTATTAATTTCAAAATTTGGACTATCTATGTATGGTTGAGAATGAAAATATAACATGATGCTTTAAAAAGGAAGTAGTTCTCACATATTCATTAATTTCATATTCATTTTCCATGATGAAAAATTGGAATGGTATTCCATATTTATTCCCATATTATAAATTTTCTTTATTATACTATAAACTTGGAATTAAACATGTAATATTTGAAATATATATATTTTCGATTGAATGATATAAAATGAATAGTTTATAGGATATACTAGTTCTTATATATCTTTCCTTGTAGGGTTCCCTACAAAGAGGATTCATATGCCAAAATATAAGGAAAAGAATATAAATTTATTGGACAATAATTATTGTGAATAAAAAAATTATATATTTTCAAGTACAAAACAAAATTTTTGAGTGGTATGGAATGTTTTTTGAGAGTACCCTTTTATGGGGTCTACCTGGCTTGTGAAACATGTTCTCTTTTTATATAAAGATGAAATAATTTAAAAAATAGTTGTTATATTGAATCATAAATTAGTCAATTATAAAAACTTTCGAACATAATTGCACATTTACATTTTCTGTTTTCCTCATTTTACCTTTTTTCATTTACATTAGTAAAATGTTCTTACATAAGAAATATAATTTTTTAATCTTAAAAATATATTTTTTTTATTAAATTATATTAACATAATAGTTTCTAGATTTAAAATTATTTTATAATTTTTAATTTCAAAAATTTACGAATTTTTTTCAATATATTAAAAATAATAATTTTTATAATAATTTAAGAGAATACCGTAACATTAGATATCAAATTTCAAATATAGGGTTGTAAAATAAAAACAATATATTTAAATTTAAAATTTCATTTATAATATATCTAATTTCTATTGAAATATTATTCATGATTTTATATGTCATATTTGTTTATAAATAAAGTCATAAAATTAAAAATATTTATAGAATTTGTATTTTTGGCTAAAAAATGTATCTTTTTTAAAAAAATTGTATGAAAAATAGATCCAAATCAAATATTAGAAATATGAATATTGATATTATTTTCTCTTAGTTAAATTCTTGACCTATAATTTATGAATGTAACCATTAAATAAAATTACAAAATATAATCAAAATTGATTTCTTCATTGAATAACATCTTTTAAACTATATATTTCATAATTGTAAATTTTAAATAAAAAATTTATAAAAATATAATTAATAGATTTAAAATTATATTTTGTTAAAATAAAAAATTTTAAAACATTATTCATAGATTTTTTTAATTTAATATACAGCTCATAAAAGGCTATTCTTTAAAAATATATTTTGAAATGAAATTTGAACTAAGTAAATTTATAAAAAATTAAATTTCTATTTACCAAAATTAAATATATATATATATATATATATCTTCATTTGGTTAATCTTAATGATACCCCCTTAATCAATGGATATTTTTAACAATATTATTTCTATCCAAATAAGATGCTTAAAATTTCATTTTAGTTTGGTGTAGGATGAAAAACACATTATTCAATAATATATTTATTCTATGTGAATATACTATAACTTATCTGGTGAATATATTCTGTAACACCCGAGACTTTTATGTTATATAAATTATCAAAGAAATCTTTTTCTACGCAACACTTGCTTGACTTACACGCAATCGCGACCTTCCTCGATAGCTTGTGTCGTACGCAATACCGAGTTTCACTAAACAACAATATGCTATTAAAACTAGCCGTTATGAATAGTAATAACCACTTTTTGAAATTTTATAAATTTTATTTTTCAAAATGGACTTCATTTTTGGACTCAGAATATCGAAATTAGCCTAGGGTGAAATTTTGGTATTTTTCTGAAAACTTTCAATTTTTGATGAATAGTGAAACCACTAAGTGGTAGGTTAAAAACTGAATTTTGCATAAAACTTAATTTTACCGCTTCTGTGAATGGAATTTAAAAAATCCGAGAGACACGGTTAATATCAAGGACTAAAATGTGGTTCAATGAGATGAAAATAATTTTTTGGCGAATAGTAACTTTTTACTATTTTTACCGCGGTTAATAGTAAATAGGGTAACTAAGGGTAAATATGATATTAATATTACCCTAACACATGTCCTAATTCTATTGGACAAGTGTAATTCGACCAAAAACAAACTTAGGAATAAAATATGACCATTTAGGCCCACTTGGATTAGATTAGGACATTTATTATTAATTTATTTAAAGAAGGGTTAAAATAGTTAAAATCAAAGTTTAACAAGTAAATCATTTTTAATATAGGGTTATACATAAGATAAATTCGATTGTAAATATTCATTAGAAAGCTAAAAAGATTTCCTACATGATGGTATTTTATTTGTAATTTTTAGACATCAAATAATTTAATTTAATTATGACACAATGATGATGCAGTAATTATCTTATTAATGAAATATTGAAAAAATTGATAATATAAATACCAAAATAAATGTAATTTGAGACTTTTTATGAATTCCACTAATTTTCTAGGTTACTATGATATATTAGTAATGATTTAATTAACTTGGTTCGAACATATAATTCTGTTATGACTTTCACAAAAATCATATATCAAATAGTGTCAAAATTGACACAAAATAGTTTTTAAATCAAATATTATATTATTAATTGTTATTTTATTCCTAAAAATCTATGGTTCGGGCAAATGACTTAGATAAGGATATATATATTAATAATAAACAATTTGGGGTTCTTTTGGCATGTTATAGTAAGTGTATTAACCATATAGTGAAAGAAAACAAAAAGACACGGTAAAAGTTAAATTAATTAACTTAGAGTTAAATCTAATTGATAAGGTTAAAATAATACCCTAAACTTGTCTAAATCCTATTGGTTGATAGGATTTCGACCCATCCCCACTTTAGCTTCGAAATAAGACCCTTTGGAACCATTATAAACCGATTTTGACTTTAATATAAAATAATATTTTGAGATATTCCTAAGGTGCCCCTCTCCTCCCTTATAAAAGGGCACCTCCTCCCCCTCCTCCTCACACAATTTTGAGCACTCAAGCTCGGCCAACCCCTGCCATTTTCTCCTCTCCACTTCCCTAGAATAATCCTAGAGGTCCTGGTCTTCTCCAAAGACCAATCTTAGTTCCTTAAGTGGAGGATTCAAAGAAGCGTTCCAAAGAAGAGGTAATATCCATTACCGATCTTTTCAATTTCTTTCTTCTTCAACTTCTTCTTCTTTAGTTGTTTCATGATAAAGTAATAACATCAGTATTACTTACATACTGATATGTTATTATAAATATGAAACAACCCTAATTCACCTTCTATCCATCCTACGGAAAAAGGAAATCACCGCGCGTGCGTACGTATGGAATACCGTCTCCACGCCGTGGTGTAATCTATTTTCCGCCACCACCTTAATAGGATGGGTATAAAGGTGTAATGAGTAACTATATATGATTATTATAAAGTTATATTGATACTGAAATAGTATACCTACACTTAAACACAATTCCACGATCATAGGAACGATATCATCACTCGTGCGTACGTACGGAATACCGTCTCCACGATGTGATGCGACTCGTTCTACATGATCTTCATTTCATAATGATTGTATAAATGAATTGAATGAATGAATATGGTATATACTACACTAATACCATTCTGGAAATTAATTATCTATAACCTAAAGATAAGAATAAGAATTTATTCGACAAAACACGCATAAGAACAAAAAGTTATAAAGACCCGAGTAACAAGTAACAATGAAATATTACTAACAAGAAGCTAATAATATGACCATATATGATCTCATATCAATATGTATGATTCTGGAATAAGTCAATAACATTATTTAAACCATTATACAGGAGCTTCGGACACGAACAAAGCAAATCGGACCTAAGGTAAGGGAAATATCACAATCTCATTTTTATCCGAGATTGTTTATTCGTAAGTATTTACTGGGGTGTATTTTATCATCCACATACATGTTTCATAAATATGTAATATTATTTCCATCCAATTACAATAGTTTAAATCCAATTTTACCCTTCGGTGAGTTTTTTAGTAAAGAATATGAAAGGAATCTTTTGTCGTTTTTTTCGTACGAGGTACTTTTTGACTTTTCCGACAAAAGTACGAAGAATGTTTTTTTTTTAACTTATACGGCATGAATGGATTTTTAAAACATTACTCCAAAGAATCTTCCTTTACAAGTTTTCAAGTTTATTTTTAATCAACTTCTTTTATTTTAAAGTTGTATGACATGTTATGAAAGGAAAAATGTTTTTGAAGAAGAAAGGATATTTTCCTCAAGAATTCAATTCAAGTGTTTTATCAAAATTATTTTCCATCTAAGATAATAAAGGGTTCTGTTTCTATCCATATTTTTACATTGGTTTGACTATGTTGTGATGGAATTATGTTTATGAATTCCTTTATCATATATGAATTGATTTATGATGTCATGATGTTTCAAGAATCCCATTTTTGTTATATGTGTTATGCGATGATGTATGTTTTATGATTATGTGGCACACATAAGAAAGGATTCATTATAAGATGGGTGGGACCTATATCTCCCTCCAATGCATTGGGTAATGATTTTATATCTCATGAGATAGGCATGGCTGGAACGGAAGGTTATTTCGGTTCAGTGATACAGGACTGAAACGAGGAGTGAACTCGGTTCAGAAAGGGACTTTGTCCACTAAGATAGTCTTGGCAATGAGTCATGACTAACAAGAAATGATTTTCCATGATTATGTGTGCATTCCACAAAGTTTCAAGTTTTATGTTATGATTATGGGGATCTCATTTTCACTTCTATGATTTATTCCATGTTAAGATATTATGATCTCTTTTGCAGGTTTTGATCTTCATAAAGATATGATATGATTTTTATTTCCTTTATTTGCCCTTGCTGAGCATTTGAGCTCACCCTTTTATGTTTTCTTTTCCCCAGGTCAGGAAGATGGATATTAAATTGAATATGCTAAAAGGGACCCTAGATATGATGAAATAAACGGAAGATACTGTAGAAGATTTATGAACCAGTTGTTTATGTTTCCCAGTTTCTAAAGACACTATACCTATACGGTCCTTTGTGGTTTTGTCATATGTTGTAATAAGTGTGCTTCAATTTTGAAGTATTAACAATGTATGTAAAGTATGGGTCGTTATAGTTGGTATCAGAGGAAAGGTATAGTCAACCTTTGGAAACTAGGATATGAAAGCCTTAGTAAGAACCCAAAGGATAAGTCTAAGCATAGAACACAATCTTAGTGTTTTAGAAATGGCCTTGAATAACCTAGGATAAGACCTTAAGCATGAAAATTTTATTCTTGAATTATGTGGTTTCCTATTATAATTAGTGTTGCTCACACTATTCTTCTTGGTTTTAGTCAATGGCTGGAACCCGAAGGAACCGTGTTAATGCGGAATGCGATGGGCAATGCAATGATTGTCCCCCTGAGCAACCAAACGATATGGGAGCTGGAATGTAAAATCTTGTAGCCATGCTCACACAACTTTCTCAAGCTATGAATCATGCAGGATTTCCAAACGAACAAAGAAGGGAGCAACATTCTGTTGAATCCTTCATGAGGAAGCGTCCACCATCTTTCAGCGGGTCTACTGATCCATTAGTTGCTGAACAATGGATTAGTACTACTGAAAAGATATTTTCAGTTCTTCAATGTTCTGAGCATGATAAAGTCATCCTAGCAGTGTATCGTTTGGAAGGAGATGCGGATCAATGGTGGAATCTTGTTAAGAATACGAGGCAAAGGGATGAAATTGAGTCTATGGAATGGGACGAGTTCAAGAACTTATTTTTCAATAAGTACTTCCCTCGTATTCTCCGAACAAAGATGGAGAAAGAGTTCCTTGAACTGAAGCAAAGGGATGATGAATCTGTTAGTACCTATGAAGCAAATTTTACAAGACTTGCAAGGTACGCTTCTGGTATTATTATCCAACCTGAGAGTAAGATCGATCGATTCTTTAGTGGCTTAAAACCAAGTCTTCGAAGGGCGTTAGCCATAAGGGACTTCAATAGCTACGAGGAAATCGTTCGATGTGCTCTCAAAGTCGAGATGGAGATTGGAGTAACCCATCAGTCACATGGGTTTGATAAGAAGAGGAAGATGGAATTCAAAGAAAAATCTAAAGAGCACACGGAAAAGAAGATGAACTTTCCCTTATGCTCAAAGTGTGGAAAGAAACATGGAGGGAGTTGTCTTAAAGGGACAAGTAAATGTTTTAAATGTGGAAAGGAAGGTCATCGGGCATTTGAATGCCGTGATAATGGGAAGAAGATGTCTAATGACGCAAACAAAGGAAGGGATACACAGAATGAACCTGCTACACTTCAATGTTTCAAGTGAAAGGAGATGGGGCATTATGCCAATCAATGCCCAAATCCAAGGGTTGATGATGATGGTCGACGTCAAAAAACTCTTAAGGCTAAAGACAAAGGAAAGTCACATGCAATTTCTATCAGCGATGTGGAGTACGATAACGATGTGGTGAAAGGTACACTTACCATCCACTCTAAAGTAGCAAATGTTTTATTTGATTCTGGATCCACCCACTCTTTTATTTCTGAAAAATTTTCTAAGGGTATCACCGTATTACATCAACAATTAGATGTTGAGTTAGCTGTGACAACACCTAATGGCACATCAATCGCATCAGAAGTTTATAATTCTTCTCCGATCGAAGTTTGTGGGAAAGTGCTTCCTGCAAATCTTGTGATCCTTCCTTTAGTGGAATTTGATGTGATTCTTGGCATGGATTGGCTTTCTCTACATGGAGCTCATATCAATTGCCAAAGAAGGGAAGTCACATTTCATATTCCAGATCAACCTACGATCGTCTATCAATGCAAGGATGAACATAACCTTCCAGTGGAAATTTCTTCCATCTTATGGGTATTGATTCCACTAAATGAAGGTTATTTATCTCAAATGGTTGGTGAGAAACTCACGATTAAGAATATGCCCATTGTACGGGAGTTTGATGATGTCTTTCCGGAGGAATTTCCGGGTCTTCCACCAAATCGTGAAGTTGAGTTTTCAATAGAACTCGTACCGGGTGCTTTGCCTATTTCAAAGACACCTTATAGAATGGCCTCAATTGAGTTGCAGGAATTGAAGAAGCAACTCCAAGAGAATCTTGATAAGGGATTCATACGCCCTAGTGCGTCACCTTGGGGAGCACCTGTTCTATTTGTTAAGAAGAAAGATGGATCAATGAGACTCTGCATTGATTATCGAGAACTTAACAAGATCACTATCAAGAACAAATATCCTCTCCCACGCATTGATGACTTATTTGACCAACTACGCGGAGCTCAATACTTTTCCAAGATTGATCTTCGTTCAGGGTATCATCAATTAAGGGTCAAAAGGGAGGATATACCAAAGACGGCTTTCCGTACAAGGTATGGACACTATGAATTTATAGTGATGCCATTTGGTCTTACTAATGCCCCTGCTATCTTCATGGATCTAATGAATAGAGTCTTTAGAGACTATCTTGATCAATTTGTGGTAGTCTTTATAGACGATATTCTTGTCTATTCAAAGAGCAAGGAAGAGCATCAAGATCACTTGAGAATTATATTGAAGACCCTGAGAAAGGAGAAGCTTTATGCCAAATTTACCAAGTGTGAATTTTGGCTTCAAAAAGTTGCATTTTTGGGTCATATAATCTCAAAAGAGGGGATATCTGTGGATCCAGCAAAAACAGAGGTTATCGAAAGATGGTCAAGACCAACAACAGTAACTGAGATCCGAAGTTTTCTTGGTTTGGCTGGATATTATCGACGTTTTGTAAAATATTTTTCAAGATTATCTAATCCACTCACCAAGTTGACTCGGAAAGGAGTTAAGTTTGTCTGGACAGAGGAATGTGAAGAGAATTTCAAGGATTTGAAAAGAAGGTTATCCAGTGCACCTGTGCTCACACTGCCTTGTAGTGGAGAAAGGTTTGTGATCTACAGTGATGCATCCAAGAAGGGATTGGGGTGTGTTCTTATGAAAAATGATATGGTGATAGCTTATGCCTCACGACAGTTGAAAATCCATGAGCAAAATTACCCAACACATGATTTGGAGTTGGCTGCGGTAATCTTTGCATTAAAGATTTGGAGGCATTACCTTTATGGTGAAAGGTGTGATATTTATACTGATCATAAAAGTTTAAAGTATATTTTCACACAAAAGGAGTTGAATATGCGCCAAAGAAGATGGTTGGAGCTGATTAAGGATTATGACTGCTCAATCCATTACCACCCTGGGAAAGCAAACAAGGTGGCAGATGCATTAAGTCGACAAGACCATGCTAGTTTATCCATGATGAGGATCACAAAAGATCCAATATTTATGGATTTACAAAGGATGGATCTTGGAATTATAATGGAAAGGGAAAAATCTTATCTTTCCCAAATGAATGTTCAACCATCTATACATGTGAAGATTAAAGAGGCACAGAAAGAAGATGTCGAGTTACAAAAGAAGGTGAGAAATGTTCCTGAATTCAACCTTGATTGTGATGGGATAATAAAGTTCAGGAATCGGGTTTGCGTTCCTCCCATCCCCGAATTAAAGAATGAGCTGCTGGATGAGGCTCATAGTTCATCATTCTCTATTCATCCTGGAAGCACGAAGATGTATAGGGACCTGAAAGAGTACTTCTGGTGGGATGGCATGAAAAGAGATGTTGCTGAGTATGTCTCTCGATGCTTGATTTGTCAACAAGTTAAAGCTGAGAGACAGAAGTCTAAGGGGATGTTACAACCATTACCCATACCCGAATGGAAATGGGAAAACATCACTATGGACTTTGTCACAGGACTTCCTAAAACATCCAAAGGCAATAATGCTATCTAGGTCATAGTTGATCGTCTTACAAAGTCTGCACACTTCATTGCTATTAGAGAGGATTTCTCTCTAGATCAGCTTGCCAGGATATATGTAAAGGAAGTGGTAAGATTGCATGGAGTACCACTTTCTATTATATCTGATCGAGATCCGAGATTTACCTCGAAGTTCTGGCGAAGTCTTCAGCATACTCTGGATACAGAGTTGAGTTTCAGCACTGCTTATCATCCCCAGACAGACGGTCAGTCTGAGAGAACAATTCAAACCCTATAAGATATGTTGAGAGCTTGCTCTATGGATTTCAAAGGAGGTTGGGATCAACACCTACCTTTGGTGGAATTTTCTTATAATAATAGCTTTCACTCCAGTATTCAGATGGCTCCTTATGAAGCTCTCTATGGAAAGAAATGCAGGACTCCAACTTGCTGGGATGAAGTTGGGGAAATAAAGCTATTAGGACCTGATCTCGTTGATGAAATGGCAGAAAAGGTTAGATCTATTCAACAACACATAAGAGCAGCTCAGAGTCGACAGAAAAGTTATGCCGACAACCGAAGAAAAGACCTAGAGTTTGAAGTGGGCGATAAAGTGTTCTTACGAATATCTCCCTGGAAGAGGGTTATGAGATTTGGAAAGAAGGGGAAGTTGAGCCCTAGATATATCGGTCCTTTTGAAATACTGGATCGTGTTGGGAAGGTAGCTTACCGATTGGCGCTTCCACCGAATCTCTCTCAAGTTCACGATGTGTTCCACGTATCTCTCCTGAGAAAGTACATACCAGATCCTTCACATGTACTCAGCTCAGAAGTTGTACCGCTGGAGCAAGATCTTTCTTATGAAGAACAGCCGATAGAGATTCTGGATCGTAGCGAAAAAGTCCTACGAAACAAGACCACTCGCTTGGTGAATGTTTTATGGAGGAACCACCAACTTGAAGAAGCTACATGGGATCTTGAGGATATGATGAGGGAGAAGTTTCCTCATCTATTTGTTACAAAGTGACGAATTTTGAGGGCGAAATTCTTTTTAAGGGGGGTAGAATGTAACACCCGAGACTTTTATGTTATATAAATTATCAAAGGAATCTTTTTCTACGCAACACTTGCTTGACTTACACGCAATCGCGACCTTCCTCGATAGCTTGTGTCGTACGCAATACCGAGTTTCACTAAACAACAATATGCTATTAAAACTAGCCGTTATGAATAGTAATAACCACTTTTTGAAATTTTATAAATTTTATTTTTCAAAATGGACTTCATTTTTGGACTCAGAATATCGAAATTAGCCTAGGGTGAAATTTTGGTATTTTTCAGAAAACTTTCAATTTTTGATGAATAGTGAAACCACTAAGTGGTAGGTTAAAAACTGAATTTTGCATAAAACTTAATTTTACCGCTTCTGTGAATGGAATTTCAAAAATCCGAGAGACACGGTTAATATCAAGGACTAAAATGTGGTTCAATGAGATGAAAATAATTTTTTGGTGAATAGTAACTTTTTACTATTTTTACCGCGGTTAATAGTAAATAGGGTAACTAAGGGTAAATATGATATTAATATTACCCTAACACATGTCCTAATTCTATTGGACAAGTGTAATTCGACCAAAAACAAACTTAGGAATAAAATATGACCATTTAGGCCCACTTGGATTAGATTAGGACATTTATTATTAATTTATTTAAAGAAGGGTTAAAATAGTTAAAATCAAAGTTTAACAAGTAAATCATTTTTAATATAGGGTTATACATAAGATAAATTCGATTGTAAATATTCATTAGAAAGCTAAAAAGATTTCCTACATGATGGTATTTTATTTGTAATTTTTAGACATCAAATAATTTAATTTAATTATGACACAATGATGATGCAGTAATTATCTTATTAATGAAATATTGAAAAAATTGATAATATAAATACCAAAATAAATGTAATTTGAGACTTTTTATGAATTCCAATAATTTTCTAGGTTACTATGATATATTAGTAATGATTTAATTAACTTGGTTCGAACATATAATTCTGTTATGACTTTCACAAAAATCATATATCAAATAGTGTCAAAATTGACACAAAATAGTTTTTAAATCAAATATTATATTATTAATTGTTATTTTATTCCTAAAAATCTATGGTTCGGCCAAATGACTTAGATAAGGATATATATATTAATAATAAACAATTTTGGGTTCGTTTGGCATGTTATAGTAAGTGTATTAACCATATAGTGAAAGAAAACAAAAAGACACGGTAAAAGTTAAATTAATTAACTTAGAGTTAAATCTAATTGATAAGGTTAAAATAATACCCTAAACTTGTCTAAATCCTATTGGTTGATAGGATTTCGACCCATCCCCACTTTAGCTTCGAAATAAGACCCTTTGGAACCATTATAAACCGATTTTGACTTTAATATAAAATAATATTTTGAGATATTCCTAAGGTGCCCCTCTCCTCCCTTATAAAAGGGCACCTCCTCCCCCTCCTCCTCACACCATTTTGAGCACTCAAGCTCGGCCAACCCCTGCCATTTTCTCCTCTCCACTTCCCTAGAATAATCCTAGAGGTCCTGGTCTTCTCCAAAGACCAATCTTAGTTCCTTAAGTGGAGGATTCAAAGAAGCGTTCCAAAGAAGAGGTAATATCCATTACCGATCTTTTCAATTTCTTTCTTCTTCAACTTCTTCTTCTTTAGTTGTTTCATGATAAAGTAATAACATCAGTATTAATTACATACTGATATGTTATTATAAATATGAAACAACCCTAATTCACCTTCTATCCATCCTACGGAAAAAGGAAATCACCGCGCTTGCGTACGTATGGAATACCGTCTCCACGCCGTGGTGTAATCTATTTTCCGCCACCACCTTAATAGGATGGGTATAAAGGTGTAATGAGTAACTATATACGATTATTATAAAGTTATATTGATACTGAAATAGTATACCTACACTTAAACACAATTCCACGATCATAGGAACGATATCATCACTCGTGCGTACGTACGGAATACCGTCTCCACGATGTGATGCGACTCGTTCTACATGATCTTCATTTCATAATGATTGTATAAATGAATTGAATGAATGAATATGGTATATACTACACTAATACCATTCTGGAAATTAATTATCTATAACCTAAAGATAAGAATAAGAATTTATTCAACAAAACACGCATAAGAACAAAAAGTTATAAAGACCCGAGTAACAAGTAACAATGAAATATTACTAACAAGAAGCTAATAATATGACCATATATGATCTCATATCAATATGTATGATTCTGGAATAAGTCAATAACATTATTTAAACCATTATACAGGAGCTTCGGACACGAACAAAGCAAATCGGACCTAAGGTAAGGGAAATATCACAATCTCATTTTTATCCGAGATTGTTTATTCGTAAGTATTTACTGGGGTGTATTTTATCATCCACATACATGTTTCATAAATATGTAATATTATTTCCATCCAATTACAATAGTTTAAATCCAATTTTACCCTTCGGTGAGTTTTTTAGTAAAGAATATGAAAGGAATCTTTTGTCGTTTTTTTCGTACGAGGTACTTTTTGACTTTTCCGACAAAAGTACGAAGAATGTTTTTTTTTAACATATACGGCATGAATGGATTTTTAAAACATTACTCCAAAAAATCTTCCTTTACAAGTTTTTGAGTTTATTTTTAATCAACTTCTTTTATTTTAAAGTTGTATGACATGTTATGAAAGGAAAAATGTTTTTGAAGAAGAAAGGATATTTTCCTCAAGAATTCAATTCAAGTGTTTTATCAAAATTATTTTCCATCTAAGATAATAAAGGGTTCTGTTTCTATCCATATTTTTACATTGGTTTGACTATGTTGTGATGGAATTATGTTTATGAATTCCTTTATCATATATGAATTGATTTATGATGTCATGATGTTTCAAGAATCCCATTTTTGTTATATGTGTTATGCGATGATGTATGTTTTATGATTATGTGGCACACATAAGAAAGTATTCATTATAAGATGGGTGGGACCTATATCTCCCTCCAATGCATTGGGTAATGATTTTATATCTCATGAGATAGGCATGGCTGGAACGGAAGGTTATTTCGGTTCAGTGATACAGGACTGAAACGAGGAGTGAACTCGGTTCAGAAAGGGACTTTGTCCACTAAGATAGTCTTGGCAATGAGTCATGACTAACAAGAAATGATTTTCCATGATTATGTGTGCATGCCACAAAGTTTCAAGTTTTATGTTATGATTATGGGGATCTCATTTTCACTTCTATGATTTATTCCATGTTAAGATATTATGATCTCTTTTGCAGGTTTTGATCTTCATAAAGATATGATATGATTTTTATTTCCTTTATTTTCCCTTGCTGAGCATTTGAGCTCACCCTTTTATGTTTTCTTTTCCCCAGGTCAGGAAGATGGATATTAAATTGAATATGATAAAAGGGACCCTAGATATGATGAAATAAACGGGAGATACTGTAGAAGATTTATGAACCAGTTGTTTATGTTTCCCAGTTTCTAAAGACACTATACCTATACGGACCTTTGTGGTTTTGTCATATGTTGTAATAAGTGTGCTTCAATTTTGAAGTATTAACAATGTATGTAAAGTATGGGTCGTTATGTATTCTCCCCCCCAAATGTAAATTATCTCATTTCCATAATTTTCATTACAACCAATGAAATAGGCCTTGGTTTCTATTAGACAATAATGTTTTTGATTTAATTAGTTATCATGTTTTATCCTTTCAATATATATTTTTAATAGTTTAGTCATATATTTCATCATAATATAAATATAACTAATTTTCATTTTTTCATTATTAATATAATCTTAATTGACTTTTATAATGGGTGATTTATTAATAGGTTTTTATTATTTATCGTAGTATTAATTTCAAGTATTGTATTTATTTATAGATTAAAATTTCCTATCAAAGAAATTATCCTCAATGTTATGTCAATTGATCCAGACCTGGACTAATATTAAATCATATTTTAAAAATGAATAAAATGTATTTTATGAGAAAAAAATTTATATATATATTTATTATAGAGTATTTAAATATTTTTGACAAAATAATCATAACAATATATGTTTTATTAATAAATCAACATCTAGTTATTTGGGTGGAAATTTTATGTTTTAGAAACCGATCTAGGTATGAAGGTGTCTGTTCAAGAATATATTAATAGAAAATAATTATTTTTCTTATTGGTGATTATTGTTACTTATTACTCATAATTTTAAAAACCCACTATTTGAGTTTTGGTTACTCATTCATTCTCATATTTTTTTAATTGTTGCTCCCTATCATCATTTTTATCCATCAAATCTGGGAATACACTAGGATAATGTCTGTGTTCCTCGAATATAATTCATCCAAATTTTAGTGGTTTCTTATAATAAACAATATATCTTATCATTATGTGCTTAGAATTCATAACTATTCTCTAGTAATTAGCTTATAAATTCCATTATTTATATCATATAAAATATATATAAAATTTATTAAATCATTTCTTGTGGTGCACCTTCCCTGTTTACAGATATTTAGGAAAATGGACATTCATTCTATTATCATCATTTGTAGACACAATTCTATGCATCTCGACCATTTTTTTTATATTATTAAGTATTAATTAATTTTCATAATTTTTATCTAGATTCATGATAAATGGTTTGACATAATCACAATGAAGCTCATGTTAATTTTTATCCTATTACTTATCTCATTGGAAATATTTCTACATATTCTCAGTCATCCATTATTCACTTGATTAATTTAATAAGTATCGATAAAAATATAAAAATATATTAATAACCCTTGATGTTAATTTTTCACCATGAAATAATTATTGAAATAAATTTTCTTGAAAATTCTTCACCAAAATGTATTATTAATAAAAATCAATACAATAACTATTAGTTCAAAATAAATTCTACTTGGATCATTCATGGATTATTTTTTTAGTTATCTCATATTAATATTCCTTATTACATAACATAACATAACACATCCTTCATAATTTCTTTAATTGAGAATTATTTTAACAATAGAATATGCTACCAGGTGTTTCTAATAATGTATAATGTCTTATTCCCTGTAATCATGAATAAAATAAAAAATTATATTGATACTTAAACAACCATTTATAAGAATAGAATTTTAAGGTGTATTATTTTATAGCCTCACCCACTTCGTTTTATCAAGATATGGATGTAATATCTTATATAACCACATTATATTTACATTACTAAAAAATTGGGATGTTTTTTTATATGTAGATATATAACCTAGAATTATACCAAGGTATTTCACTAGGTTTATCTTACAATATTACATAAATTATTCAATATTACATTATCCTAACTAATGGGTTATCAATACATTTTAAATTATATTTATTATTAACCTTTTAGCCATTGATAAAATTTTCATAATAAGTCCATTAATTTGAAAACACTTGGGTAATCTAATTCTTGATATAATAACAACAACAACACCCAAAATACTTTACTTTCACATAACTACATGGAATAAATAAAATATTACAATATAATAAACTCTCATGGATTTTATGATTAAAGTGTAACATTATTAGAAAAAATATTAACTAACAATAACAATTAATTTCTTATTTAATGGTCATTTTCCCACAATATGAGAAAAGTCATTTTACAAAAATGTAATTAATATCTCTTAGAAATTATATACACCATATACCCTACTAGATATATCGTATGTATTATTTTTCAAATCAACCTGAGGAAATAGAAACCATGAAAATGGGTGAGGTAAAATTATTTATATGGGTAAAAACTAACCTATATATCATCAATATTTAGATAATAATAATAAAACAATACATTAGTAACAACTGAAAATGTTATTAAAGGTAACAATTAGTAATATTAGTTATTTATAAGTCATTATAGAAGGACATATTGTAACAATTAAACCATGATTTTTTTTAAAAAATTTACATTATAATATATCATGTGAGTATATTTTCATTCATAAAACACCATACCAATTGAATATGAGAAAAAATATATAATAAAATTATACCTTAATAATGTATAGAGTATATAAAATATAATAATAAAATATAAATTAATACACATAAATTTAAAATAGTTCATTATTTTTCAAGAAAAGATTTATTATATATATATTATTTTCAGGGAAAAACTAAATAATTAATATTTTTAATTTTATTTTTACTAAAATATTACGATTTTTATATTTATAATTTCAAAAATTATAATATTGTGCTTTTTTTGGAATTTATCAAAACCAATTAGTTATTAGTAAAAGAGTAAAAAAAATTTAATGAAAAATGAAAGTATTTTAATCTTTTTAATTTATAATAAATTAATATATGTGTTTAAAACATTAATATTAATAAATTATTTTTTTGGGATAGCAATACATATCATTGAATATACTATTTTAAATTTAGAAACATAATATCTTGCATTCCATGAAAATAATTGATATTTTCAAAGAGAAGAATACATTTTGGGTCATTAATATTAATTAATTATTATTTATATACAACTCATAATTATATATATTTTATTGACACATAATACATCTTTTATTTATAAGAAACCATTTATATGCGATATTAAAATACCTAGATGATTCTAACCAATACATAATTCCTTATCTTCAAAAACACTATTTAAATATGGGCTTTCATGAATTACCAATTCTAATGGTGATATTAGATTTTCACATATGTATAAATTTTATATGATAAAATGAATTTCATATTTAGAATAAGTATGAATAAGTTAGGTAATGAGGGAATTTTTATTATTATGCATAACTATTAAAATTAGAAAAAACTACTTACTCTCTGGAAATATTCAATATTATGTTGAAAAATTAAAGGTGTATACAATATAAAATATTTTTTAATAATTATAATATTTGAGGTTTTCTGTTATATTATAACTTATATAATCCCAAACTCTATTATTTTAGATAAATCCGTCTATATAACTTTTAACCAAATGTACTCTTTATATTATGTTAATTTTTTTTTAAATTTTCATATTCACCAATTATAAAAGTCCCATATCACAACCCATTGAATACCACTCAAATATCTCTATTTATTGATAAATAATTACCTATTACCCTTCAATTATATCTTCTTCTAATTTACTCTATAATCTGGTGAAAAGTGATTGTATACAGAACTCCATTTCAATGGATTATTTTTATGGTAAGCCCAATTTCCTTACATGTGTAATTGTTTCACTAAAAACATTTCCTTTCATTGATACCTCAAAAATAAAATTACTTTATTCCTATACAATAAAATTCTTATTTATAATACATAGGTAATATTTTTTATAATTTAACAACAACAACCTAATTTCTATCTTTTTATTATAAAAAATAAAGAACTATTTTTCATTTATTGGACCATCATCTCAAAAAACCTTAGAAATTTATTTTCCTATAATGGAAATATCAACTGATATTATGATTTAAATAAAAGAATAAATATTATATATAAAATATATTTTTTTATTATGATTAGATATATTATAATCAACATTCATTCCCTCCCATTCTTTTGAAAATTAAAATCTTTAACTTGTAACATGCGAACTGATTCCACCATGAAGTAACATAAATGTTTTCTCATATATTGTAAAATATTATTTTTAATATAAATTAAAATATTATTAATCACATTATATTTAACAAAATAAAATAATTATTATTCAGTAATATTCATATTATTCTAAAATAAAGTAGTTTCACCATAGTAATCATCCATGATTTTTGGTATGATCATTGTTTGTATATATAACTAGCTAATTCAATTGTGTTATATAATTATATATGTGACATACATGACTTATTATAAAGGTAAATTTCATTTAATTTATATTCATTGTTTTTTTGGTGGTTTCAAACGTTTTTATGGAGGAATGAGGGAGTTTTCATGAATTGGGCCAAACTGTGACCCCAATTCCAGTTTTAAAAATAATTTTTGTTGCTTTTATAACTCATTCATTTTCCAAGATTTTTTATCCATTAAAATCCCTACTAGTACTCCCCTGACCTATTAACACCACTAAGTCAATTTGGCACCTTTAGAAATCCATAACCATGGTTTATTTGGGTTTTTATTTAAGGGGTTGGGCCATCCCAAAAGCCCAAATCTAGATTTAAAATTGAATTTTGATTGTTTTATATCATATTTAATTTGTGGGATTTTTTAGTGATTCCTAGTCTCACCAAGACCATTGATCCCGGACATGCGTCCAGACTCTGTCCCCTCCTCTTTGCAGCTCTGGTTCATTGCGAATTAGTGCTCGAGTCAATAGGGTTCCTCAAATCATCCATATTTGATGAGTTAACTTCTTTTTTCATAAATCTACAAATTCATAATATCTTTCTAGTATTCCAGTTCCTAAATGTCCTACCGATTCTTGTTCGAATAAACCCTGAATTGTGGCTGTTTTAAATTTCATCTACTGTTGTTTTGGAGTGATTACTTCAAGATACTTCATGTATGTGAGTCCATTTCTGTCAACTTTCAAATTTATTAGGGTTTCATTTGTTTTTATTAGTGTTTATTCCCTCTTACATGAAGTCCCAAAAGACAGGGAGGTATGGTTTCGAACCTAAGGTTTATCCTGGGGTTTTATTTTTAAATTCATGTGATTTTAGGTCTGTTCTAGGTCCTTATTGGTGCGGCGGTGTTGCGAATTAATTTCTTCATGGTGATTCTAGGGTTTTCTTTAATTTGGTTGGTTATTTCATTGTGCATGCAAATTTTATGAATTATCCTACTATATTGATGGTATTTTCATGTTTATTTCATTTGAATGATTCTGAAAAAATTGATTTTAGTTTTATTTATAATGCAAATGAATTTTAAGTTCCCATTTATGGTGAAATTGGGCTGTTTTCATAAAAATGTTTTATTTGTGCATTTAAGGCTTACCAATAATTACAAAGTTGATTTTATTAAACTATATTAAGACTGGAATTTTTTTTTAATATACATTTTTTTGCTGCAAAAGTTTGTTTAAATGGTGTTTGGGAAGCAAATGGGCTTTAAGTGCCATGTTTGTGTGAAAATGAGGTTTTTTAAAAGATATAACTTCGTGGTTCACATGGGGATTCCCTAATACTGAATTTTGGGTTTCATTAAAGGTTATTGAACTGAAATTGTGTTTTCTTCCCTTAAAAGTGTTCATATAGTGTGCAATGTGGATATTTGAAAGAGCTTAGGGTGAAAAACGTTGTGATATTTTAAGAGGTTGTTTTATTGAAAATCAAAATGATTTTCCGTGTGTTTTAAATTGTATAAAGTGTCTATAGCTACTATATGTTTTGTTTGAGACTAGTTGTGGTGTTTTATATGAAAAATTATGTGTGTTGTTTGATGAAATTGTTTGATCACAAAAAGGGGATTCACAGGTACTTAGGTGGGCAGATTTGTACTAGTACGACTGGTGAACTAGATGGGTTGTGTCCCTATTTCACTGAGAAAATGGATAAAGAAAACTCTAACTAAACTACGTGGATGATATTTGGGGACCACTAGGTTATGGGTATGTTCACTACTAGTGGCTCGTGCACGGGAAAAGATTGTGACTAGGATAATTTTTACCGAGCTATGAGGTACATAGGGCCTGAGACTATATAGTTTCCTAGGGGTGTTACTAGTTTTGGTGGTCATTTTATTTATGGTATGTACCCTTTTATTGGGGTTTAGTTGGATGTACATTACAGTAGCTCACATTTCTATTTAAATGTGTGAGCATTCTGAAAATTTTAGCATGAAAACTGTTATCAATTCAAAGTTGCATTTCTTGGATTTTATCACTACTTTTCTTTGCGTATTAAAACATCATGCTTTTTTACATTGTTTTGCATTATATTTGAAATAATTTGGTGGTATCCTATTGGGATTAGGCTCAAACCCTACTTACACCCCTTTGGATTAAGAAGACTTGGTCATGTTTGACTCAGTTAACGGAAAGACTAAGGGTGACGGCAGTTCTGGGTTTTGGTCACCATCCTTGAGACAGAGTTGTGAAGATGGCTTGGAGGTGATGACCCCTTGTCATGTGGAGTCCATGGAGAAGTTTTTTTGTTGTTTAATTGTGTCTTTGGACCATTTGTATATCATTGGAACTTATTTATTCAGTTTCGGATTTTTGTATAAACATAGCAGGTATGAATTTTTCAGATTCATTTTATCAAATATTTTTGATGCTTTATGTATACATATTCGGGTAAATCGTTCCCAAACCAAGATAAGTGATACCTAGGCACTTTTTCCAGCCAATAGATATAGGGAATCTCATTCGGGCCTTTCCATGGGCCGAGTTGGGTGACGTTAATGGTGGTGACCATATTCAGTTCGTGAAAAAATGGTATCAGAGGAGGTTAAACATTTTGGGTTATATTTCTATTTTGGGATGAGTCGGGATAGAAAAGAGCTAGGACTATCAAGGATCAGGGTTTTGGTTGTGAGTAGGGTTCTTGGACTACACCTCTCTTGGAAGACATTGAGTCACCAGGGGATGTGGGAATTTATAGATTGACTTTACTTTGAGGTGAGATGTGTGGGCTGCAGACCATGTGTGGAAATCGGGAAGATGTGGAGTAGTTGTTTCATTTATTTCTGAAATGTGTTTAGTTTATTTATATTTGATGTATTTGATTATAATTTTCAGAATTTTTGTATTGACTATTATTTTGTGGATGTGGCATTTTTTAGCCACATGCCTCCCCGGAAAGTACCCAAGTGACCACAGGATGAAGCTGGAGAGAGTTCTCCCACACCAATATATCATAGGCTCATGGAGGCTGTGGTTTGGACTATCCAAGCATTGGGATAAGGACAAGCTCTTTCTCCAATTCCAGTTAGGGTAGAAGAGACAGGTCCTAGAAAATATATAGCACAATAGTTTCTAAAAAACAAGACTCCAACATTCTGCGGTAGCTCAGAACCCCAAGAAGTATAAAAATGGATCGAGAAGATCGAACATATATTTGGGTTCATTGAAACACCCAAGGGGTTTAGGGTGATGTGTGCCTCTATTCTGTTAGAGGGCCCCAGCCGTTAGGGGGGGGAGTCAGTGCTTCAGGCTGGGAAGAATAAATAGATGCACTGGGGAGATTTCAAGGCTATCTTCAATGAATAGTACTTCCCCGAGGTGTAGGATTATTCTAGTTCTAGAGAGTTCATGAAACTTGTTCAGGGGAATTTATCTGTGATGGAGTATGCCAACAGGTTTTCTGAGTTGGTTAGGTATTCTCCAAAAGTTTTCTCTAATGAGCTGGCAAAGGCCTAGAGGTTTGAGAATGGCTTGCGACCAGATATATACTCTAAGGTGTTCTTGTTTAAGATGAGGACCTATGCTGAAGTCATTGATTATGAATGAATGGTGTAGATTCATAGGGAAGGAAGGGATTGTTTCTATGGTTCAGTATCAGTAGTGGGAAGTGGCGGCTCTTCCAAGAAGAAAAGGAAGATGGAGGATCATGTGAAGAAAGGAGGTGGCAGTTCAGGACACTCTTCTAGGAAGTTTTCTTCTGTGTCTTCTGATGCGAGATCGGTCATGTTCCACTAATGTTGGAATCCTGGGCATATACGGCCAGCATGTCCACTTCCTCTAAAGCCTTGTTACTAGTGTGGAAGAATTGGGCATTTTCAGCGCTTCTGTGGTGTGGCAAGTCCACTCCCAAGTGGGGTAGGGTCGGTGGATTCAAGAGGAGTGCCAGAACAGTCTGAGCCGTCCAAGACCGGGGGATCTCCATTTGGCGTTTGTGGTGGTAGGGCTGGATCATCTTCTGGGTAGATCCATTTCAGGGCACAACCATAGACTAGCGGTCGTCATCAGGCAGTTACTGGACATCTCCATGCACTGGATCAGGCACCAGCAGAATCAGAGGCGGGACCATCGACAGTTCGAGGTACCGTTATGATCGTATCATCAATAGCTATAGCTCTTTTTGATATTGGCACCTCTATTTCATTTATTTCATCCCATTTTGTGGAAAATCTGAATTTTCCAACTACGTTAATGTCTTTTGCAATGGATTTGGTGGCACCGCATGGAAAGAAGAAGGAGGATGTCCTCATGTGCCCCTCATGTGCGCTTTCCATGTTAGGGGTTGATATAGAGTGGGACTTCCTGGTTATAGATATGGAACTATTTGACATAATATTTGGCATGGATTTGCTAGCACACTTCTTGGAACACATTGATTACTACAGGAGGCAAGTGAGTTTCACAGCACTTGATGGGAGTTGTCAGGTTTTTCAGGGAGAATGGGATCCTCGGTCGGGTCGCGTAGGACCTCCACTCCTAGAGTTGGGAAGTCTTACCATCCAATTATCATTGATAATTCTAGAGGATGACGATCTTTACTCAGGAGGTGCACTACCTCATGTTGTGAATTAGTTTGCAGAGTTATTCCCCTATGATTTCTCTAGTTTGTCCCCGGAGTAGGATGTGGAGTTTTCGATTGATTTGGCACTGGGAACACATCTGATATCTCTTACCTCTTATCACATGGCCCCCACCAAGCTGAGAGATTTAAAGATATAGTTGGATGACTTTGAATTCAAAGGATTCATTCGCCCGAGCATTTCTCCTTGGCCCGCTCTTATGTTGTTCGTGAAAAATGATGATGGATCCCTCCAGTTGTGAATTGACTACCGGAAGCTGAATATGGAAATAATTAATAACAAATACCCTTTGCATAGAATCATTGATTTGTTTGATCATTTGAAAGGGGAAGTTGGTTCTCAAAAAGAGACTTGTGTTCGGGTTATCACCAGCTCAGGGTAAAGGAGCCAGATATCCCTAAGAGAACCATTTGAAGCTGGTACGACCACTATGAGTATTTAGTCATGACCTTCTAATTCACCAATTCTCCAATGGTCTTTATGTCACTCAAGATTATGGTGTTTCATCAATACCTCGATACATTTTTTGTGGTGTTCGTGGATGACATTCTGGTATACTTTAGCTCCGGGTAGAAACACAAACATCACTTGAGGATCATTTTGGGTAAATTTTGGGAACACCACCTCTATGAAAAGATGTCAAAGTGAACTTTTTGGATCAGGGATGTGAGATTTCTGGGGCATGTGATCTATGAGCTTGGGGTTTCAGTGGACCCCGAGAAGATTAGTGCAGTTATGTCATGGGAGCAGCCGAAGAATGTGTTTGAGATCAAGAGTTTCCTTGGACTTGCTAGTTATTAAAGGAGATTCGTTCAATAATTCTCTCAGAATGAATCAAAAATGAATATTCTCACCCAGAAAGGGGTGAAGTTTGTATGGGGTCCAGAATTTCTGGCATCATTCGAAGAGCTAAAGAGGTGGTTGATTACCGCCTCCGTGCTAATTTTTCATAAGGCCAGGAAGGGGTACGTGGTCTATTTTGATGCGTTAGGTATAGGTATTGGGTGTGTGCTTATGCAGGATGATAACATGGTGGCATATGGAACTCGCCAACTCCGACCACATGAAAAGAATTACCCGACCCATGACATGGAGTTAGCAGTGGTGATTCATTCTTTTAAGACTCTGCGTTACTACGTCTTTGAGGATAATTTTTTGATCTACTATGATCAAATAAGATTAGACTATATCTTCTCACAGAAGTAAATTAACATGATGGATCGTTGATGGATCGAGTACTTGCATGGGTTTGACATTGACATTGTCTATACCCCAGGAAAGGGTAATGTGGTGGCCAACACTTTGAGCATAAGAGTTCCAGTACATGATTTGAAGAAGTCTAGTGATGAGTGTACATTGATTAGGAACTTTTCTCATATGCATGTGGATACCAAGGAACACAGTGGAGGGGAATTCATGGTGAGTTTCCAGTTGACTCCTTCTCTGTTGCAGTTGATTTACTAAAAACATCCCAGTGATGAGCTTTATCAGCGGTCGTAGTAGTTTCTTCATGGTGGGGAGACATCATCTGATTGGTCATTATCTCCGGAGGGCATCATGTGCTTCAAATACCGTTCAATAGTTTTGTTATATCTGCGGAAGGTGGTGATGCAGGATAGCCACCAGTATTAGTGGGATGTCCATCCAGGTGCCACTAAGATGTATTATGTTGTCTGTTGGCAGTTTTGGTGGCCTGGTATGAGACGGGACATAGCAGACATTGTTTCGAGATGCTACACATGCCAGCAGGTGAAAGCAGACCACCAAATGCTTTCCTGTTTTCTCCATCCACTTCCCATTCCTAACAAAAAGTGGGACGAGGTCATCATGGACATAATTTTTGGCTTACCTCATACACCTCGGGGTAAAAATTCCATTTGGGTGGTGATTGATTATCTGACCAAATCAGCCCACATCATTCCGATAAAAGATACAACTAAAGTGGATGAGTTGGGACATTTGTATCTTCAAGAAGTTGTGAGACTCCATGGCATTCCATAAGAAGTTGTCTTACATAGAAACCCCCACATCACCTCAAGATTTTGGGAAGGCGTTCATAATTCCTTGAGGTCTCAGATTAAGATGAGCATGATATACCACCCTCTGATGGATGGTCAGACAGAGCGGGCAAATCAAATTTTGGAGGACATGCTTCGTGCATGTGTCCTGGACTTTGGAGGTTCCTGGGATATCCATTTGGGATTGGTTTAGTTTTCTTAAAATAACATCCAATCCTCGATTCGAATGGCCCATTTTGAGGCGCTCTATGGTCATCCATGTCGGTCCCCCCTATGTTGGGATGAGGTATGAGAGACTTCACTGTTGGTATTGATCCATGTGAAGGATATTTATGAGAATGTCTAGTTGATTAGGTAGTGCTTACTTACAGCACCAAGTCATCATAAATATTATTCTAAACGAAGGCGTCGAGACCTAGAGTTTTCTGTGGGTGACATGGTATTCTTGATAGTGGCCCCTCGTCTGGGCCATCGTCGATTGGGGAAGCAAGGCAAGATAATGTCCTGGTATTTTGGGACCTTTGAGATCACCGTGAGTATTGGAAATGTGGAATACAGGTTTGAATTACCATCTTAGTTAACATCCATCCTTGATGAGTTCCACGTATCTCAGTTTAAGAAATACAACCCGGATCCATCCCATGTGTAGAGTTGGGAAGAACTGAAGATAGAGCCTGACTTTTCTGTTGTTGAGAGGCCGGTGAAAATAGTGGACTCCCAAGATAAGATACATCAAGGTAAGTCTATTCCTTTAGTCCGGGTTCTATGGAGGCATGGGAATGATACACATGAGACATGGGAGAAAAAGCCATGGGTCGAGGAAGAGTACCCGTTCTTGTTTTCCAATCAATCGTCAAGTTGACTTTCTGGGGAGAAAAGTCTTTCATGGTGGGGAGAATTGTCACATACATGAATTATTTTAATATTAAATTTCATTTAATTTATATTAATTCTTTTTTTGGGGTTTTCCTATGTTTTTATAGAGGAAGGAGTAAGTTTTCATGAATTAGGGCCAAACCGTGTGCCCAATTCCAGTTTTAAACATAAATTTTGTTTGTATTATAATGTATTCATTTTTTGGGATTGTTTGTTGATTCCAAGTCTCACCCAAGACCATTGAAACTAGACGTTCATCTAAACTCCCTACCCCCACTTTGGTTATGTGTGTTCATCAAGAATTGGTGCAGAATTTCATAGGGTTCCTCAAATCATCCAGATTTGAAGAGGTAAATTCTTTCTTTCATAAATCTCTAAACTATTAATATTTTTCCTCCATTATAGTTCATAAATGGTCTACATATTCTTGTTCGAACAAAACCTGAATTGTGGATTTTTTAAATTTCATCTATCGTTGTTTTAGAGTGATTAATTCAAGATACTTCAAGTAAGTGAGTCCATTTCTTTCCTCTTTAAAATTGCTTAGAGATTCATTTATTTTTATTAGAGTTTATTCCCTCTTCCTTGAAGTCCCAAATTCCAGGGGTTGGTATTCGAACATAATGTTTAACCTTGGGTTTTCTTTTTCAATTGTTGTGTTTTTAGGTTTGTTCTAGGTCCTTATTTGGGAAGTAGTGGTACAAATTAAATTTCTCACAGTGATTCAAGGGTTTCCTTTAATTTGGTAGGTAATTCCATTGTGCATGTAATTTTTGTGAAATATATTGCTCTGTTCATGGTATTTTCATGTTTATTTCATTTGAGTGTTTCTGAAAAAATTGGGTTTAGTTTCATTTATAATGAAAATGAATTTTACGTTACAATTTTTTTGTGAAATTGGGCGGTTTTCATACAAATCTTTTATTTGATAATTTGGGGGTGACCAATAACTACTTAGTTGATTTTACTGAACTGTATTAGTACTAGAAATCATGTTTTTAATGTTTATTCTTTTTTTTGTGTTAAAGTTTGTTTAAATGGTGTGTGCGAAGCAAATGGTCTTTTAGTGCCTTGTTTGTGTGAAAATGGGGGTTTTTAAAAGATATAACTTCTTGGTTCACATGGGGAATCCCTAAAACTGAATTGTTGGTTTTATTAAAGTTTATTGAACATCCATTTTGTTTTGATGACTTAAAAGTGTGCACATAGTCTGCAAAGTGTATATTTCAAAGAGGTTTGGGTGAAAAATAATGTGATATTATGAGAGGTTGTTTTATTGAAAATCAAACTGTTTTGTTGTGTGTTTAAATGGTATAAAGTGAGTATTGCTACTATATTTTTTGTTTGTGACCATTAGTGGTGTTTTATATTCAAAATGATGTGTGTTGTTTTCTGAAATTTATTGAGCACAAAAAGGGGAATCCCTGGTACATAGGTCGGTGGATATGTACTAGTACGACTAGTGAACCGGATGGGTTGTGTCCCTGTTTCACTGAGAAAATGGATAATGACAACTCTAACTAAACTATGTGGATAATATTTTGGGACCACTTGGTTATGGGTATGTTCCCTACTAGTGGCTCATTCATAGGAAGGGATTATGACTTGGATACTTTACATCGAGGTATGAGGTACATAAGGCTCGAGACTATCTAGTTACTTAGGGGTGTTCCTAGTTTTTGTGATCATTGGACTTGTGTTATTTACCATTGTATTGGAGTTTTTATTGCAGTACCTTATAGTATCACACATTTCTATTTAAATGTGTGAATATTATGAAAATTTTATCTTGAAAATTTTTATCAATTGAAAGTTGCATTTCATGGATTTTATCACTGCTTTTAATTGCGTATTAAAACTACTTTCTTTTTTTACACTATACTGCATTATATTTGGAATAATTGGGTTATATCCTATTGGGCGTAGGCTCACACCCTACTTACACCCCTTGGGTGTAAGTATACTTGCTTATGTTTGACTCGGTTAATGGATAGGCTAAGGGTGATAGCGATTCAGGGTGTTGGTCCCCATCATTGGGACGAATTTGTGGAGACGGCTCGGGGGTGATGACCCCTTGTCATGTGGAGTCCATGGGGTTGATTTGTTGTTGTTTCATTATGTATTTGGACCTTTTGTATTTAATTTGAAATTATGTATTTAGTTCTGGATTTTTGTATAAACATTGTTGGTATGAATTTTCAAATTAATTTTACCAGATATTTTTTATGTTTTATGTATACATATTCAGGTAAATTGTTCCCAAACCAAGATAAGTGATACCCAGGAACTTGTTTTAGACCATGGGGATAGAGAATGCCCTTCGGGCCTTGCCATGGGCCGGGTTTGGTGTTGTTAATGGTGGAAACCTGATTTAGATTGTGACAATATAACGTATGACTAAGAAAACATAATTATTTTTTTATTATCTATAATTAATTAAATATTATTTTTTTATTTTTTTATGGTAATATATAAAATTAAACTCTATATCTAAGTTACCAATATCAATTCATAAAAAATTACTTTAGCATTCTTAGCACTAAAATTATCATTATGGATCATAACAAAAAAACATATAGATTGAAATTATTAATTTATCAATAATTATAATGAATAAATTTCAATAAATTAAATTATTTATAAAATATTTACATTTGGATAAGAATAAATTTCAACCCTAATTTTATAATACTATTTCAAAATAATCATGGTTTCTCACATCCAAAATTGAATATAGATAATAACATACTAATATAAATGTTAAGGATAATTATAAATTAATTTTATAAAATATTTAGTATATGGTTAATGGTATTAGAATGGTTATTGTGATAGTTATGTTCTTTTTTCAGGATGACCAATTATATTCAGCTACACAACAATTCAATGTACAAGTGTCATGGTCTCATATTCAAATCTATCACACATGTTTGATATTTTTTTACCATTATTTATTTTATATGGTGTATTGAATGGCATGTTTCATTAAAATCTAATAATATATTTTTCATAATGATATTTTAATATATATTTAGTGATATTTTTTTCCATATCCTTGCATTATTATATTACTAATAGCATTAGGTTTTCATAAAAGTAAAATTATATTTATTATGTTGTCATATTTGTTAATTAAATATGCATCTATTGGTTTTTTGGACTTTTTATTTCCATATTATAAATTGGAGTTATAAAATTTTGATAAGAAACATTATTTTAATCATAAATAACAGTGTATTTCATAATAGAATTTCAAAAATATTTTATATCCTTATTATGAAGAACACCCTATCTAAAACAATAATCATCTCTTACTTGTGAATGTTTTTCCTATTAGATGTGATTTCATTAATCCAATAATAATACTCATTACATATTATATTATTCATATTTTCTTTTATATATTTAATGAAAATGAATAGTATAATTGTTTTCCTAATATGGTTTTTTCATTAACATATCCAAATATGATTAATAAATCATTGGATTTCATTTTTTACCATTGTAAATTTATATTATTTTTTTCCATTTATAGAATTATTTATTTTCACTAATATTTTTTCCATTGTATATCAATTTTTAATTGATATTATTGACACCATTATATTTATATTTATGTGATTATTTATAAAATTTATATTTTAAATACCCTTTAATTTCATACACTCATGTAATGTGGAATTTTTTGGAAACTAAATCATTTTCAAAGTGTATTTAAGATATAATGATTGTTCATTTTAATTGATACACAAATCTATAGATGAATAATGTTCGGGTAAAATATTGAAATATAATTCAATAGTTTTAAATAATATCTTAAGGGATTTCTATGCATTATCATAATGATTTTCTTCACACACATATGTGAATAATTAATTTTCTCACATCGTTAATCATCCGAGTAATGAGAATATCAGAGAAGATGTAAAATATTGATTTTAATGAAATAAAATTAAGATTTTTTATTATACATTTATATTCTTTATCAAATTAAAATTAATTTCCAATGTGTATATAATTTTCATTTTATTGTATGTTTTTATATTAGGCCTTATTTTCAAAATATTTCAAACTTTTTTTTCATGATATCATTTTTTAAGAAATAATATATATTTTAATTAATGTTATACATTTTATGATTCAGTGACTATCATAAAATTATATTTTATTTCATTGTTATGAATTATGATTATCATTTATAGTGTAAAGATCATTTAATAATACAATATTAAAATTTATTAGGTTACCCTTCTTTTTTATAATCTCAAAAATTATGATATTTTTTCCATTATTGAGTGTATATGGTCTCCCGCTTAATTTTTTTCCTCCCCTTCGTAATATTTTGGATTATATCATGTGGATTTGTAGAAAGGAATAAATTGTAGTGAAATTATATTGTATTATTTTCAGCTACTATAAAATAATATTTTAATGTATCTAATCACCAAGACAGTAAATGATTAGATCCTCTTGATAGAAATTTTTTTATAGGATTTATTATCTCAATCATACTATTATTATATTTTTTATTCTATGTAGATTTTGGGTTTCTTTTGTATGTATAATATAATTTTATATTTATTTGTAGATGATAACATAGTTATTCAATGTATTATATTATAAAAACCATAACTAAATAGTAATTTGAATGTATAAGTGGTATGTATAACTATATGAAAACAAACCAAAATATTTCCTAAGTACCGATTGTGAAGATTTCCACGAAATTACACCCATGTCTATATACTAAATGTTGAGGCATGATGTATAATAGATGCACCTAGAGGTAGTTACCCCAAATGTTAGGTATTAGGTATTAATTCAATCCTCTCCCTACGCATGGTAAATTGGCCCTCCCCCACAACTGGTATAACACTATTGGGTAATATTATATAGGTAATTAGTGTTCAATTTATAACACATTTTTAGATAATTTAATTTATAACTAATCAGATTATAAAATTAACCACTAATAATCTAGATTGTGATCTACAAATTAATAAGTTAACATATTCACTTCATTTATGAAATCATGTTTGAATGGTAATTGTTTCATAATATGTATGTGCATTAAATTAAATGTACTTATTTCAAGATTTTACTTTATTAAATGCAGAATGTTGTTAATAAATGAATTAATTTAACAATGGGTGTCTTCATAATAATATTAATTCACTATACCTCATTTGAACATCATAGTTTAGATGTATTAAAATAGATAAATACATGGATAGAGGCTTCAGTACTATTTGTAAAAAGTGATGATCGATAAATTACTCATTGAATCAATTAACAAGATATTAATAAAATAATGATTAATTAGAAGTATCGTATACTACATATCAATTATATACTAAATGAACTCACAGAATATTGATACTTCATGATGATAGATCAACAATATAAAAATCATAACTTAATTGATAAAATGTATGATATTTCAATGAATGATTTCATTATGCGGCACAAATACTGTGAATTTGTACTGACACCCTTTGGATATATCAATTATCTCAATATCATCATATATATAATTGATAGAGTAGTTAAACACTAATAAGACCAATTTATAGTTATCATTGTCGATGATAATATTATACATTAAAATAAAAATGATGAATATATATATCATTTCTAAATTTGGTTAAATATTACGATAAATGATAAGATTTATTAGAAAATAAAATTTTATCATATGTGGCTATATAATTTACCGTTAATGGGTTACATGATCACATAAAAGGTCATATATGTGGATCCATCAAAGAAGAAGGACTTTCTACAATGGCCTTAAACATCCACATAAAGTAATATATATATTTTTCTTAGGTAAGAGGATATTAAATGTTCATTGTGAGAAATTTATCAAGGACATAAAATTCCCGAACAATTATAACATGGAAGAGATTAAATTTCATTTTTGAGATTTAATATAATGTATGTTAAATTGAACTAAACTGAAAGCTTTTCACTACACTTTTACATAGAGTACCCTACAGTGGTGAAGATTTCGTTACATATAGTCAAACATTAAGAATGTGTTTGTTTTACATATTCATTAAAAATGATACTGTAATTTGTTTTTACTCATGTAAATCAAATTATAATAAAAAATTTAATTTTCCAAGGATTTGGATTTCCTAAAATTGATCGTTTAATTAAAAAAAATTGACATTATCTATACAAAAATATTTTTATATATATACAGATCACAATATAATGAAATATACATTCACATTGATGTTTGTACATATTTGTAATGATCCCAGATTTCACATCAAATAAAACATAAATAAATAACATATTAAATTTTTTTATTCACACAATATAACATATTAAAAAAAACATTATATATTTTTAATATTATATATAACTATTTAAACATATACAAATCATTATATGGTAGAAATGTTAGTAACCATATTATAAAAATAAATAACAGTATTAAGAACCAGTGTTAATGAGAAATGATTTTTTACCATATGATTCTAATTTCTTGGATCACAATACAGAGTTATCTTGGTCATGGTTTTCCCAAAACTAGGAATTAGATGAAATTTTCTAATTACGAATTGAGTGGAATATATTATAGGAAAAGCATAAGCTTGTAAAACTGTCTTGGAAATACATTATTGTTGAATCACCACCTTTGAATCAAACAAATTATTATATAATCTATAGACGATACATGGTGTTTATAATAGGTTTTATGAATAAATTATTAAAGTATTAACATGTAATTATTTTCTATAAAATTGAGTGGGCCTGACAATAGTAAATCCCTATTAATTATAAAAATTGTTTTTTATAGTTATTAATTATTTTTTTGAAATAAAACAATATCACATATTCGATGGAATATACATAAAAATATAATAACATCCATCAAATCGATACTTCTTGATAGATAATATGTATATATTCACATTATTATTAATCATAATTTTTCTTAAAAAATATTCATTGGAGGCATATGCCATTGTATCATAAATAATTTATATAAATTTTAACTTTTCACAAGAATAAGATTAACCACTTTATTAAAATGTCTATATCAAAATTAACGTAGTATTATTTTTTTAGAAAATATTAAATTTTACTAAAAAAATGTTTTTTTGTGAAATTTATATTTTTTATGATAGTAACATTTATTATTAATAACATAATATTTTTTTTAAATTAACTATTAAATTATGTAAATAATTATTTTCATTAGTAATTTTAAAAAATTCATTGAAAATTTTAAACCTATATCCACCAATTCCAATACATACTGAATGTGATATTTTAATAAAAAGTGTTTTCTAAATTTGTTTCAATCAAATACATTCATAGGGATATTAGTTTTTTATTTTCTGAAAAACTAAGAAAAATTTTTTTTGTATATTATTTTAACTAATGTCAATAGAATTTGTAACAATTATAATTTATTGTATTTATAATTTTTATGATCAAAAAAGTAATTTTTTATAGAAACTATTTTTACAACATTAAGTGTGTTCATATTAAAATTACATTTTCCCACAATTCAATATATGAAAACTAAAATGATATTGAAAATTTATAATATAAAAAATGTATTCGGTAATATGATCAATTTAATTTATTCCATTAAAAATAATTTCAAAAATTGAAAAAAAAGTACGCCAATAAATGAATATTTTTTTAAAAAATGTCATTAATAAGTGTAAAAGGCCAAAAAAATAAAAACATGTTTTAAATCCATTTTTATGGTTATTTTACTCCAACACCATCTTTAAAATCCAATTTTATCAATTTATTTCATTGATTTTTTATTATTAATTTTATATTATCTAATATGTAATGGTTACTCCTAAAACAATTGTTCACATTATTCATAATAATCCAACATTAAAAACACCTAAAGTCTCACTATTACTTCAAATTTGACCCTAAAAATATATTAATATACTCCTCATTGTACCATCTTGAACCAATATAATCATTTTAGATCCATTAACAATATTGTGGGCCTTATATAAAAATAGGTTTCTAATAGATTAATCACACTTCTAACATAAGTATAATATTCTCATAGTCATTGTTTTACTCATATAATTCCTCAATCGTCTATAACCATATTAATATAATTAAATAATTATAATTACTATACTAAAATTTAATTATTTTAATTTATCAATAATTATTTACTCATTTGTGTCCACTTAAAAAAAATGTTAACTGTTGGTGGTTGTGACTACCACCTCCATAAAGTAATGGTTTTTATAATATTTGTATTTAAATATAAAAATATATATAATATTATTAGATAAATGAAACGTTAAAAAATAATAATTATTATATTATAATGATATTATAATATTCTAAAACCATTTGCATCGAATGAGATATATTTTTTGATATTTTTCTTGGTTTAAGAAGTTAACTGAATAAATGCTATAAAATTTTATCATAGATGGATATGAGAACCTATATACTAATTAAATAATAAGTTAATTATAATTTAAATATACTTTTTTTGAATGGTTGTATTAGATATTTTCTTCAATATTATTATGTTATCCTCTAATACAAAAAGAACCAAATTAAACTCACATCGATTCACATTTTATTGAAAAATAATAAATCATTTTTATAGTAAATAAATATTATATGATAAAACAATTTCAATAATAAATTATTTATATAATAAAAATAATCCTGTATTATTATATATTGTTATTATTTTAATTTGTTTTGATGTTCATCTTTTATGTAGAACTAATCTAGAACAATGTATAGGGTTTACTTCAAATTTCATTCTATTCGAAATATTTTATTTTGTGATCATTATATCATTTAAATGGATTATTTGATACTTATTGGATATATTCTATCATTTAATATCATGATTCATTTTATTTTAACTTCAACTTCTTTATATCCTTCTTTTCATAGGGTTTTAGATTATTTTTAAAATAATTTAATGGTTTTTAAAAATTTCTCTTCATTAGAAAGTATTTTCCTATGACGAACTCATTTATTACTATGATGGTGTATATACCCTAAATTATTTTTCAGTATAAGAAATAATTTTTTTCAAGGAATTGAAATACCCATATTGTTTTTATGCTTCAAATGAAATTTTATTTAATAATTTAAACAAAATACGAGTTTTGATAAATCGATTACTTATCAATAAGTAATACACCTCTTTATTAAAAATTTTCATTAAAATATGGATAACAAAATCAATATATTTATATTATTCTATAATACCAACATATTTTTTGGGAATGATTATGTCATATAAATTTCATCATCTATAATGTCTTCATTTATAAAGTGCGAGATTGAAAAAAATATTTTTCATATTTTCTATTTAAGATTATATGTACCCAATTTCCATTACCACAAGTGGTTTTTAACTTATATTGAATTATATTATATTTTATATCTTCCCTATAATATATTTCACTCTACCATATATAATTTAATGGTTTATAAACTCATTAAAAATGCTGGATACAATAGATGTACGATTTTTTAATATAAATGGTTTTTGATTTCATGATATTGTATTTAATAATAATATCACATTTTAATTATTAATATATATATATATATATGTGTGTATTATTTTTGAAAAAAATTATTTTTGAAAATAATATTTTAAAAATTCCGAAAAAGAATTGGGAAATTATTTTAAAATCATTTTTACAAAATCATTACAATGATATATATGTTAGAATATATTAAAAAAATTTCATTCAATTTAATTTATATTCATAAAATACAGACATATATTGTATTTATGCATCATGTTTAAAATTTTATAATCTCTTACAATTCGATTCATTTTGGTTAAAAAATTTCTTATCATTTAATATTAATTTTTATGATATTTTAGGATATTAAATTTGATAATTTCATGATACCCTTTAGTCATCCTACAGATTATGTTATTTATTGATTTTTATTTTTCAATTTAATCTCATATATTATGTTTATAAGATGGGTGGGACCAATATTTCCCTTGAATGAAATGGGAAATATCTTCTATATCATGACATTTAAATGTTATCTGAATTTGTTAGATTTTTTTTATGTTAAGAAGGTTGATTGTGATGGTGTTTTTCTCTAATAAAACTAATATACAAGAATAGGATGGTGGGAATCCAAGTTCATAATGATTTTGAATAATATGTTTATTATTATTCCTCATTCATTCATATGTTACAAGAACCATATTATCTTCTTCACGATTTATTTTTTCAGTCTATGGTGAAAGTGTTATCATTTTAGAGAATATATCAACATTTGAAGCTTTCTGGTTAACACATATTGGTTTTGGTTCATCCAAATTAGATATAAATTTTTATTCACTCTTTTACTATAATGAAACATCTCACATTATACATCCAACAAATGCTTGAACTAGGCCACAAAATCACATTAATGGTGCTCATTATCCACATGGGTTGGAAATTAGTTCCTATGAATCACATGAAAAACACATTGGAATTATTTTATCAAGTAATTAGATTAAATTAAATGAAATGAATTTAGAAAATATATCTGATGATATATAATTATATCAGTCATACAAAGAAAATTCAAAATGTGGTAATTAAAAAACATATATTATAAGGAATAATGAAAACCACATTATCAATAAAAGTCATCCCCACACCCCATCCTCCCTCTCATGCATAGAGAATACTCCAATAATGTTCTTTTTCTTCGAAAACCATTATCTATCATTCCATACATCTATAGAACTTTATAAAATCCATATTGGTCAATGTAATCCATTTAATGGAAATAAGTGGCCAACCACTCATCGAAGATAATAATAGGTACTACATAGATCATGTAAAATGAATAGTTGGTACAATTATATAAAATGAAAACTTTCATTAGAGGAAATAATTCCCTCAAGATCATTCCAAAGTCAAATATAGGAACTTAAAATTGTGATAATATATACATTAGAACATTTGTACTCAATAGGCCACCACAACACACCAAAACTATGTCATATTTTTTATATTACTTCCTTGAAATGATGTAATAAAATAAAATCCAAAATAAATAATTTATATAATTTCAGAAAAATAATGTTCAATTCATTAAAAGTCTCCTAAAAACTTCTTTCAATGATTTACCATTCAAATAAAAAATTCTCATAGAAATAAATACTTACAAGGAGAATTCAAGAACTCTAAAATATAGATGTATAGCACAATTTTAATAATATTTCATAAAAACCTAATTTTTATATATAATTTCAAAACATAAATTGGTTTTCAGAAATAATTTTTTTTATTTAAAATGATGAAAACAAATCAGTTCCCTAAAAACTATGTACAATGACCAAAATTCATATTCAAAAACTCAATAATACATTGAAAAAAAAAATATTTGTATTCCCCTTTGGAGTATAACTTTATAACTTATTATTATTACATTTCTAAAAAATATTACCATCCCATATTCACATTTACTTATTTTAAAAACCTTTCATAATCACTTTTCCAATCATTCAAAATGGAAACAATACAATGTTGCAATAAGGGAAGCATGCATTCCCCATTATATCAACTCAAACAAGAATGTAAAAGAAGATGATAACATATGTACCATGAATTCTTATGAATATCTAGGGTTGAAATGAAATAACAATGTTTAATACACTTAATTATTACAAAAATTACTATAATTCTGTGGAAAATATCACTATGATCTATTTAAAATAGACATTAACTAGTGGCTAGCATCGTAGGTTGGAACAATTAATCTTTTAAATATGTTTGTAGAAGTTCTCTGAACTATCACTGGATACCAACTATAGTAATTGATCACCTAATCGAACAATATTGGCATTGTCTCTAGGACGAATTACTCCATTAGACCAATATTGATATTTTCATATGAATCTTTCATTATTAAGATCATATATATATATATAATTTATACTAGAATAACGTCTTGTAAATCATTTATCTCTATCAATATCTACATATCAGGGAGGGGATTCCACAGTCAACCCACTCTCACAAAAGGGTTTTCACAAATAAAAATCACGATTATCTACATTGGACTACTAAGAAAATTAAAAAAGGCGATGAGAACAATCAATTAACATCATTCATTAAATTAATGTTGCAAAACAAACATGCCTCACCTGCCACACTCTCACAAGAATAAAATCCCATGATCTAAATATATAAAAGATGTACAAAGAAAGCATAAAAATAAAAATCCCTTTATTAGATAAAATGTAATGACCCCCTCTTAAGAAAGTGTTCCCATCCTTGGCTGGTAATGGAAGAAGGTAGATAATGACCCCGGATTCCCAGATCCAGTAGGCCCATGGTTGCAGACTAGCATCGAGGTTATAATAAACATGCAAATGGGATGAATTAATTTATTTGAGAAACCCATGCTAAAGACACATAAAAGATAGACACCAACCATCTATTTATCATACTATAATATAAAATAATCCCAACTGTAAAATTGTAATATAATGAAAGAACTACCAAAACTAAATGGAAAAACTATAGTAAAAAAAATATTAATGAAAAAAGTGAACAAAAATCCCAAATATGTCATGTAAACAAGAATCTGTTTGTAACCAACATTATACATATCTTTCTCAAACTGACATGAATAATAGTTTATATAAAAATAGGGGTAGTATAAATGTATACACACTAAGATCCTCCTTGGATCTTCATGTGAAAAAAATGAAATCATACTAAATCATATTGTAACATCCCAGGTAAATGAAGAATAAGGGATTTTCATATTTATTAACATTTTTGAATTAAATATGAATTTTAGCTTAAAGGGGTTGTTATGTTCGATAGTGTACCTGATACGCAACACCGAGTTTATTTCGAATCTTACGTTGCACACTAATAATGTAATATTATTATTTTATATGGTAGTTAACTCCTAGACGTTTTATTGGAGGGAATGAACAAAACTAACTATAATATGATTAAACATGTATATATATTTATCCAATAAAAGTTAGAGGCTTAATATATGAATGAATCTAATTTTAATCATAATTTACATTAAAAGGCTGATTTATTGCCTTTTAATGGAGAAGCCTATTTAAATCTAGTTTTGGTCACTATAATACATTATATATGACCAAATAAAATCCTTCTTTATAATGAGGACATCAGAATTTACCTTGGGTAATTTTTTGGTATTTTTATGATAAAGTTCATTTTTTTAATGAATAGTGAAAAATATTGTATTTTAATTCAAAACAATATTTTTATCTAATTTATTTATATGGTTAGATTATCTTTTTAATTGGTTTTAAAGTGAAATTAAAATATATTTTTATTATCTAATCCAATTTTGGTCATTGGAATACATTTCACTTTGAAATTGGACATAAATAAGTATCAATATTTTGATAGTTTTTAATTCTTAAAAACACGCTCTTTGTTTTGACAGTGGGAATTAATTTTAAATAAATTTCTGCTTATTCTATGTTTTCATTTTGGAAAAATGGATTCCATATATGGAATCAGGAGGCCTAAATTTTTTATATAGGTAACTTTTATATTTAGACATTATAAATATTTACTTTAGTAAATATTTTATTTACCGTGGTTAAAGGGTAAATCAGGTAAAAATGGTAAAAAATAATATTATAATAATATAAATTTACCCTTAAAGGTGTCCACATCCTATTGAATGAGTCATGTACGACCATGGTCATCGTTGGGTCGATTTTGGGACCCCATTCAGCCACTTGGGAGTAATAATGACAATTTAGATTAATTAATTTAATGTGAAGACAATAGTGACATTAACAAAGATCATTTAGTAATTATTTTTTATATGGTGTTATTTAAGTCCAATTTTCTACTATAAATATTAATTGGAAATATAAAAAGACTTCCTACATCATGGTATTTTTTTTATAATTTTTAGGCTTCAAATAAATTAAATTATTTATGACACAATAATGATGCAGTTTTTACCTCATTACTAAATGATTTAAATAAAAAAGATTATAATGATTAAAATATTATCAAAAATATTTCCAATTATGATTGGATTATTTTATTTCTAATATGAGTCATCTTATCGTTGACCTCATTTATTTTTGTACCATTATAAACCGAATTTATGTTTATAATAAAATAATATTTTCTAACTTTCATAAAGAGCCCCTCCTCTCCCTTATAAAAAGAGACCACTTATAACCAATTCCTCAGACCTCTAAATCCATTTGTCTCGTCCAAAAACTACCCAATTAAGCTCCCAACATCCCTCTCCTCCTCCTAGAAGCCTTACATTAGGGATAAGGCACATAAGAAGTCCTTTGGTTCAAACCAAAGTGAGTTACGAAATTAAAGGTAACAGTTTCTCTTAAATTGTTTTCTTTTATTTTGCTTCTCCAACCCCTAAAATCTTTTTATTTCTCTTCTTTTGTAACAAAAACAGTATAATAAATATAATAGGATGTTTTTTATAAGTATTTGAACTACACTTACACACACCTCTATCTAATGGATGAAGATCATATTGTTTCTGTCGATGGAAAACTAACGCCTCACGAAACGATGATTGTTCAATTACATATTACCGCCTCTCATGGTGGCCATTATGATGGCACTGTATTTATATATGATATATATTATTTTTTTGATTTCCTTATGCTTTTTTACTTCCCATTTACATCTAGACATTATGTTTTTCATAGTGGGTAAATAAGATAATCTCATTCGAGGAAGTGCGGACTACCGCCCCCTAAAAGTGATGTGACTCGTTAATTCCCTATGTGGGATGTATAAAGTATAGAGTTTATGATATTATATATGATATTATACTGTAATCATAATATACCTATGTATCATTATATTTTAATTCTATTAAAAAAATAAATAGAAATGAAAGTAGCGTTCATGCGTATGTACGGCTTACCGTCTCCATGAACGGTGCATTTCATTTCGTACCTCCAAATGTTATGTAATATTATAAATACATGTATATAATGGATATATATGATATATATGATATCTAAATTCATTAATACCATTCTGTATTTAATGGAATATTGAAAACATGGAAAGCTTTTAAATGTAAGGAGTTCATTTTTGACCCTAGTACCAAATATCGACCAAATTAACATTATTAACTAAAATGATTACATAATGTTTATAAGATTGTAATAAGGGATATTAAAGGAATAATAAATTTTAAAAAGTTTCTTAATCAAGTAGAAATTAACTTTACTTTATTATTCAGGAGATTAAAGAACGAACGAGTCAATTTGGACAAGAGGTAAGGGACTTCGTCTCAATCTTCTTTCATTGAGGCATTTTTAGTTTTATACACAACTTTATTTTATACGGTGTATAAACCCCTTTTAATTTTCATTTTATTCATAGGGAATCTTTTTATACGAAGTGTTTTACTAAACGACAAGAAGGAATGTTTTTTTAATGTAATTTTTGACAACGAACTTTCCGCCGCCGCGAGTATTATTTGTTCTTTGGCTTAGTTAACAAGTCTGAATTTTTTTAAAATGAAAAATAAATACCATATAGTCTTTTTATGTATTTTGGTATTGAAAATTATTTTGACAATGTATTTATTATTTCAATATCTTTAAATGATATTTTATTATTGAAATGTGGAAATTTTATCTTTCCATTATGATTATGTTATGTGTTAGGATCATGTTATGGTTTTTGGGAATTATTTACGTATATGGGTGGTTCCGTGATAAACCTAGGGCGGTGAGCCCGAGATAGATCTCTAATGCATTGGGTAACGTGGTGGAGGTAAACTTGAATGTTACTCCTAAGATATTAAGGGAATATATTGTGATGGGTATTCTAAAGAAACTCTCTATGTAGCTGTGATAGCTACAATGTAAGTATGATATGGGTGCCACAAGTTAACTTTATGATTTGTGATTTCTATGTTTCTTTCATAAATCCTATGATTTCACGAGGTAAGTAAAATATTTCATGTTTTGAATGAATTTATGAACAAATGTTTTCATTCAGTGATTTATAACCCTTACTGAGCTTTTTATGCTCGTACTATGTTTGAAATGTTTTCACAGGACTTAAATATGAATAGGGTCAAGGATTAGATCAAGGAAAAGTCATGTTGTCTAAAACATGGATCTAGACATGACTCTTTTTTTAAGAGTTCATGTTTTGTAAAAAAATGGAAACTGTGTAGAAATGTCTACTTTGTAATTTTTGAGATGTAATGTAATTGTTATGCCTAATTCTCTAAAATACTAAACCAGAAAAGATCATCAATGTGAATTATCCATTTAATTCAATATTATGTAATGTTTAAGGCCGGGTATTTATAGTTGGTATCAGAGGTCGGTTTAGATAACTTTAGGAGTTAGGATATTGTTAAATTAATATCCATAAAGTAATTTATGTTAATATTGATATCACATAGCATTTACAGATTACCATGTTGATTCGCCTAAGATATTTCTTTTTTTAGAATGGTTTTCCACAGAGGAAACAGGGAATCTATGATGGGACAATATCAGGAGGAAGACAACCTTCCAAATCAACAACCTGAGATGGTCGGAATCGGAACAGAATAGTTTGTTGTAGTGATGGCATAGTTGACTCAGGCTATAAATGGTTGTGGTATCCATGTATGAGATCAACCAGATCAACCATAGAGGAACATGTCAGTAGTGGATCATTTCATGAGGCAACATCCCCCATCATTCAGAGGATCATCTGATCTGGTGCTAGCTGAAGGGTGGATTAAAGCACTGGAAAATATGTTCGATGTCATGGGTTGTTACGAACATAAAAAGGTTAGTCTTTTTGTTCACCGTTTTGAAGGTGATTCTAATGAGTGGTGGTCGACGGTGAAAAATACCAGGGATAGTGAGGGGATTGATGCTCTTGATTGGGAAAATTCAAAGGTATTTTCCTGGAGAAATATTTTCCTATGGTTGTTCATCTTAGGATGGAAAAAAAAATTCCTAGAATTGAGGCAGGAGGATGACTCAGTGGCTGCTTATGAAGAAAAATTCACTCTATTGGAAAGGTATGATCCAAATTTCATACGAGATCTTGATAGTAAAATCAACCATTTTTACTCAGGATTAAATCCAATGTATTGAAGGTCTTTAGCTTCTCGTGAGTTCAAAAGTTATGAAAAGATTGTTCATTGTGCGAAGAAGGTGGAAATGGAGTTTTCCAATGATCATGTATTCTTTGAAAAAAACAAAATAAGAGGTCAAGGTGGTATGCGAAAGGGAATAACTCTTCAAAAAAGTCAGATGGTAAAAAAATTAAGTTTACAGTTTGTGAAAATTGTAGTAAAAAGAATGCTGGGGAATGCCTTTTGAATTGTAGTTAGTGCTACCGATGTGGTAAAATGGTACATAAGGCTCGTAATTGCACTGAAAAAGATCAGGGTAATAATAAGAAAAAATATGATTTATAATCAGTAAAATGTTTTAAGTGAAATAAAATGGGTAATTATGAAAATTTGTGTCCAACAAAGAGCTCGAGTGATGGAAAGTAGCCATACTACAAACAGAATGGGGTGGAAAAATCCTTTGCAACTACTTCAGCAGATGTTGGGCCATCAAACAAAGTAGTATCAGGCACATTGTTTGTTTGCTCATATTATGCCAATGTGTTGTTTGATTCAGGGTCTACATATTCATTCATTTCTGAAAAGTTCTCTAGTAAATTGGGAATTCCATATCTTGATATGAATACAGAACTTATGGTAAAAATACATGGAGGAAATGGTGAGACAAAAAGCTAATATAAGAACATTCATGTCCTTATGTATGGAAATAATCTTCCTGGAAACCTTATTTTTTTGCCTGTAGTAGAGTTTGATGTTATATTGGGCATGGATTGGATTTCTGTTTATCATGATAAGATTGATTGCATTGCTAAAGAGGTTTCTTTTCAGAATGATTTTCAGTTTGTGTACAAGAATGAACCCTTGATTTTGATAACATATCAGGAAGTTGAAAAACTGGTAAAAGATGTAAATGAATGTCACCTTGCACATAGTTGAAAACAAAGGAACTGTTCAGATTAATGATGTGCCAGTGGTAAATGAGTACCTTGATGTTTTTTCGAAGGAGTTTCCTGGTATTATACCTGATTGAGTAGTTGAATTTACTATTGAAATAGTTCCTGATGGTTAGCCAATTTCAAAACCCCCTTCTCGAACGGCTCAAATTGAACTTTTAGAGTTAAAGAAACAATTACAGGAGTTATTAGATAAAAGTTTCATTCGACCTAGCACATCACCATGGGGTTCTCCTGCCTTTTTTTAAAAAATAAAGATGGTTCAATGAGACTTTGCATTGATTATATAGCATTGAATAACATCTCTGTTGAGAATAAGTATCATTTTCCTCATATCGATGATTTGTTTGATCAGCTCCAGAGAGCTCAGTATTTTTCAAAGATTGACTTGAGGTCAGGGTACCATAAGTTAAAAGTAAAGGAAGAAGACATTCCAAAGTCCGTGTTTCGTACTAGATATGGCCATTATTAATTTGTTGTTATGACTTTTTGGGTTAACCAATGCACCTGTTGTATTCATGGATCTTATGAATAGTATTTTCCGGGAGTACTTGGATAATTTTGTGGTTGTGTTCATTGGTGATATTTTGGATTATTCAAAAAGTAAAGAGTAGCATGAAATACATTTAATGGTTGTCATGAAAACCTTAAAATAAAAGAAATTGTTTGGGGAATTCAGTAAGTGTGAGTTTTGGTTACAAAAAATTTATTTCCTTGGTCACATTATTTCAAATAATGGCATAACGGTTGATCCTACAAAAACAAAACTCGTTAAAGAATATCCAAGAACCAAAATATAACTGAGATCAGTAGTTTTCTTGGTTTGGCAGGTTATTACTGGAGGTTTGTTGAAAATTTTGCACGGTTATCTAGTCCAATGACTAATTTAACTTGAAAAGGTGTTAAGTTCATCTGGACAAAAGAATGTGATGATTTTTTTCAGAAATTGAAAAGATGATTGGTGAATGCTCTAGTTTTGGCAATGCCATCCAGAAATGGTCAGTTTGTTATCTACAGTGATGCTTCGTTGAAAGTACTGGGTTTCCTCCTAATGCAAAATGATCAGGTAATTGCTTATTCTTCACGTCTGTTGAAAGCACATGAGCTAAATTACCCTACACATGATTTGTAATTAGCTTCTGTTTTTTTTTCTTTAATAATTTGCATGAATCATTTGTTTGGAGTGAAGTGTGAAATATATACTGATCACAAAAGTTTAAATTATATATTCATTCATAAATAATTTAACATGTGATAGAGGATATGGATAGAAATAATCAAGGATTATGATTTCACGATCCATTACCATCCGGGAAAAGCAAATAACGTGGTCGATGCTTTGAGTCGGAAAAGTAATGTCTCATTAGCCATGCTATGTTTGGAACAAGATCCATTGGTTTTTGCTGTGATGAAATTTGGCATAAAAGTTTTTGGAGTAGGAAATTCTTTTGTTTTGTTTCAGGTGTCACTGAGATCATCTATATCAGAAAAAATAAAGAAAGCGCGGAAGGAAGACAGTGAGTTGCAGAAATAGGTAGAGTTGGTTTAGAAGGGTAAGTTTTCCTAAATTTAACATTTATAATGATTGTGTTTTGAGGATTGGAAAGAGATTATGTGTTCCTTGTGATTCATAGTTTAAGAATGAGTTTTTATGTGAAGCTCATTGTTCTCCGTTTTTAGTTCATCCTGGTAATACAAAGATGTACCGATATCTTCAGTAGTGTTACCGGTTTGATGGAATGAGAAAAGATATGTCTTATTTTACTGTGAATTTTTTGAATTTTTAGCGGGTTAAAGGAGAGCGACAGTTACCGAAAGGTATGATTCAGCCTCTACCGGTGCCAGAGTTGAAATGGGAAAATATATCCATGGACTTTGTTGTGGGATTATCAAAGACATCTCAATCTAATAATGCAATATGGATTATAGTTGAACGATTGACTAAATCTGCTCATTTCCTTCCTATTATAGATACTTTGTCTCTAGATCAACTTTCTAGGTTTTATGTTAAAGAGATATTCAGGTTGCATGGAGTTCCCCTCTCTATTGTATCTGATCATCATCCCAGGTTCACTTCTAACTTTTGGAAGGGCCTTTAGAAGTCATTGGGTACTGAAATAAATTTTAGTACATCTTTTCATCCTCATTCAGATGGGCAGTCAAAACGAACAATTCAAACCATGTAGATATGTTACGTTCTTGCTCGATGGACTACCAAGGATGTTGGGACCAACATCTTTCATTGGTTGAATTTTCTTATAATAACAGTTTTCATTCTAGTATACAGATGGCTCCATTTGAGGCATTGAATGGAAAGCATTGTCGAACTCCAGCTTTTTGGGATGAAGTAGGTGAAAGAAAGCTGATGGGAACAGAATTGGTAGAAGAGATGGCAGATCAAGTTCAATTGATTCAGAAGAACATGAGGAAAACTCAGACCAGACAGAAAAGTTATGCGGATAACCAGAGGAATGATCTTTCTTTTGAGGTAGTTGATCATGTCTTTCTCAAAGATTCTCCTTGTAAAAGTGTGTTGCATTTTGGTAAGAAGGGAAAGGTGAGTCCAAGGTTCATTGGACCTTATGAAATTCTGGAGACAGCTGAATCAGTTGCGTACAAAGTATCTTTACCTCCATGTTTATCCCAGGTACACAATTTTTTTAATGTTTCGATATTGAGAAAGTATATGCCAGATCCCTCTCATGTTTTGAGCCCAGGGGTAGTTCAGTTGGAAGAGAATCACTTTATGAAGAACAACCAGTCTAGATTCTTGACCATAGAGAGAAAGTGTTGCGGAATAAAGTAATTCACCAAGTAATGGTTTTGGGGAAAAACCATATAGTTGAAGAGGCAACATGGGAATCTGAAAATGCTATGAGGGATAAATACCCCCACTAATTTTGATAAGTGGATAAAAATTGTGAGGATGAAATTTCCAAAAGGGGGAAGCATATAACATCCCAAGTAAATGAATAATAAGATATTTTCATATTTTTTAACATTTGTGAATTAAATAATAATTTTAGCTTAAAGGGATTTCTATGTTCAATAGCGTACCCAATACGCAACAACGAGTTTCTTTGGAATCTTAAGTTGCACACTAATAATATAATATTATTATTTTAAATGGTAGTTAACTCCTATCGATTGTATTGGAGGGAATGAAAAAAACTAACTATAATATGAATAAACATGTATTTGTATTTATCCAATAAAAGTTAGATGCTTAATATATGAATGAATCAAATTTTAAGCATAATTTACATTAAAAGACCGATTTACCACCTTATAATGGAGAACCATTATTAAATATAGTTTTGGTCACTTTAATACATTATATATGACCAAATAAAATCCTTCTTTAGAATGAGGACATCAGAATTTACGTTGGGTAATTTTTTGTTATTTTTCTGTTAAAGTTCATTTTTTAAGGAATAATGAAAATATTGTATTTTAATTCAAAACAATGTTTTAATCTAATTTATTTATATTGTTAAATTATCTTTTTAATCGGTTTTAAAGTGAAATTAAAATATATTTTTACCATTTAATCCAATGTTGGTCATTGTAATTAATTTCACTTTGAAGTTGGATATAAATAATTATCAATCTTTTTGTAGTTTTTTATTCTTAAAAACACACTCTTTGTTTTGACAGCAGGAATTAATTTTAAATTAACTTCTTCTGCTTCTATGTTTTGATTTTGGAAAAATGGATTCCATATTTGGAATCAGGAGGCCCAAATTTTGTAAATAGTTATCTTTTATTTTTAGACATTTTAAATATTTACTTCAGTAAATATTTTATTTAACGTGGTTAAAGGGTAAATCAGGTAAATAAGGGTACAAAAATAATATTATAATAATATAAAATTACCCTTAAATGTGTCCTAATCCTATTGGATGAGTCATTTCCGACCATGGGAATCTTTGGGTCGATTTTGGGACCCCATTGGGCCACTTGGGAGTGATAATGACAATTTAGATTAATTGATTTAATGTGAAGACAAAAGTGATATTAACAAAAATAGGTAAATAATTACTTTTTATATGGTGTTATATAAGTCCTATTTTGGTCTATAAATATTCATTGGAGAGCTAAATATATTTCCTACATCATGGTATTTTTTATAATTTTAAAACATCAAATAAATTAAATTATTTATGACATAATATTGATGAAGTTTTTACCTCATTAATAAATGATTTAAATAAATAAGATTATAATGATTAAAATATTATCCAAAACATGTCCAATTATGATTGGATGATTTTATTTCGAATATTAGTCATCTTATATTCGACCTCAATTATTTTTTACCCTTATAAATCGAATATAAGTTTATAATAAAAAATATTTTCAAACTTTCCTAAAGAGCCCCTCCTCTCCCTTATAAAAAGAGTCCTCTTCTAACCAATTCCTCACACCTCTCACGCTATTTGGCTCATCCCACCTCTGCACAATTAAGCTCCATCAATCCCTCTCCTCATCTTAGAATACATAACTTAGGAATAAGGCACTTAAGAAGACCATTGGTTTAAACCAAAGTGAGTTACCCAAATTAAAGGTAACAGTTTCTCTTAAATTGTTTTCTTTTATTTTGCTTCTCCAACCCCTAAACTCTTTTTATTTCCATTATTTTGTAAAAAAAACAGTATCTTCAATATACTAGTATGTTGTTATGATAATTATTCGAACTACACTTACACACACCTCTATCTAATGTATGAAGAACATAATGTTTCTATGGATGGCAAAGTAACGCCTCACGAAACGATGATTGTTCAATTACATCTTACCACCTCTCATGGTGGCCATTATGATAGAATTGTATTTATATATGATATATTTTAATTTTATGATTTCCTTATTCTTCTATAATTCCCATTTATATCAAGCCTTTAAGGTTTCCATAGTGGGTAAATACGATAATCTCATTTGAGAAAGTGCGGACTACCGCCCCCTCAAAGTGATGTGACTCGTTAATGCCCTATATGGTATGAATAAAGGATAGAGTTAATGATATTATATATGATATTATACTGGAATTAAAATATAGCTATGTATCATTATGTTTTAATTCAATTAATATAAAAAATAGAAATGAAAATAGCATTCATGAATACGTATGACTTACCATCTCCATGAACGGTGAATTTCATTTGGTACCTCCAAATGTTATGTACTATTATAAATACATGTATATACTAGATTTATAGGATATATATGATATCTAAAATCATGAATACTATTCTGGATATAATGGATTATTGACCACATGGACAACTTGTAAATATATGGTGCTCATTTTTGACCTAAGTACCAAATATCGACAAAATGAACATTATTAACTAAAATGATTACATAATGTTTATAACATGGTAATAAGTGATATGAATGGAATAATAAACATGAAAAATGTTCTTAAGGAAGTAGAAATTAACATTAATTTATTATTCATGATATTAAAGAATGAACAGTTCATGTCGAACATGAGGTAAGGGACTTCGTCTAAATCATCTTTCATTGAGGCATTTTCAGTTTTGTACACTACTTTATTTTATATGGTGTATATACCCCTTTGAATTTTCATTTTATTCAAATGGAATCTTTTTATACAAAGCGTTTTACTAAATGAAAAGAAGGAATTTTTTTTAACGTAAGCGGTGACAATGACCATTCCGCCACCGCGAGTATTATTTGATCTTTGGCTTCCTTAACAAGCCGGAATGTTTTTAAAAGGAAAAATAAATACCATATAGTCTTTTTATGTATTTTGGTATTGAAAATGATTTTGTCAATGGATTCATTATTTCAATATCTTGAAATGATATTTTATTATTGAAATGTGGAAATTTTATCTTTCCTTTATGCTCATGTTATGTAAATTGATCATGTTATGGTTTTTGGGCATTATTTACGTATACGGGTGGTTCCATGATAATCCTAGTGCAGGTGAGCCCGAGATAGATCTCCAATGCATTATGTAACAAGACAGAGGTAAACGTGATTGTTACTCCTAAGAGATTATGTGAATATAATATGATGGGTATTCCAAAGTAACTCCCTATGTAGTTGTGATAGCTATAATGTAAGTAAGATATGGATGCCACAAGTTACCTTTATGATTTGTGATTTCTAGATTTCATTCATAAATATTATGATTTCACGAGGTAAGTAGAATATTTCATGTTTTGAATGAATTTATAAACAAATGTTTTCATGCTTTGATTTATAACCCTCACTGAGATTTTTATACTCATCCCAAGTTTGAAATGTTTTCACCGGACTTAATGATGAATAGGGTCAACGATGGGATCAAGGAAAAGTCGTGCTATCTAAAACATGGATCTGGACATGATTATTTTTTTAAGAGTTCGTGTTTTGTATGGAAAATGGAAACTATGTAGAAATGTATAAATTGTAATTTTTGAGATGTAATTTAATTGTTATGCCTAATTCTCTAAAACTCTAAACTAGAAAAGATCCTCAATGTGAATTATCCATTTAATTCGATATTATGTAATGTTTATGGCCGAGTTTTTATACACATTTAACAATAAGTTAAACTAGATCATAACCTAAATATATATACTGAGTTCATAGCCTCTCCATGGATACTCCCACTAAGTATTTCATACAAGACCATATATTATAATAAAGAATATCAAGGGTACCCTACTACCTATTCACCACTAGTTTTCAGATTTCCTCCATCTTCGTATATCCTGAGCATCTATATCCAAAAGATATTTCCTAAACACCTAGGCGATGAACCAAAGATTATAGAACATGCATAAATAGGCACCATGTGCATCACAACACAATACCATGTAATAACATTAATTATGTAGATTCTGGTATCCACCACAACCCAAAAAATGTGTATCATATATTCATTATTATTCCTAATGATATTAGAACCCACACACTATGTAAGGATGATCATGACATCACAACCCATACATATTATAGATATAGTTGCCTTTGTGAAATAATATCTACAATATATTTGTTTGAATACCAAAAAAACCATTATATCCCTCTACACATATATTTGTGGAAAACACATTGTCATGCATAACAACACAAGTAACTACCCAAAGAAATTTTGGAGAAAAACGTCTTATTCAGACATCCTCCTACCACCATGATGTTGGGGGGAACACCCACCGAGCTCAAAAACATTGAGTTGTTAGTTTCCCAAAACGACTATTTGGATTAGCATATAGAAACACAAAGTGTACATAATATAAAATATCTCACTACCACACTAAGGGAACAGCCAAGTATTATACTCAACTGCATTTGATGTCGCTCAGACTCCAGGATGACATTGCTAAGACTAGATATCTTATAAGGTAAAAACAATTAATACATCTATATTTAGTTAAATTATAGCCATATATCAGTATAAAATTACATTAATTAATTTTTTAACCATTATCATTTTCCATATATCATTCCATTAGTATCACAAAAAAGTTCCATTCCTTTAGGGCATAACCAAAAAGAGTGTACAATTTTTCACAATATTAAAATCAACATTTCATCCCATCAAGATTCATCCACATGTGTTTGACATTATTTATTCATTTAATCAATTATATAACAACTTATTATATTTATAATATTTTTATTAAAACATTATATGCTAAAAAACACAATGGCACAACACATTGATTAGATAAACTAGTCATCATGTATTTTATTCCTATAGATGGAGAAGAGAACCGTCAAACCACGAGGATATAAACAAATAAAACCTATGGAATGCCCAGAACATATTTTCATCCCTTCAAAGGATAGTAAAAGAATCCATCTATCTCATGAAGTGAGGAATATAATGTAGATAAAGAAAACTATATCCAACAAGAATCCAACTTCCATATCAACAGATAGGCCCAGCTTCAACCCATTCCATTATCTCTAGTTTCCTCCCCAACACCCAAATGAATAAACTAATGTATATCACCACTAAAGGTTTGAAATATTACCAAAAAAATCATGCATCCCTTCCCCACAAATAACAACATCCCACCATGCTCAGACATCCCATACTCTTGTCATATCGGGTATCCACTCCTCATATACCACAATACCTTCCAACTCTCATCCATCCCTGTCTCACATTAGAAGCAGTAAGGAATAAACAAATAAACAATTCTATTTTCTAAAAAAACAATCAATTTATCCTTCACACACAATGATATATCACATATCTAATGCACATGGAACTCATACATCACAAAATAGTGGGGAACTAAGGCCCTAAAAGTACATATAATATTATCACACAAACTGTTCTTATTCCTTCTTGAGTTATCTCATTCATCATTCATAAGATCAAAATATAGAAATTGAATCAAGAAGATATCCCAAATTATCAAAAACTAATTAACCAATAAATTTATCCAGACTTTAATTATTTATCAACAATTGTCAACATGATTTATTTTCATTAAAAAATTCCTTTATAAATGCATATATGTATCAATTTGATTTATATCAAATTACAAAAATAACAACTTGATTTATTAAAAAAAATTCTTCATCTTTTCAGAAATTAATATTAATTTAATTCTATTTTTATCATTACCAATTTTCTTCAAGGAAAACATGGTAAAGGTATAAATACATAGATATCACACTATGAATCAAATCAATAGGAAAATAGTTATCCATGTATAATGCTATAATATCACTATGATGTTGATTCAAATTCGTGAATCTTGTTCAAGTATATAATTTGGTCAATTTAATATTAATTGAAGGGGGAAAATTATGGTAACTCAACCCTAGAATGTAAATAAATATATAAGAATCAATTCCCCTAACTCAAAAGGGTGATGATATTCTTCATATGAGAACAGATCAATGAAATGGATCATGATCAACTCTCCCGCACCAACTACATCCACCCAAGGATGTCGTAGAGCAACCAAACCAACCAGACATTAGTAAAACTATGTTAGATAACTGTATATCACATGCCATCAAATAATAAAGAGAATTGGAATGAAACCGAATGGAGAAACTTTAAGAACAGTGGAAGATCATACCATTTGTTTAAGACATTGTAGGATTCAATATGTAAAAATGAGATGCTATAATATAAGAGAAGGTGGATTTTATACATTAAAAATTATTTTGGATATATTAAAGTTATGTTTAACAAGGTTAAACAAACATTCACAAGACCTCTTAATGAAACCATTTCTATTTTAATAAAAGAATGATTCTACCTTAAATCATATAGAATCTGTAATATAATCAGAGTAACGGAATGACAAAGTATGAGAAGGTTATACTTTCTATCTTTAGCAAATTTATCACAAAAAAAACAGAATTAAAACATCTTGTAATAGTAAAAAATTAAGAATAAGACTATATTTACCCAAAAATAATGTTATCCAACAACCTTGGATAACATTTATTTGATTTTTACTTTCATGAAAGTTTGTCTTACCCAAACCCATGTAAGCCCTCAATCAAAAGATCGGTATCTGTCTTGTTATCCCCACAAGCCCTCGATTTAGAAGGAAATCAAATCCTATGTCTTCCAATCCCAGAATCCCACGATCAATACGATCAGAGTTTTCACAAAGTAAGTCTGAAAAATTTGTTCACGCATGAAAAAGTTTTTCACGACATCCGCACAAATCATTTAGAGTTTTAAGAGACTCTCTCTCTCTTAAAATCACTTCACAACTTTTTCTCGTCAAATTCAGTTATATAAGTTGAAGTTGTTTTCTAATTCAAATGGACTTGTATTTATAGGAAAAATATCCCAATGGTCTACTACACTCCAATGGTCATATTTTCCTTCAATATCGGAGGGACCTAGACATGTGTAAAACATACAAAGGTTAGTATTTAACAGATTGAATGACATCATTTCAAGTAACAGAAACGATGTTAAGTTAAAGATAAATGTTAAGTATAATAAAAAATAGAATCGGATATCACTGGAATGATACATTTAAACAAATATAACATTTTCAAGATAACGTAATATTATTAAATAAATATAACAGACTCTTATGAATACCATTATCATGAAAACATAATCATAAGGAAATGTAAATTGGATTGTGAAACAGGTATCTCATTTGTTGTCGAATCGGAATCATAAAATCAGAATAACTTATACACCGGAATCAGAATCATAAAAAACTAAATCACATATACACCAAATTTGGAATCATAGAAACTAAATCACATATATATCGAATTCGGAATCCTAAAAACTGAATCATATATACACCGGATTCAGATTCATTGAAAATAGAATCACATATACACTAGATTTGGAATCATAAAATCTGAATCATATATACACCAGAATAAGAATCTGAAAAACTGAATCATAAATCATAATTATAGATCAGTAATTATAACAGAATTAAAAAACCTAATGATATATCTGTAATCATAATAGAATGAAAATTTTAGATCATTAGAAAAATACAAAACAAAAAAAATATTTAGAATATTGATAAAATGTTATTATGATTTTCAAAACATAAAACCACATTGAATGGAGAATTCATAAGATATAATTTTTACCGCAATAATCATTCCCTTTTTGGAAATCACAAACAACTTTTCTAAGTAAGAATATATTGACAAAGATAAAAAAGTATGAAAAAAATTATCTCCTTTCATGAATAAGATTTTGGATGAATACAACTAACTCCCCCTTAAGTTATGTTTCCCAAGGATCGTATTCATGATTTTGAAGTCGGGATTTCTTAATGGAATATCTACAATGTAGATAAAAATTTATTATTAAAAGAAAAATCCCCCTTACTTTGACATTATCCTTTCTTTCCATACTCCCCATTACTAGATACTCCTTCTCATTGATTAAATTCTTCCCTTAAATAAATTCTCCGACATTGTGATTTTTAAAAAGAGGGAAAGGAATGGAGAAGTATAAGATGTACCTATAAGGTTAAGCAAGCATACATTCAAAAAAAAGAATGATATGCAATAAAATTCGTCAGAAAATCAAAGAAATAAGGTTTATATTACTATAAAACATCAGAATGTGAAGAAAGGTCATCCATTATTCTTCTTCTCAGATGACATCTTCTTTATCAGGGTTGTGAGTTTCTTCACTTCTATATGATCTGCTTCAAAAAAATTCAATAAAATATCCTAATCTTGATTCTTCTTCTCTAAAGACAAGATCCATTCTTCTTGAGCAGCCAACTTTCTCTCCAATTCAGCTCTAACTTCTTTCTCACTACTAACAGATCAAGCAATAGAATTGAGGTGACTTGCATTCTCGGAGATTGATGTATGGATCGCGATGAAATGAGTTTCAAAAGTATTAAATGCTCTTTTTTAATCCCTGATGTCACTGAATTGTCTTAGCTCTTCATTTATGGTCCTGGTGTGTTAAAATAATATCTTATAGGTGATCTTTTGAGCTTTTTAATCAATCAAAAGATTATTGAATTCTACCTCATTCTTGGAAACCATTTCAATAAGAATATTGGTTGATTCTGTCTTCTGATTTAGGGTCTCTTGCATCATTACACTCCAGGAAACTATGTTTGAAGGAACCAGAACAGTTCTGGCCATCTTTCTTAAAGGTAGCATAATAAAATCATTTTAGAAAAATGATGAGGACTTGGATCATAGAATATCATTTCCTTTCTCAACTCCTATTGGGGTTAAAGAAGTTATTCTCTATATTCTCTTAGAGGACTTCTGAGGCGTTTCTTTATCAGATGAAGCAAAAAAAATATTTTTTCCTTTAACATGGTATTTAATTGGTGATTTTTAATCTGAAACTTGAAAAACATTTATATCTCCCTATTCATATTCTTCTTTTTCAAACTCATGATGTTGAGATCTTCTTTGTGCCTCTTTATCTTGATATTCTTCTTATTCTTCATCATATTGTTCATCTTATTCTTTCCCTACTTCTTCTTCTTGTTTGAATTCAAATTATTCTTCATCTTCAACTTCAACCTCTTCCACAACATCTATTTCTTCCTCATGTTCGTATTCAACTTGTTCTTCGACTTGTTTTAATGAAACGTATTTATAAACTGAACTCAAAGGATTTCCAACATAATCTCTCACTTCTCTTAAAAATAATCATCATCTTCTAGGATTATTTGATATTCCATTTCTTGAACTGGTTTTGATAAATCTCAGACATTCATAGCTTTCTGGATTAACTTATAGGCCCCCAGTTTCCTATGAACTACTTGAGATTCACGTACTTCCAGTGATTTCTTTTTTGCATATTTTAGAAGCGACTGACAAACATTCTCTTCCAAATATTTCTTCTTTAACTTATTCTCCTTCTTTTATTTCTCATGAATTTTATCTTGCATGATTTTTAAGGCATTAGCCTCTACAGAATTTAGACCAAAATAAGTATCTCATTCCTTTATAGTAGCTGTAATTTCTCTTCACTTTTCTACTATTGCATGTTAATAAGATTTCGGATTCATTGTAGGAGGAGGTGTTGAAACCGGAACAACATGAACTAGTACTGGTATTCTTGGTTAATCAACTTTCCTTTTCATTGGAACTGACTAGGAAGATTCCAAAAACAACACCCTTTTTCTAGAAAACCATTTTTCCAAAGCTTTTCAATTATGAAATAAGCTCTACTTTAATCCTCCTTAGAGTGTCTTCACTAAACTACAAAATCATGAAATGTTTTGAGACTGATCGGCATGGAACATTCAGCTATAGAATACAAATAAAAATTATCTTTGAAATAGTCGCTGGACACATAAGGATCTGAGATATGATGGTTCAAATTTTTATTGGATGAATGGTGAGAAAGATGTACTTCACCAAGATGATCTTCCTTAGATTGACACGAATGTATAACTAAATGATATCACATATCTTTAGAGTGTCATTGTCTCCTTTTATTGGGAGAAGAAATACATGCATCCAGAGTTCCACCATCTGGTGGATTGTTTTACGATTTGTAATCTTCAGATTCTTAACATACATAAGTCCGAGAAAATCGAAATCCTTGACTTCTTCAAAAGAACCTTCCTTATCATGATGTTTTTTAGAACACAGAATAGGCTCCCCTTCATACGGTATGTTAAGAACATTTGTTTCCTTCATGTAGGTGATTGTATATGATTTATCATATCATTTGAACATAAAAAGATCTTTACCATTTGTTTAAAAGAATGTAACATATTCATAGAATTGAATTAGTTGGTCTGGATAAACCAGATTCTCAGATTTCCCCTTATCCACAAAGACACTTTCCCATCCATTAGATCTTATCACCTTATAAATAAGGGAGTCATATTTTTCAATGAACATAGGTCACACTAACCTTTCCCAAAAGATTGACCAGTACTTAATCTCTTTGCTAACAGACGTCTAATTTGATGAGGATTCCAGTGTCATACAGGGTGATAGAGAACTCTAGAAGGAAATATTTGATGGAAACAAAACTTCATCATTGAGATTAGTAAGGATGGTGAAATACTTGAAAACAAGGCACCCCTTGTAGAAAAATAGCTATGAAATTTCAACTACCATAATATAATAAAACTGTTAACAAAAAACATGATCTGATCTGATGGTTGAGAATGGATATAAAAATATGAATTCTAATCTCTTGAAGTAAAATAAACCGGAATTTATGAAATTTTGAAATACCAACAGCTAATGAATAAGATAAAGAAAATAAAGAGTAAGAAAGATTAACTTTTGGATTACTCTGATAGATTTATCTGTATTATTAGAATTATTCTTGGATGTTTCAAATCTGAAATTTTCATATCTGAAATTTTCAAATTAGATAATTTATAAGGAAAGAAAAAGAGTTTAATGAAAGAAAATAAACAAATACATGTACTCCCCCTAAAATAAAGAGTATTATAAATTCAGGAAATTATTTAAACAAGAAGTATACATGAATGATAAAATTACACAAATCATTCCTAGATTCTGTTTAATGTTTTCAAATTTATAGAAATGAAGAGGTTTTGTAAAAATATCAGCATGTTGGTCTTGAGTTATGATGAATTGAAGAATAATTTCTCCTTTTACTATGTGATCCCTAAGAAATTAATGTCTAATAACTATGAGAATTGCATGAGAGTGTTGTCCAAGGTCTTTACTTATGAAAATGGGACTTTTGTTATCATGAAAAATTTGACTCTTAGTAAAACTCACACTATAGTCTATGAGTGTGTGTTGTATCCCTAACACTTGATCACAACACCTTCTCGCTGCTACATATTCATCTTCAGCCGTAGAATGTGAATCAGAATGTTGATTCTATCAAGGCCATAAAACTATAGAATCTCTTATGAAATTAAATGTTCTGAATGTACTTTTTCTATCCATTTTACAACAAACAATGTCAGCATTTGAAAAACTTTTAAGATCAAAATAATTTCTAGTGGAATAAAATAATACAAATCTAATGTTAACTTTAAATACCAGAATATTCTTTTTAAGGATTTTAAAAGGGAATCTTTGAGATTTTCATGAAATATTTAACCTAAACATACTGATAATATTAAGTCAGGTCGACTAGCTATTAAGTAAATAAAGCTTCATATCATCCCTCTATATGATGTTTCATCTATAGGTTTCCCTGATTCATCAAAATCAAGAGTATTATAGGTTCTAATAAAAGTACTTATACGCTCAGTGTTTTCATACCCGAACATATTTAGAACATATTTGATATACTTATGCTGAGATATGTCAGTTCCGTTTAGTTTTTGTGAAATTTTAAAAGAATGAATAAATGCTAACTCACCCATCATACTCATCACAAACACATATTCCATAATATTCGCAAAGGAATCAGTTAAGGATTACTGAGATAATTTGAAGATGATGTCATCAACATAAATTTTAACAATCAATACATCATTATTATTTATCTTAATGAAAAGGGTTGGATCAGCAGTTGACCTAACATAGTTATTTTGAAGCAAAAATCTTGAAAGCCTATCATACCAAGATCTATGGCCTTGTTTAAGTTTATATAATGCATTGGTAAATTTATAAACATGATTAGATATTTTGTATCTTAAAATCTAGGGGTTGATCTACGTAGAATTTATCATCCACATAAACATTATGTGAATAACTCTTAACATCCATTTTATACAGTTTAAAATTAATGAATGTTGTAAAGGATAGAAGAATATAAATATATTCAAGTCTTGCTACATGAGCATAGGATTCATCATAGTCTATGCCTTTTTGTTGGTTATAGCCTTTTGCAACAAATCAGGAATTATTTATAAAAATAACTCCATTTTTATAGCATTTATTTCTAAAACCCCATTTTACTCCAATAACAGGAGTTTCCTTTAGTTTCTCAACCAAGGTTCAAACTTTATTTCTTAAGAATTCATTGATTTCATCTTGAATATCCATTATCCAATCTTCATCACCCAAGGTTTCTTCAGATGTCTTTGGTTAAAATTTTTAAATAAATGAAATATTTTAAAATTCATTTCCTAAAGAACTCTTAGTTCTTAATATTTCATTTACATATCCAATGTTTTTATCACTGGGATGATTTCTACATAACAACTAACTTTGAATTTGAAAAAAAATTTCATCCACAAAAGGTAGAAAATCATCAGGACTAAATTTTTCAGAAACATTTTATTTGACATTATCCTTGTCTAAAAGATCTTTTATCAAATCTTGGTGATTAGTTTTGGAAAATATATACCGAAAAGATTTAGGTTGTTTGAAAATGAAAGAATCATATTCATCAAAATTAACATGTACTGTTTCTTCCATAGTGAAAGTGTTTTTATAAAAAAACTTGATATGCCTTAGAGTGAGTAGAGTAACCTAAGAATATTAATTTATCATATTTGGGTGAAAATTTATTTATTTTATCCTTGTTATTATTGCATCCAAAAACATTGAAGTAAGAAAATTTTGTTTTTCAGTCAGTCCACCACTCATAAGGTGTTTTATTAAGAAACGGTATTATTAAAACTCAATTTATAGTATAACAATTTGTACTTACAGATTCCGCCCAAGAATGTTTAGCTAGAGAATATTCACTCAACATGCTTCTTATCATCTCTTGAAGAATGCGATTTATTTTTTCGACAACACCATTTTGTTGATGATTTCTTCAAGCTGAGAAGTTATGAGTAATATCTTTTTTATTCAAAAAATTTCAAAATTAGAATTTTGAAATTCTCTACCATGATCACTATGAATAGTTATTAATGGTAGGTTTTTCTCATTTATACCTTTGAGCTATAAAGATTTTGAAAGAAGAATAAGCTTCAGATTTCTTTTCAAGAAAATAGACCCAAGTAAATCTAGTGTAGTCATCAACTAGGACAAACACATAGTATTTTCCTCAAATATATCCAGTTTGACTTGTACCAAATAAATACATGTGTACTAACTGTAAGGCATTTGATGTTGTAACATCACTTATAGATTTATAGCTAGATTTTTTTTATTTCTATATTAAAATGAATCACAAACTTTTGAAGAATCAAACTTGAGTTCTGATAGATCCTGAACGAGTTCTTTATTAGAAGGCTTACTAAGATTCCTTAAGTTAATGTGTCATATTCTCCTATTCCAATTCCATGATAGATCTTCAAATGAACTAAGGAGAGGTAGATCCATGCTTCTAAGGTCTTCAATATTTTAGCTGTAAACATTCACATGCCGAAGGGAAGATAAAATTAACTCATCCTTGTAATTGTGGACTAAACATTTGACATTTCAAAAATTCATAAGGAAACCTTAATCACATAATTTTATTATTCTTATGATGTTGCACCTATGGACTTTTACAAAAGTAACATTTTAAATAACACATTTACCAAGAAGAATAATTTTATCTATATTGAAAATTTCTCCTTGAGGGTTTTCACCAAAAGTTACCTTTCCACCTTTTGTTTTTAAAATATTCTCAAAATCGTCTTTGTTATCAGTCATGTTCCAAAACAACCACTATCCATGAACCATAGTTTTTGTGTACTTCCTTCTTTTTCCAAAAAAATAAAGAGTTAGTCTTTTGGAATCCAAACATTCTTGGATCCGGAACTATTAGATAATAAATTCATGGGAAACCATATTTGAGTTGAAAATTATGCTTTATGAAACCCAAGGGATTGCACTTTATTTGAATAATTTTCTTTCTTCCAATGCCCAACACTTTGGAATTTAGTACAAAAAGGGTCTCTAAAAAGAACAAAATAATTATTTTTAAAAATATTTTTTTCATGAGAATAAACTGATAAATGATTATTACTATGAGGTCGGATATAAGAATACATATTTTCTAAATTTTAATTACCATAAGTAACATTTTCAAGAATTTTCTTCAAGGAAAATATTTCAGATTTTAGTCTCATGAATAAATTTTTATCCTCAAGAATAATAGATTTAGAATTAAATTTTTCTTCTAAAAATCATTATCTCAAAATAGATTTTGAAGATCCTTAGAAAGATTATCCTTCTAAGAATTAACATCCTTAGGTTTCCTAGAATTAGTTTTTAAAACATCATTTGTCTCATCAAGATATTTGGAAAGATTTAAAATTTTATTTTTTAAAATAGATTCTCTATAGTTTCCTTCATCATGTTCCTTAGAAACATTACAATTTATTTTTTCGAACAACAAAAAAAATCTAGAATCTTCTTCATAGAAAGGAAAATCATGATCATTATCTGATGAAGAAGATTCTTCATCTAAAGTAGAACCAAAATCTGGAAAATTTTTACTTAAAGACATATTGTTTGAGGATTTAGTAGTTCATATCTTTTCCATAAGATAATGATTTTAAAATAGAGCTCTGTCTATTAGACTAATATTTTTTTCTCTAAAAGATTCATATTCTGAAGAATCATCAGATGAATCTCCACCACTAGCACACAATGTTTCATTTTCTTTCAAGAAATTTTTATGCTTTGAGTTATAGAACATAATATTTTTTCTTTCCGAATTCATTTATTTATTGTCTCTCTTCTTAAGAAAGATACAATCAGGTATAATATGATCGGTTCTTCTACATTCATAGCATGTCACTTCTCCATCTTTCTTATCTTTTCCATATTTCTTCATATATCTACATTGAATGTTCTTCTGTCCAACAATCTTGTTCATCATTTGGGGAAGATTTTCTAATTCATTTTCTGAAGCTTCACTTTCACTAGATTCAGATTGAATACTGATATTCTTAGATTTTGATCTTGTAGTTCTCTCAGGAGTATTTTATTTCATAATATTTTAAGTAGTTGTAAAAGAAACAACTCCATTTACATTCCTCTTCTTAATATTTTTTTAATCTCTATTCATTCTAGTTTCATGTTGAAGAAGAGTTCCAAACAGTTCATCAAGGGAAATCTGAGTAACTATCATATTCTCATCTATAGTAGTCCTCTTGGATTCCAATTCAATATGCATGTTGTCTATAATCTTGTCTACAATAACTTAATTATCCAAACCTTTCTCACCCATTAATTGTAAACTATTTACAATAGTCATAATTGTTTGTTGAACCTTACATATATGTTCTCCAGAAGAGAAGCAGAAACCATGATACTCATCCTGGAGAATAACTCTTCTAGTTTCAATGAAATTGGAAGTTCTAATGTGAGTTACTACATGATTTTTCTAAATACTGTTTGCATCTTCACAAGATGAAATATGGCTATAAATATTTCTAGTTGTGAAATAAAGAAAATTATAACATACCTTAATGTTCATCTGGCATTCCACTTTTTCTGGAATAGTAAAGGCTCTAAGTTCCTTATCAGGAATCTTATAATCTCAAGTTAACATAATGTAGTTGTCTACACCAGTGTTTATCACAAACTTCTTCATTAAATCTCTTCAGTATTCATAGTCATTTTCATCAATGATCGGTGGTCTAGTAGGACTGATATTATCTAATGATCCAACATGAATGAATTCCATATTAAAAAGATATTTATTTCCACAAATTTTTTTACTAGTATAATTTTAAAAACAAATATGAATAACTTAAGAAATGGAAATCTTGATCAAGAAAACTTATATGTGAATATAAGTATTTCAAAGACCTCATCTGATACCAATTGTAGGATCAAATATGTAAAAATGTGATTCTCAAATAGCAGATGTTGGGTGAATTTTATACTTTAAAAATTCAATTGGAACCATTAATGTTAAGTTTAAAAGGGATAAAAAATCATTCACAAGACCTCTTAAAGAAACCTTTTCTATTGTCTTAAAAAATATTCTACCTTAAATCATATAGAATATATAATATAATTCAAGTAACAGAATTACAAATTATAAGAAGGTTATACATTCTAACTTTAACAAAGTTAACATACAACAGTAGAATTAAAACAACTTGTAATAGTAAAAAAGTAACAATAATATCCTTTTAACCCAAAGCGAATGGTATCCAAAAACCGTGGATAAAGGTTCCTTGAATTATACTTAATAAAAGTCTATCTTACCCAAACCCAGGTACGCCCTCAATAATAATATCGGTATCTATATTGATATCCCCCGAAGCCCTCGATTTAGAAGGAAATCGTAACCTTTGTCTTCCAATCTTAGAAGCCAACGATCAGAATTATAGGAGTCTGCACAAAGCAGGTCTAAAAAATTTGTTCACGACATCTGCATGATGTACTAAGAGTTGTAAGAACCTCTCTCTCTATAAATCTCTTTACAACTTTTTATCGTCAAAGTCAGTTGTTTAAGTTGAAGTTGTTTCCTCATTCCAATGGACTTGAATTTATAGGAAAAAATTCGCAATGGTCGGCTCCACTCTAACAGTCATATATTTCTTAAATTTCGGAGGGACCTGAACATGTGGAATACCTATAATGGTTAGTTGGTAACAAATTCTAGGAAATCGTTTCAAGTAATAGATACAATGTTATGTTAAAGATAAATGTTAAGTATAAGAAAATGTAGAATCCAATATCATTGAATGATATATTTATTAAAATATAACATTATCAAGAAAACGTAATATTAAGAAATCATGAAAATAGATTCTAAAGAATAACATTATCATGGAAGAAGAATCAAACGGAAATGTACATCAGATATTGAAACAGGTATCTCATTTGTTCTGGAATTGGAATAATAAAATCAGAATCACTTATACACCGGAATTGGTGTCATTAAAAACCGAATCACATATACACCGAATTAGGAATCATAAAAAATAAATCACATATACACCAGTTTCAGAATCATAAAAATGGAATCATATATATAGTAGATTCGGAATCATTAAAAACTGAATCACATATACACCTGATTTAGAATCAAAAAAACTGAATCATATTTACACCGGAATCAGAATCATAAAAACTAAATCATAAATTGTAATGATAGATCTGTAAGTATAACATATTTTCAAAACATAATGATATATCTATAATAATAACATAATCACAATTCTGGATCTTATGAAAAATACATAACTTCATGAAATATTCAAAACATTAAGAAAATGTGTTTGTGATTTTCGAAACATAAAACCATAAACAATAGAGATGTCATAAGATATCTTTATTGACTCAATAGATGGATCACTATGGATCAAATGAGGGATCTAGGGATCGTTATTTGTATAAGGATTCCCCAAACCACAAAAAATAGGGTCATCAAGTTTCCTCAGTTTTATGGATAGTGTTTTAGTCATATGTTTTGTGAAAACTAGAGTGGATAAAATGTTCTCAAAACATAGAGTATCAGGGGACTACATGACATTAAATCCCCATTCACATCATTTAATCTCTATGGGTTGGTTTCCACTGAAAAATGCATCATCTCAATGATTTAATTTATTTTTAAACCCCCAAAAACAAACACATCATGAAACCCTATTTCACATCATGAAACAACCTGTGAAACTATATATCATGTTGTGTAACACATGTTACATGATGTGAAATCCCCCTTTCTAGCTTTTACATAACCGAACATCTCCAAACATTTAAGAGCCTCCGTTGAGGACTTCTATCTTCAAAAAAAACATGCTGGGTCGATCCATGTGGATCCATTTCCTACATAATATTCCACTTAAAGAATTATCAGCCTCGAGAATCCAAAACCAACTCTTAGAGGAAATATATTTGGTCATCCGAACAACCTCCCCATGATATACCTATCCAGGTTTTTCTCACCATTAGTGCTCTCCATCCCACTAGTGGAATAAGGGAAGAACTCCAAAATAAATGAAAATATCTCCTAAACTCTATATTGGGGGAGATACCTTACAAAAGAGAATAATACATAGTCTGAAACAAGAGAAATCCGACTCATAAAAAGAAAGGGTATACAAGCAAGAAATGAAATACAATATAATAGAATAGATAAAAATATAAAAACACGGGTTACTGAGCATGTATATATGACTCACATTCCCAAGTACTCTCATTTATTCCTCCATGACACCACAATACAAGAACCAAGGGGGTAACATGCTCAGGTAATACTTTCTCCTTGTAGTCTTGTATTTCTAATGTATTCTTCCTGAAGGTTACATCATCACCACCATCGTTCTCTACCCAATCGATGAAATAAGAGTAATCATGATGATAACTATGTAGTTGAAAATTTTGGAAACCATCATGTATCCTTCTCATATATAGGGGAATCACTATTCAAGGTAATATTACTCCAACCTGATATAACACCTTAAATAGCCCATTATATTGGGGAGAAAACATACTCCCACAACCAAAACATCACTTCCTAAAATGGGGAGTCATCAATAGTAAAAAGGGATCTCTAATGTCGAAATATAGAGGACTCCTACTATCATTGACATTTAATTTTTGACAATCTTCCACTACCCTTATCCTCTCACAAATCACCTGAACCATATAGTGTCATATTTTGAACAAGTTCCTATAAGATTATTAATGAATATCTATCCACATTCATGTACAGTAGATAATGGAAAGGTCTTCCATACAATTCTTTAAATTGCACCATACAGATAGTGGGATGAATACTATTGTAGTATGCGAAGTCTACCAATTAGAGTTGCCTCATCCAAAAACCACCAAAATCGAAGACAAAAGAAGACAATATGTATTCAAGATTCTGGATAGTCTACTTTGTCTCACAATCTATATATGAATGAAAATCAGTTCTGAGGGATAATTAATGAAAAAAATGTTGTAGACCTTTACACACAATATATGTAAAATGGGTATCACAATATAAAATGGTCTTATTCGGGAAATTGTGGAGTCTGAACACCTCCTCCCAATATTTTATATGAAAAAACCACCACTTGGCTCAACTCCATGATCTCTATCAACCAGGATGATTTCATCAAATGATCTACTACAACCAATAGAGAGTCATAGAATCCCTGATCATTAGTTAAACATGAAACGACATCCATTGAGAGTTCATTCCACTTCAAATCGTGATCATTTGACAGCTTGAACAAACCACCGGGAACATAGTACTCAATCATCAACTTATATCATACTAAACATCGAGACACATAATATGAAAATTCACACATCAAAACAGGCCACCAAAATATCTTCCAAAGGCTCCACATATCTTTTTTTATGAAAATATGTGTTGCCAAAGCTGATCTATGTAACTCCTTGATTACCATATCAAATATCACCAAAGGAACCAAAAATAATTCCCAAAAAGAAATTTAATTTTCATTTATCATTATACCAACCATTATGGGTCTCTGATGAAATAACTATGTTTCTCTTTACCTTCATCTCAATATCCAACAATATGGATTCCTCCTCTGGCTACACCAGATATGACAACACTCTCATCTAAAATAGGAAACCACTAATGCCCAATTCCCCATATCCATATGTATTAAGTAATATTCTTCTATTACACTCCAGGATTCAATTAATTCACACCCCCTGTCTGTATGTGACTTCCCGATCAACACATTGGCCAAAATATTCCCTTTTCTAGGAGTATATGAAATCTCAAAGATGTAATCCTATATGATCTTCATCCACCGATGCTGGTGCAAGTTCATGTCATAATGGGGGAAAATTACTTAGGATTTTATGATTGTTGAAGACCACAAAGAACTCGTTGATTAGATAATGTGTCCATGAATACATAGAAAACCCCCAACAAGTTTCTAGATATCTTGGGCTTCATAGTTACACTAATGGGTATATAAATTCCAATACCCATATGAAATTATTGATCTCTTATAAATCTATACAAATCCCAACCACTAATGTAAATAATCTTAGATAACCTCAAACATTAATCCTTTTTTAATAGAAAAAAATTGGACCAGTAAAGAAATTATGCTTTATATATTAAATAGGAACCTAAAACTGATCAATCCACATTAATGTTTGATACTTTATGGTCAATGATGTTATTGGAGTACTACTTTGAGATAAATCCACATCCAACCTCCTATAATAGCCTGCAATACCAAGGAAACATCCAACCTCTTCCAATACCTTGAGGGATTCACAAGACACAACTGATTCTATCATTTTCTGATCCAATGATACTCTATGCTAATATAAAACATGACTTATAATATAGACATATTGATAACAAAACTCACACATCAAGAAATTCTTAAATAATTGCAGAAGATGATGGCTCCCAAATCGACACACAGATGGTCTATATACTCTTCCCATTATGTTGAGTACACAATGGTTTCATCGATGAGAAGAACCATGAACATAATCAAGAACTGAAATAAGAAAACATTCATTAACCCCATTAATACAACATGAGATTTTTTCACAGCGAACATGATAAAAAGAAACTCTTAATTTCTATTAAGTTAATGGATTATAGTCATCAGAATATCCTTATCCTTTTTATGCATTGGTGATATCCTGACATCAAATTGATATGTGAGAAGTAACATGAACCCCATAGTTTATTGAGAAATAATCAAACTATATAAAAGGATAGAGGTTCTTCATTGTTACTTGGTTTAGACAATGATAATTGATGCACAAAAACAAAATCCAGTCATCCTTATTTATGGAAAAAATGGTGCACCCCATGGTGACACACTTGACCATAAAAACACACTTCAACCAACCATATATATATATATATATATAATAGTCTCTCAACTTGAAAGTCGAAATCCTAAATGGTGACAATGAGAAAAGAGACCCCCTAGTTGTAGTTTGATCCAAAAATCAATCTCTCATTGAAGAGGTAATGCTACAACCTCCTCTGGAATGATATCGGTGTACTCCTCCATTACCCTCAGCAATATTAACCGATGAACATCTGATGAACTCAACATCAGCTTGAAAATAAGGTATGTTAATGAATGAACATGTTTCTGACACATCTGAGGGTCGCTCTCACTAACAAACATTGGTGGATCTTTATCTACATAACATAACAAAATAAGACACCTAAAGAAATCCAAAATATATTACACTTAATACATAAAATCAATTTCAAAGATGAAATCATATGGTTTAATTTGAAAACATATGAAATCCCCAAAGATTTGTGTTTCCCTATTAGTAAATTAAATTCTGTACAAAATTAAAACATTCCATTTCGACTTCTAATTGGAAAATTCAAAGCCAAGGTTATTGGAATACTCTATACCTCATGTCCCACATCATAGAAAACTGTAGGTGATATAATGGATTGTGTCACTCATGAATCATACATGGAATGAGCCCAAGTATAAATCAGTAAATGTGTACCTGAAACAACCTCTAGACAACATGAAATTTCAAACAAAAAAGAATAAAGATGACCATGAACATCTCTATGAACTCTCGGACCATGATGACAACAACTTTTAGGGCCTCTATTTGATATCTAAGGATGTGGAGTATTGTGGGTCTATCCTCTATCTACCTATACTTCACTTTGGTGATCCAATATATGCGCAACATGCTATAGATACATTAGAAGGCACTACCTCAATAGAAAAAAATGATGGAACATCAAATGCACCTCGATTTCTCATAATGGTTTAGAACTCTCATCGCTGATGACCATGACCTCAATAAGAAAAACATGTTCCTGATCACTTCTCATACTTCTGAGAGACCCCCCCCCCCAATTAATTGAATCATTTAGGTCTAGGACTTACCCTCAACTGATTTGAATCTCTTCTGTCTATAAAAATAGGAAACCTATACTAGAAATCTGCTTCTCGATGAAATGTGGATACTTCCCTCTCATAATGATTCGGTTCTCAGTATCATCCTCTCAATGACCTCTACTCATTATAGTACCATACATTATATCATTAGCCTACACATGTTGACATGGTGATGAATATCCATATAGAAAGCCTCCTTGAAATTCCTCTCCCTAGCCTCCTCATTTAGCAATTAGTCCAAATAACATCATATAATGTTTAGGGAAGGCATTATAATGGCTAGAACACTAGAGATCCCCTTATAAAGGGTAATCAGCTATTGCAAACTACCATCCTTCACAGATGATGTAATAAACACATTTGTAAACCAGTCATATATCTCCTGCCTTAATACTACCAAATCCTTGATTTATTTGTGGAATAATATCAACAATGACTTCCCTTCCCCACATAGCATCTCCATATAAAATGATACTATGTGATCATTCTGATCATGGATTGATTATGATGATATCTCAATATCCTATTACTAGTATTATTAGACAACATATAAAATAGAGACCTCATTCCTCTATATATTATAGCACTAAAACTCTCATAAAGTCTTCTTACATGTTTCATCAATGTCAACCTATACCCTACGATGATATGTTGGTGCATCCTGCTGAACATCTTCAATGAGAACCTATTGAGGATGCTGACATGGCTCCGTACCTACAAAATAAAAGTCACTTAGTGATCAAAACCCTAGAATATGGAATAAATTAACATTAATTAATTGTTTTCATTTATTTATTCAAGGTTATCCAAGCCCTTGTTCCACCCATTTGAACACAAGTGAAAAGAATAATGATACATGATCCCTTCTTAGGTCTCTACAGTACATTAAGTATCACATCATTTTGTAGCACTATATGTTTAACGGTCCATGAATTAGATCCTAAGGGGACCTAAATACTCGTGTTTAGCCAGCCAATCATTTTTATAGGTCCGGAGAATCATAGAAGACATCATTTCCCAACCAACCCATAAAACCTCACCATTGCCTAACTCAAAACTCCATGTTATCCCTCAACCAGACCTCTGATACCACATTTTCACAACACCCTCTCCACAAATATTACCCCTCCACGGTCAATAATGGTAGAATATAGAGAGTGACCTCTGAGTCTTCTCTTCATTAGGCCACGAGGTTGTGACCAGAACAGAGTGAATAATAAATATACAAATGGGAGGAATTAGTCAATAATAGAAACACATGTGGCAGAGAGATATTTGATATTCCCCATCCAACAACCTATAAGACTAAAATATTAAACAATCCGATTTAAACAAAATTAATGTCATGGAAGAACTACTACATCAAAAATGACAAACTATAGTAAAAATATCAATGTAAATACGATAGTGACCAAAAATCCCAAATACCTCATGTAACCCCAAACTAGGTAGTAAGAAACATTATCTCCAACATTCTCCAAATGACCCGAAAAATATTATATATCTATATATATATATATATGTGTGTGTGTTGGGAGAGTATAACTATATAATTAGTATGATTATCCCAAAAACCACTCATGTAAAATTAAGGAAAGAATACTAATGAACAGTGAAATACATATGCAACTAACTCATCTCTTAAACATGAATACGATGTTCCTAGTCTCACCCGAGAGAATCTCACCATGTATTGAATTCAATATCATATAATATGATAATGAATAAGAATAGTACCCCACTACGTCTTCCACAAAGGTTTTTTTCTTATTCCCAACATCTCTCGTTGTGAGTTTCTCTCTCAAAAAAGGTTATCCCATAACTAACTAGTTGAAGCCCAAAAACATCAAACTCTGGTGTCAACATACACCTTTTTCATCACACCACCATTTCCACATAATGAATGTAACCATGTATTTTCAGGGATCCACCACATCATGAATAACATGAATTATACATTTGGTATTATACCAAAATCCATTACATACCATACACTAAGTATATATCCTCATACCATCATAGACCATACACGTTATAACTATACTATCATTTTGGAAATGATATCCATAATATATTTGTTTGAATAACTAGAATCTATTACAGCTCTCAACACATATATATGGGGAAAACTAACTATCATGGATACCAGGACAAGTAACTACCATTAGATAAGAGATGGCCTAAAGAGGGTAGTCAACTATCCATCCTCAGACAAGGATGTTGGGAAAACACCCCTAAGGCTCAAAATCCTTGTGGTGTAACTTTCCAAAACTGACACGGTGGAGTTACATATAGAAACAGAAAAATTATAATATATAAAATATATCACAACAGTAAAATTGTCCCAAACTAGTCATTGATTAAATTGTAACTAACCACTCTCATACTCTTGGATGATAATTCTACGACTAGATATCCTATAAGGACAAAAAGATTTAAAGAGATATATTATTTCAAATTATCATATTCTATCAATTTCACATTACAATAATTATTTCATTAATGAATAATTAAAAATTATACTTTATAATATTCCATTTCATTACTAAAACAGCAGTGTCTCATACCCTCCAGGAATAACCAATATGAGTCCATGGTCTCTCAGATATATAACCATATTATCATAGTAAGATCTAAAACCATGGGTTATACATGATTTGTTTATTTATTCAGAAATGTTACCACTGTATATATTTTGAATTATTCTATGAAAAAATTATATGCTTCAAAAAAAATAGTCTCAACATAGTTATTAGATTAACTACCCGTCAAGTATTTCCCACATATAGTAGGTGTTTAGACCTATACAACAATGAGAAGATATGAAAGATAAGATTGTGGCATACCCCACACATCTTCGCCAACCTAGGAATGAAGGTAAGAAAAGCTATCTTACTCAAATAGTGGGGAATGTAACACAGATAAAAAAAATATACTGGGAATCAAGATTTCATATAAAAGGGTAAGCCTATCTTAAACACATTTCATCATCTATGGTGTCCTCCATGACCCCCAAATGCATAAAATGATGGATATCATCACTACAGGCCTCAAATGTAACAACAACAATAAGGCCTCCCTACCCCACAAACCATAATATCCCTCCAAGATCATCCATCCTAGGGTCAAATCACATCTAGGCCTCCATTCTACATATAAAATAATATCCATTTATGCTCAAACAACATATGCTCAAATCACAAGCAACATAGAAAAAATAGCAGTTGGTCTCCTGAACCTAAAACAAGGAATTCAACCTTCACACACAAAAATCCATCACATCTGCAAATAAAAATGCACATTTCCTTCAAATGCAAGTGGGAAACTCATGCCCTACAGAAGAATTTTTTTTTATCACACAATTTTTTATTGTTCAATATAGAATTAACCTATTAATTATTCATAGTTTCTGACTATGGGAAACCTAAACAAAAGGTTATCATAAGCTATTAAAAATTAATTGACCAAAAAATTTATCATGTATTTAATTATTTATGAACAAAAATTAACATGATTTAGTTTAATTATAAAATTCCATTATACATGAATATTTTCACCTATTTGATCACTTAAAAATTGTATTCATTAAATATTAATCCTTATCATTTACCCAATTAATTATATGTTAATTTAGGCATTAAATTATTTACCAATTTCTATCATGAATGACATGATAAATAAATAAAGGCATAGATATCACAATATCTTGAAAATAAATATCCCAACCACTATCATATTATAGCTAAACAATATAACTATGTGATAAATATCAATTTATTAATCTAGTTCAAGTATTTAATAAGGTAAATATCATTGTGATCCAAGCAGTTAAATCATGGTAACTATACAATTAAACCTATATAAATAGATGATCATTTAATCCCATTTTTCAAAAAGATGATGGCTTTTTTCTCACGAAAATAGATCAATGAAACATATCAGGGTCAACTCTCTTACAACTTCAACGTCCTCTTGAAGACACCACAATGTAGCAACACTATCCAACCATTTAGAAACCCCCTTTACAAAGATGGTGAACACAAACTATCACTTGGAAAACAGAAATGAAAGTGAATAGATTAGAGAAACAAAAATAATGGAGGTTTATCATACCTTATATCAAATAAAGATAACTATGGATTGAAGGAGGGATCTAGGGATCATTAATTGATTAAATAATTCTAATAACATTAAATAGAGGGTCATCATGTTTATTGGGGTTGAGGGGAAGTGATGCATCGATTGAGATTCTAAAAAAATGTGGCTAATTTTTTAAAGAAACATATAGTAGTAGGGGATAACCCGATGTGGAACCCCCTTTCATGCATTGAAATTTCTCAATGTTTATTTCGTCATAAAAACTCATCACCTCATCACTTTATATTATATTCGAAACCCTGAATAAATACACCAAATGAAACTGTATATTACATCATGAAAAACCCCATGAAACGAGATTTCATGTCATGTAATAACATTACACAATGTATAATCCCCCCTTTACAGCTTTTTCATAACTAGACATCTCTTCACTCTTTACAAGCCTCCTCCAATCACTTCAATCCTTGAAAAAAGATAAAGGGTTGATCCATGATGATTCATACTTGTACACCAAATGCCACCACAAGATTAGAGTAATTACATAGATCTTAGGTGGATTATCCACCATTTAGAAAAACTATTTTCCAATAATTTCAAATTTAGAATTATCCTTAAAATATAATCATATGATAACTCATTCTGTTATTTATAAAATCCACCCCAATCCACAGTATTGACCATCTACATCAAAAAATATTATTGTCAATGGGGTAGTCACACTTCCATATTTTTTGTAACCATGAACAAAATTCAATGCAACTGATTGATTCAATAAATAGAAGACATGAGATAACATTCCCTTTTGAAATAAACCAAATCATTTAGTAATGTAAAATTTTAAACATTCTATTATTCTAATGTAATTTTTTATTTGATAACATATATCACCCACACAACCTAGAAAATATGAGAATATAATACCCAGAGGCATTAAAATATATTTACTATTATATATAAATTAAATCCATGAAATATCTATCAATTCACATTATATAGAGTAACCATGCATTTCATGCAACAATAGATTCCTTCAATGTCTAATGCTACTCGCAAAAAATAATTTTACCAAACTATAATATATTATTACAATATTGTTATTTAATTTATTATGATAAAAACCCAACATTAAATTTTTATTTATGAAAAAGTATAATGTTATTTTTAAATTTTTTTTACACAGATATGAAAAAAAATTAAATTGTATGAAATTTATTAGAAATAAAAATTAAAATCAATTAAATATAAATAAAGGTATTATTTTTTTTTGGGATCAAAACCATGTTTTATCTTAATAATCTATATTAATTACAGTTACTAAATTATATTTATGAACTAAATTTAATATATATTACATAAAATATTTTTGATATTTTTCAAATATATTTCATAGGCACAAGATACAAAAAAACCTAATTTTAAACATAAAATATAACATTTTTATTAATGAACTTTAACGACCTTTTAATGGAAAACCTGTTATAAAAAATATATAAATATTATTAACCAAATATTTTAATATAATCCACATATATGAAATGGGAATATAAATTTTTTTTACGGTGTTATTTTATTTTTCAATGATTCTTCATTTTTTATGAATAATGAAAAATAATGAATTTAAATTGAACTGTGTTTTTTCATCAATTTTTTTTTGAATAAATTATGTTTATAAATGTTTGTAATGTCTAATTAGTTGAATTTTTTATAAATTAATAAAATATAGCTCATTTTTATCAGTTTCACATTGATATTAAATAAAACCCATTTTTTAACATTTTTATATTTAAAACATGCATTGTCATCCATTCGATGATATTAATTTTAAATTAATTTATGCCACCATTCTATTGTAATTTGAATAAATGGATCGAATATTTGGAATCACTATAATTTACAATTTATAATGCAGTCAATATATTTTTTGGTCAAAAATATTAGGTTATATAATTAAAATTAATTTCATAGGACAATCATGGGTTGAAATCACATTCCAAAAAATTATAAAATTGTCACTTCTCCTACAATATAAAATTCTATCCTCTCCCCCCACTTCCTCACACCAATAAAAACAATTTTGATCAACCTGGATCTTACATAGTACCACTTAGAAATCCACACTCTAATCCTATAATCCTCACCTTAGTCGTAAATCCATCCATATAGTCATTTGGTGCAAACCAAATGGGGTTTTCTGAATTTGTGGTAACATACTTCTTCATGCTCTTTAGTTCTGTGTTTTATTTCAGTCATTCAATTATTATTATTACATGATTATTTAACTAAAATAGAATCCAAAAATAGATATATGTGTTTATGTTATGTGTTATACCAATGCTTACACATACTTATATCTAATGGGTAACTGACCAATAACTTATGTGATCAGCAAACTACAACCCAAAGAAATAAAGATATTAATACTACATTTATTTCATTAGAATGTGTGCACTATGACTTAAAATACATATTTATATGATATATATTATATTTATAATATATTTAAAAATAATTATTTTTTATTTATAACATACCTTTTTGCTTCTCATATTATGAGAATATGGTAACATCGTTTGTTGATGTGTGGACTACCACCCCCTCAATGTGATGTGATTCATTGAAACTATATATGGAATGTATAAATGATATGTTAAATAAATCTATATAACATAATTGACAATGATGTTATACAGTAAATTTAATATAAATATATATATCCCTTCCTTTAATATGCCAATGAATTAAATGTAGTGTATGTGGGTACATATGACCTACCATAACCATGAACGTTGCATACCATTTCTTATCACGAAATATAATGAATTATTCTACCTACATATATAATAGATATATATGATATTAAAAACATGGTTTAAATTATTTATATTTTGAGACAATTTTATAATTAATAGGAACCACAAGTAACATGTCATAATATACATGATAAGCGGTGAAATTAAACACCCAAAATATTTGATATAATAAATAATTACTAAAAAATGGGTATTAAGATATTATATATACTTAATATAAGATATAATAAACACAATTTTGGTTTTTTTTAGATAGTGACATTTTTTAAACCACTACATAGGTATTAAAAATATATTCCCCATAATAGAAAACACATGGTATGGGATTTTGTGTTAATTTACATCCAATTGTGGTTTATTTATTATTATGATGTTATTCAATTTTATATGGTTTATATTCTAACTTTTGATGTGTTATATAATGAATCTTATTCTTATCTTGGTATATAATGTTTCATTTAATTTTATTTTTTCAAGGGGAATATGATTTCAAATGTTTGAATATGGTTTGATACACTTTTATATATTTAATGATTATTTTCCTCATGAATTTGTTTTAGGATTTCCTTTACAAACTAAAATTATTTTGTGATTATTACATTTGTCATGAAGTAATAACTTATTTTGGATCATTTTTATTGTTCATTAAATTTATCTGGAATATCCATAATTTCATGTAATGTAAAATAGTATTTCCTAAACCATATACCATTTTATATATAGTGGTCACTTTTAAAATTAGTTTATTAACTGAGGAATTATTGATAAAAATATATTTTATTAAATATGGATATTTGATAAGGAACATTTAATTTTTTTTTGAAATGTGGGGAATTATTTGGATTGGTATGACATAAGTAGTGCCTGGTTATAGATAGACCATCAATGCTTCAGTACTCTCATGAGAAAAATCAGTTGGCCAATTCAAGTGTGTTTTTACTCGATATATTGCAAACAATCTTGTTAAATAACATAATGGTATAGGAACCATGTTCCCTAGAAACCTGGATTCCTATAATTAATCATTTATTTATTTTATATTCTTTTATTATTAGTCTATGAGATTTTATGTCAATATCTCGATCAATATATTTCATTCATTGTTTGTAGATTATGTAGAATGTGTTCTCAATTATTTACATTCCCATGACAATTAGTTATCACTAGTTCATTCTTTCTTCTATTTTACCTACCTATGATGATAATTTGAGATCATCATTGTTTTTTATCAATTACCCTAGTTATAAAGAATATATAATTTAAAATTATTCGAAGGATGTTGCCTATTTCATATTATTATGTGTCCTATTTTTATTTTGTACTTCCTAGTGTATTATGGGTTCAATGTATATAATATGTGTTTCTAAAACTGCTAATTTTTTTGATCATTTGTGATTTTATTCCTTTAAATAATTTCATAGTAATAAAATAATGAACTCGCTCTAGTTTTCTATGGTGAGGGCGTTACACTATGTAATAGTGAAGGTTTAAAATTATCTTCAGAAACCTGATTTATACGATTTAGAATATGAAACATAACCCTATTCTTAAATTTAAGGATACATGTAAAAAATCAATTTATTTTTCTAATGTATTGATTATGTGGGACATCAAATAAATAAATCCATGTCTGGATACATCAAGTGAGCGTGGTTGTGAAATAGATGTACATAGTTGCAACAAATATAACATGGTGTGTTAGGCCTGGCTTGATGTAACTTGGTAGATGAAAACAATCCTCACTACACACATTGGATTACACTCTTGAGGTAAATTCTTTGGATAGTAAACATTAAATTTATTCATAATGTTGAAGTATTTGAATTTGAAGATATTCCCATAGAACCGTGTTTATAACTATTTCGCATGATTGGGAAAAAAATTTCAATTTATGATTATTGATGTGATGGAATGGGGAATATAAGATATGTTTCAAAATATTATGTTATAATCTAACATATATCATTTTTTGAGAAATGAAACCTGGAATAAAGAATTGAATCCGTACTCATGTAAAATATTGAAATCCAGTAACTGAGGAAAAAGATATTTTTATTATTAGAACTGGTAATGTTATGGATATATTCATTCATCTGAATAAGGTTATCAGAATTAAGCTTTCCATGATTGGGAAACCTATTCCATACTGATATTCTCTGTTTATGGATCACATTATGTGAAATAGGCTGTAATCATTTAGAGACACTACTGACCCAATTGTAATATAGTAATGGATTATGACCTTAGCGATGAAACTCATGGAATTGGGATGTAGTAAAAAGGAAAATTTAACAATTGCAAATTATTTTATGAATATATATGTATACCAATGGTGGTCCATGATCCAAAATTCTAGATATGATCATGGAATTGATAAATTTTAAAGATAAATTTTTCAAAAATACTTTCCGTTTTACAAACAAACATAAATGAACATGGTGTTCATTGTAAAAAAGAAAAAGGTGGAAGAATGTGCTGCATAGTATGAAGCAATTTGAAGAAGACTAATGATTTATTAATGTGGGTTATAATATCATTGATATTGTTTAAGTTGATTTTTACATATGTAATATAACCAATAAAAGGTTTTTTACTCAATTAATAATGATCAATGCATGTTCCCAATTATGTATTATAGCAATTCAAGTTATTACCATATTTCTGAACAATTCATTATAAAGATGTTAACACATTCGATATCTAATTATTAAATAGATACATTAAATTTATTGAAGGCTATTGATATGATAATTTTTAAAACTCTATGACCTTCATTCTGTATTTTTTATTATATTTTATATAAAAGATAAATATTTAAAAAATTATTTAATATGGTCTTTGGATTAGGTTTTAGAGACTAATTTCTTATGTCACTATATGATAGACCTTTAGCGTGGCAATAAAGTAGGAATAGTTCTATTAATAATCAATGAAAATTATCATGTTGATAAAAAACATATTTATTCTAATTCAATGAGTTTTAATGAATTTATTAACTATAAAAATGGTCTTGAAACAAAAATGTGTTGCAATTATCAGTAATCTTGATTATGTTATTAACATTTATTAACACAGTTGGTTTATGGTTTGATGACAAAAAAATTCATATGAAAATGTACTCATGAACTATCCAATATAAAATGATTATTAGATTTTTATTTTGTAAACAGGTTCCCATTTACAACCTATTAAATCCTATTCGGGAACCTAGATATGTTACCACTGTACAATCATTTCTCTCATATTAACATGATGTCTTATTGACCCATCTTAGGATGCAGGTTTCTCAACAATAATATACATTCAATCATAAATATATACAGTAATAAGATAATGGTAAAATTGTAATTATGCAATATAATTAATGTGGGGAGAATGTACCACCAAAAAATTTAAATTTAAGAATATTATATTTGATATTCTGTATCACATGCATCACCTACCACATAAGGGAATATAATACCCCTAGACTATAAAATATATTTACTATTTGAAATAAATTAAATATATTATATATCATTCAATAAATTTGATATCTAGTTATCATGCATTTCATGAAAAATGTGTTTGTAATGGCTTGTGTTGAACACAACACAGAGTTTTACCAAAAAAATATATTTTTGAAATATATTAATTTATTATAATAAAATATAACCTAGTTGTTAAATTATTAGTTATGAAAAGAGTTATATTTTTAATAAAAATAACTATTTTACTAAAATATATAATGAATTCATTGTTCACAACATAATTTGAAATTTATATGAAAACCAGTTGAATATGAAGACAAATAGAATTTTTTTTCTCACAATGCTATTTTGTCCTAATAAATTAAATTAATTACAATTTGTTAATGATATAGAAGAAATATATATATTAAAATATTTATAATTTTTTTAATTATCTATTATATATATGATACATGTATGACAAATACAAAGAAAATTTTATGTATAAAACAATTTATTTTTATTAAGGCTCTTTTACCCCTTTATAATGGAGAACCAGCTTTAATTCCATTTTTTTTATTTTTAAAATTTTTCATATCAAAATATAATTAATTATTGAAATAGTATAATAGAAAATGTGTTATTATGATTTTTTATATTTTATTTGAAGTTCCACTTTTTAATGAATTATTAAAAATAAATAATTTTAATTCAATAATGTTTTTTTGTCTAATATATTTATAAGTATAAAATATTTTTTAAATTTGTTTAAAGATTAATTAAATTAAAATTTATTTAATTAATTCAATTTATTTCATTGGAATATATTTAACTATGATATTTTTTATAAAAACATAACAAACATTTGAATGTTTTAACATTACAAACCTGTATTATCGTTCCGTATATTAGATTCATTTTAAATTAACTTTATCCAATTCTATGATTAAAAATTTGATAATGGATGCGAAAATCATAATTAGAATAATTTTTCTTTTCAAACATGTTCAACATAAATTTTTTTCAAAGTATTATTGAATAAATTTAAAATTAATTAGAACGATTAAGGTGAAATTAATCTTAACAAATTACTAAACCATAATCAAAAGAGCACAAATGACCAAGAAACTTACCCAAAAGACATTTTATGGTCATATTTAGATATTAAAATCCCTAAAAAAATTATTACCATTATTATAATGAATATGAAAATTAAAAACCATGGTGTAATTCCATTTCAAAAAATTTACAAGAGTACACTCCTCCTCTACTAAAAAAATCCACCTCTCTTAAAAAATCCATAGACTTCTCATGCCTTTATTATTGACCAAGTTTATACCAAATCAATCATAAATATACCCACTATAATTTATAGAAAATCATTTTTCATAAATATATCCAAGAATCCTTTTGGTGAAAACCAGATTGAGTTACCAGTTTAATATGTAACATTCTGCCTTAATGTCTTATGATTTATTTCTTTTTCCACTATTTCAATTATTATTATTCCACGTTTATATAGAAAAATTTTTATCCTTAATTTTTTTTATTTTTTTATGTTATGGTTTCGACCTAATCATACTCACACATTCATCTAATGGGTAACAAACATATTGTTTATGTGTACGGTGACATACCACCTCACAAAATAATGTTATTTGTTCATCCTTTATCAGAACTCCTGGTGAGAATTATAATGTAAAATATATTAATATATTATATATTATATATATAATGTCATTTGTATTCTTAAATTTTTATATATAATATACATTTATGATTTCCATCTTTTGAGAATACGATAACATAAATGTGTAAGTGTGAACTACTGCCCCTCATAACAATGAGATTCATTCTTATTATTCATCGAATGTATAAAGTATGATTTTAATAAAACTATGTAACATATATGAAATAAATAAAATAATAAATAATATATATATATATATATATATATATATTACTTTCCATTATTTTAATAAAACAAAAATGTGAATTTAGCGTTCATACCTACGTTTGACTTACTCACTCCATGGATGATGCATTTAATTTCTTATCTCCAAATATTTTTGAATTATTATAAATACATATATAATAGATATGTATGATATTTAAATCATGTATTAAACTTTTTTTATGATGAATACATGATCTATATGTCGTGGATGTAATAATAGATAACTAAAAAACAGTTGAAAAAATATTATAAAAAGTTCGTATATGATATTATATATATCAGTATAAATATTTTATTAGTTGGTGATATTTTTACAGCCATTATACATGAAGTTAAATTATGTTAACCCAATTAGGAGACACGAAGTTAGGGATTTTCTCTCAATTTACATTCTATTTAGACATATTTGATGTCATAAAACTATTCACATTTATATAGTGTATATCTCATTGAAATTTTATATCATTAATATAAATATGAAAATGTTATTTTTTGTTTTGTTATGTGTTATAACATAAAAGTGATTATCATTTAAAATATATAAATGTGTATAGGAAACTTGGGGATGTTTAATGATTATTTTCTTAAAAATGTTTTTAATGATTACCATTCAAATATCAACTTCTTTTATGATAGTTAAAATTAAATTCACACAATAAATTACTTTTTATTATTTTTTTATATGTAATTTTTCATGATTAGTCATATTCTTATATAATTTACATTATTATTGCCTAAATTGTATACCATTTTACATATAATGATCACTATGACAGGTTTATTATTAACTGAGGAATTATTGATATATATTTATCTATTATTCAATATGAATATTTCATAAGGATCATTATAAAATATATTTTTAGATATATGAGGAATTATATGAAAATATAGGACATGGGTGGGTCCCTATTATATATATACCCTCGATGTATATGTAGTATCATGAGATGAAATCATTAGCCAAATATGTTGTGGTTTTATCTGATATATTTTAAAAAACATTATGAATGATTTTGATTTTAAATATACTATGTACTTATGAAACATTAATAAAAAAATTAAAAATATCCCTTGTTTAGATTTATTTGTAATTTATACAATATATTTCTTGTCGATATATCTATTGATACATTTTATTCTCATTTTCTATTCATCTTCATGTTTTCCCAGTTATTTACATTTATATGATCATTTATTCTCATTAATTCATTATTTCATCTATTTGTACATACACATACTGATCATTTTAGATCACCCTACATTTTTTCCATTGTCATGGTTATAAATAATAAATCCTTGAATAATATTTCAATGATGATGTTTATTTCATTTTATTATGTATCATGGTGTTATCTAATATTTCCAAAGATATTATGGGTTCCTTGTATATAATATGGATTTCAAAAAATGATAATATATTTGATCCATCTGTATTTGATTCCTTGTAATAATTCCAATCTAATAAAATAATGAATAGGATCTTAGTTTCTGTGGTCTGGGAATTAAAAAAATTTCAAACACCATAATAGCTTGTAAGACTGGTTTCCACTAAAAATTGATTACCATATCCCTTTTAAATAAAATAACCAATTAATTGCATCTTAAAAACTATACTACAGTAAGTAAATTATTTTAAATTCAATTAATACTATAATATATTGTAATTATTCATTATGGTGAACACCACTTATTTTAAAACATATAGAACAATTTAAAAATATGTTGTTCATGGGCATAAAAACATTTCTTTTAATCCCACCCCATGTTAATGAATAAAAACATCATTTAAAATATTTTGGGCCATATATATATAAATATATTAATGAAAAAATTATCCAACTTCCATGAAATTAATTTTATGTTGCAAAATCCAATGGAAAAGAAATCGTTATCTCAAATATACAATGGGAGCATCAAAATAGTCAATAAATAATAAACTTACATAAAGAATGCCCAAAAATGAAACATAGTAACTCATAATACCCATTACACATAGTAAAAATGAAAGAACCAAACAAATCATGTCATTACCCATTACAATGGTTCATTCGAATGATAAAGGTTATTTGAAATAAAAAAATTCAAGAACCAAAGAGATGAATATATGAGGATACATAACTAAAAGAGAATGAGTTAGTATACCCATGAAATATATGTGGGAACATGTTAATAGATTGATTATCAAGGAATTGGAAACATGTGGGCATGGAGGGGTCACATTTAGTGATAAATGTTAGTGGAATGTGGGGGGGGTGAAAAGTGAGGGAGTGAGGTAAGTGATATTGTGGTTTATTTTAAAAGGGTTTTAATTTTTATTTAAAAATAAAAAAAATTAATTATTAAAAACATGATTAGACCACACCACTAAGAATCGTGTTTTACCTAATCGTGTCCTAATCCTACATTAGAAACATCATATCCAAATACCACTATGAATAGTTTCTCTTATGTAACACACGTATAATGAAATTCTAATACAACCATTCTAATTGGATATGATGAATTTAATAGACAAATTACATGGTTTTCTATGGTTCACCTAATCATGAATAAGATATACACCAAAGAATTAACATAGAAACAGACTATAGGTTTATTGATTAACTCAATATATTTACTTCAAATTGTACTCTTTAATCGTGAACTGATGAAAAATATCATAATTTTTCATTTTTCTAGATGAAAATACATAAAATATTAAAATGATATCTAGCCTCATAAAACAATAAAAATTAAACATCACAGTGACACATTTATAGTAAAAACCCATCAGACAATAAATCATTATAACCCAAAAACATTATTAGGTCTATACATAGTCCAAAAGAGAATTGATTTTAGGGAAACTCCCATGAAAATGATAAATCCACAAACCACCATGTGATTCATCAAATAAAAATAATAATTACACTATAAATAAATTTCTCAAATGAAATTGATATTACATCACTCACCCCACGATTTATGGGTGATCATAAAAATTAGAAAAACTAATACCCTATTCCTAAAAATAAGAGAACATCACAGATAAATTTTTTTCCCAAAATCTATAAATGGAATTGTATAACTCCACATACAAAAGGAAACCATAAGAAACCATTTCAAAAACCACCTCCAAAATGAATCGAAAACAAAAATACATATTTATCATTTTAAAAATCACAATAATATAAGGGGAAAAAATAAATGGGTGAAAACTATATGGATTTTAATCTTATAATAATATACTCAATGGGAAAAAATCAAGATCATAGAAACAAATAGAGTTCAAAAACCATGAATCCCTATCAATATTAAACATTCAATATTAGTAAAGGATATTGTGTTATCTATGGGTCACATTAATAAATTGAAGGAGTTCACATTCATCTCATTGAAACAAAATCATTGGTAAATTTTGATAGAAAATTTATATTTTTGGCACTATGTTATAAAAAAATAAAATCTAAACTCCAAGAATCCATTTATTCAGATACGTCCATCCCATTTTCAAAATAATGAATCATAGATTATCCATTTTCAAATTTTATAAAATTGAAACAGAAAACATCAAGAAATGAATCTTGAAAAAATTCCCATTGGAACACATCCAGAAATATGAAACAAAAAATGACCCATGAAACATTGTCCCTAGGCTAACTCAAGTAAAAATAGCTTTAAAAATGATAAAAAAAATTCTTTATTTATTTAATTAACCATAATAAAAGAAATAAGTAATAAAAGGATATATTAAATGGTGTTCACTATTTTATAAAACATAAAATTACAAAAATAAAAATGAAACCATACATTACATCCCATTAGTTGTAACAACCTATGATTTATGAAAAGTCAATTATGTTCGATAACATATATAACATGCCGCACCAATATTAAAATACCCACAATTAATATAAAAATTATAAATTCAGTTAATTTATTGAATTGAAAAATATAAACTATGTTTTGATAAATATATATATATAATAATGAATAATTTTTTTTAAATGTTATGAAAATAATTAATTGATTTCTTGGTATTGTAATTTAATTCTTCAATATATATTTTTTCATAAAAATGATTTCTTTTTATTTTCATGAAAAATAAAAATAAACATTTTGAAGAATATTTATAAAATTTAAATGAAAAAATGATCATAAATTTTTAACCCATCAAATCAGTATAAAAATTTAGTAATATTTTTGTATTTTTCTAAAAGTAATTGTTTTTTAGTGATCAGTGAGAAATAAATTATTTATTAAAAAATTGTATTTATTTTCCATAAATTAAGAACATTAATTATACCATTATATTTTCAATACAATACCATTTATAAAAATTATTAAAATATTGTATTTCAACAAATTTATTTATTTTGATTCAAACTATTATAAGATTTTAGTATTTATTTTTCTTTCCTAAAATAGGTTTTTTATGAAAATTCTATTAAATGATTGATGATTATACATTTTAATTAATTAAGGTAATAAATAATATGATTATTATTAAATTAATTATAATTACAATAAAGTAAATAATAAAAGATAATAATTCTATTATTATTATCATTTATAGATCTAATATAAAATCATCTTTTCATTGGAAAGTACAATTGATAAAGAATAATGTTTTCTATACGTCTGTAGGATTAATTTGAAACAATTTTTTTAATTATGAGTATTAATTTTTAAAAAATAAATAACATATTTAGTATTAGAGTAATTTATTTTATCTATAATTTTCATCATTATTTTTTATCATAATAAATACTAAATACAGTAAAATAAATTACCTTGGTTATTGTGAAAACATGTTTACTAGGGGGTTGAACAAAAAACGTAAGGCTATGGATGACCATAAAACATATCTAAATTATATTTTAAGGAATTTAAAGACCATATAATTTTTAAATATTTATATTACTATGTTTTCTATCAATGTGGTTTAATTCACATGTTTTCATAAAAGGTACAATTATTTTTAATTGTAGTTAAACTTTTTGTTGTTTACCTAACAAAAATTACTAAAGATATCACATCAGTTTCAGGGGTGTATGGGGATAGTTTATATCATGGATCCTAGATTATGGAAAAAATAGATGGGTCATATGGTTAGGGGAAACTATGAAACCTAATGTTCATGGTTTGGAGTAATTGTTCAGTGATGGTCAGTAGGTTATAGAATGCCACATGGTTTGGGGATACAACATATCCATGGGTTTATGACTATCTAGAGGCTCTACAGTATATAGTTGTGCCATTTATCATGGGTTTCAAAAAATTTACAAATAAAAATTATTCATGAACCATGCATTCCCCACTTAAGGTATTGAAGGGTTCATTATTTTTGCATGGTTTGACCAATCGTGTGACCCAATTAATGAGTTTGGAAAATACCTATTTATTTATTGTATTCATAACATTTACACCACTACTTCCTTTTTTTACACTATATATGGAGCTCCCATTTTATCCAATTGAGAACTAGAAGCTATACTAGGCTCCCATCCCTTGACCCTAACTCAGAGTCAAACTTAATTATTCATATTTTATCAACAATGGTGAGTACTCTATTCCACTCATGTAATCATTAATTTGGAATCATATTAGAAGACATAAATAAAGGAATACTAATATGCCACAATTTAAAGGTTATTAAATAATGCATCATGTTCATTCAAATATCGATGGAAATAGAGGTCTCTGCAAATCGATTTTTCTACTACATACCTTTGATATGTAGTTTATTCCATTCCCTTAAATTTTGGTGTTTTGTAAAAATATATTTCATTTTGTCACACCCCAGACATTATACAGTCAACCATAAAATATATATACTACTTGAATTAAATAAATTGAAATTTTTTTAGGTTTCCAACTAATAACTATGATATTTTTCTAGGTCCTTATCCCAATCCTATACCTCCCATGTGATATTCTTTTGTATCATTCCTTTTTCATTCCACCCCACTGGGTGAAAGTTATCATTACAGTGTTTTTGTATCCTTGTTAAAATGAATTATAATTACATTAAATGATATTAATTGAGATGAAAAGTTTGTTTCTTAAAATTACATCTGATTATATGATGTTTTAATGATTAAATTGTTTGAATGGGAAATGTGTGAATGAGTAAGGAAAACCCAAGGTATATCAATTTTTATCAAATGATTAATAAATAGAGAGATTAATGGTACTTGTATTTGATTATTTGGATGTGATCCATGGATCATGTTCCATTAGATTCCATGTATGTTCATATCCTTGGATGTTAATTATAATAGAAAATTCCTTGGATAGTTTACTACATGAAACATGATTCTGTACTATTCCAAGTCCCTCGGTACTCATGGATTTGACTTTTTTTGAATCTCACTAGATAGTTTATTTTGACATGATCCTTGTACACCACCCATGAATGTACGTATTTTACATTTAGATTTTCTTGGGACTCGATGTTGATTCCCAGATCTTCAATATCTAGGATCTGACCCTTTGTGGTATTACACATTGTTAAATAACATTTAAAATGCAGATAATGACACATGTATATATAATGTGGACCTAGTAGGTATTTTTCAATTCTTATAGATATACATAGTATGGGTTTGGATATTAATTTGTAAAATGTAAAATGTTATATTTTTAATTCTACATCACATCACCCATTTTTGAATTGATTTGGAATATCAATTACACATGGCCTTGTCTTGGTGGACATGATCGTACAATAAATTTATTACAATTATAAATTAATTTCTTAATATAAGAATCCTACATATATACCATTCATTTTCTATCTTCTTATGATGTGGTAATACATTCTAAAATGTCTTTTATGAAATTACTTCTTAAAAATAAAAATAAATTAAGTGGAACATTTGAATCCAATATTACATTTATGTCAATTTCACTTAAAGTATATATTAGCAATAAAGACCATATTTTGAGACTTATGCTTATATACTACGATATAAATGTTCAAAATTTTATATTTATTATTATTTTTGAAATTTTTATTAATTATAATTTTATTATTAAATGACATATGATTATAAAACCCATTAAAATCTATCAGAAATTATTGTGTTTGTTCTAGGTGACTTATTTCCATTTTATCTCATATAATAATTTATATGTTGTGATACATGGAAAAACACTTCACTCCAATGCAATAGGCAATGATTTTTTCATATGAAATGGTGTGTATGGGATTATGTAGTAAACCAAATATAAGATTTTTCTTTTTTAAACCATGGGATTTTTTCTTGCTAGTTATCCTTATCTCACACTTACGTTTTGTTATATGTTTCATGTTCTATTAAATTTTAATATGATCCTATGATTCAATTATCGTTTTGTTTTTCCTTATTTTATCAGTCATGATCATTATATTTTCTGGAATATTTTTACAATGTAGAATGAAAACTTTTTCCTCATTATAATGTTTATGTTCATAAAGGAATTTATAGATAAATAATTTCTTTTATTTATTAAATAGTTTATACTGTGATACATTAGGATATCAATGATTTTTAAGAGACCATTATAGAGATTACAGTAATGATGTATTTTTAGTTTCTCTTTGTTTTATTATGTACCTACAATTATAAATACCCCTAGACATATGATATTTAGTTTCTTATTACATATTTATGTTAAATATCATGTAATTATATGTGTACATGAATTGGGTTACTAAATATAAACATATATCATTTCATTTGGGAATGTATGATTGTTGGATGAGGAATAATATAAAGGAATAAAAACATTCAACACATTTAAAAATATATAAATATTTGAATACCATAAAAGTAAATACAATGTTATCATTGCTGAAAAATAAGAATATATATAAAGAATAATATATAATCCTACCACAATACTTAAGAAAAACATCCAATCTAAAACACACACACACACATGAATATATATAATTTTAATTTAGTTTTATATAACATATTATTTACATTCCAAAACATGTACTCTATATTATAACTACATCCTCATTTGTAACTAACTTCAAGAAGAAAATATAAACACTTTTAAATTCATTATTATAGGTGGGTATAAAATAATTCTTAAAAAAACTAGTCTATCAAAACATCGTGTTATGAATCCAAGTACCAAGATCATTCTAAATTTTATTTATAAAATCCAACTCATATATTAGGAAAAATTTGTATAATATGTCATTTTTAATATAAATTTGTCTTAATCAAAAATGTATTTAAATAATGGAGGTTTAAATCATAATTTGAGGGAAATTAGTGGCTATGTGATGTTTAACCCAAGGCTCTGTGCTCCATTTGAAAATATGTAAATTCCATAATGAGTCAATTAGAATAATATAATTATTCTCTATATAGATTTATAAGAATAGAGTGGCCTTTCAGAACCACCTATTCAACTCCCCTTCTCAATCTCGAAAACCCAAAAGGCATTTGATTTTCACCCTACTTTAAGGAAACCAAAACCACCACAAAAAATTCAAATCACATCAAAAATAAATTAATAAATAAACCAATCCCAAAAATCAATTTTATATTACAATTTAATATCAATGATTGGTGTAGAATATATTAAAAAACATATTTTTAATTACATTTTATTTATAGAAATTATTATCAATGATCAACCACTTCGATCTAAATAATAAAGGGAAATCTGATACAATTTTTTTTCTACACAAACCTGGTCCACTCCTGAACCAATAATCAAATCCATCCAATGAAACAACAATGGGGAGTTCACAATAACTGTGGGTTATAAATAGTGTTTTAAATAAATAAAATATACATAGAGTAGATATTTTACCGAAAATTATATATGAACATGGATCTATCAATAAAGAATTCATCGTGGTATTATATTCATTAGGGATCGAATGGAAACAAAATAAATAGTTTTATTTGAAACATGAATGTTAAAAAAATTAATAAATAATCTATTTTATGAATAATATTTCTAGTCAAATGTAATTTTAAAATAGTATTTCCTTAACTAAATAAAATCTAGTAGTTAACATAAAAATATGTGTACAATTGTTATAAGAAGTAATCAAAATAAAAATTAATATCATAAAAATAAAAAAGGGTGACACGAAATAATGTATTATTTAATTTTTAAAAAATCAATTTATTGATAAAATTATGAACTAACCATGTACCAATGATTATGGAAATAATAAGATAATTATTGGAATATCTATAAAAAATATAAAAACATAACACAACCAATATAGGAACATGATTATATCATACCACAATAACATTCAATAATGTTATGAAATGCAAAAAATAAATAAAAATATCCAATGTAACAAAGAATAATATTTTACGAGTCAAAAAAATTGATTATAATGCAAAAAAAGTGTAACATGTCCCCTCGTACAACCCTCATTCTAATTTAGGATTCTGATTGTCAAATAAATTATGAGAGATCCCAGAAGCCATAACTAATAATTATTAGAATATTAGTATAAATTCAAGTGTATGATATAAGAATCATATTCCCAAATTCTTTTGAAAGATCACTACATCACCATACATGATTTCATCAAAAGAATAAATTTATCAAACATATCTCTTATCCAGGATATTTTTATTCAATTTAAAATGAACAAATAGAGGGAAAATTTGAATAGAATTTTCTATACCAAAATTATCATTAAAAGGATTAAATATAGCCTCAATGCCACATTTTGATGAACAAAAAATCATAAAACCATTTAAAATAAACATCCTAAACATCTAAAAAATATAATGAAATTATATTAGTTTAGAACAAATTTTCTAGAACCAATAACATTTTTTACAAAAGTATAATTATTTGGAAATAATTTTTATTACTAAAAAACAACTTGATTTTTTTTAAATTAATTAATAATGTCCATTATTTAATTTTTTAAATTTCAAGATAAGATGTGTAAAGGGAAACTAGTATCTTCTATATTTTTAATTGGATAAAAAATTCAAATATAATGAAATGAAAATGGAAAATTTTCTATCATCCAAAAAACACACACAAATTTTTAATTTTATAATTTTATATATAAAACATATGATTAATTTGGTAAAAAATTATGCTTCATATATTTATGGTCTAGTACACATGGAAACCTACCATTATCATTTCACTTCCACATAAAATTAAATTAATCTAAAAGCAACAATATAATGTCACCCTTAAAATCCACAAATACCCTAATAATAATTTAATCATCAATTTAATTTTTTTATATTAACCATTGGTCATATAGAATTCATTAAAATATAAAAATTGAAGGTAATGAAGTGGATGATAAAATGAGGCAGTTTAATTAAATATAAATTGTTGAATCGACCTTAAAAATTATGATACATAAGAAATAATAATGGAGGATGACAAGAGGAATGGTGTGCATGTTTATCGGTTGAATAAGATGAATAAATGGATAAAAAAACCTAAAAATTACTAAATTTGATTGGGAAAAAGACATTAAAACACAATGAAAATAGGAAAAAACACCCCAAATCATATTATTTATGGATACAATGTGGTTTCTTCATATTAAAAATATCTATGTTGTAGTCCTTAGAGTTTCATCAATTAGAATCATCAAATAGTAGAATAATTATTCATGTTTACACAAAAACTCCTGGAACAACCTAATGAAAATGTTTTGGTTGAATAATTCTTCTATATAAACTGATATGGAACACCAAAGGGGTTATATTTTATTCCTTCATCTCCATCGCAAGCATTAATATTTGATGTTATTATGGTGTGGTCAATTAGTTAGACGGGGGATCAATGTTGTTCCATCATATGTTGTCTTGCAGAGAATATCATTATACCTTAATTAATATCATCCATGTGAAAACCAAAATATAGCAACATAATTATATCATGTTATTTAGAATAGTAATTTTATTTACCGAATAATCATACTAATAACTATAATATTTTTGTTTTCATATAGACTAGAAACATAAACATCATATTTAATTATACTAAAATTATTTTATTACCTAAGATAACCTTATTGACTCATCAAACAAAGTAAAATACTTTATTACACATGAAAAAATGAAACCTAATCAGAAGGGTCCTAGGTGACCAATAAGTTTAAATGACGGAGATATCAGTCGATGAGAATTTATAATAATAACATGAACACAATAGTATACTAATATGAGAGTAACAATAGGAAATCATACTAAAAATAATTTATCATAATCAATATTCCTGGTGTAGCTAATGGAGGATGAAAATACAGAAATTATAAGATAACCCAAATTCATAATCGATAATAAGAAATAATAAGTATATGAAAATGTCATATAAGAGTTTCATTGATTGTTTCATAGTCATAATAATTGATATAATATGTTATTTCTCACTTATGAGACCATAATTTCTTAATGTGGAAAATATATATAGGCAAGATCTTACTCAATCTGTTTTAACATTCTATTAGGGGTATCATTCCCCATGTTATGTTCAAAATCAATTTTTACTTTTAACTAAATTTTTTTATTTATTTTCACTCAATTATCTATTAGTAGCTTATTAACTCCATCACCAATAAAAAATTCATCCTAGGGATATATAATTTGCCGACATGCCATCACATAATCATAATAAATTCATAGGTATTATAAGAGATCATAAAACATTCACCATAAAATCATATCATATCCCGTGGAACTAATCATTTTTTTTAACATATCATCAACAATAATCATAAAATAATTAATCTGGGAAAAACATACTAATTGATAGGAAATTAGATTAATAAAAATAATTAAATCCTTGTAAAGAATAAGGAAAGTGTATATATAATATCATTAAAATATGTTACTAATTTTCCAAAAGAAACATCGTGTTATATTGATTTTAATGAAAATATCATTAAAATAACAATGATTTTTTTCTGAAAAAATGGAAAATATCATTTTTATTCAGTGCCATTATAAATAACAATTCATATACTATTAAAAAAAATTTTAAATTTAACTTAGAAACATGTAATGTATGATTTAAATAAATGTAAGATCATGATAATTGTAAAATCCATTTATGTTTTATACGTTAGACGAAGACATTCTTTTCTACTTTTGTAAAAATTTCAAATCAACTTGTTTGAAAATATATAGGATAAAAATATTTGATTTTAAAAAACTGTAAAAAAATTATAATACAGGGAATTTTTTTTTAAAATACTAATTTATAGATAAAAAATACACAAATTTTATAATGTTTGTGATATATTAATTTCATTTTCTATTGTTGAAATAAGTTAATATTTTCTTTAAAATTACATTTTAAAACAGTTGAATTTATAAATTCGAAAATTATATTAATATATAAGAAAATCAAAAATATATATAATCTGAGAATATATATGACTTATAAAATATATAGACCATATAATTCCCCTTTATTTGAATTTGTAATATAAAATCCCAACAATATTTGATATTGTAACGTAAACTCCTTACTTCATTTTTAACAACTAAAACCTAATCCCCAGGATATAATAACAAAACATGAAACATTAAATATCATTAATTTTATTATATTAATTATATAACATATCAAATGGTGTATATATACAGCACAAAAATAACAATATGTCCATAAGGTTATATACATAATAAAAAAGATAAATTGATATGATAAACTATTCCCAATTTGGTAACATCTGATTAAAAACACCATGGTAGAAATAATCATAATGATGAAATTATATAAAATGAATTGAGATATAACATTATATAAAATTTCAATATTATTGTATATACAATTTACAAAAATAAATATTATCATAAAAACATGCATGTCTCATCACAACAATAGTAAGACAAAGAACCCTTACATCACATATAAATTTATTCATAAGATCAATCACCTCACATATAATAAATTTAAAATTATTGTTTATGTCATGACTTGTCCTCCAGGGATCATGCCGTGACTACACCATACCGACCTTCCGTAGGACAAGGGTTGGATACTAGCATAGAAAAGGGATGCCCCTAAAAATGGGAAGGTATTTCCTCAAAAACATGTACACATAGTGACAGGGCACACTGGGCCCAAATAAACACAATAGATGAAGAATGGTAGAACCAAAAATAAATATCTCAACTGAGTGTAAAAGTGAGTGGTGAATGTAAAGGGGCTAGAATGCATTCCAAAATAAAGTATAATTACTAAAAAACTGAAATATAGCTCTTGAGTTAGTCTTTCAAGGTTTTTACCTAAAGGGTAGGAAAAACTAGCCATCACAACTCTCTACGCCTACCGGTCACCTCCTTACTCCATCATTCAACCACCTTCAAGAAAAATCAATCCTTGACTCCACAAGATTTAGTCTAGCTGTCTGTTGTCTGCATAAGAGAAAATAAGGTTCAGGAGAAGCCCATACAGGGGTGAGTATAACAATACCTAGAAGTGACCCCGAGATGCACGACAGTCTCCAAGAATTTCACATAGGAGAAGCCAGAAATCATGATCTCAATCACAATGAACAAATAAAAAGGCAAGTCACATAAGGTATATTCTACATTAGTAATAATAAAATCACTAGTTATTTTATTGAAATCATCATATAATGTAGAAATCATCCTCTATCGAGTATAGTGGGATATTCGGGTCAGATAGAGGCCCTTCCCAGTATCCTTGAACTACTTAGTTACTTCTCCACATCGCCTACTGTAGGTATGACATGTCCTACCGAGCTGATCCCCACCATTTCATGCTGAGTACTTATCTTATCAAGTACCATGGGTCTTCCAATTCACACAGAGATTCTCCCAACTATTGGCCTACGATGTCACACAGAGGTACTTACCACTGGGTCGTCGAGTCACACATAGTCGAAAATTAGAAGTCTTTTTGTCTCATCCAGTCATAGGGTTCTGTATATAGAATACTTAAGGGAACTGATTCTCAGGTCATCATTTAGATTTCAATAGGCCTGAATTAACAAAAATATCTAACCTAATTATCCGCCATTCCTTTCCATTTGGTGTAACAACCTATGACTTTTGAAAATTCAATTATGTTTAATAACATATTAAATATGCCGCACCAATCATAAAATACCCACAATTAATATCAAAATTATAAATTCAATTAATATGTTGAATTGAAAAATATAAACTATGTTCAAATATATATATATATATATTCTAATGAATATCATTTTTTGATAAATGATATGAAAATAATTAATTGATTTCTTGGTAATGTAATTTTATTCTTCAAAATATTTGTATTCATAAAAAATGGTTTCATTTTATTTTCAAGAAAAAGAATAATAAATAATTTGAAGAATATTTATAAAATGTAATTGAAAACATGAACATAATTTCTTAAACCATTATATCAGTATTAAAATTTAGGGATATTTTTTGTATTTTTCTTTAAATAATTATTTTTTAGTGAACAATGAGAAATAAATAGTTTATTAAAAATTGTATTTATTTTCAAAAAATTAATAACATTAATTGTTCCATTATATTTTCAATATGATATCATTAAAAAAAATATAAAAATATTTTATTTCAACAATATTATTTCTTTTTATTCAAACTATTATAAGATTTTAGTATATCTTTTTCTTTCCTAAAACATGTTTTTTATGAAAATAGTATTATAATGATTGATGATTCTACATTTTAATTAATTAAGGTAATACATAATATGGGAATTATTAAATGAAACATAATTTCAAAAAAATATGTAAATAATAAAATAGATTAATTTTATTAGTATTATAAGTCATAGAGCTAATATAAAATCATCTTTTCCTTGGAAAATACAATTTTTAAAAAATAATGTATTCAATACACCTGTGGGATTAATTGTTATATAATTTTTTTTATTATGAATATTAATTTTTCAAAAATGAATAAAATATATTTAATTAGAGTAACTTATGTTATCTAAAATTTTCAACATTATTTTTTATCATACTAATTACAGTATACAATAAAATAAATCACCTTGGTTAATGTAAAAACATGTTTACTAGGGGGGATGGAAAAAAATGTACGGCTACTGATGACAATGAGACATATCTAAAACCTATTTTAAGGAATTTAAAGGCCACATAATGTTTAAATATCTATATTAATCTTTTTTTAATCACTGTGGTTTAATTCCCATGTTTTCATATATGGTACAATAAATTTTAATTAATGTTAAATTCATGGTTGTTTATCTAAAACTAATTACTGAAGATGTCACATCAGTTTTAGGGGTGTATGGGGATTATTTATATCCATGATCCTAGATTATAGGAAAAAATAGTTGTGCCATATGGTTATAGGAACCTATACAAACTAATTTTCTTGTTTTGGATTAACTATTTAGTGATGGATATTGGGTTGTAGAACTCCACATGGTGTGCGGAAACATCATAGCCATGGGTTTATGCCTATATGGAGGCTCTAAAGTGTTTAGTTGTGGCATTTAGCATGGGTTTCAAACAATTTACAAATAAAAATTATTCATGAACCATGAATTTCCCCCTTGAGGTATAGAAGGTTTCAAGGTTAGTGCATTGTTTGGAAAATCGTGTGACACAGTTAATGAATTTTGAAATTACCTATTTCTCTATTGTGTTCATAACATTTTCACCCTTCCATCCTTTTTGTTTACACTGTATAGGGTTCAGCGATTTTATCCCATTGAGAACATGATGTTATACTAGGCTCCAATACCTCGATCAAAATCATAGTCAAACATAATTTTTCATATTTTATCCACACTAGTGAGTAATCTATTTCATTTTTTTCATTATTAATTTATCATCATATTAGAAGTCATAATGAATAGAATACTAATATGCCAAAATATCAAGGTTATTAATTATTTCATCGTGTTCATTCAAATATCGATAGAATCAGAGGTCTTTGTAGATCGCTTTATCTACTACATACCTATGATAGGTGGTTTATACGATTCCCTCAAATTTCAGTATTTTGTAAAAATATTTTTCATTGTGTCACACCGCATACATTCTAGAGTCACAAAAAAAATATTTACTACTTGAATTAAATAAATTTCAATGTTTTTAGGTTTAAAAAAATTAATAGTGATATTTTTCTAGGACTTTATCCATATCCTAGACCTCCCATGGGATATAATTTTGTATTATTATTATTTCATTCCACCCCATTGGGTGAAAGTGAGCAGTCCGATGTTTTTTGATCCTTGTTAAAATGAATTATAAATAAATAAAATTCACTAAATTGAGATGAATAAGTTTTTTCTCTACAATTCTATGTGATTATACGATGTTGTATTAATTAAATTCTTAGAATGGAAAATATGAGAACGAGTTAGAAGAACTCAAGGTATGTGAATTTTTATCAAAAGATTAATATATTGATAGATGAATGGTATTGGTAATTTATTATATATATGAGATCCATGGATCATGGTTCCATTAGATTCCATGTATGTTAATACCCTTGGATGATCATTAAAATTGAAAATTCCTTGGATATTTTTACTACATGGAACATGATTCGGTATTATTCCATGGCCCCCAGTACCGATAGATTTAACTTTCATTTAATCCCACTAGATAGTATATTTTGGCATGATCCATGTACTCCACCCATGTCGGTGCTAAGTTTACAATAAGATCCTCTTGGGACTCGATGTAGATTCCTTGATCTTCAGTATCTAGGATCTGACCCTTTGTGGTATTAACCATTTTTAAATAACAAATAAATTGTGGTTATTGACACATGTATATATAATGAGGACCTAGTGGATATTTTTTAATGCTTATAGATATCCATATTATGATTTTGGATATTAACTTTAAGAATAGGAAATGTAACATTTTTACTTATACTTCACAACAGAAATTGTTTAATTGATTTGGAATACCATTTAAACGAGGCCATGTCTTGGTGTAAATGATCATACAATAAATTTATTATAATTATAAATTTTTTTATTAATATATTTATCCTACATATCTACCGTTCATTTTCTATCTTTATATGATGTGGTAATACATTCCAAAGTGTCATTTATAAAATTACTTCATAAATAAACAATGTGATTAATGGGCACATTTGAATCCAATATTACATTTATTTCAATTTTATTTAAAGTATCCATTATGAATAAAAATATTATTTTGATACATATGCTTATATATTGCGATATAAATGTTCAAAAATTTATATTAATTATTATATTTTAAAATCTTATTAATTAAAATTTTATTATTACATGACATGTGATTATGAAACCCAATGAATTATATCAGAAATTATTATGTTTGGTAAATATGACTAATTTCCATTTTAGCTCATATAAGAATTTATATATTATGATACATGGGAAAAGATTTCACAGAATTCATTAGGCTATGAATTTTTCTTATGATATGGTATTTAGGGGATTATGGAGTAAACCAAAAATAATATGTGTCTATTTTAAAAAATGTGGTGTTGTCCTACCATTTATCCTTATCTTACACTTATGTCTTGTTATATGTTTTATTTTCTAGTAAATTTTAATATGATCCTATGATTCTTGGTTCATTTTGTTATTTTTTTTATCATTCATGATTATTATATTTTCTCGAATATTTTTATAGTATAGATGAAATTTGTTCCTTTATTATAATGTTTATGTTCATAAATGAATTTATAGCTCAACCATTTATTTTATGTATTCACCAGTTTACACTGTGATACATTAGGATATCAATGATTTTTTGGAGATAATTATGGATAGTAAAGTAATGTTGTATTATTAGTTTCTTTTTGATTTATTTTTCTACCCACTATTCTAAATACCCATGGACTTATGATATTTGGTTTTTTAATATATTTTTATGTTAAATATCAGGTAATTATATGTGTAAAAGGATTGGCTCACTAAATATAGACATATATCATTATATTGGGGATCGTTTGATTATTGGATGAGGAATAATATAAGAGAATAAAAAAATTCAACACATTCAAAAATATATAAATATATGAATACCATAAAACTAAAAACAATGTTATAAATGAAGACTAATAATAATATATATAAAGTATCATACATAATCCTAGGAAAATACTCAGAAAAAATATCCAATATAAAACAAACGAAAACACATATATAAATTTAATTTAGTTTCATATAACCCATTATTTCCATTCTAAAACATATTATATATATTATAACTACCTTACCACTTGTATCTAACTTTAAGAAGAACATATAAACACCCATGAAAACCTATAATATAGAAGGGTATAACATAATTCTTAAAAAAACTAGTTTATCAAAAAATCAATTTCAGAATCCAAGTACCACGTTCATTCTAAAATTAATTTATAAAAACCCAATTATATATTTGAATAAAATAGTAGAATATGTAATTTATAATTTAATGGTATCATGATCAAGAAATTATTAAAATAATAGATGATTAAAACATGACTTGTGGGATACTACTGGCTAGGTGATGTTTAACCCATGGCTTGGTGCGCCATTTGAAAATATGTAAATTCCACTATAAGTGAAATAGAATAATATAATTATGCTCTATATGGATTTCTATGAATAGAGTGGCCTTTATAAATCACCAAATCAACTCCCTTGCTCATTCTCAAAAACCCAAAAGTTAATTGAAAGACACCCTACATTGGAAAAAAAACATATTTTTAATTACTACACAATTTTGGCAATTATTATCAATGATCAAGGACTTTGATCTAAATAATAACGGGAAATATAATACACTGTTTTTCTAAACTAACCTAGTCCACACGCGAACCAATAATCAAATCCATCCAATGACACACCTATGGATCGTTCACAAAAACTATGGGGTGTAAATAGTGTTTTCAAGAAATAAAATATAAATATAGTAAATATTTTAATGAAAATTATATATGAACATGGATCTCCCAATCAAGAATCCATCAAGGTATTTTATTCATTGGAAATCAAATGGAAACAAAATAAATAGTTTCATTTGAAACATGAGAGTTAAAAACAATTTAATAAATAATCAATTTAATTAATAATATTTCTAGTCGCATGCAGTTTTAAAATATTTATTCCTTAACTAAATCAAATATTGTTGTTAATTTTAAAATATGGGTACAATTATTATAATAATTAATGAAAATAATAATTAATATCATAAAAACAATAAATGGTATCATGAATAAATGTATTCATTATTTTTAAAAAAATCAATTTATCGATGAAATGATGAAAGAACCATGTTCCAATGATTATAGAAATACAAATCTAATTTTTAGAATATCTATTAAAAACCTAAAATTATAACACAGCCAATATATGAACATGATGATATCATACCACAATAACATTCAATAATGTTATGAATGGACAAACATAATTAAAAAGTTCAAATGTACAAAGAATTATATTATACAGGACACTTCCTTGATTATAACCCAAAACAAGTGTAACATGTCCCCTCAAACAACCATCCTTCTAATTTTCTAATTTGATTGTAAAATATAATGTGGGAGATCCCAGAAAATATAACTAATAATTATTTGAAAATTAATATAAATTGAAGTGTATGATATAAGAATTATATTCCCAAACTCTGCACTTAGAGCACTAAATCACCAAATATACATTCATCAAATGAATAAATTAATCAAACATATCCCATATCAAGGATAATTCTATTAAATTTAAAATGAAAAAATGGAGGGGAAATTTAAATATAATATTATGTAGAAAAATTATCATTAATAGGATGCAATATAGATTCAATGCCCCATTTTATGAAACAAAAAATCATAAAGCCTTTTTTAAAAATAACTTCATAAACATTTATAAAATATTATAACATTATATTATTTTAGACCACATTTTCTAGAACCAATAATTCCTCTTGACATCAAAATAATAACTAAAAAATATATTTTATTACTAAAACACAACTTGATGTTTCTAAATTAATTCATAATGTCCATTACATAATTTTTTCAATTTACAGATAATATGTGCATAGAGAATCATGTTTATAGAATAAGTTTAATTGGATGAAACATTCAAATATAATGAAATTCAAAGAGAATATTTTATAAATCCAATAAACCCAAAAACATATTTAATATTATAATTTTATATATAAAACATATGATTAATTTGGTAAAAAATCATTCTTCTTATATTTATGTTCTAGTACACAACAAAACCTACCGTTATCATGTCACTTCCACAAACCATGAAATTTGTCCAAAATCCACTATATGAAGATCCCTAAAAATCCAAAAATACCCCAATAATAATTTAATCATCAATTAAATTTTTATTATTATTAACCATTGGTCAAATAGAATTCATTACAATAACAAAATGAAGGTACAGAAGATGAATATAAAATGAAGAAGTGTAATTAAACATAAATCATTGAATCGACCTCAAACATTATGAAACATAACATATAATGATGGAGGATGATAAGAGGAATACTGTGCATGTTTTTCGGTTGAATAAGATGAACAAATGGAGAAAACCCCCTCAAAATGAAAAAAAATGAATAGGTAAAAATCATGACAACACAATAAAAATTAAGAAAACACACCCCACGTCATTTTATTTTTGGATACATTATGGTTTTTCATCATAAGAATCCATATGGTGTAGTCCATAGAGTTTCATAATGGAGTTTCAATTAATAGTGGAAAATTTATTCATGTTTACCAAAAAAACTCACGGAAAATCCTAAAGAAAATGTTTTGGTTGAATAATTCCTCTATAGAAATTAATATGGAACACCGAAGGGGTTATATTTTAGTCTTTCCAAACCAAAAAAAACCATTCATATTTGATGCTACTATGATGTGGCCAATCAATTAGAATAGTGATCTAAGTTGTTCTCTTAAATGTTGAGTTGTAGAGGACAACCTTATAACTTACACAATATCATCCATATGAAAACCAAAATATAGAAATATAATTATCTCATTTTATTTAGAATAGTCATTATATTTATAGAATAATCATACTAAAAACAATAAATTTTTGGTTTTCATAGAGACTAGAAACATAAACATCATATTTAATTATATTAAATAATATTAAAATTATTTCATTACCTGAGCTATCCTTATAGACTCATCATACATAGTAAAATACTTCATTACATGTAAAAAAATACTATATAAAAGGGGTCTCAGGTGACCAGAACGTTTAAATGATAGAGATATCAACCGATGATCAGTTATAATAATTACATGAACACAATAATATAATAATATCAGAGTAAAAATAGAAAATAATACAAAAAAAATCATTTACCATAATCAATATTCTTGGTGTAGATAATGTAGGTTGATAAGACATAAATCATAGGAGAACCCAAATTTATAATTTATTAGAAGATATAATAAGCATATGATCATGTCATATAAGAGTTTCATTGATTATGGAATTGTTATAATAATTGGTATCATATGTTATTTCTCACTTATGAGGCCATCATATCTTAATGTGGAAAATATATATAGGCTAGATCAACCCAATATGTTTTAACATTAAAATATATGGAACATTATCCATGTTACGTTCAAAATAAATTCTTAGTTTTAACATAATTTTTTTAGTTAATTTTACTCAATTATCGATTAGATGTTTATTAAGTCTGTCATCAATAAAAAATTCAAAAGAGGGATATATAATTTGTAGACCTACTAACACATAATCATAATAAATCCATAGATATTACAAGAGATCATAAAACTTTCACCATATAATAATATCATATCATGTGGAACTAAACAATGTTTTCAACATCTCATCAATCATAATCCTAAAAGTATAAATCGTGTAAAGATTTACTCACTGATGGAAAATTAGATTAATAAAAATAATGAAGTCTTTGTAAAGCATATTGAGAACGTGTGTATATACAATCATTAAAATATTTAACCAATGGACCTAAAGAAAAATCTATCTATATTTATTTTAATGAAAAATTTCATTAAAATAACTATGATTGTTTCTGAAAAAATAGAAAATATCATTTTCATTCACTTCCATTATAAAAAATATTTCATATACTATTCAAAAAAATTAATTTAAATTGTACTTTGAAACATGTAATGTATGCATTAATGAAACGTAAGATCATCACATTTAAAAAATCTATTTATGATGTATAAATTCGATGAATACATCCTTTTCAATTTACTGTAAAAATTCTGTAACAACTTGTTTGAAAAAATATAGATTAAAAAAGATTTCTTTTTATACAACTCTAAAAAAATTAATATTCGGTGAATTTTTTAAAAAAAATCATTTATAGATAAAGAAATACACAAAAAATTTTATGTTCATGATATATTAATTGCATTGTCTAAAGTTTAAATAAGTTCATCTTTTCATTATACTTATATTATAAAACATTTTAATGAAAATAGCTTAAAATTAGACTAACATATTAGAAAATAAATAAAAAAAATATACTCCGAAAATAAATATGGTGTTAAAAACATATAAACCATATAATTTCCCTTAATGTAAATTTATAATAGAAAATCCCAAAAATATATGATATTGTATCATAAACTCCTTACTTCTTTGTTAACATCTGAAACCTAATCCCCATGATATAATAACAAAAAATGAAACATTATATATCATTAAATTAAGTATATTAATTATATAACATATCAAATGGTTTATTTATACACCACATAAATAAAGTTATGTTCATAAAATTACATACTTCATAAAAAATATAATTTGATATGATAAACTATTACCGATTTGGTAACACTTGATTAAAAACACCACGGTAGAAATAATATTAATGGTGAAATTCTCTAAAATAAATTGAGACATAACCATATGAAAAAGTTCAATATTATTGTATACACAATTTACAGAAATAAATAGGATCATAAAAAATATATGTCTCAACACCAAAATATTTAGGCAAATAACCCTTAGATCACATCTAAATTTTTTCATAAGATCAATCACCTCACATATAATAAATTTAAATTTATTATATATGTCACGTCTTATCCCCCAGGTCCCATGTCATAAATAACCAAAACCCACCTTCCATAGGCCAAGAGTTAGATACTAGAACCGGAAAGGAACGACCCTAAAAATGGGAAGGTATTGCCTCAGAAACATGTACACATCGAGACAAGGCACATTGCACACAAGTAATCACAATAGATGAAGAATGGTATAACCACAAATAAAAACCTCCACTTAGTGTAAAAGTGAGTGCTAAATGTAATAAAGCTAGAATACATGCCCAACTAAAATATAATTACTTCAAAAAGGGAAATACAGCACCTGAGTTTGTCTTCCAAGGTTTCTACATGAAGGGTAGGTACAAATTTTCATCGTAGCTCTATATACCCATCAGTGAGCTCTTTAAACCGTCTGTCAATCACCTTCGAGCACCATCAATCCCTAACTCCACAAGGCTCAGTCTAGCTATCTGTTGTCTGAATATAACACAACAAGGTTTAGGAGAAGCCCATTATGGGGTGAGTATAACAATACCTAGTAAGGAATATGAGACCCAAGATGATCTCTTAGAATTCCACAAATTAAAAGCCACAAATCATGATCTCAATCACAAAGCACGAATCAAAATACTACTCACATCAAGTCAGTGAATCCTCTATAGGTGACCGATGAAGCTCTGGTGGTTATCTCTTATTCTCATTGGTGCCCACAACCCTCAGAGGACGGATCCTATGATGTGCGGCCCTTGGTTCTACCATACCACCAAATAATTCGGTTTCCAACTAAAAACACCACCACAACTGAGTTTGGCAGAGGGTCTGGGCCTTGTTCGTTTGGTACATGACCTCCATGTTATCATAACAATACAGGAAGTTTATTTTAATAAAAAAATCTACCATAAATAAAACCTTGAAATATCCTCCCATTTTAAAAAATGGATCAACCAGTTGGTTGGTTGATTCATGTTTTTCATAAAATTCAATAATGGGGAAAAGGAGGAATTTAAGCACATAACTTTCTACCTCTAATGTGTTAGAAGATGATGCAGATGATCGATATAAACGCCGTGATCAAAGATGTCTTTGAGAAGAGATGATAAGTGCATTATTATATAATAAAACAGATAGGGATCCATTGAATTATGTAATATATCAAACTAATATAAATTAATATTTATATTTATGTGGATAATAAGTATTAAATTAAAATTTTACAACTATATATGACTAAAACATATCAACGAATAAAATTTATACATTTTTACGTGATATTTTAACACTTAAATGTTTGTTATAACCACTAGTCAACCCATTCGTTGTTTACCACAATATTTATGTTCATAACAAATCAGGGATAATAAAGACTCAAATAAAAGTAAAAGTATCACATAACTTGAATTTTATAATATTAAACACCACGTAAAATTCATTGGTATTAATAAAAATATATTATGAATTTTAATTAATTTAATTAAATATTATTTTAAATTAGATACCATTAACGTCAATTTTTTGACTATTAAATATTTTACTTTATCAATATTATGGGGAGTATTTTACATCAAATATTAAAAATTATTTAATTGATACTAGAAAATATATATTTATACATTTATTTAAAACCTTAACTCAACAAAAAAAATATTTCACAATATATATTTTTAAACATATATTTTTTTGTTAGTTGCAGAAGCACTATATTGGTTGTTTCGCCAGGAAACTATGACAAGATCGATGAACTTTATTCATAAAACATTCTATATAAGATCTAGAATCTCGATTTAATTTTTTTCATTGTAATTAAAATATTCTAAATGTATGAATTCCATGTTTAGTTCATGTGATGTAATTGGTATATAATTCCATGGGATAGATATGTAGAACAAAACATTTACTTGAGAGAGGCTGAGTGGAAGTGTCAACCAATAAGACACTATAACTTTTCAACCAAGAATATCAATGAGAATTATATACCTAGGTCTCATTTTTTTATTATTATTTAATTTTATAACATTATTCCATAGTGAATTTAGTTAAAAACCATTATCGTTATAATCTAATTTCAGATCACATCAATGATTGTTAGCATTTTTTTAACTTTGTGCTAACCCTATGTGTTATTAGATGGCTCTAAACATATCAAACATTTATTTATCTAGATTAGTTATCAATACCTTTCCTTATAAAACATCATTCTATAATTCTATACTTATTTACTTAATTATATATACGTCATCTTTAAGATCCTACTAAATTCTTAAATAAATGCAATTATGGTATAAAAACTAAACAAGTGGAAATTGTTTGTCACAAAAATATTTATAATACACATAAATGGTTAATTAAATACCCAAAAGTGCTTGACTATATTTATTTGACATAACTTCATTATACGGGTAATACGATGTTTTAACTCTCAATTCCATATCAATATATTTGTAAATTCCTTGATAGAACATCGATGTAATGATAAAATCAATATCAATTTTAATAAAGAAATTGTACTCCATATAACATTTCCACTTAAATAATATAAATTTGGGTAGAGTTAATCAATATATATTTATAATTTGATAGTAATAAATTGTGCTAACATTATATGGTGATTGACTAAATCCTCTATAGAATTATTCACATTATTTGTTTTAGGGGAGTCCGGAGAAAAAATCCAGGGGGATGTTTTTCAATTCTGATTATAGTATAGGTAATGGTTATAACATACCCTTAAATGTTTCTACCTAAGACATAACTATCTAACATATTTTGCATCGATAAATAAACACTACAATGACTACCTTCATTAAATTACACCATTAACACTCTTTGAGATCCATATAGTTCAATGACTAGTAACGTTTACTATGTAATTAATAACTATTAGATTCATATAATAAAGTTTTTTTCCCGTTCTTGTATGACTAGAACACATTAGTGGTATATAATCAGTATTATTCAATCATAATGTAAGAATAACTAATAAATATTTATATCCTTCTTCTATATATTTATGTTTTCCTTCCAAACCATTTTAGTCTTCACCGAGACAGATAATTAAACTCCAATTTTAGAAGGTTATGATTATTCCCTTCCATTCATGATTTCATGATCCATCTATTGAATATAAAGATATATTGAAAATATTTCCCTTTCTCTTATATATGTTTTCCATATTCATTCCTCTGAATTCATCTACGACATTTTTTTCAGTCACTGAGGTATAATGTATTGGACAATCATAATCATTAATATTCTCTAACCATCATCTATAGAACATGATCAAATATATTTTTGTTAATGTATATATAAAATTTTTATATCAGTATATATATCACACCATTCAACATAATTATAATTCATATGCATCTTTATTGATAAATATTAATGATTCATTGGGTAATTTTTCTCAAGAACCATCAATATTATTAATGCATAATCTATTAGAAAAACATTCTGAGTAAAAAATATTGGTGTACCTCCAATAGTGCATAACTATAGATTTTAAACCCTTCTCCAATATAGGATTTTATATGTATAGGTTTTGTGACTATATTTCACTTCAATTCCAGGAAATTTTCCTTACATCCATCTATCCATAGGGAATGTCATCCCTCTCAATATAACATGGTGAGGGGATTTGAAAACCACGATAAATTCTAGGCTTAAAATAATTAATATCCATCCAAACCATGATAACATAATGTCAATGTAAAAGTGGTTAGTATATGCCAACACACAATAGCCTCGATCATTTATGGATCCACAGATATATCCCTTCATGATAATATATCACCAAAATAAGAGTATTTCTATATAAAAACAAACACATAGTACATTTTCCTATAGATTCACCATCCATATATTCTGCTGCACATCCCTCAAATTATCTTCATGCTCTCTCTTTATCATTTAATGTATGATCTTATTAAATAAATTCTACCAAATAAATTATAAAGGTAATATATAAACTCACTATTTTTTATATACATGCTGATTTTAGGGAAATTAGTTTGAAAAAATGTCATAGCTATTAATGTATAATGTCAATCCAATGTTTGTATTTTTTTCTTAATTATATACTCATTATTGACCCTTAGTTGATGATTTTCACAATAAATATTTTTCATATAAATGGATTGAAATATATATAGTAGTAATAAAATATAATATAGATAATAACATTTCTTGATATTATATTGTTCAGTTCCTGATAATATATATAAAGTCACAATGATGCATCTTCATTCTAAAAAATTGACAGTGGCACCACACTGGGACACACATGGCTTAATGAATACCATTTCATGATTCTTAAGATTTTTGTACATTATTTATTACAATAAAATATAGGAAATTTTATATAGAGTCTAAAAATAAGAAAAATAACAAGGTATGAGTTCTATTGAGAGCATGTCAATATGATTTATTTGAAGACTAAAACACCCTTTTTGAATGACTTTGAAAGTATCCCTAATAATGTTCATATAATTGATGTAAAACTTCTATGTAACCATCATGGATATAAAATAATTTTATATTGGAATCAATTCCCATAAATTGGATTTCATCTCCACAGAAAGATCATATTTATCATGTCAATAATAAATAATCCTATATCAGTTTTTCATATAAATTTGATTAAATTTCACAAAAAAATAATGTGGTACATATTTAGAGAATCCAATGAAAGCATAAAATAACATATTGTTCAACTGGGGACATGATAATATGATGATTAGGGATAACATTCCCAAAAGATAAAAAATATAATAACCATATACATGAGATGTGATCATTGTTAAATTATGGGTTTTACAACTAATTAAACATAGAATCATTAGGGTATAATTTTGGTACCATTAGAATATAATTCATATAAAAAATTATTGGTATATATAGATTCAAAATATCATTATCATTTCTAGATAAGATTATAATTATAGATTTTTCCATGTTGTAATAATACCCCTCATAGAAAATAGTGGTTGGATGATATTTATTGGTGAAACTAACCTTAATATTTTTCTATACATTTTCATTGTTGTTAAACAATTACATTTTCCATTAGATAAAATTTTTCTCATACTAAATACATTTAAAACACCAATATGTTAGTTGTGTAATATTTTAGTATGTATCTATATTCACATCATTATGTATTTTCTTCACATGATATTATCATTTGATAGACTGATGGAATCCCAATCTAAACATATTAAAATTTACCGCCAAATGAGAAAATATACTCAATATATCCTTCCACACATGAAGAGTATGATAATACTCATTTTAATCCAACCAATTTAATTAAATTTACAATTTATATCATCATTTTGTTAAACCAAGAGAATAAGGGTTAAATCCAATATTAATTTCAAACATGATAGGACATCTAATTATTTGGTAATTGATACTAAAATATTTTATGGCATATCCCATTTGGAGTCATTTTTTTATGAAAATGAAGAATTGATCACCCATATATTCATTTTGAATGACAATAATAGAATCATACCTTTCAAGTATTCTAAAATTTTCATTATTGGTAATAATATATTCATCTCCCACAAAATAAAGATCATGAAATTTTGTCTCTATTTTTCAATGATAAATGTGACATATGTAAAAAATGAGGAATACGATCACAATGTTATCCCAATAAATAGACACTATTTGTTCTTCTTTACTTGTATTCATCATTAGATACCACCATTTATAAACTTCTCCTTTCGAATGATAGACATTCATATTGACTTTTACATGTTCAATACTGTTGATATTAGAAAATATAGTATCATTGCTTAAGATTCATTTCTCATCTAATAGTGGATTAAAAAACACCAAAAAATAAGGTTTGAATTACCTTATTAAGGACTCAGGATACATTGATCTCTCCTTTTCTCATTTGGTGGTTTTTTGTGATTTCTATATTGATAATGTTTGTTGATCAGGGAAATGAGATTTTTTGATCCAGATCCATTAAAATTTAATTTTTTATGATGAAAATTATTTCATTATTAATTTTAGTAAACATGAACTTTATTATTTTATTTCTATACATTTAATATGACACAAAAAATTGTGTGAGTACCATTATTAATATTGAAAATAAAAAATAACCATGAAAAATAAATCTTTTTAATACAAAATCAGACCTTATTATTATAAATTTATGAAGCCATTGAAGTTACCTCTATAATTAATGGTCATTATATATCAAAATCCATCATCACTATTTGGAATGAGAGTGTAAATAACGCAAAAATACCCCTTGGGTTTTTCAAACCTGTTACACAGAAAGGCCTTTTTTGTGAATCTGGTGAAGATCTAGTTAAATACAAATTTATCATTTTCAAAAATCACAACCCTTTGTAAAAATAAAAAAAATTATGCATCGATATGTAGTATCTAGATAGGTATTTAATTTCATATAATAAAATCATTCAATCCTTCAACAAAATTCATATGAATTTTCTTATACATTAACTAATATGAAGGTTTTTTTACAAAAACTTATCTCCACCAAATATTTAAATGTTAAAAAAATCTATCCTATTATATCAAAAATAGTTAATTGTTTTCAGACATAGTTATTACCTCATAATAGATTGTTTTTAATTTAAAATTACATAATAACCTAAGGATCATAAAAATTTATTGTCATTTTAGATTGTTTTGTACAACAACTTGTTAATTTGTTACCAAAATTGTCTCCCATTACTTTCATCAAAACTATCACAGTTCATAGAAATTTCATATATAATAACATTATTCAAGACAGCATGAAAATAAATAAAATAATGGGTGATCTAAAATTCATAGTTTGGTATAACAAGGGTAATATCAACATAACATGAGCATAATGGTATGGGAACGTTAAAATAACCTTATATAATAATAGAATGTATATCATATATTAGAATAATGATTCAAGGAATAAATCATGTTGGTTTACAATAAATGAATAATAATGTAATCAAAGAAAAGAATTTATGATATCATAATATAGGAATTAGTCCTAGATCTATTCTATACACATATGTATATAATATAATCTCTTTATAATTCCAACCTCATTTCCAAAATAATCATTTAAAAATGGGTCCACTCTTTAAAGAATCATATTAGTTAACCTTTACACCCAATACTATCATAGAAGTTAAAGTCTCATACTGAATTGCATAAACCCCCAAATATGAGGCTTTTGATCCCATGAAATATAAACCATTAACTTGGGAATTATAGGTAGATATATGAACCAACCTTCACATAAATAAAATAATAAATAATTGGGTAAAAAGATCTCAATACATTGATAATTTAATAAACATCGAAAATTAATGTGTTTCACAAACATCCCTTTATTCCATCAACCATTTAAAACAAATATGTTTCAAAAAAACTTATTTTCAATATAAATTTAAATATAGAAAATAGACATGGTATATAAACATTTAAAATTTTCACAATAGAATAACCATTGGTAAATGAATTAATTTCCAAAAAATATCAATAACATAATAAACCAACCATAAAATGAATAAGTATTTTATTAATTGAACAAATCCACATTAAATATTAAGTATCATCAAACGATTTCATATTATATTGAAAATAAATTTTAAAAAACACATAGAACAATTCATGAATAAATTTTTTGATACAATGTGAAGTGAAATATTTAAATTCTAATATATTTTAAAATATTTAAGAAAACATTTCATTAGGAAGAAACATTAAAACATTTAATGAAATCTTGAAATAATTTAGTATTCTCGGAAATTTATGATATTTACGAAAATATCTTCATTCATATTAATTTAATGATTAAATGAATTTTGTTTGATGTAATAGCCAGTTTTTCATGTGTTGCACATAACACATTGGGTTTATTGAGTTACCCACAATAAAAAATTTATCTTTTGTTCCATGTAACTTATAGCTTATTAGATAACATGCGTTACATGAAAAACATAGTTTTACCATACAACTATATTGTAATACTATTTAAAATTTCAACTTGATATTTTAATTGAATGTAAAAAAATAACTAACTATATTTTGAAAATATTTGTTTGAATTTATTGGATAACAATTAAAATTTGTATTGCATAATAACCAATTGAATACAACTGAAATGATTTTATAAATAAATTATTTTTATCCTCCAAATGAATTTTATTTTTGTAAATTAAATTTATATATGATCATAATTAAATTTAGATTTAAAAAATTACATTCAAACAATATATTTAATAGGCATGAGATAAGAACCAATCCAATTTTAAACATAAAAATATTTATTTCTCGAAAAAGAAATTTGTCCTCATTTTAATTGAATAATTTTTTAAAAAATGAATTGAGACACATTTATAATGAATATTTTAAAATATAATATGTTTTTTCAATATATAATTACAAAATTATCTTAGTGGGAATTTTTAAGTTTTTATTAAAAAATATTCATCTATTGACGAATAATGATATCAGTAGATATAAATTAGAAATTTTATTCAAATGTAAATGATTTATAAAGTTAGTTTTTTTAATGAGATTAATATTAAATAATAAAATTCATATATATATCAAAAAATAATTTAATTTTCACTTATTTAATATAAATAATCGATTTAAAAACTACTTTTTTTATTGTTCATTTTCACATTAAAAAGATTATTTTTAATCCCTTATGGTGGATTAATTTTAAATTAAAATTATCCATATATGTCATATAAATTGTACCCATGTCAACCATATTACTAATATGAAACTTATTTAATTAAAATAATTTGAATATTAATTTTTAAATAATAATATCACTGAATTTAGTTGATATTAATTATACTGATTTTGGTAAAAATAAATTTTTCCTGTGGTTAGTTTTAAAGTTATGTTCTGTAATTGAAAAAAAAATACTTTTAAAATCCCCATAGGATGACTATATATCCACCATATTTCATCTTGGATCATTTTCTTTTCATTACATGATGCACAATATGTAATGATGACCTTCTGCTAGTGAATCCTCTGTGGAATTTAAAACAATTACATTCCTCCTCCAATATAAAATGGAATTCACTATACTCAATCCACCACACCTCCCACTAGTGTTTTCTTTGAGTTTTATAAGGATATATATAAATGAGATGTGAAACATAGACATATATCTTAGAATATCTAAACTGGTATTCCATGTCTCTATACTGCTTACTGGAAGTAGATATTGGATTGATCCTCAAGCTTATGAGTTTCATAAATTGGAATGAAATGGGATGAATTGCTGATCTGATCTACTATCACCCAAATGGAATCATGTTTCTGGACCATTCCTGTGTGACCAATAAAAAAGTACATTGTTATCTTCTCTCAAATCGACAATAGAAGAGGTAAATACTATAAAATATCATCCGGAAACTGATGAATTTTCTTAACGTGCTATCTAGTTAAGCACATTGAACCAAACATAACCAATTTTCTCTTTATATCATTAGCCAAAAGTTTCTCCTTCAATTTCGTAGACATCTTATGTATCCAGAAATGTATATCAGATATACAATGTCAATTGGCATGAAGAAGTTATTCTTGTAATGAGATAGGTTCAACCATCTAATCACTAAACTGCAAAACTAAAGTCCCACCAATTTTCCATACCTGAATGGTCTCCCTAACATTGAGTTTTGAACCCATAAGTAGGAATTCAACATCAGATGTATGTTCCTCTTTATGCATTTTTACCAAATCCAGAACAATTTTAAATGGAAATAAAATCACTACATCACTTTTTTTTATCATTCCACATGCATATTTTTAAGACCGACATCAATTTCCACTACCCTGAAGGTTCTTATTCTTACTTAGTATTGAAATTCTATCTCTATTTTCAATGACAAATGTGAAATATGTAAAAAATGCGGAATACGATCACAATGTTATCCCATTAAATAGACACTATTTGTTCTTCGTTCCTTGTATTCATCATTAGATACCACCATTTATATACTTCTCCTTTCGAATGATAGACATTCATATTGACTTTTACATGTTACATACTGTTGATATTAGAAAATATAGTTTCATTGGTTCTGATCCATTTCTCATCTAATAGTGGATTAATAAACACCAAAAAATAATGATTGAATTACCTCATTAAGGAATCAGGATACTTTGATCACTCTTTTTCTCAATTTGTTGTTTTGTGTGATTTCTATATTGATAATGTTTGTTGATCATGGAAATGAAATTTTTTGTTCCAGATCCAGTAAAATTTAATTTCTTATGATGAAAATTATGTTATTATTCATTTTAGTCAACATGATCTTTATTACATAATTTACATACATTTACTATGACATAAAAAATTGTGTGAGGACCATTATTAATATTGGAAATAAAAAAAATCATGAAAAATAAAAAAAAATTAATACAAAAGTAGACATTATTATTTTAAATTTCTAAAAACATTGAAGTTACCTCTATAATTAATGGTCATTATATATCAAAATCCTTCATCACTATTTGTAATGAGAGTGTAAATTACGCAAAAATACCCCTTGGGTTTTTCAAACCTGTTACACAGAAAGGCCTTTTTTTGTGAATCGGGTGATGATCTAGTTAAATACCAATTCAGCCTTTTCAAAAATCATAACCCTTTGTAAAAATAAAAAAAATATGCATCGATATGTAGTATCTAGATAGGGATTTAATTTCATATAATAAAATCATTCAATCCTTCAACAAAATTCATAGGCATTTTCTTATTCATTAACTAATCTGAAGGGTTTTCACTAAATCTTATCTCCTCCAAATATTTAAATGTTAAGAAAATCTATCCTATTATAAAAAAAATAGATAATTTTTTTCAGACATAGTTATTACCTCATAATAGATGGTTTTTAATTTAAAATTACATAAAAAACTAAGGATCATAAAAATTTATTGTCTTTTTAAATGGTTTTGTACAACAACTTATAAATTTGTTATCAAAATTGTCTCCCATTACTTTCATCAAAACTATCACAGTTCATAGAAATTTCATATACAATAACATTATTCAAGACATCATGAAAATAAATAAAATAATGGGTGATCTAAAATTCTTATTTTGGTATAACAAGGGTAATATCAACATAACATGAGCATAACGGTATGGGAACATTAAAATAACCTTTTATAAAAATAGAATGCATATCATATATTAGAATAATGATTCATGGAATAAATCATGTTGGTTCACAAAAAATGAATAATAATGTAATCAAAGAAAAGAATTTATGATATCATAATATAGGAATTAGTCATAGATCGATTCTATACACAAAAGTATATAATATAATCTCCTTATAATTCCAACCTCATTTCCAAAACAATCATTTCAAAATGGTTCCACTCTTTAAAGCATCATATTAGTTAACCTTTACTCACAATACTATCATAGATGGTAAAGTATCATACTGAATTTCATAAACCCCCAAATACGAGGCTTTTCATCCCATTAAATATAAATCATTGAATTTGGAATTATAGGTAGATATATGATCCACCCTTCACAAAAATAAAAAAATAAATAAGTGGGTAATAAGATCTCAATACATTGATAATTTAATAAACAGTGAAAATTAATGTGTTTCAAAAACATCCCATTATTCCATCAACCATTTAAAATAAATATGTTTCAAAAAACCTTTTTTTCAATATAAATTTAAATATAGAAAATAGACATGGTATATAAACATTTCAAATTTTTACAATAGAATAAACATTGGTAACAGAATTAATTTCCAAAAAATATCAATAACATAATAAACCAACCATAAAATGAATAAGTATTTTATTAATGGATCAAATCAACATTAAATATTAAGTATCATCCAATGATTTCATCTTATATTGAAAATAAATTTTAAAAAACACATAGAATAATTCATAAATAAATTTTTTGATATAATGTGAAATGAAATATTTAAATTCTAAGATATTTTAAAATATTTAAAAAAACATTTCATTAGAAAGAATCATTAAAACATTTAATGAAATATTGAAATAATTTAGTATTCTTGGAAATTCATGATATTTACTAAAATATTTTCATTCATATTAATTTAGAGATTAAATGAATTTTGTTTGATGTAATAGCCATTTTTTCATCTGTTGCACATAACACATTGGGTTTATTGAGTTACCCACAACAAAGAATTTATCTTTTCTTACATGTAACTTATAGTTTATTAGATAACATTCATTACATGAAAAACAGAGTTTTACCAAACAACTATATTGTAATACTATTTAAAATTTCAACTAGATATTTTAATTGAATATATAAAAATAACTAACTATATTTTGAAAATATATGTTTGAATATGTTGGATACCAATTAAAATGTGTATAACATAATAACTAATCGAATACAACTTAAATGATATTATAAATAAAATATTTTTATCCTCCAAATGAATTTTATTTTAGTAAATTAAATTAATATATGATCATAATTAAGTTTAGATTTAAAAAAAATACATTCATACAATATATTTGACAGACATGAGATAAGAACTAATCCAATTTTAAACATAAAAATATTTATTTCTCGAAAAAGAAATTTTTCCTCATCTTAATTGAATAATTTTTTTAAAAATGAATTTAGACACATTTATAATGAATATTTTGAAATATAATATCTTTTTTCAATGTATAATTTCAAAATTATCTTAGTGATAATTTTTATGTTTTTATTAAAAAAGATTCATCTTTTGACGAATAATGATAACAGTAGATATAAATTGGAAATTTTATTCAAATGTAAATGATTTATAATGTTATTTTTTTTAATGAGATTAATATTAAATCCGAAAATTTATATATATATCAAAAAATAATTTAATTTTCACCTATTTCATATAAAAAATCGATTTAAAAACTTCTTTTTTGATTGGTCATTTTCACATTAAAAAGATGATTTTTAATCCCATCTGGTGGATTAATTTTAAATTAAACATATACATATATTTCATATAAATTGTACCCATGTCAACCTTATTATTAATATGAAACTTATTTAATTAAAATAATTTGAATATTAATTTTTTAATAATAATATCACTGAATGTAGTTAATATTAATTATACTAATTTTGGTAAAAATAAATTTTTGTCATGGTTAGTATTAAAAGTTATGTTCTGTAATTAGAAAAAATTCTTTTAAAATCCCCATAGAATGGCTATATATCGACCATATTCGATCTTGGATCATTTTTGTTTCATTATATCATGCACAATATGTAATGACGACCTCCTTCTAGTGATTTCTTTGTGGAATTTAAAACAATTACATTCATCCTCCAATATAAAATGGAATTCACTCTACCCAATTAACCACACCTCCCCCTAGTGTTTTCCTTGAGTTTTATAAGGATATATATAAATGAGATGTGAAACATAGATCTATATCTTACTTTATCGAAACTGGTATTCCATGTCTCTATACAGCTTACTGGAAGTAGATATTGGATTGATCCTCAAGCTTATGAGTTTCATGAATTGGAATGAAATGGGATGACTTGGTGATCTGATCTACTATCACCCAAATGTAATCATGTTTCTTGACCATTCCTGTGTGGCCAATAAAAAAGTCCATTGTTATCTTCTCCCAACTCGACAATAGAATAGGTAAATACTACAAAATATCATCTGGAAATTGATGAATTTTCTTAATGTGCAATCTAGTTAAGCACATTGAAACAAACATAACCACTTTTCTCTTTATATCATTTAACAAAAATTTCTCCTTCAATGCCGTAGACATCTTTTGTATCCACATATGTATATCATATATACAATGTTAGTTGGCATGAAGAAGTTATTCTTGTAATGATATAGGTTCAACCATCTAATCACTAAACTGCAAAATGAAAGTCCCATCAATTTTAAAGACCTGAATGGTCTACATAACATTCAATTTTGAACCCATAAGCAGGAATTCATCATTAGATGTATGTTCCTCTTTAGGAATTTTTACCAAATCCAGAACAATTTTAAAGGAAGATAAAATCACAACATCGCTTTATTTTTGTCATTCCACATGCATATTTTGTAAGACCGACATCAACTGCCACTACTCTGAAGGTTCTTATTCTTACTCAGTATATGACATCTCACTTAATGAATCAACCACCAAATTTCATTATCTAATTCATCAATCCCATGATTATTGCTAGTTAACTCGTTAGACATAATGGAATGAAAACATATTCATAGTGGTCATATCTACTTCTAAAAGTGGTTTTCAGAATATCGTCCTTCCTAACATGTAATTGTCGATATCCTGATCGCATGAAAATATTTTAGAATCACTATTCTATATTAAATTAATTGAATAACTCATCAATTCCTAAAATTTGATACAAATTTGTTATAATATCTTGGATAAGCTTATGATAATCAACAAACAACCAAAGAGTTCTATATTATTTCTTGATGTACAAGACAGGTTCTTCCCATGGAGAAGAACAAGGCTAAATGAATCATTTTCTTTTCAGAACCTCAAAATATACTTTCATCTCACATAATTCTATTGATAACATCATTAAATAAATAAGGGATATAGTAAAATTCCACAAAAAGAGATCAATCATAAACTCCACTTTCATTATTGTTTGTAATACAAAACTATTCTCAGAAGACACATCAGTAAATTGATCCACTAATGCCTGAAGGCAACTATATTCCATCTATTCCATATATGTGAAATTATGCACCACCAAATCATAAGTGATCATTCCTACTGCTAGTTCCAATTAGCCTATTGCACCTATTTTTTCAACCCTTTGTCCTCTAAAGTGATTCTCGATGTCGTACTCACTTGTGAAACTAACCATACAGCTACAAAAATCAATGAGATCCTTTTATGGTATGAACTAATCCATTCTTAGGATTAAATCAATTACATATTTCTATAGCTCTGAGATATCGCATTTCTATACAACTTTACCAACGATTATTGAACACACTCTACACATTATGGCTCTACATTCTATTTCACTAAGAAGGGTTTGTATTTTTTTCACATAAGGAATCATTTCATGTTTCAAACTCAAAAAATAAATATTATGAGATGAAATGATGGAAAGTGATTCACTTGTATCAATGAGTACTTGAATAAGTGTGTAATTCAGTAGAATTATGCATCACATCATAGACGGTCTAGCCTAATCATCTAGATTCCCATAAACTATTGTATATAACTGCATCCTCATGACTCTATACTCATTGTTTACCTACTAAGATTCTCCCTATTGAGGATTCGTGGTGTTCCAAGAATCACCATGTGTAGGTCTGCTCACCTGGCAGCTCAGATTCTGCTAGCCCCGCCCCGTCGAATAATATGATGCCTGTGACAACTAGGAAGTGTCCCGAAAACCTGACCATGGATCACTACAACAATACCACTAATGATATCCCATTTTGATGATGTTCTGTCATTTTCAAGGTTGTGAAAAACACTGTCACTAGATTTGAATGAATGAACCACAGAAATAACATCCAATCTAGCCATGTGGTTTAGGAGGAAGAGTTAGGAATCCTCTTTGTGGACAGTAATTCCCATTTCCACCTTTGAAATAGGATCCCCATTTCCTTTTTCTCCCCTCAGTTGAGTTCCCACCATTTACTATTAGAATCATCATACATCATCCTCACATATCTTCAAAGATATCCTACAAAGCCACTCACACCCTATTTACCATCTCAGTATAATATGTGATACAATGGATCACCATCTTTATCTGAAACACTAGCCTGAGTCCCAACTCGAATATGTGTTCTGTCAAGTTCATACAAGCTACACCATCTTGTAAAAAACACAAAAAATTGATTATTTTTACCACATATTCAGTAACATAGAGTCTCTTCAACTTCAGGATGAAAATTTTTGTTGTTCCCTTGATTCTAAAAGTGTGATTATATAATTTTTTGGTAAACAATTCTTTAAAATATGTACATCTCATGCCAATATCCAATCAATCTTGCACCACCAAATCCCACCATTGTCTTTAAACTTCCATATGCAAATAAGATTCAATTTTTTCCTTCAAGTACACTACTATAATGATGAACTTAAATATTCAATTCATCATATTCAGCCATCCCTCTTCATTCTCTAGTTGCGAATCACCTTAGAATATCGATGGATTCTACTTTTGAAACCAGATGGAGTGGTCCACCGATCATGGATCCTCATTTATGTTCCCCTTTTCCACATCCTAATATTCTTGGACTATAATTTTCACAAGGTCTGGGATCACCTATGGATGTTTTAAAAGAATATTTTTAGCAGCTTGTTTCGGATGGTTTCTACACATTCTACATGGTGCCATTACTAATCAAACAACACATTTTTATGTCTCACTTTTCTAGAAATTCATTTTCGTGGAATTTAAAATGCAATATCATCAATAGAAAAAAAAATTCATTCAAAATATGACCATTTATGAAAACAATACTCTCTTTATTTGGAAACTAAAAATTATTTCAAAATACATCAACTATTTCATTATCAAGGTCATTCATTTGAAACCCATTTCCTTATTTTTTTTCCAAAAAACTAAAACCACACTTTGAAATATATTTTATTAATCTAAATGAGATATGAAATACTAGTGGGTACTAATTCATTTAAATTAATTTGATTATTTTCTCTTTAAAAAATTAAAAATGGGACTCCACTATCCTACTGGTGTTTCTAAATCATTTACCTACCCAACTCCCTGGTAACATGATGTTCATCATAAAAAGGTCAACTCTATTTTTATATGTAATACATTTCATGTCTCGAAAATCCTATTGTTTTCTAAAAATACCACCTAAGGAATACACAAGAAGGATTTAAACTCCATGATAAATAAAAATCAAGAAAACATTTTCCAAAAATAAGGGATGAAGTTGATATTATTTTTAATGACCCACTAATTCTAATTTAATTGTGAAAATAATGACTAATTACTGGGCTATAGAAGACATCCCCAATACACAAAAGGGTGGTAATAAATGGATAAGGGTTCAATGAATAGTGGGGGATGATATACCATTTTATATATAAACTATAAACCACCCAACCAAAATCAATAGTTGTTATTTGAAACATTAAAAAAATATTGACAATTCATAAAATATTTTATACCAATGTCATCCCAAAAAAATGACACAGTAAAAGAAAACAACTTAATCAACCTAATAGCGTAATATAACTCATATAATAGAAAAAAAATATCCAAAATACTCCATGATACACTACCATCATGCTCCACCTCCTCCAGACTTCTTAACAACTCATGATGTAGTTCTAAAAAACATAATTCACCCAACCGTTTCCCCCATCCCAAAAGATGACATCTGTAAAAGCCCCAATGTTCTAAAGTAGGGGTGAGTATAAAAATCAGTAGTCTTTTCCCAATGGCTTCCATATTAACTCTACAAGGATATAATAATTAGCTAAATTTATATAAAACATTTTATATAAAATGATTTTTGAAAATAGATATAACTAAATATAAACACTTCCCAAAATATATTATTACTACATATACACTATAGTCATGTGAAACAATTTTATAGAAAGATATACTCTATGTAAAAAATTATATTAATATGTAAAAAACTATCTTAAATAAAATATTTCAGAAAAATAAACCTAACACAAGAACAACTACCAAAAATGCATGCATTCTTACCACAGTTCCATACTCATGAATAGATTCTCATTGATATACCCAGTTGTCAAAAGAAAATTTGTTCCCATGTTCAATTTAACTTTTAGAAAAATGAACCTGGTCATATTTAAACCATTCCCAATAATAAAATATTATACAAAAACAATGATTTTTTAAAAACAAAATCCAATTTCAATCATTTTTACAATTTTATAATATAACACATATTTATTGAAAACATTCAAACCATCCAATTTAAAAACATTAATGAATTAAAAAACCCAGATATATTATTGAAATAATATAATTATTTAGAAAAAATATAATAACCATATTTTAGATATCCCCATTTAAAATAAAAAATACATTTTTTCCCATGAACTAGGGGTTTTCACAAAAAACCGCCAATTTTCATTATTTGTCACCACTCATCACTGAAGCGGTTTTAAAATTTGTACTGTGAAAAATAAATTTTTATCAATTAATAAATCTAAATGATTTAATTTCAAATCCAAGAATGGGATATGAGAATGAATCCACAATCCTTTCTCATTTTGACAAAATACTACAATAGGTGAAGAATGCTCAAAAATCTTGATCAAGATTCTAAGAAACTGCCGAAAGATATCCCCTATCTTGAAAAACAAGAGATGTAACAATATTTGGCATCAAAACTCTTAGATAAACCCACATGGGGTGTATATCGATGACAAAAGATGATATGATAAGTAGTTTTAAGAAACAATGTAGAAAACAATGAAGAAAGGTAACTTGCTACATGAATCATCCTTGAATTCGCCAAAGAATGTGTTCGGATGACTTTTAGATCGATGGGAGAACCTCCTTTGGAATTTGATGTTGAAAAAATTCATGTTAGGTTTGATTTGGTTTCAAATATATCAAATATTTTTCCAACCCAAATTAGATCCACCAAGATAAGGATTTAGTTTTTCCCTTGCATGGTTTGGACACGCAGTTTGGTCAAACCATGAGCTGACCAGGAACACCATTTTTAACAAAAACCCTAAAGATGTACTCCAAATCTCCCCCATAATCTCACATAACTTTTCAACATATGATAATTATTAGGTAAGGGTCACTTACCAAAAAACATGGGTTCTACATTTATGGTTTGTGCCTTATATATTTTATCAATATTTAGTTTTTATAATTTTACTGGTTATAATAGTGCTATTAAAATGACCTTGAAATATTTCAACATATGGAAAATTTAAATTGTAAAATCTTTTGATGATTACATTGTAACTTCATCTCAAATAAGTATTTTCATAATGTATTTTTTTGGGAAATAAGGAAGATGTAGTGGGAATAAATTTAGTAGAATATATCCATCCAAATCAGTATCCCTCGATAGTAATAATCAGAACATAATAATATGTTATAGTTAAGAAAAAGTTGACATAAACAATAAATGGTGGTGGTTTCCATGCTCTAGAGGAATCCAATCTACTAAAAAAGAATATGTCTTTTCTAGATAATGTGATTACGTAACATCACCCATCACTCAGTGGATCATCTAATACGATGCTTTCTTAATTATGAGTCAATTCATGGGAAAGGATAATTGATTTCATTGGATGGTCAAAACATATAAAGGTAACCCTTTTCATTAATAATTTAGAAGGTGAAGATGATCAATGGTAGTCTTTTTTTAAGAATTCTAGGGAGAAATATGACCATGATTTCATATAAGGGGAAACCATTAATGAAATTTTCCATTAAAAGAAGTTCTATAAATATGTTCAGATTGTGGTAGTGAAAAAATGACTGAAATTAGGGAAATAATTTGATGATTATATGGATTCATATAATGAAAACATCCAAATATTGGCTTTGTATGTGCCAAAATTTACTTGATACATAGATATTAAAATCAATATATTTTAATTAGGTGTAATACCATGATTAAAATGAGAATTGGATGAATGATAGAGTAATATTCATAATAATGTTGTTCCTTATGATGAGAAACATGAGATTGATTTTATTTACAATTATGTACCATTTTATGATAAATGTATAAAATTGTAATTTTAGGAGTTAATGGAGAATAATCTAACTAAATATTATTTATTTAATCCCAAAACATCTTCTATTTGTGGTAAAATAAATTTTGGGGAATGTATTTCATTGTTTGTAAAGTGTTTCTAATGTCGTATGTTTGGTCACAAGGATCATGATTACAATAATAATGTAATGAACAATATATTAATGAGATGACCTACAAAAAGTCTATAGTGGTATGTTTTGATTGTAATCATTTTGTAAAATTACTACTCTATGTGTCATTTTTACTTACATAGGAGGGACATATTTATTATTAGAAGAAAAATTGGTGGAAATTTTTTTATAACTTTATTTTTGTTGTTGATTCATCTAGTGAAGTGATGATAGCTGTAATGAACATGGATTTTGTGGATGTTTAAACATATTTTCTTGATTTTGGACAATCCTTATAAGGTTTTATATTATTTTATTATAATGTGATCAGGATCTTTTGAGAGATTTTTGTTTTGGGACTATGTTTAAGTAACTATTTAAATTAACGGGAATTATGGATTTACTTTTGGTCATGAGTTTTATGATATAGATAAAAATTATGTTTTCGTATAGAAAATGATTAATGTTATTTTTTGGAATAATACTCATATTTCAGGGAATATTATGATAATAACAATGTACTAATAAAATATAAGTATATCAAGTATATATATTGTTATCTATTCATAGAAACAAATTATTTATTCAACTGTAACAGATAAAATATGAAAAAAATTTAAATTATAGCATATTTATTTTTTAATGAATCATTTGACATTTAAATCATCAATAATAGTTTGTTTGGATTCCACAAACATTCCACAAATCATAAAATTTCTCTTTGATCAATGTGCTCAATCGCATTCTATAATTATTTCTTATTTCAATCTATTCGCACCTATGTTATCCTATTTAGAAAATTAGAATGTTTTGTTCCATGTGATAATATTTCATTCATTTATTTCTAATTAATTTTTTTTATTAACCATTTATGATGTGTATTTTCATGAAGTAATTCATAAAATGTTTATCTAGTGATAACCAATAATATTTTTGTGGTCGGAATTCATTTCACGGGGGGTAGGATGTGACATCATAAGGATTTAAGAAATATATTATTTCATTTTAATTTGATTTTATTATTATATTTTGTTATATGTAATAATGTTTTTTTATGTTACATGAAATTCCAGTTTTAAATTTTGTTAAACACAACACAATGTTTATCTATCATTACATTCAAAATTGGGTTACATCGATAACATGTGATACATTCAACACCATGTTTTTCTAGAAATAAATAAACTATTAATATTTTTTATTTCACCATGAAATAAAAATTTTGGATATATATTTAATTAATGGAATTTTGAAAACACATGGAGTAATTCACTAGTTACCAATTAATTAGAGATAAATATAAATAACAATTAATTGTAAAGTAAATTATTTTATAAAAAATATTTTATTGCGCCCAAGACCATTTATGAAAATAAAAAATAATATGTTATAATCTTAATGAATTTTATATTTTATAAAATATTTTTACATTGATGCAATTTGTTATAATGGGATTTGATAAGAACAAATCCAATTTTATCAAATATTAATATATATAATTCAACAAGTTGTTTTTTCCTCCATTAAATAGATGAATTATTTTAAAACTATATTTCAAAATTTCTATAAATTGAAAATTTTGAAATAAACTATTATTTTGAAATAATAATTTCAAAAAAATATTAGGGGGAACTTTTTTGTCTTCATAAAAAGTTTCATCTTTTTATGATTAATGAAAATTATAGAATTTTCATTGACAATAGCATTTTATGTAAATATATTATAATGATTAATTAGATATATAGTTACATATGAAATATAATATATATATATATATATATATATAATATTTAGGTTATTTGGATCAATTCCGAAATTTAATTGGATATAAACACTTTTTATAGCATTTAATCAGTTCACATTAAAAAAAATTCTCTCATCTCATATGTGAGATTAATTTTAGATTAAAATTATCTAATAATATTATTTGAAACTATAAATTTTTTCTATTTATATGGATTTTTTTGATTTATAATTTATACTAAGATGCACATTCATTCTGAAAATAATATTACTGAATGTGATAAAAAAATTAATTATAGTGATTAACTTACAAACGTGTTTACTTTGTGTTTAATCATAAATAAAAATGTGTAGAATTTACACAACACTTGTAAAAACCTATTGGATGGAAAAATTTAGTCCATTAGATATATGATATATAATTTGGATCATTTTTATTTGATAATGAGGTATGTGAGGCCCCCTGGAGTGTTTATTTTTTTATTTATAAGAATGACACTTCTTCTCCACTAAAAATGGGTATTCATTATCCCCACTTATTCACACCATCCAGTCATTTTTGATAGATAAAAACCTAAAAAAATACCATCCCAACATTCCAAATATCATTCTATAAGCCTCAATATGGGTAAAATTAGCACCAAATAATTTCATTGGTGTAGTGTGAAATATGTTTTAGGATGAAGAGGTAACATTCATCAACATGCAGTATTTTTTATTCCATCTCCACACCCTCAAAATATTTTTATTATAGAAATATAAAATTACCTATTTATACCAAATAAAATTAGATGTTGTTATGTTTTTCTAATTAACTAAAAAATGAATAAATTCAATCAAATGGGTTACAAAATTATCATTTATATGTGTGGCAGTCTACCGCATCGTGAAATGATGTTGTTAGTTTTTCCATTACCACCAACCATGGTTGCGAATAAACATAATTAAATAGATTATATATACGAAAATTTTATCATAATAATATCACATGGTTTAATATATCATAAAAATAATTTTTACATTCCATACCATAGTGCATATAATAACATCCCTAGTGTGTACATTAGACTACCGCCATACGAATCAATGTAAAAAAAATCACTCCAGTTTTACACAATTTCTAATAATTGTATATATAATTAATATATATTGCATTAAATAAATAATTATTATATTCATGACATTATTATATTTTTTAGGATACAATATAACATTCTCTAAATTACCTTATCAAACACTAAAATTGTGATAACTTCGTTAGTGGATGTGTAGACTACTAACTTCTCAATGTGATGTTATTTTTATTTTTTCACCCCACATAAAAATAATGATATATTAAACTATTTATATTTATTTTTACATGTTAATTATGATGTAATTTTCATTATATTACTACAAATTATACATACTCTATTTTAAAAATGATTATTTAATAATGGAGATATTACTCATTCGTACGTACAACCTATTGTCTCTATGATAGTATTGTTTGTTCATTTTTTTATTGAAATATTTCCAAAATAGTTATAAAATTATAATTTATTTATAAATAAGATTATTATTTAATGTTTAATATTTATTATATGTTTAAATAATGACCCGTTTCACAGATGTCGACCTACCAATGTTGTTTTTGACACAGAAAACATATATGGTAAAATTATCAGACATGAACGTAAATAACTATGAAAATTCAAATAGTACTGTATTATGTAAAATAAAAAAAATAATAAATATTATGAATTATCTCAGCCATGTGACTAAATATAATAATATTATTATTCGTTTTGTTAAAGACAATGATTATATGTTGGACTCAAAGAAATTTACATTGACTCAATCTTCATTTATTGAGTTGTGTCGTTATATAATGCCAATTTATTCTTTTATAACGTGTATATATAGAACATAGAATATTTATATGATGAATTTATATATTCTTATTATATTCATAGTTTTTAATGTAAATATTCAATGGGTTTTTCAAATCATGTGTTTACCATGTGATTAGGGACTCTTCCTTTAAAGAAATTCCTTTAAAATTTTCCATTAGAATCTTATTTTCTACAATTTATATGTTTTAAAATAATATTATATACACATAAAATATTTATAATATAAATTTTATAAATTATTTAGAAAGGTTTTAAAAATTAAAAATTTTATGTCTTTATAAAGAACGTTTTGGCAATTGACATAATGAATGTTATTTTATAAATATACTCAATAATAATTAGACATCATCCACTCTAAAAATAGTTTTATTTATGGATAAAATTTCATTACATAATTTTTGATTCAATAAAAATAATCTTTAATTTGGTTATTTTATAAATAAAATTCGGTTTGAAAAAAGAATATGTATTCTTATATTTAATATGGGATCTTAAAAGGGAATAGTATTTTTATAACCAAAATTGATTTTGTTATGAGTATAAAATAGTTTTTCATTAGATTTATAATGGAAAAATAAAAATTTAAAATGATTTATTCATGAAATGGTATTTCATAATTATACGATAGGATTCTTAAATTTCATTGGGTGTTCCCATTACATCTTAGCTGATGGGGAGCCTCAAATAAGATTGGGTGAACCCATTACATCATTGGTGGTGGGGTGTCTCGAATAGTGTTTTGTGGTCCAATTACAACACAAATGATGGGGTGGAACATATATTAAAGGGAGATCCAATTATAACATAAATTACGGGTGTTCTAAGATATATCTCTATTTCATTGGGTTATACTTCCTATCATAATTGGGAATAAAGTATGGTGTTACCAAAGTACTTTTCTCATTGATTTAATTAGGATCCAAATAAATAAGAGTATTTAATTGATTTTATTGGTTTTAATTTATTTCATTGATAAAATAGTTTTTTTCATTTTAATGTTAAATTTATTTATTTTATATCCTCAGTTAATTTTGGGGATTATATTAAATGTTATTTGAGTTTTAATGTTTTTAAAATATTAACAAATTTCATTCGTTTAGAATTTCATACTGAGATTTTGTGCTCACACCAAATTTTAAATTTAGTTAATCATGGAATTAAGGATGGTAAAGGAAATGCAAAAAAGTTATGTTGAATTTATTAGGGATTTTACAAGATAAAAAAACATGATTTATTTTAAAAAAATTATATTATTGTAAAATTCTATAGTATTTAGAAGTTCCTTCTTTTTATTTTATGGTTTCGTTATGTGTGAGTTAAGGCATAATTCTATAAAAAAAATAAATCTTGAAATATTATAAAATTTAATGGAATAAATTTTTGAAGTAAAAAATAATATTATTTAATTTCTATGGTTGATGCCTTATTTTAATAATAGTGGAATATTCAATTCATATTTTTAATATAAAAAAATTCATTCATATTTTTTCTTTAAAGTAAACAGTTATTCATCCATAAAATTACAAGAAAATAGATTTCAAACCATTTTTTATAAAATATGGATAAAAATGAAAATAATAAATCATAGTATAATATTAAATACATTATTGGTATTTTTCTAAAATCATTTTTATAGAAGAAAATAGGGTTTCAGTACTTAAAATGAAATAAATTCTATTTTACATAAATACATATTTTTTTCTCATTTGTACATAAATTGTGGAAAAGTAAAGGAAACCATTTATTATATAGAAATATAAAATGGAAATGAAAATTCTTTTTGTTCTTAAGATATATATCATTATATTTCATCCTAATAATCATAATCATAAATAATATGAATAAATAATGTGACCAAAACATATAACATTAAATACATTAATAAATTTTCAAATATATGCTTATGATGGAATATTATTTGACGGATATCCATATCCCATTAATTTTATTAATAATAATAAAAATATACCTTCATGGATATTATATTAACCACAATGAAATAAAATATTGGCATGTAAGTCCTATGTCCCATTAAACCAATTTGAGATGAGAATCTCTTACCTCAAGTATCGAATTTCTTCATAGACATTTTTTCATATTGTATAATAAATATTAGTTTATTATAAATCTCTATATAACCATAATAATATTTACCAAACCGTTAATTATATACTTATAACCATTTATCACTATTTTAATAACAATACCACATTAATATCATGTTAGAAGTAGTAACTAATTCGAAATTCTTGTATGTTTTGTTTTGGTAGTTTTAGTTTATTTACATTGATCATGGTACCACCATAGGAAAATTACTACCCATGATATTAATATCATATATATTATTTATTTATTTATTTCTAGTAATCCATTAAATTTAATGAATGATGATTAATTTCAATGTTCATGGAGAGAGTATGTTGTATGTATTCATGAAGGCTGTTTAAATTTTCTATATGGATGAAATGAGAAGATTTTAAATAATCTATCACATTTAAATAATCTATTTTATTTCATATATAACATAAATATTAATTTAATATAACATTTTTACTATCTATGTCAAAATAAAATGAAAATCATATCACATCCCTTTTAGGATGTGGTTGTCCACACATATGCAAAGGCAACATTATCATTTTCAAACGGATTTGAAGGTAAGAATATATATGTGATATTATATTTATGGAAGGATAATTATATCATATTTAAATATATATATATATATATATGTGTGTTTATATTAATTTCATCATTTCATCCATCCTGGAGAGGCGGTTATGGAAAAAAAATACATTGGTTATCGAGGGGGTAGTCCACCATACAGAGAGTCAATCAAAATTTTTACCCTATTTATGAAAAATACATATTGATATATGTTATTGAATTAACATAATAAAATATACTTTTATGGTTGACAGTTAATTGGTAATATAATTATTTTTTGATAATACATTATGATTTGGATGAAGAGATACTACCAAAATCATTATTAAGTATTCTACCTATTCTTTAGAGAACCTATTATGTTTTACAGGAAAAAAAATTGATAGGAGGGTTTCCTAATTAATATAATGAATCAATTAAGTGGGGATGGATGGAATAAACTGATTTTGTTATGTAATGGGAAATAATGTTCTCTACGTGTAAAATAGAGAGGAGAGTGGATGCCATTTTATATGTTGCGGACGAGGCACAAATGGATATTTTTATATGAAATGGTTATAGCCCCATATTCTCAAATCCATAAGGATCTATAAATTATCATTTACTAATTTTATAAGATATAAGGTAAAAAAAATTCCAATAAATATGAATTGGAAAACTTTTGTGTTCATTTTATCACATATCTTTTCAGTTTAACTCTCTTAGGTAAATATGTTTTAATCATATATACGATAATTAATTATTAAATTTAGGCCTATTTTCATCAAAATAAAAATTATAAATTATCATATAATTTTATATATACTAATTATAAATATAAATTATATTTTTTCAAATTTATTTAAGAAAAATTAATAATATAATTTTAATGAAAAGTAGAAAATGATAAAAAAAAATAGGTCTTCATAGGGAAATGATTCACATGTACATGAAATTTTAATAAAATATAACGACATTATTTTAATATGAATGACCTAAATATTATTAAATATGATAACACTAAACTAATCTAACTCTTTGAAAATTTAAAAAAATTGGAACTTTCTAAATGCTTTAAACGAAGAGGTAGTTTTCAATAAAAACGTTATTTTTCACCATTCATTAAAAATATAATCATTTTAAAAAATTATCAAAACATTTATTGTAATATAATTTTTAAATTTTGATTCCAAAAATTATATTTAGTGTATAAAATAAATTATATATATATATATATATTATTTTTATTTTTCATTCCCAAAATGAATTGAAAATAATTTTGGAGAAAACAATTATCTTCAATATATAAAACAACATTAAAAATTGATGTACATTTGTAAAAACTATATTTTAATTATCTAAAATGACTATTTTTTATTTTATTTTATTCATCAACTTACTTAAAAAATAATTTATTAGTTTTTAAAATAACTCCAAGAAAATAATATAAATAATATATTATTAATATTTTAAACATGTTGTTGTGTTTTCTGAAAGACATAAATAAAATAAATACATTTTTTATATTGGATTGGTAATCCTCAAGGTTTTAATTAGATAAATATATATAATATCTCCCATGTATTTTGGATGTTAAATTATAGATTCCTTGTGGTTTTATAATTCAATAATCCCATTTATAATTAGGAACCTTCCTACTACAAATTCATTTAAATTTTATTCAGTCATCAATTGACATGTTAATTGATCGTGGTTATATTAAAAAAAATTATAGTTCCACCATTACCTTGGTAAACTTATTAAATTAACAATTACATGACAAATAAATAATTTAAATGAATAAAAAGTCCTCCAAACATTGATAGACCCTAAGTAACCTTTTTCTGACCAACCAGGTTTGAAAAAACAAAAAGGGACCCTTATGTATCTATCATACTCCAAACCATAAAATGTAATTGTATCCCTTTAGTATATTATATATGAAATTTTACTACTATGGACAATTCGATTTCATATGACCATAAATTTAAATACATGAAATCCAATTATTCATTATAATGTAAGGAGGATTATTATTCAATGATATAAAAAAATGAGGAAAATTGTTATTTTAAAAAATATTTAATGATACAAGGTTCCCCATTATATGGAATTGAAAAACATTATTTTAGATTTTATTCATTAAATCATATTACCTTATTTAATGAATGTATTATCACTCTTTTGGTATCCCCTTGATTAGGGAGTATTTTGGGATACCTAAAGATGGAGAGAATTTTGTAGGTAAATTATATAATTTTCAGGGTTGTATATTTATTTAAATTAACATATTATTGTTTTAAATTTATAAATATCATAATATAATTTATTTTGGGATCTTTTTTGACCCAGGGGAATTTTATTGTCATGTTCAACAAATCATCATGCCCAATGAATTCACATCATAAACGAGATACAAGATTTGAATGCATTATTTTAATCATTTTGTTAATTGATTCGTATATTGAAAATTTTATACACCGTGAAATAGTTTCACAAAGCGTAGAGGTTAATAAGAGTAATATTTAATATGAGGGGATAAATTTTTTGATGTATCCTAAAATATTTAAATTCATTTTTTAAATGGTATTCACATAGATATTTTTTTTATTAAGGTTTTAACGATACTACATACCTAATTTATTTTCCATTTCTCAAAAAATATCTTTTCTCAAACCCATGGTGGTATCCATAGTGATTTTTATGAACTCCTCTCTTCTTGGAAAGTTTATTTTAAAGAATTATCATTGTTGTGGTTTAACTAGGACTCTCCTAGTATGTGATCATTATTCTTCTTTGTTTTCAATGGTCATAACAACACCATCGTGTTATGTTTTATTAGTTGTTACTATTATATTGATGATTTATTTTGATTCATTCTATATATATTGTGAGGTATTCCCTTAGAGGATGATATGTATATTGGTTGTGGTGCATCCTGTGAGTTTCTTGATGGTCTCTGTAATTTATTTGGGATTATTTATATTGTTGGACTCCATTGTTGGAATGAGGGATCTGGGTTTGATGGAGTTTATTTTGTATACATTACATGTTTAATAAAAATTATTTCAATTATTTTATATAATGAGTTATATATTATTTGTCATTATTTATTTCTTTCGGTGGAAATTGTTTTTTTCAAAAAAGGTGTTTTCTCATTGCTTAGTTACAATAAATGATATTTTGACCAAATTGTGAAATGTGTTTTTGAAATGGTTTTTATATAAATTTTTCTGATAAAAATGTTTGGAAAATTTATCACATGGGAAGCCTTGTTTATTTCTATTAATGGTTTAATAAAAGGCTTGATCCCATGATACTATCATGGGGTTCACTCATGGGTGTTCATTTTCAAACCTGACCCATTTTTATAGGGCCCTGTTAGAAATTTAAGAAGGGTCAATTGTGGGGGTGTTCCTCTACTCTCTAGATTTTATGCATATGTTTCGATCATTCTTGCACATTGTTGACTATATTTGGGTATGAGTTCCCTTTCTATCTAGAAAAGATGGGATCCTTGGTTCATTGTTACTTTTGATATTGATTTGTAATAATTTTAATTTTATATGATATTTGTTAAATTATATTATTTGGCCATATTGATATATGTGTTATGAAATGAATATTTTTTAAAAATGATTATTTTAAAATGTAGAAAATGGGAATTATTCGCCATGATTTTTTTATAAAAACTATTTAACCAATTATCAAGCCGTTTTTCTTTAAATTTGAGAATTTTTATATTTTCTGTTTTGGGACTTGATAAGGAACAACTATGTGGGATCTTTTTATACTATATTATCAAAAAGTATGGTTTCCCCTTTATAGGTACTTATATCTTGTTATTTATTTTGATGGATGGAAAGGAAAGATTATATATCTATGTGGTGGGGATTCTATTATCTTTTTATGGCCATCTAGTGGTGATATTGTATGATTTTTTCTCCAATATCATATGGAGTAGTTGTTTTATTTTTATCCTTCCATTGTTTTTTGGTTTAAATCATGGATATTGTTTAGTTACTATTTAGTTTTATTGATCATGTAGTTCCATTTTTTAATGGAATTTATTCCTTTTTAACTCTCCCTGTATTTCATTAGGCAATATGTATATATATATATGTGTGTGTGTGTGTGTGTGTAATGTTTTCAACTTCATGTTGTGTGAATTTTTTTCCTAAATTTTTTATAGATTTTTTGATGCTAGTATCAAGACCATGGGGTTTGATATTTCCATTCATGAATATGGTGGTTCATATCGAGTTCCAATTTGTGAGGGAATCCTGGTTAGGTTAATCAATGTTTCTTATTAGAACTATTTTCATGGTTAGTTTTGTGGAGTTGGTTGATTGTCTATAGGAATTATCGGACATGATAGGTGCATTTTAGTGATTTCATGATGAGGAGATACTATGATAAGACTCAATATACATGGAAGGTTCAGATGTCAGTCCACTATATTGAGTTCTTGATCATATTGTCATTTTATTATTACTTTTTTCTTGTTTTAAGAGAAATTATATAATTTTATAATTGTTCTATATGTTATGGGTATCAGATTATGCCTTTAATATTTCTTATATATTATCCTCAAAAGGCACAAATATTTTCTCCTAATGTGAACCTTCCTGTCGATTAAAATCATATAGAAATTATCAAATTGTATTTTTTTTACCAAACAGAACAAAAAATCTTGAAAAATATTTTTGAAATATTACTAGGATTTCATGTAGATAGTGATAAATCATTGGAGTTTTTAAATGAGAATACACAATCTAGTAAGGGTATTAATTCCCCTCAAGAGGTGGAGTTTCTATTGAAATGTTTTTCATATCATTGAATTTCTCTATAAAACTAATAATATCAATGTAAATTGTGTGGATTTCATGTGTGATGGTCTGTACATGTGATGGTTGGATTTCATTCTATAGATATATATAAATGTGTTCATGGATTGGATGGGGTTCAAGAAAGACTACTTTCATCAGTTATGTTCACAGTCGATAATAATGGGGAATTCGTTGAATTTCATTTGCTTGAGGTAGGGAGATATTTTAATGTCATTATACATAAATCTATTTATGGATCTTGTTCACTTTTCTCCATAGGTGGTATAAAATGACAACAAGATTGTTCATATGTACCTAGGGGTTTTACCACTATATATCTGATCACATGTATTTATAATCAATAATTAATCCTCTAATGAGATAGTGTATTGGGAAATTATTATAGTGATGAATATTGAATATAAGGTATGTTATTCTTCTTTTATCAGGCACTGAGTTATATATTCAGATTATAATAGGTTTGGAAGAGGAACTATAATAGTCATCTCAATGAGTGATTGGGGTATAAATTAGTATTGGAACTAATATACAACGTTATTTACAACAATTATTATATCCAAAACATGCTATAATTCTAGCGGGGTTGGGTAGACCTAAATTAAATTTTCAACACCTTCTTCGATGTGAGCCAGTTTTGGTAACAATGGTGATCTAGAATGAATCTTTCAAACTAATCCTAAAACATGTTATGGTCATGTATCATCATCTCTAAAGGTAGTTATAGAATATAATATATATATATTTATAGAAGGACTCCATTATTATTCTTCAACATTGATTTACCTTCATGGAGTGGATGATTTTCTATTTGAGGTTGAGGTGAGTCCTGTAATAGTGATAGTTACCATATTTATTTCATATTATGTAGTGACTAGATTATTTTATAAAGTTTACTGTCAGTACATTAAATATTATCCTTTTTTGATATCATTAATTATCAAATGGATAACATTTATTTATAATAGAGATAATTACACCTCTTGGTTAGAGGAAATGGGATGGGTTTTAGAGTCATTCTAGTTCACTATTGATAGAAAAATCAGAGTTAATCTTGGATATTCAAATTATTGATCATGACCTTTTTTACATCATCATCCTGATGGAAATGATTATCATTAATCATGGTGTGGTTGTTTTTTATTGATTTCAAGGAACTGTTCACGTTGCCTATGTGTTCATATGGTTGTTTTAGTGATATAGGTATCTATGGGTTGGTTATTAAAGAACATCATTCTCAATGATTTTTAGTTTATTTATACTATTACATTATATATAAATGATACTTTTTGTTTAATTTATCTTCCCCCCACATTTTATGAAATTCAAAATGGTTTCCCATATAACATTTCTAGTATTTCTACTGAGGTAGATGTTTCTATTGACTGAGTGATAAGAAAAAAACTGATCTCTATACCCTATTATTGTATGGAACCAGGGGATATGGAATAGTATATGATTTAGTTCAATGCTCTCATGAAAAAACGTTTCGTTCTCAATATTGTTTTTCCTTGGGAATACACACTTTAATATTAGAAAAATGCGTATAATTATCTCCAATTATGAGTGGATTATTGAAAGATAATCTAGTGAAAATTTAATAATTTTTATCCTTTACACATTATGGATGATTTTTTGGACCCTTTTAATAGGGTATAAGTGGTTATAAATGAATGTTATTGAGTCATGTTATAATCAATTAATTGTTTTAGATTGTCTTACAATTAAAACAGATTTTATGAGAATGTTGGGATATTAAAAATACCATTAAATCCAATTTTATCTGAAAAATATAATTTAGTATTCTAGGATTTGTTAATTACATAATGGATTTTTTATGTTAAATTTTTTTGGAGTATTCATGAATGATATTTGGGATTATTCGACATTTAAGGGAAGGATATTTATTTGAGTAATTTTTACTGAAAATTCTATAGATATGCCAATTGTATTGAATGATTAAGAAATTAATATTCTAGATCAAAGTATTTTTGTACATGGGGAATGAGATTTATGGGAATGCATTATTTGTTGTTCTTGAGAAGTAAAATGTTTCCATGTCATGGGAAGAGACATGGAATGAATTTTATATTCGAAACATCATTAGAATTGTTGGATATTGCTGACAGTTCATCAATGATTTCACAAAATCGGAAAAACTATTTATTACTCCTACTATTTAAGTGGTTAAATTCATATAATATGAAATGTTTATGAGTAATTTCAATGATCTCAAATGAAATCTAACAACAGATCCCATTTTGATCTTACCTGAGCCTAGCAAGTGTTATGTGGTTTTATATGATTATTCTGCAACTAGTATGGGTTGTGATCTTGTGAAGGACGATCATTTTCTAGATTAGGTGACCACCCCACTTTGACTATATTAGATGAAATAAAGAACCCATTATATAATTATTTCCATAGTTACTCATAAACAGAACTATTAGTGGATCTTTCATTTTGGGGAGTGGTTAATGGTATATTTGAATAATAATTGTCTAAGATATATATTCTCTCCAAAAATAATAAATATCATAATGATAAAATGTGTGTAATACTTCTCAAAATATTAATTAAATATAATTTTCACACCCAAGTAATTTTAATGTTGTTGTAGAACCACTAATTTAAAATGTATCATCATAAAATTTTCTAAAATTGATTGAGGATATGAACATTATAGAGATGTGTGACCAGTTGCTCCTAGATTATCAAATTATTATTTTAGGTATTTTTTTAACTTTTATTAAGATGTCAACATCATTTAATGATTTTAAAATAGATTATCAACATCCTAATGATGACTTCACAAGAATTCAAGAGACACTATATGGTTTTTTGTCCATTTGGGTTAGTCTATCCCTTCAGATGTTATTCTCCAATTTGAGGATTAGTTTTCTATCCTATCATTATTGAGGAGGAAAAAAAAATTTCAACATTTCTTATTAATGGTTCATTCATCTAAACACTAAGAAGATTTATTATTATATGAAATAGGTAATCTGGTGGTCAAGTATATATTATGAAAATGAATATTATGTGTCCCACTAGTATACTTGTCTATCGATAAAAGAAGAGAATATAAAACCATATGGGTTACTCCATCCTTATCATATTCACATTTTTAAATTGGCCTAGGCTTCCATGGACATTGATTTTTGATTACCAAATACTGGATGTGAGAAGAATTATTTATGTATAGTGATTAAAAAATTTAAAATGTCATCAGAATTCATTCAAATAAAGGAACCAACTAGAATTACAGACCTAGGTAATATATATCTCAAGGAAAATTTTTGGACTAATGAGGTTCCCCATACAGTATTTTTCTAGTGGTATCCTTTAATCAAAACATTATTATGTAAGAGTCATGATGAATTGATTGGGCCTCAGGTCAGATTGACTATAGATCTATATCCAATGACAGACAACAAAACATTGAATATTATTTTTAACATAGATGATATGCTTTTTGACTAGATCTTTGACTTAAGTGGATCATGGGAAAACCATTAGGGACTATTTGGGTTTCATATTAACAACTATTATATTTTTTCCATAATTTTTTTAATGTTAAAGGATTTTTTAATAGGTAGGTTACCTATTTTCTTGAAAGATCTAGGTGATTACTCTCTTATAGAACATTGTCAAATTCTAAAGGTATTGGTGATGATTGAGGATATACATTGATGTATGGTTAGATCTAATATTCAATATAAATCGTATGCAGATCATCAATATTTTACATTGAAGATTCATGTTGAAAATCATGTTTTCTTAAATGAATTTCATATGTTGAGTAACCACTAAAATGGAAAATCGGTAATTATGGATCTGATATATGTTGGACCATTTGAGGTCACTAAGGATATTTTATGTATTCATTATAAATTTCAATTTCCATTCAGCTGATGAGAATTAAATATTTTCTCTATATATCACATCATTGGAAGAATTATCATGATTTTTTCATGTTTTTACATTAAAAAGATTGAGTTGTATCAAGGAATATATTTTTGTAGTGAAAATAATGTAGATCATTCAATCGAATGTAATGTATTATTTGGAAGTAGATCTTTTTTCTATTTCATGGTTAAATTATTTATATTCTCATGAAAATTAGGACCAGGATTCATTGGTGCAGGATTAGTGGTCTTACCTCTTTATAGAAATCATTCTTCCACATTAATTCTTAGGGAATTAATTTCTTATGGAATTGAGTTTATAAAATCTCATTACCTTCGTTGATGAATTTATTATATCTATATTCATTTCCCTTTATAGTTGTGTTTCTTTTTGGAAACAAAAGAATGTATATTATTTTATAGATAATTTTACACTACATTTAGAGATGTATTATTGTCTTAATAAATATAATCTTGGTATAAATGTAATAAATTTATAATCTTTAATATTTAATTTTGTATGATATTCAGTATTTTCTTACATGTTTCTATATTATTTCACTTTGAAATGATTCTGCATCATTAATGATTTATGGGATATGAATCTATTTCTCAATTGTCATCATGAACTAGTTAAATTTTTGAAAATTTTATATACTATAAAACGTGTTCTCATAATGTAATATACGATCATGGTATATTTTAATTCAACCCAATGTTTCTTCAGAATATCTTAAAAATCATGAAATCATCATCATGAATGAGTATAGTTTAATGATTTTATTTTTAATTTTGGGTTTTAGCCATACTGTAAATATTATTTATTTTTCATTCAGTATGAATGAACCTCTCTCCAATGTATAGAGAAATCATAGGTGATTTTGGGGATATAATCTTATTTTCGATCATTTTGTTTGAAGATTGATCTTTTGTTTTGTTTTGTTGTGTCTCTCTTCATGTCTGACATTTATACTTCATCATTTCTCATTCTCAAAATAGTGGTGCTATGTTATATTTTTTGATATATCAGAATTATTGTGTTTATTTTTCATGATCAATCCAAGATCAATTTGCTGAACTTCCTCTAATGTATGATTATATTGTTGAATGTGGTGTGGGTTTCATGTTTTGTGATTTTCATCAAAGTTTTCATTCTGTTATTTTTTGTCGGTGGATCACATTATGGCTATGTGTGACATTATATTTAGGTAGGTCATTCATTATATAACCAATGTTGGAGGAACTATATAACTAAATATTTATAAATTTTTATATAAATAAATTGGCATTATTGAATTGGTTTAGAGATGATTGTTTTTTGATACAAACATATCAAATATTTTCTGGAAAATTAATGTTTATTTTCAATGAATTTTGAAATCAGTTTGTGAAATAGTTTTCAATTAATGGTTTTGAAGAATATTTTTGGAAAATATAGCACATGGGATTACATGAATAATTAGGTTGGAGGTGAATTTATTGGGATTGTAAATTAATAATTTTGGGGGTTCACCCAAGGGTTTTTAATCTATTCTCTAATCCCATTTTTCTTATGACATTATATAACTATTGGGTGGTTCACACACTATTGTTTTTTATGCCCTATATATTTTATAATTATATCTAGAGACATTATTCACAACATTTTCAATGTTTTTTATGATTTTAATTTACACCCATAATAATAGTGATCCGTAGGGTGATGTTATATATGATTTTAGTATCTACTATTTTAGATTTGATATGATATTTGACAAATTCTTTTCATTGACTGTATATATATATATATTCATAGAATTTGTTTTTATTTTATTTTTTAAAAATTTAGAAAAGGGTATTTTTTCGATATTTTATATAAAACCCAGTTAACATATTATCAATATTTGTTTCCATTAATGTTTAGAATGATAAGAGTTTTTTATAAATCATTTATAAGGAAAACCGGTCTTCGAAACCACTAATCATGTAAAGCTCACACTATACCCACCTTTTCAGCGGTGCATTGAACATTTTTTTTCGATCGATGTGGGGAATTTCTTGGAACTAAATTGAGGAAGAGAGGCTTTTATCATCTTTTTATAGGTAACTATAGGTGAGATGATGTGATTCATCCCACACACTCTAATGGAGAATCATATTTGGTTTTGTTTTTTCCTTTTACATTTGACATGTATCTTGGATATTTATTGCTACTTTTATATTTCATTACATATTATGTTTCAGTTTTATATGAAATATATTATTTCTCTTAATTGTGTTGTTGTTCTGGTCATGTGTTTGTTTATAAGGGTATCTAGAATGGATTCCTCATACTATTCAAATGGATACAATGGGATTCCAAAATATGGTCCCAATCCTTGATAAAAAATACATACTACCATATTGAGTATAAATAAATTCAAAAACACCAAATTACAATTAAGGATATAGAACCAAAACACATAATTATGGAGACCCACATGTATATGATTTCAAAAAATACATTATATCAATTGATCAACATCACGACACCCATAACCAGTACTATTACATAGAATGGTTTCATAATCTTATATTAAATCTATAAGAATGGTCTATCCATTTACGTATGAAAATATTATGGGACAATTCAATCAATTATCCTCTCAAACATTAGTATTGAATACCCTAACTCTTTCTAACTCACCAGAGTGAAATTATTAATTTTGAATGAAATCGCAATCCAGTGATAACATGATAGGGGTAGAAAATTGTATTGTGAACTATGTATTTGGTATGATAAGGTTCAAGGATTAATAATTAAATCAAGTATGTAAGTGTGGAAATGATACCCAACATAATAATCATCCTTCATTAATACCTTTGTTTTATTTACTTTCTGCTCACCTTTCAGGGGGGTTATTTTTCTTCATGTCACCTATTTATTATAACTAAGATAAAATTTGTTCCTATATATGATGTATATTACTTCTAGTTCTTCAATTGTGATAGAATAAAATAGTTTCTAACTATATCTAGTTATGTGAAATTTTATTGGACTATCTATTGGGTGATAGATATGTGATGTTCGCATCCATTACACTTATTTTCTTCAATAAATTTATATAATTGTTCAATATATGAATTTAATATAGAGAACCAATGTGTATATATATGATATTGACATAATTATTTATTGTAGTCAGATGATGTATTATTAAAGAAATTATATGATTATTCATCATATGTATGTTATAAATAGTGAACACATGGGTTCACATACATATGTTTTATGGAGATAATGTTAGATCACTTCACACACTGAGTCAAAATTGTTATTTTCAAGAGGGACATTTTTACATTTAGTTATATATTAGATTATGAATAATTATATTAATTTTTTGATATAATAATGTGTATATCTTTTTTGGATGATTTAATAAGGATTATATTTTATGAATCCTAGAGAGTTTCACTAAAAGAGAATTTTTTGAATACATAAAATATGTTTTGGATTTTATTTCACAAATTATTATATGTAGTCTAAAACATAGGGAAAATAATGACCATGTTACAAAACTTAATCTGAAATACCTAGATAGATTTTTGGATCTGGTTTCAGAGGTTATTACATATGATACAATATATGGATGAATGATAGAAAGTATATAAGATCTTGTGAAAATGGGGAAATTATATAAATGGGTTTTAAATTCTCATTTTTTTGTAGATGTATGTTTTCACTATCAAATTGTATGATATAGGTACTTTACATGGTTTCAAATACAACATATCAAGTAATTTCAAATTCTTTTTCTATAAAATAGTATATTGTATGATATTATAATATTATATCCCTACACTGACCATATTAGATAGAACATTATGGTGATATCATAGTATTGTAAAATGTATAATTTATATCATATTAATGATATCTGGATAAAAATTAAAAATTAATGTTTTTATTTTTTCTTTGAATAACTCTCATTTATTATCAAAAAATTAATATATAATCAATAAAATCATTAGTATGATTCCTACTATAATTAATATTTTTAAACTAGTTAGTAACTATATAATTAAAAAAACATGTATTAAATATTTTAGCAAATTCCAGGAATCGTCTAGGTCCTCCTTTTTGTAAATATAATCAATATCATTTTCATTGTGATGTATAATATATTATTTGTATGAAACAGATTCCCTACACACCATATTTTATTCTCATTTTTCTTTGTATACTTATCGTAATATGGCACCATATAGGCAATAAGAGTCTATAAAAATCATTGGAAGACAAATTAACTCATGGATCTCCATGGTTGAATATGTACATTAGATACATCATGTTGGTCATCATCAAATGTGTGATAAAAATGGGATTCTCCGCATTCTTCAATAGAGGGTATTATTTCAATTTTTATTTCAAAAAATAAATGAACTATTTTATGGTATTATATATATTTATTTACTTTAAAAGGTTGTGTTTTATCAAAATATATATTTCTAAAATGTAATATTATGTAATTTATGGAACACTAAAGAATCTTATAAGAGGGTATAATAAGTTCCTATATTACTTTATCATTAAATTAGTGTTCTATTGTCACCCCTAGATATGGTAATAATCATAGATCACAGTATTCAATTCATCATTATATGAGGCTGCCAAAATTAGTGTAAAATATTATTGTAGATCATCAATATTTTTTAAGTCACCATTCATTATGTTTTTTATGATTCTTTAGTGGTAATGATTTTAAAATGATGATTGAAGATAGTTTTTTAGTTTTAGAGAAAGATAACTCAATAATAACAAAATTTACAAAACAAACATGTTCAAAAAATATAATCTATCAGAAAATATACAAAAACATGATAGAGTATATTTTACATTTAAAATGATATATCCTATAATGTAAATGTATTTAGACACACAGAAATCCATGTGGAGGAACTCGAATATTTGGATGTTCTATTTTATATTGTTAGAGGTGTAATATTATTAATGTTTATTAGCATTGTGTTGTTATTAATTAGTTTTTATTTTATAATAATTAATTATGTATTAACTAATTTATTTATAAAATATTAATTATAAAGAAGTAATTAATAATTTAAAACCTATTATTGATTTATAATTATTAGATAAGATTTTAAAATACCATTAATAGTGTAAAGTAGTTCTTCAATAAATGGTTTATCAACTCTTTTTAGAATAACTTTGATGTGATAAAATCATCTAAATTTTTTAGGAATTTTCAAAATATTATTTATTAATGACTCAATAAAAGATGAAAATGCCCCCAATGGAATATATTTAGGAATATTCACAACATTTTGGAGATGAAATGAAGAAAACACATGAGTGAATAATTTTAGATGTGTGGGGTTCAATGAACTAGATTTCAACCATATGTGGAAAATATTTCATATTTTTTATTAGGATACTCTTTTGAATTATATCTATTATATTTTTAATAAATAATATTCACTTTTAATGATTTTTAACATTTATGGAGTTTATAAAAATAATATAACATATACTATCCTATTGTTTTAATTAAATGGTGCATATGCATACAAAAATAGAGCCTTTGAGGCATACATTGAGAGATATAGGAAAAAAAATTTATTACATCATAAAATACCTAATAAAATATATTAGATGAGTAATAATAATTTATTTTAGTGGATATGGGGAGGACCTTATTGTTTGATCACGTCTCTAGGACATAATGGCGGAGGCAATCCACAACATTGGATATATATATATTATGTTAGTGGGAACTATAACCCAATTTAGATAATACGATTTCTGCGCCATTGATGGGGATAAATATTAACATTATAATCTTATATTTATTTCCAATCCAATGTTACAAAAATATTAATCAATTTATATTTGGAATGTTTGATTAAAGAGACAATAAGTGGGTATTCCTTGGTTATACACCATAATGAAGGAGTTACTAGTGTGATAACAGTAATTTGAGGAACATCCTGCTATATTTGATGTCATTATTTTAAAAATAACAATGGAAAAAAACTCAATTGTTTAGTTGCATAACATTAATTATGAGATATTGGAAAAATATTTTGAATGTGTTGGATAGAATGAGAAATACTTAAATACCGAAATGTATTTTTATTTTTTGAAAATTTATTCTAATATTTTGATTGATGAAGATGGTATGGAGATAATAGGATATATATTTCATAAAAAGAAAAATTATGTTGAAAAAAATCCCAAGATATATTTGAAAACTTTTAGAATTCAACAGTTGTTTTTGAATAACCAATAATATCATATTTCATTTTCTGACTGAACTAAATATTGAAAAAAATTCCTTGAAATTTATGGATGTGGTATTATGCATGAAATAATTAAAAAATTATATTTATATTAACAACACATAAAAATTGTTGATTTATCCAAAAATACACATTTCATAGTCATGATCTGTTTTCTCCTTAACATATATAACAGGGAATGTGATGTATCATGGAAGAAGGAACAACATGAATATAAGGGATACCCTATAATTAATGGTATAGATTTTATTGATAATTATATTCCAGTCAAAAAGCATAAAATGTTATAGACCATTATTCTAATATTTTGTTCCATGAATAAACATATTTCAAATGTTTATATGAAATTAATATTCTTATACAGTGATAAAGGGTTTGAGGTCTATATTAAATAACTAAAATCATAGATTAATGTAGTGACTTTTTTGGGTGTGGATGGTAAAGATTTAACTTTATGGTTTCTAATAGAAACCATGATCAATGAACTAAAATAAATAAAATTGATAATGGGAATTAAATTCATTAATTTAAATTTAAATTGAAATATATACGTCATTGAATAGGATAAAAAACCACTCATTGTGATGATGTACATTAATGAATTTTTATAGATATAAAACAGAAGAAACTTGTGAGGAATCATATTCTCAATTTTGGAAACACTTTGAGTTTATAATGATTTGTTAAATGACATTATTATTTGGATTTCATGTAACAAAAAATATTTTATTATATCTATCAAAACTACACTGTTCTCATGTGTTTTTCATGAATTTTAGATGAAAACTATAGATTGGTCTCAAAAACTATATATCATGGTACCAGGTTCTATAGTGATTGATGAGGGATAAGTGTAAATAATAGATTGTTAAAAATTAATATTATTGATTTACATGAAATAAAAAAACCAATACAATACATTGTATTTTTAATTTCAATTTGTCCATAATTACAAATAAATTATATATTTATTTTCATGTAATGGTATTGTAATTAATTTTACATATAATCAAAAGGAATATTTATTTACTAATTTATTATTAACAATAATGAATTTCATCCTCTGAGTGGTGTTTCCTTCTCTCCCCCTCTCATCATTGTGTTTTCCTCAGGGGTGATTAAAAGGGGGTAGATTTTGTGTATCTTATTTAGTGAATCTCCTACACCTCCCACTTTTACTTTAATCCCTATATAAACATTGCTCATTTTACCACGAATGTTCATATTTATCATTAGTGTTCTTTGTTTCAGCCTTTCAATGATGTATTATTTCATGATGGAGGATGGTGGCACTAATGAATGGTGTGATGTCAAAGCCCTTGGATACTCAAGCCATGAATCTCACACCACATTCCTCTGTGGCTATCTATGTCAGATCTCAAGAGTCTATTACATATACTTTTTGAGTTATGTGGTTCAATGTTTGATGGTTTTCTAGTCACCTGCAATTCAGATTCATCTTTCACTAATGATGTCTGGTTCTTATCTGAAATATTTCTATAAAGTACTTTGTCAAGTCGTTGATAAGGGTTTTCTTAGTTTTTCTTGTGAAATATTTATCTTTTGATTCTTATTTTTTGGTTTTTGATTTAAATATATGGTTTCCTATTATTATCATTTATTAACGTGCTATATCTCATTAGATTTTGGTTTCCATGATGATGGAAAATCATTCATGCCCTCAATCTGATCCACGCTCTTCTCGAAATCCACGACTCCACTTCACTTCTTTTAGTTAGAACATTGTAGTGATTTTTATGGTGTTTTAGGATGTGATATTTCTAATTTGTTGATGTCCTATGAGGTAGTTGTCATGAGGGATTCTTTTTCATCTTTGATTTCAGTTATTATATTCTTCATTTTCCTTCTGGTGCTTTTTCATTTGAATTTATTTGGATTTTTTGTGGGTTTTTTTATACACAATGATTGAGGTTTGATTTTTTGTTGGTGATTTTTATGTTCATCAATTATTATTCCTTAGATATTTGTCATATGATATGTATTGAGATGTTTTTAGAGTATATGATGATGACATGATGATTAGAGAGCTGTAGTGATGATTAAAACAATAGTTCATATAAAATATTAATCTGAAAGTGTAGGATTTAATAGGAAACCAATGTGATTCTAGGGATTTTCTTTAATGTGAAGAATCAAATGATTAAGCCTTTCATTTTATAAATTTTTTTTATGCTCTGAATTTATATTTCCAATGTATTTTGGTAACACCCCGAGATTTTATGAGATATATTATTTTTAATTTTTTGATGTCTTCAATTATACACTACACCAAGATTAGCTTTTACTATATGAAAAATCATATTAACTTGCAGTATACAATACACTATTCTTGGCTCGTGGACTTCATTTTTGGATTCAGAATATCGAAATTTTCCTAGGGTGAATTTTTGGTATTTTTCTGAAAACATTAAATTTTTGATGAATAGTGAAATACTGGGTTACTGTTTAAAAACCGACATTTTATTTAAATAATTATTTATTTTATTTAAATTTATTTTATGTAAAAATAGATACATAATACTTATATATGTTCAATTTAATTCATTGGAGTCATTTTATAATAATTTTAGAAATATAAAAATTGTTTTAAACTTTTCACTGTCTTTTACACACCTCCTAGGAGCATTTTCAATTGAATAAAAACATAATTTTACCGCTTCTGTGAGTTGAATTTTGAAAATCCAAGAGACACGGTTAATATCAAGGAGTAAAATGTTTTTCAATATGATAAGAGTAATTTTTGGTGAATAGTAACTTTTTATTTTTATTTACAAAATGATATTTTTATTACCCTAAAACATGTCCTAATATTATTGGATAAGATTAATTCGACCAAAAAAATATTAGGAATAAAATATTACCCTTTATTTCCACATCGATTAGACTAGGACAATTATTATTATTTTATTTAAAGAAGAGTTAAAAGAGTTAAAATCAATTTTTAATAACTCAAACTTTTTTAATATAAGGTTATACATATTATAAATTTGACTATAAATATTCATTATAAATTTAAAAATATTTCATAAATAATGGTATTTTATTTATAATTTTTAGACCTTATTTATTTTAATTTATTTATGACACAATGATGATGTAGTAATTACCTTATTAATGAAATATTAACATAATTGATGTTATAAATAACCAAATAAATGTAATTTGATACTTTTTATGAATCCCACAAATTTTATTGGTTAATATGACATTTTATAATTTATTTAATTAATTTTTTTTGAACTAATCATGATGTTATGTTTTTCACAAAATTAAATTACCAAATAGTGTCAAAATTGACATAAAATAGTTTTTAAGAAAAATATAATATTATTAATTGTTATTATTTTCCTAAAATTATAATTATAGAAAAAATGACATAGATAAGGTTATATATATTAATAATGAACCACTTGGGGTTCATTTGGCTTTTTACCATAAGTTTATTAACCATATAGTGTAAGAAAACAAGAAGACACGGTAAAAGTTATATTATTTAACTTAGAGTTAGATCTAAATTATAAGGTTACAATAGTTACCTAAACATGTCTAAAACCTATTGGTTGAGATAATTTCTACCCATACCCAATTTATATTCTAAATAAATTAATTTGGAAGTATTATAAACCCAATATGACATTATTATAAAATATTATTTTATGTTTTTCCTAAGGTGCTCCTCTCCTCCCTTATAAAAGGGAACCTCCTCCCTCTTCTCATTACAAAATTTTGAGCATTAAAGCTCGGAAAAACCATGACTATTTCCCTTATAAACTTACCTAGAAACATTATAGAGGTTTTTGTCTCCTCAAAAGACCAACTCTAGTGCCTTAAGAGGAAGCTTAAAAAAGGTGCGTCGAAGAAGAGGTAATCTCTTCTACCGATTCTTTGAAGTTTTCTTTCTTTTTCAAATTCTTCTTCTCTAGTTGCTTCATTATAAAGTAATAACCTCAGTATCAATAATATAATGATATTTTATTATAAATATTAAAAAACCTCATTTCACTTTCTATCCATCCTACGGGGAATGAAATTACCGCATGTGCATACGTACAGAATACCGTCTCCACGCCATGGTGTAATCTGTTTTTCCACCACCACCTTACTTGGATGGGTATAATGGTGTAAACAATAACTATATATAGTTATTAAAACTTCATACTTATTCTGAGATATTATATCATCCACTCAAATTCAATTCAATAATTATGGGAATGATATCATTGCTCGTGCGTACGTACAGATTACCGTCTCCACGACGTGATGAGATTCATTCTCCATGTTAACCATTCAAGAATGATTATAATGTGTATATAATGAATAATAATGAAATATATGAAATTATAATACTAATGGATTTATTTATATATATATTTAATCTACTTACTTCCCATCAAATAAATATGTAAAGGAAAACAACATTCACGTGTACGTACGGCCTACCGTCTCCATGAACGGTGTATTTAATTTCATTTATCTATTAGATATATATATATACTCAATATATATGATATATAAATCATGATTTACATTCTTCATGTTTGTAAATCATGATATAAGTAATAATAATAACATGAACAACAAGTCCAAACACGTACGATAAATAAAATGATTTTACCCAAAACGCTAGTTTATCATTGAATTTACAAAAGAATGGGCAATATAAATTCATAAGTGAACCATATATTGTAACACCCCAAGTAAATAAAGAATTTGACATTTTTATATTTATCCATATTTATGAATAAAATTTTAATATTAATTTAAAGGGAACACTATTCTTGATGGCGTACCCAATACGCAACAACGAGTTTCTTGAAAATCTTAAGTTGCACTCTAATAATAAAATATTATTATTTTAAATGGTAGTTAACTCCTTGCCATTGTAATGGAGGGAATGAAAATAACTAACTAAAAAATGATTATATATGTTTGTAAAATATTTTTACTTTAATCCAATAAATTTTAGAGGCTTAAAATGCGAATGCATCCAAATTTAAGCGTTAATATTCTAATATTACTTATAAGGTTGATTAACCGCCTTTTGATGGCGAACCCTTTTTAAATCCACATTTTGACAATTTTATATTTTATATTGGGACAAATAAAATCCTTTTTTAGAATTGGTATATCAAAATTTACTTTGTGTAAATTTTTGGTATTTTTCGGATAAAGTTCATTTTTTAATGAATACTGAACAATGTTGTATTTTAATTCAAAAACTCTTTTTAATATAATTTATTTATATGATTTGATTAACTTTTGAATTTATTTTAAATTCCAATTATAATATATTTTTACCATTTAATCCAATAGTGGTCATTGGAATTAATTTCACCTTGAAATTGGACTTAAACTAGTGTCAATCTTTTGATATATATTGTTTCATAAAAACATGCTATTTGTTCTGACAACGGGAATTAATTATTAAATTAATTAATTCAAATTATATGTTTTGAATTTTTTAAAATATAAATCATTTTTGAATTCGAAATATCAAATATAGCTTAGGGTGAATGCTTGGTATTTTTCTGAAAAACTTCAATTTTTGATGAATAGTGAAACAACTAAGTGGTAGTTAAAAAAATGATTTTCCATTTAAATGAAACCTTACCACTTCTTATATTTGAATTTCAAAAATCCGACATACATGGTTGTCATTAAGATGTAAAATGTGGTTCAATGGGATTAAAATAATTTTTTGGTGAATAGTAAGTTTTATGTTTTATTAATCGCGATTAAAGGTAATTAGTGTAATTTAAGGTAATGATAATGTTAAAATAATATGAAATTACCTTGACACATATCATACCCTTATTGGATGAGTCATTTTCTACTAAGAAAATCCATGGGTCAACCTGGGGACCCCTTGGAGCCACTTTGGTAGGAAAATGACATTAATAACTTTTTATTTAAAGTTAAAATAAAAATGTCACAAACAAGTATAGTTTCACTAAAACTATTTTTACATGGGGTTATACAAGTCATATTTTTTACTATAAATATTAATTAGAAAGATAATAATATTTTCTACATCATGATATTTTTTTATAATTTTTAGAGATTAAATAAATTAATTTATTTATGACATCGTGATGATGCAGTGATTACCTCATAAATAAACGATTTAAATAAAATGAGAATATAGGGTAAAATATTAGTCTTACACTTGTCAAAAACCTATTGTATGGGTGGATTTAGAAACCTTATCACCTTATCCTCTAAATATATCAATTTGGGATCTTTAAAATGTGAAAATCATTTTAATATAAAGAAACATTTTATAACATTCTAAGAGTGCATCTCCTCTCCTTCTATAAAAGGTTCCCACCTCTACCTCTTTAAAAACACCTCTCAAGCCATTGGATTGGAAAAAATATGCTCATTGTATCTCTCCACATCCCTCTACTCATCCTAGAAGCCATCCCTTAGGCATAATGCTCTTAAAGAAACCCTTTTGGTTCAAACTAAGGGGAGTTACCTGATTTAAAGCTAAAGTATTCCCTAATGTTATTTTGTATTATTTTGACTCTCCAACCCCTAAACTATTTTTATTCATTTATTTTATATCAACAACAGTATATAAAATATACTAGGATTTTTTAATGAAAAATATTCTAGATACACTTACACACACCTCCGTCTAATGGTTAAAGAACATACTGTTTCTGGGGATGGCGAATTACTGCCTCACGAAACGATGATTGTTCTATCTTCATATAACACCTATCATGGTGGACATTTTGATGGAACTATTTTTTATATGATATATATTATATTTATTTCCTCTATGTTCTTCTGTATTTTATATTTAAAACATACCTTTATGCTTTTCATGTTGTGAAAATGCGATAATTTCATACGAGGAAGTGTGGACTACCGCCCCCTCAAGTGATGTGACTCGTTCTTGCAATACATGGAATTTATAAATAATGAGATTAATGATCATATGTGACCTATATAATAAATATATTATACTGGAATTATAATATATATATCTCTCAATTATTTTTAATACCATTAATATGATAAAGAAATGAAAGTAGCATTCATGCGTACGTATGGCCTACCGACTTCATGAACGGTGCATTTCATTGATTTTTTATCTCCAAATTTTAGGTAATAGTATAAAATGAATATTTACTGTATATATATGATATTTAAATCATTAATACTATTCTGGAGATGATTTAATTATAACTACATGGACACTCATTTTCAAACAAGTTCATTTTTGACTCATGTACCAAACATCGACAAAAACGTCTGATATGAACTCACATTATTAACCAATTATTATAACATTATAATATGTGATATTAACTGAATAATAATATTTAAATGAGGTCCTTAAGCAATTATAAATTGACTAATTTTTATTATTCATGAATATAAAGAAACGAACATGAATAAGTCGGACTTTAGGTAAGGGATCTTACCTCTCTCTTTCTTTGAAGTAATCTTTTTTATGTAACATACTTTAAGCTCATCTTTGTTATGATGGGGGATGTTATTTTATATTCATATTTCTGTAAATTTTATGTTAATATGATGAGAGACCCTATTTGATCTCATAAATCCATTTTAGTAAGTTTTAAGTGGCGCCTTAGGCTGCCGTGATTTCGTAAGGGATTTTTCATCTCACTTTTATTCCCGTGAGATTTATGCTACATTTTCCACCATATCCTTTGAGTGGTGTATGTACTTCCCATTATTCTAATATTTTTGTAATATAATTTTTTTTATTAGTATTTACATCAATGTTTTATCAACCTTCTTTCATGGGGTGTACGTTTCGAAAGTTACCCAAATCGGTAAGGGAACCTTTCACCCTCCTCTTTTTAAAAGACTTATTTTGTTATATCATTTAATTTACACCTTTTTATGTTGGGATATGTTATTCTATATCCTTATTGATGTAAATTTTATTTCCAAGTGATGAGATACCATTTTCTCTCTCATCAACTCTTTTTCTGAATTTTAAAGTGACGTTGTTAGGCTGTTAATATTTTGCAAGGGAACTTCTTAACTCAATTTAACATCTTTGGGTTAAACTTGTACTTCTTGATTATGTAATGCTATGAATATGTGTCGATGAAATATTATTGTTTTACACTAAATATCCACTTATATTTGGTGTATTTATATTTTTACACATAATTATTTCATTTCATTATTCTTTCTCTATTGGCATGAACCTTGATTGGGATTACATATCAATTTCTTCTCATTGAGACATTTCTTAATGATATAAACGTTTATTCTTATATAAAGTGTATATACAGCCCCTTTGACTTTCCATATCCATATTATGTCTATACTAAAGTCATTTAAATGTTTTGAAAATGGCCTACATTCATGTGGCTTATAATTTAAATGTTTAAAATGGAAAATGACTCTTTTATTAAAACATTGTTTTAAATGGATTTAAAGATTTATTCTTTTAAACATTTATCGTCCATGTCCATGTTTTAAAAAATGGTTTTAATGATTTATTTATATGGACATGAATGTTTTAAAACCCTATCAAAAGATTCGAAGTGGTATGGGGAACATTGATTCGAAAATCTCTTTTAAATGTCTTCTTTTAATATTTTCAAAGTATAAAGGGATATTTCCCTCATAGAGTTGTAATGATTTTTTAGATGTTTTTAAATATGATAATATCATGATGTGATATCTTGTTATTGAAATATGGAAATTTTATGTTTTTTTATGCATGTTTTAAGTGTTATCATTATGTTCTGGTTCTTGGGAAATGTTTATGAAATCGGGTGGTTTTTTGATAAACTAAGGGCGGGTGAGCCCGATATAGCTCTCCAATGAATTGGGTAACGTGATGGAGCTAACGCTAAGGTTTCTCCAAAGAGATTTATGGAATATATTGCGATGGGTATTCCAAACGTAACCATGAGGGTCACTCCCTACGAATGAATGTTATAAATGCCTCATGTTACCTTTATTCCTTATGATTTCATTGATATATTCCTAAATCTCATGATCTAAAGAGGTATGTTAAAGTTCTTATGTCTTATGACTAAAGTATGATTTCATTGATTCGTATGTATACATGGACTAATGTTTTCTTTCCGTATTGTTATAACCCTTTCTAAGATTTTTATGCTCATCCCATGTATTTAAAATGTTTTCCATAGGACTTAAAGTGGAATACAGACAAGGATTGGATCAAGGAAATGTCATGATGTCTAAAACATGGAAGTATACATGACTCTTTTGTTCAAGAGTTTATATTTTGTGAAAAAAATTGAAATTGAGCAGATGTGTCTACCTTGTAATATATGAGATGTAATAGTTATGTCCTAATTATCTAAACCTATAAACCTGACAAGATCCTTAATGTGAATTATTCAATGTAATTCACTATTAAGTAATGCTATAATGTCGGGTCCTTATAGTTGGTATCAAAGGTCGGTTTAGATAACATTACAGGTTAGGGTATTCATTAAGCATAAGTGACATTACCATAATGGCTAGGATTTTAGACAAATTCATGGTTTTTAGATAAAGTGAATGAGTAAGTATATCATAGTGTTTATCTTCCTCATTAGTACATAATGATTTTTTTGATATACTCACACTGATATTTTTTTGGTTTTAGTAAATGGATGGATCAAGAAGGCACAAAAGTGACAATGACAAACTCTAGTGATTCTCGGATTAAGAGACTGGATGAAATGGTTGATTCAATGAGAAATCTCATGGTTATTCTAAACCCACTATCAGGAGTCATGATCAACCACTTGAACCTTGGTCAGTTATCTAGTCCATCATGTACGAGAGAACCAACTCGGTGTGGAAGTTCAGGTAATAATTATAAAGGTAACCATAAGGGTTTATATGATCCTTACATTTGAGGTAATTATGGGTTAGTATATGATGGAAGATGAAAGGCATGAGGTAAAATTAAGGGTAAATTATGTTATGATTATTTTTGAAGATTTTATCTCTTTTTGGAAAATGTTATAAGAATTATGTTCTCTTGGAAAAAGGACAACGCGTAGACCAGGTGACAACCTGTCACGTCGGACCAAGCTGCGGGAATCGAACCCACAACCAAAGTGCGACTGGTATTTATCACCTACCACGAGACTATGTGAAGTCCCTGATTAGTATGAAAATTTATTTTTAGTTAGATGATCTTATGAATGTAGAATAAGTTCATTTTAGTTTATCTATGAAAATGATAAACCTATCATGGAGAATATGGGATTAGGTTGATTATTTTTCAATATGATACTTTAAGAGCAACTGATGTTATTTAGAGATAAATGTTAATTTTACCTTGGAAGACTATGTGATTAAATACATTAAATATTTTTGTCTCAATCATAGTTAGGTTTACTTTGATGAATTTGATGGACAAATTTCTTATCAAATTATCTTTGTTGAACTTTGGGTTTTGTTGGACAAATTTTGGAGATTAAGAATAGATTTTTTTTATAAAGGATTATCCTTTTTGGGTATTATCTGATCTTGTACTAACCTTTTTGGTTTTGGCTTTCGTTAAGATCTAAAGACATGGAAAATATATAGTTCTCTTTTTTGTATTTGGTGATTCTCAAGAATTTGATTATAGTACTCTTAAGAAATCTCATAAAATTTGAAAGTCAACATGACATGTAAGTATGTTTCCTTATGATTTAGATAAGCTCGTAAATAAATTCCTCAATGAAAATTAACTTACAACTAAAATGTTGTCTGTTAACGTTTCCTACTGGGGAATCAAATACCGTTTAACCCATCACATGTAACACCCCAAGCTTCTACGGTACGTTTCCCTTCAAATAATGCAGTAGCGTGTGTTGTACGCAACCTCGAGTTCTAACACACACCACAACTAATTAAACTAGCCGTTGTGAATAGTAATACCTACTTTTTGAAATCATATATATTTTATATTTCAAAATGGACTTCATTTTTGGATTCAGAATATTGAAATTATCCTAGGGTGAAATTTTGGTACTTTTCGGATAACTTTTATATTTTGATGAATAGTGAAAATTACTAAATTTTAATTAAAATCAACTTTTTTAATCAAAATAATTAATATTGACAAATTATGAATTTGAGTGGTTTTAAAGTATATTTAGAATATATTTTTACCATTTAATTTAATGTTTGTCATTGGACATAATTTCACAATTAAACCAGACATAAACAAGTGTCAATCTTTTGATAGTTATTATCTCTTAAAAACACGCTTTTTATTTTAACAACGGGAATTAATTTTAAATTAATTTCTGCCACTTCTGTGTTTTTGAATTTGGAAAAATGGATTAAATATTTGGAATCAGGATGTCCAAATTATGTAAATAGGTAACTTTTATTTTTACACATTTTGAATAATTACTACGGTAAATATTTTATTTACCATGGTTAAAGGGTAAATCCGGTAAATAAGGGTTAAAAAATAATATTATAATAATACAGAATTACCTTAAAACATGTCCTAACCTTATTGGTGGACACATACCCGACCATGGGAATCCTTGGGTCGATTTGGGGACCCCTTAGAGCCACTTGTATGAGGTAGGGACACATTATATTAATAAAGTTAAAATAAAAATAAAAATGGCATAAGCTTACATCTTTTAGAAGAACAATTTTTACATAGGGTTATACATGTTGGATTTTCGATTATAAATATTCATTAGAAATCTAAAAAGATTTCCTACATAATGATATTTTATTTATAATTTTTAGACATCAAATAATTTAAATTATTAAAGACACAATAATGATGAAATGTTTACCTCATTAATAAATCATTTAAATAAATAAGATTATAATGATTAAAATATTATCTAAAACCTGTCCAATTCTTATTGGTTGATGTTATTTAGAAAATGAGTCATCTTATCTTCTACCTCAATGATTTTTGGACCATTATAAACCGAATATAATTATATTATAAAGTAATACTTTCACTCTTTCCTAAAGAGCCCCACCTCTCCCTTATAAAAGAAGACCACTTATACTCATTCCTCACACCTCTCAAGCCACTTAGCTCGGTCAAACTCTGCCCAAATACTCTCCCAACTTCCCTCACTACAACCTAGAGGCCTTAGTTTGATCATAAATCCAACCTAAGGATCCCTTTTGATCAAATCAAAAGGAAGAACCCGAAGAAGAGGTAATGTTTTCACCACCCCTTTTCAAGTTCCTTTCTTCTTCCACTTCATCTTTATTTGTTCTTACCTTTCTAAAATAATAACTCCAGTATCTCATATATACTGTGATGTTATTATAAATATGGTACAACCATATTCAGTATTCTATCCACCCTTTGAATAACATGTCACCATACGTGCGTACGTACGACTTACCGTCTCCACGTCGTGGTGTAATTGTTATTCAATATATTATTATTTGGATGGGTATAATAATGATGTGTAACTCATGTAAATAATAAATATAACATGTTAATTATTCTTTATATATGATATACCATCCATTTATATATTATTTTAATATCAAAAGAATGATATCGTCGCTCGTGCGTACGTACGGACTACCGTCTCCACGAACGCGATGAGATTCATTCTTCATCGTATCCATTAAAGTATAATTATCATTTGATGATTTAGAAATGATGTTTAAGGACTTGATATCATTCCGGATATGAATAAGATACAACAAACATGGCTTATGTAACAAAACATATAAAACAAAATTAGTAAGTTAACACCCAAAACGACGATAATTCTAAGATATTATTAACAAATCAATGTTAAAAGATCATATATGATATCATATTAATATATATGATTCTTGTATAATTTAATAACAATTATTTCACCATTATAAAGGAGGTTAACCTACCCCAACCAAGGAAAAGTACAAGGTAAGGTTTTATTTCGCAATCTCTTCATTATCCGAGGTTGTTTATACATAATTATCTACGGGGACCTCATTATCATCCACGTCCATGTTTCTTCAAAATGTATTTCAAAACATTTTTAATATTTAAAAGAATATGGGTTAAAGTCATTTATACCCTTGTTTTACTTTTTATAAGAGGTTTATAAGGGAATCATTCCGCCTTTTTCCAAACAAGGTGCTTTTTATCCTTTTCGACAGAATTAAGATAAGAATGTTTTTTTTAACTTATACGGCGGGTGCGGTTATTTTCCGCCGTTATAAAATCATCAAAGCTTCCCTTACAAGCTTATAATAATATATTCAAAGAAAATGTTTTATTTTATAAATATATTTCTCTTAAATGATTTCAAAATAGAAAGAGATATTTCTTTAAAAAGAGTTTTGATTTCATCTATGTCAACATCCTTTAATGGATTTTACGCTTATTTGAGGATGATATATTATGATATATTGTATTGAAGGTTTTGTTATATGTTTGACTGTGGATGTGCTATTTTTTTTATATACCATTCATGGTTTATGATGAAAGTATTGACATTTCATATGCTAGTTTTAATACGAATGTTTATGTTATGTTTAAACCTTTTCATATGGGAATGCATTGGACTTAATTTGTGACGGGTGGAGCCCGCTATAGCTCCTCGATGCATCGGTAGGTCTCATGAGACAAACTAGTGTCTTGGCACAAGGCCTTGGCAAAATCTTATTTGTAGTCTTGGCACGAGGCCTTGGCTATGTGGTTATGATAGTCTGGCATTATGCATTCCATCATTATGAAAGTGGTTATTGATATTAAATGTGATTATTCGATTAGTTGAATATCCATGTGAATAAGTAAATGGCATTATTTCATTTTATTTTTGCCATACTATGTTGAAGTTAAAGTTTAAAAGGCTTTTGTTTTAGTTATACATTGCCTTAAATGTTTATTCTTATTTATGAATGTTTCCGCTATATTGTTATCCTTACTGGGCATTTGAGCTCACCCCTTTTCTATGTTTTATTTTCCCAGGATGTGAAGAAGTAAATTATGAATGACTTGCAGGGATATTATGAGGTGTTAATAGTGTGGACTATGGAGACAATATGTTGTTGTAGTAGTTCCTTTTTATTTTGATGATGTAATGTAAAACTTATGAATATATCTAGTGTTTCCAAGGCTACTAAACCAATCGGTCTTTCGAGATTTGATCTTTCTTGTGATCATGCCAATGTTATGTAATTAATGCACCAACTCTGGGTAACTGGGGTCGGGGCGTTACAGTTGGTATCAGAGGAAGTTTAGTACAAACCTTGGAAGCTATATTTAGATAAACTCTGATTAGAGCACGTAGACCTAAGATGAACTTTGAGGATTAGTGTAGAAGAACTTCCTAGAATTTTGGTATTGTAGGGATTTTGTGAGTTTTCCGAGAAATACATCCCTGTCTAGATACGAGCAGGTAGAGGTGGCTCTGGCACAGATGTACCTAGGGGTAAAACCCGAAAACACCGCTTTGAGCTAGACTCGAACGGGAACTGGTGCACGACAACAGGCCTTGCTGCACTCTTTTGTTACGACACTCCCGGGGGATATGCTTAGGATAACTCTCATTTTCATTAAAAATCATTATGAAGGGTTTATGAGTATATAATTCCTCAAAGAAAACATTTTTATGATTATGGATTATATCCATAAATAGTTCAATTTATGATAAGTGTTTTATAAGTATGGGATTATGTATTTTGATTCATAAAATGATCTAGTTTATGCCATTTTTTAGAAATGGCGCCTAGTGGAAGAAATGGAAACCGTATCAATGCACGCACTCCATGTAGGGATTTCCCTCCTGCTCAAGATAATATAGTGGGGCTGGTGATGCAACTGGTGCCGATCAGCTAATCACCATACTGGGACAACTTACTCATGTTATGAATAATAACCTTACCCGTATGGAGCACCCTGATCCGCAGCGTGGAGGATCAATGTTAGATCGATTCATGAGGCAAAAACCACCAACGTTCAATGGGAGTACAAATACCTTAGTAGCTGAGCAATGGATAAATTCCCTAGAGAAAATATTTCAGGCTTTTGGGAGCAGTGAAAGGGAAAAAGTTATCATGGCAGTTTACCGCCTCACTGCAGATGCTGATCAATGGTGGTCATTGATTCAAAACATGAAGGAAGATGATGAAGTATCAAATATAAAATGGAGGGAGTTCAAAGATCTATTTTTAGAAAAATACTTCCCTCGCGACCATCGAGCAGATATGGAAAGGCAATTTCTAAGTCTGAGACAGAAGGAGGATGAGAATGTCGCAAAGTATGAGGCTAACTTTACAAGGTTAGCAAGGTACGCTGGTGATTATATACATAACCAAAGAAGTAAGATTGATCGTTTCTTTGATGGGTTAAAACCATTTCTCCATCGAGCATTAGTCTCACAATCCTTTTCATCGTACGAAGACATTGTCTCATGTGCTATCAAGACCGAAAGGAATTCTCTAAGTCTTATGACTTTAAAGCAAAGTAAGAGAAGAAGAGACCTACTGATCAATCTGGGAATGGAAATAAGGGGAAGAAGGGAAAGGCTGAATATCCATCCTGTGGTAAATGCGGGAAGAAACACCCTGGTACTTGCTTGAAGGGAATGGGAGTCTGTTACAAGTGTGGTGAAAAAGGCCACCAAGCTCGTGATTGCAAGGGGAAGAAGGAAGCTACCAACGTTCAGTGCTACAATTGCAGGGAGATGGGGCATTATGCAAATGAATGTCCTAAGCGTCAGGAGAACTTACCTCAGAAAAGGCCAAGTGATCAAGGCCAGGCTTATTCTATCACTACTGCTGAGGTAGAAGCTCTGAAAGACGTGGTGGCAGGTAATTTAATGGTTTCCTCAAGTTTAGCAAAGGCATTATTTGATTCTGGATCATCGCATTGTTTCATATCTTCCCAGTTTGCTAAGAAAATTAGATATTTCCAATTTGATTTAATAAGGGAGTTGTCAGTTAAAACTCCTAAGGGAATTATCATTGCAACAAAGTTTTGTGAATCAGTCCCCATTAGAGAACATAAATTTTCTTTATCTGCTGATCTCATCGTCATACTTATGATTGAGTTTGATATAATCCTCGGTATAGACTGGCTTTCAGACTATGATGCAAAGATTTATTTTAAGAAGAAAGAGGTTACGATTCTTGATGATAATGATAAGGAACACCTTATTTTTAGAGCAGAATCTTCACCACCTAATTCTTATTTAGATCGACCCCTAGTAGCTCAACTTAATTCAATTATTGGGGAGGAAGAGAATGAAATAACTGTCGGTGAGGAAATTAATGTTCAAATAGAGGATGTACCTGTTGAGAAAGAATTTGTAGATGTATTTCCGAAAGATTTACCTGGACATCCTCCAGAACGAGAAGTTGAGTTTTCCATTGATTTCATTCCTGGATCAAGGCCTATATCGAAGACCCCTTATAGAATGGCCACTGTAGAATTAGTCGAACTAAAGAAACAACTAGAGGAATTGAGTAATAAGGGATATATTCGCCCTAGTGTTTCTCCATGGGGAGCCCGTGTTCTTTTTGTTAAAAAGAAAGATGGATCTATGAGGTTATGTATTGACTACAGGGAGATCAATGCTATAACGAAAAAGAAAAAGTATCCCCTACCTCGTATTGATGATTTATTTGACCAACCGCATGGAGCTCAATACTTTTCAAAGATTGACCTTCGATCTGGATACCATTAGTTGTGTGTGAAGAAGGAAGACATTCCGAAGACAGCATTTCGAACCAGGTACGGGCATTACGAGTTTACTGTAATGCTGTTTGCATTGACTAATGCACCCTCTGTATTCATGGATCTGATGAATAGAGTTTTAAAGGAGTATCTCGATGAATTTGTGGTGGTATTTATTGATGATATCTTGGTATACTCCAAAACCTACGAAGATCATGAAAATCACTTGCGCATTATCTTGAAGACTCTGAGGAGGCATGAATTATATGGGAAGTTTAGCAAGTGTGAATTCTGGCTTCAGGATATTTCTTTTCTTGGCCATATTGTCTCTAAAGATGGAATCTCTGTTGATCCTTCTAAGACCAAGGAAATCCAAGAATGGCCAGCACCTATGAGTATAACTAAGGTACGTAGTTTTATTGGTTTGGCAGGTTATTATCGACATTTCGTCCATAATTTTTCCCGATTGGCTAACCCATTAACGAAGCTCGCACGTAAAGGGGTTAAATTTGTTTGGAAAAAAGAGTGTGAAGAATGTTTCGAAGAACTGAAGAGAAGATCTACCCCTGGAATGTCTAGCAAGACTATACATTAATGAAGTTTTGAGACTTCATGGAGTACCCCTATCGATTGTTTCTGATCGTGATCCCCGTTTTACTTCAAGATTTTGGAAAAGTCTTCAGAAATATCTGGATACTGAACTTCATTTGAGCACTGCTTACCACCCTCAGACAGATGGACAATCAGAATGGAATATTAAAACCCTAGAAGACATGTTGAGATCTTGCTCACTTGACTTTCAGGGTATGTGGGATCAATATTTACCACTGGTAGAATTTTCCTATAACAATAGCTTCCATTCGAGTATTCAGATGGCACCATATGAAGCGTTATACGGAAAGAGATGTCGTACACCAACCTGTTGGGATGAGGTTGGTGGAAGAAAACTTGTAGGCCCAGAACTGGTGGAGGAAACGGTGGAAAAGGTGAAGGTAATCCAAAATCACATCAAAGCAGCTCAAAGTAGGCAGAAGAGCTATGCCGATAATCGAAGGAAGGATTTGGAATTTCAAGTCGGTGATCTTGTTTTCCTGAAGGTATCTCCATGGAAGGGAGTCATACGTTTTGGTAAGAAAGGTAAATTGAGTCCCAGGTTCATCGGACCCTTCGAAATTCTAGAACGAATTGGGGTTGTAGCTTACCGATTGGCAATGCCGCCAAGTCTCTCTAAAGTTCATGATGTGTTCCACGTATCTCTGTTGAGGAAATACATGTCTGACCCAACGCATGTACTCACCTATGAAGAATTAGAACTGGAACCTGATCTGTCTTATTGAGAAGAGCCCGTCAGGATTCTTGATACAAGAGAACAAGTACTGAGAAACCGGACGACGCGTCTGGTAAAAGTTTTGTGGAGAAATCATAAGATGGAAGAGGCAACGTGGGAACCCGAGGAACTTATGATGAAGAACCACCCGAGTCTTTTCATGCGATAGTATTCTAGAAATTTCGAGGACGAAATTATTTGAAGGAGGGGGGAATGTAACACCCCAAGCTTCTACGGTACGTTTCCCTTCGAATAATGCGGTAGCGTGTGTTGTACGCAACCTCGAGTTCTAACACACACCACAACTAATTAAACTAGCCGTTGTGAATAGTAATACCTACTTTTTGAAATCATATATTTTTTATATTTAAAAATGGACTTCATTTTTGGATTGAGAATATTGAAATTAGCCTAGGGTGAAATTTTGGTACTTTTCGGATAACTTTTATATTTTGATGAATAGTGAAAATTACTAAATTTTAATTAAAATCAACTTTTTTAATCAAAATAATTAATATTGATAAATTATGAATTTGAGTGGTTTTAAAGTATATTTAGAATAGATTTTTACCATTTAATTTAATGTTTGTCATTGGACATAATTTCACAATTAAACCAGACATAAACAAGTGTCAATCTTTTGATAGTTATTATCTCTTAAAAACACGCTTTTTATTTTAACAACGGGAATTAATTTTAAATTAATTTCTGCCACTTATGTGTTTTGAATTAGGAAAAATGGATTACATATTTGGAATCAGGATGTCCAAATTATGTAAATAGGTAACTTTTATTTTTACACATTTTGAATAATTACTGCGGTAAATATTTTATTTACCATGGTTAAAGGGTAAATCCGGTAAATAAGGGTTATAAAATAATATTATAATAACACAAAATTACCCTAAAACGTGTCCTAACCTTATTGGTGGACACATACCCGACCATGGGCATCCTTGGGTCGATTTGGGGACCCCTTAGAGCCACTTGTATGTGGTAGGGACACATTATATTAATAAAGTTAAAATAAAAATAAAAATGGCATAAGCTTACATCTTTTAGAAGAACAATTTTTACATAGGGTTATACATGTTGGATTTTCGATTATAAATATTCATTAGAAAGCTAAAACGATTTCCTACATAATGATATTTTATTTATAATTTTTAGACATCAAATAATTTAAATTATTAATGACACAATAATGATGAAATATTTACCTCATTAATAAATCATTTAAATAAATAAGATTATAATGATTAAAATATTATCTAAACCCTGTCCAATTCTTATTGTTTGATGTTATTTAGAAACGGAGTCATCTTATCATCGACCTCAATGATTTTTGGACCATTATAAACCGAATATAATTATATTATAAAGTAATACTTTCACTCTTTCCTAAAGAGCCCATCCTCTCCCTTATAAAAGGAGACCACTTCTACTCATTCTTCACACCTCTCAATCCACTTGGCTCGGCCAAACTCTGCCCAAATACTCTCCCAACTTCCCTCACTACAACATAGAGGCATTAGTTTGATCATAAAGCCATCCTAAGGATCCCTTTTGATCAAATCAAAAGGAAGAACCTGAAGAAGAGGTAATGTTTTCACCACCCCTTTTCAAGTTCCTTTCTTCTTCCACTTCTTTTTTCTTTGTTCTTACCATTATAAAATAATAACTCCAGTATCTCACATATACTGTGATGTTATTATAAATATGGTACAACCATATTCAGTATTCTATCCACCCTTTGAATAACATGTCACCATACGTGCGTACGTACGGCTTACCGTCTCCACATCGTGGTGTAATTGTTATTCAATATATTATTATTTGGATGGGTATAATAATGATGTGTAACTCATGTAAATAATAAATATAACATGTTAATGATTCTGTATATATGATATACCATCCATTTATATATTATTTTAATATCAAAAGAATGATATTGTCGCTCGTGCGTACGTACGGACTACCGTCTCCACGAACGCGATGAGATTCATTCTCCATCGTATCCATTATAGTATAATTATCATTTGATGATTTAGAAATGATGTTTAAGGACTTGATATCATTCTGGATATGAATAAGATACAACAAACATGGCTTATGTAACAAAACATATAAAAGAAAATGAGTAAGTTAACACCCAAAACGACGATAATTCTAAGATATTATTAACAAATCAATGTTAAAAGATCATATATGATATCATATTAATATATATGATTCTTGTATAATTTAATAACAATTATTTCACCATTATACAGGAGGTTAACCTACCCCAACCAAGGAAAAGTACAAGGTAATGTTTTTTTTCGCAATCTCTTCATTATCCGAGGTTGTTTATACATAATTATCTACTGGGACCTCATTATCATCCACGTCCATGTTTCTTCAAAATGTATTTCAAAACATTTTTAATATTTAAAATAATATGGGTTAAAGTCATTTAAACCCTTGTTTGACTTTTTATAAGAGGTTTATAAGGGAATCTTTCCGTCGTTTTCCAAACAAGGTGCTTTTTAACCTTTTCGACAGAATTAAGATAAGAATGTTTTTTTTAACTTATACGGCGGGTGCGGTTATTTTCCGCCGTTATAAAATCGTCAAAGCTTCCCTTACAAGCTTATAAGAATATATTCAAAGAAAATGTTTTATTTTATAAATATATGTCTCTTAAATGATTTCAAAATAGAAAGAGATATTTCTTTAAAAAGAGTTTTGATTTCATCTATGTCAACATCCTTTAATGGATTTTATGCTTATTTGAGGATGATATATTATGATATATTGTATTGAAGGTTTTGTGATATGTTTGACTGTGGATGTGCTATTTTTTTTATATACCATTCATGTTTTATGGTGAAAGTATTGACATTTCGTATGCTAGTTTTAATACGAATGTTTATGTTATGTTTAAACCTTTTCATATGGGAATGCATTGGACTTAATATGTGACGGGTGGATCCCGCTATAGCTCCTCGATGCATCGGTAGGTCTCATGAGACAAACTTATGTCTTGGCACAAGGCCTTGGCAAAATCTTATTTGTAGTCTTGGAACGAGGCCTTGGCTATGTGGTTATGATAGTCTGGCATTATGCATTCCATCATTATGAAAGTGGTTATTGATATTGCATGTGATTATTCGATTAGTAGAATATCCATGTGAATAAGTAAATGGCATTATTTCATTTTATTTATGCCATACTATGTTGAAGTTAAAGTTTAAAAGGCTTTTGTTTTAGATATACATTGCCTTAAATGTTTATTCTTATTTATGAAAGTTTCCGCTATATTGTTATCTTTACTGGGCATTTGAGCTCACCCCATTTCTATGTTTTATTTTCCCAGGATGTGAAGAAGTAAATTATGAATGACTTTCAGGGATATTATGAGGGGTTAATAGTGTGGACTATGGAGACAATATGTTGTTGTAGTAGTTCCTTTTTATTTTGATGATGTAATGTAAAACTTATGAATATATCTAGTGTTTCCAAGGATACTAAACCAATCGGTCTTTCGAGATTTGATTTTTCTTGTGATCATGCCAATGTTATGTAATTAATGCACCGAATCTAGGTAACTGGGGTCGGGGCGTTACATCACATGTTTGTGATTTTCTGGTGGTTAAATTTCTCCTAAACATGTTTTCTATCACTCTTCCTTAGAACCTGACCCTTTGTTTTTTCTTCCATATCCATGTTTTCCTACATGTAATCCTAGTATGGGTTAACTTGGGTGACCTCTGTACTTCTTTTTCTTTCTTTTAATGTGATAGTTTTACAGACTCTTTTTCCGATTTGGGACTTTCAATGAAGATTTCGAACCCAATTTTAAAATTGCGAGGACGCAATTCCCAAAAGGGGGGAAGGATGTAACAACCCAGGTAAATTAAGAAAATGAAATTTTTATATTTATTCATATTTATGAATAAAATGTTAATATTAATTTAAAGGGAACACTATTCTTTATGGCGTACCCAATATGCGACAACGAGTTTCTTAGAAATCTTATGTTACACTCTAATAATAAAACAATATTATTTTAAATGGTAGTTGATGTCTATCCATTGTAATGGAAGGAATGAACAATACTAACTAAAAAATGATTATATATTTTTTTCAAATATTTTTACTTTTATCTAATAAATTTTAGAGGCTTAAAATGCGAATGAATCCAAATTTAAGCGTTAATATTCTAATATTCTTTAAAAGGTCGATTAACCGCCTTTTGATGGAGAACCCTTTTTAAATCCACTTTTTGACCATTTTATATATTATATTGGGTCAAATAAAATCCTTCTTTAGAATCGGGATATCAAAATTTTCTTTTTGTAAATATTATTGTATTTTTCTGATAAAGTTCAATTTTTTATGAATAGTGACAAATGTTGTATTTTAATTCAAAAACTCTTTTTTATCTAATTTATTTATATGATTAGATTATCTTTTGAATTTGTTTTAATTTCCAATTATATTATATTTTTACCATTTAATCCAATATTGGTCATCGGAATTAATTTCAACTTGAAACTGGACTTAAACTAGTGTCAATCTTTTGATATATACTGTTTCATAAAAACACGCTATTTGTTCTGACAATGGAAATTAATTATTAAATAGATTAATTCAACTTATATGTTTTCAATTTTTTAAAATAGACATCATTTTTTAATTTGGAATATCAAATATATCTTAGGGTGATTTTTTGGTATTTTTCTGAAAAACATCAATTTTTTGATAAATAGTGAAACCACTAAGTGGTAGGTAAAAAACCTGATTTTTCGTTTAAATGAAACTTTACCACTTCTATGATTTTAATTTCAAAAATCCGATATACATGGTTGTCATTAGGATGTAAAATGTGGTTCAATGGGATTAAAATAATTTTTTGGTGAATAATAACTTTTATGTTTTATTAATCGCGATTAAAGGTAATTAGTGTAATTTAAGATAAAGATAATGTTATAATAATATTAAATGACCTTGAAACATAAACTACCTTTATTGGATGAGTAATTTCCGACCAATACAATCCATGGTTCATCTTGGGGACCCCATGGAGCCACTTTGGTAGGAAAATGACATTAATAACTTTTTATTTAAAGTTAAAATAAAAATGTCACAAACATATATTGTTTCACTAAAACAATTTTCACATGGGGTTATACAATTCATATTTTTGACTATAAATATTCATTATAAATATATAAAGATTTCCTACATCATTATATATTTTTTAAAATTTTTAGACATTAAATAAATATATTTATTTATGACACCGTGATGATGCAGTGAGTACCTCATAAATTAATGATTTAAATAAAATGAGAAGATAGGGTAAAATATAAGTCATAAACTTGTCCCAAACCTATTGTATGGGTGTATTTAGAAACCTTATCACCTTATCCTCCAAATATATCAATGAGGGACCTTTAAAATCTGAAACTCATTTTAATATAAAGAAACATTTTATAACTTTCCAAGAGTTCCCCTCTTCTCCTCCTATAAAAATCCCCAATCTCTCCCTCTTTACAAACACCTCTCAAGCCATTGGCTCGGCCACACTCTACTCATTGTATCTCTCCACATCCATCTCCTCATCTTATAAGCCTTCCCTTAGGCAGAAATATCTTCAAGAAACCATTTTTGTTCAAACCAAGCGGAGTTACCCGATTTAAAGGTAAAGTCTTCCCTAATGTTCTTTTGTTTTATTTTTCTTCTCCAACCCCCTAAACAATTTTATTCATTTCATTTGTAACAACAGCAGTATATTAAATATACTAGGATGTTGTTATGAGAAATATTCGAGCTACACTTACAGACACCTCTGTCTAATGGTTAAATAACATATTGTTTCTGTGGATGGTTAATTACTGCATCACGAAACAATGATTGTTCTATCTTCTCCAACCACCTCTAATGGTGGCCATAATGATGGAAATATTTTTTATATGATATATATTATATTTTTTCCCTCTCTATGATTCAGTATTTTATATTTAAAACATACCATTATGCTTTTCATGTTGTGAAAATGCGATAATTTCTTACGAGGAAGTGTGGACTACTTCCCCCTCAAGTGTTGTGACACGTTCATGCAATACATGGAATGCATAAAGAATGAGATTAATGACCATAAGTGACTGATAGAAAAAATATATTATACTGGAATTATAATATATATACCTCTCATTTATTTTTAATTCCATTAATATGACAAAGAAATGAAAGTAGCGTTCATGCGTACGTACGGCCTACCGTCTCCATGACCGGTGCATTTCATTTATTTTTATCTCCAAATGTTATGGAATAGAATAAAATTAATATATACTACATATATATGATATTTAAATCATTAATACTATTCTGGAGATGATTTACTTATAACTACGTGGACAATCATTTTCAAACATGTTCATTTTTGACTCATGTACCAACCATCGCCAAAAACATCTGATATGAACTCATATTATCAACCAATTATTATAAAATTATAATATGTGATATGAACTGAATAATAATATTTAAATAAGGTCCTTAAGAAATTAGAAATTTACTAAATTCTATTATCCTGGAATATAAAGAAACGAACAAGAACAAGTAAGACTTGAGGTAAGCGATCCTACCTCTCTCTTCATTTTTAAGTACTCTTTTTTATGTAACTTACATTAAGATCCTCTTTCTTATGATGTGGGATGTTATTTTATATTCCTATTTCTGTAAATTTTATGGTAATATTATGAGAGACCCTGTTTGATATCATAAATCTATTTTTGGATTATTTAAGTGGCGACGTTAGGCTGCTGAGTTTTCGTAAGGGATTTTTCATCTCACATTTATTCCCTTGATATTTATGATTCATTTTCCACAATTTTCTTTTAAGTGGTGTATGTACTGCCCATTATTATACTATTTGTGTAATATTATTTCGTTTATGAGTATTTATGTCATTTTTGTATAGTCCTTATTTTATGGGGTCTACGTTTCGAAAGTTACCCAAATCGGTAAGGGAACCTTTCACCATTCTCTTTTTAAAAGACTTCTTTTGTTATGTCTTTTAATTTAAATCTTATTATGTTGGGATATGTTCTTATATATCCTTATTGATATAAATTTTATGTCCAAGTGATGAGATACCATTTTCTCTCTCATCAACTCTTTTTCTGAATTTTAAAGTGACGTCGTTAAGCTGTCGAATTTTTGCGATGGAACTTCTTAACTCAATTTCAATTCTTTCGGTTGAACATGTACTTTTTGAATATGTCATGCTATGAATATTTGTGGATAAAATATGATTAATTTACACTAAATATCCACTTATATTTGGTTTATTTATATTTTTCACACATAATTATGTCATTTCATTATTCTTGCTCTAATGGCATGGTCCTTGATTGGGATTACATCTCAATTTCTTCTCATTGAGACATTTCTTAATGATAAGCACTTTTATTCTTTTATAAAGTGTATATACAGCCCCTTTTACATTCTATATCCATATTATGTCTATACTAAATTCATTTAAATGTTTTGAAAATGTTCTACTTTCATGTGGCTTATAATTTAAATGTTCAAAATGGAAAAGGACTCTTTTATTAAAACATTGTTATAAATGGTTTTAATGATTTATTCTTTTAAACATTTATCATCCACGTCCATGTTTTAAAAAATGGGTTTATGGATTAATTTATATTTACATTAATGTTTTAAAACCATTTCAAAAGATTTGATGTGTTATGGGACACTTTGATTCTAAAATCTCTTTTAAATGTCTTATTTTAATATTTTCAAAGTATAAAGGGGTATTTCCCTCACAGAGTTTTAATGATTTTATTAGATGTTTTTTATTTATGATAATATCATGATGTGATATCTTGTGATTGAAATGTGGAAATTTTATGTTTCTTTTATCGATATTTTAAGTGTTATGATAATGTTATATTTCTTGGACAATGTTTATAAAATTGGGTTGTTTTGTGATAAACTAAGGGTGGGTGAGCCCGATATAGCTCTCCAATGCATTGGGTAACACGATGGAGTTAAATGCTAAGGTTTCTTCGAAGATATTTAGGGAATATACTATAATGGGTATTTCAAACGTAACCATGAGGGTTACTCCATACGTAAGAATGTTATGAATGACTCAAGTTACCTTTATGGATTATGATTTCTTTGAGTTATTCCAAAATATTAGTATCTAGTGAGGTATGTTAAAAGGATTATGTTTTATGAGTAAAGTATGATTTCATCGATTCCTATGTATACATGGACTAATGTTATCTTTCTGTATTGTTATAACCCTTACTGAGCTTTTTATGATCATCCCATGTTTTTGAAATATTTTCCACCGGACGTAAAGTGGAATACAATCAAGGATGGGATCAAGGAAATTTCATGATGTCTAAAACATGGAACTAGACATGACTCTTTTGTTCAAGATTTTATATTTTGTGAAAAAAAATGGAAACTGGGCAGATGTGTCTACCATGTAATCATTGAGATGTAATAGTTATGTCCTAATTCTCTACAACTCTAAACTTGAAAAGATCCTCAATGTGAATTATTTAATGTAATTCAATATTAAGTAATGATATAAGGTTTGGTCCTTATATATATGATATAATAAATATGTTTCTGTAATAATTCAATGACATTATTAAAATTATTATACAAGAGATTAGGATCCATACGTAGCATATCATACCTAAGGTAAGGTATAACTATTCCAATCTCGTTCTTATCCGAGATTGTTTATTCATAAGTATTTACTGGGGTAATATTTTTCATCCATGTTCATAAAAAATGTTTTTCATAAAGTGTTTAATATTATTCTATGTATGTTTAATGTCATGATTACCCCACTTGACATTTAATTTTTGTTATGGGAGGAATCTTTCTTTTGTTTACAATATGTGTTATTTTTTGACACTTTCGTTAAAAGTACATGGAGAATGTTTTTTTAACTTATACGGAATGAATAGGTTTTTTCAGTTTTATAACACCATGTTTTCATGAAGTTTAATCTACAAGATTTCATGGTTATTTTCAATAAAATCATTTTCTTTTAAAATTGCGTTTCATTTTTTAAAAATAAAATGATTTTTAAGAAGAAAGAATATTTTCCTCAAGAATTATTTTCAAGTGTTTTATCAAAACCATTTTCTATATAAGATGAAATTATTTCATATGTGTATGTTTCATGTATAATATCTCTATGATTTACATGGTTTAACTTTTCTTATGATGAAATAATACCCATTTTTTTATATGGATTATGTTATGATGGGGTGATGTTTATGAATCCAATTTTTATTCTTGGGTTATGATGAATGATTTATGTTTATGTTGTGGCAAAAGTAAGAATTATTTCATTATTAGATTGGTGGGACCTATATCTCCCTCAAATTCATTGGGTAAATATTTATATCTCATGAGATAGACATGGCTGGAACGTTAATTTAATCTTGTTCAGTGATACAGGTCTGGAACGAGGAGTGACTCGATTCAGAAAGGGACTTTGTCCACTAAAATGGTCTTGGTAGTAATTTCATGGCTACTATGGAAATAATATCATGTGCTAAATGGTTTTCAACAATTAAATGTTTTATTACCATGCTATTTTATCATGATTGATGTTCCTTTATGACCTATTCCTTACATACTTCCAAGATTTGTTTCACAACACAAGATTTTGATGTGTAAACTTTATGTTCATGTTTTGAAGTTCAAATTTATATGGTTTGTTTTATTTTCTCCTTTTTTACCCTTACTGATCAATTGAGATCACCCTCTATATGTTTTCTTTTCCCCGGGATATAAAGAAAGGGTTTAGGTATGAAAAGCGGGAAGATATTTATGGGATATGGTGAAGATATTTCACCATGATTAGAAGAATATATTCCAAGTTTTCAAAGACACTAAACTATTACAGTACTTTGGTATCTATTATTGTTATGTATTAGGTATTCTGAAAAAAGTAATTTAATGTCCATGTATGTCATGATTGGGTCTCTACAATTTTAAGGTTATTTAGGTCTTGTTTGGTTCCCACTGTACCCTGAATGTGGGTTTTCATTGAAAATAAAAAAACAATTTGGAGGAAGTAAAATATTGATTATGTATTATGCTATTAAAAATATACATATTTTATAATTTATAAATTCATTGAATTATATTTTTTTAGTATAATTTTGAGAGAATATGTCTAATTATGCAGGATTATTTTTTATCATAGGCTATTTTATTTCATGTAACCCCCAGAAGAAGAATCTTCTAACTTTAAAGAAGATAGGTGAAAATAAAGATTTAATATCCGAAAAAATAACCTAAATGATAATGATGAACTCACAACCTAAATAAATTGGTCAAATGATTCATAATTCTTAATGATGTTATAATCAATGTAATGTCATATTCTCAATGAAATGGAAAAAATAATGGTTGAAACATTTTTAAATACATTATAGCCACATCAAAGAATTGGTGTAACATAGATTTTTTTAATAGAATTAAGTTTTGACAATATATAAAGTAAAAAATTCCATTATAATTACCCTAATAAAGGATTTTTTTCTTTACATGATTATATTTTTTGTAGAATATTTCATCCCAAAATATTTTTATGTCTTAAATTTTTTTAAATGAGGGATAATATAATGTAATTATTTATGAAATTAGGGGAGTGATTATATTTATAAATAATGTAAAAATTTTATAATAGAATAGATAATATTTATAGGGTGAGACATTATGATTTCATAGTTGTGGCATTATGAAGATCTCATATATCACAAAACATCTTCAGAAAAAGTCCAAAAGTAGATATTTATGTTTTTTAGGAGGTATAAAGATCCCTTATAATTGGTTAAATTATTGAGTGTCAATGTAATATAATACCCCATGAATTGAATTAATAAAGGGGATATGTGAGTTGATATCATCTCATACATGGTCAATGTAGTATTGATCATTTTTATCAAAATATATATAACTCATAAGAAAAAAGTATATAATTTGTTATGTTGTTTAGATAACATTAACATTGAATAAATATTATTAATTACTTCATAAGAAAATTAATTCATGCTCTATAAAGGTTGTTTAATTTTATTTTCATTAAAAATAATATCATAAATAATATTGAAGATTATAATTTCTTATTAGGATTTGATTAAATGACTAATTTCTATTATAAAATTTTTAATTGTGAGAAATATCATATTAAAATATTAATAGATCAGTTTGAGTAAAATTCTATTAATATGTAGGAATCCATCTTAGATATGACATGCATTACTAAAATATTTTTGATATTTTTATAATGATATCCAATGCGAATAATGTGGCCATATTGAAATTTAAAAGCACTATACCATAAGAGGGATGTTTCACCTCACGGTACAAAAGACAATAACAATATTTTCATCGATTAGAATGATGGGTCATACCGACACTCCAAACACTCTATGGATTTTCATTAATGATGAATTTATTTGTGTGGATATATTTCAGATTTTATAATGATATATAATTAATGTATAGAAGTTTTGACTATCAGATTGTAATATTCATTACTACTTCCAGATGATCGATATGTATTTAAATGTTAGGAATCACACATTAGACCTTTTAGAGTGACATGATTAATAATATGTTTTGATTGATGGTCATATATTCCAAGGATAGTTACAATGATATTTTTAGATGGATTGAGTTTTTGTAAAAGGGTACAGACTAGAAACAAATTCTAGATGCACATGGGGTGAGAAAATAATATTTATTTAATAATTGAGTCTCATCTGTATCTTTTTTGTTATCCAAGATCAAAAATATCATTCTTCTATTTTCATTCTCACAATTTAATAGAACGTGAATATAGGTATCTTAACACTTGTAAAACATCAATTAACTACTTCATAATAACATAGTGTACCATATAAAAACCCATGTATCATGAAAACTCTTTCTTACAATGCATCTTATCATCTCATAATTTTCATTACTATCCATGAGATTATCAAGTAAAATTTATATAATTTTAGATTGAATTTTTTTAGAAATAGATTCCCCCCAAATGGCGGTGTACTATTTTTTCACACTCATCAAACTATATATACAAAATTTATTTGTTATGAATTAATAGATGAGTGGGTCTTGAATTAACTTCAATTAAAAGGAATATCAGAATGCCATGATCATGAATATCACATAAACCTCCAATGGAAACATAATCGCATGTCCATCGTAAGGTCATGAGATAAGGAAATTCATATCACAAGACCAGATTGAGAACACATAGAGCCCCTTTTATAGTACTCTTTGTTATTTTGAAGGGATCTAAGTCACTTTATGATCATGTGGCAGTTTCCATATGAGTTCCTCTGAGCCATGCAACTTCTCAACTATGAAATACCAAAAATCCATTAAAAATTAAGTGTAAAATAAATAATCAAAATATAGAAAATGGGTAGACCTTATGAATACATTGATATTCTTGTGACATTATCACAAAATCCCTAAAACATTGTAGGTCAATAATGATATAACAACCATGATGGGAACGAGCATGTTGGTATATAACTTTCATAATGTATAAGGTCCCATCAATTTCTATCTACTTAAGTAGTTCCCCTATAGCTTCAAAAAGAAAGAAAAAGAGATTTCCATCACAATTATCCCCTTTTGAGCCAAGATCTATCATCTATTATGAGAAATGACATGGATAAGATGACTAACTAACTAGAGAAAGGTGTGTGTGAAATCACTAGATCCAGTATTGATTAATTTGTTCCCTGACGGATAACTAATGGGAAATGGTCAAATAATTTGTGAAAAATAAGCCAACATATTATGAAAATGTTTGAATAATATTTTTGTCATTGGTTTCATGCAACAAACTCATCTAGTTTGTATGAAAAAAAAGAATCTCTTGGTGAGAAGTCTTTCATGATATGTGTAGGAATAATTATATAACATCCATTATTCAAAATGATTCTGAAATATCGATGATGTCAAATAGAAGTGTTTCATTGAAAAGGATATCCCATCACTATATGACCCATTATTAGTCACTTGATGCATCTCATAGAGTCATTGTCTTTATCTTAAAAAATAATTCAAAAAACTACATGTGGCCTCCATCCCTAGTGAAATATAGGAATAAATAAAATGGGAAATAACAGAAGCTGAATATGGTGTGATAATATGACTTCCTTCCCATGAATGGTGTTATACACCCCAGGTGATTACCATTGACCACATGAGGCCCCCCTAGACATGTCTGATTGACCTACTAACGGACCTTTGTTGATCCACCTTTTCCTCGTAATAGAGCAGAGACAAGTACTATTTGATCACTCAAAATCATTTTCATGGACATTATAATCTCATGATTACTCATACCCATGTAATCCTAGATTTATAATATTTTATTGCCATCTTTACAATGTTAGGACATGTTTTATCGATTGGATGTTGACCAATAAATAGGATGTTGATGGTAAAATCTTGCAGTTGATGAAAATCCAACTACAACCCATTGGGCCTCAAAAAAAAGATATAAAAAATCATGTGACATAAAAGTCATCCAATAAATACAGACCATATTTTTTAGATATATACCACACAATGTGTTGTAAAACTAGGGCAGTGATGGTTTTAAATTCATTATCAATAAAATGGAACCTATATGCGGACCAGAAGATAGATCAATAAGTCACACACTAAAGTGTAGGAGGAAAATTTCATAAAAAACAATTCCATTATTGAAAAGGTTATTTCTTGGAAAATACTAAGGAATAACTAACGTATCATGATATATGCATATGAACTTCTTCTGATCAATTGGGATCATATAAAGTACATATGGTGTATCAATCAGACTATGTGAAGGAGGGATCACATGTCAGCTAGATAATGTGAAACCTGAAAAAATAATCTATAGAATTAATAGAGGAATATTTGGAATAAATTTTGGAATAAATATGTCAAATATGGGAGATGTAGGAGAATATAATATATTCTGATCCTCATGAACATTGCATGACACACCAATTTCAAGACACTTCCTAAGGACATGTTTTTCAAGTCATGTGATTCTACCTCGACATCCTATTTGGATCATGATAAGTCCCTTGTACACGATTTATAAAGTCACATGATGATATATAAGCATAAAACCCATGTATTTCAAAGTCCCCTAGTCTTGACATCAAAATATCATGATGTTATCCATACATGTCATCCAAGTTCTGTGTGGACACTAGAAAATGTTAGATAGCTCACACATTGACACCAATATATTTTTTCCTAGATAATGTATTTTCAACTAGAAATAGAATTTTATAAATTGGGTTATCCTCCAGAAATTTCAAATAGGACTTTTAGAATCCACTAGACTTTTCATCATGGATCATGTTGAACCCTAAAGACAAGTAATTTTGGATCATACAATCTCCTCAGTGAATGGAATCTAGGTCATTCTAAAGCCAATAAAAATGTTATTACAGATCATGTGACATATAACAAGTTAGCATTGATCATGGTACATCATTTAGTCAATTTACTTTGGATCACACATCTACCATTAGAAATTTCATCTAGTGGATAGGGAACACTCCAAAAATATCATCCTTGATCATTCAGTGGTCCTCATACATGTAATTCATGTTATGTTACATCCTTTAGATCGATCAACTTGATTACATGATTTTTATTATAAATGTCCACTAGTAGAAAATGAAATTCCTACACACCTAAAAAATGTCAGATAGATAATCAAAACAAGTCATTGGGAAATCAGAACATTTCAAGTCAGAATACAAAGACATGATAACTATATACAATGAACATATAAGGGAACCCCCAATATTTAATCCCTATAAAAACATTACTACGATGACTCTGATTACAATTATAATTTGGATACATAGTATTCCTTCATTTTTCATATTCTCTACATAAAATATCTATTAGGAATCCACAGAGAATAAGCCTTGATCAATGGAAGGATATGACTACCCCCTTTTTAGGGAAACGTCATCATGTAATCCCCAAACAATGAAAACTTTGTGAACCATAATTCCTTATACAATTGTGAAACGTATGATACCTATCAAAGACCCCAGTATAAATTGGTATCCATCTCAATGTGATTCCATTTATGTATTTATCATTCAATCAATCGGAACTCAGTCACTCTCATGGGATAATCATTCTGCCTCATCCACTAAAAGATTGTGAAGGAGAATAAACTATTAGAACTCTTATTGCATCCATAAAGAGGATATTTTTTATATATTAATATGGATCAATATCCATATATGATATTTATACATCATCCATAGTGTGAAATCCCCATCTAGACTCTTGATGTGACTATCCTTATATACGTGAAACCTCTAATATTATTCCCAGATCAAACTGAACTATTATAAAACTAATTAATTATAAAACATGGAGACATATGACACCTCAATAAGACTTGATCCCAATTTATAATACACCACATTGTGATACCATATACATATATGAAATTTCTACCATCATGACCCAATTGCGCCTATGGGATGACCATTCTACCTCATCCCCAAACAGATCGAGAAGATGACTGAACTATGGTGGCATTGATTCATCCATAATAAGAATACATAAGATTAAATCCAAAAAAACATGATCCATATTTAACATGCATTGGTTTTTTTCATTTAATAATTCATTTATCCCTATAAAGTGAGTCTAATTTCTTATTATCCCATATTTATCACACTAAGCATATCTCACATGGTCTTGTGAATTTTCAATGGTAATATCATTATATTTAAGTATTTTCACTAGCATGGTAAACATTAGATTGTATGACCTGATTAGTGGAATTAGATTACTACCACCATACATGGGAATATGGCATGGGGAATATCCTAATATCTTGATAAAATGGCAATGAGATTAAATAATTTAATAGCTATGATACATCGGATCACTCCATAAGTCTTGTTCTCAATCCCTATTTCTTATATTCCCTCAATATTTTCCCTTCCTCTTGAAATTATATTTCACAGTTTTGAGGAACTAAATGGGATTTATTACTATTATAAAAAGGATGTGTAAGACACCTCAAAATGACTCATTCCCATCTTTAAAATATTAATCAACTATATGGATGATAACAAACTCGAAAGTACATGTTTATATTACTTCAACATATAATAATATACCCATTAAGGGGAAATTGAGGATGAACCATGGATATATATAGATGGATTAACAAATAAATCCCACATTTTTACAAGGAGGGATTAAAAAAGTGATCATTTTAAAGTTAATAAATCCCATATCAAACTTAAAAAGTGATTCATTTGCACATATTATCATAATATAAGAGACCTACAGTAGGAAAACAATCCCCTTAAAGGGTTTATGAGATTGAACTCATATACTATAAACCAATGTTAGTTCTTCTATGTCATTTTTGTTGTAACACCAAATCAAAACCTTCCTTTATATGGTTGGTTCATACATAGCTATAGATGTGGGAGACAATGGGAGTTCAATTAGATTTTAAAAACTACAAAAATGAATTGAATGATTTCATAACACATTGAACCTCCCCCCAATGAAAAAATCATTGCAACCCATCCACATGATCCAATGAAATAAATGGTGAACCAACATCAAATCGATATCATTTAACTGAAGAATCTTCTTTTAAAATAGAAAAAGAATATAATAGATAATTCTCGTCATCCCATTTTGTTCCATCTATATGCATGATCGTCTAATTTCATTCGAAAGAACAAAATTTGGGATCTTGTAGTGAATCACATAAAAACAAAATTAATAAAGTGACTACATTAAGAAATTGTGTTAGAATATCATGTAAAAATAATGTTATAGAACCTAACATGAATGATTCATTTGATTAAAATTATTGTCTGATCTTTTTTTAGTAAGGTTCTCATGATATATGTCAACCACAATATAAAATTTCCAAGTCAACATAATGTAAGAAATATAAATAATAAAAGAAAATTATGTTACAATTTTTTTAATTGGGATCATATCATATCTATGATGATGAACTAAGTTATTATAATGTTACTTTATGTATTCCTAACTAGAGATACATATCTCCCCAAAAGAAACCTTACAGGATATAGTGTCTGAATCTAGTGATAGATCAAGAATATTTACAATGTCTATAACACCCTAGAGTCTTAATATTACCTCACCCACTTGAAACCTTCATTAGTATGTATGGAATTTAATTGTCTTAGAATATCATCTACATTTTATAATCCCAAACATTGAGTCTACCCATTTGGGTATCTAAAAGAAAAAACTATTGGTTTTTGTCATCCAAATAATTTTTCTGTATTTCTAGTGGCACTCATTTCATCAACCAACTACATTATAATATTATAAATAGATCTAAACAATCAGAACATTTAGTATCAAATCATGATAGATCCAGGAGTCAACTATACTTATCTTCTTACTCTGGATCCAGTGAGGAGGGCTTTTAACGACCGCCATCACCAACACCTTCTAGTTGGTACCCTTCAGTATCCCGTTGAGGATAATATCTAACTCACTTCAACAATTGATAAACTTGTAGTTTCAATGCGGAAGACATATCCAGAATGAAAGTCAATAGATTACCAAGAGTCATCTCATATTTCCTCTTACACTAATGAAGACTTACAATATATTCTTGTGAATGTAAATAATTAGGTACATATCCTAGATCTCTTGGAAGAATTTCACAATTTTACTACTTCAAAAATCATGGGGGAAGAACGTATCCCTTCCCCCAAGAATGAATTCCATCCACATATCTGGGATTCATATTGAGAAAAAATGTTGGCTCATATCCATTATGTAAATGTAGATATCGACCATTATATGGTGGAGACTTAAAATTTAATGGATTATATTATTTTCAAAACTTTACTACTATGTCACTACATCATTGGAGTAGTTGAATAAAATTTATTGTATATTTTGAATTTGATGTAGATATGGGGATTGCTTCATATTTCGATCCTTGTGTATAAGGAATATCTACATTATGATCAATATGAACAGGTGGTTTCTACAAATAAATCTTATATTTTTTATCCAATATATGAATATTATTAGAATACTTATTTAGTGGAACATTCCTTATACTAGGATCGTATTCTCGTTCCAACTGGGGTTCACTATGTGGGACCAGCACCATTGTTGGGATAGACTCGTATTCATGTCATGGAATATTGGATGAATATTGTAATGGCTTGTTGTTAGTCTCATAGACCCATTATATCTATGGATCACCAGTGCAAGAAAAACATTCCTTGCTTGATACAGTGAACTAGTCTTAACTTACATTGATATTAAATTATTTTAGTTAAATATTCCACACTTTATAGAAGTACCATGACAGGGACAATAATAGTTTAGTGTGTTAGGATTCTGGATATAAAATCATTTATCTTGGAGAAAGATTTTAAATTTCTCACATAATGATATCCCTTTTTTGTACATATACATTATAAGTGTCATCGTAACATGGAAAATTGAAGCATTAGAAAAGGGAGACCTCGTATGTGCTGTAATGGTAAAAATGGAGAAAAACATGATCATAAGGTTGTGAGAACATGATCATAGAATTATAATATCATGAAATTCATATCAAATAACATAAAAATGATCCATGGAATAAATTATGTCATTTCACAATACATGAATCATAATAGAAGAATGAGCATAAGACATAAATGAATAACATATGAATAAGGCATGTAATTTTAAAATACACATAAGAATATAAAATCCTATGTCCATGATACAATAAAATAACTTCATAACATGGTAGTAATATAATCACAACCCACGTACCATCACTGGACTAGGTATTCCCTCGAATGAACCCTCTTGTTTTAGGAATGAGATTCAATCTATTGTACCCTATTGTTTCAAGGATGGGATGTCCACTCGTGTACCTTTTTATTTTGAAAATTGGATTCCCAGTTGTTTTATTCTTGGTATTCCATCATGTGTACTTCTTGATTCAGGATTTGCATTCCCTCCTACCAACCTTATTATTTTTTGTGTTAGGATTCCATCTTGTTTGGGGAATGACATACACTCCTGTGTACCCAATAATTTTGGTCATAGGATTACCTCTAGTATTAGAAATCAGGTTCCCCCTTCTATTCCCATTTAGATTATAAAACATTTATCATTTTACAATTAATTAGAGAGATATATAGGTCCCACCTATCACATAATAAAAAAAATAAATGCATGTGAAAGAAGAAAAAAACATTCCACATATCATATCCCATGAAAAGATAAGTGTTTTATAAATATAAAATCATAACCCATGAATTAAAATGGGTACCATTAATATTTAAAGAAATCATAACCTATGAAAAAATGATAGGTTTACTGATAATTTCATTAATTTGAAACCCCTAAAAAATATGTTTCTTATATCATATAACTAGTGGTTGGAAAATCGGTATGATAGACATAATTACATCAAAAAGTAAACCATTAAATAAATAATATGAATTGTACTCTTGGATATTATCCCCAATATATCCAAATCAATAACAAATCATTTCAATTTAGATGGATTCATATTTTTTATGATCAAGTGGAGAATTTATATTGGAAAATATACCTTCATTGAAAACACTAATTATGGAATATATATTTTCCTAAATGTAAAATTATATTTAAAACATAAATCATTAATAAATCCATTTTATTTTAAATACCATTGAAAACAAATAATTGAATGTCAAAATATTTTGAAAACCCATTTCTTTGAAAAATGTTGAATATTTAAAAATAAAACATGAAATAATATTTAAATACATTTACATTGAAAATACTTTGAAAAGATAGAAAGATTTATTTAAATCATTTTCAATTCATTTATATAGAAATATTATAAAATAATTTTAATAATTTTTTTAAAATATATTTCCTTGATAAAACATAAATGGGATTGAAGTCATTTCAAATACTTTTTTAATAGAAAAAAAATTAGAACATTTAATTAGATAACATGATTATGAAAAAAGCATATTTTTACTAAAGAAATATATAACGCTATTTTCTCATAAATACAATTACTTTATTTCTACAAGTATGATATAGTGGAAAAATGATTCCAATACATGAATATTTCAATAAGAAATAGAGGATGATAAAATCTATTTTTGTTCTTGAGAGACAAATCATAATATTTCATTAATGTAAGTATAATCATAAAAAGTCCCAATAAATGATGATATTGTTGGAATAATCTATTACCATTTTAGAAATAATGACTCATAATATAAAATAAATAATAAAATTAAAAGAATTATAAAATAAAACAAAAATGAGATTCATAATATTTCACTTCAAAGAGTAGTATATATACCCCAGATAAAAATATATGTGCATAACATTACATTTATATCAGTGAAGGGAAATTTAGATAAAATTTACATTGTAGATTTGGTATCATTGTAACCATAAAAACTATGAAATAATGATCCTAAAATCAAAATGTAAATTCCAATAAATTTAAAAATATTATTCATATAATAAATTCATGGTCTGTATATACACCACAGAAAATGATTGTTGAAGTGGGTGGTATCTCATATATAAAAAAATTAAGATGAAAAAACCCTTACCATATGTTTAGAATTTATTTATAAATGTTACATACTTATATATAATATATATATTTTTATTATAATTCTACCAAATGAATATATTACTATATATCCTACCAAATATGATTCACTTATGATGTTATATTTCCAATTTATTAACAAATTATATGTTAATGAAATGTTTTTTGTAATACGATATTTGTTTATCCTATGTGATTTAACTTGTTATTCTTGATGAACATAAATAGATAATGATATAAATAATTTAAATTTTTTAAAAAAAATTAATATATCTCATGTATTAAGTATATATATCAGAAATAATCTATAAAATAAATATTTATGAAATTGAATGCACCTTTCATGGAGATGGTATGTCATATGTACAGTTGAACATTTTTAGAATTTTCTTTTCATACTAAACGAAAAATAAATGGCATAATAAAATATTTAATAAAATATTAGTTGAATTATTATTTCATTTATATCATAATATTTCTCTTAATCCATCAATAATAAATTCAATGTATGTTTTAAATGAATCACATCACTTTGAGGAGGCGGTAATACACACTTCCACAATAATTTTATCGTATTTACACAAAGGAAAAAACGTTATGGTATGTGTTATATATGAATGAAATAATAATAAATACATCATAAATATAATATATATCATATAAAAACTCTATTTACTTCATAATTACTTACCATGATAGGTGGAAAAAAAATAATAAACTACAACATTTCTTGAGGTTGTACATCACTATACAGTAGAACAGTAACTTCATTACAAATTAGATTGATGTGTTTGTATGTTTAGGTATAAAACATAGATTAAAAATATATAATAATATATGGGGTAATTGTGTTATTATATAATAGTTGAATAATAATATTTTTGGTGGTGGATAATGATAATAATCCAAAAAATCTTGTGGAAGGATGTTACATATTCTTTGAGTAACTCAGTTCGGTTTCCACCAATGGGAATACATAGTAGAATTTATTATAAAATTAAGTATTATAAGATGATATTAAATATTATTTATGAATTTTTGTGTATTTTTGGATTAAAAACAGTTTTAGAGGTCTGTGAAAGTGGGGGAGGGTGAGTTATTTTTTATATTGGAGGAGGTAAATTCATGTTAATATAAAAAGGTAAACATTGTTGATTGGATTACCTTACATCATGTGTATAAAATAATTATAAAACATTTTTATAATATGTTGAATGGTCTAAATATGTCAATAAAATGCCTTTTGGACATGATTCTAGTTTAGTTGAACAATTATGATTGATGTTTAACTGTTAAATAAACAAATTTTTTCCTTAATAGTTGTATTTATTAATAATTAATTATAGTAATATATTGTGTAAATTTTTTACCTTATTATAAATTATACGGTATTACTATTCTCAATATAGATTTATTTTTTCAAAACTATAATAATATAATAGGTAAAAATTATTTTAAAATAATCTGACAGACGGGATGAGATGACATGTTTTTAAAGTGAACAATTCAAAAAATTCCAAATGTTTTAATTTCCAATTTCAATGTTAAATTTTATAGAATGGCCTAAATTGGATTATTTTTTGTATAATTTTCAAATTAAATATTATGTACAAATTAAAATATAATTTAACTATATTAATATTTTAAATGAAAAAAATAGTTTTGAATTAAAATTTAGTACTTTATATTATTCATCAAAAAATTAAATATTTTGAGAAATAGATATAATTCACCCAAAGTAAATATTCATATTATTATTTCATAAGTTTGTTTTCATTTTTTCGATTATAATTTTTAAATCTGTCAATATTTAGACATATAATGGGTTGTCTATTATAATGTAGGAAAATTATATTTTATAAATATAGATCTCATTATTTATAAAATTAGATTAATTATTACCTTATCACTATCAAATATGTTGGATGTGTATTAAAAATGGTCATTAAATAGTTAATATATAATTTTTTTGAAAACATTATTTAAAATCTTTTTGTTTAATATTATTAATATTAAAATGATGTTTTGATGTCAAAAAATAGTTTTTTATAGAAAATGATTTAATTTATTATTAAATGGTTCTTAAATTCATTTAAAACTAATTTATAACAAATGAATTTCTTTTATATAAATGTTTGAATAACTTTTAAATATTTAGTAAGAATCATTCATACATTTCAATATAATGGATAGTTGATAATTTTAATAAATTTTTATAATAATATTAATGGAATATTTTATTTCAGAAAAAAAATTTCTTGCATGTAATATATGTTGTTGATGGGATCCTGTAATTTTTGTAAAACAAGAGAAACATAGTTTTGTCTGTACCACAAGATAATATATATTTTTTTTTACTATGTAATATTAGTTTTCTGTTGTGTATAGAGCAAGAAAAACATAGTTTTTTGATATAACAATAGTTAATTTAAATGATAAAAAATATTAAAAAAATAAAATTAATTTAAACCAGTTTCACAAACTATCGGGGTATTATATTTTAACCATGTTAAATTTTATTTATTCCCTAAAATTACTCTTGGTTATAAATGTTTTAATACATTAATTTTTCTTTCATTGAATCAAACATCATTAAAATGGTCAATAAAATTTCTTTTAAAAATGTAATGTTGGAACAATAATATTTAACCAAAGTGAAACATATATAGATTTTTATATAATAGAACATAAGTGGAAAGATAAAATCTATAAATTGAATAAAAAAATATAACCATATATTTAATGATAGAGGGTGATATGGAAAAATGCCTAGAGAAAGATAAAATAATATATCCATAATGTTGTTGTGATCTATGGGGCCATTAAATTCATTAGGGAAAAAAATTTCTAGGATAACCTTTTTGTTTTCAAGAGAATTTCCCTATCTTTAAAAAATAATTATGAGATGTTATAAATTCTATATTCAAAATAATTTCTCCACTTATTGTGCCTTGATCAATTTTCACATTATATCCCTTTATATGAAATTATGGTTCATTTTTTATTCTTGAAGCCTTATCATGTCATGAAGATCCTAAATATAATTATTGGTCATTCAATTTATTGTTTTCACAACAAATATGTTTATAAAAATTTCTCTAATATGCATAAATATTAGAATGGAGAAGTAGAAGATTAATCTATAAATCCACATCAAAAGTTTAGCTTCATCAACTTCATAAATGGTTAACCTTATAACTATTTGAAAATTTCATTTACCCTATATTCTACAATTAAAATTTATCATATATATAAAAAATTTCATTGGAAACTTCGGTATATTCTTATATAGATAGAATATCGAATGATATTTTATTATAGTAAAATCAATGTAGGGGGCTAAAATCACATGATATTTCTCTGAATGATATTCAATATGTTATTAATATGGATTAATAATTAAAAAAACATGAAATTGCCAACAGTGTAGGGGATGATTAGTGTTCCTTGTTTATCATGATTCACATCATCCATTTTGACTGTGTAGGAAGTCATTTTTCCCTTTTTCGTCAATTTTTTGGCTAATTATTATTTAGGTTAGTCCTTTGATTGTTTGACATGATGGTATAATGTCCAAAATCCATGAAATTTAAACAATGAACTGTAGAAGGTGGATTCTATGGTACTTTCTTATTATTCTATTCATTATCTATATTATCCCTTTTACCATGTAATTTAGTCACATGATGACCTTCCCATACACAATTAATATATTTAGTAGTCCACATAAGAAATTTCCCATTTATAATCATCACACTATTTTGGACTAATGGATAGCCAATACTTTTTTCACTATGGTGGTTAGATTTCCCCCTAAACTCTATCTTCGTTTTCATATCAAATACATGATATTAATACACAATTAAAACCTCCATTTATATATTGGTAGCACATATGGAAAATTATTCACAACTCTTAAAGTATATTATTATTATGGAATTTAGAAAAATAGGTTTCATTAAACATATGAATCGATCAAATTTTATTTCATTCCGAATGATAATTCCCTATGTGTACAAAACATAAATTGTCAAATTATCTTTACATGAACTAATTGATTTATCATCCTTCTTCATATGCTGTAGGAATACCATTTTAATCTACATTTTAAGAACATGAGTAATGAACTAATCATAAGTTAAGTTCTCGAACAGATCACAGACTATGGAGTAAATTTTAAAATGTCAACTCATATTCATAAAAAGATTCCAATATTGATTCTCCTCACCTTAAATATGGTAGAAAGCAAGAGTGACCATTTCATGCTCTTTAAATTAGGGAATGAAATTTGTCTTTAAATTAATAGTAATCCATTTATAAGAAATTTATGGGTTAGAATAACCATTGATATGAGGTGGGAATTCACTACTAAAGGTATCGACAGATCGGTGTTCCACACTTTTCTCATTTATATGGTCACCATGAATCATAAGGTCAGAAATATGTGTTAGAATAACATGATGGTTTTTCATTCCATCACCCATAACATTTGTTTTCTAAGAAGGATAGTCATTACATAGTCCATCACATATTTCATTGGCATTATTTCTTCATTTTATAACAATTTAAAAACACAAAAATATATATATTATGAAATAATAATCATAGTGGGGAACCATGAAATCATTATAAAAACACTTATAATATGTCTAAATCATGTAACCTGGTTATTTTAACTATGAAATATTTGTTTTATTATATGTTATTAATATTAATATTCTATTTAAATCATTCATGATGGTTCGTTGAGAGTCTGGAGATTCAAAATGAATATCCCACTAGAGAGTCAATCTTGGTTTACAACAAGTCCAATTGTCAGGAACCTATTCATTATGTATATCTGTGTGTGAGCCACATCCTCTTTTAGTATCTTGACTTGTATGTATAGATAAAAAATCATTAAAATTATCCTTCAAAAAATCTAATACATTTTCATATACATTAACTCATCCTTATTCTTTTCCTTATATAGGTATCAAGATATATCATTAGATATATTCCAAGGGTTACCCATAAATTTTAAAGTCATATTTTCAAACGGATGACTATAAAATTCCATTTATACCAAATATGGTGACCCATTCTTAATAAACATGTATATTACTAAATTTTGGATGAAAATTATGGATATTAAACAAGTACATTCAATATGTCCATAAAAGAATGGTGTCAATAAAGACATGGAATAAAATACTCTATAATTTAGAAATATATAAACTATTTCCTAAAAATATGTTCCCCTTTAGTAGTTCTAATTAATTTATTTCATCATAACATGGCGAAAAGAAATATAATAAAGTAGTGATATAAAATTATAACTTTAGGTGATCAATATAGATAAATAGGATAATAAATATTGAAAACATGATCATAACATTATAAGACCATACAATTTGTCACACCCTGACCGCGGACGTCCGTAATTTTTCTCTTTTCTTGGTCCCGGTTTAAATTTTTCGAAGATTAATTGTGATTGGTGGTTTCGCGCCGGTGCGCGGTCATCGCATCGCTAGCGATGGTTGTGCGTTCGGCCCGGGGGACGATGTGTCCACCCAGCATTTTAAATAATAAAGTTTTTAAATTGACCTTTTATTATTATTACTATTTGAGTTGCGTTATTATTATAATTAACTAACTTTTATTTACATTAATTATTTTATTGTTATGATTATTATTATAAAGTATTATTAAGATTATTATGAAGGTTTGTTCTTATTATTATAAAGCGATTATTATTATCACAACATTTTATTATTATTATTATTATAAGTTTTATTTTTATTATATAAGTTTTATTGTTATTAATATTATATGTTTTATTATCCTTATTATAATTATTATTATTATTTTCATCATATATATATATATACCTAAAACTAACCCAAAACCCTAATCCTGCTTACCCGTAGCCGCCACTCCCTCCCTCTCTCTCCCGTCCCCGTTTCTCTCCCGCTCAGCCCAAGAGTGGCCCCTAGCTCCTCCTACGCCCTCCACCGCCGCGGCCCTCCGCCTCACCACTGCCGGTTTTCCCCGCCGCGCCTGCCACCGTCCCAGCTTCCCGGCTTCACCTCCGGCCAACTGGCCGCCTGCTCCTCCGCCCCGGCCTCGGCCGCTCCCTCGCGCGCCCCTGTTCCGGCCTCCGCCGGCGAACAGCCCTGGCAATCCAGTCGCTCCGCCGGCCTCCTCTTCCCCCCGGCGGTGACACCACCCTGACCCCACCTCCGGCTCCCGCTCCTCTCCCCTGCTCCCGTTCCGCCCGAGCGTCCCGCTTCACCCCATCCCGGCCCTGCCTCCTATCTCCGGCCGCCCGCTCCTCCTGTCTCCTCCGCCGTCCCGCACACCCGACCTCCCCCTCCTGCTCGCCCCGGCTTCCCTCGCCGCGTTCCCGTCCAGCCGCCGAAGTTAGGCGTCCCGAGCCCTGCACCCTTTGTCCGCCGCTCCCCGTCCCTGCCAGCCGTCCCGGCCCCCGCATCCAACTCCCGTCGAGCCGGCCTTCCCTCACCACCGGCGTCCCAGCCTCCCTGTCCAGCCGGCCTTTCCTCACCCCGATGCCCCGCCTGCCCTGGCCTCCCTCCTTCAGCCCTTGCGCCGACCGCCGCGCCGCGTGACCTACGAACCCCCGGCCTCGCCTCCTGCATCTCCCCCTGCGCACCGCTTCCCCGACGCCGTCCTGGCTTCCCCTCCGGTGGCAACCCCCCCTGTCTGCCCTCCTGCTCTCCCCTGCCCGCCGGCCCTCCCTGCTTCTCCCATCGCCGACCCGTTCCCCCCCTGCTCGTGAGTTTTCTTTTTTTTATATATATTTATTTATCTTTTGTTTTGTAATAATTATAATTATTACATTATTATTATTATTATTATTACATTTATTATTGTTATTACTATTTTAATAATATTATTAACCTCATTAGATCATTATTATAATTATTTTTATGTTATTACTATTAATACTATATTACTATTATTATTATTATTATTATTATTACTAATATATTTATTATTATTTTAATTATTATCATATTATTTTTATTATTTTTATTATGTTATGATATTCTTATTATTATTATTATTAAATTATTATTATTATTATGCTATTGTCATTATATTATTATTATTAATATTATTATGTTAACATTATTTTATATTATTATCATTATTATATTATTGATATATTATGATTATGTTAAATTGGCTTTGTTCCTATTATTATTATTGTATTAATATTATGATATTATTATTATTGTTATTATTGATATATTATAATTATGCTAATTATATTATTATTGTTATTATTATAACATCATTATTATTATTATGTTGTGTTATAATTATTATTGTGATTATTGTTATCACCGCGATTACTTTCACGTTGTGATTATTATTAATATTATTCTGTTATTAATATCGTTGAGACCGTTTAACGGTCTACTGTTTTAGGACCCGCGCAGGGCATTTCCGAGAAAGCGCCATCGTTGCGCCTTGTTTCCAAGGTTCTGCCGTCTCCGCGCCTCAGTTTCGAGAGTGTTGGACTTTATCACGTGGCTTCGGACACACGTCGTGTCATCGCGCCTTGGTGCCAAAGTCGTTTTACCGTCGCGCTTTGATCTTGAGGTAGGTCTCCCTATGCACTTGCCTCTAAATTAAGAATTTACTTATTCCTTGTCCTTTTATTGAATTTCAGTAAATTTAAGAAAAATAATATTAAGTAGTTTTTATATTGTGGTGATTTGCTGATAATGCAAACTGTTTAATTCTGGCATTTCATTAAAAAAGTTTTTTCCTAGTTTCAATTGTGGGATTTCATAGTAATGTCGCCAAATGGTTCTTCTTGAGTAACGAAAGATATGTTGAATTGGGTTTTGAAATGTTTTTGGCACGTGTAAATTAGTAAATGTACTATTTATGGAAAATAGTGTTTTCTTATAACCTTGATTAGAGAAAACGTCGTGTGACCTTTTGAAATTGTTTTTTTGGAAACATTACGTGTGGTTCTTGGTTGACGAAAGATGTTTTCCCTTGTTGTGTTATTAAAAGTATTGCTTTCTGGGTTGTGAAAGTTGTTTATGTTCTTGTTTGAGTGTTTCCAAAAAGGGGTTTTTGCGAAATGATTTGGTAATGACATTTATATTTTCAGAACAGTATTTTGACGTGCGTGAGTTTTGAAATATTGGTTGGGTGTGGAAATGGTGACTTTTGTGTGCGATATCTTTTTTGGCCTGCGATATGAGGAAGAAATATACTATGTGAATGTGATGCTTGTTTGAGCACACGGGGAAACCCTGGGTATCTAGGTGGGCGGACTAGAACTAGTGTGCTAGTGAGCCGGATGGGTGTCGTCCCTGTTTCACTTAGCTGGATTGACATTTGCAACACTAACTAAACATATGATATCTGAGGGTCGTGGCCTTCTAAGCCACGTGTTCTGAGGGTCATGGCCTTCTAAGCCACGTTTTCTGAGGGTCGTGGCCTTCTAAGCCACGTTTCACCGAGACACGAGGTTCTAGGGTCCCACGCGAGCTAGATGAACCTTAGGGGATTTACCCATAGTGCTCTACCATCTCTGGCGTGGTGCCTTCCGTCGGCATACGGGGGACCACTTGGGTGTGAGTGTGTGCGTGTGTGAGTATGTGTGTGTGTGTGAGTGTGTGAGTGTGTGTGTGTGTGTGTGCCCATGGTTATTGCTGATAACTTCTGGTTTACTTTTGCTTGCACTTGGTTTTCCTTGCCTGCTTACCTTTACTTGCACTTGTTTTCCCTACTTGTTTGCCTTCAGTCATATTTCACATCCTATACTGTTAGACTTTGGGAAAAATGGTTTTCAAATGAAAATTCTTTATTCACTTTGGGTTAGATTTGAAAATGTAACACTTTGCTTATCAGATTGAGCTTAAAACTAATGAAATGGAACTAACTTTAGAAAAAGGAATAAGGGAAATGTCTCGTGTTTGATTTTCAAGTAAAGCATTGTGAAAACTTACTTTTATACACTATAGTTCAAACCTGGATTATGTAGATTCTTTATTTACTGGCGGTGCATTGGGATTTGTTGTGGGGCTCACCTACTGAGTACTTTTGTGCTCACGCCTATCTTTTACCTTTTCAGTCGCAGGTCTTCTGTTTTGAGTCGCTCAGTGTTGGAGCGAGGTTGCTCTCTAGTTGGGTGGTGACCTGAGAGGTCACATGGAGGTACGTGGTTGTGTGGTTTTTATTTCTTCTCTGCTGTTAGTGTTTATTTACTTTTGTTTTGGGCTGAAATCATTCCCAATGATCAAGTCTTAATGCCAGGCACTGGTTGCCATCCCGGGGGGATCGAGAACGCCCCTCGGGACTTGTCGCGGACCGGCTCGGGTGACCGGTTCAGGGTCGACCTGTCACGCCCCGTCCTCGGGGCCCGTGCCGTGACTACCCCAAGCCCGCCTTCCATAGGCCAGGGGCTGGCGACTAGCACCAAGGCGTAAAATCCCAGTAAACAGGGAAGGCATTGCCTTTATAAGTAACAACCACACAGAGTCAGCAAGCGGAAAGTAAAGTGCAGAAAAGTAAAGGGGGCCGGAAATACAAGCCCAACTGTAAAGTACAACTGAAAAGTAAAGCAACTGAAGAAAAGACGGCGGCCTCGTGTCGTCCACTGGAAATCCCACCTGAAGGGTGGGTACAGATAGCCTCCAGGCTCCTCGGGTCCCACGTCCGCTCCGAGCACGTCCCGCCCAGTGGTCCACCTCCAGGTACCGTCCTGCTCCACGCCCCAACCGAGATCAGTGCTGTCCGTCGTCTGCATCCAACACAACAAGGTGCGGGCATAGCCCGTGCAGGGGTGAGTATAAGCTACTCAGTAAGGACCCCGAGACCCCCGAAGGTCTCCCGAAATCCACAAATGATATAGCACAAAAGAAAGATGCAATCACGAAGTAACATCTGACTCGACTTAGGTATATGCCCATACATATACCTAAGTCCCCACTTCTAGCTCTGCTCACGAGCTCAAGAACAACTCAATCCACATAGGAAAGCAAGACTCAAATCCACAAGGGAGAGTAAACAGTAAATCCACATAGGATAGTTCAACACAATCCACAAAGGAGAGTAACATAAGATTCAGCTCAACCAGGTATACTTTTTCAGATGACGTCAAAGATGATCACTGATCCATCTAAGTCGTCGGACCCACGAAGGATCGATAGGTACTAACCCCCGCAAAAGACCCACGTAGGATCGGGCTCACACAGAACCTGTAGGCAGTGGCTCACACAGAACCGGTAGTAAGGACCCACATAGGATCGGGCTCACACAGAACCTGTAGCACTGATCCACGTGGGATCGCTGAGTGCAGTAGTCGACGCAGTCCACTGAGGATCTCTGCACAGTCGTCGCCGCAGTCCACGAAGGATCTCTGCTCTGCCATCGTCGCAGTCCACGGAGGATCTCTGCTCTGTCGCCGTCGCAGTCCACGGAGGATCTCTGCTCTGTCGTCGAAGTCACAGCCAGCGCTAGGGTTCCCGCACATAGCGAGCTCATTTAGGAGGGTCCGCTCCCCGAGCCGAGAGGCTGATACATCAACTGACACGTAGTCCGAAGTTGATGTATCCAAAAGTTCCGTATCGACAACAGGATCTCAACGCAACAGACGGCGCGTCAATCGGACACCCGGTCTGAGAGTTATTGGCATTTTCGTCCCAGGGGCCCGGTTGGTTTTTAGGGAAAAACCGACCCGACCGTACTCCGCCTGTATCCGATCCTCAGGCGGAGTATGCCAAAAGTTCCGTCTCACTTAGAGGAAACTACCACAGCTGACGGTATGTCGATCGGACGTCCGTAGCTCAAGTTATGAGCGTTTCCGCTCCGAGGGCCCGGTTGGTTTCGTGTACGAACCAACCCGGCCGAACCCAAAGTCTTCCGAAACCTTGAGTATAATATACCAAAACGACCGTATCGATCCAAGGATCGCGTAGCCGCTGACGGTTCGTCAATCGGAGGTCCCAGGCCCAAGATATGGGCAAAAGACCAAAGAGGGCCCGAAACGGGGGTTCTGGGCCCGGGGCGACCCGGCCCGAACCCCCCCCCCCCCCCCCCCCCCTTGGGTCGGCCGAACCGGGTCGGCCCGCACCGGGTCGACCCGGCCCGGCCCGACCCGGCTAGGCCGGGTCCAGTCCGGCCTGGGCGCGGCCCGGCCGACCGGACCGGCTGGCTCGGCTTCGGCCGAGCGGCCGAGTGAGCCGCCGCGGGTTTGACCCGCGGCTTTGGAAAAACGCGGCCCGCGCGGGCCGCGTGCTGGGTGGCCGGACCGCGGACGCGGTCCAGCGGTTCGCCGCCGCCGCGGTTCGGCCGCGGCGGACTCCTCCGGCGGCGCGCTGGGCGCCGCCGCCTCCGGTCGCCGGCGCCGCCGCGCCGCCGCGCCGGCGACCCGCGCCGCTGCCCCCTCCCGCGGGCCGCCGGAGTTGCTCCGGTGGCCCGTTTTGCCTCCCGTCTGCGCCGATGCTCCTCCCGGGGGCCGATCTCCACTGCGGGATCAACAGATCGCCCCTGCCGCGCGGTTCGTCGTCATCCGCCATATCCGCACAACAAAAGAGATCGGCGGAGGGTTGCCGGGTCTTGTTCGTTAGACCCGCACCCTCCGCGTTAGTCATAATCAACGGGAGGGATGGCTACAACAATTTTTAATCAAAGATAAAAATTGTTCACTCCTTTTTCTTTTATACGGCATTTCAATTTTTAATTAATTGAAATTATTCATGCCGGTTCTTTATTCAAAAGAAATAAGAACACGGGAATGAATCATCAAGAAAATAAACCCCTACCTTGTCGTCGTCGTCGGACGAGAGGTCGTCGCGGAATCGCTCGTCGCGGAAGAAGGAGATCGTCGCGTCGTCGCGGTATCCGGCGTCGCATCACCAATCTCCGGATCAAGATCAAACGGATTTAATTAATTTAAATCCGGTGATATCGAAATTAAAAAGGGAGAATTTAAACGATTCGTTTCTCACCTTAGTTGCCGAACGAGGATCGACTGCGGAAGAAGAGGCGTCGCCGAAGAACGTCGCGGGTAAAGCTCGTCGACGTCGCAGATCTCGGTGTGCGTCGTCGAATTCCGGTCGCCGGCGTTCTTCGCGTTCTTCACGTTCTTCGCGTTCTTCGCGTTCTTCGCGTTCTTCGCGGGGAGATGAAGAAACAAAGATTCTCTCAAATCCTTTCAAAGGATTTTTAGGTTGGTCTTATTTTATAAACATGCCAACAAACGCAAAAGCGTAAGTAACGACCCATCAGTTCGTTGAATTAATTCAACGAGCGAAACAGCCCATTTAATTCACGAAAGAAACATCCCATTTAATTCACGAAATAAACCGCCCAATTAAATGGTCTGTTAAGAATTAATGAAAACGCGTCGGTTGACTTTTCAGTTACCTTGACGGGTTTTCGCGGGTGCGTTACTTAGAGAAAGAAACGGCGGGGCTCGTGTGGGCCCCACCGCACAAATATCCTACCAAGGGGTAGGATATTTCTGGATAGCATCCTATCCAGTTCAACTCAGCTCAAGCCGCCTTTAAGTGACTTCAAGTGGCTTCCAAGCAGCTTAAGTGAAATAAAATAAAGTTGTCGCACAAACTTTATTTTATTTCTGACTTAAAGCCGCAAAATTTAAAAACCACGTCTGAGCAAACGCAACTCCGGAAGAGGCGTTTCTAAGAAAATATCGGCGCTGTGATTTCATCGGTGCCCTCAGAATTTGATTCCGGGCACCGGTTCAAAAGATAGAAAAACCCGCTCGTCCGTTCACTGAACGTACCCGAGCCAAACTTCGGAAATTGATTCCGGGCACATCGGGCCTCGGAATCAGGTGTCGTCTGAAGCTGCGCTCTTCTAAAATTCCAAGGAAAATTAAGAAAAAAATTTCCTTGAAATTTGCGGGTCTTTACATTACTCCCACCTCAGGGCTTTACGTCCCCGTAAAGATACATCAAAAACTAGGGAAACAAATGGGGGTACTGAGCACGCATCTGAGCCTCCCGCTCCCAAGTGCTCTCCTGGAGGTTCCCGTGCTGCCATCTGACGCGCACAAGAGGAATCGACCGCCCACGTAGGACCCGCTCCTGTCGATCCTCGATCTCCACTGGGACCTCCGCAAAAGTCGCCCCATCGTCCACGTCTAGCTCCCCAAAGTCGATGATGTGCGTCGGGTCGTGCACGTATCTCCTCAGCTGAGACACGTGAAAAACGTCGTGCACCCGGTGCAACTGAGGTGGTAGAGCCAGGCGATAAGCCACCTCTCCTATCCTACTGAGGACCTGGAAAGGCCCGATGAAGCGTGGAGACAACTTGCCACCTCATCCAAATCTCCGTAAACCACGTCGAGGTGAGACACGCAAAAATACGTGGTCTCCATCCTCGAACTCTAGTGGCCTCCGCCTCCTGTCAGCATATGACTTCTGCCGGCTCTGAGCTGTCCTCATCCTCTCCTGGATGATCTGGACCTTCTCTGTCGTGGCTCGGACAATCTCTGGTCCCACGAGTGCTGACTCCCCAGGGTCTGTCCAGCACAACGGTGATCTGCAGGGTCTGTCGTACAACGCCTCGTATGGTGCCATCCCGATGGTGGAGTGGTAGCTGTTGTTGTACGCGAACTCCACCAAGAGTAGGTGGTCCTCCCATCTGCGACCAAAGTCGAGAACACATGCACGGAGCATGTCCTCGAGTGTCTGTATAGTCCTCTCCGTCTGACCATCCGTCTGAGGGTGGAAGGCTGTGCTCAGATGGAGCCGCGTCCCGAACGCCTCCTGCAACCCCTTCCAAAGCCGGGAAGTGAAACGAGCATCTCGATCGGAGACGATAGACGATGGCACACCGTGAAGCCGTACGATCTCCTGGACGTAAAGACGTCCCAAGCTCTCCACTGAGCCCTACTCTCTGATGGGTAAGAAGTGTGCCGACTTGGTGAGTCGGTCGACAATCACCCAAATGGAGTCGTGACCTCTGGAAGTGCGTGGAAGTCCAGTCACAAAGTCCATAGATATGCCATCCCACTTCCACTCCGGGACCTCCAAGGGCTGTACCAAGCCTGCTGGTACCTGATGCTCTGCCTTCACCTGCTGGCAGGTGAGGCATCGTGAAACGAACTCTGCCACAGCTTTCTTCATGCCCGGCCACCAGTGTTGTCGTCTGATATCCTGGTACATCTTCGCCACTCCGGGATACACCGCCAAGGGAGAAGTGTGAAACTCTCTCAACACCTCCTCTCGAAAAGCGACTGGTACGAAGGTACGCCCTCTGAAAAGGATGTCGTGCTCTGCTCCAAGGGAGAAGCCATCAGGCGCCTGACCTGAGGATATCAGTGCACGCTGGGTCTCACAGTCAGCGTCCCCACGCTGAGCCTCTCTGACCCGCTGTAGAAGTGGAGGAGAGACTGTGAGAGACTGAAGAAAGGCTGCTCCGTCTCTATCCACGAAGGATATCTGTAAGGAGGCTAGCTGCTCCGTCGCCTCCTCAAGTAGCTGAATGCCCGTCCTCCTGCTGAGGGCATCGGCTACCACGTTCCCCTTCCCAGGAGTATAGACTATCTCAAAGTCATAGTCCTGGAGGAACTCAAGCCATCTCCGCTGTCTCAGGTTTAGGTCCTTCTGAGAGAAGATATACCTGAGACTCTGGTGGTCAGAAAAGACTGTGAAGCGCTCGCCCATCAGATAGTGCCGCCAAGTCTTCAGAGCGAAGACCACTGCTGCTAACTCCAGGTCATGAGTGGCGTAGTTCTGCTCATGCGGCCTCAACTGACGTGATCCGTAGGCGATCACGGCATGCTCCTGCATCAGGACGCATCTGAGTCCAGTCCCTGATGCGTCGCAGTAAACTACGTATCCAACTCCCTCCTCAGGCAACCTCAAGATAGGTGCGCTGGTCAACCTCTGCCTCAGCTCCTGGAAGCTCTGCTGACATCTGTCTGACCATACGAAGGGTTTCCCCTTCTTCGTCAATGCTGAGAGTGGTGCCGCAACTCTGGAGAAGTCTGGCACGAATCTCCGATATTATCCCGCTAGGCCCAAGAAGCTCCGCACCTCTGTCACGCTCCTAGGTGGCTCCCAAGCTAGCACTGCCTCGATCTTCGCGGGATCCACTGCAACTCCCGCCTCAGAAATGACGTGCCCCAAGAAATGGACCTCACGTAACCAGAACTGGCATTTTGAGAGCTTTCCATAAAGCAGGTGCTCTCGGAGTGTGTCTAGCACAACTCGCAGGTGGTAGGCATGCTCCTCCTCAGTCGTCGAGTATACCAAAATGTCGTCAATGAAGACCATGACAAATCGGTCGAGGTATGGCTGGAAGATCCTGTTCATGAGGCTCATGAACATTGCTGGAGCATTGGTTACGCCGAATGGCATAACCAAGAACTCATAATGGCCATACCGACACCTGAAGGCCGTCTTCTGCACGTCCTCGTCTCGAACTCTGAGCTGATGATAGCCTGACCGGAGGTCTATCTTCGAGAACCACCGCGCTCCCTTGAGCTGATCGAAGAGGTCATCAATCCGTGGCAGCGGATACTTGTTCCTCACTGTCACCTGGTTCAGGCGACGATAGTCGACACACAGTCGCAAGCTCCCGTCCGCCTTCTTGGCGAACAAAATCGGGGAACCCCAGGGTGAAACACTGGGTCGGATAAACCCCATGCTCTGCAAGTCCTCCAACTGTACCCGCAGCTCCCGAAGCTCGGCGGGGGCCATCCGATATGCTGGAGAAGATATCGGGGCTGTCCCGGGGTACAAGTCTTTGTAAAAGTCTACCTCTCTACGAGGAGGTAGCCCTGGAACGTCGTCGGGAAAGACGTCCACGTACTGGTCCACCACTGCAGGAAAAGCTGGACTCCGCACGTCCACTGCTCCTAGGATGAGGCTAGCCAACTGATGAGAGATGGGCTGCGCTCTCCTCCGCGGAAGTCCATCCTGTGCTGCAAAGGTTCCCTTCTCGCCGGTGAAGGTAAACCTGCTCCCGTCGGTGCGAACACATCGCACCTTGCGCCTAAAACAGTCGATCTGGGCATGAACCGGGGATAGCCAATCCATGCCCAAGATGATGTCGTAAGGCCTCGACGCCGCTACAAGGAGATCCCAGCCGAAGCTCTCGCCTCCTAGAGTAAGCTCACACTGCCGGCACCAGTGCGTAACCTTCAAGTCTGCTCCCGTAGGAGTCTCTAGCCGTAAGGATCGAGCCAACGGCTCAGTCGGAATCTCCGAGCTCCGAACAAGGGCAGAGGCTATGAAAGAGTGACTCGCTCCTGTGTCTATAAGTACTGCAGCAAAGGTGGAATAGACACAGATCGTACCTCGAATCATCTCTGGCATGTCGGGGTCGTAGGCATCCACTGCCTGGAGCTGGGCCTGTCCCTGCCCGCCAGCTCCCTGTGGTCGAGGTGGCCCTCCTGGTGGTGGTGGGGGTAGAGCTTGGAAGCGTCGCCCACCACCCGCTGCTTGGCCAGCTCCTCTGCCTCGTCTGCCTCCTCCCTGCGGGCCACCACGGTCGACCCTCTGCCTCTGCCTGGGTGGCCCCTCCACCGTCTGCTGCTCCTCTGGTCGGCGAGTCGGGCAGTCATGAGCCATGTGACCCTGCCCGCCGCAGGAGTAGCACAGCCTGCCTCTCGGAAGGCTGGCACTCCGCTGTGTGCCTCGCACTGCTGAGCAGGTGTCCTGAGGCCGTCTGCGTGGGGGTCTGGTCTGCCTGGACCCGAGAGTCATCCGTCGGCACCTGTTGCCGAAGACTCAGCTACCTGCCGCCCTGCGCTAGGTCTCGCCGCTGATGAAGGCTCTTCCAGGAAGCTCTCGATCAGGAGGGCTCGCTTCAGCACTCCCGCCTGGGTCGGAATGCTGAGGGAGATCAGCGATGCCCGAATCTCCTGTCGCAAGCCCTGCTCGAAGGTCCGGGCCCGGAAGAAGGGGTCCCGTACCATGTCGGTCGAGTAGCGAGATAGGTCAGTGAACCTCGCCGCGTACTGAGCGACCGTCATGCTGCCCTGGCGCAGCTGGAGAAGCTCCTGGATGCGCACCACTCGGAGGGTGGCCGGGACGAACTCAGAGCGGAAGAGGCTCTCGAAGTCCGCCCAGAGCAAGGATGCCTCATCGTGAACCTGGAGCATCAAGCTCCACCATCGTCCTGCCTCCGCCTGCAGGAGGCCCGCCGCGAGAATCACCATGAGATCCGCTGGTGTCCTCACTAGCCTAAAGATCCGTACCACCGCCTCTAGCCAGTCCTCGGCGGCCTGGGGGTCCGCCTCACCGCGAAACCTGGGCGGTCGCTGGCTCTGAAACTCATGCAGTGCCCTGAGGCGACGTGCATCGTCAGCGTCTGGTACTGGAAGCATCGGTGGCTCGGCGGGTAAGGCTACCGCCGGTGCCACTGCTCGCAAAGGGCCCTGCACCGAGGCCTCGTCGCTCGGTGGGCTGCCGTCGCGCCCTACACTCGGAACCCTAGCTGGCTGTCGTCGCGGGGCCATCCTGAAAAGGAGAACAAGAGAACCACAGTCAGAACAGTATACCTGGTGAGCTGGCACAAGTAATCACAAGGAAAACTTGAGACTTTCATGAAGCATATCAGTATACCCGGTGAGCTGACACAAGCAATCGCAAAGAAACTTGAAACACACACGCAATAAATGTTTTCATGCATTAAGTTGGAAATCAGGAATCAGGGTCCTGGTGTACGGATACGTCGGCCGCCGCACCAACACTGGGCTCCCTGAACTGATAACCACACTCAATACACTAAACACTATTGCTTCATATGGAAAGAAAAGACGATCAGAGTCTGCGGTAGAACCGACCACCTCTGATACCAATTTGTCACGACCCGTCCTCGGGGCCCGTGTCGTGACTACCCCAAGCCCGCCTTCCATAGGCCAGGGGCTGGCGACTAGCACCAAGGCGTAAAATCCCAGTAAACAGGGAAGGCATTGCCTTTATAAGTAACAACCACACAGAGTCAGCAAGCGGAAAGTAAAGTGCAGAAAAGTAAAGGGGGCCGGAAATACAAGCCCAACTGTAAAGTACAACTGAAAAGTAAAGCAACTGAAGAAAAGACGGCGGCCTCGTGTCGTCCACTAGCAATCCCACCTGAAGGGTGGGTACAGATAGCCTCCAGGCTCCTCGGGTCCCACGTCCGCTCCGAGCACGTCCCACCCAGTGGTCCACCTCCAGGTACCGTCCTGCTCCACGCCCCAACCGAGATCAGTGATGTCCGTCGTCTGCATCCAACACAACAAGGTGCGGGCATAGCGCTTGCAGGGGTGAGTATAAGCTACTCAGTAAGGACCCCGAGACCCCCGAAGGTCTCCCTAAATCCACAAAGGATATAGCACAAAAGAAAGATGCAATCACGAAGTAACATCTGACTCGACTTAGGTATATGCCCATACATATACCTAAGTCCCCACTTCTAGCTCTTCTCACGAGCTCAAGAACAACTCAATCCACATAGGAAAGCAAGACTCAAATCCACAAGGGAGAGTAAACAGTAAATCCACATAGGATAGTTCAACACAATCCACAAAGGAGAGTAACATAAGATTCAGCTCAACCAGGTATACTTTTTCAGATGACGTCAAAGATGATCACTGATCCATCTAAGTCGTCGGACCCACGAAGGATCGATAGGTACTAACCCCCGCAAAAGACCCACGTAGGATCGGGCTCACACAGAACCTGTAGGCAGTGGCTCACACAGAACCGGTAGTAAGGACCCACATAGGATCGGGCTCACACAGAACCTGTAGCACTGATCCACATGGGATCGCTGAGTGCAGTAGTCGACGCAGTCCACTGAGGATCTCTGCACAGTCGTCGCCGCAGTCCACGAAGGATCTCTACTCTGCCGTCGTCGCAGTCCACGGAGGATCTCTGCTCTGTCGTCGTCGCAGTCCACGGAGGATCTCTGCTCTGTCGTCGAAGTCACAGCCAGCGCTAGGGTTCCCGCACATAGCGTGCTCGTTTAGGAGGGTCCGCTCCCCGAGCCGAGAGGCTGATACATCAACTGACACGTAGTCCGAAGTTGATGTATCCAAAAGTTCCGTATCGACAACAGGATCTCAACGCAACAGACGGCGCGTCAATCGGACGCCCGGTCTGAGAGTTATTGGCATTTTCGTCCCAGGGGCCCGGTTGGTTTTTAGGGCAAAACCAACCCGACCGTACTCCGCCTGTATCCGATCCTCGGGCGGAGTATGCCAAAAGTTCCGTCTCACTTAGAGGAAACTACCACAGCTGACGGTACGTCGATCGGACGTCCGTAGCTCAAGTTATGAGTGTTTCCGCTCCGAGGGCCCGGTTGGTTTCGTGTACGAACCAACCCGGCCGAACCCAAAGTCTTCCAAAACCTTGAGTATAATATACCGAAACGACCGTATCGATCCAAGGATCGCGTAGCCGCTGACGGTTCGTCAATCGGAGGTCCCAGGCCCAAGATATGGGCAAAAGACCGAAGAGGGCCCGAAACGGGGGTTCTGGGCCCGGGGCGACCCGGCCCGAACCCCCCCCCCCCCCCCCTTGGGTCGGCCGAACCGGGTCGACCCGAACCGGGTCGACCCGACCCGGCCCGACCCGGCTAGTCCGGGTCCGGTCCGACCTGGGCGCGGCCCGGATGACCGGACCGGCCGGCTCGGCTTCGGCCGCGCGGCCGAGTGAGCCGCCGCGTGTTTGACCCGCGGCTTTGGAGAAACGCGGCCCGCGCGGGCCGCGTGCTGGGTGGCCGGACCGCGGACGCGGTCCGGCGGTTCGCTGCCGCCGCGGTTCGGCCGCGGCGGACTCCTCCAGCGGCGCGCCGGGCGCCGCCGCCTCCGGTCGCCGGCGTCGCCGCGCCGGCGACCCGCGCCGCCGCCACCTTCCGCGGGCCGCCGGAGTTGCTCCGGTGGCCCTTTTTGCCTCCCGTCTGCGCCGATGCTCCTCCCTGGGGCTGATCTCCACTGCGGGATCAACAGACCGCCCCTGCCGCGCGGTTCGTCGTCGTCCGCCATATCCGCACAACAAAAGAGATCGGCGGAGGGTTGCCGGGTCTTGTTCGTTAGACCCGCACCCTCCGCGTTAGTCATAATCAACGGGAGGGAAGGCTACAAGAATTTTTAATCAAAGATAAAAATTGTTCACTCCTTTTTCTTTTAAAGGGCATTTCAATTTTTAATTAATTGAAATTATTCATGCCGGTTCTTTATTCACAAGAAATAAGAACACGGGAATGAATCATCAAGAAAATAAACCCCTACCTTGTCGTCGTCGTCGGACGAGAGGTCGTCGCGGAATCGCTCGTCGCGGAAGAAGGAGATCGTCGCGTCGTCGCGGTATCCGGCGTCGCGTCGCCAATCTCCGGATCAAGATCAAACGGATTTAATTAATTTAAATCCGTTGATATCGAAATTAAAAAGGGAGAATTTAAACGATTCGTTTCTCACCTTAGTTGCCGAACGAGGATCGGCTGCGGAAGAAGAGGCGTCGCTGAAGAACGTCGCGGGTAAAGCTCGTCGACGTCGCAGATCTCGGTGTGCGTCGTCGAATTCCGGTCGCCGGCGTTCTTCGCGTTCTTCGCGTTCTTCGCGGGGAGATGAAGAAACAAAGATTCTCTCAAATCCTTTCAAAGGATTTTTAGGTTGGTCTTATTTTATAAACATGCCAACAAACGCAAAAGCATAAGTAACGACCCATCAGTTCGTTGAATTAATTCAACGAGCGAAACATCCCATTTAATTCACGAAAGAAACAGCCCATTTAATTCACGAAATAAACCGCCCAATTAAATGGTCTGTTAAGAATTAAAGAAAACGCATCAGTTGACTTTTCAGTTACCTTGACGGGTTTTCGCGGGTGCGTTACTTAGCGAAAGAAACGGAGGGGCTCGTGCGGGCCCCACCGCACAAATATCCTACCAAGGGGTAGGATATTTCTGGATAGCATCCTATCCAGTTCAACTCAGCTCAAGCCGCCTTCAAGTGACTTCAAGTGGCTTCCAAGTAGCTTAAGTGAAATAAAATAAAGTTGTCGCACAAACTTTATTTTATTTCTGACTTAATGCCGCAAAATTTAAAAACCACGTCTGAGCAAACGCAACTCCGGAAGAGGCGTTTCTAAGCAAATACCGGCGCTGCGATTTCATCGGTGCCCTCAGAATTTGATTCCGGGCACCGGTTCAAAAGTTAGAAAAACCCGCTCGTCCGTTCACTGAACGTACCCGAGCCAAACTTCGGAAATTGATTCCGGGCACACCGGGCCTCGGAATCAGGTGCCATCTGAAGCTGCGCTCTTCTAAAATTCCAAGGAGAATTAAGAAAAAAATTTCCTTGAAATTTGCGGGTCTTTACACGACCCGGGTTGGTTCGTGACACAATTCATATCAAATATCCTTAAAATTAACTAGTGCATACAAATTGGTTGTTCATAAGACCTGAATCATAAGGTAATGACGATAATAATCCATGAAATCATAATAAATGAATATAATAAAGACATTTTTGGCATAAACATAATCATAGAAAATTCTATGTAAATGATGCCTACCAATAACTTCATAACTTGTTTGTATTGGGATAATTACTTATATACCATGTTTGGGCATGGTATTCCCTCTCATGAACAATCTTGTTTTGGGCTGAGATTCCCTTCCAGGTACCATCTTGCTTCAAACTAGGGATTCAATCCATTTTCCATATTTTGTACATTAATGGGATCTCTTCCCATGTACCCTCTTTTTACGAGATTGGGATACCATTCCATGTACCATCTTGTTTCGGTCATAGGATTCCCTCTTTTAGAGCTTGGGATTCCCTCTCATGTACCTTCTTTTTTGGGGAATATGATTTCCTATTGATTCGGGCTACAGATGTCCACCCATGTACCCTTTCATCTTATAATGCATTTATCATTACCGAAGGCATTAGTGGGTAATATAATTCCCACCCCTCAAATAATTAAATCATTCATTGATGTTCTTGAAGATAAAAAATTCATCTATTGGGCCCCATGTAATGATAAGGGTTTATAAACATCAATTTATAAATCATGAAATCTAATGTGTATCATTGAAATTTCATTAACATAGAAGCAAGGGAAATTTGATAATTTACTATTCAATTCATTTAATCACAACCACTTATAAGAAGCGTGTTCCATTAATATATAACTAATGTGAGTGAAACATATGTCATAAAAATAATTCCATAAAAAAAGTAATACTTAATAAAAGAATATGAATAGTATTCATGGATCATATCCTTATTATTATATAACTATAACAAATAATGACATATCAATTGGTGATGGATTTTTAAAGATCACATATATAATTTCTTATGAATAATAAAAATAATTTGAAGATCATTTTTATAAAAACATTTAAAAATATATATATATTATCATGAAATATTTACTATTTATTTTAAAACATTTCTTGAGGACAATATCATATCATTTATAGAAAAATTATTTTTAAATCATAAATACTTTTAAAACATTTTTCTCAACAGATGAATTTTTTATAATTTTAATGGAATCGTTAAATTTTTTGGAATGTTTCATTCTTTAAAGATCATTATAACCCATAATTAATACTTGGAATAACATTGAAATCAATTTCCATTAAAAATACATATAAATTTTAAAAATAAGGAATGAAATCATATTATAAATATTTGTATATAAATATTATTTATTAATCATGATAATGTTGTGAAAATATTTTTTCCATGAAAACATATAAATGGGATCTATGAAATTAATATTAAACATAAAACTGTTTTTTCAAACCATTTTTTTAAACATGACTTTAAAAGAACAAATATTTCAAGTAGAAGAGATATATAATTTCATATTTTCATAAATACACATTATTAATTATTTTATGTATAAAATTGTGGAAATGTTACCAATTAATTAATATATAAATAATACAAATTGAATAAAATATCTATGAGTGTTCATGAGATATGTATCCTAATATTTCAGTAAGGGATGCATATTTATAAACAATGCTAATAAACAATAATATTCGAAGAATAAAATATTTCTAACATGGTAATATTTAATCATTATATAAATTAAATAATAAAATTACATGAATAATAATATAACATGAAATAACTATATTAATAATATCAAACATAAAATGTACGTATATATACTAGATAGAAAAATATATGCCCATAACATGTCATGTATCTCAATCAAGGTAACATTAAAAAAAATACATTATATATTTCATAATTTTTTTCCATAAAGCCAATAAATAATTATAATAAACTAGATATTTACAAACATATTAATTAATTTATAATAATCATAAAATAAATTAATTGTCATTATATACACCACACAAGAGAAACGATTGGCAGATAATGCTGATATCTCTTAGATATAAAATGTGAGTTTAGAAACCTCTTACATCAATTTTATACTTTCATTGTACAAGTTAAAACCTAATATATAATGAATATATGTTATTTAAATATCTAATGATGAAATATATTACAATATATCATATCATATATGACTCACTACTGACATTAGATTACCCATTTATTAACTATGCGATTATAAAGCAACACATTGGATAAAAACAATTATGTTTATTGTACAAGTTTTGATTTGTTATTCCTCGTAATATTACATAGTTTATGATTTATCAAATTAAATAATATAAGAAATGAATTATAAATCTTATTTATTTAGTATTTAAATATTTACAATAACCTATAATTGATACTTTTATGACATTTAATACACCGTTCAATGAGACGGTAGGCCATACATATGATTTAACATTGTATTAGTTTTCTTATCATACTGAATGGAAAGTAAATTTTTAAAATACATATATAATAGAAATATAATAGAATTATTATTTCATTTATATCATGAAAACAATCTATACCCTTATAAATATCAATGTAAAGTGTGAACTAATTATGTCGCTTTGAGGAGGTCATTGTCCAAACTTCCACAATTGATGTTACCATATTTACATAAAAGGGGAATCACATTGAATTGTGTTATATAATAATTATATATGAATAAATAAAGAATAAATAGAATATATTTACTATACAAACTGATATTTCATCATAACTACAAAACATTGGGGGAGGTAAATAAATAATGAATTCTAATTTTTCTTTATGTCATAGTTCATTGTACGCAAGAATTGTAAGTTCATTGTCAATTAAAATGAAGTGTCTATATGTGTAGATATAAAAAATAGAACAAAAATATTTCATAATATTTTTTATAGTTCAGTTTTATATAAGCATGGAATAATATAAGTTGAGGTGGTGAAAAACAAAAATAAAACTAAAGAGCTTATGGAAGGATATTGCCGCTTCTTTGAGAAACTGTTTTTGGTTTACGATAGAGGGATTCGATGATTCTATTTACTTCCAATTTATGATCCTAGGATTTTATAATGTATTTTTGAATTTTATTTGGAAAGGGTATGGAAAATATAAATTTATTGATTTTAGTGACGAATTGAGGGGGAGTTCCAATTTATAGTAGAGGATGAGTGTCATTATAGTAAATATAAAAAGGTAATAATTATTGAGTGGTTTTTGTAACATAATGGGAATCCCATAAATTTAATAACAATTATATAATATTGTACTTGGTCGAAATTTTTCCAGCAATTTTTTTGTGGAGATTTCTATAAGTAGTTTTTCTTATAAAGATTAATGTTTAACCATTAAAGAAACTATTTTTTTCCTCAGTTTTTGTAATTATTTATAATTAATATTATCAATATTTCTGGTAGAAAACATATATTATCTATTTAGAAATTATAAATTAGTCGGATTACCAAAAATGAATCTGTTTTAACAAACTACAATCAAATAAGTTGTGACATTTAATTTAAAATTATTATCACAAACAGGATGTGATGATTTTTTTTAAAGTGACAATTTCCAAATGTTAATAAATGTATATCAAATTTCAATGTTATATTTGATCCAATTACCTAAATTGGATTATTTTTTGTTTAATTGAACTAATTAAAATTTAGAACAAAATTTAAATATAATTTATCTATGTAAATAAATTATATTAAAAATGAATTTTGAATTAAATATTAGTATTTTCACTATTAATCCACATAGAAATTACACATAAATATACAAAAATTCACAAAAATTAAATTAATTTTTTTACTATTTAAAATTTAGTGTTTATTTGGTCAATTAAAAAATATTACAGTGTAAAAAAGTATATTTAGAACGGTTTTTGCATTACAAGGAGGCTTAATTGTCTCTTTGAAAAATAAATTTGATGTTTTATTAAATAAGAATTCTTTTTTCCGTATAACTATAAATTCTATAAAATGTGAATAAAAAAAATTATTGAATAGGTATTATATAAATTTTTTAGAATATTCCTCAAATACGGTTTGTATAGTTTTTTTAATATTAAATTTCATGGGAACGTCAGGAAAATAGTTTTCATAGAAAAAAATTCTATAGTCTCAAATGTTTCCAAAATTCATTTAAAACAAATTCATAACAAAGGGATTCATTTTATATACATGAATAAACCATAGTTTCATAATTTAGTCATCCTCTTTAATATATTCTATTTTAATATCTATGTGATAATTAAAATAATAATTTGAAAATAATAATATTATTATCATGGGGTTTGGTAAAAAAATTATCTTTCATGTAACATAAGATATTGAAGGTGCTTGATATTATGTGGGACATAATACAAACATATTTTTATTTGCACCACAAGATAACATATGTTTTTCATGTTGTGTAATATTTATTTGGTGTGGCATATATCACATGGAAAAAATATTGTTTTTATGCAACAAAATATATATTCGATGATGAAAATTATTGAAATGACAAATTCTTTATAAAAAATATCACAAATTGTCAGGTTGTTACATTTTATGAACCTTAAATTGAATTTACCATATGAAATTAATTTGGGATATCAAAATATTAATATATTAATATTACATTCATATAAACACAAATACATAAACATATACAGAAATATCCTTTAAAAATGGAATTTTGGATCTATAATAGTAACACAAAGTGTCTCACAACTAGTTTTTTGTAAAAGGGACCATTTTATTTATCTGAAAAGAATGTTCTATGATAACCTTTTTGGTTTCCAGATCCATTCCCTGTAGTTGATAATTCAAAATGAGATGATATAACTACCTAATACCGAAAAATATCAATATTTATAGTTCCTTGATAAATTTATAATTCTTCTCTTCTTTCATGAAATGATGGTGAATTATTTATTAATGAAGCATTAATAGAGAGAAATGATCGTAAATATAATGAATAGTTATTCCAAGTTTTTTATCACAAAAAATATGGTTAGAAAATTTTATCCAATATACATAAATCATAATATAGTAATATAAACCTTCTAATATATAAAACATCATTAAAACACAACTCAATCCATTTCATAAATGGTTAACCTTGTAACCCTTCCAAAATATCATTTTTCCATCATTCCATAAATAAGAATTTATCATATACCAAAAATATTTTTCTTGAAAAGGTAGGTATGTCATCGTACCAATCAAATATGAAACATGATTTCATTACAGTACAATACATGTATAACGAGACAATCGCATAAGAATTCCCAAAATGACGAACAATAAGATTTTTATATAAATTAATCATACAAAAAATATTAAATTTACTAGTTTGGAAGAGAGATTATGTGTACCATACTAATCATTATTCACATCATCAATTTTGATTTTTTCGGACAACACATTGGCTTTTAAAATCATTGTTTTCTGTGGATTCTTATCCACATAAGACTTTGGATTCAGAGACTTTTTGGCATAATGGAAAAACACCATGTAATTGAAACACTAAATTGTAGGGGGTTCATTCTATGTTGTATTCTCTTTAATCTAGTCATTATCAAAACTTTATCTATTACATTAGGATTCATTATCTTGATGACCTTCCCTTCCACAAATAAAACATTTAGTTGTTCACTTAATAGAATTACCTGTATGTTTATTCCTATAGATTTTCCATAATGGAAGTATAATTTTATTTTCCCTGTTTTTGTTATATATTCTTTTAAGCATCATCGTCAATTTATTGTCAAAACCATCAGATTGATATGAAATTCCTACCACTATTTTCATATTCACAGCACATTTAACTACTTCTTTATGTCTCTTAAAGTCTCATAAATCTTGGGCCTTTCGAATATTATTTTATTTCCACTATTTAATTAGTCAATTTTTTCATGTTGGATGATAATACCCTATGTGTACCTAAAAATAATTTTAAATGTTTCTTTATATGCACCAACCAGTTCCACTTCTTTGTTCATAAGCACATGTAATTCATTTTCCACCTATGTGTGGAGAACAAGAGGAAAGTACTAATTGAAATGTATGTTTTGTAACTCATATGATTATATTGACTCAATTCATCCATTTCACCTAATATTAATAATTATATTCCAACACTAATTCTCCTTACCATCCTGGTGGTAGAAAAATACATTTACCTTTTCATTATTTGATCACTATATAATGTAAATAATCTTTTTGGATTGGAGCTATCAATTTCTTAAAAACTAATGTATTAGTATAACCACTGATTAAAGTTGGAAATTTCATCAAAAATGAATCAACAAATCATTGTTCCCCATTTTCTCATTTTTAATTTCACCATGATTCAAATCATTATAAATTTCAATGAGAATAGTGTTGAGGTTCTTCATTCAATATACCATAACATTTCTTTTCCTCGATGGAAAATAATTGAATTTTCAAAAAAAAACAACTCTTTCTCATGGTTTCTTTGGGTTCTAACCATTATCAAGTTTCAAATATATTCATGTAAGAAATAATAATCATAGTGAGGAACCACATAACCATGAAAAAACACTTATAGAATTTCAAAATCATGGAAACATCTTCTTTAATATACTACATATTAGTTTTATCCTAGATTTTTCATTTTCATTTTCTATTTAAATTTATCATGATGTTTCATTTAGAGATTTTAAATCCTAATGTATATCCACCATGAGTGTCAAGCTAGTTTGGTAGAAAGGAATGTTGTTGTGCAACAGGTTTTGAACGTCCCCTACTCATCATGGTGTTTTCTTGTTTATAATAGCTATGTACATCTATGATATATTCGTATGAATGTTTTCTATATTGATATGAATGTATTTCTAGAAAACCACTATCTCTATCATTTCACAACATTCCCATACATTTTTTAATAAATTAATTCATCCTGTTACTAATTATTAGAGATACCCCTAGACATATATTTAGAAATATTACTAGGGATCTCACTAAAATTTTACCATTCTAGTTTCCAAATGATGACTAAACCTTTCTGTTCATACCAAATATAGAAACTTATGATTAACACACACAGATATTGCATCATTTTTTATTAATAATCATCAAATTAATATATTTTATGGATAAGGACATTAATATTGTAGTTTCTATAGATACATGGAATGAAATATTCAAAATTATTGAATAATTTTATATTTTTTCCATATGATGTTATCTTTTAGTAAATTTACTTAAATTATTTCTTCATAAAATGGTGAATCGAAACATAAAAAATAGATGCATTCATATTCTCATTAAGGGTGATAAATAGAGAGGAAAATAATATTAAGGTTATGATAATATGATCATAACATTATAATTTCTTACAATACATATCAAAGATCCAAAACATCAACAATTTCATAATGATTGGTTCTTCATTAGAGATAAATCATAAGGAAATTAGAAGCATATTAAATGAAATCATAACATAGTAAATAGACATGGATGTTGCGGAATACACATTATAATGAAAAATATTATGTCAAGGATACCTGAAAATAACTTCCTAACTTGTTAGGATTGAGATAATAACCTATATACCTACGTTGGACATGGTATTCCTTCCTATGTACCATCTTTTTTAAGGTTTAGATGCCCTCCCATGTGCCCTCTTGTTTCAATATCATCATTACTTTCTGTATACCATTTTTTGGTCTTAGGATTCCCTCAAATGTATCATCTTTTTTAGGGCATGGTATTCCCTCCTATGTACCCACTTGTTTTGGGAATATGATTCCCTGTTAATTTGAACCTCACATTATATCTACTGTACCCTCTTTATTCAAGAATATGATTCAATCATGTTTTGGTCTTTAAATTCCCTCATATATACCCTTTGAGATCACAAATCATTTATCATTCCCTAATTCATTAGAAGGGGATATTATTCCCACACCTCACATAATATAATGATAAGTTCATGTTCCAAAATATTTAATTCATTCATCATGTCAGAACCCATTAAAATTTATGAGTTTTGTAAACATCAAATCATAACCTATGAATTGAAATGGATATTATTAACCTTTTACCAGATTATAGCCTATGGGTAATTCACAGTTTACTAATAATTTAATTAAATCCTAACCCATCAAAATTACCAGGTTCAAGAATAATATAACATGTAGAAGAGAAATAGGTGTTGTAGACATCATTCCATCAAATAATAAACTCTTAAAGAACAGATACAAAGGGTATTCTAGTTTCATATCAATCGTAAAGAAGAAACTATATAAAATATTTTTTATATATATATGGAATTATTTTCAAAGGTCACATCGAGAATTTCAGAAGAAAAATATCATTTCAATGAAAATCAATTTCATAAAACCATATCAAAAATAATTTTATTATTAAGATATGTATACAATATATTTTAAAACATTTATTTTATGAAAAGCTCATTTAATAACATAAATACTTTTTAATATTTTTTTAAAATATATTTTAAACCATATATTGGAATAATTAACATTTTTTTATATCATTTTTACTGAATACTCCATTAAAAATAATAATTAAATAATAAAAAAATTTGGAAACCATTTTTTATTTAATTAGTTTGAAAAAATAAAATGAAGACATGAAATAATTTTGAAAACCTTTTTTTAGAAACATTATAAAAGATAAATTTAAATGTTTTAGAATCGATATTTAATAAAAAAACTGAATGGTATTTATAAAATTTTATACAGTTTTTAAACATCAGTATGTTTTTGAATTGTTTTTTTACATGGTTATTAAAGAAAAACGTCTTCTGAAAAAATAGATATATAATGTTTGAATGTTTTAAACCAACATATTCTTAATTATCATAAGTTAAAATGATTGAAAAATTTATCCAATGATATTATATATAATATATAATTACAGAATATTAAAATTCATGAGATTTTAGGGTATATATAATATAATATTTCATTCATGGAAGCATGATCGTAAATAAACTTGATAACTGATGAGATTTTAGCAATAAATTATTATGAATTAGTAAATTATGTATCGTACGATACATGAGATAATATTAGTTAATTATGAATAAAATTTCATTAAATATATATATATATATATATATATATATATTCATTATATTACATGTCAATGTATGTTTGTACACACCATAAAAAATTTTGCATCATAATAAGACATGTATCTCAAAGAAAGAAACTATTGAGAAAAATCAGATTACAGAATTTCAAAATATAGAAACATGAACCCCATGAAATAATTATCACATAATTTAAATTTAGAAAAAAATAAATATACTGAAAATTATAATGTAATACATTCATGTTTAGTATATAATCCACCCAAATGAAATGAGATGTGAATATGGCATGCATCTCTCAAATATTAAAATTGAGACAATAAAACCCTCACCTTTTATATTCACTGTATTTATACACATTAAAAACACTTGTATAATAAATATAGTATTGTTATAAATCTGAAAAATAATCATATTAATATATATCATACCATATTTTATTTACTTATGTCTTTGTATGACATGATTATTAACGATTTCATGTTACAAAAACATTTCCAGGAACAAACATTGTTATTTATGTTATGTTTTTTGGGATATTATTCTTGATCCCCATAGATAGATCAATCTTAATATATTTATATAAAGTATAAAATTATTTTTATATTTTATATAATTATTATATTAATATTTATAATAATATATCAATGATAGTTATATTAAATGGAATACACCATTCACAATGATGGTAGGTTTTATGTACACAATAACATATTTTATGTTTTATAGATGTATTGAATATATATATATAGTGTAAAAATATATTCATTAATATTTCATATATGTATTATTGTTTTACGAAACCAATCCTTAATACATTTCATGTAATTTTTTAATGAATCATATCACTTCGAGAAGGTGGTAGTCTAAAATTCTGCATACGAAGTTAAGGTATTTACAAATAATGGAATGCATGAGGTAATGATTTGTATAATATCAAGAAAATAATATATTCATCATAAATATCATATATATAATATAATTATATATTTTACATCATAAATTCATACAATTAGAGGTCTCAATGGAAAAATGAATGACATCATTTTATGAGGCGGTTGTTTTCCGAATATAAGAACTATAAGTTTTTTACCCAGTAGATGGAAGTGTGTATAAGTGTAGCTATAAAAATTATAATAAAAGTATATCATTAAATTTATTAAATTTAGGATATTATTTAATAATATTATAATAATATTTTTGGTGGTGGAGAATCAAAATAAATCAAAAGAGCTTGTGGAAGGATGTTACCCCATTTTAGAGTAAATCCATTTGCTTTGCACCCCAGGGATACATTGTTTGATTTATTCCCAAAGTATGGCTTATAGGTTGATATTTGGGATTATTGTTGATTTTATTTATGGGTTTGGATGATTCAATGGTATTTATATTTGTGCATAAGTGAGGGGCTGATTTCCCTTTTATAGAAGACAAACAGTTGTGTTCTTGTAAATATAAAAAGGTATATACCTTTGAAATATATTACTTATATAATAAGAATCACGTAACACTAGAAAACATATCCTATAGTTTAATTACTCTAAATAATTCCATCATTGAAAATTGGACATGTTTCTATGTCATCTGGACTCATAAGATTGAATTTTAAGCATTATGTAAACTAATTGTTTCCATAATAATAGTTATTATTTTTTATTAATTTCACTAATTTATTGGGTAAATAACTTTTTTGAACTAATAAGAAATAATAATTGATAAATATTAAAAATATAAAATCAATTTTATCAAATTAAAATAAAATTCTTTGAATAAATTAATTTAAAATTAATCCTGTGGAATCTAAGAGAAGATAATTTTTTTAATGTTAAAAGGTTCATAAGTTTGATATTTTTTAAATCCAATTTCAATTTGAAACCAGTTCCAATAACCTAAATATGATAAATTGTAGTATAATTGATCAAATAAATATTTTTAACAAAATTAAAATAAATTTAACCATAAAAATAAGGGATATGAAATAATATTTTTAAGTTAAAATTCATTATTTTTCACAATTAGTCTAAAAATAAAATATTTATGGAATATAACAAAAAACGAAAAATCAAAAATATTTATAAGACATACATGTGTAAATTATAGTTTCATAATTTAGTAAATTGTACACATTTGTTACATTATAACTGCTAGGTTATAAATATAATTATATTTTTATAATAATATTAATAGTATATACTAGTTCCTTATAAAATTGACCCGCTTGTAACACAAGCTGTCAAATATAATCATTATTATATGTAGCGCAAGGGAAAAAAATATTGTTGCATGTTCCATATTATAATCTATAAATCAAGTGAAATGTAATATTAAATTTTTGTTGCATATAGTGAATTAAAAATATAGTATTTTTGGACGATTAAATCTATATTCAGTCTTGGAATTTATCGAATATATTAAATTAATTAGAAAAAAATTAAATAAGGATAAGTGTTCTATAAGAAAAGTTCACATATCTATCTAAAATGATCATAGGTATACTCCGAAGGATCAGGATCGATCTCATATAACTTTTTTACCAAGGTTCAACAAGTGAAAATGATAGATTCATGGGGACATGCTCATATTCCTCTTTGATAACCTTAATATAACATTCAAGTAGATCACGAATTGTTGTCACATATTCCTATTTATGAAGATGAAAAATTTCACTACCATCCTTCCAAGCCATACTTCAGGAGGATCATATCACATCATCTATTAAAATTATCAACCATAATATTACAATAAGGAATACATGATCGGACTAGACTCATATACTACATCAAATGTGGGATCCTCATGTGAACGTGGTAAATTCCTTGGGATACACTCATATTCCAATCATAAATTAGAAGAGTAATACTCTAATGTCTCACGTTTTTGATCATATAGCCATTATAACTGAGGATCCTCAATTAATAATGGCACGTACATCGGTATGTGATCAAATTATGATCGGTGAATCTATTTGGCATATTTCATCATCTTCTTAGAAGTGATATCATAATCCCTCAGCACTATATGGTTATCAATATAATCTATAATCTAGCATAGATTAGTCTTATATCCATTCACAATTCCAAAACGCAGGTTGTCATATTCTTTTAACAATGTACTATAAAGCACATATATATAAACTGCTCAATAAAAATTTCCTTAAGTTTTTTCGATAAAAATTTTCAATAACCCAAGGGTCTTATACATATTCAAAAATAGAATAAAGTGATCTTTCAAATGATAGTATTCCTCATGGTTGTTTAGATATGGATCATAGGGACTATACTCAAGAAATCCACTAATGTTGACCTCCCCAACGTAATATCTCACACGAACATGGAAATTCTACCATTTCAGAGACACCTTCATATAGAATGTTTTTCACTACTCACTCACCTTTTTATAGAGAGGTTATCAACACATTAGTGTAAACTATCAATAATTCCCCACAAACATTGAGAAACACTCAACACCAACTATCAGGCCACCTTAGAAAGATCATTTGGTAGCCAAACTAGTTAGAGGTGAATAAGTCTGAGTAAGTTGAATAAAAAATTGATGTATGTAGTTATTTTGTTGAAAAATCCATCATCATAATTTTCAATACCATTTATATATTTTTATGAGTTACAAGAGAAGATAAATTATTGAATTCCTTATCTATTCTGAAAATTTTTTGAAACTAATCAGTGACTGAATGGTACACACCTCCCTTATAAAGGATACAAGGGCCATCTTCAGACCATCATGAAACATTGATATTAGCCATAACTAGACTCTATATCCATTCCTAATGACAAAAATTCATAAAATATAAACACAAATATTAAAAAATATTACAACAATGCTTTATAACTATTTGGTAACTAATTTTTGAACACGTGTCATGTATAAATATTAGAAGATATGAAATGTATGCAAGTTACACTTCGGCACACACCAAGAACATTAGGGGCCCTCAGATATGACATAATGTATGTTCATAGCCTCTGTTTAAATCTGGGTGCAGAGTTATGGATGATATAGTTATCATGAAAATAGAACTCCATATGTTAATGGAACCAATACGTCATAAATGTAGGGAGAGGACAACCACAAAAATATAGAACAATGATCCATGAAATAATTGGAGAATATTAAGGTCATGTAAGATATATTTTCAATAAAAAACCCCACATCCTAAAAAAATTGACTCCCATCATGAGCTTTTGTTTCACCCATCTCTTATAAAAGAATTAGCTCGACACATCAAACAGGTTTTTATAGTAGCTTTTATAATATTCATATAGTTGGGATCCCAGCCCACCAGGCTAGGTGAATATCTACTACATTAACCACAACTCATATTTTCAAAACCCATGATGATTTAAGAAATATTTTTAATAGCTATAAACAAAATCCATCTCATAGTGCATTAGGTATTTATATCTCAATCTCCATAGCATGGTTCATCTTCCCATGAGATGGTCCTAGGAAATCAACTATGGTTCTATATATACAATTTTACACTTAGATAGGGGTATTTATATATCAATATTCATCAATGGAGTCGTAGAATAATTTAATAGAATCATATAATCCTCAAAAAAAATATCAAAAAATCTCAATTTTAACTAAATATAGTCCTCATCCCACAGGGTTAGAAGAATTTTTTCACGATGATCACTTTATAGGGAATCATTAATTTCCATGTAGGGAGGTAAATATAGAAGTTCATCATCCCATATGGTCTTTCCTCCATAATAAAATCCTATGACATCTATTGATAATTAGGTAACCACATCTAGAATCTCCCTTAAGATCACTAATCAGATACCAAAATAGGAGTAGTGTTAGATTAAGGGAATGAAACCCTGCTAGGGTTGAAATCCAAAATGGTCCAATACAGTCAAGTGTTTTCGAAAAGACCCTAATGAAGGAAGTGTAGATGTTTGGTTTAATGTAATGGTTAATATACTAAATCCAAACACAATTTTTTGAATGTAATCACAGCAAGACAAAAAATAATTTGGATCATTTAGATGATGAATATGGATGTAATATGAAAAAAACATTATATTAGGATCTAGATTCACCAAATGATATTTTATGTACCCTAAACCAAAGGATTATCCAATGCTGGGTACCACTGAAAATTTATTTTCCTCATATCTGGAAGAATAATTCCAATGGATAAATCCTAATAACTACCTAGAAGTGTCAAAATTATGTCAATGGAGGAATGAATGGAACAATATTATAACAATATATGAACTATCAAAAAACTCAATGAGGATCCAATCAAGGGAAAATTACAAATGTATATTATTTCTAGATATTAATGTATATTTTTCCTATTATATATTAGGGTAGGGATGATCAACTTGAAAAAGTGTAATATAAGAATCATATTGGATCTTGTTACCAAAATACATCTATATAAATGATGAAGTCCAAAATGGACATGAATTCATGCAATTGTTGCAAAAACCTCTTACTTACCAGGGTAATAATTCTATTTTAAAACATATTGAAAATAAATAGGAGAGAAAAATAGGTTCACCTCCTTAGGTAATTCGAACTCCTTGTTGATGGTTAACATATTAGAAAGATATTCCTCTGGAATTTCCCATTTCCATCAAGTATCTATCTACATGAATGGATTCCATGGAAGGTACTTTTGGACATATGTGGATAAGAAATTATCTATGTACTAAATGATTGGAAGACATTTTACCCCACCCAATTTCAGAAATACTACCCTCTCAACATTTGAAAACACCTGAGACCTCGAACAAGATCATAGTCACATAGTATCCCGATGTTATTTGATAATGTTTTCTCAAGATTAGTTGGAGGAAACTGTGATGCTGTAATTTTTTTAGACCCTTATTTGGAAAACCATTTTTGGTAAAAAAAAATTCTTCTTATAGGTAAATTACTATATATGAATACCTTCATCATAAATTTCATTAACTATTCATCTTTTCACTATAGAAAACAATATTTTTTGAAATTATAAATTATAAATAACTTAAAGTATAAGTTTCTCATAATATAAAAATATAAAAAGGTTTAATATATTCACTTTGTGTCTCACTCTCAGATGAAGAAATTACATTAAATTTTTGAGGAAATTATCTATGATGGGATGAATACACATCTCATATAAATGAAATATATTTTATGTTCTATGTGTTTATAGAAACACAATAATAATTTGAATATACTATTCACGAGACCTTAATAAAATCTTAATTCATGCATTCAATATTGGGAATAGAAATATAAATAAATAGATTGTATATGTTACTTAGAAACTCATATTAGTGCCCATCCAATCACCTAAAATGACCTGAATGATAATATGGCTTCTATAGAGCATTAGAAACCACTAAATCACCCTCATCTAGATGAAAACTTATATTAGGGTCACCCAATATTTTATGATTTTATGAATAAAACGTAATCCTAAAATAAAAAATGTTCTTTGTTTTTCATCGAATCCATAAGAAATAATATGCGGAAGTTGTCATAGATGAGTATTCTTGATGAGGTCATCCTCAATAATCATCCCCCCATCTACCTTTTCCTTATGAGAAAGGTTTCAAAATCAATGATTTCATCACCCTAACATATTTCTTCTATATCATGGACAATTACATACAGGTAATTTTGGATAACTCCGTGGACTCAATGAATTGAATAAAATTTTCCCATTGAGATAAATAAGGTGATTGGTAGAACACTCTAACCCAGTGTGGATATAAGATAATCAACTAGATGACTTGAATGACTATTGAAAAAGATCATGTCTCCCTAATATAATATATTAAATGAAACTTTACGGTTTCTCCCCCCATAGAGGTGAAATGTAATATTCCTTCTGATGGTGAATGAGACCATCATACTTAAGAAGAGTCAAAATAGGTCGAGTCATATTCTACTTTGATACAATATTTAACACCTTCATATTTATTCCCTGTAAAATATGAATCATTTTCATTACCCCAAAAAATATAACATTCAATGTATAAATTCATCATCTTTGGTTTTGTTAAAGTGACACACTTCGTATAAAACATCACCAATAATGAATATGACCACTGAGTATGAGTTCCATGTACCAAAGTAGCGATCATAAGAATGCATTCCAATAAACGATGATGCATACAACTACATGGGTGTGTCCAAACCCAATATTTTGAAAACATCCCCCAAATTGACATATATGTAGATGATACAAGTGGGAAAGAACTCCAGTAAGGCCAATATAGACATGAAGGTTCCCCAGACACCTATAGAGTCTATCCACACCAAGTTATCTTACCTGGCTTCCTAGAGGGGTGAGATTATCTATTCATCTCTCATAATAGGGAATGATGGAATGACTCGTTCCACTATAATTAGATGCTCCGTCGACCTATAGAGAATCACATGGATTTTTCACATAAAATTTCATAGTTCTTTCACCACATAATATGGATAAAATTCAACACCGAGATCATTGACCGCTAGTATAAAAGTACAACATTATTAAAGGGAGTTATGTTTTTACATCCAAAATATCAATCTTATATGTTATACATCAATAAAAATATCATTTGGAGGAACCTGTTGAAGACCTCCATATCCCATAATAGTTCAAGAAAAAAGACACTAAAACAGATTTCAATCAGGTGGATACAATGCCAATCGAAATTCATGTTTCCATATCATTCATGGATTAGGATCAATAATATTTTATATAGTGACACATCATACCCCTATGTTTTTTATGTAAAATTGATCATGTCAAAATCCAAAGGTGTTTGAATAAAATGTATTTGGGATCAACCTATTCCAAATCTGGATTCTAAGACATTGGGTATATAAAAAAGGGGATTGATATCCCTATAATATTACCATTCAAGGGTATGATAAGCATTTGAAAAGACCTATTAGGATGTACACGATCAAATATCCAATTTGGAATCTCACATCTAACACTGAATTTATTAATTTCTAAGAAGAAAATACATATAATGTTAGTCTCTAAATGCCCTGACTCCAATTTCATGTGAAGGCAAATTCAACATTATATCATTGTTTTAAATACCTAATTGATGTGAAGTTTTAAATACATCACATTTATAGTTCCTCCTTAGTTGCTTGGGATGACCGATATACATTGGAAGGATTATATAAAATGGAATTAATAAAACAATGGTAGATTAAAATATAAAATTTTTACCACCTATTACTTGGGGATTTACCCTCTTAATTCAAAGAGTATGATCGAAGGTGACTATGTTCTTACCATATACCTTATTGAGACTATAGACATAGTCCCAAATTCCAAACACCCTTCCTTCCCAATGCGATTTCATAAAATAATATTAGGTTTTTAATCTCTAATTATTGACTCTAGTGATATTGGATGGTAATTTATCATCCTGTAGACTCTCTCATCCCGATAGAGATAGTGATCCTCTCAGATTTCTTACCTCATATAAAACATTCTCCATTGACTCATAGATAGATTATTATTATTTTGACCTTCATAACTCGTATCTAACATATAAAGAAGGTGTATCCACAACCATCTATTAGATGAAGAAATTCAATATTTGAGTATACGAAGACACATGCCCTACATTGATCATTGTACCCACTCATATCAAATATAAAGATATGTTCAACACATTTATAATGAAAAATCAATATATGTCGGAGTATAATTATTCAAAAATGTCTAAAATCAATCTATATTCATCTATATACCACCATATCTAACTCATTTTCTATCATGTCATAATAATGGAATCCCGTAGGATTCAACCCTTTCATGAAAAAAATTTAATGGTTGATGTTGAAATATTGATCACAGACAACTTTTTACAGGACGCTAAATTCCCTAGATTGGATATCCAATATCATATCTATCACAAAAAAGATAATATTGGGGTCTGCCTAAATTCGTTGAATATAATCATCAAATCCAAGATAATAAAATCCCAATTTGGATCATGAAAATATTTATCAGTAATCCTATTATCAATAGGTCCCCCTTCTTGATGGGTGGGTACTCACAGAATAGTCAGATAATGATTTCCCCTGATGATGTGGAATCCCCTTCCTTCAAATCACCGCAACGAAAAATTTTATATCAGGTCATTCCATTTGAATTAAATTATTAGATCACCATTTATTGATGCACCTTGAATCAAATATTCAATACCTTCATATGATACATATCTTAATGATATATTGTCTAACTGGCTATTGAATATATACAATGTGCTGATCTCTTCATATATATTCCAAAATTAATTAATATTGTGTTATATCATATCATAAAAAAGAATCCACTATAACAAGTTTTATGGTTAACCATAGGGAAGTGACATAAATTTTTGTTATGTAATTATTTAATTGAGGATGACCTCTAATGGGATAGGGAAACTATGGGAATGGCACCACTTATTATCTCAATAAACTTTAGGACCTTTACGGAAAAATATCTTCCATTTAGAATTTCATATCCAAAATCACATAAAAATATATCCCCCTAAACCTGATACTAACGAATGGAATTTTCTATCGATGTAATGGGGACTAATGAAAATACATTTAGAGTCTCAAGAATTATCTACTACACCCACTAGTCCCAATGTATCCAATGGAATAAAATCCACTCATCCTATTTGTTGAAGGCATGGAAATATCACCTAGATCCTAACCCACCCAAACAAATTATTTGGGGACTGTGAAAAGCCATTACTACCTATAGTGAACTATGATTAATTTTGAGACTAGAAATTCTATTATCGATAATTATAACCATGAACTCATGTTTTTCTATGATAAAACAATGGTATTTCTTAATGATCCACGAATTAAACATAGCTTGTCAAATTTTTCTTCCTAATTACATCATGGTAGTCTATTTCATATAGAGAACTTAACTTAATGGTCTTTCATTATAAATAAACATGACATTAAATTTTTGTTATAAAATTCAAATAAAATGGAATTTCTTGGATAATTTCCATATGGAAAACATCACTCCAAAAATCATGCTAGTGGATACTATGATTTTGGACAATGAAATTATTTATTCCCATTACACTCCCCTTACATGTGATATGTATTTTTTTTGGTTCCTCCAGAAGTACTTTTAAAATAATACTAGAACATCCTGAATTTAGTTGGGTAGAATTGGGGATTCTATTTATTTCTCCAAGAGAATATAATTCATGCCTTTATTTCTCACTATATGAAGGCTGAAAAAATAAAGATTTATAATATCATTCCCTCATCACTGACATGGAACTTGCCCTATAGCTACAAATATCTTATAGAAAAATTAATGGTGATTCTGATTTAATGATATATCATATCAATGGTTAGTATTACATTATTAAAGAATAACAACCCCTATCATTGGATAAATTTGTGGAATAATTATATATTAACCTTCTAAACCAATATTACAGCATGCCACCCATCATAGAAAGTTCATATATATAAATTAATTAATGGATTCTTGGTCACAAACAACCCCCATCATGAGATAAAAGTCATTCAAAAAACTCACTGAATGATGGTCTCATAAATAATAATGTTTGACATGGAAGGAATCAATTAGACCAACACCACCCCAGAGGGTGATGGACTGATATTCTCCTCTTTTGGTTGTGGCCCATAATTGGTAATTTTTAAAATGTGATCATCCCTACAGCCAGACAAGGATGTGGTTAATATATAGTGTAGAGTAGGGAACATTAACCTATGTGATAGTCCAAATGAGAAAAAGGTATTTAAAATCGAGTCCATGATGTAATACTCCTTTCATGCATAATATAAAGAGAGATTCTCACAATCATTAAGGATGTTCATGTCGGATCCTATGACACTCATCATTCTAGGACCATACCCTCCCACAAAATCAAGAGGATTTTTTACTATTATAATCCCAAAATACATGACTATATAGAATTCATTGAGAATTTCATGCATTATTGATTCATAAAAACATCATCCACAAGACTTTTAAATTACAACATACAACTAAATATTCTTAGTCATTCACTATATGTGGAATGGATATTTTGGGTCTATTTCACCCAACCAATGTAATGTATCTCAATAACCTACTTACTACAGCAAAATTTTCATAATGGGATGAGGAAATGGACCTTTATTACGTCAAGATAAATAATATCTTCCACATTATAATGACACATATCATAACATGGTTTAGATTCCCTCACAAGGTACAAATAGAAAATGAAGTATGCCTTTCTTTTATAGGTAAGAGAAAATTTTTCTATGAGTTAATCATCATGTTCAATATCTCAGCCCACTATCATGTAAGAGGAAATAGAAAAAATTGACCTTCAATAATTTTTTTTTCAAATATAATCTAGACAAAGGTTAGTATACACAAGATGACTTGGAAAGAAAATCTTCAATATAATTTATTGGGCCTACAATACCACCAAATGTAATATTAAGAAAAAAAACTCATATTAATTATTATACAAAACTAAGGGTTTATTTACCTTAGATTATATGTTCCCCTACTTCAGATATCGATCATTGGAAACTATCATATGATGATATGTATTAATGGTCATTGGTTGTGTTATAACTGTTCGATTAGAACATGTTGTGTATGTTTAAAACCATGATTTTCATCTGAAATAGGTTAACTGAACCATAAAAAATATTTACATTCATTGCTTCCTACATAGAGAACTAGTATTACCTATATTAACTATAATGATAAAAAAAATAAGCCTCTATATCTGGAATCCAAATTAGATGTTCCTTAAAACATATATAAGGTCAATCATATGGGATCTTACTAGATATGAAAAATGTATGGGTTGAAGGTTACACACCCCAAAAATTCATGTTTCCTAAGAAATTATTTTCATAGATTCCATAAATCATTTATAGTCTGGGCCTATATAAGTTAAAAAATTCAGATTTACATCCTTAACATGTGATGTTAAATAAAATGGATTGTCATTTTGACAACATAAAGTAAAGCCCAATGTATCATTATACTAAGATCATAATTTTAATCAATAAATAGAATCAACCATTCCACATGACGTCAAAAACTAAAAAGCTGTCATCCTAAACACATGAAATAAATCTATACAGTTCATTTTCCTAACCAAATGTTGTTAAACTATATAGAGTGTCATCTTGACCAAAAAATGTCAATGAATATAATGTTTTGTCATAACCATATGAAGATAATATATAAATATTTTAGTCCTAATTTCATGATGAGGAACTGTAATGTGCATCATCGTAGCCACATGCCATTAAATTATATGTTAGTGGTCCATGAATATTGTATTTAAACTGCAAACCATCAATCATATTGTCTCAGAAAACTTAATCACACAGGAACATCCTGTCCACATGACATTAAACTATTCAGAACTAGTCCATGAAATAAGATATTAACATTTAGAGTTTCTATGATCCTTATTGTGTGAACTAAAACTGAATGAAAGGAATCATAACATTGAAAAATAAATCTACATGGATCTGTAATATTCAACTTATACGACATCAGGTCACCCGTATCTATAATTCAAGATGTCAATAAACATTAATTACTTCATCACCACATGAAACTATACTACATGGTTTACAATATATATTTGTGTCTTTATTACTATCATTATAGGATGTGTATTGAGACACATACCAATTATCATGGTCCTGGTTGAATTATTCCTCCTCTTTCACATCCAAAAACATTCATCCTCACCACATGTTATTAAACTACAATGATGATTTCATTTCTAAATCACACTAAGTACAGAACAACGTATGAATTGATTTTCTTTTAAAAGGTATTTGTAGGGATTCCTCAATTTTATATCATGGTACATCCTCTACATGATACAATATTTCCACGTACATTTTATATTATCTTCTACAATGTTTAGAGGATACTTGTATATTCATTTTTTCACAAACTAATAATGAATGAAATGATCTGAGGAATTTTTTTAAATGATTCCCTACATGATCAATTTATACCATTGTATAACATAACTATCATGGTCCAATATGAATGAAATTAAATGGAACACCATGAGTCCTCACTGCATGATGTAACAATGAATGATTGATGTCTCTTAAATGAACCAAAATTTTTCATTTCCATGCGCCCCTCCCCAAAGAACTTTTATCAATGGTTTTGGTCCCCCAAAAAATTTTCACATGATATAAAGTGATTCATGTATCTAAAATCCAGGTTATAGATACAATAATCAGTTGGGAAAATTATCACCACTACATATTGATAAAATCATTCGTAGAGGGTTTCCCACTTCTGAAATATGTGTGTAATAATTCCCATTTCTATTGGATGAATAATGAAACGATAATATTTGAATCATGGATCCAGACATAATAAAAAGTACCCACATCCCTACATATGGGATAGACCTGTTTAAGGGTCCTATATACAATGACTTTGTATGGAATTATTTCAGACACCACTGAATACCTACTTACACCAAGATCTCCTTTCATGGGTTAATATACTACACATAAAATAGTAAAAATTCACCACTGACTATATATGGGATGGACCTAGGTAATAAATTTTATATCTTCATGACATTAAATTGGATCAAAAAACATCATTTATGACTTTTCAAGAAGGTTCTAAGCCATAGATGCTCATTTATCTGGTATATGAGTCAAATTTACATATTAATGGCTTTGGAACATAAAATATATGGCCAAGAAGGAATCAGGTATAAATATACCCACCAATAATCTAGTTCATGGATATAAGATTACACATACTTCTAAATTCTTCCTAACCATTTCATAGTTTCCCCCAATGACATTCTTTTTATTTTTTCACTTCTTTTCCTACATCATTAATACATGATGTAAAACGAAAATTAAAGGATCCTTTTTAACACATAATGTAAAACAGCAGATAAATATCTTTGTCAAATGATATTAAAAATGCACGTTAAATGTTCATTCAATGCATGAACATAAATGGTGAAAACCATTACACATCATCATCCCTAATCATGTGACCACAGTAACCTGACCCTAGTCAACCATATAATAAATTTCTATTCATACCATAAATACAAATTCTTATATTGAAAACCACTGGTTTTGGAAAACCTTCAATTCCCATGGAATGAAAAATAAATCTCAATGTTTTTCATCTATTCTGATTCATAACAGATCAATAATACAATCTAGATATATCTTGGCCCTATATGAAGGTATTAATGACTATAGTGAGACATAAATTTCAACATAAGGACTTAGAACATGAGGGTATTTTAGGCCACCCCCATTGGATGGTCCAATATCAATATTCATGAATTGAGAACCTCTATCCATGATTTAAAAAAATTTCATCTCATTCTAAAAAATATGATGGTGTAATATTTACCATTGGTATCATAATTGGGATATTGTGTATCATTACCCTCATATTATGTCCATTTTTAATGACCTTTAACTACCTGGCATATTGTCAACTCTTTATGACCTTAAATTCTAGCCATTTATAGTCCAGATCACATGTTTGTAACTTGATAGTGAATGATAGTCAAAACATATCTTGTTAAAGACCTGAAAAGGGATTTAAAAGAAAAATTCAAGTATCTTATTTCTACACACATCAACTCTAATGTTTAAGAAAAAATAATATCCAAAATAAATAATTCATCAAGCTTATAGGGCCCACATTGTATCCCTGATAGAATGCAATCTATGCACGTTGGAAACTTTGGTCTAAAAAAGAGTTAGAATAATGATATTTTTCATACCTTATCAATATTACATCTCAACTAGGAAATGAAACAACATTTAAAAATCTTCAATCCATCATGAATATTATAATTTTCTTAAAACACCTTCAATCATTTGATGTGTGATATCACACAACTATATCCCTTAGTTAATATCATTCTCATTAAGCCCCATGGGACATGGGTTTCCTTCCTCTTGTAAAATATTTGTAACAAACTAGTAATAGGGGTTGGATACATTGAACAGATCATCTGATCCAATTAATTTCCCCCTTAAACTTTGGAGTTATATTCATAAATTTTATGTTACTATCAATATTATCATATATTAAGGATTTATATAAAAAATTATTATTCATAAAAATACAAATATTAATACTATTATATATTTTACATGCATAATATAAAAAATATGTTAATATTTTCATACCAAAATTTACAAATTTTAAATTCAAGTTTTTAAATAAAGATGTAATATATAAATGAAAAAAGATTTTTTTTTAAATTCTATTTTCAAATTAATCTTCACTTAACATTGGTTTATATGCATTTCTTGTTGATCAATATATAATTTTCTAACATTTTATTTACTGTTTTTATAATTTTCATATAAAATATATTTGAAATACATTTATTATATGTTTTCATATTGAATATAATTTTAATAAAATGTTTCATTTAATAGAAATTTATAGTGATAGTCTAGGTTGTTAAATTCTACCTACTGACCAAAAATACTTTTTTTCATTGAAATATTTATTGTAACTATATAGTGAAATATTTATGGATGCTTATTAGATATACATGTGTGTGGGATTAATTTATAATAACGATTTATCATCACTCTTATTTTTATGACTGGTGAACTCAAAAATTACATCATAATCGAAATATAACTAATAATTAGTTCATCAATAATTGTTTTTTGTAAAACACACCAATATAATTTTGATTATTTGTTATGGTTTTTATATTTATACTTGTATTAATTGGTGTTCAGGGGTAAATGTTTATGTATTTTTAATATAATGGAATTTATCATGGATATATGTCAATTGAACCAATCCCTTCCTAATATCTAATCATATTTTACTGAAGGATGTGTAATTGTATATTATAAGTACCACATTCATATAAAAATCTAATATATTGTTGTTTAATTCATGGGATAAAATAATGGTATCACTAAACCTGTATATTAATTAGTCAAAATATAGTAATACGGGTGAAAATATGTTGTATATAAAAATAATAATAGTTAGAAAATATTAGTTTGAAAATTATATGAATAAAATACTGAGTGTTTATTAGTGGTTCATCAATGATCTTCCATAAATTTATCCTCAGAGCACACAAATATTATTGTGGTTGTATAATAATGAGATTTTATATAATATTTCTAGTGAATATCATCATATATTTACCTTGGATTTGGGGATGGACATATATAATGTAAATGTTATCCACATTTAAGGCATTGAATTTTTATTGTTATTTTAGTATTGCACATTGTCATTTCACAATTTCCACTAAGTTCGTCACATTTTAATAGAAACAAATTTCTTTATTACATCGATTATTTATGATAAAACATCATCATATTCCATTTTTTTCATTTTTCAATGTTATTATTCCCTTATTATTCACATGAAGGATATTTAACACTGTTTCCTACATGATATTCATCACTTTACCTTTTATAAAAATAAACACTTCTCTTCATTTTTTTGGAAACACTTTGAATATAAAAACCTATATTATAAATAATTATTAATTTTTTTTCATAATTCCATGGTTTTTATGACTAATGATTATCCCATTAGATTTAATTTTGTAAAAATCCCAATATTATCCATTTCAACCATTTTTAAAATGGTTTCCTAATGTTTTATCTCTTACTATATCAAAAATACTAATTCATGTTTTATTAAAAATTCAGATCATATGATACTTATTTTACAATAATAATATAAAAAATAAAATACAAAATATATTCATATTTGAAATTATTAAACTAAAACTTAGTTAAAAATTAATCATTCTTGGTTTAATCAATATTTCATGAGGTTGGGTTCAATTATACATAGTATCTTTACGCATCAACATATAAAATAAATTTTTAATGCATGTCTTGAATTTGATTAACCAATCCATATTCGTTGAGAGTATTAATAATTGGGTATAGTTATACATTTTTTTCATCCACCATTTGATAGTTACATTAATACCCAACATGTAATTTTTTAGGTCATTACAATTAGGATCAACTATTACATAGCCTACATCCACTAATATTTTCAAAAAAATGGAATTTATTTCAATGAAAACCATGTAATACATAATTTACAAAAAATTCATTATGCCATCTTATACATAAAACATCCCCTTAAACGTATCCCTATTGTTTTATCTAAATTTATATTACCCTGATCCATTAAATATTTAATATTATCTCAACTAACCAAAACTGTTTTCAATAACTATAAAATTAAGATCAAAATTAATATATGATTACATATATTTTCCTTAAATAATATTGTAATCTAAAATTCTATCTAAATACACTAATGATAGCAAATATAACATATAATAACCACACTCCTATATCTGATGTGAAAACATATATTTATAAAATACCTTTGATGTCATTTGTGACAGTCCATGTATGTGACTATCACAATTACATTTCTTAAATAATGTGTTTCATAATAACACATTCCCAATTAGTTTTAGAATTTTATTCTTATAAAAATAAGAAAAAAATATTAACTATCCATACACAAATCACTTTATAATAACAGTTATTTTTATCACTATATAAGAATCTTCATAATCTAAGTCACATTGTAAATAAACTCACCAATTTACAAAAGAAATAACTTTTCTAGTCTTGTTATTTGTAAAAATATTCATCGAAACCTATTTAAATGGAAAAATAACAAAGGGTGATCTCTAATTCATATTAAGGATATAAATATGTGATAATAGTCAAATAAAATATGTGACTACTAAATGATTATTTGTTATAAATGTGATATACAATAAAATCATTTAAAATATATCATAAATCATCAAAAATGGTTCCTATATATTACATGGAATAAAACAAGAAATTGATCAATGATGTGGGAAAAAACACATTAATAATAATCAAGGATTGAAAAAAAATTAATATGTATTATAATAACTAATATCCCCTAACATTAGCATATGATCAAATTTTTAACTAATACAAGAATGTAAACACTTTATTTTTAGATAAAGTCCAAGTATTCACATCCTTATAGTGGTTAAAAAATATAATATTTCCATGCATTATTATCTTGATCCGTAAAAATATTCAACCAATTCTATGGAAGGTGATATAAGACCCCAACCATCATCATCTATACAAATCAGTTACACATGATATTAATAATTTAAAAAATAATAAAAATCCCATGGGATGCAATTAAATTTCATTAATGTTTTCATGGACAACAAATGGAATGATAATGTAATTTATTTAATTTCATAATTGATTCACATAATTAAATAATTTTAAATTCCATCAAAAATCAGAACATCATTAACCCATAAAAAATAAATGGGTGTCCAAATATAATCAAAAACATTAATTTTTAAAGAACATCATTGAAGAAAACATATCATATGGTATTTATAATGTATAAGTAAACAATATTTTGTTATGTTAATAATATCCCACACTAAATCAATGAATTCAAACTATATGAACACCCTTCATTCAATGGAGTAAAAGTTGTTTATTCATAAAAGAATATAATGAGAAAAAAAATTGGTTATGCAATGAGGATTATTAGGAATGACAGATGTAGTGATGGTTATTTCTCTAATAGATATTTAATGTGTCTAATATTTTAAAACATAGTTAGAGAGTCAAAATGTACTTAGAATATAAAATCAGAACATTGGTAGCATTTCACGTTAAATATAAAAAACAACACACCCCTTTTTTAATGGATAAAATTTCATTGAATATTGATAAAATACTATAAATTAAAAAACCATTAATCTTGTGATGGGATATTAAAAATACTTTGAAATCCATTTTTGAGAACATTCTTATGAAAATGATTCTTTTTTTATTTTAATAATAATTGGATATGAGGAAACATCAATTTATTCTTTTGCGATGTCCATTTAAAAAATTATTTTGAGGAAAAATTTGTAAAATATTGACAAATTAATTTTTATGAAAAATAAAAAAATAGATTAATGAAAATTAAACAAATAATTTATATTAAAAAACATATAGATGAAGATAATAAATATACCCATTATATGTTAAAAAAATTATTGTTTTGAAAAACACATTACTAATATGCTACATCATAATAGGATGATAAATTTTAAATTTGAAAATTTATCATGAATAAAAATCGAATAAAATGAATTATTATATTTTTTTAGTTCCCAAAAATATGGGTATACAGTGGTATGAATGATAATATAGACATGGAATAAGGGTTACACTGGTAATTATTTAATTTTTCATTTCAAAATTTTATTTTTTATTTTGGAATAATTTTTATCAATGAATTTAATATTGATGATGAGATGTAACATTCCAAAAGAACAATAAAAATTTAAATATATATTTCTTGATTTTCTTGATCAAAAATGAATTTGTATCATATTCAAGTGTCAATATATATGATCCAATATATAAAAAAAATTTGTACATGAAACCTTTATAAAATTTGAAAAACATAAAAAACCTGTGAATGATATGATATCAAATGAAACAATAAATGACATGAATAGGTGGAGTAACAAGATAAAAAATACTAATTTTTGTTCAATACAAAATTATAGATAAATCATTTTAAATAATAATAAATAATTCTCATGAAATTAAACAGGAAGAAATTATCCCTAATGTTAATTGTTGACATCTAAAAAGCACGTCAATATACTATATGAAGTGAATGTATTTATTAATTAATTAATTATTTTAATAATTCATATCTATAATTTTTTATAAAGAAATTTTATAATTATTCAATAAATTATTATTATATAGTTATTATATATTTTCAATATCATGTGTGCGTTTTATTGATCGATTACAACTAGTTTTGCAATAGCTATGTAGTTCTTTATTATTATCCAAAAAACAACATTCTAATAATGTTAATGGAAACAAAATAGTTATATTCTATTTATTTATATTTATATTATCAAATTTATTTATTTTATAGTTATTGTAATTGAAAATAGATTTTTTTGTTAGCTTATTTCTGTAATTTTAGAAATTAGAAATAATATTCTAATAATAACATATATACATAACATAACCATTCCAAAAATATATATATAATTATTTTATAATTAGATTATAATTTATAATTAGTTATGTCCATAAATGTATTCATGAAATTTTTTTATTTAAATGTTTATATAAGAGGTTTGATAAACCCAATCTTTGACATACTATATTTAGAAGGGTAAGTATTGTTTAAAAATGTTCTAATATCAGCTAATATCGTCATAACAATATTATAATGATATTAATTTGATAATTTTTAGTTAAATAATAATATATTAATTGGATTGGAAAAATAATGAAAATCTCAACGACAAGTGAAAAAAATTAATTCATGGAGGGGCACGTATTCACAAAACCTGATTAAGTTTTTTTCTAAAGGATGATAGAAAATGATGATGGGTTATAATTGAAATTCCATTTTTTATAGTCCACTCAACTAGTAATATGACATGGACTTTTACAAGACATTATAAACACATATCAAAATACTAGTGGTTGTTGACGAGTATTTAGAGTCCAGGGAGTTATCACATTGAATCTATAACCCATAGATCCGAGTGTGATGTAATGGAAAAATATCCATGTTTCATGAATCCTTGATAATAATCCAGAAATATTGGAATTATATATTATTATAATATATAGTAACATGTAAGGTGGAAGATAGATGACCATACAAAGAAATTTCCACAGTCGGGTGATAACATAATGAAATAAGGACAAGATTGAATAATAAAATAATAGTGAATGAGGCTCAACAGAATATCTATGACTCAAGAATAAACCAAAAATGAATCCCACACAAGATTATTTGCTTGATCCTCAACATCATATTGCATCACTACACAATGAATAACTTCGATAAGTGATATGTTAGCATGGGTTCCATGTAAAATAAACACTGGAGAATGGTGTGACTATAAAAAATGATATGGAATTACAATCAATTCCTTGTATATAATCACTACATTCAATGTTTTATTATATAATATTTTAGGATAAAATATAATGATAAACAATGTAAAAATAAGTAACCAACATATTAACTTCTTTGAAAAATGTTTTAATGTCTTTACGGATATCATGATAACCAATCCAACAATAATTTCTCTAGGTAATTATGTCATATCCTAGTACATGAATCATATATCAATAATTATGCCCAGGACCCTGTTCAACTATTATTACATAGTCTAGTTCCAAGGTATCATTAAGAACACTATTGATCTAATGTATGATTAATAGAACATGGTGTAACACAAGAATCCCATATTATCAATCTCATATTGTTAAATGATCACCAATAGGGGATCTAGTTCCATATTATAGGTTTATGAGTAATATCTCCAAAAAATATATATATATATATATAATAGATCATGTTTTATTACCACAATCCTTGTAAATAAATGAGTAAAATGTCCCCTAAATAGTAATTCATAATAGAAAAATATATGTCATCATTGGAATAAATATGATGAAGAAGTAAAAACATCTATCTTGACCTGTTATGATATCTTTTTTAAAATTAATATAAAATAAAAAAAATTATCCAAGACTATGTTAATATATAATAGTATGAATAATCAGCCTTGGTACCCATGGGTTCTAGTGCACCCCATTTATACATATTATTTAATATTAGTGTCAATTGAATTTTTCTTGTAGATCATCAACTAGGTCACAGGTGGCACTGGTTGTGCACGAAGACAACATGGTCCCAACAATATCATTGAATTCTAAATGAAAGTACAAAATCTAGATACCAGGATGTAGCTATAGGGATCACCAATAGCACAATGACATCATGTCATTACCTTAGGCTTGATACCATGATACATATCTAATATTCCATAGATACAATAAAACTAATCATGTGAATGTGTAAATATAAGATCGAGGTTAAGATAACCCTTTAATATCATACCTTAATCCACAAAACACTAGGAACACATTGTAAGTATAGTTTTTACTTTGAAAAACAGTATCATATTTTCCTAATCACAGGTTGACCCTCCTTCTAGGTTATTAAGTAAGAATGGATCATATGAGGTTCACCTACATCTCGTTATGGTCTCTCTATCCACATATGAAATTTATAATAGAGATATTTTGATAATACAATACCCATTTTTATGTTTCATATGATGTCCAAAACACCATGCATATTAACCAGTTTATGTGTTGTCATACCACAGATGTTGTCATGTCTATAGGGGGTAAACTCAACCCATGGACATCTAAACACCCATATAGGATCTTTGGATTCCCCCATTGAAAAACACCTTTAAAACGCATTCCAAATAATATTGAACAATTTATATTCCAATACATTATTGTCTATATATCCAATCTATACACAATGTACTTTTTGATATCTCATTAAATTTTTCATTTCAATCATATAAAATGATTTTAATTTTTTAATTTCATTAAATTAAATATCCTCATAGTATAATGTGGTTGGGGAACACACCACAACAATATTATATATTGTAAATTTTGATAGTAAATATAAAATAGGTTAAACTAATAATTAATAATCTTTCTACTATTATTTCAAATCACTAGAATCAGCTACTGAGGCATGTCCATGGGCGTCCTACCCCATAAATGAAATTAGAGGTCCTATATTAGATCAACAGAAAATAAATTATTAATAATAAAACTATAATTTATTAATTAAAAAATTTAAAATCCTATTTTATAATTTTTAATAGTCATAAATTCTTATATACTATCATACTGACCTCGTTGCACTCGAACTACATCCAAAAATAAATTTAGAACATGTGGGATACAATAAATTTGAATCCATGAATAAGACCTAATGAATGATTAACAGAAATTAATTATATTTAGTTTGAGATTTAATTATTGGAAAATAAATATGGATACACACATAAGTGAAATGATGTGTCGATAGGTGTGGATTTTTCCTCTGGAGACCCACTTCTCAAGATTCCCAAATTCGATTTCATTCTTGAATTATATAACCAGTGTCTAGTGGTCTGAAAATTAATTCTTATAGTTGTTATGAAAATTAATTTGAAATTAAGGAGGTGAATATATAAGGGCTTGAGAGTTTGATACACACCTTAAATTTCAAAATAAAATAATCAAAATCATACTGAAAACAACAATGATGTGGGATCCAATGGAAATGGATATAACAATTCATGCACACACGGTGGTAAGAACTAACAAGGTAGGGTTTTCCTTATACTATTTAGGGGAAAATTGAATTTTTCCAACATTTGATGATCTGCATGGTGATTAATAGCATGCGCCAACCATTTAGATAGAACTATTTCAAGTGTCCTCGCCCACCAAAATGGATGGGTTTCATGGATTACATAACCACGTACCAAATTGTATGGATGGATCTACATCCCCTCATTTCACATTAATGGTTTCATCTCCAAGATCTTGTGGTTTTCATGAATCCTTGATCTAGTCATATGAGATTGTTCTTCACCTTTCAAAATGAATTAAATTTTCATTGAGGATCACAGTGTTCAGGGCTTTCTTAGAACCATTATCCCCAAACGATACACCAATGTTAGTGTTACCCAACATGTAACGTACCATGATAATAGATCCACAAAATTTATAATATGTTATATAACATGTTTCACTAACTACAGTAAAATGTAATAAACCACGACATATTTAGGAAAAATTATTTATAATGATAAAATAAATAAAAATATGGTATGTAGTTTTTAGTTAATACCTTATATAGAATATAACGAATAAATTAATATTGGACGGGATATTTTCAATTAAAACATATTAATTTTATTATATATTTTATTTTAAATATATTTATGTAAAAACCACAATTAAAATAAGAGAAATGTAAATTCATTATTCAATGCCACACAACAAATATTAGTCTGTATTTATTTATAATAATACAATTATTTGGTGAATAATACAAAAATACATATTTTATTAATGTATTTTACTTTATGATATTATTTTATATGAATTCGTTGAATTAGGATTGATAAATATCAAAAAAAATTATATCTTACACTACTCTGAAATCATATTAAAAGAAAATGTAATAATAATATAATTAAACCAAAGGTTTGGAAGGATTATATGGTGATATATTGAAACATAATTTTTGACTATTTTTTATTTATTACATGACGAAATGGGAATTTTTATATATTTTATTGTTAAAATATATTTTCTGAATAATAATTATTATAATAAATAATTTTTTTAAAATTTCATAGATAATTATATCAAAATAATAATGTTTTTAAATTACATTCATCAATTAAGAGACCATTAAGTGATACATGCATGAAATTAACATTACATTTTTTAAATATATATGTTTATTTGATAAACTCTATCACATATTATTGATATTAATGTCCATATTATATAACATAACCAAATTTATTTATGTGAAAAATATTTATGTTTTTAGGATTAATTTTAGTTATAAAGTTAACTGTGTAAATTTAATTATAAAATTATTATTTTATTAATATCATGGATTTTATATCGAATGAAATAAATTAAATTCCATTCAAATAAATAATATAATATGTTTCATAAAAAACATATAATTATATTTATATCTATCTAATTATTATCCAATACAAATTATTAGGTTATATTTATAACAAAATAGAATTTATAACCAATTTATATTTTAGTTTAATGTTAATTATATGATAATTAAAATTGTAATTTTACTAATTATTTGTTAAATTTGGAAGCATTATACTTAATTTTTTTCATATTAGTTATGTTATATGGTTCATAAAAAAATCACTTAGCTAGGAACTATTTATCTAGATTAAAATTAAATGAGTGAAATGATAAAACAAAATGGTAATGACCATTTAACATGTTTAATACATTCATGGTATTCTATTCGTGAGACATAAGAGACAAAATTAATCTCAAAAATAATTAAAGTTGAAAATTTTGATCCATTAAACAATTTCTATGGTCATGAAATTATTAAAATATATGTTGTGTTTCAAAAATCCCATTTACATCTTTTATAAAAGGTTTTCATCTAGAACATTTTTAGGATACATCACCAATTTTAATGATTGATCTAAACCCTTTAATATTATTTTCCCTATAACCCTATTACAAAATCCTTATTCCCTATTCTCTCATATATTTCTAAATATCTTATATTTTAAGGGATCTTCTAATGAAAAAATAGAATCTCTAACATATGGTTTATCTCCATTTAAAATATTTCATTGAATATTAAACCTCTAAATATCATAAGGTAAAAATAACGTTAATAATTTCATATTCTTAGTATAATTTTATATTTTTATATTCGTGTCACACCATTTAATTATTAATTTTAATCCACTTATAAAATTCAATAATTCAGCATTAATGTTTGGTAATGATTAACTACTCCGCCAAGAAATGTGATTTAATATATGATTATTTTGGCTGATCAAGAATATGGATTTATGATATTTAGTTAATTATTCTATTTATAGGTTTTATGAATCAAATTTTATGTCCATATATTCATTATATGGTAATTTTTAAATTTCATGAAACTGTTTTTTATAGATTATTTTATAATGTGATTTCTATTTCAAGTGAAGAACAAATCTATGGACTATTAGAATGATGTCACTTATAAATCTCTCAAATTCATTTGGTAATAGATTATATCAAAAGGCATAAAAATGTTATATTAATAGGATATATAATATAAAATTTCAAAAAGGGCGAGTGAGTTGTCATTTATCACTATTCACTATATTACATGTGAAAATATTACAGTGTATCTCAGATCTCAAAGGGATAGTACAATAATGGTAATGTATACTCAATATTTTATATTTTATAAAGATAGTTATGTGATATGATCAAAATGTGTGAGTTTGTTATCAGTAAAATATACTCATCATTTTATATGTGAATTTGTTATTGACTAGCTTGGTTCAAAGTTTTTGAGTGTGATGGATTTAGAATCTACTCACAATTTCATTTGAGAATAGGGTTGTGAGTATCCTGATCTATTAAGGGTGTGAGTTAAATAATTTGGATATACTGAAAAATTAATATGTGAATATTTAAGAGAGTATCTAGGTTCACTACAATGATGAATCTTTTGTTTATGAATACTCAATCTTTTAATTTTTTTATCATGATATGAAATTTATCGTGATTAGGCTTTATTTTTAATTTATCATCAATTTCATATCATGATAACATGGGTTTTTATTAATTATTATTCAATTTTTCATAGTAATTTATTTGTGGCCCTTTAACCATCTTCTTATTATCATACATGTCCCAATAATGTGTTATGATTATATCAATTTTATTTAGATATTTTATTTTGTTTTTATCATTATTATATTATCATTTCTATTTATTTTCTAATAAAATATGATTTCTATAATCCCTTATTTAGAGTTAATGTTAACCCCTTAATAAGGTTTGTATTCCCTTGGTTATAATGATAATTTTGTTTTGGGATATTCCTTGAATGTGTCTATAAGCACAAAAAGTATATAAATATTTACAAGATTTTAAAAATTAGTTAATTATATTAATAATCTTCATGGAAATAAAATATTAATTCATTGGGTTATACAACTATTTATGTCAAGTATAATTTAAATAATGTAATTTTTTTATTTTTAATTCATTTTCAACATTGGTCAATTCAAAAAACCACTGAACATAATCAAACATCCAAAGACTCACATGAACAATTGAGCTTCCTTCCAAGATTCATTCTACATCTAAAATAATCACATACAAATGTTTAAATCTTTTAATTAAATTCCAAATATCTAAAAAGTAATCAATACATCTAGTAATTTAAAATTCAAATTAAATTAATATTTTTATGAAATATATTATTATAGGGTCTTACAAAATCATACCATAATGCTTTAGTTCTTTGAGAATTTACATAAATTACTCAATCAACGCACAAAAACTACAGGGGTCACCAATCCATTCTTAGTTCATATTTTTATACCCTATAACACAGAATAATTTTCTATTCTAAAATTAAAAACAACCAAAATAAAATTTTCCCAAATAAAATCTACCACCTACCAACATTGGAAGACTAGCCAGATGGGGCATGACCAAACAAACCCATCACGAGATCCCATCACATCACCAACAAAGTTACAATATTTCTTATTTCAATACCCAGTATACTATTCCACTAATAACACCAAATTCCAAGTCAGTTATTCATAACAAATAACATCCTCCAATGATCCACTAACTCTTTTAATGAAGATTCTATCTCACTGAACCAATTTATATATGAAAACATGAATCTGAAGCTGACACTGACAGTCATATAAAATTATTTACTATACTATATTAGTATCAACTACCCATACACAGGTCTCACATACAACTAAATATCCTTAAAAACTCTTGGTCAAACCATAGAATATAAAAACCATATAAAATAAGATTCTCTGAAAACATAGTATCATAATCATTTAAATTAATAACCTCTTCCAAACAAAACAAATACTATATTATATTCCATCTCATTATTAACCCCATTAACCATGAAACAATATGGTGTTTCACCCATTTTTACACTTCATGAACCATAGCTCGCCCAACGAATAATTTTATCTTTATACCTAGATAAACCTTATCCTATTTTAAACACATCGACTCTTTCCAAAATCATGTTCAATTGTCAATATAGTAACTATACTACACAAGATAACTAAGTCATCAAAACTCACTACTATATAATAACTATAAGAAACCTCCTATGACAGATCATTTCAGGACAATGATCATTCTCAAATGATGGTCATCCTGTAATAACATTTTTTGGTCTAAATACTATATGTGTTTCTTTATAACACTTTAGGAGTGTTATCATTGCAGGTTCCAACACTACCCATGTGATGCACATCCCAAACCATGATCACTCCATTCAATCAGTAGCTAGTTATTATTTCACAGGCATCTATCATCCCACAACACTCATTCTATCTATGATATCGATTCAACCATGTAGGTTCATTTTTTGATAAAAACATAGGAATCCAACCTCAAAACTACCTCATCAACACAATTAGTAATCATCGTACATCTGACTACTCGCATATTCAAAATATAAATGAGTGTCTTGGTATCCTAGAAAGTAGGTTTTCTTCTATATCTATTATAGTGGCAGCCCAATCATGTAGAATTCAATTAAACAACCAAACTCACAATAATATGAGTATCACACCATGAATCTATGTTTATACACTATAACCATAAACTGATATGCATGAAATGGCTATTAACAATTCCAACTATACACCAAACCCCCATTTGGAGTCATTTTGAAAATAAAATTTTATCAATGTTATCACAATGCTACCAATGCACATCCCATGAACATAAGGGGATTTATGTTACAAATTTCATGGTCTTAAAACCAACCTAAAACAAGAATAATCATCAATCGAGGTGATACACCTTATAAATATAAGGTATTATCCAGTATTTTCCTCAAACCTCGAGCACCTCCTCTATATCAGTACCATAACCAAAAGCACATACATATCTGTAAATATCTACACAACCCACAAAAATAGGGTAACCCCTCTCAGGGGTCACCCTTATTAATAAAATAATCTATCTCATTATGGTATGATTGAAAAATAAGGTCCTATTTGTCTCCCATATATCCAAATCAAAAACTCACATGGTCATAACACATTATAATCCAAATCATCACTTATATGTAAACCATGACATCAAATTCCTATTTACACTCCAGGGTCCCATATAATCATCAATAATTAACCTTGTTCCATGTCATAATATTACTAGGAAATTGATTCTCACTATGAATCCCAACATAGGTCTACATTCTGAGATTTATAACCTCATCAGTTAATGTCAGAACACTAACATCCTCCATGTTGTACCATTCCAAGGGAATAATAAACAATAACCTGGTTATATATAATTACATTCCAAGGAATATTTTAAAATAACATATAGTTAATTATTATATGATTTGTAAGACACCATAATTTCTCCCCATTATGGTTCTCCATATGATATTAGTAACACCTTCCTACATACCAGAGGTGTCTTACATGTAGTGGGGGTCTAAGTAGGTACAGTGGAGATGATATGACTAGTACATCTGAGTGTAAATTAATGAAATATTAATCATGTATCATAAAACCAATATAATTATTTGAGTCTACATGAACAATAATACAATCCAATCAATAATAACATGAATATCTAAGGGAATACATCTGTATATAGACAATTACATTCTAATATGATCATAGATAAAGATAATGACTCAGTAAAAGAATTGAATAAATTTTTGAGAGGATCAATCTCATATTCAAGAATCACATCATAAATAGTCACCATTTCTACTTTATGTACTTATCATGACCACCAATATCATAGTAGGTGACTTCACAACATGTTCCATTTGAAAGTGATGGGTTTGGTTAGGTACCCCAATGAATTGGGTGCATTATTATGATGTCAGTATATAACTCGGTAGGGAACCACCAAAAAAGTATTGTTCAAAACCATTATATTTACATTATGTGTATGATAAATTCTCATATTAAATATATAAATAATATTTGGAAAAATGAATTACTTACATATGACCAACATCGGACTGATGCTATAATTTCTCTACGAATTTCATGATGAATTTTCAAACAATAAATGAACATCGATACCATGTCCTACACTAGTACAAATAACTATTTAAACTACTTACTCTCTTGAATAATATGTATCATATTATTATTGTAATGTGACACAATGTGTTAGTGCATTTTATAATGATTATCCCAATGTATAAATTCTTCTTTCTAGTTTCACATTGGAATACCTCATTCATACACTGAAATTTAGAAATTCACATTAATAAGGGATCCTTGGCCCAGTTATAAGAATCCATAGAATACCTATAGACTAAAAATATAAGTAATATACTGTGGATTAATCTCCAACCCATGAAATCATAAAATAAAACACCCCCAAATCACCATGCAATGTGGCCAGATCCTAGACCTCCTAACAGTCTTACTCAATAAGATGTGGCACCATATTTATAAATAAATCTGATTCTTTGTGTGGACTTGGAATCCCATCATTATAAAATTTCTCAATAATAAATAATAATTTTAGCCTCTTTTCTGACAAGATCCAAGTAATTATTATAATTCCATGGACGGGTGACATCTAGTATGTCCTAAATAGACCCATGTTTAGATCCATGCATCCTAGAAATTTTTCATCTGGCTCAAATACTAAATCCCAGTTGACATGGGGAATCACAATGAAATCATCATCCAAAAACTCCTATACTAATATCAAGAAAGGAAATATACTTGAATCCTACTATGTACCTCTATAAATACACAATAGCACAGTCACATTCCATTAGACCTTTAGGTTGGGTCTTAGTTATAAAATATAAGATTATATATATAAATAGACTAAATAACTGAACCTATTAATATATAATTGTTTTAATTTCATAAACCCCATTTATCGTTTTATATCCCCTCCAGTCCACATCATTAGTATGGGCTCTAAAGTGATGCATCATACAATCAATACTCAATATATATTCCAAACAATCAATAGGATCTCAAGTAAAATGGTAACCTATAATGTTCCATTATTTCTAAATGGGTTATCATTGGAATCATATGAATGTTATATTTGGGAGATGTCCATAAGTGAATCCTCAATCCTAGGATCCCTAATTAGGTCCAACCACCCTAAAAACACCATAGTTTTAGTGTTGACTAACAATCAAAGTAATCATTTATAATTTGAAGGAGAAAAAATAACCCCATGTCATCTCAGTGACTCTATTAGAACTTGGGTATATTTAAATGAAACCCCCTAATCATTTCAAATTTTGTTATATAGTTGAATTTATATTTATGACTCTAAGTGTCGGGATGTACAGGTGGTACATGAGGGTCCATTTAGGCAATTGGTACATTGTGTAAATTAATCTCAATATATTATTTTTCTATATAAACATGATTAATTTAATTTGTATCACCTCCTATAAATTATAATTTCAAACATAGAGTAAATATAATTTTTTCATATTACCACACAACATGCCTTTAAGTGTGATCTTTTATTTAATGGGCTTCTAAATTTTATTACGAAGGGACAAAATTAAATTCCATTGCAATTATGATCCTTTAAAGCCTCATATATCACCTCTAATCCCTTAAATAAAAAAATAAAAAACAAAAAAATTTTAATTGGAATCATTTTATAAATATTTTATTACCTATAAGAAAAATTAATCTGAAAATATATTATTTTTTAAAAGTCGTAAATTTATAAACGCTCATCGTCTGACCACATCACATTGGATCAATTTATAAATACCTAACAACAAATTATAGTGTACTATAAAAATCGAAATGAGAAAATATCTATTTGAATATGATAGAACATTAGTTTATTTTATTTTATATTTTATTCGATGAAAACATACCACGATGACCTAACTCAACAAAATTTCTTATTATGATTTATGAATAATGCCTTGGGATTCTCTCTATTAAATATGTAAGAAATCCCCAGGATACATTTACAACTACCCCATGATTATGTGGAATCGACATAAAACCACTAAACTATTAAAAATAAATTAAAAATAAATGATGGAGGGGAGTTGTGGAGACAAAGTGATTTCCATGTGAACATTAAATCATCAATGAGTGGATTCAAAATCATCCTCAAAATAAAATGGTTGAAGGTTATAAGGGGATTGGTGGAGGGATAGTACTGAAAAAATGATTATTATGGAATAAGGGATGGATTATATTTACAATTCATAGGGTAATGGGAGATTTCCCACTCATAATGAAATTATTATTGTAGACATATGTTCTTTCAAACCCTTTATCAACTATATAGACAGAACTGTCTCGTGACCTCAAACATGAAAATCGCAGTCACACTGTTTACTAAACCATACACATGATAATTTCGTTGTCTCTGCAACCCCTCTAACTTTTCAATGAATTTTCAATGAATCATCAAATTTTTTCAGTGAAGATGTATACTAGTTGTGAAAATCTAACCCAGCTCCTTACAAAATGAAATGATATTTTATTGAGGATTTCTGATCCAAAAAGTTTACATTGGATAATATACCCTATAAGAAGTTCCCCAATAACATTAAAACATGATTAAATCTACTAATGATATCTCAATCATAAGAGCTACATTCCAATCAACATTCAATATGTAAAAAATTCACATAGAGAAATTTCAGTGGATGAAAATACATTTTGAATAAATAATAAACATTCCACCCACCTAATAATACATAATTAAAACTTCTATAGTAATATTCTAGTTCTTAATGACACGGGGTCTTATAATTTCTACACTATAACACTTCTCATCCATAATAATTCTCATAAAAAATTCAGTCAACACATCTAAACAACCCATGTCACTGATCAATTTGTAGTTCATTGTATTATATTATGTAACGCTAAATGAGATCCCATTGTGAAACTCCCCAAAATGGGAAATGAAATTATCCTAATTTGATCTAGAATCTTCCACCATTAGTAAAGTACCAAGATTATTCCAATCTAAACATTTCGATCACGAGACAACGTAATGTCGTCTCCTAAATAACAAACAATATTATTAAAATTATAAAAATATTTCTCGTCACAAAATGGAGGATTTTGAGAAGTGTTTTTATCCACCATTAGAACCGACTACCAAATAAAATCCAATAGTGGTTAACTGGCACGTTGTCACGACTCGTCCTCAGGACCCGTGTCATGACTATCCCAATCCCACCTTCCATAAACTAGGGGCAGGCGACTAGCACCAAAGGAATAAATCCCTAATCATGGAAGGCATTTACTTTATAAAAGTAAACACACACAATAGAGTACACAACTTGAAGCAAGACACTAAGTAGAATCTATATACAAAAGATGTGCTGGAAAGAAAAAGGTGCCGGAAATACAAGCCCAACAGTAATGTACAAGGAAAAGGAAAACTACTAGAAGGTGACTAGTAGCTCCTGGATCGTCCACCACAAATCTTACCTGAAGGGTAGGTACAAATATCCTCCTTAGGGCTCCTCATCTGACCGTCTCCTAAAGGTATTGACTCATCGTGAGGTCTACCTCCCGGTACCGTCCAGTCCTTGTACACTCCACCTCGGTCAGCATTGTCCGTCGTCTACAGCAAACACAATAATGTGTGAGGAAATCCCATGCAGGGGTGAGTAAAAAGATACTCAGTAGGGACCCCGAGACCCTCATGGTCTCCCAAAATACAACTTGGATTACCCACAAAGTATGAATCAACTAACAACCATTACTTAGGTATATTCCCATATATATACCTAAGTTATGAAGTAACCAATATCAATCATGAGAAAAATACAAAGGACATTGACTCGGATCAATATAGGATTTTTAGTTTAGAATATAATTTTAGATGATTAGTTGTGAAGTTAGATCATATTATTCTAACAAGAGGCACTACTTCTGATCTTACGGAGTCTGAACCACACAAGATTGATATGATCTAACCCCTACAATGACCCACATAGGATATGACCCACACATGATCGGTATGCGTTGACCCACACATGATTGTTGAGTGTTGTCCCACATAGGATCTGACCCACACAAGATCTTACCCACACATGATCAATATGCACTGACTCACACAGGATCGCTAAGCGCTGGCCTCTGTACAATCTTTCTCCAACCTTTGCCTCACTATCAGCCACTAGATTCCTCGCACCCGTTGTACTCATGTTCTGTAGGATATGCGATCGAGATACCGGTCGTACCTCGACTGCCACTAAAGTCCACAAATGAGTAACCCAAATGACTACCATGTTGTAAGGGTTCCAACGTGACAGACATTGCGTCCTTCGGACGCCCAGTCTGTGAGTTATTGGCATTTCCGTTCCAGGGGCCCGGTTGATTTTTATTTTCAATCCAACCCTACCATAGTCCATTTATTTCCAAACCTCAATTGTGGTATGAAAAAATAGCTGTTTATCTTTTATCCTTCCATCACCGTAGGCTGTTTGTCAATCGGACACTCGTAGCCCAAGATATGGGTGAAAAGGTGTAAATTGGACAAACAGGTCGGGGTCCGGTCTGACCCAGTCGGACCGACCCAGCCTGACCCAGTCCGGACCGAGGTCTGACCTAGTCCGTAGGTCTGATCCGGTTCAAGGAAGCGGCCTAGATGGAGGGGGTGGCACGACCATGCATGGATCCCCTGAAGGTGGGCCAGCAGCCTGCCCTAGTCACTCCTAGGGGGGAGGCTCAAGCCCCCTGGCACCCGAACAGAAGAGGCGTTTGGGTGTGAGATGAAATCGGTGCCAGGTGGCATCGGTCCAGCACATGTTGGACCCGATGAGGTCCCACACCTCCCAGCTGTCCTGAGCGGCCAGCCGCTCCAGACCACGGGGCGGCATGCTGGCGCCGCGCCCTACCACTACGGACCGCCCTGGCCGGGGCCTCCCTGCTTCGCCTGCGCGGTGCGACGACACCGCGCCCCTCTGTCGTTGCCTGCCCTGGCCACGGTTTCTCATCTCCGATTTCTTTCACCGTTTCCCCACCTCCATCCTCAACAAAATAGACCAACAAAGGGGGAGGTTCGGCCGTGTTTGTGCGGTCTAATCCCTCCTCGTTGTGGTGATATCAAACAGCAACAAAGTTCTCAACAATCGACGAAGAATGGTGGGTAAAATTCATGCATAAAACAACCCCTAGCTCTAGTTTAGTGATCAATGAAAGAGTCTCAGAAGTCAGACATCATTCCATCAATGTTGGGGAAGGAAGAGCTCTGAGAAGATGAGACGAGATGACATCGTCGACATACTTCAATGACGGTGCTGCTTCTATTTCCTTCCCCGGTTGAAGAAGGTAGAAGATGATGTTCGTTGTTCTTCAGTGGTGAGGGGCGTTATTCATGGAGAGGATGAGGTTCTCTCAATTTCCAATTTTCTCCATGGCTCCACCAAAAGAGAGTTTCCAACAAAAATGAAATAATCGCTTTGTCTATTATTTTATTGTTTGCATGAATTCAAAAAAAATCAAAATTTGCCAATTAATTAAGTGAAAGACTTGACACTTTAATAAGGTAAAGGTGAAGAGGATCCCCACATAATTGGGGGTTCCATTGGGTTAAAGGTGAGTTAAATATCGTGTCGACCCTGCCTATTTGATTGCATGAGATGTTTAAACTTCGGGTGGGCCCCACAAAAAAATATCCTCTCGAGGGAGGTTAAATGTGGGTGGGCCCCACATCTGACCTCCACTTGGAAGTTTTAACCACCACATATAAAAATTATGTTAACACTTTATTTGTATTCAATTTAATTAAAAACCCCCAAAACTAACTCCCATTCTCGTTAGAACGCAACTGTTGTAAAGGTCTCACTAAGAAATCATTGTCACTATGAGTTCAACGGTGCCCTCAGATCTCTGTTCTGAACACTGATTCAAAAGATATAAAATCCCGCACGTAATTTTACAAAACGTACACGAAAAAAACTTCAAAATTTCATTCCTGCCACACAGGACCTCGAAATGAAGCGTCGTCCGAAACTGCATAGTTGTAAAATTTCGATGTATTTACGAAAAAAAAGTCCATAGAAATTATGGGTCATTACATTTTCCCAACCTCAGGTATTAACATCCCCAAAAGCTATAACTCAAACTAGGTGAACAAATGGGGATACTGAGAACTTATCTAAGCATCCCTTTCCCTTGTACTCTCCTGGAGTTTTCTCGTGCTGCCAACGAATGAATACCAGAGGTGTCGACCATCCACATAGAACCTGCTCTTGTTGATCCTCAATCTCCATTGGGACCTCTGTGAAAGTCTCCCTGTCATATATTTCCAGCTTCTCATGGACGATGATGTGGGACGATTCGTGGACATATCTCATCAGATGAGATACATGGAATACGTCATGCACCCATCAAAACTGATGTGGAAGAGATAAGAAATAAGCTACCTATCCTACACTACTGAGGACCTGGAAAGGTCTGATGATCCTCAGAGACAACTTTCCACCACAACAAAGTCTTCGTAGACCTCATCGATGTGAGACCCTTAGAAAGACGTGGTCTCTATAATCAAACTATAGAGGTCTCTGTCTCAAGTTAGTATACCACTTCTTCCAGCTCTTTGCAGTCTTCATCCGCTCCTAGAAGATCTGAACCTTCTCCATGGTAGCCCATACCATCTCTGGTCCCACTAGTGTTGACTCCCTTGGGTCTATCTAGCACAGTGGTGATCTGCAAGGTTGACCATAAAAGGCCTCAAAATGTGCCATACTGATGGTGGAGTGACAGTTGTTCTTTGAGGCAAGCTCCAACAAAGTTATGTGGTCATCCAAGCTATGACTTAAGTCTAGGACACAAGCACAGAGCATGTCCCCGAGGGTCTGGATGGTCGGCTCAGTCTGTCCATCCATTTAAGGATAGAAGATGATGCTCATGTGAAGCTGAGACCCAAAAGCTTCCTGCAACCATTCCATATATTGGAAGTAAAGCGTGTGTCATAGTCAGAGACAACAAAAGAAGTACTCCATGTAAATGCACTATATCGTGTAGATAGAGGCATCCCAAACTCTCAACTAATCCCAGATTTCTAATCGGTAGGAAGTGGGCCGACATGTTGAGTCGGTCAACAATCACCCAAATCGAGTCTTGACTCCAGGATGTATGTGGAAGACCTATCACAAAGTACATGGATATCCCATCCCACTACCACTTTGGGACCTATATTTGTTGTACCAAGCATGCTGGTACCTGGTGCTCCACCTTCACTTGATGACATGTGAGGAACTGGGAGACAAACTCTACTACCTCCTTCTTCATACCTGGCCACCAGTGCTATCGTCGACAGTACTGGTACATCTTCTCCACTAATGGATGTACCACTAGAGGGGATGTAACACCCCATGTAAATAAAGAATATGACATTTTCATATTTATCCATATTTGTGAATAAAATATTGATATGACTTTAAAGGGGACGCTATGCTCGATGGCGTACCCAACACGCAACAACGAGTTTCTTGGGAATCTTACGTTGCACTCTAATAATAAAATAATATTATTTTAAATGGTAGTTAACATGAAGTCGTTGTAATGGTGGGAATGGATAGAAATAACTAAAATATGATTATATATGTTTTTAAATGTTTTTAAATTTATCCAATAAAGGATAGAGGCTTAAAATACGGAAAGAATTCAATTTTAGGCGTATATGCCCTAGTTTTCACTAAAGGTTCACTTATCACCTTTTGATGTTAAACCATCATTAAATATAGTTTTGTTCACTCTTAAACATTATTTTGGACCAAATAAACCTCTTATTAAGAATCGGGACATCAAAATTTACTTTGTGTAAATTTTTGGTATCTTTCCGATAAAGTTCATTTTTTTAATGAATAGTGTAAAATGTTGTATTTTAATTCAAAACCTCTTTTTAATCTAATTTATTTATATGATTATATTATATTTTTAATTGGTTTTAATGTGAAATTAGAATATATTTTTACCATTAAATCCAATATTGGTTGTTGGAATTAATTTCTCTTTGAAATCAGACATAAACCAGTGTCAATCTTTTGATACTTATTGTTTCATAAAAACACACTATTTGCTCTGATAGCGGGAATTAATTATTAAATTAATTAATGTGACTTATATGTTTTGAATTTTGTAAAATAGACTTCATTTTTGATTTCGGAATATCAAATATAGCTTAGGGTGAATTTTTGGGATTTTTCTGAAAAACATCAATTTTTGATGAATAGTGACACCACTAAGTGGTACTTATAAAAACTGATTATTCCGTTTAAATGAAATTTTGCCATCATTGTGTTTTGAATTTCAAAAATCCGACATACATGGTTTTCATTAAGAAGTAAAATGTGGTTCAATGGGATAAAAATAATTTTTTGGTGAATAGTAACTTCTTAAGTTTTTAATCGCGATTAGAGGTAATTAGTGTAGTTTTAGGTAAAAATGGTGTTTTAATAATATTAAATGAACATGACACATGTCCTAACCTCATTTTATGTGTAATTGCCGACCAAGACAAGCCATGGGTCAACTTGGGTACCCCATGGAGCCACTTTGGTTGGGAAATGACATAAATAACTTTTTATTAAATTTAAAAGTAAAAATGACACAAACATGATATGTTTTACTAAAACAATTTTTAAGTGGGGTTATACAAGTCATATTTTTTATTATAAATAGTCATTGGAAATCTAAAAATCTTTCCTACATCATAGTAATTTTTTTATAATTTTTAGACATTAAATAAATTAAGTTATTTCTGACATCATAATGATGCAGCGATGACATCATTATCCGACGATTTAAATAAAATGAGAAGATAATGTAAACTCTATGACCTACACATTTCCAAAACTTATTTTATGGGTTGATTTCAAACCCTTATCACCTTATCCACGAATTATATCAATGTGGGACCTTTTAAAAACGAAACACATTTTCAAATAAAGTAATATTTCTTACTTTCCAAAAGTGCCCCTCCTCTCCTCTTATAAAAGGCCCCCACCTCTACCTCATTTCGCAAACTCTTCAAGCCTTTGGTTCGGCCAACCCCTGCCCATTTACTCTCTCCAAATCCCTCTCCTCATCCTAGAGGATTCCCTTTGCGCAGAACCTTTCAAAGGAAGCCTTTAGGCTCAAATCAAAAGGAGTTAAACTTTTAAAGGTAATTCATTCTCTCATGTTCATTTGTTTTATTTTTCTTCTCCAACCACCTAAACTCTTTTTATTTACTTCTTTTATAACAACACCAGTATATTAAATATACTAAGATGTTGTTATAAGATTTATTCGAGATACACTCTCACACACCTACATCAAATGGTTAAAAACATACGGTTTCCGTGGATGGCGAAATTCTGCCTCCCGAAACGATGATTGTTCAATACTCATTTAACACCTTCAAAGGTGGCCATTATGATGTCACTATTTTTATATATGATATATAATATGTTTATGTTTTCCTTAAGCTTCTGTGTTTTTTCATTTTGGGCATACCTTTATGGTTTCTATTATGGGTAAACGCGATATCTTCATTTAAGGAAGTGCGGACTACCGCCCCCTCAAAGTGATTTGATTCGTTAAATACCATATGTGGGACGTATAAAAGATGGAACTATGATATTATATATGATATTATACAGGAATTATAATATACCTTTATATCATTATTATTCCATTCTATAAAATACGAAATAGAAAAATGAAAGTAGCGTTCATGCGTACGTACGGCTTACCGTCTCCATGAACGGTGCATTACATTTCTTACCTCTAAATGATTATGTAATGTTATAAATGCATGAATGTACTGGATATATATTAAATATATGATATATACATCATGAATACAATTCTGGATATAATAAACATTTGGCCACATGAACAACATGTAATTGTAAGAAGTCCACTTTCGACTTAAGAACCAAATATCGGCAAAACATATATTATTAACTTAAATGATTACATAATGTTTATGACATGGTAATAAGTGATATAAAAGGAATAATGAACTTGAAAAAGGTTTTTAAGGAAGTATAAATTAACTCAAGTTTATTATTCAGGAGATTAAAGAACGATCGAGTCAAGTCGGACCCGAGGTAAGGGATCCTACTCCTCTCTTTCTTTTTAAGTACACACTTTTATGTCATTCCTTTTAAAGCTCATCTTTCTTGTTATTGGGATGATATTTTATATTACACATACTGTAATTTTTATGTTCATGTGATGAGAGACCCTGTTCTCCCTCATCAATCCATTATGGAAGTTTTGAGTGGCACCGTTAGGCTGTCGAACTTTCGTAAGAGATCTAACCTCTCTCTTTCTTTTTAAGTACTCTCCTTTATGTCACTTCTTTTAAGCTCCTCTTTGTAATGTTGGGGGATGTCCTTTTATATTCCTCTTTCTATAAAATTTATTCTAATGTGTTGAGATACCCTATTTTATCTCATCAATCCATATTCGGAAGTTTTATGTGGCGTCGTTAGGCTGCCGAGTTTTCGTAAGGGATTTTTCATCTCACTTTTATTCCCGTGAGATTTAAGCTACATTTTCCACAAATTCCATTGAGTGGTGTATGTACTGACCATTATTCTACTCTTTGTGTAATATACTTTCGTTTATGAGTATTTACATCAATGATCAATTGTCCTTCTTTCATGGGGTGTATGTTTTGAAAGATACCCAAGTCGGTAAGTGATCCTTTCACCCTCCTCTTTTTTAAAAGACTTCTTTTGTTGGGTCTTTTAATTTACATATTGTTATGTTAGTATATGTTCCCATATATCCTTATTGATGTAAATTTTATGTCCAAGTGATGAGATACACTTTTTATCTCTCATCAACTCATTTTGATGTGATGTTGTTAGGCTGTCAAGGGAACTTTTTAACCCAATTTCGATTTCTTTGGGTTCAACATGTAGTAATTGAATATATCATCCATTTAATATGTGTGAATGACATGTTATTGTTTTACACATAATATCCACTTATATTGGGTGTATTTATATTTTTCACACATATTTCTGAGATTGATTTGTCCTTAATTTAAGGATACCTTCTTTATAAGGGATTTCATCACATTTGACATTTCTATTGAGGGTTCATTGTCGTTATGCACCAATTCGCTCTTATATGGTGTATATAATGTCCTTTGGAGTATTATATCATGAATCCATTTATTCCCGTGATATTATAAAGTTCTGACTAAATGTTATTCCTCAATTATTGTATTCAAGTGTCTCTAATTTTGGTAAAACCCCTTTAACCAAAATATCGTTTTAAATGTTTTAATTATTTGTTCTTATTAATATCCATGTTTTCAAAATGGTTTTAAGGATTTATTATATGGATATTAATGGTTTAAAATTTTAATCTTCAAGGTGGTATGAGACACTTTGATTCAAAAATCTCTTTATTAAATGTTTTAAATGGTTTTGGAAATGGTTTCTTTTTGAATGGATTCATTATTTCAATATACTAAAATGTTATATTGTGATTGAAATGTGGAAATGTTATGTTTCCTTTATGCATGTTTTATGTGACACATTTATGTTATGGTTCTTGGGCACTGTTATGAAAACGGGTGGTTCCGTGATAAACTAAGGGCGGGTGAGCCCGATACAGCTCTCCAATGCATTGGGTAACGTGAAGGAGTGAAACTTTAAGGTTTCTCCGAATAGATTTAGGGAATATATTGTGATGGGTATTCCAAACATAACCAAGAGGGTTACTCCCTACGTAAGAATGTTATGAATTCCTCAAGTTACCTTTATGTCTTATTTTTTTCTATGATTTATTCATCATTTGATATGTCGATGTTTTATGGGTAAAGTGTGATTTCATTCTAATGTATATATGAACTCATGTTTCCTTTCCATATTTTATAACTCTTACTGGGCTTTTTATGCTCATCCCAAGTTTTTGAAATGTTTTTCACATGTCAAGGGAAAGGTACATGATGTGATGATAGTGTCAAGGATGTGTTAAGAAAGAATCTTTGTTATATTTTAAATATGTTTCCGTTGATGGGAAGAATGAATACTGTCTTTTATGTAACCACTTTGTTTAAATGTGGAATGTAATGCAAGTTTTATGATCTAATTCTCTAAAACTCTAAACCTGAAAAGATCCTCAATGTGTAATCTTGTAATAACTTAAGATTAAGTAAGGTTTAAGGTTGGGGTCTTATAGTTGGTATCAAAGGTCAGTTTAGATAACTTTAGAGGTTAGGGTATTCTTTAAGCATAAGTGACATTACCATAATGGTTAGGATTTCAGAAAGAGTCCTAGTTTTAGATAAATTGAATGAGTAAGTATATCTTAGTGTTTATCTTACTCATTACTACATGATGGTTTTGTTGATATACTCACACTGACCTTTTTGGTTTTAGTAAATGGATGTATCTAGCAGGCACCAAAGTAACAGTGGATGTGAAGGAAACTGTGACAGTTTTTTGAGCAAGCAACTGAATGATATTGGAGCTGCAATGAGAACTCTTGTGATTATCCTCAACCAACTATCTGGAGTAATGATTGACCACCTAAACCGTGGATATTTCTCTAAGGCATCATATATTCAAGAAACAAATCCCTACGGAAGTACAGGTAATAATCATAAAGGTAAGTGTGTTCAAAAACCGATATGTCAAAGATGTGGAAAGAAACACCTAGGAAAATGTTTCAAAGGGACAGAAGTATACTGTAGATGTGGAAATGAAGGTCATAAAGCAAGAACCTTCCATGGAAAAAGGAAGCATCCAGTTGACTCGAGGAAAGGGAAAGAAGTTCTTTCTGAGGGATCAATTGAATGTTTTAAATGTGGTGTGCATGGTCATTATGCAAACACAAGTCCTATGAAGAAGTTTCTTGAATGGGGTCACCAAGAGCGTACCAATATTTGTTTACCAATACCTAATGCCATTCCGATTGAAGATGAAGAAACTGACAATGACCAATCAAAGGTATGTACTATTTCATGACTATTGTTTTCCTATTTTGGAATCATAGGATATGATTCATGATTTTGTTTGTAGGAAAGAGGTATTTCGGAATAAATTTGAAAGTAATGGATAATGGATCATGAAGAATGTTGAATGAGTAAGATGTCAACATATAAGGGCTTCAAGAGTTATGGTGAAATTCTTAAGAGTATTAAGTCTCTTTTGATGATGGGGTTATATTAGAAGACTTTTTATATTATGTGTAACCCTGATGTTTAATATAGGAAATTTTATTCAAGTAATAGTTATCTTTTCTTTTGTGTACATAATTATAAAGAACCATTTGGGTTTATATGATCCTTACTTTTGAGGTAATTATGGGTTACTATATGTTATGATTGAAGTGAAAGGCATGAGATAAAATTGAGGTTAAATTATGTTATGGTTATTTTTGATGATTTTATCCCTTTTGGGGAATGATTTGAGAATTATATAGTTTTGTAAAAAGGAAAACACGTAGACTGTGTGACTACCCGTCGCGTCGGACAAAGCTGCGGGAATCGAACCCACAATCAAAGTGCAACTGGTATTTATCGCCTACCACTGGACTACGTGAAGTAACTAGTTAGTTTTACTGATTCTTTTTTTTAAGAGTATGTTGATTTTGGGTTATTTATGAAAATGATTTACCTATCATAGACGATATGTGATTAGGTTAATTACTTTTCAATACGAGACTTTAGGAGCAACTGATGTTGTTTGGAGATAAATGTTACGATTTAACTTGGAAGTCTATGTGACTAAATCCTTCAAATATTTGGGTTTCAATCTTATATTGGTTTACTTTGAAGAATTTTATGGACAAATTGTTTATCGGATGGTCCTCGTTGAACTTTGGGTTTTGTTGGACAAATTGTGGAGATTAAGCATGGATTTTCTTTTTAATGGGTTATCCTTTTCAGGATTATCTTACCTTGTACTAACCTTTTTGGTTTTGGTTTTGGTTAAATCCTAAAGACATGGGATGTATATAGTTCTCTTTTTTGGATTAGGTGATTCTCTAGAAGTTGATTATAGTACTCTTAATACGAACAAGTCTCCCTAAATACTCGTCTTTTGGAAAAAATATGAGTTTGATTAAGGAATCTAGTAAAAGTTTAAAGTCAACATGATAAGTGATTATGTTTCCTTATGAATAAATTCCTCAATAAAAAGTAACTTAAAACAAAAATGATGTCTATTAACTTTTCCTACTGGGGAATTGAATACCGTTTAACCCATCACAAGTTTGTGATTTTCTTGTGGTTAACTTTCTCCTAAACATGTTTTCTATCACTCTCCAACAGAACATGACCCTTTGTTTTTTCCTACATGTCCATATTTTCATACTTGTAATCCTAGTATGGGTTAACTCGGGTGACCTATGTGCTTATCTTTCTTTATTTTAAAGTGATTGTTTTACCGACTCTTGTTCCGATGTGGGACTTTCAAGGATGTTTCCAAGCTCAATTTTAAAAATTGCGAGGACGTAATTCCCAAAAGGGGGGAAGGATGTAACACCCCTGGTAAATAAAGAATATGACATTTTCATATTTATCCATATTTGTGAATAAAATATTGATATGACTTTAAAGGGGACTCTATGCTCGATGGCGTACCCAACACGCAACAATGAGTTTCTTGCAAATCTTACGTTGCACTCTAATAATAAAATAATATTATTTTAAATGGTAGTTAACATGTAGTCATTGTAATGGTGGGAATGGATAGAAATAACTAAAATTTGATTATATATGTTTTTAAATGTTTTTAAATTTATCCAATAAAGGATAGAGGCTTAAAATACGGAAAGAATTCAATTTTAGGTGTATATGCCCTAGTTTTCACTAAAGGTTCACTTATCACCTTTTGATGTTGAACCATCATTAAATATAGTTTTGTTCACTCTTGAACATTATTTTGGACCAAATAAAACTCTTATTAAAAATCGGGACATCAAAATTTACTTTGTGTAAATTTTTGGTATCTTTCCGATAAAGTTCATTTTTTTAATGAATAGTGTAAATTGTTGTATTTTAATTCAAAACCTCTTTTTAATCTGATTTATTTATATGATTATATTATCTTTTGAATTGGTTTTAAAGTAAAATTAGAATATATTTTTACCATTAAATCCAATAGTGGTTGTTGGAATTAATTTCACTTTGAAATCAGACTTAAACCACTGTCAATCTTTTGATACTTATTGTTTCATAAAAATACGCTATTTTCTCTGACAGTGGGAATTAATTATTAAATTAATTAATGTGACTTATATGTTTTTAATTTTTTAAAATAGACTTCATTTTTGATTTCGGAATATCAAATATAGCTTAGGGTGAAGTTTTGGGATTTTTCTGAAAAACATCGATTTTTGATGAATAGTGACACCACTAAGTGGTACTTATAAAAACTGATTTTTCCGTTTAAATGAAATTTTGCCATATTTGTGTTTTGAATTTCAAAAATCCGTCATACATGGTTTTCATTAAGAAGTAAAATGTGGTTCAATGGGATAAAAATAATTTTTTGGTGAATAGTAACTTATTAAGTTTTTAATCGCGATTAGAGGTAATTAGTGTAGTTTAAGGTAAAAATAATGTTTTAATAATATGAAATGAACATGACACATGTCCTAACCTCATTTTATGTGTAATGGCCGACCAAGACAAGCCATGGGTCAACTTGGGGACCCCATGGAGCCACTTTGGTTGGGAAATGACATAAATAACATTTTATTTAATGTAAAAGTAAAAATGACACAAACATGATATGTTTTACTAAAACAATTTTTAAGTGGGGTTATACATGTCATATGTTTTATAATAAATAGTCATTGGAAAGCTAAATATATTTCCTACATCATAGTAATTTTTTTATAATTGTTAGACATTAAATAAATTAAATTATTTATGACATCATAATGATGCAGCGATGACATCATTATCCGACGATTTAAATAAAATGAGAAGATAATGTAAACTCTATGACCTACACAGGTCCAAAACATATTGTATTGGTGGATTTCGAACCCTTATCACCTTATCCACGAATTATATCAATGTGGGACCTTTTAAAACCGAAACACATTTTCAAATAAAATAATATTTCTTACTTTCCAAAAGTGCCCCTCCTCTCCTCTTATAAAAGGCCCCCACCTCTACCTCATTTCACACACTCCTCAAGCCTTTGGCTCGGCCAACCCCTGCCCATTTACTCTCTCCAAATCCCTCTCCTCATCCTAGAGGATTCCCTTTGGGCCGAACCTATCAAAGGAAGCCTTTAGGCTCAAATCAAAAGGAGTTACACTTTTAAAGGTAATTCATTCTCTCATGTTCATTTGATTTATTTTGCTTGTCCAACCCCCTAAACTCTTTTTATTTACTTCTTTTGTAACAACACCAGTATCTTCAATGTACTATGATGTTTTTATAAGATTTATTCGAGCTACACTCTCACACAACTACATCAAATGGTTAAATAACATACGGTCTCCGTGGATGGAAAAATTCTGCCTCCCGAAACGATGATTGTTCAATACTCATTTAAAACCTTCAAAGGTGGCCATTATGATGTCACTATTTTTAAATATTATATATAATATGTTTATGTTTTCCTTAATCTTCTGTGTTTTTTAATTTTGGGCATACCTTTATGGTTTCCATTATGGGTAAACGCGATATCTTCATTTAAGGAAGTGCAGACTACCGCCCCCTGAAAGTGATTTGATTCGTTAAATACCATATGTGGGACGTATAAAGGATGGAACTATGATATTATATATGATATTATACTGGAATTATAATATACATGTATATCATTATTATTCCATTCTATAAAATACGAAATAGAAATGAAAGTAGCGTTAATGCGTACGTACGGCTTACCGTCTCCATGAACGGTGCATTTCATTTCTTACCTCTAAATGATTATGTAATGTTATAAATGCATGAATGTACTGGATATATATGACATATATGATATCTACATCATGAATAAAATTCTGGATATAATAAACATTTGGCCACACGAAGAACATGTAATTGTAAGAAGTCCAATTTCGACTTAAGAACCAAATATCGGAAAAACAAATATTATTAACTTAAATGATTACATAATGTTTATGACATGGTAATAAGTGATATAAAAGGAATAATTAACTTTAAAAAGGTTATTAAGGAAGTAGAAATTAACTCAAGTTTATTATTCAGGAGATTAAAGAACGATCGAGTCAAGTCGGACCCGAGGTAAGGGATCCTACTCCTCTCTTTCTTTTTAAGTACACACTTTTAGGTCATTCCTTTTAAAGCTCATCTTTCTTGTTATTGGGATGATATTTTATATTACACTTACTGTAATTTTTATGTTCATGTGATTAGAGACCCTATTCTCTATCATCAATCCTTTTTGGAAGTTTTGAGTGGCACCGTTAGGCTGCCGAACTTTCGTAAGAGATCTAACCTCTCTCTTTCTTTTTAAGTACTCTCCTTTATGTCACTTCTTTTAAGCTCCTCTTTGTAATGTTGGGGTATGTTCTTTTATATTCCTCTTGCTGTAAATTTTATTTTAATGTGAGGAGATACCCTATTTGATCTCATCAATCCATATTCGGAAGTTCTATGTGGTGCCGTTAGGCTGCCGAGTTTTCGTAAGGGATTTTTCATCTCACTTTTATTCCCATGAGATTTATGCTACATTTGCCAAAAATTCCATTGAGTTGTGTATGTACTGCCCATTATTCTACTCTTTGTGTAATATAATTTCGTTTATGAGTATTTACATCAATGATCTATTGTCCTTCTTTAATGGGGTGTATGTTTTCAAAGATACCCAAGTCGGTAAGGGAACCTTTCACCCTCCTATTTTTTAAAAGACTTCTTTTGTTGGGTCTTTTAATTTACATATTTTTATGTTGGGATATGTTCCCATATATCTTTATTTATGTAAATTTTATGTCCAAGTGATGAGATACACTTTTTATCTCTCATCAACTCATTTTGATGTGATGTCGTTAGGCTGTCAAGGGAACTTTTTAACCCAATTTCGATTTCTTTGGGTTCAACATGTAGTCATTGAATATGTCATCCATTGAATATGTGTGAATGACCTTTTATTGTTTTACACTTAATATCCACTTATATTGGGTGTATTTATATTTATCACACATATTTCTGAGATTGATTTGTCCTTAATTTAAGGATACCTTCTTTATAAGGGATTTCATCACATTTGACATTTCTATTGAGGGTTCATTGTCGTTATGCACCAATTAACTCTTATATGGTGTATATACTGTCCTTTGGAGTATTATATCATGAATCCATTTATTCTCATGATATTATAAAGTTCTGACTAAATGTTATTCCTCAATTATTGTATTCAAGTGTCTCTAATTTTGGTAAAAACCCCTTTAACCAAAATATCGTTTTAAATTTTTTAATTATTTGGTCTTATTAATATCCATGTTTTCAAAATGGTTTTTAGGATTTATTTATATGGATATTAATGGTTTAAAATTTTAAGCTTCAAGGTGGTATGAGACACTTTGATTCAATAATCTCTTTATTAAATGTTTTAAATGGTTTTGGAAATGGTTTCTTTTTGAATGGATTCATTATTTAAATATACTAAAATGTTATATTGTGATTGAAATGTGGAAATGTTATGTTTCCTTTATGCATGTTTTATGTGACACATTTATGTTATGGTTCATGGGCATTGTTATGAAAACGGGTGGTTCTGTGATAAACTAAGGGCAGGTGAGCCCGATATAGCTCTCCAATGCATTGGGTAACGCGAAGGAGTGAAACGTTAAGGTTTCTCCAAAGAGATTTAGGGAATATACTGTGATGGGTATTCCAAACGTAACCAAGAGGGTTACTCCCTACGTAAGAATGTTATGAATGCCTCAAGTTACCTTTATGTCTTATGTTTTCTATGATTTATTCATCATTTGATATGCCGATGTTTTATGGGTAAAGTGTGATTTCATTCTAATGTATATATGAACTCATGTTTCCTTTCCATATTTTTATAACTCTTACTGAGCTTTTTATGCTCATCCCAAGTTTTTGAAATGTTTTTCACAGGTCAAGGGAAAGGTACATGATGTGATGATAGTGTCAAGGATGTGTTAAGAAAGAATCTGTGTTATATTTTAAATATGTTTCCGTTGATGGGAAGAATGAATATTGTCTTTTATGTAACCACTTTGTTTAAATGTGGAATGTAATGCAAGTTTCATGATCTAATTCTCTAAAAATATAAACCTAAAAAGATCCTCAATGTGTAATCTTTTAATAACTCAAGATTAAGTAAGGTTTAAGGCTGGGGCCTTATAGGGGAAGTGTGGAACTCCCTCAACACTTCTTCATGAAGTGGAACTGGGACCATGATACGTCCTCTAAAGTGGATGATGTGCTCCCCACCTTCAGGAAATCCATCAGGTGCCTGCCCTGTGGATATCTGAGCACGTCATGCCTCACAGTCTGCGTCCCCACGCTGTGGCTCCCCAACTCATTGAAGAAGTAGAGGAGTGATTGTGAGAGACTGTAGATAAGCTTCTCCATAATCATCCACAAAAGATATTTATAAGGCATAAAGCTGCTCTATCACCTTTCCTAGAAGTTGTATACCAGTCCTCTGGGTGAGCGCATATGCAACAATGTTCCCCTTCCCAATAGTATTTACTATGTCAAAGTCATAGTCCTAGAGGAACTCAAGCCATCGCTGATGTCTCTGATTCAGGTCCTTCTGTGATAATATATACCAGATAATCTTGTGATGAGGGTAAACAGTAAAACGTTCACCCATCAGATTGTGCTGCCACATCTTCAAGGCGAAGACCACTACTGCTAACTCCATGTCATGGGTAGTGTAGTTCTGCTCGTGATGTCTTAGCTTCCGAGAACCATACACGACCATGGCTTTCTCCTGCATTAGAAAACACTCGAGTCCAGTCCCTGATGCATCGCAGTAAACAATGTACCCTACGCCCTCCTCTGGAAGCCTCCAGATCGGGGAACTAGTCAGCCTCTGCCTTAGATCTTGAAAGCTCAGCTGGCATCTCTCTGACCACACGAAGGGTTTCCCCTTCTTTGTCAAGGCTAATAGTGATGCTTCAACTCTAGAAAAGTCTGGAATGAATCTTCGGTAGTATCCAGCCAAGCCCAAGAAACTTCATACCTCCACCACACTCCTGGGTGGCTCCCAAGCATGTTCTGCCTCAATCTTCGCTGGATCCACTACAACAACAGCCCCTGAGATGACGTGTCCCCAGAAGTGGAACTCTCAAATCCAAAACTGGAACTTTGATAGCTTACCATAAATTTGGTGCTCTCAGAGTGTGTTCAGTACCACCTACAAATGGTAGTCAAGCTCCTCCTCAGTAGTCGAGTGGATCAAAATGTCGTCGACAAAGACCATGACAAAGAGATCGAGGAAAGGCTGGAAGATCCTAGTCATGACACACATGAACACTCCTAGAGCATTGGTTACACCTAAGGGTATAACCAAGAATTCATTGTGGAAGTACCAACACCTGAAGGTCGTCTTCTGCACATCCTATTCTCGAACTCTATGCTGGTGATAGCCTGATCTGATGTTTGTCTTCAAGAACTATCGATCTCCCTTGAGCTGATCAAAGAGGTCGTATATCCTCAAGAGTGGGTAATTTTTTTCATGGTCACCTGCTTTAGGAGACGATAGTCTATATAAATCCTCAATCTCCCATCCGGATTCTTGGCGAATATAATTAGGGATTCCCAGGGAGAAACACTGGGTCAGATGAATCCCTTCCCCTGCAAGTCCTCCAACTGTACCCATAGATCATGAAGCTCAATGGGAGCCATATGATATGCTAATGTAGATATCGGTGTCATCCTGGGGTTCATGTCAATGTAGAAGTCCACCTCTCTGTGAGGAGTTAGTCCTGGAACATCGTCTGGGAAAACATCCACTTACTAGTCCACCACTATTGGGTAAATCAGACTCTCCACATCAACTGCTCCATGGGTAATGCAAGACAACGAGTAAGTAATCGGTTGCACCCTCCTCTGGGTAAGTCTGTCCTACACATTAAAAGTCTCATTCTCACCAGTGAAGGTGAGCCTTGTCCCATCCGTACGGACACACCACATTTTTCTCCTAATAATGTCAATCTGAGCATGGACTGTAGATAACTAGTCCATACCCAGGATGACGTCGTAAGACCGTGACGATGCTACAAAGAGATCCCAGCCGAAGCTCTTTTATCCTAGAGTAAGCTCACACTACTGAAACAAGTGTGTAATAGTCGAGTCTGCTCCCGTAAGAGTCACTAGCAGTAAGGATCGAGCTAACGACTCTGTCATAATCTTCGAGCTTCGAATGAGGGCAGTGGATATGAAAGAGTGACTGGAACCTATGTCTGTAAGGACTGAATCTTAGGTGGAGTAGAGACAGATCGTACCTCAAATAATCACCAGAGCACCATGGTCATATGCCTAAGTTTCCTGTAGCTAATATCTCCTCTATCCACCCACTCAATGTGGTCGGGGTGGACCTCCTAGTGGTTGTGGTGGAAACACCTATAAATGTTGTCAACCACTAGCTGCTCGACCAGCTCCTCTTCCATGTCCACATGCACCCTGCGAACCACCCCAATCAAATTCTTGCCTCTACCTAGGAGGTCCCTCAACTATCTACAGGTCATCTATACGACGGGTTAGACAGTCCCTAGCCATGTGACTAATCCTGTCGCATGAGTAAAATTTCCTACCCCTGTAAGGTAAGTCTCTTCTCAATGTTCCCCAAAAAACCGATACTGAGTCGTGTGGTCGACCACCTGTATTTTGGGTCCTCTTGGACCTTTGCACCATCTGTCTACTGCCAACTGCAGAAAACTCCGATGTAATTCGACTAGTAGTGGGTCTCACACCTAGAGACTGCTCAGCAAGGAAACTCTCTACTAGGAGGGCTCTCTCCAACACTACTTCATGTGTTGAAATGATGAGGGGGATCATGAAGGCTCTGATCTCTCTCCTGATCCCCTACTAGAAGGTCCAGACCCAGATGAATGGGCCTCATACCATATCCGTGGAGTAGCATGATAGGTCGGTGAACCTCAATGAGTACGGTGCTACTTTCATGCTTCCATGTTGTAGATGCAGTAGCTCTTGTATCCACACCGCATGGAGGGTGGATGGAACAAACTCCACCCAAAATAGGCTGCCAATTTCTATCCATAGAAGTGTCGCCTCATCATGTGCATAGAGCATCAGGATCCACCATCTGTCTATTGCTGCTGGAAGGAGGCTGGCAGCAAGGATCACCATGAGGTCTGCAAGTGTCCCTAATAGCCTGAAGACTCCCTCCACAGCTTCGAGGTAATACACAACCGCATGTGGGACCATCTCTCCCCTAAAACTGGGTAGCCTCTAGCACTGTAACTCATGAAACGACCTCAAGCGGTGTGCATTGTCTACTCATGGGGATGGTAGAATCAGTGGACCAATAGGAATTGGTATCACTGGTGCCTCTGCTGGTAAAGGGACCTGCACCGAAGCCTCGCCACTCGGTGGGCTATCATAGCATACAACTCTCAGGGCTCTGTGGGGAGTCATATTAAAGAAAAATGATGTGACACAGTAAAATGAATATACCTGGTGAGCTGACATAGTTGAGCTAACTTTAGAAAACTGTTAAATACATGCACGCAATCAGTGTTTTCGTGCACTACGTTAAAAATTAGTATTCAGGGTCCTTGTGTATGGATACGTCGGCTGACACACCAACACTGGACTCCTTGAACTGAAAAAACACACTTAGTAACCTTAACAATATTACTTCATAGAAAATAGTGATCAGAGTCATAAGTTATGCAGTAGAATCTACTCCTTTGATACCAATTTGTCCTGACCCATTCTCGGGACCCGTGTCGTGACTACCCAAATCCCACATTCCATAAGCCATGGGATGGATACTAGCACCAAAGGCGTAAATACCTAAGTTGGGAAGGAAATTCCTTTATAAAAGTAATCACACACAACAGAGTACACAACTGGAAGCAAGACACTATGTAGAAATTGTATGAAAAAGATGTGCTGGAAAGAAAAAGGGGTCAGAAATAAAAGCCCAACAGTAAACTACTATGAAAAGACAAATAGCTGGAAGGTTTCTAGCAGCACTTGGATCATCCACCATGGATCCTACCTGAATGTTAGGTACAGATATCCTCCTCAGTACTCCTCGTTCGACTGTCTCTTCCGGGTACCGACTCGTCTTGAGGTCCACCTCTGAGTACCGTCCAGTCCTCGTACACTCCACCTTGGTCAGCGATGTCTGTCGTCTGCATCCCACACAATGTGGTGCGGGAAAAGCCCATGCAGGGGTGAGTATAAAGATACTCAGTAGGGACTCTAATACCCTCATGGTCTCACAAAATCCTAAAAGGGTAAACCAAAATGTACTAATCAACGGACAACCATTACATAGGTATATGTCCAGAAATATACCTAAGTTATCTAGAAACACATCTCAATCATGGGGAAAAACAAAGGTCATTGACTCATCTCAAACTAGTATTTTTAGTGTAGCATTAATGTGTATATGATTAGTCATGAATCTAGATCATCTTATTCTAACAAGAGGCACTACTTATGATCATACGGAGTCTGACCCACACATGATTGATGGAAACAAACCCCCGCAATGACCCACACAGAATCTGAAAAACATGGATCAGTATGCTCTAAGACACAAAGGATAACTAAGCACTGACCCACAAAGGATCTGACACACACATGATCGGTATGCAGTGACCCACATAGGATCAATGAGCACTAACCTCCGTACAATCTATCTCCAACCTCTGCCTCACTATAAGCCACTGGATTCCTCGCACACGGTGCGCTCATGTTCTGTAGAATATACTGTCAAGATATAATTCATACCTCTACCAGCACTAAACTCTTCAAAGGAGTAAACCAAAGGTCCTCCATATCGTAAGTGTTCCAACACGAAAAATGGTGCGTCATTCGGACGCCCTGTCTGTGAGTTATTGGAATTTCGGTTCCAGGGGCCGGATGGTTTTTAGGTTCAAACCAACCCGACCGTACACCAACTGTGTCCAAACATAAAATGGGGTATGCCAAGAGAATCATCTCGGTCCCAGCATTCCATTGTCACAGGCAGTTTTTCAATTGGACACCCGTATCCCAAGATAGGGGAGAAAAGGTGTAAACAGGCCAAACGGGTACGGGTCCAGTCTTACCCAGTTGGAAAGACCCGGCCCAAACTGGTCCTGACCAGCGTCTGACATAGTATGTGGGCCGGATCTGGTCTGAGGAAGCGGCCTGGCCTGATAGGGCGGCCCAACCATTGGCAGCCCGACCGAAGGCGGCCCGACGGGCGCCCTAACCGCGCCCAGGGGGGCGCGCGCCCCTGGCACCCGAACGGTAGAGCCATTCGGGTGTGAGCCAAATCAGGTGCCACGTGGCGTTAGTCCAGCACACATGGGGCCTGACGTAGTTCTGCACCACCCAGATAGCCCGAGCAGACAGGCGCTCCACACCACGGTGCGGTGTGACAGCACTGCACCCCTCCGCCGCAGCCCACCCTGGTCGCGGCTTCCCATCTCCGCCGGTGTGGCGCGGCCGGGCCACACCCTTCCGTTGTGACCCTCCCTGGCCGCGACCCTCTACTGGCCTCTGCGCAATGTGACGGAGCCGCATGCCTCATCCGCGACCTCTCGTGGTCGCGACTATCCTTCCGCACGACATGACGGTGTCGTGCCCTCTTGGCAACCCAGTGGCCTTGCGTCGTCGGTTCCTTCTTGGTAGGATTACTTTGGGGTCAGCTCGATGTCGGTCGTTGTTGCACCGACTCAATCATCAACAAAATAGAACAACAAAAGGGGAGGGTCAGCTGTGTTCGTGTGTTCCGTGCCCTCCTCGATGTGGTGATATCAATCAGCAACAAAGTTCTCAACAAACAACGAAGAACGGAGGGTAAAATTCATACATAAAACAACCCCCTACCTCATGTTCGGTGATTTATGATGGAGTCACAGAAGGCGGATGACATTCCGTGAATGTCGAAGGAGGAAGATCTTGAAGAAGGAAAGTCAAGATGATGTCGTCGGCGTGCTTCTTGAGAGGCAGTGCTTCCCTTTCTTGACCCGATTGAAGGAGGAAGAAGATAATGTTCTTCGTTCTTCGGTGGTGAGAGGCATTTTTCATGGAGAGGATGGTATTCTCTCAATTCTTCCATGTTTCTCCATAACTCCACCAAAAGCGAGTTGCCAACCAAAATGAAAAAAATATCTGTGTCTATTATTTTATTGTTGGAATGAATTCAAAAGAATTCAATATTTTCCAATTAATTAGGTGATGGAGTTGTTACATTAATTAGGGGAAGGTGAAGAGGCTCCCAACATTATTAGGGGTTACAAGGGGTTAAAGGGGGGTTAAAGCTCATGTGGGTTCCACCTATTTGATTGCATGAGATGTTTAAATATCGAGTGGGCCCCACAAAATTATATCCTCTCAAGGGAGGTTATGTGTGGGTGGTCCCGGCCTCTAACCACCACTTGGAGGTTTTAACCACCTCAAATAAAAATAAAGTTAAAATTTTATTTTTATTCAATTTAATTAAAAGCCCAAAAAACTAACTCACATTTTCATTAGAACACAACTGCGGTGAAGGTCTCATTAAGCAATCACTGAGGCTATGAGTTCAATGGTGCCCTCATATTTCTGTTCCGATCACCGGTTCAAAAGATATAATATCATGCTCACACGTTTACAGAACGTACTCGAACAAAACATCATAAATTGATTCTAGGCACACCAGGCCTCAAAATCAAGCGTAGTCAGAAACTGCAGACTCGTAAAATTCCCATGTATTAAAGAAAAAAAATTCCACATAAATTCTAGCTCTTTACACACAGTCGATGTTGCAACGGTCATACAAAACCCAATAACATTTCAAAACAAATTTTCTAATATAACAATTCCTTTTATCTAGGATTCTGAACAAAACTAGATGTGTATAAACGACACATACAATGTTACCACACACATAGACACTTACCAAAAGGTTCAGACCAAATTTCATGAGGCACCCATCATAGAAAATATAATATTACTGAACATCGTAGAAGATTCCCCTACATCCCCTTTAATTTCCTCCCTAAAAACATTTTTTTTTTTACTTTTTTTCACATTATTCAACCTGATCCATATTCCAATAAACTAATAACATCCAAAAAATTATCAAAATTACTATCTGGTGTATACATGAAACTAAATTAATCAATCCTTATAAATCAACATCCCCAAAGGGAAACCTAAACCATAAAAACATTGTCATGTCCTACCTAAAACCCATTCTGATAGTGTTTCATCCTCCAACTGCCTTTGGTCATCCTCCTATTATATGTATTTTCATTTATAAGTTATTTCAAAAACCCTAATTTGATCCAAAATCACTCATAATCTATTCCCCTAAAACCATGATCAACACATCCCATTAACACCTGACTAGGATATAAAATGGATTGGTCATCTCATAGAATATGATCCAATAATATAGTATTCTATAGAATTTATGGATATATTCATGCTTCATAAAAATAATGATAGACTGTGTTGATACGTTATTTTCCCACTCCATTTGTACCCACATTTTATTCATCATCCTACTCATTAAAAATACATATGTGAACCACGTGTATGTGTAAAGTACAATTTCATTCCCATCCAACATATATGGTGAAAAATATTAAACCACTAGACATGATCATCTGACTCAATCTCCGATAATTTTAACAACGAGAATGTAGGACGATGTGACATAACATACAACTTTTATCTCTATTTTATAATATAATTAATCCAACTAAACTCTTACTCTCCACCCAACATCATTCTAATCACCAACGTCAACACATTCCCTCACCACACAATTGAATAATATCCTATAAATATATATATTTCAAGGAACCACACCAGGCCTACCAAAAAAAAAAATCGTTAAAAATAGTATCCTAACTCTATATTCATCACCAAAGAATATATAGGAATTATTATTACAATGAAATAAAAACTATGAACATAACTTATATCTATCTCATTAAATGAATAACCTACCAATAATTCCATCACTATAGAAACAACTGACCTATGCTAACACCTTTAATGTCCACCCTCGATCATACTGAAATTTCACTCACATTCATGATGAAAAAAACTAAGGGATTATAGGACTCTATCTAATCAAATTATGAAACTCATAATGTCATACATCACAGAAACCCATTCCATTTTATATAATTAAACCATATAATCCACAATATATAATCTACAATGGGGTCCCATATACTCTTTGGTCTGTAACATCATTCAAATTCATCATCTTACTAGGCAACTGATACTCACTGTCAATAATCTCACATTCCTTCCCCTTTAATAATCATAAATTCTCCAGTCAATTTCCACACAAAAACATCATCCAAGAAAATATTTTACCTATATATCCAAAAAAAAATCCCAGTAATTTAGAATTTCAATCCAATATGTACAGAAAAAACTATATTGTTTAATACACCGTGGTCTATAGACCGTTCAACGTCATCCATATCCCTTTTCTCAAGAAAAACTCATGAAAACGTATATGAATTCCATATGATTCAGACTTGTAGGGGGTCTAGAGAGGTACTATGACGTGGGTATAATGAATATATCAGATTAAGATCTAATTCTATAATAATGAGGCTTCATAAGTCGATAATGAAAACTAGAGTAAAATAAAATAAAATAAAATAACTAGGAATAAAAAATAATGTGGATTTACTACAATAATACATGGATTATCACCTACCTATATGAACATGAATATTAAAAAATACAAGATAATGAAAAATTATAATTTTTTGGAGGTTCAGTGATATATTTGATCTTAACCATTTATGAAGTATAAAATTCATCTTGTGCGACTGAGCCTGATAAGAAAATTCATACCAGTTCACTATCCATATTTTGTATGTAACAGGTGAGTGGTATTTTTTAGTAACATAGGGTTTGGGATATCTAACTAGAAGTATTGTACAAAACCGATTTCAGAACAAAATATTTAGTCGAAATCAATGGGTAAATAAATAACCAATACACTACCTACATCGAATATATTTTTGATTGTTATTGATTAGGTAATAATTATTTTCAATCCATAACTAATCATTTAGACTGGGTCATACACAAGTCAAATAACTAAGGTTGATTTTCAATCCTTTAACCTGGATCAATGGTATCTACATTTTCCAATGATGAGTTGTCTTTGAGAATATCATGATAACTGCACCAATGTATGAATACCAGATCCTTGTGTGTCCAAGAAATCCATCATTATCATGCTCAAACAACCAAATTATTATCAATAATTCGAACATATAAGAATATATATACAAAGTATAGTTATAAATAATAGCTCAAGACTAGTTCTCACCTTACCGGTGAATCAATAAATAATAATTCCCCGAGATCACCATGATAATCAGATGAATCCTAGAAATCCAAATAAATAATAAGTGACACAAAATTTTCAATCATATTAATCCTAGTGGTGAATATTGATCTCAAAATTTTAAAAAATTCAAAATAAAATAAAATAATTCTCAATGACTAAATAGTAGGATCATAATCAGTCAATAATCCAAGGGAATCATGAAATCATGGGTTTCTCATATACACATATGGTCGAATATCAACATCCTAGGAATTATTTTTATTAATCAAAAAAAAAATATTTGAAAAAAAATATAGAATCCATTGTAACTTAATTCAACCATACATATCATACCATCATCTCATAAGTCCTAAAATCCAAATCATATAAATACCTCTAGTCATCCCCAATATCACAATATTATCATCTCAATCCTATAGGAAGTGTCCTAATAAACAATTAATTATTATTTCATTATTTCATAAGTATTAAATAGGTCAAATTTTAAATATAAGGTTGGTTTAGTTGAATTAATAAAACAATTACATATATCTTCAACACCTCAATCACAGATAATAATTTTGAGTTTTATGGATACACAATAAACCATATATTTTCATTAATGAGTCCACCATCTCAAAAGAGTCATTATCTGTATGGTATCCAAAAAAGTTCCCCCAAGGACTCATCAAGTTGTATCTATACATAATGGAATGTTAGACTAGATATATGGACTCAATTCCATCCCTTTTTTAAAGCACCCTTTGTGAGCTCAAACACCTAACACAGCCACCATCTTGTATGATTTCTAAATTGAAATGGTGGGAAATCTTAGAGGATGATGAACAATCACCTAATGATCAACTAAATGGTTTTATGTTTGCTATGATTTCTATCATGGTAAAACCCCATGGACATGCATACCGAGTCATATATTCAATACATATTCCAATACATTAGTGATCAGATGTCTAGACCATGCATGAGGGTCTATTAAGGACCTTTGCACCATGTGCATTTTATTATTAGGATTTGAATATTATTTAATAACAAATAAAATTTAAATAACCCCACCACAATATGTGGGTGTATTTTATAAAAAAATAGTATAAAAAATTTAAAATATCACAATATAGATACATAAAGACCACAAAAAAAGATAGAATATTTCATCTTATTTACTAAGGGTTGGCAGCAGCTTCGAAGGTTTGTCAAATCCCATCCAACCATGTCCAAAACATCTGAGGCCATATCTCAAAATATAAACATTGAATTAAAAAATTGTAATCAGCCTTAAAAATATTAAGTGGATAATAATAAGCTTTAAAAATAAATATTATTTAATTTTAGAAATGCATAAATACCTACTAGAACAACATTTATCCTTTTCACAATGGAAAAATGAACAAACACCCTCCAATGAAATGCGAATTATTCCCAAAATTTATCCAATAAAAATACACAATGAAATAATATAAAGAAACATTTATTCGAATTAATGTGAGTTTTAATGATTTAAAAAAAATTCCATGGAATAATATTTCAATTAATGTATATATGGAAATGTTCAATCATTACCTCAATGTGATGTATATGAAAACATCCCAAATTCTCATTATTGATCACCCAATTACAGTATATTCAAATTGAATCAGAATCAAATACATGAACCAAGAAACAAAAAAAAAATCATATAGAAGGAGTAGAAGAGAGTATTATAATGAATATGGAGACATAACTTGAAAATCAATTGAATGTATTCAAAATACATGTCAAAATAAGGTTTAATAGGGGCCCACATGGAATGAGTGGAGTATTTTGTAGGGGGGATTGACCATTAAAAATAAAAAGGGGTGATGGGACTATTATCAATTTTAATGAGTCACATGGTTTGGTTTTAAAATTTTCCAAAAAATGAACAAACCATGTAGATAGAACAACCCCATGATTTCTACCTTTCATTACAAGTCCAAACATGTTATCAACCCATGCTCCAATCATCCATGATGGATGTATAACCACTCATCCCATGTCCATGTATTTCTCTAAAATAAAGAATAATTTTTTTTGGAATCCCATCAGTTGTAGTATGGGTTATTCCTTATCTATTAACAATTAACTAAAAATTTATTTATGTTTAGAGTGTTAAATTTTACCTCTATACAGTACACCCCAAACAATAATACATTTTCAGTGTAATAAAAACACTAATAAAGCATAACCAAATCTCATTTGGCACGCACAAACCTTCAAAATACTTTCCATGCCACATTACACATTTTAAATAATAGAATATGTATTTTTCAAACTCCAAAAATTATATTTGGAATACTCAATCCAAATATGATAATTTTAGTAGTAAAAAATTCTTATCCACTCATGAATTATTAGACTCATATAAAAATGTGGTCTTACAATAATATAATTATTTAAACTAATTATAATATTTAATATTTCATAGTTAGTCCAAAATTATACTTGTGTATCTAATGAGGATAGGTAGTGGTGAAAACATGATATTCATGGTTCGTGTAGGAGGCAGTCCATATAAAAAAAATTGATGTTATTTTTTTATTTTAAGTGGTTGGAGAGAAAAAGTAAAGGTATAATAATTATCATAAAAAAACTAATGTATATTAATTGTCGTGTTTTTTTATATAAGGTTAGGCTGTGTTATAGAGATAAATATTGGGGAAAATATTAAGCGAGCGAGTAGTCATTTTTTGATATCATAAACATCCGCTTGACATGCACCTTAGAATTGAATGAAATTGACTAACTTTTATTGACCATGGAGTTGAAAACATTTATAGCATATATTGGAGATGAAATGTTGGAATAAATATATGTATAATTCATATTTAACGTGGATTATTTAAATGGTTGATGTGATTACATCATATATTTTATGAAAATTCTCATTTTTGAATAGATTTTACATTCTCGATATACCATCACATTATTAAATGGTCAATGTCTCTAAAACTAATATATAATATAATATTGGTTTAAATTAGTTAAATTATTCCTCAACAATGTATTTATAGAAATTTTTTTATCTTTTATTAAATTAGTTAAATATATATGTTTTTACAATATTTTTTAGGGGTAATTAGTTTTTTTAATGTAAAATATTATTTAATAATAATATAAAAAACCCACTCTTAAGAAAAATTTGAATGATAGACCTAAATATACTAAACATTTCATATAATTAATTTTATTCAAAATAATAAAATAATATTTAAATTAAAAATATTTATATGTGGAAAATATTATTTTGTAAAAATGATTCATCATTAGGTTCTATTAGTCTTATTTATTATTCACTTCAAATTTTTTAAGTTGTAATATATTATAATATATGTCCAATAATTATATAAAATTAAATTTTTAGTCGTATTAATTTTTTATTAGATATTAATTATGAAATATTAATATAAAAAATATTTTATAATAATTTTTCTCATATGATCACCATCATTAACATTAGTCATAGTAATCATACATGTATTATAAAACATTAAATTGATATTTTTTCAAAATATGATCATTTTGATAAAAGAAATAATTTTTTTTTATTTAAAATCTACATCTGATGAGAAACTTTTAGTATATATGGATGAATTTGTTTTTAGAGTTATTAATCACTTATGATTTCAAAATTTTAAAATGGAGTTTTTTAATTTCAAAATAGAAATTTTAAAATATTTATATTACACACACATAAATATATAATATATAATTTGTCAAAACATTTTTGTTCATTCATCTAGTATAACAATGTCATAAATGTAATGGTTATAGAAAAATTAGTATTTAATTATGTTTAACCTAAAAGGAAATATTTTCAAAAATAATATAAAAAATTCATTTCATGTTTTCTTTGACTTTTTAAATCTAAAAATAATCTTAATTTTACCAAATTAAAATTACAAAATGAATGTATTTATCTAACTAATAAAAATATAATATACAAATGTAAACAGATTTTATTTAGAAATTTAAATTTAAATACATTACATGTTCATAATCATAGTTTTTATGAGCATTATAATTAAGAACTATATTTTTATCAATGATAGGTTTTATTACATCATAATATTATCATAAGATATTTCATGGATCCTTTTTGTTAATGGTAACATGTTAAATGAGTTATTAAAGCAATAATTTTCTATTAAAAATTCAGAAAAATGAATGAAATTACAATGTTGTCTTATACAATCAATATATATACTAGTTATCACACATAAAACCATGTATTATAAGAATTAGTTCACAACACTGCATACCCTAGAATCCTATAGGTACTAACATTCGTCACTATAATTAATCAATATCCATATATCACTATCTACTACCATATTATCATTTGTAAAAATATATATCCATCTACAACCACATAACTAAGGAAAAAGGGTAACATGTAAATGATGCCTATCTACCTCATATCCTCCCTATAGCAAGCTATAATCCAACCAATTATTAGATCATCTCAAAATCATGAACTGACACAATATCTTTCATTCGAAATTGGTACTCTCCATCGAGTGGGTACTACAACAACCCACACATGACATATATTGATATTACATCAAAATTAAAGAATAATCATTAGAAAAAATAGATAACCTACAACAAGCCTGTATAATAATATTGTATCTAAAAACTGGGAAACCTAAAAAAACTAGTTCATAAGACACCTATATTATCAGTCTCTTATTGCCTCATAACTAGATCTGTTCTTGAAAAATCATACTTAATATCCTTCTTAACAGCCTGGGGAAATCAAAAATAAGAAATAGTGATCTCCAAATCTCAATAAATATAAAAAAGTGAGAAAATAATCCTATAATAATTATTATACATAATAACATAATATTTTAAATTATTACCCTGCATATAAAAGATCATGAAATCATGTCATGGGATAAATCATAAAATTTCCTAAACAATCAATGAACATATTACCAATTTTCATAATCTGATACATTTAATTTTTAGAATACACATAATCAATGAAAATCATTTCATATTAGTGGATGATCAATTACAATACAGTTATTGAAAAGAAAGTTCATTATTGAACTGAGTTCACTCCTTGTTCAGGCCCTATATTACTGAACAATGAGCATTTCATATTCTTTCCCTGTCAATATATTGATATAAAAATATGTACCCAGTTCATTGGAGGGAGATATAGGTATCAACTATCTCATAATGAAATCATTCATATGTTTTGAACAAAAACATATCGCACTCATCATAGCATAACCCAAGGAATAAAATGAATTTCCTAAACATCATTCAATTACAATATAATAATTATAAAACAAAACGATTTCGTAAATAGAATTCCAAAATAAAAAAAACAATACATTTTAATAATATGTATACTTTACTTGAAACATAATACTATTAATGAATTCCATCTTAGAAGGAGAATAAGTTTGATACAACTCAATAAATTAATTCCTATGGAAAATATTGTTTCTTCATCATGAACATTCTATTTTCTCAAAATTCCACACTGTTTTAAAAGATAATTATTTCATTGAGAATATCCGTGAAATCGCGCATATTATTCTTCTGGTAAATAATGAATTTTGATATCTTAAAAAATCAATCCATGTCATATAACATAAAAGAAATAATTTTTCTCATAAATTTTTTAAATAAGACACAATGTACATCGTATTAAAAAAGAAAAAAATATTCCTTTCACAAAATGTACTAAAATTACATAATAGATAAAAAATGAATTAAAAAATTATATTATAATATAAAAAATATTTTTGGAATGCATATATTAGAATCATGGACATGGAAGATTAAATAATAAAGTAAATAATTAACTATAGAAAATCTCAAATAATAATGAGATTGAAAAATTATCTCTTACCATAGGTATGATATCCATTATATATATCATAACCTCCTATAAAATTATTTAAATAATTTTATTGACTTATAAATAATTATATAAATTTTTAAGATATTATTTATGAGCATATTATCATCTGTTTATCAATAACATTCCATTTGTACTTTTGAGTCATGTATTAACTGATTAATTTTATTATGCATGTTTTTTTAAATAAGTTCTTGTTATTATTATTGTATCCTATTTATATTAATAAATGATTATATTAACATAATATATATATATATATATCATATTTATTCATTCTAAACATTCATATAATCATGATTTAATATATATTATGTAGAATGAATCGATTCACACCATGGAGATAGTAGGATGTATGTACTCACGAGCGAAGATGTCTCTCCCATAATTAAGAAATGATATGGAAGTGGATGCTATATATGTTCTAAAAGAATCAATATCATGATAATAACATATATTTATTATTTCAATTATTATACCCATCCAATTATGGGGGTGGTAAAAAAATAGATTAAGCCTTGAGGGGGAGACACTAAGCCGTATATACACAGGCGTAGTGATTTCATTTTCTATAGGATTGATAGAAGGTGGAAGATTTTTGTTATATAATAATAATAACTAATTATATCATTTTTACATGATTTTTTGCTTTATAATGCTAACAAATTATGACGAGTAAGTATAATAATAATTATGCTCCAAAGAATTGGTAGAGGAGATTTCATGTTCTTGTATTAGATCCCTTTAGATATCCCCTAAAAGGCAGTAGAGTTGTTCTCTGGATAAGAAACTAACATCTATAATGAAACTAGAGAAGTTTATAAGGGAAATGGGTAGGGTATAGAAGATCATAAATTGTCAATGGGGAGTGAATATGTGATGGAGGATGTTCCCTTATATAATTGTGGTTATGGTTACTTTTACAACAATCCAAAAATATTAAAATATAATAAAATAAAACCACATAAAAAACTCCAAAAATTCCTAATTTTATAAATTATATGGTATAAGGTTGTAATCTCATCAACTAATAATTTTTAGCTATGTTTTCTATCAATTTAATCCTTATCATCAAAATTAAAACATAGTTATTCGATTTCATTTTTCACTAATGTAACAATTATTTCAATATAAAAATGGTGAAATATTCAATTATTTTTTGTAAATTAGACAATAGATTAATACATTAGATCATTTTCCACCATTATATCAATTATTATATATTCGATAAAATAAAATTATTTTTAAATAATTAAATAATACTTTATTTTTATATACATACAATGGTGTCAATTTTTTCCACATTTATAATCATTGACTAATAAAAATATAAGGATAACTAGTTATCTTAAAACAAAATAAGTTATTATATTAATAAGTGGAAAAATTCATATATAATATTCATTAAAAATATTATTTAACAAAATTTATATTAATTTGATAATTTTTAATATTACTTATTTTTTATCTACATTAATAAAATAATTTCAACATTAGTTTTTTTGTAATTAATAAAAATAGTTTTTTTTTAAATAGTTCTATGATGAAGATAAGTAATCTATATTTAATAATAATACTTACAGTATAATATTAATTCTTCAGATCTAACAAAAAAAATTATATTATAAAAATGTGACTGTGATAACATTAACATCACATTAAATAAATTATTATATGTGCCATTACCATTTTCATATAGCACCAAATTGTCCGTAATTCATTAATTCGGTAATTATGGTCGATATATACTTTACCAATATAATTTTCCACCTTTTATGTCAATTCATAGTTATAATCAATTTAATAAAAATTATATTATGATTTTTCATTAATTAAATAATTTATTCATCATGTTTTTATAAGACTTTACGGTAATTACATATTTCCTAAATGATAAAAATAAATTACCAGGGTAATGGAAAATATTTTAGCTTTAAAATTATTATTTATATTCGAGTAAATAATCTGTATAACATTATATTAAAAAATGATTGACCTATTAAAATTTGAATATGATATATTTAACTTTTTTTAAAATTTAATAAATTAAATGTTTAATTCTCATGAAAGTGGACTCCTTTGGATTCCATTTCTTCCCTAGTATTATTTAGAACTAAAATAAATAGTTCAATTATATTAGTATATGTTTTAGGATAACATTATAATATTATTTTACCCCTAATTACATGATTTACCCTTTACTGTATTAACAAAAATTACCTAAGTTACAATTCATAATGCCCCACAACAAAATAAATATATTAAAATAATATGAACACACTGATTAAAAATATGGAAAATATTTTTTTAAAATTCAAAACATACCCATTAATATAATTTAATTACAATTAATCATGTTTTCGAAATGAGAAAATGATTTCTAAAAGTTAAAACATTGTAAAAGATTGAAATATTTTTATATCTAAATTCAATGTAAATTTAACGCCAATGAAAAAATTTATGTTGAATGAAAAAATATAATCTACATAAAAATTAAATTATTTCAATAATATAATTTCATCAAATAAATTATTTTTATGAATTAAATTTTTTCAATTAAAATAATATATATATATATATATATAATATTTATCAAAAAATTAATGTTATCTGAATAATATCAAAAATTTATCCAAAATAAATATTATATCCTAATTACAAATACATAGTTTAGGTTGTCATATAGATATTATTAATGTGTAAAAATTTTAATTTATAATGGTTTTTCTATTAATTGACTTTATAATTTCCCTTTTAAGAATATAGATTTTTATACATAATATAGTGATTATTCATACCCTATGACTAAAATATTAATTAAATTAATATAGAATTTAATTAATTAAATTTATTACATACATTTCTAATTATATTCATTTAACAAATGCAAATCACATAATTTATTAATAGAAAAAAATATAGTTCCTTTGGAAATTAATTAATTTATAATTTTCATAAATAATCTTTCTCCAATGATTTCTCCAAAAAAATTCATAAGTAGCTTATTTTATTTATTATACCATTACTGATATGCTATAATATATATTTTATACTCTAGGGTCTCATTGTTTGTTTACACTAATTATTGTGTGAAATAAAATCTATTAAAAATTATTATTATTTAGGTAATAAATTTCATAAAACCATTAGGGTGTCATATTCTAACATAATAAACTGAATTTACCCTCCAAATTCTTTTTTAGGATACAGGCATATTAGGATAACTTTTCTTCATCCCATCCTCATGTTCCCATTTAACATCCTAAAATTGGTGACTCCACAATAAAACATTAAACAATCTAGAGTTTTTATTTTGTTGAAGTTTTTCACTGTGATCTAGATTCTATTTCAATTGTTCTTTATTAGAATAATCTTTCTCTAGTAGTATGTATTCGGAGTTTAGTACATGTGAATGATCAATTTTGTACATTCTTAGGAGAGATATGTGGAACGTTTCATAATCATGAGAGATATTTGGTGGAAGCTCCAATTGATAAGATAGGCTCCCAACATGATCCATAAATTTAAAATGACTAATATACCTAGGGATTATATTTCCTTTCATTCTAATTCTCATTAATCTCTTCTAGTGACATATTTGTAGAAAAATCATATCACTAACTTCAATCCTTAGTTTTTTTCATCATTTTTCATCATCACTTGGTTTTCAACTCCGAGTTTCTCTTATGGGCTATAGAATAAACATAGACTCCATTCCACATCATCATTCAAAACTGATAGACTTATGCACCTTTTTTCATAAAGTGTTTATTAAGGATCCATCTCAATACAAGAGATAATGTTATTTTTGTGTGAAAAATCTATCTAAGGTAGGTGTTGATCCCAAACACCATTGAAATATGTAGAAAAAGATATCAACATGCCTTATATAGATTTAATTGTTTACTCATACATATAACCTATTTAAGGATGACATAAAGTGTTGAAACATAACTGTGTATCAAGATTTTGATGAAGACTTCGCCGGAACTACTATGTAATCCTCAGATCCTGATGATATATAATAGATATTGGTACTCTATTAAATTTTACCACATCCTTTACATATATTCTATTAATATGATCATTAGATAAATCCTCTATAATAGCATTGGAGTGTTTTGAAATCATAATGACATAAAATATAAACAATATTTAATTATTACCATTAAATGTTTTGTTAATTTTGATGATAATGTCCATACTAATTTTTTACGATTTTCATTCTATTTTGGGTAATGGTTGTAACATCCCCTTATAATTTTTATCTCAAATTTTACATGATGTAAGACCAACCACCAAGGGACATATTCAAAAATATCCCTTTTCATTCAATCACAACATAAATACCCATTCAGGTCAATGTTCATATTTCTTCTTCTATAATGAGTCGATAATAAATAACTATGGGTATGACCCTTTAACTCCTTATTAAATTTTAGTATTGGAGGAATTATAACCATGTTCTTGATCCTTAATATTCCATCACAATCAAAATTCAATTTATGATCATTTATCACCTTCTTTTTTATCTCTACATCTTCCTTCCACACCACTTTAATCATCACTTCTATATATTGTTGACTAGTAATTTGAGAATGAATATATTTCACTCCATATTTTATAATTTCAATATCCATATTTCATAAATAAAAAATTATCGGATATTTTATGATTCCCATAATGGATAGGCTAGAATTGACCATTCTAATAAAGGTATCATATGCCTTGTTTTATTTCCATGTGTATAAATTTATAATGTATTCATAATCGTTTATCAACTCCAATCATTTTATTTGGCCCAAGTTCATATCTTTTAGTTTGGAAATAAACATTAAACATTTATTACCTGAATAAATATCACAACATTCAACATAATGATAATTCCTCAATATCATAAAATAAAACATTACTACATCTATCACCAAAACATTAGTTGCATATTTTTTTAATGGATTATAAATTCTTGTGATTCATGAGCTATAACCATATAATTTTTCATGAGAACACATCCCAACCCCTTCTTTGATTCATTTTTATAGATCATAAAACTTTTTCCATGTCATGGAAATGTGAGAACAGGTGCACTAGATACCATTAATTTCCTATCATTTAAATTATATTCACATTCCTAAATCGAAACTAAAATGACTCTTTCAATGTCAACATGGTGATTGGATTAAATACTCAAGATAAATCATACAAAAATTATTGATACTATCAAGACAAAACAAGAAAACTAATGATATGAGTTACCATTATTGGTATATACCAAAATTCAATAACTTCTATTTTTGGTGGATCCATAAATATCCTCTCTCTTTATATTATGTGACCCAAAAAAAGAAACATTTTTATGTCAAAAAAATCACACCTAGTAAATTTGGAATATATATTATACATTAAGAGTGTCTACAGTACAATTCTCACCTAATATTAAAGTTCCCCCTTACACTAAAAAATTCAACAATATAATCTATAATGATTACCAAGAACTAATGAATATAGTCTCAAAGGACACTATTAATTAAATACATGAGTAATGTAGGGGAATTAGTAAGAACAAAATACATGACTATAAAATAATAGTGTTCATACCTTATATAGATTGCCATATTTGGAATGTCCTACTTATTAACACTTAATTAATGTTATCTTGAATGAACATTAGTAATTGAATAGTATTGAGTTCTGTATAGTTGTTGAATAATTAATCAATGTAGGGGAGATGATATTTTTTCCTTGATAGTCATCTTGTTATATAATCTATAATCAATGAAGAGTCTTGTTGAACCATTTTATTTTTAAAAAATAGAACAGGGCACCCCCAGTTGATGATCTAGTATATTGGAATCCTTTGTAATGATTTTATTGGAGTTCGGTCTAAAATTCCTTCAACTCAATTAAGTCCATCCTATAGTTTTTGTCCTTGAAATAGGTATACCACATAAATTGTTTTCAATTAAAAACAAAACAACAATAATTAGTGGAATTCATAGAAATTATTCGAGAAAGTCATCAAAAAATTACAAAAAAATGTAAATATTCATAAAGATGAGTTTGTCACTATCCATTTGAGAAAAATAAAATTAATTTATTGGAACCGAGACCTATAAGATATGAGAAATTTTGGGCTAGTATTCCATTTTCATCCTTTCATTAATAGCTAATGATATATTGATTCATAATATGAAACGTGACATCCCTTCCTTTTGAATTGATATGAGCTTTATATAGAGATAACCAATCCTCCCGAAGAATGACATCAAATTCCTCTAATGGAATACTCAAAAGAGTGTTAGGAAAAAATTTCCTACAAACCATAACTAGGGAAGGATTATAAACTTTTGATGTAGTAGTTGGTCCATTATGAGTTTTCAAAAATAACACAACATTTAATTTTTTAGGTAATAAGATTATACCCTTAGAAAATTATTCCGAAATAAATAAGTGGTAGGATCCATATTGAAATAAAACATTTTCTATATTAGATAGGAATTTATGTGTATCATTCACCACCTCTATATCACACTTTATTTCACCAATAGTGAGATAATGTGGAATTCATTTTTCTTTTTTCCTTCTGAGTTTGATGACATCGATCATTATCAATAACACTTGGATTAGAGAATTGGTTACCTTAATGCCCCATTTTTTTACAGTTGTAACATTGAAGTGTGGGTCATGCAGTCTATGTATCATTTTATCTATTATAATCATTAGAAATTTTATTCCTATCGCATTGGCATTGAACTGCATGATAACATTATTTTCCATACATAAAACATTATATAGTCCATTTAAGGAAATTTTCACCATGTATCTTTCCAGACATTGACCATAAGGAAAATTTCATCTTCTTTTTTTGTAGTCCATAAATCATACCGTGAATTCCATTTTTCTTTAATTATCAAACCCACATGACAGATGTATTACTAAAATCATGATATCAAAAATGAGAGGGGATCGAATAATTTACTCATATATATAAAATTCCCCCAGTGAAAATTCCCTAAATAGACTTGGATTTAAGACACTACAGAATCAATCAAATTTAATATCATGTGGGATAATAATTTCATAACCATACCTTTCATGTATTGTCAAAATTTATTCTTTGGTACCAATAAATTTATAATCCATTTTCAAATGCTCATGGAAATTTCACTCCAACTATTATTGAATAATATGAGGAACGTACATATAGAAAACATGTTCATTTACTCGACCCATTCTACGGTTTCAATTTCATCTCTATGCCTCATAATTTTGATATGGTTTCACCATTGATCTGCTTTTCCTAAAAAATAATATACTACCAGGAATATTTTACTATGATCTGAGAATCTATAACTTAATATATCTTTTCATTGGGACTGATTCACTCGTCATCCATTATTGTTTCAAAAGAACCACTAAAATAAGGAGGATGTTGCCTCATGAAGGACTCGACTGAATATTATTCCCTCCATTTCACCATTAGAATTAATTCATGATTCATATCGTGAGAAAGTTGTGTGATAATTTCTATATGTATTTTCATTCCATTTAAAATAACATTCGGTTTCTATGGAGAAAAATAATTTCATTTCGACTAATATTCATCATTAATGTTGTTCCTTAATGTTCCAGCAATTTACTAAAACCAAAAAGTAGATATTGAGTAACATTAATCAAACTGGAAAACCACATAATCAAGAATAAAATTTCAGTTTAGGACACTTTAGGTTTTATCCTAGTTTATTCATGATCATTTAAAAAACACTTGGACTGAAACCTAAATCGTATCATATTCTTAGAATTTGAACTATTGTATTCTCAGCCTAGTATACAATGTTTCATTTTACCTTTTCACTAATACCATATCTGACATAACATTCTTCAAATACATTGATATTTCATAAAAAATGAAGAAAAATCATTAAAAAACACAACAAAACCACACCATGACCTTATAGGTTTACTGTCTATTGAAATTGGGAAACATAAACAAATAGTTCATAAGACATCTAAATTGTATCACGTTTATTCCATCATAAGTAGAACACTTATTTAAAAATCGCATTGGATACCATTATTCAAAGCCTTAGAAAATGAACATATGAGTTGTTGAACTCATAGTGTTAGTGTGGTCAATCTATGGATTTCTCAATAATATCATAATCATAAGATATATGAACATAACATTTGAAAATATTATCCCATATATTAAATATATGATATCATGTCATGGGATAAATCATAAAAGTTATTAACAAATAAATGATCATTTCCCAAAAAGTAATAAAATAAGACATGGAATGTTTGACATAAATCTAATAATAGACAATAATTTTTTGTTAGCCCAGGATCATTTTAATGACCATTATAGTAGAAAAAGTACATCATTAAATATATTTCACTTCTAATTCTAGCCTTATATTTCTAAACTGAGAACATTTCTCATTCCATTCCTATATATCTCTTTATATTTCAATATCTTCCCAATGTATTGAAGGGTGAAATAAGTACCATTCATCTCATAATGTTATCATTCTAACATCTTCCAAAAATAAATAAATCAATATTCATATCATTACCCAAGTAATAAAATTGGATTCTTAAACTCCATTACATCAAAACACAAGTCATATAAAACATATTTTATCATAAATAGAAATAAATAATAAACATAATAATTCCATTGGAATAATAGGGATAGTATACTTGAAACATAACCAAAAAAATGAATTCAATCATAGATGGAAAATAATTTTCATTGAACACTTGAAATTAATTATTGATTAAAATATCTTTTATTCCTCAAACCAAAATTAATTTCTCAAATTTCCATGCAATTTCAGAAGAAAATAATTTCCATTGAATTAACCATGAAATAATGAAATTTATTATTTAAATAAATAATGTTTTATTAAAATGTAAAAATCACTTCATTCATTATATGTTAAAATAAATAAGTATTCTCATACATTTTTTGAATATGTAAAAAAGTTATTATTATAAGGAACATCAAATTATTCCTCTCACAATGAATAATAAAAATAAACCAGTAAGTAAAATTTACATTATTATTTTTAGAAGAACGTAAATAATATTTTGTAAATATTTATTTTGAAGAAATTGATATGTTTGATATATATACCCTAGTAAATACTTACATGTAAACAATCTTGATGAAAAACCATATTGTGAAATTGTCCCTTAAATTTGGTTAGATATCTGTTGTATATATCATAAACACATATATAATGATATAAAAAATATCATTTACTTACTCAATAATCATTGTAATTTTTATGATCACATATATTATCATATTATCATCAGTTTTTTAATAAAATTTCATTATTAAACATTATTTGGGTATTAACTACTTTATTTTATTATGTCTGTTTTTTGTATATATTAAGGTTCTTAGGTTATATTTACATAATTCCAAATTGATAATAACATAATATATATCATATTTATTTATTTTCTATTTTTATATAATCATTCTTTAATTGATATCATGTTATATTATTCACATCACATTGTTGAAATGGTAGGCCGTATTAACAAATGAGCGATGATACCATTCACATAATTGTGAAATGATATAAAAGTGTAGGTTATCTGTTTTAAAATATATATATATATATCATGTTATAATTATCAAATATTGGTAATTTTTTAAGCATTATAGCCATCCAAGAAAGGTGGTGGAGGAAAATAGAATAAAACGTGGTGTGGAGAGAGGAAGTGATGCATACCCATGTGTTGTGATTTTGTATTTCTTAGGATAGATAGAAGGATGAATATGGTTGATTCTTAATCATAATAAAATCTAAGTATATATGTGATTCTGGATTTATTAAATTATAATGGAAACAACTCATTAAATAGTTGTAGAATAAGAAATAATTTTGAATGAAATGATTGAGGAGATGACCTCTTCTTTGATGAACTCTATCTAGATATATTCTTAATGGGACTAGAGTAGCTTATTAGAGAAGGACAAATGATATAGAATTACACTACTTATATAGACAAGGTAAATGGTTTGGGGGTAGAAAATCTTGAATGAAATTTTTTTAGTGAAGTAGTAAGGGAAGATGTTACATTTTATATCTGAGGTGAGTGATTTTTTTGCAAACTCCAAAAATCATAAATTATAGTAAAATTAAAAACCATTAAAAACCACAATAATATCTGAATACTGAATATGATATGATAGAAGGTTATAATATAATCATCCAATAAATGTTTCACAATTGTTTTTAACAATTTGAAACTTATAATTTTAACTAACATATTGTTATTCAATAAAATTTTTAACTAAGGTAACAAATTATCCAAGATCAATATTTACTTATTTGACGTAAATTAGATAATAAATGAATAATTAAGAATATTTTATAACATATCCTAATTATTAGATATATTTTAAAAAAAATTAATTTTAATTAATTTAATAATAAATTATTTTGATAAGAAAACAACATTGTACATTTTAAAACTATTGAAATATTTTATTATAAAAAAATATAAGAATCACTAGTTAGATTCCAACCATATATTATCTTATAATAATAAGAGGACAATGTCAATTGTAAAAAATATTGAATAAAATGATTATCCATAATTATATTTCATTCAATATTTTTTTTAATGAAAAATTATTTTTATCTCCATTAATAAAATAATTACAACATATGTTTTTTACTTATTTAATCTACTTAATTATGGAATAAATAGTAAATATTACCTGCCTTGATGAAGAAAAAATCAATTATCTTTCCTTAGTGATGTTAAATTAGAATATATTTTCTAGAAAATCATAAATTAAAAATTCAATATGTATTAAAAATCTAATGTGAAAAATTCAACATAACGTTGAAAATAAAATTGTATAAGTGTCATAATATTTTCTATATGGATCCAAATGGTGACTAACTCAACACATGGATGATTATGGTCCATTTATACTCAACTTATAAAAAAATTTAATGTGTTATTGTATTTGAATTGTTATTACAATTTTAATTAATATTACTTTACTTAATTTATAACAAATAAATAATTTATTCACCGTAAATTTTTAATCCTTTGATGACAATATATTTTAAATAAAAATTAAAAATAAATAACCATGAGGACTAAAATAGTTTTTTTTCAAATGTGTATTTAAAATAAAATTTATCATCTACATAACCTTATTTTGATAGTGATATAGTTATTAAAACATGAGTAATATATACATATATTTTATTTAAATATAATAAACTAAATGTCCTAATATCATAAAAGTTACTTCCAAAGGCCACCATATTGACCAAGTAAATATTTAGGAGGAAAATAAATAATAAAATTATTTTTTAAATGTTTCATGATATCTGCATAATATAATTTTGTTTCATAATTATCTAAATTACTCTTTTACAATATTGATAAATAATACCAAACATACAATTGAAAATTTCAAATAATAAAAAGAAATATATTTACATTATTTAGGACCCACTGATTCCAAATATGAAAATTATTTTGTGATATTCATAACAAAAAAAACATTAATAATATAAAATTAATCACATTTTTAGAATGAGAAAACATGTTTGAAAAGTTAAAACATTGCAATTGTTTGAAATATTTATACATCCAAATTTAATGTAAAATTAATGCCAATTAACAAAATTATATTAAATGATAAAAATATAATTTATTCATACTTTAAAACAACACAATAATAAAATGTAAAAAATATATAATATTTTGATGTAAAAAACATTTTCCACTAAAATTAAATATATTTTTACAATTCATAAAAGCATTAATGATATTAGAAAAATATCATAATTTCATACAAATTAAAAAACAATATGCTGCTTCAAATGAATATTATTGGTTTTTCATATAAAAATTAATATTGTGTCAAAAAAATTAATATAAAATTGGTTCTCCATTATAAGGTGTTAAAATTACCATTTTGAGAAACATATGTTTTTATACAGAAAATAAGGTTTATTCCTACCCTATAACAAAAAAATATATTAAATGAATAACAAAAATATTTTTAAAAATATATAACATATATATTTCATTACATTCATATATGTGTTTTAATTAACTTATTTTATTTATATAAAAATATAACTTATTCCTTTACATTTTATTGGTTTATATTTATCAGAAATAATTGGTTGATAATGAATTCACCTTTACATTTCATAAGTTTTTTGTATTTATTCCCACTAACATAATGACTAGGATATATAGGTCATTTTATACAATGGTGTCACATGGTACATTTGCACTCATTATTTCATGAATTACAAGCTAATGTTGAAGTAAATCTATTTGAGTAAAATATTTCATAAAAATATTTGTGTGTTAAAAGTATGACCACAATGAACTTCCGTTTGATGTAGAGTGTGGTGGGTAATCAGACATCCATTTCCTCACTATACCATTTATTATCTTCATGTCATATCCACTTAATAATAGTAAGAGAAAAATTAACTCAATTTTGAAATGAATCGACATTCTAGGTCCTCAAAAACCCATAGAAATCACCCATTTTTTAGAATCTAATAATTATTCACAATACCCATTTATGAAAAAAAATCATCCAAAATTCACCACTTTCCACAGAAAATATAGAATTAAATCATAAAACAAATATATGAAGTTGAAATGAGATATGAATGTTTGGACTATTATATTATATATCTTTTGAAAAAAAAATTATCCTTAAATGTCAAATCAAATCTCGGATTTGAAGGGGGGGTAAATTTTTAAAAAATTATAACATGATATATGTATTTAATGAAAAATATATCCAAAAACAAAATTGAAGCAACCGAAAAAATAAATAGGATTCACAATCAAGTACTGATTAAATTATTACATTAAAATAATAAGGTAAAATTTAATGTTGTTTCTTTTACTAAACCCAAATATAGGCCTTGAACTCCATTGTATACTATTTGATATCACCAATCCTCTACATTACATAAACCAATGGTTTATATCACCAAAACCAAACCATACCCTGAAATTCCTTTATCACCAACACCTTCACTATTAATTTCTCATCATCAGCAATATCAAACACTCTGTAGTCTGTGAAGTCAAATTCATTATGGAAATAATGGGTAATCCTAGATATGTGGAAACATTATGGATTTTGTAAAACCATGTTGTTTGTTCCAAATTATACACCAACACTCCAATAGACACTAAATCCTTAATAGTCTCTGAGGAAAGGAGGGGTATATTATCTGACCAACAATAATACCTTTCAAATAAAATAATATAGAAAAATAAAAAACCATGGTTTCAAACCCTGAACACTAAGGATCATATTTTAGGATCCAAAACATATATCATTATTTATTTTGAAACATTTATCTAATGTTGAACAATTTCATATTTATCTATTTTACTCTTCATCAAAACCAATCAAAGGACAGATGACTGACCAACCTCGATCCTATATAAAAAAGTTACAATATGGTCATCCAAATAATACATTAAATAGTGAAAAACTAAAAGATGAATTTTTGAAACGATTGAATTAAAATAAATCCAATTGTTGATTATCCACCCATGATAAATTTAAACCTAACATGAAATCCCAGAACATAAAATTTTATAGTCTAGATGTTTCACACCATCTTCTCATCCACATGGGGATGATATTAAATGATGTGGAATAACTTAGAGAAAAAATAATGTATCAATAAACTATAAAATCATGAGAAAATCTAACATACTAATTAGGTATAATGGTCTTTTGTTCCTCATGTATCTTACCCATATCATATTTGTACTACATCAGCTGAAAATATTGGACACTCAATCGTGAATCTCTAAAAAATTAGATGGAATGATCAGTAAATCAAAAATATACTAAACAATACCATATCATACCTTGGAAAAGGGTAAACTAGTTAATAAATACATTTTTATTTTGTCCTAAATAATCATGGGATAATTTAATGTCAGAAAAAAACCCTCCACTAACATGGTCCTCATCTTTCACCTACTGCTTTACTAAACTATATCTAACAATCTATTCCTCTGATTTCATTATCTTATGACCTCAAAATAATGTCCTAAATCCATTGAATATTTTATTGATCCCCAGATTCACTAAAAATGGTAATCTTTGTGAATTATAGAGAACTCTATTATGTATATCTATCATAACACACTTCCTTTATTACAATAGAATCTTAAGCTAACTGTCCTTTAACCACAAAATTGGAGCATCGTCATAACTAACACACTCTATCATCACCTTGACCTTTAGGTACCCCCATTGATATTCATATACCTTCTAAATTAAGAAACATAACACTATTATCTAAAAAATAACCTATTCAAACAGCCTCACTACTCTATGATATTGAGATACAATCTCCAACAGCACCCTAGAAGCATACCTAAATTGTCGAAAAATAGCTGTCGATGACATCCTAATGTGATTGATGGCCATAATATTCCAATTTCAAATGTGATACAATGTCTAAAAAAGTTTATCCAAAATAAAATCTGGCATCTTCTATTTATGTAGATTCATGTCCCAAATAGTAAAATCTAACATCACTACCATGTTGTTAATGATGTCCACAAAGCAATATTTGATGAGATATTGTCTATATAGAATCATGGGGGGACTACTACTCCCATATCAATAACATTAGTGTTATATTATCAATCATGGGGATGTAGATAAATATACCAATGGGATATAAAACCCCTTTTTACAATAAAATACATCCAAACTGAGTAGTGGATGCTTCTAAAAATAAACAAGGAATTACCTCTTCATTCAGAAATCGATGCAATGGGGCACTAATAAGCCTCTCCATCACGAGTCCAAATTCATTAGAAAACTGATCGATATAGAAGAAAGATAGGAACTTCATAGTATATAATTTTATCATGGAGGAAATATAATATATTTATGACATACTCCGATGATAATTACCCAAAAAACCCACAATAATCAAACTATACAATGTTTTTGGAGGATACATAAGAAAAAATATCTATAATCAATGATGGGATAGTAATTAATCCCTTTCGAGACACCGCATTGTGGGTTTTGTGTGTCAATAATGATCATAACCATTTATTTTAAATATTCCCACATATTTTCTTCTATTTAATAACCCATAGGATATTTCTATGGTTCTCAGTATGCTTCCCCTCCAATATCAAATATATGATGATTTCCTTGATGATAACTACCTAACACTATTCCATAATCTCACAGATCAAAACATTCATGAGTCCCATGAATATTTTTTGTGTGTTCCGGACAAAAAATAGAAAAATTATAAAATCATTTTATTTATACTAGTATTAAAATGAATATCATCACATATCCACTAACACCATTACTCCAAAATCATTTATCCGGTGCATTATTTTAATACATTTTCATGATTATAAGGAATAATATCCATAAGTAGTGATCAGTTTAGCTATTTTGGAGATACATATTACAACAATGATATGCATTATACATGGAATATTTAATATTCAAACATTAATACATAATAAAATGAAATAAAAAACATCCTTACGGTCATTTTAATTATTACTCTTCATAACTTGGTGAATGTAATCATAATAAAGTTGGGCATAAATGACCATAAATAAAATTTATAGAGGAATAAATAATAAATCAAAGGCAATAAATCATCATTTCAAGGTAAATGACTGATATCTAATTCCATTAAAAAAACTAGATAAGTCATAATAAATATGGAAGGGTTTGTAATTTCTAAAACATCCATTTAATTGATAAAGACAAAAAGAAATGCACTCAATATTTTTATCATATGAAAACCTCATGTATAGTAACAATGGAAAATGAATTATCTATGAAAAAAATTATTAATTATAGGATGTCATGTATGAGTAACAAGATAATATCTATCTTCATTACATTTCACAAGATAGTTAAAAACCAATGTTCAAACCCCATTTAATTTGGCCCACATATTTCTCTCATGATAACATATTGATGCATCGAGGGGCTATATAATGTCCAGGACTTGTCCAACATTTCCAATCCAATTCGTTCATTAAATCGAATAAAAAAATTAAAAATATTTATTATGAAAAATCCATATTGATTAATGAATAAATATTTATAAATATTTCCATAGATAACCAAATAAATATCAATGTAAAAACTGTATGTAAAAATGGTGCACAATTAATATATTATAATATCCATTGAATTAGAATATTTGTATTTAAGGAATTTAATAATGAAAAATGATTAAAATATTGTGAAAACATAACTATGACATAAGGAATTTAAATTTCTAATAAAATAATTGAGATCATTCTTGAAGAATATTATCTTTAGACATTCCAAAGTGTCACATACCACATTGAAACGTTAGAATCCAAATTACCCATAAATTTCATGACACATAAAATATCCCAAGAATGATGATGTTTGTGATGTGGAATTTCAATTGTAATTATATTCACCATATAATGTTCTTTTTGATCTTAATAAAAAATAAGCCTAAATGGAATATAAATTGAGAATAAATATCTTACCTAGCATTTCCTTTAGTGTGATTGTAACACCCGAGACTTTTATGTTATATAAATCATCAAAGGAATCTTTTCCTACACAACACTTGCTTGGCTTTCTTTACACGCAATCGCGACCTTCCTCGATAGCTTGCGTCGTACGCAATACCGAGTTTCACTAAACAACAATATTCTATTAAAACTAGCCATTATGAATAGTAATAACCATTTTTTGAAATTTTATAAATTTTATTTTTCAAAATGGACTTCATTTTTGGACTCAAAATATCGAAATTATCCTAGGGTGAAATTTTGGTATTTTTCTGAAAACTTTCAATTTTTGATGAATAGTGAAACCACTAAGTGGTAGGTTAAAAACCGAATTTTGCATAAAACTTAATTTTACCGCTTCTGTGAATGGAATTTCGAAAATCCGACAGACACGGTTGATATCAGTAAGTAAAATTTGGTTCAATGAGATAAAAATAATTTTTTGGTGAATAGTAACTTTTTACTTTTTTTACCGCAGTTAATAGTAAATAGGGTATCTAAGGGTAAATATGATATTAATATTACCCTAACACATGTCCTAATTATATTTGACAAATTTAATTCGACCAAAAACAAACTTAGGAATAAAATATGACCATTTAGGCCCACTTGGATTAGATTAGGACATTTATTATTATTTAATTCAAAGAAGAGTTAAAAGAGTTAAAATCAAAGTATATTTACTAAAACATTTTTAATATAGGGTTGTGCATAAGATAAATTAGATTGTAAATATTCATTAGAAAGATAAAAATATTTCATACATGATGGTAATTTATTTGTAATTTTTAGACATCAAATGATTTAATTTATTTATGACACAAATATGATGCAGTAATTATCTTATTAATGAAATATTGACATAATTGATATTATAAATACCAAAATAAATGTAATTTAAGACTTTTTATGAATCCCACTAATTTTCTAGGTTACTATGATATATTAGTGTTGATTTAATAAACTTGGTTCGAACATATAATTCTGTTATGACTTTCACAAAAATCATATATCAAATAGTGTCAAAATTGACACAAAATAGTTTTTAAATAAAATATTATATTATTAATTGTTATTTTATTCCTAAAAATCTAAGGTTCGGACAAATGACTTAGATAAGGATATATATATTAATAATAAAAATTTTGGGGTTCGTTTGGCATGTTATAGTAAGTGTATTAACCATATAGTGAAAGAAAACAAAAAGACACGGTAAAAGTTAAATTATTTAACTTAGAGTTAAATCTAATTGATAAGGTTAAAATAATACCCTAAACTTGTCTAAATCCTATTGGTTGATAGGTTTTCGACCCATACCCACTTTAGCTTAGAAATCATACCATTTGGAACCATTATAAACCGATTTTGACTTTAATATAAAATAATATTTTGAGGTATTCCTAAGGTGCCCCTCTCCTCCCTTATAAAAGGGCACCTCCTCCCCCTCCTCCTCAAACCAAATTGAGCATTCAAGCTCGGCAAACCCCTGCCATTTTCTCCTCTCCACTTCCCTAGAATAATCCTAGAGGTCCTGGTATTCTTCAAAGACCAATCTTAGTTCCCTAAGTGGAGGATTCAAAGAAGCGTTCCAAAGAAGAGGTAATATCCATTACCGATCTTTTCAATTTCTTTCTTCTTCAACTTATTCTTCTTTAGTTGCTTCATGATAAAGTAATAAAATCAGTATTACTTACATACTGATATGTTATTATAAATATGAAACAACCCTAATTCACCTTCTATCCATCCTACGGAAAAATGAAATCACCGCGCGTGCGTACGTACGGAATACCGTCTCCATGCCGTGGTGTAATCTATTTTCCACCATCACTTTACAAGGATGGGTATAATGGTGTAATGAGTAACTATTTATGATTATTATAAAGTAATATTGATACTGAAATAATATATATATACTCCAATACAGTTCCACGATCATAGGAATGATATCATCACTCGTGTGTACGTACGTAATACCGTCTCCACGATGTGATGCGACTCGTTCTACATGATCATCATTACATAGTAATTATATAAATTGAATGAATAAATATGATATATGTTACACTAATACCATTATGGATATAAGGTATCTATAAACTTAAAATAATAATAAGAATGTATTCGGAAAAACATGCATAAGAACAAAAGGCAATAAAGACCCGAGTAACAAGTAACAATAAAATATTACTATCAAGAAGCTAAGAATATGACCATATATGATATCATATCAATATGTATGATTCTGTAATAAGTCAATAACATTATATAAACCATTATACAGGAGCTTCGGACACGTACAAAGCAAATTGGACCTAAGGTAAGGGAAATATCACAATCTCATTTTTATCAGAGATTGTTTATTCGTAAGTATTTACTGGGGTGTATTTTATCATCCACATCCATGTTTCATCAATATATAATATTATTTCCATCCACCTACAATTTTTTAAATACATTTTTACCCTTCGGTGAGTTTTTAGTAATATGTATGAAAGGAATCTTTTGTCGTTTTTCGTACGAGGTACTTTTTGACTTTTTCGACAAAAGTACGAGAAGAATGTTTTTTTTAACTTATACGGCATGAATGGATTTCTAAAACATTATTTCCAAGAAGCTTCCTTTTCAATTATTCAAGTTTATTTTTAATCAACTTCTTTTAGTTTAAAATTGTATGACATGTTAAGAAAGGAAAAGTGTTTTTGAAGTAGAAAGGATATTTTCCTCAAGAATGAAGTTCAAGTATTTTATCGAAATTATTTTCCATCTAAGATAATAAAAGGGTTCTGTTTTTATCCCCATTATTACATGGATTTGATTATGTTGTGATGGAAATATTTTTATGAATTCCTTTATCTTATATGAATTGTTTTATGATGTCATGTTGATTAAGAATCCCATTTTTATTACATGGGTTACGCTATGATGTATGGTTTGTGATTATGTGGCACACATAAGAAAGGATTCATTATAAGATTGGTGGGACCTATATCTCCCTCCAATGCATTGGGTAAAGATTTATATCTCATGAGATAGACATGGCTGGAACGGAAGGTTATTTCGGTTCAGTGATACAGGACTGAAATGAGGAGTGAACTCGGTTCAGAAATGGACTTTGTCCGCTAAGATAGTCTTGGAAATGAGTCATGACTAACAAGAAATGATTTTCCATGATTATGTGTGCATTCCACAAAGTTTCAAGTTTCATGTTATGATTATGGGGATCTCATTTTCACTTCTATGATTTGTTCCATGTTAAGATATTATGATCTCTTTTACAGGTTATGATTTTCAAAAAGATGTGATATGATTTTTATTTCCTTTATTTTCCCTTGCTGAGCATTTGAGCTCACCCTTTTATGTTTTCTTTTCCCCAGGTCAGGAAGATGGATATTAAGTAGAATATGCTAAAAGGGACCCTAGATATGATGAAATAAATGGGAGACACTGTAGAAGATTTATGAACCAGTTGTTTATGTTTCCCAGTTTCTAAAGACACTATACCTATACGGTCCTTTGTGGTTTTGTCATATGTTGTAATAAGTGTACTTCAATTTTGAAGTATTAACAATGTATGTAAAGTATGGGTCGTTATAGTTGGTATCAGAGGAAAGGTATAGTCAACCTTTGGAAACTAGGATGTGAAAGCCTTAGTAAGAACCCTAAGGATAAGTTTAAGCATAGAACACAATATTAGTGTTTTAGAAAGGGCCATGAATAACCTAGGATAAGACCTTAAGCGTGAAAATTTTATTCTTGAATTATGTGGTTTTCCTATTATAATTAGTGTTTCTCACACTATTCTTCTTGGCTTTAGTCAATGGCTGGAACCCGAAGGAACCGTGTTAATGGGGAATGCGATGGGCAATGCAATGATTGTCCCCCTGAGCAACCAAACGATATGGGAGCTGGAATGCAAAATCTTGTAGCCATGCTCACACAACTTTCTCAAGCTATGAATCATGCAGGACATCCAAACGAGCAAAGGAAGGAGCAACATTCTGTTGAATCCTTCATGAGGCAGTGTCCACCTTCTTTCAGCGGGTCTACTGATCCATTAGTTGCTGAACAATGGATTAGTACTACCGAAAAGATATTTTCAGTTCTTCAATGTTCTGAGCATGATAAAGTCATCCTAGCAGTGTATCGTTTGGAAGGAGATGCTGATCAATGGTGGAATCTTATTAAGAATACGAGGCAAAGGGATGAAATTGAGTCTATGGAATGGGACGAGTTCAAGAACTTATTTTTCAATAAGTACTTCCCTCGTATTCTCCGAACAAAGATGGAGAAAGAGTTTCTTGAACTGAAGCAAAGGGATGTTGAATCTGTTGGTACCTATGAAGCAAATTTTACAAGACTTGCAAGGTACGCTTCTGGTATTATTATCCAATCTGAGAGTAAGATCGATCGATTCTTTAGTGGCTTAAAACCAAGTCTTCGAAGGGAGTTAGCCATAAGGGACTTCAATAGCTACAAGGAAATCGTTCGATGTGCTCTCAAAGTCAAGATGGAGATTGGAGTAACCCATCAGTCATATGGGTTTGATAAGAAGAGGAAAATGGAATTCAAAGGAAAATCTAAAGAGCACACTGAAAAGAAGATGAGCTTTCCCTTATGCTCAAAGTGTGGAAAGAAACATGGAGGGAGTTGTCTTAAAGGGACAAGTAAATGTTTTAAATGTGGGAAGGAAGGTCATCGGGCATTTGAATGCCGTGATAATGGGAAGAAGATGTCTAATGACGCAAACAAAGGAAGGGATACACAGAATGAACCTACTACACTTCAATGTTTCAAGTGCAAGGAGATGGGGCGTTATGCCAATCAATGCCCAAATTCAAGGGTTGATGATGATGGTCGACGTCAACCAAATATTAAGGCTAAAGAAAAAGGAAAGTCACATGCAATTTCTATCAGCGATGTGGAGTACGATAACGAAGTTGTGAAAGGTACACTTACCGTCCACTCTAAAGTAGAAAATGTTTTATTTGATTCTGGATCCACCCACTCTTTTATTTCTGAAAAATTTTCTAAGGGTATCACCGTACTACCTCAACAATTAGATGTTGAGTTAGCTGTGACAACACCTAATGGCACAACAGTCGCATCAAAAGTTTATAATTCTTCTCCGATCGAAGTTTGTGGGAAAGTGCTTCCTAAAAATCGTGTGATACTTCCTTTAGTAAAATTTGATGTGATTCTTGGCATGGATTGGATTTCTATACATGGAGCTCATATCAATTGCCAAAGAAGGGAAGTCACATTTCATATTCCAGATCAATCTACGATCGTCTATCGATGCAAGGATGAATATAACCTTCCAGTGGAAATTCCTTCCATCTTATGGGTCTTGATTCCACTAAATGAAGGTTATTTATCTCAAATGGTTGGTGAGAAACTCACGATTAAGAATATGCCTATCGTACGGGAGTTTGATGATGTCTTTCCGGAGGAATTACCAGGTCTTCCACCAAATCGTGAAGTTGAGTTTTCAATAGAACTCGTACCGGGTGCTTTGCCTATTTCAAAGACACCTTATAGAATGGACCCAATTGAGTTGCAGGAATTGTAGAAGCAACTCCAAGAGAATCTTGATAAGGGATTCATACGCCCTAGTGCGTCACCTTGGGGAGCACCTGTTCTATTTGTTAAGAAGAAAGATGGATCAATGAGACTCTGCATTGATTATCGAGAACTTAACAAGATCACTATCAAGAACAAATATCCTCTCCCACGAATTGATGACTTATTTGACCAACTACGTGGAGCTCAATACTTTTCCAAGATTGATCTTCGTTCAGGGTATCATCAATTAAGGGTCAAAAGGGAGGATATACCAAAGACGGCTTTCCGTACAAGGTATGGACACTATGAATTTATAGTGATGCCATTTGGTCTTACTAATGCCCCTGCTATCTTCATGGATCTAATGAATAGAGTCTTTAGAGACTATCTCGATCAATTTGTGGTAGTCTTTATAGACGATATTCTTGTCTATTCAAAGAGCAAGGAAGATCATGAAGATCACTTGAGAATTATATTGAAGACCCTGAGAAAGGAGAAGCTTTATGCCAAATTTACCAAGTGTGAATTTTGGCTTCAAAAAGTTGCATTTTTGGGTCACATAATCTCAAAAGAGGGGATATCTGTGGATCCAGCAAAAACAGAGGTTATTGAAAGATGGTTGAGACCAACAACAGTAACTGAGATTCGAAGTTTTCTTGGTTTGGCTGGATATTATCGACGTTTTGTAAAAGATTTTTCACGATTATCTAATCCACTCACCAAGTTGACTCGGAAAGGAGTTAAGTTTGTTTGGACAGAGGAATGTGAAGAGAATTTCAAGGAGTTGAAAAGAAGGTTATCCAGTGCACCTGTGCTCACACTGCCTTGTAGTGGAGAAAGGTTTGTGATCTACAGTGATGCATCCAAGAAGGGATTGGGGTGTGTTCTTATGCAAAATGATATGGTGATAGATTATGCCTCACGACAGCTGAAAATCCATGAGCAAAATTACCCAACACATGATTTGGAGTTGGCTGCGGTAATCTTTGCATTAAAGATTTGGAGGCATTACCTTTATGGTGAAAGGTGTGATATTTATACTGATCATAAAAGTTTAAAGTATATTTTCACACAAAAGGAGCTGAATGTGCGTCAAAGAAGATGGTTGGAGCTGATTAAGGATTATGAATGCTCAATCCATTACCACCCTGGGAAAGAAAACAAGGTGGCAGATGCATTAAGTCGACAAGACAATGCTAGTTTATCCATGATGAGGATCACAAAAGATCCAATATTTATGGATTTACAAAGGATGGATCTTGGAATTATAATGGATGGGGAAAAATCTTATCTTTCTCAAATGAATGTTCGACCATCTATACATGTGAAGATTAAAGAGGCACAGAAAGAAGATGTCGAGTTACAAAAGAAGGTGAGAAATGTTCCTGAATTCAACCTTGATTGTGATGGGATAATAAAGTTCAGGAATCGGGTTTGTGTTCCTCCCATCCCTGAATTAAAGAAGGAGCTGTTGGATGAGGCTCATAGTTCTTCATTCCATATTCATCCTGGAAGCACGAAGATTTATAGGGACCTGAAAGAGTACTTCTGGTGGGATGGCATGAAAAGAGATGTTGCTGAATATGTCTCTCGATGCTTGGTTTGTCAACAAGTTAAAGCTAAGAGACAGAAGTCTAAGGGGATGTTACAACCATTACCCATACCCGAATGGAAATGGGAAAACATCACTATGGACTTTGTCACAGGACTTCCTAAAACATCCAAAGGCAATAATGCTATTTGGGTCATAGTTGATCGTCTTACAAAGTCTGCACACTTCATTGCTATTAGAGAGAATTTCTCTCTAGATCAGCTTGCCAGGATATATGTAAAGGAAGTGGTAAGATTGCATGGAGTACCACTTTCTATTATATCTGATCGGGATCCGAGATTTACCTCGAAGTTCTGGCGAAGTCTTCAGCATACTCTGGATACAGAGTTAAGTTTCAGCACTGCTTATCATCCCCAGACAGATGGTCAGTCTGAGAAAACAATTCAAACCCTTGAAGATATGTTGAGAGCTTGCTCTATGGATTTCAAAGGAGGTTGGGATCAACACCTACCTTTGGTGGAATTTTCTTACAATAATAGCTTTCACTCCAGTATTCAGATGGCTCTTTATGAAGCTCTCTATGGAAAGAAATGCAGGACTCCAACTTGCTGGGATGATGTTGGGGAAAGAAAGCTGTTAGGACCTGATCTCGTTGATGAAATGGCAGAAAAGGTCAGATCTATTAAACAACACATAAGAGCAGCTCAGAGTTGACAGAAAAGTTATGCCGACAACCGAAGAAAAGACCTAGAGTTTGAAGTGGGAGATAAAGTGTTCTTACGAATATCTCCCTGGAAGAGGGTTATGAGATTTGGAAAGAAGGGGAAGTTGAGCCCTAGATATATCGGTCCTTTTGAAATACTGGATCGTGTTGGGAAGGTAGCTTACCGATTGGCGCTTCCACCGAATCTCTCTCAAGTTCACGATGTGTTCCATGTATCTCTCCTGAGAAAGTACATACCAGATCCTTCACATGTACTCAGCTCAGATGTTGTACCGCTGGAGCAAGATCTTTCTTATGAAGAACAGCCGATAGAGATTCTGGATCGTAGCGAAAAAGTCCTACGAAACAAGACCACTCGCTTGGTGAACGTTCTATGGAGGAACCACCAACTTGAAGAAGCTACATGGGAGCTTGAGGATATGATGAGGGAGAAGTATCCTCATCTGTTTGTTACAAAGTGACGAATTTCGAGGGAGAAATTCTTTTTAAGGGGGGTAGAATGTAACACCCGAGACTTTTATGTTATATAAATAATCAAAGGAATCTTTTCCTACACAACACTTGCTTGTCATGCTTTACACGCAATCGCGACCTTCATCGATAGCTTGCGTCGTACGCAATACCGAGTTTCACTAAACAACAATATGCTATTGAAACTAACCGTTATGAATAGTAATAACCACTTTTTGAAATTTTATAAATTTTATTTTTCAAAATGGACTTCATTTTTGGACTCAGAATATCGAAATTAGCCTAGGGTGAAATTTTGGTATTTTTCTGAAAACTTTAAATTTTTGATGAATAGTGAAACCACTAAGTGGTAGGTTAAAAACTGAATTTTGCATAAAACTTAATTTTACCGCTTCTGTGAATGGAATTTCTAAAATCCGACAGACACGGTTGATATCAGTAAGTAAAATGTGGTTCAATGAGATAAAAATAATTTTTTGGTGAATAGTAACTTTTTACTTTTTTTACCGCAGTTAATAGTAAATAGGGTAACTAAGGGTAAATATGATATTAATATTACCCTAACACATGTCCTAATTCTATTGGACAAGTTTAATTCGACCAAAAACAAACTTAGGAATAAAATATGACCATTTAGGCCCACTTGGATTAGATTAGGACATTTATTATTATTTAATTCAAAGAAGAGTTAAAAGAGTTAAAATCAAAGTATATTTACTAAAACATTTTTACTATAGGGTTGTACATAAGATAAATTCGATTGTAAATATTCATTAGAAAGATACAAAAGATTTCCTACCTGATGGTATTTTATTTGTAATTTTTAGACATCAAATAATTTAATTTATTTATGACACAAATATGATGCAGTAATTATCTTATTAATGAAATATTGACATAATTGATATTATAAATACCAAAATAAATGTAATTTAAGAGTTTTTATAAATCCCACTAATTTTCTAGGTTACTATGATATATTAGTGTTGATTTAATAAATTTGTTTCGAACATATAATTCTGTTATGACTTTCACAAAAATCATATATCAAATAGTGTCAAAATTGACACAAAATAGTTTTTAAATCAAATATTATATTATTAATTGGTATTTTATTCTTAAAAATCTAAGGTTCGGCCAAATGACTTAGATAAGGATATATATATTAATAATAAACAATTTGGGGTTCGTTTGGCATGTTATAGTAAGTGTATTAACCATATAGTGAAAGAAAACAAAAAGACACGGTAAAAGTTAAATTATTTAACTTAGAGTTAAATATAATTGATAAGGTTAAAATAATACCCTAAACTTGTCTAAATCCTATTGGTTGATAGGATTTCGACCCATCCCCACTTTAGCTTCGAAATAATACCCTTTGGAACCATTATAAACCGATTTTGACTTTAATATAAAATAGTATGTTGAGGTATTCCTAAGGTGCCCCTCTCCTCCCTTATAAAAGGGCACCTCCTCCCCCTCCTCCTCACACCAAATTGAGCACTCAAGCTCGTCCAACCCCGGCCATTTTCTCCTCTCCACTTCCCTAGAATAATCCTAGAGGTCCTGGTCTTCTTCAAAGACCAATCTTAGTTCCCTAAGTGGAGGATTCAAAGAAGCGTTCCAAAGAAGAGGTAATATCCATTACCGATCTTTTCAATTTCTTTCTTCTTCAACTTCTTCTTCTTTAGTTGTTTCATGATAAAGTAATAACATCAGTATTACTTACATACTGATATGTTATTATAAATATGAAACAACCCTAATTCACCTTCTATCCATCCTACGGAAAAATGAAATCACCGCGCGTGCGTACGTACGGAATACCGTCTCCACGCCGTGGTGTAATCTATTTTCCACCATCACTTTACAAGGATGGGTATAATGGTGTAATGAGTAACTATTTACGATTATTATAAAGTAATATTGATAATGAAATAACATATATATATACTCCAATACAGTTCCACGATCATAGGAATGATATCATCACTCGTGCGTACGTACGAAATACCGTCTCCATGATGTGATGTGACTCGTTCTACATGATCATCATTACATAGTAATTATATAAATTGAATGAATAAATATGATATATGTTACACTAATACCATTCTGGATATAAGGTATCTATAACCTTAAAAGAAGAATAAGAATGTATTCGGCAAAACACGCATAAGAACAAAAGGCAATAAAGACCCGAGTAACAAGTAACAATAAAATATTACTATCAAGAAGCTAAGAATATGACCATATATGATATCATATCAATATGTATGATTCTGGAATAAGTCAATAACATTATTTAAACCATTATACAGGAGCTTCGGACACGTACAAAGAAAATTGGACCTAAGGTAAGGGAAATATCACAATCTCATTTTTATCCGAGATTGTTTATTCGTAAGTATTTACTGGGGTGTATTTTATCATCCACATCCATGTTTCATCAATATGTAATATTATTTCCATCCACATACAATTGTTTAAATCCATTTTTACCCTTCGTTGAGTTTTTAGTAATATGTATGAAAGGAATCTTTTGTCGTTTTTCGTACGAGGTACTTTTTGACTTTTTCGACAAAAGTACGAGAAGAATGTTTTTTTAACTTATACGGCATGAATGGATTTCTAAAACATTATTTCCAAGAAGATTCCTTTTCAGGTATTCAAGTTTATTTTTAATCAACTTCTTTTAGTTTAAAATTGTATGACATGTTAAGAAAGGAAAAGTGTTTTTGAAGTAGAAAGGATATTTTCCTCAAGATTGAAGTTCAAGTATTTTATCGAAATTATTTTCCATCTAAGATAATAAAAGGGTTCTGTTTTTATCCCTATTATTACATGGATTTGATTATGTTGTGATGGAAATATTTTTATGAATTCCTTTATCTTATATGAATTTTTTTATGATGTCATGTTGATTAAGAATCCCATTTTTATTACATGGGTTACGCTATAATGTATGGTTTATGATTATGTGGCACACATAAGAAAGGATTCATTATAAGATGGGTGGGACCTATATCTCCCTCCAATGCATTGGGTAAAGATTTATATCTCATGAGATAGACATGGCTAGAATGGAAGGTTATTTCGGTTCAGTGATACAGGACTGAAACGAGGAGTGAACTCGGTTCAGAAATGGACTTTGTCCGCTAAGATAGTCTTGGCAATGAGTCATGACTAAAAAGAAATGATTTTCCATGATTATGTGTGCATGCCACAAAGTTTCAAGTTTCATGTTATGATTATGGGGATCTCATTTTCACTTCTATGATTTGTTCCATGTTAAGATATTATGATCTCTTTTGCAGGTTATGATTTTCAAAAAGATATGATATGATTTTTGTTTCCTTTATTTGCCCTTGCTGAGCATTTGAGCTCACCCTTTTATGTTTTCTTTTCCCCAGGTCAGGAAGATGGATATTAAGTAGAATATGCTAAAAGGGACCCTAGATATGATGAAATAAATGGGAGACATTGTAGAAGATTTATGAACCAGTTGTTTATGTTTCCCAGTTTCTAAAGACACTATACCTATACGGTCCTTTGTGGTTTTGTCATATGTTGTAATAAGTGTACTTCAATTTTGAAGTATTAACAATGTATGTAAAGTATGGGTCGTTATAGTGATGAATACTTCAATTCATTTATAATAATTTTAAGAGTTTTAATAACATATTATAGAAAAATATTGATGTTTATAATATAATATATTATCTTATTATAATACCTCATTATTTTTTTGATAATATTCATTCATTTAATTTACTATTCTAGGGGTTAATTACATAGTTTGTCGAGTATGTTTAACATGTTTCTTATTGTTCATATAAATTGGATATTGACTTAATCATATATAGAATATATACCATGATTTAATGTTCATATAAATATATATATGTTCAATATATATTTATTTATATTAATTCATAATATTTGTAGATAATAAATGAAATTCATAGTTTATGGAGATGGTAGGTTATACGTACGCATGAACACTACTTTTGTTTCAATTTAATATTAAGATATTGAAATTTAAATAATATATAAGTATATTATACTTATAGTATAATATGTATGCCATATATATTACATAGTTTTATTAAATCCTTATTTTATATGTTACATGTATTATGTGAACAAATCACATTTCTTTGTGGGGGTGATGGTCCACACTTCCATAAATAATGGTATCATATTTATAAAAAATAGTATTCATAAGGTAATGTGTAATATAAAAATATAATTAGAATAATTATATTATAAATATAATAAATATAATAAATATAATATATAATAATATTTTACATCATAATTATCTCTAAGAGAGGAGTTAAAGGAAATATGAACAGTCATTATTACGTCATGTGTTTTTTCTCCAAACACATAAACGATATGTTTGTTATTCATTAGATGTATGTGTGTTTAAGTGAATATATAAAAACTAACATTAAAAAAATATTTTTATTATAATTATATTATTATATAACATTTAAATAAGAATATTTTATGGGTGGTGAATGAAAAAAAAACTAAAGTGCTTGAGGAAGATGTTACCTCTTCTTAGGGTAACTCCTTTTGGTTTACACCAAAGGGCTTGATTGGATGGATTTATTTTCACGGTGAGGCTTATATAATTAGGTTGGTTTTTTAAAATATCTTGTATATGTTATGAATCGATCAATTTTTTTGTTGATATGTTTAAAGAAGTTGTTGGGTTGAGTTCCTTTTTTAGCGAAGGAGTGGCACTTTTGGGAGTTTTTTGAAAGGGAATTACATCGACATATATTTTATAAAATGTGGATAATATACTTTTAAATTGAGTATTAATTGGAGTATAGGGTTTAAATAGGTTTATAAAATATCATTTATATAATTTTATAGGTCATTTTGGTGGTTATGCTTAAGGTTTAGTCACTTTTAAGCTAATTGTTTTCTTAATCGTTGAAATTAATTTTAATAAATTTAACTAATATTTTGGGTGAAAAACTATTTTTAAAATATTATAAATTATAGACTCTGATTATTAAATATATTGAATCTATTATAACAAATTAAAATCCTATATGTTATAAAAATTAATTTAAATTTATTCCAATAGACAGGTTGATAATTCATTTTTTTTAAAGTAAAAAATGTTCAATAATTTGTAATGTTTAATATGAAATTTCTATGTGAAATTGATTCCGATAAACTAAATATAAATAATTAAAATAAATTTATCAAATTAATCATTAAAAAAAATTAAAATATAATTTAACATCATAAATAATTTATAAAAAACATATTTCATTTAATATTTAGTATTTTTCATTATTAATCAAAAAAACAAACGTCACAAAAATTACCAAAATTTATACCGATCATAAATTTGATGTTTATAATAAAAAAATGAGGTTTATTTTGAAATATAGACTATATAAAAGATCAAAATTTTATATTCAAAATAGGTTATCCAAAAAAGGGGGTAAAATATCCTTTTTAAAAATATAGTATTTTATTCCTTAAATTGTGTTTAGTCATAACATATTAATCTCTAATATATTTGAATAATATAAAAAATATATTTTATTGGATATAATATATATATATATATATATATATATATATTTACTACATAAAATATCTAAATTTGTTGAATTTTCATCGACTATTCAAAACATGACTAAATAATGTTTTCTTTAAACTAGGTGTTGTGTTTATTGTAAAGCTATCAACCAGATTAAGTTTCTTGTAAAAGGAAAAAATAGTAATATCTTGGGCTGATACATTATTCCTTCATAAAAAATTTATATCCTAAAAATTTTATTAGTATTAGATTAAAAATGATTTGAGAAGTTCTCTTTCATTGAATCTTATAATTCCCAGGTCACTTCTTCCATTTTCCTAATTGTACAGGGAACTTATACTAGAAGAGTCATATAATTCTTCAATGCAGTATCGATGATATCATGAATATGGATGGGTTCTTCATAGTATAAATTTCTTGGTTCCAAATCATTCTTATCAAAGATGAGAACATGTGTTATGTCAAGAATGTAAATCCATAACAAATATATATGGAATTCATCATGTACCATTTTAATATTTGTAAGTATTTATATTATATAAAAAGGAAATACAACACTTTAAATAATTTAAAAATACAAGATGTAACTAGGAATCACTTTCCATTTATTACAATATCTAATAACACCTTTTATATAGACCTACATTCAAGACAACATGTTCTCTCATTGGAACACTAAACCATTCATCTAGTTAACAACATAAATATATTTCACAATATGAGATTATTTAATGATAAATTTAATATAAATTGTGTTTTAATAATATCTTCAAATAATTCTAGGACAATGAGTTTCCTTTCACTAACGTCATCCCTCAGTGTTGGGGGTACTACACCACTTTTCAAAAAATTCATTATTAAACCTCATTTAAATATATGAATGAAACATATTATTATATGAAAAATATACCAATGGTAATAAGAGAACCAACATACCATAAAATATTATTTATCTAGACATCAACATCTCATTCATTGTTTTAATTTTTCTCTCAGATAATCCATATATTTGATGATATTAGACAATGCTCAAATGAAGGTCGCTATGGAGATCCTTCTGAACACAATTCATGATATTGTATGTAATTTTGGTATCAAAATTAGAAAAAATTCAATTTTTTTCCATTATTTTTTACAATGTTATTAATATAGAACCTTATAGGGAACTCAATATGCTTTTCTTCACGTTTTTTAAATAAAATTGGAACATTTGGTAAAGAGATCAAGTAACCCACATTGAATAATTATTTCTATGATTATTTGGTATTACCATTGCAATTTATATAGTAATTTCATCACATCTTCATATATTAATAAAAATAGGTATTAGTACTACTATAATTTTCTCCTTCACAACATTAACTTGTTTACAAAAAAATAAGGAAACATAATCATTTATTTCCCACTTCATGTTATCCCTCTTGAAATGATCCTTCATGTCCATATAAAACGTTGTGCATCCATGTTTAAAAGAGAAATTATAACTATGGGATTCATCCAATAATTCCTTTTTAGCTCAATTTATATAATTAAGACATATCCTTCTTCAAAATATTAGAAAACAATATTCACAAAAAAAAGTATGCTAATTTCCCATCATTCACAACATTGATTATATTCAGAAACTCCTCATTATCATAATTATAATTAAATATCATTTCTAACAAAAAATGTATTTAAAATATTGGAAAATTAATGGTTTATCCTCTTTCATCAAAATTAACATATAAATCATTAATATATCCAATAATACTGCATCCTTCACAATCCTTATTGGGGTTACTTCTCAATGATCCTTCATACTCAATGAATATATTACATTATTTTTTTCATTGTTGGTAGTGTATTGATAAATCATAATCATTTAATATATCTAGGTATTTAATTAATCTCACAATGATATATATATATGAGAAGATGCATTTTAGGCTTTTATTATTAGTTTATATCTCATATCCTTCAATATTATTATTATTTACCATATTTTCAAAGTGATGGTTATAGTATCAAACTCAATATCATGGGTTGGAATGTTCTATTCATGATCCATCATGTTCCTTGATTTATAATCAATAACTTTATCATTTTTTATTAGGACACATCCAATACTTTTATTTTATGCATCATTATATAAAACTGAACCATTACTCATTGGTGGTAGAGTTACAATCAGAGGATTGAGAAATATTATCCTTAGATCATCAAATCATTCCTAACATTCCTTCTTCCAAAACAACATAACCCCTTTAAGTGTACATTTGATTAATAGGTTTTTAAATTGGGAAAAAAATGAAGAAATCGCTAATTGTAACATACCAAACTATTAAATATACGTACCACTATTTTGTTTTTGTTATAGGGCATTTTCGATTACCATTTTCTTTTCATGATAAAATGATATTCTATACATAGAGAGAATATTTCTACTAAAAGAAACATTCTGAATCTAAAAATTTATTTTTCTAAATTCACCATATAAGTCCACCATTATATGAATCTTAATAATGATTCAAAATTTATTTTCATGGTCCTCATAGAATTTGTAATACACCATAATATCATCAATGGCTACCACAAAAAAATCATCATGATATTCCCTGCATCCTATGTTCAATAGGCTAATAAAAATATATTGTGTATTATTGAATCCAAATTGAATTACTACAAATTCAAAATGTTTATACCTCATCAAAAATTTTCCTTCATAATGCCTTTATTCTTCACTCACATTTTGTGACACCCAGAATAAAGATCAATCATTTAAGAATATTGGGCTCCAAAAAGCTGATCAAACATGTCATCAATATGTTCTAAATGATAGTTATTATGTATTTTAATTGTCATTTATTTCACTATAATCAATTTACAAAATCCAGGATGCAGATTTCTTTTTAACTAGTAGGACATAATATATTCATGATGGATAACATGGGAGATTATATCCCCCACTAACAAATCCTTTAGTTTTTTCAATAATACCTTTAATTTTATAGTATCCATCGTATACGGAACCATTGAAATTGGACTTTTACCAGGGATTAAATCATTGGAAAATTTGACTACACTCTCTAGGAGTGTCTTTGTAATTAATCAGGAAATACCTAAATTCATTCCTACTCATTAAGTACGTACTCAATTTGAATATTACAGCTTTATCAATTATTTGTATTCACTGTTCATCCCAAATATTTTAAGTCATTTGTGAAACATGGGTTGATATAAATAAAAATTAGATACAGAATTTTATTATTTAAAGATGATATATTACACATCCTCCTTACAAATCATAATTTTCTTTCTCTCATAACATATTTTTTCATCATACATTTAGAGAAAATCCATAATATGGATTATATAAAATAAAACCATAGGTATGGGAATGTTGTCGGTATGTAAATCACATTTATGTGTCATAAATATGAATGACCAATACATTTTTATGTTAATGATACTTTCCTTGGGATTTTTAACTGAAAACTCCATTATTAAATGCAAAGGGAAATGATTATCTCTTTGGAATACATGGTAGATATAGAACATTATAATGATCCTGAATCAAATAATACATTGTTTAAATTTAATGTTAATATTAATGTACCTGCAACCATGTCATTTGGTAATTATACATGTATTGTAGTAATCATATAATCTTGTCTATATCACCTTCACATATTCTAAAAAACATTCCCTACGTACTTGGGGCATTCATTTGTTTAATTTCGCATCAATTTACAACTATATTACTAAAAATAATTTATTGAATTCTTCCCCTTTTATTCATGAGACTGTTGGATCCTATATCCAAATTTATATAAAACTATTAGTCCCATAAAACATTTAAAATGGTGAATTATCTCATAATTTTCATAAGATGGAAATCGATCAATCTTCTTCTACTTCATTGGTGGATTACGTTTTTAATTGTTCTTATCAGGACTCATTTTGTCTTGGATTCCTTTGAATATATTTATTCTAGAAAATTATTTATCTGACACGATGTTTGTCATGACTCGTCCACGGGGGGCATGTTTGTGACTCACCATGCCCACCAAGAATTGGTAAGGGATGGGGACTAGGCCCATGTATAAATACCACTAACATGGGAAGAAATTCCTATGTACCTATACAATCAGAGACACCTCTAATACCACAAAATTTTGAAATGTATAGTACAAATAAAAAACATGTTAATTTATATATCTATATCCCACAACTAGAGTATGAAAGGATGTAAAAGTATGTAATATGTTCGAAATACAAGATGACCACAAAGGGTCTCTATCAAATGTAGAACCTGAATGAAAAAAATATTGCGACTACTATCAGAAAGGTGTAGGAATATACCATGACCTTTCTCATCACACTAAAAATCATCTAATCTTGTTCCTTCTACTACAATGTAAAATTTTCAATCATTTACACATGACACGACATAGATGGGAAATTCCTATGTAGTGGTCTGTACAAAAATACTTAGAAGAAAGGCAAAAACCATAATTAATGCACAAATGGAAATATGGTTACCTCTATATAGCTATATCCCAAAAATACATATAATAATACTATAATGATATACTCAATTGAAGACACAAATTTTGTAGGTAATTCAAAACTTTAGTATACTACATTGATAATCTTGATCAAAGATTCCATGAATTAGCCAACTAGTGAGAACACAATTATGGGTCTGATAGCACCAACTGTGTCCATCCTAGAGGTACTGATCCTCGGTTCTCATTGTGAGACAAAACATAATGATAGATCAATATAGAATACAACACATATATAAGGATCACTTAAGAGGAATGTGGTGATTCAAAAAACAACATTTGGATTTACCCACTATAAAGAGGATCAGTGGCCAGTAGTATTGGCCTCATAATTAGTCAAATCTCTACACAGGGCACTATGATTAATATAATATCAAACTATGATCCACTGGGGGGTGGGGTGGGTCCAACAACTCGATCTAATATGTCCTACTAAAAGGATCAATGACATTGGAGTTTTAAACTATTCATATATACTTTATAGGAATGGATAAGGGGAAAATACCCTAAAAACATTTCCACGATGCAGATGAAAATTGATATAATCCATGTAAGAATGTATACACTACATGTGGAAGGTGTCACACTCCAAGTACGTTGTCCCCTAGTTCTGCCTATGTAAATATACCTTTAATTGAAACCATGTCTATTTACTACTACAATACATTTAGACTACCCATATAGTATAATTGTGTATCATTTCATAGATACATCATGTTTATGTAAACTCATGTACTTGTAGATGACATTTCCCATACACCCAGTCATTGTCGTGTCTTGTCAGAGAGTGCAGGCCATGTAAGAAACCTGTGCACTCAACTGTGTGACTGTGTTCTTGCCAATATATACACTGAGTTACTCAGGATAGGTCACATGTGGTGTGAATGGGTAACACGCCATGTGATCCATAATATTCATTCAGAAACTCTAGCAACCATAATGTGGTACCACACAAAATTTAGATTAGATTTTCGCATCGTATTCTTCATGATTTTCCAAATTCCATGGTTCTTCCTCTTTATGCCCTAGTCTACCATCGTTCCATCCTTTTATTCATCATCTTGTCAAAAAAATTTCCATTAATTCACAATGATTCATGACACCACTAAACTAATTACAATCAGGTCTTCTATCAACATAGAAAATGAAATTGTTCATCATTATTCGGCATGTACCGAAACAATATAATGAATGTGAAACAAGGAATCCACCATCATCCAAGATATTCGGTCTCTATCATTGAACCACCATCGTTTCATTCCAATCTTGTATCCATGATTTTAAATTGTTTTTCCATGAAATCGGTACATAATTACCGATTGATCATGATTTTTAGAGCTAGAGTCTAAAAAAATAAAACCTACAATGAATGATGAATGAGGGGAAGGGAAAGAATTATTAATGAAGTTGAACATGCATTGACCGATTTTCTGGTCAATATTATTCCATTTCTATTAGAAAGATAATTTATGAAATCAAGTCAGAAATATAATTATCCAAATAAACATATAAGTATAATCTCATCCCTCAATAACCACAATTTTTTATTCAATCGATTGTTCAATTGATTGATGTATGTAATAAACAATTTAAATTTCATTAACTAACTCGATTTTGTTTGATCGATAATAAAAAATAATCCATCATAATTTTCATTGGCACGATCCATTGATTTTGAGTTTTGTCGGTCATTGATCTACGATCTGATTTTATTTTTTCTCCTAAGAGTATTTTCCATAGCTATCTTTAACAGTCCTACATAGGTTGCAATGATATGAGTCTAACACTATAAATTATATATAACCATCATTTTAAATACATTACAATCGTTCAATCAACAAAAAACAATTTTTTTTATATTATTCATTCTTGTCTATGATGACTTTTCCACACAAAAAACACACAGAATAACATTAAGTCTTCACAATGGTAAACCACATGATTTTAGTTCAATAGGGCTCTCAGATTTTTGATCTTGGAACTTGTTAAGAGTTTATTATACTTATTTAGGAATTTCACATGCATGTGATATTTCCTATATTCAGTATATTTAAAAAATCTATTCTGCGAACATAATTCCCAGGAATTTCACACAGTCTCAACTAGTTTTATTGAATATAATTTATATAATATATAAAAATAATAAATAGATACAATGTGTCCTTTCATTATCCCCACCTAGTGAATTTATGTAACCAAAAAATAATATAATGGATACTCTAAATGGAGAGGTTACTGAGAATCAATCTGATCCTCCCACTCTTGTGTGCTCTCCTGGAGAATCTCATAAATCCACAAGACCTGTGCTAATGGAACCAATCACCCATGAATGATCTTCTCCTCCTAATCCTAGATCTCCATAGGGTACTCAGTAATGGTCATCACATCCATATAATCTATCTAATCCTAATTGATTACATTATATGGGTCATGAACATACCTCAACAGCACAACATGTGGAAGACACTGTGTTCCCGGTCAAACTGTGGAAGTATTGCAATGTGATATGTCACCATGCTAACTCTATTCAGTTTCTGGAAATGATGATGAACATAAGAGTTGTCTTGACACACCTGCCAAATATTTTTAATCCTTGTAATGGGGAAACCCATAGGAACATATGTTCCCCTTCCATGAATAATAAAATTCTCATTCTCTTTCTATAAAAATACATTCAATGGATTTGTGAAGTCTTTATCCTATTCTAGGTTATTTTTATTTTCCCTGTTGTATCAGACACTAACTCGAACCCATGAGTGGTGACTCTCCTAGGATAGTCCAACAAATAGTGACCTTCAAGGTCTCCCGTAAAAATAAATTAAGCATTCCATACAAATAGTTTAATGGATGCTTTTTCTATATAAAATTTCCACCAGTGGTAGGTGATCTGACAAACTACGACCAAAGCCCAACATGATCGCTCATTAAATATACTCTGATATCAGATGGCTAGGATATGTGCTAACATGGAGAGCTAGTCAATAATCTCCCTTATAGAACAATTTCCCCTATACATACAAGGTAATCTAATCATGATGTCCACAGATATCACTTTCCACATTCATTCTGTCTACTAAAGCGGTTGAGGTAATCCCACTGAATCTTGGAGCTCTACCTTCAAAAGGTGAAATATACGGCATATATAGACAATAACTGAACTCCTTTCACAATAACAAGCCACAAGAAATGAAATCTAAAGTTATGGTACATCTATTCCATGACTGGATGTAGAAAAAATTAATATTTAATAAACTCATTCATGACCTCATTATGAAGCATCATTGGTACCATAGTGTGTCTATTAAAAGAACGACACGTACCCAAACAGTATAATATCTATTGGGAGGATTACTTGTGGATATCTGAGTCGGTAGGGTCCCATATACAGTGTACCCAAGATGTTCCTCCCTAACTAACTGTAAGATTTTAGGTTTGATATCCAATGACCTGAGTAATGCTACTCCACCCCCATCCAAAACAGATAACTATAATGAGGCCAATATATTAAACACCTCATTCAAAAACAATGAACTATATCTCATGATAATAGAATCATCAAGAAAATTCTACTTCATATGAGTATTGGAAATTTCAAATACATTATCCTTCAGTAACTCAAGATGCCACATCTTTCCCAAGTTATGATCTTTTTAGAGAATATATACTTGAGACACTTAAGACCAGAGTAGATAATTAAATACTCACCCATCATGTAGTGTCTCCACATATTCAAATGGAATGCTACTGAATATTACTAAATATCAAGGGGAATGTATTTATTCCCATGTCATCTCATTTTCATGAACCATTAGCAATAAATTCATTCCTATTCATTCAGACACTTCCAAAAACAATATTTTATTCATTATATAACACTATGCACTCAACACCCTCCACCAAGAACCTCAAGATTTGATCACCCATCAAAATATTCCTCAACAACTGAAAATCCGACAAGCAATTTTCATTCAAGAATAAAGTATTACCCATTCAATTCCATGAAATCATTTCTACTAATCTCCTAAAGAAATCAGGTATGAATATCCGATAATAGCTTTCCAACCCATGTAATCTTCGTACGCCTGTCGCAATTATTAGTGACTACCAAGCTAATACTACCTCGACCTTGTCTGGTTCCACTTCCACCCAATATTTTGAGATAAATTATCCAAAAAAATGGACCTCTTAAATTCTAAACTAGTAATGGGAGTGATTTTGGTAATGATGGTACTCTTTATCTATGTCTAGAACTATCATTTAGTGTCTCGCATCATCCTCATAAAACATCAAGTATAGAATGATATAGATGAAAAATACTACCATGAAATGGTCTATTTATGGATGAAATATCTGGTTGAAGAGTCCCACAAACACTATTAGGGAATCCATCCTTCCAAAGGGAATCACCAAATACTCATTGTGACTGTAGAAACATATGAATTTCCTCTTTGGTATATCAACATCCCATACTCAGAACTGGAGATAACCTGGATTGAGGTCACCATTCAAAAACCATCATTCCCATTTCAATTGGTAAAATATGACATCATTACTCGGTAGTAGAAACATGTTCTTCATTTTAACCAGTTTTAAACACTATTAATACACAAAGAACCTCAATCTCATGCTTGTCTTCTTGGAATGAATTACTGGGGCTTCCTAGGGTGAAACACAAGGTTGAAAAAAGATCTTCTTCTATAATTTTTCCAACTAATTTTTTATATCGCGATGCTCAATGGGAGCAATGAGATATTATGGAAAAGATATCAGTTCTATTCTAGGAAATAGAAAAATTTAGAAATATATCTCTAAGTAGAGAGGTAATTGAAAAACATTACTGAAAATGATGACATCAAACTCTACAACCTCTATAGTAAATAATAATTTCATAATATCTACTACACCAAGAGTCAAGATAGCCAACTGATGTGTGATCAGTTTCACCCACATATGTATGAATCCATCCAACATTTCAAAGGTTTCCTTTTTACCAAAAAAAAGTGAAAATGGTTCCATCATAATGGATGCATTCTAAGAATGAACTCTTAAGGAATCGGTGTTACAAACCAATAGATCCGAAAAAAATATCACCAATAATATTTAGGTCACATGATGGGAATGAGTGTGTGATCACAGAATCTTATTCAGTAAGAGTCTTCATGTGTATGAATCACGTTTATGGTGGATTAAGAATCTATATTTCTCGAAAAAAATATGTGGAGAGAAAATAATCACTAGCACGTGTGCCTATCTATACTATAATAAAGGTGGAAAATACATATATTATACATTGAAAATTTACTTTAGCCCTTGGGTAATATGCTTAGACCACCTGCAGTGGTTCCGTCCCCTGTTCTCCCTATCCATTAGCCTTATGTGGGACTCCTAGGGGTGGAAGTGGTAATATATCAAAATATTGACCACCTCCATTTCTTCTCCCATATTTTATGCCACATCTTCCTTCATGAAGACTACATTTCTATGGGTGTTGTCCCTGGTTTGGGTGGCATGTCCATGGTTTCTATGTTAGTTATACAGCAGGAGGGACAATCTCCGGAGTGATTTAGAATATAATCAAACGTGTAGAAACCACTCTTTGTGAGATTAATGGATCAATTAATAGAGAAATTTACTATATATCATCTATCATGAGACCTCATTCTAAACCATCTCCATCATCCAGGTCTCCTACAACCATCAGTTGTATCTACTTAGCAAGACAAATCATGATCTAAAAACCTCTATCTTATTCCACATCATTGTTAAGAAATCATTGAAGAATAAATCTCGCATGGATGTCTCTATACCGGACTCACTTGAATGTATGTTCCCTGAATAAAAGTACTTGAACCGTATTAATTGAGTAACTATAATGGTTTGTAAACATTGAAAAATACTCATCCAATATCATGAATCCCTAATGAGATAAGGTAATTGAACCCCACAATCACCCTATTTATCCATGAAGATGTATCTTTTCAAGGAAAAACATATATTCTTCCAGTATCCTATATATATAGAAAACTCATGAAACATCATCTCGATAGCAATCAGTTTCTTGTTGAACAGTCTCACCACAATACATGATGTGTTTTTTGGCCTGAAACTCAAGAAGCGCACTTATCCTACTATCCTCATCAATGGGTACCTTGTGGTTCACTACATTTTGGGGAATGAATGGTTTACCACATAGAGATATATTCTTATGAATTGGTCCATATTTCATCAAATCATCACTGAGGGAATAATCTAAATGAAATGCTTTCTAAATCAATGATTGTATACATCGTATATGAATACATAAAGTAAACATGTAGTACCATGCTCAATGAGTATATCTGGGGAGATGATTCATGAATGGAATGGAAACAATAACCCCTTACTATATGATGCATATATAATTGTTTTATTATATGTCATGTTCTCATGTAACAAGTCTAAAATTGGACGATCATAATCCTAGTGTATGGATAAATCAGCCACCACATGAACACTATAGTCCCAAGCCTAAAACCTGAACACTAAACACTTAACAGTATTTCCCCAAAAGGAAATCACAAACTCTCATTTCTAAAGTAGAACTATCCTGATCTGAGACAACTACTTCATGACCCATCCCAGGGGGGATGGGCATCCACTACACAATCCCACTTTTAATAGGCCAGGGTATTCTGACTAGAACCGAGTTACAATATTAATAACATGGGAGGAATTTCCTAAATACATTTATACACACACACATATTTAGGCGTACAAAATGATTATTTGAAAAAAAAATTGCAACCATAAATCTATAAATCACAACCATAATATGGAATGAAATAAATAAAATTAAAGAAGTAAATATACAAGACCACCAAAAAATGTTTGTAACACAAGTCCAACCTAAAAGTTAAAGTACCTAAACTGGTATATAAAATCCACAGGAATGCTCCTCGGTTTTTGCCAACTCACTAAGAATCATCTGGTTTTGGTCCTCCTTGGACTCTATAATAGATTGATCTTATGCACATGACACAACATGTGCTGGAAAATACTATGTTGGGGTGTGTAAAACAATACGATGTAGGAAACCCTGAAACCTAAATTCATAAAACATAGAAAATAAACTCATCTATAAAAAAGTATATGTGTAAAATACATATAATATGATTATCAAAATATTCTCAATTCAAGACACATAGTCTATAGGTAAGTAACAACCATAGTATACAAGACTAGGATTCTACTTCAATAATTCCAAATATAACTCATCATAGGAGAAGAAATTTCTGGGTCTAAGAGCATTAACCACATCCGTCTGAGAGGAATTATTCATTGGGTCAGCTCGTGATAAAGAAAACAATAATTGACCCAAATAGTATATTATACAAAGATGAGGATAACTACCCAGTACATGGAGTGATACCAATAAATCAGTGTAGATTTACCTACTATGTAGTGGATTGGTTCCCAATATGATTAGTAATAAATAAACACAAGACTCTACATTGTGCATGGTGATTTATAGAGGATCCCACTCCAGGCTTCTCAGTGGGAATTCAAACAACACTATCTATGATGTCCAAAAAATGGATCATTTTCCAAGGCATAGTATCTGATTTATACCATCTATATAGGGAATGAAAAGGTTATCAAAACATGATGAATCTAATCTATGTTATAGAGGAAAAGGTATATTTTAAATTTAAGAAAGAGTACAAGACATGTATTAGTTGTCACATGTCTATTCCCATGACCCCAAGTTTTTCCTTATAAACGTACCATGTCATTCAATACAAGTCCTTGTAGTAATGCATGAAATGTAGACTACCTTTGTTGTCTACCCATGTATCAGTACATTGGTCCATTCTTTTTTTGTCTTATAATATACCGGTATATATATTTGATCATGTACATGGTCGTGGCCATGTCATATGGGGGAGTACATGTCGTGTAGGAAACCAATGTACTCCACACCACGTTTTTTTACATCCCAAGATACGTGGCATGTTACTTGGGACACAACACATGTTGTGTCATTAGGCCACACAGTTAATTATATTTATGTTTCTCTCGAAAACCCAAGCCTCCATAGGGGTTTGCACACAATGTGTCGATCTTGTTTACACATTTTGTTCTTTGTGATTTTTCAAAATCCAAGGTGCTTAATCCAGTCACCTAGGACTATCTTATGGACTCCAATCATGCAATGTCCTTAGAAAAATACTATTTATCAAACCTCAATGAGTCATTCAAACACTAAATCAATGAGTCTGGTGCCATAGATCCACTAGAGAAACATGATAATTCATCGTTCATCATCGTGCAGTAAAAAAATCAAAGAAAGTCAAATTTTAAATCTATTTTGGTCCAAATAGATTCATTTATATCATTGAACCTCCATTGCATCATATTGATTCCAGGTCAATTGTTTAGGATCATTGAGTCATGAAATGTATGAACAATGATAGAGTGCTCGATATTTGTTCAACATTTGTCCAAACGAAGAACACCCTTGATGAACAATTATTTGAGGGAAGAAAAAACAAATCAATAAAGAGAAGAATATATTGATAGATGTTAAGGGAAATATTTTATCATTACCATTAGAAAGAAATGAAAAGAATAAATATAAAAGATAATTCTCCAAATAATTCCCCCAAATATAATCACATCCCATAATACGAATAATCCCAGAATCAATACGTTCATCGATTGATTCAAATTCATTATAGGAATAATGAATGGGTAGAAAAATAAATAAATCACAGACCCTACCTTGATTTAGATCGATCAGTAATGAATAATGATCTGTCATTATTGTTGTCGAATGGATCCATTGAATCCAAGGATCATTGATTTTAAATCCATTATCCACCATTGTTCTTCTTCTAAAAGTATTTGGTAGAGCTATTTATAAGGACCCCCGGAGTTTCTAGAGTATTGTGGGTAATGTTAGAAAATATACATAATCATTTATTTAAATATGATTCAATCCATGAAACATCATAACAAAACTAATAATTTATTTTACTAATGAAATTCATCCATGATCCCATGATGACTTTTCCTCAAATGATTCTTTCTGAAAAATGTTATGTCACACCTTGGGTAATTCTCATACTCTGATTTCAATTGTTCTCTACGATCTATGATTTTTACAAACGTATTTATGTTATTTCACTGATTCATAAAAACCAATATGTGTTCTATTTAATATATTTAATTTTTTTATACATTTAATCTAAGTGAACCAGGTCAGAGAATTAAATTCATTCTCAGTAACTGGTCTTTAAAATAGTCCACATAAAATTTAAGAATAATACATTGAAATTTTGAGTGATTAAAATGGAACAAAAAATATTTCATAATATGGTGAAATTTTTTGGGGCACCATTTCCCATTGGATACATGGATAGAACCCTTACAAAAAGTTTACAATGATGAACTCTATGTTGCATATGTGATCTGTAATAGACCTATATAATCTTATAAAGGTATATTCATAATATGGTTCTCTATATTCATTCTTTTTCTTTAATCTAGTGAGATTTCTCTTCATCTCTATTTTTTCATCACAAAGTAAGTATTTATAAAATAATGACTCCTTAAATTTAATCCAATATAAGAGTTTTATTTTTTATTCCTCCCAATTAATATGGATCATGGTTTACCATTGATCAACATCACCTTTGAGGCAACATAATACATGTGTAACCATTTCCATTTCACTATGTCTCCAGTCCAACGATATATTCTCTAGTGAATTTTTCAGGATCCGAATCTAGTCTCCACTAATACCAGCACCATACACAGCTCATGGCAAGGCCTGATGGGTGTTCCCAATCCAAACTTGCTGGCACAAGTTCCTGAGTACCATATATTCTTTTTTGGATACAATTTACCTGAATATGTATACATAAAACATCAAAAACATTTGATAAAATGAATCTGAAAAATTCAAACCAACAAGGTTTATACGAAAATCAAGAACTGAATACATAAGATAAAATGAAATAAAAATGGTCTAAATACTCAATGAAATAACAGAAAATATCCCCCAAGTAAACCACGTGACAAGGGGGTCATCAACCACAAGCTCTCTCCACAACACTGCCCCAAGGATGGGAACTAACACCCCGAACCGCCATCACCCAAATCCTTTCATTTACCTGAGTCATGAATATTAAAGTATAAATACACCCATGAGGGTGTTAGTAGGGTGTGTTCATATTCTTAATAGGATAACACCCAATTATTCTAAACTGCATGCAATACAAGGTCAGAAAGAATGTAGTTTTAATATGCAATGAAAAGTGGAAACAAATTCCATGAAATGAAACTTTCAATAAAAAACTATTTCTAGTTAAAACATTCAAAATGTTAAAAAAAATTTAAATGGTAAAGTAATATAATGTCATATAATTCCAAAAACACCCAACTAAAAAGTAAATACCACAAATCCAATGAGAAACAAAATCGAGAACACCCCAAGGCACTAGATAGTCTCAGGCCCCGTGTACCTCATACCTCGGTGTAATTTAACCATAGTAAAATATATTATGGGGCATGATCCACAAGTAGGGAACATACCCAAAACCTTGTGGTCCCCAATAATCATCCATAAAGTTTAGTTATATTTTTTGTTATCAAATTTCAATGTTAAACGGGGACAAAACCCATCTGGTCCACAAGTCGTACTAGTACACATCTGCCCCACCTTTGTACTCGGGCTTCCCCCTTTGTGCTCAAACAATTATAGCATGCTACATAAATACATATTATTATAAATCACCAATGATTTTCATATTTAAATATTACATTAGCTGCACACCATTTATTCCACTTAAAACACACAATAAAAAACATTGATTTTCCATAAAACATTTTCTCAAAACACGCATTATTTTGCACCAAATACTCCTTGAAACCCCTGGGTTTCATACAATGTACGTACTCAAATTTTCCCAAAAATAAATCATAGTTCCCAGAACATTTCTATAAACCTTTTTCTTATCTTATAAAATAACCCCATTAAGAATAACATCAAATATCCATGTAAATTTATCACCAAAATGGTGCCCAAAAATCAGTCACTTATCAAACGTCCCCAAAATTCAATTTCACAGCAAACAATAAGGGAGACAAACATTCATAACCTAATTTTTAGCCATAATAAATATGAATAAACTCATATAAGATGTTATAGGGAATCCCTAAAAAATGTATAAAACCTTTCTATGAAAACCCCCAATTTTACAGAAAATTAGCATTTAAAATTAATTTGCAATACAATAACATCTAAAAATAATTTTTTAGTAATAATAAAATGATAAAAACCTATAAATATGATAAATACACCATGTTAAGATACAAAGATTTCATAAACATGGAATCACCTACCAAAGTAATGAAAACCCTTGAATCTTTTGTGCAGAAAATCAAACGCACCACCTCCACAACTCAAGAAAGGTAAAACAAATATAATACCATAATTTTAGACCATGAAACACAATATCAATCCATAATTTCGATCCCTACATTCTGTACATTAGGAACCTCAAGGATAATGGATGAAACCCTAAGAACAATGAATTAAACCATAATAAAATTGAAAGATGAATGAAGGAGACCAACATACTTGATCTTTCATAAATAAATCACACCAAATACACCAGAATCTGAATTTATAACCATAAAAAAATTCAAGGTATGATAAAAAATTATGATTTGATGATGTTGGAATTTTAATGGGGGAAGAAGAGAGAAATGAAAGAGTTATTAATGAAACAAATTACCTTTATAAATCATCACGAATTGATGAAGATTAAGATTTGTCGACTTACTCCATGAAGCAAATGAGCTCCAAAGAGGGGTAGAAGTGAATTGGGGTGCTCCTAGGTTTAGGGAACTTGGGCTAGAGGTGGAATCACCAAAAAATAGTTAAAATTGAATATGATATTAAATAAAAAAAATTAAAAAAAATTAAAATGGGCTTTCGGGCTGGCCCAATTCCTTAAATAAAAACCCAAATCCACCATTAATATGAATTTATAAATGGTGAAAATTGAAATTGTGGTGTTAGTAGTACTGGGGAGAAAATTTAAGAATTGTAATGGGTGAAAAATATTAAAAAAATTAATAGTTATAGAACAAAAAAATTGGATTTTAAATCTGGAAATGGGCTCACAGTTTGGTCCAAATCATGAAAACTCAACCTTTCTTCCAAAAAATATTCAAAAACCCCATGAAAGAAATAAATGGAATAAAATGAAATTTAAATTTAAAATAAGTCATGGATGTGACAATTCTACCCACGATGAAAGACATTATACCCAGGAATGTCAACCTGAATCTTGATAGGAAAACTATAACATGTACTCTTCATGGACCCATGAATTCCGCTCCCATATTTCATGTGTATCATTCCCATGATTCCAAAATACATGGACCAAAGGAATGGAATTCCCTCATGGAACCTTCTCTTGGAGGTCCACTGTTTGCAACGACTGCTCAACAATAGACAAGTCAGACTCTATCTCTTGATCTTCCCAACTAAGAACATGGGATGGATCTGGGTTGTATTTTTTCAAATGGGAGACATGCATTACATAATAAATAGATTTAAACTGAGAAGGTAAATCTAACATGTATGTCACATTACCCATATTCTTAGAGATCTCAAAGGGTCTGACATACCACGAAGTTGGCTTCCATTGCTTCCCCAATCGACGTTGGCCCAGACGGGGGGCCACATTCTAAAATACCATGTCACCCACAGAAAACTATAGGTCTCAAATACTCAGCTTAGAATATGCTTTATAGAGTATCTGTGCTCTCAATAAATGCTACCTAATCAACATGACCTTCTCAGACATCTCTTGCACTAGAATCAGCCCCAGCATTGAGGTTTCACCTACCTTAGCCTGACCTAGGGGTACCGACAAGGTCGACCATAGAACACATCAAAAATAATCCATTATAATGGATGATTGGTAACTTTTATTATATGATAACTCAAAATTCCCCAAATGGCTATCCCAGGATCCTCCAAAATCTAGGACACATGCACAAAGCATGTCCTTAAAAATCTGATTCACTCAATTTGTCAGACCATCTATATGAGGATGGTTTGTCGTACTCATGTTAATATAAGACCCTAATGCCTTCTGAAAACCTTCCTTGAACCATGAATTGAAACAAGGGTCTCTATATATGAGAACTGATGGTTTAATGTCATTGTGTCTCACAACCTCATGAATGTAAAAACGGCCCAACTAGTACATATTAGTTGTATCTCTCATCAGAAAAAAGTGGGATGATTTGGTCATAAGATCAATCCACACCAAAATGGTCTTCTTACCATGATGTGTATGAGGTAATCCAACCATTATGTCAATGGATACCTCTTCCCCCATCCAAGTAGGAATGGGTAATGGTGAGAGCAAACCATAGGGCCTTTAATGATCTTCTTTCACCTGATGGACTCTGTACCTTCTTGACATAATGTTTTCTATGTTTCCTCTCACACTAAGCCACCAGAACTACCGATGGACATCATAATACATATTTGTGTCACCTATATGGAAACACCACTAATACCGATGGAAATCCTTTATAACCTCCTTCCGTAGAGGTAACGACACTGCTGAACGTCCCTTGAAGCACAAGATGCCTTCAGAAGACGACAACCAATCAGAGGATGTCACCCACCATGAAAAAAACAGCTTCAACTGAATACAAAGATCATCACATGGATATTCAAAATAAATCATCTCTAATAGAGAAGGATTCATCTAGACAATCTCCATGAATGCACCTCCCCAGTGGTCTCTGGTCTCCACATGCATCTAAGAAAAGAGCCCCATCAATGTCCACTCATCACTGGACATCCTGAAAGCCTACACTTGAACTCTTCTACTAAAAAATCATCGACCACATTACCCTTACCTAGGGTATAGACAATCTCAATGTCAAAACCTTGTATGTACTCAATCCAATGATGTTGCCTCCAGTTGACATCCTTCTGCGAGAGGATATAGGCCACGATTTTGTGATCAGAGTAGACCAAAATCATCCCCCCCAAAGAGTTAGTGACTCCAAGTAATCAGATCATGCATCAATACTACCAACTCCAAGTCAAGGATCAGGTAGTTATTTTTCTTTTTTTGGAGTTTTCAAGAGCCATACACCACCACGTGATCATCCTACATAAGTACGTACCCAAGACCCCTATCTAATGCATCACAATAGATCACAAACCCTATTCCAGCCTCTGTAAAAATTAGTAAGAGGGTAGTAGTCAACAGCCTATACATCTCCTCAAAAGATGCCAGATATTTTAGGCCCTATACAAACATCACCCTTTTTGGGTAAGCACAGACATCAATGAAACAAGATAAGAGAAATCTAGAACGAATCACCTGTAATAACCAGCCATGCCAAAGAAACTACTAATATTGAACACATTAATTGGATTCTCCCTTGAAATAACGGTAATAATATTCTCATGGTCCACTAAATACCCCATTACATAGATCACATGCCCTAGATATTTCACACCCCTGATGCTAAATGTGCACTTTTACAACTTTGTATAAGGGAGGTGATCTCACAAAGTGCACAAGACGATCATCCAGGGTTGTTCGTGTTCTTATTCAGAACCACAGTATACTAGAATGTCATCCACGAACACCACAATGAAGAAATTGAGATACAGATGGAACACCTTGTTAAGGATTTCTATAAATACTGCCGGTGAATTGGTCCATATGAAGGGTGAGACCAAATACTCAGAGTGGTGATACCTACATAAGATGGAGGACTTTGGGATATCTGACTCCTTCACCATGTGTTGATGATTTACGGAACACATGTCTATTTTTGAGAATAACAATTCCCCCTTCAAATGATCAAAAAAATAATCTATTCTAGGAAAGGGGTATTTTTTTAATTGTTACATTATTCTTATTCTGTTAGTCAATGCACAACTAGAGGTATCCATCAACCTTTTTTGGGAACAACATAAGAGCGGCCCAAGGAGAGTATGTCGAGAAAATGAATCCTTTGTATTCTAAGTCACCCAGTTTTATCCTTATCTCCCTTAGCTCGGTGGGGGCCATGCAATAAGAGGTATGAGATATCGGTTGTGTTCCATGTGCCAGATCAATCGAAAACTCCACATCCCACTCTAGGGGAAAACCTGGAAATTCATATGAGAATACCTCTATAGAATCCTTCACAACATGAGTCAGTTCAATTTTTTCTAAAATACCTTCATCATATACCTTGAAAGATGATGAATGGAAGGTATGACTTACCAACTCTTAGAGTGGAGGTCCTGCGCAACCCGACTGAGGATCCCAATCTCCCCGAAAAACCTAACAACTCCTATCATGTTCCATGAAACTCACTCATTGCTTGTAGCAATAAAAGTGTCCCTAGAATTGTACATTCCAATATATTACAATTATTATGTCAAATAGTTCCATATCTATAACAAAGAGGTCCCACTCCATCTCAAATCGTTATATGGAAAGTGCACTGGATGGGCACCTGAGACCCTTCTCCTTCTTCTTTCCCTAGGGTGTCACCAACTCCATCTCAGAAGACAACAAATCAATAGGAAAATTCAACGTGTTCACGCTACCTCAAGAAGTAGGAGGCTTATATTTTTTGAACTAATAAGACATTTCCTTCCAAGAACAGTCTCACATTCCCTAACATGAGCTTGAATAGGAGCCAGTCCTTTTCCTTGTTGTCAGATAACCCAAACCACAGCCTCTACTAGCCTCTGATCAGGACGAGATGGAGAACTCTCTCCGGCTTCCTCTCACGGGTGCATGGGAGCTTTTTAGGGAGGCATGTTCTGAAAAAAGGAATCATTCACTAGAGAAAAAAATCTATAAATTTTTTTTGATAAATTCCATCAATATAATCAAATATAATTAATCCAAAAATATTAGAAGAATAAAATAAACCACTACTTCTCCCCTACCTAATGTTCATGTGTAGTCATTATATCACGAACCGAATCTGGTCTCGACCAATACCGGCACCAAAACCAACCTATAGAAAGTCCTAAAGGGCGATCCCTATCCCCATGGATTGGCATAAGTGTATGGGTATCATTTATCTATGTTTGGTATTGATTTACTCAAAAATGTATTCATAAAACATCAAAAACCTTTGATAAAATGAATACTAAATATTTATACCAACATGTTTTATAAAAAAAATCCTGAACTGAATAAATAAGTTAAATTTAAATACAAATGGTCCAAATACACAGTGAAACAGCATAAAAATAGCCCCATGGACTCCACATAACAAGGGGTCATCCCCAACAAACTGTCTCCACAAATCTTCCCCAATGATGGGAACTAACACACCGAACTACCATCCCCCAATGCCTTTACCTTACATGAGTCATGAATAATAATGTATACATACCCCCAAGGGGTGTATGTAGGGATTGATCCTATTAAAAATAGGATACCTCTGAATAATTCCAATGTTAATGCAATACATGGTTAAAAAATAATTTGTTATAATATGCAATGAAAGGCAGCGACAAATTCTACGAAATACAACATTCAATTGAAAATTATATTCCTAATAAATCATTAAATATGTTAACACATTTAGATGGTCATGTTAGATACTATATTATACTTCCAAACACACATAAATACAAGGAAAAATACCAGATATCCAATGATCAAAAAAATCAGGATCACCCATAGGCACTAGATAGTCTCTGGCCTCATGTATGTCGTACATTGGTGTAATGTAACCATAGTAAAATAGATTCCCATGAACGATCCATTAGTAAGAAACATAACCATAACCTACTAGTCCTAAATCATCATCTATAAAGTTATGTTAGAGTAGATGATATCCAAAGGCTATGTGAAGCAGGGACAAAACCCATCTGGTCCACTAGTCGTACTAGTTCACATTGCCCCCCCCCCCAGGTACCCGAGATTATCCCTTTTTGTTCATACAATTTCAGCATGCTACATAAATAAATTTTATACTAAAACACCACTAATGGAAACATTAAAACATTACAGTAGCTACACACACTTTATTCCACATAAATCACATAATAAATGTCTTTGATTTTTCATAAAAAAATTTCTCAAAAACTCGCATTATTTTACACCCATAACTCAATGAAGACCCCACGTTTCACACTATGAGTAGAATCACAATTACCAAAACAGAATTAAAAGTTCCCAAAACATTTCTATAAACCTATTACATTTGTTATAAAACAACCCCATTAGGCATAACATCAAATTTCCATGTAAAAAAACCTATTTAGCACAAAAATGGTGAAAAAATACTTCACTTTTCAATAGTCACCAAAAACAGATTCTGCAGTAGAAAATAAGGGAGATACACATTAAAAACACAATATTTAGACCTAAAAAATTTCAATAAAATTGACATAGTAGTTATAGGGAATATCCAAATAAACATATAAATCATTTCAATGAAAAACCCTCAATTTCGCATAAAATTTGCATTTAAAACTCATTTTCATTACAAACACCTCTAAAACAAATTTTTTTAGCAAAATTTAAATTATATAAACATGAAAATTTGATAAATACAGCATTATAAGATTAAAATATTTCATAAACAATGAATCACCTACCAATGTAATGAAAAACCTTGAATCATTTTGTGCGAAAACTCAAACACACCACCGTCGCACCTCATGAAAGTTAAACCAGAACTGAAAACAGAATTTCAAACCATGAAACATAGGGTCAAACCTAAATTTTAAAACCCTACTTGCAGTAAATTAGGAACCTCAATGATAATGGATTAAATCCAAAGCACATTTAATGAAACCCTAATAAAATTAAATGAAGAATGTATGAGACCCACTTATATGAGGGATCTTGAGGAAATCACCCCAAATACACCAGTATATGAATTTGCAACCAAAAAAACATTATAAGGAGGTTAGAAAAAGGATATATATACCAAGTAGTAATTTAATTGGGGAAAATGAGTGATAAATAAATGCTTTATGAAGTAATACAATTACATTTACTTTTAATCTCAAATTGAGGATGCTTAAGAGGTTTCAACTTAATCTGTGAAGAAAATGATCTCAAAAGGGAGGGAGAAGAGAATGGGGGAGGGACTAGGTTTAGTAGGCTCGGGTTTGATGCGGAATCGTTGAAAAAATTGTTAATATAGAATAATATATTAAATAAAAAATATTTTTTAAATACATGAAATGGGCTTTTGGGCTGGCCCAATTCCTTAAATAAAAACTGAAACCCACAATTATTATGAATTCTCAAAGGGTAAATATTGAAATGGTGGTGTTATTAGTTTAGAGGAGGCCATTTAAGAATTTGAATGGGTAAAAAATATTAAAAAATGATACAGTTATAAAGAATCAAATTTGGTGTTTAAATTTGGAAATGGGCTCATGGTTTGGCCAAAATCCTGAAACTCACCCTTTCCCCAAAAAAATGTGGGAAACCCCAAAAACATGAATGGAAATTAAATGAAATTTACTATTATTATAAGTCATGTTTATGGAAGAATTAATAAATTTTTCATCTATAATTTGATTAATAGTCCTACTAAATAGTAGGGGCTTCAATAACATAAAGTGTTTCAGGATTGGAGATTGTCTCTGTTGAATATGATTCAAATTTCATGCAATGTTATTTTACATATTCTAATTATATTTCCCAAATATAGAAATAATATTATCCATTATAATACCACATGAATTAACATGCCCAATAACAATATATCTACATTTTCCTTGAGTATTGATACAATAATTCTATCAATGTTTCATTTCTAAATAATGACATATACTGGATTAGCATATAAAATTGTAAAAATTTTATAATTATAAATACATCTTAATAAATAACATAAATATAATATTTTGTTCATAGATAAAATAATAACAATAAAAGAGATTTATTTTTTAATATATTTATTTTAATACATTACAATTTCATATAATGAAAATATTATTTATCCTAACCATATCCCCCAGGAGTGTCAAAAAAGGGTGAACAAAAAGTCCCATTATCATATACTAGGTTACACTGAGTAAATTTAACCACACCCTGATGGTGTTGCTACTCCATGGAACATTTTTTCTAGAAACATATCCAATTTATCTATCTAAAAAGGGATCTGTTCCTAGAAATACCACCAAAATAAACAGCTTCCCAAAATTCTAGGATGTTAATCTATATAGAACATAAAATTCACTCAAGGGGTTTAGTTTTTTAATCAATATTTCTGAATTGTAATTACTAAGTTAGTTTCTAAAAATCATTTGGAAAGACATATTTGATAGATGAGAACAAAAATAATTAAGATATATAATGCACAAACATGATAAATAATATAAAGTAATAAAAAAATCCTTGAAACTTATTAATTGGATTCAACATCATAACAATGGAAATTGAAACATAATAACGATGAGCTGAAATGATCTATAAGGGTAAGTAATTAAAAATAATTAATGAATAAATTAGAATAAATCTAAATGTAAATGTAAATAACTAATAATTCATTCTTTTTAATGAACTAGATAAGTCATAATCAATATGGCGTTTTATGAAATTGATAACACATTATATTTAATCAATAAACTATGAATGAAATACATCCATTGATTATATCATATCAGTGCCAAGTGAATAATAACAAAGAAAACCAAAATATCTATGAAATAAATGATTGAATGTTTTATGTCATGTTATAGGAATAAGAAAACCTATATCAGTAAGACCATTCTCATGATGTTTTATATATATGGATACAAACCAGTACCATTTGGCCAACTAATATTTCACATGAGAACCTCTCAGGGTTTCAAAGGGATATATAAATTCAGGAACCCACCCGTCATTTCAATTCAATTTAATTATTCATATTGAATAACAATAATATATATAATTCATTATCAGTTGTCAATATTGAATAGATAATACATGTTTATCAATATTTACACAGATAATAAAATAACTTTCAGAGAAAACACTCTATATAAATATGTTATAACATTTTGGAAAATATAATACTCATTATATAGGGAATATGGATATTAAAAAAATTATAATTATGAATTATTTCCATAGAGTGATTATTTCAAGATAATGTTAACAATAATTTAAAAAAAGTACATTGAAATAATTATTGAGAACATTCCTGTGAAACATAATCATTAAAACATACTAGGTGTCCAATATGAATTTGAATCATTTGAATAATAATTCCTCATGAATTATATGAAACATAAAATATCATGATAAAATACAGGTTCATGATATAATATGCCTATCTTAATTATATAAACCATATAAATTTGAATTAGTGAATAATAACAAATAAGTCTCATTGGAATGTAATTTTAGACTAAATACATTACACTGCCATTCCCTATTTTTAGATTACCTTTAAATAATGTATATAAGTTTTATGTGCATTAATAAATTATAAAACAACATAATTAATTTGTATAAAATTATAATTTATCTTCTTATATAATTTTATTACCCATTTGATAACAATCTTTTATTATTTTAACTATTACAGGTGTTATTTGCCTTGTTTGTCAAGGATGTTTTTTCATTTTTCTTATTGTTATTTATAATTAGATCATGGTTTATTCTATTCCAAAATTTAAAACATTACTTAAATAGAATTTATTTTCAATATATTTTTATTTCTAATAATTAATAATATTTGTTGAGGTGAAATGAAATACACCATTCTTGGAGATGGTAGTCTGTAATTATGCATGAACACTACATTAATTTATTTGTCATTATAGAAGAATGAAATTTAATATGTATATATATAGATTATAACATTAGTATATTATCAATTTAATATTTTTTATATTGGTTTATTAAATCCACATGTTACACATTCATTGTATATTGTGAAAGAATCCCATAATTGTGAAGGGGTGGTAGTCCACACTTCCACAGACAATTTATCATATTTACATAAAATTGAATGTAGAATAGAATATTTAATTTGAAAAAAAAATAAGAACAAATTCATTATAAAAATCATATATATCTTATATATTTATCTTTTACAACATTTTTATTACCATGATATGTGGTCAATGAAAAATGAACAATCATTGTTTAATGAGGTTGTAGTTTTCGGGACACATAGTCAGTAGGTTCATTACCCATTAGATGGCTACTAATATAAGTCAAGGTATATAACACAACATAAAAACATAATATTATATTAATGATATATATTTCATTATATATTCTTTGATTAAATGTTAAAAAATGACAAAAAAATATAAGTTATCCTTAGAAATAAATTATAATAAAATTCAGTTTTGAATTAAAATCCATCATTCTTAATATTCATCAAAATTGACACCTCACATAAAATTACAAAAAAAATCATCCTAAAGTTATTTTGTTGTTTCCATTTCATAAATAATTTTTAAATTGATATATAAAATATATAATGTTAAAAAATTTACATTTAAAATCTATTCAAAATAATTTCTTTTTAAATTTCCCTTATAGAAAGAAATTTTTTATTCATAACATTGGGTTCTTTCATACCTTATCACTATAAAAATAATGTTGTATGAATGCCATAAATAATTTATTGAATATATTATATATAAATTTGAAATATATAACCACTACAAATTTTATATTTTTATTAATTTTAGAAAATTTTAATAAATATTATTTTGTTTGAATCATGTGTTGTGTGTATTGCAAAGATAACAAAAAAATAAAATATATTCCAAAAGAAAAATATGGATGAATAATAGTGGGATAAATATACTCCTCCTCAAAACAATTTTGTGATTTTTAGAATGAAAATAAATTTTAATAAACCAAATGGATCCCTTAAGCTGGATTAATAGACCATCAAACCTAAAAGTGGGGTAACGATTCTTGACTATCACCTCATTCAATATTTGATAGTATACAAAAAACCTCATACCATCATTGGCCTTTTAAGGGGTTATCTTGTCAAACAATGGGGATACACATGTCCAAATGAATAAATTATTTATTAAATCATAAAAATGTATCATCGACTCCCATATCTCTATGGGTTATATATGTGTTGGATCTATCAAGGTTGGGTATGTTATTAGCCTTAAATCTATCCCAAAATATACATAATTATGAGTGGGTGGTGTCACAGCCTTGTCCAAAAATTAACAAAGAAGCACCTTGATAACTATTATAGCCTCCACCAAATAGAAATCAACTAAAAACTCCCAAAACTAATATTGTAGAGTATTGATATTATTTCCCGCCATCTAAAATGAATGATCAGTAATAAACACCACTCAAAATCCATGAACATTAGAAATCTATATTCTCATTATTATGTAATTAATAAAATCACCTATATAATAAAACTAATAAAATATATAGATAACACTGTGGGGTTGTATGTGAAATTGGATAAATTCACCAATCAAATGAGTATTTGCCTTTATTGGTCTATAATCATGGAACACAATAATAGAACAAATCCTAAACACATTCTACAATGATTGATAATAGGTCTACCAGAGGCCTCTCTATCAATAGTTTAAATATGCCTATAAATAAATATTTAATGAAAGTGAGAATATATTTATAATTGAAAGATATAGTTTCTATGTTATATGATAAAAATATAGTACCAAAAATAAACTCTAGTCCCTCCAATAATAGAACATATATATTATGGTTAATTCTATGAACAAAACCATTTCCTCACTACTGAAATCAGCCATGACCATTCTCGTGTTTGGATCTCTAGGGAGAAGAACTATTAGGGGATATACTCCACTAGCTACACCCTCCATCGGTAGTGTATATACATGATGAATAGGATAATATAATCTATTACATAACCCTATGGATGATGCAACATCCGTTGAATTTTTTGCAATTGTGGTTGAACTCTGGTTTTTTATTCAATCCACCCTAACCACCCAATGTAATTAGATAGTGAAATTAAAAATTTATATGACATTAACATAGAAATACCATAGACTTAGAGATCCGGAAATACACTTCATAATTTACTACCCAAAAAGATTGTGAATAATCCTTTCCTCAAAGGACCTGATGTGTCTATAAATATCTGATTCCTCACCGAAATCTATGTTCATAGAAAATCCCTAAATACCTACCTCTAGAGTAAATCCACACTATGAATCCATCCCACTAATCACATATTATTTCATATACACATAAATGTAAATTGGAATAATAAACAGATAGACTACATGACAAAAAATTAAAGGAAATATATGTTCAAGAAACAATAAATAAGACTCCACAGTTAGAATTATAATAATAGTGAAACACAACAGTTCCATGATAATAATAATAAGATCCCACATAATCAATATCTCATATAAAGGAAGCATAACTCCTTCCATAATATTCCACTTATCATCAATGACAAAAAATCTAAATGGAAGTCCTTTTAAAATTCATCCAATGAACATATCAACCTACTTACACTACCAAATGTATTTCATCCAAAACTAACACCACATCTCTCATATGGTATAGATAACTAACGAATCCCAATAATAATATTTGTCCTAAATTAATTTATAGGTTATCCCCTGATCATATATATAATATTCCATCTCCATATCTATGAATCACCCTTCATATTATTATAGACAATGAAATTGAAGGCATGTAATTTATTACACCACAACCCATCCACCTCAGTTGGATTGACCCTCCTAAGATGAATTGGATTCACCTATCAAATATATTATTACATAACAACAGAAATTAACTGAAGATTATATATGTATTCAAGTATAAATAATAGGTAAGAAAATATTAGTTTCATTAAATTTAAATGGATTTATTTTTTTACATTTATTTAAATTCATAATGTCGCCTTGTTTAATCACATTCTCACACAAGTATAATGAATTTGCCTCATTAATGTATATACCCCACAAGTAACATTACATATCATAGAACATTTATAAATCACAATTTCTTTGTATAGAATCACAGGGGGCTATAAAATCTAATGTTATATCATGTATCCAAAACAAGTATGATAATATAATCCCAACTAACATTGTTTCAATTATAACCTATGAAAGTCACATGTGTAACTAACCATAATAATTGTCATTTCTATAATCCAATGTAATCAAGAACACTATATCATGACTTAATCCCTCAACTTGTACCACATTTTTCCCAACATTAATGATATATATATTGACATTTTCCCCAAAGGAATCCACCGATAATCCCTCGGATGGTGACTAACATAGATGATATAAATCAAATAATGAGATTCATTAATTTCTTAATTTATTATGTAGACCATATATAAGATAAACCCCAATGATAAAAACCATGAAATAAATAATAAATGTCTATCATATCATAATTCATGTCAAGGAATACAATTAAATAAATAAATCAAGAAAAAAAAATTATATGTAAGAAAATCCTAAAGAAGGATCTATATAAAATCATCAACATCCAAGATAGTAATGTCAAATTTAGACTTAAAAATAAAAATGGAAAATTTGTGATTATTATATATATATATGAATGTATGGTAATAATTTCAGGTATAATGAGTAGGATAGTACCGAATTGATTATGTGGAAATGTGAGAAGATCAAACTAATGCCCAGTGATAAAACAGTAGACCTAATCATGAACATAAATTGGTCATCTAACCATCCAAACATCACAAATCCCAAAATTATAAAATACCATTTCTAATGTAGTAAAATAACATCACTAAAATATGTAGAAAAGGGATTACTACATCTGAATCCTCATGGATTTTTCTCTCCCATTCCCCAATATCAAATTTCATGTTTTAAGATCTCTTAAATATATACAACAATAATCTCAAATCATGGTGATTCATTCATATGTCAGTTTACATCCTTACATACCCCATCCTTACATGGGGCCCAATATCGAGTGTTGGAATGAGTCAATGTCCACATATACATATTTTATGCTCTATAAAAATCTAGATAACATGAATCTAATCAGAATCTAATAACTAATAAATGAGGTTATTATGGAAATCACAGACATAAAACTTGTTACCTTCTATTACATTGGATGTATCAGACCAGAAATAACATTTTATAATCAGTATACATCACAAAATTTCCATCATCAGTCATTAATTTTCACTTAATGGGTAAAACCTCTATCAAAAACTATGAAATGGAGACTAGGAAGAGGGAGAAAATAGCCATCATTTCTCATACTATCCTATATGTTGGAGGACACATACCTAAAAGATTATTATAGTAAATTATACTCAATTATGGTGGGTGTGTGTCGAAATAATAATAAATTACATGTATAGTAGATAAATGTAAATTTCAAATATACGGTTTCACATATAATAACACTCTTAATTATAACATCACTTCCAGCTAACCTCACAATATAATCTGCCAAATGTAGCTTCCCTAAATGAAATTCACCATGAAGAATTTATAGAAGAAATCCAATGATTACATATAATAAAATTTTCATTCTATAATTTATGATTAAAAATAATTTATCACACCTCAGGTTAAATTAATCAATTGAAAACTTCATTTGAACACATTATTTACAATTCAATTCATTAATAAATTATTAGAAAATTTTAATCATCTAATAATTATTCAGTTAAATACCATTTCATTTTAACTGACATCATCCAATAGTTATCAGTTATCTAAAACACCATTCATACAATATAACAACTTTTACATATCAGAACCACAATGACACATTAGACTCTATGGTCATCACGATAGCTCAATCATCTCACATTAATAACCATTATGTAAATACCAAAAAAATCCTTTATGTATCCCATGTTAAAAACCCCCATTAACACTAAATTAACCCATACACATAAAAATATTTTGTACACCATCATTATAAAACACATAAAAATTACAACACATAAAATTAATATATATTAATCTCGCCAAAAACGAATAGATATATATTTTTCCCCTATTATGTTCAATATGTTCAATGTAATAAATTATTTAATAAAATTTCATCATCACTTATATAGGTTATTTCAAAAAAAACATGAATTATAACACCAAACTGTATTATATACATATATATATTTATTACCTTTGAAGAATAGTGATTTAAAGAAAAAAAATCAAAAAGGGTTCATAATTACAACAGATATTCATAACACATAAGAATCTTTAATAATAATTATCCCGTTAAATTTAATGTCCAGGATATAAATTCATATTAAATGTAAAATAAATCATGTTACCCCATGTTAAATCATTACCATAATGTTTAATTTAATTTAATTTAATTTATCATTTTATTCAGTAAGCCATTATGGTCTACCGAATGGAAAACTCGAATTTTCTAATATCACATTTTCACTAACACATAGAGAGAAAAAACATATTCTACCTCATATAATGTCTTTTTAATAATTACAAAATACAAAAATATGATCATAAAATATCAGATCCATATTATGAATGTTTATCAACCAATAAAAAATCTTTACCCAATAAACACAAAATAAAACATCACATACATCATCAATATATCTATACCAGAACATCCATCGCATTAATAACCATGGATAATATTTAAAGAAGGGTGATGAAATTCACCACAAATTTTTGGATGTCAATATCCAAAAACTATTTTTCAAGACAAATGATAATGTGTTATTATACATCCCAAAACATATCATATGTTTCCTACGTGTGGGATGAGAATTTATATAAGGGATTTTTTAGTTTTTTAAGAAATAATACCATGTTTATTATTAAAAAATACACATTTCAAACCTCATAATCACATAATAGTGAATGTGGTTTTACCCCAAACCATGATTCAAATCATAGTGATATTATGAATCAGCATAGGCCTAACTAGCCTCATATATCCATGACATATATCCTCACCAGATCCTATATACGTCTAATAAGGCCATTAATATACCAATGAATGAATAATCAAACACCACAAAAATACTAGAGTCACAGAAATCAAAAAATTCATTATCTAAATGAGGTAATATAAAATGAATTTACAAAAGAGGCCTAAATTTAATAACACTATAATGATGCATTATGATATGGAGAATATCTCATAAGATCAACAGAACTTTCAAAACCAACCTCTATAGGTATCCACACCATAAATCATCCTGATAACATGTGTACACTAAAATTTATAGATCTACCAAAACAAAATATCCAAAGGACTCTATGGCTCGAGGCCTCCAAAATTCCCCAAAATTTTCCATTACACCGAAGACTACAACTCTATGTTATATAATCTTCCTCTTGATTATACCTTCAATGAATTTCATTTGTTTATATTTATGAAATCACCCTAGGCCTCCAAAACCCAATGATCACCACGTAATATACCCAGATGGTCTTACTATTAAAAAATTTATATGAAATTTTGAAACAAATAATGGTAATTCCACTCATCACAGTAATATAAAATTTAATTTATATGAGTATGGAGAATCCACATTCAATTGATTTTTTGTTGATATTAAACTAATTTTTTCCAAATAACTTCACTTTATTGTGGTGTTTATAAATATTTCTATGATGAAAAAAATGGGATCTAGTAATCCTTTTATATGTTTTATTATATAAGGATGTAACCCCTACTATTATACTAGAGTCTTGAATATTGTTTCATTTAAAAAAATTCTTTTCAATGTAATAATTATTTTTTAGAATTTAGAAATCTCAAATATTAAATGTTATTTAATATATAATTTCTTCTTATACATATCCATTTCTAAAGGCACTCCTAAAAACAATTTTAAATATGAAAAAAAATCTTATGTAATTTAAAAATTAGTTAAATTTATATAGAATCATGTCTTACAAGAAATGTAAAATATTATAATTTAATCGGTTTTTTTATTTTAACCCTTATAATAAAATACTATAATTATTCTAATAATGGGTTTCATTTTCCACATGATATTCCAAATTCCAAAAAAAATTTATCTAAATGTATGGTTGTTGGAAAACATCACTAATGACTAAACCTTGATATATTAAAAATGAATAACATCATCTGGTAAACAGGTTGTTTGTTTTGAATATCATATTTTTTATTTCTCCACTTTCAATATTTTAGGCCATATCCTATAGGTTGATATTCATTGTTCAGTTGATCAATGATTTGATCAAGTCTCCCCATTTTTAGATGATATTTATGTGTGTTGAGAACCCATTCAATGGTTATATTATTCTTTTCTTTTTATAATTGTGGGAAATAGTCCATTTCCATCATTAGTAGATAGATTTTAAAATAGAAAATATCTTTTATTCTTATATTGGTGTGAGTATAAAACCTTCCATGGTTTCATTAAGTGGATTGATTCTGACATCATTCTCTTTGTCACACTCATCCAGGTAGGGTATTGGATCTTGGAGAATGCCATTGGAGAACTTTTATTTACCATTGGGAATCTCTAATGTCCTCATAATGAATATATATTCAAATTTACATAATTTATTATCTAATACAGATGACTTAGGGGGTAGAAAAGTGCTAGATAATGGAAAGATAATAATTTTTGTTATTTCTTAGGGATGAAAATACTATAAAAAGGTAATGAATCTTTGAGGTACCCGTGTAAACATAGGAGTATGAATAGGATGTGAAACATACAAATTATTTTCAAAAATTATTTGTTAAAAGGGAAGAAAATTACCATTAACTTTATATAATTTACTCTTAATGACGGGAAGAGTACTATGAATCAAAATTATGATTTGTATAATAAGAAATCCATTACTAATAGATCAATATATAATGAAACAAATGTTAATAATCATACACAGTAATCTATTAAAGGACATAATAATGACATCGTTCCCCATGAGGTTATAATAAACTAGTATTTATCTCACTTATATGTGGCTTCCTCTAAACAAATTCCTATTAATACCCCTATTCAGGTGGACATCCTATTGTCAGTAAACATTGACATGAATCTAGATGGAAATATCCATGAAAATGAAATCATTTTTGAAAATACTAAGAGAGGATTGGAAATTTTAGTAGTGGACAGACAATTCATATTTTATTTTTTTATTAATTTTAAAAAAATTTAATAAATATTGTTTTGTTTGAATCATGTGTTGTGTGTATTGCAAAGATAACAACAAAATAAAATATATTCCAAAAGAAAAATATGGATGAATAATAGTGGGATAAATATACTCCTCCTCAAAACAATTTTGTGATTTTTAGAATGAAAATAAATTTTAATAAACCAAATGGATCCCTTAAGCTGGATTAATAGACCATCAAACCTAAAAGTGGGGTAACGATTCTTGACTATCACATCATTCAATATTTGATAGTATACAAAAAACCTCATACCATCATTGGCCTTTTAAGGGGTTATCTTGTCAAACAATGGGGATACACATGTCCAAATGAATACATTATTTATTAAATCATAAAAATGTATCATCGACTCCCATATCTCTATGGGTTATATATGTTTTGGATCTATCAAGGTTGGGTATGTTATTAGCCTTAAATCTATCCCAAAATATACATAATTATGAGTGGGTGGTGTCACAGCCTTGTCCAAAAAATCACAAAGAAGCACCTTGATAACTATTATAGCCTCCACCAAATAGAAATCAACTAAAAACACCCAAAAATAATATTGTAGAGTATTGATATTATTTCACCCCATCTAAAATGAATGATCAGTAATAAACACCACTCACAATCCATGAACATTAGAAATCTATATTCTCATTATTATGTAATTATTAACATCACCTATATAATAAAACCAATAAAAAATATAGATAACATTGTGGGGTTGTATGTCAAATTGGATAAATTCACCAATCAACTGAGTATTTTCCTTTATTGGTCTATAATCATGGAATACAATAATAGAACAAATCCTAAACACATTCTACAATGATAGATAATAGGTCCACCAGAGGCCTCTATATCAATAGTTTAGATATGCCTATAAATAAATATTTAATGAAAGTGAGAATATATTTATAATTGAAAGATATAGATTCTATGTTATATGATAAAAATATAGTACCACAAATAAACTCTAGTCCCTCCAATAATAGAACATATATATCATGGTTAATTCTATGAACAAAACCATTTCCTCACTACATAAATCCGTCATAACCATTCTCGTGTTTGGATCCCTAGGGAGAAGAACTATCATGGGGATATCCTCCACTAGCTACACCCTCCATCGGTAGTGTATATACATGATGACTAGGATAATATAATCTATTACAGAACCCTATGGCTGATGCAACATCCGTTGAATTTTTTGCAATTGTGGTTGAACTGTGGTTTTTTATTCAATCCACCCTAACCACCCAATGTAATTAGATAGTGACATTAAAAATTTCTATGACATTAACATATAAATACCATAGACATAGAGATCCGGAAATACACTTCATAATTTACTACCCAAAAAGAGTGTGAATAATCCTTTCCTCAAAGGACTTGATGTGTCTATAAATATTTGATTCCTCACCGAAATCTATGTTCATAGAAAATCCCTAAATACCTACCTCTAGAGTAAATCCACACTATGAATCCATCCCCCTAATCACATATTATTTCATATACACATAAATCTAAATTGGAAGCATAAACAGATAGACTACATGACAAAAAATTAAAGGAAATATATGTTCAAGAAAAAATAAATAAGACTCCTCAGTTAGAATTATAATAATAGTTGTAACACCCCAGGTAAATAAAGAATATGATATTTTCATATTTATCCATATTTGTGAATAAAATATTGATATGACTTTAAAGGGAACGCTATGCTTGATGGCATACCCAACACGCAACAACGAGTTTCTTGGGAATCTTACGTTGCACTCTAATAATAAAATAATATTATTTTAAATGGTAGTTAACATGTAGCCGTTGTAATGGCGGGAATGGATAGAAATAACTAAAATATTATTATATATGTTTTTAAATGTTTTTACATTTATCCAATAAAGGATAGAGGCTTAAAATACGGAAAGAATTCAATTTTAGGCGTATATGCCCTAGTTTTCACTAAAGGTTCACTTATCACCTTTTGATGTTGAACCATCATTAAATATAGTTTTGTTCACTCTTAAACATTCTTTTGGACCAAATAAAACTCTTATTAAGAATCGGGACATAAAAATTTACTTTGTGTAAATTTTTGGTATCTTTCCGATAAAGTTCATTTTTTTAATGAATAGTGTAAAATGTTGTATTTTAATTCAAAACCTCTTTTTAATCTAATTTATTTATATGATTAGATTATCTTTTGAATTGGTTTTAAATTGAAATTATAATATATTTTTACCATTAAATCCAATAGTGGTCGTTGGAATTAATTTCACTTTGAAATCAGACTTAAACCAGTGTCAATCTTTTGATACTTATTGTTTCATAAAAACACGCTATTTGATCTGACAGCGGGAATTAATTATTAAATTAATTAATGTGACTTATATGTTTTGAATTTTGTAAAATAGACTTCATTTTTGAATTCGTAATATCAAATATATCTTAGGGTGAATTTTTGGGATTTTTCTGAAAAACTTCAATTTTTGATGAATAGTGAAACCACTAAGTGGTACTTATAAAAACTGATTTTTCTGTTTAAATGAAATTTTGCCATCTTTGTGTTTTGAATTTCGAAAATCCGACATACATGGTTTTCATTAAGATGTAAAATGTGGTTCAATGGGATAAAAATAATTTTTTGGTGAATAGTAACTTATTAAGTTTTTAATCGCGATTAGAGGTAATTAGTGTAGTTTAAGGTAAAAATAATGTTTTAATAATTTGAAATGAACTTTACACGTGTCCTAACCTCATTGGATGTGTAATGGCCGACCAAGGCAAGCCATGAGACAACTTGGGGACCCCATGGAGCCACTTTGGTTGGGAAATGACATAAATAACTTTTTATTTAATGTAAAAGTAAAAAATGACACAAACATGATATGTTTTACTAAAACACTTCTTAAGTGGGGTTATACAAGTCAGAATTTTTATTATAAATAGTAATTGGAAAGATAAAAAGATTTCCTACATCATAGTAAAATTTATATAATTTTTAGACATTAAATAAATTAAATTATTTTTGACATCATAATGATGCAGCGATGACATTATTATCTGATGATTTAAATAAAATGAGAAGATAAAGTAAACTCTATGACCTACACATGTCCAAAACATATTGGATGGGTGGATTTAGAACCCTTATCACCTTATCCACGAATAATATCAATGTGGGACCTTTTCAAACCGAAACACATTTTCAAATAAAGTAATATTTCTTACTTTCCAAAAGTACCCCTCCTCTCCTCTTTTAAAAGGCCCCCACCTCTACCTCATTTCACACACTCCTCAAGCCTTTGGCTCGGCCAACCCCTGACCATTTACTCTCTCCACATTCCTCTCCTCATCCTAGAGTATTCCCTTTGGGCATAATCCTTTCAAAGGAAGTCTTTTGGCTCAAATCAAAAGGATTTACACTTTTAAAGGTAATTCATTCTCTCATGTTCATTTGTTTTAGTTTGCTTCTCCAGCCCCCTAAACTCTTTTTATTTACTTCTTTTGTAACAACACCAGTATCTTCAATATACTAGGATGTTTTTATAAGATTTATTCGAGCTACACTCTCACACAACTACATCAAATGGTTAAATAACATATGGTTTCCGTGGATGGCGAAATTCTGCCTCCCGAAATGATGATTGTTCAATACTCATTTAACACCTTAAAAGGTGGCCATTATGATGTCACTATTTTTATATATGATATATAATATGTTTATGTTTTACTTATGCTTCTGTATTTTTCATTTGTGTCTTACCTTTGTGGCTTCCATTATGGGTATACACGATATCTTCATTTTAGGAAGTGCGGACTACCGCCCCCTCAAAGTGATGTGATTCGTTAATGCCATATGTGGGACGTATAAAGGATGGATTTAATGTTATTATATATGATGTTATACTGGAATTATTATATACCTCTATATCATTATTATTTTTTTCCATTAAAGTATGAGATAGAAATAAAAGTAGCGTTCATGCGTACGTACGGCTTACCGTCTCCATGAACGGTGCATTTCATTTCTTATCCCCAAATGTAATGTTCTATTATAAGTACATGTATATAATGGATATATATGATGAATGATACATCTAAATGATGAATATAATTCTGTAATTAAAATATACATACCGCTCATTTATTTTTAATTCCATTAATATGAAAAAGAAATGAAAGTAGCGTTCATGCGTACGTACGGCTTACCGTCTCCATGAACGGTGCATTTCATTTCTTACCTCTAAATGAATATGTAATATTATAAATACATTTATATGCTGGATATATATGATATATATGATATCAAAATCAGTAATGTCATTCTGGATATAAAGAACCTTTGACCACACGAACAACATGTAATTGTAAGAAGTCCACTTTCGACTTAAGAACCAAATATCGACAAAACAAACATGATTAACTTAAATGATTAAATAATGTTTATAACATGGTAATAAGTGATATAAAAGGAATAATGAACTTGAAAAAGGTTCTTAAGGAAGTATAAATTTACTCAAGTTTATTATTCAGGAGATTAAAGAACGATCGAGTCAAGTCGGACCTGAGGTAAGGGATCTTACTCCTCTCTTTCTTTTTAAGTACACACTTTTATGTCATTCCTTTTAATGCTCATATTTCTTGTTATTGGGATGATCTTTTATATTACACTTACTGTAATTTTTATGTTCATGTGATTAGAGACCCTATTCTCTCTCATCAATCTATTTTGGAAGTTTTGAGTGGCGCCGTTAGGCTGCCGAACTTTCGTAAGAGATCTAACCTCTCTCTTTCTTTTTAAGTACTCTCCTTTATGTCACTTCTTTTAAGCTCATCTTTGTAATGTTGGGGGATGTTCTTTTATATTCCTCTTGCTGTAAATTATATTGTAATGTGATGAGATACCCTATTTGATCTCATCAATCCATATTTGGACGTTTTATTTGGCGTTGTTAGGCTGCCGAGTTTTCGTAAGGGATTTTTCATCTAACTTTTATTCCCATGAGATTTATGCTACATTTGCCACAAATTCCATTTAGTGGTGTATGTAATGCCCATTATTCTACTCTTTGTGTAATATACTTTCGTTTATGAGTATTTACATCAATGATCTATTGTCCTTCTTTCATGGGGTGTATGTTTTGAAAGATACCCAAGTCGGTAAGGGAACCTTTCACCCTCCTCTTTTTTAAAAGACTTATTTTGTTGGGTATTTTAATTTACATATTGTTATGTTGGGATATGTTCTAATATATCCTTATTGATGTAAATTTTATGTCCAAGTGATGAGATACACTTTTTATCTCTCATCAACTCATTTTGATGTGATGATGTTAGGCTGTCAAGGGAACCTTTTTAACCCAATTTCGATTTCTTTGGGTTCAACATGCAGTCATTGAATATGTCAACCATTGAATATGTGTGAATGAACTTTTATTGTTTTACACTTAATATCCACTTATATTGGGTGTATTTATATTTTTCACACATATTTTTGAGATTGATTTGTCCTTAATTTAAGGATACCTTCTTTATAAGGGATTTCATCACATTTGACATTTCTATTGAGGGTTCATTGTTTTTATGCACCAATTCACTCTTATATGGTGTATATAATATCCTTTGGAGTATTATATCATGAATCCATTTATTCTCATGATATTATAAAGTTCTGACTAAATGTTATTCCTCAATTATTGTATTCAAGTGTCTCTAATTTTGGTAAATCCCCTTTAACCAAAATATCGTTTTAAATGTTTTAATTATTTGTTCTTATTAATATCCATGTTTTCAAAATGGTTTTAAGTATTTATTTATATGGATATTAATGGTTTAAAATTTTAAGCTTCAAGGTGGTATGGGACACTTTGATTCAAAAATCTCTTTATTAAATGTTTTAAATGGTTTTGGAAATGGTTTCTTTTTGAATGGATTCATTATTTCAATATACTAAAATGTTATATTGTGATTGAAATGTGGAAATGTTATGTTTCCTTTATGCATGTTTTATGTGACACATTTATGTTATGGTTCTTGGGAATTGTTATAAAAACGGGTGGTTCCGTGATAAACTAAAGGCGGGTGAGCCCGATATAGCTCTCCAATGAATTGGGTAACGCGAAGGAGTGAAACATCAAGGTTTCTCCAAAGAGATTTAGGGAATATACTATGATGGGTATTCCAAACGTAACCAAGAGGGTTACTCCCTATGTAAGAATTTTATGAATGCCTCAAGTTACCATTATGTCTTATGTTTTCTATGATTTATTCAGGATTTTATATGCCTATGTTTTATGGGTAAAGTGTGATTTCATTCTAATGTATATATGAACTCATGTTTCCTTTCTATATTTTTATAACTTTTACTGAGCTTTTTATGCTCATCCCATGTTTTTGAAATGTTTTTCACTGGTCAAGGGAAAGGTACATGATGTGATGATAGTGTCAAGGATGTGTCAATAAAGAATCCGTGTTATATTTTAAATATGTTTCCGTTGATGGGAAGAATGAATACTGTCTTTTATGTAACCACTTTGTTTAAATGTGGAATGTAATGCAAGTTTCATTATCTAATTCTCTAAAACTCTAAACCTGAAAAGATCCTCAATGTGTAATATTGTAATAACTCAAGATTAAGTAAGGTTTAAGGCTGGGGCCTTATAGTTGGTATCAAAGGTCGGTTTAGATAACTTTATAGGTTAGGGTATTATTTAAGAATAAGTGACATTTCTATTTTTAGTGAATGGATGGATCTAGCAGGCACCAAAGAGACAACAGGTTTGAAGGAAACTGTGGTGGTTCTCTGATTAAGATACTTGATAAAATGGAGGATTCAATGAGGAAACTCATGGTTGTTCTAAACCAAATATCAAGGAGTCATGATCAACCACTTCAAACTTGGTATGATCTTTAATTCATCATGAAAGAGATGACCAATCCATGTGGAAGTTCAGGTAATAATTGTAGTGGTAACCATTAGAGTTTATATGATCCTTACTTTTGAGGTAATTATGGGTTATTATATGATATGCTGGAAAATGAAAGGCATGAGATAAACTTGAGGTTAAAATATGTTATGATCATTTTTGATGATTTTATCTCTTTTTGGGGAATGATTTAAGAATTATATAGTTTTGGAAAAAGGACAAAACGCAGACCGTGTGACAACCCGTCGTGTCGGACAAAGCTGCGGGAATCGAACCCACAACCAAAGTGCGACTGGTATATTTCATCTACCACTGGACTACGTGAAGTCCCTGGTTAGTTTGACCGATTCTTTTTAGTTATATGATTTTATGAATTAAGAGTAAGTTTATTTTGGGTTATTTATGAAAATGATTAACCTATCATGGAGGATATGTGATTAGGTTAATTACTTTTCAATACGAGACTTTAGGAGCGACTGATGTTGTTTGGAGATAAATGTTATGATTTAACTAGGAAGACTATGTGACTAAATCCTTCAAATGTTTGGGTTTCAATCTTAGTTTGGTTTACTTTGAAGGATTTTATGGACAAATTGTTTATCGGATGGTCCTCATTGAACTTTGGGTTTTGTTGGACAAATTTTGGAGATTAAGCATGGATTTTCTTTTTAATGGGTTATCCTTTTCTGGATTATCTGACCTTGTACTAACCTTTTGGGTTTTGGTTTTGGATAAAGCCTAAAGACATGGGATGTATATAGTTCTCTTTTGTGGATTAGGTGATTCTCTAGAAGTTGATTATAGTACTCTTAATGCGAACAAGTCTCCCTAAATACTCGTCTTTTGGAAAAAAAATGAGTTTGATTAAGGAATCTAGTAAAAGTTGAAAGTCAACCTGATAAGTGATTATGTTTCCTTATGAATAAATTCCTCAATAAAAAGTAACTTAAAACAAAAATGTTGTCTATTAACTTTTCCTACTGGGGAACTCAACATCGTTTAACCCATCACAAGTTTGTGAATTTATTTTTGTTAACTTTCTCCTAAACATGTTTTCTATCACTCTCCATCAGAACATGGCCCTATGTTTTCTCCTCCATTTCCATGTTTTCCTACATGGATTCCTGGTATGGGTTAACTCGGGTGACCTCTGTACTTATCTTTCTTTATTTTAAAGTGATTGTTTTACCGACTCTTGTTCCGATGTGGGACTTTCAAGGATGTTTCCAAGCGCAATTTTAAAATTGCGAGGACGCAATTACCAAAAGGGGGGGAGGATGTAACACCCCAGGTAAATAAATAATATGACATTTTCATATTTATCCATATTTGTGAATAAAATATTTATATGACTTTAAAGGGGATGCTATGCTCGATGGCGTACCCAACACGCAACAACGAGTTTCTTGGGAATCTTACATTGCACTCTAATAATAAAATAATATAATTTTAAATGGTAGTTAACATGTGGCCGTTGTAATGGCGGGAATGGATAGAAATAACTAAAATATTATTATATATGTTTTTAAATGTTTTTACATTTATCCAATAAAGGATAGAGGCTTAAAATACGGAAAGAATTCAATTTTAGGCGTATATGCCCTAGTTTTCACTAAAGGTTCACTTATCACCTTTTGATGTTGAACAATCATTAAATATAGTTTTGTTCACTCTTAAACATTCTTTTGGACCAAATAAAACTATTATTAAGAATCGGGACATCAAAATTTACTTTGTGTAAATTTTTGGTATCTTTCCGATAAAGTTCATTTTTTTAATGAATAGTGTAAAATGTTGTATTTTAATTCAAAACCTCTTTTTAATCTAATTTATTTATATGATTAGATTATCTTTTGAATTGGTTTTAAAGTGAAATTATAATATATTTTTACCATTAAATCCAATAGTGGTCCTTGGAATTAATTTCACTTTGAAATCAGACATAAACCAGTGTAAATCTTTTGATACTTATTGTTTCATAAAAACACGCTATTTGATCTGACAGCGGGAATTAATTATTAAATTAATTAATGTGACTTATATGTTTTGAATTTTGTAAAATAGACTTCATTTTTGAATTCGGAATATAAAATATATCTTTTGGTGAATTTTTGGGATTTTTCTGAAAAACTTCAATTTTTAATGAGTAGTGAAACCACTAAGTGGTACTTATAAAAACTGATTTTTCCGTTTAAATGAAATTTTTCCATCTTTGTGTTTTGAATTTCAAAAATCCGACATACATGGTTGTCATTAAGAAGTAAAATTTGGTTCAATGGGATAAAAATAATTTTTTGGTGAATAGTAACTTATTAAGTTTTTAATCGCGATTAGAGGTAATTAGTGTAGTATATGGTAAAAATAATGTTCTAATAATATTAAATGAACTTTAAACATGTTCTAACCTCATTGTATGTGTAATGGCCGACTAATAAAAGCCATGAGTCAACTTGGGGACCCCATGGAGCCACTTTGGTTGGGAAATGACATAAATAACTTTTTAGTTAATGTAAAAGTAAAAATGACACAAACATGATATGTTTTACTAAAACACTTCTTAAGTAGGGTTATACAAGTCAGAATTTTTATTATAAATAGTAATTGGAAAGATAAAAAGATTTCCTACATCATAGTAAAATTTTTATAATTTTTAGACATTAAATAAATTAAATTATTTATGACATAATAATGATGTAGCGATGACATCATTATCTGATGATTTAAATAAAATGAGAAGATAATGTACCCTCTATGACCTACACATGTCCAAAACTTATTGTATTGGTGGATTTCGAACCCTTATCACCTTATCCACGAATAATATCAATGTGGGACCTTTTAAAACCGAAAAACATTTTCAAATAAAGTAATATTTCTTACTTTCCAAAAGTACCCCTCCTCTCCTCTTATAAAAGGCCCCCACCTCTACCTCATTTCACACACTCCTCAAGCCTTTGGCTTGGCCAACCCCTGCCCATTTACTCTCTCCACATCCCACTCCTCATCCTAGAGGATTCCCTTTGGGCATAAGCCTTTCAAAGGAAGTCTTTAGTCTCAAATCAAAAGGAGTTACACTTTTAAAGGTAATTCATTCTCTCATGTTCATTTGTTTTATTTTGCTTCTCCAACCCCCTAAACTCTTTTTATTTACTTCTTTTGTAACAACACCAGTATCTTCAATATACTAGGATGTTGTTATAAGATTTATTCGAGCTACACTCTCACACAACTACATAAAATGGTTAAAGAACATACGGTTTCTGTGGATGGCGAAATTCTGCCTCCCGAAACGATGATTGTTCAATACTCATTTAACACCTTCAAAGGTGTCCATTATGATGTCACTATTTTTATATATGATATATAATATGTTTATGTTTTACTTATGCTTCTGTATTTTTCATTTCTGTCTTACCTTTATGGCTTCCATTATGGGTATACGCGATATCTTCATTTTAGGAAGTGCGGACTACCGCCCCCTCAAAGTGATGTGATTCGTTAATGCCATACGTGGGACGTATAAAGGATGTATTTAATGTTATTATATTTGATTTTATATTTGAATTATTATATACCTCTATATCATTATTATTTCTTTCCATTAAAGTATGAGATAGAAATGAAAGTAGCGTTCATGCGTTCGTACGGCTTACCGTCTCCATGAACGGTGCATTTCATTTCTTATCCCCAAATGTAATGTTCTATTATAAGTACATGTATATAATGGATATATATGATGAATGATACATCTAAATGATGAATATAATTCTGTAATTAAAATATACATACCTCTCATTTAGTTTTAATTCCATTAATATGACAAAGAAATGAAAGTAGCGTTCATGCGTACATACGGCTTACCGTCTCCATGAACGGTGCATTTCATTTCTTACCTCTAAATGATTATGTAATATTATAAATACATGTATATGATGGATATATATGATATATATGATATCCAAATCAGGAATTTCATTCTGGATATAAAAAACCTTTGACCACACGAACAACTTGTAATTGTAAGAAGTCCACTTTCGACTTAAGAACCAAATATCGACAAAACAAACATGATTAACTTAAATGATTAAATAATTTTTATAACATGGTAATAAGTGATATAAAAGGAATAATTAACTTGAAAAAGGTTCTTAAGGAATTATAAATTAACTCATGTTTATTATTCAGGAGATTAAAGAACGATCGAGTCAAGTCGGACCCGAGGTAAGGGATCTTACTCCTCTCTTTCTTTTTAAGTACGCACTTTTATGTCATTCCTTTTAATGCTCATGTTTCTTGTTATTGGGATGATATTTTATATTAAAATTACTGTAATTTTTATGTTCATGTGATGAGAGACCCTATTCTCTCTCATCAATCCATTTTGGAAGTTTTTAGTGGCGTCGTTAGGCTGCCGAACTTTCGTAAGAGATCTAACCTCTCTCTTTCTTTTTAAGTACTCTCCTTTATGTCACTTCTTTTAAGCTCCTATTTGTAAGGTTGGGGGATGTTATTTTATATTCCTCTTGATTTACATTTTATTTTAATGTGATGAGATGCCCTATTTGATCTCATCAATCCATATTCGGAAGTTTTATGTGGCGTCGTTAGGCTGCCGAGTTTTCGTAAGGGATTTTTCATCTCACTTTTATTCCCGTGAGATTTATGCTACATTTGCCACAAATTCCATTGAGTGGTGTATGTACTGCCCATTATTCTACTCTTTGTGTAATATACTTTCTTTTATGAGTATTTATATCAATGATCTATTTTCCTTCTTTCATGGGGTGTATGTTTTGAAAGATACCCAAGTCGGTAGGGGAACCTTTCACCCTCCTCTTTTTTAAAAGACTTCTTTTGTTGGGTCTTTTAATATACATATTGTTATGTTGGGATATGTTCTCATATATCCTTATTGATGTAAATTTTATGTCCATGTGATGAGATACACTTTTTATCTCTCATCAACTCATTTTTATGTGATGCCGTTAGGCTATCAAGGGAACCTTTTTAACCCAATTTCGATTTCTTTGGGTTCAACATGTAGTCATTGAATATGTCATCCATTGAATATGTGTGAATGAACTTTTATTGTTTTACACTTATTATCCACTTATATTGGGTGTATTTATATTTGTCACACATATTTTTGAGATTGATTTGTCCTTAATTTAAGGATACCTTCTTTATAAGGGATTTCATCACATTTGACATTTCTATTGAGGGTTCATTTTTGTTATGCACCAATTCACTCTTATATGGTGTATATACTGTCCTTTGGAGTATTATATCATGAATCCATTTATTCTCAGGATATTATAAAGTTTTGGCTAAATGTTATTCATCAATTATTGTATTCAAGTGTCTCTAATTTTGGTAAACCCCCTTTAACCAAAATATCGTTTTAAATGTTTTAATTATTTGTTCTTATTAATATCCATGTTTTCAAAATGGTTTTAAGGATTTATTTATATGGATATTAATGGTTTAAAATTTTAAGCTTCAAGGTAGTATGGGACACTTTGATTCAAAAATCTCTTTATTAAATGTTTTAAATGGTTTTGGAAATGGTTTCATTTTGAATGGATTAATTATTTCAATATACTAAAATGTTATATTGTGATTGAAATGTGGAAATGTTATGTTTCCTTTATGCATGTTTTATGTGACACATTTATGTTATGGTTCTTGGGCATTGTTATGAAAACGGGTGGTTCCGTGATAAACTAAGGGCGGGTGAGCCCGATATAGCTCTCCAATGCATTGGGTAACGCGAAGGAGTGAAACGTTAAGGTTTCTCCGAAGAGATTTAGGGAATATACTGTGATGGGTATTCCAAACGTAACCAAGAGGGTTACTCCCTAAGTAAGAATGTTATGAATTCCTCAATTTACCTTTATGTCTTATGTTTTCTATGATTTATTCATGATTTGATATGCCTATGTTCTATGGGTAAAGTGTGATTTCATTCTATTGTATATATGAACTCATGTTCCTTTCCATATTTTTATAACTCTTACTGAGCTTTTTATGCTCATTACAAGTTTTTGAAATGTTTTTCACAGGTCAAGGGAAAGGTACATGATGTGATGATAGTGTCAAGGATGTGTCAAGAAAGAATCCGTGGTATATTTTAAATATGTTTCCGTTGATGGGAAGAATGAATACTGTCTTTTATGTAACCACTTTGTTTAAATGCGGAATGTAATGCAAGTTTCATGATCTAATTCTCTAAAACTCTAAACCTGAAAAGATCCTCAATGTGTAATCTTGTAATAACTCCAGATTAAGTAAGGTTTAAGGCTGGGGCCTTATAATAGTGAAACACAACAGTTCCATGATAATAATACTAAGATCCCACATAATAAATATCTCATATAAAGGAAGCATAACTCCTTCCATAATATTCCATTTATCATCAATGACATAAAATCTAAATGGAAGTCCTTCTAAAATTCATCCAATGAACATATCAACCTACTTACACTACCAAAGGTATCTCATCCAAAACTAACACCACATCTCTCATATGGTATAGATAACTAACGAATCCGAATAATAATATTTGTCCTAAATTAATTTACAGGTTATCCCTTGATCATATATATAATATTCCATCTCCATATCTATGATTCACCCTTCATATTATTATAGACAATGAAATTGAAGGCATGTAATTTATTACACCACAACCCATCCACCTCAATTGGATTGACCCTCCTTAGATGAATTGGATTCACCTATCAAATATATTATTACATAACAATAGATATTAATAGACGATTATATATTTATTCAAGTATAAATAATAGGTAAGAAAATATCAGTTTCATTAAATTTAAATGGATTTATTTTTCTACATTTATTTAAATTCATAATGTCGACTTGTTTAATCACATTCTCACACAAATATAATGAATTTACCTAGTTAATGTATATACCCCACAAGTAACATTACATATCATAGAACATTCATAAATCACAATTTCTTTGTATAGAATCACAGGGGGCTATAAAATCTAATGTTATATCATGTCTCCATAACAAGTATGATAATATAATCCCAACTAACATTGTTTCAATTATAACCTATGAAAGTCACATGTATAACTAACCATAATAATTGTCATTTCTATAATCCAATATAATCAAGAACACTATATCATGACTTAATCCCTCAACTTGTACCACATTTGGCCCAACATTAATGATATATATATTGAAATTTTCCCCAAAGAAATCCACTGATAATCCCTTGGATGGTGACTAACATAGATGATATAAATCAAATAATGAGATTCATTAATTTTTTAATTTATTATATAGACCATATATAAGATAAAACCCAATGATAAAAACCATGAACTAAGTAATAAATGTCTATCATATCACAATTCATGTCAAGGAATACAATTAAATAAATAAATCAAGAAAAAAATTGTATGCAAGAAAATACTAAAGAAGAATCTATATAAAATCATCAACATCCAAGCTAGTAATGTCAAATTTAGACTTAAAAATACAAATGGAAAATTTGTGATTATTATATATATATATGAATGTATGGTAATAATTTCAGGTATAATGAGTAGGATAGTACCGAATTGATCATGTGGAAATGTGAGAAGAGCAAACTAATGCCCAGTGATAAAACAGTAGACCTAATCATGAACATAAATTGGTCATCTAACCATCCAAACATCACAAATCCCAAAATTATAAAATACCATTTCTAATGTAGTAAAATAACATCACTAAAATATGTAGAAAAGGGATTACTACATCAGAATCCTCATAGATTTTTCTCTCCCATTCCCCAATATCAAATTTCATGTTTTAAGATCTCTTAAATATATACAACAATAATCTCAAATCATGGTGATTCATTCATATGTCAGTTTACATCCTTACATACCCCATCCTTACATGGGGCCCAATATCGAGTGTTGGAATGAGTAAATATCCACATATACTTATTTTATGCTCTATAATAATCTAGATAACATGAATCTAATCAGAATCTAATAACTAATAAATGAGGTTATTATGGAAATCACAGACATAAAAATTGTTACCTTCTATTAAATTGGATGTATCAGACCAGAAATAACATTTTCTAATCAGTATACATCACAAAATTTCCATCTTCGGTCATTAATTTTCAATTAATGGGTAAAACCTCTATCAAAAACTATGAAATGGAGACTAGGAAGAGGGAGAAAATAGCCATCATTTTTCATACTATCCTATATGTTGGAGGAAACACACCTAAAAGATTATTATAGTAAATTATACTCAATTATGGTGGGTGTGTGTCGAAATAATAATAAATTACATGTATAGTAGATAAATATAAATATCAAATATAAGTTTTCACATATAATAACACTCTTAATGATAACATCACTTCCAGCTAACCTCATAATATAATCTGCCAAATGTAGCTTCCCTAAATGAAATTCACCATGAAGAAGTTATAGAAGAAATCCAATGATTACATATAATAAAATTTTCATTCCATAATTTATGATTACAAATAATTTATCACACCTCGGGTTAAATTAATCAATTGAAAACTTCATTTGAACACATTATTTACAATTCAATTCATTAATAAATTATTTGAAAATTTTAATCATCTAATAATTATTCAGTTAAATACCATTTCATTTTAACTAACATCATCCAATAGTTATCAATTATCTAAAACACCATTAATACAATATAACAACTTTTACATATCATAACCACAATGACACATTAGAATCTATGGTCATCACGATAGCTCAATCATCTCACATTAATAACCATTAAGTAAATACCAAAAAAAATCCTTCATGTATCCCATGTTAAAAACCCCCATGAACACTACATTAACCCATACACATAAAATTTTTTTGTCCACCATCATTATAAAACACATAAAAATTACAACACATAAAATTGATATATATTAATCTCACCAAAAACGAATAGATATATATTTTTACCCAACTATGTTCAATATGTTCAATGTAATAAATTATTTAATAAAATTCCATCATCACTTATATAGGTTATTTCAAAAAAACATGAATTATAACACCAAACTGTATTATATACATATATATGTAGTTTACCTTAAAAAATAGCGATTTAAAGAAAAAAAATCAAAAAGGGTTCATAATTACAACAGATATTCATAACACATAAGAACCTTTAATAATAATTATTCCGTTAAATATAATGTCCAAAATACAAATTCATATTAAAAGTAAAATAAATCATGTTACCCCATGTTAAATCATTACCATAATGTTTAATTTAATTTAATTTAATTTATCATTTTATTCAATAAGCCATTGTGGTCTACCGAATGGAAAACTCGAATTTTCTAATATCACATTTTCACTAACACATAGAGAGAAAAAAAATATTCTACCTCATATAATGTCTTTTTATTAATTACAAAATACAAAAATATGATCATAAAATATCATATCCATGTTATGAATGGTTATCAACCAATAAAAAATCATTACCTAATAAACACAAAATAAAACATCACATACATCATCAATATATCTATACCAGAACATCCATCGCATTAATAACCATGGATAATATTTAAAGAAGGGTGATGAAATTCACAAAAAAAATTTGATGTCAATATCCAAAAACTATTTTTCAAGACAAATGATAATGTGTTATTATATATCCCAAAACATAGCATATGTTTCCTACGTGTGGGATGAGAATTTATATAAGGCCTTTTTTAGTTGTTTAAGAAATAATACCATGTTTATTATTAAAAAATCCGCATTTCAAACCTCATAACCACATAATAGTGAATGTGGTTTTAAACCAAACCATGATTCAAATCATAGTGATATTATGAATCAAATTAGTCCTAACTAGCCTCATATATCCATGACATATATCCTCACCAGATCCTATATACGTCTAATAAGGCCATTAATAGACCAATGAATGAATAATCAAACACCACAAAAATACTAGAGTCACAGAAATAAAAAAAATCCATTATCTAAATGAGGTAATATAAAATGAATTTACAAAATAGGCCTAAATTTAATAACACTATAATGATGCATTATGATATGGAGAATATCTCATAAGATCAACAGAACTTTCAAAACCAACCTCTATAGGTCTCCACACCATAACTCATCCTGATAACATGTGTACACTAAAATTTATAGATCTACCAAAACAAAATATTTAAAGGACCCTATGGCTCGAGGCCTCCAAAATTCCCCAAAATTTTCCATTACACCGAAGACAAAAACTCTATGTTATCTAATCTTCCTCTTGATTATACCTTCAATGAATTGCATTTTCTTATATTTATGAAATCACCCTAGGCCTCCAGAACCCAATGATCACCATGTAATATACCCGGATGGTCTTACTATTAAAAAAATTATATGAAATTTTGAAACAAATAATGGTAATTCCACTCGTCACACTAATATAAAATTTAATTTATATGAGTATGGAGAATCCACATTCAATTGATTTTTTGTTGATATTAAACTAATTTTTTCCAAATAAGTTCACTTTATTGTGGTATTTATAAATATTTCAATGATGAAAAAATTGGGATCTAGTAATACTTTTATATGTTTTATTATATAAGGATGTAACCCCTACTATTATACTAGACTCTTGAATATTGTTTCATTTAAAAATATTCTTTTCAATGTAATAATTTTTTGTTTAGAATTTAGAAATCTCAAATATTAAATGTTATTTAATATATAATTTCTTCTTATACATATCCATTTCTAAAGGCACTCCTAAAAACAATTTTAATTATGAAAAAAATTCTTATGTAATTTAAAAATTAGTTGAATTTATATAGAATCATGTCTTACAAGAAATGTAAAATATTATAATTTAATCGGTTTTTTTATTTTAACCCTTATAATAAAATACTATAATTATTCTAATAATGGGTTTCATTTTCCACATTATATTCCAAATTACAAACTAATTTTATATAAATGTATGGTTGTTGGAAAACATCAATAATGACCAAACCTTGATATATTAAAAATGAATAACATCATCTGGTAAACAGGTTGTTTGTTTTGAATGTCATATTTTTTATTTCTCCACTTTCAATATTTTAGGCCATCTCCTATAGGTTGATATTCATTGTTCATTTGATCAATGATTTGATCAAGTATCCCCATTTTTAGATGATATTTATGTGTGTTGAGAACCCATTCAATGGTTTTATGATTCTTTTCTTTTTATAATTGTGGGAAATAGTCCATTTCCATCATCAGTAGATAGATTTTAAAATAGTAAATATCTTTTATTCTTATATTGGTGTGAGTATAAAACCTTCCATGGTTTCATTAAGTGGATTGATTCTGACATCATTCTCTTTGTCACACTCAGCCAAGTAGGGGATTGGATCTTGGAGAAAGCCATTGAATAACTCTTATTTACCATTGGGAATCTCTAATGTCCTCGTAATGAATATATATTCAAATTTACATAATTTATTATCTAATACAGATGACTTAGGGGGTAGAAAAATGTTAGAGAATGGAAAGATAATAATTTGGGTTATTTATTAGTGATGCAAATACTATAAAAAAGGTAATGAATCTTTGAGGGACCTGTGTAAACATAGGAGTATGAATAGGATGTGAAACATACAAATTATTTTCAAAAATTATTTGTTAAAAGGGAAGAAAATTAACATTAACTTAATATAATTTACTCTTAATAAAGGGAAGAGTACTATGAATCAAAATTATGATTTGTTTAATAAGAAATCCATTACTAATAGATCAATATATAATGAAACTAATGTTAATAATCATATACAGTAATCTATTAAAGGACATAATAATGACATCGTTCCCCACGAGGTTATAATAAACCAGTATTTATCTCACTTATATGTGGCTTCCTCTAAACAAATTCCTATTAATACCCCTATTCAGGTGGACATCATATTGTCAGTAAACATTGACATGAATCTAGATGGAAATATCCATGAAAATTAAATCATTTTTGACAATACTAAGAGAGGAGTGGAAATTTTAGTAGTGGACAGACAATTCACTCCCTTGTATAATCAAAAAATTATCATTATGTATTCTATAGAGAAGTCAATGGATGATAATTTATTAGTAAAAACATTAATGTAAGACCAAATATATATTAATGATACAGTTTTGATAGTTAGCACTATAGAACAAGATGTTTAAAATTATTCTAAGACCTGTATTCTTATTTATGGATATAATGACATGAAAATCGATATGGATGAATTAATTAAGATATAGAAAATAATGTCCCGTTTAATTAATGTGTTCATTTATAAGGATCCACAATGTAACTATTTTCCTATAAGTATGAATATAAAACATATACTATTTTTTAATACCTTTTTGTAATAATGGAATGGAAAATTAATTTCCATAGTAGTTTAAATTTGTTCTTTTATGGTTCTCCACTTTCCCTTAAAACAGTTTCTGTTGATAATTAGTAAAAATAAAATTATGAGTGACTTTCATCACCTAAGAGAGTATTTAAAATATTTTTGTTCACATGAGAAAGTAATCAATGGTGTTAATTATTATTCAATAAGTTAGATCTAATTTAATTTAGTTTATCAGCATCACAATAAATATTTTTTATAGGGAAATCCGAAAGAATTTCAATTTTTTAGGAAAAAAGTATGTTGTTACAAATATATATGATTATAAAAGTATAAGTTGTTAGTTCTAATTGAGTAAATTACGATTTTTCATTAAACTAAAAAAATTATATAAAAGATTTTAGAAAATTATTCTGATTCATTATAATTATCTACATATTAATTTCATGAATGTTCATTTTTTACTATTTCATAAAATTACATTTTTCTAATTTTTTGAAAGATTCTTATTTCTTTTATACAACATGATAATATTTATTATGTAATTGTAAGAAAAAAACTCATTTTCCACACATTGGATCATATTTTGAAACATTTTATATTGTATTCATAATGAACTCTTTTCATTAGAAAATACTAAACCATAAAACATTTGCTTAGTTTCATTCCATTATTTAAAATGAGTTTTATTTATGTCAAAAAAATAAAACTAAAATTTTTAATGTACTAAGAAATATTTTTAATTTAATAATAATATTATTAAATAAATTCATAAACATAATAAATAATATTATTCATTAATCAAATAGTTTAGTTACATATTTTAATAGAATGGTTTTCTGTTGTAGTTATTGTTACAAAAAAGTTATATTTATTTTTTTCCCAATAAAAATAATCTAAACTAATGGTTTTCATATTTCTCTCAATATTCAATCTATATAATGATAATAAGATTTATTTTCCACTTTAAAAAATTTGAGAATTATTAAATTACATGATTTCTTGTGATTAATGAGAAAAAAACCTAAGTAAATATTGTGTAGTAATCTTAGAATACATATATATTTTTTCACAAATAGCTATACATTTGTATTTTCTAACAGGTAACCTTTTCATTAACTATATTTTTCTATAATTATAGACATGAAAAAAAATATTCAATTCAATTTTGTTCTTCCTTTAATATAGAATAAAATCATAGACATTTGAATAATTGGACATAATTTTTTAAATATCCTTCATAATATTATTATTGGACAATCTAGATTTTTTTTGAAATATATTATTCATAATCCTCTAGTCCAAAATCCAATGATTATGCTAAATTAAAATTATCTTAGGATGGTATTTGTGGGTCATGTATAATAGATATCTACTAAAAATATGATCATATCAGTTATAATAAGATATATAGATATATTATAAACATGATTTATTATATTTATTACCTCCATGTTCATGGAGAAACCATTGTCTTCTAATTAACTAAAACAAAGGTGTTTTTTAATATTTCATAATTTTTATAATAAATTATAAATTAAATCTCCCCATGAATAGATTCATGAATTATACCTATGATCCATCTATGATTTTTTAAACCAAAAAAACATTTCCCCTTCAACTTTTTTTTAAATCCTGACATTTAGACATATATTTTATGAAATGTCATAAATAACCCTAATACATGAATAATCTGATTTGGTCACTAGTATCAAAAACATTATCCTAAAAATCTGTAACTAAATTTATGATCCCCAAAATATAAAAAATCAATAAAAATAGATAATAAATCATTATGCACCAACATCTACATAAACATTTATGTTGAAGAGAATCTATTTAATTAAAATGCATCACACTGTTTTACTAATAGATTATGAAGACCATAAAGAGATTATATTTTTCTGGTTTCCCTCATTTAATAAATATTGAAAAATGAAGGAAATTTCAGAACATGATGATATTAATAATATGTGACCCTATATTAGTGGAATATATTAATTTAAATTATAACATAATAGTTTTATACTTTTAGTATTCTATCTATTTTAGGGATCACATCGTTATGTTATAAAACAAATTCATTAGGTATTACATTTTTTAATTTTATTTAATAAAATATTCCAATTTTCAAAAATATTTTAATGAAAACTTATTTACCATTAATATAATATTTTAATTTATAAATATTGTCATTTTTTTAGAAATATATTCTTATGAATGTATCTATTTCATTGTTAAATTTTTATGTTATATGTAGGTTGATAACATATTCATTATTTTATTCCGTAAACAGTTAATCATCAATCTAATCATCTACCAAATCATTATTATTTAATGAATCTATAGATAATGATTCAATACAAATATATATAAAACATGCTTCATTTATTTAAGAGGTTCCGGAATGGAATGTTGGAATTTATTTATTGTCATCACTTTCCAATCTACATACAGAAAATGATTCTTCACATCGCCATCTTTTGGTAATAAATACACATTAATTAACACTATCGTATTTCCTTAATATAATAGAATCAATTACCATTCTATTATTTCTAGAATACTGAGTTTTATATGTATACGATTCATATAATTATTGGTCACACCGTTTTTTATTTTATATCATCTCTCCCTTAAGATATTTCATATTTTTTTTCATATTCTCTATTGAGATTTTACCTATTAATATTCATTTAAATCATTTTTCTCATCATTTTTGTGATTATGAAAATTCATCAATATTGAGATAAGAATCACTATCCAATAAATGAATAGAAAATTTAATACAATGAGTTTTTTGTTGTGTTAGTGGAATTAAGATAAAAAAATTATTTTTTTATTCATTTTCTTCCACTCTATATACAAATTTACTAATCCCTTAAGGATTTGATATGATTATAAAATTTTATAACTGCATAAAATTATAGTGTCTCCAATATTATTCTATTAGATTCATTTTATTTTAGGAAAATATTATTAATATTATCAATAATCTATTATTTCATATTATCATATTTAACAAGTGATTTTATATGTTTTCCAATAGTTATGAAACTTATATATATCCAATAAAATTTCTCTTTGAGTATAAAATGAATTTCATAGTAAATAAATTACAATATTTATCTTCTAAATTTCTATAATATTAATTTTTCAAATATTTATAATTATTATATAATATCAAATACAAATTTTAGAATTATTTGATGAATCTTTATTTGAGATATTTCTAATTATAGAATAGAAGTGTGTGTAAGAAATATTGTAAATCAATATATTATTTTATTTCATATAATGATTAATTTTAGAATAATATTATCTAAAAAAGTATATTCATTCAGGACCATAAAATAATTATCATCCGTAGTGATGATTACATATGTAACCATTATAATTTTATATAAATCATGGCTATCACCAATAAATATAATATCTGAATTTTGATTGAGAAACTCTGAAGTTTCTACAAGATTATTAGTTTTCATATTTAACTTTTCTCTATTTATACATCAATAAATGAAAGATATAAAGAAATTATTGGTTTCCAAATGTTTTCTATAAATGAAAAAATCAATAGGGAATGAATTGATGCATTGAAAATACTATAATAAATTCTCTCAGAGAAAGGGTTATTTCATAAGGTAAAAATAGAAGTTAATATAAAATATTTAAAATAAAAATAATAATGGAGGTTTAATATGGTTGTTGAGTTTTTAATAATGAATAAAAATATATGGGTAGTCAACATTGAATAGTATATAATAAAAATAGTTAATGTAATACTATGTAAATATCAAAAATAGAAGAAATGAAATATATTTTTGATGTACAATTTTAAAACACCATGAAATAATATTAGAACCACCGACACACACAGAAACATGTTTATATATATATGTTTATATTCATATACATCTAATCTCTTTATAATAAAAAATTATCAATATTTTTAAATCATAAACTAGAAGTCACAATTTCCATCATTGAAGAACTTCAAAAAAATCAGAAGTACAAGCTATTGTTAGAGAGGTTCAATATTTTATATTATATGGAAGAATTTATTTTAAAGTATTTCAGTAGTCATAAAATATTAAAATGAATAAAATAATTAATATAATTTTCAGATACATTTTAGAATACTCTCGCAAAAAAAAATAACAAAAACTATATTAAAAAAATAGAATAAACAAATACTAACACCCTTTGATGGTTAGCATAATAAACAGTAAACAGGGTCATTTTGCATTTATTATCCAATCACGGTCTTTTATTATTGAATTTCAATGTTCTAATAATCCATATAATTTTATTCTTGTTAGTTCTTATTTTAATCGTTTCTGATGTCATATCTAAAATTTATTCCCATTGTTGTTGTTCTGGTGTCGATTTATAGGGTTTTTTTCAATAAACATAGTTAAAAATTTCTTCTATTCAAAATGAAAAGATACATCATATATAAATGCCCAAAAAATACAAAACATAAAAAAACATGAAGTAAAAAATAAATAATACGGACATAATAATAATATTATTAAAAAAAATTGTTCAGGATATGTCATTTTATGAAACCACCCAACACTGAAAAGTAATAAGGTTACTACATAAATGAATCTAGTGAATTAATTATCGTAACATGGAATTTTTCTGTATCTCATGATATTATGAACTACCTATATCAAGAGAGAATTAATTGTAAAGAAGAGCATAAAATAATATGGTATCATAGCTATATGTCAACCAATTGTTAGTATCACCATGTAATAATAAAATGAAACACATGATAGTCAAACATCGATTTTCAGTATAATGAACAAAAACATTGGTTGATCGTTTACATGTATTATCCCAAGAACAAAATAATATAGATGGTTCCCTATTATGGACTTGAAGAGTGCCTAAAATTTTCTACATATATATAAATATATATCGCTTATCTCAACCACAAATGATATGAGTTTTCTCATATATTATATCCCAATATGTAAATCTTGTTAATATACTAAGGTAAATATTCAGTGTGAGTACCAAACAATTAAAGACAACTGAAATGGGAAGAAAAAATAAATATAATTTTATATATGTGTTCACCTAATAATGAATATATTATCAATACTCTATAATATAAAAAAATTTATTCATCTTACAATAACCATTAATTCATGAACTAAAATCTTACTATAATTATGCATTTCGTATAGATGTGGTAATTCTATACTATAGAAATACAATTATAAATCACAATGCTAAATTATTATGTTATCCAAAATTCGATGAATAGGGTTATCATCTAAATAATTGAATATTCTTACCATTACTGGTCACATAAGAATGGGTGAAACATATCATAAAAAACAACTCCAAAGATTAATCTAATAATTTAAATGAGAGGGAACATGAATCTACACCACGTGGAATGCTTAATATATCTATCATATTATTTAGGTAAATAAAATAGTGTAAATTGTTATCAAATATTTATTTCCATCTATAGAGAATAGTGGAATGAGAAATAAAATAATTAGTATAGGTTGTCATACAAAACCCATCACGAATACAAAATAATTTTAGTTAACCAATGTATATCATCAATCCCCTAGAAAGGTATTCAAGACCCAACTGTTTTTTAAACCATAATACATATGTATCATAAAAACTAATGATGTTTCATTGATAATAATACCGTATAAAATCCCCCATTCGATCAATATTATTATCATATCATCTAACCACCAAAGAAATATTCCATCTCATTTTCTAAATCTCATTTCACCTTCCAAAAAAATTGCTAATAAAGTGGCCCATAGGGACCTATTTAAATACATATTAAAAATAACTACCCATTAATAAATAATAAAAATATAAATCTACATTTGCATTACAAAATTGACCACTAATCTTATATTCTGATTTTTCATAGAGGATAGCCCCAAATATAAAACCCTTCGTAAATTCACATGCAGGTTTCCACAGGGTTGATCACTCTAAAACAATTTTCTATGGGTGGTTACCAAATAATATAGACTAAATAACATTAATAAATCTCTAATAAGTCTTATTAATAACACATAGACTGATTACCAACAATTAATAATATTCATTAACACCCTTATAAAAAATGGTGATATCCAATTCTGATAATACTCGTGGATAAATATCCATAAATGTTGATTCTTAATCTGAGTTCAATCCATCTACAAAAATAAATCTGAAATAAAATATATAATCTTTTAATTGTAATGTATAATTACTTATAAATGATGAAAAATAGATTTTAGTGCTTAAATATAGCTATTCATCTCAATAGATAATGAATTCACTTGATTTTAATCAATTATATCCTAATTCATATTTTTTGGAGTTCAATGATGTAGTTGTGGATATTTTTATGGGTGATTAGGTAATTATTATGACATCTAATGGATTAGAAGGTAATTAAGTTAGAATTTTGATAAAATAGTAAACTTCCATGTGAGTAATTCTAACTCGTAAACAACCGGGTATTACCTGTTCTTGAACCAGCCTCCAAGACGATATATGGACACCTTGAATAAGTACATTGGACTAGTTCTGGGCCTCAATGGGGGTTGTGTTTCCCTATACTGAAAATAGAAATCCTATAATCATGTACTAGGAAGATAGTGGAAGCTTCAAATATATTTCAATATAATGGTTCCATTAGCCCAACTCTTCATCCACCACTAACTCCAAAATAATAATATACTCTTATAAAATAAACCATTATATTTTAGAAAGACTATAATTAAACTAATTTATAATTGAACTAAAAATATGTTGACCATACTATTTTAAATTTAATTGGATATATATTAGGTATATTAAAGATATAATTTATATATTTCAATTATTATTTTTATTTTATCCCTCTCACACATGTGTATAAATAATTCCTTTATAGGATCATACAACATTCGTCATTAAATTTATTTCAATATTACTTAATAAGATAAAAATTATGTTTCAACATGTGTTTTTCACCTCCTATAGGCTAATACATAGTGTAGTAATACTGGGGTTGACATCTCTAATGGGAATCAATTTTCAAAAAATATGTTTATGGATTCAGAACTAATGTTTGAATGAAAATAATAATTTACCATCATGTTTACCCCATTGTGACATTTTAATAAACCCTATGCTTGAAATATTTTCAACATTTATCCCATATAAAAACCATTAGAAAGATTAAACATTTTTATTCCAAATATATTATAAATAAATTTAAAATTTTTATAACGAAAGAATAATGAAATTAATTTTAAAAAAATTTATTAAATAAAAATATATTCTCTCATTTATTCATAAATGAGCCACATTAATTTTATGAAAAACTATTAACATTTAATTAGTTTTTCAAAAAAAATATAAAACTACTTCTCTTGTATCAATTAAAATATTTTTATTAATGATATAAATGTAAATATGTTCATTAACATTAAATATAATAAGAAAAACATATTTTGATATTTTTGTAATAATTTTATTATAGTATAATGTCTTGAAATATATCATTTTTTAGCTATAATTGAAAAAATTTATACATTAATGAGATAATAAATATGTCTCAAAATAATTTCAAAATAGAAAAACCATTATGATTTAATTCAATAAGGAATATTAATTTGGCTTCATTATCCTCTTTATCTCGTATCCCATAAAAGAAAAATCAATTCATGATTAAATAATTATATACCATCAATGTATTTACTTGTATGAGTGTTTTTAATTGAGAATAAAATAATAATTTTGAATATAGGAATCCAAACCAATGTATCCAAAAAAGATGAGTGAAATTAAAACACGTTAAAGTGAATGCACAAATTTTTTTACAGATAATGCTCCAACAAAGATTTAGACTCCCAAAAATATTACAATCCAAATTCACAATGATTTATATTCCATAATCAATATAACACACTAATTTTTAAAATTCCAATTTCAAAATGACCATATAGTATTGAACACGTAGTGATCTTATTATCTCTTATATAAAATAATAAAACCTCACAGATAATCACAAAATATAATTAAAAAATATTTTATGAAAAATATAATCCCCAAAAATCACATCATTTGGTGTTATTAACGAACGCATATAACCATTTCATTCCACCCTAGTTGGGATACGATAAGTCCTAAGGCTCATTCTCGATCACCCTATGATGAATAATTAGAATAAAATAATAACCAAATGGTGAAATTTTTCTAATTGTATTTCAATAAAAAAAACCGTACACACGTATCAAGAATTTAGTGTTAAGAAATTATATGGGTTACTCTCACACCACTCAAGTAAACTCTTGTGAATCAATAACATAACAAACTAGGAAAAACAGAAACATTTTGTAAAGTATCTCAAATTAAAATTTCCAAGGAGAATAATTATATGATATAATAAAGTCATAAAATAAGAATAATAATATATATAAGAAACTAATAAGGTCGATGATAATGGTCTCACAATGTCTTAAAACCCCTCGATGACACATAAGAAACTCCATCAAACCTATGTTTACATCCACCAACAGAATTAATATATAAAATAGAATATCAATGAATCATGTCTCACCTAGAATACATCACATGGAGAGCTAATAAAAAAAACAAAGGATATATACACATAAATTCACATATGAAGTGTGTGATAGGTACTATCCTAGTAGGATATCACCAACGATTTTATGAAATATATTAATAATTTTTTTACTTAATGATAGATTTAAAAAAACAAATAGATTTTAGTATTTTTTGAGGAAAACAAGTAACATTATCATCATCTATTTTTTCCTTCTTAAAGTAAGCATAATTTAATTTTTATGAAACTAAAACCTTATTTTAATCTGAATTCAAAAACATTACGTAAAAATGAATAATATTAGTACTCTGTTTACCATGTATATAAATTAGAAAATGTTAGATTATTTTTTATATTATTTTTTCTAAAACCATTGATAAATAGATTACAATTGTAGAGACCCGTATCCTGACTTACATGGACATTACATTACATTTGCGGAATACTTAGTACATAACAAAAACACACACACAAGGATCGTAATAGTTTAGTGTCTTTGGAAACTCGGAACGTAATCTTCTAATCGTGGTGAAAGATCTTCAACATCTCCTATAATGATCTTCCTTTTTTTTTACCTAAAACCTTTCTTTATATCATGGGGAAAAGAAAACATAAAAGGGTGAGCTCAAATGCTCAGCAAGGGCAAATAAAGGAAATAAAAATCATATCATATCTTTTTAAAAATCAAAACCTGCAAAAGAGATCATAATATCTTATCATGGAATAAATCATAGAAGTGAAAATGAGATCCCCATAATCATAACATGAAACTTGAAACTTTGTGGCATGCACACATAATCATGGAAAATCATTTCTTGTTAGTAATGACTCATTGCCAAGACTATCTTAGTGGACAAAGTCCCTTTCTGAACCGAGTTCACTCCTCGTTTCAGTCCTGTATCACTGAACCGAAATAACCTTCCGTTCCAGCCATGTCTATCTCATGAGATATAAAATCTTTACCCAATGCATTGGAGGGAGATATAGGTCCCACCCATCTTATAATGAATCCTTTCTTATGTGTGCCACATAATCATAAAACATACATCATCGCATAACACATATAACAAAAATGGGATTCTTGAAACATCATGACATCATAAATCAATTCATATATGATAAAGGAATTCATAAACATAATTCCATCACAACTTAGTCAAACCAATGTAAAAATATGGATAGAAACAGAACCCTTTATTATCTTAGATGGAAAATAATTTTGATAAAACACTTGAATTGAATTCTTGAGGAAAATATCCTTTCTTCTTCAAAAAAACATTTTTCCTTTCATAACATGTCATACGACTTTAAAATAAAAGAAGTTGATTAAAAATGAACTTGAAAACTTGTAAAGGAATCTTCTTGGAAATAATGTTTTAAAAATCCATACATGCCGTATAAGTTAAAAAAAACATTCTTCGTACTTTTGTCGGAAAAGTCAAAAAGTACCTCGTACGAAAAACGACAAAAGATTCCTTTCATATCCTTTACTAAAAACTCATTGAAGGGTAAAATTGGATTTAAACAATTTTAGGTGGATGGAAATAATATTACATATTGAGAAAACATGTATGTGGATGATAAAATACACTCCAGTAAATACTTACGAATAAACAATCTCGGATAAAAATGAGATTGTGATATTTCCCTTACCTTAGGTCCGACTTGCTTTGTACGTGTCCGAACCTCCTGTATAATGATTTACATAATGTTATTGACTTATTACAGAATCATATTCATTGTTATGATATCATATATGGTTCTCTTATGGCTTTATATTACCCGGTCTTTTGTAAATTCATGTTAAAGTAGCATTTTGGGTAAAATCGTCTTATTTGTCGTTCGTCTTTTTAACTTGTAATTGTTAATATGATTACTTGGATCATGATCACTTATATCCAGAATGTAAAACATGATTTATATATAATATATATTCAGAATATACATATATATATAATATATTGATAATGGAATGAAATACACCGTTCATGGAGACGGTAGTCCGTACGTACGCATGAACGCTGTTTCCGTTTCCTTATTGAATTGAATGGAATTAGATGACATACATATAAATATACATAAATCCAGTATCATTATTATGTCATATATTTCATTAGTACTTATTATATATACTTTATAATCATTCATGAATGGATAATCATTGAGAATGAATCTCATCGCGTCGTGGAGACGGTAGTCCGTACGTACGCACGAGCGATGATATCGTTCCCATGGTCGTGGAATTGTGTTGAAGTGTTTGTATACTATTTATGTATCAATATCACTTTATAATAATCATATATAGTTACTCATTACACCATTATACCCATCCAATTAAGGTGGTGGCGGAAAATAGATTACACCACGGCGTGGAGACGGTATTCCGTACGTACGCACGCGCGGTGATTTCTTTTTCCGTAGGATGGATAGATGGTGAAATAGGGTTGTTTCATACTTATAATAACGTATCAGTATATGAGTGATACTGATGTTATTACTTCATAATGAAACAACCTAATAAGAAGAAGTGGAAGAAGAAATAAAGATGAAAGAATTGGTAACGGTAATTACCTCTTCTTTGAAGCGCCTCTTTGAGACCTCCTCTTAGGGCACTAAAATTGGTCTTTGAGGAAGACCAGAACCTCTAGGATGTTGCTAGGGAAGTGGAGAGGTGAAAATGGCAGGGTTTGGCCGAGCTGGAATGCTCAAATTGGTGTGAGGAGGAAGGGGGAGGAGGTTCCCTTTTATAAGGGAGGAGAGGGGCACCTTAGGAATTCTTAAAAATATTAATTTATAATAAATCTAACCCCACTTAAAAACCTCCAAAAATCACTCATATTAGAAGCTTAGATGAGATAGGGTTGTAATCTCATCAACCAATCAAATTTAGACATGTTTAGATCTTATTTTAAACCGTATCAATTTGATTTAACTCTAAGTTAAATAATTTAACTTTTACCGTGTCTTTTTGTTTTCTTTCACTATATGGTTAATACACTTACTATAACATGCCAAACGAACCCCAAATTGTTTATTATTAATATATATATCCTTATCTAAGTCATTTGGCCGAACCATAGATTTTTAGGAATAAAATAACAATTAATAATATAATATTTGATTTAAAAACTATTTTGTGTCAATTTTGACACTATTTGATATATGATTTTTGTGAAAGTCATAACAGAATTAAATTTTCGAACCAAGTTGATTAAATCAACATTAATATATCATAGTAACCTAGAAAATTAGTGGAATTCATAAAAAATCTCAAATTAAATTTATTTGGGTGTTTATAACATCAATTATGTCAATATTTCATTAATAAGATAATTACTGCATCATCGTTGTGTCATACATAAATTAAATTATTTAATGTCTAAAAATTATAAATAAAATCCCATTATGTAGAAAATCGTTTTAGCTTTCCAATGAATATTTATAGTCGAATTTATCTTATGTATAACCCCATATTAAAAATGATTTACTTATTAAACTTTGATTTTAACTATTTTAACCCTTCTTTAAATAAATTAATAATAAATGTCTTAATCTAATCCAAGTGGGCCTAAATGGTCATATTTTATTCCTAAGTTTGTTTTTGGTCGAATTACACTTGTCCAGTAGAATTAGGACATGTGTTAGGGTAATAGTAATATCATATTTACCCTTAGTTACCCTATTTACTATTAACCGCGGTAAAAAAAAGTAAAAAGTTACTATTCACCAAAAAATTATTTTCATCTTATTGAACCACATTTTAGTCCTTGATATTAACCGTGTCTCTCGGATTTTCGAAATTCCATTTACAGAAGCGGCAAAATTAAGTTTTATGAAAAATTCAGTTTTTTTAACTACCACTTAGTAGTTTCACTCTTCATCAAAAATTGATGTTTTTCAGAACAATGCCAAAATTTCATTCTAAGCTATATTTCATATTCCGAATTAAAAAATGAAATCTATTTTACCAAATTCATAACATAGAAGTTGCATTAATTAATTTTATAATTAAATCCTGCTGTTAAAATAAATAGCGTGTTTTTAGGAAACAATATATATCAAAAGATTGACACTTGATTATGTCTAGTTTAAATGTGAAATTACAACCAATGACCAACATTGTATTAAATTGTAAAAATATATTCTAAATATACTTTAAAACCACTCAAATTAATAATTTATCACTATTAATTATTTCGATTAAAAAAGTTGTTTTTAATTATAATTTAGTAATTTTCACTATTCATCAGAATATGAAAGTTATCCGAAAAGTACCAAAATTTCACCTTAGGCTAAATTCGATACTCCGAATCCAAGAATGAAGTTCATTTTGAAAAATAAGATTTACAGAATTTTAAAAAGTGGTTATTACTATTCATAACGGCTAGTTTTAATAATATTTTAATAGCACATCGTTGTTTAGTGAAACTCGGTATTGCGTATTACACACGCTATCGAGGAAGGTCGCGATTGCGTGTAATGCAAGGCAAGACAAGGATGCGTATTGTGCAAGCTCCTTTTGGTGTAGCGTACAACACAAGACATTAATAAAATTAAAAAGAATATTTTTTTATAAAATCTTGGGCTGTTACATTCTACCCCCCTTAAAATGAATTTCGCCCTCGAAATTCGTCGGGGTTATAAATGGTTTACTATTCGAAAGTTTCTTTAATAGAAACCCACATCGTAAAAAGGAATATCAAAACCAATCTTTAAAAACAAAAGTATGAAACGTAATGGTTACCCAAATAAACTAATCATTGGGTTTCCACATAGGTGAAAATATGGATATGGAAGAGAAATCTAACCATCATGTTCTGATGGAGAGTGGTAGAGAACATGGCTATGGAAAAGCCAGTAATCACAAATCCATAGATTTGTGATGATATAAGTTACCATCTGATTCATCAGGTATAAGATCACTAGGACAACATTTTTGGTTTTCAAGATCATTTCCCCTAAAGTTGAAAATTTGAATTTTAATAAATACTTACTTTATTTTGGAACAATCTCACTGTTGTTCGTGCCTTGAACAATTTCCACTTCATCTCTTAAATAAATGAAGTTGAATTTGTTATTCGTGAAGTGTTAGCAGATCATGTGATAGAATGACGGGTCATTCCATCTGTCTCAAACAAAAGGTTAGCAAAAATTATATGCATAAATCGATCTATAGTGAGATTAATCATATATGGTTCCTAAAATGGACTTATACTTCATATATCATACTGCTTAATATAATAAAACTAGTTTCTACTAAACAGGGACTTCCTGTAGGCCAGTGGTAGGCGATAAAGGCCAGTCGCACTTCGGTTGTGGGTTCGATTCCCACAGCCTTGTCCGAAGCGATGGGCTGTCGCCCGTCCTGTAGGTTGTCCTTTTTCCAAAACTATATTACTATAACATCCCATCAATAATATCGAGAAAACTTCTATCCTTAAACAATACTAACTTATCTCCAACATAATCCATTCCAATCTTTAGGCTTATCCATAATACTGCAGTCCACTCTCATAACATAGTGAAAATGATTACCAGAGATTTAATACCATCGTTGATCCCCATATATCATAAGATATATTTTGTTGGTCACATTCCAAACATTCAAAGTCCTTAATCATGTATTCTCTTGAATACCTTAGTGAAAACATGAATGCAGTTAAAAGTTAACACTTTCCACATACCAAAATCCTCAAAATTCTATATACTCAAACCATGATATCACTTAGTCCTTATATCAATCATGAGCTCATGAATACTGTTATACATTTCATTTTCTCGTTTTCCCTTCATTATGCGCATAATATCTCAATTACTTTGAATACCACATTAGACAGATACATAAATATTCCAATACCACATGATACAACATTATTTTGGAATCCCATTACATAAACACTTAATCATTCCACCACATCATTGTCATATTCAACATTGCCAATAGAGATCGCATGTGACTTCCCTTTGTCCTTTGCCTTAAGTGGTTGCTCATGTTGATCGTCACTAACCCTTGGATTAGGGCATTTATTGGCATAATGTCCCATATCCTTGCACTTGAAACACTGAAGTGTTGGTGGTGCGTTCTCTGCAGTGTTTGCTTTGTTCACATCATTAGAAACCCTTTTTCCATTACTTCGACACTCAGCTACTCGATGACCTTCTTTTCCACACTTAAAACATTTTCTAGTCCCTTTAAGACAATCTCCACCGTGCTTCTTTCCACACTTTGTGCATAAGGAAACATTCATCTTCTTTTCACCATTATTTTGAGATTTCTCCTTGAACTCCATCTTTCGTTTCTTTTCAAAACCATGAGATGGATATGTAACACCAACTTCCATTTCTACCTTAATAGCACAACGCACAATTTCTTCATAGCTAATGAAGTCTCTTATAGCTAATGCCCTTCGAATACTTGGTTTTAAGCCACTGAAAAATCGATCAACTTTACTTTCAGGTTGGATGATAATGCCAGATGCATACCTTGCAAGTCTTGTAAAATTTTCTTCGTATATACCAACAGATTCCTCATCCTTCTACTTCAGCTCAAGAAACTCCTTTTCCATCTTTGTTCGAAGAATACGAGGGAAGTACTTACTGAAAAACAAGTTCTTGAACTCGTCCCATTCCATGGACTCAATTTCATCTCTTGGCCTCGTATTCTTGATAAGATTCCACCATTGATCAGCATCACCTTCCAAACGATACACTGCTAAGATGACTTTATCAGGTTCAGAACATTGAAGAACTGAAAATATCTTTTCAGTAGTATTGATCCATTGTTCAGCAACAAGTGGATCGGAAGTCCCACTGAAAGAAGGTGGACGTTGCCTCATGAAGGACTCAATAGAATACTGTTCCCTTCTCTGCTCATTTGGAAGTCCAGAATGATTCATAGCTTGTCTAAGTATAGAAATAAGATTTTTCACTCCATCTCCCATAACATTTGTTTGTTCAGGAGGGCAATCATTGCATTGTGCATTGCATTGATCAACACGGTTCCTTCGGGTTCCAGCCATCGTATAAAACCCATAAAGAATAGTGTGAGAGGCAAAAATCATGCTAGGGAAAACAACATAATAAAGGGGGAGTACCTTCAATATCCAACATCTTAGGTTTAATTCTATGATCGTTAGCGTAATTCTATTACTATAACCTATACGTATACTTAACCTTAGAGACATCCCTAGACATACCTTAGAAATATCTCTAGGGATCTCACTAACGTTTTCGCATCCTAGTTTCCAAAGGTTGACTAAACCTTTACTCTGATACCAACTGTAGAGACCCGTATCCTGACTTACATGGACATTACATTACATTTGCGGAATACTTAGTACATAACAAAAACACACACACAAGGATCGTAATAGTTTAGTGTCTTTGGAAACTCGGAACGTAATCTTCTAATCGTGGTGAAAGATCTTCAACATCTCCTATAATGATCTTCCTTTTTTTACCTAAAACCTTTCTTTATATCCTGGGGAAAAGAAAACATAAAAGGGTGAGCTCAAATGCTCAGCAAGGGCAAATAAAGGAAATAAAAATCATATCATATCTTTTTGAAAATCAAAACCTGCAAAAGAGATCATAATATCTTATCATGGAATAAATCATAGAAGTGAAAATGAGATCCCCATAATCATAACATGAAACTTGAAACTTTGTGGCATGCACACATAATCATGGAAAATAATTTCTTGTTAGTCATGACTCATTGCCAAGACTATCTTAGTGGAAAAAGTCCCTTTCTGAACCGAGTTCACTCCTCGTTTCAGTCCTGTATCACTGAACCGAAATAACCTTCCGTTCCAGCCATGTCTATCTCATGAGATATAAAATCTTTACCCAATGCATTGGAGGGATATATAGGTCCCACCCATCTTATAATGAATCCTTTCTTATGTGTGCCACATAATCATAAAACATACATCATCGCATAACACATATAAAAAAAATGGGATTCTTGAAACATCATGACATCATAAATCAATTCATATATGATAAAGGAATTCATAAACATAATTCCATCACAACATAGTCAAACCAATGTAAAAATATGGATAGAAACAGAACCCTTTATTATCTTAGATGGAAAATAATTTTGATAAAACACTTGAATTGAATTCTTGAGGAAAATATCCTTTCTTCTTCAAAAAAAAATTTTTCCATTCATAACATGTCATACGTCTTTAAAATAAAAGAAGTTGATTAAAAATGAACTTGAAAACTTGTAAAGGAATCTTCTTGGAAATAATGTTTTAAAAATCCATACATGCCGTATAAGTTAAAAAAACATTCTTCGTACTTTTGTCGGAAAAGTCAAAAAGTACCTCGTACGAAAAACGACAAAAGATTCCTTTCATATCCTTTACTAAAAACTCATTGAAGGGTAAAATTGGATTTAAACAATTTTAGGTGGATGGAAATAATATTACATATTGAGAAAACATGGATGTGGATGATAAAATACACTCCAGTAAATACTTACGAATAAACAATCTCGGATAAAAATGAGATTGTGATATTTCCCTTACCTTAGGTCCGACTTGCTTTGTACGTGTCCGAACCTCCTGTATAATGATTTACATAATGTTATTGACTTATTACAGAATCATATTCATTGTTATGATATCATATATGGTTCTCTTATGGCTTTATATTACCCGGTCTTTTGTAAATTCATGTTAAAGTAGCATTTTGGGTAAAATCGTCTTATTTGTCGTTCGTCTTTTTAACTTGTAATTGTTAATATGATTACTTGGATCATGATTACTTATATCCAGAATGTAAAAAATGATTTATATATAATATATATTCAGAATATACATATATATATAATATATTGATAATGGAATGAAATACACCGTTCATGGAGACGGTAGTCCGTACGTACGCATGAACGCTGTTTCCGTTTCCTTATTGAATTGAATGGAATTAGATGACATACATATAAATATACATAAATCCAGTATCATTATTATGTCATATATTTCATTAGTACTTATTATATATACTTTATAATCATTCATGAATGGATAATCATTGAGAATGAATCTCATCGCGTCGTGGAGACGGTAGTCCGTACGTACGCACGAGCGATGATATCGTTCCCATGGTCGTGGAATTGTGTTGAAGTGTTTGTATACTATTTATTTATCAATATCACTTTATAATAATCATATATAGTTACTCATTACACCATTATACCCATCCAATTAAGGTGGTGGCGGAAAATAGATTACACCACGGCGTGGAGACGATATTCCGTACGTACGCACGCGCGGTGATTTATTTTTCCGTAGGATGGATAGATGGTGAAATAGGGTTGTTTCATACTTATAATAACATATCAGTATATGAGTGATACTGATGTTATTACTTTATAATTAAACAACCTAATAAGAAGAAGTGGAAGAAGAAATAAAGATGAAAGAATTGGTAACGGTAATTACCTCTTCTTTGAAGCGCCTCTTTGAGACCTCCTCTTAGGGCACTAAAATTGGTCTTTGAGGAAGACCAGAACCTCTAGGATGTTGCTAGGGAAGTGGAGAGGTGAAAATGGCAGGGGTTGGCCGAGATTGAATGCTCAAATTGTTGTGAGGAGGATGGGGGAGGAGGTGCCCTTTTATAAGGGAGGAGAGGGGCACCTTAGGAATTCTTAAAAATATTAATTTATAATAAATCTAACCCCACTTAAAAACCTCCAAAAATGACTCATATTCGAAGCTTAGATGAGATAGGGTTGTAATCGCATCAACCAATCAAATTTAGACATGTTTAGATCTTATTTTAAACCTTATCAATTTGATTTAACTCTAAGTTAAATAATTTAACTTTTACCGTGTCTTTTTGTTTTCTTTCACTATATGGTTAATACACTTACTATAACATGCCAAACGAACCCCAAATTGTTTATTATTAATATATATATCCTTATCTAAGTCCTTTGGCCGAACCTTAGATTTTTAGGAATAAAATAACAATTAATAATATAATATTTGATTTAAAAACTATTTTGTGTCAATTTTGACACTATTTGATATATGATTTTTGTGAAAGTCATAACAGAATTAAATGTTCTAACCAAGTTGATTAAATCACCATTAATATATCATAGTAACCTAGAAAATTAGTGGAATTCATAAAAAATCTCAAATTACATTTATTTGGGTGTTTATAACATCAATTATGTCAATATTTCATTAATAAGATAATTACTGCATCATCGTTGTGTCATAAATAAATTAAATTATTTAATGTCTAAAAATTATAAATAAAATACCATTATGTAGAAAATCTTTTTAGCTTTCCAATTAATATTTATAGTCGAATTTATCTTATGTATAACCCCATATTAAAAATGATTTACTTATTAAACTTTGATTTTAACTATTTTAACCCTTCTTTAAATAACTTAATAATAAATGTCCTAATCTAATCCAAGTGGGCCTAAATGGTCATATTTTATTCCTAAGTTTGTTTTTGGTCGAATTACACTTGTCCAGTAGAATTAGGACATGTGTTAGGGTAATAGTAATATCATATTTACCCTTAGTTACCCTATTTACTATTAACCGCGGTAAAAAAAAGTAAAAAGTTACTATTCACCAAAAAATTATTTTCATCTTATTGAACCACATTTTAGTCCTTGATATTAACCGTGTCTCTCGGATTTTCTAAATTCCATTTACAGAAGCGGAAAAATTAAGTTTTATGAAAAATTCAGTTTTTTTAACTACCACTTAGTAGTTTCACTATTCATCAAAAATTGATGTTTTTCAGAACAATGCCAAAATTTCATCCTAAGCTATATTTCATATTCCGAATTCAAAAATGAAATCTATTTTACCAAATTCATAACATAGAAGTTGCATTAATTAATTTTATAATTAAATCCTGCTGTTAAAATAAATAGCGTGTTTTTAGGAAACAATATATATCAAAAGATTGACACTTGATTATGTCTGGTTTAAATGTGAAATTACAACCAATGACCAACATTGTATTAAATTGTAAAAATATATTCTAAATATACTTTAAAACCACTCAAATTAATAATTTATCACTATTAATTATTTCGATTAAAAAAGTTGTTTTTAATTATAATTTAGTAATTTTCACTATTCATCAGAATATGAAAGTTATCCGAAAAGTACCAAAATTTCACCTTAGGCTAAATTCGATACTCCGAATCCAAGAATGAAGTTCATTTTGAAAAATAAGATTTACAGAATTTTAAAAAGTGGTTATTACTATTCATAACGGCTAGTTTTAATAATATTTTAATAGCACATCGTTGTTTAGTGAAACTCGGTATTGCGTATTACACACGCTATCGAGGAAGGTCGCGATTGCGTGTAATGCAAGGCAAGACAAGGATGCGTATTGTGCAAGCTCCTTTTGGTGTAGCGTACAACACAAGACATTAATAAAATTAAAAAGAATATTTTTTTATAAAATCTTGGGCTGTTACAACAATAATATCATGGAAAAAATATAAACAAAACCATGCTCTTGAAAAATGGAGTAATAAGAATGGATTAGAATTACGAAAGATAAATTTATTAATTTATAATGAAGAAAAATAAATAGTGGAAAAAAGAAATTTATATGAGGGCCATTGAATAAGGTATTTATCAATATAATTTAAATATTACTAAGAGGGGATGCTTCTAAGGATGGGATCATCGATTTTTAAAGATGTTATGCCTAAGATAATTTCCTCAAACTATTTTATTACATACTTTGCTGAGTGTATTTTATTTCCTTAACACATAAAGTTAATCATTTAGTTTACCATTAGAATATAAAATACCATCCGCCTTCTTTCCATATCATTAATAATATTGGATCCCAATGATCATATTGAAAATAATATGTTATGCCACATAAGTATTTCTTTTGTGGATTAAACAACCTAATTATTTTATATAATAATATCATAATTGGATATCAACCGTTAAAAACATGTTAACACTTAGAGATATATAAATAATAACATTTAAAAAATACTAAATAAACAATTTATTAATATATGTTCGGAATATATGTCATCGGAAACCCCCTGGTGTAACAATCCATATTACATATGAATATTATTTAAGAATAAAAATATGAAAATTTTATGGGAATTTTTTTTCTTGTTTAGTGATGTTCTTTATTTAAAAATGGTCATACTCATTCTGGTCTGTAGTGCATTACATCCAGAAAGGCTACAAGTCTTCAAACCACAACCAATGATTGATAAGGGAATACTGCATACCTTTAACCAACAAGTTGACTTAGTTATCTCTTTCATCCTTTTCAGATAATTTTTAACTAAATTATATTTTAGTGTTATTTTCATATAATCATACAGATTATATCATTGTAATCTAAGGGTAATCATTGATTGATACAAACATCGCTAGTCACAATTTTGTAACAAATAATATGTAATATTTTATAAGAAACATATTATATATGGTCAAAAGAAATTAAACTATATTAACAATTTATAATTCATTATAAAAATAGTATATATAATTTATTTTTTGAATTTTTTTGTAACAAAATATATGAATATATTTTTATTAATAAAAATAAAATTTTAAAATTTTAATTGGAATATTTGTTATCAATATAATGTTATGAAATTAATTATATTTTTCATTTTTTAATGTATTCAAATTAATTTAAATATTATAGTTATCAAAAATAAGTGACAAATATTTTATAAATTAATATTTTTAAAATTCAAATGGTCATTCATATACTATTTTAATAATAGCATAAAATATTTTTCACACAAAAATAATTTTAAAGATTATGTATTTAAAAGATATATTCATTTTAACTATATTAATAATTTCATAAGATTTATATTTTTTATAATGTAAAATAAATAATTATAAATTGTATAAAATTATATAGATAATAAAATATATATATGTAATCACTGGTAATAAAATAACTAATTTCCATTCATTTTTTTCAATATGATATATGGTTTAACATAAAAGATAAATTTCTTATTCATATAATTTTATTATAAAAAATGGTATATAATTTTGATATTATAAAATAATATTCAACATAGGGTTATTTTTTTATTTCTATATAATTTTTCTTTGTTAATAGTGGAAATTTCCATTTTAAGATAATAAAAAAATTACATCATCATAATGATGTAATAATGATTTAAAAATTGAAAATAAAAATTTGGCACAATATAATATATTTTTAAAGGGTAAGTTAATTTTTTTTAAATACCTATTGTTCATTTTTTTAAATCAAGTATTCATTTTTAGAACAAAATATATATTTAATTGAATTTACACCCAATTTTTTATTCTTTACCATTAATTGACTTCTTAGAGGGATCTCTTCTGGTTTTTTAGGATATAAATATGAATAAAATGATATTTATAAATTTATAAAAAGAAATATTTCATGATAAACCACGTTATAAGAAATGTTATTCTAAAATATTTTTTATTAATACAAAATACTTATTCTAGAAAATTGGTTTCATTTCATTTTAGGGTTTTATTTTAGTTGAAATGCCTTCTACTTTTAGAAATTGAATCATATCAAATAAGTTAAATATTATGAATGAGAATTTCTCAATATTTTATTTGTTCAATTTAAGTTTTTTTCAAAAAATTAGCGTTCCATGCAAAAAAAAATTATGTCACCAAAGTAAGATATAAAATAGTTATAAATGGATAAAAAATGATAAGGATTAAAATGTACCTAAAATATGTCTAAATATGATAGTTTGACAATATTTAATCCATATCTATTCATATATGGTAAATAGGGTTCACTTGGAGCCATTATCCCATTGTATAATATTATATATTATTTTACAAAAGTTAAAATTTGAAATTGTTTCACTCCCCTCACTTATAAATGGAATTTCCTCATATAACATTTCATAAACTATGAGCACTATATATCAACCTATATCTAGCTAAATTGTAAGGACCAAGAGTTTAATAAATTAAAATTCGCTTCTTATAATATTATCATATAGTATAAGCACATAAAATTACAGCACAATGACACATCTTTCTACTCAAAACTATGTGAACTTTAAACCGAATATTTCTACATCTGTGATTTCAATTTCAAAAATCAGAAAAACACAGTTTCAATTAGTAAGATGTTTGGAGTCTGATAAGAAAATCTAAATTTATTAGTGAATAGTAACATAACCTTATGAATATAAATATGACTATTATAAATAGTAAGATATCAAATTAAATAGTAACCTTACCAATTAATTTATAAATATAATTTATCCATATTATAAGTTATAATATAATAGTGTTGGTATTTTTGGTAATTTTTAAATATTTAATTAAACATTTATGATTACTTTACTAATTTAGATTAAAATTAATTTATATAAAATGTATTCATAAGATAATATTCTAATGTATTATTATTATATGATATATTAATGAGACCTCAGTTGATTTTTCAACCTGTTATAAAATAAAATACAATTTTTTTATATATTTTGAAGTAAATTATGATTTTTCAGAAATATTTGATTTATAATAATAATAAATTTATTTTTATGAAATGATGTTAATTTTTTTAATCTACATGTTAATAAATAGATTGGGTGAATTTTTAGGATTTTTCTAAAATACTTTTATTTTTGATGAATAATGAAATTCACAATTTACGGAATATGCTAAAAAAAATTATGCATCATGCATGAGTCATGGATAATGTGAATGTGAATTGGTTAAATCTCACGTGAACTTATTAATTTTTTTCATATGAATCAACAATATTTTTTTTCCTTAAGATAAATAATAAACTAATTAATTAAATGTTGAGAAAACTCTCATCTCATGCACTATAAAAACCACCCCCACCATCACTTCTACTCACAATTATCAAGACCTAAAAATTATCTAAATTTTTATAAAATATCCTCCCATTCCCCTCCCCCATGTCAAAAATCCCTTGGTCCCATCAAATGACCAAAACCATTTCTCTATGGAGGCTCTCAAAGAAGACAAATCCAAGAGGTCAAAACCTCTTCCCTTTCAGTTTAGCTTCATTATTATTTTTTCTATTCATTTAATGTCATCCCCAATGATTATAAAATATTAATGGTAAAGAAATTAACTAAAATATCCAATAATATTATTTTTAATGGAATAATATAATATAAATTCATTTGATCTTCTTTTTATCAATAAATAATAACACCATTTGAGGTGTGCTAATGTATCACATTCAAGGAATCCCGTGATGTCAATTTATATTCCCATATAAAATTATTGTAATGAAACCATTTTAATGGTTTAACATGATTATTATGAATGTTAAGTATATTATGAAATGTTCTAGAATCATTTTATCAAAATGTTATTAATTGATAAAACAAAATGAGTACGTTGTGATCAATAAATAGAAATTTCACCTAAACGGTTACCATTAAAGTATTTTTATATGATCCATCCTCACATCAATTAACAAAATTATTTTTATAAAACATTAATACCTTGTATGTTATATAATAATATATAAAAACAATTCTATAAAAAATTATACATCATATATTATTATCTATACATGTATATAAGTAAACCTACCATGAAAAAAAATTAAACTTACACTCCTAAAAATTGAAATTTAACATCTTAAAATCTCAAAAAGGCCATGAATGAATTTATTAAGGTTATAATAAATATATTAATTGTAGAAGAGGTTTTTTAATTATTAACTAATGAATCTTATTTGATTATCCTGGACATTAAAATCAATCGAAGAGCTACCTATAACCATAGGTAAGGGATTCTACCCGACCCTCCATTATTCCTTTTGGTGTAACTCCCTTTCTTTTTACCCAAATGATGTTATAAATTCATTTTTATTTCAATGTGATTAATGTTTTATATACGTACCAAACTCATGTATAATTATCTATTAATAATTATCTTTTGGGCAAATTTATATTTTTATGTGGTTCCATTCTCAAATATTTCTGATAAGCAAACCCAATTTAAGGGAACTTGTGTTATACACCCATTAATTATTATTTACAACATGATTATGATACCCATTTCATTCCCTATATACACTTATATTTCTGTATGAATTATTTTTTATAATTCATTTGGGGTAAAAATATTCATGAATACGGTAATATGGGTGTTCTATGATAGTGTTCCAAAGAATTGGGTAAATTTTAGTCTCATGAGACATTATGTGAAACTGTCTTGGATGTTATCCTTGAAACATTATCCATGTTAAATGGTCCTGATTGTTAACATTGAATTTTTCTCCTCTATATTAAATGAGCATGTCTTGTGCTATTGTCTTGTTTTCTTATTCTATCACATTACTATGATAATATGATTATATGATCCAATGGTTTATATATTATGATTCTTTATGTATAGTCATGTATCATGACTTTTTATATCATTATGTTATGCCTTATAATCACTAGTCAAGGTTTTATTCTTATAATTATTCTCTTGTAGGGATTTTAGATCATTCCATTTTTCAGGTTATGCCTATGTTATCATATGTTGATGTAAGGTCTCAAATGACATTAGGATATATTTATGAGGATTAAGTAATGAAATGTTAAATTTAGTAGGATGTTTAAATTTAGGTAGCTAGTCATCTGTGACACAAATCTCTTTACTCCTTGAAATGTTATTTATGTTTGAATACATTTAAAATCATGTAATGTTATGTGTAAAATTACGGTGTCTCTATAGTTTGTATTATAATATGGTATTGTTATTTTTTGATATTAGGAAAATATAACTTTAGTGAGAACACCATACATAAGAACATGTATAAGTAAACATCACTAAATTTTAGTATTCAAAGATAATGTGGTTTATTGAGCATATACAACCATTTATGGATACTACAAGTGGATGTTTCTATAACACATATATTCATATGAGTAACAACTCTTTCAAGGTGTTCCAAGAATGACTCAGGGGAAACATGGTACTTTATAATGGGACATACTTTTCACATGGTTTGACACTCCTGGGGGATATTAATTAGTGAATAAAAAATATCATTACGAACCATTAATATGGGAACAAAAAAAGATCCCATAATAATATTTGATGAGAAATAGAACAATGATAACCGAGATTAAATCCAAGTGAATCACAAGTTAAGATGTACTTTTACATTAAGAATTTTTCTATTTTTGTTTAGAGATAATTTTTATTTTTATTATTTATGTAATCAAAACCCAAACCTATTTCACCATAGTATGCAAAAATGAAATTTCAAGGGTGAAATTTCATAAGGCGAAATAATGTAATGACTCCATGTTTAATCAATGAATGTTCACTTCATTAAATTTTGTAATATTGTATAATCACATAAAACCACAACACAATGACTCATCTAGCTAATAAATACTATGTGGCCTTTACAAATAATTTTCTCGTTCATTGATTTGAACTTTGAAAATATGACATACTCAGTTGTGATCAGTAAGATGTTAAAGTCTGATAGTACAAACTCAATTGCTCTGTCAATAGTAACATGCCATTATGAATAGTAATGTTACCATTGTGAATTATAATATGAAACATATGAATTCTAAATAGGCCAGATAAATAGAAACCATATCATTGAAAGTATAAATATAATTTATCGATCTTATAAGTGATAATATGATAGTGTTGGTATTTTTGGAAAGTCATAACAGTTTAAGGTCTATTTTATGATTAATTTATTAATTTAAATGAAATTTTATTTAGATAAAAGTTATTTATTAGATTATATTTTGATGTATTAGGATTATAATATAATTTTATGATACCTTAGTTAATTTATTAATTTGTTATAAAATATATTACAATTTTAAAATATTTATTTTACATGTAAATTATGATTTTAATTAAAAATTAAAATAATATTATTTAGAGAATTAGTTTCAAAAAATAGAGTTATATTTTGGACACTAATCATTGAAAATGGTTTGGGTGGGTTTTTTTATTCATCTGAAATACTTGAATTTTTGGTGTATAATGAAATTCAATAATTTATGAAATGTGATAAATAAATGAATTTCTACATCATGCTTGGTTCAATGATGATATAATTGGAAGTTAGTAAGAAATAACATGTACGTATTACTATTTATGTATTTAAGCAGTAAATATATTTCATGAATTGTGGAAAAAATAAACAAATGGATTAAATATTGAGAAAAATCTTTACTCATCCACAATAAAAAAACAACCCTCATCAACTCTTCTCCTCACACATCTCATGCCTTGTTCCATGACTATATTCTAATGAAATATCATCCTAATACCCTCCCCCAATTTTCAAAATCATTTTTTCTCATTAAAATAAAAAAAACCCTTTCTTTATAGAGGGTGTCAAGGAGGAAAAATTCATTATGTAAAAACATTTTCCCTTTCTTTTAGCTTCGTTCTGTTTTCCATTCCTTTTATATTGTATATGAACCTACAGATATCCAATTATAATGGTAACTCATGTATATCAAATATAATATAATTTTATTATGATTATTTAATAACAAAATGTTATTTATTTTCCTCTAATTTTATTCAATAAACAGTGACATCATCAGAGAGGTTCTAATTTATCACATTTTAAGATGATGGGTTTTAAATTTATATTACCATCACCATTTCTGGTCATGATATAAATTTTATAGTTGAACAATATTATTATTAATGTAATATATTGTTTGATTTTTTGGAATATTTTTGTACAAATGGTAATAATTAATAAAAAATTTATTTTATTTTTATATAAAATCTACCAAATAACCCAAATGGATATCATTAATGTTTTATACAATGATTCATCATCACTCTTAATAAACAAATTAATTATTTACTAATTTAATATTCTTAATTTTATCTCATAACGTATAAATAAAATTCATGAAATCCATAATCATACTACATGATTTTTAGTGCATGTATACAAGTGAACTGATCATGAAAACCACTGAAACAAACTCTCCCAAACAGTGAAATTGTTCCTCATAACCCACCAAAAGGTTATGAAAGATATTAATATAATTATAATAATTCAATAACTTATATAAGTGGTTTTAGAAATATTAATTAATGAATCTAATTTGATCACCCAAAACATTAAGAACAATTTATGATCACCCTTAGACTTAATGTAGGAGATTCTACAAGAACCTCCATTATTCATTTGAGTTGCACTATCATTATTTTAACCCAAATGAAGATACATTTTCATTATATTTATATTATAATAATAATCTTTATATGTTATAAAATCATGTATAAATATCTATTTACCATTATATATTGTGGATATGAATATTTTTAAGTGTTCCACTTCTCGATTATTCCTTATATGACAACCATTTTAATGGAACATCCCAAATTCATACCCAATTTCAAGATCACTAAATCATAGGTTTTTTAATCAATTTTTTTAAAACATAGGTATTTTTATTAGGAAAACATAATTTTTTTCACTTATGGTTTTATATTAAATATTATTCTCTTCTACTTTAAAACATATTCACTATTTCCCTTAAAACAGCAGTAAAATGTTTTAATGATTATATTTCCAAAATACTCTTCACGCATGATGTCACTTTTTTTTGACATCAAATACCATGATATATTACAATTTTTCATTATGAATGTTTTTGTATGATTTAATTACCTTCTTTCATGTACACTTGTATGAGAACCCATTTATTATGCATTATGAGATGATTTTGATACCCATTTCATTCCATGGGTACCCTTATTATTATGTACGATTCGATATATATTATTAAACATGTAATAAACATATTAATGAACATGATATGATGGGTGAACCCATATACTTCTCCAATACATTGGGTAATGTTTAGTCTCATGATATGTTATGTGCAACAATCTTGGAAGTTATCCCTGACTCGATCTCCATATACAACGATCTAGGTGATCAATCTTGACTTGTGTCCTCTTTTTAAAACAATATTGGATCATGATAAAGTCATGTATTATGTTTTTTAGACCTTACTATGATTAATTTATTATATTATTTCATTAATTATATGTTATTATTCTATATTTTTAGTCACATACTACGCCTTTTATAACATTATGTTATGCTTTCTAACCCATGTGTTGTGCCTTATTTTTATGTTCATTCCATTACTGGGATTTTAGATCATCCCATTATTCAGTTTATCTCAAGGATTTCTTATACCAATGTTAGGGATGAAAATTTTTTATGATCTCTTTATGAATATTAAATAAACAAATGTTTTATTTTGTCCCTTGTTTCTGGATTCATTTACTTAGTCTTCCCAGACACCAAACTCTACGATCCTTGAATTTAATTTGACGTTTCAATATTCTTAAAATCGTGTAATGATATGTGTAAATTTCAGAGGTTTCTATTGTTGTAATCATATTATTTTCCAGTTATTTTTTGATATTATGAATATAGAACATTTTTAGGAACATTATGGATAAGACTATGTATAATAATACATCCTTAAATTTTTTTATGTGTATATTAAGTGGTTTATCATGATTATATATCTATGTCTATATACTAAAAGTTGATTTGATTCTAGAACAAATGTTACTAAGTGTATTAAATTTGATAAAGTGCTCTGGGACTGATGTAGGGGAACCTGGTACCTGACAATGTGTCTTACTGCACCACTAGATTGACACTCACGATCGATATGCTTTGGTAAATTCATATGTTCATTTTGATACATTATTAATTGAACAAAAAAGAGTCTATAAGAATATTAGTTAAGAATGATATTGAATATAATATAGATTGAATCATATGGAATCAACAGAGAATATATAATTTTCCTTTTAGAGTTTATCCCTTTATGTTTAATGATTCCGTTTTATAATTATTATCTAAGTTCTAAATCTCTCACCTTTTTTCACCTTACGCAATAAAATGAAATTTCACTGGAAGATTTTATTAAGGGGGAAAAATGTAACAACCAAATAAATAAAAATGAAAATTTCATTATCATAACATTATCATATAGTATAGTCACATAAAATAACAACATAATTTATCATAATGTTACTAAATTCTATGTGACCACTAAACATTAATTTTCCACTTCTATGATTTGAATTTCAAAAATTTGACACACATTGGGGCGATCAGTAAGTATTTTGGTGTCTAATTCTAATGGTCGATGCTTGATGTAGCCAGACATTAAATTAAATTTTCGGAATAATTAATATATTAAACAAACATATTCCCAAATACAATATTATTTTATTATCTTTGTAATCATGGTACATAATCTTATAAATTGGTGAAAGGGCTTCATCATCACCAAAAAAATAATCCCCTTATTTTCCTACCTAAGAACATTATTTATACCCTAGGAAAAAGAAAACATAATAAGGGTGGGCTCAAATGATCAGTAATGATCAATAATGGGAACATATAAGAAACCCTAAACATAATAATGTAAAAAAAATTAACAAAATGTTTAATTATAAAAAACATAAGTCCTAAAATATATCATTGATGTATGTAAGGAATAAATCAAAAAGAAATAGTGACCATTAAAAGTATAATTTTAATAAAACATGGAATTGTTTTAAACAAATAATCTAATAATATGATTTCTATAGTAGCCAAGGTATTTCTTCCAAAACAATCATAGTGGAAAAAGTCTGTTATGAACCATATTTACTTACTGTTCCATCTATGTATTACTAAACCAGATTTACATGTCGTTTCATCCATATATTAAGGAACCTAATATAAATTCTATTCTATTCAAGTATATATCATGAGATATAAATCATTACCCAATGTATTAGTGGGAGATATAAGTCCTACCAATCTAATAATGAAATCATTCTTACTTGTTCCACAAAATCACTAATCATTCAACATAGCATAACAGAAAAAATAAAATGGGATCCTTAAACATCATTATTTCATAGAATAATCAATATAAAATATATTTCCATAATTAAAACAATCAAATCATATTATTAATTGGGATATAAACATAGCGATATTTAAATATCATCATCTTTTATTGAATAAAATTCTTATAAAAACACGAAAACTTAATTCCTGAGGAAAATATCATGTCTTCTTCAAAACGTTTTCTTCTTTAAAAATGCTGCATTATTTTTAATCTAAATAATTTTGTAGATAGTAAACATGAAATATTTTAAATAAATTATTATGTAGTTCAGGAATTATAATTACATAAAAATCATATCATGTCATATATGTTTAAAAAACATTCTTCTCATAATCTTGTCGGAAAAGTCAAAAAGTACATGGTATGGAAAATGAAATGAAAATTATTTCCAAAACAAGTAGTATAGGTAAAAATTGATAAAAATGACTTTAAAACAAAATAAGATAATTGTAAAAATTATTTAAATCATATTTAAAAAATATTTACCTGGATGATAAATATTCCCCAGTAAATAATTAGGTATAAATAATCTCATATAAGAATAAGACTGTAAAATTATCTCTTACCTTAGGTCCTATTTCTTCCATTGTGTATGAGCCAACTATATAGTGGGTCTATCCATATTATTTACTTTTAAAAAAACCATAATAATATATATGATATCATATATTATTCACTTATGAATTAATATTAAACATTTATTAATCAATTCCATGTTAAAGAAACGTTTTCGATAAAAATAATTTTATTTATCATACGTATTTTGACATGTTATTACTAATTTTATTACATAGGACATGATATACATACATTAATAATATAAAAAATGATATATAAATATATATAAATATTTAATATTGATAGATAAATGAACTGAAATAAAACGTTAATGGAGATGGTAGGTCGTACGTATGCTTGAACGCTATTTTCGTTACCTCATTGAGTTGAATAGAGTGTAGTAAATGAAATATATATATATAAATATATAATAATAATTATTTCATGTATTTACGGATTATTTATTATATATATTTTCTAATCATTCTTAAATGGCTAACGGGGAGAATGAATCTCACCGCATTGTGGAGACGATAAGTTGTATGTATGCACAAGCAACGATATCATTATCTTGATGGGGAAATACTATAAGATTTAATAGAATATGAATTTTAAATAAATAATATCATTTTATATTGATTATTTAAATATATTATAATCATCAATTTACCCATCCAAATTATGTACTATTAAATTACAAATTACACCACGGTGTGCAGACAATTAGCCGTATGTATGCATGCATATTGATATTGTTATCCGTAGGATAGATATAAGAAGGTATAATTTTGAAACATAATTATAATAACATACAATCATGTATAATATAATGGATTTATTTTATTATTATGAAAAAAACATTAAGTAGAGGATGTGGAAGAATAAAATAATTTTGACAGAGGTGATAAGAAAATCACCTATTTTTTGGGTATCTTCTTTTGGTATGCACAAATGGACTCCATAAGAATGATTTCTAGAAAATGGGGGCCTCTAAGATAATCTAAGAGAAGTTCGGAGGATATTTGAGTAGGGGTTGGAAAATACAAGTGGCGATGGTGGTGTTATTAAAAGAGATGTATATGTGCCTTTTTATATGAGTGTGAAGGGGAACCTTTGGAATGTGTTTATTTATTAATTTATTTAATAATCATTTTCGGTTCATAATGTTCCCAAAACACATTTATTTATAATATAAATATATTTCCTTTCCAAATATACTTAACTAATAATATTTCTATAAGTATTTATTTTATTTTAGAATTTGTCATTTTGATTTATCCATATAGAACTTGTTTAACATTATTTGTGGATATAATATTCTAAATATTAAATGGATATAAATAATTACATATGGATTTTCAATTATCTATAATTGGATAATTTATCAAATTTTAGAACATATAATTTACACTTTTTAATTTTTAAATATTTTTGTGATTTGTAAATAATTTAAGAATATTTTATATTTATAAAATATGCATAGATTCAATTTTGACACAATTGATTTATTTGAATTTATATTAAATTCAGAAAGAATATAAATTAAAAAAGAAAAAATTTAATATACTCATAAAATTTAATAGTCACTTAGAAAAGTTTTAGTGAACATTAATTAGTACATATGATATTTATAATATTGTTTTTAAAACTATTTAATAAAATAATTTCTACATCACCCTTTTTTTAATTAGTGGTAATTATATAATCTCTAAAAATTCTAAATAAAATTACATGATGTAGATAATTTTATTAGCTTTCAAGAGACAATTTAGTTTGGATGTTTTATAAATTCTTATAATTACATTAAAATTAGTATATATATAAGAGATAAGAGAGTGGCATGTTTTCACTTTCTTTTATTTTAATTATTATTACATCACATTAATTGAAAAAAGTCCATTAAATGAATCAATTCCAAACAATAGGAGGTACTAGTTGACATTAATTCATACAATAATATTTTCAATGATTTTTGGGTAATTTTATTATCTTTATCATATTGTTTCTTACCCTAATTTAACATATTTAACTTTAACTATGGTAAAAATAAATTTCTATTGTTATTATTCATAATGTCCAAAAATAAAATGTACTTATTATCATAATTTGGACCTTATGATCAAAAATATAGAATCAATATTCCCAAATTAAAAACATATAATTTTATGAAATTATTTTTCAATTCATTCACGTTGTCAAAAATCAAAAGCTGGTTTTTAAGATGGAAAAACATATAAAAATATTATCATTTTTTTACGTCCAATTTAAAAGTGAAATTACTTCTAATAATCAAAATTGTATTAAAATAAAACAAATAATAAAATTACATAGTAAATCAAAATAAAAAGATAATCTCTCTATATAAATAAATTATATTAAAAGGTATATTTAAATTAAAATGCAGTATTTTCACTATTCATTAAATTGTGAATTTTATTAGAAAAATACCAATAATTCCAAAAAAATAAATTTTCATTTCATGATTCAACATTAGAAGGTTTTTTGTCCATCTAAATATATAAATGTGTTAAAAACTAGATTTAAAATTAGTGGGCCATCAAAAGGCTGCAAAAATTTATTATTTGAAAAATAGTTTTTTATCTAAAAATTTGAATTTGTTCATTTATAAAGTCTAGAAAATAAATTAAAATAATTTTAATTTTTTATAATATACAAAATTTAGGGTATAATATTCATAAATTATAGTTTATATCTCATTAAATAATATTTCTTCAATAATATATCATTGATTATAAAAACTCGGTATTGTGTACAACAAAAGCAATCTAGAAAGGTCGGTCTTACGTGTAACACAATCCAAGAATAGGGTTCTGTATACAGTTGGGTTATACGGTTTTTCATAAATAACAACCTCATATTTGTGTATCATACATCAAAATACATCAAAAAATTTAAAAATAATCTATCTCATAAAATATCAGGGTGTTACATTATACACCCATTAAAATAAATTTCACCCTCAAAATTCATTGGGGTTATTAATGGTTGACTACTTTAATGTTTTTTCCTTGAATCCCACATCGTAAAAAAGTTGACTAAAACATAATTTTAAAAAGGAATGTTGGAAACATAATAGTTAGCTAATCTAACTCATCACTGGGTTTCCTCATATGATAACATAGGTGGGATGTGAAAACATAGATATGGAAGAAACATTTAACAATCATATTCAGATGTATTGTGATAGATAATAAGGTTTGTAAAAAGTTAACTACCAGAAGTAGATAAATATACAATGATTTATGGGATCATCTGATTCATCAGATAAGAAGGTACTTGGATAACATTTCTTTTCAAGAGCTTTTTCCTAATGTTGATTAATTTCTTCACGGGAATAATGACTTATATTATTTTGGTTGAAAATCACCGGTGTTGGTGCATTGAATATTTTACACTTCATCTATTATTTAATGAAATTAAGTTTAGTTTTTCATTCATGATGTTTTATTAGATAATGTGATATAATGATAGGATATTCCATAAATATCAACAAAAATGTTAGCATAGTTAATCAAAAATGCATAAGAATACCCATAGTTAGATAATACATTAATCTATAAAACACCCACTATAATATAACATATACTATCACTAAATCGGTAACATTATAATCCATCCAAAAATAGAAAATATAAAACTTTAGAAAGAGGTGAGTTAAATTGACATAACATTTATTTAGCATATAATATAAGGTACTTCTTGGTTGTCACATTATAAAATTGTTAATAACTTAATCATGTATTACCTTAAGAAATTATAATAAAATTAATTACCATAGATCCTTAGTGAAAACATGAATTCGGTCAAAATTGTCTCTTTCCATACACCAAAAATACCAAATATTCTATATATTTAAAAAAAGATTTCACTTTGTCCTTAAATCATTCATGAGGTTGGTAATACTATCAAACAACTCATTATATATCTATCCCTTAATTCAAAACATATTTCAACCAATTTTCAAGGTTAGAAGTTCCATATAATTATGAAAACCCAATATTCTATAATACTATAAGATATAATCTATAACACTATTTTGGAATCCCATTACATAAATACCTAATCATTCCATGACTTCGTTGTCATACTCAACATCACCAACAGTGATCGCTTGTGACGTTCCTTTTTCATTGGCCATAAGTGGTTTTTGGCACCGATAATCATCCATAACCTATGGATTAGGGCATTGGTTATCATAATTCCTCGCTTCAATTCAATTGTATCATTGAAGTGTGCGTGGTGCGTTATTTGTAGTCGTTTTTTTATTCACGTAATTATCAACCTTTTTCCAATTAAGTCAGCACTCACGTGCTCGATGACATTCTTTTCCTCCATTAAATCATATTTAGTCCATTTAAGAAAATATATACCTGGATATTTTCTTATTTTGAGAATATAGAAGCATTAATCTTCTTTTCACCAATGTTTTTATATATTCCTTTAAACTTTGTATTTTGTTTCTTATAAAAAAATCATATTGATATGTAACACCAACATCTATTTCTACAATGATTGATCAAACCACAATATGTTCATAGATATTAATTTATATTAAAGGTAATTCCCTTACATTTCATCATTTTAATCCACTGATGAATCGATCAACATTAATTTTATGTTTGGTGATAAAAATAATAGAATACCACACGTGTCTTGAAAAATTTTCCTTGTATATACCAATAAATTAATCATATTTTTGGTTATTCTTAAGTACCTCTTTTTCCTTATTTGTTCGAAGAATACGATAAATTTACTTATAGAAAAATATGTTCTTGAACTCATCTCATTCCATGGATTCAATTTCATCTTAATACATTGTATTATTGATTAGAGTCAACAAATTGTCTACTTAACCTTCTAAAAGATAAACAACCAATTTGTTTTTCAAGTATCGAACAGTAAAAGATAGAAAATATCATTTCAACGGTACTGATCATTTTTAAGCAACAGGTGGATTAGACGACCCACTAAAAGAATATAGACATTTGTCTTTGAAGTACTCTACATAATATTGTTCCCTTCTCTACTCATTTGGAAGTCCATAATGATTCATAGCTAGTGTAATTATTGCAATAATATTTGTCATTCCATCTCTCAAAACAATAGTTTTTTTCATTAGTTCAGTCGTATTATTTACTACTATATAGATCATTAACATAGTACCTTCAGGTTCCATCCATTGTCTAAAACCCAAAAATAATAGTGTTAGAGGGAAAAATCATACTAGAAAAAAAACATTTTCAAGGAGGAGTAAATTAAATATCAAACATCATAGGTTAATTCATATGTATTCATGATCATTAACATTATTCTAGGACCATATTATATAGTTAAACATATCCTTAGGTAAATATGTAGACATACCATTGCAATATCTAAAGGGATATCACTAATGATTTCACATCCTATTCTACAATGGTTGACTAAACCTTATCTCTAATACCAAATCTAAAGAAAAAAAACATGAAATACATGGATATTATCTTATATTTTCATAATACATAATAAATAACACAAAATGGATCCTAATTATTGAATTAGTTTATTTTCTTTGGAAATATAGAACATAATCTTCTAACTTGGGGAAAGATCTTCAACATCTCCCATAAAAAACTTCCCATTTTCCCTACCTATATCCATTATTTATATTTTGGGGAAAATAAAACATTAAAAAAAAGTTATAAAGATTTCAATATTTATAAACACTATGAACATAAAATGAAACCTAAACATAAGAATATAAAAACATTAAAATAATTTTTAATATAAAAATCATGGGTCATGAAATAAATATTGGCAGTTTGTAATGGATAGGCCGTAAAACGACATTAACCATTATAAAATAGCATTGGAATAAGACATGAAGTTGTGGAAAAAAATAATATCATAAAATGATTTCCATAGTACCCAGGTCATTGATTCCATAAATATCATAATTGGAAAAGTCCTTTACTGAATTGTTTTTAATTTCTATTCAATCCAAGTATCACTGAATCAGATATAATTTCCATTATAGTCATGTATTTATAATGACCCGACATTGTTACATTACATAATCATTATTTTAGTTAATAAATAACTTCCTGTTACATTAGGGATATTTTCTTATTAAGATTTTAAGATAATTGAGATATAATATATTCCTAACATTACACAATGTTACATAGTGGATTCTATAAAATAATTTTCCATTTTTTTGAAAATATAAAACATTAATAACTAAAACAATATTTCATTTAAAATTCTTCCAAAATTCAACATGGATTCTTTATTTTTCTGAAACATAATTATGACCTATGTAGACCAGTTACAAAACATGGGATGATAACAAAAATATCATTAAGGTTTGTAAAAGAAGGAAAGAGCACAGTAGTCCATGAATACTTGTAACGTATGAAAACATTTTCAAAAGTCATTCTCATCACTCATATATGTACTTACATTGTGAACCATGAGATTAAAACATGATTTAAACAATACATAATAACATAAATATAACAATTAACATATATTGGGGCATTAATTACATAATCTTGTAATCCTCTCTGCTACCTTATAATTTGTAACTCTCACGGCTACCTTATAGTTTGTGTTACCACCGCAGTTACACATAGAGTGACTATATGGCCTACCTTCAACATACAAATCCACAATGTATTGGAGGGAGATATGGGTCCCACCATTAATCTTAAACAATACCCATGAATGATAACATAATCATAAAATATTAATAATATCATAAAAACATTTCTTTGGAATTTTGTAAAACAAAATTATAAAAGAGGATTTTAAAAATAATCTCCATTATAAATTTAATATAATTGAAGTGAGACTTAGTTGAGTAGATTGAATACGTATACACACTATAAATACACATAATTCAACATATTATATACAAAATCCATCACAAAAACAATTTTAATACCACCTAAATAATTAAGTAGAATGTTATCCTATTAAATGGATATCGGGTTAAGAATTCCCTTACATCAGGCTTGTATTATATAACAACATATTTAAAACTCCTTTATAATGGTTATAAGTTTTTTATTAAAATCTTAAATAAACATATTAATATTTATAACATCTTATATGATCATTTTATAACATTATTTCCCCCTATAATTGTTAGTATTTTGTTCATTCCATTGTTTTAGGATCATTCATTACATGATTTCCATGATTTGTTCATGAATGATGTTCATGTCAATTGGATGTGAAAATCTAGATTTGAGATGTATTAGTGTTTATATATTTCTGGTACCATACATTATATCCTTTATCATTTTGTATTTGTACATGATGATGATTTATAAGTTAAAACATTAATGATGTTCGTTTAGATCATTTTAGTGGTTCTTTGATAATCACGTCATCATTTTGTTTTATAAATTAAAACCATGTTTAAAAATGTATTCTAGAACCATTTATGAAACATTATTGATATATTATAACCTGTTTCAATGATAACAATGGTTTCATGACCATCATTGAAGGAATTAATGAAAATTGAAATCACATCATCCAGGATGTCGATAATTCAACAAATCAGAAAGCAATGTTTTTAATTCCTTGAATATGTGGGGGGAGAATAACAATGATGAGGAATTTTTAATTAACAAGATAAAATAAATAATATAACTTATTCTAGTGCATTAATTCATTTTGGATAATAGTAGGTGAGGAAAAAGAAGGAAGGAACTCAAAATAAAATAAAAATTGAGAAGTCTCTCATGAAATTTCGGCAGCCTAACATTGTTAATTAATATTTCATAAAATTATTTGATGATATAAAGGGGTTATCTCATTTATCATACATAATATGGGTAGTATGGGGGATATGGAATGAAATATCTCAACATAATCCAATGTGAATGAAAAATAATAACAAAAATGAAAGGAATGAAATAAAATAAATGAGGATATTTACCTCTTGATCACATCTCCTTGAGATCCCTCTAGAGGCCTTTGGTTTTAGCCTTTTGGTGATACCAAAAGATCTAGGACATAGGGAAGAGTATTACGACAGTATTCAGTAGAACATAGGTAAATATAAATTCTTGAGAGGTGTGAGAGGAAGCGGGGAATGAGGGTGGTATTTATAGAGGAGGAGAGGGTTTATTTTTCATTATTTTAATCATTTTAATAATATTTCATCCCTAGAATATGATTAATCTCAATTCATGTGACCCCAAATAGTAATAATGTCTTTTGAGTTCGATCTAGATGGTCTTACATCACTTATGATATCATAAAAAGTGTATCTTACTGATAATTTGAATACACGGTATTTTATCGTATTTCACTATTCGTCCAAAAGTCATGAATTTTATAAAAATCACAAAAATTCATCCTTAACCTTTATCGATTTGTGGAATTCAAAAATAAAGTCTAGTTTTTTAAAATAGTTTTCTAAATATTATTATTTTTATTTTTAAATAAAATCATACTTATTTCAAAAATTATCAATTATTAAATTATAACTGCTTTTATATCACATTGAACAATTAACCAAAATGTTATAATCTTAAATCCTTAAGAAAATAAAATAATAGTATAATTTACTATTCATTAGGGTCATTTTACTAATCATATTACTATTCATAATGGTATGTGACTATTCACCAAAAAATGTGTTGGTTCCATTTGGCTCTAAATAACTTATTAAACACAATTTTCAAATAACCATTTTTCTAAATTCAAAACATAGAAGTAGGAAAAATATTTTTAAAGGTTAGTTATAAATATATACTAAAAACAATGTTTCATGCAGTTCAATTTATTTTTATAAAAACATTGGGTGTTACATTATCCCCACATTATAGAAATTTTTATCATCACTATTTTATTTAAATATTAATCAAGTGATGGTATTTTTCCATAATAGCATTTTCAGAATCCCTTGTTGCTTTTTCAACAATGTTGGTCTTCCAAAAAAAACATTACATGATGGATAGCCTTATTCTCCAATTCCTATTCTTTTTTATCAAGGATCTGAACTGATTTCACTTCATAAGAAATGTTCTCTTCCAGCTGAACAAATTATGGGCTCAAGACATGTGTTGAATTTGGCACATACTTACTCAACATCAAAACATGAAAAACATTGTGTATCAGAGACAACTCGGAGGAAAATCTACTCGGTATGCAACTGTTCCATCATTCCCCAGGACTTAAAATGGACCTATGAACTACGAACATAGCTTCTCATTATTAAATAATCACATCACACTTTTCCAAGGTGTGATTTTAAGGAAAACATGGCCACCTACCACAAAAGAGGTGTCTTTTCTTCTATTATCTGCATAAAGATTATGCATGCTCTGATCTGACCTCATATGTTGTAGGATCATCTTATCATTCTCAACCACATCCTCCACTAATTATGGCCTCATCAACATTCTTTCACCAACTTCATCCTAAAACTCTAGATTCTGACACCGCTTCCCATACAAAACATCTAAAGGTTTCATCTGTATACTGGAATGAAAAATGTTATTATAAGAAAATCCAACTAAAGAATGATATTGAACCCATATTTCCTATTAGTCCATTGAAGAAGCTCAAATAATATCCTCCAAAGTCTGAATCATTTGTTTTGACTGTCCATCATATTGAGGACAAAAAGATGTACTAGAATTTAATTCTGGCCCAAATAATTCTGAAGTCACATCTGAAATTTGAAAGTGAACATGGGATCCAAGTCAGATACCATAAAAAGAGGAACTCCATTTCACTGAAAAATATCTTTTTTTTATAGTCGAGAAAGATGATTGAAAGACTACATAGCTCGAATAGAAAGAAAATGTGCATATTTTGTCAGTCGATCAACAATAACCCACATGTCATTGTTACCTCGAGAAATCATTGGAAGTCCCACAACAATGTCTATTGATAAATTTTCCCATTTCCACTCTGGCACTGGGAAAGGCTGAAGCATCCCCTTGGGTAACTTCCACTCATCTTTAACATGTCTACATGTCAAACATTTCATGGTAAAATAAGAAATATCCCTATTAATTCCTTCCCACCAAAAATACTCTTGAAGGTATCTGTAAATCGTGGAAATGCAAGGATGAACTGAAAATAGAGAACTATGAGATTCCCACAACAAATCATTCTTAAAATGGGAATCACATGTCACACACCACCTTTTTCAAATCATAGAACACAATCCTTATCAAAGTTAAATTTTGACAGCTTAAAATTTTTAACAAATTCTACCTTTTTCTATAGCTCATGGTCTTCCTTCTGCACTTTTTTAATTCTATCTAGTAATAATAACTGCACTGAAACCTGATAGAAAACAGAGGTATTTCCAACACCAACTACATCTATTCCAAAATTAATCAAATAATTAATTAGGTAATCATTTTCCAAATGCAACATTGTTAATGATGCATGATGTTTTTGACTCTATATATATACTAAATTTTTTGCCTTTCTGGGATCATAAATAATCATGCAATCATAATCCTTTATCTATTCAAGACATCTTCTCTACCTCATGTTTAATTTATTTTGAGTGAATATATACTTCATACATTTACGGTTAGCATAGATTTTAAATTTTGATCTGTATAAATTATTCCTCCAAATTTTCAGAGAAAAAACCATGACTTCCAATTCCAAATCTTGTCTGTAATAATTTAATTAATGATGTTTTATTTGTATTGAATAATAATAAATTACCTGATGATTTTGCATCAAAACTCAACCAAGTCACTTCAATGAAGAATCATTATAGATGGAAAAGTCACCATTTTGAGAAGCCAAGGCCAATACTAGAGAATTCATCAATCTCTTCTTCAGTTCCAAAAAAAACATATCACATTCTTGTATCAGAAGAAATTTAACCCCTTTTGTGATAACTTAGTTATCAGGCTATATAACCGTGAAAGGATCTTAACAACCCTTCAGTAATATCCTACTAATCCAATAAAACTATGAGTCTCTGTAACATTTATAGGTCATGTCCATTCATCAACCATTTTTTTGGTAGGATCAATTGTTATTCCATAATTATTTAAAATGATCCCATGAAAAGAAATCTATTCCAACCAAAATACCACATTTGCTGAATTTTCCATATAGTTTCCTTTCTTTTATAGTTTTAAAACAATCTTTATATGCTTTTCATGATCCAATTTATTTCTAGAAAATACCAGAATGACATCAATATACACAATGACAAAAATATCCAAGATCAAATGAAAAACTCTATTCTAATGATTCATGAATTCATCAGGTGAATTAGTTTACCCAAACATCATAACAACGAATTCATAATTCCCATATCAAGTATGAAAGGCTATTTTCAAGATGTTATCACCCTTCACATTCAGATGATGGTATCCGGATAACAAGTCAATTTTGTAAAATAACTAGGATCCCTGAAGATGATAAAACTAGTAATCAATGTGAGGAAAAAGATACTTTTTTAACAATGATATTATTAAAATCTCTATAATCAATGTAATGTCATATAGAACCATCTTTCTTTTTGACGAACAAGATAGGATCTCCCCATGGTGATGTGATAGGATGAATGAATCCATTATCAATAGAATATTTCAACTAAATTTTAAATTCAATAAGTTCTATATGATCCATATGATAATGGGGTTTTAAAATTGGATTAACATCAAGAACTAAGTCAATTGTGAATTATACTTCTCGATCAGGTATGAAAATGAGTAACTAATCAGGAAAAACATCAAGTAATTCATTTAGCACATGCACATAATCAATCGGAATGGTTCCCTTATTTTTAATAATATGATAAAGATAATAATAATTTCTATATTTCAACATTTTCTCAGCATCCATATATGTGATCAAATGTATGGGTTCATTCTTATATAAAAATGGAAAATCATTCTGAAAGAAAACTTCTTTAGCTCTATAATAAATCTTAGCATGAAAAACAGAAAGCCAATCCATTCTCATAATAATAGCAATCTCGACTAAGGGAAAAACATCTAGGTTCACAGGAAAAGTCTTTCCATAGACCACAATAGTAATATTTTTATAATTCCTCTTCGCTATAATATTTACATGTGGTGTTTTAACAACATATTCCAGTTTCATTTGTTTAGGTGATATTACTAATTTATTAAAAAAATTCTCAGAGATGAAGGAATCTATAGACCCCATATCCATAAAAACATTAGCAAAATATGAGTAAACAAACTACATACCAGGTACAATTTCATTGTATGGTTCTGCATCTATTGGTGTAGTCACAAAAGATATAACTACACCTTTTTTCTTATTTTCTGGTTTCTTTTTATCATTTGGATCTTTATTTCGGTAGGCATTTACATAGTAACCCATTTCACTCCATTAAAAACACATTACAGTTTTCTTATAAGGATTAGTAATAGGATAATTTTCATTATAATTTCAGTACATGTGTCCAGACATACCACATTTAAAACACTTCCCAGTTTTGGTATGACATTCCCTGGGGTGCTTATTGAGACACTTTTCACAAAATTGAATTTGGATTTTTATACAATCAGATTTATTGTGTTGAATCTTACCCATCACTTTCCATCCCAAACTCTGCTTCTCCTTGTTTACAAAATTCACGTGATCATTAGAAAACATCATCTATAACCTCTCAACACATTGGAAAAGTTTCTTATAATATTTGAAATCATGGGAGGCCAACACCCTTTAATACTCTGGCCCCATTCTTCAGTAAAAGTGGTTGATTAAGCTATCATTATATAGAATAATATTTAGAGAATACCTTCACATTCGGCTGAAGAGAACATCATATAAAACCACTTAATATTTATCTTTATTCATAAATTAAAGTAATTTATTCTCCATCCTATGTCACATAACCTTAGGATAATAATTTTAATGTAAAAGACTCTACAATTCATCCCACTCTAGGGCATCAATATCCTCTATATCCATTATATTATTTACAACTGACCACTACTTATCAGCTTCACCTTGTAAATGATAAGTGGAAAGAAATACCTTTTGATTATTTAGACAATATATTACATAAAATATCTTTTCAATAGATTTGGTCCATCCATCAGAATTACTATGTCAAAAGATCCACTGAATGGAATAAAATTTGTCTCATAAAATTTTCCAATATTGGCATGTTTTATTGTAGCACCTATGGTTATTCTCTTTCATGGATGCCACCACCATTTATTACTATCATTAGCTGAGCCATTACTGTCACAAATAGATTGGTTCCAATCCCTACTATTCCAGGCTACATATTCAGAAGGATGTCATTCTGTCTGTGCCTCTCCTCTTCAACGTCCCTATTTATTTTGGAAACAAGAATTATGAAAAAAAACATATCATATATGAAGAAAAATATTAATCATTAAATGCTATATCATTTCAACTTAATCATATAGTAAAGGTCATTTTTGGTATTATTTTACCATTATCCTAACCCTTAAAGTTAACCAAACCAACCTCTGATACCAACTATAAGGACCTGACCTTATTAAATTACATAATATTTATTTTAGTAAATAAATAACTTTCTTTTAGATTGAGGATCATTTCAAGTATAGATATTTAGAGAATTTTGAAATAATACATTCTTAATATTAAAAATTATTATAGTGTGGATACCAGAAAAACAATTTCAATTTTTTTAAAATATATAACATTAATGGTTAAAACATGATTTCATTGAACTTTTATCAAACATTTACCGTGGCTTCTTTATTTGTCTTACAAATCCTTATGACTAGTTAAAACTATTTAAAAAACATTGGATGAGAACTAAAATAATAGAAAGGGATGTAAAATAAGGAAAGAGAATATTAATCAATAAATACTTTTAACATTTGAAAACTTTTTCAAAATCCATACATGTCACTCATATATATAAATACATTGTGAAACATGAGATTTACAAATGATTTACACAAAACATAAGAAAAAAAATATAACAATAAATGTATCTTGGGGGATTATGTACATAATATTGTAACCCTCTTGACTACCTTATAATTTGTAACCCTCATGGCTACCTAACAATTTCTGAAACTATCACGGTTGCACTTGGAGTAACCATATAATCGACCTCCAAATTGAAAATTCACAATTCTTTGGAGGTAGATATAGGTCCCACCCTTCATCATAATCAATTACCATAGACAAGAACATAATCATAAAATATTAATAATATCATAAAAACATTTCTTTTTAATTTTGTTACCCCGAATTTTAAAAAAGAATTTTAAAAGGAAGGTCTGTTATAAATATCATATAATTGAGGTGTGAATTTGTAGATGGGATGGAATATTTATAAACACTGTAAATAAACATAAATCAATATATCATATAAAAAACCCATCGCACAATAAAATTTAATACCACATAAATAATGTAGTATATTTTTAACCCAATGGATGGAAATCATGATAAGAATTATCTTACCTCTAATATGTACTACCTAAAACATGTTTAAACCTATTTTATAATTGTTAATATATTTATTAATATATTAAATAATAATATTCATCTTTATAACATCTTATATGATCATTTTATAACATCATTTCACCCCATAACTGTTAGTATTGGTTTCCTTCCATTGTTACAGGAGAGTTTTTTACATGACTTCCATGATTGGTAAATAATGCGTGTTCTTGTCAATTGGATGTGAAACTCTAGAATTGGAATGGAGTATTAATTAAATAAATATATAACTATAAATTATACCATTTATCAATTTAAATTACAACCTGATGAATATTCATATGTTAAAGCATTAATGATTTTCGTTTAGATCCCTTTAGTGGTTCTTTGATAATTACAACCTCATTTTGTTTTATAAATAAAAACCATCTATACAAAAGAATTAAAAAGCCATATATGATACAAAATAAATATATTATATCCTTATGAACAACAAAAATTGTTTCCTGACCAACCTTGAATGAAAAAAATAAAATTGAAATCACATCGTCCATGATGTCGGTAATTCGACACATCATAGACAATGTTTTGTATTCCTTGAATAAGTGGGGGAGGAGAAGAATATTTATGAGGAATTTGCCATGAACATGAGAAAAATAAGAATATAAATTATTATGGATCTTTCTTTCATCTTGTAGAAGAGGAGGTGAGGAAAAAGAAGAAAGGAACTCAAAATAAAAGAAAAATTGAAAATTCTTTCACAAATATTTTGCAGCCTAACAGCATCACAAAAAATTTAATAAAATATTTTGATGGGAGAAAGGGTTTATCTAATAACTATTAAATAATATGGGATGTAATGGGGATATAGAATGAAATATCTCAACATAAGGCAATGGGAAATAAGAGTAATTACCTCAAATGAATGGAAAGAAAGAAAATAAAAGAGGACGCTTACCTCATGATCTCTTTTCCTTGAGATCAATCTTTAATGGCTATGGTTTTGGCCTTTTGGTGTGACTAGAAGCTCTAGGAATTGGGGAAGAGGCTTGGGAAGAGTATTAGAAATAACATAGATAAGTATCATGGAATGAGAGGTGTGGGAGGATGAGGGTAATAACGGTGGTATTTATAGTGAAGGGGAGGGGGTATTTTTCATTATTTTAATCATTATTATAATATTGTTTCCAATGACTATGAATATTCTTAATTATGGTGACGAAAAATAGTAATAATTGAAATTTAGTTCAAACTATGTGGGATTAGATCACTTATTATTTCATAAATAGTTTATTTTACTGATAATTTGAATATACGGTATTAAACTGTATTTCACTATTCATAAAAAATTCATGAATTTCAGAAAAATCCAAAAAAATATTCAAAATACCCTTTTTCAACATGTCTAATTCAAAAATGAAGTCTATTTTTTGAAAATAATTTTCTACATATTATTAATTTAATTATTAAATAAAATTATACATAATTAGAAAAATAACAATTTTAAAACAATAACTGCTTTTATATCACATTGAAAAATAAACCAAAATGTCATTATCTTCAAGCCTTAAGAAAGTAAAATAATAGTAAAATTTACTATTTATTAGGATCATATTACTATTCATATTATTATCTATAAGGGTTTTTATTATTCACCAAAAAACAAGATGGTTCTATTAGGCTCTAAATAACTTAGTGGACATAATTGTTGATGACCGTTTTACGAAATTCAAAACAGAGAAGTGGAAAAATTATTTTTAAGGGCTAGTTATAAGTATATACATAAAATAGAGTTTCATGCATTTCCATTAATTTTAAAAAAAACATTGGGTGTTACAGTATTACTGAACCATATTTAGTTCATGTTCCAGTCATGTTTATCACACGATATACAAATAATTACATTATGCATTGGAGGGATATATAGGCTCCACCGATCTCATAATGGAATAATTCTTACATCTTCTAAAAAAACATAAATCATTCACCATAACATAACCCAAGAAAGTAAATTGTCTTAGTAAACATAATTATATTATAGCATAATCTATATAAAATATCATTCCATAATTAACAAAATCAAATCATTGTAGTATTAGGGATAGAAAAATAACATTATTTAAAGAGAATAATCTATGAAGAAATATAATTTTGAAAAACACTAGAACTTAATTCCTTAAAAAATATCAGTTATTCTTAAAAAATGTTTTATTTTCTCAAATTTCCATGCAATTATAAAAGAAATGAATTTTGAAATAAAAATTAAATAGGGTCAATGAAGATTTATGGAAATATAGAGTGATAAAGACTTAAAAATATGTTCATGTCGTATAATTTCAAAAACCATTCTTCTCAAACTCTTGTAATAAAAGTCAAAAAGTACCTTGCATGGAAAATGAAAGAATGATTCCTTCCAAATAATTTAGTAAAAGTCAAAATAGAAAAAATTAATTCAAATATTCTGTGTAGAATAATAAACATGTTTGAAAACATTTTTTGAAAACATGTACATGGATGATAAATATTCCCTCATAAATAATTATATATAAACAATCTCATATAACAATGAGATTGTAAAATTAGCCCATGCCTTATTTCTTATTTCTTCTATTTATGTTTGAAACTCCAGTATTTTAGGTTTAACCATATTATTTACATTTAACCGAATTATAATTGAATTTATGATATCATTTAATTTTCCATTATAACATTATATTACATGTTTATTTATCAATTCAATTTAAAGCAACGTATTGGGAAATAATCGTTTATTTATCATAAATGATTTGTCTTTTAATTCTTGATCTTATTACACAGATCATGATTTAATAATTTTGATAATGTTAAACAATATTTACATATCATTTATAATAGTTATATAATTATATATAATATATAGATAAATGAAATGAAATACACCGTTCATGAAGATGGTAGGTCATACGTATGAATGAACGTTTTTTCGTTTTCTTATTGAATTGAATGTAAGTAAATAATTGACATATAAATTTATATAAATATGTCCCATAAAATTATTATTTCACATATTTCGTTATTATTTATTATATATACCATATAATCATTCTTTAATTTTTAACGTGGATAATGAATATCATTGAATCATGGAGATAGTAAGTCTTATGTACACACGAGAAATAATATCATTCCCTTAAAAGTAAAATTGTATGGAATTATATGGTATGTGAAATATTAATAAATAATATCATTTTATATTAATTTGTTAAATCAATTATACTCATCACTATTCCAATCCAAATTATGTACTGTTGAATAACAAATTTCACCAAGGCGTAGAGACTGTAAGTCGTACGTTTGCACGCCTGATGATATTGTTATTATTAAGATTCATATAAGTAGATATAAGGTTGTACCATAATTATAATTAATTATAATCATGTAGAAGATACTATATTTATGATTTTAGTATTGAAAAAACCTAAATAGATGATTTAGTAGAAGAATAGGATTTTGAAAGAGGTGATAAAACAATTACCTCTTTTTTATGTTTTTTTCTTTTTTTATGCACAAAAGTAATACTTAAGATGAATTTCATCTGGAATGGTGGCATATAAAATGAATTGATGAACTATGGTATGATATTTTGGTATGTTATGACTAAACCAAAAGGATATGTATGTGTGATTAAATGATTAGGAGATATCCATTTTTATAAGAGAGGGGAGGGGAACCTTTGGAATGTCTTCAAATATTAATTTATTATAAATTTATTTTTGGTATATAATTCCCCAAAAATCATTTATTTTTAATATAATATGATTATGGTTCTAAAACTGCTCAAAAATAAAATTTTGGCATATTTTGATTTTAGTTTAAACCTTATAGTTTTTATTTATCCATATTTAATCTATTTATTTTTATTTGAGGCAATAATATTATAAATATTAAATGATTAAAAATATTTACTTACGTTTTTTCAAAAGTCCATAATTGGATACATTATCACATTTAATGCCATATAATTTTCACATGTAATTTTTTAAATATTTTTGTGACTTTTAAAATAATTTAATAATATTTCATATTTATAAAATATCAACATTATCAATTTCGATATTATTCTTTTATTTTACATTAAATAAAATACACATAGAAAATAAATTTGAAAAAATTGAAATATAATTCTAACATGTAACGGTCATATAGAAAATTTGTGTAGAATATTAATTAGTCCCTATGATATTTATTTTAATATTTTTAAAACCATTTATTTGATATTATCTATCAATAAAATAATTTCTACATCAATATTGTGTTTATTAATTGTAATTATTTAATCTCTAAAAATTCTCAATAAATTCCCCTGATGTAGATAATTTCATTATATTTCTGTATACTATTTATGTTTTATGTTTTAAAATGTATATTACTATATTAACATTATTATACTTATAATATATAAGAGAGTGACATGTTGTCACTTTTTTTGTTTTAATAATAATTACCAAACATTAATATAAAAAAGGTACATTAAATGAATCAATTCCAACCATTAGGTGATATTGGTTTCCAATAACATATACTATAGTATTTTAAAGGTTTTAGTGTAATTTTAGTATCATTTCATATTTCATGTTCCCATATTTACCCAATTTACCATTAACTATGGTAAATAAAAATGACTGTAGTTAGTATTCATAATGTCCAAAAATAAATGGTACATATTTTAACAATTTTCACCTTATATTTTCAAATATAGAAACCATTATTCTAAATTCAATGTACAAAATTGGTCAACATTATTATAAATTTAATTCTGGTTGTCAAAAACCAAAAAGCATGTTTTTAAATAGTAAAGACATATCAAAAGATTGGCATGTGTTTATCTCCAATTTATTATTGAAATTAATTCCAATGACTATATTTTTTTTTAATGATAAAAAAATCATCCAATTATACTTTCAAACAAATTAAAAAGATAATATAACTATATAAATAAATTATATGAAAATGGAGTCTTAAATAAAAATGCATTATTTTTCGCTCATCATTAAATGAAGATTTTTTATTCAGAAAAAAATCACAAAAATAAATTTTTTATCCTGATTAAAAATAAGTTATTTAATTTTTCATGTAAAATATATAAAAGTGTTAAAAACTATATTTAAAACTGATTCACCATTAAAAGGCGACAAAACTATATTTTTGTTAAATACATCATTAATCTGAATAATATAATATGTTATTATATCATGTCTAGAAAATACATAAGATAAATGTAAATGTTATATAAAATTAAACAATGGGTTAATACTATTCATAATGGCTAGTTAATATCAAATTAAATATTAATATTTTAATAATATATCATGGTTTTTTATAAAAACTCGATATTGTGTACAATGAAAGCTATAAAGGAAAGTGTCATTTGATTGTAACACAAGCCACGAACAGTGTTGTTTATATTGAAAGCTAAAACGGTGTTTCATATAGCCCAAGATAATATTGTTGTAGTGTACTATACAAGACATAATGGAAATTAATAAGAATATATCTCATAAAATCATAGTGTGTTACACCGACATGGAAAACATAATTGTCTTTGAATAGTAACATACCCTTATAAATAGTAATGTTACCCATATGAATAATAATATGTCCCTTATGAATAGTAAATCAGCCATTTTAATTGTAACAAAATCAATGAAAGTAAAGAAAATATTTATACATCTTATAAATGAAAATATGATTGTGTTGGTATTTTTGGTAAGTCGTTAATATTTAATTAAGATTTTAGGATTAATTTAACAAATTTATTAAAAAGTTATGATCATAAAATTTATTCATAAGGTTAAATTTTGATTCCATTTGAATATAATATAATTTTATGAGTCTATAGATCGTTTTTAAAAGTATTAGAAAGGAAGATGCTATTTTAATATTTGAATTTTCAATGAAAATGATTACTTTATTTAATAATTAATCTTTATAAATTTAGAAACTTATACTCATAAAATGGAGTTCATTTAATGGTTCTCACCCAAAATAAAATGATTTGGGGAAATTTTTTGGAATTTTTTAAATACCTGATTTTTTTATGAGTGGTGAAATTTGATAATTTAAGAAATATGAAAAATAAGTGATTTTATGGGGGATGCTTGATTCCTGGATGATTTAAATTTCCATTGGTTAGAAAAATACATTCAATTATTACTATTTTTTTCACAATAATGAGAATAATTTATTGCCTTGAGAAATATAATAATCTAATGAAAAAAATATTGAGAAAACCCACCTCCCTTCACCTCCACTAAACAACCACCCATCACCACATATTCTCCTCACACATATCATGAATTTTTCTTTGACTAAATTCTGTAAAAACATTGTACCATGCCTCTAAAACAAATAAAACATCCCTTGGACGCATCAAAAGGATAAAATCCTTTCCTTATGGAGGTTCTCAAGGATGAATAAATCAATAGGTAAAAACATTTGCATTATTCCTTTAACTTCTTTCAGTTTTCATTAATTTTATTGTTATCTAATCAACAAAAATTATCCAATTAGAAGGGTAACTCCAAATATCAATTATATTATTATTATTTTTTATTTTTATTTAATAATAAATCCTCAATTATTTTCTACTCCGTTTGTTCATAAAATTATTACACCATCAACGATGTGTATGTTTATCACATTCAATGACGATGTGTTTTCTTTTTATATTAACTTTTTAAATTCAGGTTATGATACCATTTTAATGGTTGAACCAATTTAATATTTATAAAATTAATCCTAATTTAGTTTCTTGAATCATTTTGTAAAAATGGTATTAGTCTATAAAACAATCTGAGTAGGTTTTTATAAAAACCAACCAATTAATCCAAATGGTTATCATTAATGTTTTATATAATGATTCACCCTCACTCCTAATAACCAAATGTATCATGTAAACATTAATATTATATAAATTATCTAATTACTTATAACTTCAATAATGTACAATCATTCTCATGTTACCAGATTATCAATGCATGTATTTAATTAAACCGATAATGAAACCAAAGAACATAACACCCGCAAACAATGAAATTGAAACCCTTAACCCATAAAAACTCTATAAATGTTAATAATAATGTTATACTAAATACAGTAATGTTATATGCGGTTATATAATTATTAATTAAATAATCTAATTTTATTTATCCATGACATTAGGATCATGTGTATAGCACTTTCGGTCATAAGGTATGGGATTCTATCGAAATTCTATTATTCCTTCAGGTCACCTAATCATTTTTTACCCAAATGATGTTATCATATATTTTAATATTCATCTTATAAATGATCTTTATATGTTCCAAACTCAAATATAAATATCCACACATTGTTATCTTTCAATGATATATATATTTTTATGTGGTTCTCTTTTCAATTGTTCTAGATTAGCATGTTCGTTTAAGGGTACTTCTCGAATTCATACCAAATTTCAAGTTATTTATATCATATTTTTAATCCAACAGTATTTTTCTAAAATAATATATTTTATTATGAAAATAATATTTTTCTCTTTTGATTTTATAAAATATATTATTCTCTTTTCCATTTTAAAAACACTTAAGTATTATCTATAAAACAACATAAAAGTGTTTAAATGCTAATATTTCATAAACAATCATCCTACATGTTTTAACATCTATTTGAAATACAATACCATGATATATGAATATTTTCAATTAAAAATTTGATGTTTATTTTCATTCATTTCTTTCATGAACACATGTATGATACGACAATTTATTATGAATTTTGACAATATTTTGATACGCATATTATTCCATGGGTACCCTTATGATTTTGTATGCTATATTAATTATAAATCATTACATTGAAAATATATTCATAAACATGTTATGATGGGTGCACCCCGATATCACACCAATTAATTGGGAAATATTTAGTCTCATTAGATTTTATGTGTAATGGTCTTATCAATAATATTTGGCTTATGCTCCATGTGAAACCATCATGGTGGTTAACCTTGAATTGGGCTCATCAATATGCAGCGAGCATGGATCATGATAAATACATTCATTATATTTCCTCAAGATGATATGATTACATTATTATAAAATCTGATTATTTATATCCTATTATTCCTTATATTTATTCATGTACCATAATTTTTTATATATTTTTGTTATTCCTTCGAACCCATGTGTTATGACCAATTCTTATGTCTAATCCCCTAGTGGGATTTTAGCTCATCACATTGTTCATGTTTTCTCTAGGTTATCTTATTCTAATGTATGGGATCAAATGAAATGATGAGATATTTATTTTGATTAAAATATGATATGTTGTATACAGTCTCATGTCTTCAGTTTTATGTACCTAGTATTTCAAGACACTAGACTCTACAATCCTTGGTTTATTATTGGGGGTTTTAATACATTTACAATAATTTAATAATATGTGTTAATGTTTGGAGTTGATATATAAATAACATTCCAAATACAATCTCCAAATATTATATGTTCACTTATAAAAAAATACTATTAAAGAAGACTACCAGTGTAATAAAAATATAGGCCTTCCTGGAAGATGTATAACTCATAACTGAGTTCTTCCATGTTTATCTATTATTCTAACTCCATAAAAAATCTTAAACCAGATTATATTATAAAAAATATATTAAATATAATATATTAGTTTATTTGGTCTATTTTAAATCTTTTTTTCAACTCATTTTCCCTCCTATAGGAATATTAAAGATTGTTTTGTAGTATGTGTGGACAACCACCTCCATTAAGAAATATATTATTTTTTCATCATTAACACACAAGGATGGTTAAAATGATATATCAAATTGATATTTATGATATTTATGACATCATTTTGACAATATAATTTTATTTTCTAATTAAATTCTTACCTTTTCACCAGTAATAAAATAATAATGTTTCTCATGCGTAGGTGTAGAACGCCGCTTCCATAATGTGATGTGAATCATTTTTTATATCTTTTATCCAATCGATGGTTATAAAAATTTATTTAATTTTTTATAATTATAGTTTATTATTACAAATATTTTTAAATTTATCATAAAATCAACCCTCTAATCATGGTAACTAAGCCTAATTGATTTTGGGATTTTGAATTACTAATGCTTATAACATCTAACATGTCATAAAAAAATTCATTGAAAATTTTAGGCATTGTAATAATAAAATATGTTTTTTATAAATTAATAATATTTTAAATTATTTTAAACTAGTGTATAAAATGTATTGTTTTGTTATATTGGATTTATATAATGTATGTGTTAATTCATACTCATGGTAAGAGATTCTCTTTAAAAAAAAATTTAAATATTTCAATGTTTTCCTCAAAATATTTCTCTTATATAACCATGTTTTAAACAAAAATTAATGAATTTTATTTTAATGTAAAAATTAATTTATAAATCGTTTTTTAACAATCATTATCTCCCATTATAGTGGTTTAGAAGGTATCATTTAATCATTTTCAACAAAGGTTGTTTACCACAAAAACATGAAAGGAAATTTTTTTAATATATATGAATTGAATATAATTTCATTTTTAATTTATTTTCTACTATAAAAATACTACCCAATAATTTATTATATTTTTAAAAGTAAAAAATATATATGATACTTATATGAAATTAATGATTTATGAATTTTTGATAACAACATTTTTATCCTTATTTTTAAAAGATCCCTAAAAGAGATTCTTTATATTTGTTCAATAAAATATTTTATGAGATATTATGATTGAATTGAATGATTATCTTTGTTTTATTTAGGTTATTATCATTTTAAATAATTTTATAACACAATCTAATGAAACATATCTCATGATTAAGGTTGAGCCACACATAAAACTCCAATACATTATCTAATTACTATGTTTTCTAGAAAATTTTGTTACATTAATTGAGTATGATATTATATTTATTAGGTTTATTATAAGTGTTCTATTATTATTATGTTCCAATTATCAAAAATGAAATTTATTTTTTTAAGATTGTTTTTTGTGGAAAGGTTTTTAATTGAAAATGTAATAAATTGAGTTTAGGTTATCAGAAATTTTATAACAATTTTAATAGTGAAAGCTATTATTTTCAAGAAAACATTTTCCTAGGGTTATCATGTTTTATATGAATCAATAATGGTTATGTTTTTTAAATAAATGTTTTGTAATAATTATTTATTAAAAAATAATTTAATTAAATTAATTTAATGTGTATGGGAAATTTAATTTGACCTAAATATTTATCATGATAATAGGGAAATATTTATATTGATTTCCTAGTTTTCTAAATGGATTATCATGTTCATTTTATTTTTTATATACCATACAATCATTTTTTTTTCATTTTACATTTTCAAAAAAAATTGTATAATAAAAAAATGCAAGGACTATAAAATGATATATATTTTTATGTAGTTAAACCTATCAAAATAAGAAATTTTTTGGAATTAAATTCGATTTTAAATATATGAATTTTTTTTTCACGAAAATGTTTATTTATTGTAACATTCTACAGTGTTTTGTAATTGATTGATATATATTTTTTTTACATATTATCCTATCTTGAAAATATAAAATGTATTTATAATAAATGAAAACTATAATTAAATACGAAACTCAAAATTATGGTTTTATTAAGGCTTGTATAACTATTAATGTTATGAGATAAGTTTTTTAGATAGACTTATGTGTTTTTATATTTGTCGAGTTATTTTATGATCATGTATAATAATATTTTAAAGATATTTATTCTTGTTTTGTATATTTTATTATAAAGGATAACCAATATAGGTATGTTCAAAATGGAGGTCATATTATTTATATAGAAATTATCTTCATTGACATGAACTATTTTCATGTTTTATTTATTAAATATTAAATAGATTAAGGATTATTTATCATGATGTAAGGAAAATGTCTAACAAAGACATTATATCCCTCCTCAATAATTAATCCATTAAAATAATTTTAAAAAATTAGTCAACTCATATTAAATTATTATTGAATATCAAAATCATATATATGAAAATACTTGATATAGCCAGCACCTTTTTATTTATTTGATGATTTCATAGATAATTGAATATATTTTTTATTTTAATTTATTATCTTATCTAAATGATTAGACAATAAAAATCTGCCAAAATACATAAAAAGTATTTTTTAGAGAAACATTCTTCTTGATAAATTATAATCAGAATATAGACAGAGTAACTGAAGACCCCAATATCTAAATTTAATTTGGAATTATTGTCTATTAACCTATATATCAGAAAATAAAAATAGAAAGGTTATAATTTCATTTAGGGGAAAACTATAATATGAAATATTTTAAATTAATATGTGTTTTATAAATTATTATTTTAAATTAAAATGAATCACATCATTATTTATAAATACGTTATATATAGAAAATAGAAATATCTTGGTTAGGTTACATCCCTTCATGTCTAACAGGATCAATGGAATAAAGTCAATAACCATTACGTTACAATGTAACAAATCATACCTTTATCCCCCATGTATTAATTATTTTATCTTCCAACCATTTTACACACATATATTTTTTTTGAAAAAACTAAATTATATTTTAGTTTTATTTTCATATAATCTTGATATTAAGTAATTATATTGTAATGTTTCACAAAATATGATACATTCTTTCAAAGTCATAATGTTATAACATATTAATGGAAATGTAAAATGACATTCTATGAGAAACATATACTATTTGGTTTATTATGAATTTTACAATAAAATAATACATTATATTTAATATTTAATAAACTTATATCAGTTTTAATTTCAAAATGTGTTTTATCATATTCTATGTACATCATATTTCAATCCAAAACATAATTTTAAAACCTCAAATAACATATTTTTAAAATAAAATTATCTTTTTAAATAATTGTTATTTTTAATTGGGAATATGATTCCTATTATTTGTAATTTATTATTATCCCAAAATGATGATTTATATTTTATTATTTTGTATTTAGATAAATAATATGGTCATTAATATATAATTTTAATCAAAGAATATAAAATTAATTACACTAAAATACTTTTCTCTTTTACATAATTAAATTACAAATTTTATATTACTAAAAAAATTCTATATAATGTAATCGTTTTATAACCATATATATCTAATTAAAAGTAATAAAATAAGTAATATTTCATAATTAACTTTAATTCAATCACTCATAAAAAAATAAATAATTTTATTTATAAATTAACATTTTTTCATGTATTATATGGTTTTACATAAAATATATATTTTTAAATAATTAACTCATCAAATAGATAATAATGAATTAATTTTTTATATCATAATTTCTAAATTATATATTTGTGATATTTGGGGAGTTTTCTAAAATAATTTAATTTTTTCTAAATAAGTTCAAATATAATTTTTTGTAAAATATAGTAACTTTTTTAACATCGTCATGTTTTATTATGTAAATAAATATTCAAAAAGCCATTGGTTAGGCTAAAAAAGTCTCTATAAAGATAAAAAATCTAAAACATTTGTATGTAATTAGAATTTTTTATCTTTTTAGAGCCAAATTCTATTTTCATCAAATAAAAATATATTTCATTCTTCACAATTAATTTATTTGTTAGAAGGTTACCTACAATTTTATATTCATATTAATATAAAATAAAATTCCTTTATTTCATAAAAAATAATAATAATTTTCTCAAATCAGTATAATATTTTATTTTTGGGTAAAATAAATTTTATAAATAGAAAATAAATTTCTATAAAAATAATTTTTTTAAATTTTATGAACATATATTAAATGTTATTGAAAAAACATTTAGAAATTGAATGAAATAAATATTATTCAAATATTGGAATAAAAATTTCTAAAATTTGTTTTAAATTGAATTTCATTTTGTGTTTGGAAAATAGTTTTCCATTAAAAGACTTTATGATAACATAGTAATTATATATTGTTATTGAGGGGGTTAGATAAATATATGAGGGGTAAAAGATATCTAAATAATGTTTAAATATTATTTTTATAATTCATTTAGAAATTATTTCATCTTATCATTGAAATTTGGTTGCCTTAGTGATAATTTCCCATGAATATGACTATATATTATTTTAATGAACTAACTAAATACCTAATTCAAACTCCAATAAATTATAAAAGGGACACGTTCATCTAACCTAAATAATATTGTATATTCTATATTATAATGGAAAACTTATAATGATTATGTTGTAATCCAAAGGATATTATCTAATAAAGGAATAAAATAATTACTATTCAATGATTAAACATTATTCAACCTCCTTCAAACCTACCATATAAATAAATATATTTTAATATATGTATCTAAAATTTCATTGAATTTTTTTAAAAAGTATATGGAAGATATTTTTACATAACATTTCTTAAAATATTCAAAATAAAATCATCAATTATGATTTTGTGTGGACTATTACCTCTCATAGGTGATGTGATTCATTTTTAATTAAGATATCATATTGTTGGTTTAAATGATGTATAAATAGATTAAATATTATATTTATAAATAATTATATTCTACTAAATTTAATATATTTCTTAACTTGTCACCATTAGATAAATTGGAATATGAAAGTTTTCCTCGTCTATTTGTTTGGACTACAACCTCTATGAAACAATGATTTTACATTTTCATATATGTCATTTTTTAGTTATAAATTTATATTTAATATATGTACCTGGTTATTATTTCAAGGATAATATTCTATATATTACTATGTAGTGACCCATTTTACTATGATCATCAAACTTCCATTTTTGATGTTATGATTTGGACATCCTCAAATCGTTCAACAAGAACAGAACTAATTTTTGTATCTATATAAGGCATGATAATAAATGAAATAAAATATCATATTATAATTTATTAAAAAATATGAATTTTGTTTATTAAGTATTTAAATTATATATTATCAACATATATTAGTCGATTAATATAAAACCATATTCAAACTCAAGTTCATGGTTTCCTTAAAAAACATGTTTTAAATATTTAATAGTTTTATTCAGAATTTTTCTCATCAATATCCATTATTAATAAAAAGTATAATTAAGTAAATTAATATTAAAAAATTTGTTTTGGGGATTATTTTAATATATATTACATTTTTATGGTTATTTTTTATGGTATATATTAAATTTCTTATATATGAGTTATTTTTAAAAAAAACTATATACTGGTTCCCACTAACTAAGCATCGACAACTATATGACTAAACAAATACATGAATAATAGATATTATTTTAAAAAAGTTATTGGAAAAATATGCATGGATTCATGTAGATTAGGTGGTTATGTAATGTGGATCATGTGACTTCAACAAGACCTTTGATCACATGACCCCAAGAATTCCATATAGTCAGATTACTTGTTCTTCATGATCTGATATTTATTATGCAATTCCACTTTATTATATCATTATGATTATATAATGAAACCATAAGACAACTTTCTTCATCATGTGAATCCCTTATATCAATTCATCTATATTATATGAAATTCCTTCATATGTTTTCCATGAATCATTCTACTTTTCAAATGAAAGACACTTGAAAATCAAGCTATGATAATTGAAAAATAAATTTTAATAGGTGGAAGCAACATCTGATTGATTTAACATTTATTTTCATTCAACAGGATTATACAGACCTCATTATCAATTCATTAGTCATGTGAGTTTCCATGTTTCATTTCTCCCATGTCATTTGATCGTCTTTGGGAATGTTACCCATATCATTTTAATTCCTTCGCACACATCCATTAAATCACAAGAAACCATGAAGGAAAATCATGGTAAAAAATAAAAATATATTGTTAAATAATTAATAAAGGATTAAAATTGTTGGACACTAATTTTAAGTCTTCTTACACTACTTTTCATGTCATGTATATATAGTTATGTAACATAATATCATGAGATGACCCATAAAAGTATCAATCAATCACACTATAGCCTCTAAAATAGGTGTCGAGACATCATAAAGACTCCATGACATGATATTATTATCATTTTAATGACCATTTACATGTCATTTTAATTATTTTAATAAAAAAATATCAATCATCTTGTCTATTGAATCTATTCATGATTGAGTGATCTGTTGGTCAATGTTTATGATATGACAGAATGATGATTTTATTAATGTCCCATGGAAGGGTCTTGAAAAAACATGAATCTATAACTCCCCAAGAACTTCACCTAAATGAAGGATCCATGTGAATAATAATATATATTTAAAAATTAGGCCTCTAATTTTTTCTCTCTTAAAATAAAATATAGAAAAGATCTTAGTGGTGAGATCAAAATTCATAGAGTGGGAAGGCATTCAATCAAAAGGTTCTTCCACCATGTAACCCAGTGTGTGGATTAGAGGATTACATGGAATGAAATAATGATTTTTCTGATGACAATATTGATTGTGTGAATGACATATGGTACACAAGCATGATAATGGAAAATTGTTTCATCATAACAAAATGGTCATGTGTGTTCCCAATAGTCCATTTTATAACAATCTTTTAGGTATTTACTTTATAAAAGTACAAAATTTATTGATACCTTATAAGAATATTGATATAATTATTTTCATGAGGTGAGGGTATGTGATTCACGTAACCTAAAAAATTAGTAATGGGTAAACACCTGGACATATCAGAAGGATCTTCAAACAAGAACCAACAAGCCATTTATCATGAGACAGAATTTAAGCATGTCTTCCAAGTCATGTGAATTGCTCTGGACATGTAATCAAAGACACAAAAATTCCTATGTACAATTAAACTAGATAAAAATTTATGAAAAACATGTTATCCATGAAATTTGATGTCATGTATATATATCATCCAAGAAATGTGATTCCCCCAGACATGTTTGTCAAATCTTGTGACATCCTTCTAAGAAGTCATCCATGATCACATGACAGTACTGGTTGTTTTTGAATCAATCTCATGAATATTTAAAATATATTATCTTTGATAATTTGACCACAATCATACATGTATGAAATATATCCATGATATTTCTATACATCCTCAGACAGGTCTGGAAATCAAATAGGACATGTCCTGCTGACAGTCAGGACATCTATGGCTAATAACTAGGTCAAGTACAGCAGATACTAAGGAAATTCCAGGAAGATAAATAGGACATGTCATTTAGAAACTCATGATATATCAAAGAGAAAATTAGGATATTCTATAAAGAAACTATACATGTTTAAATTATACACCCACAAGAATGTCATCTTTATATGGAATGAGTACTTTAGTATGATCTCTCAAACAACATGAGTCCAAAACCATGACTCTTTGTTCTGTAATTCAAATATAATTTAATAAATTTCTATAATTGGTTTGTAATGGGTACTCAAACAATCCTAGGGAAATTATTGGATGTACATGTTCATAAAGTTTTGTTTTAAACAATACATAATGTTTTATTTAAAGGGGGAGTATGTTGAGAACAATACTCTATATCTGTATGATAATTTTGATGCCTCACAAATACCCTGAATTATTTTCTAATGATTTTATTTGTTAAGTATTTTTCAGGACTTTATTATTCATTATATTTTTATTTCTGGATGAAATATTTATGTTCTTGAACAATGAGGTTTTATATCTAAAGTATTTGCATTTAGCGTGCTCGGAAAACATTGTTCATACCCTTCTTATTTGGGATCTTCTTTCACATGTTCTGGAAACACTGTTCATACCCTATGTAGTGGAATGTAGCATAAGGATAAAATTCAGTGTATACTTTATGAGATAAGAGAAATGTATGTAAGAGGAACCATATGTTATCGACAATGTATGAAAAAGAACAATAAGTTGGGAAGGAACCCTACGTTTGGGATATTAGAAAAGTATGGAAAGGAAACCGTACGTAAATGTTAAACGTTGCATTTTTTTCTCAAAATTATATTTCATCAACCTTACTTTGTAAACAACCATAAATTCTTGGAAAAGTATGGATCAAGTAAAATTATGGATCTTTTATCATACGTTTGAAAGTTGAAGAGAAAACTATGGATGACAAACCCTATGTTTATGATCAACATAAAATTTGATGAAAGTGACATGAACCTTATTTTTGTGATCCAACCTATGTTGTCAACCCTATGTTTGAAGACTACGTCATCAACCTTATGTTCAGAGGCTACATACAGTACAACACAACATTAGGTTTGGCGTCGATGAATTTATAGTCGATATTTTAGTGCAACGGTCAGTGAGCTGATTATTATACGAGATTCACACCAGATTTAAAGCTGATTTGATAGTGCCACTTTGACTGGTTCAAAGCTATTTTATAAATGGTTTAATGATAGAATTATAAAGATCTTTTAATGCCATGTTTTCAGGGAAGTTACGACTACTCTGTAAATTAAACATGTTGAATATCGCGAGTTAAAAGGTGACTATTGTGGATCTAAAATTGGAAAGAGAAGTATATGTCGTTATTTTATATATATGAGCTTTTTCAAACATCATCTAATAATCTTGTGTGATCTCTCGATCATTCTGAATAAGTGAGGAAAAACAGAGACTACCAAGAATTCAGATCTTCTTTATTCAAGAGAACGACAAATCTATGTTTTCTGAAGAAGAAAAATCATGATAGAAGATTCATTTGTTCTACATCAGTGATCATTATTGAATTTTATACTTCTATAGTTGTGAGTTATATTTCTATATCCACTGCAATGGGATCGACTCGGAATGACTCTTTTGTGATGATAATTATTTCTCAAGGTGACGATTCATCTACTATCAATTGTATGCTGTTGCAATTGTAAAGGACATCTGGAAAGTATTTTCAGAATATAGAAATGTTTCATTTATATTCTTGAGTGTCTGGCATCTCGTACTAAGCTATGTAGTTTCTGTGAGTAAACCAGAAGGATTTTTTTTCCTTAGATTGTAAAGGTGTCAACTGCCTTTACTCAGTTGTTGTAAGGTCTGTTGAAATGAGGACCAGAGTGAAAATCACCGTGCTCGTGGAGTAGAGCATTGGTGGAGTGGACTTGGGTCATTTTGTTCTACGAACCACTATATATCTTGTGCCTCTTCTATTTAAATTTCCACTGCATGAATTCATCTAATTAAGGATAAATGGTAGAACACAATATTGCAATGATTTTTGAAAAAAAAAATTTCACCCCCCTCTTGTGTATATTTGATATAAACTGATCCATTATATGGTATAAGAGGTTAATCTTTCGGATAAATCCTTAACAAGCTGTGTAAAGAGCCGTAAAATTCATGGGAAATTTTTTTTCTTAATTTTCTTTTGGATTTTACAAGAACACAGTTTTGGACGGCACCTGATTCCGAGGCCCGGTGTGCCTGGAATCATTTTCCAAAGTTTAGCTCGGGTACGTCCAGTGAATGAACAAGCAGGATTTCCAAACTTTTGAACTGGTGCTCATAATCGAAATCAGAGGACACCAATAGAATCGCAGTGCCGGTAATTGCTTAGGAACACCTTTTTCCAGAGATTCATTTTCTCAGGTGTGGTTATTAAATTTTGGTTTAAGTAAATGAATAAAATAAAATGGGCCAACCAATTTATTTTATCTTAAGTTGTTTAACCTAATCTAAGTGGTTGAAGTGGGACCCACTATATCCTAGTCCACTTGGTAGGATATTTGTGGGGTGGGGCCCACACGAGCCCCACCTTTTCAATATCCATGAAACCCCCACCTTTAATTAGGTAACGCACCCACACCCCCTATAAATGTATGTCAACACATGCGTTTAAACTGAATAATAAACACCTTATTAATTGGGCAGTTTAAACTCCTCAATTAATTCAACTAATTGATTGATTTGTTTTTGAATTTCAAAACATTTGGTGTGAGAAATAAAATAAGACAAACACTTATTTTATTAGAGTTGTTGGGTTGTGAGAGGATTGGGGGGAAAAGCACTAAGGCTTGAAGTTCTTCTTCTTCATCGAAGAACGCGAAGAACGCACCGCCGCCGACGAAGAACGCTGACCTCCGACGATGGGCGACAGTGAGAGACACCTTCCTTGGAGATCGACGACGCGGCGCCGTGTACCGTGATGCCAACGACCCTATCCTTCCGCGACGCCTTCTTCCACGATGTTCAAATCCACGACGAGCCTTCATTCAACTACGCTCGAAGTAGGGTTTTGAATATATGTTCGTGAATATTCAAGCGTTTTTTGTAATCTTAAGCCGCTTGCTATCAATTATTTGGATAGGGCCGGACCGCACAAACACGGCCAACCCTCCTCCCTTATTTCTGTTCACTACTAGAAATAATGGCATTTGCGACGGGGCATTTGCGTCGGGATCCCGTCGCTAATAGGCTTTTGTGACGGGGGTCTGTCGCAAATAGCCCGTAACAGAAAACGGCGTCGCAAAAACAATTATTTGCGACGGGCCCATCGCTAAAAGTATTAGTTGTGATGGCGATCCTTCCCATCGCAAATATTAGTCCATATATTTATAAAAACTTATTAAAAAAGTATTTATGACGGGCCCGCCGCAAATAGTAGTTGCGACGGGCCCGTCGCAAATACTATTTTAAAAAAATCTAAAAAAATATTATTAAATTATTTTAATTAATATAATAATAATACTATTTTTGATGGGCATAGTATCCCGTCGCAAATAAAATAAAAAAATAAAAAAAATAAATTATAAATAAATTATTTTAATTAATATAATAATAATCCAATTATAATTCAAAAATAAAAAAATATTAATAAATGATTTTAATTAATATAATAATATAATTATAATTCACAAATAAAAATAATAAATTATTTTAATTAATATAATAATAATAGAATTATATTTCAAAAATAAAAAATAATAAAATATTAATAAATGATTTTAATTAATATAATAATATTAAAATTATAATTCATAAATAAAAAAATATTGATAAGTTATTTTAATTAATATAAAAATAATAGAATTATTTTAAATTCAAATATTAAAATAATTCAAATATTACAAAAAAAATATAATTAAATTATAATATTATAAAATTTTAATATATATATATATATAATTTAATATTATAAAATATAAATAATAATATTATTTATATTAATATTGTTATTTCAAAATATAATATTATTAATATTTTATAATGAGACAGAAACTACGAATAGAAAAAAAATATTATTTTGATTTAACAAACTTTATAACATAAAAACAAAATCTAATCTGAAGGAGGGGGAGGGGGAGGGGGGTCTGCAGATGCTGGTGGAGGAAAATCCATCCCTAAAGCATGAGTGAGTCGGAGCATGTACTCCATCTGCTCCTGCTGCTGCTGCTGCCACCGACTCATCTGCTCCTCGTACAGCTGCTGCTGGCGTCGACGCTCCTCCTCATGCTACTGCTGCTGCTAACGCATCTGCTCCTGCTCCTGTCAGGGACTCTCTATCAGTGCAGCCTGAGATCACAACTGATCCTTATACTGTATAGTAGAAGAAGATGCATGTTCTCCTCTCAAGCTGGACGCTGAAATCACAACACTGCCATAATAATCTCCGGGAGTCAGTCGAGATCTGATACCAACTACCCGGCCCTTCTCGAAGGCATACTAGGCGGCCTGCATCCATGCCACCTCATCAAACTGACGGCCAGTTGCCTGATCTGATGACCCGACCTGACTCTCAGGCCGGGTCTATGACGTTGTGGCCTCATATGACTCCTGTAGTTTCAATTTAAAATTAAAATTGTGAATATATTATATGCAGTTAATTTTTAAACTTGAAAACAAATAATACTGACCACAATGTGACACTGACGATCACCTCTAAGCTCCCCATTAGCAGGATCACTATACATCCTTAGATATACGTCGTACTCTGTAATATCGGGGTGCTCAACAGCCTATAAGAATAAAAACTAAACTGTTAATATTTATAGTTATATAAAATATTTATAAATAATGTACATACCAGATGCTGTCTATGAGTACTGAAAGTACGACTCCCAACTCAATGAGTCACCTCCTGTCTCCCCCGATTCTGCCTCCCCACCGATGATCTCCTCTAAAAGGCATCACTCAACCAGTGCGCACATAATCCATCCCATACATAGGATGAAATGTACTCTGGTCGGTGTGCTCTACATGACTCATCAAAATCTGACACTCCTGCTTTCTTTATGGCAGATTTTCTTAAATTGTGAAAAACCTGAAGAAAGCGATCATGCATGGCCACCTCCCATGCATCATGGATGGTGTCATGCATGGTATCCTCAATCGGATACCATAAACCCTACAAATAAATTAAAATATCAAGTTAGAAATGAAATAATTTTCAAAATAAAAATTATTTATTTACGTACGTACCAACCAATGGCCAAACATGGCCTGCTGCACATCAATGGGAATCTGCTCCCATGTGGTCCAAGGTTGAGGGAAATAGTTGCGCAAAATAGAGATGCCATGTCTGACTGCTATATGCGGAAAACTGTAAAAATAATAACCATTTATTATGTGAATAGATTAATGAAATCTTAATCAAATCCACAGGTTATCACACAGGTTATCACACCTCCATGTTCGTGGATCAAACCCATGACATGGACGTCGCTCGGGGACGGGGTCAGGAATCATCAATCGTGCAAGACCGCTCCCCCTCCGCGTACTCCCTAAAGCGCCTACAGGCTGAGGGTCATCTGCCAACAACTCATCTGCATCGAAAGGCAGGTCGGCATCTGCCAACTCACGAAATGCGTCGTCGTCAATCTGAAACAAAAAATGTTAATGTTGTTAGCAAATAATTGATAATTAGTATTATATATACATATATATTAGTTATGATTGTATATAACTACCATGGAATTCTATCAGTGTTCATCTTCATCATCATCTTCATATATGTCAATGTCATCTTCATATTCCTCCTCAACATCATCGATATCCATTCGAGTTCCAGTTGCTTCATCTCTTACCATTTAAAATTCATATCTGACATCATTAGATTCATCGTCATCACTGAATCTTAAATGTGGGGCGTCATCATCGATACTCATGTCTCTTTGTAAAAAAATTGATTTTGAGTACTCTCTTGAAAAACTTCAATTCTTTTCACATCAGTGAAATCACATTCACTTTGACTAAACTGATTGTCTTGAATTTTGATTTTTATTATACTCCACCAATCAGTCAAGTCTCTTGATGTAGCACAGTACATTTCGTAATAAACGTGATGTGCCTGTTGAGCCAATAAGAACGGTTCATTTACTGCGAGAACACTTTTACATTTAATATCGAAGATTCCATGAGTCGGATGAACACGCATGCCTCTCTCTGTATCCAACCACCGACATTTGAACATGGTTTTGTAATGTTGTCCAAGATAACAGAGGTCACTGATTTCATCAAGTATGCCATAAAAGTCAACATCATTTTCTTGATGATGTGATCCTCTCAAGATTACTCCATTGTTCATTGTTTTTTTTGATTCCCCAAATTCATGTGTGTGAAATCGAAATCCATTCACCACATATGCATTATAAGTTTTAACAAGTTTGGAAGGTGGGTTACTCAATATACACAGCCGTTTTTCAATTTTAACAGCATGTCGAGACACCTGAATTTTTTTTAAATAATTATCAATATAGTAATCTATACATTGAATGAGTTGCTAAAAGATAAAGAATTTATGTTACCAGTTTTTGAAACCACTGAGAGTAATTTTTTTGTCGGCGTTCTTCGAGAGCAGCTGCTGTAGTTTGTGGAATTTGTTTTTTGATATGATTATCATACAACCTATAAAAAAAATTTATTTACTGTAACATAAATGATAGAATAAGTGATATAAACACTTACAGTACAACTGATGTCATCTCTTCACAGTTGAGCAGAACATACGTATGACCTCTGTGATGTTCATCATCCGAAAGCCAGCGTTCATAAACTCCACCAAAACCAAGCTCTAGCTGGTTGAAAACAGATAATTGATTGTCGATTTCATCAATATTCCTCTCGTTCCGTCTCATTCGGTTGTGTTTTGAAGGATACTCAGATTTAAAATAATGGGAGCAGAAAAAAGATATTTCCTCTTGCAAATAAGCTTCTGCAATAGATCCTTCAACAGATGCTTTGTTACGTACTTTTATTTTCAATTTTTGCATGCATATTTCAAATGGGCACATCCATTGAAACTATACTGGACCTCCACATTTGGATTCATATGGAAAATGTAACATCAAATGTTCCATTAAGTCGAAGAAATACGGCAGAAATATTTTTTCTAGTTTACATATAATTACAACAACATCTTATTCAAGTTTACATAGAGTATCATAATCTGTTGTAGCCGCACAAATGTCCCGAAAAAAATGAGACATGTCTGTTATGGAATCCCAAATCACAGAATTCAATAGACCTCTTAATCCAATGGTTAGAAGTCTTTCCATTATAACATGACAATCATGACTTTTTAATCCAGTAATATAAACATTCTTTACACATCAACCCAAATTGGAAGCACAGCCATCTGGAAGTCTCAAATCTGCAATCAAATGACAAAATAATAAACGGTTTTCGTTAGACAGTGTATAAGCTGCTTTTGGTTTCAGTATCCTTTCTGTTCTGACATTCTCAAACAGTTCCAGTTCTGGACGCCTACAAATTTAGGCAAGATCTAAACGTGCATTTACATTGTCTTTGCTCTTTCCTGGCGTATCCAAAACTGTATGAAACAAATTATCAAAACAGTTCTTCTCAATATGCATGACATACAACATGTGGCGGACCAACAAATCAGACCAATATGGAAAATCCCAAAATATGCTACGTTTAATCCAATTGTGTTCTTTCCCAAAACCAGAAATTTTTTGTTGGTTTATTATGGGACCAAAAGTGATAGGAGGTAATGGAAATAAAACTGATTTTAACTCTGAACCAGATAGCATTTTTGTGGTCCATCCCTTTCAACTATTCCTTTTCTGAAATGAGATCTGTTTCTGCGAAAAGGATGATCAGCTGGAAGAAATCTGCGATGACAGTCAAAATAACAAGGTTTCTTTCCATGAATGATCATAAATACTTTGTTCTCTCCCATATAGTAAGGGAATGATTTCTGACCATGTGTACTCCAGCCAAATAACATCCCGTAATCCGGGAAGTCACTAATTGTCCACATCAATGCTGCTCTCAGTATGAAATTTTGTTTCGTAGCAACATCATATGTACTGATACTAGTACTCCACAATAAACTTAATTCATCAATCAATGGTTTCAACTAAACATCAATATTCTTCTTCGGATGTCCTAGAATTAGTAAAGTCAAAAAGATATATGGATCCCTCATCAACATCCATGGAGGTAAATTGTACGGAGTTAAAAAAATAGGCCAACATGAATACTGACTACCATAAGATCCGAACGGAAAAAAACCATCAGTGGAAAGGCCCAATCGAACATTTCTGTCTTCTAAAGCAAAGGATGGATGCACTCTATCAAAATTTTTCCATGAATCACCATCGGGTGGATGATTCAAGATTTTATCGGTTGAAATATTCCCTTTATGCCATGACCTCATTGTCGCTATATTCTTAGACATGAATAAATGCTGAAGTCTGGATGTAAGCAGAAAATATCTCAACTATTTTACAGGAATCAAACCAGACTTCCCATGTTTCCCTTCTTTATATCTCAGTTGCCCACATGTGGGACAACTATCCAACGACTCATTTTCCCCAGAATATAAAATGCAATTATTTGAACATGCATGAATCTTCTGACAAGTAAGTCCCAAATTTCGAACCAGCCTCTTACTCTCACAGTAATTTGCAGGAAAAACATTTCCTTCGGGTAACAGTTTTTTAAGCAAAGAAAATATCTGGTCAAAACAGGTGTTTGACATTACGTTATCTGATTTGATAGCAATAAATTTTTCAATCGCTTCTAATTTGCTCATCTTGCAGCCAGGATATAATGCATCCTCAGCAGACCACAAAAACTCATAAAATTCAGACACTGCCAACTCAGGATTTGAAACTATATCAGCCGGAGTTTCTGTATGTTGAAAAGATGAACCTGCAAAATCATGTACTAAATCTTGAAACCGGGATGGATCCGGAATCATGTTGGTATCACCTACTCTGGAACTGCGTTCACCATGTTGATACCAAAAAACATAATCTGGTTGAAAACCAAAACGCAAGAGATGTCCCCCCACTTTGTCAAACATGTCAAACGTTCTCAATGCACATTTTCTACAAGGGAGTTTTATTTTTCCTTCTGAAACAAATTCTGGATTTGATGCCGCAAATAATAAAAAAGTCTCCACACCCTCTATATATACTAGATTTAAACCAGAACTATTTGGATTTCTAGGTTGATTTGTCCATATGCGGTCATCTAATAATGACTGTTGACAACCTCGTTGTTCCATATTTTTCTATAAAATATAAAATCATTACTGGTTTTGAATAATTTGTTAGAAAAAAACTCAAGCAAGGATAATTATAGAGTTTACATCAAACACGACTGACGCAAACTTTTTATTGAGATAGACCTAAAAATTGACCCTTTATAAATTGAATATGTTGAGAATAAAGCAAAACCTGTTATAAATATTGTTAATTTTAATATTATATAAATTTTTTATTATTTTAATAATACTAATATTATTTTTTCATAAATATTAATTATATAATAACAACATTATTACATTATTAGTATATTTTTTTATTAATATTAAAATAATATAATTTTTTATATTATATACAATTATCCTTTCATCTGTGTGTTTAACATTCTGTCTCCCCATGTAATATTTTCATTCACTTTCACCTCTCCATTGGTGAGTAGGTTGATAATTTTGAAAAATAATGCAAATATTACAAGTGGAGACAGAAAACACACAGATGAAAGGAGAATTTTATATAATATAGAAAATTATATTATTTTAATATTAATAATAATATATACTAATAATTTAATAGTGCTATTATTCTTAATTATTAATAATTATTGGTAATTATTGGTAATTATTGGTAATTATTGGTAATTATTGGTAATTATTGGTAATTATTGGTAATTATTGGTAATTATTGGTAATTATTGGTAATTATTACTAATTATTGGTAATTATTGGTAATTATTGCTAATTATTCCTAATTATTTGTAATTATTCCTAATTATTGGTAATTAATCCTAATTATTCCTTATTATTAGTAATTATTCATAATTATTGGTAAATATTCCTAATTATTGGTAAATATTGACAAATTTTGGGAATTATTGGTAAACATTGACACTATTGGAAATTATTGGTAATTATTACTAATTATTACTAATTATTGGTAATTATTGGTAATTATTGGTAATTATTACTAATTATTGGTAATTATTGAAATTATTACTAATTATTGGTAATTATTACTAATTATTACTAATTATTACTAATTATTAATAATTATTGGTAATTATTGGTAATTATTGGTAATTATTACTAGTTATTAGAAATTATTGTTAATTATTACTAGTTTTTGGTAATTATTAGTAATTATTACTAATTATTACTAATTATTACTAATTATTACTAATTATTACTAATTATTGGTAATTATTGGTAATTATTGTTAATTATTACTAGTTATTGGTAATTATTGGTAATTATTACTAATTTTTGGTAATTAATACTAATTATTACTAATTGTTACTAATTATTACTAATTATTATTAATTATTTGTAATTATTGGTAATTATTACTAATTATTGATTATTATTACTAATTATTACTAATTATTACAAATTAATACTAATTATTACTAATTATTACTAATTATTACTAATTATTGGTAATTACTGGTAATTATTAGTAATTATTACTAATTATTGGTAATTATTACTAATTATTGGTAATTATTACTAATTATTGGTAATTATTACTAATTACTGGTAATTATTGGTAATTATTGGTAATTATTTCTAATTATTACTAATTATTGGTAATTATTACTAATTATTGGTAATTATTACTAATTATTAGTAATTATTGGTAATTATTGGTAATTATTACTAATTATTTCTAATTATTACTAATTATTACTAATTATTGGTAATTATTACTAATTATTGGTAATTATTACTAATTATTGGTAATTATTGGTAATTATTGGTAATTATTGGTAATTATTGGAAATTATTGGTAATTATTCGTAATTATTGGTAATTATTGGTAATTATTACTAATTATTACTAATTATTACTAATTATTACAAATTATTACTAATTATTACAAATTATTCCTAATTATTGATAATTATTCCTAATTATTACGAAATATTGGTAATTATTGGTAATTATTTTTAATTATTGGTAATTATTGGTAATTATTACTAATTATTGGTAATTATTTCTAATTATTATTAATTATTGGTAATTATTACTAATTATTACTAATTATTGGTAATTAGTGATAATTATTACTAATTATTACTAATTATTAGTAATTATTGGTAATTATTACTAATTATTGATAATTGTTGGTAATTATTACTAATTATTGGTAATCCTAGGTAATTATTACTAATTATTACTAATTATTACTAATTATTACTAATTATTACTAATTATTACTAATTATTACTAATTATTACTAATTATTGCTAATTGTTTCGAATTATTGGTAATTATTACTAATTATTGATAATTATTAATAATTATTTCTAATTATTGGTAATTATTGGTAATTATTGGTTATTGTTGGTAATTAATACTAATTATTACTAATTATTGGAAATTATTACTAATTATTACTAATTATTGATAATTATTATTAATTATTACTAATTATTGGTAGTTATTGGTAATTATTTCTAATTATTTCTAATTATTACTAATTATTGGTAATTATTACTAATTATTACTAATTATTGGTAATTAGTAATAATTATTACGAATTATTACTAATTATTGGTAATTATTGGTAATTATTACTAATTATGGGTAATTATTGTTAATTATTACTAATTATTGTTAATTATTGGTAATTATTACGATTTATTGGTAATTATTATTAATTATTGCTAAATATTGGTAATTATTACTAATTATTACTAATTATTGGTAATTATTGGTAATTATTACTAATTATTGGTAATTATTGGTAATTATTGTTAATGATTCCTATTTATTGGTAATCATTACAAATTATTACTAATTATTGGTAATCATTGGTAATTATTGGTAATCATTGGTAATTATTGGGAATTATTTGTAATTATTCCTAATTATTGGTAATTATTCCTAATTATTGGTAATTATTCTTAATTATTGGTAATTATTCCTAATTATTGGTAATTATTCCTAATTATTGGTAATTATTGCTAATTATTGGTAATTATTCCTAATTATTGATAATTATTCCTAATTATTGGTGATTATTCCTAATTATTGGTAATTATTCCTAATTATTGGTAATTATTCCTAATTATTGGTAATTATTCCTAATTATTGGTAATTATTCCTAATTATTGGTAAATATTGACAATTATTTGCAATTTTTGGTAAATATTGGCAATTATTGGAAAAAATATTGACAAATATTGACAAATATTGGCAATTATTGAATATTGGGATTTATTAGTAATTATTACTAATTATTAGTAATTATTACTAATTATTGGTAATTAATATAAATTATTACTAATTAATGTTAATTATTTCTAATTATTATTAATTAATTCAAATTAATTTTATTTTTTCATAATTACTGCTAATTAATTGTAATTACAGCTAACTAATTTAAATTAATTAGTGTTCATTTGTCTCTAATTACTGTTAATTATTAATACTTATTCATAATTATTTCTAATTAGAAATCAGAAGAAAAAAAAATCTAAAAATTTAAACTAAATAAACATAATAAATAAAATATATATTAAATTAAAATTCAGATAAAAACCTTAAACGTGATGTCAATGTCGAGCCACTGTAATTGTAGACCACCCCCAACTGAATCCTCAAAGTCGGGAAAAAAAATTTACAACTGAAAGTCGTAAAAGATTCAGAGTGAAAAAATTGGAACGGTTGAGAGTTGAGAGTGGGGAAATTGTAATGGTTGGCAGTATTTAGAGGTTAGATTAATCGCGACGGGCTTTTTTGCGACGGAAAACCCGTCGCAAATAACGATATTTGCGACGGGACCTGTCGCAATTAACCCTGACCGCATTTAATTATGGGCGGCATTAAAACGGTTATTTGGGATGGGGCCCGTCGCAAATAACCCCTGCCGTTGGGGTATTTGCGACGGGACTGCAGTCCCGTCGCAAATAATCTTTAACCGCCACCGGTTATTTGCGACGGGGATAGAATCTCGTCACAAATCCTTCGCTCAGTTTGGCGCGCATTTCGCGCCAAACTATTTGCGATGGGTAAAAAAAACTCGTCGCAAATAATATATTATTTGGGACGGGAATAGTTGCCCGTCGCAAATACCTCGTCGCTACTAACCATTTTTCCCGTAGTGGTTCTTGACCTTGTTGTGTTTTGGAACAGAGAAGGCGCGATGTCGTCAAACCGCGCAGGATCATGCGGAAAAGATGCGTGGTGCCGTCGCGCAGCGCCGTTGAATTCAAACAAGGTCGTGGCGTCGTCGTGCCGTGCCGGAGAACCATGATAACACCACGGCCGGAGCGGGGCCGCGGCAGAGGGGCGCGGCGCCGTCGCGCTGCACCGGTCGGACCAAGGCAGTGGCCTTAGGCTGTGGTGGAGCAGGGAGCGGCGGCCGGCTTCTGGCCGCCGGCATCGGAGCAGGGAGACGGGACCGTGCCGGTCCCGTGGCAGCAGTAGCCGGATGGCCGGAGCATGCCGGCCTGTCAGGGGAGAAACCGGGGGGGTTCGTAACCCCCTACTGGAAGGGAGGAGCGGCCCCCAAGTGGGGGTCGCGTTTAATTAAACAGGGGCAGCCCCCCCCCCCCCCCCCGTCCGCCCAGCTCAGTCACGCCGAGCTGGCCAGCGGACCGCGCTAGCGCGCTGGGCCGCGCCCAAGCAGGTCGGACCCAGACCCGATCCGGGTCCGTCCGGGCCCGAAACCCCCATTTTCGGACCTCTTCTGGTCTTTTTCTCATAACATGGGCTACGGACCTCCGATCGATGCACCTTCAGCTCTGATGTGATACATGGATCGAGACGGTCATTTCGGTATATTACACTCAAGGTTTCGGAGAACATTGGGTTCGGCTGGGTTGGTTCGTAGACGAAACCAACCGGACCCTCGGAACAGAAACGCTTATAACTTGAGTTCCGGACGCCCGATTGACGTGTTGTTGACTTTTTTGGATTCCTCTTAGTTAGTCGGACCTTTTGGATTACTTTGCTCCAGGTTTGGACGTAGTTGGAGTATGGTCAGGTTGGTTTTGACTTAAAAACCAACCGGGCCCCTAGGATGAAAAAGCCAATAACTCTCAGCTCGGGCGTCCAATTGATGCGCAGTCTGTGACGTTGAGTTCCCGTTGACGATACAGAACTTTTGGATACATCAACTCCGGACTTCGTGTTAGTTGATGTATCAGCCCCTCGGCTCGTGGATCGGACCCTCCCGAACGAGCTTGCTGTGTGCGGGAACCCTAGAGCTGGTTGTGACTGCGACGACGATGACGACTGTACAGAAATCCTCCATTGACTCAACTGCGATGACTACAACACTCAGCGATCCTACGTGGGTCAGTTCTACCGATCGTGTGTGGGTCAGATCCGGTGTGGGTCAGCGCTCAATGGTCCTGTGTGGGCCAGCGCATACAGATCCTGTGTGGGTCATTGCGGCGGTTAGTCCATATCGATCCTTTGTGGGTCGTTGAGGGTATTAGTACCTATCGAGCCTTTGAGGGTCATTGCGGGGGTTAGTACCTATCAATCCTTTGTGGCTCATTTTGGGGGTTAGTACCTAACGATCTTGTGTGGGTCCGACGGCTTAGATGAATCAGTGGCTACATCTGATCATCTCTATCGTCTTACGAAGAAGTATACCTGTGTGAGCTGAGTCTTGACATTCAATCTTATCTTCGATAAGATTGACTTGACATCCTATGTGTATTACTATATTCTTTCCTGTGTGGATTTGAGTTGTGTTTTCCTGTGTGGACTGGGTTGTACTTGGGCTCGGATGTTGGAGTCGAACTGGAATTGATGACTTAGGTATTTGTATTGGCATATACCTAAGTAGTGTTGGATGATACTTTGTGATTGTATATTTCCTTTTTGGATTATCCTTTGTGGATTCTGGGAGGCCTTCGGGGATCTCAGGGTCCCTACTGAGTAGAGTGTTCTCACCCCCCAACTGGCTATGCCCGCACTACGTTTTGTGGGATGCAGATGATGGACAGCGTTGGTCGTGGTTGAGGCAAGTGGAGCATTCGGTACCTGGAGGTGGACCACGGAGCGGACGGCTGGACCCGAGGAGATGAGGTGGCTCTCTGTACCCACCCTTCAGGTGGGACTACCAGTGGACTGCTCAACGTTGCTGCTTTACTTTCAGTTTTTGTACATTCTTTTCAGTTGTACTTTACTTTCAGTTTGGGTATGTATTCTGACCCACTTACTTTTCTGCACTTACTTTGTACCCTGTTTTACTTAGTGTTTACTTCTGCGTGCTTACCCTGACGTGTTTGTTTACTTTACAAAGGGAATGCCTTCACTTCTTTTATCGGGAATTACACCTTCGTGCTAGTCGTCATCCCCTGGAGTATGGAAGGCGGGATTGGGGTAGTCACGACACGGGCCCCGAGGATGGGTCATGACAAATTGGTATCAGAGGAGTTTGGTTCTACCGCAGAACTCAGGACTCTGATATTTTTATATGTGAATCAATAGTGTTAAGAGTATTGAGTTTGGTTATCAGTCCAGGGAGTCCAGTGTTGGTGCGGCAACCGACGTATCTGTACACCAGGACAATGACTTCTGATTTCTGACTCAATACACAAAAACATTGATTGCATGTATGTTTTAAAAGTTTTCTTTTTGATTACTTTGTGTCACCTCACTAGGTATACAGTTTGACCATGACACACCTGTTTCTTTTCGGGATGGCCCCACGACAGCAGCCAGCTAGGGTTCCGAGCGATGTGCAAGACGATAGCCCACTGAGCGATGAGGCCTCGGTGCAGGGCCCTTTGACAGCAGAGGCACAGACGATACCTCTACCCACCGAGCCACCGATGTTACCAGCCCCAGCCGCTAATAGTGCACGTCTCCTTAGTGCACTGCATGAATTTCAGCATCAGGGACCACCCAGGTTCCGCAGGGAGACGGACCCCCAAGAAGCCGAGGATTGGCTGGAGGAAGTTGTACGAGTTTTTCATTTGGTAGGGACACCCGCAGGCCTCATAGTGATCCTTGCAGCGAGTCTCCTACATGTGGCAGCATGTAGATGGTGGAGATTGATACTCTAGGTACACGAAGAGGCATCACTCTTCTGGATGGACGTTGAGAGCCTCTTCCGCTCGGAGTTCATCCCAGCCACCATCCGTGCGGTGCGCATCCAGGAGCATCTACAGCTGCGGCAGGGCAGCTTGACGGTTGCCCAAAACTCGACGAGGTTTATCGATCTCTCACGTTATTCGACGGACATGGTACGAGACCCATTCTTCCGGGCCCGGACCTTCGAGAAGTGATTGAGGCATGATATCAGGGCATCGCTGATCTCCCTTAGCATTTCGACATAGGCAGGGGTACTGAAGCGAGCCCTTCTCATCGAGAGTTTTCCTGCTGAGTCTACATCAGCTGCAAGACCTACTGCAGGGCGGCACGTAGCAGAGTCTTCTGCAGCTGGTATTCGATGGATGACACATGGGTCCAGGCGGACTAGACCCTCAGGCGGACGACCTCAAGACACTGGCTCAGATGTGAGGGGCACTCAGCGCAGATCCAGTTATTCGAGAGGTAGATAGTGCTACACATGCGGCGGGCAGGGCCACATGGCTCGTGACTGCCCGAACTGCTGTGCGGAGGAGCAGCAGACGGTTGAGGGACCACCCAGCCAGAGGCAGAGGGTCGACCCTGACGGTCTGCAGGGAGTAGGTGGACGAGGCAGAGGAGATAGCCGAGCAGCAGGTGGTGGGCGACGCTTTGAGGCTCTACCACCACCCCCACTAGGATTTCCACCCCCACCACAGGGAGCTGGCAGGTAGAGATAGGCACAGCTTTAGGAAGCGGAGGCCTATGACCACGGCGCGCCTGAGATGATTCGAGGTACTATCTGTGTCTATTCCACCCTTTCTGCAGTTCTTATAGACACAAGAGCGAGTCATTCGTTCATTGTCGCTGCCCTTGTTCGGAGCTCAGAGATTTCGACAGAGCCGTTGCCTCAATCCTTATGGCTAGAGACTCCTACAGGAGCAGACTCGATGATTACGCACTGGTGCCGGAAGTTTGAGATTACTCTAGGAGGCGAGAGCATCGGCTGGGATCTTCTTGTAGCGGTGTCGATGCCTTACGACATCATCTTAGGCATGGATTGGTTATCCACAGTCCATGCTCAGCTCGAGAGTATTAGGCACAAGGTGCGGTGTATACGCACCGACTGGAGCAGGTTCACCTTCACCAGTGAGAAGGAACCTTTGCATCAGAGTATGGACTCACGCAGAGGAGAGGACAACCCATCACTCATCAGTTGGCTAGCCTCATCCTAGGAGCAGTTGACGTGCAGAGTCCTGGTTTTCAAGAAATGGTGGATCAGTATGTGGATGTTTTCCCCGATGACATCCCAGGGCTTCCTCCTCATAGAGAGGTAGACTTTTATATTGACCTGTACCATGGGACAACCCCGATATCCACTCTAGAATATTGGATGGCCCCCACTGAGTTTCGAGAGATACGGGTACAGTTGGAGGACTTGCAGGGCAAGGGATTCATCCAACCCAGTGTTTCACCCTGGGCTTCCCCGATATTGTTCGCCAAGAAGGCGGACGGGAACTTGCGATTGTGTGCTGACTATCATCACCTCAACCAGGTGATCGTGAGGAACAAGTATCTACTACCAAGGATTGATGACCTCTTTAATAAGCTCAAGGGAGCATCATGGTTCTCAAAGATAGACCTTAGATCAGGATATCATCAGCTCAGGGTTCAGGACAAGGACGTGCAGAAGACGGCCTTCAGATGTTGGTATGGCCACTATGAGTCATTGGTTATGCCTTTCGGCATGACCAATTCTCCAGCAGTGTTCATGGGCCTCATGAACATGATCTTTCAGCCATACCTCGATTGATTTGTCGTGGTCTTCATTGACGACATTTTGATATACTCGACCACTGAGGAGGACCACGCCTACCACTTGTGGGTTGTACTAGACACACTCTGAGAGCACTATATTTTTGGAAAACTCTCTAAGTGTCAGTTCTGGTTACGTGAGGTCCACTTCTTAGGACATGTCATCTCTGAGACGGGAGTTGCGGTGGATCCTGCGAAGATCGAGGCAGTGCTAGCTTGGGAGCCACCCTGGAGTGTGACAGAGGTGCGGAGTTTCTTGGGGATAGCTCGGTACTACCGAAGATTCGTGCCAGACTTTTCCAGAGTTGCGGCACCACTGTCAGCTTTGGCGAAGAAGGGGAAACCCTTTGTGTGGTCAGAAAGATGTCAGTAGAGCTTCCCGGAGCTGATACAGAGATTGACCAGTGCGCCTATCTTGAGGCTATCCGAGGAGGTAGTAGGGTATGTAGTCTAATGTGATGCATCAAAGACCGGACTCAGATGTGTCTTGATGCAGAAGCGGGCCGTGATCGCCTATGGATCACGTCAGTTGAGGAAGAATGAGAAAAACTATGCTACCCATGATCGGGAGTTAGCAGCAGTGGTCTTCGCTCTAAAGATGTAGAGAAACTATCTGATGGGTGAGCACTTTACAGTCTATTCTGACCACCAGAGTCTCAGGCACATCTTCTCGCAGAAGGACCTGAACCTGAGACAGCGGCGATGGCTCGAGTTCCTCCAGGATTATGACTTTGAGATAGTCTATACTCATGGAAAGGGGAACGTAGTAGCCGATGCTCTCAGCAGGAGGTCGGGCATTCAGCTACTCGAGGAGGCGACGGATCAACTAGAAGCTTTGCAAATATCCTTCGTGGATAGAGACGGAACAACCTTTCTTCAGTCACTCGCAGTCACTCCTCCACTACTGCAGCGGATCAGAGAGGCACAACGTGGGGACGCCGACTATGAGACGCGGCGTGTGCGGATATCCTCAGGAAAGCCACCTGATGGATTCTATTTAGGAGGAGTGCACGATGTCCTTTTCAAAGGATGTACCATGGTACCAGCTGCATTACAGGAGGAGGTGCTGAGAGAGTTTCACACTTCCCCTTTAGCGGTACATCCAGGAGTGACGAAGATATACCAGGATCTCAGACGTCAGCACTGCTGGCCAGGTATGAAGAAGGTTGTGGCAGAGTTCATTTCTCGGTGCCTCACCTCCCTACAGGTGAAGGTAGAGAACCAGGTACCAGCAGGCTTGGTGCAGCCATTGGAGGTCCCGGAGTGGATGTGGGACGAGAAATCTATGGATTTTGTGACTGGACTTCTACATACTTCCAGAGGTCACGACTCAATTTGCGTGATTGTTGAACGACTCACCAAGTTTGCTCACTTATTACCTATCAGAGAGCAGGGCTCAGTGGAGATCATGAGACATATCTATATTCAGGAGATAGTACGGCTTCATGGTGTTCCATCATCTATTGTCTTCGATCGAGATGCTTGCTTTACGTCCCAACTTTGGAAGGGGTTGCAGGAGGTGTTCGGGACACAGCTACGTCTGAGCACCGCCTTTCACCCTCAGACAGATGGTCAGAAGGGTAGGACCATTCAGAATCTTGAGGACATGATCCATGCATGTGTCCTCGACTTTGGTCGCAGCTGGGAGGATCACCTACCGTTGGTGGAGTTCGTGTACAACAACAGCTACCACTCCACCATCGGGATGGCACCATACGAGGAATTGTACGACCGACCTTGCAGATCACCGCTGTGCTGGACGGACCCTGGGGAGTCAGCACTTGTGGGACTGGAGATGATCCAGGCCACGACAGAGGTCCAGGTCATCCAGGAGCGGATGAGGACAACATAAATCCGGAAGAAGTCTTATGCTGACAGGAGGCGGAGGCCACTAGAGTTCAAGGATGGCGACCACTTCTTCTTGCGGGTATCACCTCTACGTGGATTAAAGAGATTTGGATGGGTCAACAAGTTATCTCCGCGCTTTATCGGACCATTCCAGGTCCTCAGTAGGATTGTCGAGGTGGCTTATCGCTTGGCTCTACCACCTCGGTTGCATCGGGTGCACGACGTCTTCCACGTATCTCAGCTGAGGAGATACATGCACGACCCAATGCATATCATTGACCATGGGGTGCTGGACATTGATGATGGGGAGACTTTTTCGGAGGTCCCAGTGGAGATCGAGGATCGACAGAAGCGGGTCCTATGTGGATGGTCGATTCCTCTAGTGTACATCAGATGACAGCATGGGAACCTCCACAAGAGCACTTGGGAGTGGGGGGCTCAAATGCGTGGTCAGTACCAACATTTGTTTTCCTAGTTTTTGATGTATCTTTACGGGGATGTAAATCCCTGAGGTGGGAGTAATGTAAAGACCTGTAAAATTCAAGGGAATTTTTTTTTTCTTAATTTTCTTTTTGATTTTACAATAACACTATTTATGACGACACCTAATTCTGAGGCCCGGTGTGCCCAGAATCATTTTCTGAAGTTTAGCTCGGGTACGTTCAGTGAACGAATGAGCGGGATTTCCTAACTTCTGAACCGGTGCTCGGAATCGAAATTTGAGGACACCGATGGAATCGCAGTGCCGGTAATTGCTTAGGAACACTTTTTTCCAGAGTTGCGTTTTCTCGGGTGTGGTTATTAAATTTTGGGTTAAGTAAATGAATAAAATAAAATGGGGTAACCAATTTATTTTATTTTAAGTTGTTTAACCTAAGCTAAGTGGTTGAAGTGGGACCAACTATATCCTACTCCACCAGGTAGGATATTTGTGGGGTGGGGCCTACAGGAGCCCCACCTTTTCAACTTCCACAAAACCCCCACCTTTAATTATTTAATGCACCTGCACCCCCATTTAAATATAAGTCAAATCTTATGTTTAAACTGAATAATAAACACCTTATTAATTGGGCGGTTTAAACTCCTCAATTAATTCAATTAATTGATTGATTCGTTTTTGAATTTCAAAACGTTTGGCATGAGAAATAAAATAAGACAAACACTTATTTTATTAGAGTCGTTGGGTTGTGAGAGGATTGGGGGAAAAAGCTCTAAGGCTTGAAGTTCTTCTTCTTCGTCGAAGAATGCGAAGAACGCACCACCGCCGACGAAGAACGTCGTCCTCCGACGATGGGCGACGGTGAGAGACACCTTCCTCGGAGATCGACGACGCGACGCCGTGTACCGCGATGCCAACGACCCTCTCCTTCCGCGACGCCTTCTTCCATGAAGTTCAATTCCGCGATGAGCCTTCGTTCAACTACGCTCGAGGTAGGGGTTTTAATATATGTTCGTGAATATTCGAGTGTTCTTCGTAATCTTAAGTCGCATGCTATCGATTAATGGGAGGGGGCCGGACCGCAAAAACACGGACGACCTTCCTCCCTTATTTCTGTTGTTGACCTTGTTGTGGTTTGGAACGGAGATGGCGCAGTGTCGTCGCACCGCGCGGGATCATGCAACAAAGATGTGTGGCGCTCTCACACCGCGCCATTGAAGTCGAACAAGGTCGTTGTGCCGTCGCGCTACGTCGTAAAATCACGAAAACACCGCGGCCGGAGTGGGTATGTGGTGGAGGAGCGCGACGTTGTCATGACGCATCGGTCGGACCAAGGCCGCGACCTTAGGTCGCGGCTGAGCAGGGAGCGGCAGCCAGCTGCAGGCCGCCGGCGTCGGGGCAGGGGGACGGGACCACGCCGGTCCCGTGGCGGCAGCAGCCAGCCAGCCGGAGCGGGCCGGCCGGTAAGGGGAGAAACTGGGGGTTCGTAACCCCCATTTGGAAGGTAGGAGCGGCCCCCGCGTGGGGGCCGTGTTTAATTAAAAAGGGGGCAGCCCCCCCCCTTGTCTACCATTCTTGGACACGCCGAGCTGGCCAGCGGACCGCGCCAGCGCGCCGGGCCAGGTCGTGCCGAGGTCGGGCCGCGCTGTGCTAGCTGGGCCGGGCCGCGCCAGTCGGGCCGAGTCATGCCCCAACGGGCCGGACCCAGTTCGGGCCGACCCAGGGGGTCTCGATCCAGGTCGGTCCGGGCCCAAAACCCCCATTTTCGGACTTCTTCCGGTCTTTTGCCCATAACATGGGCTACGGACCTCTGATCGATGCATCGTCATCTGCGATGCGATCCTTGGATCGATACGGTCGTTTTGGTATATTACAATCAATATTTCGGAGAACATTGGGTTCTGCCGGGTTGGTTCGTAGACGAAACCAACCGAGCCCTCGGAGCAAAAACGCTTATAACTTGAGTTCCGGATGTCCGATTGACGTGCCGTCGACTTTGTCAGATTCCACTTAGTGAGACAGACCTTTTGGATTACTCCACTCGAGGTTTGTACACAGTTGGAGTACGGTCGGGTTTGTTTTGACTTAAAAACCAACCGGGGCCCTGGGACGAAAACGCCAATAACTCTCAGACTGGGCATCCGATTGATGCGCCGTCTGTGACGTTGAGTTACTGTTGATGATACGGAACTTTTGGAGACCTCAACTCCGAACATTGTTTTAGTTGATGTGTCAACCCCTCGGCTCGTGGAGCGGACCCTCCCGAATGAGCTTGCTGTGTGAGTGAACCCTAGAGCTGGCTGCAACTACGATGACGATGACCACTGTACAGAAATCCTCCGTGGATTCGACGCCGACGACTATAGCACTCAGTGATCCTACGTGGGTCCGTGATACCGATCATGTGTGGGTCAGATCTTTTGTGGGTCAGCGCTCATCGGTCATGTGTGGGCCAGCGCATACCGATCCTGTGTGGGTCAGATCCTGTGTGGGTCATTGCGGGGGTTAGTACCTATCGATCCTTTGTGGGTCATTGCGGGGGTTAGTACCTATCGATCCTTTGTGGGTCATTGTGGGGGTTAGTACCTATCGATCCTTTGTGGGTCATTACGGGGGTTAGTACCTAACGATCCTGTGTGGGTCCGATGGATTAGATGAATCAGTGGCTACATCTGATCATCTCTATCGTCTTACTAAGAAGTATACATGTGTGAGATGAATCTTGACTTTCAATCTTATCTTCGATAAGATTGACCTGACATCTTATGTGGATTACTATATGCTTTCCTATGTGGATTCGAGTTGTGTTTTCCTATGTGGACTGAGTAGTACTTGGGCTCGGATGTTGGAGTCGAACTGGAATTGATGACTTAGGTATATGTATGGGCATATACCTAAGTACTGTTGGATGTTACTTTGTGATTGTATCTTTCCTTTGATTATTATCCTTTGTGGATTCTAGAAGACCTTCTGGGGTCTCGAGGTCCCTACTCAGTAGAGTATACTCACCCCTGCACGGGCTATGCCTGCACTACGTTGTGTTGGATGCAGACGACGGACATCGATGATCGTGGTTGAGGCTAGTGGAGTAGTCGGTACCTAGAGGTGGACCACGGAGTAGACGGCTGGACCCGAGGAGATGAGGTGGCTATCTGTACCGACCATTCAGGTGGGACTACCAGTGCACAGCTCAATGTTACTGCTTTACATTCAGTTGTTGTACTTTCTTTTCATTTATACTTTACTTTTAGTTTGGGTTTGTATTCTGGTCCACTTACTTTTCCGCACTTACTTTTGTACCCTGTTTTACTTAGTGTTTACTTCTGCTTGCTTACCCTGAGGTGTTTTTGTACTTTACAAAGGCAATTTTTTCCCTTCTTTTATCAAGAATTACACCTTGGTGCTAGTCACCAGCCCCTGGCCTATGGAAGGCGGGTTTGGGGTAGTCACGGCACGGGCCCTGAGGATGGGTCGTGACAAGCTGAAAGTGATTATACAAAAATCAAGATGACTGATACAAGAGAGGGAATGTCTATGGTCAAAGCACCATACTTCAATGGAGAAAACTATGGATGCTGGAAGTCGTGAATGATTATCTATCTCAAAAATCTTGGATATAGAGTATATTCTATGATTTTGACTCCATATGAAATACGAGAAAAACCTGAAACATGGAGTGCAGCTACTGAAGCAGATTATGACATGAACATGAAGGAAATGAATGAAATTATATGTGGACTTGGACTTGATGAATTTAAAAGAGTATCTCAATTCCCGGCAGCATATGAAATGTGGAAAACTATTATTGTTTTTTATGAAGGAACTAACAATATCAGGGAAATGATATATGCAAATACAAAGCTTAAATTTGATATTTTAAAAATGGTTGAAGGTGAGAGTATTAAAAATTGAATGGAATATTGACAGAGATTTTCAATAATGTAGCTGCTTTTTAAAATCCCATTAAACAAGCAGATCAAGCTTTAAAAGTACTGAGAGTACTGCCTAAAAAATGGAATAGAATCTCTACATCAATAGGACAGTCAACACGTGTCAAAGACTTAACCATGATAGAACTAATTGTAATATTAATGATGTATGAAGCTGAGATGGAAGATGCTGAAAATGAGTATAAAGTGCTTATCAAAAGAGATGACACTTGCTTGAATGTATCATCACAGAGCAAAAACATAAAGATGAAGAAAAGTATAAAAGAGATATCATAAAATTCTGATTTATTTAATTATAATATGGAATTGGCTCAGCTAGCCCGAATATTCAATAAATTTTATAGAAATAACAAGATCATCAGAAAATCCTACAAAAATGATGACAAGGAAGTTAGATGTTATGAATGTAAGAAAATGGGGCAGGTCAGACCTGACTTTCCTCAGCAAAAAGAAGACAAGAGAAAGAAATTCATCAAAAGAAATGATTATGACCATAAAGACAAGAAGCCTATGAAAGCTACATTATGTGTATCTAAAGAATCTAGTAGAACTTCTAAATTATACTTAGAGAAGGAAGAAGAAAATCTGAAAGCAAACTTGTGTTTTATGGTAGAAACAGATGAGGTAAAATATAACTACTCTTCTAACTCTAGTTCTGAATCTAGTTACTCTAATTAAAAACATGCAGCCCACTGCAATATTCTTGAAGAAAAATATTATTCTCTATTTAAGAAGAATAAGTATTTAATGCTCATTCATAAGGCTATTACTGATGAAAGAGATACAATGCTGAAATAATATTAGGAATTAACTAAAATTTTTTGCCTCAATTGACAATAACAATAAGGATTATGAATCAAAGATAAAATCACTGCACACTGAACTGGAAAAATATAAAAAGGCAGCCCTTGTTTTTACTATAGGGAAAAATACTTTAAATGAAATTATTGGGAAAATGTCATTAAAATTGAATGATTTGGAATTGGCAGTAAAGGTGAAAAACCAAAGAACTACAAAAATTATTTTATTCCATGTGAAAAAAGACTAAAATGTAATTACTGTGGAATAAGGGAACATATTTCTAAAAACTGTTTCTTAAGACAACCCCAAATAGGTGCTATTAAGAAGGCCTTTGTAAAAAATGTTTTATTTGACTCTAGTGAAATTAGAAAAACAAAGAAAATATGGATTCCCAGATCCTTGCAAGTTAACACCACTGGACCCAACAAAATATTGGTACCAAAGAAAATTGTGTAAATTCCTTTGCAGGGAGCAGGTCACAAAAGAAAAAAAGTACATATGGTATATAGACAATGTCTTCTCAAAGAATATGAGGTGAAACTCATCTAATTTTTCTACACTCACTCAAAAAGATGGTGGACTTGTCACTTTTGGTGACAATGCTAAAGGAAAAATCATTGGTATTGGAACAGTTGGAGATCTAGAAGCTGTCTCAATCATCAAAGTACTTTATGTACAAGGATTGAAGCACAATATGATAAGTATCTCTCAACTATGTGTTGATGGTTATGCTTTTGATTTTTCTAACAATTGATGTTATGGTTTCAAAAATAAATTTCTTAAATTTAGAGCACCTAGAACTGACAATGTGTATACCCTGGATTTAAATTCCTTTTGTAAAAAACATGTAAATTACTTAACTTATAAAGTAAATGAATGTTGAATTTTTTATAGAAGACTTAGACATTGTAATGTATGTGTTTTACATAATATATCTTATAAACAATTATTTTCTGATTTCCCTAGTCTCAAATTTGAATGTGACAGATTCTATGATGCATGTCAACTTGGCAAGCAACACAAATCATCCTTCAAATCTTTTAATAGAATTGCTACATCTAAACCTATAGAACATATTAATATGGATTAGTTTGGACCTTCAATAGTAGCATGTTTGGCTGGTAAATCATATGTATATGTTTTAGTTAATGACTACTCAAGATTTACATGGATTTGATTTTTAAAATTTAAAAATGAGGCTTTAATTTTATTTGAAAGTTTTTTCCAAGTTGTTAAAAATGAAAAAGGTCTTATAATAATTTCATTGAAAAGTGATCATGGTGTAGAATTTGAGAATCATGAATTTAATTACTTATGATCAAATATGGGTATTAAACACACCTACTCGGCACCAAGAACACCTCAACAAAATGGAATTGTTGAAAGATGAAATAAAACTATTCAGGAAATGGCTAGGACTATGATAAATGAATAAAGTCTCCCTACCTATTTTTGGGAAGAAGTTGTATGCACAGCCTGCTATATAATGAATATAGTATTAATTAGACCAATTTTGAATAAGACACCCTAGGAACATTGGAATAACAGTAAACCCAATGTAAATTACTTTAAATTTTTTGGATGTATAGTTTACATCATGAACACCAAGGACAATCTTGATAAGTTCGATCCAAAATATGATAAAGGAATTTTCATAGGATATTCAGCTACCTCCAAAGCTTATAGAGTCAATAATAAAAAGTCAAGGATTATTGAAGAATCAGTTCATGTGAAATTTGATGAATCTAATCCCTTTGAGAAAAGGACATATCAAATGGATGAATCTAACTCTAATCATAACATGACACTTGAGAACTTGAAAAATGATTTTGAAAAAGATATAAATGAAATTCAGTCCAGTTCAGATGAACATGATACTGAAGAACCTATGAGTGTGTTACCTAGACAGACTAGAACACTAAAGAATCATCCCTTAGAGACTATCATAGGTGACTAAGACACAGGAATAAAAACTAGAAGAAATATAGGTAATCTTGTTGAATAATCTTCCTTTCTATCCCAATTATAACCCAAGTGAATAGAAGAAGATTTAGATGATGAAATCTAGATGAAGGTAATGCAACAAAAATTAAACCAATTAAAATGAAATGAAGTCAAGGAATTAGTTTAATGACCATAGAACTCTTTAATTATAGGAACCAAATGGGTCTTTATAAATAAGAAAGATGATCAACTAATAAAAACGAGAAATAAAGCTAGATTTGTATCAAAATTATATAATCAGGAAGAAGGTATAGGTTATGATGAGACCTTTGCACCTGTATCTAGATTAGATTCCATTATAATCCTTTTAACCAATTCATATCATATGAACATTAAATTACTTCAAATGGATGTTAACTCTGTCTTTTTAAATTGTTATTTAATGGAGAAATTTTATGTTGAGAATCCTACTAGTATTGAAAATTCTAAAAAACCAGATTCTGTTTTTAAACTTACTAATTCTCTTTATGGCATTAAACAAGCACATAGAGCTTGGTATGAAAGATTAAGATCTTTTCTATTGAAAAATTATTTTACTGTTGGAATGGCAGATCTAACCCTTTTTAAGAAAACTGTGAATTATAATATTTTTTTAGTTCAAATTTATATTGATGATGTAATTTTTGGAACAACTAATAAATCCCTTTTCCATGAGTTTTCAAAGTTAATGCAAAAAGAATTTGAAATGGTTATGATGGGAGAACTAAATTTCTTTTTAGGACTTTAAATTTATCAAAACGATTTTTGAAATGTTTTGAATCAAAGAAAATACATTACTAATTTATTAAAGTAATTTGGATTTGAAAACATCAAGACATATACAACTCCTATGTGTACTAATATAAAACATGATCTGGATTAAACTGGAAAGTTAGTTGAAAATAAGTTATATAGAGGTATGATCGGTAGTTTATTATATCTTACTATTATCAGGCCAAATATAATGTATTCAGTATGTCTTTGTGGAATATTTTAATAAAATCTTAAAGAATCTCATTTGACTATTGTTAAAATAATTTTTAGATATTTAAAAGGATTTATTTTTCAATCTCTTCACTATCCCAAAACATCTTGTTTTAATTTGATTTAATATTCAGATGCAGACTTTGGGAGTTATAGACTAGATAGGAAAATAAATTCAGGAACATGTCACATTTTAGGGAAATCCCTAGTGTCATGGTCAATTAAAAAACAACATTTAGTTTCCCTTTCAACAGTTGAGGCATAATATGTTTCTGCCGGCAGTTTCTATGCACAAGTGTTGTGGATGAAAAACACTCTTATGGACTCTGGACTAAATTTTAATAATATGCCTATTTTATGTGATAATACGAGTGAAATAAATATTTCAAAAAATTCTATTAATCATTCTAGGACTAATCATATTGATATGAGACATCATTTTCTAAGAGATCATGTTCTTAAAAAAGATATATCTTTGGAATTTGTAAGTATTGAAATTCAATTAGCTGGTATTTTTACTAAACCACTTCCCACTACAATGTTTGATTTTATTAAGGGAGATCTAGGTTTGTCTAATTTTAAATAAAGTTTTCTTTTCCTATGTTGTTTCTTTATTTTAATTCTGTGTAAAATAATTTTGATATTTATTTTTCAAATAGAATAAGTTTTCTTTTCCTATTCTTTTTCAGAGATTCTCGCAGAGATGGATAAGAAAAAGAGAGTTGATGAGGCCGAGTCCAGCACTGCCATGTGACAATGCTCCGAAGGTTGGAAAATCTTATAGGGAAAGGTGATTGATCTTGAATTGTTATTTTAGATGAATCTCATGTTGAAACAAGCACTGTTGTTGCAGAATCTCGAACAGACCTTCAACAGTTAGTATACATAATTTTATAATGAGGTAGAACATTGATATTTCATCAAATATATATAGTTTGGTCTTGGAGGCAACGAGGAAACTATGCTGGATAAGATAGAGGATATGGATTTTTTGATCTGTTTAGTTAAAATTATATAAATTCTGAACTTCCCTCATGAGGGAGTCTTTCATTTTGATCTGAAAAATATAAGAGATTTTGTACATAAATCAGAGGACATAATTTATTTTCTTTTTGGTACTACGTATATAAATAAAATGTTCATAAAAGTCATGGATCCTGATCAGAAAACATTAGTAATGTTTGAGAAAATAGGGATTGCACCAAGGATGTCTAAGATGGAGAAGATATTGTATCCTGACATGTATATAATGTATCTTTTTCTCAGTGATATCAAACCCAATTTTTCTTGATGCATGGTGAGGTATCTGAATTACTGTTGTCACATTGAATCCAGAATTAACTTCTATCATTTTGGAAGATTCATTTCCCAACTGTTGTTTAAGAAGGATATGGTGAGACTAGTGGATGCCAGAGTGCGTTGTCATCTCAGTAATGTGTTTAATGCTGGAACTCTATGAAATATTGGCTATTTTTTGGGCACTATAAAAGGAAAATGTTCTCTCGTAGGATCTGAGCATGAAATAGAGAGTTTTCAGGCTCAGTCTTCTAAGTCCAAGGAGGGACATGCTGAATCAAAAGTAAGAACTACTACGAGGAGAATACGATTTTACATAGAAGAAACTGAGGGTAAAAGAAGTCAGGAGGGACTTCACACTCAGAGGAAAAGACCTGTTAATGCAGAATCTATTTCCCATGTATTGACCACAAGAGATTTAATCTCTTATAGATTTGTCAGAGAATAATTTGTTGAACAATCTCAGGAATAGGATGTGTCTATTATAGAACATGACCTTGAAAAATTGACCTTGAAAGAACAGAACCTAAAATTTAAGTTGATGTTGAAGTTACACTTCAACATGTAAAAGAGGTAGATACTGGTGAGGAAGTTCCTAGACCTCAGGACAATCCAAAAGATATTATCTTAGAAAATACATTGGAAGAACAAGTTGGTGATTTTTGTGATGAGCATATTTTTTAAGCTCAAACAGAAGTACTTTAAGAGGATTTTTCTATGGAAGAGTCTGGAAAAGGATCTAAGGAAAAGTCTATAGACCAACATGATCAGGAAAATGAAAAAAGGAAAGTCTGATGCAGATTCACTACCTTTAGTATTTATGCATCACACTGAACCTGAGAATGAGAATCAAGCACAGGGTGCCTCTGATTCAAGAAATAAGGAAATTGAAGAGCTGTACAGAAAGGTGTCTTAGTTGGAATCTGAAAATGTTACTGTGAGGAGAGCCTTAAAATTAGAGCAGTTGAAATTTCAGAGAGTTAATAATAGTACAGTTTCATGACAAGAAGTTGAATATTTTAATCAAGAGATGTTGATAGAGGTTTCAAAGATGAAATAATAAATGGTGAAGAAGTCTGATCTGTTGGAAATTAAAGGATATATGGAGAGACAATTTGCATCTGTTGGAACTAGTACTGCTAGTGGATCAGGTACTTCACCTGATTTACTATGAAAATTTCAAGCTATCATAGTTACAATGAGAAATATGAGTGATATATTGCATGATCTTTAGTACATCAATGTTCCTTTATCTGTCATGTTATACAATCGTAAATTTTTGGTTGATCAGTAGACATCCAGTGAACCAGGAATTAGATCTGTCTTAAATAAATTCTCAGAGAAGCTATCGTTGGTTATGGAGAAGAAAGAAAGACTTCACAAGTTTTTCAGAGTCAATCATAATGAATACATTCATATTACTTAAGAGACCAGAGATCTTATCATTCATCTTTGTGATGGAATAATGAGATGACTCAAGGAATAGTTGACAGAAATCAAGTCTGCAATTAAGAGAAAATAGAACCTATTTCATACCCTGATCAAACCTTGATTCTTGTGTTCATCATAATTGTATCTATTCCATAATTTCACTTTTTTCCTGTTTTTATCACTTTCGTCTGAAATTCTATTTCTTTATATTTATTTTGTTCTACTGTCATTGTTTAGATATGCCAGTAATCATGATTTCATTACTAAAAAAAAGGTACTTAATATTTACATAATTTTAGTGCTACATTAAATGTGTTATATTCCATATTTTATCATTCTTTTTTACATCAAAAAAAGGGGGAGAAATTTGGATGGATACAAATTCTTTTTGATTAGTTCAATTTATTGGGGGAGTAAATAAAATGGACAATTTAGAGGGAGAAATTACATTAAATGTAATATGTTTTAAAAAAAATCAAAACTATATTTAATTAATTATTATTTTCTGTAAGTTAATTTCACTAATTATTTTATGGGGTTTCTGATCATCAAAAATGAGGAGATTGTTGAGCAGCTGTTGATTTCAACAATACATAATGTTTTAATTAATGGGGGAGTATGTTGAGAACAATACTCTATCTATTTATGAAAATTTTGATGCCTCACAAATACCCTTAATTATTTTCTAATGTTTTTATTTGTTAAGTATTTTTCAAGAATTTATTATTCATTTTATTTTTATTTTTGAACGAAATATTAAATTTCTTGAACAACGAGGTTTTATTTCTAATGTATTCGCATTTAACGTGTTCTGGAAAAACATTTTTCATACCCTACTTATTCGAGATCTTCATTAGCATGTTTTGGATACATTGTTCATACCCTACGTGGAGGAATGTAGGGTAAGGATAAAATTCCACGTATACTTTATGATATAATAGAAAAGCATATAAGATGAACCATACGTTATCTGAAAATTATGAAAAGGAACCATACATTAAGAAGGAACCCTACATTTCAGATATTAGAAAAGTATGGAAATGAAAATATATGTAACTGTTAAATGTTACGTTTGTTTCTCAAAATTATGGTCCATCAACCTTACTTTGGTAAACAACCATACATTTTTGGATAAGTATAGATCAGGTAAAAGTATGCATCTTTTATCAAACATTTGAAAGTTGAAGAGAAAAGTATGGATGACCAAACCTACATTTATGATCAATGTTATGTTTGAAGAATGTGAAATAAACCATATGTTTGTGATCAACCCTACGTTTTAAGACTACGTCATCAACCTTACGTTCAGAGGATGCATACAGTACAACTCATCCTTCTATTTGGCGTCGGAGAATTTAAAGTCAATATTTTTATGCAATGGTCAGCACGATGATTATTATGTGGATTGTCACAATGGATTTAAAGCTGATTTGAAAGTGATACTTTGACTGATTCAATGATGTTTTATCAATGGATTAATGATCGAATTGTAATGATCTTTTTATGCTGAGTTTTCAGGGATGTTATTACTACTCTATAAATTCAAATGTTTGAATATCATGAGTTAAAAAGCGAAATTTGTGGATCTTAAATTTGCAAGAGAAGTACTTTTCGTTATTTTATATATAGAAGATTTTTCAAAAAAAAATCTAATGATCTTGTGTTATCTATCAATCATTCTGAAAAAAGTGAAGAAAAACAGAGACTATCAAGAATTCAGATCTGTTGATTCAATAGAATTACAAAGCTCTGTTTTCTGAAGAAGAAAAATCATGATAGAAGATTCATTTTTTATAATCAAATATCATTTATGAATTTTATATTTCAAAAGTTGTGAGTTATATTTCTATATCAACTGCAACAAGATCGACTTAGAATGACACTTTTGTGAATATCATTATTTATGAAGGTGATGATCCATCTACTATCAATTCCATGTTGTTGCAATTGTGAAGGGAATATGGAATGTATTTTCAGAATAAGAAATCTTTCTTTTCTATTCTTGAGTGACTGGATTCTTGTACTATGTTGTGTAGGTTATGTGAGTAAACCAGAAGGATTTGTTTGTCCTTAGATTGTAAAGGTGTCAACTGCCTGTACTCAGTTGTTGTAAGTTATGTTGAAACGAGGAACAGATAGTGAAAATCACCAAGCTAATGGAGTAGAGCGTTGGTGGAGTGGACTTGGGTCTTTCTGTTCCCCGAACCACTATATATCTTGTGTCTCTTCTATTAAAATTTCTGCTGCATCAATTCATCTAATTAAATTTAAAAGGCATAACACAATCTCGCAAGGATTTTTGAAAAGACACAATTCACCCCCCCCCCCTCTTGTGTATATTTGATATAATCTGATCCAACACTACATACCATTAAAACATTCTCTTATAGACACACATGGTTCTAACTATTTATATTTCTGTGGGATAGGGTCATAAAACTTCTAATAGGAATCCACCTTGGTGTAAGATCTTATATATATCGGATATGCAAACCCATGTTCCAAAAACACTACTATGGTGTTATCATTTTCCCTCTTCCATCTAGATTTTTAGAGAAAAGAAAAACTACTATGATGTTTATTCCAAAAATATGATAGATATGTTATATTCCAACCAAATCCCCATGTTCCACATTGAAAACCACATTAGGTATTATTCAGTTAATACATATCGTTTACATATATGATGAGTATGATCTCATGGTATCACTTGTATCTCACCCTGAGTATGAATCACATGGAATTATACCTTTATTATGATCATATCATTAACATTATGAATTTATCTATGCAAAGAATCGTCAATGTTTAGTCCCTATTTAGTTACAGGATAATAGTTTTCAATACAATGTATACCACCTATGTTTATACAAATAAACCATGGGAAAATAATAATCACAAATAATAATTATCAATTTTTTCAATCATTAGGATAAGGGTAAATCAATCTATGATGACTGTGATTTAGGTTATAAGTGGGATATATATGACATATTCTTAATTCATGAGTTGCGTACCTGGTGAAAGTTCCCTCATATATGTCATTTGAACATGATGTTAATATTCATGTTTATGATATAAAATGACTATGAGGGTTTTGATAACAATAATAAACATTATATGTAAGATATCTCATGCATAATATTCAGAGTTATTCATTAAACAGATTCAATGTGTATGTATCTACCCTTTGACATGAAAGAAATAATCGATAGAGAGAACATCATATGGATATATATGATATCGTCAATAAGACCACCATTACACACATAATGATTCAGAAACCAATAATTATATAACGGTAATTGATATCCTAACATGATTTAGAATATATTCACAATAAGATATTCAATATATAATACAGACCCATAGTATGCCATAATTTCCCACAAAAAAAAGGTTTGATGGGCTGAAACACCCATCATATTGAACAATGTGATTTACTATGTTTTGTTCGCATTCACTCCCCAAATGACCACCTTCCTTTTGAAAATGTATCTTAACATTTTAAAGAGTAGGTAGTATTAGAGTGTTTCCCTGAGAAATATAACTTTTTAACACAAAATGACTGATTGTGAATCCATAAATGAACCCCCCAAAAGTAATCACTTTATTCTAGTTTTAAAAATGGAAGAAATGGTGATATCTATGTAAAAATATATTAGGAAATAATTACTAAATAAATATAATAATCAAAAAACCTATTTCGTATTCATAGATAACTATACACTTTTGAATGAAAAAAATTCGGAACCCAACATGAGACTCTCAAATTATTGAAACTGTCACTTGACAAAGTTTCTGGCTGAATTTTTTAAATTCCATGTGATAATGAAAATGTTATGCCTAATGTATAATCCTTAAATAGTAAAATTTAATCATGTCTCTAATGAAATAATATCGTACCACCATGAAAATTACATTCATAAAAATTGGCCGCACCACGGACACAAAATGAAATTTGAGGTACTTTTTGAAAGATAATTGATCATGTTTCATACTAAAAAAGATTCACTAATTAGTGAACTTGTTCGTTATTTTCTTTTTGATAACAGTGACTACCCTCGCAAGAATACTGGCCTGATATCACGTCATCATCATGTCACATTTTTTATCCTACGATATATAAATGAACTCTATGGGTCAAATAAACCTCACTTATAACATGCCTTTCGATTTTAGTGGGTAACATGATGGATTGGAAATACAATGGATATGTTCTGATCTATACCCTCTTAGATGGACATAGTTTTTTCTATTAAATAAATATGAAAAGTGTATTTCATTCAGGGAAATCATTAATGAATCTCATGCCACATGTTTCCACCACCAATCACCTAAGTACCATATCATCATATTATTGTAATCATAATCATCCATATCTTAGGGAGGAGGATCAAAGATTTCAATACAGTACATTTCTATCCCCTGAGCCACATAGGAGGGATCCTTTGATCCATTTTCACCATTTTTATCTTTTTTTATCCCCTCTGACCACTGCTGAATGATTTTACAGATAAATTTCGACTATTGAAACTCATGCATGGGTACCATGGATGTCTCACCATGTATGGAAGACAGTATATAAATAGGGGTGAGATCATATCACTACTTCCACTGATGATTCATGTTGAAATTTTCTAGATGTGGATAGTAAAAAATAATCTTATACTTTATCACCATAATAAATTATTATTGAATATTAATATAGCATGCATTAGAGAATCACATATCCCATCCCACTCACAGGAATCCCATAATCATAGTCTAATGGATCAAGGAGGGCATGAGTGGGATTATATACCCATAGAAATTGAATATATCATCCATTATATCATGGAAAATGAGAATGTGTATGCCTAAATAACTAAAAAACTTTTATAAAGTTCCACTATATTATATAAACTCTAGAAGATCCCATTCAACATAGTTTGATACCAATTCATATGTAGGGATATGGATATATCACATTCCCCAAAGATAGATCGACATGTCCCCTTGATTGGTATGAATTGGTGGCTAATCTAGAGAAATAATATATTATTGATCCCATCTAAGAGTGTTATTAGTAATTCATGGTTTAAGAAAAGGAACAGGATTGGGCTCATATCCCCATTCGAACACAGTCCAACAAGCTATGATCAGAATACTCCTTAGTATAGTAATGATTTCTTATAAAAAAAACTCTAGAAATATAATCTAAAGTAATAATATCATGGTCATTTCACAATTAAAACTATATATCACCTACAAAAACTGGAACATGCCACTAAATAAGAACATATTCTTATAAAAAACAATCATTGTAATAGTTTAAAAAATGATACTGGCCTAATATCCCAAAATAAATGAGGTTTTTTTGTACAATTTGACAATCACCTTAGAGAAAGTTCATTTATCATCCAATGATTATACTCATTATATGCACATAGAATAGAGAATCCATGATTATATAACAAGTTTTGACTAAGAACTTCTGCACTAAAATCCTTCAAATGATATGAAGGCAGATCTTTATATCCCTTATCACATTCTGGATGTCTGACAACATATTTTGTTAGATAATTAGAATTTGAAATAGGTGATTACCCCTTATTTATCAATGATTTACTAAAATATTCCATGAACCATAGAAATTCATGGTTTTATTCATGTCAATAATAATTATACTCAATATCATACGCTATAATCCTCTCAGTAGCGGGCTCATTTCCCCATAAACCAAAAAGGATATCATCCTATTTTTTATACCATAATGCAATTGACTGATTTCCGTTCTCAACTCCAAAAGGAAGGTCATAATATTCCTTCCGCGATGAATAATGATGCTCATGTCCATGATTTATTAAATTATACTATGATAGTGGTTATATGATACATATCAATAATACATCAATGGACCATCAACTGTTAAATCGATGTAAAAGATAATCACTGGCATGATTTTCATACTTTCAATAGTGAAGATATAAATAGTATGAACCATGCTCCTAATGTCAATCGTAGAAAAAATACATAATGTAATATGTGTCTTAAACCAGGTAATACTCCCCTTAAAAACAATCATTCATACTAATTAGTTCTCATAACTCATACACAATTATACAAAGAGGATCTTGAAAAAATATGTTTTACCATATATAAAGCCCCATCAACTACCAAAAAAGTGTCACCACAATGAGAATGTTACCTAAATATGATACCTATACATTTTGAGATGGTAGATGCGTATAATTCTAATGAATCAGATGAATTCATTGATAAATAGAGATAGTTAACCAAAAATGTCATGTCATCCAGGTTAAACCACATTGTATTTTTCAATGACGTTATCCCAAATTTATAGAGAAGGAGTGTATACCTTTCATATGAAAAAACATGTGGGTGGCTCAACAATTTTTTAAGGACAAACACCACATTTATCATATATATATATATATATAAGTTTAATCTCCATATCATAGCAATTTTCATTTTCCATTAAGACGTGGATGCATTCTCAATAGAACTAAACCTAGGGATAGAAGATATTAAAAAATTAATGTATAGTGTTTAACATCATATCTTAAAAACACAGTGTTGAATGATTTTCAGGGCCATGTGAAACATATGTATATGAGTATGGGGAATATATAGAGCATTACACTTCAATATATCCCCATAGCTTCAAATTTTCCTAGATACAGCATCGTAAAATCATGTAGTTTTATGGAACAGGTAATGCACAGACCCGATGTTCAATATAGCGATATTAACAAAAATTAAAGTGGGAAAATCACTAATGAATGGGGAGGTTTTCTATAATTCTCCTATTATAATACCCCAAAAATGTAGGAAGGCATTTTAGACACAAAAGATAATGTAGTTGAGTACCTGACATGATCCCATAGAATGTGAGTCCTATAATAGTAAGTCAATTCACCAAGATTTTACATGAGTACAATTTAACCAATTCAAATGGATGGTAATAGTATGTACAATAAAATCCATCCATATGAGAACCAAGAACAAAATAAATTATGAATTTTACCACTTTCTCCACACATCAGGTCATAAACCCATTAGAGTAACCAAGAAATATCAACAAAAAATTCCATCCAACCATAGACTAAATAGTTAGAAGTATTGATTATCATAATTCCAACCACCATGTTCATCACATCCCTAGGGGGTCCTAGATAAATAATATACATTTTATGATCAACCCCATAAAAAAATACTATATCCATTTTAAAATCATTTTGCATCCAATTTGTCATTAGATCCCCTAATTGAATCATTAAATCATATCTAATAGAACCAGAAAGATCTAATAGAAGGCACGAGTCATCCCCAACCTACTTGGTTGGGGGAATTTTTATCAACATCATCACTTACTGAGGAATAATTATTCACTATAATTGGAGGTAAATATCAACGGTCCACATCCCATCCATTTATCTTTATGTGATACATACCTTTTCTATTTTGGGATTATTTGGAAATAATGAATGGATACTCTATTAAGTTATATATTCACTTACCAACATAAGAGGAATGTAAATGAAATAAAATAAAACCCTATATGTTACGTCAAACAAAATTCTTAAAAGTGTCCACGGGTTAGAGAAAAATTAGTGATTTATCCCTCAAAGGTTAATTAATCAGTGTAGAATCAAACTATTATAGTGAGAGTAATGGGATAATAACCATTTCCAAATCCACATTATTGAATTTTATTTCAATAAACATAGTATGTTATGTGAGAAATTACAAAAGTTTATTGGGAAAAATTATAGAAATCACTCCTCATGAGGTCAATAATTTCGAGGTACAAACTGAGGCTCCACGTACGATGAATTTGAGAAGGAACCTGACCATGGAACCTAGTAATGATGAATTACTACCTCCATTGTGGATAATATCTGATATTCCCCACTCACCACACAATAAGCCTAAATTAATTTTCTATAATAAGGACTACTACATTTTGATATTGAGATACAAAATCTGATATATCCCAGTGAAGAACTCCATTGTGGAAACATTACCACTAGGTATCATAATGAAAAAAGGAAAACAATTATCTACTCATACATCATAAGATACCTAATAATCATAAAACATTATAATTTTACCATTATGATGGATTAGGATATATGATTTTTTAAAAATAAACGAGGTTGTTCTAGATGATAACAACATTCATAAATTAAAAAGATGGCCTCTCCCATGTTATCATGACCATTAATTTCTAAAACGGTTCATGGATTATTGGGATAGTAAAATTGAATCATTGTATAAAGTATAGACCACCCCATGAATATGGGATTTGGTCCAGATAGTGAATCTTCGAGAAATCCTTAATGTCATCGAATCCCTAACATCTGTAATAGAATCCATGGAAGGGTGTCACACAGTTGTGAAACCCAAAATGAAGCCTTATCAAAAATGGGTTGATGAATCATTATCCATGAACAATTTAAAAAATCCTATTTTCTCAATATTTTATGATTTGTGAGATATTTAATAGTATTTCACCCACTTTGTTTCCTAATGTGGCTTAATTATGGGCCCCCACAATTTGGAGTAGGAGACTAATCTAATATTTTTGGTATAAACACTAATAGTATCATCCTTAATTTTCAATTTTAGCATTTTAGAATGATCCAACGCTGGATGGGATGACATTTTTTCTCTAATAATTTATTATTCAAAATCCATGTTAGGGGAAAAAACTTTTTGACCCCAAAACATTTCATGAAACACTCATAGGAGGCTGTTTCACACCATCATTGACATATATGTGTAAAAAACAACCTTAAGACCATGGATGATTATGGAATAATAATACTATATAAGGGCCTAGCATAGGTGAAATTTATTCCCATTACACTACCATATGAATATGGTTACATTAACGGTGGTTTATCCATTCATGTAGGTAAATTCAATAACTAAATGAATTGAAATACAATTGACTGAGCTTATTGTAAGTATAGTGAACAACATCACAAACCAACAACAATTGATGTAACAAGAGAAGATTAATGAAATACACCACTAGTAGGACGATATAATCATCACACGTAGGAATGTACACAATATAAAGAGTCTTATCTTCATCCTCTATATGATATGACATATGTATATTACTTCCATATATATTCAAAAAATGGGCACCACCATATCAAATGTATTCTTCAACATATGAAGTTAAAATATTTTATTATGCTAATTTAGTTTTCTTAACAGAGCACTTATTTAAAGAAAAATACACCTATGTGTGTTAGTTTAATATACATGAATTAGGATATAGAATATGAGGATTTTGAATTTGAAGATAAAAGTGATGGAATGAAAGTGTTCAAATCCATTATACTGATAACACCCCCATTAAACCCATATATGAAGCTAAAACCCTTGTGAAATGAATATAGATATAAAAATAGAAGCATGGAGATGCCTAATACACCTACAGTAGTTGTTTATTCCTAGTAATATTACATTACTGACTAATGGGAGATTTAATTTTTTTATCATCCTAGAAAAATGATATTGTTGGCTTGACCTAACCCTCTTGAAGCAGAATCTCATTCAACCACTACCCAATAACGAAGTATGTCATCATCAAAACACCTCTACTCTTCAGTGAAATAATATCTAAAACACTGTCACGACCCGTCCTCGGGGCCCATGTCGTGACTACCCCAAGCCCGCCTTCCATAGGCCAAGGGCTGGCCACTAGCACCAAAGGTGTAAATCCCGATAACTGGGAAGGCATTTCCTTTTTAAAAGTAACAAAACACCATAGAGTAGAAGCGGAAGTAAAACACTAAGTACAAGAAGGAAGTGCTGAAAAGTAAATGGGCCAGAATACAAACCCAATCGAAAGTACAGCTACAACTGAAAGAAAGTACAATAGAAAAGACAACAGCTGGAAGAACAGAAGCAACTCCTGGGTCGTCCTCCTCAGATCCTACCTGAAGGGTAGGTACAGATAGTGCAGCTCCTGGATCGTCCACCACGGATCCTACCTGAAGGGTAGGTACAGATAGCCTCCACATCGCTCTTGCCCACCAACCTCCTCCGAGTGTCGTCTCGTCGTGATGTCCACCTCCGAATACTGACTCATCGTATATTCCACCTCCGGGTACCATCCAGTCCTCGAACACCCGGCCTCTGTCAGCACTGCCCGTCGTCTGCAACAAACACAATGAGGTACGGGCATAGCCCGTGCAGGGGTGAGTATAACGATACTCAGTAGGGACCCCGAGACCCTCAAGGTCTCACTAAATCCAACAAGGATAACCACAAAGATTATCTCAACAGAATACCTCTACTTAGGTATATTCCCATACATATACCAAATTTATCATGTAACCCATCTCAATATTGAGGAAACATAAAGATTATGAAATCAACGGATATCCACTACCCAGGTATATGCCCATACATATACCTAAGTTATAAGGTGACCCATCTCAATCCTGAGGAAACACAAAGATTATAGACTCAGCTCAACCAGGATTTTATTCATGACGTGGAAACCACGGCTGCTGGAGAACTCCTCCTCTGTCGAGTACAGTGGGTCTACCTCTACAACCAAGCACACCGAACTCCTCCTCTGTTGAGTTCAGAGGGCCTGCCGCTACAACCAAGCACATCGGACTCCTTGGACTACTATAGTACTCCACCTATCAAGTACTGTGGGCCTACTGCTACAACCAAGTGCTTCCCACCATGGTTCTGCCGCTACAATTAAGCGCTCCGCCTCATAAGTTCCCGAGGTACTCCTTCTGTTGAGTATTGCGGTTCTTCCGCTACAACCAAGTGCTCCCCCTCATAGCCTCCAGAGGTAATCCTTCTGTTGAGTACCGCGGGTCTGCCGATACTTCCAAGCGCTCCACCGCCGTGGGTCTGCTGCTACAACCAAGCGCTCCCCACTAGTCTATCCGAAACACACCGAGTCGATAGATCAGTAGTCGTCAAGTCTCAACCAGCTACTAGGTCTCTGCACTCTGTTAGCTCATCACCGGGAGGGTCTGCTCCACGAGCTACTGGTCGATACTCCATGTATCACAATGTTCCATGAATAAGTATCTCAAAGTACCGCTTCGTCATAGGGGTCTCAATGCAACTGATGGCGCATCAGTCGGACGCCCGGTCTGTGAGTTACTAGCCTTTTCGTCCCAGGGGCCCGGTTGGTTTTGTGTGCGAACCAACATGGTCGTATCTCGACTGTACCCCGAACTCTCATAGGGTATGATCATAGGGACAGTTTATCAACGTTATCACCAACGCCGCTGACGGTTCGTCAAACGGACGTCCGGTCTGAAAGTTACCAGCCTTTCCGTTCCAAGGGCCCGGTTGGATTTCGGGTAAAATCCAACCCGGCCATTATCCAACTGCATCCAAAACTCAGGCGAATCATGGAAAAAGTTCCGTATCATCAAGAGGAAACCAGCAAAGTTGACGGCACATCAATCGGACGTTCAGAGCTCGAGATATAAGCGTTTCCGCTCCGAGGGCCTGGTTGGTTTCGTATCCGAACCAACCCGGTCGTACAGAATGTTCTCCTAAACCTTGAGTGTAATATACCAAAACAACCGTATCGATCCAAGTATCGTTACGCAACTGACTTTTCATCGATCGTAGGTCTGTAGCCCAAGTTATGGGCAACAGACCGAAAAAATATGGTTTTAGGGGGTTCGGGCCTGGTCCGACCCAGCCCTGTACCCCCTGGGCTGGCCCAAACAGGGTCGACCCGTCCCAGGTCCGGGTCCGGTCCGAATGGGCGTGGCCCAGTCCGGCTGGCGTGGCCCGGCCCAGCTTGGGCACGGCCCGACCCGACCTGGGTACGGCCCGGCCCGGCCGGCGCGTCGCGGCGCGGCCTGGGCGCGGCCCGGCTCGGCGACCCGGCACGCTGGCCCGGTGGCGCAGACGAACGGCCGAGCCGTTCGGAACGCGGGGGGGGGGGGGGGGGGGGGGGGGCTGCCCCCCGCTTGTTGTAACCGCGGCCCCATAATGGGGTCCACTCACGTCCGGCCAGCCGGGGGTTCAACCCCCGACTCTTCCTATGACCGGTCGGCCCTCTCCGGCCGCCCGACTTCTGCCGCCAAGGGACTGGCGAGGGCCGGTCCCCCTACTCTGTTGCGGCCATGCTCCGGCCGCGGTGTCTTCGGGTTTTTCCGGCGCGGCGCGACGGCACCGCGGCTTGGTTCGATTTTCAAATATGTGGCACGATGGCGCCACACATCCTTGCCGCTCGTTCTCGTGCGGTGCGGCGGAACCACGTCACTTCCCTTTGAACTGAAACAACACAAAAATATTAAGGGAGGAGGGTTGGCTGTGTTTGTGCGGTCCGACCCCCTCCCGTTAAACGATAGCAAGCGGTCCAATTGAACTAGGATAGATGACAGAAGTAATTCACGAAAAGAAATGAATAAAACCCCTACCTCGAGCGTAGCTTGAACGGAGGTTCATCATGGAATAACCATCGTAGAAGGAGGCATCACGGAAGGAGAATCTTCGCAGAAGAAGGCATCATTGGCGTCGGGGTACGCGGAATCGCGTAGTCGATCTCCGAGGATTCGGCGTTCTTCATCGGAGATCGGTCTGTTCTTCGCGTTCTTCGCGTTCTTCGTGTTCTTCGACGAAGAAGATGAATTTCATCAAGCCTCCCTTAGCTTTTCTCCCAAACCTCTCAAGCAACAAGACTTCCAACAAAATAAAATATGTTTATCACTTATTTTATTAACATAACATAAGCATTTGAATTTCAAAAGTTGAATTAATTCCCTCAATTAATTAACTCAACTTGGCTTATTAAATGGAGGGTTATGGAAGGTTAGGGAAGATGAAGGGGTGGGGTTCGTGTGGGCCCCACCACTCTCATAACCTCCCATGGGAAGTTGGGTGGTTACCCCAAATTCCACTCAATGGATAAACCACTTAAAAGAAATAAAAATTGTAACTCAATTTTTATTTTATCTTCCAAAAAATTTTAACAACTCCTCCCGTATAAACGCAACTCCGGAAAATGTGTTCCTAAGAAATTACTGGCACTACGAATCCATCGGTGCCCTCAGAATTCAATTTCGAGCACCGGTTCAGAAGTTAGAAAAACCCACTCATTCGTTCACTGAACGTACCCGAGCTAAACTTTGGATACAAATTTCGGGCACACCGGGCCTCGGAATCAAGTGCCGTCAGAATCCGCATTCTTGTAAAATCCCAAAGTAAATTAAGAAAAAAATTTCCTTGAATTTTATGGGTCTTCAAATTACTCCCATCTCAGGGATTTACATCCCCGTAAAGCTTTAACACAACCTAAGGACACAAAAGCGGTATTGAGCACGCATCTGAGACTTTCGCTCCCATGTGCTCACCTGGAGGTTCCCGTACTGTCAGTGAAAGAACACCCGAGGAATCAACCCGTCCTCATAGGATCTGCTCATGTCATTCCTCGATCCCCACTGGAACCTCTGTGAAAGTCACCCTATCGCCAAGGTCCCGTTCCCTATGGTCGATGACATGCGTCAGGTCAAGCGTGTATCTCCTCAGTTGACATACATGGATGTCGTCGTGCACCTGGTGCAACTAAGGTGGGTGGGACAAGTGGTAAACCACCTCGCCTACCCTGTTGAGGACCTAGAAAGGTCCGTTGAACCTCGAAGATAACTTGTCGCCTCGGCCATATCTTCGTAACTCACGTCGAGGTGAGACCCGTAGGGAAACGTGGTCTCCAACCTTGAACTCTAGTGGTCTCCGCCCCCTTTCAGCACAAGACTTTTGCCGGCTCTGAGCTATCCTAATCCGCTCTTGGATGACTTGGACCTTTCTAGTCCTACAAGAGCTGGTGAGATTTCCTCTTTTCCGATAAGAGAAACCTGTTCTCATCCCCTAGATGAACCACATTATTCGCCTAATACAGTTAATCCCGACATGGACGATACTAATCCATACCAAGGATGACGTTGTAAGGCCTCGACACTACTACCAAAAGATCCAACCTTTACTCTTGCCTCCAAGGGTTGAGTCTCACTGTCGGCATTAGTGTGTGTTCACTGGGTCTCCTCCAGTAGGTGTCTCAAAGTGAGGGTCAAGTCAATGGTTTTGAAACCATAAACTCTTAGTAACTACGAAAAGAGGGGACATGAAGGTAAACGCCACAAGAAAGGTGTCTTTTATTACTGCAGCTCAAAGTACAAAGACACAAAGAATATATAAACAAACATCAACAGATCTAGAAGCAACATGAACTAAATTCTCCATGTCTGGAGCTAGCCCGCTCCTGTCCATCTGCTCCCGAAGCTCCATGATCGTAGGCCTCAGCTGCCTGAAGTTGAGCTCTCCCACATCCACCCGTTCCCTATGGTCGGGGTGGACCTCCTGGTGGTGGTGGTGGCAACACCTCGAAGTGTTGTCCACCTCTAGCTACACGACCAGCTCCCCTGCCACGGTCTCCAGCTCCATGCGGTCCGCCTCGATCGAACCTCTGCCTCTGCCTGGGAGGTCCTTCGTTCATCTGTTGGTCATCTGTACGGCGGTTCGGACAGTCACGAGCCATGTGACAAACCCCGCTGAAGGAGTAACATTGTCCGCACATGGTAAGTCATTCTCCACCCCGGGTGCCTCGCACAAACGATCATGTGTCATGTGGTCGACCACCTGTAGGTCTAGTCCTCTTGGACCTCTGCGTCATCTATCTACTGTCTGCTACAGAAGACTCTGCCGCAAGCCGGCTAGTGGTGGGTTTTCCTGCTGGAGACTTCTCAGCAAGGAAACTCTCCACTAAGAGGGCTCGCTCTAACACTCCTGCCTATGTCGGAATGCTGTGAGAAACAAATGAAGCTCTGATCTCTCGCAGGAGCCCCTTCTCGAAGGTTCGGGCCCTGAATAATGGGTCCCGTACCACGTCTGTGGAATAGAGCAAGAGATCGGTAAACCTCGCCGTGTATTGGGCTACTGTCATGTTACCCTGCCGCAGCTGTAGCAGCTCCTGGATGCGCACTGCTCGGAGGGTGGCTGGGATGAACTCTGAGCAAAAAAGGCTCTCAAAGTCCGTCCAAAGGAGAGATGCCTCGTCGTGTAACTGGAGCATCATGCTCCACCATCTGCCTGCTGCCGCGTGCAGGAGGCTCGCTGCAAGGACCACAATAAGGTCAGCTGGTGTCCCTACCAAACAGAAAAATCGTACAACAGCCTCCAACCAATCCTCAGCTGCCTGAGGGTTCATCTCCCCACAGAACCTGGGCAGTCGCTGACACTGAAACTCCTGCAGTGCACTAAGGTGACGTGCACCGTCAGCGGCTGGGGCTGGTAGCATCGGTGGCTCGGCGGGTAGAGGTACCGCCGGTGCCTCTACTATCAAAGGGCCCTCTACCGAGGCCTCGTCGCTCGGTGGGCTGTCGTCACGCGCAACTCACAGAACCCTAGCAGGCTTCTGTTGTGGGGTCCTCATGTATGGATACATCGGCCGCCGCACCAACACTGGACTCCCTGGGCTGATAACCACCCTCAATACTCTCAACACTATTGCTTCACATAGAAAAAGATCATAGTCCTGAGTTCTGCGGTAGAACCGAACTCCTATGATACAAATTTGTCACGACCCGTCCTCGGGGCCTGTTCCGTGACTGCCCCAATACCGCCTTCCATAGGCCAGGGGCTGGCGACTAGCACCAAAGGCGTAAATCCCGATAACTGGGAAGGCATTGACTTTATAAAAGTAACAAAACAACACAGAGTACAAGCGGAAGTAAAACACTAAGTACAGAAAGGAAGTGTTGAAAAGAAAATGGGCCAAAATACAAACCCAATTGAAAGTACAACTACAACTGAAAGAAAGTAGAACAGAAAAGACAATAGCTGGAAGAATGGAAGCAACTCCTGGGTCATCCTCCTTGGATCCTACCTGAAGGGTAGGTACAGATAGCGCATCTCTTGGATCGTCCACCACGGATCCTACCTGAATGGTAGGTACAAATAGCCTCCACAACCCTCTCTCCCACCAACCTCCTCCGAGTGTCGTCTCGTCGTGAAGTCCACCTATGAATACTGACTCGTCGTATGGTCCACCTCTGGGTACCGTCTAGTCCACGAACACTCGGCCTCTGTCAGCACTGCCCGTCGTCTGCAACAAACACAATGAGGTACGGGCATAGCCCGTGCAGGGGTGAGTATAACGATACTCAGTAGGGACCCCGAGACCCTCAAGGTCTCACTAAATTCAACAAGGATAACCACAAAGATGATCTCAATAGATAACCTCTAATTAGGTATATTCCCATACATATACCTAAGTTATCAAGTAACCCATCTCAATCTTGAGGAAACACAAAGATTATGAAATCAACGGATATCCACTTCCCAGGTATATGCCCAAACATATACCTAAGTTATCAAGTGAACCATCTCAATCATGAGGAATCAAAAAGATTAAAGACTCAGCTCAACCAGGATTTTATTCATGACGTCGAAACCATGGCTGCTGGAGAACTATTCATCCGTTGAGTATAGTGGTCCAGCCACTACAACCAAGCGTGCCAAACTCCTCCTCTGTCGAGTTCAGAGGGCATGATGCTACAACCAAGTGCACCGAACTCCTCCTCTGTCGAGTTCAGAGGGACTGCCGCTACCACCAAGCGCGTCAGACTCCTTGGACTGCTGTAGTACTCCACCTGTCGAGTACTGTGGGCCTGCTGCTATAACCAAGAACTTCCCACCATGGTCTGCCACTACAACCAAGCGCTCCCCCTCATAGGTTCTAGAGGTACTCTTTCTGTTGAGTACCGCGGGTCTACCGCTACAACCAAGTGCTCCTCCGTCGTGGGTCTACTGCTACAACCAAGCGCTCCCCCTCAAAGCCTCTAGAGGTACACTTTCTATTGAGTACCGCAGGTCTGCCGCTACTACCAAGCGCTCCTCCTCCATGGGTCGGCTGCTACAACCAAGCGCTCCCCACTGGGCTATCCGAAACACACTGAGTTGATAGATCAGCAGTCGTCAAGTCTCAGCCAGCTACTAGGTATCTGCACTCTGTTTGCTCGTCACCGGGAGGGTCCGCTCCACGAGCTACTGGTCAATACACCAAGTATCACAAAGTTCCACGAAGAAGTATCTCAAAGTACTGCCTCGTCATAGGGGTCTCAACGCAACAGACGGCGCGTCAGTCGGTCGCCCGGTCTGTGAGTTACTAGCCTTTTCGTCCGAGGGGCCCGGTTGGTTTCGTGTGCGAACCAACCCGTCCATATCTCGACTGTACCCCTAACTCTCATAGGGTATAATCATAGTGACCGTTTCTCAACGTGATCACCAACGCAGCTGACGGTTCATCAAACGGACGTCCGGTCTGAATGTTATCAGCCTTTCCGTTCTAGGGGCCCGGTTGGATTTTGTGTACAATCCAACCCGGCCATTATCCAACTGCATCCAAAACTCAGGCGAAGCATGCCAAAAGTTCCATCTCATAAAGTGGAAACCAACAAAGTCAATGACACGTCAATCGGACGTCCGGAGCTCGAGATATAAGTGTTCCTACTCCGAGGGCCTGGTTGGTTTCGTATCCGTACCAACCCGGCCGTACTCAAAGTTCTCCTAAACCTCGAGTGTAATATACTGAAATGGCCGTCTCTATACAAGGATCTCTACTCAACTGATGGTGCATTGATCAGAGGTTTGTAGCCCATGTTATGGGAAATAGACCGAAAAAGTACGGTTTTAGGGGGTTCGGGCCCGGTCCGACCCGGCCCGGTACCCCCTAGGTCGGCCCGAACCGGGTCGACCTGTCCTGGGTCCGGGTACGGCCCGCTTGGGCGCGGCCCGGCATGGCTCAGCCGGCGCGGCCCAGCCTGGCCTGGGCACGGCCCGGCTCGGCGGCCCGGCGCGCGGGCCAGGTGGCTCGTCCAAACGGTCGAGCCGTTCAGAACGTGGGGGGGCTTCCTCTAACCGGCCCGCCCGCTCCGGCCGATCGGCTTCTGCCGCCACGGGACCGGCGAGGGCTGGTCCCCCTGCTCCACTACAGCCTAAGCCGCAGTTTGTTCTATCTGGCGCAGCGCGACGGCGCCACGCCTCTCTGCTACGGCCCCGCTCTGGCCGCGGTGTCTTCGGGTTTTTCCGGGGCGGCGCGACGGGGCCGCGGCTTGGTTCGATTTTCAGATGCGCGGCGCGATGGCGCCGCGCATCCTTGTCGATCGTTCTCGTGCTGTGCGACGGCACCGCGTCACTTCCATTTGAACCGCAACAACACAAAAATATTAAGGGAGTAGGGTTGGTCGTGTTTGTGCGGTCCGGCCCCCTCCCGTTAAACGATAGCAAGCGGTACAATTGAACTAGGATAGATGATGGAAGTAATTCACGAAAAGAAACGCATAAAACCCCTATCTCAAGCGTAGCTTGAACAGAGGATCATCATGGAATTACCGTCGTGGAAGGAGGCGTCACGAAAGGAGAATCGTCGTGGAAGAAGGCATTGTTGGCGTCGCGGTACACGATGTCACGTAGTCGATCTCCGAGGATTCGGCGTTCTTCGTTGGAGATCAGTGCGTTCTTCGTGTTCTTCGCGTTCTTCGTGTTCTTCGACGAAGAAGATGAAGATCTTCAAGCCTCCCTAAGCTTTTCTCCCAAAACTCTCAAGAAACAAGACTTCCAACAAAATAAAATAAGTTTATCACTTATTTTATTAACATAACTTAAGCATTTGAATTTCAAAAGTTGAATAAATTCCCTCAATTAATTAACTAAACTTGACTTATTAAATGGAGGGTTATGGAAGGTAGGGAAGATGAAGGGGTGGGGTTCGTGTGGGCCCCACCACTCTCATAACCTCCCATGGGATGTTGGGTGGTTACCCCAACATCCACTCAATGGATAAACCACTTAAAGGAAATAAAAATTGTAACTCAATTTTTATTTTATCCTCCACAAATTTTTAACAACTCCTCCCGTGTAAACACAACTCCAAAAAACGTGTTCCTAAATAATTACCGGTGCTATGAATCCATCAGTACCCTCAGAATTCAATTTCGAGCACCAGTTCAAAAGTTAGAAAAACTCGCTCGTTCGTTCACTGAACGTACACGAGCTAAACATCGGATAGAAATTTTGGGCACACTGGGCCTCGGAATCAAGTGTCGTCAGAATCCGCGTTCTTGTAAAATCCCAAAGAAAATTAGGAAAAAATTTCCCCTGAATTTTACGGGTCTTTTCAAACACCCACCCATAGAATCACATAAAGTAAGAATATAAATATGAAATTTTTGTGAAATTTTTAGTTTGTTATAACCCAACACCAAATCAGATTTGTTCATCATATATCAAAATAAATTAGAGAACCACTCATTGGGGACCTCTAAATCCCGCATGGTTTTGAGATAGAATTAGCTACAACTGAGGTTTATTGAATGGATCTTATTCCATTATAATTCCATATTAAAATTTCATTCACATAATTGTATTAGTAATATGTTATTATAGGACATGTCAAACCAATTTATGTTTCTAAAAAAATTGAAAACGTCGAAATTTGATGGTCTATGGTTGAAAAAGGTTCATACATAAAACTAATCTAGATTTATACCCTCTAAATTTTGGGATATAGTGAGATTATTTAAATATCATGAAGAAACCCAATCACATGTTTGAAAATATAGTTAAAAGTCTTCTTGGAATGATATAAAATAAATTCTAGTATGGGGATATCACATCCAATATTGAGTTCATGGTTATCTCGAAAGACACAACATATAACTTAATTCTTATAAAATCACAGATTCAAATCTACATAGAGATTCCATAATCATTCCATCATTTATTGAAATTAAAGATCGATGTGAATTCCAATATACAACATGGTGACAGAACCCCCATTGATTATTACTAAGCCATATACCGTGAAGATTGATTCAATAAAATGAAAGGATGATAAATGACTTTTGTACTGCCCTTGGTAATAGTTTGCAGATGAACAATACTGATTATATGAATCTCATAAACCTGATTGTGGTATCTGACATTATTGTAGTTATATATCAAGGAACGAAATCAAAATTTCCTCATATCATTATTATTAATGTTAGGTCAACTAATGTGGATTCATCAAAATTGAATAAGGATAATGATCTATTGGGATATAGTAATCCCATAAAAATCAAAAAAAATATTATTCCCCCAAGTAATTATCAGTAACTGAACATTTTATAGGATAATAATACAAATTATGGATTCATAAAAAAAAGTACCCCCAAAAATCACTTTTTGATGAGTCGAGATATTCATGATGAAATAATTTCATCCAATGGACACACATACCTCGACAGTGATAGAGATTCCATCAAATTTCCAACCGTGAATGAAAATCCTTTATGAAATAAATGTATGTCCAAGATGTAGATGACTATAGAAATATATGTCCCATATATGAGAAAAATAATTCCCATAACATTTTATTAATGTGGGCAGGTGAATCTTGGAGCCAAATAAGACCCATGACCACCATTGATTAGTTCCATAATGCCTCTCATGGACATAGATATATATATTTTATTTCTAAATAAACATCGATAAATGTTATATTGGAACCATAATGAAATTTATTGGATGAATATTAATGTGTTTACGAATTACATAGGTTATGCACCAATCTCATGATGCTAATATAGACTTAAAAATAATAAATAGATCATGAAAACATTTTAAGGGATATTCATAACCCAAAAAAGATCACCAACATCCTACACATCAAGAAAATTGTGTACATTAAGGTCTCCAATGATTTTGGAGTCCATAATAAACACTTAACAATATACAATTTCCCATTTTAGATCACATAAATTTTTATCAACTATAATATTGTATTGGAAAAAAAATTCTTCATTGAAGGATATTTAGGGTATAATAAAATATTGATCTCCCATAAATATGTGCAACATACCAAACATAGAGAACCTGTGGGATCCTTTTCTATTCGATGATTCCATTTAGATTAATGATCATTGGTGTTACTTATTGATGTGCCCTAAATAATTTATTTTAAGACCTTTTTTGTATTAATAACAGCATATTGTGTCTATGGATTGGTATAAAAATGTTGAAAGTTATGTGATCACCACACATATATTCAAAAAATAATATTTATATTTTGGTAGCAATGTTTGAAGATTAAACCACAAAACTATGTTTTTGGTGTAATGTAATGAAAATTCATTATCCTTATGATACACGTCAATTTAATCGATTTCAATTTTCAGAATACTACGAAAATAATTGAAATATCACCCCTTTATTATATTAATAAATATAGGGTGCTCTAAGGGATCCTCGCCAAAATGAGGCATTTCATATCTAATGTAGATAGAAAATGAATCTACCCTTGTAAGATGATTAAAAATGGATTCACCTAAAAATGGAATGAACAATGCTAAGAAACCATTGAGAATATAAAATAGTACGTACTTCACATACTGGTCATGATGACTCAAGTAAAAGTAAATCCATATATATTATATATAGACATCCCGGAATGATCACATGATTTTCTCCGTACAAGGAAAAAATTCTCTAATTGATAAATACCACTATAATCTCACTCAGGTTATGCTAGGTATGTATACATAGTGTTCCAAAATATAGTAGAATTTATTCTCACTCATCATTGTAGTATGAATTTTAAGTAATTACATGCATCATTATAATGTCCACATGGTCTCCTATATTGATCATCTCAAGAACTTCATTGGCTAAACTGTACTGATTGTGAATTATGACTAATGGTGTGTAATTATCTAATTAAACTACATAATGTTCTTTTCACATGTGGAAATTAAAGAGAAACTCATAGATTAAATACTTGTAGAATAAATCAGCCAATAAAGTACACAGCGGACACCAAACTGCCAGATGAAAGATGTTTTTTATTCCCATCACACACCTCACATCTGGGAATCATATTTTTATGGTGCCTTCTTAATTATTTTTATAAGGGGGATCAAAAACTCAAATCTCATCTATGTTATTAAATGTATTTTATTGGATTAACCAGAAAAAGAAATTTATTCTAATATTTATAATTTATCTATGGTTACACTAATAATGATATGGAATACCAAGCCCTGATTTTTATCTTGGAACTAGCTCTACATATGTAGATAGACTACCTAAAAATCAATTTTGATACATAGTTAGGGATCAAACAAATAAATTATGAGCATTCCATCACAGAGAAATAATTAGACCCTCTAATTGGTTATGTATTAGGATTAATGGATGAATTTCATTTTGCCGAAATATTTCACCACCTACCATGATAAATAAATTCTAATTATAACACATTGTATAATATACACATCGTCCTATAAAACTTCAATTTGGAAAATATGATTTTATGAATCACACAACCAAGGGGGTATCATTAGTCATTTTTTGCAGAGTAGAGGAAATAATCAAAGTCAATGCCCCAGAATGTGATAAAGTAAATTACACCCCTTAAAGTATGGGTACCATAGTCTAATTTTAATAACATTTGACTATCACATAAGATTAATCTGAAAGTGGATATATAAGAAAATGTGTAGCACACATTACACTATGGGATGAACCAAATGAGAAAAAATTAATCTACAAAAGAGGATTTCATGAAATCATCCACAAATGAATTACAGAAGGAAATATTCCTATTATTATGGTATAAGTCCAGGAAGTCTACTAAAACAATCATTATTCCATGACTAGGCTCTCCCACCAAATTAAGAGTCTTGGTTACTACTAGAAAAAGTGATGCTTTATAATGTGTAATTTACCCACAAATTTCATGCATTCTAGATTCTTTTATACCTCATCCATTAGACCCAAAAAAATTATATATATATATATATATATATATTATAATTTTCCTTATTTTGAATGGAGATTATGAGGATATATTCCCAACCCATAACTATGAACATTAACGTCATCCTTACTATAATAGAGATATAATCAAAATGTTGTGAGTAATGACCCCAAAATGTTATAGATAAAAATATTATCAATTAATTCATATTGTATGATGTCAATACAATATTTCATTTTACCCATATTATACTGATTGAAAATGATAGTAAAATTCATTCTACTGAATTAATATAATTTTAAAAGGAGTTCACCCTATAGTCTAACAATTAATCCCCCAAATAATTCAACGTAAGAGGAAAAAAATATATTACATCAACAAGACACTACAACGCAAACTCTAGAAAATAGTGTTCAAGGGAAATAAGTCATTTTATAAAATGGAAATTCATATTTTAGGGGCCAATAATTCAACTGTACAGACTTCAAACCAAAAGACTCAATATTCATTGGTGTATGAAACTAAATAAATTATTCCAATAGAATTAATGTTTCTGTAGAATAGAATTTCTATATGTGGAAATATCTCAAAAATTAAATATTGTAAAAGTTGATTAACTAGTTTGAATTAATCAATATGAAAGTTTTGTGTACACTGCTAATCCTTTATTTTCATCAATGTTGAATAATAAAATCCACTATAAAATGGTTTTCCATCCCACATTCCATCTAGGAGAACTGTTACTGGATATAAAAACACCAAAGATACTAGGTAAGATACCACCAATTCTATAAAACATGTGATAACCAACATAGATCATGCATAATGTTTATAAAAATGGATCTTACTAATTGTACGTAATGGGTGAGGAATCTGTTACACCACCTCACTAATTTAATTTTTATTAAGATCTATTTTGCATTGATTCCTTTGGAGGTTTTAGATCATCGGAAAAAGACATTAACCAACAATGAAAAAATCATCATTACCGAATGTTTTTAATCATCATGGATGTCATCCTCAATTCTTGATGATAAAATTCTTGGAAGACATCCTTATGACATGATGAAAAAATAAATGGATAATATAATTCATTGATGGTTAAATGCACATGAGACTAATCTATACAAAAGAAATATGGATTAATATCATCTCTATGTGTGAGTTATATGAACATTAGAAATGTTCCCAATCGTAAAATACATTTAGACATGTTCTTGAAATCCAACGAAACACAGTGACACCCAAATCTAAACTCCTAGGTCCAACTATTGAAATACTTCCCACCCCTACATATGGGTCAGATCTATATGGAGTGTTCTTTGTTCATGAACTACATGGGGGATGATTAATTTTTTCATAAGATTCATAGTATTTTCCAAACCCAAATTCATAAGTCCAACTTCAATATTACCTGAAATAACAACCAGCCCTAGGTATGGTTCATACCTATGTGAAGTTTTTTATGTTCTTTTACTACTTCTGTCATTATTTATGCTATTATAATATGAACAATAATGCACATATCTCATGCCCTATATCAAGAAAAAATATAAATTTAAAATATTCACCCTCTATAATATTTTTCATACCATCATGAAGAGTCTTCCATTGAAAGGATGCATGTTGATTGATTCCTCCTATCATATAATACCTAGTGATACCAAAATATGATATCCTAGGATAAGAAACTATATAAATGTAACAATTTCTTGATTTTATTCTGGGTCAAACCTACATTTAAAATTTTTGGTGGAAGGAAAAAATGTGGCTTGATTCATGGTATCCCAATAAATTTTGGGATTCTATGATCTCAGATCTTAGGCCCAACCTCATTATATGTGGAAAACATATTCTCCCCTACCATTAGGTCAAACCATCATGGATTTTTTTCTATGAATGAACAATTCTTGGATTGAATATAGCTATCAAAACATGTATAGTGAATCCCAAATAAAAAATCCTCAATTTACACAAATAATATAAATAGAAAATTATTCATCCCTCTACATGTCAGTCAGAATTGAATATTTATTTTTCCATTAAAGAACTATGTGTGGCTTGATTCGTACAACCAAATGATTCATAGTGGATGTATGGTCCAAAATTCATGTGCTACAAATAATATAAATTTTAAAAAAATCTTATTCTCTCTGTGTGTATGGGTTATAATTTCTCATTGAATTTTTCCATTCATTTAATTTTTGTGTCATGATTTATATTAAAATACGATACATAGAGATTAATGAATCATCAATTTTGGTTTTGGACACAACATTTAGAATGATTAAAATTTATACCTCCGTGAATATGGTATATATATAGAGAGTAATCATTCAAATAACTTTGTATGGATTTAGTCATGTTACCATATGATTTGTAGTGACATAGAAAACTCAAATCCAAGGTCGATCTATAAAGAAAAGTATAAAAATGCCACTTCACTTGTGTATGTGTTTTCTATGTACATGATATTATATTAGATCCTTAATATATAGGGATTGATTACATAAATATGGGTTATATTATGAATAATGTATCCCATTTTTTGTCCGAGTAATGAATTCTCATTATTTTAAATCATCTCCTTATATGATAATCATGTATGTGGGTGGAACCTTGACCATGAAAAAATGTGAGATCGCACTAGTATTTTTTATCATGAACATCTTATGCCTAAAATAAATTTCTAATTGTCACATGTTTCTCACATTGAGAATGAATCATGTGAGGTTATCTGATGATGAAATTAAATCTCTCTTTTGCAATTTTGGAGAGTTATAACCAAAGATAAGGAACTGAGTTTTAGTCGCATGACATTAAACAACAAGATAATGTCCCAGTTCCATTACATTATACTACATGAAAAAAATCTTCATTCCAAAAACTTAATCCTCTCTATTTATTTTGTACTTTCTAATCACATGTTTTATCCATTCATCCTGAAATGTGTTCAATACAAACTAATGTTCTTTAAGGTTCTATAACTCTTCCTAAATATTAAATTCTATATTAATCAACGTCAAGTTATTGATATATATGTCGATAAAAATCATTTACTCATGTTTATATCCTTCTATTATAACCCAGTAGTCCATAGTATCTGCTAATCTTTATTCTTCCAATGTGTAATTGTAAAAGTATGAACAATTTATTCTATAGGGAAACAACTTGGATTTGATAATAACTAACATAGTTCCTTAGATCTTTCCCATAGTGAATATTTTGGTCCAATATGAATGGAACCCCTTAAGCACAAGAGTTATTTTCCTGAGTGTTTAGATTATAGGATTCCAATACTATCTAGGGTTGATGAGTACCCTCTGGTATTGACCTCTAAAAAACACATTTGTTCAGTGGTTATGATTTACAATTCCCATAATCGAGATATTCATGTTGATTCATACACACTTTCTGTTTCACATTTTTGTATCATACCCTTTTTCAATGAAATATTATATACTCATATTATTATTACCTTTTATTCTAGGGTAAGCATCTTTTATATAGATCCAATCATTCTTTGTTAGTTATGTATATTAGTGATAAATTCTAGTAATATAATTTTAAACATCACAATAACATATTATTCATATGATATACAGATACATGAAAAATGGTCCATCTTTAATGAAATAATTTTTTTTAGAGTGGGACACACCATTTATGAATCGTTATTTTGGTTGAATATTTCACCTCTATTATAGAATAAAATAAGGAAATTCCCTGTCCATACATATGATCCCAATCAATGTATAGGACCCCACATACATCCATGATAAGGATTTCTACTAATAGAATAATATATAATTAACATCTACATTGAAGAAAAGTCATATCGATGTGGAGGTATCTCATTAATGGAGATCACTATGGAATTATTCCCTTTCTTAAAATTTACCTTTTTAAACCTAGAAATTCGAATCCATGAAAATTTTATATACCTCTGTTTGAATACTTACATATCATATAGACTCACTCTTCCTATGTATGAGTTGGATCTGTGTAAATAATTCTTACACAATAGTTAAATATAAACAGGAATGGATCAGTCATACGACTACCGAAAAATAATCCAATTCATGGATAAAATAATCTTCGAACTTATAAATTCCTCTAACTAGTGAAATCCTTCCATAATGGTATCAATAAGAATTCCAAATTTATCACTATATCCTAATAGCATGATGTTAAAACTATAAGGGGGATGCCCTAATTGTATGAAATTTAACATCATAATAGATGTATCACCATTGCATGAATTTAAAATATGCAAACCATCATTTATTATCATGCATTACCAAGATACTATAATAGCCTAACCATGTTAAACCAATGTTCATGGTTCTATCATCATATTTTTAATCATCATATTTGATAAATCATAATTTTTTCCTTGACCACCTATTGTTTTATTAAACCATTCATGGAACTTGTAAATTGATATTTAGCTTTATAGGACTATATTTTTTTACTATATATGTTTTTCCCTAGTTCTCATGTATGAGATCACAATAGTCAATCAATGTAATAATCTATTTCAAAAATGACTTCTGAACATTATTATACCCGACAACATAACACTGTATCTTATCAATTTAGAGTGATTCACGTTTATCCACCCCAGGGTTTTTTCATTCCATTACTCAGGATTTGAGAACCTTGTTCCATGATATAAAATATTTACGTCTTCTTCCAAGGATGTTGTTAAGGTACATATGGACATGGGATCCCTAATTATGTTTTTTCCAAATAATTATCCTCATATTAGATCCATGTGCTTCATGTCCTTAAAAAATGAACTTTTGTCAAATTTGATCATTCTTTATCATTATCCATGGAAAGTCCAAATCTCTTGACCCCAATCTTCTAGTGAAAGTGATAGAAAAACATTCATGATGAAAAACTGAACGGGAGTCCTAGAAAAATTCCAAAATATGATCTCTAAAATAAAAATCTATGGGGTTTAGGAATATACAAGTGTGTAAATAAAAAAGGTTATATATCTAATGGGGTCCATATTGTGGCTATAGTAAAAGTATAACCATGCTCTCTGCATCTCTTAGTATAGTAAATTGTAATAGTAATAGTCATTCCCATCCAATTACCTTGATAATTTGTTCATTAAGTGATGACGCAACATTTTGGGCACCAACCCCTACATGAATATTAGGTTCTCCACAAATCACCTTCATATTTTTTATACAATTTTGTATACCAACCAATCCATTATATTCAATTTTTTTTCTTGGTACCCTATAGATATTGGCCTCTCGTACTCACGGTTTGCACCAATAGGAAACCAGAAACATGGACTTTCTAATCTAATGTGAAGAAACAATCACTCGATTGTGAATAATGGAATACCTCATACATTTATCTTATTTTATATTTTGGACACGTGAAAAATAAAGTAATAAATAGAAATGTAATTGGCCAGGATGCATGGACAACGCATGTTAACTATTAGCAATGGAAGAAATGTACACACCTTTCTACACCGCATGTTAAATTAGATATTAGTGGGACATTATTTACACATCCCATAACCCAAAAATTCATGTACATTTTACATCATCGGTGTTACATCACTATCTACATTTCCATCTATAAATGTATAAACAAGACATTACATTTCTATACCTTTTGATGTACCACACCACATTTCTTAAACCCATATTATTTTGGGATAGAGCATCCCAACCAGAAACTAAATTTCCCTATGACTCCAAAAAAACTTATTAGATAATTGTTTTCATTTTATCCCACTTCACCATAAAAATGACTCAATATTCAAAAATATTATATCTCTAGTGGAAAAAAGAGTGGGTCCCTTCATATAACAATGAAAATAAGCACTATGTGATCTGGTGTAAGTTTCTCTAACCCATTATCTTGAGGAGTCTCTTCCATGAAAGATGTACCACTAATACTTGTGTTCCCTAGAAAACCCATAATATAACTTATCATTTTAGAGTGATCAGAAATCATCCTTTTCATTTCATACCCATTCCAAATACTCCAATTTATAATCATGGATGTATGAGTAAGAGAACACATGTTCTTTATTTCTATGTTGACTCATAATCTCTAAAATTTCAATATCCATACATATAAATCATTTTTAGTATTCAAGGTGTCATGACCCCTCATGGATATTAATAATTATTATATATATAATAACCCTGGGTTAATGATCTCTTTATTAAAATTTATTATTCATAACATCAATGAAGAATTTAAGGTATCATAGGAGTTTTGAAAAATCATTCTTCAAAATAACATCACGTATGTAGGGTTATTGATCCCTTAATGATTTATCATCCTTCTCTACCCACAATATACGTTTTGATATTTAAGACAATAAATTACAAAAATACATGTTATAAGATTGGTGACCCTAATAAAAAATAATAGACAGTCTGAGTAAGAAGAAAATCAACTATAAAAATATATAGTCCAATATAGATGACCTTAAAATATTGAAATAGATTTTTTGAGATATAAAAACATGAAATAAATAAATTTATACATGAATATATAATTAAATAAACAAAATAATTTTTTGTTAGAGTTATAAGACCTTAAAAAATCAATAGATTGTCCGAGCTGAATGAACCCCATCAATAAGAATATATGTTTTGAGCTAAATGACCCCAAAAATAGAAGAATAACATCAAATATAAAATACGATAAACTAAAAGAATATATTATCTATGATATAAGACACTAAACTAAACAAATTTTTTCGTTTTCATGATCTTAATGCTTCCAATTTAAAAAAACTGCAATGCTCACCAGTTTGAAAACCAGAAATGGACATCATAAGAAAATTTCAGCTATCTACTCGTAAGATAGTAGATTTCTGTTACTTATGAAATATTTAGTACTTATAAAATGGAGTAGTAATAAAAAATTCCAAGATAAAATCCTATAATAGTGAATCTTATGAATTATTCATGTAAAATTACTTTAAGCATCCCCAAATAATTCTTGGGGGAAATTTAGTTCTGAAAAAATAAGATACAAATATTTTAGAAACCATAATAAATCCCAATAGAAAGGAAATATATTTTAAAAAATTATATTTAAACAGATAAGAGTTACAATACTTTACCTATAAGAAATATATTTTCCAAAATTACACTTTCGAACCCAGTGATGTTGGAATTTTTGAAACCTGTACATCAATGACGAATATCGTGTCAATAGTCCTCCATGAGATTTTACCCAGAAAAAATGGGTTATAATTCCATAATTAAAAACAATTTTTTTGGGTTTAATTGGTATTATAAAATGTATAGGTATCATTGATGATCAATATTATATAAATTTTGTGAAATTCAAGGTTTATAGTGAATGAAAGAGATCCTTTAAATGGCATGCAATGTCTAGGATATTTTTTTATTGATTAATTACAAAGGCGGGATGAATATACATATTCATGATACGATAAATGGTTCCAAAAAAATAAATAAAAATTAATTTTAAATTTGATTAAAATAAATTCATATTAGGTCAATTTCCTAAATCATCTTGAACATATAGATAGGTGGCTATTGAGCACTCACCTATTTTCCACTCTATTTCTAAATATTTCCAATGAGGACATAGAGTCTCAATATTATAATATAAATCATAAAATAATTTATGGGAGGTAAATAATAAGTATGATGGAAATGAAATATGGGACATTGGGTGAGCATTGATCCCATCACATTCTTCCATATCCTCAGTCAAGTCATCCATTTGGATACACCACTAAGAGAACATTTGATGTAAATTTTCTGAAACTTGTAAAGGATTTATTATTAATTAATATAGAGTATCCTATCATAAAAACCATGAACATCAATATCATTTATATAATATTTAATCAAATACATGAAAACATGTTGCGTGATATCATGAAATTTTCGGCATTAAAATACATTGGATACCATCTCACGATAGAGGAGGTGATGAAATTCTTCCATATCATGAACGTTATCCAATGGAGTCTATATAATCATGGTGTGGAATAATACCCAAATTATCTTAGGTGTTATAATTTTCATTAAATGAGGAATATTATAATCTTACAAGGAAGATAAAAATTGAGGGTTAGGTAGTTCTCTCCCAATCTGCAAGTCATTTATCACTAGAACAACAGGGTCGAACTACCCCAAAATCATTATCCTACAAAGGGAAGGTTCGTCACTATGGTGAGAGTACTTCATTGGGGGAGAACATGAGTTGTAAAATAACTGAATTACTATGAAAAATAGGTATTAGTGAAGAAAATGGTTTGAACACATGATTGATAACTCAATTTAAAATATCTCTCGGGTAAGATTCTACCCAAGCATGTGAATAGTCATGAGATATGAATACAAGGGAATCAATATAAATAAGAACGATTTCAGCATCAATATCACAATGAAATATCGTAATCAATAATTTTAAAATGTTCATTGGATTTTGATCTCCAAAAATTCCAACTAATGGATGAGGGAAAACCATCTGAATATAGGAGAACATATAAGATATTCGATTTTGGTATATATGTCTTGAATATAACCTTTTATTATATAAAGGACGCAAGAACCACATCCAAAAGGTAGATGTTATATATCCCCTAATTGAGACAACCATTAACATTGAAATTTTTTCCCAGTTCATGAAAGTTAGGAAATGAATTTTAAATGATCTTTACATCTCCACATATCAATAACCTCTTGGAACCTAATGACATCCTCTCATTCCCAGAAATCTACAAGATCCAATGAAAGAATAATGTATTAGGGATATCTATAGTTTTATTATTTTTGTAATATTTTAAATTATATATTATCCATCCAAATAATAATTGAAATGGTATTAAATTATGATAGTATATGTTACCTTATCATATATGAACAATGTTATAATGAAGAAACACATGAGTCGAAACAGATAGATTAAAAGGCTATCAATCTTCCTAACATGATTTCATCAAAATGTGACCATTTTAAAACCAAAGCTTATATCCTAAGCAGGTAAAATCGATCAATTTAAAAACATATCCAAAACCCCGGCAAACCATATAATTTTGAATACATTTGTTCTCACCTTGAATCCCCATGAATCTTGTTATACAGCTTCTAGAATACAATAGTATGAGTATGAACTATCGTAGGAATTTATAGAAGGATATAAGGGGGTGAATAAGTTGTTGGATTTGATATTCTAAGTTAGATTTAGGTGAAGTTAACAATAATTATTACAACCTATAATATGCACTAGAGCCCAACACAAACCAAATATAGTAGAGCTGACCAGATGAAAGCCATAAATACTGTACTAGTGTGGATTTTTTGAATAACGGGTGTTGATTTTCATACTTTTGATAAAATGTTATAGTATCTTGACTGAATTATAGCCCCTTACCACTACAACAGAAGGTATATGGTTTTTCATAACACTATAGCGATGTTGAATTCCATTCATTGTGCATTGTAGAAGTGTAGAATTTTTCTATGGGTGGTGGCACAATATATCATCATCATAATTAGCCAATTTGGGGATACTGTTTTTATGTGTGCAATATTGTGTTCCCCTTGTATGTTTTATAACATTATTTTAGTGAATAATTTTTTCCCCACCATGTATGTATGGATTATTACCAAACAATATAAATATTGGTTTCTATTTTTTTTCTTCATCTTTTGTTTCTAACATCTCTTTACCCAAAAACCTATGTTGTCGTTGTTACTCCTGGTGTATCCACTATAATTGGTATCAAAGGATAATTTTGAATAATTGAATTGTTCAATTTCAATAGAAGAATGTAGATGAATATTCAATACATTAATATAACTAACTACAGGTACTAATGATTTTATATTGAATATTATCATTACTAGAAGAAAATATTGATGCTTCTTAATGGATAAAATACAATGGGAATAGATCTATTATTGTGGGATCTATTAGATTGAAAGGTTTAGAGAGTTTTGAAGCTTATGTTGTAAAAAAACATGGCATTAAACATAAAAGTGGAGATGAGAACTACATGGATCATTAAATCTCTATAAAATATGTACAATAAGGCTTTGACTAAAAATAAAGTGCACATTATTGGATGACTGATCAATATAAAAATGGTTGAAGGAATAATTGTTGGAAATCACATCAAAGGATTCAACCCCATGATAAGGGATTTGAACATGATGAATTTTTTTTGATGTTGAGATATAGGAACTGACATTACTATCTTCACAACATGATAGTTTTGAATTTACTTTTACAGTAATGAGAATTACATTCATGAATATGAATCCTGTTTTGTATGATGTGTGTAACCTCATCTTCAGTGATGATATTTTACAGATATAATTAGGCATGTTCTCTAGTTAAAATCTGATCATTAAAGAAAGATGATGGAATGAACAAGAATGAAATCATGGAGTATTATAAAAATCAGGAGGAATGATATAAGATAAAGAAAATGGGGTTGGCCCTACCTGTTATATTTTTCTGATGAAATATCATGTCAACAAAAAATGAAGAGATAAAAAGAAGGTCCATAAAACAAACACATAAAAAATATGTTGGCTGAATTAATTGATGATATGATTCTTCTCCAAATAGATATCCCTTTCGAGAATTCAGTTTTAAATTTAGGGCATCTATACATTCCACATTGAAGAAGGGTATCTTGAAGAAAAATTCTTGAAATTTCTGTTATGTTACTTTTGGGTGATGATTAAACTTTATGGACTATGGGGAAGGGTGATTCATGGATCCAGACCAATAGTGTAGATTTTCTGGTTTGGGAAACGTGATTTATATACATTGTTTAATAAAAAATATTATTTATTCTTTAAGGATGATGATATAATATTTAATTATATGTTTAGTAATGGTTCCATGATAAATACCATTATTTCTAGGGAGATATATTGGGTTTAGATAATTGAACCCTTAACAACATGGTAGAGACTAGAATGGACATGATTGCTTCAGTAAAATCTATTGGGGATTCACAATTGTGGCACTATAGGTTATTTCACATGAGTGAGAATTGAATGATGGTACTATTGACAATTGGAATTCTATTTGAGATGATGTTGGTGGATATTATATTTCGTGAGGATAATATCCTTATAAGTAAGAAGAAGGTATCATTTTCTAAATGTGTTATAAAACCCAATATTATAAACCTAATCTTGATAAACACGGATGTTTGAGGGACTGCACTAATAAATTTTCTTTTGAGGTTCAAATAATTTTGTTAACGTTATTGATAAAGTAGCAATAATAGTATGTGTTTACTTTCTAAATAGAATATTTTATTTTATTAAGATGTTTCATAAGTTTAATCCCATAGTTGAGAATGAGTATTGAGAAAAGATAATATTCATATTCTTTGAAAATTTTGGAGAGTAAAAAAATAATGAGTATAATAAATTATATTAATATAATGGAATTGTGTAGGAGAGTACTATCCCAATAATATCAAAAATGAATTTTTTATCTAAAATGTTGCATAAGATGATGAATGAACATTCCAAGAGCATGATAGTACACTTGGGTTAACCCATTACCTACTATTATAATGTAGTGAACATGGCATCACATCTTATTTACAAGAATCAATATATAAACATGAGATAATGACAACCAGAGTTGCTCTAGTATTGTGATGAGGTAAGAATCCAACATTTACAAGCCATTGGTTATTTGGTATATATACTTGTTAACAATGATGCAATGTAAAAGATTTAATATAACTCCAAAATATAGTTCTTTATTGTTTACATAATAGATGCGATTCTATATCTCTTTTGGGATGATCTCAATAATATTTAAATCATGAGATAGAATATCATACTTAATAAATATGTCATATACATGTACCATAATATTGCCGAATTTGATAGTATTAATAAATAATTTGAATTCCAAGAGTAAGTGGAGCCTAATGGTGTACCTGATCATTTGATGCCTAAACATGTGGACAATACTACTCATGTGATGTTGAGGAGATCAAAAAAGGTGAAATTTCATTTTCAGTGGAAGTTTCCAACAATACATTAAATTATATTGATGGATAATGGATAACCAGGATAAATTGATGTGAAAACATAGTATAAGGAGTTTAGAAAGTGGGAACTCTCTATAAAGGATTTGATTTCCTTATTTCCTGATTACCAAATCATGGATTTGAAACCTATACAAAAATGAAGGATGTCATTGTAAAAAATGTGTGTATATCAGGTAACGTAATAACATGGTGGAATGTGGAGGTGTAAATCAAGGATCATTATAAATGGATTCCATCATAAGGAATGTGTATAATTCAATGATATCTTCTCAAATTTTGTGAATCTTAAAACCATCTGATTGGTTCTCATCATTGTAGAATCCAACAATTATTAAGTTGAGGATATTCATGTGGTTAAATATTTCCTTCATGTTGAATTGAGGGATGAAATAAATTTCTCGTGAGCAAAGAGATATGTTGAGTCTAGTATGGAAGGCCTAGTGTAAAAAAACCATAAGATATTGTATGGAGGTGACTTAGACAATAGTAGGAGTACAACATATTATGTATTGACATCTATAGTGAAGGTCCATAGAAAAAAAAATTGTTGGGTACTATAGAATCTCTGGATGACTATATAATAGATAAAAAATAACACATTCAAGGATATAGCATAGTGAACACATTCATAATAGACATCGTATGATTAAAAAAATTAGAGACAATGACAATGCAGTTATGAAAACTCCTATCTTCCAGAGAATGTAGTATCATAAACATGGGTTGGTGTGGAAAAATTGTAGCATGGACTTCAGTACATTATTCACTATATTAGTGTGGAAATTGTTTCAGTTGGTGGATTAATAATTCATATTTTTTATTAGCCTATTACGGGATAAGGATTCTATGTGTGAATCTCTAAGATCTCCATATAAATATGTACTCCAAATTTTAGTGAAATTTTTCAACCTCTCTGTGGATATAGGGATTATTCGTGAACCACATAACTCTATGTTTTTCTGATCATATTATTTAATTATTTTTTGAATTTTCATCATCTATAACATGTGATATAACATGGACACCCATCTTTTCAAAAAATTGAGATTTGGTCTATTCCCAATACACTAAAGGATGATATAGATCTAATAAATGAATGAAACATGTGATCATGGATTTATCTCATTCATTAACTTCTCTATAACATTAGTTATCTATTCTCACACCAAAGTTGGAATTTTTTAGGGTCATCCCAAATGTCCACAACTAGATGGAATTAATCATTCATATCCCTATGGGGAGGTATCCCTCCCAATTGATTATAATCCTAGATTACTATGCCTACTTCACCATGGAATTAATGAAGCAAATTAATAAAATATACAAGAATAAAATAATCTCTATAATGTTTTACAATAGATTGTACATGGAAAATAGGGTTGTTCAAGTGACCACAATGTGATAGATATCGAACCACTGGTCAGAGAATCCCATGGAACACATCCTAAACAAGAATAGACTAACCATTATTTAGATAAATTACCACTAGGAATAAAGTATCAATTTAAACTCCATCCACATCTTATATTATTCCATGAGAATACAAGTATGTGTTAGTAAATATTACAAATTGGTTAATTGGAGAGATCAAGTCCATCAATACCTTGATGGGAGTTAGCCAATATACAAAATAGCATCTAGGAAAGTACCACAATTAGTGATTTTCCACTAAAAATTATCTTTTACATGAAATCAAGAGAAGATGAAAACATTTCATATGGGAAAATATTTAGTGTGAAAGTTATCATGTGAAAAAGAGATTTAAAACTGCATGAAGCACACATGATATCCCCCTAAAAAATTTGTGCATCATGGTGTGAGGAAATTACCATTGATAAATCCATGAACTAGTTTACAAATTCATTGAGACAAGGAGTCCACATTATGATTTCGTATGATAGAGTCCCATGAATTATTCTTGTGATAAGGTTTTGTGAAGTATTCTTTTTAGAATAGAAATTGTGATATATCTAAAGGGATGAGTTACCATTGGATAGAATGGCCCCTCACTCCCATATTTATAGGTTTCCCTGTGGAATAAAAAAATAAAATATAGCTAGAACACCTACATGAATAATTATGAAGGATTCGTGAGATAATTTACATCCATCAGAACTGAGTCCTTATAACCACAAACCACACTCTTAAGGGTTGATTTTGTTGACACTCACCAAATGAATAGGATAAGACTTGTATCAAATAAATTATGTAATAACTGTTTATATTTTCTCTATAGGATGAAGGATTGATATGTGTGGCTACATGGTGATAAAGAAGGTTAGATTTTTATATTGTTTATTCTCCATGAAGACATGTGATAGAAAGAACCAAAGAATTCCATATAGCTAGTTTATTTATTCTACATCATATATTATTGATTATTCAAATCACATCCAGTAATCCCTTCCCATCATACAATGGCCCCTTCCAAAATCATTCTTTATAACATGAGTTTGTTCCAACAAGTATTCTTAATTGTATTAATATATATTAGATGATTTCTTCTAATCATGATACATTTTATCCAAATTATTATTGACAATCAACTATATACCATTCGTAAAATAAAATTTCAAAAAGGAGGATTATTATTTATTGGATGATATGTTGAAATTCATGAAAATAGATTATATATTACATGTGATCCATTCAATGAAGATGTGAAATCACCAATTTTATTTAGTCCATTCAATAAGAAAGAATATAATATTTTATGCTTCATCATGTCAAGACCCTCATACATTTCAATTCAATCAGGTGACCCATAATAGGAATTAAATGCAAAAATATAAAAATACATATAAATAATTAATTAATGATAAAAAAGGCACTATATTAATCATGTATGAAAATTAAAATATCTTTTAGGGGAATGGACTTTTAAGAGTCTACATGATCTCGTTAACATCCCATGATAAGTATCTCTTGATCATAAAAAATTTACTATTTGACAGGCATCATAATCTCATAAAGATTTCATAAAATGTATGTTTGATATTAAAATTTTCATTTGACAAATAAATTTGATTAGGTGAATTCTGTTTGAAAATATAGGGGTCCAATTAATATGGGAATGACAAATTGATCTCACATTTACAATTTATCACATGACAACAAGATAAATTAAAGGATAACCTGCGATATGTTCACCTGAAACATGTGATTCTACAACCTCTCAAGAAAATATCTGTGATATGTATAAAATTAAATAAATTGAATATCTAGGGAATTTTGTATATTAAATTCCTCCCAACTAGAACAAAAAAATACATATAACTGTAGAGGCAATTGTTGGATTCTCACTGTGGAAATCTACAAAATCAATAGGGTTGCCCACCAAGTAATCTTGTTGAAATATATAATGGATTCTCTGTTATATATATACACTTCATGTGATCTGCCTATTAATCAGGAACATGATATATGGTGAACTTTCTATTTTACGATATTGTGATTTTATGTTTCAAATTGGCCATCCGAGATCCCAACAAGCATATTTGAAATAATAATTAAAGAATTTTTTCAATCAAGGCTATACAATATCGAACACATATATAAATTTGGAAAAAAATATTCTTAATTTGATTCAAACATGTGATTTTTTTGGAAGATTTATTTGTCATATGACAACACCTTGACTTATTCTCCAGCATAGGAGGATATAGCTGAACATGATATTTAGAACATGCGATGACATTCTGTCATGTCATCTAAGTCACAAAAGTCCTTTGGAAATTTCATACAAGTCAAGTGAGGTCCTCAAAAAATTTCATTGATTTCATGTTAATTTCATTGAACATATTATCATACTCATCTTTCATCCCCAATATATATCAACATATCAATGGGATGTCATCCACGATTTTTATTTATATCATGTGGGAGATCTCTGAAATGTTATCCTTGATCATTCCACACTCGTGGATATATATGAACCGAAATCAGAAAAAATCCTCAAAATATTTAGACGGATCATGTGAATTTACATATATAAGAGTAATAAACATCTAGGTCATGTCCATACATCCTTAGACACGTCAAACAGATATCCAGGAATTTTCCAGTGGACACTCTGGACATGTAAGGAAAACAAAAAATACTTGTTCAAAAGAAACCTATGAAATTTTAAGATGAAATGGAGGAAATGTCATGTTGAAAATCAAGACATGTTTGGAAGACATTCTAGACATGTCATGTGGACCCCCTATCATTTTATCTGTGTTTAGTAAGAGTAATTTGTAATTTTCCCACGAACCATGGGAAAACAAAACCATGAGTCCTTGGACATGAATTACACATTGATAAACAAAAATTTAAATATTTATTTAGGGATGGATACTCAAAAAATCATACTAATATAATGGGATCTGTATTAATCTTCCATGTGTTGTATATACTATTCTATGTGATTCTAAACATTTCTTTTTTTCATGATCTTTTATTAATAGGATATTTTCATGATTATGTATTCCTTGATCAATGGATTTAAATACAAGATTATAGAAAATGAAAAAAAACCCTTAATATAGATCTAGGTTGATATATATTATTTATAATTAATTTTATAAATTATAGAATTACATTGAATAAAAATATTACTTTGTTAATGTATATTTTAATTTATCTATCTCATACCATCATTGTGTTATAGAAATCATGATTAGATTGCCTCTATTAAAGAGCCATACATTTTCCAAAAATAAAAAATCATCATTATATGAATAACTGAGTTTTATAATAGAAGATCCAATATCTTGCTTTATTCTTTGTTGATCACCCAGAGAATCAATTTGGATAGATTATCCAAAATCTCTCTAGACATGAGAGTTAATAGTGGATAATGATATCTCGTTTTTTCTTTGTATATTTAATGGAGAATTAATCTCTCTAGGTCTTACAGAAGATTCATGAAATTTCATTTATCACAATTAAATTTTATGAATTGGATCTGTTGAAAATTAATAAAATAATTTTTTATACCATATGTCCCTTAATTTTTATGAATTATTATTTTCGAATAAATTTAAATTCATTAATGGCTTGAATGAGATGCTCCACCAAGTAAATCAATATTTATATGAAAAAAAAATATTATGAAACATGAAATAACGATATTATCTTGTGGTACATGAAACACTATTTCAATATTTTCTTACATATAATAGTGGGTTCCATTGGTAGATATTTTTACACATAATATTGAGTTTTATAGAACTACAATATTGTATTAATATTTATAATTAAAAGCATAGTTTTCACCTAGAGATTACATAGCCGGGTATTAAAAGGATAAAATAAATTTTGAAAAAATGATGCAAACATGTTTATATAATGAATCATTCTATTAAAAATTAATTTTAATTTACAGTAATAACTATTTGAAAATAATTAAAAAAAAATTAAAAAAAATTCCATAAACATATTTTATCTCAGTACATTATAGAAAACCACTTTGATTAATAATTATAATAAAATATAGTTATGTTATATTGAAATAATCTATATAAAAATTAACTTATGTGTTTTATAGTCCTTATATGATGATAAATCATAATTCACAATAAAAGATGTATTTTTATGAAAGGTAGTCATAAGGAATTTTACTGGTGAAATAATTTAAAATATAATTTTTAACATCTTTTTAAAAATTTTACGTGACAAAATTAACTTCATTTTTGAATTTGGATAGTCAAAATTACATTATGGTAATTTTTTTATTTTTCTAAAATGTTTCTATTATTGTTGAATAATGAAAAATACTAAATTTTAATTAAAAACCTCATTTTCACATAATTTAATTCCTGGTATTTATTATGATTTTTTAGTTATATGAATTACTGTTTTTTGTTTCTCAAAAACTTCATTGTAGTTATTATATTCTAGTTACTTCATGAGAATAATTAGTTTCCCTTCATTATTCTCTCATTATGTATTCAATATTCAAAAATAAATCTTTAAAAAAATATAATTTTTATCTCTCTTTGGTTAAAAACACGTTATCATACATATATATGTTTTTTAAAAATAATTAAATATTATTTTAAATTTATATTATGATTATTAATTTAATTTTTACCAATGATTATCATTTTATAAAAAATGACACTATTTTCCATGTTATTTTCAAATCAAGGATAATTTGAATTATTATTTTAATGTGATAGGAATAATTGCGTTAGAATAGTGGGAATAGAAATTATTGGTCACTATAATGACCACTCAATGATTTCAAGATTCACTAAAAACATTACAAGGTTATTTTCAATGAAAATGTTACCTATGGATTTCTAAAATTATTCTATAATTACTAATGTTTTTTTCACCAATGTTTTTACTTATTATAAATATTATTGAAATTAATAATCATTATATTTTTAATACAAGGCCTATATGGATTTAACTAGAAATGTGAAAATAATCATTTCATAACATTAATGCGATCAACACTATTTCCCAATGCCATGAACACATTTTTATTTTGTATTCACATAAAATTAATCACGTTTATTTTCAAATTTAATGGTTTCTTAAATATATGTGAGACAATATATATTTTAAATATATGATTTAAAAGTGAAAAAATATTTTCAAAAAGAAAATTTTTTAATGATCATTATTGAATCCTTTTTATGATTCAGAGTTTATTTTCAATAAAATATATTGTGGTAATGATTAATTTTATATAATGAGTTTTTAAATTAAGAAATGTTATTATCCTAATGATTTATTTTTTAAGTTCATTAATTATTTTACTATCAGTATCTATGGTTATTTTGAATGAAAATGATTTTTGTTAAAATGATTATTTAGAATGTGTTTCAAATATGAATGGACATTTTCACCAATAAATTATTTTTATGGTCATTAAATATTCCTTTATAATTTTATATGTATATTTCACTAGAAAATTATTTGTAAAATATTTTATATTTTAAACGGTTTTTTTTTCAAACTGTTAGGGATAAATTACTAAATAAATGTTTCATGTGATCGTTCAAACAAAATTTCAACTTATTTTGACATCATTATTTGTAATTGGTGACTTTATATGGATAGGATCCTAGAATACAATTCTGGTTCATTCTCTAAATGATTTATGTTTATGATTAAAATTTGTTTTTAAAACCTATTTATTTTCCATGAGTTATAATATGACAAAATTATTATGACACTTTCTTTTTATCTCACATTATCTATTAGGATAAATTAAATAAATGTCTATGGAACAGATTTACATTCCCTAGGTTAAGATATGATGAAATATCTATGAAACCACTTTATTTTCTTGTTCTATAATATGATGAATTATTTATGATCTTATAGAACATGGATGAAATATTTTGTTTATTAGATAAGTGGGACCATTATCACCATACAATGCAAGGGGTAATTTTTGAAATATGATGAGATAAACAATACTAGAAATGGTAGTGAACCCATTTATGTAATGAAATTTTTCCAAAATTATCGTCATAGGTGATAACATTGACTACTATCATGGTTTTTCAATAAACCCTTCTTTTTGAGAAACATGGAAATGATCAATGACTACTATGGAAATAATTATATATGATTATGTTTTTGCAAAAATTATATGGGTTTTATAAATTTTATGATATCAGGACCCATATACATTGATTAACTTATTATTTAGGTCATATGAACTTCAAATATGATGAAATGAATCAATATTATGATACATTATTTACAATGAATAGTTTCAATGTGGTTCTCTCATGTTCTCATACCCTTATAGACATGTTATGATTACTTATTTCCAATGTTTAACCATACTGAGCCTATGATCACATAATTTCCAATTTCCATACCATGGTTATGATAATATTTATTATGTTTGATATGAATAATAATGGTTATATTAATTATGAACTAAAAGTGAGATGATGAACTCTCTTTATTAATAGGATCTTTATGATTCCATGTTTCCAATGGCACACTACCTAATAGATCAATAAACATGTGTTCTTTAATATTATTATTTTTTATAATGAAATATGTAATATCTATTTATCGAAATACTTGGATATTATATTTTGTATTAAAGGATATTGTTAATAAATATTTGTGTACTGGGATGAAAAAACATATAGATAACCCTAATTATCTTCCAATGTATAGTGTGACATCATTTGGATTTATTATAGAATAAATTATGTGGATTTCTTAGAACTATAACTGTATATGGATACTAAAATAGGATTTGGTTCTTGTAATGAATTACATATGGGTAATAACTCTAAAAAACATGTCTCATGTTTGACATTTCCATTTCCTAATTCACATAAATAGGCTTTACGGTGAACCAGGTTTGTCCCTCCTAATGGATATTCATTGGGTAATTTACATTGTATTTACAAAAAATATTGAAGGATTTGTGTAGTTAACGAACATGAATAAACTTGTTTAAACCATATTGTTCATGGATTTAAAATAATATTTACTGATTTAGACATTAAAAAATTACTTTTCAAGGATATGGGTTTTCCCACTAGGATTGTCATTTCTCACACTATGCTTTTCGATTTTAGTATTTGGATGGAATATAAAGGAACCATATTAATTAAAAAATAGTTCTAAACTATAATACTTGTACTCATATGTATATGTATTTTATTGTATCTGGTCAAAAAAATTTAATTTATATACTCACTCTTTCAATCATGATGAAATCCAAAAGAAAAACTGAGTGGAATTTTTTTCGGTCCATTAGGAACCATATTCCACCATATTTCAATGGTTCAACTTATCCTTTAGTTCATTGTAAATGGATCATTACCACTGAAAGGTTTTTTTCATTTTCTAGTTTTAAAAACATGAATTATTCATTTTGTTAGTATAACGTTGGTATGAAAAATCATATCATTGGTGGAACCTCATTAAAAAATTAGTGAAAAAATATAAAATGGACTCCCTCAAGTTGGATGGGATAATGTGAAAATTATTTAAGATGAAATTCCATCATATAATTTATATCAAATTATATAAATAATTACATTAACTAATGTATAAATATGGTGAGTATTTTGGTACCAATATGCAATATTCTCTATCAAATGCGAGGTATAATTCAAGAATTATCATCATACTCGGACTTATCATTTATAAAATTCATTAGTTGATGGAAATGAATTCCCTTAAGAGAGTTTTTAGTGTCATAAGTATCCATAAATAAATCATTTAATATTATTTCATTGTGGAAATAGATATTACACTTACCCATCAATCACATGGTTTTTATTTGAACAAAAATATGGAGTTCAAGGAAAATACTAAGATCCATGATGACAATAAGTTGAACCTTCTTTCATTCCAAAAGTGTTGTAAGAAACATTGCGGAAACTATATTAAATTGAATAATAAATTTTTTATGTTTTTTATGGATGGTCATTAGGGAATAGAATAATGAATTTTTGAGATGAATTTAATAAATTAAGAAAATAAATACAATTCTCCACGGAATGAACCACCCGCAATCCATTATAATAAATTCATTGATTAGGAGACCTATAATGAGAATTTTAAAAATTAAAATATTAATTATAATTATCAACATCAATAAACTAATAAGGTTTGGAATAAGGGAAATCACATTTTATCACTTTTTATGATGAGGGTTGATAAAATAACATTGTTAAAGGTACACATACTACCCAATATGGAACTGGTAATGTCTGATTTGAATCTAGATAAATCCCAAACATTTATTTTTGATTTATTTTATAAGGTTACATACACTCCAACCACATCATAATATTTATAATTGTAAATAAAACCCCTAATTGAATGATAATGAAATATCAAGTATACGATTCCAATTTTATTGATGTTTGAAAGAATGTGCTCCCTAAATATATTAATATTCATTCACTCGTAGAATTTTATATTATGATAGACTAGGATTGGAATTATCTACATAACTCAAATATTGTCCGTTGAATAATGGGATAAATATTTGATAATATAAACCAATATATTATTGATAATCATTGTGATGATAAATATGACCATCTTAAGAAAATAACAACCATTGTATGGGTTCATAATCCTATTCAGAATGTGCATTCACATTATAATGTTCTGGATAATCTCAACATTTGTGATATTGTAATGGTTCGGGAGATTTATTATATCATTATGAAAGTTATCCATACACAAAAACCGAATTTTTAAGTGGAGTTTTCAATAGAAATTGTTCCAAGATCCACACCTTTTTGAAATAATCCATATAGAATCACCTCGATTATATTCTAGTAATTGAAGAAAACACTCTTAGAGAATCCTTAAAAGGGATCCATTTTTCTATGGGTGTCATCTTTATGTGATATGTTTCTAATTGGAATAAAGAAATATTTACCAACGTGACATTTCATTGATGATAAATATTTAATCAAGATCAAAACCCTGATAAAGTACTGAAAACCATGTATTGATAGCTTCTTTGATCAACTATGTTGACCTCAATACTTCTATAAGATTGTTATTTTTTTTGGATATCATAAATTCATGTTCGTGATGGAGGGTATACTAGTGATCGAATTATATAGATTTTTTGGTAAATATTACAACATTTTCTTCAACTTGGTCTTAATAATTCCCCCAATATCATAATTGGTTTAATTAATTGGGTCTTCATAGGTTAATTTAGTCAATTTGTGGTAATATTTATAAATGATATTCTTATCCATTGAATGTGTATATAAGACCGTAAATATCAATTGATAATTATATTAAATCCATGAGGAATGATTTTTTTATGTAAAATATCCAATGTTAAAATTTTGGCAATAAAAGGATTAATTTATGGAACATATAATCTAATGAAATGATGAATTGGTTGATTCATCCTAGACATAAGCTATTAACTATTGAACTAGACCAAACAATACTAAAATTATTCAATTTTTTCTTGGTTTGGATCAATTTTGTTGAATGTTTTTAAAGAATTTATAACATATATCAAATCCACCATCCTTGTTAACACTAAATATATACAAGTTCATTTGGATTGATTAATGTGAGGGAAATACCAAGGTATCAAATAGAATATTAGATTGTGCATCATTCCGTAAATTACCCTATACCGAATAAGGGATTTTATCATTAGTTATGTTCAAATGATTGAATTATAATAAATTACATTTTATAATAGAATGGTTATAGATTATTCCACATGACAACAGATTCTTCGTGAGAATAATTAACCATGTCATTATTTGTAATTTTCTATGGTAAATTTTTGTTAATGACATGGATAAATTATATTTATGAGGAAAATGTGATGTATATGCTAATAAATAATTCATATATAATATATTCATAGAAATAGTTTATTTTTATCATGTAGATATAGTTAGTGATGAATAATTATTATGAATCTTCAACACATTTACATCATAGGTAAGAAAATAAGGATGACCAATGCATTGAGTCAGAAGGAAAATTCTAGATTATCCATGAAGAGGGTAAAAATAAACAATAATTCTTTATATAGGGAGGATGGATTTAGAAACAATAATATAAATGACGAAATATTAACTTTCTCAAATGAGTGTTCAACCATTTATCCATGTGCAGTTTAAGAGGAACATAAGATGAAATAGATACACAAAAAAGGAATGAATTGATCCTATGATTAATCTTGATTTTTATGGAATAATGTGGTTTAGTAATGGAGTATGTGATCCATGAATAAATGATATGATGAAATAGTTGTTAGTGTAACCCATAAATTTTTTTTTAACTATTCATCCTATATTTATTCTTATTTATAGATAATTCACTGAGAATATATATTCACATGGAATGAAGAGGGACATCACATAGTTTTTATATTGATTATTAGTGTGTCAATAAGATAATGATTAGACAGAAATGTGTCAGAGGATGTTAAATATATTACCCATACAATATTTGAAATGGAAAAACATAACCATGCATTTTTTCCTTAGAATACAAAAAAATGCATAATGGAAATAATGTTATCTGGGTTGTAATTGATCACCAAAAAATGAAAAACAATTAATTTAATCATAGGATATTTATTTTTAGAACACCATTCCAAGATAAAAAATGTGGGAGTATAAAGGTTCCATTGACTTCCACATTCTGTTTTGTTCCATCTGGATCCATGGTTTACCCCAATGTTATGGCGATTCCTTCTTCAATCACTTTAAACAGAGTTCAGTTTCAATACCAGATATCACTCTCAAAGATATTTTGAACACAAGATAAAAATTAAAACCCTATATGATATTTTTTTTATCTATATATTTTAATGGTTGTTAGGATCTATAACTCCTCTTATTGTGTTTTCAAACAATAATAGCTTTCACATGTGTATTTTGATTGATCCTTATGAATCCCTCTAGGGAAGGTATTATAAACATCAATCATGCTAAAATGATGTTGGACAAGGAAAACAATTAACACATAATATATCTGAATAAATAATAGGTATTATTCTACCCAATCTACAACACATAATTGAGGAACAAATTATATAGAAATTGTTTGTTGATTATCATTGGTAGGTGTAACACCCGAGATTTTTATGAGTAATATTTTGTTTTTTATATATATCATCAAAGGAATCTTTCACTACATACTAGCTTGGCTTACTTTACACGCAATCGTGACCTTCCTCGATAGCTTGCGTCGTACGCAATACCGAGTTTCACTAAACAACGATATGCTATTAAAATATTATTAAAACTAGCCGTTATGAATAGTAATAACCACTTTTTGAAATTTTATAAATTTTATTTTTTAAAATGGACTTCATTTTTGGATTCGGAATACCGAAATTAGCCTTGGGTGAAATTTTGGTATTTTTCTGAAAACTTTCAATTTTTGATGAATAGTGAAACCACTAAGTGGTAGGTTAAAAACTGAATTTTGCATAAAACTTAATTTTACCGCTTCTGTGAATGGAATTTCGAAAATCCGACAGTCACAGTTGATATCAGTAAGTAAAATTTGGTTCAATGAGATAAAAATAATTTTTTGGTGAATAGTAACTTTTTACTTTTTTTACCGCGGTTAATAGTAAATAGGGTAACTAAGGGTAAATATGATATTACTATTACCCTAACACATGTCCTAATTCTATTGGATAAGTTTAATTCGACCAAAAACAACCTTATGAATAAAATATGACCATTTAGGCCCACTTGGGTTAGATTAGGACATTTATTATTAATTTATTTAAAGAAGGGTTAAAATAGTTAAAATCAAAGTTTAATAAGTAAATCATTTTTAATATGGGGTTACACATAAGATAAATTAGACTATAAATATTCATTATAAATCTAAAAAGATTTCCTACATAATGGTATTTTATTTATAATTTTTAGACATTAAATAATTTAATTTATTTATGACACAATTATGATGCAGTAATTATCTTATTTATGAAATATTGACATAATTGATGTTATAAACACAAAAATAAATATAATTTGAGACTTTTTATGAATTAAACAAATTTTCTAGGTTACTATGATATATTAGTGTTGATTTAATCAACTTGGTTCGAACATATAATTCTGTTATGACTTTCACAAAAATCATATATCAAATAGTGTCAAAATTGACACAAAATAGTTTTTAAATCAAATATTATATTATTAATTGTTATTTTATTCCTAAAAATCTAAGGTTCGGCCAAATAACTTAGATAAAGATATATATATTAATAATAAACAATTTGGGGTTCGTTTGACATGTTATAGTAAGTGTATTAACCATATAGTGAAAGAAAACAAAAAGACACGGTAAAAGTTAAATTATTTAACTTAGAGTTAAATCTAATTGATAAGGTTAAAATAATACCCTAAACATGTCTAAATCCTATTGGTTGATAGGATTTCGACCCTTCCCCACTTTAGCTTCGAAATAAGTCCCTTTGGAACCATTATAAACCGATTTTGACTTTAATATAAAATAATATTTTGAGATATTCCTAAGGTGCCCTCTCCTTCCTTATAAAAGGGCACCTCTTCCCCCTCCTCCTCACACCAAATTGAGCACTCAAGCTCGGCCAACCCCTGCCATTTTCTCCTCTCCACTTCCCTAGAATAATCCTAGTGGTCCTGGTCTTCTTCAAAGACCAATCTTAGTTCCCTAAGTGGAGGATTCAAAGAGGCGTTCCAAAGAAGAGGAGCTTCGGACACGTACAAAGCAAATTGGACCTAAGGTAAGGGAAATATCACAATCTCATTTTTATCCGAGATTGTTTATTCGTAAGTAATTACTGGGGTGTATTTTATCATCCACATCCATGTTTCATCAATACGTAATATTATTTCCATCCACCTACAACTGTTTAAATCCATTTTTTTTACCCTTCGGTGAGTTTTTAGTAAAAGAAATGAAAGGAATCTTTTGTCATTTTTCGTATGAGGTACTTTTTGACTTTTCCGACAAAAGTACGAGAAGAATGTTTTTTTTAACTTATACGGCATGAATGTATTTCTAAAACATTATTTCCAAGAAGTTTCCTTTACAAGTTTTTAAGTTTACATTTAATCAACTTCTTTTAGTTTATAATTGTACGACATGTTAAGAAAGGAAAAGTATTTTTGAAGCAGAAAGGATATTTTCCTCAAGAATGAAGTTCAAGTATTTTATCAAAATTATTTTCCATCTAAGAAAATAAAAGGGTTCTGTTTTTATCCCTATTATTACATTGGTTTCATTATGTTGTGATGGAAATATTTTTATTAATTCCTTTATCTTATATGAATTGATTTATGATGTCATGATGTTTCAAGAATCCCATTTTTGTTACATGTGTTATGAAATGATGTATGATTATGTGGCACACATAAGAAAGGATACATTATAAGAATGGTGGGACCTATATCTCCCTCCAATGCATTGGGTAAAGATTTTATATCTCATGAGATAGACATGGCTGGAACGGTAGGTTATACCGGTTCAGTGAAACAGGACTGGAACGAGGGTGACTCGGTTCATAAAGGGACTTTGTCCACTAAGATAGTCTTGGAAATGAGTCATGACTAACAAGAAATGATTTTCCATGATTATGTGTGCATGCCACAAAGTTTCAAGTTTTATGTTATGATTATGGGGATCTCATTTTCACTTCTATGATTTATTCCATGTTAAGATATTATGATCTCTTTTGCAGGTTATGATTTTCAAAAAGATATGATATGATTTTTATTTCCTTTATTTTCCCTTGCTGAGAATTTGAGCTCACCCTTTTATGTTTTCTTTTCCCCAGGTCAGGAAGATGGATATTAAGTAGAATATGCTAAAAGGGACCCTAGATATGATGAAATAAATGGGAGACACTGTAGAAGATTTATGAACCAGTTGTTTATGTTTCCCAGTTTCTAAAGGCACTATACCTATACGGTCCTTTGTGGTTTTGTTATATGTTGTAATAAGTGTGCTTCAATTTTGAAGTATTAACAATGTATGGAAAGTATGGGTCGTTATAGTTGGTATCAGAGGAAAGGTATAGTCAACCTTTGGAAACTAGGATGTGAAAGCCTTAGTAAGACCCCTAAGGATAAGTCTAAGCATAGAACACAATCTTAGTGTTTTAGAAATGGCCATGAATACCCTAGGATAAAACCTAAAGTGTGAAATTTTTTCCTTGATTATGTGTTTTTCCTATTATAATTAGTGTTGCTCGCACTATTCTTCTTGGTTTTAGTCAATGGCTGGAACCCAAAGGAACCGTGTTAATGCGGAATGTGATGGGCAATGCAATGATTGTCCCCCTGAGCAACCAAATGATATGGGAGCTGGAATGCAAAATATTGTAGCCATGCTCACAAAACTTTCTCAAGCTATGAATCATACAAGACTTCCAAACAAGCAAAGGAAGGAGCAACATTCTGTTGAATCCTTCATGAGGCAGCGTCCACCTTCTTTCAGCGGGTCTACTGATCCATTAGTTGCTGAACAATGGATTAGTAATACTGAAAAGATATTTTCAGTTCTTCAATGTTCTGAGCATGATAAAGTCATCCTAGCAGTGTATCGTTTGGAAGGAGATTTTGATCAATGGTGTAATCTTATTAAGAATACGAGGCAAAGGGATGAAATTGAGTCTATGGAATGGGATGAGTTCAAGAACTTATTTTTCAATAAGTACTTCCCTCTTATTCTCCGAACAAAGATGGAAAAAGAGTTCCTTGAACTGAAGCAAAGGGATGATGAATCTGTTGGTACCTATGAAGCAAATTTAACAAGACTTGCAAGGTACGCTTCTGGTATTATTATCCAACCTGAGAGTAAGATCGATCGATTCTTTAGTGGCTTAAAACCAAGTCTTCGAAGGGCGTTAGCCATAAGGGACTTCAATAGCTACGAGGAAATCGTTCGATGTGCTCTCAAAGTCGATATGGAGATTGGAGTAACCCATCAGTCACATGGGTTTGATAAGAAGAGGAAGATGGAATTCAAAGAAAAATCTAAAGAGCACACGGAAAAGAAGATGAGATTTTCCAAATGCTCAAAGTGTGGAAAGAAACATGGAGGGAGTTGTCTTAAAGAGACAAGTAAATGTTTTAAATGTGGAAAGGAAGGTCATCGGGCATTTGAATGCCGTGATAATGGGAAGAAGATGTCTAATGACGCAAACAAAGGAAGGGATACACAGAATGAACCTACTACACATCAATGTTTCAAGTGCAAGGAGATGGGGCATTATGCCAATCAATTCCCAAATACAAGGGTTGATGATGATGGTCGACGTCAACAAAATCTTAAGGCTAAATACAAAGGAAAGTCACATGCAATTTCTATCAGCGATGTGGAGTACGATAACGAAGTGGTGAAAGGTACACTTACCATCCACTCTAAAGTAGCAAATGTTTTATTTGATTCTGGATCCACCCACTATTTTATTTCTGAAAACTTTTCTAAGGGTATCACCGTACTACCTCAACAGTTAGATTTTGAGTTAGCTGTGACAACACGTAATGGCACAACAGTCGCATCAAAAGTTTATAATTCTTCTCCGATCGAAGTTTGTTGGAAAGTGCTTCCTGCAAATCTTGTGATCCTTCCTTTAGTGGAATTTGATGTGATTCTTGGCATGGATTGGCTTTATCTACATGGAGCTCATATCAATTTCCAAAGAAGGGAAGTCACATTTCATATTCCAGATCAATCTACGATCGTCTATCAATGCAAGGATGAACATAACCTTCCAGTGGAAATTTCTTCCATCTTATGGGTTTTGATTCCACTAAATGAAGGTTATTTATCTCAAATGGTTTGTGAGAAACTCACGATTAAGAATATGCCCATTGTACAAGAGTTTGATGATGTATTTCCAGAGGAATTACCGGGTCTTCCACCGAATCGTGAAGTTGAGTTTTCAATAGAACTCGTACCGGGCGCTTTTCCAATTTCAAAGACACCTTATAGAATGGACCCAATTGAGTTGCAGGAATTGAAGAAGAAACTCCAAGAGAATCTTGATAAGGGATTCATACGCCCTAGTGCGTCACCTTGGGGAGCACCTGTTCTATTTGTTAAGAAGAAAGATGGATCAATGAGACTCTGCATTGATTATCGAGAACTTAACAAGATCACTATCAAGAACAAATATCCTCTCCCACGCATTGATGACTTATTTGACCAACTACGCGGAGCTCAACACTTTTCCAAGATTGATCTTCATTCAGGGTATCATCAATTAAGGGTTAAAAGGGAGGATATACCAAAGACGGCTTTCCGTACAAGGTATGGACACTATGAATTTATAGTGATGCCATTTGGTCTTACTAATGCCCCTGCTATCTTCATGGATCTAATGAATAGAGTCTTTAGAGACTATCTTGATCAATTTGTGGTAGTTTTTATAGACGATATTCTTGTCTATTCAAAGAGCAAGGAAGAGCATGAAGATCACTTGAGAATTATATTGAAGACCCTGAGAAAGGAGAAGCTTTATGCCAAATTTACCAAGTGTGAATTTTGGCTTCAAAAAGTTTCATTTTTGGGTCACATAATCTCAAAAGAGGGGATATCTGTGGATCCAGCAAAAAGAGAGGTTATCGAAAGATGGTCGAGACCAACAATAGTAACTGAGATTCGAAGTTTTCTTGGTTTGGCTGGATATTATCGACGTTTTGTAAAGGATTTTTCACGATTATCTAATCCACTCACCAAGTTGACTCGGAAAGGAGTTAAGTTTGTTTGGACAGAGGAATGTGAAGAGAATTTCAAGGAGTTGAAAAGAAGGTTATCCAGTGCACCTGTGCTCACACTGCCTTGTAGTGGAGAAAGGTTTGTGATCTACAGTGATGCATCCAAGAAGGGATTGGGGTGTGTTCTTATGCAAAATGATATGGTGATAGCTTATGCCTCACGACAGTTGAAAATCCATGAGCAAAATTACCCAACACATGATTTGGAGTTGGCTGCGGTAATCTTTGCATTAAAGATTTGGAGGCATTACCTTTATGGTGAAAGGTTTGATATTTATACTGATCATAAAAGTTTAAAGTATATTTTCACACAAAAGGAGTTGAATATGCGTCAAAGAAGATGGTTGGAGCTGATTAAGGATTACGACTGCTCAATCCATTACCACCCTGAGAAAGCAAACAAGGTGGCAGATGCATTAAGTCGACAAGACCATGCTAGTTTATCCATGATGAGGATCACAAAGGATCCAATATTTATGGATTTACAAAGGATGGATCTTGGAATTATAATGGAAGGGGGAAAATCTTATCTTTCTCAAATGAATGTTCAACCATCTATACATGCGAAGATTAAGGAGGCACAGAAAGAAGATGTCGAGTTACAAAAGAAGGTGAGAAATGTTCCTGAATTCAACCTTGATTGTGATGGGATAATAAAGTTCAGGAATCGGGTTTGTGTTCCTCCCATCCCCGAATTAAAGAAGGATTTGCTGGATGAGGCTCATAGTTCTTCATTCTCTATTCATCCTGGAAGCACGAAGATGTATAGGGACCTGAAAGAATACTTCTGGTGGGATGGCATGAAAAGAGATGTTGCTGAATATGTCTCTCGATGCTTGGTTTGTCAACAAGTTAAAGCTGAGAGATAGAAGTCTAAGGGGATGTTACAACCATTACCCATACCCGAATGGAAATGGGAAAACATCACTATGGACTTTGTCACAGGACTTCCTAAAACATCCAAAGGCAATAATGCTATTTGGGTCATAGTTGATCGTCTTACAAAGTCTGCACACTTCATTGCTATTAGAGAGGATTTCTCTCTAGATCAGCTTGCCAGGATATATGTAAAGGAAGTGGTAAGATTGCATGGAGTACCACTTTCTATTATATCTGATCAGGATCCGAGATTTACCTCGATGTTCTGGCAAAGTCTTCAACATACTCTGGATACAGAGTTGAGTTTCAGCACTGCTTATCATCCCCAGACAGACGGTCAGTCTGAGAGAACAATTCAAACCCTAGAAGATATGTTGAGAGCTTGCTCTATGGATTTCAAAGGAGGTTGGGATCAACACCTACCTTTGGTGGAATTTTCTTATAATAATAGCTTTCACTCTAGTATTCATATGGCTCCTTATGAAGCTCTCTATGGAAAGAAATGCAGGACTCCAACTTGCTGGGATGAAGTTGGGGAAAGAAAGCTGTTATGACCTGATCTCGTTGATGAAATGGCAGAAAAGGTTAGATCTATTCAACAACACATAAGAGCAGCTCAGAGTCGACAGAAAAGTTATGCTGAAAACCGAAGAAAAGACCTAGAGTTTGAAGTGGGTGATAAAGTGTTCTTACGAATATCTCCCTGGAAGAGGGTTATGAGATTTGGAAAGAAGGGGAAGTTGAGCCCTAGATATATCGGTCCTTTCGAAATACTGGATCTTGTTGGGAAGGTAGCTTACCGATTGGCGCTTCCACCAAATCTCTCTCAAGTTCACGATGTGTTCCATGTATCTCTCCTGAGAAAGTACATACCGGATCCTTCACATGTACTCAGCTCAGAAGTTGTACCACTAGAGCAAGATCTTTCTTATGAAGAACAGCCGATAGAGATTCTGGATCGTAGCGAAAAAGTCCTACGAAACAATACCACTCGATTGGTGAAAGTTTTATGGAGGAACCACCAACTTGAAGAAGCTACATGGGAGCTTGAGGATATGATGAGGGAGAAGTATCCTCATCTGTTTGTTACAAAGTGACGAATTTCGAGGGCGAAATTCTTTTTAAGGGGGGTAGAATGAAACACCCGAGATTTTTATGAGTAATATTTTGTTTTTTATATATATCATCAAAGGAATCTTTCACTACATACTAGCTTGGCTTACTTTACACCCAATCACGACCTTCCTCGATAGCTTGCGTCGTACGCAATACCGAGTTTCACTAAACAACGATATGCTATTAAAATATTTTTAAAACTATCCGTTATGAATAGTAACAACCACTTTTTGAAATTTTATAAATTTTATTTTTTAAAATGGACTTCATTTTTGGATTCGGAATACCGAAATTAGCCTAGGGTGAAAATTTGGTATTTTTCTGAAAACTTTCAATTTTTTGATGAATAGTGAAACCACTAAGTGGTAGGTTAAAAACTGAATTTTGCATAAAACTTAATTTTACCGCTTCTGTGAATGGAATTTCGAAAATCCAACAGACACGGTTGATATCAGTAAGTAAAATGTGGTTCAATGAGATAAAAATAATTTTTTGGTGAATAGTAACTTTTTACTTTTTTTACAGCGGTTAATAGTAAATAGGGTAACTAAGGGTAAATATGATATTACTATTACCCTAACACATGTCCTAATTCTATTGGATAAGTGTAATTAGACCAAAAACAACCTTATGAATAAAATATGACCATTTAGGCCCACTTGGGTTAGATTAGGACATTTATTATTAATTTATTTAAAGAAGGGTTAAAATAGTTAAAATCAAAGTTTAATAAGTAAATAATTTTTACTATGGGGTTATACATAAGATAAATTCGACTATAAATATTAATTAGAAAGCTAAAAATATTTCCTACATAATGGTATTTTATTTATAATTTTTAGACATTAAATAATTTAATTTATTTATGACACAATTATGATGCAGTAATTATCTTATTTATGAAATATTGACATAATTGATGTTATAAACACCAAAATAAATGTAATTTGAGACTTTTTATGAATTACACAAATTTTCTATGTTAGTATGATATATTAGTGTTGATTTAATCAACTTGGTTCGAACATATAATTCTGTTATGACTTTCACAAAAATCATATATCAAATAGTGTCAAAATTGACACAAAATAGTTTTTAAATCAAATATTATATTATTAATTGTTATTTTATTCCTACAAATCTAAGGTTTGGCCAAATGACTTAGATAAGGATATATATATTAATAATAAACAATTTTGGGTTCGTTTGGCATGTTATAGTAAGTGTATTAACCATATAGTGAAAGAAAACAAAAAGACACGGTAAAAGTTAAATTATTTAACTTAGAGTTAAATCTAATTGATAAGGTTAAAATAATAGCCTAAACTTGTCTAAATCCTATTGGTTGATAGGATTTCGACCCTTCCCCACTTTAGCTTCGAAATAATTCCCTTTGGAACCATTATAAACCGATTTTGACTTTAATATAAAATAATATTTTGAGATATTCCTAAGGTGCCCCTCTCCTCCCTTATAAAAGGGCACCTCCTCCCCCTCCTCCTCACACGAAATTGAGCACTCAAGCTCGGACAAACCCTGCCATTTTCTCCTCTCCACTTCCCTAGAATAATCCTAGAGGTCCTGGTCTTCTTCAAAGACCAATTTTAGTTCCCTAAGTGGAGGATTCAAAGAGGCGTTTCAAAGAAGAGGAGCTTCGGACACGTACAAAGCAAATTGGACCTAATGTAAGGGAAATATCACAATCTCATTTTTATCCGAGATTGTTTATTCGTAAGTAATTACTGGGGTGTATTTTATCATCCACATCCATGTTTCATCAATATGTAATATTATTTCCATCCACCTACAATTGTTTAAATCCATTTTTTTTACCCTTCGATGAGTTTTTAGTAAAAGAAATGAAAGGAATCTTTTGTCGTTTTTCGTACGAGGTACTTTTTGACTTTTCCGACAAAAGTACGAGAAGAATGTTTTTTTTAACTTATACGGAATGAATGGATTTCAAAAACATTATTTCCAAGAAGTTTCCTTTACAAGTTTTTAATTTTATTTTTAATCAACTTCTTTTAGTTTATAATTGTACGACATGTTAAGAAAGGAAAAGTATTTTTGAAGAAGAAAGGATATTTTCCTCAAGAATGAAGTTCAAGTATTTTATCAAAATTATTTTCCATCTATGAAAATAAAAGGGTTCTGTTTTTATCCCTATTATTACATTGGTTTGATTATGTTGTGATGGAAATATTTTTATGAATTCCTTTATCTTATATGAATTGATTTATGATGTCATGATGTTTCAAGAATCCCATTTTTGTTACATGTGTTATCCGATGATGTTTGATTATGTGGCACACATAAGAAAGGATTCATTATAAGATGGGTGGGACCTATATCTCCCTCCAATGCATTGGGTAATGATTTTATATCTCATGAGATAGACATGGCTGGAACGGTAGGTTATACCGGTTCAGTGAAACAGGACTGGAACGAGGGTGACTCGGTTCAGAAAGGGACTTTGTCCACTAAGATAGTCTTGGCAATGAGTCATGACTAACAAGAAATGATTTTCCATGATTATGTGTGCATGCCACAAAGTTTCAAGTTTTATGTTATGATTATGGGGATCTCATTTTCACTTCTATGATTTATTCCATGTTAAGATATTATGATCTCTTTTACAGGTTATGATTTTCAAAAAGATATGATATGATTTTTATTTCCTTTATTTTCCCTTACTGAGCATTTGAGCTCACCCTTTTATGTTTTCTTTTCCCCAGGTCAGGAAGATGGATATTAAGTAGAATATGCTAAAAGGGACCCTAGATATGATGAAATAAATGGGAGACACTGTAGAAGATTTATGAACCAGTTGTTTATGTTTCCCAGTTTCTAAAGGCACTATACCTATACGATCCTTTGTGGTTTTGTTATATGTTGTAATAAGTGTGCTTCAATTTTGAAGTATTAACAATGTATGGAAAGTATGGGTCGTTATAGTAGGATTAGGAAATATATGTAGGGAAAAAGGTGACTCTAAGAATACATCTATGGAATATGGTAGTTTTATTATTAATTAAAGGACACCTAATACCAATGTATATCAGTTACATTGAAAATATTGATCATTTAGAGATGATGGCATGTTAGTGAAAGAATCCACGATACATATCTCATTTACATGACTTTTTTCCATGTATCACTTTTGAGAATGGCAATACCATACCCCTCACATGTAATTATCATAGATGTCATTACACTAGAGAGATATCCTTTATATGATTAAAAGAATGTGGGGATTCTGAATCATATAGATAAATTTATATGAATCATGAACACTCTTCTAGTCAGTGTTTTGTGGAAAAACCACCAGAATGGGGAAGCGGCATGGGAGTGTGAGAAAATAATGAGGAATAATTATCATAATTTATTTATATCGGAGTGGATAATAAAGAGGTATAAATTAATTTTAAGGTGTTAGAAGATAAATCCCTGAGATTTTAGGAATATAAAAAATTTAATGTATTTAGTTTCTTCAATAAGTTGTGATATATGAAACACTCAGTTCTAAAGAACTCTAATATACTCTATTATTACAATTTAACATGATCTTAATCAACTATCTGTTAAAATTAATGATATAAATACATATAAACACATTTCAAATATTATGTATTATGGTTTATTATAAAAAACATACTGATTAACAAATACTCAATTTTATACACAGTATTATGTCGTTTGAAAAGGATATTTAAAAATATTTTTTTGGTAAAAAAATTATAAAATACATTTTTGGAAAAATCAAATTTTATAAAAAAAGAAATAAAATTTTTCAAATAAAATTCAATTAATTTTTCTAAAATTATATAATTAATTTTTATAATAAAATTATCATATGTATCGATGGGTTATTATTTTAATTTTTATGCAAAAAAATAATTTTTTATAGAATTGTTTAAAAAACTCGTTTTTATTGAAAAGAATATTTCAATTTAGTTATTTTAAAATGATAAAATTTGTTTTAAAATGGTTTAAATTTTAGAAATAGTAATAGTTTATTATAATTAAACTAAAATAGTTCATCTTCTTCAATTTCATGTATAATATTTATTAAAATACATTTTCTACATTTTCAAATTCACTCCTTAAAACCCCACTTTTTCATCACATATTTGATTTGTATTTTAAATTAAATTATTCCACATATGTGACTTGAATTTTTAAAAATTGATAAAATATTCTCAATCATCATAATTAATAATATATTTTAAATTCAATATAATTTTTCACATAATAAATAGTGAGAACAATAAAAAATTAATAACCATTATTATGGACAAAGCTAAACAAAAAAGATAAGGGTTAAAATAACATATAAATGTTACCACATCCTATTTAATGATCATATTTATATATTAAAATCGTGAATTTTATATAAATAACCATTTTGGGTAATTTTTTAATGAGGAAATCATGGATGGATTTTATTATTTTTAACGATTCCTTATTTTTCTATCCCATACATATAAAACGTCACCCAATCCTATCCTATGCACAATAAAAAATTACTTTGGATCAGCCAAGACCTACTCAATAACATTAAATAATTCCATACCCTCGTCACATATTATATATTTGGAATTGGAAAATTTTCTATGAAGGATTTTGGTATAAACTTACAGAAGTTGTATGAATAAGATGTAAAATTATTAAACGTATGTTTCTTTATTTCTTCCTCCAATATCCTGTAATTGTTATGAAAAATTTATATTATAATATCCATATAATACTAAATATTATATAATTATATTATTTTCATGGAGTAACCCACATATTTCTCATATTCCCTAAAATGGGAATCAATATCGTCAATTTTTTGCATGGTCGACTACCACATCATGATCAAATATTATTCATTTTTCATCGCTAATTCACAAGGATGGTTAAAATGATTTATTTATATTATATAAATGTTATTTATGATATTATTAACCTTATGGTATCATTATATAACATATTACGACTTAAATACCTCACTTTTTGGATTTGAAAATGTCTCTTGTGTGTACGACAGACTATAGCCTCAGGAAGTGATCTGATTCATTTTTCCAAAACACAATACATTGAAGGTAATAAGGAAACAATTAATCAATATATGTGTTATATATGAAATAATTTTATCTTTATATTTAATATATATATTTCTGTTCATTTATTCCAATCCATCATGAAAATTTAAGTAGTGTGTATTTGTACACACGACTTACCTTTTTCATGAATAGTAAAATTTATTTTTTATATAAAGATTTATTTATTAAAATAATTAATTATTTAATTAATATATATCATAGTAATATAATATAATAATTATTTAAATTAATTACTAAATATAAAAGTAAAATTATCAAAAATACCAAACCAAAACATACATGATGAATGGAGAATTCATTACCTAAAATGTGATTTTAAAATGTTATTGAGAATAAATGGGTAATAAAAATCCATATGTAAGTTATATATGTTATGATAAATATGAATAATTTTATTTTATTTATTTATTTTAAACTTAGATTTATTATACGATAGTTTTGAATGTGTACGTTCTAATTCACTACATAGGGAATGTGATTTTTGTTTCAAATTTCATTTTTACAAATTTTGTGTAATTAACCTATATTAATTAATGATGTGTATATGATTACCCTTTTAAATATTGTATCCATAATATATTTATATTATGGATATTTTAGGTTCCATTTGATATGATTATTTATTTTTCAATGGATTCAAATGTTACCAAAGTGGTAAGGTTTAATGTTACAATATAATAATTTATCGAGATTATTTGTGATAATATTTTCTATGATGAGATGTTATTAAATATTTAAAAATAAAATAAATATTCTTTTCTCTAATGTTTACATCATGAGAATAAATATTTCCACCTCATATTCCTCTCATTGTGAACTCTTGATTCCAAAATAATATTTTTTGTAAAAATGTAATTTTTTTCTTTCCTAGATAGAAAAACCTTTTCAAATATAAATACATTATATATTATATAATTGAATTCAATTATACATTAATTTTACCAATTATTATAAAATAATTTGTTACCAATGTTTTTTCTTCTTACAAAACATTTTGAATCAAATGTTCATGCCTTTTTTCAAACAATGCCTATTTGTACTTCAAATATAATTTCAACGTAATATTTGCTTTCACATACAAAACATGAAAGATATTTTCCACAATCATGAAGGGTAATTTATTTAAATAATATATTAATATATTTAAATTATCATTCCCATGGAAATAATTTTTTAATTTTTTTTAAATTACTATATGATGGTTAAGGATATTTTTCCCATGATTAAAAATTTAATATCTTTATTGATGGAATATCCATGTCAATTTTAAAACAAGAGGCATTTATAGTTTACTAAAAATTTTGAAGGTATCATTTTTTTACTTACAAAACATAAATAGTATTTCCCTCTATCATGACCTATATGTGATTTTAATATTCCCTCACATGATTTCAAATTTAATTTCATGGAAAATATTTGTAAGTAAAATTTTTAAATGTTTATTTGGATTAAAATAAATTATTTCAATGATAAATGGAATTTTCCTTAAGAATCAATCAGAATGATATTTATATATTACATTATATGATTCTATGTAAATTTTCTAATAAAATGATTTTGGAAATGATTTTTTAATTTTTTAATAAGTAAAACATATTATCTTATGAAAATGATTTAAATGATCATTATATAATCCTTTATAGGTTTCCAATGTTAATTTAAAATAATCTTTTTTCTAAAATGTATAATGTGTTATATAGTGTTTTTCAAATTAGAAAGGATATGTTCCACATGATATTTTTTAAAAAGATCTTAAAATCATCTCTTATTAGTATCTATGGATATTTAAAAATAAAAGGATTATAAAATTGTTTAATGTTTTAAAATGTGGTTTTTTAAAAATTAAAAAGTTTATTTTCCTCAAGAATTCTACCAAGTGATACAAAAAAAACTATTTACATCATATATGAAAACATTTTATATTATATATTCTTGACATGGATATAATCGGTGGAAATCATACCTTTTATTTCTATAAGTGGTTTATGCGTGTGGGAAAAGATTATTTGAATCATGTTCTCTATGTATGGGTTATAACATGATAAAATGATTCTGAACTATAATTTTTATAACACATGTAATTATATTTTCAATGTATCTAATGATTATGAAAACTATTAATTTTATATAGCTTATTCCATTAGGAATTTTTGAACCCATTTCATTTTATGGGTTCTGATATGATTAATTTTTTATGATATTTTTCTATAAGAATGATTGATTTTTATTATTAGAAGCGTGGGAAATATACCTCCCTCTAATGAATAGTGTAAATATTAATGTCTCAATATATTCAAAACTAGAATGGGTTATAAATCTACTTTAGAAGTGGAATTTTTAAACATTGATATTATTGTGAGTGGTCATTGAATATTATTATTTTAGGAGGAGTGAACCCAGTCCACCATGGAAAACTTGGAAATTATACATGAATTATAGTGAAATAATTTTAAATGATTATTTTAATTTCAAAATTTCATATCATATGACATTTATAAACTCCAAAAGATAGTATTATAATATTTTTAATGATTTTTATATTATGAATTCTTAATATTTATTCCATTACTGATGATTTTGATTTTTCATGTGCTGGGTATGGTTTTCTTATGTTATTATCATGTTCTCGTACTAGTAATCCAATGTTATGTTTATATATTTCGATTGTTTACACATACTGTGAATATGGGATCACACATTCATAAGTATCATTTATCTAGTTTATGATTATAGGTATTATATTTTATATCTCTAATAGGGGTTCTAGTTATGAGGAACTATGTGGGTGATGTTGTACAACAATTAAATACTTTTTGTTTATGAATACATGTTTCCAATGTCACTATACCATTATTACCCCCCAATCATGTGGTGGTTTAATGTGACTATAGTTCAAAAGATGTAATATTTATGTATGAAAACATGGTTTGTTTTATTTAATTATTAAAATTTATTAATTTTTAACATCAAATTTAATATAATTTCATTAAAAAATATATTATCATTCATTTTAGTTTAGTAATGCATATAAAAAAAATTCTATATGTTAATGGAATAAAAAAATTACTTTAAATTATACCCCCTTAAAATAATTTGTCACTTAATATTTAATTAACCATATGAAAAATAGCATTCTTAACAATATTATTCCTCTATAGATCATTATAATGGTCTATGGCTTGTTTCAATGTAATTTATTTCTAATAATCAATATTTATACTAGTTTTTACTCATATGAGTGATCATGTTCTAATGATACTATATTTGATGCTAGCATGTTTTAATGGTAGGTTATTCATTTCTTCATGAGTGGAATGTTGACCACTTCATGCACTTGGGAGAGGGTCTCTACATGTTCATGATGATAAGCTATTATCCCCCAATAATAAAGGTGTTTAGAGGAACTAACGTATCTACAGAAGGAATTTACCATCCTCTTGAATCTCATTACCCTTTTCTAGGGTGATACTAAAAATAACACATTATCACTAATATTTAATTTAAAATCTGATTATTTATTTTCAATGTATATTTATAGTTGAATTTGGGTAATTTTAATTTGTATTTAATGTTTAAAATATTTTCCAACATGATTTCGAAAATATATAGACCCAAATATTATTCTCTATAATATTATAAAATTATGTAGTATTTCTACAAATCTACCCATATATAACATCATATTGGTCCATTGAAATGATAGACTATAAACAGTTATAATATAAGAGATATACCAGGGGATTGAGTGGATCACAACCAGTTTTTTAATCCACATAGCAGTATATCTGTATATATTTACAGGTATGGGCTACACTTTATGATTCATTTTTAGCTTTATTATTTTCAATAGTTCTAAATCAAAACATTTTATTCAATGAACATTGAAAATTATAGCATAATATTAAGGTTATCCTCATATCTCAATCAGATACTATTGAATGTATTACCCCATAAACCCTTACCTCATCCATGATATACATATTTATTTATTTATTAAAAACTATATTTATATTTAAATAATATCAAATAGTAATAAAATGAATTGAATTTATAAGGTTATCAATTATGTAAAATGAATTTATATAAATTAAAAGTCTAGTTCTTTCCTATGGTGAAATACATATAGCTATTGTCCAATTTCAAAATAGTTATGGGTAATAGTTGAATAACCCCCTTTGTGGTTTGATTATCAGACATAACCTGTTGGAATACCAATAATTAATATATATACATTGAAATTTCCTCATTCATGTTTTCCAATAAAAAAATAATCCATTGGGTTTTTATATAATATTGTACATCCTATACAAGAAGATAATGAAGATCAAGGTGTATTGTCCAAAATATCCTTCTTAATTTATAATATTTATTGAAAACATAGTTTTCCAACATCACTAAATTAATTATTATGAAGTTGGAAATCTATAGTATTATTTTTCATTTTTTATTTTTGGATATCCTCTTTCTATTCTTCCTCAATATTAATATATATATATATGGTTGATTAATCATAAAAAAAATATAGTATGCCCCTTATTTCTTTATGATTTCTATGTTCATATTTCATAAATCTATGGATCTCCTTCAATACTCAATATGGTTATGTTAAAATGATTCTCCCTATTTATATAATTATCCAGATTCTTTTCCTTCCTAATATTGTTAATGTTTAAAAAATTCATTCCATGATTATCTACAACCATATCCATTGATATATAGTCTTATCATTTTTTTTTCAATATAAAATTTGTACCCTTTTGAACAACATACATATCCAACATTTAACCAATGATATAGTGCATCAATATATTTAATGATAATATAATCAGTTCCTGCTCCAAATAGTGTATACTCTAATTCTTACAATTGACCATTAATTTTGGAGAGGTATATTGTACCATGATAAATATTTTCCTAATAAAACAACCAAATACCAACTTCTATACATCAGTATATATAAAAAACATTAGCCACTATAATTTAGTGTTAGTAGATATGTAATGAATAACCATCCCATATGATTTTTAAAATTTTATTCACATTCATCAATCCAAAGTAACTTGATATTCATAATGATAACATAGTTAGTGGAGTTTACAGTCAATAGAAATCTCGCACAAATAATCCTAAGTATAAAACTAATAAAAAATAACTATGGATATATATTATTATAATTTTTTTTAATGAATTCATTATTAACATTCTTCATTCAAGGATCCACATACATATCATCAAGTGTGGTTACATGACCCTTGAATTATACACTCAATATATATAATTCAAACTACATAATTTTGTCAAACATTATCTCTTTTCTCAATGTCATCAACATAATAATCAATTATTTTTATGTTTTATTATTTATCTGGTAAAATATGGTAATATAATGTTTAAAGACAACCATAAAATTATCAATTTAATCCCAATATAGTCCATTCATGATACATGTGAAATATAGCTACCACATTTAGATGTATAAATTGAATCAACATGAATTCATAGTTTGAAAATTCATTATAGAATTTTTTATAAAGTGTAGGATATCCATTTCTTTTAAACGATGATATCTATATTGAATTTCAATATTTTATTTTCATTGATCACATCATAGTAGTTTGAACAAGTTATCAACAAGTGATCAAGGATACATTCTTTTCATAGTGATTTTTTAAGTTCCTAATAGTTAAAAAAATACACATTTACCTATATATATTATCATGAAATAATACAAGATCAACACCTGACAAAGAACATCAGCATATAATGTCATTTTCTTGGTACACTTGAAATTTCATCAAAAATTACATTATTTAAATTAGGTAAAATCTATAAGGATTATTTGTTTTTGGCCTTGAACCAGGTACGATTCTAATATAAAACTTCACAGGATGAAATATGTGAATCCCATAAAATATCAATAAAATAATAATAATTCTTTCCATCATATTTGTTATCCCATTAATATATATTTTATTCTTATCTATTAGAGATGAATATCACACAGTATTTCGTATTGAGACCTATATAGGGCACCTAATTCTTGTATGGAGTTAACAATCATTTTCACATTGATAGATTATAATAATTTTATTTTGGGGATTATTTGTAATTAATGAATCCCAAAACATAATATTTTATCTATGTAGATACTAAATTTAGTTTCCTAAAATCACAATACGTTTCACAACATGTAGAATAAAAATATTTTTAAAAAATAAAAAATCCCATAATAATATATCATAGTTGTGTTATTACAATATTGTATAATAAAAACACCAGAATTATTTTTCATATATATGTTATTAACATGGATATTTACATATATTGACATTATATATTGTGTGTATTATGTTTGAGACTGAGAATTTTGGTGGAATGTGAACCCAATGACCAGTGTCCTAAATGTTTTCCCAATATAAATAATATATTAAATGAAACATTATCAAAGTGTTTTTGAAAATGTAGAATATCATATAAATGTTGGTCTAGAAAAAATTAAGTGGGAACTATTGAGTTCATAACATGGGTTTTACCTTTAGTTCAAAAAAACATTTTTCGGCGTGAGTTGTTTGTGGAAATGTCATTGGGAGAAAAAATTAATAAAAAAATTAAATTATTTATTATATTTCATATGTTGATGCAGTTACATATTTACAACTATAATTAAATAGTTATTACAAATCCCCATGGTTATCCACATAACTATGGATACATTGGAAAACCATTGTAGATAGTGTTGGAGAATCTCTCTCAGATGAAAATCTAACTAATCGGTGATCAGTGAATACTGGGAGATAAGATTTGGAGTTATCGGCAATGACAGTGATGTTGGATCATAATAAACTATTGATCGTTCCATCTTAATTTTGGAATTTTTTTATTTTTTTATTCTTTTTTTTATTTCAATGATAAACATGAATCCATCAATAGACGGATTGATCGACATATCAGACATTTTATAGTATGTGTTTACTTCAACTAATTTATATGGATAATCATTTTATTATTATTTAAGTAATATTCTTTCATTATAACTGATGAAAATTGAGGTTAATATGTGAATTTAATGAGTTACTACCATCATGTTTTTATATTTTATTTTTCTCACTTATTTTATCCATTCATCTTCAGGGTTTTGTTTGATTGAGGGGTTAACCCAAGCACCAAGGAATCGATCATTGATCACTTATTTCTTGGGGAATAGTTTTGATATCATAGACCTGGACACAATATGATATGATTATAATTTTACTGTGATAATAGATAATTTATTTGACTGGATTAGAGACTCTCAAGTTCATGGGATGTGTGTAGAGGTGATGGGAATGAATGAACTCTGATTCTTGAATGTTATCTATGGTCCAGAACATGTTAAATATTGGTGGAATTAATCATCAGGAGGATGTCCATGATATTATGGTGATATAAATTTTTTTATCAATGGTTAGGGAAGCATAGAATAGGCATGATTAAACATCAATCATTCTTGAAATTTCTACATCACACAATGGTTATATTAGATGAACAATCCTTATGAGTCCGTATAAGTATCATCTAAAATTACATGTTGATGTTAACGTTCACTTGACATGTCACCCCTATCATACTGTGTGTTACCCCTATCATACGGTGTGTGAACCTCCCTGGATTACAGGGAATCTATATCATAGGGTATATAATCATAGAGGTGGTACATGTAGAGTAAATAAGGTTTCTTTATTACTATTCCATTCCTTTATGTTTTGAAAATCACAAACACTATATCTTATGGAAAGTTTTTATTTTCTATAATAAAGATAATTTTTCCCCCATGGAAAATTTATCCTTGCATATTCTATATTTCTCATGTTTTTTTCATTATCTAAATGATACTCTTTTTATTCCTAAGTTTAAAATTTGGTTTCACATATAAAACATAGAAATTCTATAAATACATAGATGAAGAGTATTTTTTTTTACAGTTCCGAATTCAAACTCTGAATTCTTTGAAATTTAGACTCCAAATTCTCTGAAATTCATACTTCAAATTCTCTAAAATTCAGACACTAAAATCTCTAAAATTCAGACTCTTCATTCATTGAAATCCAGACTTCAAATTCCTTCAATATTAAGACACTAAATTCTATAAAATTCGGACTCCAATTTCTCTGAAATTCAGAATCTGAATTACTCTGAATTCAGTCTCTGAATTCCTCAGAATTCAGTCTCCAAATTCCTAAGAATTCTAGTTCCCAATTTATTAGAAACCAGTTTCCTAATTCCATATAATTCATGTCCTGAATTCCTTAGAATTCAAGAAACATAATTACTTAGAATTCATGTTCTGAATTCCTTAGAATCTATACTCCAAATTCCTTAGACTTCAAGTTCTGAATTCCATAAAATTCAGGTTCTGAATTCCTCAGAATTCACATTCCAAATTCCTTAGAATTTAGGTTCTAGATTCCTTAGAATTCAGGTTCTGGATTCCTTAGAATTCAGGTTTTGGATTCCTTAGAATTCAGGTTCCTAGGTCTTTATAATTCTTCTTCTGAACTCCATATAATTCAGAATCCAAATTCCTTATTATTCAGGTTCTGAATTCCTTAAAATTCATGTTAATAATTCCTCAGAATTTAGGTTCCAAATTTCATAGAACTCAGACTCCAAAATATATATAATTCTGATTTTGATTTCCATGAAAAAAAGAATCTGAATATTCATGCAATATAGAATATGAACATTCTTAGAATCCGAACATTATTTTCTGATGACTCCGTAAAATCATATTTTTTAGAGAAACCATATTTTTCTTACATTTGTTATAGTTATAAAACAATGTCATGTATTCTATTTATAAATAAACATTGTTTGAGTGACACATATACATGTCCCTCCAATATTCATTAAAAAATATAACCGTTGGAGAAAGGAGTCAACCGTTGGAGAAGTACCTATAAGTAAGAGCTCATTTAAAAAATCTCATAACTGATGAACTTTAACAACTGGCAGAACTAAAACTCTAGAGATTATATGTTGTTGAAGTGATTTCTAGAGAGAGATACTCTCATGCATTGTGCGTACTAAACATCTTTTTTAGATTGATTTGTGTGACACCGAATATTTCTGAGTACATTTGAGGGCTTCCAAGGATAGGGAGACAAAGGTTCAGACAACCTTAAGTTTGAGGGCTTCTGGGGATAGAAAGATAGAGGTTCTGACTACCTTAGATTTTGAGGAATTTCTTAATAAGGAAGACAATGGTGCATACTACGTTCAAGTTCGAGGGATTTTGGGGATAAAAAGGCAGAACTCGATATTTTTATTGAGGGCTTACCCTTGTGTGGGTAAGATAGACAATATTGAATGTATAAATCAAGGGACCTTTATCCAGGGTTGTTGGATACCCTACTCATTGGGTTAAAAGATTTCATACTTGTTACTTGTTTTGTTTCAAATTTCATTCCATTGCATTTAAAAAAAATGAATGTATAACAATCTTATACTTTCTAATATTTGTACTCTCATTATGTAATATTCTTATATGCTATAAGGTATAATCATTTTCCTTGTAAATATTTGATGAGTTTCATTTCCATAACCATATTTCCAGAATCTAGCAAGTTTTCAGAACAAGAATCATTTCATAAACCATACTTCTGGAAAATAGGAAGTTTGTAGAAACAAGAGGTTTTGTGAAGCTACCTTGTTTAACATTGTTAAACAATAGAAAGTTTTTTATCAACATTAAAAGTTCCAAATTAATTTTTAAAGGATACAATTCACCCCCTTATTGTATATTGATCATCTTCATCATATTCCAATACTAAAATCGGTATCACCAATCCCACAATCGGTATCATAGGCAATATCTGAAATACATATATTCAAAAATGAGTTTTCTTTCTCATGTTTTCATTGTTCTATATTTTACATGCTTAGGATTTTTATCTCTATTTACAAAATTTTATTACTAATAAGTTTGTGTTGAAAGATATTTTCTTCTAGATGAAAGGAATGAATGTTGGCTCGATTTACAATATTAATCCAACTAGACCACCAATCATTGATTGAAATGATTATGAATATTGGAGGGATCATATGAAGACCTTTGTGATAAACACAGGTATTGAAAACTATTTTATGTTAACTAAAGATTATAAGATTCTTGATAAGGAACATAGAACCTTTACTAATACCAAAAAAGTGGAATACCAGCTGAACATTGAGGTACGAGATACTTTTCTTTGTTCCATGACTAGAAATATATATAGCCAAGTTTCATCTTGTGAAGCAACAAATAGTATTTTGTATAAGCTTGAAGTAGCTCACTTTGGAAATCCCAAAGTCATTGATACTAGAAGAGCTATGCTCATAGCTAAATATCATGGATTCTACTTTCCTTATAAATTACTCATAAGTAAGGTACAACAAAAATTTATGACCATTGTCAATAGTTTACAATCTATAACTGAGAAAGGTTTTCAAGTTGAGGCACATGTGGACAAAATAATAGATATCATGTATAATGAGTGGGAATCTAATAAGTAAACCATATATGAAAATAGAAAAGTTACTCACATTTTTGTTGATGAGCTTTTTGGAACTCTTCTTTAACATGAAACTAGAATGAAAAGTGATGATGAAAATATTAAGAAGAATGGAAATTATACTGTTTCTTTTACAATAACTTCAAATTATATTAAAGCCAAAACTCCTAAAAGAGTTACAAGATCTATATCTATTAAGGTTGTTATTTAATATGAATCAAGTGTAAGTGAATCCTCCAAAAATGAGTTAACTAATCTTTCACGAAGGATGAACAAGATTGTTGGACCGAAGAACTTTCAATCTAGATACAAGAAGAAAGAATTAAAGGATAAGAACAACTCTGAAGTAACTTTCTATGAATTAAAATGATCATGGAAAATAAGGCCAGATTTTCTTATGCTTAAGAGAAAAGATAGAAAGGAAAATCATTCTGAGAGGAATAGAATGAAATAATACAAAACTAAGGCTAAACAAGTTTTGAAAGCCAATGAAACTAGGAGTCCTAGTGGTGGTGACTCTTCTAATAAATCATAAGAGTATAAATATTTTGTTAAGTAGAATCATGGTTTACATTCCAAGTTACCTATTGAAAATCATTATTTAATGTCCAAGGTCCACACTGGTGAATCTATAACCAGTGTATACTTGAATTTTAATTATAGTCATACTAAATACTATGAATCTTTTAATAAAGAATCTTATACTACTGAAGATAACACTTTACCTACATAAATAGAAGTTTCTAGGTATCCTGAGCTCCATGAGAATGAAAATTCAAAAGTCACGGAAAATCATGATAAGGAAGATTATAGAATTACTATTTATACTAAGGAAATATTAGATCATTCTAATGATCATGAGAAGAAGAATTATGATTTTGAAATTTTTTTTAAAACACTTGAGGTAGTTAATTCTGAATAGGATATACTTCCTATGGATCTAGAAAAAGTAATTTCTAAGAAACATGTTTTAGAGCCTAACTCTAGTTCTAAAACTAATGTTTTTTAGGATAAGAATTTAGTTATTAGACTGAAATAAAAATATTTTCCTTAAGAAAGTGTATGTCAAATTTTACCATGGGAAAGGAAAATTTTGATAAGATATATTCCCAAATTCGACTGCTAAGGAACAATTCATGATTTGGTTATACTAGTTCAAAACCAGTATCTAGTAACATATATTTTGTTTCTCATAGTGCTTCATTCTGTACTATATGTCAGTGTGGTGGGAATTGGGAATAAAATTTATCCCTAAACAAAAACCAGTCTTTAGGTGTTCATTAATCCTATTTTTCCAAGAAAATGTGGATTCCTATGATTTTTCTTTCGGATGATTCTAGATCCAATATTTTTTGTGTTCTGAAAGACTAACACTCTTATTTTCATGAAAGTAAAGATAATACCAATATAAATACTAGGTACATGTATTTTGGATGTTCTCTACACATGATAGGTAACAAAAACGTCTTTGAAAATAGTATCAAGATGAAGGAATGAAAAATCACATTCAGAGATAATGCTCAAGGATAAATTATTGGTATATATAACATTGTTCATCAGGAAAAAACATTGATTTCAAACGTCTTATTTTCTATGGGTCTTAATCACAACCTTATTAGCATATGTTAATTCTGTGATTAAGGTTACCTTGTGAATTTTCGGAATGACATGTGTTTATTACACAATTCCAAGGAAGAGTTTATTCTTTCTGCAAATAGGAAAGAGAATGTTTACACACTAAACATAGAGAACATTAGGAGCCAAAAAAACCATGTCTTAGTGAAAAACTCATAGATATTAGGAATAACATTATTAGGGATCACAAACAAATAGGAGATATCATTATTCAATTTATCAGAATGCTATATCAACTTGCTGATATTTTCACAAAATCTTTACCATCAAATTGATTCGAATACATTAAATTGAAGATAGGAATGATAACAGTAAGGTAATATTTCCTATTAACTTCTTGTTGAAACCTATCTCCTTACATTAGAAAAAAATTTTCATTGGGGGAGTACACATTCTGGTTAGTTAAAAAAACTTCGTAGATAAAATTTTCATAGTAAAAATTTTCAGATTTTTGGTAGTTAAAATTTTCGAGGTCAAAAAATTCTTAGTTAGAATATTTTTATTTAAAATTATCATAATTAAAAAAAATTTAATAAAAATTTTGGTTGTTAAATTTTTTGTAGTAAAAATTTTCTTAGTCAATATTTTTGTAGTCAAAATTTTCATAGTAAAAATTTTCATTGTCAAAATTTTCGTAGTAAAAATTTTTGTAGTCAATATTTTCAGTGTCAAAATTTTCATAGTCCAAATTTTCGTAGCCAAATTTTTCATAGTCAAAATTTTCATAGCCCAAATTCATTTCATAAACATAATTTAAGTATCTAATGATATTCAAGAAATCTTTTCCTCATTATGAATAATCTTCCTAGCAATAAAAAAGTTATGTTTCCCTTCCTATGTCATAGTAATCATTTTCCCTTGTTGGTATTTACAATTTTTTTATACTCAACATATTCACTTTTCCTTAAATATGAATGTTCATCTTAAAAAGCTCCAAAGATCTGAATCTATTAAAATCTTTCTTTCGCTATCATCTCAACTGTTAGATATTCTCAAGAAATCATTCATCTGTTGGATCAATTAGGGAAGAAAAACTATTTCTTCAATTGCCTATATAAAAGACACATGATTCTTCTCCCACATCGATCTCCAAGCTTTCACCTTCTGAAGCTCCACCTCTTTTTGTTATAGTAGTTCTATATCATTAAGGTTTATTTACATTTTAATGTATGTTGAAGCCTCTTCTTATAAAGACTTCTCAACTGTTAATGAAATTCATGAGTGGAAGATCTACAGAGAAAGTTTAGTCAATATGATGTTTTATGACAAATATCACTCTGTTATTTCTATGAATATCAAAATGAATAGTTGGGAGAGTTAATTTATATCATAACCAAGACCACATGATTTGGTGTATCCGGAATTGCTGGTGGAATTCTACGAGAAAGTTAGTTTTTTCAATGAATAAGTAAGAGAAAAATTTTCATTCAAGATCTATGGAAATATATACTCTCTTTCTTAAAACATGGTTGCAAATCTGAAAAGAATTTCTTATGAGGGAGAAGCAGAGTTTTACTCTCAAAATATTCCTGATGCTATTGGATCATTTTAAAAGGATAAGGATACAGACTATCGTGGCTTGAAGGAAGTGTAGACTCCGAAAATTATTCACCTCTTTACAAATTTTCATATTCTTTAGATATGGGTTCAAGGTTTTCTCATTCTGAGAAAAGGGGAAAAGAATACCCAAATAAAATGTGATATTTATATTCTAGAAATCTTGGTGAACCTAAGAAAGATAAACCTGATTAAGCATATCCTGGTTACGATTGATAATATAATGAATGGAAATCATAAGTTTCAGATAATCATGTATCCACCCATTATTTAAATGATCATTGTTCATTGTCTTCATTATTTCATTATTCCTTGTATTTCTAAGAATAAAAATTTTTAGGTGATGATTTTTAGTGATGATACTCTAAGGAGGATAATGTTTGGCTTTAATAGTCAATTTGGAGAATTTCATGATTTGTCAGATGCAGAATTTGAAGTTCATTCAAGGAAACTGGAGGTGGCTGAAACCTCTAAAAATGGTGGTAGGAAGAGGAATGTGAAGGAATTAGAAGGAATGGAAAAAACACATGTGTAAAGGAAACTCAATCAACACCCCCAAAACCCAAGAAACCAAAAATATATACTGATTAAGTGGTTGATAATTATATAGAGGACAAGATGAATAAGAGAGCATAGGAGCCTAGTTTTTGGATTGGATCTTGCTGAGGCAAAATCATTGATGGAAAAGACTACTGGAGAGCTTGAGAAGAAACAAAATGAGAAAAATCAAAACAAGAATATGTCTAAGGCAGACATAGTCCAATACCTTATTAACTCTACTGAAAAATAATCTAAACAAAATCTGATACCAGAATCATTTCTAGTAGATCCATTACCAGAGACTCCTGGAAAAAATCTAGTGATTCCAGAACAACATCAAGAAGAATAAATAGTGAAAAAAGATGATTTCAATGAAGAAGAAGAAAAGAGGACCGATGATACCGAAGGTATAATAAACCAAGTAAATTATTATCATGAGAAGTAAATTCCTTCTGAGAAACTCTCAATCTGATCTTTTGAAGAAGAATACAAAAAAAATGATACCTTTGTAAAATATGATAAGGGTGAGGAATAAGTGAATAAGATGTTTGAAAATGAAAGTAGCAATCATGAATTCATTCATCCAGAGGATGTTGAGCCAGGAGCTGAGAAGAAAAAAGAAGTTTATGAAGATAAAATGGATCAAATACCAGATAGTGAACATGATTCTCTTAATCAAGAAGAAATCATTCTGAAGGATGATAAAGGAAAACAAGTGGTTGTGGATAAACCTAAAAAAATTGTGGTAAAGAATAATGAAGGTTGTGCTTCATCAAAGAGGAGTGTTGTTGAAATAGAAAAAGAATCCTCACCAACAAAAGTCTCAATTTCAGAATCATCCTCACTCAGACATGAATTTGATGTTTAGTCATTGAAAAAGCTTGTCAGAACTATTCCCTTATTTCCTAGATTATAAACAATATTCTAAATTCTTCAGAATTTGATAAATCAAAAATCAGACTCGGTTTCCTTGGTGATAGATAAATGTGTTAGTCCTAAATCAGATTTCAAATCTTTTCTCATCATCTATAAATATAATAAACGATCTTGAAAAAAGAAGAAAAGTTATCAATTGAGACAATAAAAGAGATTTTATTCTTTGATGAATTTCGAGATTGTGTTAAGGATGATTTTGACACCGAATATGTAAAGATCAGGGATCTCACGAATAGTTTTGAGGAAAAGTTAAATCTTGAACAAAATTCTTGGAAGTGAGAAATTAAGGATATGAATGGGAAACTAAATTATGTCTTCATGAATTGGTTGAGAGAAAGGGATCTTAGAATTTATATTGAAGATAAGATTTCTAAGCAGGAAAAACCTTTGAAGCCCAGGCAGAGATTCTCAAGGCTTAGGATGAAAACATAAAATCCTTAGAGAATAAAAGTGAAGATCATGATCAGATTCTCAATCATATGGAGGAGGATCAAAAATAGCTAAGGATACTCAAGACCACTATAAAGAAGCAAATTTCAAAAGAGAAAGTATGATAATATTTTCTAAATCTGATCATTTATTGTATTATTTCCTGATTGTACCAATTATTCCAATATTAATGAAATTCATGTTGCACTTCATATTTTTGGTTTTTAGTACTAATATTTCCGGTACCAAATTTCTTTTCCATTACCTTTATTCCTATTTAAAAATCGCAAAGGGTGATAATGTAATTTCTAAAATAATACTAAATAAAAAAGAAATTTCATAATATAAGGGGGAGTTTTCACCGTGAATATTTCCGTTTGCATGAAAATAAAAAATCTCATATAAGAAATTCGGAATAAGATCCTTAGGGTTTTCAAAACCTAAGGAGGAGATAGTTGTATTCACATTGATGCATAAGTAAAGGGAGATATGTTTTTATTATTACGTTCATAAAATTTTAAAGTCCTTATATTCTTTTTTGTAAGGATGTTTGTGTTTTCCAAAAAGGGTGATATTATTGAGTCAATAAGGTTTCCTTATGACTTTCCATTCCTTTGTGTTCTGAAAATCAGAAACACTCTATCTAATGGAAAAATTTATTTTCCCTAATAAGGAAAATTTTCCTTCCCTAAGGAAAATTTATCCATACTTGTTTTATATTTTTCATGTTTTAGTTTGTCTAAAAAGACTCTTTTCATTACTAAGTGTAAAATTTGGTTTCACATCTAAAACCTCAAAATTATATAAAAACTTATATATTGATTATTTTGTTTTCTAGTTGTGAATTCAGACCCCCAATTCTTTGAAAAACAGACTCCAAAATCTGTGAAATTCAGAAACTGAATTCTCTGAAATTCACTCTGAATTCTCTAAAATTCATACTCCAAATTCCTTGAAATTCATACTCCAAATTCTCTGAAATTCAGACTCCAAATTCGTTGAAATTCAGACTAAGAATTCTTTGAATTTCAGACTTCTAATTCCTTAGAATTCAAACTCTAAATTCCTTATAATTCATGTTCTATATTCTTTAGAATCCGGGTTCTGAATTCCTTATAATTCAGTTTCCGAATTCTATCGAATTCAGGTTCCGAATTATTTAGAATTCAGGTTCCGAATTCCTTAGAATTCAGGATTCTAATTCTGTATAATCTAGACATCGAATTCCATATAATTATATTTCTGAATTCCATAGAATTCAGGTTTGAAATTCCTTCAAATTTAGGTTCCAAATTCCTTATAATTCAAACTTCGGATTCCTTATAATTCAGGTACTGAATTCATTAGAATTCAGGTTCTGAAATCCATAGAATTCAGGTTCCGAATTATTTTGAATACAAACTCCAAATTCCTTAGAATTTTGGTTTCAATTTCTTCAAAATTCTGGTTCCAAATTCATCAGAATTCAGACTCCGAATTCTATAGAATTATAAATCTGAATATTCATGAAATATAGAATCCGAATGTTCGTAGAATATGAGAATTATTATTCATAGACTCCAGAATATTAAATTTGGTTGAGAAACCATATTTATCTTACATTTTTTGTTTTTATGAAACAATGTCATGTATTCTATTTCAAAATGAACATTGTTTAAGTTACACATATATAGCTCTTTCCGAGATTCAAGGAAAATTATGACCGTTGGTGAACAAAACCGACCATTGGAGAATTTCCTATAAATAGGAGCTCATTTAAATGATCTCACAATTGATGAACATTAAAAATAGACTGATCTATAACTCTAGATATTACATGTTGTTGAAGTTATTTATAAAGATAGATACTCTCATTCTCTTTGTGTACAAAACACCTTGTTCAAATTTCATTTTGCAACTCTGAATGTTTTTGATCACATTTTTGGGCTTCCGAGGATAAGAATACAGAGGTTCCGACTACATTAATGTTCGAGGACTTCCTTGATAAGGAAGACATAGGTCCCAACTACCTTGATGTTCGAGGGCTTGCGGTGAGAGTAACCCAGACTCCGATATTATTATCGAGGGATTAACCTAGTGTGGGTATGACAAACTTTCTTGAAAGTATAAATCAAGGTACCTTTATCTAAGGTTGTTGGATTCCCTACTCATTGGGTTAAAATTTTTCATATCTGTTACTTTTTTTGTTTCATGTTTTTTATATAGTATTTGATTAAAAAAAGAAAGTATAATAATCTTATACATTGTTATATTTGTACTCTGATTATGTAAGATTTTATACTCTATAAGGTAGAATATTTATCCTTTTAAACTTTTGATAAGTTTCATTTCTGGAACCATATTTCCAGAATCTTGCAAATCTGTAGAACTAGTTTCATTTATATAACCATACATCCTGAATCTAGGTAGTTATTAGAACCAAGAAGTTTTGTGATGTTACCTTTTTTAACACTGTTAAACAATATAGAGGTTTATATAAACTTTAAAAGTTCCAAAGGAATTTGTAAAGGGTAAAATTCCCCCCCCCCCCACTTGTATATTGATCATCTACATCATATTCTGATTCTACAATCTGTATCCGCGATCCCACGGTACATCGATAGGTGCAGACCATGTACTCCCACACACGCACAACAATCAAGTATGTATAGAAGAATACTTGTGTACTTTGAAACAAGAAGAAGAACGTTGTGTATATGTACATGGAAAAGGTCCTGGGACACATTACATGGAAATGTTCCATCGATGATGGGACACATCAAGTACTCTAAATAGGGTGTCTTGGAGCCCATGTCCTCTGTATCATTGACAATATTCATCCAGAGTGAGTTGCCTACAACATTTTCTCTATGACGTATTCTTGAATCATGCCCCTCATAAATTATGGTGAAATAATTAGTAAGAATTTTTTATATAGTTTTTCAAATCCTTACAGGAGTCACAGAGTGATACCCTCTATGATATTCTTTACCAAGGTGGAGTTCTCAGAATCTCCATGAACAACACTACACTGGAGTTAATCATCTAATTAGTAGGTTAATAAGGGTTTAGTTATTAGAATACCCCCATGGAATTGGGTGTGGTCCTCATATGTATGTCATATCTCATTAGACATTACTTTATGATTATAATTGAGTGACCCGATTGGAAATACCTCTAGGTCCGATGTCATTAATGCTATCTGATTTGATGAGTTTGTTCACCTAGATGATTTCACTGTGGAAACTTTGAGCTATAAACCTAGGATGTAACAATGGGTGTGAGCATACCTTATGTATATGTTTATTTGGTGATTATATCAAAATACTCTTTTCAAATTTGTTGTATACATATACATGTATAGTATATATTATTATTCATTTTTATGTTGTTTTGTGGTGTATGGGTGTCATGTTTGGTATTGTTGTGATCACACCTACACTAGAAATACTGCATGTGAGGAGTCTTGTGCAGATGATCTAAAATTTGATAAAGTACCAGAGGGAGTAAGACGAACTATTGATTAGTGATACGGGTAGACTGAGGTGTGTTCATGTGGCATCATGACCACAGTCCCCATCATTACATTCAGGATGTAATTATTTTTATAATCATTTTGATGGCCTTATATTTTGACTTATGTAGATTAAAATTCATCGTTTCATACTATGTTTGTGTTATTTAGATATATGAATTCACATTTGTTCTATTTTATTACATTTTATCATTTCATGGGCTTCAAGAAGTGTGTGTGTGTGTGTGTGTGTGTGTGTGTTTACATAGGTTCTGGTGTCCAATGATATTCATATGCCTACATGGTTCTAGTAACCATCCCCTAGAGTATTTATGTATGGATAGGGGAGTCTATGAATTGGACCCATTGGGATGGGTCATGAAAGAGTTGTATTAGATCGATTATTTCAAAATTTGAAATGATGTCTTTGAGATTTTTTCCAAAAATTATATTTTGTGTTTTAAGTTTGGATTTCAGTATAGGGACTCTCGTATTGGTGAGGTGGATGATGTATCTATATTATAGGACCCTGACCACCTTCCTTTCAACTTGGTACATGAGAGCACTGGTTGTTTGGAAAAAAATGGTACATGAATCATATATGGATGGGTTATGGTTTCCTTGTTATTCAACCAACACTCCAGATATACTGATTGATTGTTATTTATCATATCTATTTGATGATTTATCTACCGAATATGCCTACGAGGAGTAAACATCATGATCAAGAAGATGATACACTATGTGATGAGGTATCAATACAATGACCAGTTCCAATGGTGTTACCTCTAGGTGCTTTAAAATCTATAATGCCACTTGTATATTAGCAAGTGGTACCAGTCGTACAAATGGATAAGGTGCACAGGCTGAGAACATGTAAAAATTTCTAGTGACAAATAACCCTATTTTTATGATGTGATATTGATCCACATTTTTTTATGAAAAGATTTAGATGGTGATAGGTTTTTTTCAACTATTCAGGTTATCATCATATTAGATAGTAGTTCAGGAAGAATGCATTCATCTTGGATCAATAAAAAATGGTGGGGTGTTTGACCCAATATTATTATGAAAACCTATTTCATAGTAATATTTTGGGATCCTTTTTATATATTAGTTATCTCGTTCTATGATGAGGGTTATACATATCTATGAGCATTTATATCAGCTGTAGGGTAGAATTAATGTGGTTGAGTATTCATCAAGGTTCGCCAACATATCTAGGTACTCAATGGATATGGTTCAGAATCAGATATTCTAGCCTTGGACCATTGAATGAAAAATTAATATGGATATATAGGCTCGAGTTATACCTACATAATAATTTACCAATGATGGATGCTATAAAGTTATTCGGTGTTTGAGAGTCTCGTAGAAGGGCAGATGCAAATGGTGGTTGTTTGAAATGGGATATCAGGGGAAGATACTTCAGTAGTAAGAATATGAGGAGAATATTAAGGACCCATACATGCATGTTTTTTTAGGAGGGTGTCTTAGAGAAAATATTATATATATCAATGATGTATAGTTGGATCCAGTTAGCCCAGAGATAGGCTGGGATACTCGTGTGAGGGTATGAAGAATTTTGTAGAAGATTTTAGGACCTTCCATATAATTGAAATTGATATAATGGATGGGAAACCATGGAAGAGACAATGGTATGAATAGACATATCCTTTGGGTAGATGACATGTCATATGATATAGTAGAGTATATACTAGTAGTAGGAACTTCGTGTTGTTACCACCTCTACAACCACCACAAGGTGGCCCATACCAGGCCTGTGGAAATGGGTATTGGAGAGGGTACAACTCCATGTGGTTGAGGCTTATGAACAAGGGGATCCGTGAATTATTCAAAATTACATATGTTCTTTTTAATCCATAGCTATAATATTTATATTTATAGGTGCTATTTGTTCCTTTATTTACAAATATTTGGTTTGGGGCATTGATATTCTAATAGATAATTTTTTTAACCCATGCTCATAAAGACTCATACTGGAAATGAATAAGTGATCACACACTTCTGTTGATAGTTTCACAAGAAACCTAGTGGTGATGGATTCTATTTAGATCTCTTTGTAATAGTGATAATTCCCTGGGACATCATATTATGTATGGATTGGTAATCCATAGTTTATGTGCAAATTAAATGTTTCATGCAGTGGATGCAATGTATCTACAGGGATGAGACTAGGTTTTACATTCTCGAAAAAGGAAACATAGGCTGAACATTATGAACTCATTCAAATGTCGTTTCACCTTATTTCTCATCTGTTTCCTATAATATATCTTTTAGAAGTAGATTTTAAATGTTTTAATAATCCTAATGTGGTGGTGGTGTTTGAGGATGTTATTCCAAATTATGTTTTGGGAATACCCACCAACCAAGTGATGTATTTTTTCATTGATCTACACCCCATTATTACATGGATATCAATGCCAGTGTATCATATAGATCCCTTACAGCTTTATGGAATAAATTTGTAGTTGGATAGATTCCAAATGGTGGTATTTTTTGACCTAGTGTTTCATCTAGGGAAACCCGGTTTTTTCACCAAGAAGGTGGATTAGATCATTAGGTTTTCTGTGGACTACCCTAACCAAAACCAGGTTACCATAATGAACAAGATTATACTATATAATATCATTGATCTCTCATATCATATGAGTGGTTCATGATGGATTTCAAAGTTTGACCTCAAATCAGGCTATCACTAGTTGTGAGTGAGATGTGGAGATATATGGATGAAGATATTAATATGTCACTACTGTTTTTGTGAGTACTTTTTTACACACTTAGGCATGAAAATTTCCCCATCAATGTTCATGAGAGACATGAAATGGATATTCATACATTATAATACCTTTTTGTAGTCATCATTAATGACATGCTTGTATAATTGGCTTATGATAATGTTACAAGACACACTCGTGGATGGTCTAGTAATACTCTGAGATAACAATATAAAGAGTCATATCTCTAGATTATATTTTTGGACACTATATGTTTAGGTTTGGGTATATATTAGCTCATCATAAGGAGTAGAAATTCACCCATCAATGGTTAATCCATTATTATATTTATAGCCACTCAATTATATGATAGAGGTGAAACAATTCCTTGTATTGTTAGGATATTAAAATAGAATCATAGATGAATTTCCAATGATGTCATAATCCATGAAAGCATTAACATAAATTATGAATAGAATAATGGAGATGTATAGGTTCTTTTAAGAATTTCCAGTGTTGAGGCAAAAACTAGTCAGTGCTCCCATTATTATATATCTAGTGGGGGTGTTGAGTATGTAGTGTTGATTGACTCATTCTATACATAGATTAGTTGTGTTCTAGTAATTATCAAGTTTGTGACTGGTTTTGGTTCATGATTCTTGAAATCACATGAGATGTTCTATGTGGTCCATTATTTTGAGTTAGCAATAGTACTTTTTTCACTGAATATGTTGTGAAAATAACTGATGGGGAAGGGGTTTTGTATCTATTTTAACCTATACAGTCTTATGTATATCTTCTCTGAATAGGATCTCCACATGAGACATATGAGGTGTCTAGAGTTCCTCAATGGTTATAAGATCATGATTTTTTATAATCCAAGAAGGGAGATGTTATAGCAGATTCTCTCAGTAGGTTATCATTTTTATTGTTTCTAAATGATGTTTTAGGGTAGTTTTCCTATAGGAAGTAATCTATATTAGAAGAAGATGAAGCATCTTTCATCTAGTTTATGGGTGTTACCCCCCCCCCCTATATTTTTAGCGATTTTTGGTGGAATATAATGGGGATACCTATTGTGTGACTCAAAGTACTCAGATATCCACTATACATGCTCTTGATGGATTTTCTGACAGTGGGGAGAATTTTGTTATTTCAAGAGGATGAATGATGATACTAATTATTCTGTAATAGGAGGTTCAAATTGAGTATCATACATCTCCATTGGTAGTATATGATACTACATAATAGTTTTACTATGGCCTACAATGTAAATTTTGTAGTCCGGGGATAGTGAAGAAAGTTGTAGAGTTTGTATCTCAATGTCATACTTGTCCACAAGTAAAATATAATACCATGTTCGATTCGGTTTAGAACAACCCCATGAGGTGATGGAATGAATATGAGATGTGATATTCATGGACATAATGAAGATCTTACCATGAACATCCAGGTGTCATTTTCTATCTTAGTTATCATATACTGACTGACCAATTTGTCCCACCTCTTAGATAATTAAACATATAGTTTAATATAGAGGCTGGGACACATCTACATATATGTGATATTTTGACTCCATTTGTTTCCTAAAATTATTTTTTCAAAATGTGATTCTCACTTCAAATATTGGTTTTGGAATGGATTGAAGGGGGTTTTTGGGACACAGATACACTTAAGAAAAGTATTTCACCCCCATACTAAAATCTATATAGAGTGACCCATTCTGGTTCTAGGGGGCATGTCGTAGACATACATGTTAGACTATAGACATATTTTCTAGGATCACCTAACACATGTCGCATTTACATACAACAACATATTCTATTCCACCGTTGGAATGGATCTATTGGAGGCATTATACGAGTGACCCTATAGGTCAACACTATGTTGGACTGACCTAGGAGAGTCGAAACTCATGAGTCAATATTTTATGTGAGCCACTAATCTAATTGTAAAAATCTTTTTTTATTGGGGGTGGAATACTTAGAGACATCATAAATCCTTTGCGGAAAGTTGATAGAGGAATTTGGAGATCAAGGAGGGAGACCATGTATTCTTATATGTTTTTACTCGACTAGGATTATAGAAATTTGGATGAAGCTGCATGTTATCTTAGAGATTTATTGACCCTATCCTGGTACTGTGTATATTTCTTAAGGTGGTATACTTTTTAGCTCTACTTCAACAGTTTTAGCAGGCACATGACGTCTTCTAAGTGTCACATTTGAAGAGTTACCTTCATGTCCCATTTCACATTATCGACTAGGGAATGTTGGAAATCAATGATGGGAAATACTATTTTATATACCTATAAATATCGAGGATATTCAAGAGGTGACATTTCATGGGAAAGTGATTCCATTAGTGGGTTTTTGGGGGATTTACAAGAATCTTCAAGGGATCGCCTATGTGTGAGAATCACATATTCATGTTTAAAACCCACATCTAACTATTTGGAAACATATTTTTGGATTTTTAGGATGTAATGAAACAAGGTGGGGATAATTTACTGACTCATATATTTTTATTTATAATTTTTTTATTATTGCTGGAACAATGATATGAGACTATGTATGATTATAAGAACCAATGTGCCCATAATAATTATTTAAAATGCATTTGATATATTAAATAGAATAGGGATAATATATTCCAAAAAATGTGGAATACAATATAGTTAGAGACTCTATTATAAATATGAAGGAACCACTGAGTTATAATAGACAGTCTTTCTATAGGCATGACATAACTATTGTCCATGCATGAACTTTTTAGAAAGTATTCACTGTCATAAAATGAATAAAATAATTCAACAAATATTATTGTTTAATTCATTAATGTTGAGACCAAATATTATCAATAAGTAAATATTTTTGACAAATACTGCAGTTTAGCCACATAACCCTGTATCAATTAGAGAACCATTAGATTGAGCATTGGATGAACTCTATAAGATATATATCTTTTAGTTCATTGATCAGTGATTAGTGTGCAATGGGATACAGAGATCTCGTCAATGACAATGATGGAGGACCATTATTTTACATTGATTGATCCATATAGAGAAAGTAACTTATTTTTTGGGATGTAATCCACATTATTGATTTTAATGATGTATGAAAAACTATATATGAACGGTTTGATTAATGGATCAGTAGTTTTATTGGATGGGTTTCATTTAGGGGATTAATTGGGAGATTTATTTGATGATTGGTGAAGTTTTTTTCATTATAACAATAGTAGATCATTCCCCCAAGAACATTGGTAGAGGTTCATTACTAGTGTTAATCATTCCACTTTTCTCCACTATTTTCTCTATTTATCATCATGATTTCATTTTCCCTATGGTATGACCCATATTGCATGGAATTGTTCATTATTTCATCATTTCGTTGTAAAAAATTGATATATTAAAGATGGACTCATAATTGATTGTGTATCATGAGATGGTGATAGGGAAAATCAGGTCACAATGATTTGGAAACCCCTCAAGTTTATGTGAAGCATGTGGATGAGATGAGAACAAATGAATGTCAATTCCCAAATAAATTCCAAGTAAAAAACATGTTTGTTGATTATGGAATGAATCATTTGTTGTATTTCTCAATTCATTGATGAGTCATGTTACTAAATTGATTGATAGGGAAGCATAAGAGATGCTATATTTAAGATAATGAAATACTGTTATTTTTGTGTAAAATGGAATGTGATATGTATGACCATGTGTGGTGGGGCCCTCTCAGGGGTGGACTAGGTTATGGGATGATATTAAGGATCACATGACATGTAAAACTTTTAACACATCATGGGTCGCTCCCATGATGTATTGTTGTATACCTAAAGGGTACAAATACACTATAAGAATTACCGGGCAGATTCATGTCATGTATTCCAACATGAAGATGACCAACATAGATATACATAGGCATTAAAATTTACATGGTGGTGAGTATAAGTACAAAGGCCCAAGTCGAACATGTAATTATACACATACTTGGTCACAGTCTGTTTTACATCTTCAGGAACCCGATCCAAAGGGACATGTCTAGTAATCCTAATAAATTCAATATACTACCAAACTTCTGAATATCCTCCCTTGTAGTTTTTATATTGGAAATTTTTTGTTCAGGGTTTGTTCCCTATATCACATTACATAATTGTTAGTATGAATCACATCATACACATAAGATGTTGATCACTTAAGCAATAATTCATGGATAATGTTGTTGGAATCAATCTATGAGGTTCTGAGTGAAATCTTATATAATCGTTTTACACTTGGAGGAGTTTATGGTACCATCATGAATAAAACTACCTGATAACTGATCTTCTATATAGTGGGTAATTAAATATTGTGTTTTTAGAATACCCGATGGAATTTTTAGTTATATTCACTTATGAATTATATATCATTAGGCATCATCTAATACATATAATGGTGGGAACATATGAGCCCTACCACATAGGCACAGTCGGTGTTACGTGGTCAGGACCCTGGTCTGAAGGGATATGTCCTGTACTCCTAATAAATTCTATATACTTCATAAATGTAGGAATTAATCCCTTTTACATTTTATATTGTAACTTTTTTGTTCATTGACTGATCCCTATATCAATTTATATAATGGTTATTATGGAATAACATCTTACACATAGGATGGTGATCCTTTTTTCATGAATTCATGTATATATATGTTTGAATCTATTTATATGGATCAATGTGAAATATTATAACACAATCTTACACTTGGTGGAGTTTTTGAATCATCATGACTAACACATTCTATAAGCTAATCATATGTATAGTCGGTTAAAAAATATTGAGTTTTTTTAATATAATTTGGCATTTAGGGTGATCCTCATATGTGTATAATATATCATTAGACATCATCTAATACATATAATGGTGAAAAAAATGAGTACTAACACATGGACCTACATCATAATTATTATCAGACTCATGGAGTGTGTTCCCTTTCAGGAGTGCCTTGAGAAACCATTAAGCTTGAATCCTTGGATTTTATTAAAGTAGGGAAAATATATTGAGACTATGATTCTCATTTGAGTATATATAGATATTAATGATATATTTTTTTCATATAACTATGTATTTCTGACTATTAATATTTATTTAAATTCATTTGGGTTTGTAGTTGTCTTAATGGGTATTGTTATAATCACCACAACATGGGATTTTCTTGCAAGTGTCATGTTTGGTGTAGGAAATTGAACTTTTTATTAGGGTCCTAGATGTACCCGAAGAATAATGTTTTTAGTGAGATGAACAGACTATTGTGCGTTATTTTTGTATAATTACTACAATCAAATTATTTAGTTTCATGTTGTACTTTTTTTCAAAATATTATTCATGGGATTTTATTTTTCCATGAGTATATTACATTATTTATGATCATACCTTTTTGGTGGGATTTATATGTATGCCTTAATTGTTATTCATTTGTTTTTACATTTCATCAATATATGGTCATGGATATGTGTGTGTGTGCATGTACATCAGATAATTCTTCCCATGTTATTTATATGATAACTTGATTCTTGTATACATCCTCTATCTTATTAGAGATAGGTATGGGGAGTCATGGAACACTCCCCATTGGGATGTGTCATTACATATAATTACTTATTTATCAATTGGGGGTATGAATTAATAGTGTTAGAAACTATTCAACACATGAATTAATTTATAGAACAAAAGTCAAATAAGTTTATTTCAATATTTATCTTACCTTTTTCTACCAAGATATCATGATCATATCAATTATTCCTATCAAAAAATGGTTAGAATGTATACTAAGTGATAAAAACCATTGTATGTAATCATTTTATAAGGTTACAAAAAACTAATATATCATATGCCATGAAATTTTAATTTCATACTATGACATTTTAGTTTCATTATATATCTCATTATTTAACACATATGCATTTTATGTTTTATATTCATCTTAATAAAACCATATTTCCGAAAAATAACAAATATGCATCATAAATCAATCTAATATGACCCTACAATGACATGTATAATTATTACAGCATTTTAAATTTAAAATAAATGAAATATCACAAAAAACCACAACACAAATTGTATATATTCATTGGACATAGAGATTATCTAGATGATATTTTTATTTTCTGATATAGGTTAAATATCTACAATAAAATTATTTATATACACTATTTTTTGTAAAATTATGATTAAAATTATATATAATCTATGGAATCATAACATAATAAGGGATACTTGTATATTCATAGTACCGGTGAAAGAAGAAGTACAAAACAAAGATATTAAGTGGGAATTACATGAATAAGTGGGAATTAAGAAATTATTAATCTATATGAAGATAATATATGTAAAAAAACCCATAAAACATAGATAATACATCTAAAATAATGATTTATGATATTATAATAAAAAAAGAAACATGTGAGTGTTGAAACATGAGCTAATATTCATGAAACACATAAAATCATTTTGAAATATTATGTAACATTGAAATATGGCATGACATAGACAAATAAAAAACATTTGTCATGTATCACTACAAATACCATAATAACATAGTGGAACAGGTTCATAAGTGATAGGTTTCACACTATAGTCCTAGAATTGGAATTTATATTTTAAAAATTAAATCAAATATCATTGACATTTTATTAACATTTTTATATAAAATGGGAAAAATAAAAATAAAATTAGAATATAAATTTTAATTAAAAAAATTTCAAAATATATAATTGAAGAACCATACAAAATGATAATGTAAATAAATGTAGATGGTGATGATTAAAATGGGTTAAAAGGTGATTATGTTTAAACACCTGATAAGGAATACATTGTGTATAGAAAATTACTATTTAGGAAAAACTTAAAAAAGTATTCATTTAAATAATTTGTAATTCAATTAGAATCATTTTAAAATATACATGACCAAAAATAGAACTAGGGATATGGGTACCCATAAATAATATAAATAATATGAAAATGTATGATAAATATTCCAGACTAATAAGAAAATATAATTATACCTCAACATGAAAGCCTTTCATTTGTAGAATTATAATTAAAATAAGGTAAAATGAAAAGAAAGTATTTAATCATTAGAAAATAAAGATTATGGAATAAAAAATTGTTTTTATAATAAGTTACCATATAATATAAAATTACATTAATATTTTAAAAAAAATCACATCATCAATGTTATATTGGAAAAATGAAACCCTTGAGGGTAAAGTAACATTTTAATCTAAATAAAATAAAATAATGAATCTATGATGACTTTTTTGATCCCTTAAATTTAATTTTATTTATTTATAAAACACATTCAAGTGGTAGTATATACACCACCTAAAAAATTATTCTATTCAAAAGATGGATATCCCTCATTAGTGGCATGTTGAGGATAACATTGATCCTTGTAATAAAGTTGAAGGAATTGATCATGTTATTGATAAAAATGAATAACAAGGAATTATTTTTGAGAATGTAACCACGAAATGAATTTATGAGAAGGGTGGTAGTCTTAGTGACTCTCCAAGTTCTCAAGCCTTCACCTCTAAGATGATGATGATGTTTTGGGCACCTATATTTTCCAAATAGATGTCTTTTCATGATACAGATACTTTTAGATAAGAGAAAAAGGTGAATCAAAATAATATGATGATAACACGGTGGAAGAACATGTAAATGTGGATGAAATTGAAAATGAGGTTGACGACCAGTTATCTAGTGAAAATATGGCTGCCTCAAGTAACCCAAAGGGAAACAAAATTATAGAATATTATACTCATTTTATCTCTAAATATTTCAATACATCATCAAAACTCATGATGGACAATGAATGCTTTCATATTATCTCTTACAAGAACATAATCACCCAGGTTCTGACCCCTGTTGTGGTATAATAATTTAATGTAAGTTTCCATGTGCCTCTCGAAAATAAAAACACTAACAATGACATTGAGTTGTAGGATAATGAGTAACATCACAATGATATTATTTCTTCAGCTGACACAATGTAGATTGTAGCAATGATGATTCCAATTTCAAGAGAATCATCTCCTAAATGCAAGGAGAATATAGTTTATTACTATTATTCTAATAGAATAGATTCTTTGACATCACATAGGTGGAATTGATCACTCCCTCTATAATGTGAGATTGATATTTTGTGTGTGTAGTCACAAAACGACATAATGTATTGTTATTTGAGAATAATAAAGGCTTATAACAAAACTATTGAGTAAATTGATAGGTAGTTAGTTTTTCTTTGGGTATTTTTCCTTGTATTACAGTACTCTCTTAGACTTTTACCTAATAATTTCTTTCAATAAAACATGCATAACCTATATCTTTATAAAAAAATTATTAACATAAATTTTACCTAATAACATTAAATTATAATTTCATATTTCCCATACTTTATATTTATTGTGATTTTAATATACTTTTTTTTAAATCATTCATTTTTTACACATGTATAAATTTGGATGTTTTGATCCATTTTCTCTTATAATGGGTTATCAACCTCCAATAATTTCATAAATATAGATTGTATGTTTTGATATAGTTATAGTGTCAAATTATCAATCAATTCTATTTTTTGATTCTTTTTATGGAATAATTAATAAATATATTTTTCAGTTATAGTTTATTTAATAAATGTTTTGAATTTTTAGTGATTATAATTTATGATATTAAAATTTAATAAATTTGAGAAAATATTAAATCAATATTTAATATGTAAATTACCACTCTGAATCATATCTATTTACTTTTTTATGTATCAATTAGAACATATTTCTTGATGGTGGTAAAACAGACAGAAACTAGAACATGTCATCCTGAATCAATCAGTATGAACATGGTATTATATAGTAATAAAATCAATTTGATGAATGATTAATGCTTTCAAAAAAAATTATGTGGTAAGTAATATTTGATAATAGGGTGATGAAGATATTTATTTATAATGAGTAAGGAGTAAATAACATGTACATTGAAGGCACGCACCATTTATTATAGAGCCTCATTAGATTTTGGGATTTTCAGACTTCATCTAATTACCATAGGCTCAAAAAAAATTTAGAGGTATATTAATGAGATAATTAATGTTGGTATTCCTGATAAAACTAAATGGAATGTTTTTATTTTGGTGTGTATTGGATGGTTCCTCTAATAACTTATATTGTGGGGGATTTTCAACAAAAATTATTACTTAATGAAAACAAAATATAATTTCTCATTGAATGTTAATCCAATGTGTATAAATAATTGAAATAGTACAAAGGGAGTTCAATAATTATCTAAATAAATCACATATATATAATATTATATGTTTTTAAACGTCTTTTCCCAATAGTTAAAATCCTTTTACAATTACCATGGTGACTCGATTTTGACATAAGTATTTTATTTCAATGCCTAAAACGACATTTTAATTATTAACTAACTATAAGATACTATTTATTAATATGAGATCTATATATTTATTCAATATCTATAACTATTAAGAAAATATTTGAATATAATAACTTTTAATGCATAAAAGTAATTTTTAAAGAAAGGTATTTTATCTATATAACTATAATTATTAACATTCCACATTAATTAATAATTAGAAAATAATAGATATTTATATATATATATAGTATTTTTTTTTATAATAATTTAATTAATTAAATATTATTTATTTATTTATATAATATTTCAAAATATATCATTCCTAGAGAAATTTATCTTCTTACAATTAAATGATTTTAATTAGATTCCATTATTTACCATTGTTATTTCTGTTAATTACTATAAACTTATTGGTATTATAACATTTCAAATAATTTTATGAATACATAAAATCATATTAAAATAAAAAATAAAATTTTTAATGAATAAAAATACATATTTTTATAGGAAAACATTTTAATTATTTATTATTTTTTCTTTCATATTTTAGTTAATTATTATTTGGGATTAAAATTATCTTTAAGTATTTTTTAAATACAAAACTTCAATTTATATGTTGAATATTGCTATATCAAATGATCATATGTCTGATGGCCATGTATTCAACATTCATATTTTCAACTGCCATATATATAATGTTATAATTACATTATTACATTTAAACATACATTCGTATCTAAATTCATTCATCATATTTATTTACTATATTCATAAATCATATGACTTATTTTTAATTGTTTCCCTTTTTTCAATATTTATTATTAGATGGATAATCATCAAATAAAACCTGGAGGATAAGGATTTCATTATCATGGTGTTTTTATTTTCTTATGGATTAATTAATATTTGAGTTAACTAAATGATGTATATTATATCACATGATTTACTAAATTTTATCCATCAGTATATTAATTAATTAATATATATATATATATATCATTTTCATTTAGTTTGATGATTTAAGTTATAAAAGTTAATAAATATGTTAAAAGAAGAGAAAAAAATTGGGTGTTAAACTTTATTGTATAATAATGAATATTTTTCCACTATAAAATATTGTATATAGTTTTATAATAATGTAAAAATAATAAGATAAAATATGGTAAATCTATGAGATGAGTAGGCAAAAAATTATGTGATGAATTTATATCTCAATTATGGGTTCCCTAAAATAGCCTTATAGTCTTAAAGTGGAGGGTAAAATCCATTAAAAATTACCTCTTAACCACATCAATTATTATATCCATATTAAATAACATGGTATAATTTATCTGTTGAATCATTATTAGGTATGTGAGGGTCAGATTCAAAAAAAATATTTACTTATTTGGAAAAATTCAAAGAAAATTGACCCCTCTATATTGTTTACATGATTTTAATCATAATAATATAAAAATAAGTTATCAATACACTAGGAAATATTTGTGGGGTCCTTTTAAAATATATTATAAAATAAGATAATAATGATTCATAGTATCATCATGGTTAACCGCTTTGGGTATCAAATAGTTAATTATGAATCAGTAAGTTACTCACTTAATTGTGCATGTAACAACCCAGTTTTTCATAGACATTCCATTATGAGATTTTCCATTGTAGATGTGCGGTGTGTTTTTAAAGTATTTACATGTAGGTTCATGATTAGTTTATAGTAATATATCTAAACTCTATGTTTTAATTGATATATAATTCTTGAAATTTTAGAATATGGTTCAAATGGTTTCGAGGTAGAATTATGTGGTTTAACCCTAAATTAACTCATTGGGATGAATAAAAAATTCATAGAATCATAGAATTTTCCTTGATTATATCAGTGAATACATAAGTTATTGTTTATATGGGCATGGATGAATTCATCACCCGAAGTAATCATTCATGACATTAATGTTCTCTTAATATACTAGTCATATGTTTTGATCGACCCTTGGTCTTATCTAAGTTCACTACACCCCTCTAAAACCCCATGATATCACAATATAATTCTCATTGTTCATTGAATCCCATTTAATAACATTCAAACTCCATCTTTTAGTGATCAATACATGGTGATTCAGTGATAGATTTATATTCTCTAATGGACCAATTATCTACAATTCTTCTTCCTCTATGCAATGAATAAATGTTTTCTTTACATTTATTTATGTATCTATAAATGAAGGGATGTGGGACTTGTTGGTAATTTTTTCCTATAATAATTTTTCTCATTTATATGAATATATCAATGAATAGTGTTTTTTGTTCTGATCTTGATCAGAGAAAACTGAAATAATCATATTTGTATAGTAGAACATTTACAACTCTCTTTGATTTTAACTGCATGTGTGAGATTATCATGTTTTCATCCATTGGGTAATTATGGAATTAACCTTATAATGACATGAATGTAGAATAAAATGGAGGTTGTATTGTGTGTTTGGTTTTTTTTAAACCATTTAAATTCTTATTTTTATTCATTTCATTCAATTTGTTTATATATTCATATATATATATTTCTGTGTGATGTGGATAATTTTGTACTCATCATGGTAAAATTTATGGAAATCTAAATGAATACCATAATTTGGGGATAATCATAATGATGTGTTTAAAAAAAGTGGCTTGTAAACTACTATTTAATAATCCTTTCTTATTATAAAATATGAATTTAATGATAAATACAAGATAATATTGATACTTAGTTATTTATAGCTATTAATTTTGATGTTAAATGATTCCAGAAATTAATACGTAATAAATCAGGTCATTTAATACTATAATTAAAATGGTTGTTTCCTAAAGATAAATAATTTAATACTGACTAAGCTTATGATTACTGTGAGGGGATTGTATAATTTTGTTTAATGGGTTTTGTAACATTTCATTTGTACGGAATGTACATATGAACATTAAGTGTTCTTCGAAATTTTTGACAATAACTATTTTTTCTAATAGTCAGGTGTGGTTGGTATAACTAATGAGTAATGGTCCAGGGACTGGAGTTATTATATAGGCTCGGGAAATAGGGTAGATCAACTGAACATCTTATGTAGTGGTTGGGAACCTATTATGAAAAATCTGATGGTATAAGGGATTTTAGAGATAGACGTTTTCAATGATGTAGGTATATATTTTTGTAATTTAAAATGGTGTGGGACATTGGGGGGAATAGTATGAGTTCATATTAGGTCATTCATATTTATCCACACTTCTTTATAGGTATTTATTTTAGGTTTTTGATAAAATGATATTTATATGATCTTTTTTCAATTATAGGACAGAAATTGATACTATTCAGAATGATATTATTTTTATGATGTATCAAAGGAAGAGTCTTATACTAACTGAATAATTTATAAGGGATAATAAACTAACAACCTAACCCATGTGATTGGTCATTGTTTTTGGTATAGTTTTCATATATTTTATATCATATTAATAATATCATTAGGTTGATTGAGTGAGACAATTCAATATAAATGGTTCTAAATTTTAATTTTCATGTTGACAACAATGAAGAAATTATTAATTATGTATGAAGTATAAATGATAGTATCATTGAAAATATTCTTAACAATACTACACAATTAATATAAAAATAATTTTTTTTAATTTATGATTTTTAGTGGTTGAGGATTTGTGGGAGGTGGCGGAGGATAACTACCTTACTAGATTTAATAAATTTAAAAAAAAATTGTTGTAAATTTTATTATGTATACTATAGAAGTGGAATTTTCCATATCATTTATGATGATATTTCATGATATGTTTATGGATATTATGTTTCACATAGTGTGGTATATAAGTGATATTATTTATATTTTTAGATTTCATATACTTTTGTAGATATATTGTTAGTGAAATATATACATAAATGTATTCAGTCATGTTTTCTTCTACTAGTAAGATTGTGAGGTAGTGTTTAGATTGATTCTACCTCACCATCACTACCCATTTTTATATAGATTTGATAATGTGATTCTTGAATTACAATTTCTAACATTATTTTATTATTTCCTACCATGATGAGATGGTTTATTTATTTTCTATACATTTATATGTGAGATCTAGTGGAACTAGTTATAGAGCACACATATATTCAATTTTGGTGGAAATAGAGTACTATAGGTGTATGTACATGGGATGTTATGGATTGAGGTATAATTAATATTCATATATCAGAGTGTATTTTTTTAAAATGATTATGTTACATAAGGTATGATGTTTATGATGGGATATATATGTGATCTACTACTTACATGAGATGTTGGGCCCTACATGGGACAATGGTTGGTAGGTCTATGACCTGACTCACATTAGGTATGTCATTCTTTTGGAAGGGATGATCACATGATATGTGACATTGGGGTGTGATATAGACAAACCAGTGGAAATGTTGAAGATGGGTACTTTATATATAAATATGGTTTTGATATAGAATTTTTTACATGTACTTTTGAATATGTGATCTGTTTATGGTGATAACTCATAATGTAGTATTATTGGTCTTGGTGATGAGTTACATTCATTTTTTTCACTAGGATTCAGTAAGATTCTTTCAAATTTTTCATGATGGGTTATAGGGATGATCATACAATGTATGCATGTTATACTGACCATATATATAAAAACTATTTTTCATGTCGAACATAACATATTGTGGATTAATCTAGATGAAAATTTTTCTGAGGAGTGGTTGAGTATATTTCAAGAGATGTTGGAGTTCTTGGTCTTTTTTTATTCTTACATTTGGTACATTAATGTTGTATTTTTAGTTGTTTAAGTTTATATATGACATTACATGTAACCTCTCAAGTAAATAACCAATAATATATTTTCATATTTATAAATATTTGTGAACTGGATACTAATTTTACTTTAAAAGGGATGATATGATTGATAGTGTACCCGATATGCAACAACGGGTTTCTTTGAAATCTTTCGTTCCACACTAATAATATAATAATATTATTTAAATGGTAGTTAATGCCTAGCTGTAGTATTGGCGGTAATGAATAGAACTAACTACAATAGGATTATACATGTTTGTTAAATGTTTTTACATTTATCAAATAAATGTTAGAGGTTAAAAATGTGAAGGAATCTAATTTTAAGCACAAATAATCTAATATTTTATAAAAGGTCGATTTACAACCTTTTGATGAAGAACCCTCTTTAAATATAGTTTTGGTTACCTTTCTATGTTCTATTTGACAATATAAATTTTCTCTATATTTGGGAAATCAATATTTACTTTGGGTAAATTTTTTGTATTTTTCTGATAAATTCTTTTTTATTGAATAGTGAAAAATACTATATTTTAATTCAAAATTGATTTTTAATATAATTTATTTATATGGATAGAATATATTTTTATTTTTTTATAATGTGTAATTATAATATATTTTTACTATTTAATTCAATTTTGATCGTTGGAATTAATTTCACTTTGAAATTGGACATAAACTAGTATTAATCAGTGGACAGTTATTGTTTCTTAAAAACACACTATTTGTTTTGATAATGGGAAATAAATAATTAATGAAAATTATTTGGATTTAATTTTTTTAAAATAGGAATAATTATTTAATTTTTAATATGAAATATATCTTACGATAAATTTTAGTTAATTTTTTTGAAAAACATCATTTTTTTGATGAATAGTGAAACCACTAAGTAGTAGTTAAAAAACCGACTTTTCATATAAATAGAATTTTTCCATTTTTGTGAATTTAATTTAAAAAACACAACATGCAAGGTTGTTATTAGTAAGTAAAATTTAGTTCAATAAGATGAAAATAATTTTTGGGGAAAAGTAACTTTTGACTTTTAGTTACCGCAGTTAAAGGTAAATAGGGTCATTTTAGGTAAAAAATATCATAATATTACAAAATTAATATAACACATGTCCTAAACATACTGAATGAGTAATGGACGACCATGGGAATACATGGGTCGATTGTGGGACCCCATGGAGGCACATGGGAGTGATAATGACACTTTATTTTAATTAACTTAAAGTAAAGCAAAAGATGACATAAACAAATATCTTTTAAGAAATTTATTTTTACAAGGGGTTATGTATGTTATAATTTAGACTATAAATATTAATTAGAAATCTAAAAATATTTCACAAATCCTGGTATTTTTTTATAATTTTTATACATCAAATAAATTAAATTATTTATGACACAATAATGATGTTGTATTTTTGTCATTAATAAATGATTTTAATAAATAAGAATAAAAAAATTAAAACAATATCAAAAACCTGTCCAATTCTTATTGGATAATTTAATTTCAACCATTAGTCATCTTATATTCTAATTTAATTAGTTTTGCACCTTTAGAAACCGAATATCATTATATAATAAAATAATATTTTCACACATTCCTAAAGAGCCCCTCCCCCATCTTATAAAATTCCATCACTTATTACTAATTCTTCAAACCTATAAAGCCCCTTTTATCATCCAAACCCTACCCATATAAGATCTCAATATCCCTATACTTTTCATAGAAGCCTTAACATAGGCAGAATGAACATCAAGAAGTCCTTTTGATTCAAACCTATGGGAGTTACCCAAAATAAAGGTAATTGTTTCTCTTAACTTATTTTCTTTTATTTTAATTAGAAAGCCACTAAAATATTTTTATTATTTTATTTTATAACAACAACAGTATACCCGATATACTAGGATGTTTTAATGATAAGGATTATAAATACACTTACACACACCTCCATCTAATGGGTGAATAACATAATGTTTCTATGAATGGTAAACTTACGCTTCACAAAATGATGATTGCTCGATTAAATCCTACCACCTCTCATGGTGGCCATTAAGATGAAACTATATTAATATATGATATACATTTTGTTTAGGGTTTATTTATTCTTAGGTATTTTTTTTATTGCAGACCATTATGGTTTTCATTATGGGTAAACACGATAATTAAATTTGAGGAAGTGCAGACTACCACCACCTCAATGTAATATGACTCATTAATTCCATATGTGGGATGTATAAAGAATTTAATTAGTGATATTATATATGATATTATACTGGAATTATAATATACCTATGTATCATTATGTTTTAATTCCATTAAAATAACAAATAGAAATGATAGTAGTGTTCATGCGTAAATACGGATTACCGTCTCCATGAATGGTGCTTTTCATTTCTTACCTCCAAATGATATATACTATTATAAATAAATTTATATAATGGATATATATGATATATATGATATCTAAAACATGAATATCATTCTTTATATAATGAACTTTTGACCATGTGAACAACTTGTAATTATAAGACGTCCATTTTTGACTCAACTACCAAATATCGAAAAATGAACATTATTAACTTAAATGATTACATAATGCTTATAAAATGGTAATAAGTGATATAAAAGTAATAATAAACATGAAAAAGGTTCTTAAAAAAGTATAAATTAAATTTATTTTATTATTCAGGTGATTAAAAAATGAACGAGTCTAGTGAGACACGAGGGAAGGGACTTCGTCTCAATCTCCATTCATTAAGGCATATATTGTTTTATACAAAAATTTATTTTATACAGTGTATAAACCATTTTGAAATTACATTTCATTCAAATGGAATTTTTTTATATGATTCATTTTACTAAATGACAAAAATTAATGTATTTTTAACGTAAGCGGTTACAACAAACTTTTTTCGCCTCTGCTAGTATTATTTGATATTTGGCTTCCTTAACAAGACGAAAAGTATTTAAAAGGAAAATAAAAACCATATAGACTTTTTATGTATTTTGGTATTTAAAATGGTTTTTATAATAGATTGGTTATATCAATTTATTTAAATGATATATTGTTCTTGAAATGTGGAAATTTTATCTTTCTATTGTGTTTGTTTTATTTGTTATGAATATGTTATGGTTCTTGGGAATTGTTTACGCATACAGGTGGTTCCATGATTAACATAGGGCAGGTGAGCCTGAGGTATCTCTCCAATTCATTGGTTAACATGACGGAGGTAAACGTGAATGTTTCTCCGAAGAGATTTAGAGAATATACTGTGATGGGTATTCCAAATTTAACTCCCTACGTAGCTATGATAGCTAAAATGTAAGTATGATAAGAATTCCATCAGTTACCTTTATGATTTATGTTTTCTATGTGTTATTCATAAATCATATGATTTAATGAGGTTTGTTAAATTGACTATGTTATGTATGAAATGATTAAATAATGTTTTATTTCTTTATTTTATAACCCTTACTATGATTTTTATGCACATTCCCAATTTTGAAATGTTTTTTCACAGGACATAAAGATGAATAGGGTCAAGGATGGGATCGAGAAAAAGTATTGATTTCTAAAACATGGTATTATATATGGTTCTTTTTTTAGAGTTTTTTTATGAAAAAATGTAAATTGAGTAGAAGTGTTTACATTGTAAATTTTTTATATGTAATGTAATGGTTATGGCCTAATTCTCTAAATCGATAAACATGAAATGATTATCAGCTTTATTTATTCATTTAATTAAAGATTATATAATGTTTATGGTCAGGTCCTTATAGTTGGTATTAGAGGCTGATTTGAAAAATGTTAGGATTTAGGGTATTGTTAAATTCATATCCATAAGATAAATTATATTTAAATGATATAGCATTTACATATTACCATGTTTCTTCGCCTAAGATATTTCTCTGTTTAGAATGGTTTTCCGCAGAGGAAACAGGGCAGCTATATTGGGATGACAAAAGAGGAATAAAACCTTCCAAATCAGAAACCTGAGATTGTTGGAATCGAAACTAAACGATTTGTTTCAATGATGGCACAGTTGACTCAGGCTCTAAATTTTGGTGGTATCCATGCACGAGATCAACTAGATAACCACAAAGGAAAATGTTAGTAGTGGAGTATTTCATGAGGCAACATCCCCCATCATTTAGAGGATCATCTGACCCTATTCTATAAGAATGGTGGATTAAAGCATTGGAGAAAATATTTTATGTTATGGGGTGTTATAATCATCACAAGGTTAGTCTTGTTGTTTACCATTTTGAAGGTGAATCTGATCAGTGGTGGTCGATGGTGAAAAATATCAGGGATAGTGAGGAGATTAATGCTCTTGATTGGGATGAATTCAAGGTTATGGTTCTTGAGAAATATTTTTCTATGTTGGTTCGTCTTATGATGGAATATCAATTCCATGAATTGAGGTAGGAGGATGACTCAGTGGTTGCTGATGAAGCTAAATTCACTTGACTGGAAAGGTATGCTCCAAATTTCATATGAGCTCTTAGTAGTAAAATCAACCGTTTTTACTCAGGATGAAAGCCAAAGTATCAAAGTCCTTTAGCTTCTCGGGAGTTAAGTAGTTATCAAAAACGTGTTCGTTGTGTTGAGAAGGTGGAAATAGATTTTTCCAATGACCAGGTGTTCTTCAAAAAAACAATAGAATAAGAGGTTGAGGTGGATGACAAAATGGAGTAACTCTTTAAAAAATTCTGATGGTAAGAAACTTAATTTTTCTGTCTATGAAAATTGTGGTAAAAATCATTCTGGGAAATGTCTTTTGAATTCTTCTATGTTCGACCAATGTGTTAAAAAGTAACATAAGGCTCTTAATTTCATTGAAAAAGATCAAGGTAATGGTAAGACAAAATATTATTTACAGTCAGTAAAATGTCTTGAGTGTAATGAAATGTGTCATTATGGAAATGATTGTTCATAAAAGAACTCAACTGAGGGAATGAAGCCAGAGTAAAAGCAGAAATGGTTGGTGAAATCCATTTCAACTACTTCAGCTGGTGTTGGGCCATCAAATGAAGTAGTTTCAGGTACATTGTTTGTTTGTTCAGATTATGCCAATGTGCTGTTTGATTCAGGTTCTAAACACTCTTTCAAATCTATGAAGTTTTCTAGTAAATTTGGAATTCCATCTCAAGATATGAATGTAGAACTTATGGTAAAAACACATGGAGGAAATGTTGAGAAAAGAAAAAATAAGAAATAATAACTTTCGTGTCCTTGTGTGCGGGAAGATTCTACCAGCAAACCTTTTTATTTTATCTCAAGTAGTGTTTGATGTTATTTTGGGTATGGATTGGTTTTATGTTTATCATTATAATATTGAATGTAGAGCTAAAAATGTTTCTTTTCTGAATGATTTTTAGTTTGTGTAAAGAATGAATTCATTCTTTTGATAACATATCAGGATGCTGAGAAACTAGTAAAAGATGTAAATGAATGATACCTAACACATATTGTTAAAAACAAATGAACTGTTCGGATTAGTGATGTGCCTTTGGTAAATGATTACCATGATGTTTTTCTTGATTAATTGCCTTGTATTATACCTAACAGGCTAGTTGAATTTACTTTTTACTTCGTTCCTGATGCTAAGAAAATTTCAAAACACCCTTATCAAATGGCCTAAATTTATCTTTTAGAGTTAAATAAGTAATTTAAGGAGTTATTAGATAAAGGTTTCATTAGACCTATTACATCACCATGGGGTGATCTTATCTTGTTTGTTAGAAAGAAAGATGGTTCATTGAGGCTTTTCATTGATTATAGAGCATTGAATAACATCACTGTTAAGAAAAACTATCCTTTGCCTCATATTGATGATTTATTTGATCAGCTTAAGGGTGCTCAATATTTTTCAATGATTTATTTGAGGTCAGTGTACAATCAATTGAAGGTAAATTAAGTTGAATTTCAGAAAACCGCATTTTGTACTAGATATGGACATTATGAATTTGTAGTTATCCCTTTCGGTTTAACTAATGAAACTATTGTATTCATGGATCTTATGAATAAAATATTCTATGAGTTATTGGATAAGTTCGTGGTTGTGTTCATTGATGATATTTTGGTTTTTTCTAAATGTATATAGAAACATGAAATTCATTTATGGGTTGTCTTGAAAACAATAGAAGAAAATAAACCTTTTGGTATGTTCAGCAAGTTTGAATTTTGGTTACAACAAATTTCTTTCCTTGGTCACATTGTTTCAAAAAATGGCATAAATACTGATCCAGCTAAAACAAAAGTTGTTGAAGAATGGCCAAGACCAATAAATATAATAGAGATTCGTAGTTTTTTTTGGTTGGCAGCTTATTACCAGAGGTTTGTGGAAATTTTTTCATTTTTATCTAGTCCACTAATTATGTTATCTCAAAAAGGTTTCTTGTTCATTTAGACAAAATAATGCAATGATTGTTTTCATGAATTGAAAAGAAGATTGTTCAATGCTCCGGTTTTTGAACTACCTTCTAGAAATGGTGAGTTTGTTATTTACAATGACCCTACATTGAACGGACTTGGTTTTGTCCTTATTCATAAGGATTAAGTAATTGCCTATGCTACACATCAGTCAAATCCTCAGGAGCTAAATTACCATATCCATGATTTGGAATTAGTTGTTGTATTTTTTGCTTTAAAAATTTGGAGGCATCATTTGTTTGGACTAAAATGTAAAATATATAACAACCACAAATGTTTGAAGTATATATTCACTCAGAAAGAATTAAACATGAGACAGAAAAGATGGTTGGAATTAATCAAGGATTATGATTACATGATGCTTTACCATTCGGGAAAATCAAATAAAGTGGTTGATACTTTGAGTCAAAAAAGTAATGCTTCAATAACCATGATACATTTGGAAAGAGATCATTCGGTTTTTGATTTGATAAACATGGGCATAAAAGTTTTTGGTGTAGAAAATTATTCTATTTTGTTTCAGGTGTTAGTGAAATCATCTCTATGAGACAAAATTAAGCAAGCGTAGAGGGAAGAGAGTGATTTACAGAAAAAGGTACAATATTTTCAGAATGGTAAGTTACCTAAATTTAATTTTGATAATGATTGTGAATTGAGGTTTGGGAAAATATTATGTGTGCCATGTGATTCACAGTTGAATAATGAGTAGTTATGTGAAGCTCATAGTTCTACGTTTTCAGTTCATCATGGAAGTACAAAGATATACAAATATCTTCGGGAGTATTATAGGTGGGATGGAATGAAAAGAGATTTTTCTGATTTTACTATGATGTTTTTGACTTGTAACCAGGTTAAAGTATGGTGGCAGTTTCGAAAAGAGATGCTTCAATATTTACCAGTAAAAGAGTTGAAATGGTAAAATATATCCATGGAAGTCATTGTGATATTTCCAAATAAATCTCAAGGTAATTATGCAATTTGGGTTATTTTGTATCTTTTGATAAAATATGCTCCCTTCCTTCCTATTCATGATACTTTATCTCAAGATAAACTTTATCGGTTGTATGTTTAAGAGATAATCAGGTTTCATGGTCTTCCCCTCTCTATTGTTTCTAATCGTGATATTAGGTTTACTTCTAACATTCAAAAGGCCTTCAAAGGTCATTGGGTACGAAATTAAATTTTAATACAGCTTTTCATCCACAATCTGATGGGCACTCAGAATGAAAAATTTAGACCTTGGAGGATATGCTACGTGCTTGTTCATTGGATTACCAGGGACGTTGGGACCAACATATTTCATTAGTTGAATGTTCATATAATAATATTTTTCATTCCAGTATCTAGATGGATCCATTTGAGGCATTATATGGAAAGTTTTGTTGAACACCACATTTTGGGATGAAGTAGGAGAAAGGAAGTTGATGGCACCAGAATTGGTAGAAGTGATGGCAGAAAAAGTTCAGATGATTTAAAAGCACATGAGAATGGCTCAGAGCAGGCAGAAAAGTTATGAAGATAACCGGATAAAAGATCTCTCTTTTGAGGTAGGTGATTATGTCTTTCTCAAAGTTTCTCCATGGAAAAGTGGGATGTGTTTTGGTATGAAGAGAAAGTTGAGTCCAAGGTACATTAGACCTTATGAAATCTTGGAGAAAGTTGGTTCAGTTGCGTACAAAGTGGCTTTAATTCAATGTTTATCCCAGGTACACTATGTCTTTCATGTTTCAATGTTGGGAATGTATATAATCCAGATCTATCTCATGTTTGGAGCCTTTAGGTAGTTCAGTTGGAAGAGAATCTCTCTTATGAGGAACAACCAGTCCAGATTCATGACTGTAGATAGCTAGGGTTGTGAAATAATGAAATTCACCAGGTAAAGGTTTGTTGGAAAACCCATATGGTTGAAGAGTCAATTTCATAATATGAAAATGTTATAAAGTATAAATACCACCATTTATTTGATATGTGAAAAAAAAATGTGAGGAATCAATTCCGAAAAGGGTGGAAGGATGTAACATCCCAAGTTAAAAAAGAATAATATAATTTCATATATATTAATATTTCTGAATTAAATATTAATTTTTCTTTATAGGGGATTATATTTTTGATAGCGTACCAGATATGCAACAACGAGTTTCATTGAAATCTTTTGTTGCACACTAATAATATAATAATATTATTTTAAATTGTAGTTAACGTCTAGCCATGGTATTGGCGAGAATGAATAAAACTAACTACAATATGATTATACAAGTTTTTTAAATATTTTTAAATTTATCCAACAATTGATAGAGGCTTAAAATGTGATTGAATGTAATTTTAAGCCAAAATACTCAAATATTCTATAAGAGGTCGATTTACCACCTTTTGGTGGACAACCATATTTAAATATAGTTTTGGTAATGTTTATATGTTACATTTTACAAAATAAAATTATTTTTAGATTTAGGATATAAAAATTTACTTTGGGTAAATTTTTGTTATTTTGAAGATAAAATTCATTTTTTTAATGAATAGTGAAAAAAACTATATTTTAATTCAAAAATGCCTTTTAATCTAATTTATTTATATGGTTAGATTATATTTTTACTTGGTTTTAATGTGTAATTAGAATATATTTTTACCATTTAATAAAAAAATTTCATTGTAATTTATTTCACTTTGAAATTGGACATAAACAAGTATTAATCTTTTGATAGTTATTGTTTCTAAAAAACAGGCTATTTATTTTGATAATGGGAATTAACAAAGTAATGAATCTTATATATTTATAATTTGCTAAAATATAATTTAATTTTGAAATTTAGAATATAAAATATAGCTCAGGCTGAATTTTTTGTATTTTTCAGAAAAAAATCAATTCTGGACGAATAGTGAAACCACGTAGTAGTAGTAAAAAACTAACTTTTCATTTAAATGAAATTTTACCTCTTATGTGAATTTAATTTTAAAAATAATATATACATGTTTTTTATTAGTAAGTAAATTGTGGTTTAATAAGATGAAAATAATTTTTGTTGAATCGTAACTTTTGACTTTTATTTACCGTGGTTAAAGGTAAATAGGGTAATTTAAGGTAAAAAGAATATCATAATATTACCAAATTATCTTAAAACATGTCCTAACCATATGGGATTAGTCATGGCCGACCATTGGCATCAATGAGTCGATTTAGGGACCCAATAGAGCCACTTAAGAGGGATAATGACACTGTATTTTAATTAACATAATGTGAAGACAAAAATGACAAACACAAATATCATTTAGTATATTAGTTTTTACAAGGGGTTATATAAGTTATCTTTTAGACTATAAATATTAATTGTAATGATAAAAATATTTCTTACTTCATGTTATTTGTTTTATAATTTTTATAAATCATAAAAATTAAATTATTTATGACACAAAAATGATGTAGTATTGGCCACATTAATAAATGATTTAAATAAATAAGATTATTAATATTAAAACAATATTCCAAACTTGTACAATCGTTATTGTATTATTTTATTTCGACTATTAGTCATCTTATCTTCTAATTTAATTAGTTTTGTACTTTTAGATACTGAATATCATTATATAATAAAATCATATTTTCACAATTTCCTAAAGAGCCCCTCCTCCCCCTTATTAAAAGACCTTAATATAACTCATTTCTCACACATCTAAAGCCCCTTGTCTCCTGCAAACCCTAACCAAATAAGCTATAAAGATAGCCCTCCTCCTCTTATAAGCCTTACCATAGGAAGATGAAACTTTAATAATTCCCTTTGATTCAATCCAAAGGGAGTTACCTAAAATAAAGCCAATAGGTTCTCTTAAAAAAATTTCTTTTATTTTACTTCTACAACCCCAAAACTCTTTTTATTCAATCCTTTTATAAAAAAACCTGTATCCTAAATATACTAGGATTTTTTTATAAGAAGGATTATACCTACACATACACACACCTCTACTTAATGGGTGAAGAACATAATGTTTTTGTGATTGGAAAACATACACCTCATGAAATGATGATTGTTCGATTATCTCCCACCGCCTCTTATAGTGGCCATTTATATAACACTAAATTTATAAATGATATATATTATGTTTATATTTTCCTTAACCTATTTTATTTTTCTTTTATATCATACCATTATGGTTTTCATTATGGGTAAATGTGATAATTTCATTTGAGGAAGTTCGGACTATCACCCCCTCAAAGTGATATGACTAGTTAATGCCATATATGGGACACATAAAGGATGTAATTAATGATATTATATATGATATTATACTGAAATTATAATATTTCTATTTATCTTTATGTTTTAATTCTGTTAAAATAAGAAATAGAAAATAATGTAGCGCTCATGCTTACGTATGACTTACCGTCTCCAAGAAGGGTGCATTTCATGTCTTTCCTCCAAATGTTATGTACTATTATAAATACATGTATATAGAGGATATATATGATATTTACTATTTATAAATCATGAATATTATTCTTGATATAATGAAATTTTTACAATTTGAACAACTTGTAATTATAAATGTAAAGGCCCGGACCTCTCCGGTCCATTACTTTGTGAAATTTTGGTGTTGGAGGTGTTCCGGGAGGTCAAGGGGACTTATCCCCAACACTTTGCCAATTTTCTAGTTCTGTGAACAGTGCTTCCAGTTTTATGAACAGTAACAGATCGGTCTCACCGATCGGTCTAACAGATCGGTCTCACAGATCAGTCTCACAGATCAGTCTCACAGATCAGTCTCACAGATCGGTCTCAGAGATCGGTCTCACAGATCGGTCTCACAGATCGGTCTCACAGATCGGTCTCACGGATCAGTCTGACAGATCGGTCTCACAGATCGGTCTCAGAGATCGGTCTCACAGATCGGTGTGACGGATCAGTCTGACAGATCAGTTTCACAGATCGGTCTAATAGATCGGTGTCACAGATCGGTCTGACAGATCGGTTTCACAAATCGGTCTCACAGATCGGTCTCACAGATCGGTCTCACAGATCGGTCTGACAGATCGGTCTCATAGATCGGTCTGACAGATCAGTTTCACAGATCGGTTTCACAGATCGGTCTGACAGATCGGTTTCACAGATCGGTTTCACAGATCGGTCTGACAGATCAGTTTCACAGATCGGTTTCACAGATCGGTCTAACAGATCAGTTTTACTAATCGGTTTCACAGATCGGTTTCACAGATCGGTCTGACAGATCAATTTCACAGATCTATTTCACAGATCGGTTTCACAGATCGGTTTCACAGATCGGTTTCACAGATCGGTTTCACAGATCGGTTTCACAGATCTGTTTCACAGTTCGGTTTCACAGATCGGTTTCACAGATCGGTTTCACAGATCCATTTCATAGATCGGTTTCATGTACAGTAACTGTGGGTGAACAGTGTTTCCAGACTCCTACAGTTTTTCCCCTTTTGACGTTTCCTTTGACGTAAAATACATTTAAAGCCTTATTTTAAGGACTCTTAAGGCCGATTCAAATGCCATAAATCCTATATTAATTTTTCCTAAGGCTTATAATATTTTACTTGGTCAAACCGCATGGGTTAATGCGATCCGTTTTTAATGGAGAATTAACCGGATCTTAAACAGTCACCTCGTTAAATCTTAAAAAGGGACGAGATGTCATTCTCCCTTGTTCTTTCCCATTGTTCTCAGCTAAGGGACGCTAGAACCTTTCAATCATTTTTGTAGGAGTCGCACAATCAATCTTTACTCCTAGGATTGGTTCTTCTCTGTTTTGGATGCAACCGAACTGTGTCAGTCAATCTTCCCAATAAGTTTTCACGAGAGGAGGATTGTGACCCATTGTGTGGATAAAGGACGTCAAGAACTCTTCCAGGTAGGGGATTCATGGCTTCTCTAATTGTATATGTGCAATAGTAGAATTATCATGATTTATCCCTTTAGATCACAATGAAATTGACCTAATTAAATACTTGAACCGGATTAAAAGAATTGTTTGATCGCATGTTGTTGCTTTCTACCGTGATAACAGTTTGCCTCATGTTTTTCTAGATAGAGTTATATCTATGATTTTCTTTGATTTGTTGTTCCTTCATGATAGAAATTGATAATGAACGTAAATCCAGAATTAATTGTTAATTAATTGGCTTAAGATAATGAGGCATGTAAATTAATCTGGTTATTTCAGTTGTTGTAGTTGTTCTAATTTGAGGATAATCAAATTAGGGAAGTAAGCATGGTTATTTAATTGTGATAGCTAAATGATTAGGTATCCCATGATTGGAACCTACGAATAAAAAATCTGCCAATTCAATATGGATTAAAGAACAGATTATGTGGGAATTTCTAAAAGGGTTCTGAGTTACCCTCTTGTTTGTTAAAGGGTCAAGAGCCCATGGTTGTGATTGTTGTTTTTCTGCTTCTTGTCCTATGATGTGACCCTGGAGGGGTTTTGTGATATGTGGAGGCATGGAGGCCTTGTGGTTGTGGCAGTGGATGACGCCTAGAGTGGCGATATGCATCAGTTATGCATGTGGGTGTTAGAGAGGACATTAGGGGTGATGGAATGGGATGGATGTGGTTGCTGGATGCTTGTGGTTTCATTGAATGTTAATCTGCTTTCCTTTTCCCCACTGCTCAAGGCAGCTGGTCTTGCTACCCTTCTTCCGAAGGAGGTGAAGACACATGGGGTATGCCACGTGCTTTCCGTGTTTAGCCTCTCGAGGGAGAATGGGTCTATGCTCTTTCTATAGGCGGAAAAGACTCGACGGGTAGTATATCTACTCACCGTGTTGATCCTCCTTTGTGTTTAGAAGCTTAGGATGATTTTTCTAGAATGACTGGGAATATGGAAAATTAATTCTATAATGAATGTTTGATTAAATGTTGAAAATCCATGGGGATGGAGATATTGGAATTTAAAGGTGATGTGAATCTTAAAAGGAGAATTTGTTTTTGAATGTGATGTCAATTCAGTGTAATGAGGAATTGTTCATTCTTAATTAATTTTTAAATAATTAATTAATGTACGGTGGAACTGATAAAATGAGAATTGAGTAATCCAATAAAGCTTTTCAAATTTTTGTGTGCTTATAAGAGACCTAGTCTTAGAAGTAGCAGCCTGGAGTCTGAGAGACGTTAGCTGCAGTTGTATCTAAGAATAGGTAATGCCCATAGTTTGGATATGAGTTACATATATATTCTGCACTTTTTGTGTTTCTATACGCTACTCCACCCTGTCGGTAAGGGAAACTGACACCCCGGGGATTTTGAGCCCTGGGGGGGTGTTTTCCCCAACATTCTGATGGGAGGTCGAATGGATGACTACCCCCTTTGGCCCCGCTCTCTTCTCTTGGTAGATACTTGTGCCATGAGGCATATCAGTTAGTTACCCCATATATGTGTGTAGAGGGCTGTAATGGCTTGTGGTTATTCACACACATATATTATGGATATAGTATCCTATGGACTACTATAGGTGTAACGTGTATAGGCTATGATGGCTTGAGGATCCTTACTCGGAGTATGGGATGTAATGGCTTGAGGTATTATACTCGACGTATGGTACACGTTATGCGAGCTGTGGTGGCTCCAAGAAACTACCTGGTCACTTTTAGTTGTGAGGACGGTGGGGTGCTTCGCCCAGGTGTCTGCGGTCAAGCCTATGTGGTGCACGAGGTGCAGATGGTGGAGCTTAGCCCAGGTGTCTGCGAGCAAGTGTTGGAGAGAGATGCACAGGACGTATGTCATTGGGGAAAAGCGGAAAACCAGTGGGGAAGTAGTAGCGGGGTACCCTTGATATTCTTTACTATATGCTATATTCTTGTATGCGTTATTTTGTGAGAGTAGCCATGGTGAGGTTGGGAACATAGTATACCTGTTTAGGTGACGAGTTAGTTTCAATTTTTGTTCACTGGGCTTTAGCATGCTTTCTTTACTTTTTCACGAGAGGCTTGGGGAGGATCCTACTGAGTATACTATTATACTCAACCTATGTATATATAAACTGTTTTTCAGGTCACTTGGAGCAGGTTGGAGATCAAGCTGGTTACTACTAGCTTGCGGTTGGAGGAGGAGCTATTCAGGCTTGTGGTCGTTGTCGTTTTACATTCTTTTGGGTACTTCTAGTTTCCCCTTTCAGTTGTAGTAATTTTGCATGACATTTCATATATGTACTTGGGTTTCATTTATATTTCAGTTATGAGTTGGAGTTGGTTGGAGTCTATTCTATCTCTCTGTTCTGCATGTGTTCTCTTAGAGGGTAATGCCTCCCATTTGTGTGTGTATTATACCCTCGGTGCTAGTCGCTAACCCGGGGCCTACTGGAGGCCGGACTCGTGGGTCATTATCTCTCTTCTCACATTGCAGGCCCATGAGGGGTACACTTTGTAGGGAGGGGGTCGTGATAGAGTGGTATCAGAGCTCTGGTTGAGGGATAGGATGGAGTTTGGAGTTAGGCACAGGTGAGGATGCATGGGATGGTAGGGTAACAGTGTCATTCATGTTTAGCAAGTAGGGTAAACACTGGAGACCGGAAGAGAAATAGCCGTTTAGGGCCCCCTATGATCTGTTGCACGTACCTTTAAGTTTATGATGGCTACTAAATAAAGTGATACTGGTTGCAGGGTAAAGACCTAGGAAAGGATCATACATCATTATTCTTTGTGCCTGTGTTTGAATGGGTAGACCTTGGTATAGGAAACCTAAAATTAATAAAACAAAATAATTAATTAATTAATGTTGAGTATTCCATATTCCAGGCTTAGGAGCTTTAATAGTTGTTATTTTACAGGTATGGCTTTAGGTCGACATCCTCGTCAGGTTTGCGCAGAAGATGCCCAGCAAGCTGTTCCAGCAGATCGCCACCGGGTAGAGGTTGACGATGATGACACTTGGAGGAAGACACTCCGAGAGTTTCAGCACCAGAGTGTACAGAAGTACGAGGGATCCGTTTCAGATGCAGTCATAGAATACTGGTTGGAGGAGTTCGAGATAGGTTTCAGTTCGATTCGTTCTCGAAAAGAACACTGGGTGTCCTTGGTTGTGATGATGCAGCGTGGAGCAGCGAGGCAGTGGTGGTTCTTGTTCCTCAGGGGTCGTGAGGAGTCCGTGATCTCATGGGAGGAGTTTCGAGACAGGTTTAGAGTCGAGTTTCTTTCTTCGACTATGAAGGCGTCCAGTCGCCAGGAGCTTCTTACCCTTCGACAGGGGAGCTCCAGTGTTCGGGAGTTTGGAATCTGTTTCAGGAACCTTCTACGATATGCTTCAGACCTGTTACCAGATGAGGAGGCAAGGGCAAGGCATTTCGAGGAGGCTTTGCATCCAGAGATCTAGCGCCAGGTCACCCCATTTATACTAAAGACATATCTTGAGGTGCTAGAGAGGGCAGAGGTTGTTGAGAGGACTTTGGCCAGGACCGGATCTTCACGAGAGGGGAATCGTCATGATTCCTCATGAAGCAGAGCTATGGTCCAGGGTTCCTGGTTTTCAGGACAGAAGAGTTTCTGTTCACCTAGGGGTAGGTCCCAGCCCCTCCCATATCATTTCACCAGAGGCAGCAACTCTCAGGCCTATTCCAAGGGATCAGGCGCTTTTTTTTCTTGTGGTGGTCATGGTCATCAGTAGCGGGAGTGCCCGACTTTTCAGAGCAGTCATCGTGCACCGGGTGCTCCGCTCCAGGTTCCTCCATTGAGACAGTTCCAGCCGAGGCAGTAGCAGCAGGTTTCACCAGCTTTAGATCCCCAGAGGGTCGATGGAGCAGGCAGAGGACAGCCCCATGACTCTCCCCGTTATCAGAGAGCAGAGCACATCCGTGGTGGTGGTCGTCATCATGGTCAGAGAGGCCGTGGAGGAGGTCGTGGTCAGCTTCATGCTCTAGCGTTGCCAGCCCCAGGCGAGCCAGATTTCGTTCGAGGTACCCTTTGCTTGTTTTCTACCTTGGCGTATGCCTTGTTTGATTCAGGAGAAACACACTCCTTCATATCACCTACCCTTTTCCATGCATTGGGACTTGAGGTAGAGAGGCTTCCAGTGCCCTTGGCGTTGACTATGCCAGTTGGAGGTTGAGCCGACTTGTTTGAAGTATGTAGAGACTGTGAGCTAGTGTTGGGGAAACACTGCTCTTGGAGAGATTTCCTATGTTTACGAATACAACCATACGATGTCATACTCAGCATGGATTGGTTGTATTCAGTGCAGGCTATTGTGGATTGCTACAGGAAGAAGGTCATTTTCTTTGATTCAGATGGAGAGGAAGTGGTGTTTTTGGGTGAGCGAGATCCTCGGATGAGTCATAGACAAGTTCTATCCTTATCATCCATGATGGATGGGATGATGTTGAGTTATTCAGAGGTTCAACAGTTGGCGTTTCCTAGGGTCGTCGAAGAGTACCCTGACGTCTTTCTGGAAGAGGTTGCATCCTTACCCCCTCGACGAGAGATCGAGTTTGGGATCGAGCTACAGCCAGGAGTGTCTCTTATCTCTATGTCTCCTTATAGGATGGCCCCTTCTGAGTTACGAGAGCTACGTATTCAGCTTGATGGTCTTTTACAGTGTGGTTTTGTTCGGCCAAGTGTGTCACCGTGGGGAGCGCCAGTTTTGTTTGTGAAAAAGGCTGACGGCAGTTTGCGGTTGTGTGTCGATTATCATCGATTAAGAAAAGTGACAATAAAGAACTGATATCCTCTTCCACGGATTGATGACCTATTCGATCAACTGAAGGGTGCAAGTTGGTTCACAAATATCGACTTGCGATCAGGATATCATCAAATGCATGTAAAGGATGAGGATATCCTGAAGACTGCTTTCTGTTGTCGTCATGGGCATTATGAGTTTGTTGTAATTCCATTCGGTGTGATGACTGCTCCATCTGTTTTCATGGGGTTGATGAATGTTGTGTTCCGTGAATTCCTGGACAAGTTCGTTGTGGTTTTCATCGACGACATCCTTGTGTCCTCCACATCTTAAGAGGAGCATGTAGTGCATCTTCGAGTCATTTTGGGAGTTCTTCGCCAACATCAGTTGTTTGGGAAGTTGTCGAAGTGTGAGTTTTGGGCTCGAGAAGTTCATTTCTTGGGGCATGTTTTGTCCCAATAGGGAGTATTTGTGGATCCATTGAATATAGAAGCAGTAGTGTCTTGGGAAGATCCCAAGACCATGTTAGAGGTGTGAAGTTTCCTTGATCTCGCAGGCTATTATAGGAGGTTTGTAGCCAATTTCTCCCGAGTTGCGACTCCTCTGACAGCTTTGACCAGGAAGGATAAAGCGTTCATATGGACTGATCAGTGTCAGGAAGCTTTCGAGTATCTAAAGGAGAATTTGGTAAGTTCTCCATTTCATTGTCTTCCAGCGGAGGGAGTCCAGTTTGATGTTTTCTGTGATGCTTCACATCTGGGGTTAGGCTGTGTTCTCATGCAGTAGAGGTCAGTTGTTTATTATGGGTCTCGGTAGTTGCATCCCCATGAATGCAACTATACCACCCATGATCTTGAGTTGGAATCCATGGTTTCTGCTCTAAAGTTGTGGAGACATTACCTCATTGGTGAGCACTTTGTGGTTTTCACCAATCATAAGAGTTTGAGGTATGTTTTCTCCCAACGTGACTTGAACTTGAGGTAGCATCGGTGGATGGAGTTCTTGCAAGAATACGACTTTAAAATATCGTATACACCTAGAAAAGGGAATGTTGTAGCTGATGACCTAAGCCGAAAGTCACGTAATGATCTTGTGCGTGAATCTGGTGATTCTTGGAGAGTTATGGAAGAGCTATCAGCTTTGCATCATGATATGGGAGAAGTTGGGGCTAGAGGTTGTCTTTTCTAGATGAGGGTGCAGTCATCCCTGATGCAGAAGGTGGAAGAGTCTCAGTTGGGTGATCTCGAGGTGGAAGTCTGGAGAGATAGAGTTGTTTGTGGTGAGGCCCCTGATGGTTGGTCGGAGGATGAACAACACCGAGTGTTGTATCATGGTAGGCTTTTTGTTCCCTTGGCGATGCGCGAGACGGTTCTCCGAGAGTTCCATAGTTCACCCTTGGCAGTACATCCTGGTGTGATGAAGATGTACCGATCCTTGAGAAGTCAGTTTTGGTGGCCTGGGCTGAAACATACGGTTGCAGAGTGTGTGTCTCGATGTTTAGTCTTCCAGAAGGTGAAGGCCGAACACCGTGTTCCTGGTGGTCTTCTCCAGCGATTAGAGATTCCTCAGTGGAAGTGGGAGGACATCCTGATAGACTTTTTTACAGGTTTACCTCGAGCTACGGGAGGACATGATTCTATATGGGTGGTATTGGATCGTTTAACAAAGTCGGCCCACTTCATAGCGATCAAGGAGTCAAGCTCAGTGGAAGTTTTGTCGAGGCAGTATCTAGAGGAGGTGGTAAGACTTCATGGAGTACCTAGGACGATCATTTCTGATCGAGATCCTCATTTTACCTCTAGGGTGTGGAGAGGTCTCCAGCATGCTTTTGTCTCTCAACTGTGCCTTAGCACTGCTTTTCATCCCCAAACCGATGGTCAGACAGAGCGAACCATACAGACTCTTGAAGACATCTTGCGCTCTTGTGTTCTTGATTTTGGAGGTTCATGGATGAAGCACTTACCCTTGGTAGAGTTCTCTTACAATAATATTTTTCACTCTACCATTGGTATGGCACCGTTTGAAGCCTTGTATGGCCGGCCATGTCGTTCTCCGTTGTGCTGGACTGGGGTCAGAGAGTCATCAATTTTCGGACCAGAACTAGTGAAGAATACAACAGAGATGGTTCAGGTGATTCGTGAGAGGATGAAGACAGCACAGGATCATCAGAAATCATATTCTGATCAAAGAAGGAGACCCTTAGAGTTTAATGTTGGGGATCATGTGTTTCTGAAGGTGACTCCCTGTCGTGGGCAGTGAAGATTTGGTCGTGGAAGTAAGATTTCTCCCCGGTTTGTTAGGCCTTTCGAGGTGTTAGCTCGTGTTGGAGCTTTGGCGTATCGAGTAACACTTCCTCCTCATATGAGTTGGATACATGATGTTTTCCATGTATCACAGCTCTGTCGTTATCTTCATGATGAATCTCATGTTATCGATTGGGGAGAGATCGATATTGATGATGATGCAACCTTCGATGAGCGACCTGTGGAAATCCAAGACCACAAGGAGAAGGTGTTGCGTGGGTGTTCTATCCCCTTAGTTCATGTCTTGTGGCGACACGGTGGCATGGAGGAGAGTACCTGGGAGCGTGAATCACAGATACGTGCTCAGTACCCAGAGTTGTTTAATGTTTAACTCCTTTCATGTAACGATGTTTTCTTTGTGGTTGGACCTTTCATGTTTTATTTATTTACTTTTCATGTGATGTTATGTTTGAATGGTATGGATATGAATTGTTTGTTCCCTTGCTCTTGGATGTCATTGTTTTGTTCTAGCTTTCGAACAACTCATGGTGGTTTTCCCCTAAGAGGTATCTTATGGGGTGGTTGTTCGGACTCCTCTTTTTTTTCTAGGTTGGTTTTTAATTCTCGAGGATGAGAATGTTTTGAGAGGTATCTAATGTAATGGCCCGGACCTCTCCGGTCCATTAATTTGTGAAATTTTGGTGTTGGAGGTGTTCCGAGTGGTCAAGGGGACTTATCCCCAACACTTTGCCAATTTTCCAGTTCTGTGAACAGTGTTTCCAGTTTTATGAACAATAACAGATCGGTCTGACAGATCGGTCTCATAGATCGGTCTCACAGATCGGTCCCACAGATCGGTCTCACAGATCGGTCTCACAGATCGGTCTCAGAGATCGGTCTCACAGATCGGTCTCACAGATCGGTCTCACAGATCGGTCTCACAGATCGGTCTGACAGATCGGTGTCATAGATCGGTCTGACAGATCCATTTCACAGATTGGTCTGACAGATCGGTGTCACAGATCAGTCTGACAGATCGGTTTCACAAATCATTCTCACAGATCGGTCTCACAGATCGGTCTGACAGATCGGTCTCACAGATCAGTCTGACAGATCAGATTCACATATCGGTTTCACAGATTGGTCTAACAGATCGGTTTCACAGATCGGTCTGACAGATCGGTTTCACAGATCAGTTTCACAGATCGGTCTGACAGATCGGTTTCATAAATCGGTTTCACAGATCAGTTTGACAGATCGGTTTCACAGATCGGTTTCACAGATCGGTTTCACAGATCGGTTTCACAGATCGGTTTCACAGATCGGTTTCACAGATCGGTTTCACAGATCGGTTTCACAGATCGGTTTCACAGATCGGTTTCACAGATTGGTTTCACAGATCGGTTTCACAGTTCAGTTTCACAGATCTGTTTCACAGATCGGTTTCACAGATCGGTTTCACAGATCGGTTTCGAAGATCGGTTTCACAGATCAGTTTCACAGATCGGTTTCACGTACAGTAACGGTGGGTGAACAGTGTTTCCAGACTCCTACAGTTTTGCCCCTTTTGACGTTTCCTTTGACGTAAAATACATTTAAAGCCTTATTTTAAGGACTCTTAAGGCCGATTCAAATGCCATAAATCCTATATTAATTGTTCCTAAGGCTTAAAATGTTTTACGTTGTCAAACCATTCAAATGCCATAAATCCTATATTAATTGTTCCTAAGGCTTAAAATGTTTTACTTGGTCAAACCGCATGGGTTAATGTGATCTGTTTTTAATGGATAATTAACAGGATCATAAACCGTCACCTCGTTAAATCTTAAAAATGGATGAGATGTCATTCTCCCTTGTTCTTTCCCATTGTTCTCAAATAAGGGACGCTATAACCTTTCAATCATTTCCTTAGGAGTTGCACAATAAATCTTTACTCCTAGGATTGGTTCTGCTCTGTTTTTGATGCAACCGAACTGTGTTGGTTAATCTTCCCAATAAGTTGTCAAGAGAGGAGGATTGTGACCCGTTGTGTGGATAAAGGACGTCAAGAACTCTTACAGTTAGGGGATTCATGGCTTCTCTAATTGTATATGTGCAATCGTAGAATTATCATGATTTATCCGTTTGGATCACAATGAAATTGACCTAATTAAATACTTGAACCGGATTAAAAGAATTTTTTGATCGCATGTTTTTGCTTTATACCGTGACAACGGTTTGCCTCATGTTTTTCTTGATAGAGTTATATCTATGATTTTCTTTGATTTGTTGTTCGTTCATGATAGAAATTGATAATGAATGTAAATCTGGAATTATTTGTTAATTAATTGGCTAAAGATAAAGAGGCATGTAAATTAATCTGGTTATTGTAGTTGTTGTAGTTGTTCTAATTTGAGGATAATCAAATTAGGGAAGTAAGCATGGTTATTTAATTGCGATAGCTTACTGATTAGGTATCCTGTGAATGGAACCTACGAATAACAAATCTGCCAATTCAATATGGATTAAAGAACAGATTATGTGGGAATTTCTAAAAGGGTTCTGAGTTACCCTCTTGTTTGTTAAAGGGTCAAGAGCCCATGGTTGTGATTGTTTTTTTTTCTACTGCTTGTGCTATGATGTGACCCTGGAGGGGTGTTTTGATATGTGGAGGCGTGGAGGCCTTGTGTTTGTGGCAGTGGATGACGCCTAGAGTGGCGATATGCATCAGTTATGCATATGGGTGTCAGGGAGGACACCAGGGGTGATGCAATGGGATGGATGTGGTTGCTGGATGCTTGTGGTTTCATTGAATGTTAATCTACTTTTCTTTTCCCCACTGCTCAAGGCAACTGGTCTTGCTACCCTTCTTCCGATGGAGGCGAAGACGCGCGGGGTATGCCACGTGCTTTCCGTGTTTAGCCTCTCGAGGGAGAATGGGTCTATGCTCTTTCTATAGGCGGCAAAGACTCGACGGGTAGTATATCTAATCACCATGTTGAGCCTCCTTTTTGTTTAGAAGCTTAGGATGATTTTTCTAGAATTCCTGGGAAAATGGAAAAGTAATTCTGTAATGAATGTTTGATTAAATGGTGAAAATCCACGGGGATGGAGATACTGGAATTTAAAGGTGATGTGAATCTTAAAAGGAGCATTTGTTTTTGAATGTGATGTCAATTCAGTGTAATGAGGAATTGTTCATTCTTAATTAATGTTTAAAGAATTAATTAATGTACGGTGGAACTGATAAAATGAGAACAGAGTAATCTAATAAAGCTTTTCAAATGTTTGTGTGCTTATAAGAGACCTAGTCTTAGAAGTAGCATCCTGGAGTCTGAGAGATGTTAGTTGCAGTTGTATCTAAGACTAGGTAATGCCCATAGTGTGGATGTGAGTTACATATATATTCTATTCTTTTTGTGTTTATATATGCTACTCCACCCTATTGGTAAGGGAAACTAACACCCCGGGGATTTTGAGCCCTGGGGGGGTGTTTTCCCCAACATTCTGATGGGAGGTCGAATGGCTAACTACCCCATTTGGCCCCGCTCTCTTCTCTTGGTAGATACTTGTGCCATGAGGCACAGCGGCTAGTTACCCCATATATGTGTGTAGAGGGATATAATGGCTTGTGGTTATTCACACACATACATTCTGGATATAGTATCCTATGGACTACTATAGGTGTAATGTGTATAGGCTATGAAGGCTTGAGGATCCTTACTCGGAGTATGGGCTGTAATGGCTTGAGGTATTATACCTGACGTATGATACATGTTATGCGAGCTGTGGTGGCTCCCAGAAACTACCTGGTTACTTTTGGTTGTGAGGACGGTGTGGTGCTTCGCCCAGGTGTCTGCGGGCAATCATTGGAGAGAGATGCACAGGACGTATGTCGTTGGGGCAAAGCGGAAAACTAGTGGGGAAGTAGTAGCGGGGTACCCTTGATATTCTTTACTATATGTTATATTCTTGTATGTGTTATTTGGTGAGATTAGCCATGGGGAGGTTGGGAGCAAAGTATACCTGTTTAGGTGACGAGTTAGTTTCACTTGTTGTTCAATGGGCTTTAGCATGCTTTCTTTACTTTTTCACGAGAGGCTTGGGGAGGATCCTACTGAGTATATTGTTATACTCACCCTATGTATATATAAACTGTTTTTCAAGTCACTTGGAGCAGGTTGGAGATCAAGCTGGTTACTACTAGCTTGCGGTTGGAGGAGGAGCTGTTCGGGCTTGTGGTCTCTGTCATTTTACATTCTTTTGGGTATTTTTAGTTTCCCCTTTTAGTTGTAGTACTTTTGCATGACATTTCATATATGTACTTGGGTTTGTTTTATATTTCAGTTATGAGTTGGAGTTGGTTGGAGTCTATTATATCTCTTTGTTCTGCATGTGTTCTCTTAGAGGGTAATGCCTCCCATTTGTGTGTGTATTATACCCTCGGTGCTAGTCTCCAACCAGGGGCCTACTGAAGGCGGGACTCGGGGGTCATTATCTCTCTTCTCAAATTGCCGACCCAGGATGGGTACACTTTGTGGGGAGGGGGTCGTGACAATAATAAGTCCATTTTTGACTCAAGTACCAAATATTGACCAAACAGACGTTATAAAATTAAATGATAACATAATGTTTATAACATGGTAATAAGTGATATAAAAGGAATAATAAACTGGAAAATGGTTCTTAAGAATGTAGAAATCATCATTAGTATATTATTCAAGAGATTAAAGAACGAATGGGTCAAGTTGGACATGAGGTAAAGAACATCATATCAATCTCCTTTCGTTGAGGCATATTTTGTTTCATACATGACGTTCTTTTATATGGTGTATAAAACCCTTTGACTTTTCATTTCATTAAAAGGGAATATTTTTTTATATGAATCATTTTATTAAACAACAAAAATTGATGTTTTTCTAACGTAAGGGTGACAAAGACCTTTTTCCGCTGCCGTGAGTATTATTTGATATTTAGCTTCCTTAGAAAACTGAAATGTTTTTAAAAGGAAAATAAATACAGTATACCCTTTTTATATATATTGGTATTAAAAATGGTTTTGATAATGTATTTTTTATATCAATATATTTAAATGATATGTTGTGATTGAAATGTGTAAATGTTATCTTTTAATTATGTTTGTATTTTGTGTTATTAATATGTTTTGGCTCTTGGGAATTGTTTACGCATACAAGTGGTTACGTGATAAACCTAGGGCGGGTGAGCCCGATATAGATCCCCAATGCATTGGGTAATGTGACATAGGTAAACATGAATTTTTTTCCAAATAGATATAGGGAATATAGTGTGATGGGTATTTCCAATGTAACTCGCTGCTTATCTATGATAACTACAATGTAAGCATGATATGAATGCCACAAGTTACCTTTATGATTTAGGTTTTCTATTTGTTATTAAAAAAACTTAAGATTTCATGAGGTTTGTTAAATACCTTCATTTATGAATGGAATTATGAACTACTGCTTTCATTCATTGTTTTATAAACCTTACTAGGATTTTTATGCTCATCCAAAATTTGGAAATGTTTTTCACAGGACCTAAAGATGAATAGGGTCAAGGATGGGATCATGGATAATTAATTCTATTTAAAACATGGGACTAGACATGAATCTTATTTTTCAAGAGTTTTTATTTTATGAATAAAATTGATTCTGAGTTGAAGTTTCTACCTTGTCATTTTTTTATATGTAATGTAATAGTTATGGTCTAATTCTCTAGAACCCTAAACCCGAAAAGATCCTCAATGTGAATTTTTTATTTAATTCAAGATTATGTAATGTTTATGATCAGGTCCTTATATTACATATATTGAGAATAATTATTTTATTTAAAAATTGTTATATTTCATAAATTTAGATAAATTATAATATTTAATTAATTTATATTATTTGATGAATACCATAATGTGATTGGAATACCATTAGTGATATTATATAATCTTTGGAATTTTAGATGTGGGAATTTGGGGTTGTTTTCTCTATTCCAGAATAGTTGTAATAGGTGTGGAACTTTTATGGGGGGTCATAAAAAACTAGTATCAATGGTTATGGATTATATATATGATTTTATTTGGGGTTAGGAACTAGTGAGAAAGCATGAGATTGTAGGGAAATAGTATCTTCTCAGATAAGTATGTAATTGATCCTTGGGAGACCTTCTAGGAAATGGTATTTTATCTTGATCTGTGATTTAATTAAAGGGTCTCCAAGATTAATTATATCTATAATTTATGTTAGGTTTTCTGTAGGGTCAAACCTGGGAGTGGATCATACATCATTGTATTTTAATCATGTTTTTTAATATTGGTAGATAGTTTGAAATTGATTTAAAAGGAATTAATTAATTTATAAATTTATAATAATGTTTTATTTAACCAATATTTAGTATATTCTAACATTTATTATTTTCCACATTTAGACCATTATATATATCCATATCCAGTTCATGAACAAAATATCTTTGTGAGATGATCTAGTAGGTAACCATTGAGTGGAGTTTGGAAATGAAAACACATTGAGGATGAAACTTTTAGTGATTACAACAAATAATCATATGAATGTAAGAGGGATAACAACTTTATTGAGATATTGAGTATTGAATGAACGATGTAATAATATAGTTTAGCTTGATATTTTCTTATAAGTAGTGTTGGGTCACCTTTTCTGATAATGATGTGTGGGATAGATCTATACTAGAATAATATGTTAAAGGGTTAGTTTCCGGACAATTTTATATCATCGACCACTGAGGTAGATTTTCTAAATTCACTCATAACAATTAAATAATACATATCCATTATTTTAGAGTTCATCATTGACTACAATAAGATTTATATTATTCTTCAATAATTATTCAATATTATTATGATATAGTGAAGGATTTTGTGGAGTAATTTCCACCCAGATATCCAGAAATAGGTAACCCTTTTTATGGGGAAGTCATACATTCAGTTACTAGTAAAAAATAATATATTGATATGATCATTCCATGGATTATATAATCATCAATTTAGTTTTTTAGGGCTCTTTATTAACTATATCTAGAATTGGGTTTCTCTGTTTCCTAGTCACCGAAAATTTTATTCAATGATGATATGGTTTAATCTATATTGAACCTTCATGACCTGATCTAGTAGTATCTTAAATTTATCTAATTGTAATATCATGGAATTGTTTTCATATAGAGGTTTTGGATATCAAATGAAGTAGTGATCATACATCATTATAAGTCACTATAAATTCTATGGCCCATTTTATACATATTCCTTATAGTTTTTTTCAGAAAATTGAATAAATTAAATAGGTCACTGTAGATTTATGTAAATATTAAGGTGATATGGTAGGAAGAGGATAACCCCATTATATCCATCATCATATGATACTGTGTTTAGATCAAGACTGAGGATGTTGCTTCTGTAACCCCCCAAGATTTTATTTGACAGATTCTTTTTTATTTTTTTGATTTATTGTGTAGTACTCTAAACCAATATTACATTGATCTATAAACAACATAATATCTGCTTATAATATATTCAATACAATTCAAAACCTTCATTACATGAAAGAGTATCCTTCCTCAATAGCTTGTGTTGTATGAAAACCTGATCTTCACTAACCAAGAAAATATTATTAAAATGTTAATATTTTAATGGATATAAAACTAGATTATTTTAATATAGTAAACCACATTCTGAATTTTATATAAAATTAACATTCACCTTATGTATTTTATTGACATTATATAATAATAAATTCAATTTTTCTGATAAAAGAATTATTTTTCAAATATGGAGTTTTGAGACTATTTGATGGCGCAACTATTATAGTTTTACTTATTAACACTTAAATATATATTATATTTTACAAAATAAAGTTCTTATTTTTATGAAAAACATAAAAATATACTATTAATGATTGTTTGGTATTTTTTTTATAAAATTCATATTTTAAGAAATAGTAAAAAATACTTCATTTTAATTCAAAACTGCCTTTTCATTTAATTTATGTATATTGATAGATTATATTTTTAATTGGTTTTAAAGATTAATTGGATTATGTTTGTATCATTTAATCCATTTTTGGTCATTGTATGTAATTTCACATTTAAATTGGACATAAATACATGGAAATATTTTGATTAGTTTTTACATTATAAAATCATGATTTTTGGTTTTAAAAATGGGAATTAATTTTAAATTAAATTATGCTAATTATGTGTTTTTAATTCTGAAAAATGGAATCCATATTTTTAATAAGTGGGTAAAAATAATGTTAACAGGTGACTTTTATTTTTTATGGATATTATGAATAATATTTATTGTAATTTGTATTTAACGTGTTTAAAGTTAAATTGGGTAAATTTGTGTAATAAATAATTTGATAAGGTGAATGTAAAGATATTAAAAAATAAAAAAATACGTTTTAAGGATTAAAATTATAACATTTACACCTTATTTTTGAATTAGTGTCATTTATAGGAAATATGATAATGAAAATGATATTGATTTTAGTAAAACTTGTGAAAGTTAAAAAATGTCAAACTCACATTTCTTATAAGTATAATTATTTTAATATGTGGGTAACTATGTGGTATCTTTGAATATAAGTATTCTTCTGAAATATAAAATAATCACCTACATCATGTTAATTTATTTTTATTTTATGGTAAATTAATAATTACCCTAAAGTCTTATTCTTTGATTATGTAAAAATTAAATAATTGATGATAATTCGATGAAACAATTTTTAATAAAATCCTAATAACTATAAAAAGGACTAAACACATTACAAAATATTATTGTCTGAGTATATATAGACCATAATTATCCAAAGGTCGAGCAATTAACAATTTACAGAAATATTGGATAAATTATGTTATTTATATTTTTTTCTTTAATGTAATGTTAATGCTGTCACATTTATTCATTAATAAGTATAATATTTTCAATGTTTAAATTTATACCATATGAATTTGACTAAATATATTCTCATGAAATATATTAAGATTATATTAATTATATTTTTTTTAATATTTACTCAACAAATAATTAAATAAAATATTAACACAAAACCAATGTAGTTTTTTATTAATTGAGATAGAAAATAAATTATATTGAAAATATTAAATTAATTATATAAGGTACAATTAATATGTGGAATGAATTTTATAGATACATATATACTCTTAGAAATATTATAAAATAGTTTTTTATATGTTAACTTGGTCTCGTCTTATTTTTAAGAATAAATAATATCAATAGTGTCAAAATTGACACTATTGATTGTTTATCAGAGTAGTGTTTTATTAAATTTTTAAAAAATAAAAAAACATTTTAAAAAATATTGAATAATTCTCTAGAAATTTTTTAAAAATAATAATTATTTATCTAAATGGTATCCACCTCAAAAAAAATCCTTGAGAAAAAACTACCTCAATCATCTCAGCTAAAGGCCACTAGAACTTGGGTCGATCATAATCATGAACCCAATATCCAAATAAATCTTGTAGTTTCGATCCACTCTCGGATAATTCTCTAGAATTTATTTTTATCCACCGCATTAACCCAATATCCAATAGGCTTGTTCAAGAAACAACATTTAACTCTTTTCTAGAAGAATTCATTTCCCCCACTACCCCTGATGTCACAGCATAATGAAATTTTCTTCTAGAACTATCTTACTACACCCAATATCGTAGTCCATGACATTCAAATTATCCTAAATTGGCCAAAAATCTGAAACCCAACAAAAATTTCATTTTACGTCCTTGAAAAACTCATTCCCATCCTAGAATATGAATAATACTTAGGAATCCCTTATAGGCATATAATAGATATTTAATAAATAACTCACCAAAAGATGCATCCATAATTATGTGAACATCAACAAGTGAGATCACAATGGTCATCTAGTCCACCTAAAAATCTGAAGCCCAAAATGGATTCTATAAAAAGTGAAACCATGGAGAAGTCTAATTGTTAGAAACCCATATATATCCTCCCTAATAAAAATATCCCATCCTTTAGTACTATATCACCAATAATCATATTCAAATTTTTTTATTAGAAAAATGTCAACATCAAAATATCACCCAACATCACTTGACCTAACACAACATTAACCCATCACAAATCATATAGTAACCCTAATCCCAAATCACATTATTTAAACCTAAAAAGATCTAACCTTTATCAAATTATTGTAATACCATGTTCTAATTAATTATCTACTCAGATACTAAAAGATATCACCTTTTGTGATTCATCATAAATTACTTTGAGAAATATTTACTTTGAAACAACAATATAATTCAACTAAAAAGCTAACGGATATCATATTTTTCTTGCATCAAATGACCCATCTCAATAAATAATTATTAATCCAAAATGAAAAACAATCTTTTTTTTAATGATCACCATATAAAAAAATAAACCTAAAAGTCTTGTAAACTCCAAATGGATTCCAAACTCACAATAAATGAGGATAACTCTCAATATTGAATCATGTTATTTATTATTATGATTACATAGTAAAATATAAGAAATCCACACCAAGTAAGGTAACATACATGATGTTAAAATTTATTACCAAACATTTAACCCTAATGGACCATCCATGTTGTTCACCATAGAGTAATAAGTGTGAAATTATTAATGTATATGGCGTGAATACTTTGTACATGATATGTACCCTACAATGGGTGCCTACCTATTTATCTCATCCCAATAAGGCATGAGAAATGCATGACTACAAAATGTGGCAACCACCTGCATGAAATATACCCAACATAGTGTGTAATCATGGTTACATATGCATAGTTTCCAACATTGTGACAGCACAACAATGATAAAAGTCTACTGCCTTTGTAATTCACACATACTATAGTCGTGTGTCCTACATGGCCATGTTCATTAAAACAGAGTGTCTAGTTGTGCCTTATGTCACTCACTATGTCATACCCATTATAATTTCTTGATTAGACATTCAATGTAACATTTTCTTCAACACCCAGACTGAATGGAAAAAAGAAAACTATTTTTCAAGAATTATTCACTATATAAATGGGTTTTCAAAATGTAAATCCACTGAGATATCTCTGAATCATATTATTAGCCAATAGGGAGAATAAATTGAAAATGAATTAATCCTAAAAAACACATAAAATACATTGAATACATAAACAACAGTGTTGTTGGGATCATTTAAAAAATAATAAACATTCTTAACCTCTTGGTGTAAACCATATAGGCTTTTTCACTAAAACCATTCCATAAATACATTGATATACAATCTACCTCCATAAGAGATGCCCAAGTGGAAACTAATCTTCCATATACCTCTTCTACTCATATATCCTTATTAGTTGTGGGAAAAGGATACCAAGGGGTTAGAAAATTAGACAAAGGGTCAAAATAAAAAAAATAAAAAAATAAAAAATAATAATGTAAATATTAAAATAAAATAAAATATACTAAAAAGCATACATGGATTCCATGATAGGTTTATTATTCACAGAAGGAATCCCCTTGTTATAAAATCAACTACACATATATAATATAAATCTAATTATATGTTAAAAATATAACACCAACATAATAAGATTTGAAATTAATAATTATTAATTAACTATGTATTGTATATTCTATAGAATTCGAATGGGTCATATTTCCAAAAAAACATTTTCCAAGGGTAAAAACCCAATTGTTAGACCAAGATATTGGTAAAAAAATTATAATATAGGATTTAATTATAAAATTTATTTCCCCCTAAAACACTTCTCAGAATAAAAATTCATATTTTCGGATTTTCATAGAATTTAATGATAATGCTTGTAAACATATTTCAATCATATAGGATTCGTATTCCAAAAATTATTTGGTTTTCATCAAAAATCCATACTACCTCTTCATGATTTGAATAAAAACATACTATCATGACAATATGATAACAAATATTAAAACATCAACAACTCTCTCGGGTTGTATATGGCATTACCCCTCGACTGATCTGATTCAACCCACCACTTGACTATACCTATCACCCCCCACACTTCCCAAATTGAAAACCTCATGGACCTTTATTATTTTATCAATAAATTCAATAGATAGATCATTCAATAAATCATAGACATGATATATAACATGAAAATAAGAATAATTAATGCCCATTCTTGATCCACTAATAAAAAAATCCTCTATGATTGAAAATCATTTAAAATGAGTTCCATGACTACCAATGGTTTTTGGTGTGCATTGCATAACTAATAATTCATTAAATTTTTCCAACACGTGTTTAAATGTCACAGTAAAATGGGATATGTCCAATAATATCTAGGATAATCCACTTAAAACCATTAATCATGGTCCTCACATAGGTCAATTAAAAAAATCTGGATATTCCTTCACATGCCATTATAAAATTATGAAATCTACCTAATACCAATATGGAACACATGAACACTCTATTCTCAATCCTGAAACAAAAAACACAACATAAAACCATTCTTCCACCACACTACTTAAGGAATAACCGAAATGAATTTTTCAATGTGTCTAACCAATCCTACCATCTCAAGACAACCATGATATCTAAAGGACTCCTTGTTTTCCAATTCCCAATCACTATGAATTTTCATGAATAACCACAGACTAAAAATAGTATACCTTGATAATCCAACCAAGGAAGGACTTTTATGGCCATCCAAGCCATCAATTGTGGTTGTTACACATTCCACACTACATTACCCATCAGGATACATGTGTCAAGAACAATACCTCCCAAGAAAATATAACCTTTAACATTTGGGTAACAACCACATTAAGAAAACTCAAGCCCAATCTACACATATCTCATAAATTTATTTCCTCATCGATCCTCAAATAGAGAAATCAGATCCTTCACCAATCCATCAGGGTCTCCATGCATCCATCAATGAAGGGACTCCATCTTCATTATGTGTAAACATCTCACAATTAGATTGACATTTCTGCATATGTAAATAAAATATTTACCTGTTGTTTTTTGAGTAGAATCCACCATAGAGTTATATTTGGTACACTATATACATTTTTATTTCCATTAAACTGTTGAAGATTAATTTTCAGAGATTCTTTATGTAGAAAAGAACATGTCTTGCTAAAAATACATACATAAAATTTTACATGAACACTGGCCTTATTACCACATTAAAAGATAAAAAATAGATAAATCTTAAATCCCCAAACCCAGGTACATCACTCTTGGTTAAATTACTCAACCATAAAAACATAAACAAAAACAACAATCACCATCCTAGAAAACATTTAAGTCATATAGGCATTAGAGTTATTGAGACACCACTGCAATATATATAAATTGTTCTAAAAAACCATTGACCACATATTTACCAATTCCCCTTATTAAAAACTAACCACATCTCATATCATTTTATAGTGAATCAGCACTTTTACACGTAATATATCACATATTTTGGCCCTCACATGGGCCTTATGTATTCCTCCCCTTTTTCTATATGATACTGTCTATAGGATAGTGTCCAAAAAAATTACTGGGGTGATTTTTAAATTTCATCAGATAAAACTAAAACAAAAAACAAAAAATCAACAATGATGATAACTTTTGATTTTTTATAATTATTAAACATAATGATAATATATTATAATGAATGATATGTGACATTTATTCTTATAGAGATAAACATTTAATATAATTCTACATATATTTTCCCTCATGGTTTCAATTTTATACCAAATATGAAAACTAAAACAAAATATATCAGGCTATATTATGAACTCTATGTTGAATTACATTTATAGTCAATTAAAATAAAGGGAAACACCAAAATGATCTTAAGTCTCTAGCTGATCATATCCAGAGGATCAAGAAATATCGGCCCTCTATCATGTGTTAGTTCTCCAACATGTTCTTCAACCTGAATATACATATACATTATTAACGCACAAAGTGGATCATGTATTGTAGAAATGAAATTACTCAGATTAGGTTGTCCCCAGTAGTGAATATATAATATACTATCATAACATGTTTATTAACATGGGACATTCTTAGCCTATTAGAAATATATTAAATGATTGTGTAAAATTCATTACAAATTTTAAATAAAAGGGGCCTAAAACCTAGAGAAAAAATATACATGTTTGTGTTCTATCTAGAAACTAGATGTTAATCTACAAAACTTTTCCCTACAACAAATCATTTATAACATGTGAGTCACAACACCATAAGACATCAAGAATGTCTGCCTAATCTAGAAATGAAATCCTAGATGTTTAAATGGAAAGTAATGAATGAAATAACCAAGGGAGTAACCATAGGAAAACCCATGATAAAACTTATATACCATTATATTAGACTTTAATTAAAGGATATAAATATTTAACAAAACATTACATAAGTTGTAACACCATGAGATTTTATGAAAAATATTTATTTTATGTATTATTTTATATGAAACACCAAAGGAATCTTTCACTGCACACAATACTGACTTGGCTTCCATTACACGCAATCACGACCTTCCTCGATACCGTGTGTAGTACGCAATATCGGGTTTCCCTAAACAATGATATATTATTATTGACTAGACATTATGAATATTATTAACTAAATTTTGAGTATTATAACATTATTATTCATCTTACACATTTTCTAGAACATGGTAAGTGAACAATATAAATTTTTTAGGTAAAATAAGTATTTTTCAAAAAATATTGTTTTGCAGCCTTTTGATGGCGCACCCACATTAAATCTATTTTTTTGACATATTTATAAGTTCAATTTGACAAAATAAAATTATTATTTTGAATCAGGATATAAAAATTTACTTTGGATAAATTTTTGATATTTTTCTGATAACTTTCATATTTTGATGAATAGTAAAAATACGCTAATTTTTTATTAAAAACAACTTTTTTTCATTTAGATAATTTATATGGTTAAATTTTAATATTGAATGGTTTTAAAGTATAAATAAAATATATTTAAACCATTTAATATAATATATGTCATTAGCATTAATTTTACATTTAATTCATAGGTAAATACATTTCAATTTTTAGCAATGTTTTAATTTCTAAAACTCGTTTTCTTAACAATAGGATTAATTTTAAATCAATTAATGCAACTTATGTGTTTTGAATTTTGAAAAATTAATTCCATATTTACAATCAGTGGGTCCAAATTATGTTAATAGGCTACTTTTTATTTTTGGGAATTATGAATAGTAACTACGGTAAATTTTATTTACCACAATTGAAGGTAAATCGGGTAATTAACGGTAAATATAAGATTATAAAATCACCCTAACACCTGAAAAAATCCTATTGTATGACTAAAAGTCGACCCATATCACCTAAGGGTCAGATTTTATTCATTTAATGGACTTTTTTCCATGAATATAATTTAATTATTATTAAGAGCAAAGAAAGTGACAACATGTAACTTTCTTAAATCTTATAAGTATAATAATTTTAATTTAGTGATAAACTTAATGAAACATCGAAAATAAATAATCACAGAAATTTAATAAAATTATCTACATCATATAAATTTATTTAGAATTTTTTGAGATTAAATAATTACCATTAATTATGACACAATAGTGATGTTGAAATTATTTTATTGATTGAAATATCAAGAAAATGATCTTAAAAATATTAAAATAAATATTATATGAACTATTTAATATGCTACACTAATTTTCTAGAAACATATGAAATTATTTGAATCTATTAAAGATTTTAGTTCAAACATATATTCTCTATATATTTTATTTAAATTCAAATAAATGAATAGTGTCAAAATTGACACTATTGTTATTTTATAAAAATAACATATTATAAATTTTTTTAAAAATCACAAAAATATATAAAAATTAGAAATTAAAATTTATATGGTCTAAAATATCGTAAAGTGTCAAATTATGGAAAATTCACAACACATATGTAATTATTTATAATAATCTAAAATTTAGAATATTATTACCACAAATAAAATTAAATTGATAAATAATGATAAATCAGGTTGATAATGTTTAAATTAAATTCCTAAAATGTATAAATTTTATTGGTTGATGATATTACAACCCTATATAATCTAATATTCGGATATGAGTCATTTTTGAAGTTTTTAAGTGGGGTTGGGATTTAATATAAATAATATTTCTTATATTTCCAAAGGTACCCCTCTCATCCCTTATAAAAGGGAACCTCCTCCCTCTACTCCTCACACCAATTTGAGCCTTCAAGCTCGTCCAACCTCTGCCCATTTCACTTCCCCACTTCTTTAGATTCATCCTAGAGGTCATGTTCTTCTTCAAAGACCAATTTTAGTTCCCTAAGAGGAGGTCTCAAAGAGGCGCTTCAAAGAAGAGGTAATGTCCATTACCGATTCTTTCAACTTTATTTATTCTTCTACTTCTTCTTCTTTAGTTGTTTCATTATGAAGTAATAACATCAGTATCAATAATATACTTATATGTTATTATAAGTATGAAATAGACCTATTTCACCATCTATCCATCCTACGGAAAACGAAATCTCCGCGCGTGCGTACATTCAGAATACCATCTCCACGCCGTGGTGTAATCTATTTTCCACCACCACCTTACTTGGATGGGTATAATGGTGTAAATAATGACTATATATGATTATTTTAAAGTTATATTGATTCTGAAATAGTATACATACACTTAAATACAATTCCACAATCATGGGAATAATATCATTGCTCGTGCGTACGTACGGAATACCGTCTCCACGATGTGATGCGACTCGTTTTACATGATCTTCAGTTCATAATGATTATATAAATGAATTGAATTAATAAATATGATATATATTACACTAATAAAATTCTGTAAATGAGGTTTCTATAACCTAAAAATAGGAATACGAATTTATTCGATAAAACACACATACCAACATAAAGCAATAAACACCTGAATAACAAGTAGCAATGAAATATTACTAATAAGAAGATAAGAATATGACCATATATGATAACATAAAAATATTTATGATTCTTTAATAATCCAATGACATTATTTAAATCATTATACAGGAGGTTCGGACACTTACGAAGCAAATCGGACCTAAGGTAAGGGAAAATCTCAGAATCTCATTTTTATCCGAGATTATTTATACTTCAGAATTTACTGGGGAATATTTATCATCCACATCCATTTTTCATCAATATGTAATATTAATTCCATCCACCTACAATTTTCTAAATCCAATTTTACCCTTCGGTTAGTTTTTAGTAAAAGATATGAAAGCAATCTTTTGTCGTTATTCGTACGAGGTACTTTTTGACTTTTCTGGCCAAAGTATAGGAAGAATGTTTTTTTAACTTATACGGCATGAATGGATTTTTAGAAAATTATTTCCATGAATCATCCTTTAAAAATTTTCAAGTTTATTTTTAATCAACTTCTTTTAGTTTAAAATTTTATGACATGTTAAGAAAGGAAAAATGTTTTTGAAGTAAAAAAGGATGTTTTCATCAAGAATGGAGTTCAAGTGTTTTATCAAAATTATTTTCCATCTAAGATAATATAGGGTTCTGTTTCTATCCCTATTTTTACATTGATTTTATTATGTTATGATGGAATTATGAAGTCCTTTTATCTTAGATGCTTTATGTTATCATGTAATCATGTTTAAGAATCCCATTTTTATTACATGTGTTATGATATGATGTATGATTTATGATCTTGTGGCACACATAAGAATGGTATCATTATGATATGGGTGAGACCTATATCTCCCTCTAATGCATTGGGTAAAGATTTATATCTCATGAGATAGACATGGATGGAACGGTAGGTTAAACTGGTTCAGTGAAACATGACTGAAATGAGGAGTGAACTCAGTTCAAAAATGGAATTTGTCCGCTAAGAAAGACTTGGAAATGAGTCTTGACAACTAAGAAATGATTTTCTATGATTATGTGTGTATTCCAAAAAGATTCATGTTTTATGTTGTGATTATTGGGATTATATTTCACTTCTATGATTTATCCCATGTTATGATATCTTTTGCAGGATAAGATTTTCAAAATGTTATGAGAAATATGATATGTTGATATTTCTTTTGTTTACCCTTACTGAGAATTTGAGCTCACCCTTTTGTATGTTTTCTTTTCCCCAGGTCAGGAATAAGGATATTAAGTATGATATGCTAAAAGGGACTCTAGATTTTATGAAACAAATGGGATACAATGTAGATGATTTATGAACCAGTTGTTTATGTTTCCCAGTTTCTAAAGACACTATACCTATACATTTCTTTCATGGTTTTGTTATATGTTGTTTTAAGTATACATCAATTTTGAATTAATAACCATGTATGTAAACTATGGGTCGTTATAGTTGGTATCAGAGAAAAGGTATAGGCATCCTTTGGAAACTAGGATGTGAAATCCTTATTAAGAAACCTTAGGATATGTCTAAGCATAGAACACAATCTTAGGGTTTTAAAAATGGCCATGAACAACCTATGATAAGACCTTAAGTGTGAAATTTTATTCTTGATTATGTGGTTTTCCTATTATAATTAGTTTTTCTCACACTATTATTCTTGGTTTTAGTCAATGGCTAGAACCCGAAGGAATCGTGTTAATGCTGAATGCGATGGGCAATGAAATGATTGTCCCCCTGAGCAACCAAACGTTATGGGAGCTAGAATGAAAAATATTGTAGCCATGCTCACACAACTTTCTCAAGCTCTGAATCATGTAGGACTTACAAACAAGCAAAGGAAGTAGCAACATTCTGTTGAATCCTTCATGAGGCAGCATCCACCTTCATTCAGTGGGTCTTCTGATCTATTAAAGGCTGAACAATGGATCAGTACCACTGAAAAGATATTTTCAGTTCTTCAATGTTCTGAACATGATAAAGTCATCTTATAATTGTATCATTTGGAAGGTGATGCTGATCAATGGTGGAATATTATTAATAATATGAGGCAAAGTGATGAAATTGAGTCCATGGAATGGGATGAGTTCATGAACTTATTTTTCAATAAGTATTTCCCTCGTATTATTCGAACAAAGATGGAGATGGTGTTTCTTGAACTGAAGAAAAAGTATGATGAATCTGTTGGTACCTACAAAGAAAATTTCACAAGACTTTCAACGTATGCTTCTAGAATTATTATCCAACCTGAGAGTAAGATCGATCGATTCTTTAGTGGCATAAAACCAGGCCTTCAAAGGGTGTTATCCATAAGGGACATCAATAGCTACGAGGAAATTGTTCGATGTGATCTCAAGTTTGATATGGAGATCGGTGTAACCCATCAGTCACATGGGTTTGATAAGAAGAGGAAAATGGAATTCAAAGCAAAATCTAAAGACCACACTGAAAAGAAGATGAGTTTTCCCTTATGCTCAATGTGTGGAAAGAAACATGGTGGAAATTGTCTTAAGGGGACAAGAAAATGGTATAAGTGTGGAAAAGAAGGTCATCGGGAAATTTAATGTCGAAATAATTGGAAGAAGATGTCTAATGATGCAAACAAAGGAAGGGATACACAGAATGAACCAACTACACATCAATGTTTCAAGTGCAAGGAGATGGGGCATTATGCCAATCAATGCCCAAATCCAAGGGTTGATGATGATGATCGACGTCAACAAACTCTTAAGGCCAAAGACAAAGGAATGTCACATTCAATTACTATCGGCGATGTGGAGTACGACAACGAAGTGGTGAGAGGTACACTTACCATCCACTCTAAAGTAGAAAATGTTTTATTTTATTCTGGATCCACCCACTCTTTTATTTCTGAAGAATTTTCTAAGGGTATCTCCGTATTACCTCAATAATTAGATGTTGAGTTAGCTATGACAACCCCTAATAATAAGGCCCCAGCCTTAAACCTTACTTAATAATGAATTAAATTTGTAATTCACATTGAGGATCTTTTCAGGTTTACAGTTTTAGAGAATTAGATCATAAATCATGAATTACAGTCCACATTTAAACAAAGTGGGTACATAAAATATAGTATTAGTTTTTTCCCATCAATGGAAACATATTTAAAATAAAACATGGATTCTTTCTTAACACTTCATTGACACTATAATCATATCATGCACCTTTCCCTTAAGCTGTGAAAAACATTTCAAAAACTTGTGATGAGCATAAAAAGCTCAGTAAGGGATATAAACGTATGAAAAGAAAACATTATTCCATGTATGAAATCAAACATTACTCATAAAACATAATAATTTTAACATACCTCATCAAATCATGAATAAATCATAGAAACCGTAATGCATAAAGGTAACTTGAGGCATTCATAACATTCTTACATAGGTAGTAACCCTCTTGGTTAAGTTTGGAATGCCCATCACAGTATATTCTCTAAATCTCTTCGGAGAAACCTTAACATTTAACTCATTCGTGTTACCCAATGCATTGGAGAGCTATATCGGGCTCACCCGCCCTTAGTTTATCACGGAACCACCTGTCTTCATAAACAATGACCAAGAACCATAACATAATCACATCACATAACATAAGCATAAATGAAAAGATAACATTCCCACAATGCAATAACAATATAACCTTTTAAGATATTGAACTAATGAATCCATTCTAAAAACCATTTTCAAAACCATTTAAAACATTTAATAAAGATATTTTTGAATCAAAGTGTCCCATACCACTTTGATGCTTTTAACATTTTGAGCCATTAATATACATATAAATAAACCCTTAAAACCATTTTGAAAACATGGATATTAATGAGAAATATTTATAATAATAAATCATTAAAACATTTAAAATGATATTTTAGTTAAAGGGATTTTAACAAAATGAGAGACAGTTGAATACAATAATTGAGGAATAACATCAGAACTTTATAATATCATGAGAATAAATGGATTAATGATATAATATTCCAAAGGGAAGTATATACACCATATAAGAGTGACTTGGTGCATAACAACAATGAAGTCCCAATGTAAAATGAGATGAAATCCCCTATCAAGAAAGTATCCTAAAATTAAGGATAAATCAGTCTCAAAATTATGTGTGACAAATATAAATACACCCAATATAAGTGGATATTAAGTGTAAAAAAATCAAATTTCATTCACACATATTAAAAGGATGACATATTCAATAACTACATGTTGAACCCAAAGAAATCGAAATTGGGTTAAAAAGTTCCCTTGGTAAAATTCGACAGCCTAACAGTGTCACTTTAAAATTCATAAAATTAGTTGATGAGAGAGAAAATGGTCTCTCATCACTTGGAAATAAAATTTACAACAATAAGGATATATAATAACATATCTCAACATTACAATATGTAAATTAAAAGACCCAACAAAAGAAGTCCTTTAAAAAGAGGAGGGTGAAAAGTTCCCTTACCAACTTGGGTATCTTTCGAAATATACACCCCATGAAAGAAGAACAATACAAAATTAATGTAAATAATAATAAAAGAAATTATATTACACAATTATTAGAATAATGGTAAGTGCATATACCACTCAAAGGAAATGGTGGATGTATCATAAATCTCACAGGAATAAAAGTGAGATGAAAAATCCCGTACGAAAACTCGGCAGCCTAACAGCGCCACTTAAAACTTCCAAAAATGGATTGATGAGATCAAATAGGTTCCCTAACCATATTAACATAAAATTTAAATCATGAGAAATATAAAAGAACATCCCCCAACATAACAATGAGGAGCTTAAAATAAGTGACATGAAGCAGAGTACTTAAAAATAAAGAGAGAGGTTGGATCTCTTACGAAAATTCGGCAGCCTAACATTGCCAATAAAAACTTCCAAAATGGATTGATGACAGAAAATAGGGTCTATAATCATATGAAAATAAAAATTACAGTAATATTAATATAAAATAACATCCATATCATAAGAAATATGAGCTTAAAAGGAATGACATAAAAGAGTGCACTTTAAAAGAAAGAGATGGGTCAGATCCCTTACCTCGTGTCTGACATGACTCGATTGTTCTTTAATCTCGTGAAAAATAAAATTTGGTCAATTTATAATTTCTTAAGGACCTACTTTAAAGATTATTATTTTGTTCATATCACATATTATAATGTTATAATAATTGGTTAATAAAGTGAGTTCATATCAGACGTTTTTTTCGATGTTCAGTACATGAGTAAAAATTGAACTTGTTGGAAGGGAATTTTCCAGGTAGTTATAGGTACATCATATCCAGAATAGTATTTATGTTTAAAATATCATATATATCCAGTATATATTAATATTATACTATTACATAGAATTTGGAGATAAAAAATTAAAAGCACCGTTCATGGAGACGGTAGGCCGTACGTACGCATGAACACTACTTTCATTTTTTGTCATATTAATGGAATTAAAACAAAATGAGAGATATATATATTATAATTCCAGAATTATATCCATAATTTATATGTAATATTATATATATATATATATATATATATATCAATTATATATATGTACTTATAATAGTACATAACATTTGGTGATAAGAAATGAAATGTACCGTTCATGGAGACGGTAAGCCGTACGTACGCATGAACGCTAATTTTATTTTTGTTTGTATTGAATGGAATTAAATACAAATTATATAAAGGTATATTATAATTAAAGTAGTATATCATATGTAATATCATTAATTTCATCCTTTATACGTCCCACATATGGCATTAACGAATCAAATCACTTTGAGGGGGCGGTAGTCCACACTTCCTAAAATGAAGATATCGCGTTTAACCATAATGGAAACCATAAAGGTATGTCATAAATGAAAAATACAGAAGCTTAAGTAAACAATAATAATATTATATATCATATATAAATATAGTGACATCTTAATGGACACCTTTTAAGGTGTTAAAAGAATATTGAACAATCATCGTTTCGTGAGGCAGTAATGCGCCATCCACAGAAACAATATGTTCTTTAACCATTAGACGGAGGTGTGTGTAATTGTAGCTCTAATAATTCTTATAACAAAATCCTAGTATATTGATGATATTGGATTTGTTACAAAATAAATGAATAAAAAGAGTTTAGGGGGTTGGAGAATCAAAATAACACAAAAGAACACAAGTGAAGACATCACCTTAAAATCGGGTATCACTCTTTGATTTGAGATCAAAGGCTTCCTTGGAAAGGATTCTGCCCAAAGTGATCCTTCAATGATTAAGATAGGTATTTGGAGAGATTAAATGGTCAGGAGTTGGCAGAGCCAAAGGCTTGAGAGTTGTGTGTAATGTGGTAGAGGTGGGGGCCTTTTATAAGAGGAGAGGAGGGGCACTCTTGGAATGTTACAAAAGGTTACTTTATTTTCAAATGATTTTCGGATTTTAAAGGTCCCAAATTGATTTATTTCAAGGATAAGGTGGTAAGGGTTCGAAATATGCTCATCAAATAGTTTATTTACAAGTGTAAGGTATATATTTAACATTATATTTTCATTTTATTTAAATCCATTATTAATGAGGTAACCGCTGCATCATCATGATGACATAAATAATATAATTTATTTAATTTCTAAAAATTATAAAACAAATATCATGATGTAGTAAATTTTCTTAGATTTCTAATTAAAATTTATAGTCAAAAATATGACTTGTATAACCCCATTTAAAAATTGTTTTTGTAAAAAACAACTCATGCTTGTGACATTTTTATTTTAACTTTAAATAAAAAGTTATTTATGTCATTTTCCAACCAAGTGGCTCCATGGGGTCCCCAAGTTGGCCCATGGATTGTCTTGGTCGGCCATGACACAGCCAATTAGGGAAGGACATGTATCTAGGTCATTTCAATTTATTAAAAAATTATTTTTACCATAAATTACACTAATTACCTCTAATCGCGATTAAAAACTTAAAAGTTACAATTCACCAAAATATTATTTTAATCCCATTGAACCACATTTTACATCCTAATGACAACCATGTATGTTGGATTTTTGAAATTAAAATCACAGAAGTGGTGAAGTTTCATTTAAACGACAAATCAGTTTTTAAACTACCACTTAGTGGTTTCACTATTCATCAAAAATTGATGTTTTTCAGAAAAATACCAAAAATTCACCCTAAGATATATTTGATATTCCGAATTCAAAAATGATGTATATTTTAAAAAATTCAAAACATATAATTTACATTAATTAATTTAATAATTAATTCCCGTTGTCAGAGCAAATAGCGTGTTTTTAAGAAACAATATCTATTTAAAGATTGACACTAGTTTAATTCCAATTTCAAAGTGAAATTAATTTCAATGACCACTATTGGCTTAAATGGTAAAAATATATTCTAATTTCACTTTAAAAACAATTAAAAAGATAAAATAATCATATAAATAAATTATATTAAAAATAGGTTTTGAATTAAAATACAACATTTTTCACTATTCATTAAAAAATGAACTTTATCGGAAAAATACCAAAATTTACACAAAGTAAATTTTGATGTCCCGATTCTAAAGAAGAATTTTATTTTGTCAAATATAACACATAAAATTTTCAAAAAGTGGATTTAAAAGAGGTTCGTCGTCAAAAGGCGGTTAATCGACCTTTTAAAGAATATTAGAATGTTTACACTTAAAATTGGATTCATTTGCATTTTTAATCCTCTAACAATTATTGTAAAAAGTAAAAATATTTGACAAACATATATAATAATTTTTTAGATAGTTCTGTTCATTCTCACCATTACAATGGCTAGGCGTTAACTACCTTTTAAAATAACATTATTTTGTTATTAGAGTGCAATGTAAGATTCCCGAGAAACTCGTTGTTGTGGATTGGGTATGCCATCGAGCATAGCATCACCTTTAAAGTTATATTAATATTTTATTCAAAAATATAGATAAATGTGAAAATGTCATATTCTTTATTTACCTAGGGTGTTACATCCTTCCCCCCTTTTAGGAATTGTATCCTCGCAATTTTAAAATTGGGCTTGGAAACTTCATTGGAAATCCCACATCGGAACAAGAGTTAGTAAAGCTATCACTTTAAAATAAAGAAAGAGAAGTACAAAGGTCACCCGAGTTAACCCATACTAGGACTCCATGTAAGAAAACATGGACATGGAGGAAAAATCAAAGGGTCATGTTCTGAGGGAGAGTGATAGGAAACATGTTTAGGAGAAAGTTAACCACAAGAAAATCACAAACTTGTGGTGGGTTAAACGGTATTCTATTCCCCAGTAAGAAAAGTTAATAGACAAAATTTTTGTTTTAAGTTACTTTTCATTGATGAATTTATTTTTGAGCTTAACTAAATCATAATGAAAAAAACTTACTTGTCACGTAGACTTTCAACTTTTACTAGATTCCTTAATCAAACAAATATTTTCTCCAAAAGACGATAGTTTAGGAAGACTTGTTCGCATTTAGAGTACTATAATAAACTTCATGAGAATCAACTAATCCAAAAAAGAGAACTATATACTTCCCATGTCTTTAGACAAAATCCAAAACCAAAATTTTTAGTATGAGATGAGATAATCCACAAAAGTATAATCCTTTATAAAAATAAAATCTATTCTTAATCTCTAAAATTTGTCCAAAAAAACCCAAAGTTCAACGAAGACCATTCGATAAATAATTTTCCATAAAATTATTCAAAGTATATCAAACTAAGATTGAAACCCAAATATTTGATGGATTTAATCACATAGTATTCCAAGGTACAAATTAACTTTTATCTCCAAATAACATCATTTGCTCTTAAATTCTCACATTGAAAAGTAATTAACCTAATCACATATCCTCGATGATAGGTTAATCATTTCCAAATAAAACTCAAAATAAAATTACTCTTGATTCCTAAAATCATCTAACTAAAAAATAATTAGTCAAACTAACCAAGGACTTCACGTAGTCCAGTGGTAGGCGATAAATACCAGTCACACTTTGGTTGTGGGTTCTATTCCCGCAGCTTTGTCCGACGCAATGGGTTGTCACACGGTCTGCGTGTTGTCCTTTTTCCAAAACTATATAATTCTTAAAACATTCCCCAAAACGAGATAAAACCTTCAAAAATAATCATAACATATTTTAACCTCATGTTTATCTCATGCCTTTCATTTTCCATCATAACATATAATAACCCATAATTACCTCAAATGTAAGGATCATATAAACCCTAATGGTTACCTTTATAATTATTACCTGAACTTTCACATCGAATGTTCATCTCGTACATGATGCATTACAGAACATACCAAGGTACAAGTGGTTGATCATGACTCCTTGATAGTTTTTTTAGAACAACCACAAGTTTCCTCATTAAATCCCCCATTTCATCTAGTCTTTTAATCAGATAACCACCACAGTTTCCTTCAAACCTATTGTCACTTTGGTGCCTGCTAGATCCATCCATTCACTAAAAACAAAAATGTCAGTGTGAGTATATCAACAAAACCATAATGTACTAATGAGGAAGATAAACACTAAGATATACTTACTCATTCACTTTATCTAAAACTAGGACTCTTTCTGAAATCCTAACCATTATGGTAATGTCACTTTTGCCTCAAGAATACCCTAACCTTTGATGTTATCTAAACCGACATCTGATACCAACTATAAGGCCCCAGACTTAAACCTTACTTAATATTGAATTAAATGAATAATTCACATTGAGGATCTTTTCAGGTTTATAATTTAGATAATTTGATCATAAATCATGAATTACATTCCACATTTAAACAAAGTGGTTACATAAAAGATAGTATTCGTTTTTTCCCATCAACGGAAACATATTTAAAATAAAACACGGATTCTTTATTGACAGTTCCTTGACACTATCATCATATCATGAACCTTTCCATTGACCTATGAAAAACATTTCAAAAACATGGGATGAGCATAAAAATATTAGTAAGTGATATAAAAGTATGAAAATAAAACATTAGTCCATGTATGAAATCATACTTTACTCATAAAACATAAGCATTTTAACATACCTCATCAAATCATGAATAAATCATAGAAATCATAATGCATAAAGGTAACTTGAGGAATTCATAACATTCTTACATAGAGAGTAACCCTCTTTGTTAAGTTTGGAATGCCCATCACAGTATATTCCCTAAACCTCTTCAGAGAAACCTTAATGTTTAACTCCTTCGCGTTAACCAATGCATTGGAGAGCTATATCAGGCTCACTCGCCCTTAGTTTATCACGGAACCACTCGTCTTCATAAACAATGCCCAAGAACCATAACATAATCACATCACATAACTTAAGAAAAAAGGAAATACAACATTCCCACATTGAAATAACAATATAACCTTTTAATATATTGAAATAATGAATCCATTCTAAAAACCATTTTCAAAACCATTTAAAACATTAAATAAAGAGATTTTTGAATCAAAGTGTCACATACCACTTTGATTATTTTAACATTTTAAACCATTAATATCCATACAAATAAATCCTTAAAACCATTTTGAAAAAATGGATATTAATGAGAAATATTTATAAGAATAAATCATTAAAACATTTAAAACTATATTTTAGTTAAAGGGATTTTAACAAAATGAGATACACTTGAATACAATAATTGAGGAATAACATTTAATCAGAACTTTATAATATCATGAGAATAAATGGATTCATGATATAATATTCCAAAGGGAAGTATATACACCATATAAGAGTGAATTGGTGTATAACAACAATGAAGTCTCAATGTAAAATGAGATGAAATCCCTTATCAAGAAGGTATCCTTAAATTAAGGATAAATCAGTCTCAAAATTATGTGTGGCAAATATAAATACACCCAATATAAGTGGATATTAAGTGTAAAACAATCAAAGGCCGTTCACACATATTCAAAGGATTAAATATTCAATAACTACATGTTGAACCCAAAGAAATCGAAATTGGGTTAAAAAGTTCCCTTGGTAAAATTCGACAGCCTAACGGTGTCACTTTAAAATTCCTAAAATTAGTTGATGAGAGAGAAAATGGTATCTCTTCACTTGGAAATAAAATTTACAACAATAAGGATATATAAGAACATATCTCAACATTACAATATGTAAATTAAAAGACCCAACAGAAGAAGTCTTTTAAAAAGAGGAGGGTTAAATATTCCTTTACCGACTTGGGTATCTTTCGAAATATACACCCCATGAAAGAAGAACAATACAACATTGATGTAAATACTCATAAAAGAAATTATATTACACCAAGAGTAGAATAATGGGCAGTGAATATACCACTCCAATGAAATGGTGGCAAATGTAGCATAAATCTCACGGGAATAAAAGTTAGATGAAAAATCCCTTACGAAAACTCAGCAGCCTAACGGCGCCACTTAAAACTTCCAAAAATGGATTGATGAGATCAAATAGGGTCTATCACCATATTAAAATAAAATTTACAGCAAGAGGAATATAAAATAACACCCCCCAACATAACAAAGAGGATCTTAAAAGAAGTGACATAAAGGAGAGTACTTAAAAAGAAAGAGAGAGGTTGGATCTCTTCCGAAAATTCAACAGCCTAACGGCTCCAATGAAAACTTCTCAAATGGATTGATGAGAGAAAATAGGGTATCTCATCATATTAACATAAAAATTACAGTAATATTAATATGAAGTAACATCTCAATCATAAGAAAGATGAGCTTAAAAGGAATGACATTAAATAGTGTACTTTAAAAGAAAGAGAGGGGTCGGATCCCTTACCTCGTGTCCGACAAGACTCGATCATGCTTTAATCTCTTGAATAATAAAATTTGTTCAATTTATAATTTCTTAAGTACCTCCTTTAAATATTATTATTCAGTTCATATCACATATTATAATTTTATAATAATTGGTTAATAAAGTGAGTTCATATCAGACGTTTTTGTCGATGTTCGGTACATGAGTAAAAATTGAACTTGTTGGAAGAGAATTTTCCATGTAGTTATAGGTACATCATATCCAGAATAGTATTTATGTTTAAAATATCATATATATATATATATATATATCCAGTATATATTCATTTTATACTATTCCATAGAATTTGGAGATAAAAAAATTAAAAGCACCGTTTATGGAGACGGTAGGCCGTATGTACGCATGAACGCTACTTTCATTTTTTTGTCATATTAATGGAATTAAAACAAAATGAGAGATATATATATTATAATTCCAGAATTATATCCATCATTTATATTTAACATATTACATATATATCCATTATATATATGTACTTATAATAGTACATAACATTTGGAGATAAGAAATGAAATGTACAGTTCATGGAGACGGTAAGTCGTACGTACACATGAACGCTACTTTCATTTCTTTTTTTGTATTCAATGAAATTAAATAATAATTATATAAAGGTATATTATAATTCCAGTAGGATATCATATGTAATATCATTAATTCCATCCTTTATATGTCCCACATGTGGCATTAACAAATCAAATCACTTTGAGGGGGCGGTAGTACGCACTTCCTAAAATGAAGATATCACGTTTAACCATAATGGAAACCATAAAGGTATGCCATAAATGAAAAATACATAAGCTTAAGTAAAACATATAAATATTATATATCATTTATAAATATAGTGACATCTTAATGGACACCTTTGAAGGTGTTAAAATAATATTGAACAATCATCATTTCGTGAGGCAGTAATTCGTCATCCACAGAAACAGTATGTTCTTTAACCATTAGACGGAGGTGTGTGTAAGTGTAGCTCGAATACTTATTATAAAACAATACTAGTATATTTAATATACTGGATTTGTCACAAAATAAATTAATAAAAGAGTTTAGTGGGTTGGAGAAGAAAAATAAAACAAAAGAACACAAGTGAAGACATTACCTTAAAATCAGTTATCTCTCTTTGATTTGAGCTCAAAGGCTTCCTTCGAAAGGATTATTCCCAATGTGAGGATTCAATGATTAATATAGGTATTTGGAGAGATGAAATGGGCAGGGTTTGTCCGAGCCAATGTCTTTATAGGTGTGTGTAAGGTGGTAGAGTTGGGGGCCTTTTATAAGAGGAGAGGAGGGCCACTCTTGGAATGTTACAAAAGGTTACTTTATTTTCAAATTATTTTCGGATTTTAAATGTCCCACATTTATGTATTTCTAGGATAAGATGGTAAGGGTTCTAAATATACTCATCCAATAGGTTTTTGACAAGTTTATGTTATAGTTTTAACATTATATTTTCATTTTATTTAAATCCTTTATTAATGTGGTAACCGCTGCATCATCATGATGTCATAAATAATTTAATTTATATAATGTCTAAAAATTATATAAAAAATATCATGATGTAGGAAATTTTCTTATATTTCTAATTAATATTTATAGTCAAAAATATGACTTTTATAACCCCATTTAAAAATTTTTTTAGTAAAAACAACTCATGCTTGTGACATTTTTATTTTAACTTTAAATAAAAAGTTATTTATGTCATTTTCCAACCAAAGTGGCTCCATGGGGTCCCCATGTTGACCCATGGATTTTATGGGTCTTCCATGACACATCCAATGAGGGTAGGAAATGTTTATAGGTCATTTCATATTATTAAAACATTATTTTTACCTTAAATTACACTAATTACCTCTATTCGCGATTAAAAACTTAAAAGTTACTATTCAACAAAAAATTATTTTAATCCCATTGAACCAAATTTTACATCATAATGACAACCATGTATGTCATATTTTTTAAATTCAAATCATAGAAGTGGTGAAGTTTCATTTAAACGAAAAATCAGTTTTTAAACTACCACATAGTGGTTTCACTATTCATCAAAAATTGATGTTTTTCAGAAAAGTACCAAAAATTCATTCTAAGCTATATTTGATATTCCAAATTCAAAAATTATGTATATTTTACAAAATTCAAAACATATAATTTATATTAATTAATTTAATAATTAATTCCCGCTGAAAGAGCAAATAGCGTGTTTTTAAGAAACAATATCTATTAAAAGATTGGCACTAGTTTAAGTCCAATTTCAAAGTGAAATTAATTCCAATGACCACTATTGGATTAAATGGTAAAAATATATTCTAATTTAAATTTAAAAACAATTTAAAAGATAATATAATCGTATAAATAAATTATATTAAAAAGAGGTTTTCAATTAAAATACAACATTTTTCACTATTCATTAAAAAATGAACTTTATCGGAAAAATACCAAAAATTTACACAATGTAAATTTTGATGTCACGATTCTAAAGAAGAATTTTATTTTGTCAAATATAACACATAAAATTGTCAAAAAGTGGATTTAAAAGAGGTTCTTCATCAAAAGGCGGTTAATCGACCTTTTAAATAATATTAGAATGTTTATGCTTAAAATTGGATTCATTCGCATTTTTAATCCTCTAAAATTTATTGTAAAAAGTCAAAATATTGGAAAAACATATATAATCATTTTGTAGTTAGTTCTGTTCATTATCGCAATTACAATGGCTAGGCGTTAACTACCATTTAAAATAATATTATTTTGTTATTAGAGTGCAACGTAAGATTCCCGAGAAACTCATTGTTGTGTATTGGGTACGCCATCGAGCATAGCGTCCCCTTTAAAGTTATATTAATATTTTATTCACAAATATGGATAAATGTGAAAATTTCATATTCTTTATTTACCTGAGGTGTTACACTAATGACACAACAGTTGCATCAAAAGTTTACAATTCTTCTCCGATTGAAGTTTGTGGGAAAGTGCTTCCTTCAAATCTTGTGATCCTTCCTATAGTGGAATTTGACATGATTCTTGGAATGGATTTTCTTTATTTATATGGAGTTCATATCAATTTCCAATGAAGGGGAGTCACATTTCATATTCCAGATCAATCTATGATCGTCTATCGATGCAAGGATGAACATAACCTTCCAGTGGAAATTTCTTCCATCATATGGGTCTTGATTCCACTAAATGAAGGTTATTTATATAATATGGTTGGATAGAAACTCATGATAAATAATATTCCCATTGTAAGAGAATTTGATGATGTCTTTTCGGAGGAATTTCCAGGTCTTCCACCAAATCCTGAAGTTGAGTTTTCAATAGAACTTGTACCGGGTGCTTTGACTATTTTGAAGACACCTTACCAATTGAGTTGCAGGAATTGAAGAAGAAACTCCAAGAGAATCTTGATAAAGGATTCATATGACCTAGTGTGTCACCTTGGGGAGCACCTGTTCTGTTTGTTAAGAAGAAATATGGGTCAATGAGACTCTGCATTGATTATCGAGAACTTAACAAGATCACTATCAAGAACAAATATCCTTTCCCATGCATTGATGATCTATTTGACCAACTACGCGGAGATCAATAAATTTCCAAGATTGATCTTCTTTCAGGGTTTCATCAATTAAGGGTCAAAAGGGAGGATATACCAAAGAGGGCTTTCCGTACAAGGTATGGACACTATGAATTTATAGTGATGCCATTTGGTCTTACTAATGCCCCTGTTATCTTCATGGATCTGATGAATAGAGTATTTAGAGACTATCTTGATCAGTTTTTGGTAGTCCTTATAGATGATATTATTGTCTATTCAAAGAGAAAGTAAGAACATGAAGATCACTTGAGAATTGTATTAAAGATCCTGATAAAGGAGAATCTTTATGCCAAATTTACCAAGTGTGAATTTTGGCTTCAAAAAGTTGCATTCTTGGGTCACATAATCTCAAAAGAGGGGATATCTGTGGATCCAGCAAAAACAGAGGTCATCGAAAGATGGTCAAGACCAATAATAGTTACTAAGATCCGATGTTTTCTTGGTTTGGATGGATATTACCGACGTTTTTTGAATGATTTTTCAAGGTTATCTAATCCAATCACCAAGTTGACTCGGAAAGGAGTTAAGTTTGTTTGGATGGAGGAATGTGAAGAGAATTTCAAAGAGCTAAAAAGAAGGTTAGCCAGTGCACCTGTGCTCACACTACCTTGTAGTGGAGAAAGGTTTGTGATCTATAGTGATGCATCCAAGAAGGGACTGGGGTGTGTTCTCATGAAAAATGATATGGTGATAGCTTATGTCTCACGACAGTTTAAAATCCATGAGCAAAATTACCCAACTCATGATTTGGAGTTAGCTACGGTAATCATTGCATTAAATATTTGGAGGTATTATCTTTATGGTGAAAGGTGTGATATTTATACTGATCATAAAATTTTAATGTATATTTTCACACAAAAGGATCTGAATATGCGTCAATGAAGATGGTTGGAGCTGATTAAGGATTACGACTGCTCAATTCATTACCACCCTGGGAAAGCAAACAATGTAGCAGACACATTAAGTTGACAAGACCATGCTAGCTTATCCATGATGAGGATCACAAAAGATCCAATATTTATGGATTTACAAAGGATGGATCTTGGAATTATAATGGAAAAGGAAAAATCATATCTTTCTGAAATGAATGTTCAACCATATATACACATGAAGATTAAATAGGCACAGAAAGAAGATGTACAGTTACAAAAGAAGGTGAGAAATGTTCCTGAATTCAACCTTGATTGTGATGGGATAATAAGGTTTAGGAATCGGGTCTGTGTTCCTCCCATACAATAATTAAACGAGCTGTTGGATGAGGCTCATATTTCTTCATTTTCTATTCATCCTGGAAGTACAAAGATGTATAGGGACCTGAAAGAGTACTTCTGGTCGGATGGCATGAAAAGTGATGTTGCAGAATATGTCTCTCGATGCTTGGTTTGTCAGCAAGATATATATGAGAGAAAAAAGTCTAAGGGGGTGTTACAACCATTACCCATACCAGAATGGAAATGGGAAAACATCACTATGGACTTTGTTACTGGACTTCATAAAACATCCAAAGGCAATAATGATTTTTGGGTTATCGTTGATCTTCTTACGAAGTCGGCACACTTCATTGCTATTAGAGAAGATTTTTCTCTTGATCAGATTGCCATTATATATATAAGGGAAGTGGTATGATTTCATGGAGTACCACTATCCATTATATCTGATCGGGATCCAAGGTTTACCTCGAAATTATGGCAAAGTCTTCAGCGTTCTCTAAATATAGAGTTGAGTTTAAGCACTGCTTACCATCCTCAGACAGATGGTCAGTCTGAGAGGACAACTCAAACTCTAGAAGACATGTTTAGAGCTTGCTCTATGGATTTCAAAGGTTGTTGGTATCAACACCTATCTTTGGTGGAATTTGCTTATAATAATATCTTTCACTCCAGTATTCAGATGGCTCCTTATGAAGCCCTCTATGGAAATAAATGCAGAACTCCAACTTGATGGGATGAAGTTGGGGAAAGAAAGATATTAGGACATGATCTTGTTGATGAGATGGTAGAAAAGGTTAGATCTATTCATCAACACAAAAGAGAATCTTAGAGTCGACAAAAAAGTCGACAACCGAAGAAAAGACCTAGAGATTGAAGTGGGTGATAAAGTGTTCTTATGAATATCTCCCTGGAAGAGGGTCATGAGATTTGGAATGAAGGGAAAGTTGAGCCCTAGATATATTAGTCCTTTTGAAATTCTGGATCGTTTTGGGAAGGTAGCTTACCGATTGGCGCTTCCACTGAATCTATCTCAAGTTTACGATGTCTTCCATGTATCTCTCCGGAGAAAGTACATACATGATCCTTCACATGTACTCAGCTCAAAAGTTGTACCTCTGAAGCAAGATCTTTCTTATGAAGAACAACTGATAGAGATTCTGGATCGTAGCGAAACATTCTTACGGAACAAGACCACTCTCTTAGTGAATGTTTTATGGAGTAACCACCAATTAGAAGAAGCTACATGGAAACTTGAGGATATGATGAGGGAAAGGTATCCTCATCTATTTGTAATGAAGTGACGAATTTCGAGGGAGAAATTCATTTTAAGGGGGGTATAATGTAACACCCTGATATTTTATGAGAAATATTTTTTTATGTCTTATGTTATACACAACACCAAATTAATCTTTCACAACACACAATAATGACATGACTTGTATTACACGCAATCGTGACCTTCCTCGATAGCGAGTGTAGTACACAATACCGGGTTTCACTAAACAACGATATATTATTATGGACTAGCTGTTATGAATATTATTAACTACATTTTGAGTTTTTTAACATTATTATTCACCTTACACATTTTCTAGAACAAGGTAAGAGAACCAAATAAATTTTTTTGGTAAAATAAGTATTTTTAAAAAAATGTAGTTTTGCCTCCTTTTGATGGCGCACCCACATTAAATCTAGTTTTTGACATGTTTATAAGTTCAATTTGACAAAATAAAATTATTCTTTGGAATCAGGATATAAAAATTTATTTGGATAAATTTTTGATATTTTTCTGATTACTTTCATATTTTGATGAATAGTAAAAATACGCAAATGTTTAATTAAAAACAACTCTTTTTCATTGAGATAATTTATATAGTTAAATTATAATATTGAATGGTTTTAAAGTATAAATAAAATATATTTTTACCATTTAATATAATATATTTCATTAGCATTAATTTCACATTGAATTCATATGTAAATACATTTCAATCTTTAGCAATGTTTTAATTTCTAAAACATGTTTTCTTAACAACGGGATTAATATTAAATTAATTACTTCAACTTATGTGTTTTGAATTTTGAAAAATGGATTCCATATTTGGAATCTGTGGGTCCAAATTTTGTTAATAGGATACTTTTTATTTTTGGGCATTATGAATAGTAACTACGGTAAATTTTATTTACCATAATTAAAGGTAAATCGGGTAATTATGGGTAAATATAAGATTATAAAATTACCCTACCACCTGCCAAAATCCTATTGGATGACAAAAATTCTACCCATAACACCTAAGGGTCTTATTATATTCATTTAATGGACCTTTTTCCATGAAAATAATTTAATTATTATTAAGACCAAAGAAAGTGACAACTTGTCACTTTCTTAAATCTTATAAGTATAATAATTTTAATTTAGTGATAAACTTAATGAAACATCGAACATGAATATTCTAAAGAAATATAATACAATTATCTACATCATATGAATTTATTTAGAATTTTTAGGGATTAAATAATTGTCATTAATTATGACACAATAGTGATGTTGAAATTATTTTATTGATTGAAATATCAAATAAATGATCTTAAAAATATTAAAATAAATATTATATAAACTATTTAATACGATCCAATAATTTTCTAGATACGTATTAAATTTTATAAATCTTTTAAAGCTTTTATTTCGAACATATCTTCTGTATATATTTTATTTAAATTCAAATAAATGAATAGTGTCAAAATTGACACTATTGTTATTTTATAAAAATAACATATTATAAAATTGTTTAAAAATCACAAAAATATTTAAAAATTATTAATTAAAATTTTTTATGGTCTAAAATATCATAAAGTGTCAAATTATTGAAAATTCACAACACATATGTAATTATTTATGATAATTTAAAATTTAGAATATTCTTACCACAAATAAAATTAAATTGATAAATAATGATAAATCAGGTTGATAATGTTTAAAATAAATTCCTAACATGTCTAAATTTTATTGGTTGATTATATTACAACCCTATATCATCTAAACTTAGGATATGCATCATTTGGAAGTTTTTAAGTGGGGTTGGGATTTAATATAAACTAATATTTTTCAAATTTCCAAAGGTGCCCCTCTCCTCCCTTATAAAAGGGCACCACCTCCCTCTCATCCTCACACCAATTTTAGCCTTCAAGATCAGCCAAACCCTACCCATTTCACTTAACCACTTCCTTAGAATCATCCTAGAGGTCCTGGTCTTCTTCAAAGACCAATTTTAGTGCCTTAAGAGGAGGTCTCAAAGAGGCGCTTCAAAGAAGACGTAACGTCCGTTACCGATTCTTTCATCTTTATTTCTTCTTCTACTTATTCTTATTTATTTGTTTCATTTTCAAGTAATAACATAAATATCAATAATATAATTATATGTTATTATAAGTATTAAACAACCCTATTTCACCATATATTCATCCTACGGAAAACGAAATCATCGCGCATGAGTACGTACGGAATACCGTCTCCACACCGTGGTGTAATCTATTTTCCACCACCACCTTACTCGGATGGGTATAATGGTGTAAATAATGACTATATATGATTATTGTAAATTGATATTGATTCTGAAATAGTATACCTACACTCCAATACAATTCCACAATCATGGGAACGATATCATCGCTCGTGCGTACATACGGAATATCGTCTCCACGATGTGATATGACTCGTTCTACATGATCTTCATTGCATAATGATTATATAAATTAATTGAATGAATAAATATGATATATATTACACTAATACCATTCTGGAAATGAGGTGTCTATAACATAAAAAGAGTAATAAGAATTCATTCGACAAAACACACATACGAACATAAAGAAATAAACACCAGAATAACAAGTAGCAATGAAATATTACTAATAAGAAGATAAGAATATGACCATATATGATATCATAAAAATAATTATGATTCTAGAATAATTCAATGACTTTATTTAAATCATTTTACAGGATTTTCAGACACTTACGAAGAAAATCGAACCTATGGTATGGTAAAATCTCACAATCTCATTTTTATCCGAGATTGTTTATACATCAGAATTTACTGGGGAATATTTATCATCCACATCCATGTTTCCTCAATATGTAATATTATTTCCATCCACATAAAATTTTCTAAATCCAATTTTTCCCTTTGGTGAGTTTTTAGTAAAATATATGAAAGGAATCTTTTGTCGTTTTTCATACAAGGTACTTTTTGATTTTCTGGCCAAAGTACAGGAAGAATATTTTTTTAACTTATACGGCATGAATGGATTTTTAGATAAATATTTACATGAAGCTTCTTTTACAAGTTTTCATGTTTATTTTTAATCAAATTCTCTTACTTTAAAATTTTATGACATGTTAAGAAAGGAAAAATGTTTTTGAAGTAAAATGGGTATTTTACTCAATAATGGAGTTGAAGTGTTTTATAAAAATTATTTTCCATCTAAGATAATATAGGGTTCTGTTTCTATCCCTTTTTATACATTGATTTTATTATGTTATGATGGAATTATTAATTCATTTTATCTTATATGATTTATGTTATGATCCCATGATGTTTAATAATCTCATTTTTATTACATGGGTTATGCTATGATGAATGATTTATGATCATGTGGCACACATAAGAATGGTGTCATTATGAGATTGGTGGGACCTATATCTCCCTCCAATTAATTAGGTATAGATTTATATCTCATGATATAGACATGGCTGGAACGGAAGGTTAAACCGGTTTAGTGAAACAGGACTGAAACGAGGAGTGAACTCAGTTCAGAAATGGACTTTGTCCAGTAAGATAGTCTTGGCAATGAGTCTTGACTACTAAGAAATGATTTTCTATGATTATGTGTGTATTCCACAATGATTCATGTTTTATGTTATGATTATTGGGATTACATTTCACTTCTATGATTTATCACATGTTATGATCTCTTTTACAGGATAATATTTTCAAAATGTTATGATAAATATGATATGTTGATATTTATTTTGTTTACCCTTACTGAGCATTTGAGCTCACCATTTTGTATTTCTTCTTTTCCCCAGGTCAGTAAGAAGGATATTAAGTAGGATATGATAAAAAGGGACTCTAAAGTTGAGGAAATAAATGGGAGACAGCGTAGATGATTTATGAACCAGTTGTTTATGTTTCCCAGTTTCTAAAGACACTATACCTATACGGTCCTTTCATGGTTTTGTTATATATTGTAATAAGTATACTTAAATTTTGATGTAATAACCATGTATGTAAAGTATGGTTCGTTATATAAGAACATTAAGAACTATTCATGTCTTAAAATGTCCTGGAAAATTAATTGGGCTCAAAAATAGATCATAACGGGGAACACCGACACAAGGGAAACATCCAACTATAGGCCCAAAATATATTTTCCCATAATTATGATGCAACACTAGGACCAATAAATACATTGATCCATGGGTCCCCACCATGAAATACAGAGCGCTCAACATCAATGGCATGTAACCTCTATCTCGTCTATAACTCTCAACAAAAGTGATCCACTCATAAAAATCTCCTATTAAAAATATAATAACATATAACTAAATATATCCATTAGATGAGGGAAATATATAAAAACTAAGGAAAAAATTACTTTTCTGATATATATTGATGGTCTCATCGTCAAAATATATCCTATATAAATACTACTTTAAAAATCTCAGACAAAGTCCATCAAAATGTGGATCGACCAAACTCTCTAACATGACATTCCCAAATATAAAACAAAATCTTTGATCAACTTTTATATAAATTCCCACATAATTATGGTTAATACAACTCTTGAAACCATTTTCCTAAAGCGATAAACCAGAATCACTAATTAACTCTTATCTCGTAAAATGCAGGGATACCCTGTCCACATGTCACGTCATAACGTGACATCCTACTTGGTAATAAAATAAATCACCCAATATCCATTTCCACACTAGTAAAATTATCATCAAATATATAAATAGACACCTGAAATTTAGGAAACAATATTGGTTTGTCAACTATTTCAACCAATAACTCACACCTATCCAAGATTGAGAAAAAAACTCATGTGTCTTTAATTAGCCTCCAACTAGTAATCAGTTAGTAGCTATCCCAATGTTTGATACAAAAGAATAATAATACCTATAATATAATACATAATGAACTTCATTAAGACAAAAAAAATGAAAAAACTACAATGTATACTCATCACAATTCAAAAATTAGGGAAAATCCTACTATAGGAAATCCTTAGTCCGCCTCCCTAGAAAACAACCAATCTGTGTGTAATATCTCACCTATAAGGGTATCAAATCAGTACCCTAGACCCATAGTAACTTTAAATGGAAAACTATCTAAATCATTCTTCCACTGATGTCATCTTATCCATATGGAGTGAATAGATCTCATCCTCAAAAAATTTAAATGAACCTCTGTTACTCTAAGTTTGAGAAATTTTCTTGAAAACGATAAACAATATATCATATCCATATCGATAATAACCAATCCCACATTATAGGATACTTCGTCAATAAATTTTAGAAGAAAAAAATTTTAATCTGCAAGACATGAAAAAAAACAGGCTTACCACTCTAACTTCAGTATCACATCACACAACCCATCCCAATGGAGAATTTCAAATCCAAACATCAATGAAATGATTATCTAAATACTCTACAACCCGAATCAATGTCAGATTGCCAATAAATAGTGAAATGATACCAAAATATTGATCTATGTAATAAAATATTTAGAACGGAATCATATTATTACCAATTCCAATTCATGGAAGAAAAATAGTAAAAACATACCATAAGAATAAAAATTGCATGACATGTACATCGTGAACATTCAGTGTACTCCCAAGGTTTCAAAATATTCATGTCTCAAAGGATACAGATGGTTTATATCTAAAATTTCATGTCTTACCACACCAGTACATGATGTGTACCCTACACGGGGAACTCACCACTCTACCTCAGCACAACTCATCATGCCAAATGCCTAACTACAGTACTTGTCAACCTCATACATGCAGTATCCCCACCTAGGATTTCTAATCCTATATCTAGCCATATAACCCCATGTGGTATATATATAAATGTGAAATGACATAGAGTATATACATGAGAATCCATTGGAATACTTTAATAAAATAAATATAAAATTCATTAAGTATTAGTTTATTTATAAGTGAAAATAAAAAGAATAATAAATGAAAAGGGTCATTGGGATAGCCCCAATGCTTCTATGGGTTTACTCCTTAACTAGTAAAACCCCTTAATTATAGAATCATAAATGGATATAAAATCTCAATATGACACTCTTTTTATACATTACCACTGAATTCACATGTGTGAATGAATAAATATATAAATAATTAAACATTAAATATACTATGTGATTTAAATGGCCAAGAAATTCACCAACCATCGATCATTGGGTAAAAAAGAATTCTAGAACAATAATGTTTTCATAAAAATTAAATAATATCAATTCATAAGTGAAATTTCCATTATTACATATAAACACTTTAGGGAACAAAATATCAACTACTCCTTTGGTTTCCCAACACTTACAATATAGGTCATCATAAAGATCATTATAGATTCCTTTTTAAATTGAGTAGTAATATTGATTTTCAATAGATTATTCATTTATAATATATATGGGTATATATATTCATATTTATTAACAATTATATAAATTTCCTCTAGTCAGTCAATTTTTTTGATGGAATTGGTATAGATTTTGACACTTTATGATCCTTTAAATGCATTTTATAATAAATCCAACAGTGTTTTGGATGGTTATTCAAAGGGTATTACATATGATAATATATAATTTGATATTAATAAATGGTTTTCAAATGTTATTTTTATCATATCCAAAAAATTTAGATATGACTTCACATGTTTTTGAATTCTATATGATATAATTGGAAATTATATTATTATTTTTTATTATTTAGTGAAAGTGGTATATTTATGAATATAGTCCCTAAATCCAACTATATATATATATATATATTTGTATGTGCGTGTGTGTATTTATATTTCAATTTTTTCCCCATTGAAGTAATATTTTATTTTCATGGAGATAATGTTTAATAATTTTATACCACCTATTATTATAGTTTTTGAGGTTGTTTGAACATACTACATAGTTGTAATTTATTATAGATTAATATGAGATATAATTCCATGGAGTAAATGAATTTGATTCATTCATACATTCATTATTTGACAATGCAATTTATTCATGAATCTCAACTCATGAATAAATGCATATACAATTTTTGGTTATCAACGATTTACTATATAAATAATTTCTATGTGATAGATGTTATAGGTGGATCATGCTAATTTTATGGATGAATATATTTATAAATTGATGATTTCTTATTCTTATTTTAATACAAATGATATTATTTATAATTATTAATGGATTAATATTCACATCTAAATAATGGATTATTTAACACATCCCATGGATACAAATAAACCTGGGATAAATTCGCAATTTGTAAAATAACATTTATCTATAATATCAAATAAATATCGAGTATAAATATACTCTTTTTTGTAAGGTACAATATTTTATATTATATTCTTTATTACATGCTTTATCACATGTATAATATTTCATGCATGGAGATTATCACACATGGATTTATATCATCTTTTTTTCCATCAAATAATTTTGATTAGACTCATTGAAAATACCTCATAGAGATAATGATTGGTTATTATATAGAAACAAATAAAGTTTCATGAGGAATTCATGGAGTGAGATCAACATTCAATGTCTTAATTAATATTTATATATTTAAGTGTGGTACATATATTTCATGGTTTTGAGGTTGAACATTATGGATTTTCCAAGAATTAATTCTGGTTTTGAGACAAAAATTAGTGTAGTGAATGTATTTTCCTATATCATTAATAATGAATGTTATCTTTATATGAATGTACAATTCAATAGATTAATGACGTGAATTATAATTTTCCATCATGAACCAAGCTTTACCAACCTTGTTTTATGTTGTCCAAACCCCTAAAAATGGAAATTTTCACCTCTATACCCAGTAAGAGTCGGTGATCAAGGGTGATTTTTTAATGTATATTGATGGTATTTTAATCAAATTGTGACATAATCATCAAAAGATAAATATATGGAGACCATAGGTTATTTATTTATTCTTTTATAGTTCAATTCTCTTGAATTATTCTTCATTACATTCTATGTATTATTTTTCTCTTCTATTTTATTATGAAATATATTTATCAATGGTAGAGCTATATTGGTGGGTTGTTTTTATAGGTATCATAGGTTCTATATAGAAGATTAAATTTGAGATTAAATCTTGGGGTCCCATTCTTTCTCAGATAATATTGATATCATTATCTCGAGGTATAGAATCACTTATGAAACTATTTGATATTAATTACACATATGATATAATAATTTCTAAATCATTTTGTAATACTGAAATTAATAAATAATAATAATAATAATAAACTAATGGGATGATGTTGTACACATTAGGATTTTTTATCACAAGTGTGTCGCATTCTATTATAATTTTTTATAAATTTTATAGATAGTGTGTAATCTATATTCTATGATGTTTTTTGACCATAAAATTGTTAATTGGATGTAAATATATTAGAAAATGTAAAAAATTTATTATAATGGTGATGTGATTAATGAAATAGGCTTGCAAATTGATATTTATTCTTACCTATTTATAAGGAAATATTAATGTAATACTAAACCCATTATTACATTGATTCAAAATTATTAAAAATTTTAATAGATATGTATATTTTTACTAGAACATGTATAATTAAAATTGGATAAATATATATGGGGAATAAAATGGTTTTCTGTTGTATTTGGATTCATTGTGGATGAGGTAACCTGTCTTTAATATTGAAGACTTGTACACCATGCTTCTATGGCCTCAGTATTTTTCTTGTGTGTGGAAAAATGCACATAAAATTTATTTATTCCATTAAAATAATTTGATCTATTATGTATTTTGTTATTAGTATGTGGTTGGCATCATTTATGAGAAATGGGTTAAGGACCCATAGATATTTATGGAAGAAATCTATAACTATCTAACTGATATAAATATTATTATGGTTTTAACCATTGATGTTCAAAGATATGTGATCCTAGGATGAGGTGATAGTGACTGATGATGATTTATAGATATTTTAATATTATTTATAATTTGTTGGGTCCCAAATGGGTTTCATAATGAGTATAGAGTGGGGTTTTATTATCGCTTCATACTTCTTTGATGATTTTTGTTGTATATCGGATTGGAAGGATGTTGTTTTCATGATTGTTTTCCAACTGTGGAATTAATTTTGATACAATTAACTATAAAAACAACTATGAAATAGAATATTACAAAGATTTTGTCACGACCCATCTTCGAGGCCCGTTCTATGACTACCCTAAGCCCGCCTTCCATAGGCCAGGGGCTGGCGACTAGCACCAAAGGCGTAAATCCCGATAAAAGGGGAGGAATTTCTTTATATAAGAAAACAAACACCACAGAGTACACAAGATGAAGTAAAAACTAATTAAACTGAGTACAAAAGTATGTGATGGAAAGTAAATAGGCCAGAATACAAACCCAACTGAAAGTACAGTACAACTGAAAAGAAAGTACAACAGCATTAAAGTAAACCAGCAACCACTGAGTCTTCCTTTGGCTATCCCACCTGAAGGGTGGGTACAAATGTTCTCCTCAGCTCCTCGGGTCCGGCCGTCTGCTCCGCCTATGTCCTTCCTAATAGTCCACCATCAGATACCATCCTTCTCCACAAGCCTCAACAACGATCAGTGCTGTCTATCGCCTACAACCAACACAATGTAGTGCGGGCATGGCCCATGCATGGGTGAGTATACGATACTCAGTAGAGACCCATAGACCCTTGAAGGACTCCCAGAATCCACAAAGGATAAACCACAAATGAAGGATATAAACACGAAGTATTAACCAACTCTACTTAGGTATATGCCCATACATATACCTAAGTCATCATTTCCAGTTTGGCTCCAACTCACGAACCCCAGTACAACCCAATCCACACAGGAAAACACAACCCAATCCACACAAGAATGCAATTCAATCATATTGATGATATTGATTGAAATTCATGACTCATATCAATCAAGTATACTACTCATGAATAGTGGTGCAGAAGATTAGATGTAACATATGAATCATCCTCTCTGCTGAACCCACGTAGGATCCAAGTATAAAAGTCATCGCTGCCAAACCCAGGTAGGATCTGATTACAGTAACCATTGCTTCTGAACCCATGTAGGATCCAAGTACAGTCGTCATCACTGTCGAACCCACGGAGGATCCAAGTACAGTCGTCCTTGCTACCGGTCCCACATATGATCCAAGTACAGTCGTCATCACTATTGAACCCATGGAGGATCCAAGTATAGTCATCATCATCATCACAGTCGCGGCTAACTCTAGGGTTCCCACACACATCATGCTTGATTCTGGGAGGGTCTGCTCCGCAAGCCAAGATGGTCGATACATCAACTGTCATGAAGACCATAGTTGATGTATCCCGTAGTTCTTTCCCACATCATAGGGGAAAAACCAAGCAAACGTGCCCAAGTCACGGAGAACAAGACAACCAAGCCATTTCCCCAAAGTACACGGCATGTAGGTAAGCGATACACGTCGTGTCATGAGTCACCGGGTACTGCCCGTGTGATATGGCCCGTGTCACAGGGTTTTTCGTGTAGATAAGTAAGTACACATTGTGTTGTATGGTTACATGCCGTGTCCAAACCTCTAGGGTCGGTTCCATGTGCGCTGGCCATGCCTGGTCGTGTGGTGGCATACATGCCCGTGTACTCCACCCCATGTCAGTGTATTTATGGAATACTTGCCAAGTCATCATGAAGCCACTTATTCTATGGTGAAGGTGGTACACGCCGTGCCTCTTGGCCGTGTGGTTCTGTCTATGTCTGTGTATCTCCCAGATTACACGTCGAGTCATCACGAAGCCACTTCTGCCATGGTGAAGGTAGTACATGCCGTGCCTCTTGGCCGTGTGGTTCTGCCCGTGTCCATGTATCTCTTAGATTACACGTCGAGCCTTGCGAAGCCGATTCTGCATTTCTATGAAGTGAATACACTCTGTGTTACTTGGTCGTGTATTGCTATCAGTGTCCGTATATTTTCCCTGAATACACGCCATGTCCATCGAAACCACCTCTGACAAACAGCGTGGAATGTATATGTCGTGTGTATAGAGTCAAACATTGTGTGTTTCTTTTCTAACGTTCAAAATTGAAGCCAGAGTACGCTTTTACTACATGGCGTGTGCTTCTGGAGGACATACCGTGTATTCTAGAATTTTCCATAAATGAAACCTCTGGCCAGCACGCCTCCCGGGGCGTCCATTCTTCATTCTGATGATCTCATTTCTATGAAACTTCCGCTTCTAGGTCACCCCGATGCTCTGAGGTTGTTTACAATGTTTTCGGGCCTCCGATCGGCTCTGAAAACATAACTTGATTCACCAATCTTGAATGGTATGAGAACACCATACAACAACAAGAATGGCGAATGAATCAGACCATGTTATTTTGGTCTGGTTCGTTTCGCATTAGTCCGATAACAAGTGGTTTTATGAGAAACATCAACATGGAAGGTAAACCAATGTTTCTCAATCAAAACACACCCCTACCTCATAAAACAATGTCGTTTGCCGGCGACGCGGAAGATGGAGTTGCGGGGTGAGGTTTCCAAGACGATGTTGGCGTACATCCAAGGAAGGAACGACACCTCACACTAGCTGTGGATAGAAGATGAAAATGCACATCGTCTCTCCTTGTGGTGACGACGTTCTTCGTCGAAGGGTGTCGTTCTTCGCGGGAGGATGAAGTTCTTCCAAGAGAGAATAGAGTTCTCTTCCAAAGTCTTCACACAACAATGCTAACCCCAAAATTAAAAAAGTATCACATTATTTTTTTAATTCATGCCATGAATATAAATATTAAAATTCAAACACAAAACTCTCTTAATTGATTAGGTGAGTTTGCATGATTTAATGTGGGGAAGGTGGGGAGAGGACATGTCACCCACTTAATTAAAAGGGGGTTTAACAAGCTTAAAGGGAGAGAGTTAAGTGGTTAGGGAATATGAGTGGTTGGGGCTCGTGTGGGACCCACCTCACAAATATCTGAACACGAGTAGTTAGAAACTTGTGGGTCTCACCCCAACATCCCCATGTAGATTAAAACCACTTTATAAAAAGAAATAAAATTGTTACACAATTTTATTTTACTTTTCATTTAATCTACATTTTATTACAACTCTTCCCATGCAAACGCACATTCGGTAAAGGTCATCTTAAGCAATTACCGGCGCTGAGGTTCCATCGGTGCCCACAGATTTCAATTCTGAGCACCGGTTCAAAAGATAGAAAAACTCGCTCCTTCGTTTAATGAACGTACGCGAGCTAAACTTCAAAAATTTATTCCAAGCACACCGGGCCTCGGAATTATGTGCCGTCAAAAACTGCGTACTCGTAAAATTTCAAATAATTTATGAAATAATTTTCCTGGAAATTTATTGTTCCTTACATTACTCACACCTCAGGGCTATACATCCCCGTAAAGCTACATCATAAACTGGGGAAACAAAAGAGGGTACTGTGCACGCATCTAAGCCTCCCGCTCCCATGTGCTCTCTTGGAGGATCCTGTAATGCCACCTGATGCGCACAAGAGGAATCGATAGTCCACGTAGGACCCACTATTGTCAATCTTTGATCTCCACCAGAACCTCCGAAAATGTCACTCTTTCATCAATGTCCAGCTCCCCATGATCAATGATATGTGTCGGGTCATGCACGTATCTCCTCCGCTGAGATACGTGGAAGACGTCGTGCACCCGGTGTAACTAAGGTGGAAGAGCCAGGCGATAAGACACCTCGCCTATCCTGATAAGAACCTGGAATGCTTCGATGAAGCATGGAGATAACTTTCCACCCTGTCCAAATCTTTGTAATCCACATCGAGGTGAGACCCGTAAGAAAACATGGTCGCCATCCTCGAACTCTAGTGGTCTCTGCCTCCTATCAGCATAGGACCTCTGTCAGCTCTGTGTAGTCCTCATCCGCTCCTGGATGATCTGTACCTTCTCTATTGTAGCCTGAACCATTTATGTTCCAACGAGTGCTAACTCCCTAGGGTCTTTTTAGAATATAGGTGATCTGCAAGGTCGGCCGTACAATGCCTCGTATGGTTCCATTCCAATGGTGGAGAGGTAGCTGTTGTTGTATGCAAACTCCACCAAAGGTTGGTTATCCTCCTAGCTGCGACCAAAGTCGATGACATATGCACGGAGCATGTCCTCGATAGTCTAAATGGTCCTCTCCGTCTGGCCATCTGTCTGAGGGTGAATGGCAGTGCTCAGGCGTAGCTGCGTCCCAAATGCCTCTAGCAACCCCTTCCAAAGCTGGGACGTAAATCAAGCGTCTCGATCGGAGACGATAGGATATGGTACACCATGAAGATGTGAAATCTCTTAAATGTAGAGGCATCCCAAGCTCTCCACTGATCCATTCTCTCTGATAGGTAAGAAGTGGTCCGACTTGGTGAGTCGGTCTACAATCACCCAGATGGAGTCATGTCCTCTGGAAGTATGTGGATGTCCCATCATGAAATCCATAGATATTCCGTCCCACTTCCAATCTGGGACCTCTAAGGGTTGTACCAAGCCTTATATTACCTAGTGCTCCACCTTCACCTGCTGGAAGGTGAGGCATCGTGAAAAGAACTTTTCCACAACCTTCTTCATAACCGGCCACCAGTGTCGTCGCCTAAGATCCTGGTACATCTTCGCTACTCCTAGATGTACCGCCAATGGGGAAGTATGAAATTCTATCAGAACCTCCTCCTGTAATGAAACTGGTACCATGGTACGTCCTCTGAAAAATATGAAGTGCTCTCTGCCTTCATAAAATCCATCAGGTGATAGCCCTGAGGATATCTGAGCACGTCACACCTCACAGTCAACGTCCCCATGATATACCTCACTGACCCGCTGATGTAGTGGTGGAGTGACTATGAGGGACTGTAGGAAGGTTGCCTCATCTATATCTACAAAGGATACCTACAACACTGCTAGCTGCTCTGTCGACTCTCCAAGTAGCTGAATTCCTGACCTCCTGCTAATGGAATCAACTACTACATTCCCCTTCACAGGAGTATAGAATATCTCAAAGTCATAGTCTTGGAGGAACCCGAGCCATCGCCGATGTCATAGGTTTAGGTCCTTCTGTGAGAATATGTACCTGAGAATCTAGTGGTCAGAGTAGACTGTAAAGCGCTCTCCCATCAGATAGTGCCACCACATATTCAAGGCGAAGACCATTGCTGCTAACTCGAGGTCATGGGTAGCGTAGTTATTCTCATTCTACCTCAACTGTCATGAACCATAGGCTATCACTTCCCGCTCTTGCATCAGGACACACCTGAGTCCAGTCCCTGATGCATCGCTGTAAACTATATACCGTACGCCCTCCTCTGGTAGCCTCAACATGGGTACACTGGTCAATCTCTATCTCAGATCCCGGATGCTCTACTAACAACTATTTGACCACACGAAGGGTTTCCCCTTCTTCGTCATAGCTAAAAGTGGTGCTTCAACTCTGGAGAAGTCTGGAACAAATCTCCGATAGTACCCAGCCAGACCTAGGAAACTCTGCACCTCTGTCACGCTCCTGGGTGGCTCCCAAGCTAGCACTGCCTCAATCATTGCACGATCCACCGCAACTCCCGCCTCAGAGATGACATGTCCTAAGATGTTGAACTCTCGAATCCAGAACTGACACTTTTAGTGCTTAACATAAAGCTGGTGATATCGGAGTGTATCCAGTACAAACCGCAAGTGGTAGGCGTGCTCCTCCCATTTGTGCGGACACACCACAACTTCTGCCTAATAAAATCGATCTGAGCATGGACTGTAGATACCCAATACATGCCCAAGATGATGTCGTAAGGCCTTGACGCCACTACAAGAAGATCCCAGCTGATGCTCTTGCCTCCTAGGGTAAGATCACACTACCATCTCTAGTTCGTATTCGTCGAGTCTGCTCTCATAGGAGTCTCCAACTCTAATGATCGAGCTAACAGCTCTGTTTGAATCTCCGATCTCCGAACAAGGGCAGCAGCAATGAAAAAATGACTAGCTCTTGTGTCTATAAGAACTGAAGCAAGGGCAGAGTAGACACAGATAGTACCTTGAAGCATCTCAGGTGTGTCGTGGTCATAGTCCTCCACTGCCTGAAGCTGAGTCTACCTCTGCTCGATAGCTCCCTAGGTCGCGGTGGACCTCCTGGTGGTGGTGGTGGTAAAGCCTCGAAGCGTCATCCACTAATTTCTGTTTGGACAACTCCTATACCTCGTCCTCCTTCTTCATGCAGACCACCATGGTCGAACCTCTACCTTTTCCTGGGTGGTCCCTCAACCATCTACTGCTCCTCTTCATGGCGGGTCGGGCAGTCACAAGCCATGTGGCCCTACCCACCGCATGCATAGCACTATATGCCTCTCGTATGACTGGCTCTGCTGTGTGTGCCCCGCATATCTGAACCAGTATCCTGAGGTATCCCTCCTGATAGTTTGGTCTTCTTGGACCTCTACGTCACCTGTCTACTTCTGGATGCAGAAGACTCCTCTATGTGCCTTCCTGAAGTAGGTCTTGCTGCTGGTGTTGGCTCAGCAAGAATGCTCTCCACAAGAAGGGATCTCTCCAGAACTTCTGCCTGCATCGGAATACCGAGGACGATCATTGATGACTTGATCTCATGCCTCTGTCCCTGATCGAAGGTCCGGGCCCGGAAGAATGGGTGACATACCATGTTTGTGGAGTAGCGCGAGAGATCAGTAAATCTCGCCGAGTACTGGGCTACTATCATGCTGCCTTTCTGCAGTTGTAGTAACTCTTGGATGCGCACCGCACGGAGGTTAGCTAGAACGAACTACGAGAGGAAGAGGCTCTCAATGTTTGTCCAGAGTAGAGATGCCTTGTCGTGCACCTGGAGAATTGGGCTCCACCATCTACCTGGTGTCGCGTGCAGGAGACTCGACGCAAGAATCACCAAGAGGTCAGCCGGTGTCCCTACCAATCTGAAGATTCGAATAACATCCTTCATCCAATCCTCGGCTGCCAGAGGGTCCTTCTACCCACGCAACATGGGCGGTATCTGACACTGAAACTCATGCAGTGCACTCAGGCGACGTGCACTCTCATCTGTTGGGACTGGTGGCATCGGTGGATCGGCGGGTAGAGGTATCGTCGGTGCCTCCGCTATAATGGGGACCTCAACCAAGGCCTCGTCACTCGGTGGGCGTCCATCTCACACAAAGCTCAGAAGCCTAACTGTATGTCGTCGTGGGGCCATCCTAAAAAGAAACAGTTGCACCACAGTTAATACAATATACTTGGTGAGATGACATAAAGTAATCAAAAAGAAAACGTTTGAAACGCGCATGCAATCAATGTTTTCATGCATTGATTCAGAAATCCAAAGTCCTGGTCTTGTTGTATGGATATGTCGGTCTCCGCACCAATAGTGGACTCCCTGTACTGATAACCACACTCAATAACCTTAACACTCTTTCTTCACATAGAAGAAATTATTATAGTTCTGAGTTCTGCGGTAGAACCGACTCCGTCTGATACCAATTTGTCATGACATGTCCTCAGGGCCCGTTCCATGACTACCCCATGCCCGTCTTCCACAGGCCACGGGCTGGAAACTAGAACCAAAGGCGTAAATCCCAATAAAATGGAAGGAATTTCCTTATATAGGAAAAAAACATCACAGAGTATGCAAGATGAAGTAAACACTGAGAAAACTGAGTACAAAAGTAAGTTCTGGAAAGTAAATGGGCCAGAATACAAACCCAACTGAATGTACAATACAACAGAAACGAATATACAACAGTAGTAAATTAAATCAGCAACCACCAAGTCATCCTCTAGCTATCCCACCTGAAGGGTGGGTACAGGTGTTCTCCTCAGCTCCCCGAGTCCATCCGTCTGCTCCGCGTATGTCCCGCCTGATAGTCCACCACCGGATACTATCCCGCTCCCCAAGCCTCAACCACGATCAGCGTTGTCCGTCGTCTGCAACCAACACAATGATGTGTTGTCATCGCCCGTGCAGGGGTGAGTATACGATACTCAGTAGGGACCCCTAGACCCACAAAGGTCTCCCAGAATCAACAAAGGATAAACCACAATGGAAGGATATAAACACGAAGTATCAACCAAATCTACTTAGGTATATGCCCATACATATACCTAAGTTATAATTTCCCGTTCGGCTCCGACTCCCAAGCACAATTACAACCCAATCCACACAGTAAAACACAACCCAATCCACACAGGAAAACACAACCCAATCCACACAGGGAAACAAGTCAATAATATCGATGATATTGATTAAAAGTCAAGACTCAACTCACACAGGTATACTACTCATGAAGAGTGTTGGAGAAGATTATATGTAACCTCTGAATCATCTTCTCTGTCGAACCCATGTATGATCCAAGTATAGAAGTCGTCACTACCGAACCCACGTAGGATCCAAGTACAGTAACCATCGCTGTCGAACCCATGTAGGATCCAAGTACAGTCATCATCGCTACTGAACCCACAAAGGATCCAAGTATAGTCGTCCTCACTGTCGAACCCAAATATGATCCGTGTACAGTCGTCATCATTGTCGAACCCACGAAGAATCCTAGTACAGTCATCATCATCGTCGCAGTCGCAGCCAGCTCTAGGTTTCCCGCACACAGCACACTCGATTTCGGGAGGGTCCGCTCCACGAGCCAGGAGGGTCGACACATCAACTGTCACGAAGACCAGAGTTGACGTATACCGTAGTTCATACCAATTTCATAGGGTAAAACCAAGAAAAACGTGCCCAAGTCATGGAAAACAAGACAACCAAGCCATTTCCCTAAAGTACATGGTGTGTAGGTAAGTGATACATGTCATGTCATTAGACACCAAGCACTGAACATGTGATACGGATCATGTCGCAGGGATGGTCATGTAGATAAGTAAGTACATAGCGTGTAGTATGGTTACACGCCGTGTCCAAACCTCTAGGGTCGGTTCCATGTGCGCTGACCATGCCTGGTTGTTTGGTGGCATACATGCCCATGTACTCCACCCCGTGTCTGTGTATTTCCGGAATACACATCGAGTCATCATGAAGCAACTTCTTCCATGGTGAAGGAAGTACACGCCGGGCCTCTTGGCAATGTGGTTATGCCTGTTTCCATGTATCTTTCAGATTACATGACGATTCATCACAAAGCTGCTTCTGCCATGGTGAAGGTAGTACACGTTGTGCCTTTTGGTCATGTGGTTCTTCCTGTGTCTGTGTATCTCCTAGATTACATGCCAAGCCTCGCGAAGACGCTTCTTCCTTTCTATGAAGTGAATACATGCCCTGTTACATAGCCATGTATTGCTGTCTGTGTCCATGTATTTTCCCTGAATACATGCCATTTCCATTAAAGCCTCCCCTAACAAATACTGTGGAAATTACACGCCGTGTGTATAGATTAAAAAGCCATGTGATACTTTTATAACATCCAAAATGGAAGCCACAATATGCTTTTACTACATGGCGTGTGGTTCTGGAGTACATGCCGTGTATTCTAGAATTTTCCAAAAACGATGCCTCTGGCTAGAACGCCTCCCGGGGCATCCATTTTTCATTCCGATGATCCAATTTCTAAGAAACTACCGCTTTTAGGTCACCCCGACACTCTGAGTCCGTTTATGATGTTTTTGGGGCTCCGAAAACATAACATGTTTCACCTCTAAAGAACGGTAGGAGAACACTATACAACAACAAGAATGACAGAGGAATCAGAACGTGTTATTTTGGTCCAGTTCCTTCCGCATTAGTCCAATAACAAGGGGTTTTATGAGAAACATCAACATGGAAGGTAAACCAACGTTGCTCAATCAAAACACACCCCTACCTCGTAAAACGATGTCGTTTGCCGGCGATGTGGAAGATGACATCGTGGGGTGAGGTTTCGATGACGGCATTGGCATACATCCAAGGAAGGAATGGTGCCTCACACTAGCTGCGGAGAGAAGATGAAAAGGCACATTTTCTCTCCTTGTGGTGAAGGCATTCTTCATCGAAGGGTGTCGTTCTTCATGGGAGGATGAAGTTCTTCTAAGAGAGAATAGAACTCTCTTCCAAAGTCTTCACAAAACAAAGCTAACCCCAAAATAAAATAAGTCTCACCTTAATTTATTAATTTGTTCCATGAATTTCAATATTAATATTCAAACAAAGAACTCTCTTAATTGATTAAGTGAGTTGGCATGATTTAATGTGGGGAAGGTGGGGAGAGGATAAGTCCCCCACATAATTACAAGGGGTTTTAACAAGATTAAAGGAAGAGAGTTAAGGGGTTAGGGAATATGAATGGTTGGGGATCGTGTGGGCCCCACCTGACAAATATCCTAACATGAGTAGTTAGAAACTTGTGGGTCCCACCCCAACTTCCCCATGTAGATTAAAACCACTTGAGAAAAAGAAATAAAAAGGTAACACAATTTTATTTTACTTTTCATTTAATCCACATTTTTTTACAACTCCTCCTAAGCAAATGCACCTTCGGTAAAGGTCCTCTTAAGCAATTATCGGTGCTATGTTTCCATCGGTGCCATCAGATTTCAATTCCAATCACCGGTCAAAAGATAGTAAAACTCGCTCGTTCGTTTACTGAACGTACCCAAGATAATCTCCAGAAATTGATTCCGGGCACACTGGGCCTCGGAATTAGGTGCCTTCAGAAACTACGTACTCATAATTTTCCAAAGAATTTAAGAAAAAAAATTCCTTGAAATGTACGGTTCTTTACAGATTCCTAGTGTAACTAGATAATTTATTAAAAATAAATGAAAAAAATAAGATAACCAAAGGGTTGGTGTGATGTTTTCTTTACTTTTTTTGTAACAGTTCATATAATACTAATAGAAAACATGAGATGGTTGAATGTGATACTCATAAGATAATGTTTCTAATTTTTTGGTTTCAAGTGTATAATATTAATATCATTCTTGATTAAATAATAAATATAATGTTTCTTTCATAATCCCTTGGTATAAGATGATTAAAATGTTAATATTAGAATCATATGAATAAATTAATGATTTAATTAATAAATATTGATTATAGTAATTTTTTGTTTCTGTATTTATAATAAAAATATTTTTTATTTGGGAATCATTTTTATTTATATTGGAATATGAGTTCAAGGATAGGTAGTTTCCATTATTATTGTTTTTCTGTGATGATATTTGTATTCTTTGATTCCATGCACAGATGCACATGTGTCAGTAGGATAACCAACAAAAAATGTTTTTTGGGTGTGTGGATTGTTATCCATCATCAAAGATACTAATGTAATGTATGGTTGAATTATATATCTCTTACACTATAACTTGGTAATAAAATATGTGAATCTCTATCATGGCCTATAATTTATTACCTTATAGTTTGTCTACGTACCAAGGATGCAAGAGATCTTTGTTTGACAATACATTTCTGAGAGGCTAGTAGTGGATTGTGGTTTAATGAATACATATATTTATTAATAGTGTGGATACAATTTCATTTTAGTATAAATTTATAGGATTTGATTTGTAGATTTTTAATGAATTTACATAAACTGTATAGGATTACAGAAATGTACTTGGTGGCCGATGGGATGACTTTGATCATGAGATGGATGTGTGGATAGATGAAATAATTTGATTATGGGCCCTAAATAGGACTATAATTTGTATATATATGATTTGACACACATTAGTGATGACTTGCCTATGGATGGATTGAGAAATAGATGTGTGGTATTGGGGCCAATGTGTGACTACCTAGTTGGAAAGTGATAGAAGGATACCTTAATTATATATATATATATATATATATATATATATTAGATTTTGAAATTTAAATGATTGATATTATGAGTTACATGTTTATTTATACATGGCGAGGATAAGGGAACTATTATTACATATTTTTATGATGTTTTCGCATCATTTTTTATTCACTAATGTTTAATATTCTTATTTCACATTTTTAACAAGAGGTATTATGGAGGATCCTATGGTGTATGCATGATATGTTCCAATTCTATATATATACAAATTTTTATGATAAAACTAATAGTTTGGTAATGGATATATATTCTACTATCATAGAGTAATAGTTAATTATCTACCATGATTTTATATATTTCATGTTTTCTTCCTACTTTTTCAATTTTTAATTTCACATCTTCAATATTTTTTTCCATTTTTTATAACATTTCACATATTTAGATTCATTAATTAATTTATAAATATTATAGGTTGGAGTATTTATGTAATATCTATTTTTCATTAAATATATATACATTAATTCCATTTATGATTCAGTTTTATAAATAATTGGTGTCATTCCCAAAATAATAGGTTATCGAAGGTCGGTATTGGGGTTGATTATCAATATTTATTCATTATAGGCATTAGAGGGGAACAATTTGGGGAGATGTGGTCATGAAAATATAATAATATTGTTTTATTTTATATTAATATGGATCATGTTAGAATATTGTATATCCTATTATTTCCCTCCAAAAAAACATTATAAGCATATATTAGTGGTTCATGTATCTAATAATAATAATAATTTAAAGTGAAAATATTTTTTGAAAAAACACCAACCATTCATAAAATTATTTAAATTTCCAATCATAATTTCCATCCCCCAACTAATAGAAAATATATTTCTAGTCATATTCCAATTTTTTTAGTATTTATATCTTGGTCTCTACATTTTTATCATCGTATACCTCAAATATAGATTCTTAATGTTTCTTCTAAAAATTTTCATTGGTGAAATATCTAATTATATTTGTGTGAAATATATTTTATTATAAATCATTCCATATAAATATTTATTATTTAAAACTAATATACAATATTTGAGAAGAAATTTTCGTCATTCAATGTATATCTATAATATATAATGCCAAAAGTTTAAAATAAGTTAAATTATCACATAAAAATAAAGATAATAAATTGGTAGGTTGGGGGAATGGTTGTGGTCGGTGATTGAATGATTAGGGGTTGGATTCATGTTGTTATAAGGAATATACAATTATTTAAGGGTGATTTATTGAGAAAACATGTTGGGGTTCATGAATAAATGTTATTTTTTAAAATTCAATGTTTATTAGCAGTGGATTACCTCTTCAATGTAGCCTTATAATAAATTTTCCATCTTTATATGTCACGTATGGTTACTAGGGTAGGATTAATATTTATATATTTTATTTATGATTTAATAATTATTTTCTACATATTATATCATATCATAATTTATACCATATAATCCTTTTCAAAATGGCAATGATGCTAATGGATACATGTGGACTACCACATCCATAAAGCAATGTGACTCATTTTTAGTTTTTTATAAAAAATAATGTTAATTAGGATGGATTTGATGAATATATATGATATATGTTATATAATAAATATTTTGGAAAAATGAATTACTTTTCCTCCTACGATCAGTCACTCTCTCACATTGCCATAGCTGGTTGGTTACGAGACCTAGAGTTCCCTGATGTGTATACTAGAGAATGAAAACTAGAAGTCATGGTGTGATAAGTGTATTAGGGTGACTATACACCATTGATTTAGAGTTATTAACACATCTAAAATTTAAATAATGTAAATGAATAATTTTAGTATTATAGAAAAAATGTAATCAATAAATTATATTAAATGTCCAAAATTAAACCAAACCAAAAAACTTCTAACGAATTATAATTTTATATTATAATAACATGCTGGAATGTAACAAAATTTCCAGATAGAAGTAATAAAACAATTAAATACTAACACACTAAAAAAAAGTAAAATATCCTCATCCCTAAACCCCATGCTATTCCAACATCCAAACCCCTTCCCATCTAGAAATCAATAAATCACTAATAACGTCATTCTTCATTGTCCAAACTTGTATCCATGTAATTTTATTGGGTAATAAATGGTTTCTTTAATAAAGAGCGAGTAAAACTCATTAGGTTTCCACCACCATGATTAATCAAACAATCATTATAATAATTTTAGGCAATAATTCAATAGAAAATTTAATTAATTATTTAAAAAAATAAATTAATTCCTTATCAAAATGTTTCAACACCATGTGAGGATATTTCATAAACTGTATCATAGCCATACCATCTAGAACATTATAACCATGAAAAACATAACCTTCATTAGTTTCATGACATAATGTCTATGAGCATGTCTTATATCCCTAAAAACCAATACATTATATGAAAGGTAAAAATCCTAACAATCATGGTCAACACATGCTATATAAGCATTTCATCATGTATCACTTGACATGTACCCTTATATCATCATTTAAACATGTGTCACTCAGAAAATCACACTTTATAAGAATTTTAGTATTTATCACGAGTCCTATCCTACTAAAAAATTAATTCATCATGTGTCACTAGGCATGTCCCTCCATATATGAATGTTTGTATGTATTACATTTCCTAGCACTCTAAATAATAATTTCACAATTTTACTACAAAACAAGGCATAACAACAAGGATATCACAATAACACATCATATACATCAATGTTTAATTTAAAAAATTCCCATTTATCTTCTTGTTACACATTAATATTTTAATTGTTCATAACCCATAAAATTATATTTTTTTCAATAAAAACTCCATGATATGGTCTATATATATCATGTAAACACCCATAATCTATGTAATTCTAAACAAAAATTCGTCCATTAAACAATTATTTTATATTAATGGGTTTTCTTTCCTGAACGGTTTCCCCAAAATAGGAAAATAACCAATTACATTCAACATGAATCCAAGGAATAATTCAATTCCATAATTAAATAAACAGAGGTGATCTATGTTTTTGTAACATCAATATTGAATATACAATAAAATTATCAAACCCTACAGTTTATGTTTAGACCCCATACCATTAATTTATGATAAAAAAATGATTCCAAAGTAAATTTCCCACAAGGAAGAAGGTGAAGATGATTAAAATAAGGATCATAAATCAATAAAAATCACGATAAAAAAACAACACTTACTGTCAAGAGATTATAGTACAGTGGTTGAATAAATAATGTAGTGATGGGGGAACCAATGTAGAAACACTTAATAATAGTTTGATTTAATAAATAAGTATTTATAGAATAGAGGGAGGCTCTCCCAAGTCATGGAACCCTAGTACAAGAGAATAATTTTGTACATGATTCTGAAAAAAATTCAACTACACAACTGATATTAAACTACACGTCAAGGAATTACCTAGAATGTAATTTAGTTACTGGTTATGACTTTCTATTTAATAGGGACCCCAAAACCCCAATTAATTGATTTTTTTGAATTAAATATTACCCAATTTTCAATATAATTACAATATTTGTTTGATTCTCAATCCATGATTCAGATCATTTCCTTCAAAAATTCATGATATGTGGTCGAAACTATTACACAGTTTCTATTACAATGACAGTATGTGTAACTTATCTTTATATAGTTTCCTATCCAAAATTCATTATAAAATACTTTCCCATACATCATTTATGGATTATAAACTAACCAAAAATCCAAGGAAACAAATAACCAATTTATACATTGACATAACTAAATAAAACAATCATATGTCCAAAGACATTAAGTAATTTTACATAAAAGGGATCTCCCATTCTTTACTAGAAATTTCTACTAATGACCAACAAAAAACTCAATGAGGGATGTACATGGAAAATTACAGGATCATATAACCTCCCCAATAAAAAATATCTTATCCATGAGATTCTCAAAGAATCACTATGGGGGATAAAAAAAGTCAGGAAAAAATGCCCTATAATAAGACACCCTCTCCCCGGTCTCTTATTTATCTTTTGCATGCTTCCATTGTACTCGAACTAGTGGAATAGTCATACCTTAGAGATTAATATCACTATGGTCCACAATTTTAATCATATTCTCCCCAAAGTATGAATTATAAATAACATCGACATCCTTCTCATATATCACTAGATAATGGTATGTAAAATATATATGATGTTTCAATTCATGGAAGACATCATGCATGAAACTGTATCAATTTGAAAGGGATAAATTGTACGCTACATGAGAGACTATATCAACTATGTCAAATGGCCCAAAATGATGTTTATCTATTAATGTTTTCTGATACATCATTTATGCATCATAGGATTCATTAGAATGAAATCATGATGTCCAACTGTTAACACTATAGGTCTAATATGATGGTCCTCATATCATTTCACCCTATTTGAAATGGTCACCAACTATTCTTTGATCAACTCAACTAGATCATATGTCTCATGGACAAGACTAGTTCCAACTAGAACAGACTCACTTTCCACCAACAAAAAATGAATAAAACACCATGACATTCTATAAAAACCCTAAAAAGGACCCATTTGAATATATACCTAGAAGATGTTATTATATGAAAATTTTATGACTGTCATATTTTACTGCCATGCTGCAGTATAATCTAGAACATCATCACAAAAAATAACCTACAAATCATGAACAGTCTTCTAAAATTTAGCAACAGTCTATGGATGATATTACATACTCAAAAATAACATCTGATACTAGATCCTTCTAAATATCCTTCTAGAAATATGATATGAAATGATGATCTCTATATGAAATGATACTTTTCAAAACATTTTGAAAATAAATTACCTCGTGCACATAAAGGAATGAAATATCTTTATCTTAGGATGGTCTCCTTGATTTGGGAAATGTGAGAAACTGTTATTATTTAATTAAAAACCACCTATATAGAAGCCTAAATCTATTTAATAAAATACTTGTAAAATCTTATAGGATTTTGTATTATAACCTGCAAAAATATATAATATCAAATTCCAATAGTCTTTGTTGAAGGTGTATCCCTAGCATATAAGTTTTCTCTAATATCTAACCCCTCCAAATTTAATAATAGATCAGTCTTAATCTTTCCCAAAATCATGTGTATAAGTGATTTTGATATCAACGATACATATATCTAGGACTCCTATGAATTTTGATTCATGTATAAAAATAAATCTATAACCATATACTCATCATAAGACTCTTATAATATCACTTTCTACATCATTCATCTCAATACCATAGAAATGCCATTTCCCATTCTGGGTGTAAAAGCTAAATTGACGTCTTGGAGCAGCATATACTTGACCCAACTTCACTATGAATGGTTTACGTTTCATAGAGAATATATATACTAGTGTATCTTAATGTTTATGTATAATAAAAACATATAACAATTTAGATAATATCCCCAATATCCCTAAGAGATTACCTCTACTCCCAAAATCGGATTTATCTTAAAATAGATCTCTTGATCAGATGAAAATTCATTTAAATAATTTAGAAAAACACCTTGAATATGATATACCACTAGAAAAAAATAATCAAGATTCATTCCTCCATCATCTCAAAAATTACTATATATTTGAGCCACGCGACAATCCAATATACACTTAATTTGTCCTTCATGACCAGTTAGAAGATCTCACACACCCTAGATAGAATAGTTGCATCCTTCTAGATAAAAAAAAGTAAGCATCATCTATAAGTAGTCAATATTAGATTTTTGTTGATCTAACCAATAAACAGTCAGAATAAAATTTAATCTTATCATTTCAATAAGAATAGTCACCAAAAGTAAGGGCATCAATAAATCCCTAGAGAACACGTATTGAAATGTTTGAATTTCTATGATCATACCGCAATGGTGTGTCTAGTGTCATAATAAAATTTAATATCTACACATCTATGACTAATATACATAAAATACAATATGATATTAATGAATTTGATTCCCCCTATTCCAAATTATAGAAAATCAATGGTATATGATAAATGAATCATTCCTATGACAATATATTGTCTTACATGAGCAATAGGCAATGTAGTTTTCATAAAATGAATCTGATCACCCCCTTTATGATTTGCTCTATCTTGACTCCCCTAATCTATAAAATCGACCTGGTTCTTTCGTTCCTACCTTGTGGTACCAAGTCCCCTACCTTGACCAAAACAACTCATCGAACTACATTTATCTATCTGTTGAGGAATAGTGTATACATTACCAAAATATAGTGTATATCCGGATACCCTACAACTTATCTACTTTTGAATATCACTATAAAACATATTTAGGTTGTCCAGTTATATCCATGAATGAAACACCAATGCAGGATACATACTATGATATTATTTTTGGTCCATATTTCACACTAATAAAACTAAAAAAACATGGTTCAAAGAGTGATAAACACTACGATTACTTCTCTAAAAATAGTTACCCTAACGAAAATGGTCATAGAAACAACTATTCCTACTAGAAAAAGAGATCATAGTTTCCCTTGCGAAAACGTCTTGGACAATGCCCGCGGCCTCTCTCTAATACCTTTCTTCTACACGTACTCGATTTATCAAATATCAAACACTTCTCATATAGAACATGCATACTTAGGACCTAAAATCATAATGATTAACATCATAAAAACATCACTCCCAATATAACTTATTATTTTTCCATGATTTGTCAAAGTAATACAGCTTGGTGAAACTTTTAGCATAGTCAAACCTTGACGAGGGCTCTTGTGTTAGGTGAATGAACTAAAAAGCCTTATCTTCCATCAAAGTATTATGATAGAAATTCATGAGGGACATCATATCAATTTTCTTCTTGGTTAACTTATCTTAATTACCTACATACTCCAAAATTCTTCACTAATGCCTGGATTGTCCATGAATAATATATGCAACAAGCATCACCTTGCAATTTGCAGGTGTCTAAAGATTCATAAAGACCATTTATAATTACTATATCCAAAACATTGATGCATGGGGTCATCTATCCACATTTAATGTAGTGGGTTCTATACGTGGTACTATATTTTCATCTAATTAATCAAAGGCGTGGTATGTGTAGCCTCCACTTCTCGGGATCTCATAAACCTCAACAAGATATCATGAAGATGAACACCCATATGATTCCTGGGAACTACAAGATATTCTAGTTAATATTTATTAATATCATAATTAATTACACTCTACTGATGTTCAACACAGAAGATATGGGGAGTCATTTTCTCTATAATACAAACATTGTTTTTAGAAGACTTTCTATAACAATGTCTACCCCTAGGTTAAGATAGTAGAGAACATATAAATATTTATCAATCTAAAAATTGACTATAATTGTTTTACTATTTAATCATTGTTATTATATTTCATTTATCTAGTATAATAGATATTTAATATCACTATTTCAGAGTAAAGTACAAATCACATGCAATAAATATGCCCCTACGTGATAAATAAAACTAATAAAATATCTTTGTGTACATATTATAATGAATTCATACACATCCCACAACATTCCATGGCACTTGTATAAATATAAAAAATAAATAATATTATAACACGATGACACAAAAAAATGGGAATCACCTTTGGTTAAATAACATCGATTATAATAAATAAATAGAATAAAGAGTAATCTCATCCCCAAGCACCCAAATTTTTACTTATAACTGGTTTGATTACTCCCTTGCATAATCTCATTGCAAGGTCAAAACATATTTATATTTCTATTATAACATATGTAAATAGTAACGAAATTTAAAATAAATTGGTGTGATCAAATTACATTTTTTAATATCCCTCGATCTGGAACTCTATCACATCGATAAAATAGGTTGGTTAAAACTCCTTAAACACGCCTGCACATATGCTAGTGGATTCAAAATAATATAGGGGGTGTGGTATCATTGTGGGTATAATATACATTGTGTATCAATAGATTACTTTATAGTAGAAAATAAATATAATAAGTCAATAAAAATATATATACGGTAATAAGTGAAAAAATACAATACAATGGATGAACAACAACAAAGACAACAAAAACATCCAATGAATAATAATGTAAAAATGTAATGAAGTTATAAAATGTAATAAAATGTTATTCTAGATATAAAAAAAGAGTAAAATACCCAAAAAGATACTAAAAATTTCCATTTACCAACCCCCTTGTTTTCCCCATCCCTAAACTCTAGCCTATCCAACAAGGAAAAAATCAACAATAAGGACCTCTTCCATTTTGAAAACCACGATCCATGCACTCTTCTCGGGTACCAAATGGTGGCCCAAATGGGTTGGCAATATAACTTAGTAGGATAACACAACCATGTATAATAAAACTTGTCTAGTAATAATTGTATGAAATAATGAATTAAATAGGATTATTAATTAATTAAAATTTTAAATGAATTCCACATCAACCTTCTTCAGCAGCACGCTAATTTTTTTGATCATGTCTCACAATGATTCCTATTATAACCATATAACAATAGAAAAAACTTAACATGACTCAGTGATATATTAGAGTTTCTTGGACCATGTTTACAAAAATAACAACCTTATCCTTATAAATAGGGTATAAATCCCACCAATCCTTGTAAACACCCCCTATATAAGAATTACAGTTTGTATTACTAGTCCAAGACCTCTATATATGACGTTCATCCTTTTTAACTGGGCTTATCCTCCTATAATTGTGTTTCATCATGTATCAATGAGACTATCCCACTATATAAGTATTTCACCAAGTGTCATTTGGTGTATCCTTATATATAATCGTTAATCTTTTATATCTTGGTCGAGCCTGTTATATAATCATATAGCTGTTTAAACACAAAATAAATCATAGATACAAGGATATCACAATATCATATCATAAGGATAAATGGTTAACTATAAAATTCCCTATTCATTATTTAATTACACATTCATATATCAATTATTAATTATAGATACCCAATATTAACCTACATTGATATTAAATCAATTTAGATTAATATTCAGAACATTTATAATGTACGAACCCTAGGACCATAATACAGTATTATATTTGGATAAATGGAATAGATTTTTTTAATTTTGCTAATGATCTTAAGCATATCCCATTATAAAATTTTCATTTAGTTATACTATTTAATTTTTTTTCATAACCATGAAAATGATACATGTGAAAGGGGTGAGTTAGATTCTTAGTAAGGTTAAACATATGAGATATGTAAGAATAACATATTTGTGAGGGTATGAGAACATGCACATATCATTAGAAAATCATACCCTACATATGAAAGAGCATAAACATGAATCATGGAATAAATATTTGTAGTCTATAAGAAATGAATTATATGGATATGAAAGAACACAAGTAATGAGATCATAATAATGGAACAATATATATACATTTGGAATAAAATGAACTAATAACATTGTTCACATGTGTAAATAAAATAAGCTTCACTCATTATCTTATGGGTCTGATATCACACCATTTAATAAATTTATAGACATGAACCTAGGTCAACACATAACATTGGGAACATGTAATATGGTTCACTCACTACCTTGTGAACTTTTAATTAGGATAAAATACAATATTGTAAACATGTAATAAGTTTCATGAATATCATTTTGATCATGTAATCAGTTTTATACAAAAACATAAAGAAACACAACTATGTATAGAAATAACAATGTGAACATGAAATCAGGTTCACACACACACACATATACTAAATTTAATAATTCTTGAATTACTATCATCCACATGTCTCTTCAGTATGCAGCCATGTCTCTAATTACTTATGTGTCAAGCCACCGAAAATCCACGTACTACATCCCCACGGTTTCTATTGGTTTCCTTTCCCTCATGCTTCATCTCCTATTGAGATAGGGTTCCCACACCCCAGAGTCTTGTACCCCGATTACCATCTCCACATCATATCCCTAGCTCCGCCTCTTCTCCATCCTCCCTCTCCCCTCCTTAATCCTGTCGCATCCTCCATCCCGCCTCTATCCCACCTTCGCCTCCTCCTCTCACCTTGACCTCCTCCTCCAACCCCTTCATATCTGCCTTGGAATATGACTCTCCCTTTTTCTACCCATCCATCCTTAACGTTTTACTTCTCCACCTACAACTCCCCCTCTAACTCGCTCTCTGCCTCCGCCTCTGTCCTTGTCCCCTCCTCCGACTCGCTCTTTTGTAATTTTCAGAACATGATGATCCTTATAGATCAACCCATCCATAGTGAGTAGAATTTTTAGTTATTATTTATTCTTTTGATGGGAACTATTATATGCCTTCAGCATTGAATTATTTTTTTTTTTGAAAAAGGCTCTGAGACTAATTGAACTTATGAAGAAACCAAGGGCTTGGTTTCTGGCGACAGATTTCTTCTTCCAAATATCAATGCTTTCGGAAACACATTCTGGTACACAGTATGAAACTCCTCCTAGTGTATGAATGATATTCTTGTTTAGTAATATTATTGTTACAATGGTGCAAGGATTTCAATGTGGAATATGAAAATAAAAAGTCCTTGGATTAGTTATATTGGGATAACCACATTCACCAGACCAATGATTTCATCGATCATTGTTCTTTTTTGTTGATGGATTCATTTTTTTACAAAACCCCTATTGATGGGATGGTAGGTGAAGTGGATTTGGGAGTAAGGGAGATTTGACAAGAAGGATATGAGCATATGTGAATATTATGAGTTTCTGAATAACGTAGTGGATGATAGCGATACAGATTTGGATGAGCCACAGACCGAGAATCTGTTGTAGACTGTAGAGGCCATTGGGAAGGACTTCCAAGATGAAGATTGGTTTCACTATATTGTCTTTTTCCTTGGTATGGAAGAAATTTTATCATCTCTTCATCTGTATTATAAATGTATTATACAACATTGATATCAGACCTAGGAAAGGTTCTTCTTCTTCCTCAATTCGGGGAGCTCCTTCAATGGGTTGTTGTAGGTGAGATTTCAATTTCAAACTCAGTTAATATATCTTTCATTTATTAGATTCACTGTAATGACCCAAAGTATTTCAACGGAAAATTCCCTTCTTATATTTATGTCATAAAAACACAAAATAATGAGCTACTAAGTGATAAGTGACCTTTAAACATAATTTTTTCACCCCTATGTTTGGAATTTTAAAAATCCGACATACACAGTTGTGTTCAAGATAGTTTTTGGAGTCTAATGAAACAAAAATAATTTTTGGTGAATAGTAACCTACCCTTATGAATAGTAACCTACCCTTATGAATAGTAATATGACCCTTATGAATAGTAAATAAGAGTAACATTACCTATGAATAATAAAATAAAATTTAGACAGCTTAGAAAGTGACAATTTGACCTTAGTAAAGGTTTTTGGTATTTTATAAGTCATAAAGAATTAATTATAATTAATTAATTAATTTAAAAGAATATTTATTTTACTATAATTTATTCATAAATTATTGAATCAATGTCTAATAGTTTTTTGATAATTTTATAAGACCCTGTGTAATTTTTGAAAGAACTGCAAAATCAATTTTAATTTTAAAAACTGTTTTTTTAAGTAAATTATGATTTTAATTAAATATTAAATTAATAATATTTTGAAAATTATTTTTGAAAAATGGACTTCATTTATGGATTCTAAACGTCGAGAAATGGTTGGGGTAAATTTTTCAGATTTTTCTGAGATACTTGAATTTTTGATGAATAGTGGAATTCGATAATTCACAATAAAAGCTAAATAATGTATTAATTGAGTCATCGATGATGTTCTGCTGATGTAATCCCACTTTTTTCGGGATTAAATAATAAAATTACTATTATTGGTCATCCAAGACTCACTATTCCTTGTCTTTGGTGAAATTAATAAACTAATCAATTTTATATTAAGGAAACCTCTCTCCCCTCCACTATAAAAGCCACCCTTCACTCCCTCTTTTCCTCACACCTCTCAAGCTCCAAGACATCACTAAACTCTTCCCAAAAACCTTTCCTATCCTCTCCCCCACGTCCAAAAGCTTTTGTTCTCATCAAAAGACCAATACTAGCTTCCTTAAGGAGGTTCTCAAGAGGAGGATTCTAAAGTTAATTTCTCTCCCTCTTCTCCTTTAATTTCCTTTCAAGTTCAAGTTCCTTTCTTGATCTCTTCCTACCAATATTCATCCAAATTGTTTTGTAAATCCATTATTATATATATACTGTAATATTATGATTCTAATGGTATATTATATCACCCCACACCCTTTCCCTCTTCCTTTTATTTTATTAAAGAGAACGTTGTTCATGAGGTGTTAAATTTATCATCTTCAAAAACGACATGTTCTCTTCATCCATTTCTTCCTTCAATCTGGTCATGAAACCATTTTATGGTTGAATCAGAATATTTTATATGTATTATTTTCTATTTTAAGTTCTGGAAATAACCTATGGCCTTATTACTAAGTTAAATGTTAAAAAAAGATCGTTGTGATCCAAAAACCGCCCAAATTAACCCAAATAACCATCATTAAATTTTTATCTAATGATTCGTCCACATGGATATAATATAATTCACTATAAAATTATTAAAGCTACTGTAATATCATTAATAACATGTAGTATCAGTTCTGTATGTTTACCCATGATCTACCAAAACATCAATTTAAGAATACAAGTGGACCGCTCAAGAATACCATGAAAACGAACATCCCTGATCAATGTTTTTAAACTCTATAAGTCATCCAAAGGAACATAATATGAAATAATGAAACCAGAATGAACCCTATTATTGTATAAAAGGTTCTGGAATTTCTAATTAATTAATATAATGTCATTATACAGGACATTAAAGAGAAGGAGGCATTCGAGTACAAGGTAAGGGGAAATCTCGAACCCAATTTTCTTCCTTCGGGTTCTCCCTCTTTCACTCCATTTTTATATGGTTACTCCTCAAAGATCATTTTTTCATCATTTACATTAATTTTCTGGGATATACATGTTTGTCACTGGTTTTTATGTCCATAAAAATGTTTTCCAAAAGAACTCTTCTTTCAAGATATCACATTTTACCTCTCATTCAAGGTTGATGGTTCTTGTATCAAGTATGTTGTTCCCTCTTTATTTTGGGAACCAAAAAAGCTTATGAATGTGTTATTATGAGATGAAACTCATTCCTTTCCATGGGTTAGTTATGTACATGTTTGATATTTGTTCTATGTGGCAATAATGATAATGATAATGTTATGATGTGACGGGTGCGCCCGGAATTATATAGCGCAATATGAATGTTTAAATGTGACGGGTGCGCCCGGAATTATATAGAGCTCCAATGCATTGGGTAAAGTGATGAATCTCCTGAGTAAATGTGAAATGATGTGTGAACATGATTCTAGCTTTGTTCACAAGTATGTGTGGTAGTTAACCACTAAGACATGATGTTTCATTTTTATGCATTGCCACATTTCAAGTCTTTTATTTATGCTCCTCTCATGTTCATGATCTTTTTGCATACGTCATCATTATGCTCACCTCATGCTATATTGTTCTTGTCTATCCTCTTACTGGGCTTTTAGATCACCCCTTTTATGTTTATCCTCAGGTGGATACATGTACTAAGGAGAGTTCAAGTGCCACTAAGAAGCTAGTGAAGAAGAAATTAAATGAATGTTTATGCTTGATGTTGTACTTGTTATGTTTAGTCCTAGTTTTCCCAAGACACTAAACCTATGGATCCTCCATGTGTAATACTATTATGTTGATTATCTTTGAAATGATGTAATAGTAATGTACAAAAAGTCAGGGTCGCTATAGTTGGTATCAGAGGAAAGGTTTAGTTAATTTGGGAATAAGGATTAGTAAACCCTAGAGAAAACCTCTAGCATAAGAATAAGTACAAATATGTACACAAGAATATTTACCTAGGGATCCCATATGTCATGTTTTTGGTTTAGTTTTCTAAATGAATAAGTTATTCATGACTGGTTTAGTTATGTTTTGTTCTATCCTTTTCTATTTTAGAAAATGGTGGGAACCAGGAGAGGTAATGAAGGAGAAGTACCCTCACCTGTTTGTGTAAAGTGAAATTTCAAGGGTGAAATTTCTTAAGGGGGGAAGAATGTAACGACCCAAAGTATTTCAAAGGAAAATTCCCTTCTTATATTTATGTCATAAAAACACAAAATAATGAGCTACTAAGTGATAAGTGACCTTTAAACATAATTTTGTCACCCCTATGTTTGGAATTTTAAAAATATGACATACACAGTTGTGTTCAAGATAGTTTTTGGAGTCTAATGAAACAAAAATAATTTTTGGTGAATAGTAACCTACCCTTATGAATAGTAACCTACCCTTATGAATAGTAATATGACTCTTATGAATAGTAAATAAGAGTAACATTACCTATGAATAATAAAATAAAATTTAGACATCTTAGAAAATGACAATTTGAACTTAGTAAGCATTTTTGGTATTTTATAAGTCATAAATAATTAATTATAATTAATTAATTAATTTAAAAATAATATTTATATTCCTATAAAGTATTCATAAATTATTGAATCAATGTCTAATAGTTTTTTGATAATTTTATAAGACCCTACGTAATTTTTGAATGAACTGCAAAATCAGTTTTAATTTTAAATTTTTTTAAAGTAAATTATGATTTTAATTAAATATTAAATTAATAATATTTCGAAAATTATTTTTGAAAAATGGACTTAATTTTTGGATTCTAAACTTCACGAAATGGTTGGGGTAAATTTTTGAGATTTTTCTGAGATACTTGAATTTTTGATGAATAGTGGAATCCGATAATTCACAATAAAAGCTAAATAATGTATTAATTGAGTCATCGATGATGTTCTGGTGATGTAAGCCCACTTGGTTCGGGATTAAATTATAAAATTACTATTTTTGGTCATCCAAGACTCAATATTACTTGTCTTTGGTGAAATTAATAAACTAAACAATTTTATATTAAGGAAACCCATCTCCCCTCCACTATAAAAGCCACCCTTCACTCCCTCTTTTCCTCACACCTCTCAAGCTCCAAGCCTTCTCTAAAATCTGCCCAAACACCTTCCCTAGCCTCTCCCCTAAATCCAAAACCTTCTGTTCTCATCAAAATACCAATCCTAGCTTCCTTAAGGAGGTTCTCAAGAGGAGGATTCTAAAGGTAATTTCTCTCCCTCTTCTCCTTTAATTTCCTTTCAAGTTCAAGTTCCTTTCTTGATCTCTTCCTACCAATCTTCATCCAAATTGTTTTTTAAATCCATTATTATATATATACTTTAATATTATTATTCTAATGGTAAATTATATCACCCCACACCCTTTCCCTCTTCCTTTTATTTTATTAAAGAGAACATTGTTCATGAGGTGTTAAATTTATCACCTTCAAAAACGACATGTTCTCTTCTTCCATTTCTACCTTCAATCTGGTCATGAAACCATTTTATGTTTGAACCAGAATATTTTATATGTATTATGTTCTATTTTAAGTTCTGGAAATAACCTATGGCCTTATTATTAAGTTAAATGTTAAAACAAGATCGTTGTGATCCAAAAACCACCCAAATTAACCCAAATAACCATCATTAAATTTTTATCTAATGATTCATCCACATGGATATAATATAATTCACTATAAAATTATTAAATATAATTTAATATCATTAATAACATGTAGTACTATTTCTGGATTTTTACCCATGATCGACCCAAACATCAATTTAAGAATACAAGTGGACCGCTCAAGAAAACCATGAAAACGAACATCCCTGGTCAATGTTTTTAAACTCTATAAGTCATCCAAAGGAACATAATATGAAATAATGAAACCAGAATGAACCCTATTATTGTATAAAAGGTTATGGAATTTCTAATTAATGAATATAATGTCATTATACAGGACATTAAAGAGAAGGAGGCATTCGAGTACAAGGTAAGGGGAAATCTCGAACCCAATTTTCTTCCTTCGGGTTCTCCCTCTTTCACTCGATTTTTTATATGGTTACTCCTCAAAGATCATTTGTTCATCATTTCCTTTACTTTTCTGGGATATACATGTTTGTCACTGGTTTTTATTTAAATTTAAATGTTTTCCAAAAGAACTCTTCTTTCAAGATCTCACATTTTACCTCTCATTCAAGGTTGATGGTTCTTGTATCAAGTATGTTGTTCCCTCTTTCTTTTCGGAACCCAAAAGCTTATGAATGTGTTATTATGAGATGAAACCCATTCCTTTCCATGGGTTAGTTATATACATGTTTGATATGTGTTCTATGTTGAAATCATGATAATGATAATGTTATGATGTGACGGGTGCGCCCGGAATTATATATCACAATATGAATGTTTAAATGTGACGGGTGCGCACGGAATTATATTGTGCTCCAATGCATTGGGTAAAGTGATGAATCTCATGAGTAAATTTGAAATGATGTGTTAACATGATGCTAGCTTTGTTCACAAGTATGTGTGGTAGTTAACCACTAAGACATGATGTTTCATTTGTATGCATTGCCACATTTCAAGTCTTTTATTTATGCTCCTCTCATGTTCATGATATTTTGCCTACGTCATGATTATGCTCACCTCATGCTATATTGTTCTTGTCTATCCTCTTACTGGGCTTTTATCTCACCCCTTTTGATGTATATCCTCAGGTGGCTACATGTACTAAGGAGAGTTCAAGTGCCACTAAGAATCTATTGAAGAAGAAATTAAATGAATGTTTATGCTTAATGTTGTACTTGTTATGTTTAGTCATAGTTTTCCCAAGACACTAAACCTCTGGATCCTCCATGTGTAATACTATTATGTTGTTTATCTTTGAAATGATGTAATAGTAATGTAAGAAATGACAGGGTTGCTATATTCACAATCTAAATCCATAATCATAGGTGACACATTTCCTCTCGGTTGTCCTTTCTATGAATCCATAGTTCATCACATGGTCATTTAAAATTAGTTTTTCATAAAAACAGAAAAAAATTTACCTATGAAAATTTTAATATGATTCCAATTTGCAGTATTTTATAGAGAATCTAGACTACTATAATCCTGCCTACAACACAAAGAATGGAATGTCCACAGAGGGATGTGGGCATGATTATATGATGGTATCATGGGGTCATGACATTACATATATTTGTTATTCCCACTGTTTCCATAAATTCAACATCTTCCCTAACTTTGAACTATAAAATTCCTCAAACTTGCAGGTGGAAAAGGAATATAAAACAGCCCTTCCTTCTACTGAAATGTTCATAGTTCGGTTTCATTCATTCTATCGTATTTTTTCACTATATGGAATTTGAATCTGAAGACACTGATTTCATATCATTAATATTCTTCATTTCGTATCTTGAATCAAACTCCATTTAAACTTAATGCAATTGCATGGATTTATACAAGAATATATGCTTTGACAAGGATGATTGTGGGGCAGTTTTGCAGATTTACACAGGTCGGGGGCGTATAAACATCTGATGAATAAGGAGGATGATGGAAACATAAAATGGATTCATGTATTCAAGTATGATTCCCATTTTTACATATTTACATGGATTCAAGGGAAAGCTAAATTACAGAGAAAATTATACAACACACAAATTTAATGAACTTATCCCCTCCCCCGCAACACTGAATCTCTTCCCCAAATTTCCATAATTACATCCCCTCCCTAGCTCCGCCTCCTCTCCATCCCTCTCCCCTCTTTCCTCCCATCGCATCCTCTATCCCGCCTCCACCTCCTGCTCTTTCATCGACCTCCTCCTCCACCACATCCTCCTCCACAACATTCATCTTTTCCTTGGTCTTTACCTCTAACTGTGACTCCCCATCTTTATACCCATCCATATCCTCAGTGTTCTCCTTCCCCACCTGCAACTCCCCCTCCATATTTCTCTCCGCCTTCGTATTTGTCTCCCCCTCCAACTGGCTCTATTCCTCCCCCATCTCTGACTCCCCCTCCGACTAAGACCTTCCCTGCCTTGGTCTACTCCTTCGCATCGGCATATATTTTCCTATTTATGGTAGGGATTCATTGATTTCAGATCTATCCCTAGAGAACTGATTTTTCTCCTAACATTTCATGCTCGTCGTCTCCAACTCCTGAGGCAGCAGGTTCCAGAGATGGCTAGACTCTGTTGTCTTCGCCGTGGAGAGCGGTTTCATCAGGGGCTCCATGAATTGTGGAACCTATGTAAATATTTTGGTACTCATGTTAACTTTGGTCAGGATGTGTATTGATTTCTAAATCTTCTCCCCCATGGGGGTTTTATTCTCAAAACGTGACCTAGATTGAATTTCATTTTGTTTCATAATCTTTTCCCACATGGGGGGTTTTATTTTGTTTCAGAACATTCTTCCCCATGGGGGGTTTGTTCAGGAGGTACGTGTTATCAATTATGTGAAACTCTCAACCTATTAAGAATCCCTCAATGATATTAACTGAGGTGAAGGGAGAGGACCTAAAGGTGTGGTGGGGTAGTTGTGTGTATTACGATACCATTGTTATGATATACTTAGTTCGGAACCTATCATTCATTATCTCTACCACTACAAGAATATATTAGCATGAATGAGTTGATGTATGCATTGTATAGGTTGTGTGGACTATCAGGCACAGTTTTCAGTGCTTTCTACACATGTTTTTCATGACAGCGGAGTGATATATGGTTTGGATGGTAAAATTTTGTTTTTCAGTTCCAGTTTGGGAACATGGGAAGACTCTGGGCTAATCATCAAACACTTGGTAAATCTTATTATGATCATTTTGATGAATTGTATGTGCCTTGAAGATTTATTTTCTTTTTTCTATGATTTGGTTATGGTGTAAACTGAAATTTAGCGTTTAGATTGTTCTCAATGAAGTGGAATAATTTTTGTGATTATGCTTGGGAAATCATATTACTTGGGCTGAATAATATTATATTGCATGAGGCATTGAAATACATGTAGATTTTATCTAACTATGTTTATAAGTGTTTGATAAAAACTATGGACAACAACATGCAACAAAATGGGCTAAATCAACCGCACTTCTGAGAGTAAATCACACCATAAGGGAGCCCGTCTATGTTTCATGCCCAAAGAAACTATCCCATCCATGTTGATTGAAAAAATAAAATGTTATATGACTGTTGAGATTCACTGTTATTGATGTCAAATAATTTTTTAGTTTAATGGAGAATGATAAAAGTACTGAATTATTTCCATCAAACTGCACTGATAAGAGCTGTGATTGAGGTAAATCCTATAGAAATCAGAGCCCCAAATGATGAGGTAAACCCTAAAATGGTCAGAGCCTGGAATATTTATCCATGGTGTTAATATGATGTTCTATATGATAATTTTGGTCGTAGGTGTCTCCATTATTCAGGAGAACATAGTACGCTTTCCTTCCAAGTTGCAGTAACCAGGATATTGCTGACTGTAGAACATATGTCGAGGTATGTAATGTTGTTCATAATGAATTTGATATTTCAGAGTATGTGTTTTGTGCTACATAGATTTATCATGGTGGTGTGGCCTCACGGTTCTTCAATGCTTTAGATCAGGCTTGGAGTATATTGCATTGAACATGCTTTATAAAATGTTTTAGTGAACTCAGGTTGTGAACCCAGTTTTTGTCATTGTATATATGTTTCCATTCACTATTTTCATGTTGTTCACTTTTAATATTTCTAATACACTATATAAGTGTTTCTGGTTAGTATGTTATGTTGACTATTTGTTCATGGTTCGAATGTTTTGATCACTGTTAGTATGTAGTGCACATTTTCATGTATTTATTACTAGCTCTAGAATGGTATTCTCTATTATAAATTAATGAAATCATTGAAATGACTTACATATCATTATGTTCTGATTCCATAAGTTTAATATTTGGTTTCAATATGTCTTCATTATAGTATGAAATAAGTAGCCTTTTTTAAGTAACATGTCAATATATGTACATATACCTAGAATTCCTAACCATGACATTTCATGTGGTTTCCAATTTGACTGTAGGAGGTGATACCTATTTTATTGATCCATGTAGAGTTAATTTGATGGCTGAAAACTAAAGATTTATAAAAACTAGTACTCACCCATTCTATTGCACAATGTATTCGATTAATGGTTTTTAATTTAATACGAGATTAATGTTTACAAAACTTGAGAAGAAACAGTAATGTTGAATAAATTTTAATTAATATTTAACGGTGTGTGATAAAGGAATAGGAGTGAATATAATATTAAGACACCATTCAAATAGTTGACAAAGAAAAAGGATAGTGTAAATGCATATGAATTTTTAAATTTTGAGGAAAAATATTTGATTTTTTTTCAATTTCGATCATAATAACTATAATGTGGGCACTAAAATAAATAGAGAAAGTTAATTCAAAGATTATATAGTTGTTCAAATAATACAAATGAGAAATTTGACAGTAAATGAAATAATAATAGATTAAATGAGTTGGTTGTTCACGAAAAACGAAAACTAAGTGAAACTATTCATCATGTATATTAAACAATATGGAATGAGAGACGTAGAGATCCGAGTCAAAGATGAATCAAAATATACAATTAAATAAAATAAATAGATAAAGATAGAGATTCTATAGCCACTTCATAATAATTTACAATATGAAATTGAATTAAAAAATAAATAATGACAAATTGAATCTGGTTGTTTCTTCACTATATTTCAACAGTCTAGGGTTGTTTATCTATATTTAGTATCCAACTCGTACATAATGAATATATAGATGTCATCACAAATTAATGAAACAATGTTATTGTATACATTCAACTTTTTATCATATAGTATGAAAAAAACATATTTCTTTACATAAAACCACTTAGCATAATATTTGTTCATAACAAATCTTATTGTATACTATAAAAATATTTAAATTAAAGAATATTGAAACACTTACTTATTACAGACTCTCAAGTGAAGTCTTATGCATAATGTAATTAATAAAAAAGCATCAGTCTATCTTATATATAAATTCATTACCTAAAATGTAATCATACAACTAATAAAATATCAATACACTTGTATATGTGGCCACTATAGTGAATTTAAGAGTATAATTGTAGGAATTTATAAAATGCATGCCTAAAATATACAAACTACTTGAGGCAAGAAGATGGATAATAATATTTAAATATGAAATAATTTATTTATATAAATAGTCAATGTCAAATAGAATAAGGACTTTCTATTGATTCTTCCAGATGCATAAAAAATAATCACATTTAGATAGAGAGAGAGGCCATGGTGGAAGATTTGGTCATGGACATTATATTATCTTCATCATCTCCATAACATTGCAAAGAGGCCTCATATTTGTTTTCATCCAATCATCTATAAAATAGGACCTCAAGAAGTTATGTTGTTCCTAAAAAAACAAATGCAGCCCCTCCGGTTCATCTCACTACTTAAGTGTATATTTTCACCACATGAATTTATTATAGAACTCTTGGATCCATCGGTTTGGATCAAAATAATGGAAATGTAAAGATATATGAATCTCTATAGGATTCGACACATGTAGATGAAATTAATCTATACAACTATAGATATTAGAGAAAATTTTATGAAATCTTAAAAATAGTTGAAAATATTTAATTTAATTAATACAGAATTAAAATTTATATTGTGCATTCATGATAGTGAAATCAAATACATGAATGAATAAATGTTGCAATTGGATAAATCAAATTATGTTTATTATAATAATTAATGATATAATGAAAGTCATGTAACTAAAAATAAAGTTGTTCTATAGTTTTCGATATATAAAACATCATTCAAAAAATGATTCTTTTATATTAGTTGCATGATTGTTGAAAAACAGAATGCATGCCTACCCAAATATGGATAGTATCCAACTATACAACACTGATGTGATGTTAAAAATAATTAATTTTAAATGTGATGGATAAAATGTACAAAAAAACACTAAAATATTATTTTCCCTATATCTCATACAAAAAATGATTAATGTATAAAATATGAATTTATCATGATCAATGCTGAAGCCTAATATCGAATTTAAAAATGATATCAATTCTGTAACAATTATAAGTCTACTACTAAAAAGGGAAATGATATAAACTTTCTATTGACCTGAAATGATTTGAAACATTCTATAGGACCATCTGCTAAACGGTTGACGTTCCGAGCCAAAACTAATGGTCATTGTTCAGGTCTGTTTATATAAAACCATTGAAATGGATACGGGTGACTTACCAATAGGTTGTGCATCTTTTGTGTGTTGTAAAGAAGTATAAGAAAAAACCAACTGTATTGGCATTACTATTTTATGGGATTTTTTGGTCATTTTTGAACAACATGTAGTATAAATTTTATACTTAACGATAGGTTTAATAATTCAGTAAAGATCGATGTATAAAACAACTGACGAAGTTCATATGATTAATAAATATATATGCTTCGTGAAATATAAAATCAAAAGCAGGAGCAATTTTTTACTAAACCTATGACACTGATTTGAAGTGTTTTCATTATGTAAATTAAAATGTGTCTGTCTTCTACATTCAGCACCTCCAAGACATTACTCCTCCATATTCCTGCCTGCTACATTACCATATCAGTTCCCTTCACCACCACCCAGTTCTCATCATCCTCTACTTCTTCATATGAGGTTCATTCATCGGTTTCCAAGACAACAATATTTTCATGTTTTGATATCCCAAATCCTGTTCTAGGGATCATGAACTACTGGGAAGCCTTGTTCTGTAACTAAGAGCATAGATCCATGATCATTTCCTACCCAAATATTCTATATTCTGAAAATGGCCGACTAGGATATGAAAAATAGAATCTGAACCAGCAGCACAAAATTCGTTAATGATGGTTTCTTCAAAGGGTAAACGAAGAAACAAGGGGAAAACTCACATTTTTTGTTCTCCATATTCCATCAATGCTGACACCCAAGGTAGGTTTCATCCCTAGCATAACTTATATATTCACCTTGTGAATATTCTTCTCTCTCTTTGTTTGTTTCGAATCCTCATTACCACCTACACCTTGTTTTTCATTTATGATTAAAGTAATGTGAACAAATAGGTCACATCAACAAAGAAACCACTATTTCCCAACACAAATTTATGAGTAACATAGAATAATATGAATAATAAATAGTAAATGTTATGAATAAAATGAAAAAAAAACAATAAAATATTATTTTCCTTATGTATCATACCAAAGATGATAAATGTATCAAATATGAATTAAACCTGATCGATGTAGTAGCCTCATATAAAATTTAAAAATTATTTCATTTGTTTAATCATTACAATTCTACAACATAAAAGGTAAATGATTTTAAACATTTTTAATGTCCTTAAATTACCTCTGGTGAATCAACCCAATGGAAATAGAGAATTTGACTCCAATTCAACAACTTAATTGAGCTTGTCATCCCCCAGACCCATATGTAGGAGCACTAAAACACCAATAAAAATCCTGAATGCATGGTTTGTAGAAAATATCATCATATAGTAACTCGGGATACCTTGATTCTCCATTTAATCTTCCATGGTTTCATTCACATTTTGTTTCTCATGAATAAACACGAAGAAGATAACAATCTATAAAAAGGGAAACTGATTGAAATACTTTGGAACTCATAATTTATGTAAATTTTCCTCTATTGGTGTATAATATGAGAAGATACGAATTTTATTTGATTTAAGCTTGAAAGGTTTTTCAATATATAAGAAGGTGAAGCCATGGAAGGGGAGAAGTCATGATACATAATAAATTTGACTATTAGTATTAAAAATTTAGTGATATTACCTTCAAAAACATAATGATCTACATGTATTTGTGAAATTCATGTAGAATATCTTGAACCATGTCATTAAAGTTGAGAATACACTGATTTAGTCACCGTAGTAGTGTACAGTTAATGCCTTAAAAATTCAGAAAGGGATTACCCCATAATGAATATATAGTAATGATATCAATAAAAAAAATTATGATATCAATTTCAAAAGTTGAATATATAGTTATGATATCAATTAAAAAGTTGATCATGTAGTTATAGACAATCTGAATGTGTTCTTGAAATAAATCATGAGGTTGAATGATATCAATTTCAAATAATGTTCCATGATAAGTATAATTAATTAGTTTTATTTAACTCTATTTCAGTCATCCCAAATAGAACCAAAAAAAGAAATTAATAATTATCTGAATACCAGAGTGAAAACATTCATAAAATTTAACATACCTTAACTAAACAACCCATCACAGAAGAGAATTGAACATATAAAAGGACCATTTTATGGTCACCAAACAGGAACAACCATCATTGGTATGATCATTGTGATAAAAAAAATGGTTTTGTCCACCACTTGTCTCTACTGTCAAATTAATCAAAAATACAGAATAATGGTTTATTCAATGCTTAAAAAATTTTCATTGGCATACCAGCTGGTAGGATGCAACAAGCTCTGTTGACCACCAACTGTCTGCTTAGATAATATTTCAATATGAATGAGCAGAGAAGAATCTTAGAAATTACATCAGAAATTGAGATTCTTGCAATTGTCTTGCATGAATTGAGGTAAAGAATGAAAGTTTTACCTCTATTTGAATCATAATTTCATGTGTATATTCTAGTTTTTATCTTTATATCAATGATGTAATCACTATACAAACAACCCGGAAAAATAATAGAGAATGATGAAATTGAAGGGCCTTTATCCACAAAGGTGAATTATTCAATCTGCATGGTGGGAAATGTATTGGTTCTTGATATTTTTTTGAATCATTAGTTTTCATCCATCAAATGAACTCTGAATGGATCAATCAAATAGGTATCACCTCCTATAGTCAAATTGGAAACCACATGAAATTTCATGGTTAGGCTTTCTAGGTATATGTACATATATTGAAATGTTACCAAAAAAAGGATACTTATTGCATACTATAACAAAGACAAATTGAAACCAAATATTAAACTTATGGAAGAAGAACATAATGATAAATAAGACATTTCATTTGTACATTAATTTATAGTAGATAACACCATTCTAGAGCTGGTAAAAAATACATTAAAATGTGCACTACATACTAACAGTGAACAAAATATTCCAACCATGAACAAATAGTGAACATAACATAATAACCAAAAACACGTATATACTGTATTAGAAATATTAAAAGTTCACAACATGAAAATAATGTCTGGAAACATATATACAATGACAAAAACTGGGTTCACAACCTCAGTTAACTAAAGCGTTTTATAAATCATGTTCAACGCAATCAACTCCAAGCCTGATCTAAAGCATTGGAGAACCGTGAGGACACAACATCATCTTAAATATGTGTAGCACACAACACATAGTCAGAAATAAAAAATTCATCTTGAACAACATTACATACCTCGACATATGTTCTACAGTCAGCAACAGCCTGGTTACTACAACTTAGTAGGAAAGCGTACTATGTCCTCCCTATTAATGCAGACACATACAGCCAACAATGGCATATTGAACATCATAATAACAGCATGGACAAATATTCCAGGATCTGTCTAGTGTAGGGTTTACCTCATCATTTGGGGATCTTATTACTGTATTATTTACCTCAATCACAACTCTTATCAGTGCAGATTGATAGAAATCATTCAGTACTTCCATCATTATCCATTAACCGCACACAATATTTGAGATCAATAACAGTGAATCTCAACAGTCATATAGCAGTATTATTTTTCAATTAGCATGGATGGCCCAGTTTCTTTGGGAAAGCATAATGGACGGGCTCCCTCATGGTGTGATTTACTCTCATAAGTGCGGATGAGTTAGCCCATTGGGTTGCATGTTGTTGGCCATATTTTTTATCTAACTCTTATAAACATAGATAGATTAAATCTACATGTATTTAAATTCCTCATGTAATATAATATTATTTATCCCTAGAAATATGATTTCCCAAGCATAATAAAAAAATGTTTCCACTTCACATAGAATAATCTAAAATCTCAATTTCAGTTTACACCATAACCAAATCATAGAAATAAGAAAATAAATCTTCAATGCACATAAAATTCATAAAAATGTACATAATAATATTTACTTAGTGTTTGAATATTGGACCTGAGTCTTCCCATGCTCCCAAACTGGAACCAAAAAACAAACGTTTACCATCCAAACCATATAGAACTCAGCTGTCATGTACAACATGTGTAGAAAGCGCTACAAACTATGCCTAAAAGTCCACACAAACTAAATAATGCAGACATCAACTCATTCATGCTAATAGATGTTGGTAGTGGTAGAGATATTGAATGATAGGTTCCACACTAAGTATATCATAATAGTGGTCTTTTAATACACACAGCTACACCACTACACCATTAGGTCATCTCCCTTCAATTTATTTACTCTCTTTGAGGTCTTCTTAATAGGTTGTGAGTTTCACTTAATTCATAACACTAACCTCATGAATAACCCCCCCCCCCCCCCCCCCTTGTGGGGAAGAAGGTTCAAAAATGAAAGAAACCCCCCCCCCCCCATGTGGGAAAAGATTATGAAACCAAATGAAATTAAATATAGGTCACCTCCTGAGAATAAAACCCCCATGGGGGAGAAGATTTAGAAATGAATACACATCCTGACCAATGTTAATATGAGTACAGAAATATTTAGACATGTTCCACAATTCTTGGAGCCCCCGACGACAATGCTCTCCATGGCGGAGACAACTGAGTCGTTCCATCTCTAGAACTTGATTCCTTAGGACGTGGAGACGATGAGCATGAAATGTTATGAGAAAAATCAGTGGTCGAGGAACAAATATGAAATCAATGAATCCCTACCATAAATAGGAAATAAGATGAATATGCGAAGGAGTGGAACATGGCAGTGAAAGTCTTAGTCAAAGGGGGAGTCAGAGTCAGGGGAGGAATAGAGCCAGTCGGAGGGGGAGACAAATACGGATGTGGAGAAAAAGTTGGAGGGGGATTTGCAGGTGGAGAAGGAGAACACTGAGGATATGGATGGGTATAAATAAGGGGAGTACTGGTTAGAGTGAAAGACCAAGGGGGAGATGAATATGGTGGAGGAGGAGGCGGTGGAGGAGGAGGAGGTCAATGAAGGAGCAGGAGGCGGAGGCGGGAAAGAGGATGCGATGGGAGGAAATTGGGGAGAGGGATAGAGAAGAGGTTGAGCTAGGGATGGGATGTAAATATGGAAATTGGGGGATGAGAATCAAGGGTGCGTGGGAGCGGAGAAGTTTCTTAAATTTGTGTGTTGTATAATTTTCCCTGTAATTTAGAATTACCTTGAATCCAAGTAAATTTGTAAAATTGTGCATCATACATGAATACTTGAATCCATTTTATGTTCCCAATATCCTCCTCATTCATCAGATGTTTATACGCCCCCGACCTGTGTAAAGTTGAAATACTGCACAACAATCATCCTTGTTGAAGCATATATGCTTGTATAAATCCTTCCCATTGCTTTAAGATTCAATGGAAGAAGATACAAGATACTAAAAGAATAATATTAATGATATGAAATCAGTGTCATCAGATTAAAATTCCATTTAGTGAAAACATACGATAGAATGAATGAAATTGAACTATGAACAGGTTTTCAAAATGAAGGGTTGTTTTATTTTCCTTTTCCACATTCAATATTTAAGAATTTTACAGTTCAGAGTCAGTGAAGAAGTTGAATTGATGGAAATATTGGGAATAACAAAAACTTGAAAAGTCATGACCCCATGATACCATCACTTTATCATGACCACAGCCCTCAATGTACATTCCAATTCTTTGTGTTGTAGGCAGGATTATAGCAATCAAGATTCTCCTTAAAATACTGCAAATTGGCAACATATTAAACTTTTGACAGGTAAAAAAGTTCATGTTTTTATGCAGAACTGATTTTAAATGACCATGTGATGAACTGTGGATTCATTGAATGCACAACTAAGAGAAAATGAGTCATCTGCGATTATGGATTTAGATTGTGAATCTAATTAATGAATGTTATATTAACTTAGTTTGAAATTGAAATCTTACCTACAACAGCCCATTGAGGGAGCTCCCCGAATTGTGGAAGAAGAAGAACCTTCCCTAGATATGATATTAATGATGGATCAACCATTTATAATACAGATAAAGAGATGATAAAATTTCTTGCATTCCATGGATGAAGACAATATATTAAAGCCAATATTTATTCGAGAAGTCCTTCCCAATGGCCTCCACAGTCTGCAATAGATGCTCGATCTGTGGCTCATCCAAATCTGTATCGCAGTCATCCACTACGTTATTCAGAAACTCATAACACTCAAATATGCTCATCTCCTTATTTTCTAATCTCTCTTAATCCTGCATCCACTTCACATATAGTCCCATCAATTGGGGTTTTGTAAAAAAAATGAATATGCCAACATAGAAGAACAATGATCGATGAAATCATAGGTCTGGTGAATGTGGTTCTCTTGATATAACTCCTCCAAGGACTTCTTATCATCATATTTCACATTGGAATCCCTGCACCATTGTTACAATAATATTACGAACCAATAAGATCATCCAAAATCCAGGAGGAGTTTCAAACTGTGTACCAGAATGTGTTGCTGAAAGCATTGATATTCGGCAGAAGAAATCTGTCTCCAACAACCAAGACCTAAGATTATTCATTAGTTTAATTCATCTCTGAGGAGTTGTCAAAAAATAAATCAATGCTAAAGGCGTAGAATAATTCTCATCAAAAGAATAAATAATAACTGAAAAGTCCGCTCACTGAGGACGGGTTGATCTATGAGGATCTCCATGTTCTGAAAATGACAGAAGAGCGAGTCGGAGGGGTGGACAGAGTCGGAGGCAGAGGTGGAGAGTGGGTCATAGGGAGAGTTTTAGGTGTATAAGATGAATGTTAAGGATATTTATGGGTAGACAAAGGGGGAGTCATATTCCAAGGTAGATACGAAGTGGGTGGATGAGGAGGTCGAGGTGAGAGGAATAGGAGAAGGCGGGACAGAGGTGGGATAAAGGATGCGACATGAGTAAGGAGGGGAGAGGTTGGATGGAGAAGAGGCGGAGCTAGGGATATGATGTGGAGATAGAAATCAGGGTACGAGAGTCGAGGGTGTGGTAACCCTAGCTCGACAAGAGATGAAGTGCGAGCGGGAGAAAAAATAGTAGAAACCGTGGGGTGGTGGTATGGGGATTTTCGGTGGCTTGATATGTAAATAATTAGAGATGTGGATGCATACTGAAGGGACATGTGGATTCTTGAAAAGATAGAATTAGTATATTTAGTAGATATTAAGAAAGAATACATGTTCCACCTTGAAGATTAATGAATTCGCCTTTGTGGATAAAGGCCCTTCAATTTCATCATTCTATATTATTTTTCTGGGTTGTTTTTATAGTGCTTCAATCATTGATCTAAATATGAAAACTAGAATATACACCTGAAATTCCATTTCACCTATATGTAAACCTTTAAATATTTACCTCAATTCATGCATGAAAATTGCATGATTCTCAGTTTCTGTTGTAATTGCATAGATACTTCTCTGCTCATTCATCTTGAAATATTATCTAACCAGAGAGTTATAGGTCAACAGAGCTGGTTGCATACTACCATCTGGTATGACAATGCCAACTTTTTATGCATTGAAAATCCTTTATTCTATATTAATGCTTAATTTGACTGTATAGACAAGTGGTGGAAAAAAACATTTTTTGGTTATCATAGTGATCGGGCCAATGATGGTTGTTTCAGTTTGGTGACCATAAAATGGTCCTTTTTTATGTACAATTCTCTTCTATGATGGGTTGTTTTGTTAAGGTATGTTAAATTTTATGAACATTTTCACTCTGGTATTCAGATAATTATTAATTTATTTTTTCGGTTCTGTTTGGAATGACTGAAATAGAGTTAAATAAAACTGATTAATTATACTTATCATGGAACATTATTTGAAATTAATATCATTAAACCTCATGATTTATTGCTAGAACACATTCATATTATCTGCAACTACATGATCAAATTTTTAATTGATATCATCACTATATATTCAACTTTTTAAATTGATATCATTCAAAAAAAAATTGATTTCATTACTGTGTATTCATTATGGGGTAATCCTTTTCTGAATTTTGAAGGTGTTAACTGTATACTACTATAGTGACAGAATCATTATATTATCAAATTTAATGACATGGTTCGGGATATCCTACTTCAATGTCTCAAATACATGTAGAGAATTATGTTTTTGAAGGTAATATATTTAAATTTTTAATACTAACATTCAAATTTTTTATGTAGCATGACTTCTCTCCTTCCATGGCTTCACCTTCATAGATATTGAAAAAAAATTGAAGCTTAAATCAAATAAGATTAGTATATTCTCATATTATACACAAATAGAGGATATTTCACATATATTATGAGTTCCAAAATATTTCAATTAGTTTCTCTTTTTATAAGTTGTTATGTGCCTCATGTTTATTCATGAAAAACAAAATGTGCATGGAACGGTGGAAGATTAAATGGAGAATCAAGGTATCTTGAGTTACTATATGATGATATTTTCTACAAACCATGAATTCAATATTTTTCATTGTGTTTTAGTGCTCCTACAGATGGGTCTAGAGGAGGAAAAAATGAATTTGGTTGTTGAATTGGATTCAAATGCTCCATTTCCATTGGTTTGATTCACCAGAGGTAATTTTAGGACATAAAAAATGTTTCAAAACATTTCTATTTTAAGTTGTATTCTTTTAATGAATAAACAAATGAAATAATTTTAAATTTGAGATTAGGCTACATCATTGATCATGTTTAATTCATATTTGATACATTTATCATGTTTGGTATGAGCCAGAGGGAAAATAATATTTTATTTTATTTTTCATTTTATTCATAACAATTAATATTTATTATTCATATTATGCTAAGTTACTCATACATTTGTGTTGGGAAATAGTTGTTGCATGGTTAATGTGACCTATTGGTTCACACTACTTTAATCATAATCAAAAAATGAGGTGTAGGAGGTAATGAGGATTCGAAGCAAACCAAGAACAAGAAGATGATTCACAAGGTGAATATATAAGTTATGTTAGGGATAAAAAATGCCTCGGGTGTCAGCATGGATGGAATAAGGAGAACAAAAAATTATAGTTTTTCTTTGGTTTCTTCGTTTACCCTTTGAGGCAACCATCATTAATGAATTTTGTGCTGCTGGTTCAGATTCTATTTTTCATCTCAAAGTAAACCATTTTCAGAATTTCAAATATTTGTGGAGGAAAGCATCAATGATCTATGCTCTTAGTTACTGACCGAGGCTTCCCAGTAGTTCATGATCTCTAGCACAGGATCTGGGATATCAAAACCAGACAATGTTGATGTCATGGACACCGACGCATGAGCCTCATAAGAAGAAGTAGAGGATGATGAGAACTGGGTGGAGGTGAAGGGTAGTGATTTGGTAATGTAGCAGGAAGACATATGGAGGAGTAAGGTCCTGGAGGCATTGAATGTAGAATCCAGACACATTGTAATTTACATAATCTTATCCCTTCAAAGCTGTGACATAGGGGTAGAAAAAAATTTCTCCTTCTTTTGATTTAATTTTTCATGAAGTGTATCTATTTATATATCATAAGAACTCCATAAGTTGTTTTATACATCGAGATTTACTGAATTATAAAGCCTATCATTAAGCATCAAATTTGTAGTACATGTTATTCAAAAATGTCCACAAAATCCCATAAAACCGTAATGCAGATACAATTGGTTTTCGCTTATATTTCATTACAACACACAAAAGATGCACAACCTAATGGTAAGGCACCTGTATCCATAGCAATGGATTTACATAAACAGTCATGAACAATGACCATTAGTTGTGGCCCTGAACATCAACCGTTTAGCCAATGGTCCTATAGAATGTTAAAAATTGTTTCAGGTCTATAGAAAGTTTCTAATCATTTCCCTTTTTAGTAGTAGAATTGTAATTGTTACACAAGTGATATCATTTTTAAATTTGAGATTAGTCTTCAACATTGATCATTATTAATTCATAATTTATACATTAATCATTTTTTGTATGAGATATAGGGAAAATAATATTTTAGTGATTTTGTCTTCATTTTATCCATGATATTTACAATTAATTATTTTTAACATCACAACAGTGTTGTATAGTTGGATCCTATCCATATTTGGGTAGACAAGCTTTATTTTTTCAATAATCATGCAACAATTATAAAAAAAGCATTGGCCCGATTTGGAAAAATTCTTATAAAATAACAATGACTATTGTCATTTTTTGAAGTGTTCTAAACTGTTTTTTTACATTGAATGATGTTTTACAGAAAGATAATTATAGAACAACTTTATTTTCAGTTACATGACATTATTTCAATAATTAATTATTATAATAATCATAATTTTAATTATCTAATTGCATCATTTTTTCATTCGTGTATTTTATTTCTCTATCATGAATGCACAATATAAATTTTAATTCCTTATTAATTAAATTAAATATTTTCAACTATTTTTATGATTTCTTAAAAATTTCTCTAATATCTAAAGTTTTATAGATTGATTTCATCTACATGTGTTGAATCATAAAAAGATTCATATATCATTATTTTTCTATTATTTTGATCCAAACCGTTGGATCCAAGAGTGCTATAATAAATTCATAGGGTTGAAATATACATTGTAGTAGTGAGATGAACCACAGGTGCTGCATTTGTTTTTTTAGGAACAACAAAACTTCTTGAGGTCCTGTTTTTTAGATTATAAGAGGGAAATAAATACGAGGCCTCTTTGCAATGATATGGATATGCTGAAGATAATATAATGTCCATTACCAAATCATCCTCCATGGCCTCTCTCTCTATCTAAAAGTTTTTATTTATTTTTGATTCTTGAAGAATCAATAGAATGTTTTTATCCTATTTGGCATTGACTATTTATGTAAATAAATTATTTCATATTTAAATATTATTATCCGATTTCTTTCATCAAGTAGTTTCTATATTGGTGGCATGTATTTTATAAATTCCTACAATTTTACTCTGAAAATCACTTCAGTGGCCACATATACAACTGTATTGAAATTTTATTAGTGGAATGATTACATTTTAGGTAATGAATTTATATCTATGGTAGACTGACTCTTTCTTATTATTTACTTTATGAATATGAGTTCACTTTAGAGTATTTAATATGTAGTTGTTTCAATATTCTTTAATTTAAATATTTTTATAGTATACAACAATATTTTTTATGAACAAATATTATGCTAAGTGGATTTATGTACAGAATGTTGTGTTTACTCATATTATATGATAAAATTTGAATGTATACAATAAAATTGTTTCATTAATTTGTGATGACATGTATATATACATTATGTATGAGTTGGTTACTAAATATAGATATACAACCCTAGACAGTTGAAATATAGTGAAGAAACAACCAGATTCAATATGTCATTTTATATTTTTTATTCAATTTAATATTGTCAATTATTATGAAGTGGTTATCGACTTTCTATCATCATCTATTTATTTTATTTAATTTCTTATTTTTATTCATCTTTGACTCTGCTCTCAATGTCCCTTATTCCATATTGTTCAATATACATGATGAATAGTTTCACTCCATTTTATTTTTTCCTGAACGACAGCCACATTTAATTTATTATCATATCATTTACTATTAGATTTATCATTTTTATTATTTCAAAAACTATCATATCGTTGAATTATCTTTCTCTATTTATTTCAGTACCCACATTACAGTTATTGTGATCATAATTAAAAATTAATTCAAATCTTCTTCCTCAAAATTTAAAAATTCATATACATTTACTCCATCCCTTTTATTTGTCAATTATTTTAATGGTGTCTTAATATTATATACATTCAAATTCTATTATCATGCACCATTAAATTCTAATTAAAATTTATTCAACATTACTGTTTCTTTTCATGTTTTATAAATATTAATCCCTTAATAAATGAAAAACCATTAATTGAATATGTCATGCAATAACACCGTCGAGTACTAGTTATTCATCATTTTAACCACTTTTGTTTCAATTATCATAGAAAATTTTCAAGATCTCAAATTTGTTTTTAGTGGATATATTTATCCCTATATTATTCTATGAACATTTCCTCATCCTAAAATGATCTCTATTGACTTTTGGACTACTCCACATTAATATAGGCATTATTTTTCTTCAAATGATTGAAACATTTTTCCAATAATCATTTTCCTAATTTAAAAATCTTCTAAAACATCAATAATGACTAATAAATCTTAATTTATTTATCTTGATCATGTTTTTTATGCTTTAATACCTTGTTCTAAACAACCCTTATTTTGAACACATTTAATGGATGAAAAATTCAAAATCTTTATCTTATATACCATTGATTTTGCGATGGGTTTATTAACATATTTCTACACACAAATTTGTCTAGAATTTTAATTATAAACATCAATTTTCCAAAAAATAATATTAGTGAAAGAAAGGTTTTATAGAGAAAGGGTTACCACTTTATTTGATCTTGTTGTTAATATAACTCAAAATGATTTTAGGCTCTTCTTTTAAATCATAAGAGTTATTTTAAGATAAATAATATCCTTAGTAATTTTTATGGAAGGAAATATTCTCTCAATTGATTGGGAATTTCCAACTTGTGTCTCTTATAGATTTCTCAGTTCAACCTCTAATTCAAAAAAATTAATGTTGAGTGTATTTTTAAAATCCTGGACTAATTTTATCATTATTCCCATTCTTTATTCATCTTATCACAATGATATTCATTAATTTTTATAATTTATTATAAGTAATTACGAAGATATTTTGTTATTTTCTCTTTGGCATCTAGTTGAGCATTCGTGACACAAATAATATTCTGTTGAGTTTCTTCCAATGCATGGATCCTCTATTCAAAACTTTTACTGGTCTCAGAATTATCATCTATATTTTGAAACACTTATTTAGAAAGAGAATATTTTTCTTTAAATAACCATAAAATTTTCTCCTTATCATTAAAATCATTGATGAGAGTTTTTCACCATTTTAACATCCCCATTAATTATTTTTTCATGATAGTAGATTCCATCTCTAGCTGGGTTTTCTCATCTTGTACCATTGATAAACTCAAATATTAAATTAAAAAACATCAATAAAAATACTTTAAAAATAGTACTTTATTTATGAATAATGAGAATTATGTGTTTCGGTTTGTAAATACTCTTCACCACATGTACAAGTCTCTTCTGGAGAGAATTATCAACAAATATTATATATTACTTACTATCTTATTACCTTAAAATTTTAGTTAATCATTATTAAATTTTATTATATATGATACTTTTCACAACTTTTGAGTCACTTTTTCTTCATTTTTTTCATTGTTTGGACATATGTATCCACCACGTAGATATTTATATAGATAACCTCCTTATTATCTAACTGAGGCATCTCACAAACCTCTTTAAATTTCTACTTTCTATAAGTCAATGAAAAATTACATGAAAAAATTCAATAGATCAATTCATAGGTAGTACCTTCCTATGATACAAATTGATATTTCCAATATGATCTTGTAGTCACATTGAGAGTGTAGGGGTGAATTATAATGATCAATGTTTTACTAGATTATTTATTTTAATTGTTTAACCCTCTAGAACTGTTAGGATGAATGGATCTAGTTTGAGTTAGTAAAAAAAACACACCATATAAAAAGAACAAATTAAAGAGATCACAACACATGAGGAAGGTAACATCCTTAAATCGTGAGGATATATCTGAAAATTATTATAGTCTATTGATTGGTTCTTTATAATGGTTATTGCATGTTTACAATGGTGTTCTAATCTACCCTTCTTGAATAAGGTCCCCTATCTACTCTAAGATGTCATTATATAAAAAGAGTGTATATTATACCTTAAAGTGAGGTCTATAAAAAGAAGTAAACTATTTATTTTCACAACATGAACATCATATTATTCTCAATATTTAGAATTAATGACACATGGATTGGATGGAACCTTCAAGTTATTTTATTTTTTAATAGTTTTCCTTATTTCAAGTAATAAAATTTAATGGAAAAATACTCCTAATTTTTTAGGAGTCTCAATATAGGTGATATTTAGTAGAAAAAAATAACATTTATCTCTACCTGTATAAATTTTTTCATTCTTATTTGGTACTTTTGACATTTAATAAAATTCAATACCAACCCTCTATCCATTCTTCTTGAATACTTGGAAAAATATTTTTAAGTATGCCATCAACTTCTCACTTCTTTAATATCTTATTCATTCATGTTCATATTTTTATAAACATATAATTATCACATGTATTTTTTTTATATTTTGAATATGAAATATCCATAGTTTTTGTCCTCATAATATCCTCATTTAAAAATATTAAATAATATCTTTGAAGAAAAACATTCAGTGTTGATATTCATAAAATATAATTCAAAGTTGTGTATTCAAAACACTAAAAATATAGATTAATTATCCTTAGTTCTTTATTTATTATAATTAATCCTTATATTCTTTTATTATTTATTCTTACATAAAATCAACGAATTTTTTAATATATATGCATGAACACGTGAAAAAACACCCCTTATGGTGAAAATAGTCATCCCATGACATAGTGTCCATCTTTATCACTTAAATATCTAGCTTGATTCCTGGATTAATTATTTAAATAATTGTGATGATTATTTCATTAAAAATCAGTTTTAGAATTATTCAATTAAAATTTATATAATTATATCATTTTTTAATAAAATTAAGTATTCAATAAGAAAGATTTAATCTTACATATCACTTCATTGATCTCAACTTAAAAATTTATATTTAGATAAATCTCAGATTTAATCTTACATACCAAAAAATTATTCATATGTATACTCCAAGTCTCTCTTACTTATCATTGTGAACTCATATTTTTCTATTAAGTATACTCTAAAAGATATTATATATAATCAAATATATCTTATGTATAATCTGAAATATTTTATGTATCATATAATAAACTCCAATTTATTTTTATATATGATCAACTAGATCTCATGTATCACAATAAACCTATTACTTTGCTAATATTTTGTTCTGACGGATCTTATATATGACTTTTTAAAATCATTATATCCAACTCATACTTCCATAATTTCTTCAACTCAACACAAAATTTATGAAAACTTTATCTGCACATCACTAACCACTTTATATCATCTCAAAATAACTCAAAATGCGTAAGTAATTCATTATTATTTCATAAATATCTTTATCACAATTCCTGAATCTGATGAAGCATATAAATATTCTTCTTGATTATTTCAATATATCTTCACTACACCAAATACTCAACTTTTTTTCTCACATAAACATACCTTCAATAATATTCCCTCTATAAATAATCAAATAAGGCATCACATTAATTATATTTTGTCTATTATTCATATATCAATCAACTTCATCACCTAATGATAGATTCTTACTTTAACTCACAAATAACTTTATTCAAGTTATCTATTATCCTAATTCTCAATAGTTTCTCTTCAAAGTTATCAAGACCCTATAGTTTATAGTTCATTCATCAAGAATCAACTCTTTTTAATGATTCTAATTATGTACTACTCCATAATAATCACATATGATATCCTTCTCCAAAATATGAACAGATATTTATTACACGAAAGGATATCTAGAAAATTACATGATGAAAAACCACATGGGAACTCCATGATATAACTTAAACCTTCAACCTCTTCATCCATTTGTTACTTCCTTATCATTAAACAAATTTTGATAACCATAATTATTAATGAAAAAATAATATCATCACCATCACAATACATTGAGATCTTTTGTACATATTTCAATTGATTAAGAAGTATGGGTCTAGGGCCTCTTAGTTGGTATTAGTGTAGAGTTTGATTATTTTTTGGAATTATGATTTATTTTTTTGTATGAATACTTATACATATAACTCTTGTATATAAATTTCTAAGATAATAATAACTAGTATAACCACACCCGGTTAAAATTTATAATGAAATTTTTTCTCATTAAAAATATAACATCACCATTGTTAATGATTAATAAAACATTATGTTTTAGTGATGTAATTTTTTTGAATGGTAATCGATGTTAATAAGTTCTTATTAATGAGTAAAAATTACTTGGAATAAATTTATTTAATATTTAATGGAATGTTTTATGAGATTTTTTAGAAGTGTTTTTTACTTGACTAGATTTAGATGAAGTTGAGTTTCTAAAGGTTATATGTTTTTTTGGATAAATCTATAATCTTGTATGGAAGTATAAAAATGGATAAGTCTTATAGTTAATAACAATTCACTAATACATGTATGATTTTTCGTTTTTGAGTTTGATATTAGAATTATATAAGATATTTGAGTTGGTTGAATTTTTAAATGGTAGCAGAGTATGATTTTTTAATAAATTACATGTGATTTTAAGATACACACATGATATTTATCACCGTCAAGATATTTGAGTTTTCAAAAATTTGGAAACGGTAATGGCATTTGAATTTTCAATTGAGTGCATGTGATGTTGAGAGACATGTATGATTCTTGAATCCTGTAATATATTTGAATAAATTCATATCATATCTTTCTTAGTAGGATATTATACTTGGGAAAAATTTAATAATTTGAAAATTTATTTGATGATTATTTTCAGATCAAATTATTCAAAAATATCATTGACATGGTCTTGAGTAGTGATTCAAACTACGATTCAAGAAATTTTGAATAGATATTAAATGATATGAATCAGGACCAAAATTCATGGAGATATTTAATTATAATTTTTTAAATTATTAATCATGATAGTCACTACTATTTTCAGTGAGTCTTTGGTCAAGAACATTAATGAAACTATGAAATAAATAGTTTCAAAAAATATATTTTAAAAACATTATTTATATTAATTGTGTGGATGTAAAATGAAGATATAATGAAGGGAAAAGTGTTTTATAATTGTGATAAGGATTTGATACACTACTTTAATAAGATGAAATGAAAAAGAACCATTACATATTCTTAATTATTTAATTCTAAATGGTTCAGGGTAATCCGATTTAATTTCCATTAATTTGGGAAATTACACCTAAGTTGAATGAAAGATATTAGTTTCATGCATGCATTCTATCATAAATTATATAATTATTATGAAGAACATGAAAATATATGGATGTAAACTTATTGTTATTTATTTTTTCAAGTAGTAAATACTCATTTATAAGAAGATATTATATTTTATGCAATAAAATTCTGAAGAATTCTGAAGATTTGATTCATACAAGAGTGAGGAAGAAATATTCAATGATTAGTGATACCAGGGTAAAAAATGAATTTCATTTTATATTACAATAAAAGATCAAAGATGTCACCAAAAATTACATTGTATTATCCATTATACATCTTATTAAGAGTCAAGGGTTCAAACTTCCCCTCTATATAATCACTATTATATTAGAAATAGTATAGATCATAGAACTCTACTAGAACCTGATAAACATTAGGCTCTATCACTAAGGCTGAACCTTATAAAAATCACTGTGTGATACTTGTTTTTATTATTTTTTTATACATGTGAGGAAGATATTTTAATATTGGATCAGGTCTTTAACTATTTTGAGGGTTTTAATTTCTAAAAGAAAATAATTTTTTAAAAAACAAGTACCACTGATTCAACCTTCTCTTAGTTGTACACTAACTGATCACGATACCATAAGTGGTATCAGAGTATTAGTCCCTACCTAAGATCCTATACTTTCTAATGTTTTAAATTCAAGGTCAGAGTTCTATGAAAAATATATGTATTCCCTTTTTATGGGAAAAACTCTCATGTTTGGATGAATCAAATACTACATTATCTACTTTCACAAGGTCTGGTCGTCAGTGATGTTGTTGTTGTGGGATTTCCAACCACTAACATATATTGATATATTAAATTAATAGATAAAATGAAATATGAGGTAGAAGGGAAGGCATGTAATGATATATTATCATCTCTATCAAAACAAATTACATCAAAGTGATGGGTTTATGAACATCAAAATAAATATAGGATAAACCTGATAACAAGTTTGAAAGAAACATGAAGATCAAAGAATCCAAATTATAGATTTGTAGTGCAATGTTAAAATATGTTAGAATAAGTTATTGTGAATATATTTATCACTATATCACTTTGGTTAATGAAATCCATATTCATATCAGAGTATTTAATTTAGAGACAAGATAGAAGATTATACTATGGTTTAAAAATTAATGATGATTTTTCTATAAATATTTGATCCAAATAATTCAACCATTTAATAAAGTAAAATATTCTCCTTGATGAGTTGCATAATACTCTTTTGAATTATTAATTGAGAAAAAAAACCTTGTTTAAGAAGGATAACAAGGATATGGATTTCAAATCATTGAAACAAATTAAAATTTACGATGAGGAAGTTGATTCTTCTAGTGGCTTATAGAATGGTGATGAAAGTGATGAATTCCATAACAATTATTTGGATTTCATATCAAAGAATTATAAAATTGGAAAAGGAAATTATACAATAAATATACCACTAAAATGATTTCATTTTAGGGTAATAATACATTTTACTATATATTTTTTCAGAAGAAATAAGATTTTGTATTTTTTTAGAGGAAGAGGATGAAGATAATATTTAGAGGAAGTCAAAAGATAGATCTTTCAAAGACAATAAAAATTCAGATGAATATAGAAAAAGAATATATATAATAAAAATTGATTATACCGAGTGGGGAGGAGGAAGAATTTTCTTTCTCACAATATGACTCTAAATAAGAGTGTGTAAGAAGGAATTCCAAATTTGTTGTTCATGTTGAGAAAAATGAAAATATTTCAAGCTGTATAGGAGAAATAGAAAAAGATGTGAAATATATAGTGTATATATTGAAAATTGAACTTAAATTATGTCTTAAAAAATATTATAAACTAAATATAGAATTCAAATCTCTTAATAAATTTGTATTAAAAATAAATAAATACAAATATGAGATTTTCATTAAAAAATGAATAAATTTAGAAGATCAATCTTCTCAAATTTAAAATAGTTGGCCAGCAGAAAATCATAAAATAAATTTATAAGAATGTTTATGAATAAGAAAAATATATTAATAAAGATTAATAAAGGAATATTAAAGTCAAAAATACCCTTGTAAAATGAATATTTATTTTGAGAAGTCTATTTAGGTGAAGGCTAAATCGTCAGAATGTATAGAGAACCCATCTGCATCAGATCATGTATAACTAGTACATATTGTATCTAAAATCATGAAATCTATGTCAATTAATATTGTAGGTTCTAAATAAAAATCTAGAAAAACCAAAGATAATATGAAACCTTGAGTAATTATAATACAATTTTTGAAGTGTAAATTGGTCGAAATAATAAAGTTTCACAAAAACAATATACATAAAAATGTTGATGTTGCTCCAATAATGAAGGCATATTTTCAAGATAGACTAAAAATTTCATTAATGAAATAATTTTAAGGGACACCATTCATGTTGTAGTTCATATGAGCATAAATACTATATTTTTTGGTATAATATATCTCTTATTTTTAATTATACAAAGAAATAATTTTTAGGGAGCTACTGAGAAAAAAATATTCACAAACCTATGAGAAGACAAATAAAAAATGAGAACTCATATGTGAGGGTTTTACAAAATTGGTTTGAAGAACATGAGGTTATCTGTAAGTGATTTGACAAGAAATTTCACTATACAAAAAATTTTTGATTTTGATTGTAGTTCAACAAAAACAGATGACTAAGTAAAGGAATATATAGTAGAAAATGAACTTTTTGAGGTCCCTCATTATTTAAGTGTCTCTTAAATAAATTAAAGGAAGAAATCCATGAATCCTTGATAATTAATTCTCATCACACATGTCTATAGATAAAAACATATTGAAGAATATAGAAAACCATGATAGTGGTGTAGTAACTTCTTGTAATGAAATATTTTTAAAGATAAAATGTATTGGAATAGTTGAAATTGATTCCCCAAAATTGAAATAAAAATATATATTATTTATTTATGGACTAGAACATAGCCTATTCATTGTGATTTAGTTGTGTTATCATTGGAATGAGGTAATATTTAAGAGAAACACATTTCTCATGAAGAGTATAAAAGATGATAATATTTTCACTTCAAGTGTGAAAACTAGTGTAACTATTTATTATATTGGAGAATTAAAAAAATTCTTTCAACTTGAGTTCAAAAGATGAGAATTAATTATGGAATAGGAAGTTGGGTCATCATTTTTATAGGATATTGAAAAATATTTACGATGGTCATGTGGTGATGGGAAAGAATCACACAAAAATATAAAAAGATTATGTTTTTGTGACATATAATAAAGTTCAAATCACTTTATAGAGGCATTAATCTAATACCCCAAGATTTTGTGAAATATTTTTTTTCATATGAATTTAATCTTTTCACCATTTTCTGTTACATGCAACCCCGAGTTTAAATGAAATGTGACATTTTATTAAAATATTATGATAGTTATCACCTATATTTTGTAATGGAGTGTATGAATAATATAAAATATATTATAAAAATATATTTTTTACATGTTTATATAAAATTAATTCTTTGGGGACCATTTAATTAAAAATAAAAATAAATGAAATCTTTTTTTTAAATATTTTTACAAATAAATATTGAACATTAATAAATTTGAGAAACTATTTTTGGTGAATTATTTTAATATAATATATATATATATATTATTAAATCAACTACATAAAATTCAGTTTATGTGTTTTTTAGAAAAGTGATAAGAATAAATCCAATTTTACGCTTAAAATTGTATTTTTGTAAACAAATTGTTTTGTCACATATTTTTACACTTATTTTAAAACTAATTTTTGAAACTTATAGATAATTTACTTTAAAAAATTAATTAATTATTTCTAATAAACACTTCATAATTATCTCGGAAATATTTTCATAAAATTTTTTGAAAATAATATTTTTTTATGAATTGTGAAAAATAATAAATTTTAATTGAAAATTTCCATTTCATGTAAATTATTTACAAAGATCAAATATATATTAAAATGGTTTAAAATATAAATTTTTTCAATTGTATATCAATTAATCCAATTTAAGTCATTGGAATCATTTTAATATTAAATTTTTACATAGAAACATTTTAAGCTTTTGAACATTTTTTCTTAGAAGAACCTGTTTTTTCATCGCGTTTGAAGTATTAATTTAAAATTAAATATTTTTACTTATGTGAATTAAATTCAAAAAATTAGATTATATATTTTTAATAATTATAATTCATATTATATAATAATTTCAACTTAATTTTGACCAAAATGAATTGTGAATACAGTAAAAATTAATTATCGTGGTTAAGGTAAAAATGGTTTTACTGAGGGTTAAACTAAAAAGATAAGGATTAAAATGAACTGAAAACTTGTATAAAATCTATTTTATGTCTATATTTTTACCCTATAATGTCTAATCCCCTATAAATATTTTTAAACACTTATGTCATGATAAACATGTGGCCAAACATTTTTCTTTTCAAAAAATTAAAATTGTGCCAATCACCTCACTTTTAAAAGGCCACAACTCCCCTATATGCTTCACAACATAAAAACCTTTTGGTTTGGCCAATACATACCCAAAAAAATTCCTAAATTCCATACTATAATCCTATAATACTTATTTGGGGAATAAATCCAACCTAGTAAGTCTTTTGGTGCAAACCTAAGGAGGTTACTCAAAGAATAGGTAATGCTCTTCAATGAATGTTTTTATTTTATTTCTTCCTACACCTCCTTTAATTTTTATTAAACCATTATTATATAATAAAATAATAATATTAAATATAATTAATTTTTTTTATTTTAATTTCAGGACTTTTACCAATCTCAAATTCAATTAAATAGGTAATAAAATATCATTCGTGTGTACAGAAGACTACTGCCTTGCGAACTGATTATATTCGTTTTTCCATTACCACCTCTCATGGTTGTGTATGAGGATAGATATAAAGTATATATATGATATTTATAAATTAAATACCCCTATATATTAATTATATCATATATAACTTTATTAAATTTCCATTTTTAGGGGATACGATAATGTCGCTTGTGTGTGCAAGGGACTACCGCCTCACGAAGCGATGTGATTGGTTTTTTTCTAACACTATATATGGAAGATAATAAAGGTAAATTTAATTAATATATATAATATAAAGTAAATAATAATTATATTAATTACATATTAATCAATATTAAAAGATAATATATAATTTTATTTCATACCTTTTCACTCACTGAAAGATGATAGGATCATTCATGTACGTTTGGACTAATACCTTTATGAAGCGATGCGACTCTATATTTTATTAATAACACAAGATGAATGATATGTATAATTATATTTAAAATAATAATATTATATTTATGATATTATTATAATTATATAAAAATAAAATATTACTTACCAGTTTTCCATAATGATCAATGAAAAATGAAAACATTACTCATGCGTATGTATGACCTACCGTCTCTATGATCTTAACATAATTCATTTATCAAAACCATATTTAATTATTATTATTAAAAGTAAATTTACTGTATAAATAATATAATTATGTCATTATTATTATTCTGTAGATAATGGAACCTTGATTAAATTAAGATAACATAAAATATCAAATCAAAACATATACGAATAAGAATGCGGTCATAACCTGAAACATGATTTTAAAAAATAATTGGAAATAAACCGCTAATTAATGGACATAGGTAAATAATAAATGGTATAATATATATACTTATGTTACTATAATATATTTATAATAAAATTATATTTATTATATAGTAGGTTAAAACATGTATGATGGAAGTCGAGACTTTTGGTAAGGGATTTCTAGTCACTTTTATTTTTGAGAGATATATGAAAATTAACCATTTGATTATTTTAGGTGATATACATAATTCAAATGGTTTTATTATATGATTATTATAGTTAAAAATATTGGTATATATATATAAATTATAGGATCTCTCTTTCTTTGGTTTTATGGTTCAAAATTTACCAAATCGTTAAAGGATTTTTGTCTTAATTTGCATTCCTTCATACATATGTTATGTTATGCACCTATATACTTTTATGAGGAGTATAAAAATACCATTTGACATGTAATATCATTAATTTATTTATTCTCATTATATTTTAAGTTTCATTTAATGTTATTCCTTCATAAGGATTATGATTCAACGTTACCAAAGTGGGATGAGTTAAATGTTACAATCATATCATTTATTGATATTGTTTAAGAATATGCTTAGAATGATGAAATCTTATTATATATATCTCAATAAAATCATGAATTTTATTCTAATATGATTATTTAATGATTATTTTTTTTTTACATTGCTTTTAGTTTCTTTATGTAATAAATAGTACAAAAGTATGTTTTTTAAAAAATCATCTTTATTTCTCTATTCGACCAAAAAACCATTTTGTTCTAAAAATTTTCTTAATTAAAATTTTTTATATTTTTTTCACCAATTTATTTATAATAAATTTTTAACCATGTTTTACTTTTCAAAAAATAATTTAAATGGAATCTTTATTTAATTTTCCAAACAATTCATGTTTGGAATTTACTGCAAATTTAAAATGAATCATTGTTTTAACATTTATAGAATAAATAAAATTTTGAAAAATCGGGGATATTATTTTCTTTTAATATTATTTTATATGTTTTCAATTTATTTAAAAGAAAAGGATTTTCAAAATTTTTTTCTTTTCTAAAATGTTTTTTTCAAAGTAGAAAGTTTATTTTCCTCGAGAAAAGTTTCTAACGAACTTGAAAAATCATTATATACATAAGATAACATCCTTTGATGAAACTTATGATTTTCTGGGTATGTTAACTGTAGATACCATTGTTATTATTTATATAAATATTTTTTGAGGAAAATATGTTTATTAAATCCATTTCCCTTTCACAGGTTATACCATGATAAAATTGTTGTGAAACCCACTTCATTATTACATGGGTTATGCTATGATGAAATTATTAAATGAATATGAAACCATTATATTTTCCACAGTTTATGATATGATGAAATGTTTATGAAACACATTTCATTTATTTGGTTATGAAATGTTGAATGTTTTATTATCTTGTGGCACAAATTTGTTTTCTTTTTATTATGAGATGGGTGAGACCTATATCTTCCTCAAATGCATTGGGAAAATATGGATACCTCAGGAGTAAATAAGTTATACAAGAACTTTTTTACATGTTCAAAATATTATGTGTGAACATCATTACATGTTCACAATTTTATGTGTGAACCTGATTATATGTTCACAATGTTATGTGTGGATCTATCTTTCATGTCAACAATGTTATGTGTAGACCTGGATGCATGTACATAAGTTTATGTGATGTCCTATTTTCATAGGGTATGGTTTTAAAAGGTTATATTCATGTTATCATACCCTTATGTTCCTGTTATGATTATGTATCTCCCTTGTTTACCCTTACTGAGCATATGTGGTCACCCCTCACTACTTCAAAAATGGGATTATCCAGTGCTAGGGTTTTAACCACACTAGCTAAAATAAATATTAAAAATCCCATTTTTAAGTGCTAGACATATCAATGTTAAAAGGGGTATTTGACAATTTTTTTGCTCTATTAAATGGTGTCTTTAACAGTGCTAAAAACACTATTAAATGGGTCCCTTTATCCGTGCTTGTAAAAAAGGACTCATAAAGTCCCCACATTTATCAGTGATAGTAAAAAATACATAATAAAAGGGAAATTTATCAAAAAAATCTAAAAATCACTAATAAAGGGGGGACTTTATCTGTACTTGTAAAAAAGAGCTGATGGGGGTCTTTATCCGCAATTTTTTTGAAGTGATGATAAAGACCCCCTTTTTATTAGTGCATTTTTACTAGCGTTAAAAAAGGGTATATTTTAAAAAATTATATTTCATTATAAAAAATACATTAATACATTAATATAATCATATTGATATAAACAAATTATATATATTTTAAATATGATTTAGATTAGGCTAAATAGACATTTACACATAATATATATGATATTTAGTGAAAATGGTTTATAAAATAATTTAAAAAATATTTATAATTAATAATTTTTAAATTATTATTGAGTAATAGTAATTTAATAACAATTTGAAGATAAAAAAATAAAAAAAATTAATTAAAGATCTAAAATAAGTTGAAAATGATACTCAAACTTCAAACGACCACAACTTTTCATCTGGGCGTATGTTTGGGCTCTAACACATATTAAATCAAATCATGTGATAATATCTACACCCTTAGTGACATAAGTAAAACTATGACAAAATTTTAGAGACCCAAAAAGATATATAAGGCCCTTAAAATTTTGTTTTTAGTTGGGGTACCCCAATTTTTTAACATTAGATAGATTTTCATCCTCATTTAAGGGGGTATTTTTTCCCTTTTTTAGTGAGGAATGAATTTATTCCAAGGGATTAAATTCATACTAATATTATGGATTTGAAATTATATTGTTTTTCATAATGTACTATAATTTATAATCAAATATAAAACAATATATTCATATTATATATATATATATATTAACACATAAAATTTTAATTTTATAAAGAAATAATTAAACATATTTACATATAAACTATATTTATCAATGTATAAATCCTATATAAATGAAAATTAATATCTATTTTATTTAAAATAAAATTTTATGAATATTTATATACATATATAATTAATATATATATATGTATAATGTTTATATATATATTTGTTTGTGTATTGACAAACAAATATATATTTATCTATGTATTCTAATATATGTATATAAATATTAATATATAATATATGTAAATAAATATAAACATGTATAATTATATTTACAAATGCACACACATATATATAAATTATATATGTATATTTCTTGTATTTATTATTTTATATGTATATTTATAAAATTTATATATATACATATATAAAAATATATAAATATATATAAATATAAACACATATATAAATATACGGATAAAAAATGTAATGATATATATATATATATATATTAAATATATAGATATATCATAAAATGTAAAACAAAATAGGATAAGGGAGTGTATAATGCACTACTTTATAAGTAAATTTGATAATATTGATGACCTCAGAATAGATTAATAATTTTTTTACAATGTGTTTTCTATTATCATTGATGGATATTATAACATTATTGGATTTATGGAATATATTTAATAATCTATTTTTTATGTAAGTAATAAGGAAGAATGTATGTCTTCAACATGATTTTGTGGAAATTTAGTTTATTACCTTGTTTCATGAGAATACATGATAAAGGTATTTACATGTTTAGTATGTGACAATCAAGATCTACCTTATGGTAAATAATGTCCTGACTTGACCCACAAGGCCCCACCTCGATAGAGAAAGGGAAAGCAGAAACTACCCAAAGCCCACCTCTATAGTCTAGGGGTTGGAAACAAGCACCGAAAGGAATAACTAAAATTGGAGGCCTTGGCCTAAAGTACTTGTGTGCACACACCCAAAAATCTCAATGTAGAAGTGTTTATGAATAATAATAAAATTCTATAAAATTTTACAATATCTAGAGTCGATAAAATGCATGTAAAAACCATTAGGGAATAAAAAAAGTGAAGTGGTGCACTTATAAAAGTAAAGGGGAAAAATACATGCCCAACCTAAAAATATTTCTCAACCTAAAAAAAACTAGAAAATAAATAGTGAGAGTTCCTAGATCCATATATCCAATACCCTACCATCATATATGGTAAAATGCAATTGGGTATCCCTATTATCATTTGAAATCATCGATGACTTTTCAATCATCTTTATAAGACATGACATATGTAGGAAAATCCCATACAAGGGCGAGTATATACATACCCAATAGGACAAACCAAAAACTATATGGAGAGATATAAAAGACATGACAGAAGTAGTCAGCTAACCCCAAAACAAGAGGGAAATAGAACCTAAAAATAACGATATATACTCATAATGAAACCCATATGAGAGATAAAGGGGATCTCCATCTCACAGCTTAGCCCATAAATATGTTTTCCAATAGTTCCAGGGGTCTATCATTGATGCCTATCATCTCATGTGTATGTTTAAATAAGTCAAAGTGTGGAGATACACGTTGCCAATGTGTCGTATAGTCGAGGGGAAACAATATCCAAGTACAAGACCTGCAAAATAGTGCATTATGGGGTTCCACTCAATGGGTTGAAGATCTTTTACCTAGTATGATAGTGGAATTCCAATCACTGTATGGAGGACCTGAGTACTAGTCCTTAAGGGGGAACCACTTAGTATATATAGGACCCACACCCTAGTCTATCAGGGGACACCAATCAGTAGATATAAGACCAAATCCCTAGTCTATCAGGGTTGATACCACTCAATAGGCAGGGGACCCATGTCCTGGTCCTTTAGGGGGTACCACTCAGTAGATAGAGGGCCTACACCCCAATCGGTCAGGGGGTACTACTCAGTAGATAGAGGACTCACACCCTAGTCGGTTAGGGGGTATCACTCAATTGTTGAAGGACTCGCACCCTAGTTTGTGGGGGGGTGTTACCACTTAGTATGTAGAAGACCAACACGCTAGTTTGTCAGGGGTTACCACTCAGTAGGTAAAGCTATATGGGTTACCCATGAACTGGTAGGACAAAGGGATTTCAAAACTTTACCTCTCACCAATGATCTTTCATGATCTTGCCTTCACTGAGCAATGCCTAAAGATGGGTCAGAATCCAAACATCTTGCATCATATCTCAAAAGACACTATGAGGGCCACCATCACAATATGTCTAGAAAAAAATCAAGATAACTTACCCATATTCTAAAATCTATGTCAAAATGAAGAAGATATGAGAGGTATAAGATTCATTAAGAAGTAAACAGAGTTTAAGCTATCCACAAGGCATGTGGATTCGATTCTATACCTAGTTGTATACTCAAAAACACCTGGATAACTACATATGTATTACTACATGAAGTTTAAGGGGAATACACTTTGTTTCTAAACCACTTGGGACTTTCCTGTGTGATTCTGGTCATGCTCGTGTACAATAGACACATATGAGTACAAAGTGTGTGCTTGGTTATTCCCAATACCATGTATTTTCAGAGTACATTCTGGGACACTATCACCTAGTCACATTGCATGGGGGGGTCACACACAACATATGATATTTAACACACCTAGAAAAACTGGCCACCATGGCTAGGAGACTACACACCATGTGTTCTTAGGACTACATGGTGTGTAGTTGTGGTTTTCATAGAATCCATGGAATCATCACACAATTTCAAGATCTTCCCTATCTTTCACAAATCGGGTCATTTGGCCACCCGTAATTGGTGGAAAACTCCTCAATATATTGATTCCAGCCATCTGTTGGTCCGAAATTTGAATCCTGATCCGTCACTGAAACCCATCATTTCCTCATGCACCTCTTGTCATCTCCTGTAGTCTAAAAATTGATCCTAGATCTTTGAAACATGAGAATCATCACTAATACCCTAAAATATATCACGTTCTATTTGAAAATCACTATCTTAATCATCATTCATAGAAACTTCTTGAATCTTGGGGTTTGATCTTGCTCGAACTCACCCAGATAAAGCTGAACCATGACCCCATAGGCCAATAGTGAAGAACTCAAAGGACTATATAAAAACAAATAAAGAAAGAATTCATAAACATCATTTTTCAAGTGTTCTCAACCAAGAATTTCTTGGAGAGGAAACAATAGTGTGATAATGGAATAAAAAAGACAAATCAAAAAAATCATTTAATTTGATACACAGGAACATACGAAGGATTGGAAAACGAAAAAAAAATCAAAGAAGATAATTTAATCCATTATTGATTGATTAAAAAGGGAAGAGATAAAAAAAATAATGTGCCCTACCTCAATTCAAATTGATTTTTGGTGAATAATGAAATTTCCAATGATGTAGAAGACCCATTATGATCATTGTTCCTCAATTCACCTTGATCGATGAGTCGTTTGTTGTACAATATCGATTCTATAAGGAAGAATGGAAAATACTATTCTAAATGGTCCCATGGTTATGAAAATAACCCTAGAAAAATTTCACAGAGACATATTTATAGAGGATTCTATTTAGGACATTTTAATTAAAATAAATAAATTACTACATTATTTTAAGTCAAATTCTCCCACAAATGGCCTACTCATCCTTATTTTCAGTGCTGACCAACATTTGGTCATGGCTAAGGTAAATCTCATGCTCCAAATTCAACTATGGTATCATATTTGTTATCCAATACTTTTTTAGTGTATATATAATTATTTATAAAAAACTATATGTGTGTGATATAAAATATTTTTAATATTTTTATAAAATTAATTCCAGCCTCACCAAGCCTGAGAATTGTGCACCGTCTTTGCGTATGGATTTGAAAATATTGGTTAAAATTTTTCAAAGTCTTATAAGAGAAAAATAGTCTCAAAATTATTTTCCCTTTCAATATTTTTATCCCCAAAAAGAAAAAAACATAGAAAAATGTATGGATATTGGGACCACATTTGGATATCCTGATCCTAAGAGCTCTCCAGCATGCTCCCATAATATTGTGACACATGAACCAAGGGAATGGTTCTTCCTCACAGAATCCTCTCCCACCAATCGTAGATCGCCACCATGTACACCATGATGGTGGATCCATACTCTATGTCTAGCTCCGCCTGTTAATAACATATTTAGGATCATGCACATATCTCCTCACATGAAAAACATAGAAGACGTCATGCACCCACTCCAACTATGGTGGTAAGGTTAGGTGGTCAAAAAAATTTCAAACCCTCTATAATATCATGAAAAACCTGATGAATCTTGAGGATAACATACCTCCTTATATGAACCTTATCAATTCTCATCATGGGGACTCCAAGGAAAACATGGACTCCCTTCCAAAACTACAAGGGACTATGACGTCGATATGAATAAGATTTATGTTGGATCTGGGCTATGTTAATCTTCTCACAAATCACCTGGACCTTATCCATTTTTTCATGTACCATCTCTAGCCTAAAAAGATATGTCTCTCTGATCTCAGTCCAACACAAGGGTGACCTATAGGGTCTCACATACTTGTACTCAAAAGGTGAAATTCAAATAGTACATTAATATATATTATTATTAGAAAACTCATCAAAAGTTAGGTGATCCTACCACTTTTGGATGATGTCTAACACATAAACCATCAGTATATCCTACAACACTTGGATAGTTCAACCAGTCTGCCCATCCAACTAGGGTGAAAAGCTATAATCATCCTCATATGAGTCCCAGACTCCTCCTATAGGCCACTCCATAACCATGATTTGAATGTCACATCATGGTTAGATAAAATCAGGGAACCCCGTGAAGGCATATAATCTCCCATATGTAAAAATGTCCCAAACTATCCACCGAAATATTCTCTCTAATAGTAAGGAAGTGTGCCAACTTTTGAAGTCCGTCAACTATCACCCATATGGTTTCATGACCTCATTCTGTCCATGGAATCCCCGCCACAAATTCTACAGAAATACCATCCCATTTCTACTTCGATATCTCAATAAGATGAAATAATCTGACCAGAACATGGGGTTCAACATTAACCTACTAACATGAGAGACACTGAAAAAAAACTCAACCATGATCTACCTTATGGTATCCCACCAAAACTGATGCATAATAACCCTATACATATTCCCTCTATTGGGATACACAACCAAAGGAGAGGTGTGGAACTCCACCATCACCTCCTCTCACATCGTGATTGTAACCACTATTCATCCTTAGAAAAGGATGATGTGATTCCCCCTTCAGAGAATCCATCTAGCGAATATCATAAGGATATATGATCATAGAGAACCACATAGTTGATATCTTGCAATTTAATCTCCCTCACACACTAGAGAAATGAATGAGTCAACACCATTGACTAGAGATAAGCTGAACTCGCCTCTTATATGAGGGTTATCTTCAAGAATCCAGCTACTCAAATGCCTTATATACAATGCGAGAACTATTATAAGGACCTAGCCTTAAAAATTAAATAATCTTGAATTATATGAAGAATTCATATTGAGGATCTTTTCAGGTTTAGAGGTTTAGATAACTAGGCCATAACCATTACATAACAACTTGAATATTACAAGTAGACACTACAACCCAGTATCCATTTTCATGAAATATAACGTCTTAAAAAAAACATGTCCAGTTACATGTTTTAGACATCATGACTTTTCCTTGATCACATCTGTGTCCTTATTCCATTTCATGTACTGTGAAAAACATTTCAAAAACTCAGGTTGAGCAAAAATTTCAGTATGGGATAAACAAAGAAGGAAAACTATTAGTTTTTCAAAACAACAAGTAAACCATGAATAATTAATCATAAGTATAAATTTTCACCCTTATGAAGTAGTAAATACCCTTCACTGAATAAAAGATCATTTCTTACCCTTTTGTAACCAAAAGATTACCATAAAACCCATATAAAGAACACATAACATAAAAGGGAACTTGGGACATAAACATACATAAATGTAATAACCATACAGTTGAGTTACACACATATCACTAAATGGAATATCCACATGACTTACTTGCATACCCAATGCATTGGTAGTTATAACATAACCACTCATCCTGGTTTTTCACGTCACCACCCGTCATTTGGTTTATCATGTAACCTCCCGTAAAATATCCCAGTACCATTATAAAATCATAACACATAAAATACTGAAAACAAAAAAAATTCACTAATAAAATTTATAAAATAAAAATACAATATATCATTTCATGATATTGATGAAATCAATTCTTAAACGAACCATTTTCAAAACCATTTAAAACATTTAATAAAGAGATTTTCGAATCAAAGTGTCTCATACCACTTTGAAGATTTTAAAGGAATTAAAGTTTTAAAACATTAATGTCCATATATATAAATACTAAAAAAACATATTTAAAACATGGAAATTAATGAGATATATTTATAAGAATAATTCTTTATAGCTTTTAAAATAGTGATTTAGTTAAAGATTCTTGTAACACTTGAAAAACACTTAACTAAACATAATTGAAGAATAGAATAAAACAAAACGTATAATATCACGAGAATAAGGATATTCATGATATCATATTCCAAAGGGAAGTATATACATCATATAAAAGTGAATTGGTGAATAACAACAATGAAGTCTCAAGGGAATGTAAATTGAGACGAGATCCCTTATAAAGAAGGTATCCTTAGATTATGGATAAATCAATTACATAATTATGTGTCAAAAATAAGAATACACTAAATATAAGTGGATATTAAGTGTGAAACAATCATAGTTAATTCAAACATATTAATAACATGACATAATCATGAAGTATGTGTTTAACCCAAATAATTTAAATTGGGTTAAGAAGTTCCCTTACAGAAATTTGACTGACTAACGACGTCAATTTAAAATTCAGAAAAATAATTTGATGAGATAAAAAAGTGTATCACATCACATGGACATAAAATTTACATAATTAAGGATATAAAAGAATATATCCCATAATTATATGATATAGGGTAAAATACATAATAAAAATAAGTCTTTAAAAAAGAGGAGGGTGGAATGTTCCCTTACCGATTTGGAAACTTACAAAACATACACCCCATGGAAAACGGTATATAAAATGAATATGTAAATACCCATAAATTAATGTATATTATAAAAATAATACAATCATGGTCAGTAAATACACCACAAAAATGGAAATTGTGATAAATATAGCACAAATATAATGAGAAGAAAAATTGAGATGAAGACCCCTTTACCACATTGTAATCAAACGAATCGTCTGAAAAAAAGTTAATAAACACCAATTGAATCACATAATACCATGAATATAAATGGAATCATGATAATATATATATAAATTGCCAGTACAAAATACACCACATGCACTAAATAAGTGGCGAACAATGGAAATATCACGGAATTAAAAGTGAGATAAGAAACCCCTTACCTCGTGTCCGACTTGACTAGTTTGTTCCTTCTTGTTATTTAATAATAAACATAAGATAATTTATAAAAGATTAAGAACTTTTTTAAAGTTTATTATTACTTTTATATCAGTTATTAAAATGTTATAAACATTATGTGATAATTTAATTTAATAATTTTCCTTTTGTTGATATTTGGTATTTGAGTCAAAAATGCACTTCTTATAATTACAAGTTGTTCATGTGGACAAATGATCATTATATTCAGAATGATATTTATGATTTGGATATCATATATATCATATATATCATATATATCAAGTATATATAAGTATTTATAATAGTATATAACATTTGGAGATAATAAATGAAATGCACTGTTCATGGAGATGGTAAGTCGTACGTACGCATGAACGGTACTTCCATTTCTATTTTGCATTGTAGTGGAACTGAAACTTAATGATACATTATTATATTATAATTATATAATAATATAATATATAATTTAATTAAATCTACCCTTTAAACGTTTCACAGAAGTCATGAACGAGTCATATCACTTTCATGGGGCGGTAGTCCACACTTCCTCAAATTTCATTATCTTATTTACCCGCTAGGGAAACAATAAAAATATTCTATAAATGAAAAATAAAGAAGAATATAAACAATATAATATAATATATTTCATATATAAATACATTTCAGTCATAATTCCCACCATGAGAGGTGGTTGGAGATATTTGAACAATCATCATTTCGTGAGGCAGTAGTTCGCAGTCTACAGAAACAGTATATTCTTTACCCATAATATGGAGGTTTGTGTAAGGGTAGTTCAAATAATTCTCATAAAAACAACCTATTATATACAGGATAATGTTTTTGTTATAAAATAAAGAAATAAAAAGAGTTTATGGGTTTGTAGAAGTAAAATAAAACAAAATAAATCAAAAGAATTTTAGAGAAACTATTAACTTTAATTTGGGTACCTCTCTTTGGTTTGATCGAAAATGAATTATGAAAGTTCCTTATTCCTAAGGTAAGGATTATAGATTTAAAGTAGGTTTATATAGAGCTTATTTGGCTAGGGGTTGGATGTGCCAAGGGTATTTAGAGGATTTAGTAATGGGTTAGAGGTGAGAGCTTTTTGTAAGGGGGAGGAGGGGTTTTTTAGGAAAGTGTGAAAATATTATTTTATTATACAATGGTTTTTAGTTTATGAAGATCCTAAACGCATTAAGGTAAAATATAAGATGAATCATGGTCGAAATAAATTCATCCAAGAATAATTGGACAAGTTTTGGATGTTATTTTAATATTTATAATCTTATTTATTTAAATGATTTATTAATGAGGTAAACACTGCATTATTATTTTGTCATAAATAATTTAATTTATTTGATGTCTAAAAATTTAAAAAAAATATCAAAATATAGGAAATAATTTTATATTTCCAATTAATATTTATAGTCAACAATATAAATTATATAACCCTATGTACAAATTAATTTACTAAAAAATATTTTTATGTCATTTATGCCTTTATTTTAAATTAATTAATCTAAAGTGTCATTATCACTCCCAAGTGGCTCCATGAGCTCCAAAAATCGACAAAAGGATTCAAATGGTCGGATATTACTCATCAAATAAATATAGGTCAAGTGTTAATGAAATTTTGTATTATTATAATATTCATTTTACCTTGAATTACCCTATTTACCTTTAACCACAGTAAATAAATGTCAAAACTCGCTGTTAACAAAACTTATTTTCATATTATAAAACCAAATTTTACTTACTAATAACAACCATGTATGTCATATTTTTAAAATTCAATTCACAGAAGTGGTAAATTCACATTTAAATGAAAACACCGGTTTTTAACTACTACTTAGTGGTTTCACTGTTCATAAAAAAATTATGTTTTTCAGAAAAAAACAAAAACTTCAGCCTAAGATATATTTGATATTTTGAATTAAAAAATGATTTATATTTTAAAAAATTCAAAACACTGATATTGAATAAAATAATTTAAAATTAATACCCATTATCAAAACAAATAGCGTGTTTTATAAAATAGTTTCTATCAAAATATTGGCACTTGTTTAGGTCTAATTTCAAAGTGAAATTAATTCAAATTACCACAATTGAATTAAATGGTAAAAATATAATCTAATTACACTTTAAAATCAATTAAAAAGATAAAATAACCATATAAAATTATTATATTAAAAATCACATTTGAGTTAAAATAATGTATTTTTCACTATTTATCAAAAAATGAATTTTATCAGAAAAATACCAAAATTTTACCCAATGTGAATTTTGATGTCCGATTCTAAAAAAAATCTATTTTTTAAAATAGAATATATAAAAATGTCCAAAACATTATTTAAATAGGGTTCTCCATAAAAAAGTTGGTAAATCGACCTTTTAATGTAAATTATGCTTAAAATTAGATTTATTCACATTTTAAGCCTCTAAATATTATTGGATAAATGTAAAAACATTTAACAAACTAGTATAATCATATTTTAGTTAGATTAATTCATTATCATCAATAAAATGACTAGGAGTTAACTACCATTTAAAATAATAATATAATATTATTATTTTTCAGTATGACGCAATGTTCTGTGCAACGTGAGATTTCAAAGAAAACCATTGTTGTGTATCAGGTATGCTAGTGAACATATCATCCCCTTTAAAGTAAAATTTATAATTAATTTAAATTTTTTAATAAATATAAAAATTATATATTCTTTATTTACCTAGGATGTTACATCCTTTCCCCCTTTTGGTAATTGCATCCTCGTAATTTTAAAATTGGGCTTTGAAACATCATTAAAACTCCCACATCATAAAAAGTGTAAATAAAACTATCTCTTTAAAATAAAGAAAGATATATACAAAGGTCACCCGAAACAATAGATATTATGATTCCATGAAAACATGGATATAGAAGAGAAACTAACTCTCATAGATTAATAGAAAGTGATAGAGAAATTGATCACAGAAAGTTAACCACCACAATACCATAAATTTGTGTTTAGGTAAAAGTCTAATGATAAAAGATAGCTTATAAATTTTTTACTTCAAGATAATTTTCATAGAGTTGTTGAATTTTAATAATAACTAGACTAAGATCATAAGTAAATATACTTACTTGTTGTGTAGAGTGTCATCCTTTAATAATATTCTACCACAAACACATCTTTTCTCCAAACGATAAGAATTCAAGATTACTTGATCACACATGAAGTGCTAGAATAAACTTCTAGAGTATCTCATTATCTAAAAAAGATGAACTATATATTTCTCCAATCTTTAGACATTAACCAGAAAAAAATGGTCATTAGAAGATCAGATAATCCCCAAAAGGATAATCTTTTACAAAAAGAAAAACTACTCTTTATCTCCAAAATTGGTCAAACAATGCCCAAAGTTCAACAAAGACCATTCAATAAACAACTATCCGTAAAATTCTTCAATGTAATCCAAACTAAGACTGAAACCCAAATCATAGAAGGATATAATCACATAGTCTTCCAAGATAAATCTTAACATTTATCAAAAAATAACATTAGTTACTCTTAAAGTCTCATATTAAAAATTAATTAACCTAATCACATATTCTCCTTGATAGATTAATCATTTCCATAGATAACCCAAAATCAACTTATTATTGATTCATAAATTCATCTAACTAAAAATAATTAGTCATACTAACCAGGTAATTCACGTAGACCTGTTGTAGGTGATAAATCCCAAATGCACATTGGTTGTGGGTTCGATTCCCACATATTTGTCTGACGCGACATGTTGTCACGTGGTTTGTGTGTTGTCATTTTTCAAAAAGTATATAATTTTATAAAATTCCAAAAAAGATATAAATTCATCAAAAATAATCATAACATTAAATAACCATAAATTTTATTTAATAACATTCATTTTGGATCTCAAAATGTATTATCCTGTAATTGCCTCAAATTCAAGGATCATATAAACCCAAATGGTTCATTATAATGATATCCACAAAAGAAAAGATAATTATTCCTTGAATAAAATTTTCATATATCAAAATTTAGTGTTACACATACTATAAAAAGTCTTCTAATGTAATATTATCATCAAAAGATCCTTAATACTTTTAAGTATTTCACCATACTAAAAACTACCATAACTCTTGAATCCCTTATATGTTGACTTCTTACAAAGTCAACATTATTCATGATCCATTAACCATTTCCTTCCAACTTATGCTGAAATACTTTATTCCTACATACAAAAATCATGAATCATATCCTAATATTCAACAATATCAAAATCATACGTTAATAAATAAACCATACCTTTCATTGGTCATTGTCAGTTTCTTCATCCTCAATCGGAATAGAATTAGTTATTGATAAAAAAATCGTACAATCCTTGTGATCCCATTCCTGAAACTTCTTAGTAGGACATCTTTTTGTATAATGACCATGCAAACCACATTTAAAACATTCAATTGATCCCACATAATTAACTTCCTTTCCTTTCCTATAGTCAATGAGATTCTTCCTTTTTCCATGGTAGGTTGTTTCTTTTTGACCTTCACTTCAACATCTATAGCATCTTCTCATCCCTTTGATACATTTTCTTATGTGTTTATTTCCATTTCATGAAACATAATTTTTTTAATATACTTACCTTTATTATTATTACCTGAACATTTTTGGGGATTTTTTTCTCACATATATGATGCCTTATAAAAATCACCAAGGTTCAGGTGGTCAATCATGTCTCTAGATAGTTGGTTGAGAATAACCACAAGAGTTCTCAATGAAGCTACCATTTCATTCAATTTCACATTCATAAAACCATCACAATTTTCTTCACATCCATTGTTACTTTGATGCCTGCTAGATCCAACCATTTACTAAAACCAAAAATGCCAGTGTGATTGTATGAGTAAAATCATCATATATTATCTTATGAGGATGGTAAACACTAAACCATACTTTTTAATGTTATCTTAAAATCGATCGATTTATCTGAAAAACTATGACTCTTTCCAATATGATAACCATTATGGTTATGTCACTTATGATTAAATAACACCCTAACCTCTAATGTTATCTAAACCGACATCTGATACTAATTATAAGGACCTAGTCCTAAACATTACATAATCTTGAATTATGTCAAGAATTTTAATTGAGAATCTTTTTAGGTTTATAGTTTTAGAAAATTATCCCATAACTATTACCTAAAAACATGAATATTACAAGTAGACCCTACTACTACCAAGTTTCCATTTTTCATAAAATATAAACTCTTAAAAAGTATCATGTCCAGTTCTATGTTTTAGACATCATGACATTTCCTTGATCACATCCTTGTCCCTATTCCACTTCATGTCTTGTGAAAAACATTTCAAAAACATGGGATGAGGAAAAAGCTCAGTAAGGGATACACAAATAAGGAAAACTGTTTGTTTTTAATAATAACAAGGAAACCATGAATAATTTATCATAATAAATACTTTTCACCTATATGAAGTTTTAAATACTCTTCACTGAATAAAAGATCATTCCATACCCTTTTGTAAACATAAGATTACCAGAAACCCCATATAAAGAACACATAACATATAGAGGTAACATGGGACGTAAACATATTTAAATGAAATAACCATAAAATCGAATTCCACACATTTAACTAAATTTAATATACATAAGTCCCACTTCCATACCCAATAAATTAGAGGTTATAACGTAACCACCCATCCTGGTTTATCACGGCACCACTCGTCATTTGGTTTATCACGTAACCGCCCATCAAATATCCAAGTACCATTATAATATCATAACACATAAAATATTTTAAATATGAACATTTCACTAATAACATTTCAACTTTTCAAATATAATATATAATTTCAAGGTATTGACATAACCAATACTTAATTAAACCATTTTCAAAACCATTTAAAACATTTTATAAAGATATTTTTGAATCAAAGTGTCCCATACCACTTTTAAGATTTTAAATGAATGAAAGTTTTAAAATATTAATTTGTATATATTTAAATACTAATTTTTTTTAAAACATGGACATTGATGAGAAATATTTATAAGAATAATTCTTTAAAGAATTTAAAATGGTGCTTTAGTTAAAGAGACTCGTCAAACATGACAAACACTTGACTAAACATAATTTAAGAATAGAATAAAACAAACCTTATAATATAATGTGAATATAGATATTCATGATATAGTATTATTATAGGATGTATATACACCATATAAAAGTGAAATGGCATATAACAACAATGAAGTCTCAAGGGAATGTAAATTGAGATGAAATCCCTTATAAAGAAGGTAACTTTAGATTAAGGATAAATCAACTACACAATTATGTGTAAAAAATAATAATACACTAAATATAAGTGGATATTAATTGTGAAACAATAATAGGACATTCACAAATATTTATAACATGGAATAATCCAGAAGTACAAGTTTAAATCAAATAATTGAAATTTGGTTAGGAAGTTCCGTTACAGAAATTCGACAGACTAACGACGTCACATTAAATTTAAGAAAAATAATTTAATGAGATAGAAGAGGGTATATCATCACTTGTACATAAAATTTACATAATTAAGTATATATAAGAATATATCGTAACATTATAATATGTAAATTAAAAGACAAAACAAAAATAAGTCTTTAAAGAAGAGGACGGTGAAAAGTTCCCTTACCTTTTTGGTAACTAACAAAACATACACCACATGGAAAAAGGATCATAGAAGGAAGTTTTAAATACCAATAAATCAATGTATATTATACATATAATACAATCATGGGCACTACATACACCACAAAAAATGAAATAGTGTGAAATATATCATGAATCTCACGAGACTAAAAAGTGAGATGAAAACCCTTCACCACATTGTAATCAAACAAGTCATCTGAACAAAAGTTAATAACCCCAATTGAATCACAAAATACCATGAATATAATGTTAATCATGATAATATATATCAAACGCTAGTGCACAATACACCACATGAAATAAATAAGTGGCGAATAATGAAAATCTCACAGAATTAAAAGTGAGATAAGAAACCCCTTACCTCGTGGCCGACTTGACTTGTTTGTTCCTTTTTCTTCCTGAATAACAAACATAAGTTAATTTATACATTATTAAGAACCTTTTTAAGTTCATATTTTCTTTTATATCAGTTTTTACTGTGTTATAAACATTATGTAGTCATTTAATTTAATAACGGTAGTTTGGTCGATATTTGGTATTTGAGTCAAAAATGGACTTCTTATAATTACAAGTTGTTCATGAGGTCAAAAGTTCATTATATAAAAAATGATATTAATTATTTAGATATAATATATATCATATATATACATTATATACATTTATTTTTAACAGTACATAACATTTAGGGATAAGGAATGAAATGCACCGTTCCTGGAGACGGTAAGTCATACGTACGCATGAACGCTACTTCCATTTATATTTCATATTGTAATGGAATGGAAACATAATGATAAATAAATAAATTATAATCCCAGTATAATATAATATATAATTTAATTAACTCTACCCTTTATATGTTCCACATAACGCATCAACGAGTCATATCACTTTGAGGGGGCGGTAGTCCACACTTCCTCAAATGAGATTATCGTGTTCACCCACTTTGAAAATCATAAAGGTGTTCTATAAAAGAAAAATACAGAAGCACAAAAACAATATAAATATAATATATATCATATATAAATACATTTGCATCAAAATATCTACCATGAGAGGTGGTTGGAAATATGTTAACAATCATTGTTTCGTGAGGTCGTAGTTCGCCGTCTACAGAAACAGTATGTTCTTTACCCATTAGACGGAGGTGTGTGTAAGTGTAGTTCGAATACATCTCATAAAAATACCTAGTATATTGAGGATACTTGTTTTGTTATAAAATAAATGAATAAAAAGTGTTTTGGGTGTTTGAAAAGTAAAATAAATCAAAATAAAACAATAGAATTTAAGAGAAATTGTTACCTTTAATTCGGGTAACTCCCTTTGGTTTGAACGAAAGGAATTCTTAAAGTATCTTTTACATAAGGTAATGCTTCTAGGTGGAATAGATGGATCCTGAGAGATTATTTGGGTAGGTTTTGGATGATCCAAGGGGGTTTAGTGGTGTGAGGAATGAGTTAGAGGTGAGGGATTTTTATAAGGGGGAGGATGGATTCTTTAGGAAAGTGTGAAAATATTATTTTATTATATAAATATTTTCGGTTTTTAAAGGTCCAAAACTCATTAAGGTCAAATATAAGATGACTCATGTTCAAAATAAATTAATCCAATAATAATTAAAAAGGTACGGGATTTTATTTAAATATTAATATTCTTATTCATTTAAATGATTTATTAATGAGGTAAACACTGCATCATTATTGTGTGATAAATAATTTAATTTTTTGGATATATATAAATTATAAAAAAAACCATGATGTATAAACTCATTTTATATTTCTAATGAATATTTATAGTCAACAGGATAACTTATATAACTCTATGTAAACAGTAATTTACTAAAAGATATGTGTTTTTGTCATTTTTGACTTTACTTTACATTAATTAATATAAGGTGTCAATATCACTCGAAAGTGGATCCATGGGGTCCCAAAATCGACCCAAGGATGACCATAGTTGGTCATGAATCATCCATTAAACATAGGACAAGATTTAGGGTAATTTTGTATTATTATTATATTCTTTTTCCTTGAATTACCCTATTTACCTTTAATCGCGGTAAATAAAAGTCAAAAGTTACTATTCACCAAAGAATTATTTTCATCTTATTGAACCAGATTTTACATACTAAAAACAACCATGTATGTCAGACATAGAAAATTCAATTCATAGAAGTGGTAAAATTTCATTTAAATGAAAAAACATGTTTTTTAACTACTACTTAGTGGTTTCACTATTCATCAAAAATTGAAGTTTTTCAGAAAAAATCCAAAATTTCTGCCTAATCAATATTTTATATTTCAAATCCAAAAATGATGTCTATTTTAAAAATTCAAAACATAGAATTTTCATTAATTAATTTAAAATTAATTACAGTTGTAAAAACAAATAGCCTGTTTTTAAAAAACAATATCTCTAAAAAGATTACACTTGTTTATGTCCAATTTCAAAGTAAAATTAATTAAAATGAACACCATTACATTAAATGGTAAAAATATAATCTAATTACACTTTAAAACCAATTAAAAAGATAATATAACTATATAAATAAATTAAATTAAAAATCATATTTGAATTAAAATAATGTATTTTTCACTATTAATCAAAAATTAATTTTATCAGAAAAATAAACAAATTTTACCCATAGTGAATTTTGATGTCCCAATTATAAAGAAGAATTTTATTTTTTTCAAATAGAACATATAAAAGTGACCAAAACATGATTTTAATAGGGTTCTTCATCCAAAGGTGGTAAATCAACCTTTTAAAGTAAATTATGCTTAAAATTAGATTTATTAAAATTTTAAGCTTCCAACATTTATTAGATAAATGTAAAAAAATTTAATAAGAATGTATAATCATATTGTAGTTTGTTCTGTTCATTCCCATTAATAAAATTACTACGCATTAACAACCATTTAAAATAATTATATTATATTATTATTTTTCAGTATGACCCAACGATGTGTGCAACATAAGATTTCAAAGAAACCTGTTGTTGTGTATCAGGTACGCCATCGAACATAGCATCCCCTTTAAAGTATAATTAATAATTAATTTACAAATATTAATAAATATGAAAACATCATATTATTTATTTACCTGGTATGTTACAACTAGACTTCGTACTCAGGGAATCTTCCACCATCTTTCCCTTCCTATGAGTACAGACTATCTCAAATTCACAGTCTTGCAGGAACTCCAACCAGCACATCTGACTTAGGTTTAGTTCTCTCTGTGTGAAGACAAACCTGAGACTTTATTGGTCTGAGTGAAAAAATCACTCTCCCAAAAGATAGTGCCTTCACATCCTCCATGTTTTGACTACCGGTGCCAAATCTTAGTCATGGGTCATGTAGATCTAAATGTGGGGTCTCAACTACCTAGACCCATATGTGATCATTGCCTTCATCTATATCAACAAGCAACTGAGCCCATCTCCCGAGGCATATCAATACACTACATACCCCACAACCTCCTCTAGTAGTCTCGAAACATGGTCACTCATTAGTCTCAGCCTAAAATAATTGAAGGATCTCTGGAACTACCCAGTCTAGGTAAAAAAAGGATCATTCCATGTTAGGGTGCTCAAATGGGTTGCAATCCTAGATATTTTTACCATGAAACTCTTATAGTACACCAAAAAGAATAAAAAACTCCTCACCTCTGACATGCTATTGGGTGGATCCCAAGAAAGAACAATATCAATATTCACTAGGTCCATAGTTTATCCATGTTCAAAAATGAAATTCCCCAAAAATTGAACCTCATGGGACCATAAATGAAACTTTGAGAGATTACCATAAACATGGTTCTCTCAAAGAAATTCTAGGACCATCTTCAAGTTATCTACATGCTCTTCATTTTTTGAAAAGTTGATAAATAAGTTTTCAATGAAGAAAATAACAAATCAGTCTATGTATTGATGGAATATTTGGTTCATAAAATCCATAAAAATAGTGGTGGGAATTTTTCACACAAAAATAAATCACCAAGAAATAATAGTGTCTATAACAACATCCGAATTCCAGATTCAAAATATCATCCACATGAACTCTCAACTGGTGGTAGGAGGTCCTGAGATCGATATTTGAGAACCATCTCACACCTCAAAACTGGTCAAAGAGGTCCTCAATCATTAGTAAGGGGTACATATTATTTATCATTTACTATTTCAGGTGATAATAATGAACATAAATCCACAAGATCTTGTCTTCCTTTTTCATGAAAAAAACTGGAGATGACCAAGGAGACACATTTGAAATGATAAAACCCTTCTATCAAAGGTCCTCTAACTACACCCTCAGCTGTTGGAGATCAGTTGGCTCCATCCAATGGGTTTTATAAGATATCATAGTGTTTTTAGGGTGTAATTTGATGATAAAATTCATCTCTCACCTTAGAGGTAGTCCCAAAAATTCATTAGGGAAGATGTATATATAATCCTCCATGAATGAAGGATCTCAGATTCCAAACGAGCCCACTGTGCCAAGTATTGTTTTCCCAACTGATGGGTGATGGGTTGTAACTTACTACTCGCAAGACCCATTTTCTCCACCATGATATCTATCTCACCCAGAGAGGAGAATCTCATTCCATTAGTCTGAAGGTATCTCACCCATTAGTAGTTATAGTCGATTATGGATCAGACTGTGGATAACCAGTACATACACAAGATGATGTCATATGATTTAATCATGATAACCAAGAGGTCCTATGAGAAAATATCTTCACTAATTTATATCTCATAATTTTAGAAGACTAGTGATATCAGATAAGCGTTCCCCGTAGGAATTTCATGGAAAATTTTCTAGTCTATAGTCTCAAATGGGAGATCCATATCTCACACTAAGAGTAAGGATATGAAGGAATGACTCACTCTTACATCTAATCATCTCATGAGTTCTGGGTCATAAGCATCCATATCCTAAAACTAACCACGACCCCGATCACAAGCTCCATGATCCTAGAATGGGCCTCTTAGTGGTGGTTGTGGAAGTATATTATAATGCCATCCACCACTAGAAGCTCCTACTCCACTGTTCCATTTAAAAATATGGTTTATAGCACAACCATCTGATCATTCAGGATACACACAATCCTAAAAACTCAGATCACCAACTCAAGACAATCCTCCACATCCTGGGGATCTGGCTCACCATGGAACCTCAGCCACCTCTAGAATTTTAACTCATGGTGTTCCCTAAGATTGAGCACATATTCAGAATACTTTTTTGGTACAATATGATACTCAATGGGAAATGTTGTTTCTACCTACCCACCTAGAAAAAATATCTCTCCATATGGACATTGAATTGAGGATTAATCACTCATCGGATCGCCATCACAATTCGGAATCGGTAACCAGGATGGCTCTATTCATAGAGGCATTCTAAAAATCTAATCCAGACGTGCAATGATTATATGAGCACATATATATAAATAGATGACTCAAGAATGAAATTACAAAGAACCAATACTATATTATATATGTATTAGTGTTCACTATAACCAATTTCTTAGCATGCCGAGTTGACAAGAAGAAAGTCAGAGTTCGGGTGAATGGATACATCAAACGCCACAACAATACTAGGTTCCTTTTCCTGAAAGGCAAACTCGAGACCCCTTTTATCCATTTCCAAAAATTCCCAACCAAAACTCAGAAGGGGAAAATCCAAACATTTTCATGATGTTGAACCACCTTTGAAAACAATCTATCATGATCCAACCCGCCAGGGTCCCCCTTGTCGGTGGAATTCCATGTTGAAACTACCCCGATCCCGCCTCCATAGTCTATGGGATGGAAATCAGTGCCAAAATGCATAACTAAAATGGAAGGACTTTTTAAGGTACCTATATTCACACAACTAACCATATCCACATATAATTGCGGAGTAATAATTATATAATATTGTAACATCTAGAGTAAATACCATGCATGTAACAACCTCTAGGGAATACAAAAGAGTACAAAAGTGAAATCCAAAATATAAATGAAAAAATACATGCCCAACCAAAAAAATATATCCCAAAACGACAATAATTGGAAAGGAAATGTTGAGAGATCTTGGATCCATATCTCTACTCCCTAACCATTATATACAGTCAAATTCACCATGGTATCCCTATACTTCTCTAAAATCACTGCAAACCTATCTGTCATTTTTATAAGACATGAGACGTGCGGTAAACACCCATATAGGGGTGAGTATATACATACCACAGAAGACACCCTTAAAACTATAGGGGGATAAATAGATGAAAAAATAAGAAGTATTTAGATCAACCCAAATCAAGAGAGAAATGAAACCCAAAAAAATATACTCATAAAGAAACTCGAACAAGAGAGAATGGGGATCTCCATCTAATAGCCCAACTCAAGAAAGAGTCTACCAAACAGTTATAGGGGTTTATCATCGATACCTGGAATCTCATTTGTATGTATAAAATAGTCAGTGTGTGGATCTACATCTCACTACTATGCCTCACCGTCGATGGGGAACAATATCCCAGTAGAGGACCTGTACCCTGGTGCGGTTAAGTGGCGCCACTTAGTTGGTAGAGGATATACACACTAGTACTACATGGGACTTCAATTCAGCATATAGATGACTTGTTCTCTAGTCCATGAGGGGGTACCGCTCAGTAGAAAAAGAAACATTTCTCAAATATGTCATGGGGGAACCACTCAATAGATAGATGACCCTTTTCTCTAGTCCATTAGGGGGTACCACTCAGTAATTAGAGGACTGACGCCTTAGTTAGTAAGGGGGTACCACTCAGTAGATAGAGGGACTAAAACCTAGTCTATTAGGGGGTATCACTCAGTAGATAGAAGACCCACACCATAGTACATCAGGGGGTACGATTCAGTAGGTAGAGGACTCGTGCACCAGTCCTTTAGGGGGTATCACTCATTAGGTAGTAGAAATATAACCTACAATATTAGGAGGTACCACTCAGTAGGTAAAGGTATACGAGGCCCTCCTTTATATAAAAATTGGATTTACATCTCTGGCCTCTCTCTGATGATCCTGATCAATCATAGATCTCTTCATGCACCGCCCAAAGAAGTGTCATGCTCAAAAAATCATGCATCATATTTTAAAATACATGACAAACTATACTATCACACTCTATGTGTAAAAACACTTAGGATAGGATACTCATGAGAAAAAAATCCAAGTCAAAATGTAGGAAAATGATAGGTATAAGATTCATAAAGAAGTAAACAGTGTGTAAGGGGTCCACAATACATGTGTCCCCACTCCTCTACCTAACTATTTCCTCTCAATCACATGAATCACTATCCATTTAGTAATACATATAATTTAAGGGTACTACATGGAATGTCTTGGGAAGTCGGTTCATACTCATGTGATTGTGGTCATGCTCATGTACATTGGCCATGTGTCAATACAAGACATATTCCTAGTCGTTCCTATGTCCATGTACTCCTAATGTACAGACTAGGAGACCTACACTTGGTCACTTTGAATGTGGATTACCCACATGGTGTTTTATATTTAACTCACCCAAAAAACTTGTTGAAACAACAAAGGTACTACACATTGTGTGTTCTCTATAATACATTTTTTGTATTCATATTTTACAAAAAAGCTATGGGATCCTCAAAAAGAATTTAGATATTTCCTTTCCACCGTAAATTATGATAGTTAACCACCAATAATCAGTGGAAAACTCCCCTGACTATTGATTCTGACCCTTCTTTTGTCGTAAATTAAAATCGTAATACTTCACTCGAACACCTCACTGCCTAATGCACCTACTACTATATCTCATAGTCTACCAATCGATCTTGGATTCCATATCCATGGGAATTATCACCCACATCCCACAACAGATCAAAATTCGTTTTTATATCACCATCTTGATCATTGTTCTAAAAACCACCTTGAATCTGGGGTTTTGATCATGCTTAAACCATCACCAACAAAGTTGAACCATGATCTCGTAGTCCAATGAAAAAGAACACAAAGATTGATGGGATAAAATCATTAGAAAGAAATTAATAAACATCATTGGTTATAAATATTCATGAAATTATTTCTTAGTAGGTAAACCAAGGTGAGATCATACCATACCAAAATAATTTAATTCAATACATAGGCTCATGTGAAGGATTGAAAAATACTAGAAATAAAAGAAGAAGATTTAATCAATGATTGATTAATTAAAAAGGGTATGAATACAAATAATAACATACCCTAACCCAATTTGGATTGATTTTTATTGAATAAAATAGTTTCCTTTGATGGAGGGGAACCTTTGTTTTTGGTGTGCTTCAATTAACTATGATTTGATTATTCATCACCAATAAATCTCAATTCATCGATGAAGAAAAATGGAATCCTCTTCTCAACGGTCCTAGGGTTTTGATACTAAAACATTCAAAATTTTATAGAAATATATTTATATAGGATTATATTTATTTTTAAATTAAAATAAATAATTTAAAACTTTATTTTTATTCAAAGGCACCCACCAACGGCTGTCTCATCCGAGCATCCAACTCCAACCAACATTAGGTCAAACTTAGGGTAAATATCACACATTAGATTCAAAAACGTTATCAGATTTTTGATCCAAGACATCATTAAGAAGATATGTCATTATTTATGAAAAACTATGTGCACATGATATAAAATATATTTAATATTATTAAAAAATTAATTCTAGGCTCACCAGGCCTCGGAATCGCACGTTGTCTCAGCTCTTGGTCCTGAAAATATTTTTAAAATATCTTAAAGTATTAAAAGAAAAAAAATCCTCTATATATAGGGTATTATTTTACGTTTACATTGATAAATTTAGTGACCTTTTTTAAAAATTTTGAATTTTGGAAGGGTTATAAGGTTAACCAATTATATAATGATTTAAGTTGAACTTGGATGTGGTTTTATAAATTAATTTATTACTTACCCATATGAAGATTTATCCATATTGGATAACCAATTATAACCTTTTATTAAAACTACATATATAAGTATTGACTTATCATTCTCTTATGGATTTTATTATGTGTTTAAAACATGATATAAAATTATCACATAGAGTAAGAGATTAAGTGAAAATCGATTAAGGCACAACCAAAGAAGATATTGTACTTATAAAAGGGAATGAAATCAATTGACTATATATTCTCATAAAAATTCAACAACATTAGAAAAAGGACATTGAAATTAAATTTTATCATATTATCATCATTTTTTATGATATCAATGATATTTTTTTACCCCAAATTGGTTTATGGATTTGTGATCTTTAACTTTCTCTTGACCAATTTATCGATCACCCCTATTAGTATTTGGGTGTTATTTCTCTCTTCTATATCCATGTTTTCACCTTCCACTTATGTTTACTTATTTAGAAACCTAGTATGTGTTATTCTAGATTATTTTAACATATCCCTTTCTCTTTATCATGATAATGTTTTATTATCCCTTTTTACTATGTGGGTTTCTATGAAGGAATTTTCAAATGTTAAAAGTTTTTTGAAAGAGACCAATTTCAAAGGGAAATTTTTTTAATAGGGGTATAATGAAACAATATTTATTGAAATATTGTTTTTTTCAAATTAATTTAATGTTTTCAATATTTTGTGTTACACACAATAATGAGTTTAAACAAAACATGAATATTATTAAAATAAATTGATAGATATCACTTTTCCATTAAAATGGTGGGTTTGAAAATAATTAACAAAATTATTAAAATATATGATTGAAAAAGATATAAAAAATTATTTTTTTGGTGGACATTTAATTAAAAATGAAACTAAAAGAAATACTTTTTTGAAAAACTATCTTTATAAAAACAAATGTGTTTTAACTCAGTAAATAAAAAAGATCTTTTTGTGAATGATTTTTAAGAAATATAGTTTATATATATTAAATAAACTATTGAAAATTCATCTTATTTCATTATAGATAATAGATAAGAAAAAATTCAATTTTATTCTTAAAAACTATATTTAAAAAAAGATGTTTTGTTACCTTTTTGACCACTTATTTTATAATTAATTTTTGAAACATTAAAAAAATTTATTGTAAAAAATAAATTTAATTTTTTTAAACATAATTTAAAAAATATTTTAGTGTAAATATTTTATATTTTTCAAAAAAGAATAATTTTATTGATGAATAGTAAAAAAATATTGAATTTTAATTGAAAAATGAATTTTTGTTTAAATTATTTATAATGTTTAATTATTTATTATATTGGTTTTATATTTAAATTAGTCCAACTATATATCTATTAGTACAATTTACCTTATTTTAATCATTTTCATATTTAATTTTGATATAAAAACATTGAAATTTTTTGAACATTTTTCTCTTTGAAAAACTCACTTTCTTATCACGTCTATGGGATTAATTTTAAATTAAAATTTTCTAATTATATTAATGGAATTTGGTGAAATGGATTCCATATTTGGAATAAAAAATAATTTATATTATATAATGAGATCAACTGAATTTTTTACAATAATGAATAGAGAAAATATTAAAAATTAATTGCCGAAGTTAAGGTAAAAATGTGTTTATGAGGGGGTTAAACTAAAAAGATAAGGATGGAAATGACAAAAAAAATTCTAAAATCTATTTTATTATAATATTTTTACCTTATAATTTATAAATCTATATAATACCCTATTTTGGAACATTTTTTCATGATAAAAATGGGGTTACACCTTTTTCTTTTAAAAAAATACTTTTGTGCCACTCACCTCACTTATAAAAGGCCACCCCATCTCCTCTCATCTTCACACCATTACACAATTTTCTTTGGCCATGACCTACCTAAATAACTTGAAAACTTATCTCCTATAATTATATAATCATTATTTTTGTCATAAATTCAATCTAGGAAGGATTTTGGTGCAAAACTAATGATGTTACCCAAAGAAGAGAATATGTTCTTCATTATGTGTTTTTATTTCATTTCTTCCTCCACCTTCATAAAATATTATTAAAACATGATAATATAATAACCAAAGTATCTTATATATTTTTATATGTTTCTCTCTTAAGTTATTTACATACAAATTCCTCCACTTCCATCAAATGGGTTACAAAATCATCATTCATGTGTACGATGGACTACCACTTCACGAATCCATGTCATTCATTATTTCCATTACCACATCTCATGGTTGGATAAAATCATGGATATAAATTATATATATGGTGTTTGTAACATAATACTATTTTTTTAATAATTATATCATATATAATGTGTTTAATTTCCATTCTATATGGGTTATAATAACATTGCTTCTATGTATGATGGACTATTGCCTCACAAAATGATGTGATTAGTTTTTTCACAAACTCTATACATATAAGATAATAAAGATAAATTTAATGAATATATGTTATATAAATTACATAATTATGGTATTAATTATATATTTATAATTTTTAAAACATAATATGTCATTTTATTTCTTACATTTTCACTCATAGAAAGATGATAAAATCGTTCATGAATATGTGGACTACTGCCTTCATGATGCGATGCGACTCTATATTTTCATCACCACACAACATGGTTCATATTTTGTTTCATCTAGAATTGTAGACGATCTCATTGATTTAATATTCAAACATTACAAACGTTTTCTAACGGGTCAGTTCGTATAACCGGAAACATCTAATGATTCCATATCCATTTGAACCTACATTCCAAAGGTAGGTTCTCATTAGTTGTGGACTGATGGGGCTTAGGAATTTGAATTGGTTGATAAGATGGGAGGTCGGACTCATCACACCTTTTTTAGGGGAATTATTTTCTACTTCGGGACTCTCTTTATAGATTTAAGTTTATGTTCGTGAATCCTTATTACATTACCAAGTATAAAATGAGCTTTCCTTTAGATCTGACAATCAATGATTAAATATGTCAAGAATTTAGAGAATCTTTTATATGTATTCGAGGTTCTTCATCGATAGAGAATCATCTGTATTTGTTAGAGATTCTTAGTCAATGGTATCCTTCAATACAAAAATGTATCTTGGTCGTTATGATGACCATACTGGTTTTAAAGACACTCATTGGGGCACTGGATGTTTATTGTCATTTAGAAGGACATGGATTATTTCAGAGTTGGGATCGTACCCGATGATGGGATACCTACATATCCTTTGTTTTGGAAAAGGAATCAAAACCCACGTAGTTCAAGTAAGAGAGTATGAGGTTTATGCATGATTGATGGCTCACAGAATGATGTCATGATTACACTATTGGAATGTGGGTTTTTCCCCACACTTCCATAACAACGGTTTTATAAAACCATTGGTAAAGGATGGTTTAGGGGAGCTTTTAACAACGATTCTAAATAACCGTTGGTATAGTTGTGTTTATGTGAGGTTTTCCCAACTGTTCTAATGAACCGTTGGTATAGATGTGGTTAGGGGGAGTTTTTACCAACGGTTCAATGGAACTGTTGGTATAGGTGTGGTTTAGGGGAGGTTTTACCAATAGTTCAAAGGAGTCGTTGTTATAGGTGTGGCCTCAAAATATATACCAACAGTTTTTAAAAACCTTTGGTAAAACTTTCCCCCAAATTCACAGCGGCCCGTCCTCTCCCCAATTCGTGATACAGAACCCTAAACGGGAGTAATTTGGCGATCTTGGAGCTCTGTCGGCTTCCTCTTCCTCTATCCCATTCAATATATTAATCTGCTACCGAATCTTATCAGACCCATCCTAAATTAGGTATTTTATTAACTGGTGCCTTATTTTTATTGAAATTTATCCAATATTTCATTTTTTAGTTATGATTTTTATGTGTATATGTTTTTGTTTTTGTTTTGATTTAACCTATATGTGATGATCTTGTATCATCATTAAGATGTGTAATGATGTGGGTTAACATTGGTTTCCCCAATTTCCAGAAGCTGCGGTGCCCAGGTGAACCGTAACCCGCGTTCTGTGATCCAATCGGATGCAACTCCGCCATCCAGTTTAGACTCTATAAACCTCTTCATGGACATAAAATATGTAATTTCTACCTTGTTTTTATTGTTATTCATCTCATATATTAGTTTTATGTTTTGATTTTTATGTGTATATCATTTTTTTGTGTTTTGATTTAATCTAGACTTTATCCATTCCAATCCATTTAATTAATTAAATCCTTAACCCTACATCGAAGAAGAAGCATCTCAAATTCATTACCGTTGGATTCTAGATTTTCTAAGTATGTGTTTTTATGATTTTTTTCCTCTTGTAATTAATTGTTACTTGGTAATTTATTTATATGTGTTTATTATTTTTTAGAAAAGTATTTATGAATGTTTTCCTTAAAATTCCTTGAGGAAAGTGTTTTATTAAAATGAAATTTTTTTAATAAGGCTTGTCTAATGTAATTTTTTATAGTCCATTATGTGACTATGTTTGGTATTTAGTAACACAGGAGATAACTGGTGTGTGAGAATGTGTTGTGAAAGAGATTCCATGGTTGGTTCAAGATTATATTTACGTTTTGAGCCTACTAATGAGTTGTTTTAAAGATATTTTGAGATATTTACCTTATGTTTATTAGTGAAAACTGGGAGCAATAGAGGTGGTTCATGATTAAGACATATAATTACTGCTAAACATGTGGATAAACCTTACAGAATAGTGAATTATTGAAATGTTTGATGTTTTTAGTCCTTTTTTATTTGGCGTTTCTTTTGATGGTGATGTTTCTTATTGTTACCTATGATGGGGATTTATTTTAGTTTCTAAATCGGCTGAGAATCCCCCACCATGCACAGTGTATGCAACCTCTACCATTATTTAATCATTCTGTTTACACAGCCTATGCAACCTCTACCCTCATTTAATCAGTGAACTCAAGTCATTAATTCAAGCCTTCATTGTCACTAGCATATAATAAATTGAATTATGTAAAACCATCCTCACATGATTTCTTACCTTAGATAGTGTCCAACATATGGAATAAGTGCTTTTGAATTCATCAGTTAACCAAGATCATATATTCCATTTCCCCCAAGATGATTGTACTAATATAAAATTAAGGTTAATTAAATATGGTTCTCATTGTACGTTGTATATTACGTGTCCTTCTTGGCCAATACTGACTTTATGAGGGTGGGGTTCTTTTTAGTATCCATTCTGGCATGTGTAGACATACAAAAAAATGTTAGATAAGTCACAAGTTTAATTCAGTAATGTTGTTATCATTGACATACTTTATTATTAATCTCAAATTTATAAATAAATGTTTTTTTCTATACTTAATGAAATTAAATCTTTTTACAAGTGATGAATAACCTATTAGTGTAGAAGCCTAAAATTTATTCATTCATGTGTTGCGCTTGACTTGGGGAAGTAACTGGGTAATGAATGGAATGGCCATAGAGGTGCCAATAATGAGTTATTGAACATGAGTGAATGATTTGGGATTCCTATAACACATGATGGAACCTGAGGAATGTGCCTCTTATAAACCTAATGAAAATGAATATAAATAAATTTTAATTTAATTTATGAGTACTTGTTCTTTACATTATTTTAATAGTTCACTACATCAACTTAAAATGTCTTCCGTTATCATTTACTTAAATGTATTTTCTATTAAAGGTCAATCCTATTCAATTGTTTATGACAAAATGACTTATACAAATTCTTTTTATAGAATGGACAGAAGTTGGATGTACGAAACTGATTGGATCTCAAGCGATTTTCAAAACAATTTGGAGAGATTTATAGATTTTGCATTTCACAATTCCTTAGATAGTGGACGCATACACTACCCATGTTCCAATTATGTTGGTAGACATTGGTTCAGCCGCGAAGAAGTCAGCTACCACATTACCAGAAATGGTTTTCAAGAAAACTTCTTTGTGTGGTATCACAATGGGAAGAAAATGAAATCTCAAATTGGTGATGATCGAAATGAAAGGACTGGAATAGAGAATTTGTTAAATGATCGGTTTCCGTTTATTCGTCATCATGAAAAAGAAAGGATTTCAACTCAGGAAGACTTTGATATGGGGTCAGCTGATGCTTCTAGTGAAAATGATGATATTTATAGGGTGAAAAAATTGAATGATGATGCCACGACTCCAGTATATCGACAATGCGATAAAATGATAAAGCTGGAATTTTTAATCCGATTATTTCATTGGAAAAATATGTATGGGATTTCTAATACAGCAATCGATTACATTCTTACCCTCTTGAAGGATTTACTTTCCAGATGATACAGATATTCCCTCAAACCACTATATGGCATGGATGTTAGTTGAGGAACCTGGATTTTCAAGAAAAAAAATTCATGCTTTCCCGAAAGATTGCAGTTTATTTTGGGAGAAAACTACTGAACGAAATGATTGTATAAAATTGGGCACATCCCTCTAGAAGTCAAAATCTGATGGAACACCATGCCGCATTCCATAGAAAGTAATGTGGAACTTTCCATTGATCCCCAGACTCCGGAATAGTTTTATTTATGATGACATATCAATAAAATAAGATGGCATGATACCGAGAGAAGGAAGACTAATGATGAGTTGGTTCATCCCGCAGATGAATTTGCATGGCTGATATTTGATGCTCGACATCCTGATTTTCCACCTGACGTGCGTAATGTGATGTTGGGTCTTTCATGTGACAGTTTTAATCTGTTTGGGCATATGCTTACTTCGCACAGCATATGGCCAGTTTTTATACACATTTTTAATCTTCCCCCATGGTTGTTAATGAAAAAACCTTTCACTTTCATGAGTATACTCATATATGGACCTTCTGATCCCAGCATTGATATTGATGTATACATGAAACCTTTAATAAAATAGTTGAAACTTCTTTTGGATGTTGGTGTGTGCACATATGATGCATGTTTCAAAGACATATTTCGGATGCATTCTACAATTATGTGGTCGATCAATGATTTTCCAGCTTATGCAATGATGTCTAGATGGAGCACAAAAGGAAAACTATCATGCCCAGTTTGTAAGAAGAATACATGATCCAAAAGACTGAAACATCGTTGTAGTTTCAGTTTTATGGGGCATCGACAATTCTGGCCAAATGATCATCCATATAGAATGAATCATTGAAGATTGGATAATACTATAGAGACTGATTATCCACCTCAGCATATGTCTGGAACTGTTGTGCTTAATAAATTGAAAGATTTTAGTTTTTTGTTTTGGAAGGGTCAAATGAAATCTAGAAAGAGAAAGAATGTTTCCACTGAAACCTGTTACAATTGGAGGAAGAGGAGTATCTTTTTTGATTTGCCTTATTGTTCAACTAATTTGTTACGTAATTGCTTAGACGTAATTCATATTGATATGAATATATGTAAAATGTTTCTTTCGGTTCTTCTAAATTTCAAGGGGAAGACAAAATATGATTTACGATCTTGGCGTGTCTTGGTGGATTGGGGCATCAGACCAGAATGGCATCATGTGCGTATCAGTGAAAATAAATGGTAACTTCCATGTGCTTCTTATGTGAAGACACCTACGGAAAAAAACAATTTCTGGAAGTATTAGATACTATTAAAGTTCCTGATGGCTATTCAAAAAAACATATCTATACGGGTCAACAGAAGAGAGTTGAAGCTAAAATCTTTGAAGACTCATGATTATCGTGTTCTACTGCATGAATTTCTTCCAATAGCAATCCGTCATATTTTGTCCAATAATGTAAGGGTGGTTGTTATTCTGGTGTGCCATTTGTTATGTTTTCCAAGTCTTTCTTGCAATAAATGTTGACAGATGCCCCATTAATTTTGTGTGAGTTGGAGAAAATATTTCCTCCATCATTTTTCACATGCATGCTGCATCTGATTGTCCATATTCCCACTAAAATACTTCTCAGAGGACCTATTTATTTTCATTGGATGTATCCATCTTAAAGAAATATGTTCACAATAAAGTCTTATGTCCGAAATAGAAATCATCCCAAAGGTTCTATCGTGAACGGTTACTTGGCTCAAGAATGTATGGATTTCTACTCGATGTATTTGTATGATCTTACAACAAGATTGAACAAACCAATGAGAAATGAAGATGAAAGGTATGACCAAATTTAACCTAGTTTTACATCACTTCATCAAACAGGAGGAATTCCTGGATCATATACATCGAAGACATTAATCCATAAAGAGCGGGAGATGAAACATCGCACAGTTTTGTTCAAATTGTGATTTGTTCAATGACTATATCAGGTAACTAAATTGATTATGTATATCTTACATATATATCTGTAAAAGTATTCATATTTTTTATCTACAGGGAACATAAAAGAATGATAAATAGGTAGCATCATTCTTTATCTTTGAGAAGGAGAGAGACTTTTCATAGCAAAGTGTATTCTGCTTGGTTAAAATTGAATGTAAAAATATTACTGTTTAAAATAATTATATCACTATTTAATTTAGTTTAATAGTCATTTATATTGCAAGTATTGAGTTTGTCTGTTGACTCTGTCTCTGAGGAAATAAGAGCTTTGTCTTTTGGTCCTAATACCATGGTTCGTGACTGTAAATCAATTATTATCAATGGGTACAAATTTATTGTCACTAAACGAGCAAAGAACATGAGAACACAACATGATGTTGTTATGGTTACTGCCACAAAAAATTTATATGCCAGTGCATCAGATAGTAGACCACGATTTGAAAATGTGGGTTATTATGGAGTTTTTTAGAAAATAATAATATTGGGTTATTACTCACATGGACGAGTCACAATGTTGAAATTCCATTGGTATGATTCGATGATGAGACATGGCACATTTATTGATGATTGTGGATTTCGAGTAATTAATATTACTCGCACTCTTGCTACCGAAGAACCATATGTATTGGCATCAATGGCTAAACATGTTTTTTATGTCAAAGACCAACTTCGACCAGAATTTGGTGTCACAGTTGAAGTAATTCGAAGACATATTTTTGATGATGGTGATGATGGAATTAACACTGTACCTAGTGCCATTGGAACCAATCCATTTATTTCTTTTGATGACTCCAATAGATCAATTGTCATAGTTGATTGTGAACATGAATTTGTGGTTGAAAATATATAGAATAATTCATCCATGTTCTCAATTCTTTTGGTTTACCTCGAGTTGGGTTGTTAAAGTTGGTAATATTCAAATTGATTTAGTATTTATCACAAATATGTTTAGCCGACTTGAAAATTATGTGAATTTTTAATGTTTATTGGTTGTAGTTTTATTTGAATTTCATTTTCTAATTTGGAAATCAACTGTATTCAAACCTAGTCAAACAATATTTCTAACTTGGAGAACATTACAACTTGTATGATTTATTAAATCCATTCAATCTCTTCTAAAAATATTGTTAGCTAAATTACCAATGATTCCCCCTATTCCCTCATATATTTAGTTTTTTGGGTTACACATTAGTTTCCTTTTTATAATTAATTACATATTTGTTTTCAAAATCATGAAATGCAGCCAATTGAAGAGAGATGAAGGAAAAAATGATGGAGAACAATCGTCGAATGGCGGAGTTGGGAATTCCTTCATTAGTGCCTGTAGTGAGTACATTATTTCAAATATATATATTTAAAGAATATATAATGTCATGTGATTAATTTTATTGTAAACATTTTCATAGGATCTACCTATACGTCGACCATTATTTGACGGGGAGCCTATTAAAGGTCCTAGTACTCATGTCAGTGGTACGAGGAGGGTTCATACTAGAGGTGGACGAGCAGCTGCGCGTACCCGACTAGACTTTGCCCCTCCAACTGACATGTCATCCTTCCCACATTCTGATCCCAGTGTGTCATTAGAGAGACACGGGATATTTAGGACTCCCATGTTTTCTCTACCTTCTGCATCTTCTGGCCCATCATTTTCACATCCCATGATGATTCCCACTCCCCAGTCAGAATATGGCTAGACAACTGTCCCATCATCTTTTCCTTCTACTTCTGTCTCTCCGAGCTTCTATATTCCATCGCTTTCGACTCCTGTTTCACCACAGGGTGTTCCATCAGTTTCTGTGGATCCAGTGGCACTCAGTGATCAGACCGGCACAGGTATATTTATAGAACCTTAACAAATTTTTACAGAAATATTTATTTTCATTATAACATGTTTTGATAAATTATTTGTTTTTCTTTCATGAAAGATACATCTACTGATAGGAGGCATGGGCGGGGGCATACACACATGTGTTCGGTGTGGAACCTTCACACACAGGTTATGGTGGATTATAATGAATACAACCAAATGTTTAAGAAAACAGGGCAGTAATGTCGGAGTTTTTTGGCTACGCTTGCCAAATACTCCGACATCATTCCCATCAGCACGCTATCATTGAGACATTTTCCACATGTGGTCAAGGATAGAGCCTAGGTAGAGATATGGGTAAAAAAATCTTTTCTATTTAATGCCATGAAATATTTTTGTATTTATATGAATTAATATTTTGATGTCAGCTTCGATTTAATTTTCCCGATGGTGAGGGTGCACGACCGGAACGTATAAATGATTTAGGCGAGCATTGGAGAGCCTAGAAGTGTGAGTTGTATATTGGCTGGATTTCAAGAGTTGGCACTGAGTAAGAGGCGGTACCAGTGGAGAATGATTGTCCTATAGAGCAATATCTTCAGATGATTACTCATTGGACAAGTACCCAGTTTAAGGTATTAATTTAATTTGAGGTATTTAAATAATAAATTTTGTGTTTTTCATTAATACTATATGTTTCATTTTCAAATTTTAGTTAGGAATCATCAAGAAAAAATAAAAAAAACATTGATACAAAAAAATACCTCCACACACTGGGACGCACTATGATGCCAGATCATGAGATGAAGCAGGTATGAAAATTGTTTATATGTTTTATTTACGACTTACACTTTCTTTTTTTCCTCAATTATTTAATAGTTTTCTAAATTTTTCATATAACTTTAGTTTTCAATGGAATTTTAGAGGAAAATACATAATATTGAAGGATGTATGCCTCGAGCAAAACTGTTTTGCTCGAGTAGATAGAAAAAGCATGGAAGTGGCGTCAATGAAGCGACTCAGCAGCAGATTATAAGTTTTAATCTGTTGATTTTATATTTTAATATCTATTTTGTAACTTAATAATATATTTATATTTTTAACAGGATTCATTAGAGGCCCTCGATGCCCAAGAACCAGACAATTTTGGGCCAACTGATCACTCACATCAGGTTTTGGGAGAGGAGCATCCTAGCAGAGTACACTACCGACCTAGGATAGCACTAACGAGGTATTGGCCCTCCTCAGGAATGAGTTGTAGTGCCACCGAGCTATAGAAAGTTAGGGCACAGGCAGAATAGGATAAAAAAAGGGCCACAGAGACGGCAGAACAGTCTGCTAGGTAAAAAAGTGTATTTATGAAATTTATTGAAGTTCTATGTCTGACACTTCCACGAGAGGCCAGCCCATATTTTGATGAATATATGTCGTCCATACGTTCTATATATGGAGCACCAGGTGGCAGTTCTAGTGGTGGTCAAGATGATGTCCAGGCTGGCGATGATGATGGCGAGGAGTCTGATGCGGAAGAGGAGGGAGAGGAGGAGGGAGAGGCAGATGGAGAAGGTGAGGCAAAGGGTGAGGGAGAGGAGGAGGGCGAGGAGGGAGAGGATGATGATGGGGACAAAGACGAGGGTGATGATGATGGTGATGATGGTGATGGTGATGTTGGAAAAGTTGATCCTTTACATTTTTGACTAATATTACAAAGATTTGATGTTTAATCTATTCTAGTTGTTGGTTTTATCCAGACCTCTAATATAGTATTACAGTTGAGTTTTTTTTATATATTGCCTGTTTTCATGGATTTTGATGTCTTTTAGTGGTTGTGTGTTTGGGAACTCCCTGGACAACCCCCTCCTTCCTGGACCCTGGACAACCCCCCACCATCCTCCTTGGACCCCGGAAATCCCCCCAGAAAGCCCCCCGGACAACCCCCCACCATCAACCTTGGTCACCCGAAAGCCCCCCAAACATCCCCCCGGACACCCCCCCCCCCCGGACAGTACCCCCCCCCCCCCCCCACCATCCTCCCTGGACTAAGGACAACCCCTCAGACATCCCCCCATATAGCCACGCGGACATCACCCCACCCTCCTCCTTGGACCCCGAACAGCCCCCCGAACACCCCCTGGACAGCCCCCCGCACAGCCCCCCCACCCTTATCCTTGGTCCCCGGACAGCCCCCCAGACACCCACCGGACAGCCCCCCGGACAGTCCCACCCAGATAGTCCCCCCGGATATCCCCCCACCCTCCTTGATTTCATTTACTACTAGAAAATCTATAATATATATTTTATTTATATTCATCATGATAATCAATGTAAATAACATTTACACATCTAATCAATATCATATATTCTTGGTATGTTATAAAAGGGATGTATTCATTGGGCATGGCATTGTTAGCTCTGAAATGTTTCATAACATGATAAACTAAAATCTAATCCATAATAAGAATGATATAAAAATATTCTATATGAATTTCCTCAATATTTTAAGTAAATACAATTCCACTAAGTGAAAAGAACAACTAGCATACGGAAAACCAACCAAACGCATTCGAAATCTATTGATAATTTATCACAACGATTCATGGGTCATATGTGACGTGTAAGAGCCAACTTGGGCTCAATCTGAGTCGTGGTGTGTCTGGGATCAGTCTAAGTGTCTCTCTTTTGTTTAAAATGGACAACATTTTAAGTACATATGGAAAACCAACCTAATGCATTCGGTTTCCATTGAAACATTAGGAGAACGATCCATGGGTCATATGTGACGTGTACGAATCAACCCGCCTCAATCTGAGATGTGGTGTAGCCGACACCACTCAAAGTGCATGTCTTTTGTTTCAAAAGGACATCATTATAAGTGAAAAACATCATCTGGAATATGGAAAACCAACCAAACGCATTCGGATTGTGTCGATACTTTAGAAAAATGATCCATGGGTCATTTGAGACGTGTACGAGTCAGCCCCATCTAAATCTGAGATGTGGTGTGGCTGGAACCACTCTAACTATGTCTCTTTTGTTTAAAATGGACAGGATTATAAGTGAAAAGAAAAACTGGCATATGGAAAACCGAACAATCACATTCGTAATCTATTAATAATTTATCACAACGATCCATGCGTCATATGTGACGTGTACGAGCCAACCCGGGCTCAATCCAAGTCGCAGTGTGGCCAGGATCAGTCTAAGTGTCCCTCTTTTGTTTAAAATGGACAACATTTTAAGTACATATGGAAATCTAACCAAACACATTAGGATTCCATTGAAAAATTAGGAGAATGATCCATGGGTTATATAGCACCACTCAAAGTGTCTGTCTTTTGTTTCAAAAGGACATCATTTTACTTGAAAAACATCAACTGACATACGGAAAACCGACCAAACGCATTCGGATTGTGTATATACATTATCACAATGATCCATGTGTCATTTAAGACATGTACGAGTCCACACCATCTAAATCTGAGACGCGGTGTGGCCGGCACCACTCTAACTGTGTCTCTTTTGTTTAAAATGGACAAGATTAAAAGTGAAAAGAACAACTGGAATATGGAAAACTGACCAAACGCATTCGGAATCTGTTGATAATTTATCACAACGATCCATGGGTCATATGTGACTTGTAAGAACCAACTCGGACTCAATCCGAGTTTCGGTGTGTCCAGGATCAGTCTAAGTGTCTCTATTTTGTTTAAAATGGACAACATTTTAAGTACATAACAAAGCTGACCAAACGCATTCGGTTTCCTCGGAAACGTTAGGAGAATGATCCATGGGTCATATGTGACATGTAAGAATCAACCCCTCCTCAATCTGAGACGCGGTGTGGCCGTCACCACTCAAAGTGCTTGTCTTTTGTTTCAAAAGGACATCATTTTAAGTGAAAAACATCAACTGGCATACGGAAAACCGACCAAACGCATTCAGATTGTTTTGATACTTTAGCACAATAATCCATGGGTCATTTGAGATGTGTACATGTCAACCCCGTCTAAATCCGAGACACGGTGTGGACGGCACCACTCTAATTGTGTCTCTTTTGTTTAAAATGGACAGGATTATAAGTGAAAAGAACAACTAGAATACGGAAAACCGACCAAACACATTCAAAATCTATTGATAATTAATCACAACGATCCCTGCATCATATGTGACATGTAAGAGCCAACTCGCACTCAATACGAGTCGCGGTGTCTCTAAGATTAGTCTAAGTGACTCCCTTTTAATTAAAATGGACAACATTTTAAGTACATACGTAAATTTGAACAAATGAATTCGGTTTATGTTGAAACATTAGGAGAATGATCCATGGGTCATATGTGACGTGTACGAATCAACCCCGCCTCAATATGAGACGCGGTGTGGCTGACACCACTCAAAGTGTCTGTCTTTTGTTTAAAGAGGACATCATTTTAAGTGAACAACATCAATTTGCGTATGGAAAACTGAACAAACCCATTAGGAATGTGTTGATGTATTAGAACAATGATCCATGGTTCATTTGAGACGTGTACGAGTCAACCCCGTCTAAATCTGAGACGCGGTGTGGCTGACACCCCTGTAACTATGTCTCTTTTGTTTAAAATGGATAGGGTTATAAGTGAAAAAAAAACTGGCATACATAAAACCGACCAAACGCATTCGGAATCTGTTGATAAATTATGAAAATGATCCATTGGTAATATGTGACATGTAAGAGCCAACCCAGACTCAGTCGGAGTCGCGGTGTGGCTTGGATCAGTCTAAGTGTATCTCTTTTGTTTAAAATGGACAACAATTTAAGTACATATAGAAAACCAACCAAACGCATTTGGTTTCCATTGAAACATTAGGAGAATGATCCATGGGTAATATGTGACATGTACGAATCAACTCTGCCTCAATCTGAGATGTGGTGTGGTCGGCACCACTCAAAGTGTTTGTCTCTTGTTTCAAAAGGACATCATTTTATGTGAAAAACATCAAATGGAATACGAAAAACCAACCCAACACATTCGGATTGTGTCAATAATTTAGCCCAACGATCCATGGTTCATATGTGACGTGTATGAGTCAACCCCACCTCAATAAGAGGCACGGTGTGGCCGACACCATTCATAGTGTCTCTCTTTTATTTAAAATGGACATTATTTTAATGAAAACAACAACTGACATATGAAAAACTGACCAAACGCATTTGAAATGGATTGATGCTTTAGGAAAATGATCCAAGGATCATATGTGACGTGTACGAGTCAACCCCACATCAATATGAGGCATGGTGTGGCCGGGATCACTCTAAGTGGCTCTCTTTTGTTTAAAATGGACATCATTTTAAGTACATACGTAAAACTGACCAAACGAATTCGGATTGTGTTGATACATTATAAGAACGATCCATGGGTCATATTTGATGTGTACGAATAAACCTCGCCTCAATCTGAGACACGGTGTGGCCGGCACCACTCAAAGTGTCTATCTTTTGTTTCAAAAGGACATCATTTTTAGTGAAAAACATCAACTGGCATATGGAAAACCAACCAAACACATTTATATTGTGTTGATACTTTAGGAAAATGATACATGGGTCATTTGAGACGTGTAAGAGTCAACCCTAACTATATCTAACATGCAGTGTGGCCGGTACCACTCTAACTGTGTCTCTTTTGTTTAAAATGGACACAATTATAAGTGAAAAAACAACTGGCATACAAAAAACCGACCAAATGCATTCAGAATCTTTTGAAATATTAGGACAATGATCCATGGGTCATATGTTACGTGTAAAATTCAACCAAACCTCAATACAAGTCGCGGTGTGGCCGGGATCACTATAAGTGTCTCTCATTTGTTTAAAATGGACAACATTTTAAGTACATATGGAAAACTGAACAAATGGATTCTGATTGTGTTGATACTTTAGAAAAATGATCCATGGGTCATATTTGATGTATATACATCAACCCTGCCTCATTCTGAGATGCATTGTGGCCGACACCACTCAAATTTTCTGTCTTTTGTTTCAAAAGGACATCAATTTAAGTGAAAAACATCAACTGACAAATGGAAAACCGACCAAATGCATTTGGATTGTGTTGATACTTTAGGAAAATTATACATGGGTCATTTGAGATGTGTACGAGTCAAACCCGTCTAAATATGAGATGTGGTGTGGCCGGTACCACTCTAACTGTGTCTCTTTTGTTTAAAATGGACACAATTATAAGTGAAAAAACAACTGGCATATGAAAAACTGACCAAATGGATTCGTAATCTGTTGAAATTTTAAGACAACAATCCATGGGCCATATTTTACATGTACAAGTCAACAGCGACTCAATCCATGTTGAAGTGTGGCCGAGACCACCCAAAATGTATTTATTATGTTTAAAATGGACAAAATTTTAAGTACATATGGAAAACCGACCAATCAGATTCTGATTGTGTTGATATTTTATCACAACGATCCATGGGTCATTTGTGATGTGTACGAGCCAACCCCACCTCAATCCGAGGCGTGGTGTGGCCGGAACAATTCAAAGTGTCTCTCTTTTATTTAAAAAACACTTCATTTTAAGTGAAAACAACAACTGAAATACGGAAAATAGACCAAATTCTTTTGGAATATGTTGATACTTTAGTAAAACGATCGATGGGTCATTTGTGACGTGTACGTGTTAACTTCACCTCAATCTGAGGCACGGTGTGACCAGTATCACTCCAGGTGTATGTATTTTGTTTAAAATGGACATCATTTAATGTAAAAATATACGGTATACGAAAAACCAATCAAATTATGAATTGAATTCCGGATTCCGCAAATAATTGTCATCTAAATTTTAATTTGAATTATAATTGAATTATGTATGTTTATAATTATGTTATGAATTATAATTTATTTATGGATGTGTATAGTTCCAGGTTGCATTATATGTTAAATGTGAATGAATTTTTTCTCTATATGTATGTGTTAGTTGGTTATTACAGGTACAATAATTGTATATGTATGTGTTAGTTTATTTTAGGTATAATGATTGGATTTAAAATGAGGGGGAATGCACAAAATGAGACATGCTGTGCAAATTGCACAAAATGAGAGTTGCGGTGAAAATTTTAGGCTCTTGTGAAACTTGCACAACATAGGCTATGCCAACAGTTTCAAACCATTGGGATAGCCTCTCTAAGGTTTTCTTAACAACAATTCATAGAACCGTTGGTAAAAATCATTTCCCAACGGTTTAGAAACTATTGGGAAAGAATAGATTACTTGGTATTCCCAACGGAGCCAAACCGTTGGAAAAAACTATCCCAACGGTTTGGCACAAACGTTGAGATAGGTTAATTTTTTCCCAACCTATCCCAACGGTTCACTGTAAATCGTTCGAAAAAGTTTTCCCAATGGCATATTTCTCTACGGTTTGCAGAACCATTGGTATAACATATACCAATGGTTCAGCAGCCTTTCCCAACGGTTCAGAACCATTGGGAAAACATGTATTTCTAGTAGTGTTACTTTTACACTATAAGATCACATGATTCATGCTCGGTATGAGAAACAAGATGTATTGGTGAAACTAGACAATTTTTCCATGAAAGATGAAATGATGTGGGGCTTATGTATGTATGAATGCCCAAATAGATAAGGTTTAATACTTATTTCAAGGATGAAATCCTGGAATAAGGTCCATAAAGTTATATATACATCATGGAGAATTGGGTACACTAACCTGGGGCTTACTCCTGAGGAAGATTCCCAAATTAGGAGGGGACTCATGATTGGGTTTTACTCATGAGAAGGAAGCCCAAATAAAATGTAAATTATGACTGGTTAAGAGAAATTAAGACTGGGGCTTACTTCAGAGAAGGAGGCCCAGGTTAAGGGACTTGATAAATTAAGGGACTTGGGGCTTAATCCTAAAATGGATTCCCATATTTAAAACTGGGGCTTACTCCTAAAAAGGAAGCACATGTTAAGATAATTATGGTTGGGGCATACTCTTGAGGAGGATTCTCAAATTAGGGGATATGGGGCTTAATCCTGAGGAGGATGCCCATTTAAATGAACATGGACTGGGGATTACCCCTGAAATGGAGGCCCAGGTCAAGGAAAATTATTATTAGGGCTTACTCCTAAAAAGGAAGCCCACAATGAGGGTCCTCTCATATTAAATGATGAGGTTTAATGAATTAAATCCCTAACTTTAGTGACATAAAGATGTGTAAATCACTAGATTTTGAGAGATTTTCCATAGAATTCCTTTCAGATAAGGAATTCAATTAAGAAAACATGCCATAAATGGCTTCGAAGAGTGTCTTGAAGACTCAATCTTGAATAGGAGAGGTGGAATGGAATAAGAGAGGTGAAATGGGCAAAAATGGCACCCAAAAATATGGGGGCACACAAGTCCTGGGGGGTCGCGCAAGTACTGCATGGGCGCGCAAGTCTTGGTCGTGCAAGTATACTTGCGCGATACCTATATACATGGGCGATGGTTAACCAGTAGGGTAATACTGGGGAGATCCTTGACCAAAGCCTTTATAATTATCCCGAGGTACTTACAGAAGAGTGGCATGCAAGTTTCAATGAGTAGGTAAGGAGGCGCGCAAGTGTGTCCATTTCCCATAAGGGTAAAACACTTAGGCGTGCAACTATTACTGAATTTTAAAACTTAGAACTTATTCCTCTTGTTTATACCTTCCATTCTAGGTAATGAATTACTTAGATGTGTTCGAAAGACTTGAAGAAGAGACTTGGGCAATCAGAGCTCTGTATCTGAATTCTGTAAATATCCCCGCTCAAATGGGGGGACCACTGAGGTTATTTCTAGGATGGAGAAGGCCCTGGGAGATTTTGAAAGAGGGTGTGCAAATCACATGTGCGACCATCTGGGCGGTGTGCAGGTGTTCGTGGGTGACCATGATGGAACTTGCGCGACCTATTGGAAATGTTCTCCTTGTTCATCCCTTTCTCTTTTTTTGATGTTTATTAAAAGGATGAATCTTTTTTGTTTGAGGTATTTACCTTTTCATTTCTTTTAGACTCTATGATGAAAAAGGAGCATCAACAAAAGTCCCCCTCTCAGAGTTGGATCCAAAAAGGAATGAGGACTTGACTCTGAGGAAAACGAGAAAGAAAAATAAATTAGGGCACGCAGGGTATAGCGCGCAAATGGGATTTGGGAGCACAGTGTCCGGCACGCAGGGGTGCAACCTCCTCTATAAATAGATGGTCTCACTTTGCGCAAAGCACTCAGATCTCTCTTGTTTTTTTCTCTCGGCGTGCAAGTGGACTCCCGGCTATCGCTCGTCCGCGCTTCTTGTTTCTTACATCATGCTTCTATTAAGGTATTTTCACTTGCGCGGTGATACATGAGTGCCCAATACTTGAGCGACCGAAGGAGACTTGCGTGCCAACAATGGTACTTGCGTGCCTCAAATACTTAGCCAATTTTTAAAATTACTTCAGAAATTTTATGATAAATTAACTTACTTTAATAGTTAATTATTCACCTTTTGGGCAGATCCAATGGCTCCCAAGATAATCGGAATGGCTGATGAACTGGAAAGAAAAAGAATTGATGATATGATGGACATCATTGACCATGATTACTATTCAACCTGTGAAAGTACTCTCCCAGAATTAGCCATGTACTTGAAGAAGCATCATATTAATTTCCCACACAACATCTATCTGCCTTTGTATGGCCATGGTCATCTAAAAGATGTCAATATTCCAGAGGCAAATAACTATCTCCTGCATTCCTAGTTTCAGTCATATACAAACTTTTCTTCAGCAAATGTTTCAATCGCAAGAACATTTTCTAATGCTGGAACAGTAAAGAAAGCCTATATAATGCATCATAGCTCGTGTGCACCAGATATAAATCCTCACAAACCTGAGATGAAACCATATTGTTATCCCTAAATCATTCGAAACTCTCAGATGGATCAATCCCAAGGCTGGAAGGAGAAATGGGAATTCCGTTCTGGAGGAGGGGTGAAGCAAACATGGATGTGGGCTTTTTGGGTGTGACAAACTTGTGAAGAGTTTGTCGAGGATCTGAAGGGAGCTTCAATTTATGAAGTTGTCTAGGCTGGGTAGACGTATGTTTATAGGAATGATAATTTTGCACAAGAGTTTCTTAGTCACTAGAGCCCAGAAACTAATTCTTTCCATATGACCCATGGATAAGTAGGAATTATTTTGTGGGTTGTCTACAAGATCTCAGGGGTTCCAATTTTTGGTGATATGTGTGACGAATTCATTCCTCCAAATCCAACCTTGAATGATCCAAATAAGACACTGGATTTGGTTCGAGAATTATTAAAGATTTATCATAAGATCAAAATGTCAAAGACTTCAAAGACTCATTCTAGAAGGGATATTCATCCAGAGAAATGGATGGATGTGTTTCTCAAGAAGAAGAGGGGAAAGGGGCCCACCTATACTCATCCTACTAGCTGCCCCAGAGTTGATAAGAGAGGTGCTCCTGACACATTGTGGTTGACTCTGGAAGCAAGAGAGTTTAAGAAATGGGTGTATGAAGTAAATCATAAAGTCCCGGAGAAGACACGTCTGGCAGGATTTTTACACTTATGGCTCAGTGATTATCTTTTTCCAGTCAGAGATTTTAAGGGAGGCGTCAGGCCAGGGACCTTCGTTATTATATCCAAGTTGGCTGACAGGAAGATAGTGGGGTTGGCTACCCCAGTTTTTTCAAAGATTCACAAGATCATACTCGATGTCTATATGGGTAAGTCTCCTTTAAGATTAGTGGGACCATTCAAAGTTTTATGGGGATGGATCGCCACTCACTTCCGGACATATGCTATTCAGAATGGAATATAGATTCCTGGATGTTCTTTTAGGCCGTCTATTCAGGAATTATCTTGTGTTTGTCCTTTTTTCCTCAATGCCTATGATATTAGGCCAAGTCTGGGTATGCATAATTAATTCCACTTCGTTCCCTATGGAAATCCACCGACAGGGAGATTTGTTGATGATGGATCAGCCAGCTTGGAACAGAGGTCTTACATGCTGGCCTGCAGAGATGGTGTACTGGCCACCAGAATTTATGGGGAAATTATATGTGAGGCCTATGATCCATATCGATTTTCACACCAATTCAAGTGTCTACAGACAACTGTTGTATCTCCTCCAGTGCACGTCATATCAGAGTCGCATCCAATGGTTTCCCGACAACTATGGTTGCTAATGGCTATGGAAAGGACTGGGGAGTTTTTAACTGACCAGATGCTGAAGCAGTATGAAATTTGGCCATATGGTATGCTGAAATTTGGGTGGCGTCATATCCTGAGGCAATATTGAATAAACCTATTTATCGGGTGGGGAAGAAGAAGAGAACCATTGAGAAAGAAACAATTCTGGTGGCAGGTGATTCTTCCTCTCCTGATGCTGGTTCACCGAGTTCTTCAACCGAGACTGATTCATCAGATTCTCAAGAGATACAACATGTGTCAAAGTGGCCACGTTATGTATATAATCCTCTTGTCAGAATCAAGAGATCCACTCCATCAACTCCTGGAGAGTTACTTTATTAAGGAAATTTAATTTCTAGTAACTTTACAGAGTAACATGTCTTCATTTTATTTTTATAGTTGCAGGAGCTAGAATGAAATTAAAATCCAAGGTTGTAGGACCCTCTTCATAGTCTTCTAGTACAACTGCATATCTATGACCAGAGGCCATCCAGACATGGCGGGATGTATACTGTGATACTGAAACTATCTGGCTGGAGCTATGTGAAGGGCTATATCTTCCTGTAATAGGAACTCTTCAGGCTCCTACAAATATTCATTTCAAGGATAACCTTTATTAAGTAAGTGCATATGTCAAAGAGTTGAGGACCTATATACATGCCACCGATAATTGTATCCCTATCACCAAGCCGGTGAAGGAAATGATGGATCACGACACCACTAATGAGGAGTGTCATGAGTACGTGGCTGCTGCTGAATCTCCTCGTGAGTAGGGCGAGATATCTCCCGGCCAACAGGCCATGGATGAGGAGTTGGATGTGTCTTTCCATTCTCCAATTCAGGTACCTATAAGGGAGACAACTGACACTACCAAAAATCCAAAGAGACAAAGGCATCGAAGGAAGAAGTCCACAAATAAAAGCTTCATCAGTAGTGGTAAGTCCTTCGGATAATCATGGGTCTTAAACCATGATAATATTGCTCATTTTCCATGGGATTGCAAGGGATTCTTCAATTTCCCCTCTGAGGGAGAAGATTGATCCTCTTTTGGGGACCACAGATGGTGTTGTGGAACAAACACAAATTCAGGCTGACTTGGCTGCTTCTGAAAAAGAGCCAACATATATTCCCAGTACTGCTTCTACTACTGCTACAAGTAGAGAAGAACCTGCTTCTAGTAATTTAACAATGCTTCAAATAATGCTTCATTAAATGTTGAATGAAAACATCAACTAACTTCTGTTCTGTGATATTTTAGGTATAACACCTACACCAGAATCATTGGCAACCGTGGCAATAGAATATTCTATCCTTCCTGAAGAAGTTGTCCAGGGTTAGGGGCCGTAGAATGAGGGTCATCAAGAAGACACATCAAATTCTCCCACTGGTGAGACTATCCATGATTCTGAAATATCATTGGATGAAATGATGAATCTTTTCATGTCTTTCAAAGAATTTTTTGATCACGCTAAGTAATCATGTGATTTAGAAGATCTTGGGCATGATTTTTAACCTTCTTCTGGTAAATTTTCTTATAATTTACACTTATAATCATGATTGAAAATAATATGCAGTTCCATCCAAAGAAGCTGTTGAACTGCCAATGCCTAAAGAGGGTGTGGACATTGATGTCAACCCTACCTTTGCAGAAACATTAGCTCAAGTGGAGCTAAACCCAGTAAACCCTCCTGAGACCCATCTTGAAGATCCTATTGAAACTGGGAAAGATGGGGAGGAGTCTTCTCAAGCTGTTGATCTACTGTTAGGTAATGATTGTACTTAGTTTTCAAGATACACAACCAACTTTCATTGTTCTATGAAACTAACCTTACTCTTAATTGATCAAATAGGGCCATCAACTTTAATGGCTTGATCTGGATGATAAGTCACAACTTCCGCACAAACAGTAGTAGAAGGTGGAGCAACCAGGGTCAGGGGGGAGGAGTAGAATAGGGCACTTATTTAAGTGTATTAATCACAGATTACATGCCCCCCTGTGATGATGATGCCGAATCAGACCCGAAGGTTCTTAAGGTGCTCAGCTTTTCACGATGCAAGGCATTGAAAAACATATGAAACATCATATTTGAAGTGCCTCTTGAAGAGATGTCATCAAAGATTTCTTTATTGTCATCCATGTTTGTCATGCTATGACTTAGCAGTTTTGGATATCAAGAGATCTATACCGTGGTGAAATAGGTCATCTTAAGAAGGGGGCAGGAGAAAAAGTGCCATGAAGATCTGACCAGGGTGAAGCTGTCAGTCAATATCAGCGAATTTGAGGATGCGGTATCCCGAGATGAGGCTGATTATGCTGGAAAAATGAAGGAGCTGAAGCATAAGATCATAGATAATGTCGTCTAGTAGATGCACCTCCAGCAACAGTTAGATGTTGTTACTGGGGAACTTGACCAACTCAATAATTAATTGGAGGGAGCTCAAACAAATGGGATGAAATCCATCGCAGATGCTATGAAAGCTCTCCACCAGGCTGAAAAGAGTGAAGTTGGTCGGGTGCATGAGCTTCAAGTAGCTGCTGATGAAGCTCAGGATGCTGTTCATCAGGTGAAGACTTATGTTGATAGCCTCTTGTAATTTCCTGAAAAAGTTAAGATACTCCAATCTGTGGGTGTTCTCCTAATCTCTTGTGCCTAAATGAAAAATACTTTCATATTCAATCATTCGTGCATGCATTTCCTTTGTTACCTGCATTAGATTTTTACCTAAGCCAATGGGACTAGTAAGCATGGTTTGATTTTTTTACTAGGATTATTATAAATAACCCTAAAAAATTTGAATCTTTTAATTGATCAATATTAACTAAATCATACAAAATATATGTTTAGTGAGCTGGAACTTGACTTTTATTCAGAGTTCCCTTGTCTTTTGTGGGTAGTTTAAAGTCATGCATGTCGCACATAAAGAGGCTAATGTTTAAGGTCGAAATAGCTTTCACCGAAATGGATTAAAATTGACTCAATTCCTTAACAATATATCTAAAAACATATTACCACACTCAAGTATGAGGGAAAATATGTAAACTATGACTTAAGAAAATTTTAATCTGAGGAATTATATGAAAAAGAGCTAAAAGGCATTAGAAGAAGTAGTTCCCAAGAGTGAAGTTACAATTATTTAACAAACCCGTTAGGGGGTTGAATTATGCAGGGCCACCTAAGGTCATTGGCTGCATAGTAAAATAAATAGTATCTTTTGGCTGACAGATCCGTTATGTAGACTACTTATGCAAGGCCACCTAAGGGAACATGCTGCACAGTCAGGCAAAAGAAATCTCATAAATTTACTTTTCTACTGCTAAGAAGCCAGTAAATGTTTATGAGGATTCAACTTTTCCAACGTATAGTGTTTGGTGTATGGAAAGAGGTACTTGAATATGGAGAAGATATTTCCAAACAAGATTATCAAAGAACTGGATGAATATCACTCCTACGAAGGTATGACCCAAACGTAGGGAAGGAAAATATAAACCATAGTCTTGAATACTTTCAGATCATGAAAATGAATATGGGACAAATATGTTAAGGATGGCTATTTTTACGGATCCCTACATATTTTCATTAAGACAAATAAGGATAAAAGATGTTTTCCTTCCACGAATGAAGTTAAAACTATTTAAATAACCCATTTGGGGGTTGAATTTTGCAGGGCTACCTAAGGTAATTGGATGCATAGTCAAATAATAGATTCTTTTGGCTAACAGGTCTTTTATTTAGAATATTTATGCAAGGCCGCCTAAGGGCACGTGCTAGATATTCAGACAAAAGAACTCTCGAAAATTGGACATTTTGTGACTAGAAGTCAAGAAAAGGGTTATAAAGATCTGAAAATATTTAAGGTTAGGATTATGACACATAAAAATGGGTATTGTCTAATGTATGTAGAGATACACAGATCAATGCTAACCATAATCTTGTTTTGGATGGGTCCTGAATTGAAATACTGGACTTCACTACGTATCTCATAAGGATGTGAATCAAGCCATACGTAGTTCTTGAAATATAGATTAATGTCATGTGGGACAAAAGTATGAGAGATCTTAGTTTAGGGTCATAGAGATAAGACCATTATAAGAAATATACAGTTTGTGTTTTCACAGGGACTTTTCAGCCAGGGGACTGAAAGTGGAATTTGGGGTTGGGCCCAAAAGATTTGGGGCTAAATTCTAGGGACACTTGAACGTTCCTACATATCCCATAAGGATGGTAATCAAGCCCATGTAGTTCTATAAATACCTTTTGTACAAATTTGGTTCATACATGTGAAGGGTGAAAGGGGACTTTAGTGCAATGATGGTTTAACCCAAGATAAAAGGATAAGGTATTTCCATGTATGAACATAGTTTTTGGAATATAACATGATTGAAAATCAATGTAAATAATGATTCCCTCTCAGGTGAGGGTATCAGAGAATATTGTAGTTTATTGACCTACAGGACAAAATTTTTGTACAGTTTAACGTCGTATAGCAAGGACAAAGGTGAACCAATGTAAAGATATTGATTCTGGGGGAAATTTCATGAATCAGCATCGTATGAGATGGAGGTGAACCGATGTGAAGAGATTGGTTTTGGGCTTGAACCATGGTAGGTTTCCAACGTACCCATCCTGGAAGGCAAGGATCAATGTCTGTGTAGTTTAATTAAAGAATTAATTAGTGATCAAGCTGTTTTTTGGGGACAACGACCTAAAAAATGATGTTGGGACTTACACGTGGTTAGTGGCCCAAAGAGGGTGTTATGGTTGAAATTTTCTAAGCTCACGTGAGTCATACTCGGTGTGAGAAACAAGAGGTAACAACAACCTTAACGATGCACAGTTTAATGTCATGTAGGATGTATGAAGGGACTATGCAGTTTAAAGTCTTGCAGTTAGGACTATTGGTGCTGCATAGTTTAGTGTCATGTAGTAGGGAAAAAATATAGTTTAACATCATGCAGGACGTATTAAGGGATTTCTATACATTTTAGCGTCATGTTTTTAGGACTATGGGGACAATACAGTTTAATGTCATGTTGGACAGCAAGAGTACTGTGTTGTTTAATGTCATGCAAGGATAAAAGAGGACACATTTTAACATCATGTTGAATGTATTGGAGATTTTTTCACAGTTTAATGTCATGTTGGATGAAAAAAGGACGATACAGTTTCGCGTCATGTTGGACGAAAGTGAGAATATTTTAAGTTCATATACATGGACCGTGAATGGTGCAGTTTAACGTCATGCTGGATGTAAGGGACATGCAAATAGTTTAAGGTCATATGCATGGACCGTGAATGGTTCAGTTTAACGTCGTGCTAGACATAAGTGACATGCAAATAGTTTATGGTCATATGCATGGACCAAGAATGGTGAAGTTTAACGTTATGCTGGACGTAAGGGACATGTAAATAGTTTATGGTCATATGCGTGGACCGTGAATGGTGCAGTTTAACATCGTGCAAGACGTAAGTGACATGCAAATAGTTTAAGGTCATATGCATAGACCGTGAATGGTGAAATTTAACATCATTCGGGATGTAAGGGACATGAAAATAGTTTAAGGTCATATGCATGGACTGTGGATGGTGTATTTTTTGTTTATACAAAATACTTCTTCAGAAATCTGGCATTAGTTGGAGTAGTGATGAGTTCTCCATCCATTGATATTAAAGAATAAGCTCCATTGGAATAGACCTAATGTGTTGAATAAGGTCCTTCCCACTTTGGTTCAAGATTAGGAGGTTTCATTCCTGGTATCATTGGATTTATGAGAGCTAATAGAAATTCTCCCTGAATGAATGAACGAAGATGAAATTTTTTGTTGAAAGCTCGTGCTATTCGATTCTGATAGACTTACAAGTGGTGCAGGGTGAACATTCTTTTCTCATCTAATGGTTCCAATTCATTAAATCTCTTTTGAGATTATTCATCTGTAGATGATTGATCACAAATGGCTACTCTGAGTGAAGGTAATTGAACTTCAATGGGCATGACTACTTCCATTCCATATACCAGTAAATATGGAGTTGACTGCATTGCAGTGCAGGTGGTAGTTAGATAAGCCCATAAAGCATGAAAGAGTTTATCATGCCATTACCTCTTATCTTTATCCACCATATTTTGTAGTGTATTTGACAGAATATTGATGAAGGCTTCTATCTGGCCATTGGATGCTGCATGATACCAAGATGAATGATTGGATTTGATGTTGTATTCTTGATACAAATACTTCACCTCAGATAAATAGAAGTTGGTGCCGTTGTCCATCAATATGGTATGAGGGACACCAAATCTGGTAATGATGTTAGACTTGATGAAGCTAACAATGCATTTATAACTAACTTCTTTGAGAGGTATTTCCTCTTCCCATTTGGAAAATAAGTCAGTAGCAGTAAGAATATACTTAAACTGGTTGGCCGTAGCTGAAGGGTAAGGTCCCACCACATCCATTCCCCATGTGGAAAATGGCCACGAGTATTTAGCTGTATGAAGAAACTCTAGAGGATGATGAATGAAGTTGGCATGTACATGGCATGAATGACACTTCTTAGTGAAATCAACTCAATCTTGTATCATTGAAGACCAAAAGTATCCAATTCTTAGAATCTAATCAGATAGTCTATGTCCAGACTGGTGGGCACCACGGACTCCTACATGCACTTCTTTCATGACATCCATTGTCTCCTCACCATCAATGCATTTGAAAATAACTCCATCAAAACCATGATTGTAGATAATTTTATGTAGGTGATCTGGGCTATCATAAAGAGTAAAATTTACCACATGTCACCGGATTTGTTCATTCCCAGCTATATCAGGTGGAAGTGTTCCATTTTGAAGGTATTCCATGATAGTTGTCATCCATCCCATAGTGTGACCGTATGGTTCAGAGATGGGACTAATTTCATTGATTTCCTCTGTTATGTATTGAACATAAGGTGAAAATGTACAAAGGTGGGAAATAGTAATGATTTTCTCATCCCGATTTTGATCTTCTAGAGTTGTGGCTATATTTTCCAGTGTATCAGCATGAACATTTTGTGATCATGGGATATAATAAAATATAGGTTTCGATGGGAATTCTGCCATTAACTTTCTGACGTAATCATACAAAGGGATTTGTTCTTATTTTATCATTGCATAATCCCCATTGACTTGTTTGATTACCAGGTCTGAATCACCTTTCACCTTTAAGTGATTCACTTGTTCTTAAAGAGACAACTCCAAGCCTGCAATGAGAGATTGGTATTCTGCTTCATTATTTGTACCACTTCCCAATAATGAGAAGGATTAGGGTAACAATGCCTTTTCTGGAGAAATGAGCACAATTCATAAGCCAACTTTGTTGAATTTAGGATTTTCCATTTTCCATCCTGTTGGACTTCTGGAAGCACCATCAAAGTAAATTTCCCATGTTTGAAGACTTTCTTGAATAGAGAAGACTTCCTCATCAGGGAGTTTAATATCTGAAGATGTTTCTTCCACAGAAGGGTGTTCAGAACGGAAATCAGCCAGAGCATGGCCCTTTATTTCCTTCTGAGACACATATTGAATGTCAAATTGATGCAAGATAACTTCCCACCTTGCTAGATGTCATGTAAGCATTGAACTACTAAGGATGAATTTGAGCGGGTTATTGCGAGATAACAATTGGACCTCATGATGTTTTAGGTAGTGTCTCAACTTCTGAACTGAGAAGATCAATGCTAAGCAGCACTTCTCAATATTTTAATATCGGGTTTGTATTTCAAGCATAGTCCGACTGAGATTGTAGAGGTTGTTCTCATTCCCATCATCATTCTTCTGGGCAAGAAAGGAACCCAATTATCGCTCTAAAGCTATCACATAGAGGATAAGTGGTATTCCTTCAATAGGTGGCATAAGTACCAGTGGACACAAGAGATACTTCTTGATAATATTTAATGCTTCTTGAAATTCCTCAGTCCACTGTTAAGTGACTCCCTTCTTCATCAATTTGGTGAAGGGTAAGCTTTTTCCTGCCAAATTGGCGATGAAACGACGAATATAGGCTAAGTGTCCTTGAAGTTCTCTCAATTATTACAAATTTTGAGGAGGTGACATACCAATTATTGACTTTTTCTTCTCAGGATCGAATTCGATACCACGATGGCGTACAACATAGCCGATTAATTATCCTGAGGTTACCCCAAAAGCACATTTTTAGGGGTTCATCTTCAAATTATGTTGCCAAAGTTTATGGAATATGACATCCAAATCAGCCATGTGACTAGAAAGTTTCATGAATTTGACAACCAAATAGTCCACATAACATTCAACGAACTTCCCTAAAAAGGGTTTGAAGATATGATGCATGGAATGCTTATATGTTGCGCCTGCATTCTTTAGACCAAAGGGCATTACCTGATAGCAAAAAACACCCTGAGAAGCTCTGAAGTCTGTAGATTCCTCTTCTTCTGGAGCCATTCATATTTGATTATACCCAGAATATCCTTCCATGAAGGAGAGTGATTCATAGATATTTGTTTCATTAATTAGGAGTTCTGTAATTGGAACTGGAAAATCACCCTTAGGACAATGCCGATTAAGATCTTTGAAATAAATGTAAAAACAAATTTTCCCATTCTTCTTTTTCACTGGGACAATATTAGCCAACCAATTGGGATATTTAACTTCTCTGACAAAGTTAGCTTTGATAATCTTATCATCTTAAGCCTCAATTTTGGAAGCATAGGTTGGGTGTGTTCTTCTAGCAGTCTGTTTGAATCCTCGATGTTCTTCTGGAAAACCCAAACGATGAGTGGAAACATCAGGATCAAGCCCTGGCATATCTGTATAGTTCCAAGAAAATATATCTCAATTTTTCTTTAGAAAGGAAATATACATATCTTGATCTTCAAGAGTCATAGCCGCACTAATTAAAGTGGGGTGTGGATCTTCTTTTGTACCCAGATTTATTTCTCTGAGTTCATCCATGGTACTAGAGATACCCTCTTCAAATGCTGGAGGATCATCCCTAAGATCTTCCTCTTATTCTTCAACATTTCTTATTTCCTTTATGTCTACTTGCATAGTAGATGATGAAGTATAATTTTCATGATCAGAAGAGACGTTAAAATTTGCACATCTTGAAGAAGAAGCTTCCATTTCTAACCCCAATTGATGATGATGGGTCTTCATTGGGTAATAAAGAGGAGATGATGGATTGAGAATCGATATCATCGTTAACCTCTAACATTTCTATAACTTCTTCTGGCTTGGTTAGAGAAGTATAGACTTGTTGGATTTCAGCAGATGAAATGAAGACATCTCCATTTGAGATTTCATCATTGCTTGGTGGATCACTACTTTCTCCCGTGCTGTCTGGATTGATTGTCGTGATTGACATTATCGAGGTTTCCATAAGTGTATTTTTATTTGGGTCTATCCTATCAATTTGACTGTTAGGATACACATAATCTGTACTCACATGTGCTAATGGGTTTACTGGAATCTTTTCCAAACCATACGGAGCATTAACTTTGGTAATCTCCTTTGTTGTAGATTCCTCCTTTCCCTTCATGTGGTAGAATTATGCCTCAATGTATTGAGATTCACATGTATTGAACGGGGCATTATCACCATATAATGTCCCAACTTGACCATCGAAACAATACTTGAGACATTGATGATATGATGAAGGGATATACACATGTTGATGTAGCCAGGGTCTTCCAAGCAAGATGTTGAAGGCCGAGTCTTGATCAACAACCATAAAATCTGAATTGGACACAATATCTCCAAACTGAGTTCTGAGTGTAATCTCACCCAGGGTTTCTTGTTCATTTTTATCATATCCCTGTAACATCATATTAGAAGAAGATAAATCATATTTCGTAAGGCCCAATCGATGAAGTGTACAAATGGGAATGAGGTTGACTCCTGAAACATCTTAAATGAAATCTCTTCGGATGTCTACGCCACTGAACTTTCCAGATAAGTACAAAGGTCTAATATGTCTATGCACGACATCATCTTCATCTTCATCAGTAAAATATATTACTGCATGGCATTCTGTAGGATTATTCTCTACATGGTAGACTTCAGCTACAATAATTTCAGTCTCAAACTCGTGAGGACTTGAAAAATCCTCAATGAGTGCCTCCTGAAGATCCTTTGATAAATTCAAGGCATCCAGAATTGATAACTTTGTCAGTACTTGGGCCAGGTGTTTCAATATATCATACTTTTGATCCAAAGGTCTGCATTTCCCAATAGGAACATGTGGTTTAGTAGGTGCCTTGGAAGTTGATGCTTTGGAATTTGATGAATCTTGTACCAGGATAAAAGTTGGTAATACTCCTGGATTTGGAAGATTAGACCGATTAGTTATATTTACTTGCTAAGAGGAATAATGTGGATCCCTCAACCGATCTTCTAGAATAATTGTGCCAGGACTGAGTCTACCTTGTGTGGAAGAACATGTTTGTTCTTATTTGAGCTCGTTGAAGGGCTCTACCACGAGTTACGGCCGCATACACAGTTCTAGAAGGGGTAGAATTGGAATAGTGGCCTCTGAATGATCCATGTATTTCCCTGTATCCTAAGCATCCAGAACTTCCTATGATCCCTTTGTCTAATACAGGGAACTCAGGTTCATCGAAATTGAAACTATAACTGGCATAAGGATCTGTTAATTGAATCATTTTAATAGAACAAAAGATCAACTCTTCATCCGATAAAGACTATGCCTGATTAGCTTGTTTAGGTTGTGCCATTTGGTGGGGCGGTGCCTGTTTCATTGAAGTAGATGGCATAAAATATGCCAAAGTCCAAGCCAACTTAGGCTTTGACACATACTCAACTTCTTCTGATTTTTCCTCTTTCTTAGAATTCTGCCTCCCTTTTGAGGATTTTCCCACTGAAGAGGATTATTTTGTGGCATCCATAGCATAAGACACAATTGGTTTCTTCAATTGCATTTGCAAAATGGAATGAGTTCGGTTGATCATTTTTCTGACCATCTAATCATCATATTTATATGCATTTTTTCTTTTTCCTTCTTGCCATTCGCCTTCTTCCTCTGGAACTGTATCAGTAGCACATGCTACCTGGGATGAAGAGCATTTTATTTTGACTTGTCCTGAGTCGACCATCTTTTGTAGGAGGTCTTTGACGACAAAACACTTTTAGATGGGATGCCCCAAAATTTGATGAAACGGGCAATAATTGGGGAGATCTTCATCTCCTTCCTTTTTTGGCTTCTTGGGCCTTGGAAATTGAACCAAATAATTTTCCATAGTTGAAATGAAATAACCAGGAACATTTTCATTTCAGAAAGAGTAAACTTTGCTCTTCAGATCCTCAAATTTTTTCCTTCTTTGATCTCTTTGATCATATTGACGAAACGACCTTTGTTGTTGACGCTCAGGAGGTGGATCCCTTCGGGAAGATGGAGGTTTTGAAGTAGAAGTAGGTACATGTGCTTGCTTAAGAATAACTGTAGAAGTATCTTCTTTACCCATTATTCATCATAGAACTGATGGAATTACACAAGATTTAGACTTAGTCTGTATAAGGGAATCTTCAATCTGCTGAGCAATTGAAGTAAGGTCTCGAAACCCTCCTGTGTATTTCACAGGGATCAACAGTGTGCATAATTCATCACACAGATTTGCCACACAGATTGGTAAAAGTTCTTCTTGAGGGAGTTCTTAGCTTAGGGAATATGTTAATCCCTTCTAGGAAGCAATGAAATCAGAAACCCTTTCATTTTCCGATTCCATATAGTTTGTAAGATAAAAAACTGTTTTCTTTGGAAATGTTGAGCTGAACTGAATAAGAAATTCTGGATTAAGATCCTCCCACCTGGTAATTCATCGGGATTTCAAGCTTGTATACCAAACAAAAGCTAGACCTTGCAAGGTTCGCACGAAGCATCTGATTTTCACTGCTTCTTGTTGTTCCGAAGTTCCCATCATAGGATCGCAACAAGACACATAATGCGTCAAATGCTATTCCGGATCGACTGATCCATTGAAAATAGGGAATACAAGGTTTCCAAAACTTGATGGGGGAGGGAATAATTCTACCCATTCAGGGTAAGCTCCCTTTTCTGGTTGAACCTACGCACGCTTGCCTTCCATAGTCTCTAACAGAGTTGTTAATGAATCAATGGTAGTTATTAACTTTTGAGAAACATCTGGTTGAACTTGGACTTGGGAAGGTGCTATAATTGGAGTTTAGACAGGCATGGTGGCTGGTACTGCAACTGATGGTAGCACCATTGATTGTTGTTTCACTTGACCCGTAGGATTAGAACTGTGAGGGTGTACTGATAGATGAGGATATTATTGATCCATCTTAGTAATGAAAAAAACTATCTTGGATGACTGACTCTAGCACCATTATGAGGAAGACTACCTTGAAGTAGTTCTGTGTTCAACCTCCTCAATTCCTTCATTTCTTCCTCTTGTTATGAAAATATTTTCTCTAGTGAGAGCGATTGGCCTTCACCGGAGGTAGGGTATGTAACCTAGTTCTTTCCTTTCCCCTTATTGGAAACCTTTCAGAGAGGGGGAAGTGGGTTACTTGAAGGATTACCTAGGTTCTGAGTAATGCTTTTATTTCTTGTACGCACACCTTCTTCATTTGTGTCTATGCGTACAACTTCTTGAGCAGGAACCTCTTCATCTGATCCCTCTGAGTGAACCTCATCTGGTGGATCTGCAACAACAGCATTGATGACATTGATTGATGCATAATGCATTTCATCCCTTCTATCATCATTTCTTTGATATTTTATTCTTCCATGCCCCTAACGAGACATTGCCTTTTGTTGATTTGATCCCTCAGGAACTTCTTGGCAAACTGTAATTTGGAGAGAATCTCCTGATAATTTGACTCTTTTTTCCTCTTTATGCTTCTTCCCCAATCGAGAGAAGGCTGAATTTATCTGAGGGAGGGATTAAGGATTTGAAAAAGTCCCCAGTCCGGTGAAATGGGGCTGTTGATACTATCTTTTCTCAACTCCTCGAATTCTATTTATTGATTCTGAGGGTTGGGTTAAAAGTGTCCCCAGTCTGGAAAGCTGGGGTGGTTCTTGACATGTTATGTTTGATACATTCTTAAAATATCGCATGATCTTGTGGACCTTGGTCCGGATAATAGCTGGATGCATCAATCGACATCCACTTTTATCACCCGGCTCAAAAGACTGTTGGATGATTTCTGACACTTCTGTCACTTGATGATGTGCTTTCTCCATACGAGAGGCATGTCCAATATTCTCATTTGCTTGATGCAGGTGTAACTCAACAACTCGTTCTCTGTATTCTTGGTTTTTTGAAGAATTAGTTGAGACCTGTCCTTGGGCAAGATTTTGATTACAAACAAAACACATTGATTGTGGCCAGCCATGAGCAATAACATTGCATGAGACCATTTTTGGTGGGCTTTGCTGACTGGAGAGTATAGTGAAATGTAGTCCTCCATGAACACACCATCCCTAGATATGAATACCAGATGGGTCATTGTCAATTAACTAGTACAATCTTTTAGTGCGCCAAGGCATGAATGATGAAGGGCTCACTACTGCTTTTAGGCCTTCAGATATCGAGAGATTGATAGAGATTCCAAATCAATCTGACGTTGTAACCCCTCTATTATCTTAACATGATTTTCATATTCATCATAAGATAATAATTTCTTTTTCAACTAACAAAGAGTTTTCCATATGTTGAGACGAATTTCATCAATCCCATCTTCCGTCTATATCTCTGGAATGTCATACTGAGAGTCAACCAAAGGCCAAAACATGATTGGCACTTCACCTTTCGCTGGTTGTTTTCTCATATTCAAAACATCCTCTTTATCATTCAGTGAAGGTTCTTCTACTTTATTTGACCCGAGAAGTTGCTTCCTTGTTTCTTTATCGGATTCAACAAGATTGGTAGAGAATTAATTGATCAAACTTGAAGATTAATGACCCACGGGTGGTTCGGAGAATGACCTACACCCTGGGCTATCATCTGATCAAGAAATTTTATCCATTATTAATGGTAAAGCATCAGTCATGACTAGATTTACATTTTCAAGTGACTCAAGATAAGAGGGATTTCTCGGCACTAAATTTTCCACTGGAGTATTTTCTGGGAAATGTGCATCACTACTGCGGAGAGGATATTTGCAGTGAAATTCATCATCATGGGGAGTACCGCCATGGTGGGTTACAACAAAAGATGAGATCTCTTTCTCCTTGGTCTTCTGGCCACACAGAGGGTTATTGTAGCTCTCATCTATAAATGAAACTTCAAGATCGACCGAACTGTCATGAAGCAAGCCTTCATGAAGAAGTGTTTGTTGAAGACCTTTGGAATTAATGATCCCACTATTTAGAAATGAGGGAGTATAATTTTGGATTCCAACAGATAATTGTCGGAGGGTTTCAATAACTACAGCATCAAGAAAGGCCTTGTTACAGACTGGCTCTTGATTTCTTGACTGTGTTGGGAGAGACTTCTTCTTATACACCTTCTTACTCAATTTTGTAGGAGTATGTGCATGATCAACAGAAATGATCTAGTTAGGCTGATTATCTCCGCTCAAACCAGGTGTATGTGCCTGACTTGGTTATCTGTATGATATTGAGGAGTACGCCCCACAACCCTCTTTGACTGGAACAGATGTGTGTGTCTATTCCAGAGTGAATTGTTGATGTGTCACTCTACTAGTAGGGATAGATTTATGCGTAGTTCACTGATATGTTGCTGAAACTGTTATAATATTCTAGGAGGCATGCAGAATATGAGTGGAGATTTTCATCTGCTCTTTCACCATCGACATAATGTGTTTGGTGATATCAGCTGCCAGAACGGGGATATACGTCCATTCCGTGCTTGGAGTAAGTGTGTGTTCCTACTTCTGTCGTCCTTTTCCTATCAGTGAATCCAGACAGTACTCAAGTCTGGGGGCAGAGTGTTGAGTCTTCCTCTTGTTTGTCGCTGGAGCTTTCCGACTGACTTCTCTGAGTGCTACCAAACGAGAATGTTGGTAAGCTTGATCAACACTAGCAGGTGTATGTGCCTACTGATTGCACTTCGCCGAACGTGGTTCACAAGATCCATCATATGTATTCAGAAGAGCTTGCTGAGAAGATGATGATTTATAAACAGGTGTATGTTCCTATCTATAGTACTACGCCGGAATTTCCTGGTGGGATTGGCGTGATGCTGCCAGACGATTCTGCTGGACAGTGGAATTAAAACGGACGGGTGTGTGTGCCCACTCATTTCTTACCACCAAGTTAGGTTGGTGGACTTCTCTGAAAACAACAGAGATGAGAACCTGCTCACTGCTCATCGGTTTTCGTCTCTGATGGTTCGTCTTGCCTGCTCGGGTTCGAGGAACCTGAGCCGAACGCCTTGAGACGACACCCTCATCATGTTGAGGGTCCACTTTCGCACGAGTCTGGTGGCGATTTTTGATGGGAGACCTTGGGAAGAACACCTGTATCTTTGAATTAAGTCCATGAGGGGCCTGCTCATTCACCTCCCTAGAATATGGGAGGGAATGGTGATTGTGTTCCAGGGATAACGACCTGAAACGGTTGGAGACAGTGGTTCACACCACCTGCTTCTTAATTACTGTTCATCATTTTTCAGCCGACCGGTGTGAGTTGTTCACTTGGAGGGCTTGTCTGGCAGCCTCCAGAGTTGGAATGGTACCGTGTTGATGGTACTCCTTAACCAGCGCATTTGATACCCCGCGTTGAAGATGCTGAGTAGGTGATGTAATCCTCAGAGTGGACGATGATCCACCAGGAGTAGCAGCAGTGGCATTTGCAGGAGAATTTTTAATAGCAGACGTATTCACAGGTGTGAACTTAAGAGAATCCATTTTGGAAATGCAAAAGATCATGGAAAAGAGTGCCCATTTGATATAACAAACATAATCAATATAAGTTCAGCTACTACATCTTTTCGATGAGAACTTATGTTATTGATTGTTTTTTTGGCCCTCTCATTGAGTTTTAAATAGGGGGATAACAAATAAGAAAAACATCATTTTAACTTGGTTAAGGTTTCACGTTGGGTTCACCATTTTCTGTTTCCTTTGTAATTGGGGATGACCTCATTGATTTAAGATTCAAACATTCCAAATGGTTTATAACGGGTTTGTTCATAGAACCAGACACATCCAATGATTCGATATCCATTTGATCCTACTTTCCAAAGGTAGGTGCTCATTAGTTGTGGATTGATGAGGCTTAGGAATTTTCATTAGTTGAGAGGATGGGAGGTCAGACTCATAACACCTTTTTGAGGGGAATTATTGTCTACTCCGAGACTCTCTTTATAGATTAATGTTTATGTTCGTGAATTCATATTACATTACCAAGTATAAAATGAGCTTTCCTTTAGATATGACAATCAATGATTAAATATATAGGAAATTTAGAGAATATTTTATATTTATTCGAGGTTATTCATCGATAAAGAATCATCTGTATTAGTTATAAATTCTTAGTCAATGGTATCCTTCAATACATAAAAGTCTCTTGGTCATTATGATGACCATACTGGTTTTAATTCCACTCAGTGGGGCATTGAAAGTTTGTTGTCATTGAGAAGGACATGGATTATTTCAGAGTTGGGATCATACCTGCTGATGGGATACCTATGTATCCTTTGTTTTGGAAAAGGAATCAGAACCCACGTAGTTCGCGTAATGGAGTATGATGTTTATGCATGATTTATGGCTCAAATAAAGATGTCATGATTACTTTTAAACTCTAAGATCACATGAGTCATGCTCGGTGTGAGAAACAAGAGGTATTGGTGAAACTAGACAATTGTGCCATGATAGATGCAATGAGGCGGGGCTTATGTATGTATGACTGCCCAAATGGATGATGATTAAGAATTATTTCAGGGAAGAAATCCAAGAACATGGTCCATAAAGGTATATTTACTTTAAGGAGATTTGCGTACTCTAACATGAGGCTTACTCTTTAAAAAGATGTCTAAATTAAGAGGGGACTCGTGATTGGGTTTTACTCCTGAGAAGGAATCCCAAATCAAAAGTAAATTAAGACTGGTTAAGAGAAATTAAGACTGGGGCTTAGTCCGGAGAAGGAGGCCCAGGTTAAGGGACTTGAAAAATTAAGGGACTTGGGGCTTAATCCTAAATAGGATTCCCATATTTGAAACTGGTACTTACTCCTGAAAAGGAAGCCCATGTTAAGAGAATTATGGTTGGGGCTTACTCCTGAGTAGGATGCTCAAATTAGGGGACTTGGGGCTTACTCCTGAGGAGGATTCCCATTTAAGAGAACTTGGACTGGGGATTACTCCAGAAAAGGAGGCCCAGGTTAAGGGAAATTATGACTAGGGATTACTCCTGAATAGGAGGCCCAAAAATACGGTTCTCTCATTGTTTCCGACGCTTTCGCCAGGGCGCGCGCATCCGTTCGTGAGGACGCACAGCTGTTGCCCCGCATTCCCTATTCCAAAGTCGGGTGGTATTCGTTCCTTGTTCAGGTATGTCTTCTCCTTGATCGAAACAGGATGATGGGATGTTAGTTCTTCCTTCCGTGGATTCCTCCTCAGAAGTCGTCACCTAGTCCGGGTCTCCCTCATAGATTTAATACGTTGTTCATTAATCTCATTCCTGGTGCCATATAATCATGGACACCGGTTAATTACACTACTTCCTTCAAGACATTCCATGGGGTCTTGACATGGTAGCGACCTTCGGTCAGAGTAGGCGGCAACATCAGGCATGTCAGTGCATCTCTGGGTGAATGGACATTGGGGAACCAGTATTCTTCCTCATGAGAGGGCATCTCAAGAGTGCATAACCCGAGGCATCCCGCATCGAGTGCGGGGAATCATATGCCATAGGCATGTACCAGAGGTTTTTCTCAGCTTCCCATGTTTAACACAGGGTATGCAGCATGTTTAACGTCTTGCGAAGACGGTTACACCAAAGGCGTGTCTTCCGAGGTTTTCCTCAGGCATCTCATGTTTATCACTAGGTAGGCCTCGAGTTTAACATCTTTCGGAGATGGTTACGCCAAAGGCATGTCATCTGAGGTTTTCCACAGGCATCTCATGTTTATCATGAGGTAGGCCACGAGTTTAACGTCTTGCGGAGACAGAATGAGGGTGATCAAAACGTCCCATAGAGACGGATCAGATTGGTATATCCCAAAGGGAGAACATCTGGATGATGGATGGATCAGAACGCCCAATGGGGACGGATCCGAGGTGGTGCAATCCCTAGAGGGGAAAAGGGTGATGAATCGGGGTGTACACAGAGGACAATGACCTAGAGATATGATGGGGCTTACATGTGGAAAGCGGCCCATGCGCCGTTAGGAGCAGCGAGGAGGTGGATGGAATGATCCCACCGGGATGTGGCGGCCCGGGTGAGAATCAGGATGGGTGATGTAATGATTAATGAAGTGGAGGGGGAATGAAATGGGACCATCACATGGGCGACAGTGAAGTTGGGATTGAGCCTTGAAGAGGCTTCCTACGTATCCCCGTGGCAGGGAATCAAAGTCTGCGTAGTTCAGGATGGTGTCGGTGAACCGACGTGAAGGTGTACCTTGGCACGATGGATGTCGTCAGCAAACCAACATGAAGGTGGACCTTGGTCCGATGAGCATCGTCAGCGAACCGATGTGAAGGTAGACCTTGATCCAATGGTGGTGGGCTTTAACCTCCGAGAGGCTTCCTACGTACCATGTCGTGACATGGATCAAAGACCACGTAGTTCAGGTTGGACGCTGGAAGGCCGACGTGAATGAGGAGGACCAGGGGGGTCCTAGCGATGGTGGTCTTGGACCTTGTGGAGGCTTCCTATGTACCATGCCTTAACATGGATCAAAGACCATGTAGTTCAAAGGGGGCTTCGTCGGCGAACCGACGTGGAGGTGGACCTTGGTCCAATGGGTGGTGGGCTTGAACCTCAAGGAGGCTTCCTACATACCATGCCTTGACATGGATCAAAGACCACATAGTTCAAATGGGTTTCGTCGGCGAACCGACGTGAAGGTAAACCCGGGGGGTCCACTTGTGGTGGGTGTCAGTGAACCGACGTGAAGAAGGGACCTTGGTCTGATGGGAGATGGGATTGAACCTAAGGGAGGCTTCCTACGTACCATGCCTTGACATGGATCAAAGTCCTCGTAGTTCGGGTTTGTCACAACGGCTTTCCGTCAGACTGGAGTGCAATTTAACGTCATGCGGGACGAGGATGAACTCGACGTGAATGAATGATGGGTGGGATTGAACCTCAGGAAGGCTTCCTACGTACCATTACTTGACATGGATCAAAGACCTCATAGTTCAAATGATGGAAGTCGTCAGCGAACCGACGTGAAAGTGGACCTTGGTCCAATGAGAGATGGGCTTGAACCTCAGGGAGGCTTCCTACATACCATTCCTTGACATGGATCAAAGACCTCGTAGTTCAAAGGGTTTCATCAGTGAACCGACGTGAAAGTAGACCCAGGGGTCCACTAGTGGTGGGCTTGAACCTCGTGAAGGCTTCCTACGTACCATGCCTTGACATGGATCAAAGTCCTCGTAGTTCGGATTGGTCACAACGGCTTTCCGTCGGAATGGAATATAGTTTAACGTCATGCTGGACGAGAGTGAACCCTGACGTGAATAAATGACGGTCGGTGGGCTTGAACCTCGTGGAGGTTTCCTACGTACCATGCCTTGACATGGATCAAAGTCCCCGTAGTTCGGGATGGCGGTGGGTGTCAGCGAACCGACGTAAATGAGGGACCTTGGTCTAAAGGGAGATAGGCTTGAACCTCTGGGAGGCTTCCTACGTACCATATCTTGACATGGATCAAAGTCCCCATAGTTCGGGATGGTCACAACGGATTTCCATTGGACTGGAATGCAGTTTAACGTCATGTTGGACGAAGGTATAACTCGATGTGAATTGGATGACGGGTGGGCTTCAACCTCATGGAGGCTTCCTACGTACCATGCCTTAACATGGATCAAAGACCTCGTAGTTCAAATGGATGTGCAGTTTAACATCATGCTGGACGGGGGCGTACAGTTTAACGTCATGCTGGACGAGGGCGTACAGTTTAACGTCATGCTGGATGAGGTGTTGTCATGGCCAATGCCATCTCTAAGCCCAAGTGAGTCATGCTCAGTGTGAGAAACAAGAGGCAGCAAGGACCTGACAATCACATCGTGAAGGGTGCGTCCGTGAGAAGCGAAGAGGGGCTTACACGTTAGGCGGCCCATGGAGCTGGGACTTACTTCCGGATGGAGGCCTGAAGTAAAGGATGATGATAGTTTTGGGCTTGATCCTTGAAGAGGCTTCCTACGTATCCCTGTGGCAGGGAATCAAAGTCCTTGTAGTTCTCCTGATGACGGCTTACCATCGATTGGTTGGTTTCAACGGCTTACCATTTGATTGAGTCACAATGGCTTACCGCTGGATAAGGATCAAAATCGCTTACCGCTGGATGGGATCACAACGGATTACCTTTGGATGGGATCACAACGGCTTAGCTCTAGATAGGTCACAACGGCTTACCGCTGGATAAGGAACACAATGGCTTACCGCTGGATAAGGATGTCAATGGCTTACCGCTACATAGGATCACAACGGCTTACCACTGGATAAGATCACAACGGCTTACCCCTGGATAAGGATCACAACGGCTTACCGCTGGTTGGGATCACAATGGCTTACTGCTAGATAGGTGACAACGGCTTACCGCTGGATAAGGATCACAATGGATTACCACTGGATAAGGATCACAACTGCTTACCGCTGGATAAGGATGTCAACGGCATACCGCTGCATAGGATCACAATGGCTTACCGCTAAATGGGGTTGCAACGGCTTACTGCTGAATAGGATCGCAACGGCTTACCGCTGGATTGGGTGTCAACGGCTTACCACTGAATAGGATCGCAACAACTTACCGCTGGATTAGGTGTCAGCGGCTTACCGCTGAATAGGATCACAATAGTGGATGAGGATTACGCTAGGATGCTGCCCAGATGCCGCTATGGAGCGGCAATGGGGAATGGGGCTTACGCAAGGAAGCTGCCCGGGTGCTGCTATGGAGCGGCACTGGTGAATGGGGCTTACGCTAGGAAGCTTACCGGGTGCCGCTATGGAGCAGCAATGGTGAATGGGGCTTACGCTAGGAAGCTACCCGGGTGCCGCTATGGAGCAGCAACGGTGAATGGGGCTTATACAAGGAGCTTCCCGGATGCCACTATGGAGCGGCAATGGTGAATGGGGCTTATGCAAGGAGCTGCCCGAATGTCTTCCTCATGTCTGGCCATGAGGGAATCCCAACTCACTGATGAATTGAGGCCTTCACCTATGCACTGGTGCACAATAGGGATAATGCCAAGGGGCGTTGGAATCATGCCACTATAGTCATGGCATTGAGCATCTTACGCTTGGAGCATAAGGCATCTCTTGTTTGGAACAAGAGGCATCCTACGTTAGGAACATAGTGCGTACTACAGTTTAGAGTCTTGTAGGTAGGACTATTAGCATCTCATGCTAGGAGCATAAGGCATCTCTTATTTGGAGCAAGAGGCATCCTATGTTTGGAACATAGGGAGAATACTACAGTTTATAGTCTTGTAGGTAGGACTGTTGGCATCTCATTCTAGGAGAATAAGGCATCTCTTGCTTAGAGCAAGGGGAATACTATCATTTGTTAGATAGGGAGAATACTACAGTTTAGAGTCATGTAGGTAGGACTATTGGAATCTCATGCTAGGAGCATAAGGCTTCTCTCGTATAGGTCAAGAGGCATCCTATCATTTTTTAGATAGGGTGTACTACAGTTTATAGTCATGTAGATAAGACTATTGGCATCTCATGCAAGGAGCATAAGGCATATCTCGTATAGGGCAAGAGGCATCCTATGTTTGGAACATAGGGAGTACTACAATTTATAGTCATGTAGATAGGACTATTAGGCATCTTACGCTTGGAGCATAAGGCATCTCTCGTATAGGGAAAGAGGCATCCTATCATTTGTTAGATAGGGTGTACTATAGTTTATAGTCATGTAGATAGGACTATTAGGCATAATGTGCCTAGCAATGGATGGTGTTGGGACTTACGCAAGGGCGGCCCTTTCTGGTTCAACCTGGCATAGGAGCCAACTGATAGGGTTTGGAGGAGTTTCTTGAGGAATGGTTCGACTCAATGTACTTGGGAAATTGATGATCAGAATCTCAACTCACGACATGGAATGAAACCCAAAGGAATATGTCAACTCAAGGTGTTTCATGGTGTGTGGGGGAGTGTCTCTAATAATCGTATTCCATAGGTGGAAGGTGGGAGCGCATAAGTGCGCAATGGAAAATCACGACATCCTGGCCCGAAAATTTTGCGGTGCAACTCCCCATTTGTCATGGGGGACTGTGACAGTAGTGAAGGGACCGGTGCGAAGGGCCGGGACCGAAGCCCGGCACTGACCCCGAGCGGGGGTGTGGGGGCTGCGCCCCCGCGGTATGGACCAACGGGCGCGAAGGTAGGATCCTCGCAAAGGATAGGTCTTCGAGAAGTAGCTTCGTGGAGCATGGCCTCACAGAGCAATGGTCTCTCAGAGCATCATCGCGGATCATTGGGGTCTCGTAGAGCAAAGGTCTCTCGCGGAGCAAAGGACTATCGTGGAGAAAAGGCCTCTCGCGGAGCAAAGGGCTCTCGCGAAGCTTGGTCTCGCGGAGCAGCATCGCGGAGCATAGGCTCGCGGAGCATGGACTCACGGAGGATAGTCCCGCGGAGCAGCATCACAGAGCATTGGCTCGCGGAGCATGGACTCCCGGAGGATGGTCTCGTGGAGCAGCATCACGGAGCATTGGCTCGCAGAGCATGGACTCCCGAAGCCTGGTCTCGTAGAGCAGCATCGCGGAGCATTGGCTCACGGAGCATGGACTCATGGAGTATGGTCTCACAAAGCAGCATCGCGGAGCATTGGCTCGTGGAGCATGGACTCACGGAGCCTCGGCTCGTGGAGCAGCAACGCGAATAAAGCTGCTCGTGGAGCATGGCCTCGCGGAGCCGTAAAGCGGAGCTCCGCAGACCGGGAGATCGGCCGCCCAAGGGGTGAAGTGGCTGTGGACGTCCGTCTTGAGAAGGGGGGTGAGATGGTTATTTATAGGAAGGGGCGCCGCGAAGTAGAGCTCACATGGCGCGGAGACGGAGCTTGCTCCCTGGTGGATCTTCGCGGCGCGTCGCGAACGTCAAAGAACTTCGCGGAGCTATCCCGCCTCCTTTTCTTCGCGGCGGGTTCGCGAACGTCAAATTCGTTCGCGGAGCTTCCCGCCTCTTGTGCATCGCAGCAGGTCTTCGCAGCACGTCTCGAACGTCAAGGTACTCCGTGGAGATTCCCGCCTCATTGCTTCAGGGCGGCACTCCGCAATCGCGGAGGCGGCTTCACGAATGGGCTTTGTGAACCAGTTTTCCATCCAAACTTCAAATGTCCATAACTTCTAATCTGTAACTCCGTTCGGGCCCTAAGACCTACCAAATCGAAGCTTGCGAAATGGAATACGATCTTGGATCATTTATAGAAGCATTTGGAAAATTTTGGGGACGCGTTTTCTGGGGTCTACACTCATGTTAAAGGATGAGGTTGAATGAATGAAATCTCTAACTTTAGAGACATAAAGATGTGTAAATCATTAGGTTTTGAGAGATGTTCCATGGAATTCCTTTCAAATAAGAAAGTCAATCATGAAAACTTGCCATAAATGGCTTTTAAATGTGTCTTAAAGACTGAATCTTGAATTGGAGAGGTGGAGTGGAATAAGAGAGGTGAAATGGGCAAGAAGGGCACCCAAAAATAGAGGGGCACGCAAGTCCTGGGGGTTCGCACAAGTACTGCATGGGTGCGCAAGTCTTGGTCGCGCAAGTATACTTGCGCGATACCTATATACTTGGGTGATGGTTATCCAGTAGGGTAATACTTGGGCGATCCATGACCAAATCCCTTATAATTATCCCGAGGTACTTCCAGAAGAGTGGCGTACAATTTTTAATGAGTAGGTAAGGAGGCGCGCAAGTGTGTCCATTTTCCTTAAGGGTAAACCACTTAGGCGCGCAAGTGTTAGTGAATTTTAACACTTATACCTCATTCCCCTTGTTTAGACCATCCATTCTAGGTAAATAATTACCTTATATGTGTTTAGAAGACTTGAAGAAGAGACTTGGGTGTTCAGAGCTCTGTATCTGAGTTCTGGATAAATCCCCCTCAAATGGGGGGCGCACCGGGGGTATTTATAGGATGGAGAAGGCCCTAGGTGATTTTGAAAGATGGTGCGCAAGTCACCTGTGAAACCATTTGGGTGGCGCACAAGTGTACTTGCGCGACCATGCTAGAACTTGTGCAACCTATGGGAAATGTTCTCCTTGTTCATCCCTTTCTCTTTTTTGGTTTTTATTCAATGAATGAATCTTATTTGTTTGAGGTATTTCCCTTTTCATTTTGTTTAGACTCTGTAAAAAAAGGGGCATCAACATATGTATAAGTATATTTAAATAATAATGTTTTTTATGATATAACTATAATTATTTAAAGATAAAATATTACATACCTCCTTTATATAATGACTATTGAAAAATGGAAATGTTACTCATGTGTATGTATAACCTACCATCTTTATGATCGTAACGTACTTCATATCTCAAAACATTAATTCATGATTGGTCCTAAAAGTATAGATAATGTATAAATATTATAATTATTTCATTATTATTATTCTAGATATAATGTAACCCTGATCAAAGTAAGAGGACTAAATATAAAAAATCAAAACATATATGAAAAACAAAGCTGTTATTACCTGAAACACGATTTTACCACAGAATTGGTAATAAAAGGGTAATGAATGGTCATAAATAAATAATATATTGTAATATATATATAATTATAGATCCATATATGATGTATAATAAACATATATTTGTTATATATGTGGTTCTAATGTGTATGAAGGAAGTCTAGATTTGAGGTAAGGGATTTCTAGTCTCTTTTATATTTGGGAGACATATGAAAATTCACCACTCTATTATTATTTGTGGTGTATATAATACTCATGAATTTATTTTATGATTATTATAATTAAATTTTTTTTATTTACATTTCCATCTTTGGATCTCTCTTTAATGGGGTTTATGGTTCCAATGTTACTAAATTTGTAAGTAATTTTTGTCTTAATATTCCTTCCTTGAGACATATATTATGTTATGCACCTATCTGATTTTATAAGGTGTATAAAAAGACTCTTTGACATGTAATATCATGAATATATTTATTCTAATGATATTTTATGTTTTATTTTATGTTATTCATTCATGGTTTTTATTATTCAAAGTTACCAATGTGGTAAATATTTGTGTTACAATCTCATCGTTTATCGATATTGTTTATGATTATGATTCCAGTGATGAATTTTTATGATATATCACTCAAGAAACTCATGAATATTATTATAATCTAGTTATTTCATGAGAATACATGTTTTCCCTTCATTTTTCTGTCTTTTTTTAATCAAATGTTCAAAATAATGTTTTTATGGGAATTCATCTTTATTTCTCTCTTAGTCTGAAAACATATTCTTAATCCAAAACAATGTTTTCAAAAATATTTTTTTTTATTTTTTTCTCGAATTGATTTCTTAAAAAAATTTACCGATGTTTTCATTTTAACAAATTCTTTTAAACGGAACTTTCATGTCATTTTACATAAAAAATTCCATTTATATTTTATCAAAATTGTGAAAGGAATATTTTTTTAAGATGTACGACATTAACAGAATTATCCATCATAATGAACATTATTTTATTTGAAGATTCATTTATAAAATTTCAAAAAAAATTTACAGAAAATAATTTTCCAAATATTTTGTTTTTTAAAAATTTGTTTTCAAATTTGAAAGGTTATTTTCTTCAAGAAATTTTCAAAGTGATCTTTTAAAATCATTATCTATATAAGATGACATCCTTTGATGTAACTTATTATTTTAAGGGTATATGAACCAAATATTCCATCATTATTATTTCTCTAAATGGTTTATGACAAAAATTTGTTTTTGAAGCCCTTTTCTCTTCCATGGGTTATACTATGATAAATTTTTTAGGAAACCCTCTTTTTTTCCCACAAGTTATACTTTGAAGATATTATTATGAAACCTATCTCCTTTACATAGGATATGATGTGATGAAATGCTTACAACAAAAATTTAATTTCATTGGTTATAATATTTTGAATTTATTATGATCTTGGGGAACACATAAGTATTATTTTCATTATGTGATGTGTGGGACCTATATCTCCCTCCAATTAATTGGAGAAAGATGGATAACTCAAGAGTAAATATGTTATGCGTGAACCTAATTAAATTTTCAAAATATTAGTTGTGAACCTAATTACATGTTAAAAATGATATGCGTGAACATGATTACATGATTATAGTGTTATGTGCGGACCTATCTTTCATGTCCACAATGTTATGTGTTGACCTATTTTCATGTCCATAAGTATATGAGAGGTCATGATTTCATTTCCTTAATTTAATGAGTGAACCTATCACTTTTTATACCTGTTCACAATGTTATAAGTTTATTTGTATATCAAATATTTATGTCTTATTCCAATGTTATACTCTCATTTATTAGGTTATTTTATTTCATTATGATTCATGTTATATGAAATTTCAATATTTATTCCATGATTTATGATTTTGATCTTTGATATGTAGGTTATTGTTTTAAAATGTAATTATTATGTTCTCATAAACATATGTTCATGTAATGATTACATATATCCCTTGTTTACCCTTATTGAGAATCTGATCTCACCATTTCTTATGTTTCCTTTCCATAGGTTATGAAGAAAGGTTTTAAGTAGTGAATTTTTTTGAAGAGTACCAAATGGGAAGATCACAATGAAATAAGTTTAAGATCATTAACCAAATTATAATATTTTATACCTAGTCTCAAATTAAACTAAACTATAATGGTCCTCATGTATGTGTTGGTGTAATTTATTGAATATTAATCTAAAAATATATAATATATATGTATGAAAATATTGTTTTTCTATAATAAAAGAGTAAAAATTCCGATAACCAAGCCTCTTGATATGATACACTTAGATTTATATAGACCCATGTGAAATAATTCCACTCAAGTTGATATTTATTTCATTACATTTACTAAAGATTAATTTTTAATTACTATAGTGATATTTATAAAAGAAAAGTGTGAGGAAATGAATTATCTTAAAACATTATAAGTTCAACTAAGAAAGAGTTGGGCATGATCATCAAGAAAGTTAGATATGAAAATGGAAAATCATTTAAAAGAAGGAATTTTAATAAAATATTGAAAAAATGGTATAAATAACCGGTATAATACGACATAAATACTCCAACCCAATGGATTTTATAAGAGAAGGAATAGGATTTTGGTTGAGATAGGAAGAACAATATAAATATAATATGGTCTCTTTAAATTCTATTAGAGAGAATTTGTGTGTACAAATATCCATATTGAGAATAACTTTTTCTGAGACTAGATTATGACATGACTTTCTATGAGATGTGTTAAAAAGTGAATAAAATTGTGAACTACATCAAATTGTTTTGTAGTCCCTACCTTCTAAAAATTAAAAATTCAAAACTGTTAAATTTTGATGAAAATGGTGATGAGGGTATCTTTTTGGGATATCTATCAAGAGGTATATATTAAATATTATAAAAAAGTGGATTCAAATTGGTTTATAATGTTTTGATGTGAAATTATTGAAAATAATTGAAAAATTAATGCTTTATATTTTTTACTTTTTGGTGTGGCAGATGAAAACAACAAGCATAATTATGAAGAAGAAGGTGTTGTACCAGAAGAATCTGAACTACATGTTGTTAATGATATGTGATATCATGATAGTTAGTAGTTGGATATTATTTAATATAAAAAAACATAGAAACTAAATGTGGAAGAAATATGTGGAGATATAGAATATTATTGGAAATTAGAATCACAAGTGAATACTAGATGGAGGATGTATTGTGAAAACCAAATTTCTTTGACTTAACAAATTGAGTCACATTCAATGAACAAAGAATTTAAATATAAAGAGTAACATGATTCTATGGTTGATGAGCTAAATAAAATTTAAATAATTATATATGTGACCTTGTTCTATGTTGTAATAACAAGAATTACTTTTGAAAAAAATGGGTATTTAGGAATAATCTGATTGAAAAAAAAAGTGGAGATAAATAAGACTAGAATTGTATAAAAATTTTATTTTCTAGTTGAAGGTGTGGATTTTGAAGAAACCTTTTCTCCCGTGGAAATATTAGAAGCTATAAGAATATTCCTTGAGTTGTTAGTATATCTAAAATACGTTGTCTATTAAATGGATATAAAATTTGACTTTTTAAATGGTGAGCTTGAAAATTATGTGTATATTGTGTATCTAGAGGGGTTTTTTCTTGATAATAATAGATAAAGGGTGTGTAAATTGAAGAATGAATTATATAGATTAAATAAGTCATCAAGGTCATGGTATTAAATGTTTGATAACTATTTTAAAGAGGAAACATTCACAAAGTTAAAACTTAATAGTAACTTATACATTAAAGAAATGGAATTTGGTACACTAATTATTATTGTATATGTTGATGAAATCATCATTGAAGATGATTGAGAGAGTGAATTCAAGTAATTTTAGAAATAAATAAAATAAAAATATGATATGTCTATGTTTAGTAATATGATATACTTCTTGAGGATAAAATTAATGAAAATATAAAATTTTATTTTATTATCCCAAGAGATGTATTCGATAGATTTTTTGACTTTTTTTGAAATAGAGTATTTAAATAGAGTGTCTAAACCTATTCAAGTGAGGGTCAAATTATCTAAAGATGTAGGAGGTGATAGTGTAAATCATTGAGAATTTAGAAATTTTATTGACATAATTTTTTACCTAATAGCTTCTATGCTTGACATTGTATGTATTGTAAGTATTCATGATAGATATCATAGTGAACTAAATGATACACTTATTATTATAACACCTAGTGATTTTAAATTATATATTCATTTTAGACCTAATATATTAGATAACATGAAATACACACAAAACTGAACCACAACAAACCATGAAATGATCGATAACCATTAAAATGAATCCTTATAATTATAGGGTAAAAATACATGAAAATTAATTATTAAATATACATTGAAATAAAATTATATTCCACTATGCATGCTAAAGAATTGATAAATTAAATTTATGTTGATAAATTACTAATAATCCTCACTTATACATTAAAATGAAACCTTTCAAAAAATTGACTTTTTTGCAAAAATGAATCTATAAAAGATAAAATATATTGTTGTTATGAATAATATATTAATAATAATTTTATTAGTAATTAATAGGAAATAAGAATAAGAATAGTTAACATGTTCAAAAAAATTATTTTCCTATGAAAACAATTTTCATTATATTTTTCTATTAATTTATTTTAAATTATCATGTCATAGAATTTGAATATGAAAAAATAAAAATCATATTTATGATTATCATCTCAATATTATATTAATATTATTTGTTGGAATTTTTCTAAAATATATTATTTTTAAATGAATAGTAAAAATATAGTTTTTACTGAAACTATAAATTGTATGACTTTATCATTATATAAGAAATAACTATAAGTTTAAAAAAATATTTTAATTTACTAACTATGTATTTAAGGAGTAAAACTATTATTTAAATATCATTATAATTTTTTCATTTTTTCTATTTAAGTAATATTTTCTAATAAAAACTGTTTTTGGTCTTTTCTTTTAGTTAAATATTATTTTTGGTAAAATCTAGTGTTGGATTGATTTTAAGGACAAAAAAATTTAAATTTTTAATAATAAACTAATTTAAATCACAAAAATGAAAAACATTAATAATTTTATCCTACACATAAATTTTGTGTTTAAAATTTTTTTTTTAAAAAACATGTTTTAACATGTTACATGTGCTAATGCTACAAATTGATTTTTTTTACACATAGAAATTTTATCTAATAAAATGGATTTAATATTTATAATATATACGCACAAATTATTTATTAAGGTCCATTTTATTTTAATTAATTTAAAGTAAATTTATTTGTTAAAAACTAGTCACTATGGTAAAACAAAAATGGTAAAAGTGAAAATTCTAATAGTAAATCACATTTAAAAATGTTTAAATCATGTATTAAAATTATTTTTTTAGGGATTATAAACCATATCTCATACTAAAATCCATTTTATCCATTTTATAATCTAGTTGACATGTGAAAACAAAATTTCACTTTATGTTAAGTTGAAATATTTACAAAAAGGTCATTCCCACCATTTATAAAAGGGGACTCTCACCACCCCTTAAATAGAACACCAAAACGTTGGTTTTATATTGAAAATATAATATTTTTACTTCCTCTAGAATCATATTCATTGTCCTTGAATCTATGGTTACATTAGATGGGCCAAAGACTCCCATTTTTCTGGTGTCTTCTATGTGAATGCCAAAGTCCTCAATGTAATTACTTCTTCAGAACTTATTTAATTTTCATTATTAATTTAAAAAATCTAATTTTATAAATAAATATAATGGTATATTTATTTTTATAGTAAATATTATTTTTTATAAGGGAATAACTGTTAACTAAATTACATCGTTTCTATTAATAAAAACAAAGTTATCATTCATTAATTGTACGGATTACCCCCACCATAAGGTAACAAATTTTATTTTTCACCACCACCTATATTAGATATTTATAAGGGAGAAATTGATGAATAAATATTAAATTTATAGCATAAATATGATTATTAATAGAACAATTTTAATACACCTTCTTTCCCTCCCATTCTTCGATAATTGAAAGTGTTCACCACATGTTGTGTGGATTACCACCACCAAAAATTAACATATATCATTTTTTATTTAGTTTATTTATTTTATAATAAAATATCTTAAAATATAGTTAAAAAATTAAAAATATATAAATAATATCATTATTTTATTTTAATAATGATATTATTCATAATGAAACCACTTTTATAACCATAATCATCCATTAATTATGATATGTTCATGTTTGGGTTTGTCTAAACACTTACTTGAACAATGATATAAAATAATTCCAGGGATTAATGAGAGAAATTAATTACTAATAAAATATGATATAGACAAGTAAATAAATATTTTATTTTGGGTTTTTCAAGGAAACATTAATTTTAAACACGTTAATTAATATACCAACATTTGTTTACGAAAAATCACTAAAACATGCTCATCACCAATTTCATATTTATAGAAAATAAAAGAACTACCATTGAATATTATTAAAACATTATAAATAATTATAATACATCAATTATAGTACCTTTTATGATCATGTAAATTTTAATTTAGAATTATCATGACTAATAACAATGCTATTACGAAACTAGTTCAAAACATTTTAGATTACTCACACTAGATATTGAGAATAGATAATAATTGTATAACTTAAATATAAAAAAAACTAATAAATTGTGTTTATAAAAGTTTAAGTATATTAACAAGTTTATCAAATAGGTGATTATGATATTTTTTATAAATTAAATTAAAGAACATTAGTGGATGTCATGAATTATGGTAAGTGTTTTTTGTCTCAATTTTCAATATCTCGAAACATATTTTTTATAATAAACCATGTTTTATTTGGAATGGTGTATCTAATGAAACTTTAATATTTTGTATAATTAATCTCTCATTATTTATGGTATTTAATTTTTAGTTTTAAATTATATCATTCAAGGGGTTTTGATTCAAAATCTCCAAATGTTATAAGGGTTTCTTGTCTCAATTTTCAATCCCTTGAAGCATATTTATTTTCATATATCATATATTATTTATAATAGTGTATCCACACACCCATTAATATTTTGTATCATGATACAATCATTATTAATGGTATTTAATTTAAAATTTTAAATTCTATCCTTCTAGGGGATTTGATTCACAATATTTTAATGCCGTAAGGGTTTCATTGTCTCAAATTTCAATTTCCTTGAGGAATATTTATGTTATATCCCATGATTTCCATTTTATGTTGTAAAAACTCCAAATTTTATATTTTATATCATGATTTTATAGTTATTATTTGTAATTAATGTTCCTTTTTTAGTTCTATCCTTCACTATGTTTTGATTCAAAAGTCTCTTTAGTTGTAAGTGTTTTTTCTCTCTATTTTCAATTCCGTGAGACGTATTTGATATTACACACCATCATTATTTATACAGTGTATTCACTTATTTATTTCCTTTAATTATAATTAATATTTCTCATTTAATAATTTAATTACATCTTATCACTCTCGTGTTCTTTTAATTCTTATATTACCATTACTGTAAGGGTTTTTACATCTCGATTTTTCTTCATTGAGATATTATTTGAATTCACCACTTGTATCAGTTTTATTGTGTATATATTTTCAACGGATTAATTTATAAAACATCTTATAAAATTTTAGTTTGTGGGATTAGACTAATTAAAATCCATCATTTCATTTTTATTATAAAATCATCCTCTGTTATTGGAATGATTTTTCTTCCAATTCCAATCCTCTACAAATAACCTATTTTTACTTACATTTTTTATAGGAAATTCACTAAGATAAACATATATAAATTTATTGATAAAATTATTGATTTAACGTATAACTTTACGACATATAGTGATATTTTTATGATTCATACATAGAAATGTATTCATCTTATTGATTTGGAAAATATTGACAATCGATATACTTTTCATCCAGATATATATGTTTATTGACTACTTTAGAATGTATATTATTTATTATTTAACCATATATATTATTTATCTAGATGGATTATGGTCATTTTTTTATTGGAAAATTATTTTCATTCCATATGTTTTTATCTCAGTAAATATGTTTATATATCATTAAGGAAAGATTATTATTAATTGTATTTAAATTTATATATTTCATACTACAAATGACATGGACTTAAATAAGTGACGGGTGGAGCTTGATATTATGTAGCCACTCGATGCATCTGTTGGTATCACGAGACCATTGTTTTGAGTATTTTGAGTATTTCTATCCAATTCATGAATTATATCATGGTTTAGACCTTGATAACAAGAATGAAGTATTGGATATTCCCTTCATGATAATAATAATGTCTTGGTTGAGGCCTTGATGGTAAAAGATGTTCTATATTATGCATTCCATCACAATTAATTCACATGTTTTTATCCTTGTGTTTTTAATATTATTATTTAATCCATAGATTTATTTCAAGCTCATGTGATTAGTTATATGGAATTATTTGATTCTAATTTATTCATGGAATATTATTTATGTTATTATAGATTTTAATATATTTTTATCCTTAATGATCATTTGAGCTCACCCTTATAATGTTTTTATTTCCCTGTTTTATGAATAAAATTATTGCACGTGATATGTATAAAAGATTAGAATGTCTGTAGAATTTTATAGATATGTTTAAGATATATTATGGATTAAGTAGTTTATAATACAATTAAAATATGTCCATTTTATGAGAAAGACATGGGATTTATTTGTATATTTTTTCCTAAATCTCTAAAAAATAAACCTAAAATGTCCTTAAAATGTATGTGACTCAATATTTTTCAGTGATATGTTAATTATTGAGGCACAAAATTGGTTCACATTAGTTCATTTTAAATACAGAATGTAAATAATTTGTCTATGAGCACCAGATTCTAGGAGTGTAGATCTGGGGTGTTAAAGTTGGTCTCGAAGGAGGGTTTATATAACTTTAGAGGCTAGTATATTAGTTGAGGATAATTTAAGGGTTGGTAAGTTAAGGTTGATGATACTTTTAAATGTATAGATATCCCATTAAGTTAGCTGAGTTAATGTTTATTATTTTAGGGATTAGGATAAGAGAACTTTAGTGAAAACCCTAGGATAAGACAAAGGAATAATTTTAAGTATAGGATAATATCATTATTTTTTTTGTAAATTTGATATTGTTTGGTTATACTAAAAATTGCATCCCATTAAAGATACTACAAGTGGATTCATTATTTGAGTTAGACGTACTGAGGGGTAATAATCCTAAAAATAATGGGTTGGGTATAACTCAATTTCCACATGGTGCATAAAAAAGATGCCTAACTACACACCAAGATTGACACTCCCAAGTGATATTCATTGGTTAATCACATTAAATTTATGAACCATTATGAAGTATTTTACTATACTGTTAAATAATTAGGTTAGAGAAAATAATATAAAAATATCTATCAATAACCAAGGATTGAATAAAGATTTTCATAGGTTAAATCAAAAGTATCATATATTAAAAATGAAGGTTTCATAGGGGAACACATATTATGATTGACGTTTTCATATTCGTATTTTTGATATATCATAACCATGTAGGTTTTAGTATTTTTTTGTAATAGGATCATGTAGATGAATTTGAGAAAGGTTTGTATCTTAAAAAAACTATGTATTATAATTGAATAAGGGACCATATTTAAATGGTTGAGAATATTATTATTTTATTATTATAATAGAAAATACGAGTTTTCTAATTTTTCCTAAGTTTGTGAGGTTAATATCTTAATAGGAATTAAATATTTATAATATTGGATATTTTCATCAGATAGTTATATTTATCGATAATATTATGGTATATTATAAAAGTTGTGAGGATTATGTGAAACATCTATGGATTTACCTTTAATATTTTTGATTGAAAGGTTTGGAAGCATATAATAAATGGTTTCAATAATCTGGAAAAGTGATTTTATGACAATGTTATATTTTTTGGGGATAACTATTTAAGAACACATGATGGAGGTATAGATACCACTTAATATTAACAAAAAGTTAATGTTGATATAATAATGGTTTTATTGAATTTGAAAAATAAATTTAGATAGTATTGGTAACCTTTGGATTTATATGATATTAATGATATTTTGGGTGATGTTCATCATATTTTTTGGATTATGGTATATATTGTCTAGCGTGCTGTCTTATGACCAAGTGATTTATACCATTTGAGGGTTAAATATAGGGTTAATTTCTAGAATAATATATTGCTTCACTATGGTTTAATGTTTTACAGATTTAGATTGTTTTGGGAAATGTATATTTTAGATAATGTATGATTAGGTCACATGAATACATGAGTATATTATTGTATGAAATATTAATATTCTTTATGAAAGATAAGTAACTTAATATGGGCTAACAGAGTATGGAATAGGTCATATTATAAGTTATATACTAAATGAAGAATATGTTAATAATACCCTCACTTTCCCTCATTAGTGAGAAATAATTAATATTGATGGGACAAAATTTATTTATGTGGGGTATAATGTAACACCAAGATATTTTAAATTATTCACTCCTTTAAAAACTAAAATGTTCGATAACGTGTGATACACACAATACCGAACAAAAAAAACAAAAAAAATATAGATTAAAATGTAAATATATAATTGTAAAGTAATAATATATGTAAAAAATTATGAAATATATGTATAAATAACGTAATGGTCATTATGAATACTCAAATATTGATAAATTAAATTAGTGCCACTAAATAATTAATAAGACTGATCTTTGATAAAAAATGTTACCATTCAAAACATTTAATTTTTATGTCAAAATAATTATATCATTGATAAAATATATTATTTATTTAAATAATATATTATCAATAATGTTATTAGTAATTTACAGGAAATAAGAATAATAATAATTAATATTTTTTAAAATTTACTTTCCACTGAAAAAAAACATTGTTATAATTTTTTGTTTTCATTTAAAAGAAAATTCTAAAATTTCATAATATTATTTTTATAAAATAAAATTAATTTTTATATTCATCATGTCTATATTATCTGAAGTTTTTTTTAATTTCTTTCTAAAATAGTTGATTTTTAGGTGAATAGTGAAAATACAACTTTTAGAAAAAATGTTAATTTTATGAAATTATCATTATATAAACATGACATGAATGGTTTTAAAACTATTTAATTCATCGAATATATATTTAAGAAGTGAAACTATAAAATTCTTAAATACCATTCTAAATTTCATCATTTTAGGTACTCAAGTAATATTTTCCAATAAAATTTTTTTTAGTATTTAATTTTAATTTAATATTATTTAGATTAAATTTATTTTGGATTTTTTGAAATACATATAATTTTAGTGTAATAAACTAATTTATATCATAAAAATTAAAAAAAAATCAATTTTATTATACACATAAATGTTATGCATATAAATATATGTTTTTTCTAAAAATGAGTTTTTTATGTTACAAGGGCTAATGTAAAAAAATGTTTTTATTACACATTAAAATATTATATTATAATATGGATTTCAAATTTTTGATTTTATGTTCCAAATTATATAATAATGATGTTTTTATTTCTTAGCATTAAAAGTAAATTATTTAGGTAAAAACTAGTTACCACAGTTAAACAAAAAATGGAAAAAGTTAAAATTATAAGCATAAAGGACATAAAAATATGTTTGAAAAATGTGTAAAAATTAATGGTTGACGAATTATAGACCTTATATTATCACCAAATGAATTATTTTTTATTTTTAGTCTTATTTACATGAGAAACACATCCTTTCTATATATTAAGTTGAAATATTTACAAAAATGAGATTATCACCATTTATTAAAGGGGCCTCTCACCACCCCTTTAAGAACACTAAAAAAAGTATATTATTTCTTAAAAATATTCCATTCACATTACCATATAATACTATTCATTTTCATTTATCCTTTTTCTACAATATATTGGAATATGTCCTTTATTTATAAGGAGTCTTACAAGAGAAATCCAAATTTCTCAGTTTGAGAACTTTCTCCTAAAAGTTTTTTATTTTCATTCCCACTTCCCCAAATATAATTTTATAATTACTATATTATTCAATAATTTTTAATACTGATTTTTGTGATGATAATTTAATTACTATTAACCAAATTTACTTTTTTCTATTAATAAAAATGAAATAGCCATTCACATGTCGGTGCCGATTACTGCCTCTATGAAGCGACAAATTCAATTTTTTCACCACCTGCACTCTTAGATATTTATATGGGTTTAATTAAATAATAATTGTGAAATATATAATATAATAATTATTATTATGAGAAAAATTATAATCCATATTATTTGCATCTTATTATTTTAGAGATGAAAATATTAACCATATGTTGTGCGGACCACCACCTACATGAAGTAACATATCACATTTTTAAAATATTGTATCTATTATTTATTAAATTATATTAAAAAATTATTAAAAAAACTAAAATAAAATATAATTAATATTATTATTCTTTTGTAATAATTATATCATGCCAAAATAAACCACTACATAACCATAATCATCAATTAATTATGGTATGCTCATTTTTAGGTCAGTGTATCCACCTACCTAAAAAATTATAAAAAATAATATCATGGATGACTATGGAAAATTTATTAAAAATAATATAATATATAAAAAATAATTATTTTATTTTGGTTCTGTATTGGAAACATTAATGTTAAAATCATTAATTATTATATTAAGATCTGTTCGTATAAAATCACAAAAAAAATGCTCATCGCCAATTTCATCTTTAAAAATTTAAACCAAAAATCACATAGAATGAAATTATAAAAATATAAATAATTATAAAACAAAATTCTAGTGTCATATGGTAATGATTAAATTTGGGAAAATAATGAAGAGAAACACATTTATTGCGAATCTAGTTCAAATCTATCATGATCAATCACTCCCGATATTGTAAATAGATAATAACTAAATAATTTACATGTAAAGAATAAATATAAATTAAGTATATAAAATTTTATACATATGAATAAATCTCTGAAATCATTGATTATGATAGCTAGTTTTTTATACAAGATATTCATTCACATTAGAAGAAGTCATCAATTAAGGTAAGGGTTTCTTAACTCAATTTTGAATCCCTTGAGACATATTTATTATTATACACCATGTTTTAATTGGACTGGTTTACCTTTTAACCCTTTAATATTTTGTATAATGATACTATAATTATTCATGATATTTAATATTTCATTAGAAATTATATCCTTCAATGGGTTTTGATTAGAATGATTTTAATGTTGTAAGGGTTTTTTTCTCAATTTTAAATCCCCTGAGAAATATTTTTTATTATAAAACATGTTTTATTTATAATATTTTATTTACTTACCCTTTAATATTATGGATTCAGATACTATTATTATTAATGATATTTATTGTTTCATTTTCAATCATATCCTTATATGGGTTTTGATTTAAAACTTGTAATGTCATAAAGGTTTCTTTATTTTAAAATTCAATTTCCTCGAGACATGTTTATAAGATACACCTTGTTTTATAATGAATGGTGAACTTAATTACCATTTTATGTTGTATATAATGATTCTATCATTATTCATGTTATTTAATATTCCATTTGAAATTATATCCTTCAATTCATTTTAATTCAAATGTTTTTATATCTTTAAATGTTATTTGTCTCTATTTTAAATTTCATGAGATATGTTTGATATTGTGAACCATATATTCTTTATATTGTGTATTAATTTCCTAATTTATGTAAAATATTAAAAATATAATGCATTTAATTATACTTTAATTTATGGAATTCCTCTCATGTTCTTTTGATTTTTAAATTACCATTACCTTAAGGAAATTTGCGTCTTAATTTTGCTTCATTTAGATATGATTCATATTCACCAATTATTTCCTACTTATTATGTATATATTAGACATGGATTACATTATAAATCCTATCATACTATTTTCTTTTGGGAGATTGAACTTGTGTAAACCCATCACTACCATTTTCTTTCCATATCATCCTTTTTTATAGGCTTGATTTTTCCCAATGCCTTTACTCCATCAATACCCTATTTTTCATTATATTTTATTAATGAAATTAACCTAGATATACATACATAGATTGACAAAGAACATTATTTATTTAACCGTATACCATTACTATATACGGATTTAGTTTGAGGATGCTTGTATAAAAAGAAATTCCACTCATTGATTGGGGAAATATTGACAATCGGTAAACTTACTATTCTGATAAGTATATTTATCGACTACTCTCACAAGTTGATTATGTATTGTCTAACTATCCATATTATTTCTATGGATATATTATGTTCATTTTTTTACAATAAAATTATTGACATTACATATGATTTTTATCTAAAAACTATTTTTTTGGATTACTAAGGAAAGATGATCATGCATTATATTGATATTCATAAATTTCATATGGTTTATGCATTGGAATTAAATAAGTGAGTGGTAGGGCCGGATATTATATATCACCTCGATGAATGTATTAGTATCCTGAGAAAAAAGTTTTGGGTATTTTATTTATACCTACCCAATTCAAGAATGATGTCTTTTTGTAAACCTTGATGGCAATAATGGTTTCTTGGTTTCATCATTGATAGAAAGAATAACATATTTTCTAAGGCCTTTGTAAGAACCCGAATCTTTGTTTAAGGTATGTTTTTCCTTTTCTGGTCGTTTTTTAGAAAAAGAGGAAAATATGGAAATTTTTAGAGTACATGCCATGTACTTTATAAGTACATGCCATGTACTTTATAAGTACATGCCATGTACTTTATAAGTACATGCCAAGTTCTTTGTTTCCACGCTAGGCCGTGTGCTGGCCATGTCCAGGCCACACACACGGTGTGTAGAGGTGATGTGGAGGCAACTTAAAGCAAAGTATGGAAAGTCCAAGCACACTCTGTGTACCCCATAAGTACACCCCGTGTAGTTTCTTTTTTTTCATTAAACGGACCGGGGTCACGCCTAATCGATAGAAACACCTTCTTATTTAGGTTCATCGACTAGGAGCATCCGTACAAACGTGAATATTTTCCGAGCCCCCGAGCCTCCATTTTTTTTCTGAATCAATCATCGTCAATTGCGTTGGAACCACAGCGGTGAGCTCTTCTTGCTTCTTGAGTTTCATTCCATGAGTTTCCCTCTTTCTCGGGATATCATGGGTTAAATTGTTTTTGCATTTTCGTAGATCTAAGCCATTCTAAGGAGAATAAAGCCTCATAGTTGATGTATATTGTTCTCCTAGCACCATGGTAGGTGGTTTCTACCTTACCTTTCGAATTCTTTGAGTTTTCTGTGCAAATTTCCCCCAATACCCTTGAATGGGGTATTTTATGCTTACCGTTTTGCACCTATTGTTTTCATGCCTTTCTTGTATGCCTGTGTAGAGGTACTTTGATCATGTTTGAGGATAATTTCAATGCTTGGATGTTTTTCCGATGCCTTTTTCTTGTTATGAACATTGGGGTTTGTTAGCCTTTGGCCGTTATAACTCTTTCCATGCCTAGTGACCGTGGGATTGAATGATATTCTTGTCATGCTTGTTGTTCTGCAGAGTGGTTATCCAAGTTGCTCTATAGGTGTACATTGGCCTTATAGCATTATTCTGCACTAACTGGCATGGGACTGTGAGAACCTGGTGCTTCATACTATAAGGGATAGACCGAGTGAGATTCTCATAGAGTCTTGGATATTATAGATGACAGGAGGGTAGACTGAGTGATCTTCCTCTGAGTGTCTTGGTTATTATAGAAAATAGGGGATGGACCAAGTGATCTTCCCAGATATTTGTGGATATTATAGACTACAAGATGGTAGACAGAGTGAGCTTCCTCAGAGAGTCTTTACTTGTTTGAATTTCCATTATCCATTCTAGGCTAGAGGAAGAATTGATCGAGCGAGCTTCCTCAGAGAGTCTGGGATAGACCTGAGACTATAGGAGAAATTTACCAAGTGAGCCTACTCAGAGAGTTTCTAGAACATGGTCCATAAGATGGTTAGACCATGTAATCTTCCTCATAGAGTCCTTGTCTACCCTAGACTATAAGGGAAATTGATCGTGCAAGCTTTCCTAGAGAGTCTTATAATTTCGTATGACCAAACCAGAGGGGTTAGTCTAAGTGCACTGCCTAGAGGGTTGTTGGTACTTCTTTGATAGGACCAGAGGGGTTGGTTGTGAGTACTTCCCAGAGGGGAACTTGTTGTGGATAGATGTTTGCTTCACTTATTCTTGTAGTTCTGTCGATGTATTATTGTTCTATATCATCATGTTACTACTTTCTGATTACTACATGATTTATACTATTACGGTTTACTACTTACTGTATTATTACCTTCCATATGCTCACTGACTGTTAGGAACAAATCATTGGGTGGTTTCCAACTGGGATTTAATCTCACTCCATGTTTGGGTCATGCTTTTGGTCCCAAAGAGACTATGTTATTGCGGGTATAGACAAGGTCAATCACCCTTCTACTTCTAGTACATGATTTCTTGGAGTAGGAGAGCATGGGACCAAGCTTAGGATTGTTAAATTGATGAGCTATTTATCTTTTCTTTTGTACTTTTTTTGGTACTGTTTGTATTTATAGCATTGTGACCTGTTTTTCTATTTTCCTAGATATGTATCATGCATCATTTATATATACATATGTGCTCCAGTGGTTTATTGTTTTATCCTTCTGTTGTTTACTTGTTCATTATTGTTGGATATTTACGGCTTCTGCTATTTTGTGTTCTGTTTACTTATGATGTGTACTCTTCCAATGAGGGAATAGTTTCCCCACTATCACACCCTAGGCCCTCACTGCTAGTTGGCAGCCTCTGGCGTTTGGTGAAATGAGCTTGAGGCCATGTGACCAACTGGGTACGGGTCACCTCTGGGTGGGTTTCAGAACCGGGACGTTACAAAGTGGTATCAGAGGAATTATTTTCTCTTGAATTACTGTTTGGAGCCTTTAGCCAGGGATAGGATGGATTCGGTACTTAGTAATAAGTTGTTCCCTAGAGTAGCTAACCCATGTACAAGGAAAATCCAATCTACCTCGTTATTACAGTTTTATGGTTTTAGATTTTACGGTTGATATGATTTCACCTAGAGTGATTCACATGCCTTGTGTTGTTATTGTTGTACTAGTGTGGTTCAATTTCTATCGCAACCCGATGATATGAGGGTAATCCATCTCATGCATCATATAATAACTTGTTAGAAATTAAATTCCATGAATTCATTCAATGACATCATGGGTGCATTTGTGATTTCATGTTGTTGTGATAGACATTGTGTATATTATGCATGATGTTGTGATAGATGCTTTGATAGAATCCATGCAGTTTGATAGAGGAATTGTTTATTTTATGTCATGCTTAAATGAACTCCAAATTTTGGTTCATGAGGTGTTATGGTCCCCCATGAATCTCAACATGGTAGATCATTGAATTGTTTCTCCTGTATATGATATGTAAGAGATTCCATGCTTTGGTTCACGGGGAGTACGGGTCCTCACATATCGGAATTTGGAACCTTCATGTTTGTTTTAAATGTTTTCTGGGCATCGGTGCAGTTTCTGAGCTACAACCAAAAAACCCCATAATACACGACGTGTACTTTACTACACACTATGTAGTTTTAAACTGTGTCACTGACTGTTTTAGCAGAAACATAGGGCAGTGAAAAAGGTTTACGGAAACACACCGTGTACATTCGTTACACGCCGTGTAGTAGTGAGCTGTGTACCTAGATGTGTCACTAACAAAATGGGTCAGGGAAGCACGTGTAGTACACACCGTTTTGGGTACAAACATGTTGTGTAGTCTAGTTCATGATACTCGGCCTCATCATGAACAACACGGGATGGTGTTATCTCTCCTATACATGTCGTGTTTGTTTGGAACATGCCGTGTAAGGGTCAGTCGTGTAGCCGGCCGTGTAACTAACAACACGGGTCAACGAAAACTTGTCTAGTACACGTCATGTCCTTAGTGAACACGCCGTGTAGTCTAGGTGTAGGAGGACCGTGTGAGTTAGTCATGTAAAGAGATGCAGAAAGGGGAATGGAGATGAAGTACACGACATGTGTGGAGGCAACACGCCATGTAGTCTAGGGTGTCACGTGACCAAAGGTGGAAGAAGTACACGCCACTATGGATGTCCTTAAGGATCACGCCGTGTAGTTTTATACACACAGTGTAGTCGCGTTTAGGGAAACTTGAGTATTTCTTCCTCTTGTTCTCATTTTTTACTCTGGTGTTCTCTGCCCTTGACAATCCTGATCTAAGGATTTCTTTTGATCTTTCAGAGCTATTCCTCTGAGACATCCTCTGGTCGTACGTCAACTACCAGATGGTGATCAGACACTGGATATTTCCGATCAGGGACCTCCTGTTGTGCCAGCATCATCACCAATAGTTATACCTGTTGCAGGCGCAGATGCATAGATCAGGTAGGGTTTCCTTAGGATGATGCAGACCTTTGGGGGAGTGCAGTCTCCCGCCCCGCCGATGGCTGAGTTGAAGATGGTTTTCCAGTAGCAACATCCTCCTACATTCTTAGGGGATGGAGGACCTCATGCTGTAGATTCATGGCTAGAGGCCACGCTTACTATCTTCAAGCATCTAGATATTCCTCTAGAGAAAAGGGTAAAGTTGGCTAATTATATTCTATAAGACACCACCAAGAGGAGGTGGGAGGTGATCTCACAGTCAGGGTGCCAGCAGAGTATGACATGGGATGAGTTTTGACACATCTTCTATGATTACATCTATCCAGAGACCTTGAGGGCTGACTGAGCCTGAGAGTTTATGAGTCTCCAGTAGGGTACTCTTTATGTTATGGAGTACTCGTCTCGTTTTACTGAGCTGCAGTGCTTCACGCCGATTCAAGTAGGTGATAATTTGTTCCTTACTATGACATTTAAATATGGTCTCAGGAATTAGATCCATTCCCAGGTGAATATCATCAGGTTGACTTCAATATCCTTGATCATCAACTAGACACTGATCACTGAGCACAATCTGAGAGATTCTGGAGTAGTGAGCCAGGGCGTTTCGACATCGAGAGTCAGTGTTTCTTCTACTGATAGCAAGAAGTGCCATAGGGAGTCTTCTCGAGGAGATCAGGGTAGTCGGAACGTATCTTTGGGAAGCTAGGTTTTATGCTACCATTTTGGTAGGTGCGGGCCTACTAGGCCTCAGTGTCAGAGAGACTCGATGGTGTGTCGATCTTGCGGCAAGATGGGACATCTTCAGCGTTTTTGTCAGATCATCTCACTTACAGCTGGTGTTATGGGTTTATCTATAACCCCGCGTATAGGAGATGTATCTCCATTTCCCCACCAATCTATAAACTAGAGTTCTTATGGCCGTTCAGGCCGAGTTGGAGGTCGCAATCGTGGTGGTCAGTCAACAGGATACCAGTGACAGTAGAGTGGATCAGCTCAGAGTGGTCAGTTGGGGGCCCAGGGCCACAGTACAGGATAGGATTTTCCCGTGGAGCAGACCCATTAGGATCAGGATCCCGTCCCTTCTACAGTTCGAGCTATGATCTTGGTTACCTCAATTTTATCTTCATCTCTTTTTGATACTAGTGTATCACATAGCTTTATCTTTGTTACCATTGTGGAGAGCCTTCGTCTCTATATATTTTTGTCTTGCGACATGTTGACTGTTGATAAACTATTGGGAACGAGGACGTCTAGCGTACGTCAGTGTAGAGATTTCTCTCTTGAGGTTGCAGGGTGTCACTTCTTATGGGACCTCTATGTCCTCGAGATGACAGGCTATGATGTCATTCTTGGTATGGACTGGTTAGCTCCCTTCTATGCAGTCATCGAATGCTATCGCCGTAGGGTGAGTTTCGTATCACTAGAGGGTGGATCCTTTCTCCATAGATGTGTTTTGGATGTCCAGGCAGGTAGAGCTTGACCATAGCATCATGGGATAGGCGGAGTTACAGCCTAGATTTCCAGTCTTTATCTCGATGACCAAGGGACATCACATTTAGACTTTCCTCCAGTGGTGGATCGGTTCAAGGATGTCTTTCCAGAGGACTTTTCAGGGTTGAATCTGGAGTGTGAGGTATACTTGTCTATTTAACTCATCCCACGAGCGGCACTGGTGCCCATTCCTCCTTATAGGATGTCTACACCTGAGTTGCAGGAGCCTAAAAAGCAGTTTGAGGAGTTGCAGGCAAAGGGTTTCATCTGACCCAGTACTTCTCCTTGGGGTTCACCTGTCCTTTTTTCAAATAATCCAGACGGTACCCTTCGGCTTTGTGTGGATTATCGTAAGTTCAACCAGTTTATGGTCAAGAATCGATATCCCTTGCTGAGGATCGATGACCTCTTTGATCAGCTTCGAGGAGCCTGATTTTTCTCAAAGATTGACTTGAGATCCAGCTATCATCATTTGCGATTTAGACCATTAGATATACCTATGACAGCCCTCAAGAGAAGTTATGGTATATACGAGTATATAGTTATTCTTTTCGGTCTAACGAACATGCCATCAGTTTTCATGGCACTGATGAACCAATAGTTCCATCCATAATTGGATTCCTTCATCGTGGTCTTCATGGAAGATATCTTGGTGTACTCTCACACTCGACACGACCATGCCACACTTATTGAGATCATTCTGAGTACACTGAGAGATCATTAGCTTTATGATAAAGTCTCTAAGTGCCACTTTTGGATGGAGAAAATTCACTTCTTAGGTCACGTTATCTCAGAGACATGAGTATTAGTAGACTCGGAGAAAGTGAGAGTTGTAGTTTCCTGGTAGCAGACAAAGAATGTCTTTGAGGTGCAGAGTTTCTTAGTGCTGGATGGATACTATAGGCATTTCATAAAGGACTTTTTATGCCTGGAAGCACCATTGAAAGGTCTGACCAAGAAAGGGACGAAGTTTTTGTGGTCAGATTCTTCTGAGTCAGCCCTCCAGGAGTTGAAAGGGAGGATGACGTCAACACCGATACTAGTCATTCAAGAACCATGCATGAGATACAACATTTATTTCAATGCATACAGTATCATACTGGGAGTTTTGCTTATTCAGGGAGACATATTTGTTACGTACAGTTCTCGGTAGTTGAGGCCACATGAAAGGAAGAACCAGACACATGATCTGGAGTTGGCTGTTGTTGTTCATGCCTTACGTTGTTGGAGACACTATCTTCTGGGAGAGAACTTGGTGGTTTTCACCGACCAAAAAAGCCTCAAATACATCTTCACTCAGTGGGACCTAAATCTAAAGCATCACAGGTGGGTCGAGTCTCTTCTAGTACTTCGACTTTGAGCTTGCCTATACGTCGGGGAAGGGAAATGCAGTTGCTGATGTACTGAGTAGAAGAACTCAGATACAAGCGGTTCAGGAGGCCAGCAGTGAGTGGCAGCTTCTGGCTTTATTCTCTAAGATGCATTTTGAGGTTCATGATAGACATGGATATACTTTCCTATCTTCTGTAGTTATTACATCTACATATCTTGATCGTGTACGGATGAGGAAGCTATCAGACTCAGAAGGCCTAGTCCTGCGGGAGTGTGTGTCAGGAGAGGACCCTCCTCCTAGATGGACAGTGGGAGAGGATGAAATTTTTAATCTCCAGGGGTGTGTATGGGTTCCAGTAGACAAACGTGAGGTGATGATGCATTATTTTCAGTCCTCATTTTGGGCAGTTCATCTTGGCGTCACCAAGATGTATCGTGATCTACATCGCCAGTACTGGTGGCCCGATATGCAGAGAGATATTGCTGGTTTAGTTATGAGATGTTTTACTTGTCAGTAGGTGAAAGTGGAGCATCAGCAACCGACAGGTCTTCTACAGAAGTTACCCATTACCGAGTGGAAATGGAAAAATGTCACGATAGACTTTGTGACCGGGTTTTCAAGGTCACCTCGAGGGAATGATGTTGTTTGGGTAGTCATCAACAGACATACGAATTTTGCTCATTTCATGTTGGTCAAGGAGACCTTCAGTTTTGATGAGCTGGGATGGTTGTACATCTGAGAGATTGTACGTCTGAATGGAGTTCCACCCTCCATTTTTTCAGACAGGGATGCATGTTTTACTTCTCGGTTCTGGCAGGGGCTTGAGAAGGCTTTGGGTACACATGTACTTTTGAGTACAACATACCATCCCCAGATAGATGGCATGTCCGAGAGTACGATCCAGGTGCTTGGGGATATGATCCGATCTTGCTTTATAGACATTAGCGGTTCTTGGGAGAAGCATGTTTCTCTTGTGGAGTTTTCCTATAACAACAGTTTTCAGGCGACTATTCAGATGGCACCTTAAGAGGCATTGTACGGTAAGCCATTCTGATCACCTTTATGCTGGCTGGAGGTAGGAGTGGCAGCTTTGCTAGGAACTCATCTTGTTGAGGAGACCTCAGAGTAGATAGATTTGATTCAGAAGAGGATGACTACAACACAGTCTCGATAGAAATCTTATGCTGATCAGCGGAGATGACCTCTGGAGTTCGAGGTTGGGAATCAGGTTTTCCTGCGTGTCACAGCGAGGATGGGACATAAGAGAATTCAGAGATAGGGTAATCTATCACCGCGATACGTAGAGTCGTTTGAGTTGTTGGAGAGATTTGGGTCGGTTGCCTATCGGTTGCAGTTACCTCAGAGGTACCAGGCTATGCACGACATCTTCAACATCTCTAAGCTATGACGTTACTTTTTAGACCTGTCTCACGTCTTTCAACCTAAGGAGGTTGATCTCGAAGTGGATGCATCATTCAAAGAGAATCATATCGAGATTGTCGATCATAGTACTAAGGTTCAACATGGCTGGTATGTTCCCCTGGTACGTGTGCTCTGGCAGTACGGGCGAGTACTGGATGAGACCTGGGAGAGGGAGGCTGATGTACGATCGTAGTGGCCAGAGCTGTTCGGGTTTTCTTCTTCTATGCATCGCTAGGGAAATTCAGGGACAAATTTTTTTGAGGGGGGGATGTTTTTAAGAACCTGAATCTTCATTTTAGGTATGTTTATAATTTTATGGTCATTTTTTTAAGAAGTGGAAAATATGGAAATTTTCAGAGTACACGCTGTGTACTTGGTTGTCGCGCTAGGCTGTGTGCTGGTTGTGTCTACGCCACACACATGGTGTGTAGGGGCGATGTGGATGATACTTAAAGAGAATTATGAAAAGTCCAAGTACATGCTGAGTTACTCATAAGTACACAATGTGCACTTTCTTTTTTTCATTAAACGGAACGGGGTCGCGCCTAATTGAGAGAAACACATTCTTCTTCAGGTTCATCGACCGAGAGCATCCATATGGCCGTGAATATCCTCTGAGCCCCCGAACCTCCTTCTGTTTGATGAATCAACCTTCGTCAATTGCGTTGGAATCATAGCGGTGAGATCTTCCTTCTTCATGAGTCTCATTCCATGATTTTCCCTCTTTCTCGAGATATCGTGGGTTGAACGTTTTGTGCTTGTTTGTAGATCTATGTCATTCTAAGGAGAATCATGCCCCGTGGTTCAAGTATATTGATCTCCTAGCACCATGGTGTGGGTTTTGTGCCTTATCATTCGAAGCCATTGTGTTTAATGTGAAAATTTCCACCAATATTCGTGAATGGGGTATTGCGTGCTTACCGTTTTTCCCCTGTTGTTTTTCTGCCTTTGTTGTATTCTTGTGTATAGGTAATTTGATCATGTTTGATGATAATTTCTATGCTTGGATGTTTTTTACATTCCTTGTTCTTGTTATGACCTTTGGAGTTTTTTAGCCTTTAGTCGTTATAACTATTTCCATGCCTTGTGACCATATGATGGAATGATATTCTTGACATGCTTGTTGTTTGAAGAGTGGTTAGCCAGGTAGCTCTATAGGTGTACATTGGCCTTATAGAATTATTATGCACTAACTGGCTTGGGACTCTGAGAACGTCATGCTTTAGACTATAAGTGATAGACCGAGTGAGCTTCCTAGAGAGTCTTGGATATTATAGACTACAAGAGGGTAGACCGGGTAAGCTTCCACGGAGAGTCTTTGTTATTATAGACTGCAGGGGATGGATCGAGTGAGCTTCCCATAGAGTCTTGGAAATTATATAATACAGGAGGGTAGACTGAGTGAGATTTCTCAGAGAGTATTTATTTGTATGAATTTTCTTAAACCAATCCAGGCTAGAGGAGGAATTGACTGAGAGAGCTTCCTTAGAGAGTCTTTGATTGACCTGAGACTATAGGAGGAATTGACTGAGTGGGATTCCTCAGAGAGTTTCTAGACCTTTGGGATATAATAGGGATAGACCGCATGATCTTTCCTAAAGAGTCCCTGACTACCCTAGACTTTACGGTAAATTGACTGAGCAAGATTTACCAGAGTGTCTGATAAGTTCCTATGACTAAACCAGAGGGGTTAGGCTGAGTGCACTGCCCAGAGGGTTGTTGGTACTTCTTGGATAGGACCAGATGGGTTGGATGTGAGTAATTTCCAGAGGGGTTCCTATTGTGGTTAGTTGTTTGCTTCATTGTTGCTTGTTGTTCTATGGATTTATTATTCTGGTATATCATTATATTACTGCTTGCTGATTACTACCTGATGTTCACTATTACTATTTACTTCTTACTATACTATTACCTGCCATATGCTCACTGACAGTTAAGCACAGATCATTGGGCAGTCACCTACTGGGATTTAGTCTCACACCCTGTTTGGGTCATGCTTTTGGGCCCAAAAAGACTATGTTGTGGCAGGTATAGACAAGGGCAAGTGCCCTTCGACTTTTGGTACATGATTTCTTAGAGCTGGAGACCATGGGACCATGCTTAGGCTTGCGATGTTAAGGATCTGTTTATCTTTTCTTTTTTACTTGTTTCGGTATTGTTTGTATTTCCAGCATTATGACCTGTTTGGATGTATTCCAATATATGTATCATTTATCATTTCATATATACATATGTGCTCCAGTGGTTTATTTTTTTAGGCTTACTCTGTTTACTTTTTCATTATTGTTGGATATTTACTACTTTTTCTATTACATTTTCTGTTTATATCCACTGTGTACTTTGTCAATGAGGGAAAAGTTTCCCCACTATCACACCCATGCCCCTAACTGCTAGTCATCAGCCTCTGGCATTCGAGGAAATGTGATTGATGCCATGTGACTTATTGGGTATGTGGCACATCTGGGTGGCTTCTGAAACCGGGACGTTATAGCCTTGATAGTAATATATGTTTGTATTATTCATTCCATCACTATGAATTCAAATTTTATTATCCCTATGATTATTTATATATTTATTTCATCGATGTATTTATTTTATGATCATGTGATTAGTTATATGACATTATTTTATTCTATTTTTACTTTAACATATTATTCATTCCATGATAACTTCTGACATTTATTTTTCGTTATCAATCATTTGAGGTCACCCTTATTATGTTTCCATTTTCCCGGGTCATGAAGAAAACTATTACACATGATATTTATAGAATATATGCATGGGTTTAGATTTTTTTAAATATTTTGAAGCTATATTTTGGATAAAATAGTTTCTTATGTAGTGGAAAAAATGTTCATTTGATGAGAAATACTTTGGTTTTGTTTGTTAAATGTTTTTCAAAAATCTATAAAAATCTAAACATAAAAGGTTATTTGAATTTAATTGGATCAATATTTTTAGTGATATTGTAGTTATTGATGGTTAAAATTGGGTTTCATTGATTCATTTCAAAGAAGGTGCATAAATAATGCGCCTATGAGCATATAATTCTAGGTCAATAGGTTAAGGAAATTACAATTATGTCTACTAAAAGGGTCCATAGATATGTCAAAGAGACTATAAACTATTGGATTTTGTACTATATGGGAAAATAATTTAATCTAATAAAATTTATATATACATATTGGTAAGGTGGTTGTGATGATATAAATTTTACTTTAGGTGGATTTTTCTTATTGAGAGAAAACATTGTGAGTTAGAAATGTAAGAAATAAAAATAGGTCACACTGATTACTATAAAGGCTAAGTATGTTTCTAATACTAGTATTTTCACTCAAATGATTTGTATGAAAGATAAAATGGATAATTTGAGAGTGAAATATGAAAAAACATCTGAATTATTTGTGATAATAAAAGAGTTATTTACCTTTATAAAAATCCTACACAATAATCATAGTCCAAGAATATAGATACCAGATTTCATTTGATTAAAGAGAGGGTGGACAATGGATAAATCAGGCTACAATTTATTCCTACTCATGACAAAGATGGATGATATTTTCACTAAGGATATCCATAAGGATATATCTGAGTTTTTGAGGTTGAAAATAAAATTTCAGCACCTATCATGCCTTTAAATGTTTATCGGAGTACTCCCCCCACTGAGGCTTAGATTATTTAATCAAAGGGGGAGAATTAAATAACAAAATATTTTATTGGATGATACACAAAGGGGGAGATATGGTATATCAAAGGGTAAATTCCTATAAAAATAATTTTATAATTTAGTATCATTTTTTACTATGAAAAGGGGGAATTATTTAAATAAGTGGGTTCTCTCATTATGAGGGAGCATCTTATCATATATCCAAAATGATTCTTATCATCGAGATATGTAATTTTCTAAAAAACACTACTCTAACCTATAGTGTGGTGTCAAGATGTTTGTCACATGAAAAAGGATATGATTTGGTATCTCTTGGATGAGAAGTTTTGTTTCAATATGAGATAAAAACATGTTTCATGGGTTGACAACAAATCCAATGGCAGATATTGAAGTCCTCTTAGAATTTTTGTATAATTTTTATATGTTGTCAATCGGGAATGGAATGATATATCAGATAATTGAGAAGTGCTTTGGGTTGATTTGAGGTGGAAAAAGATAAGTTTCTAATGGTTGTATATTTTGTTGGGGAAATATAGATACCTATATGTATGTCTAAAAAATGATTAGTATTATAAATAATAATACTTTAGTAATCTCTATATGAATTTCAGTCTACATGTATGATATTTCAATCCTGTAATATATTTGAGTTTTCCAAAATTTGGAAAAGGAAGCGGCATACAATTATTCAATGGAGTGGTTATAATGTTGAGATATGTGTATGATATGGGAATCCCACAAGATATTTGATTTTTCCAAAATATAGAAAACGAAATGGCGTATGAATTTTTAATGGAGCTCGTTTGATGTTAAGAGACACATATAATATTTGAATCCTATAAGATATTTTAAGATGATATTATGATATATTTCTTTATATAATATTATACTTGGGTAAAATATAAAAAGATAAGAATTTATTTTGATGATGATTTGTTGATCTATTAATTCTAAAATATCACTAAAATGGTCTAGAGAAGTCATTCAAGGATAAATCTAAGGTTTATTTAATAAAGGTTAAATGAAATATATTTTGAAAAAAATTAATGTATACTTTTATTTCAAATATTTAAGATTATTCATCAAGATATTTTCTTATATTTAACAGAGTCCTCCATTTATAACTTTGATACAACTGAGAAAGAATTTGTTTCCAAAAATATATTCTAGAATAATTATTTTTATTCAATATGAGAATATAAAATGATGAAATTATGAAGTGAAAAATATTTTAGAATTTTTAGAGTTTGTTGATACACTACTATATTGAAGAGATAAAAATAATAATAAAAAACTATGTTGTATTCATGAATTTGAAAAGGGCAGGTGAAAGCTAATTCTATTGTCATTAATTTAGGTTCTCCCTGCTGAGGTGTTGGAAAGAGATAAATTTCATGAATCCATGATCTCATGCATGATATAATCATCCCGAAGGACATGAGAAGAGGTGAACATGCATTTATTGTAAAAAATTTTCCAGGAAGGTGAGATTCATTTAGAAGTAGATATTATGTTTGATGCTAATTCATTTTGAAGGATTATAAATATACGATTCATCCATGAGTAGGGAGAAAATATTTAATGTTTGGTGGTACTAGGGTAAAAAATTTCATTCATTTGTTTTTGCAATGGATGTTCAAGGATGTCACATACTCTCACTTTGTACAATATTTTTGGTTGTTCATCAAGAAAAAGGATATACACTACCCCTCTTTGGTAATAATTGTTATATTAGTGGTAATATAAGTCTTGAAACTCAACCCAAAGCTAGAAAGGATTAGGATCTCACATAAAGGATGAACTTTGTAAAATTTCCAATGTGCTTCTTTTTTTTCAAATTTTTACATATGGTTTGGGAAGAGATGTTATTAGTGGATCATGAATCTAATTGGTCATAGGGGTTTAATTCTTAAAATAAAATAATTTTTAAAAATAAGCACCACTGATTCACCCCCTCGTAGTAGTACACTAACTAATATATATATTATAGGATGGAATGTAACATCATAGAATTTTAATAATGTTATTTATAAATTTTCTATCTTAAAATTTATATGTAAATGTTAATTTAATTTATTTTTTAATGATATAAACAAAAAAATTATATACATATTTTTCACCTAAGTAGTTTAATTTATTTAATTCATGTTTTCATTCAATATATTAATTAAATTATAATGAAATTTTATGAACAAGAAGTTTTTATTAAAATGGTTTTAAAAAATATATTTTAATTATTTTTACACAAATAGTTTAATTGTTTTATTTATTTTATATTGACATTTAAATAGTAATTTTTTAATTGTAATTTAATTAGTAAGTAAGTGTGATAAATGTTTTCATAGTGAAATTATTGTAACATATAACCATTCAATTTAATTCCATATGTCAACTTATGTGCATGATATGATACAATAAATGCTTAAATTACATTTTTGGACTAAAATAATTTTTTACCATGCATTTTTAGTTAATATAATAGTATATTTAAGATAGAATTGATTGTTATCATAAACTATGAACATGTTTTATTACCCTAAATATATCTTATAAAATGTTAAATAATATATTTTACTCTAAAAATAACATTATGAAGTATTAATTTATTTTATTCTAAAATATGAATCCTCATATTTATAGAGTATTATTATCACAAAAATTATATAATATTTTGATAATGAAATTATTTGAAAGGTAAATGGGTCCTTGAAACAATATAGTACTCATTGTTGAGTTTTTTCCCAAGAACCAACTTCTATGTTCTTTATAATAGTCAATATTCATTATTTTGAATACTAATAAACTCCTTATCACATCATGATTGTTTTTTATATGAAATATTATGTGATAATTTTCTAGGAGTAGTTGTCACACTGAATGGACATAAAATTTCACTATTATGATGATAACCTAGAAGTTTCACGACAGTATTCTTAAATATATATTATATAGCTGGATGAAATCATTTTAGGTACATAAATGATACATGCTATTAGTGTTGGAGACTCATCAGACTTGTATACAATTTCTCATGGTGTGCTCCCTTGGTAATATCCAGTGTATGATATTACAGTAACGAGATCCACCAGTATAAAATCAAAATTTATATGTGTCATTGGATGTTCTTATCTTCAAATGTGTGTTTTAATCTTTAGAACTTAATAATATTATTAATTATTATTTTAAGTCATGTACTTTGATGTATTATAGAAAACCATGATGACATGTGTTTGAAATGAGGTAGGATATGTTGGGAATGTCATGAGTAATATTTCATTAATGAATAATTAAAGAAAGTATTTTTACCTTCTATTATTTAACAGAAGTTGATATCTCATTCCCATTGATGGAAATGATATAGCTCAAATAAATTCATGGCCATGATGTTCTATAAGAAAGTATGATTTCTAAAAAGTCAAAGAAAGAGACATCGAGTATATAGTTTAATTAAATCAGCATGAAACTTTCTTGATTATTAATATCATGATAAATGGATTATATTACATAGTAAGCATTTTTATGAGGTATTATTTCATCGTGACATTAAATTCCTTCTATATGGGTGTACTGGCATGTTTCTAGACACTAACCTTGGAGTTTGGGCATCTTCACCAAATACAATTAACAAAGAGGCCTATAGGGTCACACACTATGTGTTTCTAGAATATCATGTAAATAGTATATCACTATTTATTATTTAAAATGTTGAATAAATATTATTGCCTCATGTGGTTTAATAATTATTCTTGTTTTTTTGATCGTATATATTCTGTCACCAGTTATTCGAGTGAATATTATATGAGATGAATATTTATAAAATATTTATTTTCTATTTAGTGAAAATGATATTTATTTATTTCTTGGTGAATAATGTAGTGATATTTATTAGTTAAATAATTATTAATTATTCAATGCCTAATAAATATTGTGGAGAAATAATGAATTAGTTTTAATGGTCTGGTGAGAAATAATATATATCAAATGTTATTTGAATAAATAATATTTAATTTAATTCAAGTTTTTAGCACATGTCAAATAATAATAATAATAATAATAATATATAATGGGGTTACAAACGAATTAGGGAATTAATAAAGGTTTCATGTGAAATTATAATTTTCTAACCCTAGTAATATATAAACCCAATTATATTATTTTATTGAAAGAGAAAATTCATTTGTGTTGTGCATAATCAGATTCTATGATAATCCTTTCAAAGCCCTTGAGATATCCCTCTCTAAGAACACTCTTAAGAACAAAAAAATTTCTTCCACCACCACTCTGAAGTTAAGAGAGATCAAAGAGAACCCTTTCGTGAATCAGTTCTTGAGGCGATCAAAGGTGAAAGACACACGTATTAGGATTTGACATGATAACACCTAGATATTCCTATGGTGATGTTAAGATGTTTGTGGAACACATTTGGATCACCTATAGAGGGAATCTACCCTTGATTCATACAACACAACAATGCTACGATGTAGAGATGTTTTCAGATCCATCAATGAAGAAATAATTTCTCACAATGTAATTCATTAATTTCTTAAATTAATGATAAATAATATGTGAAAATCCTATGATCTGGATTCATAATTTATCGATTTTGGAAATAATTTAATTCAATTCCATTTATCATGACATTTATCATCATGTAAATATCATATTAATCCTTGATCATGATAAAAAGAAATGTTGGGCATGCCCCATCCAACGCTTCCACTATACCCGGAACCCATAAGTGGTATCGTAGGGGTGTCCAAATTATTTATAATTATTTAAATATCGTTGATTGATGTACACATTTTTCATTAGTTTTTAATTCCATTTTATTCATTATTTAATATGAATTGAGAGATATAATTTCGTACTCTCCATTTATCATAAATTTAATAAAATTAATTAATTTTAAGAAGGAAATAAATTCAAAGATCTCATCCTAATGAGATAAAGAGTTTGGCTGGATAACATAAGAGTACACTCTGTGTAACCCATAGGTAAATGTCGTGTACTAATATTTAATGCAACCAAAATTAATTTTGAATTAATTCATGTCTTGTGCATTGATTACACTTGGTGAATTTAATTATACACCACATTTTGATCAGGATGGCCCAGTGCATGTTCGGATGGAGTACACACCATGTAACATCTGTACATGACGTGTATTCCATTAGACACAGATGATCCATTTATCCTCTTACATGAGCTACATGACTGGTGACCATGTAACTCAGAGACCACATGGTTTTTATCCCATGTATATGTTATGTATTCTAATATATTCCATGTCACGATTACACACTGAGTCTCTAAGATAGTTTCATAGATATATGGTGAGAATAATACACACCTTCTTGATTCAATGTACAGGGTGTTTACTTTACCAAAATATGAATAATAGAGAATCAACTTAATATACTATGAAAACCATATCAACATGTGTTTCATTTGTTCATTAAGATGATAGTATACTCCATGTGACATGTTTTATATATATTAATTTCATATTAATTTCTTTATAATGTTTGGATCCTCATATCTCATAAAAGTCATATTTTAGTTATTAATATACTCACATTGATGCATTACACACTATGTGAATACAACATGTTCTGTGTGTTCATTAAGTTGTTATTACATCCTATGAAATTACGTGGTAAGTCTTGTATGCCATATTTCACAAGAGTAAATAGAATACAACTATAATACATGTTGGTTAGTTCGGATGGGTTCTCACCATGTTTCCTCCAGGATATATTTTTATTATACATAGTTAATTATAAATAAATGTATTTAATTTGATTAAAATTATACTGGATAAGAATATCAAGGAAATTTGGATTAGGTTTAAGATAAAATAATTGATTAATTAAAGAAGATAATTAATTAATTCTAGCACAACTTATCATAAATATGAACGATTAGAATTGAATGCTTATTTTAAAAAATTTGTAATTATTTTCATGCTTATGGATGATCATGATCGTAGAATAGACCTTTGTATATGATTGGTTTCATTTAATTTATTATTATGTTAAATTTTTGGTCAACGTTTCATATATCATATCATTATGTATGGGCATGTGGGACCATGGTTTATTTTTTGTAAAACCCTTAACCAATAATTTGGTTCCTCTCACTTCTGTGTGAGTAGGAGAATATGTAATGGATGGAGTTACGAAGCTTGTGTAGGCGGTTCAAGTTTGGAGTTGAGGAGAAACAAATCCAAGAGAGATACATATGCAGATAGGTGGAAAGCTACAACATGAACCTTAATTGGTTCAATGTGATTTTCCCCTAGGTCAATGGTTAGTTTAACATCCTCCAGATAAACTAACCATTACTAAAATCTCATGATCACACAAAAATATTATTTTATTTATATCAAGATGCACAATAATTTTATTATGGATGTTTTTACTTATCACATGAATTAATGAATTTACAATCATGAAGATAAAACTAAAATAAACTGACTTATGCGTACATATTATCTAAGGTATGGTTAATCACTTAAGTAAATCCACTTAATATTAACAAGAATATAATAAAGATAATAATTGTAAATTTATTCATAAAAGATATAATCCCTAATTTATATATATTATGTCAGTATAGCCTTCTACCACTTCAGTTAAAATCAAACCATAGTTCAATGTACTTAACCAACCAAATTTTGGGGGATTTCAATTATTGAGAAATTTTAACTAGACGTTTTGGATTGATTTAACATAGTTCACAACAATAGTTGACTGCCAAAATATGAATTATTGTAACTAAGAGGAAAATGTTCTATAAATCCAATTTATGGGTTTCAGGATTGGGGATTCCACTTAAAAGATCAAAGAACTATGATTTAATATAGTTAGAATTTGGAATTCCTACAAAAAACACTTAAAATTGATTAACTATCCAAATCCAGTGTTATGAGAAGGGTAATATGGATACTTTTAATTATAATTTCAATGAAACCTGATATTCTGAAGCAAATGGTGGGGAATATTGGGTTTTGACAAAATAATGAGAGGAAAATAAATATAAAATTCATTTATTTATCTAATTTTTTTTCATAAAAATTACTAAAACTTTTCTCATCATATTTTTATAAATGAAACTAAAAATGAATTTAAATATATCACTAAGATCCATAGATGATAAGGATAAAATTTTATTGACACAAATTTCTAATAGTAGAAAAGGTTATTTTACATTTTACTAGCCATGAAAGGAAATTTTATGTACTGGAAGAACCTATTCTTGATGTTCCAAGTAATGAGGCTAGTGAGGATGAGTTAACTTTCTATAATAAACATTTGAATGGTGATACATATTTTCATCGTTTCATGCTATCATCCATGACCAATGAGATTTTGAAGAAAAATTATAACTTGTATATGTATATAATTATGTCTTACCTTTGGGATATTTATTAAGAGAAGGCAAGAAAAGAGAGATATGAGATCTTCAATACTGTATTTATAATATGATTGGAAAGTTTGTTCTAGTTGGGCCTCATCTAGTCAAGCATATTGGCTACATTGAATGCTTAGACTTCTTATGGATTTAATTCCAAGATAATTTTCTATATATATCATACTTTTCTCACTAACTAAGACCTTATCAAACTTTATTTTTAATTATAACTTGAGAAATAAGGAGAAGAGTCTTTCATAACTTCTTACTATAGTTTTCCAAGTGGGTAAGGACTTGGGGAAAGACAAACCCATGGTCCTTATGTAGAATAATAAAAGGAATAAAAAAGTGAATTGGTCAATGAATCATAAAATTAAAAATATCTCAAGCACCATCCTTACATGAAGAGGAAGATCTAGATGTAGGACATAAAATAGGAGAAAATATGTTTTCTTGTGGTAAACAATCCCATTGGAAGAATAACTATAACCACACTATTAGAAAAATAACATATATCGACAGATCAATAGCCATAGTTTAATTTATCCGTGGCTATAGGTAAGATAAAACCACGGAGAGATTCTCCCTCGTGGTAACAACTCCCTCTAATTTTGATCACCCACCCTCGCGCTCGGGTTTTCTCTCACCTCTCCCACCCACACACCCACGATTTCCTCTCCCACCCTCATGCTCAGGATTCCTCTCCCACTCTCACAATCCATATTTTCCCTCCCAAAACCCTCATCCTCAGCAGATATTCACCTGATTGATTCTCCCTCATCAGATCATTGTCGGCTTCTCATTTACGGTACCTGCATCCTTCATCAGATTCTCTATTTTAGGTTCCTTTAACCCTCGCACATTCTTCGGGAGTTCCTCTTACTTTCGATGCATCTTCCAGTGCTTCCCCTCTTCGTGATCAAGCTCCCCATCCTCCACATGATCAAACTGCCCCTCTTCGTGATTGAGCTACTCTCTTCTAGCATTCATCATTTCACTTGATGTACATTTCCTTATGGATTTTTTTAGTGTTTCTAAAATTTTTGTGTAAAATTAGAGGTCTATTTCAGTTCATTGGTTTGGGTTTATTTATGAATAGATGAGTGGGATGTGATGAGTCGTTAGATCTCACATGTTGTGTTATCAGAGCACTTTTGGTTCTGTTTCTCTATCTATACTCATTTTGGATTTTTGTATCAGCCTTTTTTATCCTATTATATTTATGTATCTTCTTCCACATTGTTTTATTTTAGTTGAATCAATATCCTTTTATTGATATTTTCTTATACTATTTTTAAGCATTTTTAATTCTTTTTTCCAATGTTTGTTTATTTTCACATTTATATTCATGGTAGAAGTCATTCCCAAAAGGTTTTTCTCAATACCCATGTACTAGTTTCTATATTGGGGTATCAAGAATCACTTTTGGGCTAGTGGTTATTCAGGTTATGTGTCTATTAAGATGGTATCTCATTTACAGTTCACAATAAATGGTATTAGATCCTATGATTCAGTATAGGGACCTTGGTTCTCCAATAAATCTCTTTTTATTTGGGGAAATTGGGGATGATTTAGTTGGAATTTTCATCAGGACTTTGGTGGTTGGTCAAGAGTGTTTTCTTAGTCACCACCCTTCATAATGACGCATGAGATTCCACGGTTAGTGGGGTTTGAGTTTTGAATTTCTAATTTCAATTTTTTTTGTGATGATGTAAAAAATCCCCATTTGTATTGTGTGAGTTACCTAAGGTCTCAAATTAAATTTTTTGATTGGAAAAAATTTATTTTATGTCATTATGTTAGTTCACGCAGTCAAATAAATGATGTAGTGAACAAACACTCAACCTTAATGACTTTATAGGAAATGTTAGATAAATGGACCATAACCTATATAACTACATGTCTTAGTAATGAATGGTTTTTATCCCATTTCACTAGATTTTTAGACTACCCTTTCGAAATTTAATGCACAAGTAGTTCAGTTATGGTGGGTCTTATTTTATGTTGATGATTTAAATTGGTTTTTACATGGATTTGTTTTGTTCCCCCATTTTTGTTTGATTGTTTAATCCTTTTTCAGTAAAATTTGAGTTTCTTATTGAATGTTATTTCATTTTGAAATGAAGAATTTAATCTTGTCTACAAAATGGTTTGAATTTCATTAAAGATTTCTGGTTTGGGGGTTACCCCATTTTTGTTGTTTATAAAATGGAATTTATTTTCCCAGTTTTTTTTATTTTCTTATATTGGTTGATTTGGTTATAGAATCTAGAAAAAAAATTAGTTATAAAAACAATTGGATATACAATTGTATGATAATTTAAATCCCTTGAGTTGTGTTCCAAAAAATATTTTTTGTCTTCATTGGATGATGATGATGTGGTTAATATTTAAAAATAATAATTGTGGGTGAATTTTTTGGAAAACGGTTTAGAGAATGGTATTTGAGCATTTGGGTCTATTCGTTATTCTGTAAGAGAATTAGTGGTTTTTAAAATTGGAATAAAATGTTTTGGAACTCTCTACGAAAAGTTTAATTTTAAAAGAAACAATTTTTTTCAAAATGGTTTGGTGCTTCTAAAAATGGTTTGGTGCTTCTAAAAAAAGTGGAGTTATCAAAAAATGGAATTTTTTTTATTTGGGAATGTATCACTTTTTAAATAAATGTGATTTTTAGAATATGGGTTTCATTGTTTTCTTTTGCTTTATGGGTGTTTCCCATCCTATAGGTTGGGACCATTTTATGTTATTTTAGAAACACAAAAAAGTGTGGTATATGTTTTTATTTGATTAAATCATGCCTCCACGAAAGGTATCGGGTTAAAGGGGAGTGTTTATCTTTAAGGTAAGTGATTTGCTTATTCATGGATCTTTATAATTTTCAAAGTGTAGAGTAAATTGTTAACCATTTTTAGATAATTGAAGGTAAAGTTTGTGGACCGTTCTTGTGAGGACCAATCTAATTATGTTTGCTGGTGTTTGTCAGTTTTGGGGATTAGTGCATGATTTTAGATCCTTGTATCATTGAGTTAGATTCCAATTGGTATGAACCTTTGGGTGTTCATTAGGTTTCACATAATTTGGTTTCGTGGTTCTGAGATTCTCACTCAATAATGTTCATATTTCCATGTAAGGAATCCTGGGATATGTTGGGCTTGTGGTGAAAAAAAATGAATATGTTTTGGTTGGAAACCTCTTATTAGTTATGAGGAAGGGGATGCGAGTCCAAAGTCATAAAATCCCATTACATTAAAGTGGTGAAGTCAACAAAGATAAACAACGATGAATACAAAGACGAGGTGGTTAAAAAATTAGCCTATATATTCATTAAAGGCATATAAAACAGAAAAACAATAAACAAAAGTGTAAATAAATACATATCCAGCACAATTTATGTTCAAAATAGATAAAAATTAGGGAGTAAGAAGATCCTAAGACTCTAGGTCAACATACACAGGCTCCCTATCTATTTTTTTCCTTGGGTATCCTTCTCATCGGGAGAGATCTACATATGATGGTTGGTATTATCAATAGAAGTAATAGTTACCTATTATGGATAATGTGAAACCAAGGAGGAAACTGGATACCCATCTATAATGGGTTGTTCTAAAATAAGAGGAGTCTAATCTAGGGTTCTAGGTGCAACCTGATCATATATTATTAGGGAACTCTACAATGTAGTCATGGTTTGTGTCGGATTTTATGTTTAGGGCTACTCATTAAGTACATTTATAATCTAAAAATATGTTCTTGTATGGGTATTATGGTTAAAAAAAGTAGTTCTCTTCACCTTTTTTGTGGCATGTCACTTCCCCTTGCTTTGTTATGCTAGAAAATACTCATGCTGGGCAGTCAGGCTGATGATATCAACATGAATTTGAATATAGTGTTAGATTTTTGGGCCACTGATTTCAGTTAGAATATGGATAGGGGTTGATTAGTCAATGGAATAGGAAGGGTCAAATATAGGGAGGTCTTAGAGAGTTAAAATAGGTGGACTAGTGGCTTGGTGAACAATAACCTACAACCCTATAATAGAATATGAAGTTGATTAGTATGGAAATGGACAGAGGAACCCATGTAGTGAAACAACACCTCCAAACGAGGCAACCCATCACTGTCACCGAATAGGGCAACCCAGTCTCCTTTATTATAACATCTCACCTCTCGTACCTCAAATTTGATCGCCCGTGGACTTTATATGAATTACATAAAAATATTTCTCTCCAATAGAATTCTTCAAACTAGAAATTAATTCCAATAGGTAAATAATATTTTCATATCTTGTTGAAATTGCAAGAGGATCTATATAGATTTAGGAGGACTAGAAACCTCAATCATAAAATCAGTTTACTCATAATTTCTAATTGGGACTCTAACTTCAATTTGCACACACATAAAAATACATTGGCCAATGTCTGGGTCAAACTACATGGTCTTAATTGGTTCTTTTGGCACCCAAAAATTCTTAATGATATTGTCTCCCCCTTAAGAACTCCCCTCAAAATTGATCATAGAACATTAAATGCCGACTTATGTCCCTTTTCTAGAGTTATGATGGAAGTTAAGCATGATTCAAAGCTACCCACCATAATTAATTTCAATTCAAATGACTACAAAACTGAAATTAAAATTGAATATGAGAGGAAACCTCCCTTTTGCGAATAGTGTATGATCATTGGGCAAACAATTTTCAACATTAGAGTAATTAGAAAAAAATTAACACAAACAGTTAAAAATATTGGAAGAAAATTATGAGAAATAAAAAAGGATAAATCCCTTATGATAGATATACATGTACACCAATCAATGAAATGTAAAACTTGGGTGAAATAGTCAAACAAAGTTATACACATATGGGATTACTCAAGTACTAACCAATCTTATATGGCTGAATAAGAAGAAAAATCAATTAAATATAAAGGCCTCTTATAAGTAATTGAAATTTTGGTGTTAGACACTATTAGGATATCCAATAAGGATGAATCTAAAACATGCTCAGCCGAACAAATTTCAGAATCTAAAAAAATTGTCAACATAGCCTAGGGAAAAACCTGATGTGCAATGAATGCAATGCATACAATACACCCCCTCATAACTATGTGTGCACTAGATCATTTCATGTTCAATTTGTGAATGATAACACCTCATCTTTATGTACTTGAAAAATCAAGGACACCTCCCTATTAAATTCCTCTATTTCATTAGGGATAATGATTTAGACCACAGTAAAACAACTATACCTGATAATTTCTCTAATACTATAAATTCAACTATCTATTCCATAGATTTTGGGAATCTATTGTCAATCCCAAAATCTGATTAGGATATCACACATACTAGTAGTATGAATGCAACTGTATCCATGGATTTGGAAACTGTTAAATCAATGAAGGTAAGTACACCCTTGGTATAGGTGACTAGGATGCAGGATCTCGTTGGATCCATAAAAAGATTCAGCCCATGGAGGATACCAGGGTGGAGAAAAAATAGGATCTAGTTACAACATCTTCTTATAATTTATTCTCTTTTTATGGTCCACAACCTTCTAATAGTGTTGATTTCATTAGTTCTCTGATGCTTTGTAATTTGAATCCTATACACCAAACCATTAAAACTTCATTAACTCATTCTGATATGAGATCTGTTAATCACTTCTCTGTCATATCAAATAGTAATACTACTCTTGAAATGAAGCTGGTAACCAAAAATTTAGAGAAGGATTTATCTCTTTCTCCCCTTGAGCACTCTAAATCTATTACCAGTTATGTAGAATTAGGGATTCAGTAGAGTATTTTTAAGGTTTTCTCAACTGAGAAATATATCAAGACCTCTAAAAATATTAAAAATGATGTATAACCTATCAAACCTACTTGCACATCTCCGGTACATGACCCTAAACATATGTAGGCATGTAATATTTCCTTTCCATTGAATCTATACCATCCAACAGATCCGGATACTGCCTAACAACAGCCAGTGGATACTTCAATGTTTTCAGGTACTCTTATTTCTCCATCTATAATTAATGACGATTTCTATATGAAATATGGAAACTTTAATTCTAATAATAATATGAATTCTTTGTCAATATGTTCTAAGAATTCTATAGACTCACCTATGAATGATCCAATTAGAAATCCTACAAACAAGATTCTAATCAAATCTAGGAATTGAACAAGAACATACCACTAAAAATAACCTAGTGGTTAGAAGGGATACTAGAAAAAAAGGCTCTGGAATAATTTGAAAAGGGTGTTCTAACCCTAAATTCATTTTTAAATGATGATCCCCTTTTGGAATTTTCTGCGTATCACTAACTATGAAATTTTCATTGCTTTAAAAAGAATGGTTTTTGACCATCATCCTATGTTATTTTCCATCAATAAACCTAAAATTTTGTTTTCCTATATATAATCACATTTATGCCAACATAATTATGTTTTTACTATTGAAATCAATAATACACTCAATGCTGATTCATTATATATTTTTTCACACTCTTATTTACACAATGTTAGTGTTTTCAATATCTATGTCCAGATATTTACTTGCAACTTTAACATTTATGGCACACATACTTTCTTCTCTTTTGTCAATTCTAAAAATAGATACCAAGAAAGAAGAACTGTTTGGAATGATCTATCATCCCTAGGCACTAAAATAACCACCACTGGTTTCTAATTGGGGAATTTAATGCCATTATTAACTCAAGAATGAAAATTAGACCTTCTCATTCTTCCATTTCAATGAAATAATTTAAAGCCTTGATTGTAGACACTAATATCATTGAAATGAATCTCACTGGTGTAAAATAAACTTGGTATATAAGACATTAAAACAAATTGGATGCCTCTAAATTGAATAGATACCTCATGAACGTACCTAATATAGATTAATGGGACACTATATCCAGCACCACTCTTCAAAAGCTAAATTTTGATCATTATAAAATCTTGGTCAATGTCTCCTCTAATGTTATGACACCCCGATTTCCATTTATATTTAACAATGTGTGGTTCTATGATTATGATTTCACCCATATAATCTAGAAATATTGGTCTTAAATGTCTCATAACAATGATTCCTTTTCCTAAAACCTCAAATTTAATCACATCAAAAGACTCTAAAATCATGGTGCAGCTCTAAATCCAAACAAGTGAACAATGACATCTTGATTCTTGAGAAAGTCCTCAATTATTTTCCAAAAAAACACCAGATCCAACCTCATCATAGATCCTACCCCAGAACTAAACACTATAGTAAAACACAACTCTTTTCTCACGTTCAAAGAAAATATGAGAAAACAAAAATTTAAAATTTAATGGTTAACCGATGGTGATGGAAATACCAAATTCTGTAACTCTCTTAAAAGAACAAGGAATTCATGTAGGACGTTAACCTTTTTAAAGGATAGGGACAACCTTATTGACAATGAGGGGCATGGGGTGCAAGGGGGGGAGGGGCTGTCCAGGAGGGGGGTGAAGGCGTCTGGGGGAGCAGTGTGTAGGGGGCAGGGAGGGGGCAAGGGGTGTGGGGGTGCAGGGGTAGGGGGGCTATCCAGGGGGTCGGGGGTGTGTCTTGGAGGGGGGTGTCTGGGAGGGGGAAGGGGTGTCCAAGAGGGGGGGTGCCCATCAGATAATTCTATAAAAATCATAATAGGTTATTATTCAAACATCTAGGTTTTAATTTTGGTGTAGGAGGTACACCAAAATAATCTTATGTGGTCATAGAATGGTGTGACTATTCATGATTTTTTTATAATTTGAAACATTTATGAATTCCCTTAACAATAATATTTTTTATGATTTTTTTATTGAAAAGTTATTGATGGTTACTTATTATCTTATGAAACAATACATATAATTCTATTCCATTTTCTTGATTATTTATTTAATGTATGTTTATATGCCTCAAAATGGATAGATACTGGATATACAACGTTGATCGGATCACTGATGAATTTCAAGAGTTACGAAATTTCTTAGACTCTGCATTCACTAATGATTCAAATGATATATTGATTCGATGCTCGTGTTTTGATTGTATTGGAAGACATGGTTAACTCGCGAGGATGTGATTTATCATATCACTAAATAAGTTTTCCAAAAAAATTATCATCTGTGGTATCACAATGGAGAAAAAGCGCAAGAGGTGAATGAAAAAAATTCAGCAGAAAGGATTGGTATGAAAAATATGATTTCTAATTAGTTTCCTTTAAATCTAAAGCCAAATCTTCATGTTGACCAGTGCAAGAGTAAATGAATATCGGAACACAATTTTTGTCTATCAATCAGGATGATGATGTTGAGAGTGTTAAAAGATGATGGAAGATGAAAATACTTTAGTATATCAGGCATGTGGAAAAATTAGCAAAAATGAGTTTTTAATGAGATTATATCCTGGAAAAGCAATGTATGGATTTAGTAATACTGCGGTCGACTATATCCTTACAATTATTAAGGATTTACTGCCTGATGATGCATTTATTCCATAAAATAATTACATGGAATCAAATTTGGTTGAAAAATTTGGATTTTCATCTATTAATATTTATTCTTGTCCCAATGATTGTTGTCTATTCTAGAAGGAAAATGTAGAGTTATGTCAATTCTAACAATGTGGAACATCAATGTTGAAGACTAATAAAGACTGAATGCAATCTCGCATACTAGAGAAAGTGATGTGGCACTTCCCTTTAATTCCTAGGCTTCAAAATCATTCTTTGTCAGAAAAAATGGGAAAGAATATGAGATGTCATGAAGATGAAAGAAATAAATATAATGATGAAATAGTGAAAACTGCAGATTGGTTGTCTTAGAAGAAATTTGATAGGTTACATATTGATTTTTTAGTTGACCCACACAATGTTAGATTGGGATTATCCTGTGATGGTTTCAACCCATTTCACCAAATGCATATTACACACAGTTCTTGTCCCGTTTTCATTCCCATTTATAAATTTCCTTCATGGATGTGTATGAGGAATCCGTTTACAATCATGAGTATATTGATATCTATAACCAGTGATCCTTGATATGATATTGATATATACTTGAAACTATTAATAGATGAGTTAAAGGAGCATTGGATTATTTCTTCATAGGCGTACGATGAATTCAGAAAGGAGTACATGATGTCTAGTTAATGTACTTAAGAGAAAGTATCATGCCCTATTTGTATGAAATATACATGTTTCCAATGATTTACATTTCGATGAAATTTCATCTTCATAGGGCATCAATGATTTCTACTGATGGATCATCCATACAAAAAAAATCGAAGACAGTTCGATAATGATGTCGAGATAGATGAGACAACTCAACGAATGTCATGGAATGAATTTGTTAAAGAACTTGATGATTTGAATTATGTTCTTGGAAAAAGTCAATCAAATATCAGAAATCTAAAACATGTTAATTCGATTTCCAATAACAATTGGAGAAAAAAAGAATATTCTTTGAGTTTTCATATTTTTCATGGAATTTATTACATCATTGATTTAATGTAATGCATATCAAGAAAAACATTTGTGAGATGTTACTTGTTACTATTTTAAATGTTAATGTAAAAAAAGGTGATTTGTGGTCTCGTCGTGATTTGATGGATTTGGGTATAAGAGTTAAACTTTATCATGAGTTAATTGGTCAAAATAAGTGGAGAGTACCTATTTCCTATTATTTGATGAAAAATGTGGAGAAGAAACAATTTCTTTAGGTCTTGGAAAGTTTGAAGGGTCCACATGGTTATTCAATTAATATTTTGAAAATGGTGAATACACAAGATATGAAACTAAAATCTCTTAAAACACATTATTAGCTTGTCTTGTTACATGAGTTAATTTCTATTTCCATTCTACATTTAATTTCACATAATGTTAGAGTTGTGATTATGTTATTCCATTTTTATTAAGACCATTGTGCCAAAAGACTGAGCATAAGTGTTGTTCCGGAATTGCAAAGAGATGCACTGATTATTCTTTGTGACTTGGAGAAAATTTTCCCACCATCATTTTTCACATGTATGTTACATCTGACTATGTATCTTCCCACATAAGTTATTTTTGGTGGTCCTATTTCGATTTTGTGGATGTATCCTACAGAAATAATGATGTTTACATTAAAATCTTATGTGAGAAATAAATATCACCCCAATGGATCTATTGTGAAATATAATTTAGCACAAGAATGCATTCATCATACATGGATAATGTCACCACGAGGACTAATCGACTTATGAGAACTGAAGATGGGAAATATGATCCCATTGAGCCTACATTTCCATCACTTCCCCAAATAGGGGGGATATCTGAATCATACTCGTTGGGCACTTTAAGAAGGGAAGATTGGTAAATGGCTCATCGTACAGTATTATTCAACCGTGGCGTGCTTGATGATTATATAAAGTATGTAAACTAATAAATATCCATTTCTTCCATTATTTTATTTATTCATATCTTCTGAAATTTTTAAGCTTTTATATTTGAAAATAAAATTTAAAAATTTTAAAAAAGAGACATCACTCTCTATCTATTATGAGGAAGGAACTGTTGCGCAACAAATAATTTGATGCTTGGTTAAAGTCAATGTTAATATATTTTTTCCTTCTTATAACATTATCATGTGTCTCTATTTAATATTCAATGTTGGTATCTTTTAGGTTTTAACTCTACCAATGAATGAAGTATCAGATGAAGTAATAGTGTTATCCTTTGGTCCAAACGATGTGGTAAATGATTGTAAAGCAATGGTTTTCAATGAATTTAAATTTTTTATAAATAACTGTGCAAAAAAAATGGCAACACAACATGATAGTGTGATGATAAGTTCCAAAACATATTGTTATGCAAGTGCAATTGTTAGAAAACCTCGGTCAGAAAATATATCATATTATGGTGTTGTTGAAAGAATCATTTTATTAGATTATTATGCACATGTTCACTTCGCAATGATTAAATTTAAGTTGTTTAATTAATTGACAAGACAAGGATTTCATATTGATAACTGTGGATTTATAGTGATTGATATGAATCTCCAACTTCACACCGATGAACCTTATATTCTTGCATCATAGTCTTGACATGTGTTTTATGTAACTAACCCATTACAACAACAATTTGGTGTTATTGTTGATTTCATTCCCAGAAATATTTTTATAAAGTCATGGATGAAAATGATGTTTTGGATAAACCTATCTGTATTTATTCGAATGTTGCATTTGATGACACAGATGAATCAATTTCTAGAATATATTGTGAACCAGAAATTGTCATAGACCACATAGAACGTTGATACATTTGTAAGAATTAACCTGACATTATCGTAAAATTGTATGTGTTTTTTAAGCATCCATACATGATATCAAATTAACTAGTATATTTTATCAATATAAATATCACATTGAAAATATAACTCATTTTATTATTATATAATAGTATTATTTAACATTTTTCATTATTTCTATTTATTTGAGAATATTATTTTAAATTTCTAGGTCAAAATGTCTAAATATGATTATATTAGAAGAAATATAAGAATACAAAGAAATGAACAACATATGTCTCATCTGGACAACACTATAAGTGGAATTTATGTTTTAATCTTATGGTATTTCAAATTATTTATCATTTTTTCATTCGTTTAATTTGATTATCTGTGTTATTTTAGGCTACCTCGTCGAGGACACGGTTGAATTATACTACTGAGGCTGATAGTGTGGTGGGGGTATTGATTCTACAGTTCAGCCTACTACTATGTCGCTTGAGTCACCAGAAGGTCATCCTCCCATTATGCCACCTCCATATTATCCATACCAATATTTTCCATATCCATTTATGCCCTCACCCACATCAGATGGTAGTTCTCATACTCTCATCCCTCCTTATTTTCCATTCCCACCAACCACTGTACAGGGAACTGTGCCCCCATATATCCCACCGTTATATCCATATCCATATTCATTGTCATCTATATAGGGTTATCCATATACTGTATAGTGTACTCCTACTGTAGATATCCAGCCTACCACAGAGGCTACTCCCCCTCTAGATGCTGCACTTCAGGGGTCAACAGATCCCTCATCTACTGGTTTGTGTTTATACATTACTGTTAGTGATTAATGATAAATTCACATATATTATTATCCCTTTTTACCTTTTTTCATGATTAGATCCAGTCTCCACCAGACGTTAAGGCTGCAAAAAAATGTGAGTGGTTTGGAATCGACACATGCAAATCATGTTTGAATACAATGAGGAAAAAGATATAATTAAAAAAATGGTACAGAATGTAAAATCTTTATTGGAACAATTGCTAGACACAACAATATCATTATGCTTCAACCAATAAATTGGAGGGAAGTTGGAGAACAAATAAAGGACAATGCATGGGCAATGATCTGGGTAAGTAATGTTAATAACCTTTTATATATATTAATTTATAATATTTCCTTATCAAATATTTCGTCCATTGTAGCTCCGATATAATTTTCCTGATGGAAAAAATTCCAAGGCTGCAAGGTTAAAGGATTTTGGTTAAATGAGGCAGGCATACAAGTATGACCTATAACTTGGATGGAAAAAGAGAGTTAGCATGAAGCTTGATGAAGTACTAGTGATTGATGATTGCCCAATATCACATTTCAAAGAGATGATCGTCTATTGGAAGAGTCAAGAGTTTATGGTATTTTTTAAATTTATGTATATATTCATTTATTTATTTGAAAATGTGTTTTATTTATGTTAATGAAATTATATAATTATTTTTTATATATGTAAAATCAGACAGAAATAAAAGAAATAAGAGTGGAATGAAACATGTTTATACTTGTGGACACACTTCAATTCAAGATCTTGAGAAAAAAAGGTAATTTAATATTTAAAATATTTAGCTTTGTTTAGAGTAATTTTTTTGACTTTAAATTTTGATTTATTTCTTTGTTTTTCCAGAAAAAAGGATTGAATATTGACCGTCACATTCCTCACTCTAATTTGTTTTGAATAAGTAGAAAAAATAAAGATGGCAATGAGCCAAATACTGACACCGAGAAAGAGATTATAAGTATATTTCAATTTCTTTTATATTTACTCAATTTAAATCCTTATATTATTTTATCATTTTAATTTATGTTTTATATCGATCGACAGAATGCTTTAGAGACAATGGTTGAAAAAGACCATGACAATTTGGGCCCGAACGACCATCTACATCAGGTATTAGTAGATGATCATTAGGGTAGAGTGCATTGTTGACCTGGGAAGAAGATTGTACCATCTCAATACTGGTATACTGAAAAATTTTCTTCGAGTACCAGTTCTGTTTTGGTCACAATAGAATAAATTAATTCTTTCATCAAAGAAGCAACTCAAAAATCAGAAAATGCGATATTTGAAAATATGAAGAGTGTTATGTCTTCCATTTCTTATATACTTTCACCGGAATCAACTATTGTGGTTAACTCATGTTTGATGTCGACGAGTTATACTGGTGGGGCTAGAGCTATAGCTGGAGTTAGAGCTATAGCTGGAGTTGGAGCTGGAGATGGAGTTATAGCCGGAGCCAGTCCTAGCTTCGGTGCTGGTACTGATGATGATGTCGATGATGATGCTGGTGGCGTGAGAGGTGCTGATGGTGATTTTTTAGGAGGTGTGTATGAGGTATATCATGAATTTTATGATACTGATATTGAGACTCACTATTGATTTCAATTGTATTTTTTTATTGTTAATATGTGTAAATTTATTATGCAATGAGGTTTTATTATTTTAATAATAAATTGTATTGTGGTGTTTCAGACTATTTCTACATATTGTTTATGTAGTATTTAAGTTTTATTATTATTATATTGAATTTTATCCTCCTCCGACATGACCATCGTACATCCTCGATGATGCTGCTCTGAGGCAGCCCCTATATATCCTCTGGCACACCTCTGACGGTATGTAGTCTGATTTTCCTTTTTTTTCTTGAGGAGGCCCCTCTATTAGTTTCAATGATCATATTTTGAGTTTGATGACTTGTATTGGGGTGAAGGATAGGGATGCATTCTATTCATAGAACCAACAAAAAAACACAGCTGATGAAATTGATTTTCTCCCACTACTTGCAATCGGGATTGACGTGAATATAAAATTCAATAGGTAATTGTTATTTTATACCATTTTTTGCAAGACATTAGTAACCATTTGTTGTGTTTTTATTGGCGTTTCATGGAAATATTGTAATAAATTGTTTATTTGGGTTCTAAATACTCAATTCCATTACAAGGGGGCAGGGGGCAGGGGGTAGGGGGTGTGCAAGTTGGTAGGGGGGTAGGGGTGGGGTGTCCAGGGGGTGTGCAAGGAGGCAGGGGGAGGGAGAGGGGGTGTTTTCCATGGGGTGGGTGTGGGGCGTACAAGGGGGAAGTGGGGGACGAGGGGTGTGCAAGGGGGTAGGGGCTGTAGAAGCACTACATCAGAGAGTCATGCAGTTTTGTTAGGCCTACCTGGTTTCTTTCAATACATAATTTTTATAGTTTCATTCATGTAGATAATTCATAGTTGACTTATTGATTAGTTTTTTCCCCTCCAATCCATGATTTAGTATATTTTCCCATCATGATTTCCATCGGGTCTTTCTAGGGTACCAGCTGCAATTTTTAACTTTCGTATACTCCATTCCCTACTTCTCCATCTCCAACACACGATTTTCGGTGAGACTTGCTACAACACCCACTAGATTTTTACTGCTTCTCTACACCCTCCTATGACATCTGAAATAGCCATATGTTTTTGGTAACTCAACTTATGTCTGATCTGCTACTCCATTCCCTCAATAATAGTGTTAAATTATCCACCGTCACCAAAGGTATGGTTTTAACACACCATTTTTTACATCATGACAAGTTTTATTTTTAATCACCTACATCCTCAAATATGAAATTTAACCCGAGACTCACATTTTCATAATATGATGTAGTTTCATGTTTTTTGGTTTAATGTTTTCAAAATATGAGTGAAATCTCTAGTTTTGGTGATGATGATTCATTTTCCACCATCAATGGCATTGAAAAGCGTAAAATTGCTATGTCATCTTATTTGAATGATTAAAATTAATATTTATACTCCTGTAATTATTGATCACATTATATTTTTATCATTTCATTAATATGATTTAATCTTTCAGGTCAAGCATAATTAAAAATAGTACTGACAACGACATTGCAATGTGCCTTACAAAATTATTGGGGGGAGAATTTTATAAAAGGGGTGTAGTTAGACTATTTATAAATTATTAATTACTATTTATTGTAATTTTATCCATTTAAATAAATTAAATTGTGCAAATTCTTTTAGATTAATTTAATTTTTTATATTATCCAATTCCATTTTAATTGATTTCATTTATGAAAACTATAATTTTCAGGATTAATTCTCCAGTTTAGGTGATTCTGCTTCATCTTCCAACATCAATGGCACTGAAAAGTGTGAAATTTCTATATCATCTTATTTTCTAGATTAAAATTAACATGTATAATCTTTTAATAAACGATCACATGGTATACTTATCATTTCATTGGTGTGATTTATGCTTTTAGGACAAGAATCATTGGAAATAGTATCGACAACGCTTTTGCAATGTGCCTTATAAAACAGTTGGGTGGGGAGAATTGTATAAAAAGGTATATAGTTTGACTATATCTCAATAATAAATTAATATTTATTCTAATATTATCCATCACAATCGTTAAAATTGTCAAAATCTCTAGGATTAATTTACTGATTTATTTATTTCCAAATCCATTATAATTTATTTAATTTATGAAATCTATAATTTTATTGTTTAATTATTCAAATTATTCATTTATATACATTATTTTTCATTTAGTTATAGATTTTCTATTGTTTTTTTTCTTGTATTTTGTTGTCTGTAAATTATCATTTTTATATAAAAGACTATTGTGTCGCCTATGTTAATTTTTTTCTTATTTCATTAAACAAAAATGTTAATAACCCCATTATTTCAATAAAATCTGTTTATTAATAGGTTATAAATGATATATTAATTGTAAATATATTCTAGTAAAGAGTCTCATTTTAAATGTGTATACATGTCTATATTTTTCCCTCTTGGCTTTTTGGTTTTATCGCTTCTTGATACAGGTCCTCAATTAGAATTTCCTATCTTCATTATTATAATTCGGAAATTTTTTGGATTGTTATATATTGTTAATGTTAATTGAAATTGCAATGAAGTTGAATTATCCCAAAGTTATATATAGATTCTAACTTTTATTCTTTAAGTTTGATCAATTTTTATCATTGTTATTATTATAATTATTATTCAATTGTGTTTTTTATGATTTTTTTCTTCTGAATGAGAATATTATAAATTATTAAAAATTTCATTGCTTTAATGATTCCCCATTGATATTATATTCAAGCAACACATCAAGATATGCCCAAAAATTTGAAATTTGTACTTATTTTCACAACATCTTCATGTTAGTTCACTAATTTTGTTAGTACATTTGTTACATTGGGTCCACCCTATTTTATAAATTGATTTCAAACAATATAAATCATGATAGTCTATAAGAGTTCATTTTATGTTAGGAACGTGAAGCAACTGACACCGAAAGATATTATACTATTTTCCTGAAAAAAAAACATAAATGATGCTTTCATGTTAGGTGGATTCAACACCATATATGTGTATAGATACTGACTGTCTATAACGTGTACATATTAATACATTTTTATAGATATTGTTGAATTTATGTATACATATATTGAACATTATTCCAGAAATTTACATAAGATCTATGTAAAGATTAATATAGTAGCGATGTTGGAAATTAAATGCATCTATTTTTAGATTAGATATGGTTCTAAATTTCACAACCAATATAATAATTCACTGTCACTATGGTAGTAGTGTGGATGGACCTCTATTAGAAAGGCATCATTGTAGTTAGGGGTATCCCTCTATTTTATATTGTTTTCCTTCTGGAGGTGGATTCATTTGTGGAGTATGAGATGCTGCAAGAATAAGAAGAGCTCTAGATGGATAATGTTTCAATGTAATCCCACCACTAGATATAGGTAGTCTATTCAATACTCATGGTGCCATTTTTGGGGACCATATGATGATGCATATAAGGGATGGACACGATCAGGTACTGCTTGAGATAGTTTCAGGTATGATATGTTTATTATGTATATTCTCACATATACATATCAATATAGTTTTGAGCCTTTATTTTCCTATTGTATATTTCAACTGGGACATAGAGGTACCAGTGTATTTCCTAGCTTGTCTCTATCTAATAAAAATCATATTAGGGGTAGTCATCTTCTCACCTACATTCTATTTTAGTATGATTTTACTAAAGGGAAATATAGGTTCTATATGTGTTTAACCAGCAATAATGTGTTCCTTCCTCTCTCCATGTAGGGATCTAGAAATTTTGAAGAACTTTGTAGTTGCAACTACTCTTGTAGTCAAATACACCACCATTCAGTACATATTTGATTCCTGTATAGCTGTAATTATCCAAATCAAATTTTCCATCAAAATGCATAGAAGCTGAGATAAATCAATTTCTAATTGGTGAATTTCCTAATTAGATTCCTTCTCACCCCATATTTAACACATGTCAGCAGACACCCAATATGGGATAAATGCTATGACATATATAGTGAAGTTGAAAAGATCATTGGTGACTAAGATTATAATAGGTTTATTTGGAGACATTCCCTCTAATTACCCCATAAACTGTACTTATTTGGCTGGACTACATGCACATTGTGCACTAATTTCTTAAACAGGTTGTAACTTTTTAACAAAATTTCATTGGTTGGTTTGTTTTAGAAATTAATATATTGATCCTTAAATAATAATCTTTTGCATGTGTTCTAAAATAATTTGTAACTTCTTAAAACTTTATTATAGAATGTTGGAAAATCATTCTTGATTATTGAGTTATTCATGTTGGCCCGCAGATACACTATTTAGAGGGAGGTTCGATGGAATCCTTTGGAGGGGTATTCATTAAAAATATGAATGATGAATTTTGAATCAGTACAGTCCACTGATATGTATAAAAATTTGTTTTATATTCAACATAAATCATAGTGTTGGGTTTCATGCATTGGGTTCTTAGAATTTTGGTGTTCTAATTGTTTCCAATAAGATAAATAAGGGGATTTTGATCATTTCAACCCCCTTAGCGGTATTAGACCTATGTTGTGTTCTTGGTTCATAAGATCATGTTCTAAAATTAAGAAATTTTAGGAATCGTTCATGATGTTGAAAAATAGAGCACCATGTTTTATAAGATATATGGTACATATTGTTAAATATGACTATAAGATGCAGTAGTTAGGATTATGACATTATAATTGATGCTTAATTTACATGGTCTAAACACATAACTCATAAGATTAACCTAATGTTAATGTCAAACAAGTCATGTGCACTGAAGATAATTATACATAGTGACTTTTCATAAGCCGACATTTCTATCTCACCTTATACAGGACCACACAGAGATAATTATAGGTAGTGTCGAAAATAATTTTTAGTTTTATTAACACTTTATTGCAATAGTTTGTACCACACATTTATGTTTTCAATATAATCAGTATAATCAATATTCATGCAGGGTTTTGATCCTGCTTACACGGTGACATGAGGAAGTAACAGTCGATTTTGGAGAAATAAAATGCCATGGAAGACTAGAGGAAGGGTATATTTTCATGCAGAAAGTCATCTTATTTTTTTTCAGTTAAAAGTTTCTTTTAATAGTATTAAATACGATATATGCCCATGTATATATATATAAATGCATACACAGGTGTCTGTAGACTACTATATGCATATAAGCATATGTGAAAGGATCCCCTTGCACATGCTCATGGCCATGCGGGTGTGTGCATTAGGGCTAGGTGTCCTTGCATGCATGTGAAGGTGCATATACCCAATGGGGAGCCGAAACTTTTACTTAGAAAGCTCCGAGATCTGAAGTGGACGGTTTGGTTCCACCTTGAGGTAGGATCCCTCTTCTATCCTCTTTAACTCAAGAATGCTTTAAATTGAATTTATATTCTCTCTTAATTATGCATAATTATATTGAATTTCATATCATAAATAAGTGCTCTTTAATATAATTTTTCATTTGATAAATAAAGTCATGATTTTATAATAAAACCCCTCTAACGGAGGTGCTCTATCTGTGAAAACTCACAATTATAGTCATGTTGATATAGTTGATTAAATTATATCATTTGATTTGTGCTGAATGAGTTTTAGAATAAATTTTAAATATAATTAAATGAATTGTGTGATAAAGAAATGCCATGATTTTATAATAAAACCCCTCCAACGGTGGTTCTATGTCTTCTAAACCAAATTTTAGTGATAGTTATTTGTATCATGTTTAGATTTGGTTGGATTATTTCATATACCTCATTTTGTTGTTTATTTTGTGGCATGTTAGTTTTTGTTTTCATTGAATTATATAAATTGTATTATCATTCTCGTTCAACTAAAATGACATTGCTCGAGTAGGCATATACTGTAACAACCCGAGTTTTTATAAGATATATTCGTTTTAATTTCTTTCATATCTTCTGTTGTACGCTACACCAAGATTATCTTGCGCTATACGCAACACCGTATTAGCTTGCAGTATACGTAACACTATTCTTGGATCGTGTTACACACAATTTTATGTTTGTTTGATAGTAGTTATTCTATGAACCATTGAGTATATATATATATATATATATATTCAATGTATTTTTTTATATGCAACAACAAAGGAGTCGTGCACTACACGCAACCCTAACTTGGCTTTCATTACACGCAATCGCGACCTTTCTCGATAGCGTGTGTTGTACGCAATATCGGGTTTTACTAAACAACGATATATTATTTTAATATTATTCTGAACTAGCCTTTAAGAATAGTATTAACTAAATTTTTAATTTTATAACATTATTAGTCATCTTACACATTTTCTAGAACATGGTATAAGAACAAAATAAATGTTTCGGGTAAAATAAGTATTTTTCAAAAAATGCAGTTTTGTCGCCTTTTGATGGTGCACCCACTTTAAATCTAGTTTTTGACATGTTTATAAGTTCAATTTTACAAAATAAAATTATTCTTTAGAATAAGGATATAAAATTTTATCTTGGATAAAAATTTCATGTTATTCTGATAACTTTCATATTTTAATGAATAGTAAAAACACGCTATATTTTAATTAAAAACAACTTTTTTTCATCGTAATAATTTATATGGTTAAATTATAATATTTAATGGTATTAAAGTATAAATAGAATATATTTTTACCATTAAATTAATGTATGTAATTATCATTGCTTTTACCATGAATTCGTAGGTTAAATAAATTCAATCTTTTGTACTGTTTTAAACAAAAACCAGTTTTCTTTCGACAACGGGATTAATTTTAATTTAATTTCTGAAACTTCTGTGTATTGAATTTGTAAAAATGGATTCCATATTTGGAATCAGTGGGTCCAAATTATATTAATAAGCTACTTTTTATTTTTGGGCATTATGAATAGCAACTACGGTAAATTTTATTTACCATAGTTAAAGGTAAATCGGGTAATTAAGGGTAAATATAAGATTATAAAATTACCCTAACACCTGAAAAAATCTTATTGGATGACTAAAAGTCGACCAATATCACCTAAGTGTCGGATTAGAATCATTTAATGGACTTTTTCCATGAAAATAACATAATTATTATTAAAACCAAAAAAAGTGACAACATGTCACTCTATTAAATCTTATAAGTATATTAATTTTAATTTAGTGATAAAATTCATGAAACGTCGAACATGAATAGACTCCAGAAAGATAATTCAATTATATACATTATATGAAATTATGTATAATTTTTAGGTATTAAATAATTATCATTAATTGTGACACAATAGTGATGCAGAAATTGTTTATCTAGTGAAAAATCAACAATATAGTTTTTATTAAACTAATAGTGACCCTAAAAGGAATAAAAACCTGACCAAAACTAATTGGTCATGTTAATTTAAACCATAATCATCCAGTGGTAGAATATTTGACAATTTGTAGTCTTATAAAAGCGATTATGACACTTATATTATATTATTTTAAATGATGCCAAAGTTGCCACCTTCATAATTGAATAAATATAACAATTTAAATATTGTGATTTTAAGATGATAAATTCGAGTAAAAGTATTATTCTGAAATATAATAGATTTATATTCATCATAGGAGTTTATTTTTAATTTTTATGCAACAAATAAGTATATTAAATAAATATAAAATACTGTTGTAGTAATTATTTTATTAAGAGATAAACCAAATAAACGGTTTTAAAAATAACAAAATAAATATTATATGAACTATTTAATGTGCTCCACTAATTTTATAGATACATATGGCGTTTTATTAATCTATTAAATCTTTTATTTCAAACATATCTTCTGTATATATTTTATTTAAATTCAAATAAATGAATAGTGTCAAAATTGACACTATTGTTATTTTATAAATATAACATATTATAAAATTGTTTAAAAATCACAAAAATATTTAAAAATTATAGATTAAAATTTATATGTTCTAAAATGTTATAAAGTATCCAATTATGGAAAATTCACAACAAATAAGTAATTATTAGTTATAATTTAAAATTTAGAATGTTATTACCACAAATAAAATTAAATTGATTAAATAAGGATAAATCAAGTTGATAATGTTTAAAATAAATTCCTAACATGTATAATTTTTATTGGTTGATGATATTACAACCCTATCTCATCTAATATTTGTATATGAGTCATTTTGGATGTCTTTATGTGGGGTTGGGATTTAATATAAACTAATATTTCTTATATTTCCAAAGGTGCCCCTCTCCTCCCTTATAAAAGGGCACCTCCTCCCTCTCTTCCTCACACAAATTTGAGCTTTAAGCTCGGAAAAACCCTTCCCATTTCCCTTATAAACTTCCCTAAAACATCCTAGAGGTCCTGGTTTTCTTCAAATACCAATTTTAGTACCCTAAGAGGAGGATTCAAAGAGGCGTGTCAAAGAAGAGGTAATATCTGTTACCGATTCGTTCAATTTTCTTTCTTCTTCAACTTCTTCTTATTTAGTTGTTTCATTATGAAGTAATAACATCAGTATCAATAATATACTGATATGTTATTATAAGTATGAAACAACCATATTTCACCATCTATCCATCCTACGGAAAATGAAATCACCACGCGTGCGTACGTACGGAATACCGTCTCCACGACGCGATGAGATTCACTCTCCATGATAACCATTCAAGAATGATTATAAAGTATATATAATAAGAAATAATGAAATATATGACATAATAATGCTACTAGATTTATGTATATATATATTTATGTCATCTACTTAATTCCATTCAATTCAATAAGGAAACGAAAACAGTGTTCATTCATACGAACGGCCTACCGTCTCCATGAACGGTGTATTTATTTCCATTTATAGATCTATTATATATATGTATATTATGAATATATATTATATATAAATCATTTTTTACATTTTGGATTTATTTAACCATGATCTAAGTAATCATATGAATAATTACAAGTTAAAACACGAACGACAAATGAATCGATTTTACCCAAAACGCTACTTTGACATTAATTTACAAAATAATGGGTAATATAAAGTCATAAGTGAACCATATATGATATCATAACAATTAATAAGATTCTATAATAAGTCAATGACATTATTTAAATCATTATACAGGAGTTTCGGATCCATACGAAGCATATCAAACCTAAGGTAAGGGATAATTTTGAAAATCTCATTTTTATCCGAGATTGCTTATTCGTAAGTATTTACTAGGGTTATTGTTATCATCCATGTCCATGTTTTATAAAAGTGTTTTTATTTATTTTTAATGTGCTTTTTACCCATTTTGAATTTTACTACATGGTATGTAAGGAATCTTTCTTTTGTTTACGTACAAGGCACTTTTTTTGAATTTTCCGACAAAAGTATGAGGAGAATGTTTTTTTTAACTTATATGTCATGAAAGGATTTTTACGGTTTTATAAAGCCTTATTTTCATGAAGCTTCCTAAAAAATATTTCATGAATATTTTCAACAAAATCCTTTTCTTTTATAATTTCATGACATTTTGTTAAAAGAAAATGATTTTGAAGAAAAAAGGATATTTTTCTCAAGAATTCATTTAAAGTGTTTTATGAAAACCATTTTCATATAAGATGTAATTATTTCACATGTGTATGTTTCAAGTATCATGTCTCTATGATTTACATGTTTTCACTTTTTTTATTATTAAATGATATCCATTTCTTTTATATGAATTATGTGATGATAGGATGATGTTTATGAAACCCATTTTATTCATTGAGTTATTATGAATGATGTATGTTTATTTTGTGGCACAAGTAAGAATGATTTCATTATTATATGGGTGGGACCTATATATCCCTCCAATGCATTGGGTAAACATTTTATATCTCATGAGATAGACATGGCTGGAACGGTAAGTTAATCTGGTTCAGTGTTATAGGACTGAAATGAGGAGTGAACTCGATTCAGAATGGGACTTTGTCCACTAAGATGGTCTTGGCAGCAATGCCTTGGATACTATGGAAATCATTACATGGGATTAATGGATTCCAAAATTACATGTTTTATTCCCATGCTATTTTATCATGGTTTATGTTCCATTATGATCTATGCCTTATGTACTTCCATGTTTTATGTCGTTGCTCAAGATTTTGATGTTTAAACATTATGTTCAAGTTTTTAAGTTCACATGTATATGGTATGTTTTATTTTATCCATGCTTACCCTTACTGAGCATTTGAGCTCACCCTTTTGATGTTTTATTTTCCTCCAGGATCAAAAGAAAGGTTTTAGGTAAGGAAACAAAAAGTGGAAGATCTTTATGGGAGATGTTGAATATCTTTCACCACGATTAGAAGATTACGTTCCAAGTTTCCAAAGACAATAAACTATTACGATCCTTTTGTGTCTGTTTTTGTTATGTATTAAGTATTCCACAAAAGTAATGTAATTTCCATGTACGTCAGGCTTCGGGTCTCTATAGTTGGTATCAGAGGCAAAGGAGGTAGGAATGTATCCGATCCTTGGGAACTCTCACATGTGAGAATTGGATGAAGCATGGATCTCCGGCCAAGGGCTTCATGAGGAAATGGGTGCCACTGGGGATGGTGGTGTGTCCCGCCCAGGGAGTGTAGCCGCCCATGGAGTGCCCTGATAGGTATCAATTATAGTCCACTGGAAGTAATTCCAAACCGCTACAGTTGGTATCAGAGGAAAGGTTTTGTCAACCTTTGGAAACTAGGATGCGAAAGCTTTAGTGAGATCCCTAGAGATATTTCTAAGGTATGTATAGGGATGTCCCTGAGGTTAAGTATACGTATAGGTTATAGTCCTAGAATTGCACTAAAGATCATAGAATTAAACCTAAGATGTTAGATATTGAAGGTACTCTCCCTTTATTATGTTTTTTCCCATCATGATTTTTGCCTCTCACACTATTCTTTTTGGGTTTTAGAAAATGGCTGGAAACAAGATGATTCACGATAATGGAGGATATGATGGACAATGGAATGATATTCTTCATGATCAACCAAATAAAATGAGATTTGGAAGTCCAAACATCATTATTATACCGAATCAGAAATCTCATAATATGATCAATAAACTCAAATTTGGTAAGTTTCCTGACTCAGATAATAAGAGAAAGATGGAGTTTCATGATGATCATAGAGGAAAGAAAGTTCAATTTCCCCTATGTAAATCATGTGGGAAGAGGCATCAAGGAGAATTTTTCAAAGGAACTGGAAGATTCTTTGGGTGTGGAAAAGAAGGACATAAAGCTAGTAAGTGCAAAGGAAAAGGTTCAGTTAACACTATGGATGAGGATAATGGTATTGCTATGAAATCAACAATGGTTAAATGTTTCAAATGTGGAATGTACAGGCATTATGCAAACCAATGCCCTAAGGTAAAGTCTCATGAAGAGAACCAGTACGGTCGTATGGGTAGTATTTATGTTGATGATGATGAAGAGACTACAAATTATATGTGAGATGAATGAATTGTTGAAGCTCGGTCAATTGTTTAAGAAGGTAGTGGAATTATTACATGTTTATCAAGAGTAATGTTGTATAAGTAATCTCATGGTACTGTGGAATAACGATACATCTAAGGATTGTTACACTGTTGTCTTTCCTTATGTTTTGAAAGTGTATGATGAATGGTACCGGTAACCATGAAAGGTTATTCAGATATTTTTGGATAGAGGATGATATGTGCATAATGAAGGGATAAGGAGAAAATGAAATGTTTGACAGTATTCATGAGCTCATGACTGATATAAAGATAAGGTTATATCATGGTTTGAGTATATAGAATTTTTGAATTTTGGTATCGTTCATTTTTTCACTAAGGATTAATGGGTATTCATTTTTTCAAGAGAATACATGATTAAGGTATTCACATGATTGGAATGTGACCAACAAGATATATGGGGGATAAATGATGGTATTCACATAATTGGTTGATGACATTTCAAGTAATCGTTTTCTTTATACTATGAGCTTGGACCAAAGTATTTTAGATAAGCCTAAAGATTGGAATGGATTATGTTGGACATATGTCAGTATTGTTTAAGGATAGAAATTTTTCGATATTACTGATGGGATTTTATAGTAATGTAGTTTTAGAAAATTAACAACCTACAGGACGGGCGATAGCCCATCGCATCGGACAAGGATGTGGGGATCGAACCTACAACCGAAGTACGACTGACCTTTATCGCCTTCCACTGGCCTACAGGAAGTCCTTGTTTAGTAGAAACTAGTTTTATTATATTAAGAAGTATGATATATGAAGTATAAGTCTATTTTAGGAACCATATATGATTAATCTCACTATAGATGGACATATGTATTTTTGATAACTTTTATAACCTTTTGTTTAATATAGATGGAATGACCCATCATTCTATCACATGATCTGATAACACTTCACGAATGACAAATTCAACTTCATTTCTTTAAGAGATGAAGTGAAAATTGTTCAATTCACGAACGACAGTGAGAATGTACCAAAATCAAGTAAGTATTTCTTCTAATTCAAAATTTTCAACTTTAGGGAAATGATATTGAAAAGAAAAAAAATTTCATAGTTCTCTTATATACGATGAATCATATGGTACCTTATATCATCACAAATTTATGGCTTTGAGATTGTTGTCTTTTTCATAGCCATGTTCTCTACCACTCTCCATCAGAACTTGATGGTTAGATTTCTCCTCCATATCCATATTTTCACCTATGATCTACTATGTGGAAAACTAGTGATGAGTTAATTTGGGTAATCGTTACATTTCATACTTTAGTTTTTAAAATTATGTTTTAGTATTCCTTTTTACGATGTGGGTTTCTATGAATAGTAAACGATTTATATCCCCGACAAATTTCGAGGGTGAAATTCATTTTAAGGGGGGTAGAATGTAACAACCCGAGATTTTATAAGACATATTCATTTTAATTTCTTTCATATCTACTGTTGTACGCTACACCAAGATTATCTTGCACTATACGCAACATCGTATTAGCTTGCAGTATACACAACACTATTCTTGGATCGTGTTACACACAATTTCATGTTTGTTTGATAGTAGTTATTCTATGAAACATTGAGTATATATATATATATATTCAATGTATTTTGTTATACTCAACAAAAAAGGAGTCATGCATTACAAGTAACCCTAACTTGGCTTGCATTACATGCAATCACGACCTTTCTCGATAGCGTGTGTTATACGCAATACCGGGTTTTACTAAACAACGATATATTATTTTAATATTATTATGAACTAGCCGTTATGAATAGTATTAACTAAATTTTTAATTTTATAACATTATTATTCATCATACACATTTTCTAGAACATGGTATAAGAACAAAATAAATTTTTCCGGAAAAATAAGTATTTTTCAAAAAATGCAGTTTTGCTGCCTTTTGATGGCGCACCCACTTTAAATCTAGTTTTTGACATGTTTATAAGTTCAATTTTACAAAATAAAATTATTCTTTGGAATAAGGATATAAAATTTTACCTTGGATAAAAATTTCATTTTATTCTGATAACTTTCATATTTTAATGAATAGTAAAAACACGCTATATTTTAATTAAAAACAAATTTTTTCATCGTAATAATTTATATGGATAAATTATAATATTTAATGTTCTTAAAGTATAAATAGAATATATTTTTACCATTTAATATAATTTTTTTCCTTAGAATTGATTTTACCTTGAATTCGTAGGTGAAATCAATTCAATCTTTTGTAATGTTTTAAACAAAAACTCGTTTTCTTTCGACAACGGGATTAATTTTAATTTATTTCTACAAATTCTGTGTATTGAATTTAGAAAAATGGATTCCATATTTGGAATTAGTTGGTCCAAATTATATTAATAGACTACTTTTTATTTTTGGGCATTATGAATAGTAACTATGGTAAATTTTATTTACCATAGTTAAAGGTAAATCGGGTAATTAAGGGTAAATATAAGATTATAAAATAACCCTAACACCTGCAAAAATCTTATTGGATGACTAAAAGTCGACCCATATCACCTAAGTGTCGGATTAGAATCATTTCATGGACTTTTTACCGTGAAAATAACTTAATTATTATTAAAACCAAAGAAAGTGACAACATGTCACTCTCTTAAATCTTATAAGTATATTAATTTTAATTTAGTGATAATATTCATGTAACTTCGAACATGAATAGTATATAGAAATATAATGTAATTATCTACATCATATGAATTTATTTATAATTTTTAGGTATTAAATAATTATCATTAATTGTGACACAATAGTGATGCAGAAATTGTTTATCTAGTGAAAAATCAAGAATATAGTTTTTATTAAACTAATAGTGACCATAAAAGGCACAAAACCCTGAAAAAAACTTATTGGTCAGGTTAATTTAGACCATAATCATCCAATTGTATAATACTTGACCATTTGGAGCCTTATAAAAGCGATTATGACACTTATATTATTTTATTTTAAATGAATCCAAAGTTGTTGCCTTCATAATTTAATAAATATAACAATTTAAATATTGTTATTTTAAGATAATAAACTCTAGTAAAAGTATTATTATGAAATATAATATATTTATATTCATCATAGAAGATTATTTTTAATTTTTATGCAACAAATAAGTATATTAAATAATTATACAAAATTGTTGTAGTAATTAATTTATTAAGAGATAAACCAAATAAATGGTTTTACAAATAACAAAATAAATATTATATGAACTATTTAATGTGCTCCAATACTTTTATAGATACATATGACCTTTTATAAATCTATTAATGCTTTTATTTCAAATATTTCTCCTATATATATTTTATTTAAATTCAAATAATTGAATAGTGTCAAAATTGACACTATTGTTATTTTATAAAAATAACATATTATAATATTGTTTAAAAATCACAAAAATATTTAAAAATTATAGATTTAAATATATATGGTCTAAAATTTTATAAAGTATCTAATTATGGAAAAGTCACAACAAATAAGTAATTATTAGTTATAATTTAAAATTTAGAATGTTATTACCACAAATAAAATTAAATTGATTAAATAAGGATAAATCAAGTTGATAATGTTTAAAATAAATTCCTAACATGTATAATTTTTATTGGTTGTTGATATTATAATCATATCTCATCTAATATTCGGATATGAGTCATTTTGGAAGTTTTTAGGTGGGGATGAGATTTAATATAAACTAATATTTCTTATATTTCCAAAGGTTCCCCTCTCCTCCCTTATAAAAGGGCACCTTCTCCCTCTCTTCCTCACACCAATTTGAGACTTTAATCTCGGCCAAACCCTGATCATTTCCCTTATAAACTTTCCTAGAAACATCATAGAGGTATTGGTCTTCTTCAAAGACCAATTTTAGTACCATAAGAGGAGGATTCAAAGAGGCGTGTCAAAGAAGAGGTAATATCCGTTACCGATTCTTTCAATTTTCTTTCTTCTTCAACTTCTTCTTCTTTAGTTGTTTTATTATGAAGTAATAACATCAGTATCACTCATATACTGATATGTTATTATAAGTATGACAGAACCATATTTCACCATCTATCCATCCTACGGAAAACAAAATCACCGCGCGTGCGTACGTACGGAATACCATCTCCACGACGCGATGAGATTCACTCTCCATGATAACCATTCTAGAGTGGTTATAAAGTATATATAATAATTAATCATGAAATATATGACATAATAATGCTACTGGATTTATGTATATATATATTTATGTCATCTACTTAATTCCATTCAATTCAATAAGGAAACGAAAACAGCGTTCATGCGTACGTACGACCTACCGTCTCCATGAACAGTGTATTTCTATCCATTTATCGATCTATTATATATATGTATATTATGAATATATATTATATATAAATCATTTGTTACATTATGGATGTAAGTAACCATGATCTAATTAATCATATGAATAATTACAAGTTAAAACACGAACGACAAATGAAACGATTTTACCCAAAATGCTACTTTAACATTAATTTACAAAAGAAAGGGTAATATAAAGTCATAAGTGAACCATATATGATATCATAACAATGAATATGATTCTGTAATAAGTCTATGACATTATTTAAATCATTATACAGGAGGTTCGGATCCATATGAAGCATATCAGACCTAAGGTAAGGGATAATTTTGCAAATCTCATTTTTATCCGAGATTGCTTATTCGTAAGTATTTACTAGGGTTATTGTTATCGTCCATGTCCATATTTTATAAAAGTGTTTTTATTTATTTTTAATTTCCTTTTTACCCATTTTGAATTTTACTAAATGGTATGTAAGGAATCTTTATTTTGTTTACGTACGAGGCACTTTTTTTTGACTTTTCCGACAAAAGTACGAGGAGAATGTTTTTTTAACTTATACGGCATGAAAGGATTTTTACGGTTTTATAAAGCCTTATTTTAATGAAGCTTCCTAAAAAATATTTCATGACTATTTTCAACAAAATCCTTTTCTTTTAAAATTTCATGATATTTTGTTAAAAGAAAATTATTTTGAAGAAAAAGGATATTTTTCTCAAGAATTCATTTCAAGTGTTTTATCAAAACAATTTTCATCTAAGATGACATTATTTAACATGTGTATGTTTCAAGTATCATGTCTCTATGATTTACATGTTTTCACTTTTCTTATTATTAAATGATATCTATTTCTTTTATATGAATTATGTGATGATATGATGATGTTTATGAAACCCATTTTATTCGTTGGGTTATTATGAATGATGTATGTTTATTTTTTGGCACAAGTAAGAATGATTTAATTATGAGATGGGTGGGACCTATATATCCCTCCAATGCATTGGGTAAAGATTTTATATCTCATGAGACAGACATGGCTGGAATGGTAAGTTAATCTGGTTCAGTGTTACAGGACTGAAACGAGGAGTGAACTCGATTTAGAATGGGACTTTGTCCACTAAGATGGTCTTGGAAGCAATGCCATGGCTACTATGGAAATCATTACATGTGCTTAATGGATTCCACAATTACATGTTTTATTCCCATGCTATTTTATCATGGTTTATGTTCCATTATGATCTATTCCTTATGTACTTCCATGTTTTATGTCGTTGCTCAGGATTTTGATGTTTAAACATTATGTTCATGTTTTTATGTTCACATGTATATGGTATGTTTTATTTTATCCATGCTTACCCTTACTGAGCATTTAAGCTCACCCTTTTGATGTTTTATTTTCCCCTAGGATCAAAAGAAAGTTTTTAAGTAAGGAAACAAAAAGTGGAAGATCTTTATGGGAGATGTTGAAGATCTTTCACCACGATTAGAAGATTATGTTCTATGTTTCCAAAGACACTAAACTATTACGATACTTGTGTGTCTGTTTTTGTTATGTATTAAGTATTCCACAAAAGTAATGTAATGTCCATGTACGTCAGGCTTCAGGTCTCTACATATACCTTGACCATGACACTTTCTTTTTCATTCTTTGAATATTATAAATAAAATTTCCATGTTTAGGATAATTTAATGAATTTGAAAATGGTTTGTGTAGGGTGTATGATTCTTTTCCATCGTTTTTTCCCTTTAGACATTGCTTCATTGTGCCGCTCACTAAAACCTTCTATGGAGATCCCTTATTATAGAATATTAAATAGTTGACCTGATCTATCATCTGCTAAGAGGGTGACGATCAGAATGTTGCCCAGCCTCCTCCCGCTCCCTTCTCTCCTAGATGGAAGATGCTGCCCCGCAGATGTCGCTGGATCTAGCCATCACGCCGCGGTCACACCGCGGTCATGCTGGGATTTGGCCCCGCTCCACGATGACACCCTGCGGTGGTTCGTAGTGATAGTATTCCAAGATTCTTGTGTGATCAGTGTTGATACTGACTAATCACAATTTCTGTCAGCGGGGTGATGACCGGAATATTTCCCCGCCTCCTCCTACTCCCTTCGCTCCTGGCCGAAAGATGTTGCCCTGCGGATGTCGTTGGATCGGAAGAACATGTCGTGATCAGGCCGAGGTAATGCTGTGATTTGGACCTACTCCAGGATGACACCCTGCATCGGTTCGCAGTGATAGTATTCTATGAGTCTTGTGATCAATGTGGAGACTGACTATTCACAATTTCTACTGGTGGCGCGATGCCGAGAATGTTGTCATGCCTCCTCCCGGTCCCTTCGCTCCTAGACAAAAGATGATTCCCTGCGGATGTCGTTGGACCGGGCCAACACGCCGCGGTCACCCCGAGGTCATGCCGTAGTCACGCCACGGTCACAACGCGGTGACACCACAGTCATGTTGTGGTCACGTCGTGATTTGGCCTTGTCCTAGGATGACACCCCTCAGTAGTTTGTAGTAATAGTATTCCATGAGTCTTGTGATCAATGTTTGAGACTGAATAATCAAAATTTCTGCTGATGGGGTAATGGCCATAATGTTTCCTCACATCCCCCCGCTCCCTTCGCTCCTAGCCAGAAGATGATGCCCTGTGGATGTCAGTGGACCAGGCCAACACGTCGTGGTCATGACGCGGTCACGCCATGGTAATTTCGTGATTTGGCCCTACTCCAGGACAACACCCTATGGCGGTTCACAGTGATAATATTCCCATGAGTCTTGCGATCAATGTTGAGACTAACTAATCACAATTTATGCCAGTGGGGCGATAGCCGGAATGTTTCCCCACCTCCCCCCGCTCACACGCTTTTGGCCGGAAGAAGTTGCCCCATGGATGTCATTAGACCAGGCTAACATGCCACGATCACGCAGCGATCACGACGCGGTCACGCCGTAGTCACACTATGATCACACCACAGTCACATGCCCAACAGCCCCATACACCTGCAATTCATCCCACACCATCCCTGCCACATGCATAACAGCCCCTAGCCACCTGCAATCCAGCCCACACCAGCCCCCTGCTGCTTATTCCAGCCCACACCAGCCTCCTACCATCCCCCTACCGCCTGCCTTCCCGCCTGCACTAGCCACTCCAGCCCGCACCATCCACTACACCAGCCCCAAGCCTCTTGTATTCTCGAATGCATGATAAATACTCCATGAAAATCACAAAAAGGAAAGGTGAAAGCAGATCCCCTTTCCTAAGCTCTCTTTTCCCCAAAAAGTAGCCAGGTAAACTGCCATTAATGTTCATCGAGAACATTGGGTAGAGATGCATCTTTTAACCCAAGACGAGAACCTAGTCGGACATTATAAGATTTCAATTAAATTTTGAATGCATACAAGTGCCATGGGGGTGACTATTTATAGCCAAGGGGGTGGTACAATAGTAAAGGGTCTAATACCCTAAAGTGATAAATTTTAAATTACTTTGTTTCATTAAATTAAAAAATATAATGTCTACCAAAGAATTTTTTGAAAGTGGAATATAAATTTTCAACTATATCCCACCAGATTTTACTTTGAGTGCATAGCCCACCGGATTTGACTTTGAGTTTATAGCCCATTGGATTTGACATTGGTGTCCTAAGATGTCATTTTTTAAAATTCTCCATGTGGGAAAGGCTTCCAAATTCGTGCAACAATGTGGGTCAACATTTAAACATCATGTTTGGGATTGAATAAGTGAGATAATAGGCCCATTTTCTCTATTCATGTATGGAAAGATCCATTGGGCCTTTAATGAAGAGAGATGAGATCCCATTATTGCATTCAACCTGTTTAATCTCTCGCGTGTCATCGGGCCTTGCAAATCCAACTCCTCCACTCGGGTAATGGACTTGGTGCCTTCCAAATCAGGTAGACAACTAGAATACATCTTGTTTATATTAGAATAATGTGATGTAATTACAATGGAGTATAAGAATGGAAGTTGAGGATAGACACTACGAGAGCACTGCTGCTCCCCACCCATGCTGAAGCGAAATCCAAGCTAGAGGCTATGTTCCTAAATATTCCTCCTCCCTTTTCCTCGCACCACCCATCCCCTTGTAACAGTCAATGCATGGGCCCATATCCCCCCCCCCCAACACAAAAAGAATTGGTTATTTCCTAGATTCTTCCCCTAACAATCTCAGAAAGACAATATCACCCTTAATACCCTTTCCTGGTCTCAATCACGTCACCGCCCATTAAAAACAATCATGTCCTCAAGACTGAAGAATAGTGGCCATGCTATGCAGGCGAGCCAAGAAATCTTCTAGATATGCCTCCCTGTGTTTTGGGAAGAATCAAGCATCACCACTGACATAGGATAGAGTAGCTGTGGTTCGCCAGCATGTCCCTTTTTTTCCCAGGCATGCTGAAATATCTCTCAAACTTCTGCATGGGTCGACTTCTGTCCATCCAACTTTCAGAAATAAAATGTAGCATACCGGATCGAGTCCCTACTTGAAGGATAAACTTCATGCACCAATTCCATTAACTCCTCTTCCTAAACGGACTTATCCAATATGAACTTGGATAGATCTTTGCTGAAGAAAGCCAATGGCCACCCTTCCTGCATAAGAATTGGTAATGCCAAAAAGGGTGATGTAACCATACATCGCTTGAGCAGTTCGAAAGCTGTCAGTGGATGGCTACCCAATTGAAAATTATTCTTTTGGGTAAGGTCCGTAAGAGTTTTGGCCAACTTCCCATAGTCCTTGTTAAACCTCTTGTAGTATCAGGTGATACCCAAAAACACCACACCTCTTGAACAGTCTTAGGAACTGTCCAGCAGAGAACATAAGAGATTTTAATTGGGTCCTTGGAGACCCTATCCTGGGATATTTGGCCCAAGTAATCAACAAAAGTTTGTCCAAAAGATTATTTATTCCCATTAATATGCAAGCAGTTGTTGTGAAAGAGCACAAATTCCTAGGTTAAATTCTGCAGATGTTCAAACCAATAACTTCTATACACCAAGATGTAATCAAAAAAATCTAACACACTCTTTCCAATAAGAGACTTGATAATGGTGTTCATAGTATCATGAAAAGAAATGAGTGAATTAATGAAGAAAAAGGTAATAACCAAATATTCATAATGCCCCTCATGTGTCCAGAAGGCTGTCTTCTCAACATCCTCATCATGAACCCGGACCTCACGAAACCCAAACTTTAGATCAAGCTTAGTAAAAATGCTGGCCCCAAACAACTGATCCAACAACTCCTCAATTAAAGATATCAAAACTGATATGGAATAGTAAATTTATTCAATGCCTAAAAATCAAAATAGATCCCTTAATCCCCTTATTTTTTCTTGACCAGGTTTATAGGACTAGATTTATAGTTGGTGCTAGGCCTGGTTACTCCTTACTTCAACAAATCTGATATCTTCTTATCAACTTCATGTTTCAACTAGTGTGCAATGCAATAAGGCCTCACATTAATGGGACTGACATCCTCCTTTAATTGAATAACATGATCAGTAGGCTGCTGTAGAGGTAGCCCGGGTGGTGTGAAGCACTGCTAGATGATAACATGAGGTGGCTCTCCAGGACAGAAGCTGATATAGGAAGACCATCAATGGAGTGTCTTCTTTGAACATCGAGTCGGTCATGCACGTCTGCATTGATCAAAATTATCTGACAGTGGTTTTGATCGATGCAGACTAATGGAAGCACTTAGCTTAGTCATGCGTGTCACCTTCGAATGAAGCAGGTGGAGCATGACAATGGCTTGTTAGACCAATTTGATAGGAAACCAAGAGTCTACTACTTATGTTTTAAGAAAATAGGAACTGAAATACAATGAAAACAGATTATAGTATTATCCATGTGGGCCCAATTCCCCACTCCCCTAACATAATAACATTTCTAACAACCATGACCCTTTACCCTTACTGTCTTGGACCCTATCAAAATTCAAATATTTATTCTTCTTACAGTCTTCATGTTAGAATCTTCAGTATTTTAATTCATCCTTGCAGAATGAAATTCTCCCTCGGGTTTCTTAATACTATAATACTTATTCAATTGAGCATCCATATTCTTTAACTCTGAGTTTCCTTCCCACCTTCTTTCTTCTAATTGAGTCTTGAGAGAGAGAGTTCTTTCCTTTAATTCATTATTGGAGACCATTTTATTTTCAATTTCATGAGAATGTTCTTCAACGAGGTCACTCTGATCTTTTATCTTGTTCATACTTGTGATGGTCTTCTTTGAAGACATCTCTTCCTCTATCAATTTTTTGTTGTATTTCCTCAAATTTTCTATATAATCTAAATTCTTTTCATCTTCAGTCTTCAAGAATTGAGCTTCATTATTTAACTTGAAACTCCACTTGTCTTCTATATATAAAGTTGCCAGATTTACCACATGATGTGGTTGTCTTCAGAAAAATTGATTTCCAGACTTAAACTTCTTCACATTCTTCATTTGAAGAAACAATCTGATTCTCTTCCCTCAATAGAGAATCTTCACCATATAATTATTCCAAATTCATCCACATATCATTTGAAAACTTGCAGTGAGATATCATCTTGAATATATCACATCATTAATTGCATCATTTAAGACTTTTTATCTTAATCATCTATTTACAACTTATTTTGACCTGTCTCATATATAATTCCATGCGACTTTTTAATAATATAACATCACTCAAAACATAACAAGGGATTTGTGGGGGGTGGGTTGTCCAGGGGGTCCAATAGGGGGGGCTTCTATCCTGGGGTGTCTAGTAGGGGGATACTGTCCACGGGGCTCCCAGTTAGGGGTGGGGGTGGGGAGGGGGTTGCTGTCTAAGGGGGTCCAGCAGGGGGTGGGGGGCTGCTGTCTAGGGGGGTCCAATAGGGGGGCTAATGTTCAGGGGGGGTCCAGTAGGGGGGATGCTGTCTAGGGGGATGGGGCTACTGTGGGGGGGGGGGGGGGTCCAGTAGGGGTCATGGAGGGGGGATAATTTTGGGAACATGGGATGAGCACTACAATGTTTTACCTTGTGTTGTAGGAACTTTTGAGCTGGTTCCAGAATTATTTGATAGTTTGTCTTATAGGGAGACTCATGTAAATGCAGTTATGAGTTTTTTTATATTTGGATTTGTTTAATTCTTATTATGTAAGTAGATTTCGTGTATAATTTAATTTGGAGGGGACTGGAAGGGGAAGGGGGGAAACTGGCAGAGGGTGCAAGTGGGGTCTGGCAGGGGCACGGGGGAGGGCAAACAGGCGGGGGGGGGGGGGGGGGGTGCAGGACTGGCAGGGGGAGTTGAAATGGGCAGGGTGGGGGGGGGGGGGGGACTGGCAGGGGGTGGGGGAACTGGAAGGGGGAGGGGGGAACTTACAGGGGGACTATCAGGGGGCAGGGGACTGGCAGTGAGGGGAATGGTAGGGGTACTAGAAAGGGGGAGGGGGTAACTGGTAGGGGTACAAGGGGTGGGGTGTCTAGGTTCTGGGGGTGGGGGGTGTACAGGGTCTATCCAAGGGGTGTCTAGGGTCTGGGGGGGTTCTGTCTTGGGTGGTTTGCACATGGGGTTTGGGGGGTGTCCAGGTTTGAGAGAGAAAGACTGGCAGGGGGGAGGGGGAACTGGTAGGGGATGGGGGGAAACTCGTAGGGGGGAGGGGACTGGTAGGTGACTGGTAGGGGGGAGGGGGTAACTCACAGGGGGTGCAAGGTGTGGGTTGTCTAGGTTCTGGGGAGGTTTCCAGGGGGGTTTGTCTATGGTCTGTCCATGAGGGTGGGAGGGGGACTGTCTGAGGGAGTGAGGGGGTCTAAGGTTGTCCAGGTTCTGGGGGGGGTGGCTGTCCCAGGGAGTGGAGGACTGGGCTGTCTAGTGGGATCTATTCAGGGTCTGAGGGTGTCCAGGGTCTGGGGGGGTTTCCACGGTCTGTCCAAGGGGAGGGGGGGTTCCAGGGTCCGGGGGGGGGGGGTCTGTCTGGGTTCGATGTGGGGGGGGTGTCCAGGGTCTGTCCAGGGGGGTGTTCTTGGGTTGTCCAGGGGGTGTCGAGGGTCAGGGGGAGGTGTCGAGGGTCTATCTAGGGAGGAGGCGTGTCCAGGGTGTGTCTGGGAGGGGGGTGTCCATGGTCTGTCCAAGAGGGTGGCTTTGCAGGGGGGGCTGTCCAGTGGGGCTTTGCAGGGAGAGGGCTCTGTCCAGGGGAGGGGGTTTATGTAGGGTGGGGGTGTCTAGTGTCGAGGAGGGAGGTGGTTGTAGGGGTTGGGCTATTACAGGGGGGGTTGTGCAGGGGAGTTATTTTTTATGGTTTTTCAGACCATATAGCCACAGTTTGTAACCATTGATATAAGTCTATTTTCGTGGTTTTTTACCATGGATATAGGTCTAATGCAAAGGTTTCTAACCGTGGAAATAAATTGTGTCCCTCCTCTAGTATAGCCACAGCTCTAAACCATGGCTATAGTGATATTACCACGGTTTGAACCGTGGCTGTATAACTATAGCCATGGTTTCAACTGTGGCTCTAGACCTATAGCCATAGTTCCAAATTGTGGCTATATGTCTAGGCCTATAGCCATGCCAAACATAGACATGGTTTCTCAAACCATGGATATTTCCTATATCCATGGTTTTAGGACCTATATCCTTGGTTTTAAACCATGGCTATAGACTGAATTTCCAGTAGTTCCATAAGCAGAGGGAATCTAAATGTGTGTTCATTATCAAATGAAATCTTTAAATATCTACACAACGGGTATTACATACAACTTTTGGTGCTCACATATGTATCCAAATATAAGAACCAAGTAGATTCCAAAATATTTCTATAGAAGAGGTGGATTTGAGAGATACTAATGGCGCATGTCTAGATTATCTAGCCATTATAGACTACCACCTTTCCATTCCAATAGGAATGATATTTGTTGTTATTATGCACAAATAGATACCAATAACATAATTTCTATATCATGCCTATATATTGATGGTTTTATTTTCAAGTTTGGAAATAGATTTTTTTATTTTATAAAGACTACATATGTTATGATATGGTAAATTTAAATAATGGTCGTTATGTATTAAATTATGAAAAACAATTTTTTTAAATAGATAATTAATCTGTTCACATGACTCATATAACACTCAGATATGGAATCATCATCTTGGTCATGTAAACAAGAAGTATTTGATAAAGATCTGTCAAAATGACTATTTTGAATCATTTTAGATAAAACCACTTGAATGTTTTAAGTATTGTTTATAAGAAAAAATATCCAAACAACAATTTAGTGGACATGGTAAAATAGCCGCATTGCTTCTAGGAGTGGTATATACTGATGTGTGTGGACCATTTATAGTAGAATCTAGAGGTGGATGTTATTACTTATTATCTTTTACTGATTACTTGAGTAGATATGGATTTTTCTACTTGATATGGTATAAGTATGAGGCCTTTGAGATATTCAATGAATTAGAGATTAAGCTATATAATCAACATGGAAAGAATATAAAGAATCTTTGATTAAATCAAGGTGGTGAATATCATAATGAATAGTTTATCAAATTTCTATGATAGTTTGTAATTTTATATCATATAACTCCACCTTACACACTAATTGGCATGGTGTTAGTGAATGGACGAATTGTACCTTGTTAGACATGGTAAGGTTGATGATGAGTTATATAGATATTCCACTATCCTTTTAGGGATATGCATTACAATCTACAACATATATATTTAACTAAGTACCAACAAAAATAGAAAACATAATTCCCATTTAGTTATGGACAGAAAAAAAACCTGTTTTGTTTCATACATATGTATGGAGTTGCGATTAATTTTTTAATTCATTACCATGAAAAAAAACTAGCACCATGGGGATTAAAGAGATCATTATATGGTATCATAAAGAAAAAAGGGACACTACCTATACAACCCCTTATATAAGAATGTAACTGTTACTATACAAGACATATTTATTGAGATGGATCATATGATCAAAAAGGATAGTGAGTGTAATATTGATATTAATGAAGTTGATGATCAAGATACATAAGATTTGGTATAGGATTAGAATCTATATTTATCGAGGGAAGAAGTAGTTCCTAAAACACTAGTGATGTTTAGGAGTACATGTAACACCCCGAGCTTCCACGATACGCTTCTCATTCAGTAATACAATAGCTTGCATTGTACGCAACTTCGAGTTCTAAAACACCGCGACTAATCAAAGTAGCCGTTATGAATAGTAATACCTTCTTTTTGAAATATTATAAATTTTATATGTCAAAATGGACTTCATTTTTGTATTCGTAATATCGAAATTAGCCTATGTTGAATTTTTGGTATTTTTCTGAGAACTTCTAAAATTTTATAAATAGTGAAAAATACTTAAAACAACTTTTTTAATCAAAATAATTTATAGTGATAAATTATAATATTTGATGGTTTTAAAGTATAATTAGAATATATTTTTACCATTTTATCCAATGGTGGTCATTAGAATTAATTTAACATTGAAATTGGACATAAACAATTGCCAATCTTTTGATATAAATTGTTTCTTAAAAACACGCTATTTGTTGTGACAGCGGGAATTAATTATAAAATTAATTAATGCAACTAATATGTTTGGAATTTTGTAAAATAGACATCATTTTTCAATTCGGAATATCAATTATAGCTTAGGGTGAAATTTTGGCCTTATTCTGAAAAACTTCAATTTTTGATGAATAGTGAAACCACTAAGTGGTTGTTAAATAACTGATTTTTCGTTTAAATGAAATATTACCACTTCTGTGATTTGATTTTCAAAAATCCGACATACATGGTTGTCATAAAGAAGTAAAATGTGGTTCAATGGGATAAAAATAATTTTTTGGTGAATAGTAACTTATTAAGTTCTTAATCGCGATTAGTGGTAATTAGGGTAGTTTAAGGTATAAATAATACTTTAATAATATTAAATGACCTAGACACATGTCCCAACCTCATTGGTTGTGTCATGGCCGACCAAGACAAGCCATGGCCTAACTTGGGGACCCCATGGATCCACTTTTGTTGGGAAATAACATAAATTACTTTTTATTTAATGTTAAAGTGAAAATGACACTAACATAAAGTGTTTTACTAAAACAATTTTTAAGTAGGGTTACACAAGTCCAAATTTTGATTATAAATAGTAATTGGAAAGATAAAAAGATTTCCTATATCATAGTATTTTTTTTATAATTTTTAGACATTAAATAAATTTAATTATTTATGACATAATAATGATGCAGCGATGACATCATTATTTGACGATTTAAATAAAATGGAAAGATAATATAAAATCTATGAACTACACATGGCCAAAACCAATTGGATGAGTGGATTTCGATGCCTTGTCACCTTATCCACGAATTCTATCAATGTGGGACCTTTTAAAACCGAAACACATTTTCAAATAATGTAATGTTCCTTTACTTTCCAAAAGTGCCCCTCCTCTCCTCTTATAAAAGGCCCCCACCTCTACCTCATTTCACACACTCTTCAAGCCATTGGCTCGGCCAACCCCTGCCCATTTGCTCTCTCCACATCCCTCTCCTCATCCTAGAGGATTCCCTTTGGGCAGAATCCTTTCAAAGGAAGCCTTTAGGCTCAACTCAAAAGGAGTTACACTTTTTAAGGTAATTCATTCTCTCATGTTCTTTTGTTTTATTTTGCTTCTCCAACCCCCTAAACTCTTTTTATTTACTTCTGTTGTAACAACACCAGTATCTTAAATATACTAGGATGTTGTTATAAGATTTATTTGAGCTACACTTCCACACAACTACATCAAATGGTTAAAGAACATAAGGTTTCCGTGGATGGCGAAATTCTGCCTCCCGAAACGATGATTGTTCAACACTCATTTAACACCTTCAAAGGTGGCCATTATGATGTCACTATTTTTATATATGATATATAATATGTTTATGTTTTCCTTAAGCTTCTGTTTTTTTCATTTTGGGCATACCTTTATGGTTTCCATTATGGGTAAAACACGATATCTTCATTTTAGGAAGCGCGGACTACCGCCCCCTGAAAGTGATTTGATTCGTTAATACCATATGTGGGATGTGTGAAGAATAAAGTTAATGATATTATATATGTTATTATACTGGAATTATAATATACTCTCATATCATTATGATTCCATTCCAGAAAATATGAAATAGAAATGGAAGTAGCGTTCATGCGTACGTACGGCTTACCGTCTCCATGAACGGTGCATTTCATTTCTTACCTCTAAATGTGATGTAATATTATAAATGAATGTATGTACTGGATATATATGACATATATGATATCTACATCATGAATACCATTCTGGATATAATGAACCTTTGACCAAATTAACAACATGTAAGTGTAAGAAGCCTATTTTTGACTTAAGAACCAAATACCGACAAAACGACCGTTATTAACTTAAATAATTACATAATGTTCATAACATTGTAATAAGTGATATAAAAAGGATAATGAAATTTAAGATGGTTCTTAATAAGGTAGATATTAACTCTAGTTTATTATTCAGGAGGTTAAAGAACGGTTGAGTCAAGTCGGACACAAGGTAAGGGATCTTCTTAACCCAACTTCCATTCTTTGGGTTAATCTCCTACTTTCAAATTATGTCATGATGTTATTATGTCCTATTTTGTATTTTTACTTTCTTTATGTGTACCTATAGTGAATACACAAAATATATCTACTCTAGTTTAAAAATGATCTTTTTAAGGACTTCGTCTCAATCCCCTTTCATCGAGGCATATTTGGTTTTATACACAGCTTTCTTTTATACAGTGTATAAACCACTTTGACTTTTACGTTTATTCAAAAGGAATCTTTTTTATACGAAGCGTTTTGCTAAACGACAAAAAGGGAATGTTTTTCTTTCCGTACATATGCGGCGACAACGACTTCTCCGCCGCCGTGACCATTATTTTAGTTTCGGCTTCCTCTACAAGCCATCATTTTTTTTGATGAAAAATAAATACAAAGTTTTAACTTTCTTTTATTTTGGTATTGAAAATGGTTTTGAAATCGTTTTTATTATATCAATGTGTTGTATTGATATCTTGTGATTGAAATGTGGAAATGTTATGTTTCCTTTATGCATGTTTTATGTGATACGATTATGTTATGGTTTATGATATGTTTAAACCTATTCATATGAGGAATGTATTGGACTTAATAAGTGACGGGTGGAGCCCGCTATAGCTCCTCGATGCATCGGTAGGTCTCATGAGACAACTAGACGTGGAATTGGCCGAGGCCCTTTCCCAATTTGACTTATGGTTTTGGCCGAGGCCTTAATCATTTTAGATGTCTTGGCTGAGGCCTTGACAAAATGTTTCAGAATGTCCGGCATTATACATTCCCTCATTATGAAAGTGGTTATTGATATTGCATGTGATTATTCGACCAGTAGAATATCCATGTGATGAAGTAAATGGCATTATCTCATTTTACTTTTGCCATATTATGTTGAAGTTCATGTTTAAAAGGCTTTTGTTTTAGTTATACATTGCCTTAAATGTTAATGTTTATTTATGAAAGCTTCCGCAATATTGTTATCCTTACTGAGCATCTGAGCTCACCCCTTTCAATGTTTTAATATTTTCCAGGATGTGAAGAAGTATTTTATGAATGACCTGCAGGGATAGTCAGAAGAGGATATGAGTGTGGACTATGGAGACTTTGTTATTGTAGTTTTTCACTTTATGATGTAATGTAACGTTTACGAATGTATCTAGTGTTTCCAAGGCTACTAAACTAATCGGTCTTTCGAGACTTGATCTTTTGTGATCATGCCAATGTTACGAAGTAATGCACCGACTCTGGGTAGCTGGGGTCGGGGCGTTACAGTTGGTATCAGAGGCAGTTTAGTACTAACCTTGGAAGCTAGATGTAGATAAACTCTGATTAGAACGCATAGCCCAAAGATAGGCTTCGAGGATTAGTATAGAAGAACTTCCTAGAATTTTGGTATTATAGAGATGATATGAGTTTTCCGAGCAATACATCCCTGTCTGGATACGAGCAGGTAGAGGCGGCTCTGGCACAGATGTACCTAGGGGTAAAACCCGAAAACACCGCTTTGAGCTAGACTCGAACGGGAACTGGTGCACGACAACGGGCCTTGCTGCACTCTTGGTTACGACACTCCCGGGGGATATGCTTAGGATAATTCTCATTTTATTTACAAACCACTATGAAGGGTTATGAGTATATACTTCCTCAAATAAAACATTTCTTTTTATGATTATGGATTATATCCATAAATAGTTCAATTTATGTAAAGTGTTTTACAAGTATGGAATTATGTATTTTGATTCATAAACTAATCTGGTATATGCCATTGTTTAGAAATGGCGCCTAGTAGAAGGAATGGAAACTGTATCAATGCACGAACTCCGTGTAGGGATTGCCCTCCTGCTCAAGATAATTATTGTGGACCTGAAGATACAACTGGTGCTGATCAACTTATTACCATACTGGGACAACTCACGCAGGTTATGAATAACAACCTTACTCGTATGGAGCACCCTGATCCGCAACGTGGAGGATCAATGCTAGACCGTTTCATGAGGCAACAACCGCCAACCTTCAATGGGAGTACAAATCCTACAGTAGCTGAGCAATGGATAAATTCCTTAGAGAAAATATTCCATGCCTTGGGGAGTAGTGAAAGGGAGAAGGTTGTCATGGCAGTTTACCGCCTCACTGGAGATGGCGATCAATGGTGGTCACTAATTCAAAACACAAAGGAAGATGATGAATTAACAAACATGGAATGGCAGGAGTTCAAAGAACTGTTCTTAGAAAAATACTTACCTCGAGACCATCGAGCGGATATGGAAAGGCAATTTTTGAGTCTGAGACAAAAGGAGGATGAGAATGTCGCAAAGTATGAGGCTAACTTTACAAGGTTAGCGAGGCATGCTGCAGATTATATACGTAACCCAAGAAGTAAGATTGATCGTTTCTTTGATGGGTTAAAACCATTTCTCCGTCGAGCTCTAGTGTCACAATCTTTCTCAACATACGAAGATATAGTCTCATGTGCTATCAAGACAGAAAAGGAATTCTCTAAGTCTTATGACAACAAAGTAAAGCAAGAGAAGAAGAGAACGGTGGAACAAGAGACAGATAAAGGGAAAAAGGGAAAGAAGGATTTTCCATTATGTGATAATTGTGGGAAGAATCACCCTGGTACTTGCCTAAAAGGAATGGGAGTCTGTTATAAATGTGGAGAAAAAGGTCACCAGGCACGTGATTGCAAGGGAAAGAAAGAGGCTGTCAAAGTTGAATGCTACAATTGTAGAGAAATGGGTCATTATGCAAATGAATGTCCTAAGCGTCAAGGAAACTTACCTCAGAAAAGGACAAGGGATCAAGGACAATCTTATGCTATTACTACAGTTGAAGCAGAATAACTAATGTATTGGTGCTTTTGGACTCAAGGATTATATTCTGGTTATAAGAATAATGTAATATATATATATGGATTGTACTGCATTACTTTTTGATTTCAGTAAGGTTTTAATATGATTAAGGTAATCATATTTTTGGTATGTGACAATAAGAGAAACATTTCTTTGTTTGGGGAATCTGATAAATTGATTTTGGAATTAAGAGACCTTTTAGAGAACGTCTGGACAGAGGTATTTTGGATAACTATAAAGGTTGGAGTGGATTAAGTTGATCTTTGGATAGTATGGTTTAAGGTTAAAAAATTTATGAAGATTATTTTTGGAATATTATAATACTATAGTTTTAGGAAAAGGACAACCTGCAGGGTGGGGCATAAACCGTCGCGTCGGACAAAGCTGTAGGAATCAAACCCACAATCAAAGTGCGACAGGCCTTTATTTCCTACCACTAGCCTACAGGAAGTCCCTGGTTATTAAAAAATAATTTTACTAATCTAAATGGTATGTGTTAACCTTTGGTACCTTATACAATTAGGATAAATAGAATATTTTTGAGTTCTGTTACCATTTGGAGTAAAAGATGGGTTTGTGGTAAAAATTCATTAATGAATGAAAGTATACATAACAAGTATGTATATTCCCTTACGTTCTTAGTAAATCTCCTAAATAAAATCCTCAACATTATAAAAGGTAACTTAAAACAAAAATGTTGTCGGTTAACTTTTCCAACTAGGGATTCAATGACCGTTTAACCAATCACAAGTTTGTGATTTTCTTGTGGTTAAACTTTCTCCTAATCCTGTTTTCTATAACTCCCCATCAGACCTTGATGGTTTGTTTCTCCTCCATATCCATATTTTCATAGAATCCTATAATGGGCTATATCGGGTGACCTTTGTACTTATCCTGCTTTCTTTTAATGTTATATATTTATTAACCTTATTTTCGATGTGGGTTTTCCTCAAAGGTATTTTCTCTTTTCAACCTTGTATTTTCCAAGAAAAATTTCAAATTGCGAGGACGCAATTTATTGAAGGAGGGGAGAATGTAACACCCCGAGCTTCCACGATACGCTTCTCATTCAGTAATACAATAGCTTGCATTGTACGCAACTTCGAGTTCTAAAACACCGCGACTAATCAAAGTAGCCGTTATGAATAGTAATACCTTCTTTTTGAAATATTATAAATTTTATATGTCAAAATGGACTTCATTTTTGTATTCGTAATATCGAAATTAGCCTATGTTGAATTTTTGGTATTTTTCTGAGAACTTCTAAAATTTTATAAATAGTGAAAAATACTTAAAACAACTTTTTTAATCAAAATAATTTATAGTGATAAATTATAATATTTGATGGTTTTAAAGTATAATTAGAATATATTTTTACCATTTTATCCAATGGTGGTCATTAGAATTAATTTAACATTGAAATTGGACATAAACAATTGCCAATCTTTTGATATAAATTGTTTCTTAAAAACACACTATTTGTTGTGACAGCGGGAATTAATTATAAAATTAATTAATGCAACTAATATGTTTGGAATTTTGTAAAATAGACATCATTTTTCAATTCGGAATATCAATTATAGCTTAGGGTGAAATTTTGGCCTTATTCTGAAAAACTTCAATTTTTGATGAATAGTGAAACCACTAAGTGGTTGTTAAATAACTGATTTTTCGTTTAAATGAAATATTACCACTTCTGTGATTTGATTTTCAAAAATCCGACATACATGGTTGTCATAAAGAAGTAAAATGTGGTTCAATGGGATAAAAATAATTTTTTGGTGAATAGTAACTTATTAAGTTCTTAATCGCGATTAGTGGTAATTAGGGTAGTTTAAGGTATAAATAATACTTTAATAATATTAAATGACCTAGACACATGTCCCAACCTCATTGGTTGTGTCATGGCCGACCAAGACAAGCCATGGCCTAACTTGGGGACCCCATGGATCCACTTTTGTTGGGAAATAACATAAATTACTTTTTATTTAATGTTAAAGTGAAAATGACACTAACATAAAGTGTTTTACTAAAACAATTTTTAAGTAGGGTTACACAAGTCCAAATTTTTATTATAAATAGTCACTGGAAAGATAAAAAGATTTCCTATATCCTAGTATTTTTTTTATAATTTTTAGACATTAAATAAATTTAATTATTTATGACATAATAATGATGCAGCGATGACATCATTATTTGACGATTTAAATAAAATGGAAAGATAATATAAAATCTATGAACTACACATGGCCAAAACCAATTGGATGAGTGGATTTCGATGCCTTATCACCTTATCCACGAATTCTATCAATGTGGGACCTTTTAAAACCGAAACACATTTTCAAATAATGTAATGTTCCTTTACTTTCCAAAAGTGCCCCTCCTCTCCTCTTATAAAAGGCCCCCACCTCTACCTCATTTCACACACTCTTCAAGCCATTGGCTCGGCCAACCCCTGCCCATTTGCTCTCTCCACATCCCTCTCCTCATCCTAGAGGATTCCCTTTGGGCAGAATCCTTTCAAAGGAAGCCTTTAGGCTCAACTCAAAAGGAGTTACACTTTTTAAGGTAATTCATTCTCTCATGTTCTTTTGTTTTATTTTGCTTCTCCAACCCCCTAAACTCTTTTTATTTACTTCTGTTGTAACAACACCAGTATCTTAAATATACTAGGATGTTGTTATAAGATTTATTTGAGCTACACTTCCACACAACTACATCAAATGGTTAAAGAACATAAGGTTTTCGTGGATGGCGAAATTCTGCCTCCCGAAACGATGATTGTTCAACACTCATTTAACACCTTCAAAGGTGGCCATTATGATGTCACTATTTTTATATATGATATATAATATGTTTATGTTTTCCTTAAGCTTCTGTTTTTTTCATTTTGGGCATACCTTTATGGTTTCCATTATGGGTAAAACACGATATCTTCATTTTAGGAAGCGCGGACTACCGCCCCCTGAAAGTGATTTGATTCGTTAATACCATATGTGGGATGTGTGAAGGATAAAGTTAATGATATTATATATGTTATTATACTGGAATTATAATATACTCTCATATCATTATGATTCCATTCCAGAAAATATGAAATAGAAATGGAAGTAGCGTTCATGCGTACGTACGGCTTACCGTCTCCATGAACGGTGCATTTCATTTCTTACCTCTAAATGTGATGTAATATTATAAATGAATGTATGTACTGGATATATATGACATATATGATATCTACATCATGAATACCATTCTGGATATAATGAACCTTTGACCAAATTAACAACATGTAAGTGTAAGAAGCCTATTTTTGACTTAAGAACCAAATACCGACAAAACGACCGTTATTAACTTAAATAATTACATAATGTTCATAACATTGTAATAAGTGATATAAAAAGGATAATGAAATTTAAGATGGTTCTTAATAAGGTAGATATTAACTCTAGTTTATTATTCAGGAGGTTAAAGAACGGTTGAGTCAAGTCGGACACAAGGTAAGGGATCTTCTTAACCCAACTTCCATTCTTTGGGTTAATCTCCTACTTTCAAATTATGTCATGATGTTATTATGTCCTATTTTGTATTTTTACTTTCTTTATGTGTACCTATAGTGAATACACATAATATATCTACTCTAGTTTAAAAATGATCTTTTTAAGGACTTCGTCTCAATCCCCTTTCATCGAGGCATATTTGGTTTTATACACAGCTTTCTTTTATACAGTGTATAAACCACTTTGACTTTTACGTTTATTCAAAAGGAATCTTTTTTATACGAAGCGTTTTGCTAAACGACAAAAAGGGAATGTTTTTCTTTCCGTACATATGCGGCGACAACGACTTCTCCGCCGCCGTGACCATTATTTTAGTTTCGGCTTCCTCTACAAGCCATCATTTTTTTGATGAAAAATAAATACAAAGTTTTAACTTTCTTTTATTTTGGTATTGAAAATGGTTTTGAAATCGTTTTTATTATATCAATGTGTTGTATTGATATCTTGTGATTGAAATGTGGAAATGTTATGTTTCCTTTATGCATGTTTTATGTGATACGATTATGTTATGGTTTATGATATGTTTAAACCTATTCATATGAGGAATGTATTGGACTTAATAAGTGACGGGTGGAGCCCGCTATAGCTCCTCGATGCATCGGTAGGTCTCATGAGACAACTAGACGTGGAATTGGCCGAGGCCCTTTCCTAATTTGACTTATGGTTTTGGCCGAGGCCTTAATCATTTTAGATGTCTTGGCCGAGGCCTTGACAAAATGTTTCAGAATGTCCGGCATTATACATTCCCTCATTATGAAAGTGGTTATTGATATTGCATGTGATTATTCGACCAGTAGAATATCCATGTGATGAAGTAAATGGCATTATCTCATTTTACTTTTGCCATATTATGTTGAATTTCATGTTTAAAAGGCTTTTGTTTTAGTTATACAATGCCTTAAATGTTAATGTTTATTTATGAAAGCTTCCGCAATATTGTTATCCTTACTGAGCATCTGAGCTCACCCCTTTCAATGTTTTAATATTTTCCAGGATGTGAAGAAGTATTTTATGAATGACCTGCAGGGATAGTCAGAAGAGGATATGAGTGTGGACTATGGAGACTTTGTTATTGTAGTTTTTCACTTTATGATGTAATGTAACGTTTACGAATGTATCTAGTGTTTCCAAGGCTACTAAACTAATCGGTCTTTCGAGACTTGATCTTTTGTGATCATGCCAATGTTACGAAGTAATGCACCGACTCTGGGTAGCTGGGGTCGGGGCGTTACAGTACAAGAGAGGTAAGATAAGTGGAGAAACATGGTTTTCCAATCACCAAATATGGTGACTCATTATTGGGTGACAATGATGAAACTATCTCCTAAAAAGAGGTAATAGAGAGCTCAAAACCTTTAAGATTGAAAAATCCATGAATTATTAAAAAGATTCCATGTATGTGAACTATGTTTAGATTCTGGTTGATGCACCAGTTTATGTAAAGCTCATAGGGTTGAAATGGGTATTCAAGAGAAAACTGGACATGGAAGGTAACCTAAGTACCTATGAAGCAAGGACATTGGATAAAGGGTATAAAGTGCATCAAGGAATTGAAAATGATGAAAAAATTTCACCAATTTACATTTTAAATCCCCCAGAATTCTACTTTCAATATCATACTATCATGACTATGAAATTTGGCAAATGGATGTCAAAACATCTTTCCATAATGGGAACATTGAGGAAGATGTATACATGACAAAACTAGAATTTTTGTGACTCCAGGTGAATCCAAAAGGATATGTCAGTTTTAGAGACCCCTTTATGTATTGATGAAATCTTATAGGTCATTAATTATTTGATTCGATGAAGCTATAGAAGAATTTTTATTTCATTAAGAATGAATGTGATCCATATGATTACAAGTGGTTTAGTGGGAATGTGTTCATTATATTAGTAGTATATATTGATGACATATTACTTATTGGAAAGTAAATACTAGTATTATAGTCTATTAATGAATTGTTGAACAAGTGTTTATCCATGAATGACATAGGTGAAGCAGCCTATATTAGGGGATTAAGATCATTCATGACAGATCCAATAGGCTACCTAGACTAAGTCAAAGTATATACATTGACTAGATACTAAAGATATTTAGTACAAAATAGTCAAAGAGGGGATTGATTCTAGGGTCACATGATATAAATATTTCTAAGAAAATGTGTTCTCAGACACAAAAGGACAAATAGAAAATGATTAATACCCATTACACATCAACGATATGATCAATCATGTATTCCATGTTATTTATTAGACTTGATGTTGACTATGCATTGAAGATAGTTGGAAGATATCAAGATGATCCAGGAGAACAACATTAGTCTACTGTTAAGGTTTCTCTTAAGTATTTGAGTAGAACTAGAAAAATGTTTGTGGTTCATAAAGGATACAAGGGGCTAGTCATTAGGGGTTATACTGATGGTAGTTTTCAAACATATCACAATGATCTGAAGTCAGATTCATGATATTTTTTCTATTCCAACAGTGGACTTGTGGGATGGAAGAGTTCAATGTAGCCAGTTTTCACTGATTCTTTAATAGATTTTGATTATATAGAGGCTTTTGATATAGTCATGGAATTTAATATAAGAATGAGTATCATGTGAGAGATAGAGGACTGAAGGTTATCAGTAGTTGGATCTAGTGCCATTGATAGTCTATTAGATTTGGTTCCCCAGAACAAAATTCCATGTAATTTATGATATACTATATTTTTTTAATATTAATAATCTCATTATAACATCATGATTGTTCTTATTTATGAAATAGTATGTGATAATTTTCTAAAAGAATTTGTCTCATAGAAAGGTCATAATAGTTCCCCGCCATGATGAGAATCCATAAGTACCAAGGCAGTATTCATAAATACAAGTTATATATCTGAATGAAATCATTTGAGGGATATAAATGATATAGTATATCAGGGGTGGATACTCATAGTACATTGGTCACCTACTTATGTTGTATGCCCTCGGTAATATCCAATGTAGAATATTATGAAAATAAAACATGATAATAAGAAATCATCATTTATATGTTTCATTGTATGTTCTAATTTGAAGACTTATGTATCGGTCCATAGAATTTAATATTACTATTAATGAGTCTTATATGTTGTGAAATTTGATTTATTGATGAAAATCATGATGCCATATGTTAACGGATAGGTTGGATATGTTGGTGCGTCATGAGTAATATTTCATTACTGAATAACTTGAGATATGATTTTTTCATCTGTTCTTTATTGAATGTTGATATCTTAGGCACTTTTATAGAAATCATATAGACTAAATAATTCCATTTCTATGGTGTTCTATAATAATGTTTTTTTCAAAAATGTCAAAGAATGTGACATAAAGCATATATGTAAATGGAACCAACATTCAACTTCCTTGATTGGAGATATCATGATAAGGGGATTATACTATACAGTAAGAATCTGTATGAGGTATTATGTCATTGTAGAATTAACTTATTTCTCTATGAGTATCATGGTGTGTTGCTAGATGCTAACCTTGGAATTTGGGTAGCTTAACCAAAATCCACTGTGATAGAGATCTAGAAGGTCACACACTAAGTGTACCCATAATCTTAGTTAAATATTATATTATTATTTATTATTTAATATGTTGAATAAATATTATTCTCTTATATAGTTTAATAGTTATTCATGTATTATTTATAATATATTATCTATCAGTAGTTATCAATAGAATATTATGCGAGAAGAGTATTTAATAAATATTTTTTTTATTTATTGAACATAATTTTTTTATTTATTAAAAAATAATGTAGTGATATTTATTTAATAAATAAATAGTCATTATTAAGGGCCCAATAAATATTATGGACAAATGGATGAATATGATTAATGGTCCGAAGAGAAATAATATATATTGAATATTATTTAAATAAATAATATTTAATTTAATTCTTGAGATTAGATCATATCATGAAATAATATTATTATAGTTTCTATAGACACGAGGTTCCATAGGGATTAGGGAAGTAATAAATGGCACATGTGCAATTATTATTTTCTTAACCCTAGCTGTATGTAAACCAAATTACTTTATTTTATTAATAGAGAAAATTCATTTGTGTTTTACATAATGAGATTCACATAGAATACTTTTAAATCCTAGTGATATCCCTATCCCAAAATTCTTTCGTGAACAGAGAGAGATAATCCTCCACCACCACTCTCAGGTCAAGAGAGATATAAGAGAAAAATTTCATGAATTAGTTCTCTGGGTGATCAAAGGTGAATGACACAAGCATTAGGATATATCAATCTACTACCTGAATATTCATACTATGACATTAAAAGGTTAATTAGATATGTGTGGATCAACACTAGAGGGAATATAACCTTTATTACTAAAACAAAATGATGTTTCAATAAAGATGAATTGTCAAATCCATCAATACAGAAAGAATTTCTCATAATCGATCATGACAAAAAGTAATGTTGTGCAATCCCCATCTGATAATTCTGTTGTGTTGAGAACCCATAATCAAAACATATAAATCTCAACACAGAAAAAAAAATTCGTGAGAATGTATTTGAAAAAATAATTCCTCTTAATTATTAGATGAATTTTTTGTAATATTTTATTTGAAATATATAAATAATTATTTATAAAAATATATAATAATTAAGTAATAACAACAAAACAAGTAGTCATAGATAACAAAAGTAATAGTTTTTATTCCAAATAAATTATTTTTATAGGCATTATATTAGTTTTTTTAATTTTTAAATTTATAATAAAAAAAATTTAATTTGATAAAATAGAAGTCATTTTTGGAAACATCTTATCAATATTTTCTTGGGTGAATATTTAGTGAATAGTAAAAATTAGTTTTTATGAATATCGTAGGTTTTATGACATCAAAAAGATATATTTATGACATAGAAATATATTAAAAAAAATTAATGACTTAACTTATATTTATATGTAAAATAATTAATTTTTTTATTTTTAACCTATATTTGAAAAATTTAAATCCTATATTATATTTTATTCTAATAAAAATGATTCTTAATTATGTATTTGTATAAAAATTTATAAGAAACTGTTTTATTTTTGGTTTGTTAAAGGTTCAATGAAACCAACATTTATTAATCTTGTACTAATTAAATTCATATGAATCAACAATATTCATAATATTTGGAATAAATAATAAAATAATGAATAAATATCCCTGGATACATAAACATCCTCTCCACCTATTTATCCTCACTTGAAAAATACGTTGTTTCTTCATATAGATATCCAAAATCCAATATAAAATCTCGTAGAGACATACTCAATCCCTTGTTCTAACCAAAATCAACACCTCTAAAGTCTTTAGGATCATTCCAAATGAGGCAGCTCAAAACACGGGGTAAGTGATTTCTCAACCTTTCACTCTCATTTACAAATATTCTTTTAAAATATTCTTTTTACATTCTACTTTATATACATTAATAATTTTAATTCTATATTATTCTCAAATTTTTGACTTATTATCGATGAGATTTCATCAATTCCCGCTCATTGAACTCTTTTCTTAAGCTGTTACTATGTCAATGTATGGTATTTAAGTCTCTTTCTCCTTTGTTATTTGAGACTAAATTCCCCTTAAACTATTTTTAATATTTTATTAATTTACAAAAATGATTTCATTATCATGGTATTAATATTATTTTGATTTATTATTTTTAAGGGTTCACTCAATCCCTCTCATATACCCATTTTCATAAGCCATTACTATGTCAAAGTAAGGGTTCTGAAGTCCCTCTCTCTTTTCTTGCTTATTTGTGATTCCTTTTACATAAGAATACTTTAAAATGTTAATTTTTACATATAAAATTATATTTTTGTAGAATTAATAATTTTTGACCCATTATTGATGATATATCACCCATTACCTCTTATATAATCCATTTTATAAGTCGTTACTCTATTGAAATATATGTTTCAAAATTTATATATATTATTTTCAATCCCCCTCTCACCCATTAAATAATATAAGAAAATAATAAAAATTGAACTTAAAATATAATATTTAATATGTTTTTATGTTTTTATAAAACTATAATATTCATTATTTTACCACACCATTTTGAAAAACTCTTAAAAATTATATTCCACCTACTATATTTTTATGCTACCTAAGTGAATTATGGTGTTATATTTTTCATTTATCCCATTCATGGATCTTATTAAAATTTTATTTTCTGATTTAATATAAAATTAATAAGTAAATAAATTATTTCTTTATTCATTAATGAAAAAATAGTCATGATAACAATGGTATTATAAGAAATCATTTGAAGTAATTTTAACCGTTTAAAATAGGCCTACTAAAGAATATTTTATGAATTGAAACTATCTACTAAACTAAGGATATCTATAAATCTTCGAATGAAATTATAACTATAAATTCTATATTTTTGATCTTATGGAACAATTTTATAGTGCCCTTTTACCATTACCACTATATTGAAGTAGTTTTGAAACTATAAACTAAACAACCTCAAAACAATTGACATTGAAGATAAATATTTAATAAATGAATAATATTTGGAAATAGAATAGTTAAAAAGAATAATAATAATTTAAAACATATGAAAAAGAGGATCTAAATCTAGTAAATAACTAATATAAATTGATTATATAATATGTTATATGACATACGTAGAATGTCAAGACTCATGGTAAGGATTTCATTCCAAATCGATATTCTTTTAAATAATTCTTCCTTCATTTTCTATATTCTATTAAATGTATCATATAAAATATCAATATTTTGTTAAGATTATTTATGGTGAATTAATGATGTTATTCCACCCTTATATATTTATAGTTTATAACCTTCATTTTCCATAAGGGGTTATTTAGATAATTCTTATTCTTTATAATATGCTTTATATTACTCTTTACCTAAATCACTTATTATTTATCTCTTTATAATATAACTATATTAGGTTATTTATACTTCTTCATAATTTATTATAATACCCCAAACCATTATTAATTAATGGTTTATTTGAAATTTTAGTAATCCTTGTATATCTCTTCTTTTAGTGGTGTTTTCATAAATTTGAGATTTCTTGGGGGTCTTAAAGGGCTAGGGGCCTAGGATATGAAATAGTAACATGCGGCTTATATCTAGATGGTCAGTTAAAATTAAATAAACTATTTAATAAAGAACCATTAACTAGAAAATGAAAATCTGTTAGCCTATCATGGGAATTGGTCTCACAGGCTAGCCAGTGATCCTAACACTGACAAGTCGGGGGTACCACTGGCTAGCCTGTGGTGGTAAGTGGATATCCAGTGGCCTATCATATAGTTTTAAATTAGGGGTATACCTATAAATTTACCCAATTACACACCTTTTTGTTTCCAATTAGGTTTTTTTCCTCCCAAATGGCGAGTATCAATGCCCCAATGTCTCCCTTCTCCTCTTGAGCTCGAAGATGGATCTCCCTTGATCCTTGGATATTTGGATAATTTTTGGGTGTGATCATGATCTTAAGGCGATTCTATGAGACCTATTTATCCCTTATTAATTTAATTTTTTTTCTAGTGGCCCTCACCCTTTTTTAAAATATTCACTTTTTCCATAGCTTTTGTCTTGTTTCTCTATTTATCCCATTTTACACAGAATCTAAAGCTAATATTGGGTGAGTATACTTATATAAGGATAAGTTTGGTGGTCCATAAATCTAACCCATAGTCTCACCACATTTTTATTTAAGTGGTTCAATGGATGGTAATACTATTCTCACTATGTATTTAACTAATTTAGTTACTTTTTTACAATTTTGGGTTACCATAGTCAAATTCCCCTATGATGTGTCTTGAACTTTATGAATAGGTGATTTCCAATGGATCAACTTATCGATAGAATTGTACATCTAATTAGACAACGAATTGGTAAGTTATTTTTAAATAAATCAAGTAGATAATACGTAAGGGATGGTTCTACTTTATATATCGACCTTGAATTGTCTCAATATCAATGATTGAATACTATGTTTAATATGATTGAAAATGATTTTTTTAAATCCATGAATGTGAAATGGAATCTCTTAATCATCAATGATGTAAATGGAATTTAATTATTAATAATTAATTATGAAAAAAAGGGTGATTCCAAGGGGATTCCCTAGTTGGGAATTGGTACATTACAAGACTAAATATGTTAGTGAATAGAAATGGATTTTTATGAAATAGATGGTTAATCATGAAATGATAATGACTTGGTAAATAGGTAAAATATGATTTATGAAATTGGTATGAACGTTATAATTTGAGTTGATTATTTTATAATTGAACTGAATTATAATCTGAATTGCGAAATGTAAAATATTTAATGGAACCAATATTGTAAAATTTAAAATGATGTTGAAAATGCAAGGAAAATATTAAATGATAAATTTTAATGGTCAATATGATTTTTATTGAATTATGGTTGAATTATAATGAAAAAAACCTTATAGGGAGGTCATTTAAACACCTGTAGGGGTGGCCATGAAAACTCTATTTTGTGAGGTTTTAAAAACACCCCATAGGGTTGTCATGATAATCTTATGGAAAACACCCTCTAGGGTTTTCATGGAACTTACATGGAAAATACACGAAAGGGTGGTTATGATACTATTGTTGGTATAGTCATTGTGACATGATCAGAGGCAACTAAATATTAGATGAATCATGTATGGTAGATTGAGGTCATGAACATGATGATTGATGGGGGTATAGTATAATATAAGGTATTACCAGAAATCCTAAACATTGTTGGTTATTTATTGATTTTATAGAAATTTCATAGAACTATTTAAAAAAGAAATATCAACACTTTTGTAAACACTTTTATTTCATACTGGTTATATTTGTTGGAGTAATTGGTAGTGGTCTATTGAGTTATATTAGCACCCTTATTTGGAAATAATGTCACTTGGGTACCCAAGATATCACTACTTGGTCGTTGGAACAGTCTTAGGGCTAGAGCATGTTTCATGATGATTTGTTTAGCATGATAGGATGGTGTATAAATGATGACACCGCAATGGACACAAGACTAGTTCTGATTTTTATAGGTTCAATTTTATTTTGGTCTTTTAATATCCTATGTGTATGATCCATCCTCAGGAGATCTACTCTGATATGTATGGAGTATTCAATTGTTATAGAATTTTATACCGTGGTTATTTTTAGCACATTCCATAAATTGTCTATGATGTTATTTTGATTTGGATTATGTGATTGTCTATTATTTATTTTGTTTTGTACTATGATACATGGGGTATAATATCCTCACTATACTACCTTACACCCTCACCATTAGTTGTAAGCCTCTAGTGTATAATGATGCTTGTCTGAGGTTATGTGGTGACTCTGGATGAGACACTAACCAATGGTTTATAGATAGGGGACATTAAAAAGTGGTATCAAGGGTTTATTTTATTTTTTAGTACTACATTGAAATGGTAAATTATAAGATAAATGTGTCAGTGCTTGGTAATAAGTTCATACCATGGAGTGATCATCCCATGCATGGGGGAAAATGCATGTTTTTTAGGATTAGACCTTTTTTAATGGAATTTTATTTTTATAGTTATCATATTTCATCTTGAGTGATGCACTTTATTTATAATGTTATGATTTATGGTATTTTTACTCTTGGATGATATGATTTTAAGGTGTGTGAATTCATGCATAATGTCAAGAGCAATGGATTTAGATGTCATTCATATATTTCTTTTGATTAATAGCAGCATGGGATTTATATATGTTGTTGCTTTATATACTATTTGGTATTTATATATTCCTAAGTTTTATATATATTTATGTATTAAAATAATTGAGAGGGGTTGGTAATTTAAAGTTTCATCATCAATTTATATATTTTTTTGCAACAAAATTCTTCACTAACATCATACCTGACTAACTCTCTGATTATATTCTTCTTAAATATATAAATATAGATGAACTATTAGATGTTGGTTTGGTTAATTAATGTTACAATAAGAAACATATAACGATTTTCCATTATAAATTTTGAATAAAATTATATCTAATCAAATTGGGAATAGGATATTATGGTAAATGATGAATGATTGAAATGTAGAGTATTGAAAAGTAATGTAAATAATAAAAATGTAAACCCTCTGAAAAAAATAAATGATATACGACCATGAAAATTAAATAGAGTTCATAAGAGAACCTGATTTATAAAAAAATTTCTTTGAAATTATACAATTACACATTATATATAGATGATTTAATTAATTTTTAATTAGAAGTGATGAAACCTTAAATAAAACAGATGGATTAGAGCCCTTTTGTACTTAACCTGACCCTGGTAAAGGTAGATAGGGATAGATAGAGACTACTTTATGAAAACCTTTTGATGTAGGGTAAATCTGGTAGTATAATTTTCTGTCCCATATGATATCCTATTAATCTATAACCCTCAGAACCGTAGTATATCATGTTTATTAGATATCCTATTGGATGATATTATAGAAGGTTATGTTTTTATATACGGGTCTAATAACTTGAGAGATGGGTGTTTAAGCATGATAGATTCTATGTGAGTATGAAATATAAAAAATAAGGGTTCATGTAGGATATGATCTATCTAAGATAGGATGTGAAACCTAGGTATGAGAATATATAGACCTTTAGATATGACTCTAGTTAATTCTTTTGGTGCCTTATTGCGTGAAAAATATAACATTTTGATAATGGTTATCCTAGTTCTATATGTCCCATTGAGGTGGAAAGCATGGGTAATTTCTTTAATTTAAGGTTTTATCATGGAAAGTAACCTTGGATATGCATATTAGTCATAGGGAAATTCCTTGAAGATGTTAGTATAGGTGACATAGGTCATACGAGTGTGATTGGATTGGGTGTGAGGCACTCTGTGCAAGTAGACATCCTTAAAAGTGTTGAGGATAGACATTTTAGTTACACAGTGCTCAGTGATGCAAGGCACCTTGAGTGATTCCCTTTTGGGTATCAATATTTGGTTTCTAAGGGAAAGGTTGATCGAGATCCCTACCATAATGATTTTGAGTGTATTAAAATGTAAAATCATGGTGTCGATATGCACTTTTGATTCTTAAATGATGTTATTTAGAGGGAAATCATGTGATTAACCATTGGCATGGTATAATGCCTGATGTTAAAAAGGATACAAGGAGGGTGCTATTGTCTTGATGGAACTATCTTGTTGTGAGAGCATTGTTAGTGGTTTAAAAACTTGATCAAATTATCAATGAGGTACGACCAATATGATCATGAGTTGTGATCTATGTTTGGTCATAAGGGACCATGTATCCCCATTGTATTATTGATAATGAGGTGATATATACTACCTATGATCAGGGGGTGTTGGTTTATATGTTGTTAAATTGATAAATGTGGTGGATGTGGTGCTATAATGAGTTTAAATTCATCACTACTCACTATAGAGTCATGGGTATATAGAATATTTCGTTTGGTAGGCCCCTATTAGAGTAAAGTGACATGGAAAATTTGGAAAATTCTTGTGGATATGATTACCAAGGTTTTTAATGGAATTTGGAATGTCCTTGTGTTAATGAATGCTATCAATGGGTGGACCAGTGTGCGATGACATGGTCAAACCATATTTTTCTTGCTATGGGAGTTAGTATTTATGTGGATGATCCTGGCTCGAGAAGAGGGACACACATATTTTCTTGAAGGAACCAATTTATGTAGTGCTTATAGAGAAATTTTATTGAAGTTATGTGGCAATGAGTATAACATTGTCCTCGAGGGGTGTTTCACTCATTACAAAAGGAAGTTTTGGAAAATGAAAACAATGATGCACCTATAATCTAAGAACAAGATATATTTTACATTTCGTTTGGTGAATGAATATGAGCTGGATAACCATTTTTGTAACATCCTATCATTTTAGAATATATATTCCCTTTAAATTTGATAAAATCATTCAAAAATACTAAAATTAAAATTAGATACATTAATAAATAATGTCTATGAACTTTTAAAATATTATTATGTATTAATATATTATATAATATATTGAAATTATTTCAATGAGTATATTTGTAAAAACAAATATTAAAAAAACATAATGATTACAAACACATATGGTTAATAAAAGTGTTTTATCCCTATTTTTTAATTTTCAATATATATTTTTAATAATTTTAGTTTGATAAAATTAACATTATTTTTGAATTTAGAATAATCTAATTATCTTAGTATGTTTCTTGGTATTTTTCTAAAATATTTAATTTTTTGTTGAATAAAAAATATCGATCCGGGAAAAATTTATCACTAATTTTGATATTTTCGACATAAAATTTTATAAAACCCATTTTCTCTAAAATTATATATATATATATATATATATATATATATATATATATTATTTAATATTTCATACTTACAAACCCATGACTAACACTTTTTAACATTAGATATATTTTATTATAAATAGTGTTTTTGAAATATTATATGTTCTAATTTAAAAGTAAATTTTCAATTATTTATAAATTGAATTAGTTTAAATAGAGGATAAATTTTGAGTTAACATGTATACATTTTTATTATGGGTTCAATTATATTTTTAGTATTAAATTAATTACAATGATTAATATTTAATTAAGACTAATTAGGGATTAAATAACTAATCAAAAGTGGCTCGAATTTTCCTAAGATTACTTGACCTTTAGACCTTATAGAACCCATTTTTTGGTCGGAAATTCCTACAAAAATTTCTCACCAACAATACCACAACAACTCACCTAGATTTCATGAACTTTCATTTTTACCCCTTAATATTTTTTCCATATAAAGTTAACTTTTCTTCACTAATAAAAGGAGACCACTTCCACTCATTACATACTTGACATACCATTTAAATTAATCCCTAAAATATTCCATAATCACCTCTAATATAAGTAAAATACACTACCTAAATCCATGTTAACTATAATATTTCATAATTCCTCTATTTTTAACAACACTTTCAATAGAATGTTTAAAGTCTCGATGGAGGTATCAAATATTTCTTAACATTTCATTACTAATCACTGTTAATTCTACCCAATATAATTTATTCAATCCATAATAGTATGATAACATCATTATTATTGATATTTTTATTTGTTATTATACTAATGTAATTTCCCATTTATGCATTCCTTTAAAACCATTCAAAAAATAAATTATTTTTCATGCATATGTGTGGATTATCACTTCCTTCCATGACATGCCCTATTTTATTATTAATATTACATGGATAGTTAATTTTTTAATGAATACATATTTTATTTATAACATTATTAATATTTTTAAACGATAAAAAACCTTACTTTCTACCTACCTATCATTTTATGAAAATAAAATTGTCTATTGTTTGTATGTGAGAATATCGTTCCTTACATAGTGACATGATTTGTTTTCAATTACCATAAATCATGGATAAATTTAAAAATTATTTTGATGTATAAAAAAAATATTTACAACAATACTGATATTCATTAGGTTTTGAATCTATTTTAAAAATAAATTTATCTTTGGTAAACATGCTATGAGAATTACGTAAAAATGGACCAAACCACCTCACGTAACTAAAAAGAGTGGAAAATATTTAATAACAGAACAACATTTGATAATAAATATGCCCTATTAAAATAATTATAGACGAATAAGGTTATTATTAATTTTTTAATGAACTAAAATAATTATATAGAAAGTAAATTACAATTACAGAATGCTTTTAGACATAAAGGTAATGGATCCTCCGAACCAGCCCTGTTACCTTTTGGTTACATGTTCTATTATTTTATATGCATTTTATTTTATATTATTCTCAAGTATATCACTATAATATATATATACCTATTTTTCATTACCTTTAATTTTTCGGTAAAGTAAATTTTTAAGTTCCATTTTATGTTTTTTATTTTCATTGAACCTGATTTTTTAAGGGAACTTCCCTTTGTGTTAAATCATTTCAGATATCACCCATATAGAATTTTTTGACCTTATAATTTTTTTTCTAGATTTTTTTTATTTCATTATAAACCATTAAAAATAAATTCTGGTTTTAAAATAAATAATTTTCTATTTTTATTAGAATGTTCCTTCACTCATTTTGAAAAGCATCACCTAAGAGGTTATTTTTATTCTTAATTATTCAAATTTTTGTAAGAATTATTTTCTAAAATGAATAACCATGTTCAAGACCTATGTACCCTTTTGAAATTATAAATTTTTAAGATGATTAAATTCTTTATTATATTAGAAATACATATGAAATATAATTTGGTTATTCCTTAAGATAAGGTTGTGAAATTTACATTATTCTCATATGTTTTATAATTCTAATGATTTATGTATGGTTTATATTTCCTTTTGGTAAAAAAATAAGCTTGTAAATTTTATTATGGTCGTTATACTATGTTGTGATGGGTGGGTCCATTATAGTCTTTTAGTGTATTGGGTAATGTTGATGTCTCATTAGAATCTATATATGGGATTAAAGAGTAAACCTAATCATTTTTTATAGAATAAGGAGAAATCCTTAGAATATGATGATGGCCAAGGGAGTGATCCTTGGAATATAATGATTTCCTCGGGATTAATCCTTGGCATATGATAATTATGGACTAAAGGGTAATCATTTCCATGTTCTTATTATTTTTTACTTATGATGTTTCCACATATTTATGATTCCATGATCCAATGGTATCATTAGAGACATTATGTTTTCATGCTTATGATAATTCTACTTATGATATAACATTATGCATATTGAATTTCAAGTTATGGTTAATTTACATGATTATTACCTTACTAGTATTTTTAGCTCACCCTTTCCTTTTTGTTTTCCCTAGGATACACTGTATAGTTTTAGAGGAGTTATGTGAGTAGGAGAACAATTTGTAATTTTAAATAAAGTCATTGAGTTTATGTTTATGATATTTCATTTATATATATAATCTTATAAATACTCTAGAAAACTTGATCCTTAGTGTGTGTTTATTTGAAGAGTCTGTTAATAATAACATAATAAAGTATGTTTAAGGATTGAGTAGTTATAGTTGGAAATAGAGTAAGGTATTTTTGTTTTTTCAGATTAGGATTAGAAAACATTAGTGAAAATAGTAAGGTTAATCCTATGTATAAGATAATATATTAATGTTTTGGTAAGGTAGATATTTAATGGGTTTCCTAAAACTACATAACTATATGGATACAATAAGTGGATGTGTTTTCATAACTAATACATCTAGTAGAAATATTATCGAAAATATTTGGATGGGTCCATCTCAACTATAATTCTAGTTAATGGGGAATATTCCCTTACCACGCAAATTTTTTGACACACCAGGGGGATATTCTTTTTAAAATTCATATTTTATTTACAAATCATTTTTAAGGATTTGAACATGTTATTAAGAAAATTGATAATGAGAACCTAATTCGAACGTTACCATGAATAATATATATTTAAGTTTATAAAATTTTAAGTTAGTGAATGCATGGAAACTATGAATTATTTATTCAATTTTTATAGTTTCATTTAAAATGTTTATTAATTTTAAGATTCTAACCCTTAATATCCCTTTATTATTGAAATTTTCTAGAAATATGAGGCACAATGTTAACATCGTATGTGATGGGAAGTGTGACAGTTGACCTAAAGAAATGGTTAATGTGATGAAAGTAGGAGTCGAGAACTTCATGGACATACTATCACAACTTACTAAATTTATGGGTAATAACATGAACCAAATGAAACTCCCTCATACTCCAAGGAGAGAATAAGTTATAATGGAGTCCTTTATGTGTTCAAGGACTCCTACGTTTATCAGACCTTTTGATTCCTTAGTTAGGGAGAAATGGATTTACTCTATTGACAAGACATTCACTATACTATAATTACTTGATAAGGAAAAAGTTACATTGGCATCCTGTCATCTTAAGATAGGAGAAGATCAGTGGTGGACACTAATCATGAATAAAAAGCCCCTTGAATAAATTGAATATATGGAATAGTGATAATTGAAGGAGATATTTTTCAAAAAATAGTTTCCTCACATTTCATTGAAATATTTGAAGGGAATTCATCAAACCTAATAAAATGGAGGTAGAATCTACGAGGTTATACGAGGAAAACATTATAAGGCCTGCTCAATACGCCTCTATATTTTTCATCAACACAGAATGTAAAGTTGATATCTTCTTTAATGGTTTAAGGATGAATCTTTCTGCATCATTGGAACCTCATGAATTTTATATCTATGATGATCTTTTCATATGTTCCCTAAAATTTGAGAGAGTGACTTGTGATAATAAAATAAATATGGATTTTATCCATTGAGATTCATTAAATAAATCTCATTATTAAAAAAATACAACAATCATCTTTTTTTAAATGCGGCATGAATCATTTTGGAAACTACATCAGGGGAATTAGAATGTGTTTCAAGTATTGAAAGTAAAGAAAATTAATCTAATAAATGTTTAGTGATATGTACATTAGTTTTTCATTGAATAATAGTGCAAATATTACTGGATTATGGGTTTATTAATTCTTCCATATCATGGAATTTTAGTATAACTTTTCAAACTGTTCCAAAAAAAAGTTTTGTTATCAGTAAAAACTTGTAATGAAGTAATTATTTAAAAATTAGTACATAAGTATTACTTAATTAATATATGTGGGATTAATCTACTAGAATCCCATTTCATACTACATATAGTATAATTTGATGCTACATTGGGTATGGAGTGGTTGTGTTTATATAGAGCCTACATCAACTACCGGTAGAAAGAAATAACTTTCCATGTTCCAAATTATCATCCAATTATGTACAAGTAAAAGGAGGATAAAAATGAACCATGTTTGGATTTTTCATCACAATAATGGATATTAGTTCTCTATGATAATTTATAACTATATTATATGATTGAAAAAATTAGAAAATGACTCTGGATGAAATACCCATAGTAAGGGAATGTGATGATGTATTTCCCAAATAGTTTCTTAGAATTTTTTTCGAATGAATGTTTTATTTATTAGTTGAAATAACACTCGAGTCCTGGTAAATATTCAAGACTCCTTATATAATGGAACTCACTGAAAAAGAAGAATTAAAGAAGAAACTATAGGAGAATTCTGACAAGGGATTCATACTTTCAAGCGCTTCACTATGGGTTGGGATGTTTCTCTTTGTTAAATATAAGGATGTGTCAATGTTTCTCTATATCGATTATTGTGAGATCCAAAAATCATGATCAAGAACAAGAATCCATTTTCATAGATTGATGAATTATTTGATCAGTTATATGGATTATCTCTAAAATTGATCTTAGGTTGGGTTATCACCTATTAAATATGAGGAATGAGGATATTCCCAAGACCGCCTTTTTTATAAGTCATGTTAAATATGAGTTTATATTAATTCAATTCTTACTCACAAATTCTAAAAAAATCATGGAATTATGGTGTACTGTAGTTAAAGACTAACTTGATAAATTTGTTGTTATTTTTATAGATTATATTCCTATATTCTCCAAAACCAAATAAGAACATGATGAGAATTTGAATACACTACTAAATACATTAAAGAAGGATAAGTTATAAGAAAATTATATTAAATGTGTGTTTTGGAAGAATAAATTATCTTTCATTGAGATTGTTATCACATATGAAGGGATATCTATAGATCCATCAATAAATAAGGTAATCAAGGGATGTGTGAAACTAAAATATGTTACAATAATCCATATTTTCCTCAAATTAGCTGGGTATTATCATAAATTTATACATAATTTTTCTTGATTACAAACCTAGAAACCAAGATAAATAGAAATGAGGGACATATAATTGGAATTATAAATGTGAAAAAAAAAATCAGGGAGTTGAGGAAGAATATAATCAAAACATGTATACTCACTCTACCTTCATGCAGGGATGTATTTTTTAATTATTCTAATTATTCAAAGAAGGGTTTATGATATGTAATCATATATAATAATAGAGTAGTATCATATACCTAAATAAAATTAATGTTTCAAGGGAATAACTATCCAACACATGACTTGGAGTTGGATGTAGTAATGTTTTATTTGAATATTTTGAGACATTATCTCTACGGAGAGAAGTGCAATATATAAATTGACCATAGAAGCCTAATATATATATATATACAATAGATGGTCAATATGTTCTAATAAATGTGGTTAGAGATGATCAATGATTATAATTAGTCAATCCACTACCATCTTAGGAAGTAAAATCGTGGTAGATACTCTATGTATAATGGATTACACAACATTATCCATGATGAGGATTGAAAAGGATCTGATCTTATTGCACATGAAAAGGATATACACGAGAATATTAAATAAAGAAACATCAACCAGTATTTCTCAAATGATTTCTCATCCATCGCTACTTGAGAAGATTAAGAAAGTTTAAAAGGATGATGTGGTGATACAGAATAAGGTGCATTCTATGACGATTTTAAAAACATTTGAGTTCAAGGTTGGTTACGAGGGAGTTTATATATTATGGAAACTACTATGTGTACCCTCTAACTAGAGTTGCAGAATAATATTTTGAATAATTCTTATAAATCAGTGTTCTCTATCTACCCAATAAAAACAAAAATTTATAGAGATCTCTAAGACCACTAATGGTGGAATGATATAGATAAGGAGAGAGTGCATAATATACATCAAAGTTTCCAATCTGTCAGAAAGTGAAATATTGAGGAAAAAGTCCAAAGTGATAATGAAATAATTTCCCAAACCTCCATGGAAATAGGAAAACAACACTATAGACTATTTTATAAGTCTTTCAAATAATTTTATTGTTAACAGTGCTATATGGGTTTTATTGGAAAATATTACAATTATTGATCACATAATTTCTATTTTTGAGAAATTATGAGATGAGAAACATGAAATTATATACATTAAAAAAGTGTCGGGGCTTCATGAAATGCCACTATTTATTGTATCATTATTTAGATATGAGGTTCACCTCGAATTTATAAAAGATTCTATGATGTTATCTAAAAAAATATTTCAAATTTTGTAAAACCTATAATCCTAAAGAGATGATCAATTTGAAAGAACTATCCAGACACTTGAGGATTTGTTTACATCTTGCTCTATGGAATTCAAGGGAGGTTGAGACCAAAAAAAAGTATCTGTTCAAGTTCTCTTACAAAAACTTTTTTCACAAAATAATTTAAATGTTCCCATATTGGTATCTTTGTGGGAATACATGTAGAACACATGTGTGTTGAGATGAAGTTTAAATAAAGATATTAGGACCTAAGATGGTAGAACAAAATGTTAAAAAGGGAAAGACTGTGAAACAACACATCAAACTCACTCAAAGATAACATAAGCGTTATGCTGATAACCATTGGTGAGTCTTGGAGTTTGGTGTTTGTGATAAATTATTTCTACATATATATTCTTGGAATAGAGTAATGAGGTTTGGAAAAAAGGGAAATCTATGTTTGAGATACATTCACCCTATGAGTCCTTGATCACATTGGAGCTAGGGCATATCATCCAACACTCCATCCAAAAATGACTAAAGTACAAGATGTGGTCCATGTATCCATCTTGTGGAAGTACACAACTGAACCCTCACATATACTAAATCCATAGGTGGTGCAATTGGAGGATGATATCTTTTATGTTGAGTTTCTAATGGTGATCATGGACTGCATAGGGAATGTTTGATGCAATAAGAAAACTAACATTGTCAAAGTACATTCAACAAACCATAGGCATAAAGAGGCAACATGGGAACCATAAGAGACCACGAAAAAAAAAGGACACTCATATTTTTTCACCTTATTTATTGTAATGAAATCTCTAGAGTGAAATTTCTTAATAGGGGAAGAATGTAACATCCCAAAATTTTGGTATATATATTCCCTTTAAATTCGATTGCTTTATTCACCCATAATAAAAAGAAAAATATGATACATTAATAAATAACGTTTTATCACCATTAAAATATTATTATGTTTCAATATATGATATAATATATTTAAATTATTTGAAATGTAATTTTTGTATAAAATACTATTAAAAAATCTTAATGATTAAAAACAAATTTGGTTATTAAATATGTTTTACCCATATGTTATGTATTTTAAATATATAATTTTTAGAATTTGATTTTTATATAATTAAATTTATTTTTAATCTATAATACCAAAATCAACGTAGTTTTAATTTTATATTTTTTTGATATATTTAATTTTTAGGTTAATAGTGAAAAATATCGGTCTTTTATAATTTTATCACCAATTTAAATATTTTAAATTATATTTTTATGGAAAAAAACTATACACTTGGCGTTCCCCCTCTCCTGCTCGGCCCGTCTTGGGTTTCCCCATGAAACCCTACGCTTGGGGTCGACATTTCATCTAAGTGCTGTGTCATTTTCTTCTTTTCTTCTCCTCTTTTGCCTTTTTTGGTCTCTTTTCTCCTCTATTTTCCTTTGTTTCAGTTGATGTTGGACTTCTTTTAGGCACAGTTTTCTTGGTGTTCATCTTCTGGGGTGATTTTTTTGGTCTTGTCGAAGATTTCTATAATTGAAGACTCTGGCAGCTTCAACCCTACCATGATCTTGCGTTCCACCACTCCTCTCTAGGTCGGATTTGGAGCGGTTGTAACACAGGGGTTTTGGGTTAAGGGGTTCGACGATCGTCTTTTCTCCAGGAGCTTTCGTTTCGGCATGACCTTACTTTGGGGTTCTGGTTTAATCCTTACAGCGTTGCCACCATTTGGAGACCTTAGCCACTCTTATCCCTGCCCTGACTATCAAGGCCCTTTTTTCTCTCTGAGTTGGATCTGAAGTGATGGTACCTCAACGGTTTTGGGAGGTGGGGTTCGGCGGATGACAATTCCCCTTGTGCGGTATGCTTCGATTGTTAGTGATTATTTTTATGAGTTATTTTCTTTGGTAGTCAATATTATCAAGACCATCCCGATGTAGGTTCTTTTGGTGTTTTTTGTTATGGAATTGCTCTGTCTTGGTTATAGAGGAAGCCATCAATGGTTCATTCCACTCATACTCTGCTCTGCAATCCTAGTCCAATGCGCCATTCCATGTTGGTATGTGTGGCGGTCTTCATGGATGGTTTGGGATGTGTTGTTTGTGTGGATAGTGGTCTCCAGGAGGCCCATCCATCATGATACAATGGTGATGATGTTTCTCGAAAAACAATGATGGGGGTTTGTTCTTTTATGTATATGATGGTGGTGTCTCTTGATTTTCTAGGATTGTGGGATTTTCTCCGGTTGAGTGATGGATCCGACCAGCATTTGTTATGGTCATTGATTGGAACTGTGTTGATGGGAATGGAAATGGGTGATGTCGATGACGGCGGCATTGGTGGAGCGATGATGGTTCTGGTGGTGTGGATTGTGACCCTCATGTCATTGTTTTGGTGGTTCTGGAATCAACGAGGCGTGGTGAGGTGCGGTTCTCAATGCATGTACATTCAGTTTAGATGTTTTTAATTTCAAAATTATTTTACTTTGGCGTGTAGTTATGGTTTTTTTTGTTTTTCGGTTTTTTCTGAGTGAATTGTGATGTGTTGTAATTTTTTGAATTTTCACACTTTATCCTAAATGTGTTTTTAGAAAATTATAAAATGGATTTGGAGGAGTAATTAGGACTAATGAGTGTTTAAATGACTAATCTAAAGTGGATCTAATTTTCCTAAGTTTCCTCAACATTTATATATTTTAAAACCCATTTATTAGGTTGTAAAGTCTTTCCCACATGTATCACCAACTATACCCTACCTAAATTACATAACATTCATGATCTTCTATTCTTACCCCTTACATAACATTCTTTTCCATGGAAAGTGTCATTTTGGTCACTTATAAATAGAGACCACATCCACCCCTTCCATAATTAAACTACCATTCGAATTTCTATTTAAAATATACCCTAAATACCTATAATAGAAGTCACTTACACTACCAAAATACCCTGGTCACCAAAATATATCCTAACTCTGTCATTTCAACAATATTTTCAAGAGAAAGTTCAAAGTCTCAATGAAGGTATCATGTGGTTCTTAACCTTTATTTCTTATTATTTATTTCCTATACCACCTATAATATATTCTATACATAATATCATCATAGAATAACGATTAATTATAAGATTTTATGTTTTTATACTAATAGAATTTTCATTTTCAGCCTTCCTCCAAACCAATTCAAATAAACGTCATCATGCTTAAGTGTGGATTTCCACACCCATGCATGACATGTACTATTTTTGTTAAGCGTGTTGCATGGTTGGCTAATTTTTTTTAATAAATAAATATTTTCTTTATTATACTGGTAATTATAATGAAATGATAAATCATTTTAAATTCTCAAACCCTCCAATTTTTTTGGAAAATAAAGTTATCGATCATTTGTTTGTGCAGATCACCACCTCCACATAGCGATACATTTTGTTTTCCATTGAATCCCATCATAGATGAATTTAAAAATACATTTAATACATAAAAATTATATTTAAAACAAAATTTATATTATATATTTTGTGAATCTATTTTAAAAATAAACTTAACTATGGTTAACATGCTATGAGAAACATATAAAAACTAATCAAACCACCTTAGGTATCCAAAAATAAGAAAACAGATTTACTAAATTAACAACTAATGGTAATAAAAAGACCCTACTAAAATAATTTTAGATGAATAAGGTTCTTATTAAATTTTTAATTAACTTAATTAAATTATATATGATGTTAAGTAAAAGTGAATAATGCTTTCAGGCATAAAGGTAAGAGATCCTCCGAACCACCCCTATTATTTTTTGGTTACATGTTTTCTTTCGTTATCCCCATATTACATTATATTATTCTCAATTATATCCTCCATAATATGTATATACCTAGTTTAAATTGTCTTTCATTTATTTCTAAAGTAAATTTATATGTTCTGTTTTAATTTTTCTCTATTAAGAAAACCATATTTTAAGGCAGTTTATCGTTGTATACAATCATGTCAAGTTTCACCCCCATAAAATGTTTTAACATTAAATGTTTTTATAATTATTTTATTTCATAAAAAACCTTTGTATATAAATTATAGTTTTAAAAGAATTTTTTTCTCTTCTCTTTAAAATTTCCTTCACTCATTTTGAAAAGTATCACCAAAGAGGTTCTTTTTCTTCTTACTTCATCAAACTGTTTGAAGAATTGTTTTCCAAGATTACTACAAATGTTCAAGACCTATGTTCCCTTTTGAAATTAAGAATATTAAAAATGATTCATTTCCTTTCTCTCATAGGAACCCATATGACATAGTCTTGGTTATGCCTTAAGATCATGTTGTGAAATCCACTTTATTCTCATGGGATTTATGACATTTATGATATAAAAACAGTTTCTATTTCCTTTTGTGGAACATATTATGTTATACTTATTATGATGGTAGTTATAATAATTTGTGATGGGTGGGTTCATTATTGCCCTCAAATGCATTTTTTATTGTTAATGTTTCATGAGAAGCTATGCATGATATCATGTAATACCTCTTGAATTTCATGTTATTCTTAATTTCCATGTTAATTCACTTATTAGGATTTTTATCTCACCCTTTTTATGTATTTTTTCCAAGATATTTCATGTAGTTTTAGAGTACTTATGGGAGTATGATCACCATTCGGAGTTTTAAATAAAGTCTCCAAGTTTATATTTACGTTGTTGTATTTATATATACAATCTTACAAATACGATAGTGCTTTGGATACTCATTTTTTATTTGTTTGAAGATTATTTTAAGAATCATGTAATAAATTATTTTGAAGGATTTAGTTGTTTACACATCATATGGTTATGTTCCATGAAAGGAAATATATAGAGACTGGTTATTCAATTCAATGACACGATGATGAGGAAATACCTATGGTGGGAAGTTCCATATTGGTCATGGTGTTATATATCATGTTTGGAAGGGTAGTTCATTTAATAATTCCAATAATTGAAGATTCATTAGCTTGTGATTCCAATGTGTGAGTGATTTTTATTTTACCAGTGGGAAATAGTAGTACACTTCTATGTGATGCTAGATGGGTCCGAGAAATGGTCTTCTGATTTAAGTGAACTAGTACTCACTCATGAGTTCACACAACTATATATATAAATGGTTATTTTAAATATAACAATCTCATTTTGAGAAATTATTATCCCATATTAATATTAAACATATTTAAACCACAAATAAATGGTACATAACAATGGAATAAAGGTTGAGAAAATTTTGGGGACATCATAATCATTGCATTAAAAATTTATTAAATTTTTTTAGGAATAAAATTTTATATTAGACATTCAAGATAGATAAATTAAATACATCAATGAATCCCCCTAGGTACTGGATAATATACATTGTATTGAATCCCCATGGCTTGTATTAGTGATTGTTGCCCTGTGAGTTGTCAGAAAATTCTTTAGTTCGAGTCTCCCTAACTTCTTGCATATGTATGTTGCATGTTCTATTTGTAGATTTACAATTCTTCCTCCCTAACCATTTGAAATATACAGGGTATTGAATGTGAAAAACACCAAAAAGGATTTTCATCATGTGGTACTATTTTTATCAATGTGAAAATATTTTCTAACTCATCCAACATCTTGGAAAACCAATGATGTTGGTGTAAATAAATTGATGTGAACGTAAATGGAATGAATAAAAAATCTAGTTATGTGGTATAAAAATGACAAAATGAAATGATATGTGTGACCCATTAATTGAGAACTAATAATAAATAGAATCTATTATGTAGTAAATGTTATTATAAATATGTTTAAAGAAATACCTAAATCATGATGAACTATAATATTTGTCATGAATAAAACAAAAAAATATTCCAAATTAATGGTCACACTCTTAACACGTGGAGATTCTAGACTTTACAAATATCTCATGTTATAGGAACATTATAGACATATATTTTAGATTATATAATAGATAGTTATATAATGTTTTAGTATTTTATATTTTGTTATTTCTTTGAATTTTTTCACATAGATTTCAAAATTGAGACACATTATAACCAAAGATTACACATAAAAATGTATATAATGCGCAAAAAAGGATTTTATATTCCATAATATTAATTATAATACAAATTATATAATTTCATCCGTATTCAAGAAATTTCAGAATGTTAACAAATATTTTATATTATAATGTAATTTCATATTAGTGAATACTGTATAAAACAATGTTTATACAATGATAGAAGACTATAAAACACTGATATAAAACAATTATTTTATATAATACATTTATTATAAAATTTTCAAATCAATGTATAATAAAATTTATATCATGTCGTTGATTTCATATATTGTCAATTATGATACAAATACCATTGACCAACTCATTCCTAAAATCACCAGACCGTGAATTGACTCCTTGCATTTTATGGAATAAAATTAGACAGCACCACTGGTATACCCTTCAACTTTTGAGGCTTGAGGTTGAACAGTAATGAAAACTTCTATTTGTAAACCATCTATTTGGGTCCCATATCTAATAAAGAATTTGGTGGATCAATGCCTCCAAATCATTACGTCAAATATTGGGAGTATTAGAACAATCCTAACACCATAACATGCATAGATAATGTCTATCATTGACATATTATAATAGAACTAATGGAAAACATTCAAAAATATTTTTTGATGAGTTGAACTAATCAAAAAAAGTTCATGGAAGGATTCAGAGAGTTATAATACATATTATTTAAAGAAAATGTAATAGATAACATTGAGTTTGAATTATGATATTGATATAAGTTAAAAGGGATATATTTTAAAAAATGAATATGTAATATGCATGTGCTGGATATAAAATATTCATATGATAATATATAGTATATTGAATGGTAATAACCCAAATATACTCTAAAGATTAGGAATATTCATATAATAATGGTTTTTTAAAACGAATGACAAAATAAAGATAAAAGGAAATGAGATAAGACAACACACCTACTGTGGAGATTTGTGGAAGAATGTAGAATGAAATTTCACAATGGTTAATTAACCAACAAAAACAACACAAGAATTCTTTATCCAAGAATGCCACATAAGGTTAACTAACCACACTTAAAAATCATATGCTGGATTCCTTATCCAGTGCCTCATGATCCTTCTAACTAACCCAAGAGTAAACCAAAGATTGTGACGTAATATCAACAGATCCTGTTAATATTATCCAGGAACTCTTTACATAGAAGAAATAAGATGTTGTAGTATATGTTCTATGGGTATTATACTCAAAAAATATTAGGATCTGAGTATTTTTTATTTTCATATAATTCAAGTCTTAGGTGAAAGAAATCACCAAGAACTAAAAGAAATAATGGTAAGGTTAATAACCAAAATTTGAGCATATTTAAATATTCTGTTTCTTGTGAATACCTTTTCCAAATATGTATATACGATATCCATTCTGGGAATCAAATTTCAAGAGAATGGTAGATGAGAGGTGCTCTAATTTGACAATATTCTTAAAATTATTTACTCAACTGTATTCAGTTGAGATGTATTTACAAAACCCCAATTGAAACAGATTCAAGATAGGAACCCCGAATCAAGAAGGATTTTGAAATATGATTGTAAAAACTTATATGGATTCATAAAATAAAAAAACATTAATTAATATTTATAGAGTAAAATGTGATAATATCTATTTCTGTTTGTACTTATTCGGCTGGTTCCTAGGGGGTAAGAATAAGAAAAAAGCAAAATGAGTGAGAATGAGACATGATATAATCCATACATGTTTGTATTTATTCTCAAGAATGCCTCTTCCTATTCAAAACCAATTGATGCTGTGATGAGGAATCCATCTTCTAGTCTATAAGAATATATTATGTTTTTTTCTTAGATAAATTATACAGTATAAGAAACCAATTCCACCATGACTAATGTGGGACTAAGAACTATTACCTGGTCTTATATTCCAATAGTTTCTCATACATTTGGAGGGTGCCTTATTTCTTGTTATTATATCGAACCTATTAATCATTTTGGTTATTAGGACATGGATTGGGTGAGGTATTTATCTTCACTATCCACTATAGCTGTTTTGAATTCATGAAAAGGGGATACTTTTATATTTCAAGTTCCCAGGCTTTACCAAGTCACTTGGTTGATAGGGTTTTTGATTCATTATCTTTTAATTTAAGATTATATATTCCTACATCATTGGATTTTCCTATTTATGTGAACTTGGGAAACTCTAATACTCCTTCCCCATCTACTTCGTCTGATGGGCTAATTGAACCTCTTCCTTAAGCCTTATATAGATGAAAATACTAGTATATCTGGATTCAATTGGGGATTGAATCAAAATTATAGGTGGGGGATCTAATTCAATTATTGAGATTATAAAAAAAAATCTGTTAAAAAATTCTATAGTTTTTTTTAATTATGTGTGTCAAAGAGGAATAATAAATAACAACTTTGTAGTGGTTGTTATTGAAAAATGATTTAATGAAAGAGAAATTAATACACGATTTAGAACCATTTCATGGAGGTATTTATTAGACATAATGATATATTTCAACAATTACATACCACATAAGTTGGAAAAGGTGAATTTATTAGGGATGTGATCATAATGAATATCTCCTAAAAAATCAGTAATGTTAAAAAAATAAATACTAAAAAGAGGGCATGTTTTGTTGTTATGCATTAGTGTATAAGAGATTAACATACATGTACATTTTATTTGTAATCTTCTTCATTGTACATATATCATTTCATCTAAATGGGATAAAATAATTGATGAGAAATAGAATAATACAATTGATTTTAGCCAAGTATTACATACCATAAGAGACATTATTAGATGAATTATCCCCCATGCCATTAATTTCCCCTTTCCTAGGGGCTCCCAATGCACCCCTGTAATTGGAAGACCCACTTAATCATGAAATCTGCATCAAATAGTACTAAAATATATTGTTCAGGGGATTCAACCATTTTATCTTAGGCACTAAATGTTTTCAAGACAAAAAAAATTAATAAAATTGAAAAAATAATTGAAGAGAGTAAATCTTGACAAAATATATAAAAAAATAATTTATCTCTCAACCCATATTCATTATTAGGTTGAACACATGCCATGTTAATCAGAAAAATATAACACAACAAATTTTCTTAGTCCATCAAAGGTTTAAAAAGTATTCCCTATACTTACTGTGGGATATTCAAAATGGAGAAAATTGCATAACCTTTGTCTTCAAAATAATGAACTATTCCCTGAACCAGAACATGATCCTACATAAGTCCTAATAGAACAAAAAAACACAAAAAAGGGGAAAATGAAATTAAACCTTTGCAAATTTAAAGATTTTTTGTTGGCCTAGAACCATGAACCTATATAAGTCTTAGATCTGTATAGACTACCATGATTCAGCCGGTCTATATAAAATATCTCTACCCTAAACAAAAATAAGCATGAAACAATTTCATATACTCAATTGTTTAACGCAGGATATAAATAGTACATTGAAAGTGGATATTTTTTCATATAAAATATTTTATTTGTTTAATAAAATCAATATATAATGTTCATGAATTGTATGATATGAAATTATCAAACAATACCATATATTCTGAAATAGTTTAATAAAATAAACATATTGGCTGTTTGAAATAAAATAGTAATATAACCATGTCATAAGAAATATAACGAACTAAACAAACCATGTATCAATAAATTTTATTTTGGAATCTAAATTGTATTATCCAAGAACATATATGTATATGTGACTGTATCCATTAATTTTTTTTTTGGAACATGTTTATTATATATAATGAACTACATTTACATAAAACATAATATATATATATATATATATATTCAACAGGTCATAATTAATTATATTTTATAAATTCATAATAGAAAAATTGATTGAAGTTGAAAATGAATTCAATGATGTCAAATATAGTAATAGAAATGCAGTACTGATGGTCAAATTTTAAATTAATTATTATACATTATTATTTTACATTCTTTTGTATAGATTAAATTTAATGAACATATAAAACGTTGATCATTTCATAATTAACTGATAAGTAATGAAAATAAATAAATGAATTAATTTATATTTTTGCAATTAAAATTAATCAATTGGTAGTAAAATATCAAAAATATAGAGGAAATTTAAAATTTAACCAATAAAGAACAACAAAACATTAAAATGATATAGAATATTGAAAATTTAAAAAAATAAAAACAATCCTTCAAGTTGTGTAACAACTCACCCATTTCTATGGAATCATTGAATAACGAATATTTTATAAAAAACATGTCTTGCTGGTCAAAATAAATGTAATAAAAAATTAATTAGTCAAATAGGGAGAAAATTAATAGAGGAAATTTGAGAACATTCCCTTTTTTGTGAAGCAATAATTCAAATTTATATACTTTTAGAACAACATAACTATTTCAATGATCTTCATATATAGATTATTTAAATAAGGTACCAGTGTTTGAAAATAGGTATCTGAATATGTTGAATGGTGACATCTATGATAGTTGATGGTGAACTATTAAAAAACAGTGATTGCTATTTTGTAGGTATTGGTGTAAAGACTTGGGTTCGTGAATGTGTTGAATTGTGATTTTAAGACAGCATACATATTGTGGGTAGAAAAACGAATGTAATATACATTGCGAAGGAAGAAACCAAATTGGATAAATATATAATTTCATAAGATTATAATATTATTAATGAAAAATACATGAAATCTGTTACAAAGAAACACTGAAAGCTTTATATTCAATAAAATAAGGTAGGTATACAAACAAAACATTTATGTTGTAACAGCAGTAATTGAATATACAACATGATAATTTTCAATCTTAAAACAATATGCAATATGGAATCTAAAAATACTTATGTATAATAATTATGCAAATAATTATGTATAAGAAAACACTTATGTATAATAAATCTTCAAACAATTTAGTATAAGCAATATGAAATCTACAATATGAAAACAAGTATATATAAACAATAAAAAAACAATTATGTATTGAATCCTTTTATGCAATATTCAATATGAAAAAACTTATATTTTAGTAATCTTAAAATAGTTATGTATATGAAAACAACTAATAAATTTACATTACATCCAATTGAAAAGAATAAATGAATTTTATGTTTTAACAATAGAAAAAATAGAAATGAGAAAAAATGAATATATTTCAATTATAATATTTCATTAAAAATAACAGTCAATGAAAAGTACAGTTATATTCTTGAGTGTTGAAATATGCATAGTTGATTTAATAAACCCAACATCAGTTAGTCCACTATACATATAATCAAATTCATTTATTGAAAGATCAATGAAAACTACAGGAAATATTCATTATTGAATCATTAAAAAATTTGTATTGAATTAAATTATATAGTCATAGCTAAAATGGAACGTGATTTGTTGTGGTGGAGAAAAATACTTATGTATAAGAAATTGGTAAGAAATAATGTATAAGAAAACACTTATATATAATCAATCTGCATAAAATTAAGTTTAATGAATATGCAATCTTCAATCTGCAATACGAAAGAAATTATATATAAGAAATATACAAAAATTTATGTATTAAATCCTTTAAAGAAATATGCAATATGAAAAAAATTCTATACAAGAAATATTCAATCATGTATGTATATGAAATTTGTATATAATTTCAATTGATAGCTAACTGAAAAAAAAATTGAACGGTATGTTTTAATTACAGATAGAATGGAAATGAGCACAAAAATTGCATATTTTTCAATTATAATATTTGAATAAAAATAACAGTCAATTAAGAGTATAGCCATATACCTGAGTTGATTATTATTTAACATTCCAAAATTTAGTGAGTTAACTATTTTTGTAATCCAAATATATTTATAAAAAAACATTTTAAATGATAGAAAATATGTATGATTGAAACTACAAAAAATTGGTATTGAATTAAATAAGTTAGGAATACCTAAAATAGATCACACATTAATGCGGTTAAGAAAGTATATATCAAAAATGTAATAAACTTTAGAAGAAGAGTTATTGACCAAGAAAAATAATTAAAAGCATTAAATGGTAAATATACATTGCAAAGGAAAACATTAATTTTCCTAAAGATTTAAATTCATAGGTTTATCGGGTGTAATATTTTTGTACCTGTATGGGATCTTGGTGTAGAGGATGGAGGGGAATCTTGAGTGGTAGATTCTATGAATGAAATGGATATCCTAATTTGGTGTAATGTTAATCTAGAGTGACAACCTCAATACTATCAAGGGATGCTCTGGAGGAGTGGAGGGGAACCAGGAGATCGAGGGAGTTGTCAATCAGGTAATGTGGGAACCCTAGCTCGGCTAGAGATGAATCCCAAGTGGTTGGAGACACATAGTGAATTATATATTCTATGTCAATGTGAAGGATATCTCAAGGAAAAAATGGAGCTAAATGGAAATAAGAATGGATGGAATTATCGTGTGTTGAATCGAAGGATTTTTCTCGGAGTACATGTATGATGATATTACACAAGAATCTATGGAGGGACATAGGGGAACTAGGATTTTCTCAAACATGAATAATGGGGTCTATGTGAATTATAGTTCGATAGGGAATAAAACATGATCAAGAGGAGAAACTAAGCAAACTATGTCTGGAAGAGGGAAGGAGGAGAAGAAAGGGTTTCCAGCAATGGAAGATGACGACTGTGGTGTGATGGAACCCTAGATCGAGAGGATAAGACATGAGATTTGGAGGTGAACCCGATGGGAATAGTGAAAAGAATAGGGGTAGATTGATAGTAATGTGGAAATGGTATGTGTAAGATATGTGGGGCCTAATCATCTAAGTATGATTAGTGGAAACGTGGAATTTATGGTACCCATGATTAGTATATATAGTAGATTCAATGACCTAATTGTTGGTTGGATCTCTAGTGCATCAGTTTTGTGTACGTATTGATGACAACATTGATCAATTAGTGATTCAATCATTGAAATAAAACTTTGTGTTAGGGAAAAACATCAATGTGATTATTTGGATGATCACATGATTATCTTTAAGATTCAAGGCATCGTGAACCAGTGTTTGAATTTGGCGTTGATGAGAATAGATGAAAATGTTGAGATAGGTTGTCCATAGGTGGTTTGACCTATTTTTTAGAATACAATTTAATGAGGTGGATTAAAAAACATATCGATAAGGTGGTTTTGGATATAGGAAATGTTGTTTAAACTTGGCCATGAATTTTCAGTGGAAATCCATCGAGATCAGCCCCTATGTCGGGTTAGTGTTGGCTTCTTGATTGATGTCCTCATGTATGAGTTATGTCTAATGAGGGATTCGTATGTAAAGGTTCAAAGTATGGATTTAATGGTCACATTGATATCATTCATGTCATTCGAAATGATGTTAGAAGTGGTGTGATGATGAATCGAACTATAATATAAGGTAATATTACAACACCACATGGATGTAAAAGGCTATTCTAGAAAACAATAGGAGGTACCTAGGTATGGATGTCAGTTTAAGGCCTTGGATGCATTCCATATGAGTTTTTGTATTATAACTACTAGATGTGGGTAACAGTAAGGTGATATGAAAAAATTAACTAATATGAAGAATGGTATATGATAATGGATTTTGTAGGACATTGGAAATATTGTGTGGATTGAGAATGAGAATTTTGAGGTGAGATCTTATGTGAAATGATTCCTTAGTGATGATTCTATGATTTAGGGTGGGTTTTTGCGTGATAATAGAGCTAGTTGGGTAATTTTGGTAGAAACATGACCAATGAGAGGCTAGTGGACCACTATTGTTTGGACCAGGGATCATGTAGGAGACCTAGTATTATGTTTAATTTATCTCGAATAACATGTGGGAACTAACTAGAATATTGTAGGTCTATATGTAAATCAGTTTATCTTAACATGTGAGTTTGAGGTTTCTAACTATGTGTTTTTTAAGGGTGCTTATATATTTGGGACATTCTCATGTTCGAAGGTGATTAAATATTTCACCCATATGTAGGTTCATTCACTAAGGAGTCTTGGTAATTATCAACACTACATCTTGAAGATGATCTATTATATAGTGGGGAGGTTGTAAGACCACACCAATTTTATAGGTATTAGATTGTTTAAAAAGACTTTAGGCCTCATATAGATCCTATTTTAGAAGTTTTTTTCAGAAATATGGGATGTGTTGGGGGTGATTGAGGGATCAAGGCCCGAGTTGTGATTGGGGAACCAAAGAAATGTGGTAAAATTTACTGATTAGTGCCACTGGTTAACTGGTACATATCCAATTACTAGTTCAAGAAAATCCAGTACCCTTGTAGGGGAAATGAGATCACCTTCCAACCATTGGTGCCACCATCTCTCCGACGGAGGCCATCAGCTATCTTATGTAAACATGTATGGTATTTAATTAGGGATATTATTTTAATTTTACCTAGGTCCAACTTTTTACCTCACTTGGGATGTTGTCCTCCTAAATAGATATTCGCAATTCCCCAATGCAGTTGTTCTCTTTTTGAGGTCCAAGATTGATATCCAGTAATCCATTCCTATCTAGTTCATCATGACGCATGTTCCAGAACTTAAGGTGATTCTATGATTACTTTTTATCCCTTTATTAATTTATTTTTTTGGCTAGTGTTCCCTCACCCTTTTATTCAAATATGTCTTTTCCTTAGGGATTTTTTTTGGTTTCCCCCGTTTTAGGAATAATAAAACGATGATATTGGGAGAGTAGACTATTATAAGGATAAGGTTGGTGGTCCTTAAATTTAGCCAACAGTCTCAACATATTTTTCATCTAGTAATGTGTTGTGTGGTTATACGTTCCTCTCCTTGTATTGAACTATTTTAGTTAATGGTTTTAATTTATAAATTACCTTAGTTAAACATCCTTTGACATGCCTTGGACTTTAGTAAGGGATGATTTCTAGTGAAATGACTTAGTGATGGAATTGAACGTGGAATTGGATAGTGAAATGATAAGATATGTTATATATAAAGTAAGTGGATGATTCTAATAGGATGGATTTAGTTAAAACCTTGACCTCAAATTGGCTTCATACCATTGATTGAAAAATATTTTTAAAATAGTTTAAAAGAGAATTATGGATTTAAATCAATGATTGTGAAAATGTAAGTTCACAATCATCGATATTGTAAATGGAATCGAAATCATAATAATTCATTATGAAATGAATGGTGATTCAAAAGGGATGAATATGGAATTATGAATTTACAAGACTAAAAAAATTTGTAAATAGAAAAATATTTTCATGGAATGGAAGGTGAATCATGAAATGTTAATGACATGGTAAAATGGTAAAATGTATTTTATGAAATGGGTATGAATGTTATAATCTGAATAAATTAATTTTGAATTGAAATTAATTATTAAGTGAATTGGTAAATATTGAATGATGAATAATAATAATATTATAAATGGAAAATGGAGATGAATTAATAAGTGAACTTTGTAAAAGTGTATTTGAATGGACTCAATGTTTTTTTGATTTTTGGTGGGACTCTTATGAAAAACCCCTAAAGGGATGTCTTGAAAATACCTATTAGGGAGGTCATGAAAACTCCATTGTGGGTGGTTTTAAAAACCCCATATGGGGTGATCATGATACTATTATATAAAACACCTTTACAGATGGTCATAACACTTAAATGGAAATCAAATAAAATGGTGGTTGTAATACTATTATTGGAACAGTCAAAACTACATTCTTAGAGACTCCACAACATTGGATGAAAAAGTTATAGTAAATTAGGGTCCAAAACCTAAGGATCGAAGATGGTATTGTCTGATCTTGGGTGTCACTGATGATAATGGGTATTGGTGGTTATTTAATAATTTTATTTAAACTTATTAAAAATATTTAAAAATAAATTTCAAAAATTCTTCATGAAATATTATTTTAGACTGGTTATATTTGGGGATGTCATTGGTGGTGGCCTATTGAGTTATACTCAAACCCTACCCAGGCCACCATAGAACTTAGGTACTCAATCTGATATCAGTAGTTGGTCCCATGTATAGGATTTGGAAAAGTGCATGTTGCATGATGATTTGTTTGGAAAGCTAGGATAGAGTGTGGATGATGGTTCTATGACAACAACATGACCAATTGGGATATGTTTTATGTTTAATATTATTTTTTTCTTTGATTATCCTATGTATGTGATCCAGCTCTAGGGATTGATTATGACATATATTTAATACTCTATTGTTATAGAATTTCTTATTGTGGTTTTTTTAGAACATTCCTTGACTTGATTTCAATGTTATTTTGATTTATTTTATATAATTATCTATTATTTTCATTGTGTTGTACTTTTATTCTAGGGGTATAGTCTCTCCACTATACCACCTTACACCCTCATTTCTAATTGATACCCTTTGATGTATGGTGTGGCACACCTGATGTGATATGGTGATTCTGGTCAAAACACTAATCAATGGTCTACGTACTAGGGACATTACATTTATTTTCCCTATGGTTCCCTTTCAATTCCTCCCAGATGTTAGGCCAAAATATATTTATTAAAAAACCAATATATTCTTCTTTACTATTTGTCAATTTTCTTTTATTTTAAATCATTTTCTTTTCCAGGTTATATTATCAATAAATTTTTATAGTTAAAAGATTGATTTAAAATCATTATTATCCTTTTTTGGAAATTATTTTCTAAAAGATACTTATTTATGTTTTTTATGAAAAACTTAAAAAAGTTATAAAATCACATTTCATGAAATATCTTTAATTTTTATCTCTATTCCTAATTTTTTTCTTTCGAAAAGGCATTATTTATTTTATATTTTATAATAATTATATATTTTTTGAAATTTTTTTCTTTAAATAATTTAAAATTTATGTTATTTAATTTCAATTCCCTTTATTTAATTTATAATTGTCTAAAAACAAAGAAATTGTTTTCTAAATATTTTCTTATATCCTTTGAAATATTCTTCACCTTTGTTAATACTATTTTATATTCCATCATTTTAAAATTTATTATGTAATATTTCCTCTAATGTTATCATTTACATAAGTGGCTTCCATGTTAAAATAATTCTCTAATTTATTTTCTAGGTTCTAATGTATTTACAATGTGGTGTAAATGAAAAATTAATGAGTGGAATGATCTATCACTACCTTTTTCTTGCACTATAATCATTTAATCATAAATATAACATTTATTACAATGTATTTCCTTTTTCATACCCTATACCACTTTCTTATAATTGAAGGATGTTCACCTAGATAACCAAACACTCAAATTACTTGGGAAATTATTAACTTCTCCATATACCCAATATTCTATATAGTGTGACTAACCTATAATAAATTATCTTTATTGATGTTTATTTACATAAATAGACACTTTATTTCATTATATCCCCATTTTATTTCCATGGGTTAATCTAGATATGATTTTTATTGATTTATGATTGTTATCATAATCATGTGGTGCATATAAGAATGGATATATCTTTATGACGATGTGTGGACCTAAAATTATATAGCCTTCAAATGAATTAGGAAATGCTTTATAGGTCATGATATAATTATGCATGGGTTAGGTTTACTTAGCATTGTCTATAATTTTAAGTGTGGGTGAGGTGTAGTTAGACTTGTCTATAATGTTTTGTGGGGGTCAGGTTCAATTATCCTTTCCCATAATATTATGAGTTCATAGTAGAGATCCTTGACCTATTTTATTTATTGAATTTTATATATTTGAACCATATACACATTTCATGAGGAATGGTTTTCCATTGGGGTTTATGGTAAGAGTCCCTCCCTAAAGGTGTATCCACAATTGAAATACTTTTGTAGGTTTGTGACATCATTTCAGGTTCATTATTTTATAAATTTTATTCCATGATTTATGACAATTCTATAATGTCTCATTTTCACTTATTATGAATTAAAATTCTTATTATATCAATAATTCCATTTTCAATGATCATGTATCTCACTTTATTAATATATATTAGTAATTCCACTATGTCCCATTGATAATTCATACCCTATACAAAGAATTTAATCTCACTATTTTCATATGTTTCCCCATTTACATTGGTGATCATAGGTCAGAAAGAGATTTTGATCATATTATAAGGGTATATTATTAAGTGTTGATTAAATTCTCTAGGTTGATGATGTAGTATACGCCAAGTTCTCAATGATAAGGACATTTGGATTTTGGGTATTGGTTGAAATTTCATGTATTGTGTAAAATTTATGTATGTTTAGCTCCATATATGGAGTCAAGGTTTTTGGAATTTCAGTACACTTAGAATACATCACCTCCAACCTTCCTATGAAAACTACCATTTAATTATATAAGGTATTATTCAAACCCCACACTTCAAATTGAGAGATAATACCGAAACAATTTGTATGAGCGACACTTCTTATTATATATACAGACTTTTATATAAATGAATATATATACATAGGATATTTTATATATATTTTTATATATTTATATGTTTTTATCATAGATTATAATTGTTGATGGTGGTATATCTATAATGATTAGGCTTTCATTTCCACTCATCCTTCTCATTTGATAGATCTACCTTCTTTGGGAGCTCCAAATTGGGTTTCTTCCTACACTAGGTAGGATGTTTTTCATTGATTATTTCTATTATATTAATTGGAAATTATATCTGACATCGGGTTATATGAAGGCCATTAATATCATGTTATATATCATTAAAGAATACTATTCAGTTGTTATCAACTTCTTACAGAACAAGATTTCCACTCGATGGATGATTGTTTATGATATTTGAAGGGGAAATGAATTTATCAATCATGACAGATGGATTCACACTTGGAATAATGGGAGTAATGTAGAGGATTACTTGGATTCTATGTGTATAATGGTTAATCATTGTATGATTTTTCTATTTTGGGCTCCCTTCTCCCTGAGTGTTTTAATTTTTTTTCTCACTGATGCTCTTGGTCTACGTTACTTTAGACCCACTGACTCCCTGCCTTTATTTTTTCCTTTGGTATATTGAATATAATTTCCTATTTTGGATGGTTGGAATAGAAATTATTGTTCACTAGAATACATTTTTATTTACTAGAGAGTGTGATTGGTCCACATATTCGATTGATCATGATTTGATGGACATGATTAAATCAAGAAAAGACATGAATTTATAGAAATGGTATCACCCCAATTTTAAGGGGTATGATGCCTTATTCAAATATTTGCGTCTATGAATTTAAAGTTGAAGACCCATTTTATTGGAAAATTAATTTCATCCATCCCTAATAACTTTTATCATTCTTAAAAATTTAGATTCCTTTAAAACCCTTCAACAAACATCAGAGGAATTTTGTTTGTGTGTGATAAAAAATTATTTTATTACTCTCTAATTTATATTGTTCATTGAAGGGATACTCTCCACATGTTATAATTATAGATTATCAAGGCCCTACTATATCCTAGATAGGATTCAATGAAAACTCATTGTACTACCAATTTAGTGGAGATAATATACTCTTAAGGAGATAAAAAACAAAACGTGACTCGATGATCTACTTCTAATACCATCCAATAAAAAGGTATTTTAGTACCCACTAATATACCCCCAATAATATGAAGAGTATATTATATCTACTTATATATTTTTATTCTCTACAACATGATGAATGTGGATCAATTCAATGGAAATAATTTTGAAGGGTGGAAATTCAAGATGCAATTTCTACTTGCAACACTCAATGTGGTGCATGTTCTCTAAACTCTGAAACCCCCTACATTTGAATACGAGACACTTCAAGTTTCCTATATGAGGAAAAAATGGGAGAATGATTGTAACACCCGAGACTTTTATGAGAAATATTTTGTTTCTATGTTATATAAATTATCAAAGGAATCTTTCACTACACACAACACTAGCTTGGCTTGCTTTACACGCAACCGCGGCCTTCCTCAATAGCTTGCGTCGTACGCAATACCGAGTTTCACTAAACAATGATATGCTATTAAAATATTATTAAAACTAGCAGTTATGAATAGTACTAACTGAATTTTTAATTTTATAACATTTTAATTCAACTTATACATTTTCTAGAATGAGGTATAAAAGAAAAATCAATTTTTTTGGATAAAAGAAATATTTTTCAAGAAATACAGTTTTTCCACCTTTTGATGGCGCACCAACATTAAATCTAGTTTTTGACATGTTTATAAGTTTAATTTGACAAAAATAAAATTCTTCTTTTGAATCAGTGTATAAAAACTTACTTTGGATAAATTTTTAATATTTTTATGATAACTTTCATATTTTGATGAATTGTAAAAGTACGCTAATTTTTAATTAAAAACAACTTTTTTCATTGAGATAATTTGTATGGATAAATTAAAATATTTAATTGTTTTAAATTATAAATAGAATATATTTTTTCCATTTAATATAATTTATGTCATTAGCATTAATTTCATATTGAATTCATAGGTAAAAACATTTCAATCTTTGGCAATGTTTTAACTTCTAAAACCCGTTTTCTTAACAACGGGATTTATTTTAAATTAATTAATGCAACTTATATGTTTTTAATTTTGAAAAATGGATTCCATATTTAGAATCAGTTGGTCCAAATTATGTTAATAGGCTACTTTTTATTTTTTGGACATTATGAATAGTAACTACGGTAAATTTTATTTCTCATAGTTAAAGGTAAATCGGGTAATTAAGGGTAAATATAAGATTATAAAATTACCCTAACACCTGTCAAAATCCTATTGGATTACTAAAAGTCGACCCATATCACCTAAGGGTCGGATTAGATTCATTTAATGGACTTTTGTCTATGAAAATAATTTAATTATTTTTAAAACCAAAGAATGTGACAACATGTCACTTTCATAAATCTTATAAGTATAATAATTTTAATTTGGTGATAAACTTAATGAAACTTCAAAAATGAATAGTCTCCAGAAATCTAATACAATTATATACATCATAGGAATTTATTTATAATTTTTAGGGATTAAATAATTATCATTAATTATGACACAATAGTGATGTTGAAATTATTTTATTAATTAAAATATCAAATAAATGGTTTTAAAAATAATAAAATAAATATTATATGAACTATTTAATGTACTAAACTAATTTTATAGATACATATGACATTTTATGGATCTATTAAAGCTTTTATTTTGAACATATATTCTGTATATATTTTATTTAAATTCAAAGAAATGAATAGTGTCAAAATTGACACTATTGTTATTTTATACAAATAACATATTATAAAATTGTTTAAAAATCAAAAAAATATTTAAAAATTATAAATTAAAATTTATATGATCGAAAATGTCATAAAGTGTCAAATTATGGAAAATTCACAACACATATGTAATTATTTATAATAATTTAAAATTTAGAATATTATTACCACAAATAAAATTAAATTGATAAATAAGGATAAATCAAGTTGATAATGTTTAAAATAAATTACTAACATGTATAAATTTTATTGGTTGATGAGATTACAACCCTATATCATCTAATCTTCGGATATGAGTCATTTTGTATGTTTTTAAGTGGGGTTGGGATTTAATATAAACTAATATTTCTTATATTTTCAAAGGTACCCCTCTCCTCCCTTATAAAAGGGAACCTCATTCCTCTTCTCCTCACACCAATTTGAGCCTTCAAGCTCGGCCAATCCCTGCCCATTTCACTTCCCCACTTCCCTAGAAACGTTCTAGAGGTCCTGGTCTTCTTCAAAAACCAATTGTAGTGCCCTAAGAGGAGGTCTCAATGAGGCGCTTCAAAGAAGAGGTAATGCCCATTACCGATTCTTTCATCTTTATTTCTTCTTCCACATCTTCTTCTTTAGTTTTTTCATTATAAAGTAATAAAATAAGTATCACTCATATACTTATATGTTATTATAAGTATGAAAAAACCCTATTTCACCATCTATCCATCCTACGGAAAACAAAATCACCGTGTGTGCGTACGTACGGAATATCGTCTCCACTCCGTGGTGTAATCTATTTTCCCCCACCACCCTACTTGGATGGGTATAATGGTGTAAATAATAACTATATATTATTATTGTAAAGTTATATTGATTCTGAAATAGTATACATGAACTCCAATACAACTCCACGATCATGGGAACGATATCATCGCTCGTGCGTACGTACGGAATACCGTCTCCACGATGTGATGTGACTCGTTATACGTGATATTCATTGAATAATGATTATATAAATGAATTTAATGAATTAATATGATATATATTACACTAATACCATTCTTTAAATGAGGTATCTATAACCTAAAGAGAAGAATAATAATTCATTCGACAAAACACGCATAAGAACAAAAAGTAATAAACACCTGAATAACAAGTATTAATGAAATATTACTAATAATAAGCTAAGAATATGACCATATATGACATCATAAAAATAAGTATGATTCTGGAATAATTCAATAACATTATTTAAATAATTATACAGGAGGTTCGGACACTTACGAGGCAAATCGGACTTAAGGTAATGGAAATATCACAATCTCATTTTTATCCGAGATTGTTTATACTTTGGAATTTACTGGGGTGTATTTTATCATCCACATCCATGCTCCCTCAATATGTAATATTTATATCCTTCTAAAATAGTTTATATCCAATTTTACCCTTCGGTGAGTTTTTTGTAAATGATATGAAAGGAATCTTTTGTCGTTTTTCGTACGAGGTACTTTTTGACTTTTCCGACAAAAGTACGGGAAGAATGTTTTCTTTTAACTTATACGGCGTGAATGGATTTTTAAAACATTATTTCCAAGAATAATCCCTAACAAGTTTTCATGTTTATTTTTAATCAAATTCTTTTAGTTTATAATTGTATGACATGTTAAGAAAGGAAAAGTGTTTTTGAAATAGAAAGGATATTTTCCTCAAGAATGGAGTTCAAGTGTTTTATCAAAATTATTTTCCATCTAAGATAATAAAGGGTTATGTTTCTATCCCTATTATTACATTGATTTGATTATGTTGTGATGGAATTATTTTTATGAATTCCTTTATCTTATATGAATTGTTTTATGATGTCACGATGTTTAAGATTCCCATTTTTATTACATGTGTTATGATATGATGTATGGTTTATGATTTTGTGGCACACATAAGAATGGTATAATTATGAGATGGATGGTACCTATATCTCCCTCCAATGCATTGGGTAAAGATTTTATATCTCATGATATAGACATGGCTGGAACGGCAGGTTATACTGGTTCAGTGAAACATGACTGAAACGAGGAGTGAACTCGGTTCAGAAATGGAATTTGTCCACTAAGATAGTCTTGGCAATGAGTCTTGACTAATAAGAAATGATTCTCAATTATTATGTGTGTATGACACAAAGTTTCATGTTTTAAGTTATGATTATTGGGATTATATTTCACTTCCATGATTTATCCCATGTTATGAAATTATGATCTCTTTTGCAGGGTTAGATTTCCAAAATGTTATGTTTTTATTTTGATGTGATTGATATTTCTTTTGTTTACCCTTATTGATCATTTGAGCTCACCCTTTTGTATGTTTTATTTCCCCAGGTCAGGAAGAAGGTTATTAAGTAAGATATGCCAAAAGGAACTATAGATATGATGAAATAAATGGGAGACAGTGTAGACACTTTATGAACCAGTTGTTTATGTTTCCCAGTTTCTAAAGACAATATACCTATATGGTCCTTTCATGGTTTTGTTATATGTTGTAATAACTATGCTTCAATTTTGAAGTAATAACAATCTATGTAAATTATGGGTCATTATAGTTGGTATCAGAGGAAAGGTATAGTCAACCTTTAGAAACTAGGATGTGAAAGCCTTAGTAAGAACCCTAAGGATAAGTCTAAGCATAGAACACAATCTTAGTGTTTTAAAAATGGCCATGAATAACCTAGGATAAGACCTTAAGTGTGAAATTTCATTCTTGATTATGTGGTTTTACTATTATAATTAGTGTTTCTCACACTATTCTTCTTGGTTTTAGTCAATGGCTAGAACCCGAAGGAACCGTGTTAATGCAGAATGCGATGGGAAATGCAATGATTGTCCCCCTGAGCAACCAAACATTATGGGAGCTGGAATGAAAAATCTTGTATCCATACTCACACAACTTTCTCAAGCTATGAATCATTATTGACTTCCAAACGAGCAAAAAAATGAGCAACATTCTATTGAATCCTTCATGAGGCAGCGTCCACCTTCATTCAGCGGGTCTACTGATCCATTAGTTGCTGAACAATGGATCAGTACTACTGAAAAGATATTTTCAGTTCTTCAATGTTCTGAACATGATAAAGTCATCCTAGAAGTGTATTGTTTGGAAGGAGATTCTGATCAATAGTGGAATCTTATTAAGAATACGAGGCAAAGAGATGAAATTGAGTCCATGGAATGGGACGAGTTCAAGAACTTATTTTTCAATAAGTACTTACCTCGTATTCTCCGAACAAAGATGGAGAAATAGTTTCTTGAACTAAAGTAAAAGTATGATGAATCTGTTGGTACCTATGAAGCAAATTTTACAAGACTTGAAAGGTAGGCTTCTGGTATTATTATACAACCTGAGAGTAAGATCGATCGATTCTTTAGTGGCTTAAAACCAAGTCTTTCGAAGGGCCTTAGCCATAAGGGACTTCAATAGCTACGAGGAAATTGTTTGATGTGCTCTCAAAGTTGAGATGGAGATTGGAGTAACCCATCAGTCATATGGGTTTGATAAGAAGAGGAAAATGGAATTCAAAGGAAAATCTAAAGAGCACACTGAAAAGAAGATGAGCTTTCCCTTATGCTCAAAGTGTGGAATGAAACATGGAGGGATTTGTCTTAAAGGTACAAGTAAATGTTTCAAATGTGGAAAGGAAGGTCATCGAGCATTTGAATGCTGCAATGATGGGAAGAAGAAGTCTAATGATGCAAAAAAAGGAAGGGACACACAGAATGAACCTACTACACTTCAATGTTTCAAGTGTAAGGAGATGGGGCATTATGCCAATAAATGCCCTAATCCAAGGGTTGTTGATGATGATCGACATCAACAAAATCTTAAGGCTAAAGACAAAGGAAATTCACATGCAATTTCTATCAGTGATGTGGAGTACAATAACGATGTGGTGAAAGGTACACTTACCATCCACTCTAAAGTAGAAAATGTTTTATTTGATTCTGGATCCACCCACTCTTTTATTTCTGAAGATTTTTCTAAGAGTATCATCGTATTACCTCAACAATTAGTTGTTGAGTTAGCTGTGACAACCCCTAATGGCACAACAGTCGCATCAAAAGTTTATAATTCTTCCCCGATTAAAGTTTGTGGGAAAGTGCTTCATGCAAATCTTGTGATCCTTCCTATAGTGGAATTTGATGTGATTCTTGGCATGGATTCTCTTTCTTTATATGGAGCTCATATCAATTGCCAAAGAAGGGAAGTCACATTTCTTATTCCAGATCAATCTATGATCGTCTATTGATTCAAGGATGAACATAACCTTCCAATGGAAATTTCTTCCATCTTATAGGTCTTGATTCCACTAAATGAGGGTTATTTATCTCAAATGGTTGGTGAGAAACTCACGATTAAGAATATTCCTGTTGTATGGGATTTTTATGATGTCTTTCCGGAGGAATTTCCGGGTCTTCCACCAAATCGTGAAGTTGAGTTTTCAATAGAACTTGTACCGGGTGCTTTGCCTATTTCAAAGACACCTTATATAATGGCCCCAATTGAGTTGCAGGAGTTGAAGAAGCAACTCCAAGAGAATCTTGATAAAGTACTCATACGCCCTAGTGCGTCACCTTGGGGAGCACCTGTTCTATTTTTTAAGAAGAAAGATGGATCAATGAGACTCTGCATAGATTATCGAGAACTTAACAAGATCACTATCAAGAAAAAATATCTTATCCCATGCATTGATGACTTATTTGACCAACTACGCGGAGCTCAATACTTTTCCAAGATTGATATTCGTTCAGGGTATCATCAATTAAGGGTCAAAAGGGACGATATACCAAAGACGGCTTTCCGTACAAGGTATGGACACTATGAATTTATAGTGATGCCATTTGGTCTTACTAATGCCCCTTCTATCTTCATGGATCTGATTAATAGAGTCTTTAGAGACTATCTTGATCAGTTTGTGGTAGTCTTTATAGAAGATATTCTTGTTTATTCAAAGAGAAAGGAAGAACATGAAGATCACTTGAGAATTATATTGAAGGCCATGAAAAAGGATAAGCTTTATGCCAAATTTACCAAGTGTGAATTTTGGCTTCAAAAAGTTTCATTTTTGGGTCACATAATCTCAAAAGAGGGGATATCTGTGGATCTAGCAAAAACAGAGGTTATCGAAAGATGGTCAAGACCAACAACAGTAACTGGGATCTGAAGTTTTCTTGGTTTGGCTGGATATTATCGACGTTTTGTGAAATATTTTTCATGATTATCTAATCCACTCACCAGGTTGACTCGAAAAGGAGTTAAGTTCGTGTGGACGGACGAATGTGAAGATAATTTCAAGCAGTTGAAAAGAAGGTTATCCAGTGCACCTGTACTCACACTTCCTTGTAGTGGAGAAAGGTTTGTGATCTACAGTGATGCATCCAAGAAGGGACTGGGATGTTTTCTCATGCAAAATGATATGGTGATAGCTTATTCCACACGACAGTTGAAAATCCATGAGAAAAATTACCCAACTCATGATTTGGAGTTAGCTGCGGTAATCTTTGCATTAAAGATTTGGAGGAATTATCTTTATGGAGAAAGGTATGACATTTATACTGATCATAAAAGTTTAAAGTATATTTTCACACAAAAGGAGCTGAATATGCACCAAAGAAGATGGTTGGAGCTGATTAAGGATTACGACTTCTCAATTCATTACCACCCTGGGAAAGCAAACAAGGTGGAAGATGCATTAAGTAGACAAGACCATGCTAGCTTATCCATGATGAGGATCACAAAAGATCCTATATTTATGGATTTACAAAGGATAGATCTTGGAATTATAATGGGAGGGGAAAAACATATCTTTCTCAAATGAATGTTCAACCATCTATACATGTGAAGATTAAAGAGGCACAGAAAGAAGATGTATAGTTACAAAAGAAGGTGAGAAATGTTCCTGAATTCAACCTTGATTGTGATGGGATAATAAAGTTCAGGAATCGGGTTTGTGTTCCTCCCATCCCATAATTAAAGAAGGAGCTTCTGGATGAGGCTCATAGTTCTTCATTCTCTATTCATCCTAGAAGCATGAAGATGTATAGGGACCTGAAAGAGTACTTCTGGTGGGATGGCATGAAAAGAGATGTTGCTGAATATGTCTCTCGATGCTTAGTTTGTCGGCAAGTTAAAGCTGAGAGACAGAAGTCTAAGGTGATGTTACAAACATTACCCATACCCGAATAGAAATGGGAAAACATCACTATGGACTTTGTCACAGGACTTCCTAAAACATCCAAAGGCAATAATGCTATCTGGGTCATAGTTGATCGTCTTACAAATTCTGCACACTTCATTGATATTAGGGAGGATTTCACTCTGGATTAGCTTGCCATGATATATGTAAAGGAAGTGGTAAGATTGCATGGAGTACCACTTTTTATTATATTTGATCGGGATCCGAGGTTTACCTCAAAGTTCTGGGGAAGTATTCAGCATATTCTGGATACAGAGTTGAGTTTCAACACTGCTTATCATCCTCAGACAGACGGTCAGTCTGAGAGAAAAATTCAAACTCTAGAAGATATTTTGAGAGCTTGCTCTATGGATTTCAAAGGTGGTTGGTATCAACACCTACCTTTGGTGGAATTTTCTTATAATAATAGCTTTCACTCCAGTATTCAGATGGATCCTTATGAAGCTCTCTATGGAAAGAAATGCAGGACTCCAACTTGCTGGGATGAAGTTGGGGAAAGAAAGCTATTTGGACCTGATCTCGTTGATGAAATGGCAGAAAAGGTCAGATCTATTCAACAACACATAAGAGCAGCTCAGATTCGACAGAAAAGTTATGCCGACAACCGAAAAAAAGACCTAGAGTTTGAAGTGGGTGATAAAGCGTTCTTACGAATATCTCCCTGGAAGAGGGTCATGAGATTTGGAAAGAAGGGAAAGTTGAGCCCTAGATATATTGGTCCTTTTGAAATTCTGGATCATGTTGGGAAGGTAGCTTACCGATTGGCGCTTCCACCGAATCTCTCTCAAGTTCACAATGTGTTCCATGTATCTCCCCTGAGAAATTACATACCTGATCCTTCACATGTACTCATCTCAGAAATTATACCGCTGGAGCAAGATCTTTCTTATGAAGAACAACTGATAGAGATTCTGGATCGTAGTGAAAAATTCCAACAGAACAAGACCACTCTCTTGGTGAAAGTTTTATGGAGGAACCGCCAACTAGAATAAGTTGCATGGGAGCTTGAGTATATGATGAGGGAGAGGTATCCTCATCTGTTTGTTACAAAGTGACGAATTTTGAGGGCAAAATTCATTTTAAGGGGGGTAGAATGTAACACCCGAGACTTTTATGAGAAATATTTTGTTTTTATGTTATATAAATCATCAAAGGAATCTTTCACTACACACAACACTAGCTTGTCTTTCTTTACACGCAACTGCTGCCTTCCTCGATAGCTTGCGTCGTACGCAATACCGAGTTTCACTAAAAAACGATATGCTATTAAAATATTATTAAAACTAGCTATTATGAATAGTACTAACTAAATTTTGAATTTTATAACATTTTAATTCAACTTATACATTTTCTAGAATGAGTTATAAAAGCAAAATTAGTTTTTTTTATAAAAGAAATATTTTTCAAAAAATACAGTTTTGCTTCCTTTTGATGGCGCACCCACATTAAATCTAGTTTTTGACATGTTTATAAGTTCAATTTGACAAAATAAAATTCTTCTTTTGAATCAGGGTATAAAAATTTACTTTGGATAAATTTTTGATATTTTTCTGATAACTTTCATATTTTGATGAATAGTAAAAATATGATAATTATTAATTAGAAACAACTTTTTTCATTTAGATAATGTATATGGATAAATTATAATATTGAATGGTTTTAAAGTATAAATAGAATATATTTTTACCATTTAATATAATGTATATCATTAGCATTAATTTCACATTGAATTCATAGGCAAAAACATTTCAATCTTTGGCAATGTTTTAACTTCTAAAACTCATTTTCTTAACAACGGGATTTATTTTAAATTAATTACTGCAAACTTATATGTTTTGAATTTTGAAAAATGGATTCCAAATTCAGAATCCGTGGGTCCAAATTATGTTAATAGTCTACTTTTAATTTTTGGGCATTATGAATAGTAACTACGGTAAATTTTATTTACCATAGTTAAAGGTAAATCGGGTAATTAAGGGTAAATATAAGATTATAAAACTACCCTAACACCTGCCAAAATCCGATTGGATGACTAAAAGTCGACCCATATCACCTAAGGGTCAGATTATATTCATTTAATGGACTTTTTTCCATAAAAATAATTTAATTATTATTAAAACCAAAGAATGTGACAACATGTCACTTTCTTAAATCTTATAAGTATAATAATTTTAATTTGGTGATAAACATAATGAAACTTTGATCATGAATATTCTCAAAAAATCTAATACAATTATATACATCATAGGAATTTATTTATAATTTTTAGGGATTAAATAATTATCATTAATTATGACACAATAGTGATGTTGAAATTATTTTATTAATTAAAATATCAAATAAATGGTATTAAAAATAATAAAATAAATATTATATGAACTATTTAATGTGATACACTAATTTTATAGATACATATGACATTTTATAGATCTATTAAAGCTTTTATTTTGAACATATCTTCTGTATATATTTTATTTAAATTCAAATAAATGAATAGTGTCAAAATTGACACTTGTTATTTTATAAAAATAACATATTATAAAATTGTTTAAAAATCACAAAAAATATTTAAAAATTATAAATTAAAATATATATTGTCTACAATGTCATAAAGTGTCAAATTATGGAAAATTCACAACACATATGTAATTATTTATAATAATTTAAAATTTAGAATATTATTACCACAAATAAAATTAAATTGATAAATAAGGATAAATCAAGTTGATAATGTTAAAAATAAATTACTAACATGTCTAAATTTTATTGGTTGATGAGATTACAACCCTATATCATCTAATATTTAGATATGAGTCATTTTGGATGTTTTTATGTGGGGTTGGGATTTAATATAAACTAATATTTCTTATATTTCCAAAGGTGCCCCTCTCCTTCCTTATAAAAGGGAACCTCCTTCCTCTTCTCCTCACACCAATTTGAGACTTCAAGCTCGGCCAATCCCTGCCCATTTCACTTCCCCACTTACCTAGAAACATCCTAGAGGTCTTGTCCTTCTTCAAAGACCAATTTTAGTGCCCTAAGAGGAGGTCTCAAAGAGGCGCTTCAAAGAAGAGGTAATGCCCGTTACCGATTGTTTCATCTTTATTTCTTCTTCCACTTCTTCTTCTTTAGTTATTTCAATATAAAGTAATAACATCAGTATCACTCATATAATTATATGTTATTATAATTATGAAACAACCCTATTTCACCATCTATTCATCCTACAGAAAACGAAATCACCGCGCGTGCGTACGTACGGAATACCGTCTCCACGCCATGGTGTAATATATTTTCCCCCACCACCGTACTTGGATGGGTATAATGGTGTAAATAATAACTATATATTATTATTTTAATGTTATATTGATTATGAAATAGTATATATACACTCCAATACAATTCCATGATCATGGGAATGATATCATCGCTCGTGCGTACGTACGGAATATCTTCTCCACGATGTGATGCGACTCGTTATACATGATCTTCACTGCATAATGATTATATAAATTAATTGAATGAATGAATATGATATATATTACACTAATACCATTCTGTAAATGAGGTATATATAACCTAAATAGGAGAATAATAATTCATTCAACAAAACACGCATAAGAACAAAAAGTAATAAACACCCGAATAACAAGTAGTAATGAAATATTACTAATAAGAAGCTAAGAATATGACCATATATGATATCATAAAAATACGTATGATTCTGTAATAATTCAATAACATTATTTAAATCATTATACAGGAGGTTCAGACACTTGCGAAGCAAATCGGACCTAAGGTAACGGAAATATCACAATCTCATTTTTATCCAAGATTGTTTATACTTAGGAATTTAATGGGGTGTATTTTATCATCCACATCCATGTTTCCTCAATATGTAATATTTATATCCTTCTACAATAGTTTATATCCAATTTTAACCTTCGGTGAGTTTTTTGTAAAAGATATGAAAGGAATCTTTTGTCATTTTTCGTACGAGGTACTTTTTGACTTTGCCGAAAAAAGTACGAGAAGAATGTTTTCTTTTAACTTATACGACATGAATGGATTTTTAAAACATTATTTCCAAGAATCTTCCCTTACAAGTTTTCATGTTAATTTTTAATCAACTTCTTTTAGTTTAGAATTGTATGACATGTTAAGAAATGAAAAGTGTTTTTGAAATAGAAAGGATATTTTCCTCAAGAATGGAGTTCAAGTGTTTTATCAAAATTATTTTCCATCTAAGATAATAAAGGGTTCTGTTTCTATCCCTATTATTACATTGATTTGATTATGTTGTGATGGAATTATTTTTATGAATTCATTTATCTTATATGAATTGTTTTATGATGTCACGATGTTTAAGATTCCCATTTTTATTACATGGGTTATGCTATGAGGTATGGTTTATGATTTTCTAGACACATAAGAATGGTATCATTATAAGATGGGTGGGACCTATATCTCCATCCAATGCATTGGGTAAAGATTTTATATCTCATGAGATTTACATGGCTAGAACGGCAGGTTATACCAGTTCAGTGAAACATGACTGAAACAAGGAGTGAACTCGATTCAGAAATAGAATTTTTCCACTAAAATAGTCTTGGAAATGAGTCTTGACTAATAAGAAATGATTATCAATGATTATGTGTGTATGAAACAAAGTTTCATGTTTTAAGTTATGATTATTGGGATTACATTTCACTTCCATGATTTATCCCATGTTATGAAATTATGATCTCTTTTGCAGGGTAAGATTTCCAAAATGTTATGTTTTTATTTTGATGTGATTTATATCTCTTTTATTTACCCTTATTGAGCATTTGAGCTCACACTTTTGTATGTTTTCTTTCCCCAGGTCAGGAAGAAGGTTATTAAGTAAGATATGCCAAAAGGAACTATAGATATGATGAAATAAATGTGAGATAGTGTAGACGCTTTATGAACCAGTTGTTTATGTTTCCCAGTTTCTAAAGACATTATACCTATACGGTCCTTTCATGGTTTTGTTATATGTTGTAATAAGTATGCTTCAACTTTGAAGTAATAACAATGTATATAAATTATGGTTCGTTATAATGATGGTATCATGTGTCAAGGAAACATAATCAGATAATTAGTTGATAACCTCGTTGACACATATCAATATCTTTAAAATGAAAAGGATACATGGGGTACATTGTAAAACAATAACCTCACCAAGGATTCATAGAACAATAAATTCATAGTAATAAATTTTTTTCCATATAAATAATAGATAATAAATCTATAATAGAGTGATTTTATGAAAACAAATGCATCATAAAACACCTTAATCAAAACAATATGAACATTTATGATTTTTTTGGTGTCTCATCCATTATCTATAAGCTTACATCATCTTGAATGAATGTTGAACATACAATAAAGAGATATATCCCACAATGAGTTTTCCAAATATTTACAAAATAATTCATAATATAATAAGATAATTGTTGAAAATGATCCTAAGGATGATAAATCCACATTCTTTATGATGAAAGGAGTGGGTCTATCATGGTCTTAAAAGTGAAAAAAAATACAAAACATCCTTTAAATGGAAAATTTTAATTAAAGAATAATAAGAGAAAATTATACTTAGGTTGAGAAACATGAAACTTCAAACAAGTATGACTTATCCATTAAAATAAAAATGAAAAAATACTCAAAATGATCACTTTTTGACCATGATCTTTGAAGGCAATGTTCTCAAGGATAACTCTTCTTGAAGGATTTATTTTGGAGCTACATGGCGCATGTAAAATAAAAAATATCTCTTCAAGAAGGATAAAACTGATCAAATATGATATATCTCTCTACATTAGGAACTATAAAAGCATTAAAATACAATATAATGGTGTGGTTGATATTAATTTTACCTTGGGAAAGATAAACGCCTTAAATGATATACTGTATGTTCCCAATGTTTATAGAAACATGGCCTTAGGGATCATGTTTAACAAGAATGGGGTTAGGATTGTAGTTGAAAAAATAACTTTTTTCCTTCTAAGAGTATAATATTTATTAGAAAATCTTACTTTTATGATGGATTATTCAAATTAGATACATTTTTTAGACTAATTTTTGGAGTCTTTTTGAAAGACCCAACCTTTACTGGGACCATATGTTCACATTTTCATTTACATGATCCTTTATTTATGTATTTTTAGTATATATAATGACCATGATAAGTTTTGTGAGGTTCAAAAGGGTTTTGGAATGCTTTGGATCCATTTATGGAGGTGAAAAGTTTGAGAAAGTATAGTACAAACTGTACACCCCATCTAAAAAAATGTGACTTGTGGAAGGTATGAGAACATCTCTCCAAGATTCGAATATTGTTTGCACAAGATGTGAAGATGCCTAGGTGAATCTGTGAAATGTTGAATAGATGGGAAAATTTATTGGTTTATGGTTTTTCTAACCATGTGATCCAACCGTCTGAGGGTTTGGCCTGAGATAGTAGCACTACATGGTTGTCGCACAATTTTCCAATCTGTATGGCATAACCGTGTGACATACAGTTAACAACCTAAAATTAATGGATCTAATATAAATTAAAATATTAAGGCCTCATTTTTCCCCTACTCTCATGGATTTAGGAACTATTTTTTCTCACAAGTTTTTAGAGGTGTTTCCCATCGATCTGATATAATGTTTTAGGTGATTCAAAGACCATTGGAGATCCAGATTCACCGATAAGTCTCATTTATGGGACATTATTCCTAGACCTCTTCTTCTTCTATTTAAAAGAACCTTATATATAATACTCTGTGGAGAGATCCATGTTCCTTGAGGGGAATTATGAGGTTTTATAGTTGGATCTATTGAATAAAAGGATATCCAAGCCTAGATCATGAGGACCTTATTTTTGTTCTTTAGTATTTCCAACCATTGTGATTTTGGTCATTCAACCTTGAATCAAGGACCAATATTTGGTAGAAGTTAATGAATGACCCTAATTTTAGTTTAATATATGATAATTACCATATTTTTGGTAATTATATTATTTTTTAGTTGTATTGTTTCATTTATAGGTTGTAATATTACTTTTAAATTGGAAAAGTAAATTGAATCCCCATGGGTTTGAGAGACTGTTCTCAGATATAGATTTACTTATTGAAGTTTATGAGATTTATCATGATGAAATCCCATGGGGTGTTCCAATTTTACTTGAAATTGTAAATATGGAAGGGAAAAAGTGCAATTAGAGGGTTATGGAAATAAAGAAATATTGACTGTCTGGGCATGTTAACATGTTATAAAAATTGTTTGGATTAACATTGAACAATTAATGATTTATGGGATGATTCATGATAATTGGGTTAAACTGTGAAGGGATGGAGTGATTTTAAATGTTTTTATTGATAAATGATATGGTTAACCATGTTTATAATGATTGATAAAAGGGTTATTAATGTTGATCCTTGATATGTATATGTCAACAATGAGATGTGGATGTTGGAGTGATGCTCCACATTAGTGGGCATCATGACTGATACTCTAGGTCTCCATAACTTACATGTGAATTAGTCTTGTACTCATGCTCTATGTACCCAATTTTTTTGTTCTATAATGATTTTCTATGTAGGCATAACTATTTTGTTGGACTGACTCTCCAATAAAATTTGATAATTGTACCAAGAATGAAGATCTAAGGTACAACATGAAATTGAAATTAATTTGAATATTGAAAAACCATGAAAGAGTAAATTTTAAAATACCTATGGTTTATGTTTTATAATATGGAATGAGATAAAGTAGGTATGATGGGCATGGGTGTCACCATGAACCTGAGGTCCAATGTGGTTAACTAAAGTGTAATAAATGTGAAACCTTTTTTATTTTATAATTTGTATTTTATTATTTATACAACTAAATATACTATTATATATTGTATGTTTCTTTAAAAATTGTTGGAGGTGTATTGTTATGTTTTACTCAGACCATACCTAGGAAACCGATTGGTACCCAAGTAGACTTTATGTTTGCAATATAAGATAAGGGAAAGTGGCCTATGTTAGATGGATTAGTTGGGATTTGGGATGGGGCGTGGATGAGGGAACTAAAAATTATGTTGGGACCTACATAAGAGTATTCAATGTGTCTTTATTTTGGGGTTTCATTCAACACTTGATTCTTATATGATATGACATATTTACTACTTTGGGTTTGGTCATTTTGTCTTTTTTGAGAATTACAATGTGATGTTTGGTCCTCTTTGGTTATTATTTAATATCATCTTGGCTATTGATAAATTAATTTCCATTATTGTCCTACTTTGATAAAGAGTGTATAGACTCTCCATGTATCATGTTAAACCCTTGCTACTAGTTGGCAGCCTTTGGAATATGGGGAGACACACTTTAAGTCTCGTAACAAACTGGCTCGAAGAACCAGTATGTGGAACCTGATCAGGATGTTATGAGGTGGTATTAAATTAATTTTATTTCAATTATTTACCATTTTGGGATAGTTTGAAAAGAGAATATGATGTGTTAAGACTTTTTAATGAGCTCATTCATGGGAGTAGTTAACCCATGTATGAGGTAAAATCCATGTTCCCAGTGTAGGATTAATATTTCTTATGTTTTATTATTACTATTAGATGTTTTATCACCGTGGGTGATTCACTTTCTATGTGATATTATTATTTTTATAATATTTTCATCATGGGATGGTATAACACAACAGTTGATTGTGCATGCATTATTCTTGGAAATAAAGAATCTATGAGACATGAATCATATAGGTATGCATGGAAAAGTAAGTTATTAATGAGTTATAGAAGAGAAAATTATTTTCTTTACTTAAGTGATATAAAATAAATGGTGTTGAATATTGAATTTATAATTTCTAAAAGATGTTGAAATGTGTAAACTGCATGTATTGGAAAAATTATAAATAATAAAAGCTTGTTACCCTATGTTATCCAAGACCTAGGCTAGGGGTGGTTGAGGGTAGTGATAGTTCCACATTTTTTATCATAGAGTAGTGTATACAGGATAACTTGATGTGGATTTATGTGACTCTCTCTTGTGAAAATGTGTTAATGATGTGTTATGTGTCTTAAGATGTCTATTTGGAACTGTAGATACATTCCTCCACAACAATGTTTGTTGGTAGGATGACAGGAGGACATTTTAAGGAATGCACCACCAATAGTGTGAGAAGAGACCCCAATAGTCCTAGGTGAGGGGGTGTAAGTGTACTTCCATGAGAACAAAAATAATTTTATGAAATTCATGTAAATAGACCCAGGGAGGGTTATAAAGAATATGTACGATCTGATATACAGTTCCAACTACAACACTCTCTGAAGTTCATCAGAGAGGGTGTACCTAAAGTAGATGAGTTCTGGATTGAGTCTATCTAGGAAATCTAGGATCATTTAGAGACTCCCATGGAGAAAAGAATCAAATTAACAGCCTATAGATTATGAGGACAATTGAATCCTTGGTGAGAAAGTTATTATTAGGATTAGAAGTTATAGGTAATGGTATGGAAGCTCTTCTAAGAGAGGTTTTTGTAACACTTTTACCTTGAGGAACTAAGACATGAGATGAAAACAAAGATTATGTGATTTACCTAGGGATGAATTTCAATGATTGACTGTGATAGTTACTTCACTTATTTTCAGTGATGGTAGAAGCTTATGCATATGTAGAATGAAATATTTAGGATGGACTTAAATGTGAGATTATGTCTTGGGTTAATATATTTTGATTGAAGAAGTTTACTAAGGAAATGAATTAAGATCTCATTTTTAGGGTAACATAAAGGAGGATTCTAGTGTAGGATTCGTGGATTTAGTTGGATGACCTAGAAGTATATCTTTAGAGGGTTGGAAGCTTTGTTATAAGAAAATTCTCTATATAATTACCAGAAAAAGTATCTAGAGGAGAGGATCTGTTACTCAGGGAAGTTATTGAGTGTTATTCGACTAGTGTGGTAATTCAGGTCCCATTAATATCTAGTTTCCCCAACCCACAATGGAGTGCTGAGCTTGTGAAAAGATAGTGAATCTATAGAGTTTCTTTAGGAAAACTTGATGGGTGGAAATGATGAAGGACCTAGGATAATACAGAGTACTGGAAGAGGGGTTTTCTATGATGTACTTTTCTAATAGTTGGAGTACTATTGGTTATGCCTGTTGGGGTAGGGAACTTGGTAGTTTGGCGAAAGAGAACTCATATCATCAAAGCAGTGCAACGTTGAGGACTTGAACTGGAGCATAGGGCATAAGGGTGGGTCAACTGCATGTAGTTAAACCTATACATTTTGATAGAGAGGATAGTACATCAACAGTCATAAGTATAATTCTTATAGATTATATACTTTCTATCTCTTTATTTGATATTGGATCTTCAAATTATTTGTTATATTCTCAACTTGTAAATGTTTTAGGTCCAACGACGAAGTTTTTACGTGGGGTGATGAAAATTGACACCATGCTTGGTCTACATTAAAATGACATCTATCTATGCAAGTGGTGTTTGCTTGATGTTGGTGAGTATCATTTCAGTTGGTATTTTTATATACATGAGATGTATGTTTTCGACTTTATTTTGGGTATGAATTTTTCAGCATCGTATCAGGACCACGTAGATTGTTTCCAAAGAAATGTTACCTTCGCATCTTTAGAGGGTGAAGGATATGATCACTATGGAGAATGGGATATCTTGGTAGGCTGTATAGGGATAGTTCATCAGAAATTGATGGATATCACCACCCCAATTTCAAGTATTTTGTTAGATGATGGGGTGTGTATCATGATTTCATTCCTCACATAGTGGACTAGTTTCATGGTGTGTTTCATGAGGACTTATTAGGGATGTTGTTTGAGAGGGATATTGAGTTCATAATTGATCTAGTGCCTGGAGATGAACTAGTTTCGTTTCCACCTAACAGAATGTATCTAATAGTGATTTAAGAACTCAAGACTCAGTTGGAGGATTTTAAAAATAAAGGATTAATCCATCTAAGTATGTAACCTTTGGGATCTATGGTTTTTTTTTTCTAAAAAGGATGATGAGAGGTTATGTTTATGTGTTGATTATTGGATGTCGAACCAGATGACGATTAAGAACCGTATCTACATCTGCATATTAATGATCTATTTGACTATCTAAAAGTTTCTTGTGTATTCTCCAAGATTGAATTGAGGGTGGGGTATCATTAGCTAAGGGAGAGACCTTCTAATATGCCATTGATTTCTTTTAGAAGAAGGTATAGACTATACGAGTTCTTCATGACACTGTTTGGGTTGACCAAATTTGTTGTAGTGTTTATGGATTTAATGAACCGAATATTCCACCAGTTTTTGGACGAGATTGTGGTTATTTCATCTTTGACATCTTAGTGTACTCCCAGACTCATAATGATCATGCCAAAATTCTTGATATCTTTTTGAGTACACTAAGAGATCATAGTCTATACAATAAGATATCTAAGTGTCAATTTTGGATTGATAAGGTACATTTCGTTGGTCACATAATCTATAAGGATGGTGTGTAAGCGGACCTAGAGAAAGTTCATTCAATTGTTTATTGGGATCAACACAATTTTTTTATTTGAATCTTTTTGGGTTTTTTGGACTATTACCGAAGGATCATCAAGGAATTTTCTCATTTTTTAGTACCACTATCTGGATTGACCAAGAAGGTTATGATGTTTCAATTGTTTGTAGCATGTGAAGATACCTTCCAAGAGTTGAAGAAGAGTTTTACTGCCATACTAATTTTGATCATACCCGAGATAGGTGATGATTATAACATGTTTTGTGATGTATCTAGAATCATACTTGGAGCAGGGTTAATTTTGGTTGATCGAGTTATGAAGTATGGGACATGATTGTTTAGACCACATGAAGGAAATAATGTTTTTCATGATATGGAGTTTTCCATGGTGGTTTAGGCCTTAATGTTTTTGTTTAATCACTTATTTGGAGAAAGTTTTATTGTGTATACCGACCAAAGTTTAAAGTACATATTTTCAAAATGAGATTTAAATATCTGTTAGTGGAGATGGGTTGAATACATGCAAAAATTTGACTTTTGGGATATCCTATACACCGAAAAAGAAAATAGTTTTGATGATGATTTGGTATTTAAGATACATAAATTGGTAGTCTTGAAGTCTAACTTTGAGTGGAAGATGATGGACTTGTTTTCTAGGATGCATATAGAGGTTCAGTAAGGCTAGTGGAATTTGTCCCTCATATCATTATTAGTCGAGTCCACACTTCTGAGTCAGATAAAGGAGAGGAAGTGTGTGGACCTAGAGTGTATGGTGTTGAGATATTGTTTTGAAGGTGGGATGCTAACTTCAAATTTGTTTTCCAATGATAATGAGACCATCTATGTTCATGGTCATGTTATTATGCCTAGTTGTATTCAAGAGGAGTTAATGTGTGAGATCCATGCCTCAAAGTGGTAAGTGCATCCTTTATTAACCAAAATATTACTTTATCATTGTAGGAAATATTAGTGGTACAGAATTAAGAAAGAGGTAATAGGTTTTTTGACGCCATTCTATACATATAATCATGTGAAGTTTGAGAACCAATGGCATATTGGATTGTTACATATGTTTCTCATTTGAGAATGGAAGTGGGACAATGTTACGATTGATTTTATGGTAGGTATTATGAGAGAAATATGATGAATAATTTAATATGGGTTATTTTATTTAGGTAAAAAAATTATTCCATTTCATTCTAATTACAGTGACGTACATGGCTGATTAGTTGGTTGATATGCATGTTCGGAAGATAGTGTGTCTGCATGGGGTACAATGAAGTATATTTTCCGATCATGACTTGTGTCTTACATCCAGCATATGGAAAGGCATATAAAACGTGTTGGGAACTCAAGTGTTTTTTATTAAAACTCTTCACCTATAGATAAATAAGAAATTAGAGCACACTATTCAGATGTTGGAGGACATACCATGAGTAGGTGTCCTATAATTTTGTGGTTCACGAGAGAATCAATTAGCATTGATAGAGTTCAAATATAACAATATTTATCAGAAAATATTCAGATGGAACTATATGAGGTGCATTATGATAGGCCATGAAGATCACCATTATGTTGGATGGAGGTGGGTGAGTCAGAATTTTTGGGACAAAGTCTCATGTAGGAGACATCATAATAGGTTCATTTGATTTGGAAACATATAAATACAACATAGAGTATACCAAAGTTTTATGTTGATCGATGTCATCTAACTCTTTATTTTATAATGGGTGACCATGTATTTGTTTTGGCTGTCACCAAGATCAGGACACTGTCAGATTTAGAAGTAGGGAAAGTTGACACCAAGGTTTGTCGGACTATTTGATATTGTGGAAAGAATCAGACCGGTGGAGTATCAATTGAATCTTACACATAGGTATAGCATTATAATTTTTTTTTCATGTGTATCAACTTTAGAATTATCACCCCAGCATTTCTCATGTGATATATTTTGTTGATGCTGATATTCATACTGATGTTCCCTTTTAGGAGTATTTGATTCACGTTTTAGATCATAGTGAAAAAGTATTATGGGGAAAGTATGTGTCATTAGTCTAAGTATTATGGAATCATCGTTGTGGTGAGGATTAAAAATGGGAGTGTGAATTCAATTTGTAGGACCAGTGGACCAAACTTTTCACCTTATTATATTAGTGGTGTGTGGGAGTGCATCTTGAGGATGAACTGTTATAATGTGTGAAAATTGTAAGATCTTGACCATTATTAGTATCTACCATTCACATTTTCATGTACCTGACTTTTTATTTATGTATTTTATTTAAAAATAATGACCTTGTTATGGTTTAGGTGGTTTTGAGGGGTTTTGGAATGCTTTGGATCCTTTTATGGATGTGACTAGTTTGAGCCTGATTAGTACAAACCATGCACCCCATCCAAGAAGTTGTGATACATAAGGTTAGAAGGATCGTAGATATGTTTGATTGGAACAAGGTTTTAAAATACCATAAATATTCTTATTGGAAAACTTGAAATGATAAAAATATAAATAAAGCATGGTTGGTGCATGGTTTGTCTAACTGTACAAGCCAATAGTGTGAGGGGTTGGCTTGAGATAGTAGCTCCACACAATTGGAACATGATACCGTGTGACATAAAACTTTGATGTATAGATGGTAGCATGAAATTAATGGATAAAATCCTAATTAAAATACTAAGGCCTCATTTTACCTTAATCTCATATATTCATAGACTACTTTTTCTCTCAAGACTTTATAGGAAATCCCCATCGATGTGGGATCATGTTTAAGGTGATTTAAAGCCCTTTGGAGATCCTAATTCAAATGTAAGTCTCTATTCTTGTTTTTCATCCTAGATATATTATTATTTTCTTTTAAAAAATTATATCTAATCGTGTATGGATATATCCATGTTTTATTATAGGAATTGTGATGTTTTATAGTTGGATATATTGAAGGAAACGAGATCCAAGCCTATATATTGAGGAAATACATTGGTTCTTTATTTTCACCAACTATTTTGATTTCAGTCATTCTACCTCTAATTAAGGACCAAGGTTTGGTGGATGTTCTTAAAAGACCCTAAGGAAGGTTTTCTAAATGATAATTTACATAGTTTTTATAAGGATCATATACTTATAGTTGTATCATTATGTTTCCATGTTGTGCAATTGTTTTAAATTTAAAAAGTGAATTGAATCCCCATGAGTTTTAGAGAAACTTCTAGGATCCAATTGGATTCATTAGAGTTCACAAGTCTAAGCATGATTGAAACCCTTTCGGTGTGTTAATTTTCTTTAAAATGATAATTATCGAATGAAAAGAGATAATTAGAGGGTTATGAAGTTAAACCAATTATGAATGTGTTGTAATGTTAACTTATTATAAAAACTATTTGGATTAACCTCAAATGGTTAATGATTAATGAGGCGATTCATTGTAATTAGGTTAAATGGTGAAGGGATTAAATGATGTTAAAGGTTTTGATTGATAAATGAAATGGTACACCAGGTTGAGAATGGTTGACCAGAGGGTTATTAATGTTGAACCTTAATATGTTTATGTGAATAATGTAATGTGGGTGTTGGACTGATGCTACTTATCCATGGGTGGAAATATATTATATTATAGGACCTCTTTACTTTCATGTGATTTGGTGATGGAATGATTCTCCAAGTACCTGAGATTTTGGTGCTATACTTACGCTTTATGTACCCATGATAATGATGTTTAATTGATGTTCCAAGCATCTATGATAATGGTACCTAGACTGATGCTCCAAGGTACTAAAATGAAATTGGAATTAAATTGAATAATGAAATCCAATGAAATAGTATATTTTAAAATACATATAGTTTATGGTTTAGACTCTAGCACAAGATGAAGCATGTATGATTGGATTTGGTTTCACTATAAACACTAGAGCCAGTGTGTTTAACAAAAGAATGATAAATGTGAAACCTATTTACTTAAGTCAATTGTTTATTATTATATAAAACAAATTATACACTTTTATAGAATGGATATTTATTTAGACACTGTTGGTGGTGGTCCATTGAGTTTTACTCACACCCTACTCAGTCAATCGATTGGTGCCCAAATAGACTTTATATTTACAGGATTGTATTAGGGAAAGAGCCCTATGTTAGATGGTTGAGTTTGTATTCATGATGGATAATGGATTATAGAACTAGATATGATGTCACAAACCACTTGGTAGTGGACATTGTGTCTTTATTTTGTGGTTTCATTCGAGACTTGACACTTATATAGAGTGACATATTTACTGCATTGGTTTTGGTGTTTTTATTTTTGGTAATTTTCATGTGATCTTTACTCCTATTTGGTTTTTTTATTATTTTCTTTTCTATTGATATATTTATTTCTTCTATCATCCTACTATTAAAAAGATGGTATAGTATCTCCATGTATCACATTAGACCCTTACTACTAGTCAACAACCTCTATCATATAGGGATATGTTCTTGAGGTCACACAACAAACTAGATCAAGGCACCTGTATGTGGAACCTGGGTTAGGGTGTTACACTTTTGATTTATCGAATAAATTTTTAGGCCCCATCAATTATAAGAAAAGGAAAAACATTCCAAAAATGGAATTATTACCTAGAATAGATAACAATGATCATAACTGTGTAGCTTGTTTGAAAACTAAAATAGTTAAGAAAATATTCAACTATAGAAATGAAAATAAAATTATTAGAAATAATACATAGTGATTTATTTGATTTTCATGCTACACCCACCATAATTAATAAAAAGAACATTGTAACTTTTATCAATGTTTATTCTATATTTTTATATGTTTATTTTTTACATGATAAATATTAAGTTATAGATATATTTTATATCTACAAAAATGTTGTTAAAAACCATGGTGGTCTTATAATTAAATGCCTCAGACCCATCTGGGAAGGTGAATATATATACTTTCATAGTTTGATTTCATAGAGACCATAATTGAACTGAAAAATGAATATACACCTCAATAAAATAGTGTAGTCAAGATAATTAATATTAATTAATATAAATGGTTAATTCCATGATGTATATCTTAGGTCAATGAATATGATTTTTGGGAGATGTGTTATTAACTATGTGTCATATTCTAAATAGGGTTCCTATAAAATAGAAGGTAATGAATCATGTGAATTATGGTAGCATTGAAAACCAAACCGACATTATTTTATAGTTAGGGGTGTTCATGAAATTGTAATAGTACATGATCCTAAAAGGGAAAATTTTAGTTAAAATATGTATTTATAAAATATTTATTGGGCATTCTAAGAATTCAAAAGCTTATAGATTCAGGCATGTATAATTTAATGATTTATTAGTTTTCAACATAGTTATTAAATCAATTTATGTTATCTTTAATGAATCTAGGTTTATCTATTTACTCAATCACATCTAAATAGATAAATCTATCTCAAATAAAATATTATCTCCAGAATATATAGTCAATGAGGTATGTAAAATTAAACAACCATTATCAAAAGAAGATACAATTGAAGGGGTTTTTAAATGTAAATGACATAAGATACACAAGAAACATGGATATAATTTCTATATGTACTTGTTTGGAGAAAATAGTGATAATATTGTTACACAGACTCTAGTTTTTATTAATATATATTATAAACTAAAAAATTTCAAAGAAGCTACGTCATATTTTGATAAATCAATTTTTAAGGGAGACATAAATAATAAAATAGACTCTATATCTATGAGAAATACATGGGTATTATATTATTGTCATCATAGTTCATAAATTATAGGTTATAAGTGGGTATTTAGAGGAAAATTAAAAGTATATGGTACAATTGAAAAATATTAAGATAAATTGGTATTCAAAGGGATTACACAATTAAACGAATCCAATTATTTTGATACCTCTCCCATGGATATGAAAACTTCAATTAAAATTATTTTTTTTACCTTATATATATATAATTTTTAAATTCACCAAATGTATGTTAAAAAAATTATAAATGGTGAATTCAATAAATAATTTATATAGAAAAATTGTATAGATTTGTGGTACCTAGAAAAGAAAAGAAGGTTTATTAATCGGTACTATCCCTATATAGTTTAAATAATGTTACAAAATAATGGAAGCATAAATTTAATGATATAATATTATCAAATGGTATTGTATTTAACCAAGATGGTAAATGTTATTATAGTAGGTTCCATAATAATCATTGTGTTATTATTTGTTTATAAGTTGATGACATGACAATATTAGGAACTAATATGAACTAACTAAATGACTCTAAGTATTTTTTATCATGAATCCTTGACATTAATGACTTAGATGAATCTAATGTTATTTTTGGAATAATTTTTTCTGAGTAATAATTTAATTATGATTTCTCAATATCACTATATTGAAAGAGTATTAATGTGGTTTTAGTAATTTTATTGTTCATCAGTTTCTACCCCATATGATTCTAAGAGTAGGATTCTACCAAATCTTGGTAGTCCAGTTGCTCTACTAGAATATGAAAAGGGTTATTGGGTGTCTTGTGTATACTATGTCTCGCATAATATCCTATATAGAATATGTTAATGGAATGTTGAGTGGGTATACAAGTAATATGGTTTATTCAAAATGGGATGTGATTAAAAGAGTACTCAAATATATTAAGGGTATTATAGATTACAATATTTGTTATATTAAATTCCAAGGATGTTGGATGGTTTTTCCAATGCAATCTGAATTATAAATCTAGAAGATCATTCATCTATGAGTGGATGGATTTTTACAATTTGAGGTGGAATAATCTCTTGTTAATTAGAGAAAAAAAATTATATAATATACTCCATAGTGGCCTTTATGTATATTTTTTTAGAAACTATTAAAATATAATAATAATTAATTGGATCTCTTTTATCAGATTTATCATTATGGCCTATGCCAATTTATCTGTTTGCTGTAACAGCCTAGTCACCAAAAACCTAGAGACAATATTTATATGAAATTATTAATATAATAGTAGAGATTCCAAAGCATACAACTTTTTATTAGTATTGTAATACTATATACTTATATATTTTTCAAAACACACTTGAGAACATAAAATAAATCATCAAAACTCCATGAGAATATTTTTATCACTTTTAGTATATCCTAGAAAATTGCACATAGTTATCTTATAGGTTACTTGGGGAAAGGAAACCAAAATAAGAGTGAACATAGATAATCAGTAAAGAGTAGCATACAATGTAAGTTATAATAATATAAAAATTTAATAAATAGTACATAAAAAATGAGCTGAAAAATTCTATAATCAAATGAAAATGAGGGAATAATATATCTATTAAAAAAATAAAAACCCCGATAATAATTAATGACATCATAAAAATTGAACGCATAATGTTAGAAATCATAAACATACTGTAGAATCATTATGATGATAAATAACAAATAAATGGGTAATAAATATTCTAATAATCTAGTTATATTGACTCAAGATTCTAATCGATTTATTTAGGTGCTATCTTTACCAGGCCCCACCCGTCACTAATTATGTCCAATGAATTCATCATATGAGTTAACAAAGAATTTAATAAAATTTTATAAGGAAAAAATTACTTAATTAAGGATAAATAAAATAAAGGATATCCATATAATGGATTTATGAAAAACAAATATTTCCCCATTCAATAGAATAATGTGTTTATCTAGAAGAATAAACTAAAATCAACTTAGAAACTATGGTGTAGTCTCAAAATAATAGGAAGGATCCTCGACAAATAAATAATGTTAATGTGGTGGAGTGGGCACTTTTAAAGTTATGGGTTATAAATAGAATATAGTTATTGAGTTTTACAGTTTTAGTTGGTATGAAACTAAATAAATGGAAGGAAAACTCATTATGTTTCACAAATATCATGTAATTTATCAAAACAAAATCCCCTGAAATTGTCTAGCTCGGTGTACAGTCTTAGGTCCAATGATCATAAATCGATTGGAGATTACTCAAATGAAAATCTTTATTGAAATTTCATCTAGTTTAATCTATTCTAAAACCTGATACACTTTCCAATATTTATATAGGTATGTAATTATCATGAAAAACACACACAAATTACTTCCTAAAATTTAGGATTTTTGGCAATTATGACAGCTTAGGTAACATCTCAATCAAAACCACTTTGAAAATTAGAGAATTATATTAAATATAAAATATCATTAATAAAATAATATTCATGATATAATAGATATAATAGGAATTATATACACCATATAATTTAAATTTGGCTCATAATACAAAACATGTCTCAATAAAAAAAAATTAATGAAAAGTACCTTGCAACCTTAGAAACTTTTAATTGAAAAATCCTTGAAAGATAGAATTTAAAATAGATAATTAAATAAACTATATAATAAGAGGATAGTTGTAAAAAATATTAAAGTGGTATTAAATACACCATATAAAATAAAAAAAAGTGTATAATAAGAAATTTGTCTCAAGGGGTGAAAATTTGAGACAAGAAGTGATTACCTTAATTATCCTCCACTAAAGTTCGTGATTATACTATATATAAATTTAAATATATTAATCACATATTTTAGAACCTTTTAAATATCTATAACCTTTTATAAACTTCATTTATAATTATTCTCTACATGTATATTTGTTAGTTATTCTCTATTTTTATCACATGTGAGTAATCTTGAATGTTTTAAACTAGTTTCATAATAGTAGTGTTAGTATTTTTTCTTATCCAAAATTTCAAGATTATAAGATCAAATAAGATGCTATAATTTATTATTTATAATTACTTATAATTTTATAATTTCATTTTATGAGATTTTTTTGTTATGGTTCTTAAAGATAAAATTAATGATGAGCATGTTTTAGTGATTCTTAACAGTAAAATTGGAATATTAAGTAATAATTTTAATATTATTGTTACCATTAAAAACTAAAATAAATTCCTTATTTACTTATTTATATAATATAATACCATAAATTAAATCCCCATATAAATTCTTGATGTAAATTTATATAATTTTTCAAGTATGTGGTTAAACAGACCGAAATAAGAACTTATCAAAATTAATGGATGATTATGAAGTGATTTAGTTGTAATATAAATATAAAACAAGAAAAATGAACTTAATTAGTTTTTATTACAATAATATATCATAATTTTAAATAATTATTAGAACATGATAACCTATACAAAGTTATTTCCTAGTATGAAGAAATCATTTCTTCTCTTAGAATTCTATTTTGGAAGGTTTAAGTTATTGTGGTTGTATATTGATAATATTGTAAATAGGTCATAAAATTGCCTTTATATAACCTTAGTTATTTCGTAAAAATCATATTTATCCTTTAAATAATTTCTCATTACCATCCATTAAAGGCTATAAATAATAGAAAAAAATGAAAATCAATCATTCTATGTAGGCGATAGTCTACACGTACACATGGTTGATGATTTCATTTTACATGGACAAAGAGAAATGTATAATATGTTTTATCATTTAATAATATAAAATATGTTTTAAAAATAATATTAATTTATTAAAATTAAAAATATTACCATCCATGTAAAGTGTCTAAGGATGACCAAACATGACGCTTCAGGGAGGGGACAGTCACCTTTGCACAAATGTTATTTTTCCCTTAAGGGAAAATGGGAATGTTGTTAAATAGTTATTAAATTATCATAATAAAATATATTATATAAAATATTAATATATAATTATATATTAATTTTAAAAATAGTATTGGGAAAGTAATATATAATATAAAAAAATTATGGAGAATTAGTACACATGTTAAGTTCTTGGGCCTTCCCTTGGAGAACTCTTTAGAAATTTTGGTATTAGGATAATTTCATATGATAAGAATATTAATAGGGTAAAATAGGAATATAGTGGAAGTAATAATTATATTTTTTCAAGAGGAAACTTAATTTTTGAGTGGTATTGAAGAGGTGGTGAGAGGCCCCTTTTATAAGTGGTGAGAATGAAATTTTTATAAATATTTCAACTTAATATAAATATGTCACAAGTTTGACATGTTAAGTGGATAAAAAATGGAAAATAATTGAGTGGGGGATGAGATAAGGCCTATAATCCATCAATAATTTATTTTAATACTTTTTTTAAACATGTATTTATGTCCTTTTCTCTTAGAATTATAATATTTCCCCGTTTATGGTTTTACCGTTGTAACTAGTTTTTAACTAGGTAATTTACATTTAATGCATAAAAATAAAAGGTTGATTATTTGATAATTTGTACATAATGATTTTAAATATTTAATAAATTTTATCTTATAAATCTTCTATTTTTATAAAAATTCAATTTTAATATTACTGCATGTAACACATAAAAACCCATTTTTTTAAAAAGATTATCTTTATGATTGAAATTTATGTGTATGATAACATATCTATTTTATTTGATTTAAGTGATATAAATTAGATTATTATAAAACATAAAAGGTTATGTGTCTTTAAAAAAACTAAAACTTATTTTTTTTCAAATTAATTTTTAATTAAAAGAAACCAAAAAATATTTATTTTATTAGAAAATATTATATAATTTCATAAAATGCGAAAACTAGGATTTATAAATTTATAATTGTTTTTATAAAAGTAAATTTTTTAATCCATAAATTAATATTTGATTAATTAAAAAGTTTTTTAAATTTTTAGGTCCTCATATAATAATAAAGTTATAAAAGTTATGGTTTTGATAGAAACTATATTTTTCATTATTCATCTAGAAATCAATAGTTTCAAAAAAAACATATTAATATAATATTAAAATTATAAATAAAAAATTAATTTAGATTGGTTAAATTGATGATAAAATTTAAAATTTTAATAAATTCATGAATAAAGGATAATTAGAGTAAACATTATGTTATAGTTTTAGGATATAGTGTTTATCTGCTATAGTAGGGTCTTGGGTATTACATTATCCTCCCAAAATAATTCTATCATCAAAATTGGATACATTTATGATAATATAAAACTATGGGTATTCCTTCCTCATTGATTCTTTAGGCTCCCATTTTCTCCTCTAGTTTGTGATTTCTCTAAAGGACTTTCACCAGCCATGTTTTGTGATTATGAAACAATTTCTCTCTAGTGTGAAAAATATAAATATGATCTTCATTATAATAAAAGTCACATTCCAAAATATATTCCCTCATATGTGAGTATATGCATTAGTTCACTCATGTATTTTCACAATAATGAGACATGAAAGACATCATGTTCTTTAGAAAGGTTGGGTGGTATAGCCAATCAGTAAGCTAAAACTCAAATTCTATCAGTAATTTTAAAATCACCAATGTACATAGGGATTAAATTAAACTTTTTACCAATTATTAAAACTAATTTCTATTGTGATACCTTTAACAATACATGATCCACCACTTGAAATTACTAATATTTCTTTTTATTATCATCATAGTTATTTTTTCTACATTGAGATGGTTTTATATGATCTAGAATTTTATATACTTTAATATATGTATCCTATAAATGTTTTGGGACTACTAACATACTTTTTATAACTTATTTCCAACAATTTGGAGTAAGAAATGTCACTCGTGACAATTCATCATACAATTCCACCTATATAATTTAATGGAATCTTTTATTGTAAGAAAATTCAACTATAGGTATATATTGATCCCAATATCCTTGGAATTAAAAATTACATGATCATATAATATATTCTAGTGTATGAATAATATGTTTATACAACCCATCATTTTTGTGATGATAGGTGGTGCTTAAATATAATCTAGTGTTGAGACTGTTTTGAAGACTCTAATATAATTTTGATTTGATACAAAGATTGTGATCAAAACAATTGATAGACGTTCCTTGTAAAGTATCATTATTTCATTGATATAGAGATGTTCAAAGGGATTATGGGGTAGATATTCCCTCACTACTAAGAAATTTTCATTCTTGGTAACGTAGACTATAATGATAAATATAAACTCATTCTTCCTTAGAGTGTTCATATGTATTGTGAAAAATTATATTGTAATATTTTACCACTTCCATAAAGGTATAAGAATAGGTTTCATGACTCCATTAAGATGTTTCCATTTATCCATTACCTACTATCACCCTGAGCATATGGATATAATGTCTAATATTTCAATATTTATACAATCCCACTAAAATGCTATATTAAATCCATATGAATATTTTTTCTATCAGAATGTATATAGAAATTTAAGATATGTGCTTCATCTAGTAACTCCCTCTTGAGTTCAGGTATAGATAGAAGCCATAACCTCTTTTCAAAATTCAACACTCCATCTTTATATATAAATTTGGTAAATTTTACATCATTAATTTATTTATTCATCCTCTGTAAGTCCTTATAATTTTGATGGGTATTACTATATTTTTTAGTAAAGATGATTTATAAATTTCTTTCTAAAGGAATGATGGATCCACTTTTCTAAAAATTACCATATCCTTATTTTCTAGATCCAAGATTATAAGATCCTTATTAATCCTTATCATGGTTAGAACTCCACAGTCTCTCCCAATCAATGAATAAGACATCATTTTTAACTTCTTAGGGTTGTTGTGTATTGAGAAATCATAGTCCTTAAGTATATTTAAACATATTATTTCCCACAAGTTGTGATCTTTCTGAATGAAAATATACTAAAAACTTTTGCAGTCCATATATACATCAAATCCCTCTAAATAGATAATTTTCTTATATATCCTCAAGGAAAGTATTATTAATAATAACTCAGGGTCAGGAATTAGATAGTTATAATCATGAATCTTCGATTACCTTGATGTATAACCAATGACTTCATCATTATTTATAAGTAACAACCCAAACCTTACTTTGATGCATCATTATGTATTATAAGTCCTTCCTTTTCCCAATTGTAAGGTAAATATTGGTGCATTAATCAATCTCGTATTTAGTTCCTCATAACATTCTTCACATTCCCTAGACCATGTGAATTTAACCCCTTTACGTGTAATCTAGGTAAATGGGTTTTCCAATCGAGAAATGTTTTCAACAAACCACAGATAGTAACCTAATGAACCAATGAAACTCCATATCTTAGTTATATTCATCAATGAAAGGAATTCTATGAATACCTTATGTTTAAAGTATTAAACAATATTCTATATTTTGAGACAATATATCCAAGAAAATAAACTTAATGGAGCCGAAGTTTACACTTACTGAATTTCCCATATAACCCCTTTTCTTTGAGGGCCCAAGAATTATTCTCAAAAGGTTATCAAGCTATGTAAAGATTTTGTATTATATCACAATATCATTAATGAATAACACCATGAATTTATCATGATAATATTTGAAAACTCTATTCAATATATCTATAAAAAATAAGGTTTATTAGTCAATCGAATGGGAATTTTCAAAAACTCATAATGACTATATCTCGTATGATATTTCACTTTTAGTATATCCTCCATCTAAACTGTAAACCAATGATAACGAGAGTGAAGATAAATATTTAAGAAATATTTAGCTCCTTGAATTTGATCAAATAAGTCATCAATGCATGGTAAAAGATAATTAATCTTTATAGCAATGACATTGATATCCTTGTAATTTATGCACAATCTCATTGAACTATCATTATTTTTCATGAATAAAAAAGGGGATCCTCATAGTGAAATACTAGAGGAATATAAATCATTTATCACATGAATCCTATAGTTTTTTTATTCAGCTATTCTAACTCCAATGGTGCAATTATTAAGGGAGTTTTAGATGTAGGTATTTAATTTAGAATGAGTTCAATGGAAAAATAAACTACACAATCTGATGGATGACTGGGTAATTAATCCATAAATATATCATTGTGGTTTTATAAAATGGGTACATCCTCTATCCTTCATATTTTCTTCCCATCTATAAATATATTCTTTTGTTTCTTTTCCCCGTAATTTCATTCAGGTAAGCTATTTATGGTTTTTTTAGAAAATGCATTAGAGGTGAAGTCTGTTCCTTGAAAAAAAGTGATTCAATTCCCCATTCACAAATAGTAATCTCCTTCTATCAATAATAAATTATTTCAATATACATTGAGATCCAATATATACCAAGGTTTTAGATAAAATAAACTATAATTATTATAATAATGTTTTCCACAGGGTAATATCGATGCATTTTAATAGAGTATTCTTGGTAAATATTCATTAAAATAGAAATCAAATTTTGTGGCTTAACTTAAAAATCCTTTCATAGATTATTAGGAGATGATTCAATGTTATTAGAAAACATTCATGTTAAAAAGGAGTGATTAGATTTAGAATCAAATAAAGTATTATATAACTTTTATTTGAGGATCAATGTACCTACTATCATGTCATTTAGTACTTAAACCTCAATTATTGTGATTGCATAAGCTCAGCCTTCCTCCCTAAACCTTTTCTGATATAAATTTCTGAGATGTATAGGGTATTTTTTTGAATAATTCCTTATATCATTCCAGTTAAATCATTGGTCTTCCAGTTGACATTTTTATTTATCAAAACACTTTTAAGGGGTAAAGTGAGATCCCTAACATCAAAACAGTTTAACCACCAAAGATACTAAATTTTTGTTGAATAAAAGAGAGAGTCTATTGGAATCAATTTCCCTAAATAGTATCCAAGGAATGGAATATTCCTGGGACTCTGGATCGTCCTTCAAGATGTCTTCATAATTTTTAGCCAAGATGTCCCAGGATTGCATGAATTCCACCATGTTTATCATTCCCATGTTGAAGCCTCTCTTCAAAATACGGTTCTTTCTATCAATCCATTTACCTTGCCCCTTTGAATTTTCCACAAGAAAGGATCTTCCCAACATTTTTTTGATCACTTCCTTCAGTGCGTTGATAGCCAGCACTTTTCTCCACCATATCATCATCCGAGTGCAAAAGAAGGTCTTTGTGATGTAGTACCGATGCAATCTGATGTTGCGGGTCAGCATGGAAGCCCACCCCACGCTGCTGCCCCGGAGAAATTTCATGCCTTCGCCCGACTCTCTTCCTCAGAGTATAGAAACCCTTCCTATTTCTGTTACTTAGTCTTCTATTCTGCATCCACATGAGGGGATGTTACCTCTTCCGATAGTAGGGGGTCAGCACCACAAGGAGTAGCCAACTGTGGATATCCCCTGACCTGAGCTCTAGCTCCCTTCACGGTAACCCCCACCTGCTTTCCAGCACCTTCACCCACCTTCGAGAGAAGGTTGGCTTTACTAGAGGACCTGGTAATGGGGGGACTTGGTAAATTTGAGTAGTATTTACGATGTCACAGCCTCCTGGTATGTTTGAGAAAACCTCCAGCATCCACTGTGAAATTTTTCCCCTTCCTTGAAGAGGTTCTGAAAAAATCCGCTTCGATGCCCACTTCCTTTGGTTCAGTAGGGGATTCCGGAGCTGACTCTGAAGCCGCTTGGCTAGCCTCCTCATCCATACCGGTATCTATGACAATATCATGGACCTCAACTTCACCCAGCACCACAAATCTGTTATGAGAATTGTAAAAAATCCCTCTATATTTAACCTTCTCAGCATAGGAAGGTTTGAACTACAAGGCCTGTGTAGGGAAATCTGATCCACTTGACTGATCAAAGCCACATCCCATGAATTGAAAATGTTGATCTCCTGATGCCAGACTACATGGATGATCACCCACTTCTATCTCCATTCCAGATTCCCCATTCACCCTCGATGCATTGATTAAAACCACTTGCATATCCTTTTTAACATTCGGGCCAATGTCCATGTGCACCTCTCTCTCCAATTGTCTAACCACTTCTACAACTATACCTGCGTTCCTGTTGGTGCCAATACCCTCTTCAGAGAGAACAACCAAAGAACAGGGAACACCCAAATCCTTTTTCAGGAAGCTAAAAACCTCACGAACTGTAGGGTTCAAATGAGAATCCATTGGGGATGTCTTGGGAGCCAGCATCGCTCCAAGGGTCAAAGAGCGCAGAGCCTTCTCCCCTGGAACATCACCGCGCGCTACCTCATGCTCCTCCAAATCTGAACTATCCCACGATTGATGTTCCACCACCAGAACCACCAACTCCTCTGATGACCTATACCGGTTCATGCAGCTACATACTAAGGCCATATGGCCAAGCTTGGTTCATCCTGAACAGAACGCGGGCCAAGACTCAAACACCACCGATAGGTTCCACCTCAACTCTTCTCCAACTGAAATCCACAACCACTCGTTTGGAGGTTTTGAAATGTCAACCTCAATACCAGCGCATGGCAGGATGGGGTGACAAACCCCAGCTGTTCGAATATAAGAACATAGGTAGCATCCAACCAAATTACTGATCATACAAATGATAGAGGGATTCTGGAAGCGTAGAGGAAAATCAGGAAAACATACCCAAACGGAGGCCGATGGCGGATGACGATTCTTGTTGAAATAAAACGACCATCGTAGGAGGAAAAAACCAAAACCATTGAACACCTGAGGAGCACTGGACCAGGCGACGACCAAATCCTCCTCTGATGCGAAGCGGACCATCAGTTGATGCCAATCGAGCAAACCCACCACCACTCGGTTTTGAAGACCCCAAGAATCGAAGACAAATCTGTCGAATGCATCGACCAAGGGGCTACGGCCTCTGAATCGAGCCACCAGCGTTGATCTATGCATGTCTAAAGCTGCGTTGAACTCTTTTAGTGAAATCACGAGGTGAGGAGATCCGTCGTGGAGATCAAGAACCTTAGGGCTAAGTGAAATCGACAACAAAGGAGGAAGATACGCTGTACTTTAGAAAGGGGTTAAAGGACGAGCCACCGAGGAGAGGATCCCCCCTCCCCCGGTCGAGGAGTAGGGGGTTGGAGCCTCCTTCATCTCCGACCTAGTTAATCATCGTAGGCATGATATCCTTTCCCACATGCGTGATATTTTAAGACTGTTATTATAAAAAAAATAGCGGTAATGAAATGCATCCAGTTAAATCATTGATCATTAGAAACTTCTTCCTTTTATTTACATTCATGAGCTTGATGTACTTTTCTCCGAACTTGAAACAAAATCTCATTCCCTTAAAAAAATTACCCATGCTTTTCGTTCCATAGTTTTTAAATTTGGTAAATTTCACTCTTATTTTATTCCAATTATACATACTTTTCTTTCCATTATTCTCAAGAAAACTCTTCTTCTATAGATTTCCATTACATATATATGTTTTGGATAATTCCTTTTCTTTATTAATATCACTTAATACTATATACTCATATGATAAAAATGTATGAGTTACTAACACAATTTGAAGGATTATCTATATCCAATCTAATAAATTAGCAATATCACTTTTGATACAACATATATAGACCAAAACATGTCTACATAACCTTATAATGTTATCCTCATACTCAAAAACATTTCACTTCTTCTTCTATTATAGATTGGTGAATTCATTTTCCAATTCAACCCTTTTCTCATGAGGAAATTATTTTTCATAGAATATATCCTCAAAATTGATATATTCCATGAAATCTATCTCTAATTTATCTTTAGTGTTTTTAGTGAGTGATGCCCATTGATCTTTATCTCCCTTCAGATGATATACCTCCATGATGGCCTTTTCCGTTTTCACTACTTCCCAAGGTGGAAATATCATTTCTAGGAACTTAATCCATTTCATAGATACAAAAGTACAAGTAATTCAATTGAATAGTCAATGGTATTGTCATGAAGTAGTCTAACATAGTTACACCATGTTTCAGATCATTGGGTTTCTATATGTGGGTGAAATTATTTTTCATAACATGGGTTAATTTCCATAATAAGGCTACGATATGATCAGCTCCAAGTACAACCTTTTTGAATTTCATTGGAAGAAAATCCATACATTAGATATGGGTGTAGATATTGTTCTCATTAATTTCATTAGTTTCCATATATAAAAAGTGTTATACATATAATTAGTGCATGATATTTAATGGAATAATACAATTACTATTAGGTTTTATAGGGAAAAATCCTTAAAGACTTAATGGTTTCTCATAATATTTGTGATATATACGAGGTTACTCTAAATCTAGTCCTCAAGGTTTCTATTAGACATCCCTATGATACCATCTGCAACAACCCAGTCTCCAGAAACCAAGATCTGATAGTTATATTACATTATAGGTACATAATACAAGAGTTCACAATGGATCCGAAAATATAGTAGTATTGGAAGACTAGAAAATTGTATATTTTTCATATTACACTTAAGAACATAGAATATAACATAAAAAAATCTATGAGAACAATATTATCTCTTCTAGAATATCCATGAAAATTATACATAGATTTCATTTAGGGTTCATATGTAATGGAAAGAAATTGGTTGAGATTAGATTATTAGTAAGGAGTAACAACTAATGGATGAAATCATATCATAAGCATGGAATAAAGAGTATAGAAAAAAAATAAATTTTCAAAATAATTCCATAATAAAATGTTACTAAGGGAATACAGTATCCATGAAAATAAATTAAATTATATATAATAGTTATTGTTCTCATACTGATGGAACAAATAATTTCGGGCATCGTAAATATATTTTCAAGTCCTTGTTCCGTAATAACATACAAAAATGGGTAAGGAATTTTCCAATACCCAAGATAGTTTGTCTGATAAGACCTACCAATGCATCGAGGGGATATCTATACCAAGGCCCAAAAATCACTAATTAAGTTTAATGTATTCATCATGTGAGTTAACAATGAAATTTATAATATTCTTTGACGAACCTATTACTTAATCATTGATAAATAATGAAGTGGATATCCATATAATATAAGTAAAAAAAACTTCCCTATTAAATGGAATATTGTTTCCATCTAGGAGAATATCCCAAAATCAAATAAGAAATAATGATGTATTCTAGATGTAATATGAACTACCCTTGTCAAATAAATAAAGATAAGGTGGTGGAAGAGGTAGTTTAAAAGTGACCAATTATCAATGGAAGATATTAATTGAGTGTTGTAGATTAAAATGGTAGGAGGATAAATAAAAGGTAAAAAAATACATCATTATGGTTTGTAAATATTATGTTAATTATTTAAAGTATATCACTCAAGAGTGGCTATCCAGGTGTATAAACCAATGACTATACATTGTGCATCGAATTAAGAGTAAGTTGATACTAAAAGTATTTTTCAGGATGATTACCCCTAGGTCAATCTATTCCACAAATGAATCAATTTTTTAGCATCTATATAAGGATCTAAATTATATGAAAAACAACACACATTTTATATTCCAAAATTTAGTATTTTTGGTAATTATGAAGACTTATGTAAAATCTCAATCAAAACCCCTTTTGAAATATAGATATTTAAATTGAAATTAAAATACGATGAATAAAATAAAATTAATGATATAATAGATCAAAGAGGATTTTTATATACCATATAATAAAAATTAAGTGCATAATTCAATATATGTCTCAAGAAATGGAATTTGAGATGAAAGGTCCCAAACAACATTTTAGATTTTTTAGTCAAAACCCCTTAAAGGATAGAATTTAAAATGGAACATTAAGTACGATGAATAATTATAGGCTCATGATACAAAATATTAAATAAATATTCTATATAAAAGGTAATTTTATTGATGATTTTCTTTGTAATATTATAAATTCATTCTATTTTATTTTTTGTTGTGATCCTTAAAGGTGGAATTGATGATGATCATTTTTTAGCGATTCTTAACACAAAGTCATTGGCATCTTAAATAATGAGTATAAAATTAATGTTACCATTAAATAACTAAAATAAATTTATTATTAACTAATTTATAATATATATTACCAAAAATTAAATTCCAATGGTTGTCCATGATATAAATTTATATCATTGTTCAAGTAGGTGGTTAAACTGATCCAAACAAGAACATACTATAATTAATGGATGATTATGAAGTGAATTAGTTGAATTATAATTATACCTGAATCATGATGAACTTATTTAGTGTTTATTAGTGTGATATATCTAAATTTTAAATAAGAAAAATAATAATAATATAACTTGTATGATGTTATTACCTAGTATGAAGAAATCATTTTTTTCTCTTAGAACACACTTTGGGATGGTTAAATTTACCATGAAAGTTTTTTACTCATATTTTTTATATGTTGTCCAATTATATTTCTAAAAACCTAATAATTTCAAAAAAATAATATTTATAATTTAAACCTATTCTCATAATAAAACATGAATGGTGGAGACAAAAAGAATAAGAAAACAAGAATTAATCGTTCCCTATAAGTGGTAGTTCACATGCACACACCATTCCTCGTTTTATTTTACATAGTAATAGATAAATATATAATATGTTTTTCTTAATTTCATATCCTAAAAAATGTTATAAATATCAAAATTATTTACTAAATTCAATATTAATAAAATCCATGTGAGGTGGTTATGGAAAACGAAACTTGATGCTTTGTAGAGATGGTAGTCTGCACACACACACAAATGCAATTTTTTTTTTCTTAAGGTAAAAAGGGAAAAGTGGTTAATAGTTATTCCTTTATCATAATAACAATTCGTATACAAAAAATATTGATGTCATAATATAGGAGAAAGTACAATAGATTCTAAAGTTAATATATAAAATAAAATAAATTAGGGAAAATTAGTACTCACATTGTGGACATGTGATTTCCCTTAGTGGAATCCTAGGAATGGGATGGTTTAGGTAATTTATTTAGACTAGAAGCTTAAGAGTGTGAAAGATTATTTTAGGGGAAGAAATAAGGGTAGTATTTGAAGAGGAAACTGAATTTTTAGTAGCATTGAAAGGGAATTTAGTGGCCCCTTTTCATAGTGATGATAATGAAATTTTTATAAATATATAAACATAATATAAATATGGAACATGTTTCACCGGTTCAATGTCTCAAAAAAGTGGACAATAATTGAGTGGGGGATGAGATAAGGTCCAACATACCTCAAATTTTTTTTCATAAGACTAAAATATGTAATTTTTCTTATTATAAAACAAATAAAAGTTACATGGATTTCAAAGCATGCCAAAATTTAATTTTTCCAAAATAATATTTAATTAAAAAATCCCAAAAAAAAATTCTTTTATTGGAAAATATTACTTATGTTCATAAAATATTAAACATAATCTTATAAATTAAGAATAGTATCTAAAAATTTATATTTGTACTCCTTAAACACATCTTTTATCAATTAAAATGTTTTATAAATTTATAGTTCATGTTTATATAATAATAATGTAATAAAGTTAGAGTTTTGATAAAAATTGTATTTTTCACTATTCACCTAAAAATAAACTATTTCAAATAAAATCCTAAAAATTATTCTTAAATCAATATTGTAATTATAAATACAAAAATGAATTTAATTTGGTTAAATTAAAATTAAAATTTAACATCGAAATAAAGTCATGACTAATGGATCTTTAGAGTATGTATTATATAATAGATTTGGGATCTAGTGTTTACCTACAATATTAGGGTCTTAGGTATTACAGTTTATACAAATTTTGATAGTCATGATTTTTTTCTAGGGAATATAAAATTACTTATAATATAAATTCAAGACACATCGGCCTCATAAGTATCTATGTAATTTAATTGATACATGATGGTATCGTAACTATGGAATTTGTTAGATAGAGTTAAAATTTGGTAGATCCATTGAAAAAGGTACTTTTAAGGGATTTGGTTCAAAAAACATAGTTTGGGTTGAGTTTAAATTCCTTTAAAAAAATTCACCAATGAAAAGTACTCATGTAAACACACGGTAACTTTTCATGTATAATTTCAATGTAGGAAATTATATCATATGTTAGAGAGAAACGAAAAAAGTATATTAAATCCTAGGAAAACAATGTTTGGTGATCATCACAGAAGGGGGGATGAGTTTCAGAAAACTATTAATGAACCAATGGTATTAAATTATTGTTGAAACTTTGGAACACTTTTTGGTTCACCTATATGAATGTATTAGTGGGGTTTTTATAAAGGTCTTATGACTTTATCTCTCAAATATTCATGGAAGGATAATTGACACATGAATATAATGGTTTCTAGGAGTATATGATGAACAAAGTAATTTGAATTGACCGTGTACGATGAATCTAGATGACAAAAAGAGTTACATGATCAAGTCACTGTCCACATGTTTTGTTATTTAGATTTTATTTGTATCTACTATGTAATGGTTCAAATCAAAACATACCTCTATTTATGTAAGTTCATTAAGAGAGAGTGTGATGATTTATTTTCAAAAGTTATTGTTAAATGTTTCAAAATGGTCGGGGATTGATGGAATTTTAAATGTTTTTAAAAGATTTAAATTGTATTGTTTTATGTTGTTAGAAGGGTAATGCTTTATAGGAATCGCGCATTGCAAAATGACTTGGAATGGAGGTGTGTGTTCACTAGAGGGTGTGATATGGGTCATTTAATCAATCTATTGTGATTTGAAAGAAATTATTAAATATAAAAAAGATATTATTTTCCAATAAATATATCAACCAAATTCCATGGTTTTTAATGCCATATTCTAATGAGTGAATTTACTCTAATAAAATGGAATTTACATTGGATGAAAAAATTAATTACAACAATTTTCAAACACACAAATATTTTCTACAAATCGATATTTCTGTAAAATTCTTCAACAAACACAAAATAAAATTTTTTTGTTCACAAAAAATATTATTTTAGTACTCTTTTATTTAAAAAGTCCCTTTAAGGGACCCTATCTAATTAATACAAATGTAGAGTTGTGGATACTGTTATGTCCAAGAATTATTCATCAACAATTTATTGTTCTATCAATTTGATAGTGGTGAATCTACATTGATGGATAATGATAATGTAACATGTCCCCCTAAACCCTCAACCCTAAAACCTTTACATTGTACCCTCTTACCCAACATTAAAAGCTCTTTCCTCCCTTTAAAACCCTTTAAATGAAAAAAACCCATACAACCCCTTAAAACCTTCATATTACTTTTAAACCCCCTTAAAATTCGTTTAACACCATTTATAACTCTTTTAAATCCCAAAAATTACATAAAAATCCCTATTTATATATCCCCAAGAAGTTCCATGTGTGACAGTCATTCTATGCTAGTCAACATTGGGCTCAGTAGTTCTTGGATGGAACATTCACTTTTGGTTTGAAGGTAGGAGGTTGTGAAATTCTGTTCATGTCATCTTCTTCCCTTTAACTTCAGTGGATAAGTACCATTTTCATTGGTTCTTTTCCCCATTTATCATTGATTGAAACCCCAACATCCAAAATCATGCTCTTCCCAGGGTAACCCTTCCCATCATGTCGTGATCCACCAAAATCCATACAAAAGGGTATGCCATTTACCGACGCCTTAAATCATGGGAAGATCCAGGTGACTCACGATATCTACCATGAAGCTCTAATGCCTCACCATTCAAGATATAGAAATGAGACCTTCATGGTTTTTGAGAACCCTCATGCTCTCAAGTAGAATTTAGAAGCCTATAAGTTCTCTTTAATTGGGGATTTGATTCTTGCCAAGGGTGACAAGCCAATGAATACAAAAGATGTTAAGTCGCGGATATCTCGAATTTGGGGCATGAACAATTGGCAGATTATCCCCATTCTTAGGAGAATTTTCATCTAACAATATTTAATACAGATGATCACAATTGTACATGGGGATCCAATTTTTATGCTCTGAATCGAAGGGTATTTACCCTTTCTACCTATGATTTAAACATCAATCAAAATACATATAAGTACAAAAATTCACATATCTAGACCAGAATTCATTGTCTAATTTGTGTGATTTGGAATCCTATAATTCTTGATGATCTTGAATCCTATATTGGTGCACCCAATAAGATGAATGAGACCACCATTTTAGAGAAATTTGGGTACTTTTCTAGAGTACTTGTGGATGATGTCATGCTCAATCTATTGCCTGACTATGCCACTCTGGTGGAAAATGGTGTTAAAAATTAATTTTCATTTGAATGTGAATGAATCTCATCATCATGAGACTTTTACAAAATTGTGGGTCATGAGGCCTCTAATTACAAGAATGTCTAAAATATTAAAATCTATAAATTAGGTACTCCCTTTCAACATACTAGTAAGAAAACTTCTATCATCTCATATGTGAGGAAAGAGGTAGAGAATGATCACACCTTTAGTGAGATTGGCCCCAGGAATGATGCTGACCCTAAGGAGAAGTGGATTTACACATATGGGCCGACTCAAAAAACATTAGAAGAACACTTTTCTAAAAATTACAGACTTCCTTATAGGATGGATGAGAACATTATTGAATTTATAGTTGCTGGTGTAAGCAAACTTCCAAGGAAGGTAAATTTTATCAAGAAATTAAAGATGGTAGAGCCTATTTTAAAGATGCCCGAATTGGGAATTTTGAAAATGAAGGACCAAAGCAAGGAGGAACGAAATTTTCTATTGGAAAGGATGGTTTTCAAATAGTTTCATATAAGAAATCTATTAAATATGTCTTTCTATAAATGGTGGGATAGACTCCCCTTGTTCTATCCAGGATAGAATCAGCTGGAGCTTACATTACTAGGAATGATACTCCATTATAGATTGACCCATGTGGGCTAAGTGTGGGTGTTGAAGCTAGGATAGAGATAGACATGGGAAATGTCCTATCGAATAATGAGCATGGAAATAACTTTACTTTTCTAGACATTTTGAATAGACCCTGTAGCCAATATGTTTTTTGTGAGGAATTTGGTAATGTTCATGGACCCGATGGAGGACCATCCATATACATCCAAAATTTCTAGGAAGGAAACATCATTAATATGAAAGAAAATGCCTTATATCAAGATGAACGTGATTATAAAGATTTTTTTTCAATCATGGATGAACATGATAAATCTTGATAGGCCCCTAAGTAGTGGAAGAGAGGTAGGAATCTGAGAAATCGGGGCAGCTCTCGAGAAAGGGGTGATAGACATAAGAAAAGGTAACATAATCTTTTAGCATTGTGGCTTTTTTTAGACAATTGTTTTTGTAACCCCTGTAGGATCGAAATATTGATGTAGATTCTCAATATACAAGAGGGGGGGTGAATTGTATACTTTAAAAAATTCCTTTGGAACTTTTAAAGTTAGTTACAAATAACTATGTTTTCCTTAAGCAAAGGAAAGAGCTAAGTTTAACAATGTTAAACTAAGTAAATTCACAACACCTCTAATACCAAATGAAAACTTGGAATAAGGAATGAAGTTATAAACTTCAAATCCTATGAACTTTATTAAAACTGAAAAGAGATTCCGAATGTAGGTTCTGGAAATATGGTTCTGGAAATTGAAACTTAACAAAAGATTACTATATGAGATTCTACCTTAAAGCGTATAGAATCTAAATGAAACAGAGTACAAGTAAGTAAGTATAAGAAAGTTATACTTTCCTTACAATACAATAGGCAGCGGAAAATTAACAAGTAATTGAACTACAAGTAACAAGATATAAGTCTTTTAACCCAAAGAGAAGGGTATCCAAGAACCTTGGATAAAGGTCCCTTGATTTATACTTTCAAGAAAGTATGTCTTACCCACACCAGGGTAAGCCCTCGATACAAAGATCGGAGTCTCTGTCTTGTTATCCCCGCAATCCCTCAACTTCAAGGTAGTTGGCAACCTCTGTCTTCCTCAACAAAGAAGCCCTCAACTTCAAGGTAGTCGGAAACCTCTGTCTTCCTATCCCCGGAAGCCCTCGAATGTAATCACCAACATTCGGAGTCGCACAAAGCTTTGAGAGTTAATAAGAGCCTCTCTCTCTAGAAATCACTTCAAGAATGTAATCATATGAGACAAAGATCAGTCAGCCTTTCAGCACTGAGCTCCTTCAAATGAGCTCCTATTTATAGGAAAATTTCCAATGGTCAACTCCCTCTTCCAACGGTCATATTTTCCATGAAATTAAGAGGGACCTGTACACGTGTAACTTAGCCAATGGTTAGTTTATAACAGAATAGATTACATCGTTTTATAACAAAACAAGTGTAACAGAAAGTACGACACCGTTTAAAATCTAACTCAAAAGTTCGGAATGAAAAAATCGGAGTGAAAGTTCGGAGTGTAAAAATATATTAAAGTGTAGAAAAATTATAAAGCGTAAACAAAATGAAAGTTCGGAGTCTAACCAAAAATAATTTTCGGATTCTGAATAAATTCAAAGTGTATAAAACAGAGATGATCAGATTCTGTTTAATAGGTGAATTCGGAATGAGAATTCGGAATGGGAATTCGTCATCAGAATTCGTAATGAGAATTCATCATCAGGATTCTTAATGAGAATTCGTCATCAGAATTCGTAATGAGAATTCTTCATCATAATTTGTAATGAGAATTCCTCATCAGAATTCGTAATGAGAATTCCTTATCAGAATTCATAATGAGAATTTTTTGTCGAATTTCATAAGGATTTGTATCCTGAATCTGGAGTAAAACTGTATCTGGAATTTGGAATGAAACTTTATCACAGTTCTCATTCTGGATTTCAGAGTGAAACTTTATCACAGTTCTTATCCAGAATTCGGATCCTAAAACAGAATACTTCATTTCAAAGTTTTAAGCAATTCCGAGAAAATAGAAATGAATCCGAATCTCATACTTAAGAAAAATCTAGATGAAAATATGATAAGGATAATTTTTCTTACAAAAGCGATTTTCCTTATAAAAGCAATTTTCCTTATAAAAGCAATTTTCCTTATAAAAGCAATTTTCCTTATAAAAGCAATTTTCCTTATAAAATCAATTTTCCTTATAAAATAAATTTTCCTTAAAGATAAGGTGTTTGTGATTTTCAAAACAAGAAGGAATGGAAAAGTCATAAGGAAAACCTTATTGACTCAACAATCTCCCCCTATTTGGAAAGCACAAACATCCTTACGAGAAAGAAATTCTAAGAAGAACGAAAAACATTAAGGCTTATCTCCCTTTGCTTTAAGGATATTGATGAATACGACTAACTCCCCCTTAGGCTTTGAAACTCTAAGGATCGTATTCTAGATTTCCGGAATGACATTTCATTACGAATAAGAAAGTCTTCTTTAATGAAAAACTCCCCCTTAGATAAGCTTTTATTAGAGTTCTTTTTCCTTAAGGATCTTTTCCTTCTCCCCCTTAGATAAACTCTTATTAGAGTTCTTTTTCCTTAAGGATCTTTTCCTTCTCCCCCTTTGTGATTTTCAAAAAGAATTCGAGGGAATGGAAAAAATAACAAAGTACCTTAAAAATTAGTAATAACAACAAAAGAAATGACAAGCACAATTTTCATTACGTTTGAAATCTCGACAACAAAGAAAATTAGATACAACAAAATAGTTAAGGTACAACAAAAGATCGGATCTTTTATTTTGGATCTTTTTCCTTCTCCATGAGACCCTTAAGAATAGTATTTATTTTCTTCAAGTCTTTGTGGTCTTCTTCGGCTTGCTTCTCTAAGACCGCTATTCTTGCACTTTGAGCTTCAATATTTTCTTCCTGGGCTTGAAGCTTTTCTTCCTGAGCTTTGATCTTTTCTTCCTAAGCCTTCAATTTGTCTTGAAACTCAATCCGATGATCTCTTTCAAACTTCCAGTTTTGAGAAACGGAATTCAGCTTCCCATTCAGATCTCTGACTTCTTGAATCCGGAAGTTCTTTTCATCTGTCAGTTTCTCTTCAAAGGAAGAAGTTAGCTCATTTATCTTTCTATCCTCAGTCTCAAAAGCATCTTTAACATTGTCTTGAAATTCATCAAATAGCCTCATCTCCTCTACAGTCTTCCTCGACCATTTTGTAATCCTCTTGCAAGATTTTCTATGGGCTTAGTAGCCGACAAAGAAAGTTTTGAATTGAACCTCTATCTCAACGCACTTGTCCATCACCATAGATACGGAGTCTGTTTTCTGATTCAAAACATGTTGGAGCATCTGGAATCTTGAGTCAATACTTGAGAAAGTTGGAATAGTACCCACTAATTTCTTTAAAGACTGAACAACAAAATCATGCCCCAACAAAGATGACTCTGAATCTGAGACTCTTCTTGTAGAATTTTATTCTTCAACTTGGTCAAGCTTTCTCTTTGAAGAACTACCAACTTCCTTTCTCTTCACCACTATTAAGCTCGGAGTATCAGCAAGAATTTTCTTTCCCTTGTCTCTTTTCGGAATGGAGTTTTGTTCCGGAGTTCTCTTTTCACTATCAGAAACTTGGGAAACATTGTCTTCCTCATCAGCAACTTCCTAAGCACCAACCTCTATATTCTCCATTTGAGAAATATATTGTAGAAGTTGTTCTTCCTCTGCATGATAAGCTACTTCTTCTTCTCCTCTCTCTTCTTCTATTGCTAGAGTGACTAGCTTCGAAGATTCAGCTTCTGAAGTTCGGAGCGATAAATGTTACGAAGGTGTCCCATTATAATCATCTACTTGTTTCAACACATCTCCGGTTTCACCACTTCCTTCAGCAACATCTTCTTCTTCTTCCACTTTCTCAACTTGCTCACCTTGCTCAACAGGCTTAGCTACTGCCTCTTCCGGAGCAACAAACTCTCTTCCTGGAGTCTCAGGTAGAGAATCCAATGAAAAGGATCTCGGAACAGGAATGTTCGCAGAAACCATCTCATTGAACTTCAACAAAGCCTGAGCTACCTCAGCCTCAGACATCTTCTTCTTGAGCTTCTTTTATTTTACTTGTTTTTCAAGCTCATCAGCAGTTCTCTCCTTCAAGGCCTTAGCCTCCGCAGGGTCCAAGCCAAACTGAGGCTCCCCTTGCACTCTCTTCTCTTTCATTTCCCTCCATTTAGCAACTACCTCATCTGGGTAATCTTTCTTATTCTTTGGTTTTGGAGGTGCGGAATGAACTTCCTTAGACTTGGGTTTATCTTCTTCTACTTCCAATTCTTTCAACTTTCTCTTCCTTACTGTCTTAGAGGATTCCGAATCAGCAGCTTTCGGAACCGCTTCTCCTTGAGCAAGTAGATCAATAAACTGTCCAGACTCCTTGTCAAAGGCTACATCCATTCTTTTTAGTGTACCATCACTCACCAGCATAATCTTGAAAACTCTTGGCTTAGACTTTCAAGCCTCCTTGAAAGACTCAAGGCACCGAACTATCAACTTAGAGAGGATTTCTGGATACATCATTATCAGGGCTCTCATATTTCCTTTCTTAACATTCTCAAGAGTGATAAGAATGTGCTTCATCAAATTAAACTTCCTTAGATTTATCAAAAAATCTAGGATGTAGATCTCACTCTTCTTTAAGCTATCTTTGTCACCCTTCCTCGGTACGATAAGGCCTTGTACCCACAACTCTAGAATCTGGAAATTTGTAGATAAACTAGCAATCTTCGGAGCCTTGTCATCTGCCAGTCCGAGAGTTTCTAAAGCTTTTTCCTTATCGAAGCTACCTTTCGAATCCGGCAACACATGAGATATGAATTCAGCTTCTCCTTCATAGGTAAGCCCTATCAAGCTTGCTGCCTTGGTATAATAAAGCTTATAATTCTTTCCATAAGACTTAAAAGAAAATTTCTCCCTATTATCTTCCTTAAAGAAGGAAAATGTTTCATAGAATTCAAAAAGTAAATCTGAATACACATCATCTTGGTTCCCCGGTTTTGACACCACAACATCTTCCCAACCATTAAGCTTAATATTCTTGTAAATAAGAGAGTCATACTTGTTGAAGAAATCCGGATGAACCAGCCTCTCTCTGTATACTAACCACTTTGAAATCGGCTTGGAAGAAGACATGTCTTGAGAAGCTACTTCCACAGACATTCGGATTTGAAGACCTCTGAGAAGTTCGGAACGGAGAAAGATGAAGTTCGTAACGGTCTTAAATCAAAGAGGCAGAGCTTCAAGATGCTGGAGCTTTGAAAACCGATGTAGGACATCTATTTGGGGTCCCCTTTATATAGGCAATGAAAAAACGGTTCAAATTACTCATTTGATCGAACGGTTGTGACAAGCTGAGATCAGATCTGATGGTCGAAAACCAATTCTCTTGGATCCGATCTTTTGAGGTTTTTATTAAAACAAATAATTAAGAAAGCTATAATCCGAAAACAAAATATAAGAAAATACCAGCAAGTAAAGTATGACTACGAAAACTTTAGTAAGGAAATCATACCTTTAGGATTGGCTTAGGAAGATTATTCGTAATTGGTAACATTCTTAAGAAAACAAAAAAAAACTTTACTACAAAAAGATAAAGTTCATAAAACTCACTACAAAAAACAAAGTCAGTACGGAAAACTTAGTACGAAAAACAAATTTCATTACAAAATTTTGAAAAAAAAATATTATGAAAGATTCGGTATGAAAATCCCATTATGAAAATACCAGTACGAAAATTTTTCATTCCAGAAGTTTTCAATACGAAAATTTCTATTTCAGAAGTTTTCTATATGAAAATATCCATTCTAGAAAATTGTAGTTCCGGAAATTTCATTCCGGAATTTTAGTTCTGAAAAGTTTGAAAAACTATCTTTGAAGAAAAATTTAGTTACTCTAACAATCAAATGTACTCCCCCTATGAAAAGGAGTTTATTGCTGTAAGGAGACCTTTTCAACAGAAAGTTAATTTAAGAAGGATTACCTTACGGTTATCATTCTTAACTTCTGTTTAATGTATTCAAATCTATCAGAGGGCAAGGATTTTGTGAAAATATCATCAAGTTGATCCTGTGTTCCGATAAACTGAAGAATAATATCTCCTTTAAGTGTGTGATCCCTAAGAAAGTGATGCCTAATGTCTATGTGTTTTTCATGGGAGTGATGTGCAGGGTTCTTACTAAGGGCAATGGCACTTGTGTTATCACACAAAATTTGAGTTTTAGTAAAACTCAAGCCATAGTCTGTGAGTGTGTGTTGCATCCACAACACTTGAGCACAACAACTTCCAGCTACTACATATTCAGCTTTAGCAGTGGAGAGTGCTACAGAATGTTGCTTCTTGCAAGACCAAGAAACTAATGAATCTCCTAAGAAATGACATGTTCCGGATGTACTTTTTCTATCCATTCTATATCCACCAAAGTCAGAATCAGGAAATCTTTTAAGAACAAAATCCTTTCCAGAAGTATAAAATAATCCTAGATCCATGGTTCCCTTAAGGTAGCGAAAAATTCTTTTTACTGCCTTTAAGTGAGATTCCTTAGGATTGGATTGATATCTTGCACATAAGCATACTGAGAACATTAAGTCTGGTCGACTAGCTGTTAAGTAAAGTAAACTTCCTATCATACCTCTAAAGGATGTTTGATTTACTGGTTTCCCAGCTTCATCAAGATCTAAAGAGTTTGAGGTACCAATGGGAGTACTTATACTCTTAGTGTTGACATAACCATACTTTTTAAGAAGATATTTAATATATGTATGTTGAGATATGTAGGTTCCTTCTGGTTTTTGAGAAATTTGAAAACCAAGGAAAAATGTTAACTCACCCATCGTACTCATTTCAAACTCAGGTTTCATTAGACTTGCAAAAGAGTCGGTCAAAGATTGCTGAGTTGAACCAAATATGATGTCATCAACATAAATTTGAACAATCAAAACATTTTTCTTATCTTTCTTTATAAAAAGGGTTGGACCTGCATTTCCCTTAACATAGTTATTTTGAAGAAAAAATCCAATGAGTCTATCATACCATGCTCATGGGGCTTGTTTAAGGCCATATAAAGCTTTGGTAAGTCTAAAAACATGATCAGGATGTTTTGTATCTTCAAATCTAGGAGGTTGTTCAACAAAAACTTCCTCTTGAACATAACCATTAAGAAAAGAACATTTCACATCCATTTGAAAAAGTTTAAAATTAAAGAATTCTGTAAAGGCAAATAGAATATGGATAGATTCAAGTCTGGCTACTGGAGCATAGGTTTCTTCATAGTCTATTCCCTCTTGCTGATTATAGCCTTTAACAACAAGTCTAGATTTATTTCTTACTATGACTCCATTTTCATCACATTTATTTCTAAAAACCCATTTAACTCCAATAACAGAAATTTCCTTAGGTCTTTCAACCAAGGTCCAGACTTTATTCCTTTCGAATTCATTTAGATCATCTTACATGGATTTGATCCAATCATCATCACCTAAAGCTTCATCAGTGCTTTTAGGTTCTAATTGGGAAAGAAATGCTAGATGTTCTACTTCATTTCTTAAGGAACTTCTAGTCTTTACAGGTTGGTTTACATCACCAATGATACTATCACTGGGATGATTCTTAAGAAACACCTGATTTGGATTTTGTAAAACCTGTTCGTCAACATAGGGTAGAAAGTCTTCTGGGGTAAATGTTTCAGAAGTATCTTCTTGAACAATTTCCTTATTAGAAGGTTCTTCTATCAAAGGTTGACAATCAGTTTTTGAAAACACATCTGAGGATGTAGGTTGAGGTGGTTTAAAAACAAAAGGATCTGACTCATCAAATTTTACATGTACTGTTTCTTCAACAGTAGAAGTATTTTTATTAAAAACTCTATAAGCCTTAGAAGTTGTAGAATAGCCTAAGAAAATCCCTTCATCATATTTTGGTGTGAATTTATGTAGATTATATTTAGTATTTATAATAAATACTTTGCAACCAAAAACCTTGAAGTAGGATAGTCTTGGTTTTCTACCATTCCATAACTCATAAGGGGTTTTATTAAGGAAAGGTCCAATCAAAACTCGAATTATAGTATAACAAGCAATACTTACAGCTTCAGCCCAGAAATTTCTAGCAATAGAATATTCACTAAACATGGTTCTAGTTATTTCTTGAAGAATTCTATTTCTTCTTTCAGCTACACCATTTTGTTGAGGAGTTCTAGGTGCTGAATAATTGTGAGTAATACCTTTTCTACTACAAAAAGTTTCAAAATCAGAATTTTGAAATTCTCCTCCATGATCACTATGAATAGTTTTCAATGGAAGGTTTTTCTCATTTTTATCTTGAGCTCTAAAAATTTTGAAATAGGAAAAAGCTTCAGACTTCTTTGCTAGAAAATAGACCCAAGTAAATCTAGTGTAATCATCAACTAGAACAAACATATAGTATTTGCCTCCAATACTTCCAGTTTGTGTTGGACCAAAAATATCCATGTGCACTAACTGTAATGCATCAGTTGTTGAGACTTAACCGATTGATTTAAAACTAGATTTATGTTGCTTGACATATTGACAAGGATCACAAACTTTAGAAAAATCAAATCTAAGCTCTGGTAGATCCTTAACTAGTTTCCTCTTAGAGAGTTTACATAATTTTCTAAGGTTACAGTGACCTATTCTTCTATGCCATAACCAGGAATGATCTTCTATTTCACTTAGGCAAGGTAAATCTTGACTCCTGATGTCTTCTAGGTTCAATGTGTAAACATTCTCTTGCCTATTGGCTGAGAGAATAAATTCTTCCTTGGAATTGTGAACTAAGAACTTATCATTCCTAAAATTCACAAGGTAACCGTTATCACATAACTGACTTATGCTAATGAGGTTGTGCTTAAGACCCTTAACAAAAAGAACATTTGAAATCAAGGTTTTACCAAGAAGAACAATATTACCAATACCAACAATCTCACCCTTAGCATTATCTCCGAAAGTTACCTTTCCTCCTTTCATTTTGATAATCTTTTCAAAAAAACATTTGTTACCAGTCATGTGCCGGGAACATCCACTATCCATGTACCATGTATTGTTGCCGGTACTCTCTTTATTTTCCTGAAACCAAGAAGAAAATTAGACTTTCGGAATCCAAACTTGCTTGGATCCGAGATTTTATGATAATAAAATTTTAGGAACCCACATATTCTTAGAAAAGTAGGCTTTATGAAAACCTAAAGATTGGGTTTTGTTTAAGGAACAATTCTTTGCCCAGTGACCATCACATTGACACTTGGTACAAAATGGGGCACTTTGAGGAACAAAATAATTGTTACTAAAAACTGGTTTTACATGGGTATAACCAAATCCGGATTTATTTCTTAAAGGTCGTATTTGGGAATACATTTTATCAAAATTTTCCTTACCATGGGTAAAGTTTGATAAACACTTCTTTAAGGAAAAAATTTTGGACTTGAGTTTTATAACCAAGTTTTTATCCTCAAAATCATTAGTTTTAGAACTAGAGCTAGGCTCGAAAACATTTTTCTTAGAAATTACTTTTTCTAATTCTTTAGAAAGTATGTTCTTCTCAGAACTTACTTCCTCAAGATTTTTTGAAAGACTTTCAAAATCAGCATTTTTCTTATCAATATCTTTAGAAAGATCTGATATCTCTTTCGTAAGAATAGAATTCCTAGAGTTTTCCTTATCAAGCTTTTTATTGAGTTTAGAATTCTCAATTTCAAGAAGTTCAGCAAACCTAGAGAATTCTTCATAAGTAGGTAAATTATTTTCTTCATCAGAAGAGGATTATTCATCAGAAGAGTTATAATACTTACTATCATTGGAATTTAAAGAAACATTGGTCAAAGATTCAGCATTTCATACCTTAGCCATACAACAATGATTATCAATAGGTAATCTGGCTATTAGACCAAGATTCTTCTATCCTGAAGATTCATAATCAGAAGATTCATCTGAAGAGTCACCACCACTGGCACTCCAGGTGTCATTAGCTTTCAAGACTTTCTTAGCTTTGGATTTATAATACTTCTTTCTATTCCTGTCTGAATGCCTTTCTTTCCTTTCTTTCTTTTTGAGCAAAGGGAAATCTGGTCTAATATGTCCAGCTCTCTTGCATTCATAACAAGTAACTTCTCCATCTTTCTTATCTTTCCTGTCCTTTTTCTTATACTTGGATTGGAAATTTCTCTGGCCAGCTATCTTGTTCATCCTACGAGAAAGATTTGCTAATTCATTTTTATAGAATTCACTCTCACTAGATTCGGACTGGAAAATAACTTTCTTAGACTTGGATCTAGTTACTTTCTCAGGAGTCTTAGCTTTCATCTGATTTGATGTTATTGTGAAAGCAATAGTACCATTTCCATTCTTCTTTTTGATGTTGTTAGCATCTCTCTTCATTCTGGTTTCATGTTGGAGAAGAGTTCCAAATAATTCATCAAGAGTAATTTGAGTGACCTTCATGTTCTCATCTATAGCTGTTCTTTTGGATTCCCACTCATTGGGCATAATATCAATTATTTTGTCCACAATAGCTTCATCATCTAAACCTTTCTCCCCCATAGACTGTAAGCTGTTAACAATGGTCATAAAGCTCTGTTGAACTTTACAGATTGATTCACCATAAGGAAAGTTGAAGCCATGATATTCATCTCTAAGCATAGCTCTCCTAGTCTCAATCACTTTAGAAGTCCCAAAGTGTGTAACTTCTAACTTCTTCCAGATACAATTTGCTGCTTCACAAGAAGAAATTTGGCTATATATATTTCTAGTCATTGAACATAGTAAAGTATTGTGTACCTTATAATTGAGTTGATATTATTGCTTTTCCTGGTTAGTGAAAGTTCTAACTTCCTTGTCGGGAATTTTATAATCACCAATTAGCATAACGAAGTTGTCCACTCCAGTATTGATAACAAAAGTCTTAATATGATCTCTCCAGTATTCATAGTCATTACCATCAAAGATTGGTGGTCTTGTAGGATTTAGATTATCAATTGAACCAACATTAATTCCTGTCATACTAGAACAACCTTTGGCACACAAACTTGTTAGTAGCAAAAGTTCGTAATAACAAAGTTCGGAATGAGAAAGTTCGGAATGGGAAATTTCGTAATGGAAAAATGAGAAAGAAAAACTTATTCGTGAGTATAAGTATTTCAAAGACCTGCTCTGATACCAATTGTAGGATTGGTATAGAGTATGAGGTTTCCAACCTCTGATACCAATTTTAGGATCGAAATATTGATGTAGATGCTCAATATACAAGAGGGGGGTGAATTGTATACTTTAAAAAATTCCTTTGGAACTTTTAAAGTTAGTTAAAAATAACTATGTTTTCCTTAAGAAAAGGAAAGAGATAAGTTTAACAATGTTAAACTAAGTAAATTAACAACACCTCTAATACCAAATGAAAACTTGGAATAAGGAATGAAGTTATAAACTTCAAATCCTATGAAATTTCTTAAAACTGAAAAGAGATTCCGAAAGTAGGTTCCAGAAATATGGTTTCGGAAATTGAAACTTAACAAAAGATCGCTATATGAGATTATACCTTAAAGCGTATAGAATCTAAATGAAACAGAGTACAAGTAAGTATAAGAAAGTTATACTTTCCTTAAAATACAATATGCAGCGGAAAATTAACAAGTAGTTGAACTACAAGTAACAAGATATAAGTCATTTAACCTAAAGAGAAGGGTATCCAACAACCTTGGATAAAGGTACAATGATTTATACTTTCAAGAAAATCTGTCTTACCCACACCAGGGTAAGCCCTCGATACGAAGATCGGAGTCTCTGTCTTGATATCCCCGCAAGCCCTCAACTTTAAGGTAGTTGGCAACCTCTGTCTTCCTCAGCAAGGAAGCCCTCAACTTCAAGGTAGTCGGCAACCTCTGTCTTCCTATCCCCGGAAGCCCTCGAATGTAATCACCAACATTCGGAGTCGCACGAAACTTTGAGAGTTAATAAGAGCCTCTCTCTCTAGAAATCACTTCAAGCATGTAATCACATGAGTCGAAGATCAGTCAGCCTTTCAGCACTGAGCTCTTTCAAATGAGCTCCTATTTATAGGCAAATTTCCAATGGTCAACTCCCTCTTCCAACGGTCATATTTTCCATGAAATTCGGAGGGACCTGTACACGTGTAACTTAGCCAACGGTCAGTTTATAACAGAATAGACGACATCGTTTTATAACAAAACAAGTGTAACAGAAAGTACGACACCATTTAAAATCTAACTCAAAAGTTCGCAATGAAAAATTCGGAGTGAAAGTTCAGAGTGTAAAAATATATTAAAGAGTAGACAAATTATAAAAGCGTAAACAAAATGAAAGTTCGGATTCTAACCAAAAATAATTTTCGGAGTCTGAATAAATTCAGAGTGTATAAAACAGAGATGATCAGATTCTATTTAATAGGTGAATTCAGAATGAGAATTCGGAATGGTAATTCATCATCAGAATTCGTAATGAGAATTCATCATCAGGATTCGTAATGAGAATTCTTCATCAGAATTCGTAATGAGAATTCTTCATCAGAATTCGTAATGAGAATTCCTCATCAGAATTCGTAATGAGAATTCCTTATCAGAATTCATAATGAGAATTTGTTGTCGAATTTCATAAGGATTCGTATCCTGAATCTGGAGTAAAACTGTATCCGGAATTCGGAATGAAACTTTATCACAGTTCTCATTCTGGATTTCGGAGTGAAACTTTATCACAGTTCTTATCCAGAATTCGGATCCTAAAACAGAATACTTCATATCAAAGTTTTAAGCAATTCCGAGAAAATAGAAATGAATCTGAATCTTATACTTAAGAAAAATCTGGATGAAAATATGATAAGGATAATTTTTCTTACAAAAGAAATTTTCCTTATAAAAGCAATTTTCCTTATAAAAGCAATTTTCCTTATAAAAGAAAATTTCCTTATAAAAACAATTTTCCTTATAAAAGCAATTTTCCTTAAAGATAAGGTGTTTGTGATTTTCAAAACAAGAAGGAATGGAAAAGTCATAAGGAAAACCTTATTGACTCAACAACCTCGTCTTTCTTTGTTTGTACACTTTCCTTTTAATTATAAAATTTTCAGGACCACGGGTTTTAACACATGGTTCACCCCATTTCTGGAAATTATTAAATAGTTAATAATAATTAGTAGGTTTAAATTAACTAGAAATTAAATAATATAAATTAATAATAAATAATATTAATAATAACAAAATAATAAATAATAAATGTATAATGCATAATAATAATAATTAATTAGAAACTAAAGAATTATTTTATATATTTATTATTAATTAATGTTTATTAGAAATTAATATTGTAAAATAGTATTTAATATTATTTAATTAATATTTTTTAGTAATTAATATTAATTATCAACAATTAGTTAATTAAATAATAAAAATTAATTAATCATTGATATTTTAATAATTTTATCTTTATTAATGATATTTACTAACTAAATAGTATTTTTAAATATTTAATAGTATTTTTATAATAATAATTATTAATAATTATTAATAATCATTAATTTCTATATAAATAATTAGATAATTTTTAATTAATTTTATCAATAAGTTACTACATATTTTATAATTAATAATTAATTAATAAATGATAATTAAATTAATATTTTTAATACTCAGTTAATAAATAATAATTTCATGTATTTATTATCAATTAAAATTATTTATCAATTAATAATTATTAGAAATTAATATGATTAAATATTAAATCCAATAAATTAATTAATATTTATTTATAATTAATATTTTTTAGTAATTAATATTTTTTAGCAAGAATAAGATTATTAATTAGAAATAATTATTTAAAAATTAAAAATATAATATTTTATTCATTATTATTAATATTTTGTAAATATATAATTATTTTAAATATTTATTAGTAGTTTGTTAACAACAATTATTAGTATTTATTTATAAATTAATAATTAATTAGTTAATTATTATGTTTGATTTTTATAAGAAATTAAATATTTCTTAATTTCTAATTAATTAATAACTAATAATTTTTTACTAAATAATAATTTTATATTTTTATTGGTAATTAATATTAAAATGTAATTAATATTAATTAGAAATAGATATTATTAAATTATAATTAATAATATTTAATTAATATTTATTAGTAATTAATATTGATATTGTCAAAAAAGTTATTAATATTGATTAGTGATTAATAAAAATTAGTTAATTAATTAATAATAATATGATAAAAATTAATTATCCATTAGTAATTTAATAATTTAATGAGTGTTTTTGATGTTTTAGTAAATGAAAAAAATCAAAAATTTATTAGTAATTTTTTAATAATTATTATTAATATTAATTAATTAATTAATAGTTAATTAGTTAATTAGTAATCACTTTTGTTAATTAGTAATTAAATAATGCTTAATTTTTAATTAATTAATAACAATTAACTATTAAAATTTTATTAGTAATTCAATAGTTGTTTACAATATTAATTAATATAGTTTAAAATATTATTCATATAAATTAGATAATTAATAATATTTATTATTAAAAATTAATAGTTAATTATTATATATCTATTATTATTATTTTATAGTAATTAATATTTATTATTCATTGATTAAAAATTATTAATAATAATATATTATTAATTCATCATAGGAAAGGGAAATCATGAATCCCACATCAGAAATCCAGAATTACTTCCTTGGAAAGGCCTCTTATAAAATGGATCCCTGGATGAGGCTTTCTGTCTTAATTCCAGACTGATTTGATGATAGTAATACTAAATATTAAATAGAAGTTAAATTCTGTTGAAATTTTTTATATGTATATATATATAAACAAAACAAAACAAAATTTAAATTTAAATTTAAAATATACAAAAATGTATATTTAAAATATATAATTTTTTTTGTAGAAAGCTGACATTGCTGACATTGGATTTCGACTTAACTAAATGTCAGCATCAGAGATTATGCATTTATACACTAGTTTTCAAAATATTTTAAACCTCACATTCAAAAAAACTTTATTAACAAAACAAAGTCAAGGAGAGAGAACACAACCACTCCATGGGAGGTTTAATGCTTAGACACCACTAGGGTTGTGCTAATGGATTTTTTCTCTAACTAAAGTGCCACTACAGTCGTTGTCTTCTGAGGTGGTTCATTCCATACTTTTGTAATCATTTGTTATTATCTTTTCCTAAAGGTGTTCCCATTTCATTTTTCTTATTATTCATTTTCATACATATTTCTTCCTCCCCATCAGTTGTTTAGAGTCCAAATGTTGTTGTCGATTATGGTGGTGCCCAATGACAATTCTAGGGGCCAACAACAGCTAGGGTGTTTGTACCAGATTATTTACTCTTTTAAGGTTGTACTTCTCTAATGTTGTTGGTGGGACCATCCTTTTGAGCCTACCGTTTTTTTTGGGTTTTTCATATCCCATATGTGACATTATATTGTGTGTGTTTTGCATATGTGTATATATATATATTTTTACACTTGTATTTGTATGTATGTGGATGTATGCATGTATAAGTGTATGTGCATATGTTTATGTGGGATGTTCATATTTTCTTGTCTATATATATGTATGAGTATGTATAAGATATATATGTGTGTGTATGTATGACATGTGTTATTCTTTTTTAATATTATTCCACTTTTAATATATATATATATATATATATATATATATTAATTTTTGATATAATATTTTTGGAATTTTTCATTTTTTAAAATTTTTACGTATTTATTTACTAAGTATTATTTTTAATAAGTTTTTAATTTACATGATTATTATTTATTAAATTTTATTTATTATGATATAATACTTTTAAATTTTCTGAAATTTATATAATTAAGTTATTTGTTATTTTTTTCTTGATTTTTTACGTGTTTATAATCTGTGAAGTTAATCTTATGAATTCATTTTTTAAATAGTTCTTTCTACTAAATTTTATTTATTCATTTTTAATTTTCATTCATTTAATATAATTTATTCATTTTTAATATTTATTAATTTTTATATTTGTTGTAATGTAATCATTTTCTAATGTTTATTTATATATATATTTATTTATGATGTAATATTTTCAATATGTTTGTAATTTATATAAATAATATTTTTTCGTTTTTTTATTAAGTTTTAACATCTAAAATATGTTGGAAATTTATATAATTAAATTATATTAATGCATGGTTTTAATAATTTTATAATTTAAATAAGTAATATATTTTAATTTATTATATTTTTAATTTATTTTTAATATTATTTCATTTTATAGTTTTTTTTTAAATTTTGGAAATATAATGATTTTTAATAATTTTGGAATTTATTCATTTTTTATTCTTTTATATATTTGTTTAATAATTTTAATATTTTTAATACGTTTTTAATTTATATGATTAAAATGTATTCACTTTTATTTATTAATTTTTAATATTTTTATTTTTGTCTGAAATTTATATAATTGATTCCTATAAATCCATTTTAATTTTAATATCTTTGCAGTCAATATATTTAATTTTTATTTATTTAGATTTATAAAATTATTAATATATATTTATTCATTTTTATTCATTTTATACATCTGCAATCCATGTAGTTAATGTCACAAATTCTCTTTTTAAAATATTTTTTAATTTATCTAATTTTATTTGATCATTTTTAGCATTTTTCTTTTAATATTTTTTTTGATTTTTAATATTTGTTAAATTTTATTATTTTTTGAATTTATTCATTCTTAATATTTATTTATACGTAATTATTTATGAATTTTTAATATTTTAAATATGTCGTTAATTTCCATGAATAATATTTATTCAATTATTTTTATTAAGTTGAAATATTTATAAAATGTTTGAAATTTACACAATAAATTTATTTAAATGAATTTTCTAATATTATCTTCTTTTTTGAATGTGTTTACAACCAATTTAGTTAATCTTATAAACTAAACAAAATTATTTACTATGTTTTAATACTCTTAGTAGGTTTTTAATTTATTTGAATAATATTCATTCCATTTTATTTATTAAGAGGTAATATTTTTAAAATGTTTGAAATCTATATAATTAATTCATTTAAATTCATTTTTTATTATTTTATTCAATTTTTTACATTTTTAGAAACCATTTAGTTAATCATATGAATTCATTTTTTAAATATTTTTGTTATTTTTTAAATTTTATTCATTTATTTAATATTTTTTCAGTTAATATTATTTGTTCATTTTTAATATTTATCAATTTTATATTTTTTGTAATTTAGTCATTTTTAATATTTATTTTTACATATTTATTAACTATGTTTTAATATTTTCAATATTTATTCATATTCATTTTAATATATATAATTTTTATTTTTTTAGAAATATATAATTAATAAAACTTATCCCTTATTTAAATATTTTTGAAGTCTATTCATTTTCATTTTTTAATTTTCACTAATTTTTTACATTCATGCAGTCAATATTATATATTCATTAATAATTTTCATAATTTTTAATTTTTATTATAGTTTTTCATTTTTAATTATATTTGGTTAATATTTTTAAATATTAATTAAAATGATTTAATATCTCTTTTAAAAATCACTGATAAATATGGATTTTAGTAATGCTATAATATAAACTTTTGATAAAACCAATCATTATCAATGCTAAAATTATAGCACTAATAACTATTGGTCTTTATCAATGCTAAAAAAGCATCGATAAAAATAGTTTTTATCAGCGCTTATTATTTTAGCACTTATAACACCCATCTGTATCAACAATTTTTTTTAAAGTGCTGATAAAACCATTCATGAACTTATAAATTCAACCATAATAGAACTCACTTCTTTTACATCCTTGAAGCTCTCACGGTAGTCTTCCACTGCCATCATACCCACATGACCTTCTCAGAAGAATCAACCCTCTCAAAACCAAATTCATATGATTATTTCAACTACTCTTTAGTTGATATCACATGTTATCCTTTATCAGTGTCCTCATCCTTATGATACTTTCCTCAATGTGCATCACCACCCTCTCACATACCTGATATTGAACCACCATCACACACAACTTCCTCCAGTCCCTAAAATTTCCTCAACAATTGGGGTTATCACCTGGTTCACCACCAAACACATGATTCTTCTGGTCCACTCGTTTTTTCATAGCATCACTGTTTTCGTATGATGTCAATTTTGGGTGACCGATACATATCAGTATCCAAATTCCATATATTATTTCAATTGCTCATTATTTTTTGGATCCTGTATTTCTATTTAATCATATGATATATCTTCGAATCAATCATACGTGAAATTTTACCACTGAAATGTGTTGGTCACCCAAAATTTCCCACCACTTCCCCATCCTAAGGTAATTTTGGAGTGATAGATTGAATCAATCCTCAAATGAAATAAAGAAGAATCCATGTTCCAAGTATCCTTCTTGATCCCATGGATTAAAATCAGTCAATTCTGACCATTTTCTTCCATTAACGGGTAGAGGGACCCCAATACTTTTAATATTTTCTTTGTTGTGAACATCGACAATGGGAATTCAATAACACAAACCGCTACTCTCATGTTAGGTTAAAAATACCTTATTTTAAGAATTATACAAAAAGAGATCATGCATAATAGAATGATTCAGATCATTATTAACTTGGTCAATTCACTTTCCTTTCCATTCAAAGAGTATTATTTTTCTAAATTTTCACTTGTATTAGTTTCTTCCCCTTGATAACCCCGTTGAGGATTCTTACACTTTCATTTCAACCTTGGTTCCGATTAGTATATAGGCCTTTATATTTAGTGCATTATTTATGTTTTTCCCACTTGCATTCATTCCAAACATTGTTGTATTTCATTATGCCAGTAATATTTTGATCTTTTTTTCCTATTGACTTTATCATCTCATCCTATTGATATAGACCCATAGTTTTTTTTAAACCCTAGCCCCAGTTAAATGGGCTCTTAGAACTCTCTTTAAAGCTCCATCCAGACTACTATTCACTCCTTAAATTAGAATCATGGATAGCATTCAAAACATCCATATCTTATTCTGTATTGTTTAAACCTCACTCCTAGTTTCCACTTTAATATTTTTCCAAAGTATTTTCTCTTTGTTGGTTCTATTACTGAGGAGATTTTTTTCATGTTATCATAAGAAGTTTGGATTATACTCCAAGCATTATTTTGAGATGTGGGTTTATGTGGATCCCAATTGGACACTTCTTCAACTTATTTTGAAGTTTATTATTCATTTTTGCCCCAATAATAGTTTTCATTGCTATTCATTAATGATTTATCCTATCCATTTTAATTGTTTTAAGTTTGAATCTTTCAACGAACCCCAATTATGATTTTTCTTCAGTTTTTCTAGTATCTTGAGAATCCCAACCTAGGACTTCTAGTTCATTGGATCTAACTTCAAGAGTTTCTTCAAACATTGGGTTCACAAGAGCATGTGTTTTGGCCCTATCAATGTTTTCATTATATGAAAAAGATCAATTTCAGTTCCTAAGAATCATGTCCTTGAGAAACTTCATATCCCACCATATACCAAGTAAAGAAATGAATAAACAAAAACTCCCCTCACTTTCCTTATTCCCACCTAGAAATGTTACAAAATTCATCCTTGATCTCAACATTTTGCAATAGAGTAAACCATAATTATATTCTTTGTAACATTATAGATATCACACATTCCATTCCATCAATGATTTCAACCACTAAAAAAATTTTCAATATTCATTATTCATATCTTATTATCATAAAAAAATGGATTCTTGTAGCATAAATTATTCATTAATAATATCCTTGTATGGGTTTTAAGATCATACTTTCCATGTAATAATTTAGTTTTTTAAATATTAATATTACTAAATCAAATATTATGGATATGGATTGAAATTTTATGGATTCTAATTGTATAAAAATTTATATAATGATGGGGTGAAATATTTCATCAAGTATGACACATATAATGCATATAACCCTTATCAAATCCTTCATCTGTGTTTATATTGTTTTTATTCAAGACTAATTAGTCCAGAGGAGTTGATAGAACACTTGATATATCTTGGAATAGAATAAATTTTTAAATATTGGAGTAAATACAAGAAAAAAAATTAATGTTTCTAGTGACTGGGATAACATTATGTTTTATGTATCATCTAATATTATTACAAGTGTGACCAATAATGAAGACCGTATTGTGTATATAACTATAGGTGTTAATGATGATGAATATTCTATTGGGGAAATGACTATGATAGTTGAATATAAAGTTCATGATTGTCTAAATTTTTTTTAGAAGTTAAGGATTGGTGAAAGATGAAATTTTATACTAGTTGTATTAAATATACAACATTTTCAACCATAATAAAGCTATATAATGTAAAAATTTTAAACAAATTGAGTGAAGCCATATTTACTAAACTAATTTCCCATTTTAATGATACGCTCCCATAAGATAATGAGATTCCATGATGAACATATGATGCTAAAAAAAATCTATGTTCAATTTTCATGATCTCTAAAAGAATATATGCTTTTCTAAGAGATTGTATACTATTTCTCAAGGACCATGAATCACATCAAAAATTCCCAATGTTTGGTTGGTCTAGATACAATAATGATGAATTAGGTCCTTCAAAATTTCTATGGTACATTTCCAATTATTCCAAGGTTTAGGATCCTATATGGAAGTTAGGATACTGCAAAAGAAATTTAATGACAATAAGTTATAGGAAATAAATATGAAAAACTTCATCACCTGATAGACTCTCATTAGTAAAAAAAATTGATCACAAGTATCCTAAATTTAGAAACATTATGAGAAATCATCATCTTGCACTAACTACAGATAAAGTTAATCCTTTCGGTTTTTAATGTAGCACTCACAATACATGGACAATTATGTTGGTAAATTACATCATTTCATTGTGGTTATTCATGTAGTGAAAATACATTATGTTATCTATACTTATATCAAGACCAAAAAAACTATTTAATGATATAGATGTTTATTTGGATCCACTGATCTATGATTTGAAATAATTATGGGATTAAGGTGGTACATCTTATGAGGTTTATAGAAATGAATATTTTATGTTGAGATCCATGTTGTATGGGATGATAAATGACTTCATACTTATGTAAATTTTTAGGATATAGCATTAAATAAACTAAAGGGTATCCCATTTAGGAACAAGGTACACATTCAATTATGTTTAAACATTCATTAAAGACTGTGTTTTTAGGATATCAAAGATTTCTACCTAGGTCACATAAATACCTATCTTCAATGGAATCCTTTTATGGGAGTTTATAAGAAGGTAAAAAACTGTCTCCAATAATAGGTGATCAACTATTTTAGAAATTTAATGATATAAAAACTAATTTTGGTAAACCTTATTTGAAAAACCTTATGAAAATTGATTGGAAAAAAGAGAACATTTTTTTAATTCCCATATTTGAATTATCAATACATCAGAAATTTTCTTGATGTCATGCATGTGAAAAAAATGTATGTGATAGTGTTATTGAAATTTGAGAAATGTATTTAAAGGATGAGATTAAGGCTTCACGGGACATGATAGACCTAGATATACAAGAATATTTGGTAGTAGTGAAGTGTGAAAATCCAATTTTTCTTTCTGCAGTAGCTTTCACACTTTCCAGGAAAGAGAGACATTAGTTTTCAAACATCTTCAATGATGTAAAGATTTTAGAGGGTTAGTCATAAAATATCAAGAAAATAATCTCAATTAATTATATAACAATAAATGGAATCAAATAACAATATTGTTCTATTTTTATGCATTCCCTAATGATTGTATCTTTATGTTTCCTTTTTTCTAATAATATATATCTTAATGTAACCAATCTATATTTATTTTTCAATGTTACACATAGAAATATTATAGAATCTGTGAAATTGACAACTATGGAGAAGGAAATTGTTCGCATATTATATGAATTAGAGATGTCGTTATTGCTATAATTCTTTGATATAATAGTTCACATGATGGTTTACATTTTTAGAGATATTAATCTATGTGGTCATGTACATTAAAGGTGGATGTATCCCATTTAATGGTATATGATGATTTTGAAAGGGCATATAAAAAGTCAAATCCATCCATAAGGTTGTATTTCATGGAAATATATTGTTGAGGAAGCCCTTGAATTAGATACCTATTATTTGTTTGATGTTGAAAAAAATGGTCTACCATAATCTCATAACATTGGGCTTCTTATGGGTGTAGGAATTTCTGGAATATATATTGTCTCAATTACTATTATAGAGTGGGAGTAGGCTCAAAATTATGTTTTTCATAACAATTTAGTGGTTTTACCATATGTTGAATCCCATAAATTAATTATTAGTCAGTTTAATACATTAAGGGATAAAATATGGAAATAAAATATACATAATAAATAATTTATAGGATGGTTTTGTGACCATATTTTTAAGGATTCAACTGAAAATATGGATTCAATTTCAAAATTAATTCAATGGATAGCTATAGGACCAAGTCTGTTTGTATTATATTATAATGTATTTGTAATTATTCGTTATATATTCTATACATATGAAAAAGATGAACACAGTACCATACAAAGTAGTGAAGTTATACATGTAGATAAAACCATTCATGTCTTTGGATCTAAGGAAAATAAATTCAATTGATATTAATATGTAATACTTTGGCATCATTGAAAAAATTTATGACTTAGATTATAAAAAATTTTAGGTGTTTTTTTTTCAATGTAAGCAGGTTGATAACTGGAGTGCAATTAAAAGAAATGAATCGGGATCCATTCAAGTAGATTCCAGTAAGGGTATAAACATGATCCATTTGTAATGGAATAACAAGCAGTACATGTATTTTATATTCCAGATCTTGTAACCAAAATGTGATCAATTGTTATATTATTGATGAAAACCACTAAAACCTAAGATATAAATTCAATAGAGGATGACCCTCTCATTGGGACATTGCAATAATATTTAAGAAGTCTCAATATATATGGGATTTTCTATGTCATAGGAGACTATAATGAGCATATTTGGATACTCAATAGAGGGGTAAAATAACTTCATCTTTTAAAATAAAGAGTGTTTAATAATTTATTTATTTATTTATTGTAATATACATTATGTTAACTAACATTATTATTATTTTTCACTACTATATTTACCCAATATAAATTAAATGTTCAAACACTTCTATAGATAATGAATATTTCACATGCTTATTCTCCCAATCTTGAGGTTCAATAGGTTTCTCAACATTCCGATTCTCCCAATGAAGAGGGACAACAAATTTATGTCCATGCCGATGTTCCCAATATAGAGGAACAACATATTGATGATGATGAAGATGAGGAAATGTTAGATTATGAAAAACTATGTCCTAGAAAAAAATGAGTGATGTAGCGTGATAGTGATAATAATAATTATTAAGGTAAGAAGTAAAGAAATAAAATTTGAGGTTGGATAGAATGCATGTGAGTATTTTGTTAAACCTAAAGGCCATTTTTCAGTAGTCACATTAGGCTCACTACATTAATGCACATGTTAGTTGATGTAGATATGTGGAAAAATGTTATGTTCGTGGTTAAGGAACTAATTTGGGAAAATATTAGGGTATCATTATGGTATACTTTTTTATTATAATAAAGATAAAAATAATGAAACATTTATTTACTCTTCATTACACCTTGAAGAGTTTATTTAAACTAGATTGCTTCTAGATGAACTTTTTATTGATTATTTCTAGAAAGGATTCTAGATGCTTTAAGAAAATTTGTATGAAGTACCATCTCAATGATACTTAAGGGGAAATAATCCTACACACAGTACAAATGTATACACACATCATAAACCAAGAAATGTTGAATGTATTTACTAGTCATTATGAGGAGATGAATTTTTACATACATTGTGATTGGTAATACATATCATAACAATACATGTATTAATCACTTTAATTAAGAATTGTTAATTTATGAAACAAAAATTGGGTGCTAAAAATATGAATTGTGGAAAAAAACCAAGGGACCCCTACCGTAAAACAAATATTGGGTATTTTTCACTTGAAAAAATGGTATATAATTTAAATTTATAGTAACAATTTTATGTGACATTTAAAATAACAAATTATATTCCTTTGTTTATATTCATATTGATAAATCCAAATCCAAATCCACTTCTATACCAAGTCATGTGCTATAGAAGTAGGATCATGTAAACAAAGCCACAATAATAATTGATGAAAACACACAGAAATTATGGGAATAATGTATAATTATGACATAATAAAAAATTGTTCTAAATTAAATTGGTATTACATAACAATTATTACGTAATTTTTTATATATTTTATCAAGTTTAGAAATAGAAATCATCATCATCTATACCCGATGAATGACTACTATCAGTGGCTTTGAAGAGGCCAAAAAAATATGGATGCATCATAGGTGCGGGTTTGGGGGTGTCCCCCAAACGTATTTTGAGAAAATAAATCCAAAGGGGGATAAATATAAGAAAATGGATTATAAGTGAACATGGTTATCTTCTATAGAATAAAAACTTAATTGGTAATATAAATTATTAGAAAATCTAATTTGAAGGAATAAATGAGATGAAACACCACAATAAAAACCACTAAATGAAGATATCCCCCACTCATAACCAGATTTGAGGTGAGCCATTCCCCTAAAAATTATTCCATACAAGTTTAAATCAATTTTTTCATAACAATTTCTATGAAATGTGAATAAAGAAGACATTGATACCTATCCTATAGTAATATTTTACAGGGTTAAAATGATTATGATTTATATCTATCAGTCCCCACCCATCTCTTTATTATGAGGGGTACAATGTACAATATCCAAGGAGATAATATAAACAACACACAACTTCAAAAAGGTCATGTGAGAGTGGTGATTCATATAGATCCTCAGCCGAGCACTGTGCTACATGTTCCCCTTGATGATCTATATGTTCGTACAGTTTATATTTTTATTATAACATTCATATAATGGAATTTTGATCTTGTAAAAATACATTTCAAGGAGAGATTCCTTTCTAATTTATTTTTTATGTAAATCCTTTAATAATTAATAAAAAATGCTCAGAACGAGGGATGTTATTACAGAAAGAGAAAGGGAAGGGGTGAGAAAAAAAGTCAAATAAAAATGATTTAATGGGTTAACCAATAAATATAAAATATATTTATAATGTACCTTTACACTTCCTCTTCAAATTCTGCAATTTACTAATATTAAAAGTTCAAGAAGTTTAAATGTTTAAAAGTGGTTATATGACCCTAATTGTTTTTGATGAACAAATGTTTGGAGAGACCATTACAGACTATCTTGGTCTTGATAATATAGATGAAATCCATTAATAATGAATGGATAAGAGTGCCAGTTGTAAATGTATACATGAGGCAGGCTTTTATAATTTTTTTCTAAAATAAGATCTACTATGTTAATAATAGTTAAATACTATTCATATTTTTTTATAGTCATATATATTCGCATTATATAGAGGGAAAACCCTATGAACAAAAATTTAGAGTCATTAGTCCTCAAATCAATTCTACATAACAATTATCATTAAAACTAATGGAATATTTGGTACTAGTGAAAAAACAAGGAAAAATGTTTGAAAAAAATTATATATTAAAGACACTTCTTTATAACCATGATGCATGTTGAAAACTCTATAATTTAATTATATAAAATATAATTTTATTCATTTAATTTCTTATTCCTTTTTTAGGAAATATTGGTTACGCATTGAAATTAATTTGGATACACTAAAGATTTATTTTCATGATTAAATTATTGAATACACCAATGATTGACCGCATGTGATGATGTTTGTCAATTTATAATACACTACATATAATATCTGACAAAATAAATAAAAAAATTTACATTTTACATTATGTTTTAATGAAAATTCTGTTATGATAGGGTGGTGTTTAAATATAATCAATATCATGGAATAAGGAAAGTCCATGAGTGAAAAAATCCTATCATATTCAATAACTAGATAAGCATTAGGGTATATATAATAAGATTTTACTATCTAAACATATATCTAAACAAATTACTTATTTTTCTCAATGTTTATACAGTGTCTGAAACAAACTAATTTCAAATATTTTGGTTATTATATTTTTAAATTTTTGAAATATATAATATTCATTCAACAAAATGGAATCCATAAAGTGAAATTTCTAATTATAATTACAATTTCATTAAATATATTTATTAATACTTTTATTTATTTTTCCAATACAAGGAGGAATTTCGATAATACTTGTATTCAAAATAGGAAATATATTTATTTATAAATGAATAATAAAAACACATAGTGTCATAATGTATACCGACATTATAAATAGTTGACTTCCTACTGATTACGTATTTAATTTTTTCATCATTTTATCTATTATTTTTTTGTTAATTTTCATATCATTTTTATTTGATACTTATTTTAGTTAATCTACTTGTCAAAATAGATTTCACATTCTCATAACTCAGAAAACAAATTTAGATTGTTTTGATAATTTTTGATAATTTTCCATAAGTCATCTGGGACCTATTAGAATTAGGTGAAACTCAATTCGAAACATGATGTTCCCAGTATGAGTATAAGTTTATGTTTTTAGTTTATAATTAATATTTTTGTTCAAAATGAGGTTTACTAACTAATAACCAAGAAAACATGATTTTACTTTCTTTATACCTTATAAAAATGATTCATAAGTCATTTTTCATAATTATGAATAGTTCACACAATAAACCGGCACACGATGGGACGAATATGACTCAATGTGTGTATTTTTTGTTTAAATTGACATTTTAGTAAAAAAGACATATGAAATTATGAAATAATAGTAAAAAAATTCATATTGTTTTTATAAATTAGTATAATGATCATTAAGTCGTTTTTGATATATAAAATCAACAACAAATAAATTTGATTCACGGTGAGGCCGATATGACTCAAAGTGTGTGTGTTTATTTAAAATTTACATTTTAGTTCAAAAAACATGTCACATATTGAAAACTGAGAATTTTTTTTCGATTTGTTTAGTAATTTAGGAAAATAATACATAATTAATTTTTTGAAATATAAGAATTATCCACACCTCAATATAATACATGGTGTTCCTGGTACTACTCCAAGTCTATGTTATTTTTTTGAAATTAATGTTTTAGTAAAAAATGTGTTCCAGTCACTAAAAACTTTGAAAAAATGCATGGATTGTCTTGAAACCTTTGGAAAATAATTCATATTTAATTCTTGATGGGTATGAATTAGTAGAATTTCAAACTAACACATGATGAAACTATTATGACCCCAAGTGCATGTTTTTAGTTCAAATTTATTTTTTAGTAAAAAATAAATGTGACATACTCAAAACCAATAAAACACTTTCATATTGTTTTTATACTTTACGACAACGATCCTTAATTAATTTTTGATGTGTATTAATCAACCTAACGTCAATATGATACATGGTGTGACCGATATGAATCAAAACATGTGTTTTTATTTAAAATTGATATTTTTGTTCAAAACACAAGTCACATACTCAAAACCAAGAAAAAGTTTTAATTTTTTGATACTTTAGTAAAATGATTTATAAGTCATTTGTGATATGTAGTAATTAGACACATATATATCTGATACATTATCTACGTAGTATTACTCAAAGTGTATGTTATCTGTTTAAAATTGACATTTTAGTTCAAAATGCGTGAAACTCACTAAAAACAAAGATAACACACTCACAATGTATTGATAATTTTAAAAATTATCCATAAGTCATTTTCAATGTCTAGAAATCAATCTCACACTAAACTGACACATAGTGTGACCTATATGAATCAAAGTACATGTTTTCAGTTTAAATTTACATTTTAGTAAAAGGGAACGTGACATACTCAAAAAGAAACCACATTAAATTTTTTGTATAATTTATAAACATTATCCTTAATTTATTTCTGTTGTTTAATAATCAACTTCACTTCAATCCAACTCAGGGTGTGTTTGGTATGACTCCAAGTGTGTGTTTTTTAAATTGACATTTTAGATCAAAATAAACGTTATATATTTTAAATAAAGAAAATTAATTCATATTGTTTTGATACATTATTATGATGATCTATTATTAATTTTCTATTTGTAGGTTTCAGATTCACCTTAATATAATACACAGTTTACATGGTATGACTCAAGTGTGTATAATTAGTTTAAAATTGTCATTTTAGTTCAAAATGCATGTCACAAACTGAAAACCTAGAAAACACACTCAGGTTGTCTTGATAATTTAGTACAATGATTCAGAGGCCATTTTTTATGTGTAGGAATTAGATTAATTTCAAATAGACACATGATACATATATCATAAATAAAAGTGTGTGTTTTTAATTTAAATTTTCATTTTAGTAAAAAAGACACCTAATATACTCAAATCTGAGAAAACATATTTATATTGTTTTGATGCATTATGGAAAATTTCTTTATGTAATTTTTGATGTGTAGGAATAAACAACATTTCAATATGATGCACAGTGTGACCGGTATGACTCCAAGTGTGTATTTTTATTTAAAATAGAAATTTTAGTTCGAAATTTACATCACATACTAAAAATTGTGTAAACACATTTTGATTAATTTGATACTTTACGAAAACAATATATAAGTCATATTTGACTTGTAAGAATCTTCTTCACCTGAATCGGATACACTGTGTGTCCGATATTACTCAAAGTGTATGTTTTGTGTTTAAAATGGACACATTAGTTCTAAAAATGTTTCACATACTAAAAACTAATAAAACACTTTTTGATTTTTTTGATATTTTAGAAAAATTATTCATATGTCATTTTTTACATGTAGGAATAAGCCTCACCTTAATTTGATACATGGTGTTCCCTGTATGACTTTATGTGTATGATATTATTTTAAAATTGGTACTTTCATTCAAAACAAACACCACATACTCAAAACTGAGAAAATACATTCAAATTGTTTTTATACATTAGGGAAATAATCAATATGACATTTGGTTATAGAGAATCAACTCTAATAGACTCCTACTTGAACTTGATCCAACTGTTAACAACCTTCAGACCACTGTCAATCACATGATATTCATGATTCTACTGAGACAGTATTTTAGTTAAGGTACTTATCACATTATCTTCTATGGAAACTCTACTCACCATGAATAGGTGATGTCATAAACCCCTCCCTCCAAAGATACTACAATGAGCGATGAGAGATAATGACACCTGACTCTCTCCTCCCATAGGCACCATGTTAGTGACAATAATTGTGGGAATAAAAATCTCATAAATGAGAGTCATTACCCTATATAATAAAAAGGATCATGAGATATGACATCATTGATCAATCAACTCTATGAAATAATATAAAAAGGAAACCAAAAACCATCCCATTATTCATGTTTTTTAAAAAAATGATATGAATAAAAGTTTTAAAAGTAAAATACCTAAAATTAATTATAAAATAGTTATAGAAAAAATATGCAATGATATGATCCGAATGGTTTATAATGGTCCATGTAGTCCTCCTAGAAACCTATAAATCAGTTTATGTATTTAGGGTGATCAAAAAGTATACTGAGTAGGAAAACAAAATTTTATCATGTTCATGAAAAAAGAGTATACTAATACAGCCATGAGAAAATTATAGAACTAAAAAACACCCTTAAAAGTATACTAGTCAGACCCATACTCAAAAATTATTGGTCACAAAATAAATCATCCAAGTATAAAAATATAATATTAATCATATCGATAAATGGTATCTCATACCACTTTCCCTATGATTTTTCACTCTCACACCTGAATGGTAAATATCTTAGAACTCCCACCCCTTTTTTATAATATCACAACACATCACATAAAATACTTCCATATACCCATAGGCTATCACATTAAATCAAATCATATAACTAGTTTTGTAGGTTATAGTGAACATGAAGGACACCAAACTCATGTAATCCTCCTACCATGCACACCCCCACCATAATCCATTCCATCAACTCTTGCTCAAAGACACATGGGCCATAAAATATCATCACAACACATCTAGACTACAACAAAAAAAATTTCATCACAACCTGTGAATTTCAAGATCACTTGGAAGATGGAGAGGGGAAGAGTAGGTAGAATCCATCCATCCCCACACTAGGTTGTTGGGAAAACACCACCCAAATATATATATATATATATGGGTGTTGGAACATGGTGATCAATGTGGGTGGGGCCATATATAAGTCACATGGAATATAAGATGGTATATATATAATATCAAACACATATGGCCAATCCCATGGGTTCAACACTGAGGAACTAACCATATCACAATGTCGCTGAATCACCTCAAAACCTCTGAAACTTCCACTGCCACTTTTAAATGCACAACACCACACAATAATCCACAAGCAACATTCCATAATCCGAAATCCAATTCAAATTAATACATTTCCAAATATTAAATTATAAATTAATATCATTCAAATAACCAATTAATTACATTATTTCCAGCCCATTTAATATATATTTAGCATCCCATCATTTAAATACACATCCTGTTACAATTTATTCGAATTTTTTTATTTACACCCCATTAACCAAACCATGATAATTCCAATTCTACTTAAGAAAATATTGCAACACATAACAATAAGCATTCACACAATGTACAAAAACACTATCATCCTCAACCTCATGCCAACAATCCCACACAACACCATTACCGAAATCCCAACCAAATAACATAATATCCACCACATATCCATCAATTTCCACATCACCACTTCTATAACCACAACCAAATCTCATCCCTGTTTCCTCATAAAAACTTCCCCATCATTTGGTCACATAGTCCATCATCCCCACATACCACAAAAAAACATCAAACAAGCACACATGCGACAAAAATTATTCACATAAAATACATAACATGGTTTTAGATTTATTCAAGGGAATTTATCACGTTCCACTTTACTTTTTTTGGTATTCTCGCAAAATAAATATATATCCTGGTGCAACCAATTCATTTGCAAAGTATAAGTGGTTATCCATTTATTTACAGTTGTGTCACAAAAATCACACAACAAAGTCATCAAAACATATATAAAACCCAAAAAAACATGGGCTACCAATTACCATTATTTTTAATGATGCAACAAACATAGTGAAATTTAATATTGAAATATCAAAAACTAGTAATTTTTTTTAAGCATTATCCATCCACTTTGATTCAATTTAAACAATTCATTTATCATCATTAATTTTGATGTAGCTATTTTCCACATAGATAAACATGATCACCCCTCCCCCATGATACCCATAAGGGAGGAATGAAGGAATTCCCTACTTGGAAGAAGAATATTTTTAGTAATCAATAATCCAAAAACATGGGGTGAACACATAGGAGGGAACCATCTACAATGAATAACTCAAACTAACATTGGCAATAGGGATGCATGACTATGAGTGAAAAAACCAATGAAACCTATTTTCATAAAAGAAAAGAAGATGGAATGAATGAATGAACAATATTAACTTTTGAAAGATTAGATTCAAAACCAATGGGATTAGATATGATTTTAATTTACTATATAATGTGAATTTAGCATCTCATGTTTTTTGAGTGGGTTGAATTCCTCCTCTATTTTGACTTTTCAGAGTCTGGTGGGTAGAACAGCTCTTTTATTATTTATTAGAACTTAATTATGTGTTTTTCATTGAACCAGGACCTTTTTTGGATGGTTTTAGAGTATTTGATAATGTCTTAGTGTTTTGGTTGTGTTTCTGGTGCATCAAAGGCCTAAAATCCATGTTTCTAGGGTGTAATGATTACGACACATGATTTGGACCAACCTTGTGTCCTCCTAGGTATAACCATGTGTCCCTATAGGTGTTGTGTGAATGGGTTTACAAAAATTACAAGAGGGTACCCATGACCGTGTGACACCTCTTTTGTTTTTATTAGAGGTGATTTTCATGGTACCCACATATTTTGGAAAACCATGCAGGAATGATTTATTAGGTAGATCCATGGGAAGGGGAATCCACAAGGGATACACATGGTTATCCAAAACATGTGTTCCAACCATGCGGACCACATAAAAAGTGGTAAATTGCATTTCTAACCCACCGTCTTTTTTTCCTTTCCTTCTCCTCCTTCCTCCTTCATTTTTCATGAACAATAGTGGGGTTTCTCCCAAATTCTTCCCCCTAGTATTTGAGCTCCACTTCTCATCTGAACTCCTTTTTGATAGTCATCAGGTGTGTTAGAACAATGATGTTATGAGATTTAATCCTCTTGTATATTTTATTATTTTCTATCTTCTTATGGAGCAATAAATACATGTGATTCTATTTACCTCATTATCAGGGAATTCATATATAAAAAATTATTTTTTCTAAATCGGCTCGAGTTAGAGGCTAATATGGTACGTTTGATTATCTTCCAACATGAGGTATGTGGTGATTATCTTTATCCATGTTTTCGTGGTTTTTTTGGGGGTGTATTTTGAACTTTTCTATGGGTTATCATGTGAGACACCATCAATTTAATGTTTTGTCTTTAATAAATTATATTGACCTCAAGAGATTCCTATATGCATGATCAATCAATACTATAAATGGTATGAGAATAGTGAGAGGCTTCAGGACTTATGAAGATTAGGAATGAATGTTTTTTTATTTTAATTGAATTATTATATATATATGAATTTCTTGTAGTGAGTTCTATTAGAACTGGATGGGATTTTCCTTAGTATTGAGAAGGAATTGGATATCTGGTATGAGGCAATGTCATCATCATGTTTGGTGAGGCCTAGATACAATGGGTGATGTTGATCACCAGTTAGGTTACATGGTTGTTAGTTTGACGAAGCGAGGTCATCTGGTTATGGGTGAGGCTCATGTGATATTGGATGGCATTGGATATCATATTGGGAGTCAAGGTCACAGGAGCTCAATGTTGTGGATTATGCGATATAGAGACTTATTTGTGGATTACTTCTCACCCATGTTGGCCAATGTGATGTTTGGAGTCTTGTTCACATGGTAGGACATAGATTATGTAATGTCATTGACCACTTTTGTGGGTAGAGGCCTCTGTTAGTTGCATTATTGGATTTATGGTTGGAGGTGGTGTTATCCCTAAAAATCCATAGTGATATTGAGGATCCACCAGTTGATAGTTTTCAGACTGTTAGTTGGGGGATGAGGTTCACTGTACTTGTGGTTGTTGGGAAAAGACTTATATGAGAGGAACGAAATCAGCATTCCTAGGGATGTCGGCTGTGGAGACAACCATGTGTTTATTTGGATAACAGGTATAATTGTTTTTTAGACATTGTGCTTTGAGTTGGTAGGGTTTATGGTGAGTTGTAGTCCATGGGACAAGGTACATGATTGGGGCTTACATTCAGGATGTCAAAAATTATTTGAACATGAGGTGTTAGTTGGAATAGGGTAATAAGTGTTTCTAGTAGAGGTGGAACCTTAGGGTTCACCTAGACCTCATTTACATAAAGGGATGCCTTGGTCTTAGGCTACAAATCCTATACTATATGTTATTGGGGCATTGGCTGATGTTGGTGAATACTTCATTATGGTTGTTTATCACAAGGGAAGCATGTTTATTTATACATGATGTTGTGCTGATTTATTTAATTTTGGTAAACATATCTATAAATATGTAAGATAAGAACATGTTGGTGATAAAATACTATGATTCTTTCTCACACTATACATGAGACCTTTAGGATGCATGTAGACTTTATGGGTTTCTGTTTATGTAAAGGTTAGAGATTAGTATCTGGATCTTGGTGATTGATTTGTCATGGGATAAAAGGAAAGAGACAATGGGTTCTTGCCTTATATGAAGTTTCCTTTTTATTTTCATTATGTATCGGTATGCTTATATATGTACATACTAAGGTAGAACATTGGAGTCCTTTATGATTTATTGTATTTTATGAAGTATTATGTATTCATGTTTAGCTACAAATTGTATGTTGGGATTTTTAATTCTGTAAATGGTATTGAGCTTGTTTATTATTATTACTTATGTTGTTGCACATTCTTTTTCCATGAGCATGAAACTATTCCAGTGTCTGTTGGTATTTATTTTCCATTTCTTGTTATTTACATAGACAATAATTATTATTTCCACCATATGAGGGTACAATCTCCCCAATATCACCCCTTTTACACCCTTGCTACTAGATTACAGCCTTTGATGTACTGGGATGCATGCCTAAGGCCCAGTGGTACTCGACCCGTTACACTGTTTGGGTGGCTAAACAGTTCAGGAACTATAATAGATTTCATCAAATCTACATAGTATGACCATCAAATGGGATCCATTATTTTTAGAAATAGAGTATATAATTATCCTCCTATAAAACATCTTTAAAAACTATTATTTAAGTCTTTAAAACCATTTTTTCCAAATAGGACGTGAAAAGGGAAAAAGTAGAATTTTTTTTTCAAAAAATGGATTCACCATAGATCTATCATTGGGATCTACCACCAGAGATATATCATTGGTGATCTACCACAATGATGATCCACCATTTCTGATCTATCTCTAGGATGATCTATCATTGGTGATCTACAGTCAGGATGATCTACCATTAGTGATCTACCACCAATGATCTACTATTGGTAATCCATCACTAGGATGATCTAATGTTGGAATCTACCGATAGAGATCTACCATTACTGATCTACTGCCAAGATGATCTACCATTGGTGATCTTCCACTAGGATGATCTACTATTGCTGATCTTCCACATGAGATCTACCATTGGTAATATATCTCTAGGATGATCTACCATGGGTGATCTACATCAAGGATTTACCATCATCCTCTAAAACACACATTTTATCTTCAAAACACTTAAAAACTCATCCCTCCCTTCACAAACACCTCTCGACTTTCCATGAACACCTCAAACACCATTTTTCCTACAAATTAATTGACCGAAAATTTTGATCCATTACATCAGATACCTATCAAACTGTTTTATCCCTAAATAATTCAAAACCAACCTAGAATGAAATAGAGAAAAGGTCCAAACAACCATCCGTCAAGATACCTCCCAAGGATATCACTACAACCAAAACACTTCTACCAATTAAAATTTATAATCTATCTTCCAAAAACAAACCAACAATCTATATTAACCCAAACATATGAATCCAGAAGTTACATCCTCCATGTCAAGATACTATCCTCTTTGGGAGGTGCTGACTCATCCATACAGGTTTAATCACATCGTAATATAATGCATCTCAATGAGGAATTAGTTCGTCCCCTTTTCAAATTCTGTAATAATTATCACACATCATATATGAAGAAATAAGGACATCACATATAAAACAACAAGTTCCAAACAGCACATCAAAAGAATAAAAGGCAAGACATGGAATAAAATGACTCAAAAAAAAACTCACGGTACTGGCCATGAATATGCCTATCACACTCTCATGTACTATCTGATAGGCCACCATGCCACCACAATACACAGTCTAAATGAATGGTCCATCCTCTCAACACATTCTATCAATGATATTATATCTTCACTGATGTCTCCTTGAATATCATGTCATCCTAAATATCTAAATATCCCCAGTCAGTGACATAGGAGTCATCGTGAAGATACCAACAGAGCTGTGAGACATGGAAGATGTCATGGATATTTTCCAGTCATAGTTGAAGTCCCAATTGATAGTTCACCTCTCTAACAAGTCCCAAAACCTCAAATGGACCAACAAAACAAGGTGAAATCTTACTACCCTTTCCAAACCTATGTTTCCCATGTAGAAGGGAAACCTTCAAGAACACATGGTATTCGACCTTGAAATATAGGGGCCTCCTCCCATAATCAACATAAAACTTCTTCCTACCCTACATTGCTTTTATCCTCTCTTGTACAAACTGAACCTTTTCTATCTTTCCCTGCACCACATCGGGTCTAAAAACTACTAACTACCTAACCACAACTTATAAAAATAGAGAACGAAATAGACATCCATAAAAAGACTAAAATTGGTCCATTAAAATGGATGAGTGATAGCTATTATTATAAGAAAACTCACCCATGGGAAGGTGTCACTCCCATGATCCTATGAAGTCCATGACATATTCCCGTGACATGTCACCCCACATCTAGATAGTCCACTCTAGTTTCCCATCCGTATGATGGTAGAAAGAAGCGGTAAGTCGTAACTAAGTTAAAAACAATTCTAAAATCCCCTACAGACTTGTGAGGTAATATCTTCATGCCAATATATTAGAATGGACCTCGGGACTCGATGTCGTTTCACCTCATCATCAACATACATATTTTCAAAAAAATAAAATTTGTCTGACTCCATGACTTCCAAGAAGTGAGACGATTTCATCAATTGATCCAAAATTATCCATATAGCATCACTACTTCCCTGATATTGGGGTAACCCTATGATGAAATCCATTGAGACGCTATACCATTTCCAGTTGGGAACGTCCAACATCTGCAACAAACAACCAAGAACATGGTGCTCAACCTTTACCTGATGAAAAACTAGACATTGAACCACAAACTCCGGCACATCTTATTTCATCCCAAGACACCAAAATTGGGCCCTCAAGCCATGATGCATATTTAAAAATCCTAGGTGTAATGCTAAAGGTGATATATCAAACTTATAAAGGACTCCCTCATCCATTGTTACTGGAATGAACAACTTCCCATGAATCATAATCCACTTCCAAACATCCTATGCCCATCTCTATAGAGCATCGCTAGAGACAAAATGATCACATATCACATTTTCCTATAAGTATCCCAACTAGGACTCTTTGAAACACCCAAAGATTTTATGAGATATATTTCTTAATTTCATTGATTTATAGTGTTTTACACTACACCATGATTATCTTGCGCTATACGCAACACCGTATTAACTTACAACATACACAATGTTAGTCATGGCTGATGATACAAAAAAAATCATGTTATTTTTTTATAATTAATTTCATGAAATAATGATTATAAGAGATAAGTAAATATTATATCCCAATAATTGTAATGGTAGGAATGAATGGTATTATCTTCCTTCAAAAAAAATTATTTAAATGAAAATAAGTGAGTCTATAAAAAATATAAAATCACTTTTTATGGATTTTATTAGTAAAATATATATTTAATACATTAAATTTTATGTTTTAAATCCATATTATATTCTTTATAGATATGATATAAGAAAAAATTCAATTTTTTCTGATAAAAGAAGTATTTTATAAAAATAAAATTTTACCACCTTTTGATGGAGAACCCTTTTTAAATATAGTTTTTACAATTTTATAAGTTCTATTTTTTTTGTAAAAAACTTCTTATTTGGAATAAGGACATCAAAATTTACCTTGTTTGAAATTTTGGTATTTTTTTTATAAAATTCATATTTTAATGAATAGTGAAAATTACTGTATTTTAATTCAAAACAAAATTTTTGTCTAATTTATTTATATAGATTGATAATATTTTTAATTAGGTTTAATGTTTAATTCAAATATGTTTTTATCATTTAATAAAAAAAATTCATTGTATGTAATTTCAAATTTAAATTTTACATAAACACATTTTAATCTTTTAGTAGTTTTTATTTCTTAAAAACCCGCTTTCTGGATTTGAAAAAGGGAATTAATTTTAAATTAATTTCTGAAAGTAATGTATTTTGAATTTAGAAAAAAGGATAAAATTTTTGGAATCAGATGTTCCAAATTCTGTAAAAATGTCCCTTTATCTTTTTTGACATTATGAATATTAACTTTAGTAATTATTTTTATTTACCACGGTTAAAGGGTAAGCAAGGAAAATAAGTGTAAAAATGATCTTATAATAATATAATAAAACCCTAACACGTGTTCTAATATTATTAGATGAGTTATAGGACACCCAAACAACCCTTAGGCCTAATTTAATGCATTTGAGAACCACTTGGGTGTGATAATTACATTTTATAATATTTAATTTACCATAAAGTGAAATATAACATAAACATGTATATTTTTACTAAAATAATTTTAATTCGGGGTTATATAATTGTAATATTTGACTATAAATAGTAATTTTAAAGTAAATATGTTTTCCTAAATCATGATATTTTATTTATAATTTTTATACACTAAATATATAAATTTATTTATGACATAATGATGATGCAGTGATTGCCTTTTTAATGAAATATTCAAATAAATGATATTATAAATATTAAAATAAATTCAATTTTAAACTTTAGATGCCATAAAAAATTATTTGGAAGAAATTTAAATGTGAGGGATGATATAAATTTTTTGTTTAGAAATAATCATGTTTTTTTACTTTAACAAAAATCAACTAATAAATAGTGTCATAATTGACATAAATGAGTTTTCTTTTTTTTAAAATAAAATTTTATTAAATGATATAATATTCCTAAAAATATAATATTCAAAAAAATGAATTATATAATGTACAAAATTTCATTAATTATACACTTTAATTCATTTCCATTTTATAGTAAATATAGTAATAATATATTATGAAAATAGAAGAAGACATGGTAAGAGTTAATGTTTTAATCTAGGGGTTAAAAATAAAAGATAAAGTTACTTTTGTGACCTAAACTTGTCATAAACCTATTGGTTCAAAAGATTTAGAACCATACTAATATTATGTTCTAAATAAATGAGTTTGGGACAATTTGTAACCGAAAATCAATTTATAATTTATTAATATTTAAAGACATTCCTAAAGTTCCCCTCACCTCTCCTATAAAAGGGAACTTATACTTATCTTTTAATCACACCACTAAATCCATTTTTATAAGACAAAAACTCCCCAATTACTCTCCCAAAATTCCTCACTTAATCTTAATGGACACACTTTGGGATTAAATCCCTCCTAATGGTACCATGTGTGCAAATCAAAAGTAGATTCTTGAAAAAGAGGTAATTGTTTTATCACACATTTCAAAATTCTTTTCGTGGTCTACTTATCTTCTAATGATGTTTCCATAATAAAGTAAAAAACACAGTATATTTTACATTATTATATGGTATTATAATTATAATATAACCTTATACCTTTTTTATCCATCCTTCAAATAACAATATCACCATGTGTGCGTACATACGGTTTATCGTCTCTACATCATGGTGTAATTTGTTATTCAATAATACATAATTTGGATTGGTATAATGATGAGTATAATGGATTTAAATAATGAATATAACTTGATAATGTTTCTGTATAATTCATATACCGTACAATTTCATACCATTTAACCATCAGGGAATGACATCGTTGCTCGTTTGTATGTATGACTTACTGTCTCCACGATATGATGAGGTTCATTCTCCACATTAACCATTAAAAATTATTATAAAGATTATATAATAAATAATAATTAAATATATGAAATAATAATTCTAATTTATTTATTTATATATATATGTGCTTTATATAGTTCTATTCAATTTAAAAAGGAAACAAAAACAATATTCAAGTGTACCTACGACCTACCATCTCCATGAACGGTGCATTCCATTTCATTAATCTATCTATTTTATATAATTATATACTAAATATTTATGATATATAAATAATTTTTAAATTTTTTTATGTAATTAAATCATTATATAAGTAATAAGATCAAGAATAAAAATCCAAAACATGTATGATAAATACAACGATTATTACCCTAAACATTTCTTTAATATTGAACTGATAAATAAATGGGTAATATAAAGTCATAAGTGAATCAAATAGGATATAAAAAATATTATTATGGTTATTTTACAAGTTAATAATATGTGTCGACCCATTATACAAGATTTTGGGACACATATGGAAGAAATCAGACTAGTGGTTTGGGAGAATTTTGTAATCTAATTATTATCCGAGATTGTTTCTTCATAAATATTTATTGGGGTATATTTATCATCCACATCAATTTTTCCTAAATATATAAATTATTTATATTCTTATACAATTTTTTAAATTTAAATTTACCCATTGGTGATGTTTTATTAAATGGTGTGGAAGGAATTTTTCTTTCATATTCCATATGAGGTACTTTTTAACTTTTTCAGCAAGAGTACAAGAAGAATGATTTTTTAAACTTATATGGAATGAAGGGATTTTACCATCTTTATAATTATTTGTTTACATGAATCTTATTCTACATGATTTCATTTTTATTTTGAACTAAATACTTATATTTTAAAAATACGTGTTATTTTGAGAAAATAAAACGGTTTTGAAGGAGAAAGGACATTTTCCTCAAAAATTAAGTTCAAATTTTTTATCAAAAAAAATTCAATATAAGATGAAATAAGGTTATGTTTAAATCCCAATTATTAATTTAATTTTTTGTTGTTTATGATGGAATTATTTTTATGAAATCCATTTATTTTATATTTATTCGGTTGGAATGATGTTCAAGAAACCCATTTAATTTCTTGGGTTATGCTATGATGAATGATTTATGTTTTTGTAGATAATGTAATAATGGATTCATTATGAGATGAGTGAGACCTATATATCCCTCTAATGCATTGGTAAAAGATTTATATATCATTATATAGACATGAATTGAATGGAAAGTAAATACGGTTTAGTAATATAGGGTTGGAATGATAAGTAAATCAGGTTCAATAATACATGACTAGAACGACATGTAATGTCAGTTCAGTAATGGTCTTTTTCCATTATGATGGTCTAGGAAGCAACGAGATGTCTACTATAGAAATCACATTATGTGCTTATTTTTTTCCATAATTCCATGCTTTATGTAAAATTTATTCTATCATGGTTCATGTTCTTTTATTCATTATTCCTTATGAACTGGCAAGGATTATTTCATGACTCACGATTTTGATATTCAAAATTTATCTTCATGTTTTTACATTATTATGTTTATTTTTTGTTTGATTTTTTTCATGTTTAACCATACAGAGCATTTGAGCTCACCATTTTTTATGTTTTCTTTTCCCTCGAATATAAATAAATTATTTATGTAGGAAAACAAATGGGTAAGATCTTTATAAGAGATGTTGAAGATCTTTCAACAAACTAGAAGAATGTATTCTGAGTTTCCAAATACACTAAAATAATACTGTATTTGGGCATATATTTGTTTAATGTATTAAGTATTACTCAATATAAATCTAATGTCCATTACTTTAATATTGGTTCGTTAGAGTTGGTATCATAGCAATGTTTAGTTAATCATTCGAAACTAGGATGAAAAGAATTTAATGAGACCCCTTCAGATATTTCTAAGGTATATCTAGGGGTGTCTCTAAGGGTAAGTATAATTATAGGTTATAGTCCTATAATTATATTAATAATCATAAATAATATATGATTTAACCTAATATGTTATAGTGTGAAATTATTTCCCATTGAATATATATTTTTTGTAATATGCCTTTTTTCCTCTCACACTATTCATTTTGTGTTTTAGAAAATCGATAGAAATGGGAGGATTCATGTTAATGGAGAATATGATGGACAATGGAATGCTATTATTTATGTGCAATAAAATTAAATGGGAGTTGGAAGGAAAAAAATCATTATTACGCATAACCATAAATCTCATAATATGATCAATAATCTAAACTTTGGTTAGTTTCCTGACCTAGATAATAAGACAAAGATAGAGTTTCATGGTGATCATAGAGGAAATAAAGTTCAATTTTCCTCATGAAAATCATATGGGAAGAGGCATCAAGGAGAATTTTTCTAAGGAACTGGAAGATTATTTTGGTCTGGAAAAGGACACGAATACAATAATTGAAAAGAAGAAGTTTCAGTTAACACAAAAGACAAGGATAATAGTATTTTTAAGACATCAAGGACAGTTAGATGTTTTAAATGTAGAATGTATGGGCATTATACAAATTGATTCCCTAAGGGAAAATCTACTAAAGAGAACCAGCATGGTCATATGGGAAATATTTATGTTGATGAAGAGACTAAAAATGATATATGAGATGATAGAAATCTCGTTGAATGGATTAAGAAGATAGTGGAATGATTACATGATTATCATGAATATTGTTTTATACGTAATTTTATAGTATTAAGAAATAAAGATACATCTAATGATTGTTACACTATTTTTGTCCTTAAGTATTTGAAAGTATATTTTGAATGATAATGATAACCATTAAAAGTTATTCAGATATTTTAAGAAAATTCATGATATGTGAATAATTATGGGATAAGGACATAGTGAGATGTTTTATAATATAAATGAACTCATGACTGATATTAAGAGAAAGTGATATCATGGTTTGAGTAGATAGAATTTTTGGTATTTTTTGTGTGTGGAAAGAGTTAATTTTGACAGAATTCTTATTTTCACTATGGTTCTACAGTAATTCATGTTATTATCATGTTTCAAGAGAATACATGATTAAAGTATTCATATTTTTGGAATGTGATAACCCAGAACTACCTTATGAGATATGGGAGATAAATGTTAAGTTGATGTAGTTCACCTCTTTCTAAAGTTTTATATCTTCATTTTTTGGAAGGATTGTAAGGTTATCCATTTTTTGTAGTATATGTTATATTCTATTTGAGGTATTTTAGATTAATGTATTATCTCACTATAGGTGGACTTACACATATTTGATTTCCTATTCCAAACTTTTTGTTGAAACTGATGGAATGAGCTATCATTCTATTTATGGATCTCATGATCTACTTCCACTTCAAGAATGAAAAATTAAACTTCATTTCCTTGAATTAGAGATGAAGTGGACATTGTTCAAGGAAAGACCAAATATAGGGCCCCATCCTTAAGCATTACATAATCATGATTTAATTAATTAATTCACATTGAGGATCTTCTCAGGTTTAGAGTTTTAGAGAATTAGGAAATAACTATGACATCACATATAAAATATTAAAAAGTTGAAATTTCTATTCAGTATCGATTTTTTTCATAAAATAAAAACTCTTGAAAGAAAACAATAATTCTTTTGTTGATATAAATCTTCTTGAATCCTTACATTTTTTACCCTGCCTTATTTCCTATAAAAACATTTCAAAAACCTGCGATGATCATAAAAATATCACTAATGGTTATAAAATAAAGAATGAAATCAATATTCCATCAGTATATAAAAAATCTAATCTTTTTAACACACCTCATGAAATCATATGATTTATGAATAACACGTAAAAATCATAAATCATAAAGGTAACATGTGACATCCATAACATAATTACATTGTAGCATTCAGAGCTACGTTGGGAGTTACATTTGGAATACCCATCATAGTATATTCTCTAAATCTCTATTGATAAACATTTAATTTTACCTCTGTCATATTACCCAATTCATTGGAGGGCTATCTCAGGCTCACCCTACCTAGGTTTATCACAGAACCACCCATATACGTAATAAATACCCAAGAACCATAGCATGATCATAACACATGAACAAACATAAAGAATGATAAAATTTCCACATTGCAATCAGAAGATATAAGTACAATATATAAGAATAATCAATCCATTATGAAAACAATTTTCAATACCAAAATATGTAAAAAATGGTAATTGGTTTTTACTTTTCCTTTTAAAAACACAACGACTTATTAAAGAATCCAAAGATCAAATAATACTTGTGGCGGTAGAAAGGTCATTGTCATAGCGTATGTTAAAAATAAACATTTCCTTTATCAATTAGTAAAACACTTCATAGAGAAAATATTCTCTTTGAATGAAATTTAATTTCAAAGGGGTTTATACACCATATAAAGCAAAGTCATGTATAAATCAATGTTTGCCTCAATGAATGGAGATTGAGACGAAGTCCTTTACAAAGATCATTTTGAAAATAAAATAGATTAATTATGTGTATTCACTATAATTAAACATAATTAATGTATAAATAAAAGATAGTATATCAAAATTGTTTCTCATATAATCATATAATTACATAATCAGGAAGTAGAAGATCAACCCAAAGAATGGAAATTGGGTTAAAATGTTCCCTTACCTCATGTCCGACTTGACTCGTACATTATTTATTCTCCTGAATAATAAAATAAAGTTAATTTATATTTGATTCATAACCATTTTTTAGTTTATTATTCTATTTATATATCTTATTACTACCTTTCACAAATTACATAATCATTTATGTTAATAACGATCATTTTGTCGATATTTGGTACTTGATTCAAAAATGAACTTCTTATAATTACAAGTTTTCCAAGTGGTAAAATTTTCATTATCTCCAGAATGATATTAATGATTTAGATATCATATATATCCAGTATATATATAAATATATGTGTATTTATAATAGTACATAATAGTTAGAGATAAAAAATGAAATGCACCGTTCATGGAGACGGTAAGTCGTACGTACGCATAAACACTACTTTCATTTATATTTTGTATTTAATGGAATGAAAATTTCATGATAAGTAGGTATATTATAATTCCAGTATAATATAGTATATAATTTCATTAACTCCATATTTTATACATTCCTCGTATGGCATGAATGAGTCATATCACATTGAGGGGATGGTAGTCTGCACTTTCTCAAATGAAAGTATCATATTTACCCATTATGGACAACATAAAGGTAGGATATAAATAAAAAATAAAGAAGCATGAGGACAATAAAAATATAATATATATCACATATACATAAATTTCCATAATAATGGCCTCCATAAGAGGTGATTGGAGAATATTGAACAATCATCGATTTGTGAGGCAGTAGTTTGCCATCCATATAAATAATATACTCATATCCATTAGATAGAGGTATGTGGAAGTGTAGGTAGAATAATTATCATAAAAACAACCTTGTATATTGAGTTTACTGGTGTTTTTATGTAAATAAATAATAAGAATATCACAGGGAGTGAATAAGTAAAATAAAAGAAGAGAACTTGAGGGAATATTTTACCTTTATATCGGGTAACTCCCTTTGGTTTGAACCAAAACGTTTTCATGAAGTTCCTTTTACATATAATAAGGCTTATATGGGGAAGATAGCGATGTTGGGAGAATACTATAGAAGAGTTTGGATGATAAAAGGGGATTGATCGATGTGATTAATGGGTTAGAGGTGATGACCTTTTATAAGGGGAAAGAGAGGCTCTTTAGGAAACATTGAAAGTATTATTTTATTAAAAAATTATTTTAGTTTTCAAAAGTTACAAAAATCATTAAATTCAAATATACGATGAATATAAGTAGAAATAAAAACATTCAATCAGAATTAGACATGTTTTGGATATTTTATAATCCTTATATTTTTTATTTAACCATTTATTAACTTATTTATCTTTTACCATGTCTTATTGTATATTCATACAATATGGTTAATATAATTACTATATAATTCCAAGAATCCCAAAATAGATAACTAATGACATTTTTGATATCTTATATGTCATTTGGAATAATATAAGGTTTTTAGGACTATTTAATAATATAATAAAATATTAATTGATTTAAAAACTCATTTCTATCATGTTTCATACAATTCATATCATGACTTCTTAAAAATTCATAACTACTTGATCATTTAAAAATTTTCATTTTTTCCTAGATAAAAATTTTTAATCAACCATAAAATTTTTGGATGCCATAAAAAGTTTCATAATAAATTTATTTTAATATTTATAATCTCATTTATTTAAAAAATTAATTTATGAGGTAATTATTACATCATCATTGTGACATAAATAAATTTATCTATTTGACGTCTAAAAATTATAAATAAAATACCATAATGTATTAAATCATTTTATATTTCTAATGAATATTTTTATCCCAAAATATCAATTATATAACCCTACATTAATATTTTTAGAAAAATAATACATGTTTATGATATTTTTATTCTTACTTTTAATAAAAAGTTATTAATGTCATTATCTTACCCATGTGGATTTAAAATAAAAAAGTCTCACCCATGGATTTTCTTGGTCGGCCATGAATCATAAAATAAGGTTTGGAAAAGTGTTCAGGTAGTTTTATACTATTATAATATAATTTTTACCTTTAATTACTCTATTTACCTTTAACCGTGAAAAATTAAATTCAAAGGTTACAGTTCACCCAAAATTATTTTCATCATATTGAATCAAATTTTACTTATTGATAAAAACCATGTATTTTGGATTTTTGAAATTCAATTTACAGAAGTGGTAAAATTATGTTTAAATGAAAAAGTCAGTTTTTAACTACTATACAGAATTTTTCAGTATTCATCAAAAATTGAATGTTTTTAAAAAATACAAGAAATTCACCCAAACATAATTTTGATATCCTGAATTCAAATATGATGTCTATTTTACTAAATTAAAACATATAAATTTCATTAATTAATTTAAAATTAATTTCCATTGCAAAACGAGAAAGCATATTTTTAAGAAGTAAAACTACAAAAAGATTGACATGTGTTTATGTCCAATTTAAAAGTGAAATTGCTTTCAATGACCAACATTCGATTAAATGATAAATAAATAGTTTAATTATACTTTAAAACCAATTAAATGGATAATATAATCATATAAATAAATTAGATGAAAAGATTGTTTTGACTTAAATTGTAGTATTTTTCACTATTCATTAAAAAATGAACTTTATCAAAAAAATACCAAAATATCATCCAAAGTAAATTTTGATGTCCCAATTATAAAAAAACTTTTATTTTGTAAAATAGAACATATAAAAGTGACAAAACTAGATTTAAAATGGGTTCTCCATTAAAAGGCGATAAATCGGCTTTTTAAAGAATATCATAATGTTCATTCTTAAAATTGGATTTATTTTCATTTTAAGCATCTAACTTTTATAAGATAAATGTAAAAACATTTAAAAAACGTTTTTAATAATAATATGGTTAGTTTTATTAATTTTTTCCAATAAAATGGCACAACATTAACTACCATTTAAAATAATAATATTATATTAGTATTTTTTAGTATGACTCAGGCTTATGTGCAACATGAGATTTCAGAGAAACCCTTTGCTGTGTTTCAAGTACGCCATCAAACATAGCATCCCATTTAATGTAAAATTAATATGTAATTCATAAGTATTAATAGAAATAAACAGTATTGTTATACAAATACCTGGGTCGTTACATATTTCCCCCCTTTTGGAAATTGCATCCCCACAATTCTATTCACATATCAAATAAGTTTGGGTATTTATCCTTCATATCATTTTCAGATTCACATGTTTCCTCTTCAACCATATGGTTAGTCCACAAAACTTTTACCTGATGGATTACCTTATTCTGCAACACTTTCTCTATTCAGTCAAGAATCTGGATTGGTTGTTCCTCATAAGAAATATTCTCCTCCAAGTGAACTACCTCTCGACACAAAACATGAGATTGATCCGGGAAATACTTTATCAACATTGAAACAAGAAAAATATTGTGTACCTGGGATAAACATGGGGTAAAATCACTTTGTAAGAAACTGATCCAACTTTCTCCAGGATTTCATAGGGTCCAATGAACCTTAAACTCAGCTTTCCCTTCTTACCAAAACATATCACACATTTGCATAGAGAATCTTTGAGAAAGACATGATCACCTACCTTGAATGAATGATCCTTCCTCCGGTTATCCGCATAACATTTCTGCCTAATCTGAGCTATTCTCATGTGCTTCTGAATCCTGTAAAAATTTTCTACCATCTCTTTTACCAATTCTGGTCCCATCATCATCCATTCACCTACTTCATCCCAAAAAGCTAGAGTTCAACACTGGTTTCCTTATAATGCCTCAAATGGTTCCATTTGTATACTAGAATGAAAACCGTTATTATAAGAAAACTCAGCCAAAGAAATATGTTGGTCCCAACTTCCCTGGTAATCCATTGATCAAGCATGTAGCATATCATACAATGTTTGAATTGTTTTTTTGACTACCCATCTGATTGTGGATGAAAATCTATACTAAAATTTAATTCAGTACCCAAAAAATTCCAAAACCTTTCAAAAAGTTAGAAGTAGTCTTGGGAACATGATCAGATACAATGGATAGGGGAACTTCATACAACCTGACTATCTCTTTAACATAAAACTAAGAAATTTGATCTAGACATAGAGTATCTCGAACAGGAAAAAATGATAAGATTTAGTCAATCGATCAACAATAACCCAAATTGAATTATTATCTCGAGATGTCTTTGGTAATTCCATAATGAAGTCCATGGATATATTTTCTTATTTCCACTCTAGAACTGGTAAATTCTAAAGCATATATTTCGGTAAATACTTCTCTGATTTAACCTATTAACAAGTCAAACACTTCACAGTAATGAAAACAATATATATTTTCATTTCATCCCACCAGTAATACTCTTGAAGATCAATGTGCATCTCAGTACGAAAAATATGAACTAGAAAAAGAGAACTATGATCTTCTCATAACAACTCTTTCTTTAACTGCGAATCACAAGGCACACATAATCTCTTCCCAAATCTCAAAAAAGAATTATCAATGTTAAATTCAGGAATTTTACTTTTCTGAACCAACTCTGCCCTTTCTGCAACTCATTGTCTTCCTTCTGTGCTTTCTTAATTCTGTCTGATAGATATGATTTAAATAACACCAAAAAAAACAGAGGAATTTTCTGCACTAAAAACTTCAATGAAAAAATTAATCAAATAGTTAATCAAAGTATCTTGTTCCATACGTAACGTGGTTAATATAGCATTACATTTTCAAATCATATCACAAACCACTTTATTTTCCTTCCCTGAATGGTAATGAATCATACAATCATAATCCTTGATTAATTTTATCAATCTCCTCTATCTCAAGTTCTATTAATTCTGAGTGAATATATACTTCAAAATTTCGTTCTCAGTATATATTTCACATTTTACTCCATATAGATGTTGCCTCCAATTTTTTAAAGGAAAAGAAACAATAGGTAATTACATGTCTTGTGTTGGGAAATTTAACTCATGTGTTTTCAAATAACATGATGTATAAGAAATTAACTGATAATTCTTCATTAGGACAAAACCACGTCTTTTCAATAAAGCATCCCTATATATAAAAAACTCACAATTTTTGGAAGAAAGTGCCAAAACTAGAGTATTCCCCAATTTTCCATTCAATTCATGGAAACAATCAGCACATTCTTTTTTCTAAATGAATGTAACACCTTTTAGATTTAATTTAGTCATTAGGATAGATAACCATGAGAATTATCATCAAACCATAATTAATAGCCTTCTAAACTAAGAAAACTCAAATTTATGTGATATTGGTGGGTGTTGGCCACTCTTAAAAAACTTTTGTTTTAGCAGGATCAACAGTTATGCCATCTTTAGAAGCAATATGACCAAGGATATAAATTTTCTACAACCAAAACTCACACTTTCTGAATTTCCCATAAAATTTATTTTCCATTAAGGTTTGTAAGACAAACATTAAATGACATTAATAATCCTCTTTACTTTTAAAATATAAAAAATATCTTCTATAAACATAATAACTATTTATCACTTGAGTAAAATGATCCATCACTATAACAAACAATTCAATTCTGATTTTTACTATCTCAGGATACGGATTAGTAAGGTCATTTCACTCTATATTCCTTTGCATCATATCTTCCCTATTTCCTCTACGAAAAATCATTCTGAACAAACATATCTAAGATGAAAGAACATGGTAATTTTAAAATGATATATCATTTTAATTTGACCATAAAATAATTTATTAATATTAATTTATCAATACCTTAACTGCTAATGTTGTCTAAACTAACCTCAGATACCAACTATAAAGTCACATCCTTAAACATTAAATAATCTTGAGTTAAGTCAAGAGTTCAAATTAAGGATATTTTCTATTTTAGAGTTTTAGATAATTAGGGCATAACTCTTAAATTACATCTCAAATAATAAAAAGTAGACACTTCTACTCAGTATTAATTTTTTCATAAAATAAAAACTCTTAAAATAAAACAAGAATTATTTTCCAATTAGAAATCTTCTTGAATTATTTCTTTTTCTTACCCTGCCTTATATCCTATGAAAAAAATTTCCAAAACCTGTTATGAGAATAAAAATCTCAATTAAGGTAATAAAATAAATAATGAAATCATTATTCCATCAATACATTCAAAACATAAGCTCTATAACACACCTTGTGAAATTATAAGATTTATGAATAACACGTAGAAATCGTAAATAAAAATGTAACTTGTGGCATCCATAACATACTTAAGTTGTACCTTTCACAAATACATAGGGAGTTACGTTTGAAATACTCATCATATTTTATTCCATAAATATCTCAGGAGATACATTAATTTTTACCTTTTTCATGTTACCCAATGCATTAGAGAGCTATATCGGGCTTACCTGCCCTAGTTTTATCATAGAATCACCCATATACGTAAACAATGCCCAAGAACCATAACATAATCATAACCCATGAACAAGAATAAAAGAAAGAAAACATTTACACATTACTATAACAATATATTAGTTCAATATATTTACATAATCAATCCATCATAAAAACCATTTTCAGTACCAAAATATGTTAAAAAAGTGTATATGGTATTTACTTTTCCTTTTAAAAACACTACGACTTGTTAAGGAATCCAAAGATCAAATAATACTTTTAGGGGAAGAAAGGTCATTATCACCACGTATGTTAAAAAGAAACATTTACATTGTAGTTTAGTACAACACTTCATAGAGAAAATATTCCCTTTTAATAAAATTATAAGTCAAAGGGGTTGATAAACCATATAAAGGACAGTCGTGTATAAACAAAATTATGTCTCAAAGAATGGAGATTGAGACGAAGTCCCTTACAAAGATCATTTTTTAAATAAAATAGATAGATTATTTGTATTAACTATAATTACACATAATTAATTTATAAATACAAGATAGGATATAAAAATTCATTTCTCATATAATCATGAAGTAGCAGATCAACCAAAAGAATTGAAATTGGGTTATGAAGTTCTCTTACCTCGTGTCCGACATGACTCGTTCGTTCTTTAATATCCTGAATAATAGACTTAAGTTAATTTATACTTGATTTAGAACCATTTTAAAGTTTATTATTCCTTTTATATCATTTATTACCACATTAAAAACATTACATAATCATTGAAGTTAATAATGTTCGTTTTATCGATATTTGGTACATGAGTCAAAAATAAACATCTTATAATTACATGTTTTCCTTGTGGTCAAAATTACATTATCTACATAATGATATTAGTGATTTAGATATCAGAAATATCATATATATACAGTATATATATATATATATGTATTTATAATATTAGATAACATTTAGAGATAAGAAATGAAATGCACCATTCATGGAGACAGTAAGCCATACGTACGTATGAATGCTAGTTTGATTTATATTTCGTATTTAATGGAATTAAAACATAATTATACAAAGGTATATTATAATTACAGTATAATATCATATATAATTTCATTAACTCCATCCTTTATACATTCCACGTATGTCAGGAACAAGCCATATCACGTTGAGGGAGCGGTATTCCGCACTTCCTCAAATGAAATTATTGTATTTATCCACTATGGAATCCATAAAGGTCTTATATAAATGAAAAAATACAGAATAATATAGGCAATATAAATATAATATATATCACATATAAATATATTTCCATCATAATTTCCACCATAAGAGGTGGTAGGAGAAGATTGGACAATCATCGTTTCGTGAGATAGTAGTTCGCCATCCACAGAAACAGTATGTTTGTATCCATTAGATGGAGGTGTGTTCAAGTGTACTTATGATAATTTACATGAAAAAAATCCTAGTATATTGATGATACTATTGTTTTTATGTAAAAAATTTATATGAATGTCATTGGGATTGAAGAAGTAAAATAATAGAAGAGATATTGAGGGAAAACATTACCTCTAAATCGAGTAACTCACTTTAGCTTGAACTAAAAGGATTTCTTGAAGTGCCTTATAACTAAGGTAAGAATTTTAAGAGGAAGATAGGGATTTTGGGAGCTTATTGGAGCATTGTTTTGATGATCCAAGTGGCTTGATAGGTGTGAGTAATGGGTTAGAGGTGATAGCCTTTATAAGGGGGGGAGGGGCTCTTTAAAAATGTTTAAAAGTGTTATTTTATTAAAAATTTATTTTCGGTTTCAAAAGGTCCACAACGCATTTTATTTTAAAATAAGATAAATATAAGTCAAAATAAAATTATCCAATAATAATTGGACATGTTTTGGATATTTTTTAATCCACTTCATTTTTATTTAACCCTTTATTAAATTATTTAACTTTCACCATATCTTCTTGTATATTCATATTATATGGATGATATATTTACTATAAAATGGAAGGAGACCAAAAATATATCATTAATGACATTTTTAATATAATATATGTCATTTTGCTGAGTCTTATATGTTTGGGACTGTTTTATCATTTAATAAAATATTAATTGATGTTAAAACTCATTTATATCAATTATTATACAATTCATATCCTGACTTTGTAAAAATCCATATCAACTTTATCAATTTGAAAAAAATTCATTAATTACAATATAACAATTCATATAAATCCATATAATTCTTGGATGGAATAAAAAGTTTAGAATAAATTTATTTTAATATTTATAACCTCATTTATTTGAAACATTCATTAATACAGTAATCATTACATCATCATTGTGTAATAAATATATATATATATATGATTTCTAACAATTATAACTAAAATACCATGATTTAGGAAATCGTTTTATCTTTCTAATGAATATTTATAGTCAAATATATCAATTATATAACACCACATTAAAATTGTTTTAGAAAAAGGATACATGTTTATGATGTTTTTATTTTTACTTTAAATAAAAAGTTATTAATGTCATTATCTTACCCAAGTGTATTTAAAAGGCCCAAAGTATCAAAAAAGGATTTTATTCGTCATCCATAACTCATAAAATAAGTTTAGGACATGTGTTGTGGTAATTTTATACTATTACAATATTATTTTTACTTTAAATTACCCTATTTACCTTTAATCGCGGAAAATAAAATTCAAAAGTCACTATTCACCAAAAATTATTTTCATCTTATTGAACCACATCTTACATATTGATAAAAACAATGTATGTTGGATTTTTTAAATTCAATTCATAGAAATGGTAAAATTATGTTTAAATGAAAAAGTCTGTTTTTTAACTAATGTGCATTATTTTTTTCACTATTCATCAAAAATTAAATGCTTTCAAAAAAACCCAAAAAATTACCCAAAGATAATTTTGATATTCTGAATTCAATTATGAGGTATATTTTACCAAATTTAAAACATATAAATTTCATTAATTAATTTAAAATTAATTCTTCTTCTCAAAACATGATAGCGTGTTTTCAAGAAATAAAAAATAAAAAAAGATGGACATGTGTTAATGTCCATTTTAAATGTGAAATTGCATCCAATGAAAAAATTTGGATTAAATGATAAAAAATTAATTTACTTATGCTTTAAAACAAATTAAATGTATAATATAATTATATAAATAATTATGATTAAAATACAGTTTTGACTTAAAATGCAGTATTTTTCATTATTCATTAAAAAATTAACATTATCAGAAAAATACCAAAATTTAATCCATTCTAAATTTTTATGTCCTGGTTCAAAAGAAGAATTTTATTTTTTCATATAGAACATATAAAAGTTAAAAAAAACTATATTTAAAAAGGGTTCTGTATTAAAATGCAGTAAATTGACCTTTTAAAGAATATTAGAGTATTCATGCATAAAATTGGATTCCTTCTCATTTTAAGCCTCTAATATTTATAGGATAAATGTAAAAACATTTAAAAAACATGTATAATCATAATATTATTAGTTTTAATCATTCATTCCAATACAACGACTAGGCGTTAATTACCATTTAAAATAATAGTATTATATTAGAATTTTTTAGTGTGACTCAGCATTGTGTGCAATGTGAGATTTTAGAGAAACCCATTTTTGTGTTTCCTATATTTCATCAAACATAGCCTCCCCTTTAAAGTAAAATTAGTATGTTATTCATAATTATTAATAGAAATCAAAAGTATTATTCTCTAAATACATGGGTCATTACACCAATGGTGAGATTGTACTGAATTCAGGTAAGTATTTATTCTCATGTTCTTTATCTTTAGTGAAAGGATAATGAAAACCAAAAATTTTATCTTAATACCATCTTATCTAATGAATTCAATGGTCCCTTAAATCATCGACGATTTAAGTCATTCTAATTGTTACCTTTCCCCAACCTTATTCTCTATCACTATCTATTAGAATTTGATGGTTATATATCTCTTATATATCTATGTTTTCACTTACCACATATGTTCTCTTATGTAGAAACCTAGTGATGAGTTACTTTGAGTAACCATTGTGTTTCTAAATATTCTTTTTTGAAATTATGTTTTAGTATTCCTTTTTACGATGTGAATTTCTATATAAGAATCATTCAGTTAGTAAACCTTTTATAACCCCAATGAATTTTGGGGGTAAAATTCATTTTAAAGGGGGGGGGGGGTATAATGTGAAACCACGAGATATTATGACATATATTTTTTTAATTTTGTTGATGTCTTGTGTTATATTCTACACCGAGATTAGATTCCGCTATACGCAACATCGTATTATCTTGCAGTATACGTAACACTATTCCTGGCTTGCGTTATAAATAATTTCAATTTCTTTTGATATAATTTATTTCACTCAAGACCGAGTATAAGTGATAAGTAAATATTATAACCGAGTCATTATAATAGCAAGTATAAATAATCTTAACATCATTATAAAAAAACTTTATAAATGAAAATAAGTGAGTCTATAAAAAATATAAAATCACTATTTATGGATTTTTTAGTGAAATATATATTTAATGTATTCAATTCAATGTATTAAATTCGTCATATATTATTTTTCAAGATATTATGTAAGAAAAAATTCAATTTTTCAGATATAAGAAGTATTTTTCAGAAAAAATACAATTTTACCACCTTTTGATAGAGAACCTTTTTTAAATATAGTTGTTACAAAGTTATTACTTAAATTTAAAATAATAAACTTATTATTTGGAATCATGACATCAAAATGTACATTGTTTGAAATTTTGATATTTTTCGGATGAAATTCATATTTTAATGAATAGTACAAAACTATATTTTAATTCAAAAATACATTTTCATCTAATTTATTTTTAAAGATAGATTACTTTTTTTAATTGGTTTTAACATTTAGTTAGAATAGGTTTTTTATTTAATCCAATTTTGTTCATTTTATGTAATTTCAAATTTAAATTTTACATTAACGCATGTCAATCTTTTGATTGTTTTTACTTCTTAAAAACCCGCTTTCGGGTTTTAGCAATGAGAATTAATATTAAATTAATTTCTTATAATAATGGGTTTTGAATTTAAAAAAATGGATTCTATATTTGGAATCATAAGGTCAAAATTATTTTAAAAGTTCCCTTTTGTTTTTGGAAATTATGAATAGTAACTTCAGTAATTATTATTATTTACCATGGTTAAAGGATAAATTAGTTAAATAATGGTGAAATTAATATTATAATAATATAAAAATCCCCTAAAACGTATCCTAATCTTATTATATTACTCATAGGTGACCAAAAAACCCTTTAGTAACAATTTTTTGTATTTGAGAACCACATGGGTGTGAAAAGGACATGTTGTAATAATTAATTTAAAGTAAAGGGAAATATAACATAACCATGTATCTTTTTACTAAAACAATTTTACTTTTGGGTAATATAATTGATATATTTAACTATAAATAATTATTAAAATGGAAAAAATATTTCACAAATCATGGTATTTTATTTATAATTTTTAGACACTAAATAAATAAATTCATTTATGGCACAATTATGATGCAGGGATTACCTTATTAATTAAATATTCAAATAAATGATATTATGAATATTAAAATAAATGTAATTTTAATATTTTGATGCCATATACAATTTCATTTGGATGTAATTGACATGTGAGGGATTATTTAATGCCTTTTTTCTGAGGGAACCAAGTTTTTATGACTTTAAAAAAAATCAATTACTAAATAGTGAGAAAATTGGAATAAATGATTTTTTAAAACAAATAATATTTTTTTAAATTATATAATATTCCTAAAAATATAAATTTGGAAAACAGAATTTTATAATGTTAAAAATTTCATTAATGATCCAATTTAGGTTCTCTTGGTGTTTTATAGTAAATATACTAACTAAATTTTATGAAAATTCAAGAATACATGGTAAGAGTTAATGTTTTTAACTAAGTGTTAAAGCTAAACGATATGGTTACTTTTCTGACCTATACTTATAATAAATCTATTGGTTTAGTGTATTTTGACCCATCCTCGTATTATCTTCGATCTAAATGAGTTTGGGACCATTAGAAACCGAAAATAAATTTATAATAAATTAATATTTAAAGACTCCCCTAAAGTTCCCCTCACATATCCTGTAAAAGGGAAAGTCTCCTTATCCTTTAATCACACCTCTAATTCCCTTTTTATCTTCCAAACCATGCTCATTTCCTCTCCTAACATTCCTAAATTAATCTTAGAGGAAAAAATTTGGTCAGAAAGGCATCTTAAGGATACATTTTGTGCAAATCAAATTGAGATACTTGAAAAGGTGGTTAGTGTTTTGTCACCTCTCTCAAAATTATTTTCTTCTTATACGTCCTATTCTTATGTTGTTTCCATAATGAAGTAAAAAATAAAATATATTATACATTATGAGATTTTATTATAATTATGATACAACTTTATATCTATTTTATCCATCCTACGGTAACAATATCACCATGCATGTGTTTGTACGGCTCACCGTCTCCACGCCGTGGTGTAATTTGATATTCAATAATACATAATTTGGATGGGTATAATGAAGAGTATAATGGATGTAAATAGTTAATATAAGATGATAATATTTCTGTAAAATTAATATACCATCCAATTCTATTCTATTTAACCATCATGGGAATGATATCGCCGCTCGTGTGTACGTATGGCTTACCGTCTCCACAATGCGATGAGATTAATTCTCCATGTTAACCATTCAAGAATGATTATAAATTATATATAATAAATAATCATGAAATATATGACATAAAAATTCTATTTTATATATATATATATATTACATACTACTATTCAATTCAATAAAGAAACGAAAATAACGTTTAAGTGTACGTACAACCAACCATCTCCATGAACAGTGTATTCAATTTCATTTATCTATCTACTATAAATATTTCTATACTCAATATTTATGATATATAAATCATGTTTTATATTCTATATGTAATTAAATCATTATCTAAGTAATAATATAAATAATAACAAGTCAAAACATGTACAATAAATAAAATGATTATTACCCAAAACATTGTTTTAACATGGAAATGATAAATAAATAGGTAATATAAAGACAAAATTGAATCATATATGATATAATAAATATGATTTTATTTCTTTTACAAGTAAATAATATGTTTAAACCCACTATCCAAGAGTTCTGGACACATACAAAAGAAATCAGACCTAATGTTAGAGATAATTTTAGAATCCCCTTAAAATCTGAGATTTTTATTTGCAAGTATTTACTGGGATATATTTATCATCCACATCCATTTTTACTAAATATATAATTTTATTAATATTAATTTAATATTTTTAAAGTCATTTTTACCCATTGGTGGAGTCTTATTAAAGGATATGGAATGAATATTTCTTTCATTTTATATAAAAGGATATTTTTGACTTTTTTAGCAAGAGTACAAGAAAAATGTTTTTTTTAAACTTATATCACATTAAAGGATTTGTAAATCTTCATTATGACTTGTTTCCATGAATATTACTATAATATATTTCAACTTTATTTTGAACTAAATACTTTTCTTTTAAATTTGAATCAAATTTTGAGAAAAGAAAACACTTTTGAAGAAGAAAGGATATTTTCATCAAGAATTAAGTTCAAGTGTTTTATCAAAATTGTTTTCCATATAAGATGACATAAGGTTTTGTTTCTATCCCTATTATTACATTGATATTATTGTTTTTATTACAGAATTATTTTTATTAAATCCATTTATTATATATGTATTATGATGGAAGGATTTTTAATAAACCCATTGTATTTCATGGGTTATGCTAGGATAAATGGTTTATATTTTTGTGGCACATGTAAAAAGGATATAATTATGAGATGGGTGGGACCTATATATCCCTAATATTAATTGTTTACATATTTATATCACATGAGATAGACATGAATGCAATATTAAGTAAATCTGGTTCAGTAATATAGGGCTAGAACGACAAGTAAATTCAGTTCAGTAAGAGATGGATGGAATGACAAGTAAGCCTGGTTAAGTAATAGAATTTTTACACTATGATCGTCTTGGTAGTAATCCCTTGGATACTATGGAAATAATATTATTTTCTTAGTTTTTTTCACAATTCCATGATTCATGTCAATGTTATTTTATCATGGTTCATGTTCATTTATGATTTATGCCTTTCAAACTGCCAAGACATATTTCATGACTCACAATTTTTATATTCAAAATTTATGTTCATGTTTAATACATTTTTATGTTTATGTTTTGATTGATGTTCTTCATGTTTACCCTTACTCAACATTTATATCACCCGTTTTCAGGGTTTTTTTCGCATGATATAAATAAATGTTTTAGGAAAGAAAACAAATGAGAAAGATATTTATAGGAGATGTTGAAGATCTTTCACCTAGATAGAGGAATGTGTTACGAGTTTCCAAATAAACTAAAATAATATGGTCTTAATGAATATATTTGGTTAATTTATTAATTATTCCACAAATGAAATGTAATTTCCATATACATCAATCTTGGTTCGTCAGAGTTGGAATCAGATTAGAGTTTTAGTTAACCATTTTAATCTCGGATGAAAAAATATAGTGAGATCCCTAGTGATATTTATAAGGTATGTCTGGGGATGTCCCTAAGGTTAAGTATAACTATAGGTTATAGTCCTAGAATTATGGTAATGATCAATAATAATCTATGATCACACCTAAGATGTTTGAGGGTGAAATTACCCCCCTAGAATAAATTTTCTTCTAAGTCTGACATTTTCCACTCACACTATTCTTTTAGGGTTTTAGAAAATTTGTGGATTTAGAAGGATTCATGTTAAAGGTGAATATGATGTACAATCTAATGATATTATTTATGAGTAACAAAATGAACATAGTTATGGAAGGAAAACATAATTATTACACCTAATCAGCAATCTCATAATATGATCAATAATCTCAACTTTGGTGAGTTTCCTAACATTGATAATAAGATAGTAATGGAGTTTCATGGTGGTCATAGAGAAGAGAAAGTTCAATTTTCCTTAAGTAAATCATGTGGGATGAGTTATCAAGGATAATGTTTAAAAGGAACTAGAAGATTATTTGGGTGTGGAAAACTACACAAAGACAGTAATTGAAAAGAAAACTATTATGTTAACACAATGGACAAAGACAATGGTATTTCTAAGACATAAATGATTGATAAATGTCTTAAATGTGGAATATAAAATCATTATTCAAATTGATTCTTTAAGGGGAAATCTTATGAAGAAAATCAGCATGGTATTTTGGGTAATATTTATGTTAATGATGATACTGAAAATGATATATGAGATGATAGAAATGTTAAGGAATAAAATAGTGAAGTTCAGTCATCAGTTTAAGTAGATAGTGTAATGATCACATGATTATCAAGAATAATGTTTTATAAGTAATTTTATGGTATTAAGGAATAAAGAAAGATATAATTATTATTAAAGTATTGTTTTTCTTCAATTATTTGAAAGAATATGTTGAATGATACCTGTAACCATTAAAAGATATTTAGATATTTTTGGAAAATGAATGATATGTGCATAATGATGGGATAAATAGATAATGAGATGTTTGAAATTATTAATGAGCTAATGACTAATATAAGGACAAAGTGATATCATGGTTTGAGTATATAGAATTTTTTCTATTTTTGGTGTGTAGAAAGAATTAATTTTAACAAATCGTGTGTTTTCACTAATGTTCTATGGTAATTCATGTTATTATCATGTTTAAACAGAATACATGATAAAGTTATTCAATATATTTGGAATGTGACAACAAATAACCACCTTATAAGGTATGGGAGATAAATTTTAAGTCAAATTAGTTCACATCTTTCTAATGTTTTATATTTTCAGTGTTTGAAAGGAATGAAATGTTATCTATTTATGGATAGTATAAGTTATATTCGGTTTGATGTTTGTTAGCTTAATGTATTATCTCACTATAGGTGGAATTGTGCATATTTTATTACCTGTTCTAAACTTTTTTTTAAGACAAATGGAGTTACCTATCATTCTATTTATGGATTGTATGATCTACTAACACTTCAAGAATAAAAAATTAAACTTCATTTTTTTAGAATTATAGATGAAGTAAAAATTGTTCAAGGAGTTATGAATGGATATCAGGTACTGAAATCATGTAAGTATTTCTTCACATGTTCTTTAAATTTATTTAAATGATATTGAAAACAAAAAATGTTATCTTAGTACCTTCTTATATTATCCCTTAAATCATCACAAATTTATGGCTTTCTGGTTGTTAAATTTCTCCAAAATTGTTCTCTATCACAATCCATCCGAACTCGAAAATTATATTTCCCTTCCATATCCATGTTTTCACTTCCCTCTTATGTTATACTATGTGGAAACCCCATGATTAGTTACTTTGGTTAACCTTTGTTTTTCTAACATTCATTTTTAAAATTAAATTTTAGTATTCTTTTTTACGATGTTGGCTTCTATGAAAGAAATATTCAAGTAGTAAAACATTTAGAACCCCTATGAATTTAGAGGGTGAAATTCATTTTAAGGGGGTATAATGTAACTCCCTGATATTTTATGTGATATATTTTTTTAATTTATTTTATGTCTTGTGTTGTACTCTACACCAAGATTAGCTTGCGCTATACGCAACACCGTCTTCACTTGCATTATACGCCACACTACTCTTGGATTGTGATACACGCAATTTCATGTTCTTTAGATAGATACATTTCATGAAATACTGAGTATAATTGATAAGAAAATATTATAACCCAGATATTATAATAGGAGGTATGTATAATATTAACTTCCTTCTAAAAAACTATTAAAATGAAAATAAGAGAGTCTATAAAAATATAAAATCACACTTTATGTATTTTATTGTGGAAATATATTTTTAATAAATTCAATGTGATGTTTTATATACATTTATATGTTTTCTAGATATGATATAACAAAAAATTCATTTTTTCAGATAATATAAGTATTCTTCAAAAAAATTACAGTTTTACCACATTTTGATGGAGAAACCTTTTTAAATATAGTTTTTATAATTTTATAAGTTTTATTTGAAATAATAAACTTTTTATTTGGAATTGGGACATCAAAATTTACCTTGGTAGAAATTTTGGTATTTTTCTGATGAAATTCATATTTTGATGAATAGTGAAAAATACTACATTTTAATTCAAAACTGCCTTTTTGTCTAATTTATTTATATATATATATTACATTTTTAATTGGGTTTAAAGTTTAATTAGAATGTGTTTTTATCATTTAATTTAATTTTGTTCATTATAATTAATTTTAAATTTAAATTGAACTTAAACACATGTCAATCTTTTGATAGTTTTTACTTCTTAAAAACTCGCCTTTTGGTTTTAACAATGAGAATTAATTTTAAATTAATTTATGTCAATTATGTGTTTTGAATTTAGAAAGATAGATTCCATTTTTATAATCATATGTTCTAAAATATGTAAATAGGTTCCTTTTATTTTTGGACATTATGAATAATAACTTCAGTAATTATTTTTATTTACCACAGTTAAAGGGTAAATTATGTAAATAAGGGTAAAAATAATATTATAATAAAATAAATTACCCTAAAATGTGTCATAATCATATTTTATGAGTCATAGGTGTCCTAATAAACCCTTAAGAAGAATTATTTTCATATGATAACCACTTGGATGTGTAAATAACATGTTATAATAATTAATTTAACGTAAAGGGAAATATAATAAACTTGAATCTTTTTAATAAAATAATTTTAATGTGGGGTTATCTAATTGAACTTTTTTATGATAAATCTTAATTATAAAGTTAAAAATATTTCTTATGTCCTGGTATTTTATTTATAATTTTTAGACACTAAATAAAAAAATTATTTATGACACAATGATGATGCAATGATTACTTTATTAATGAAATATTCAAATAAATGATATTATAAATATTAAAATAAATGTAATTTGAACTTTTTTATGATGTAAAAGAATTTTCTGGAAGATATTGACATGTGAAGTATGGGGTGATGCCTTTCTTCTAAAGGAATCAATTTTTTATCACTTTAATAAAAAAAATTACTAAATAGTCTCTAAATTGACATAAATGCAATTTTAAGACAAATACAATTTTATTAAATGATATAATAGTATAAAATATATAATATTAATAAAAGTTACTTATAAAATGTTATAAATTTAATTAAATATCAACTTTAGGATCTATTTGTATTTTATTATAAATATAGTAACCATATATTATGAAAATACAAGAGGACATGGTAAGAGTTAATATTTTTAACTAAGGGTTAATGTTAAACGATAATGTTAACATTATGACCTAAAATTAAAATAAACCTATGGGTTATGAGTATTTATATCCATAATCATATTATATGGGATATAGGTGAGTTTGGTACGACTAGAAACCGAAAATTAATTTATAATAAATTAATATTTATAGACTATCCTAAAGTACCCCTCACGTCTCTTAAAAAAGGAACATCTCCTTCTCTTTTAACAACACCTATAAAGGATTTTTTATTAGAAAACTCTAACCATTCCCTCTCAAACATTCTATTACATAATCCTAGTGGCCAAAATTTGGGTAAAAATTCATCCTAAAAAGACCTTTTGTGCAAATCAAAATAGATACTCAAAAAGGTAGTAATTGTTTATTACCTCTTTCAAAAATATTTTCTTCTTATACCTACTCCTACTATGATGTTTCCATAATAAAGTAATAAATCAAATATCTTATAAATTATTATATTTTCTTTTAATTATGAGACAACCTTTTACCTCCTATTATCCATCGTACAAATAATAATATTACCATACATGAATACATACGACTTACCGTCTCCACATCGTGGTGTAATTTGTTATTCAACAATACATAATTTGGATTGATATAATGGTGAGTATAATGGATTTAAATAATGAATATAAAATTATATTTTTTCTATATAATTTTTATACCATCCAATTCCATACTATTTAACCATCAAGGGAATGATATCGCCGCTCGTGTGTACGTACGACTTACCGTCTCCACGACTCGATGAGATTCATTCTCTATGTAAACCATTAAAGAATGAATACAAAGAATATATAATAAATAATAATTAAATATATGAAAGAATAATTCTAATGTATTTATATATGTCATTTACATTCATCCATTGAATTCAATAAATAAATGGAAACAATATTCAAGCATACGTACGACCTACCGTCTCCATGAATAATGTATTCCATTTCATTTATACATCTATTATTTATATTTCTATAATGAATATTTATGATATATAAATCATTTTTTACATTCTATATGTATGTAATTAATAATCTATGTAATAATTTCAAGAAGAACAAGTCATAACACGTACGATAAAAAAAATTATTATTACCCAAAATGTTACTTTAACATGGAACTGATAAATAAAAATGTAATATAATGTCACAAGTGAATCATATATGATATCATAAATATTTTTATGGTTCTGTTACAAGTTATTAATTTCTCTAAACCCACTATTCATGAATGTGGGACACATGCTGAAGAAATCAGACCTAATGTAAGGCATAATTTGTCAATCTCATAATTATCCACGATTGTTTATTCATAAGTATTTAATGGGATATATTTATAATCAATGTCCATGTTTCCTAAATATATAATATTATTTATACACTTATACTATTTTTAATTTCAATTTTACCAATAGGTGATTTTTTATTAAATGGTATTGAAGGAATCTTTCATTCATTTTCCATATGAGGTACTTTTTGACTTTTCCAGCAAGAGTATGAGAAGAATGTTTTTAAAAACTTATATGACATGAATAGATTTATAAATCTTCATTATTTATTTTTTCCATGTATATTCCTCTATATTATTTCAAGTTTATTTTTAACTAAATACTTTTCTATCAAAATTTCATAGCATTTTGATAAAAGAAAACGCTTTTGAAGATGAAAATATAGTTTACTCAAGAATTAAGTTCAAGTGTTTTATCAAAATTATTTTCCATATAATATGACCTAAGGTTATATTTCTATCCTTGTTATTACATTAATTTTATTGTTTTTATGATGGAATTATTTTTATGAAATCCATTTATTTTATATGTATTATGATGTAACGATGTTTAAGCAACCCATTTTATTTCATGATTTTTGATACGATGAATGATTTATGTTTTTGTGGAACATGTAAGATTGATTTCATTATGAAATTGCTGGGACATATATCTCCCTCCAATTAATTAGATAAAGATATATATTTCATGAGACATACATGAATGGAAATAAAATTAAATATGGTTCAGTATTACAGGGTTGGAATGACAAGTAAATATGGTTCAATAATACATGGATAGAACAACAAGTAAACCCAGTTCTCTAATAGGCTTTGTCCAGTATGATGGTCATGGAAGAAATGTCTTGGATACAATGGAAATCATATTATGTGGTTATTTTTTAATGATAATTCCATGCTTTATTACAATGTTATTTTATCATAGTTCACGTTCATTTATGATATATGTCATACAGACTGCCGAGACATATTTCATGACTCAAAATTTTGATAATCAAATTTTATGATCATGTTTTTACATTCTTATGTTTATATTTTGTTTGATGTTCATCATATTTACCCTCAATGAGCCTTTAACCTCACTATTTTTTATGTTTTCTTTTCCACGGGATATAAAGAATTGTTTTAGGTAGGGAAAAAATTGGGATGATCTTTATAAGAGATATTGAAGATATTTCACCAACTAGAAGAATGTGTTCCAAGTTTGAAAAGACACTAAACTAATACGGTGTTTAGAAGTATATTCTTGTAGTGTATTATGTATTCCACAAATGAAATGTATTGTCCATGTATTTCAGGCTTGGGTCATTAGACTCCTACACTTTCCGCGTCAGAGAATACTACACCAACATCTGTAATAAGATACCACCTCCATCAACCACTCTTGAAACTATGTGTAGGGATTAGAAATACTCCACCAATATCCATGCATCCCCAAAGCCCTAAAAAACATCCTTCCATTAATTTCTAGAAAAACATTAGCCACAACAATCCCTTTTCCTATGGTGTAGGATTTCTAAAAATAATAATCATGAAGAAACTCTTTCCTCCACCTCTATCCCAAATATAGATCATGATGAGAAAAGATATAACTCAATATCTTGTGATTTGTGAAGACCACCAATCTCTCCCCAATGAGTTAATGCTGAAAGAAATTTAGTTAATGAACAATTATTTCTAGCTCTAAATTAGGGGTGGAATAGATACACTCATGTGTTTCGTGAAGGATTGAAGATTTTTAATAGTAATCTCCATGATTATGATGAGAATAAAAAATGATGGAGAATTATAGCGTCATGATCAATGATGGTGATCATCGCAATTATGTGAATTAGAGCATTGTGGTGGCATGAAAAGTTTGACAGAAATCTTTGAAACAACTTCAAATTTCATTGGTACATCATGAAGGGACGAGCATCATGAAGATGTTTTTGAATGAACCTGAACATACATAAAGAGGTGGTGGAGCTTCACAAATTACCCGACATATAAATATAAGGCTAACCCTATTCTCTTGAAATTAAATTTTCAATGAAAATCTAAAAACACTATGATTTCACAAAGTCAATGGAGCTTCACGAATATGGATTTCTATGCAAGCTTGAGAATCATGAAAAGACTATAAGTCTTAACTGATGATCAATTCCTTTGTTTAAAGGGTGATTCCAAATTATGGGGTATTCCACATTGACTCACTAAGATTCATGAAGGTATCTTATTAGTTTTGAGAAGGAAAGGGAGCTCTGTGAATGGGGATTTGAGAAGAAGCATTGTGAATGGTAGTGTTGAACATTTGTCTTTAAGTGAACAGTATTTCAGAGTGCATCAACAAAGGTCTATGGTGCATACATAGTCTCGTTATTAGTTTGGGATACCGATTTTGATTCCAATCCATTGAAGAAAACTTTAGGTCAATAAATAAAGTTATAATTCTCTCAAAATAGTGATATACGGGGATTCAATAGAAGTGATCTGAGGGATGTAGTATGCTGTCACTAAAACATTGTCAAGGTAATACGACTGGCTTAGAGTGACTGTATAAAATCTTCTTTCTTCCATATCTAGTGAATATTATTTGATTTAGGTATAAAAAATCTATCGGTGTATGATCCTTGGAATATCCCTTTGTGGTGAACCAAGTAAAAATTGTTGTGTTGTCTTGCTGCGTGTCAAAGTTTTAATTGTTGTACATTAACATCAGATAGGTTTAATAGGTTCCTACCAACATGGGAACAAGATTTGTTTCTTTAGGAAGAAAAATTTGCCACCATGATTCACCCCTCCCCTCCCAGGGTGTTCTAGAGTCCTTCATCCCAAGTGATAACCATTACAAAAAACCTCAAACATCATACTTTACACAAGAAACTAAAGCACTAGAAAACTAGCCAACTTTCTCTTTAGGTAACCAAATTCTATATATCAATGATCATTCCACAAAGAATCCTTATTCTTCTTATTCAACATTCTGAATGAGGCTGAAAATTGAGAGAAATCAGGCACAATCCATTGATAATAACCTGCAAGACCTATGAATCTATTGACCTCTACCAAATTCCTAAAAGTTTCCCAAGAAAAAATTTGATCGACCTTCGATGGGTCCACTTACACACCCTAATGAGACACCACATACCCATTGAAATTCACCTATTATGTCAAAAACTTACACTTGGAAAACATTACATAAATATGGTGGTGTTGAAGGACATGTAAAACAACACTGAGATTCTCGATATGCTCTTCCTCCGACTTTGAGTTGATCAATATGTATTTGATGAACATGACTATGAACATTTCTATTAATTCATGGAATACAGAGTTCATGTACCACATAAACACAAACATAATGTTTGTGACATCGAATGACAAGAACATGAACACAATGTTCCCATATATGTATTTGAATATTGATTTCTATATATTCCCCTCCATCACCCCCAACTGGTGACACATTGATCATAAATAAATCCTATAAAACCAACTGGAACCTATTAACTAGTTGAAAAGAACATCTATACATAGAAGAGGATAATAGTTCTAGACCATAACTCAATTCAACCTTGGGTTGTCTTTACAAAACCTTAGACTACTGTATAACTTTTTGAAGAACAACAATAAAGCACCCATGATGACACACTAGTTTGGATAAAACCCTTCTACATAAGATCATCTATCTAAATTATAAACTCCTACAACTCATAAGGTTCCATCTGATAAGGATCCATAAAAATATTAGAATAACTAGTCTGCAAGTCTATCCAAAATTCAACACCACGTCGAGGGGGTAGTTCCCCAACCTCTTCAGGGAGAACATACATGAACTCCCCAATAACCCTAGGGACCCCCCTATCCTAGAATCCATTTATTATACCAAAAAACATAGAAATCATAGAAATAAGGGGATCCATACACCAATTACCCACCTGGAAACTACACACACCAATGAAAACCACATGCAGTCCATCCACATCTGAGAATAAGACTCTCCTCTGGAAGCAGTCGGTAACAACATGCAGATAATACAACCATTTAATGTTGAGTATGACATCGTACAAATACAAATAAATAAATAAAAGGTCTATGTGGTATTAATGTGTCCCCATCATTAATCTACTCCCACAGAACACTTCAAAAAAGTTGATATGGTTGCAGATAGGCGTAGTCAACATCAAGGGCATGAGAAGCCTCTCCATGTCTAGTTCTAAAGAACAGACTAGAATAGGTTTAAAAAATAAGTACAAAACTCTGAAATCAAACAAATAAAAGACAAGGGTATAAGATAATATGATCATACCTCTAATTATATCTATCCCCTCCGGTGTAGCTTCCTCTACTGCATGGAACATACTACGCTTAAATCCTCCACCTCTCTTATGAATGCCCCCTCCACGACCAGGCTCAAGTTGAGGATCCTAAACTTGAGAAATATCCTGAGGCCAGCCATTACCTTCCCCAACCTCTCTATATGGAGAAAAAAAATATCCCTATTGTTGGAATAGCCTCTCCGGTAAATCATGCTAAGGGATATGGTAAACCTATCAATCCCTAACAAAATGAGCTCAATCATCCACTAGGCACTGATAATAATGATGCCCATAGACTATATAGATGAAACACAGTATTATGAAAATGATACTCCTAAAAAATATTATTGGTTCCCCTCTCACAGTAAACCTCCTCATGAGTACATTTTCCCATCAACTCCCCCTTTTTTGGACCTCTAGATATATTGGAAATGTAAAAGGAGTAACTGTATACTTGATTGAAGGATATAGTGCATCCTCAAGATATATCACATGAAACTTTTTATTAGGAAAAAGATCCAAGAAAAACGCATATTATCCATGAACCTGATCCCAAGATCTTGCATATACATACTCCCCTACTAAAGTGATGGTAGCTCATGTATCTTCACATCATTCCTGATCAATTAAAGGAAAATTTCTTAGAACTCCTTCTTGAATTTGACCCATGAAACCAATTCCACCTTCCACTCACCAGGGTAAAACGTCCACCACTTACGCAAAACTCCTCAGATATGAATAATTACAAGAGACCAAGTACTATGTCGTGGCCCAGATCAAGCTTTAAGTGATATCCACATTCTCTATCCAAATATCTATATCTACATCATAAATTATTCCCTCATACTTCCCCAAATCCTTCCATTGAATATATTATAATTTCCACTACCACTGATCATCACACTCTCCCAAATTAACCCTCTGACGATTAACTGAGTTATCATTATGAACCTCTAATGACTAAGCCACATGAAAAATATAACCAAGATCCATAGATAAAGGGAAATAAATATTTCCCTGTCAAAGTGAGAATGAAACCTCACCTAAAGATCCCTTGATTGTGTCCTAGAACAGGATCTACTAGCTATGAGAAAAAAAATCAACTGGAGAAGAAGACATGTCATGTTGATGTAAAACATCCTTATCCCACATTCCAGGAGTGAAGGAATCCCCTTTGAAAATTCCTTTCTGATTAGCATTAAAACATGCTAAATGCATCGGGGAAGGAGAACTAGCTACCTCTATATTTAATGGTCCCAATGTTGACAGCTACAGGCCCTCACTTCCTTCCATACCACGCATAATATCGGACTTTCCCATCATCGTTAAAAACAGAACCCCAAGAGGCCGAAAAAAGCTTTGCAGATCATCAGAAATAAATGACCCAGAAAACTGAAAGACAAAAGGGAAAAACTTACTAACACGGAGCTGAGGGCTCCGTCTTGGAATGAAATGGACTATCTCTCGACATCCCTCCCTATCCCCGTTTGAAGGATCCAGGGACACCACTGGCAGAGATTCAACATTCTGAGGATCCTCAAGGGTCTCTTTATGACCTTCCATTGCAACCGAATCATCTGAAGAAACAAATTGACCACTATTATTAACCATAAAATGAGCACGCCTTCAGAATCCACCACGATGCATGCGGCACACCTGTAAAGAATGACCCTGAAGGGGAAAGTGAGAGCAGAATAATAGAAAAACAGGGTAAAAGACATCTTGAATCCAACAGATAGAATCTTGCACGTGTAACTCGATTTTCTCTGCCATCGGGAAAGAAAGATCTAATTCCACAAAAAGCCGAGCAACTAAAACATCTGCGCTGCTGCTGGTTTTCATGTCAGAGCATAGGAACCCCAAGCGAATCACCAATCACCTTTAGAAAACCTTTGTTAAGAAAGGGGAGTGGAATCCCAGGTAGATTAACACAGACCGCCACTGCCGGACATTATTTTCCTTTACGAACATCCTTCGACCACCGTGAAAGGCAAAAAGACCAATGACCAAAATCTCTAGAAGCCCTACACCACAGTTGAATTAAATCCTCCTTAAAACTCAATACAACACAAAAGGACATCTTGTGAATCGAAGAAATATAATTTGAATGTCAAAGACCCCAATACGCAAAAAAACGTCAGAAAACAGCTATTGGAGGTTTCAATCCACCAAAAAGAGCAATTAACGTCCACCGCAAGCACTCCAAAGCCTCAGCAAATGATGTCGCAGAAAAATCCAAGCAAACCCTAGAACCAACACAGCTCACTTGCACCCGATCAACAGAGACCTCCCTGAAAGATGGCAAAAAATCAAAGGAATAACCACAAAGAGCATCCCTAAAAAAAGACCTGGAGAAACTCCGATGAACCTAGGATCAAGAACTAGCTTCGAAGAAGATACCATATAAAAAAATCATCAGAATCAGAGAAGACCGAGGAAGAACTGGGGGCGCATGCTGCGTTTTCCCGGGAGCGTTCATGGGAGCGTTCATTTTTTAGTACCATTCAATAAATTCTTTCAAATACATTAAGAAATATTACTTAGAACAATCGTTATACATTTCAAAATTCTTATAGCAAGAATATTATCATAATAATACTTTTACAACATATTCTAAGGTTCCAGGAAAATTAATAATTCTATTTTAGCAGTATCAATAGTATAATCTTTTCCTTGATCCCTTAGATTCATTTTATGGATATTCACTTGATGGTTATGGAATTTATTTGTATAGTGCCTTATTTCACTACAATTGAAACACTGAATAGAAGTATTTTCTTCCTCCAATTTGCATCATTTTTTTTTGACAATTTTCTCTGTACTTATATCAAACTCTCAACCCTTTCAAGCATTTTCCAGGGTGATTCTCTCAATATTTATCACATGTTATAAAATCCATCATTCCATTATTCCCTTTATCTTTGATGTATTGTACTATCCTATTCTTCTCTTTCTTACCTTTGAAGCAATAATATATAGAGAATTTATTCTCTATCTTGATAGAACATAAAACTATTTCATCATTAGAAAAAACATGTTTTATACACCAGTTATCTTTGTACACATGGATTAATCCCTTAAAATAAATTGTCAATATTTCATTCTGTACTGTGTATAAAATCCATATCATGCCTTTATAACCTTATAAAACTTGCTTTATACTATGTAGCATTTCTTGTATATTTTCATTAAACTAAGAAACTTTATCTTATTAAAAAAAATTCTTAAGGGAAATATTTTTCAATGAATGTCTCCTTGAAATCATTAAATTCCTAGAGTTTTATTTCCCCTTCCTATCTAGTAGTCTGGATCAATGAAAACCATTGATTAGAATTAATATTGAGAAAATACACTTAAAATTCAACATTTTCCTTTTCACCACATCCCAATGAAAAAAAATATATATTCTTCCAAGACTCAATCCTCCATTGCTCAACTACCATTAGATCAGTAGTCACACTAAATTATGTGTGCCTCTACCATATAAAGCATCCAACATTAGAGAATCTCTCTTTGGAATAGGTTTCTCTATCCAAGAAATGTCATTTTTTATAACATGATTATGCTTCCCGAATATATCCATAACATTCACAGTTCCAAAACCAGCTATATCAGCATTCTCATTATGGAAACCTCTATATTGGCTATGAGTATTGATACCCTTATTCTTTATAGGTTCCATTTTTAAATAATTTAATACACTAGATCATATCAAAACATTACGTAACATAATGTTTAATCCCAAAACTAGTGAAAAACTTTTCATTATTTGAAAATTTTATATATAACTAATATCATATTCATAAAAATGGGTTCTTTGGGGATATCCTTTACTTTCAAATCCTTTATAATGATTTATAAATAAAAATTGAATTATCCAAAGAATATACCCCAGTAGTGTCAAACTAGGTGCAAAATAAGGCCTATTTTCGTGTACCAGGATACACTTGAGTCATGATTGGTACACCCTTTTTGGAGTTATTACCCCTAGGTATATATGTTCCAGAACCACATTCACTTGTTATATCCATAAAAAGGTGTATTTCTAGGAGGAACCATATAATATCTAACTTTCCAAAACTTTGAGATATTCTTCTATACTCATCCTCAAATTCTATCATAGTATTATGTTCCATAACCGATGTTTACTTAAATCTAGTTTCCTATGTTGCTGATAAAAATAATCTAATAACAACTATAATGATCAAGACCCTAGTAGCATGGAGTTGGTTCCTTACTTTAATACATTGGAAAAGATAAAAAGATTAAAATATCAAAGTACCAAATAGTTTATGTATTTTGGAACACCATATTATTAACATGTTACCCATTTAACAATTTGAATCAAAAATAAAACATAAAACACAACAAAATATAATAAACTACATCCTTGAAAACTTATTCAAATACATCTTCCTCATAACCTAGGGAAATGAAACAAATAAGTGTGAGATCAATTGCTTAGTAAGGGTTAATATAAAAATAAAATATAATAAATCAATAAATAATAATCATCATGGAAAGGTAAATGACATAAACATATGCCAATTAATCAGTACCTTGAGCATAATGTGGAAGGAATAAAAGAAGATCAAACTAGTCCATATAAATATTATCATTATCTTGAATCTTGAACGTAAATATTATAATTAATCATATAATGACCTGGAATAACAATAATTATGGAATGAATAACATTGGATGTATTATCTATCAATATCTATCCTCAATACATTCTATGTCTTTCAGTAGAAACCTGTCCGATTTGGCCAATTGATTCATATCATTAGACTACCGATGCATCGAGGGAATTTCATTAAATACTACAGAAATAGTTATTTCATGTACAAATTACTCCAAATATATCAAATAATCTATTAAATTCTTAAAAAATGTGCCTTATCCAATATCTGTATTGAGTAAAGGATACAAATTTATCATTTTTTATTCTGTTAATCAACTAACATTCAATGTAAACATTTTATGTAAAAATGATACATAGTTTAATAAATAATTATATCCATAACATAAAAGTATGCATATTTAATATAAATAAAATTTATATTTAAAAATAATTACAATAAACTGATTGTTTCAAGAGAATGTTAACAATCACAAAATAAAGTGATATTTCATAATAACTTTATTCACTTGGTAATTTTCAAATCAAATCCTATTGGATGAAATATTTCAATCTTTAACTTAATATACCATATAAAACATATTTTTATTTATATTTAATTTCATATTAGTAATATAAACACCACATAAAAGTTAATTGGTTCATAATAACAAATAAGTCTCAATGGAATGTAAACTGAGATAAAATACTTACCTTACGCTTCCTTTTGGTTGAATTCTATATAACCTCCTGTATAATGGTTTATGATTGATATTAACTTATGAAATAGCCATATTAGTATTTAAATTATCATATATTATCCTTTTATAACATCTTATTAGCCATTTGTTTATAGAATTTCATTATATTCATTGTTTCAGGTGTTAATTGTCTTCATTGTTGAGTACATTTTGACGTGTTATTTTTTATTCCTATTACTTAGATCATGATTTCATAATATCAAAAATTTAATCCATTATGTAAATATAATATATATTTTTTATATATTTTTTATAGTACTCCCACAAATTTAGATATAGGAAATGATGTACATTGTTCATGGAGACGGCAGGACGTACGTACGCATGAGTGCTACTTCCATTTTCCCTTCAAATTAAAAGAAATAAAATTAAATGATATATATTTATATTATTATTATATTATCTTATTCATGTCATATATATCACATATTTATATTAAAACCATTTTTAATACATTTTATGTAATGTGTGGATGATTCTCAACGCTACACGAGGCAGTGGTCCTCTATACACACGAATGATGTTATCATATTCCCACGAAATGGAAAGCATAATAGTATGTGTTATATAATGATTCCATAATAAAAAATACATAATAAATTCCACATAAATTATATATAAATATTATTTACATCGTTATTCCTAACCATAAAAGTTGGTAATGGAAAAATAAAAGACATTGGTTCGTGAGGCGGTAGTCCGCCGTACACATGAATGATGATTTCATAACCGATTTATTGGAATTTTGTGAAGTTGTATTTATTAACCATAACATAAAAAAATCTGATTATATTGAGTATATTTAGGTTAATATATATTCTTCATAAAATAATAATTTAAGGAGGTTGATATGGAAATGAAATAAAATTCTTTTAGAAAACAATTATCTCTTCTTCAGGTATCCATTTAAGGATTACACTAATTCATTCCTATGTTGTATTTATAACCAATGTAATGGTTCTATGATTAAGGGAGGGAAGTTTGGGAGTTATTTGAGTAGGTATTTTAAAAAAAATGGGGTTTTATATGTCTGATGTTGGGGGAGAGGGGGAGACATTTTATAAGTGGGGTGAGTGGAAAACATGTAAATTTTTGAAAGAGGGAGTTTTACACATGATTTATCAATTTAAAGTGGCTAAAATAATAAAAATATTGATAATATAAGTAATAAGGTATAAATATATCCATAAAATAGGTGTTTTAAATGTTTCTAGGTTATTTTCTCCATAAGTTTAATATTTACTCCCTTGGTAAACACATTTCTCTCTTAAACACTATAATTAATTTAAACTATTTTCACTAATAATTTTGGTAAAAATTTAAGTATAAATTATTAGAAATTATATATTATTATAATTCAGAATATGTAACCCATTTTAAAAAATTCAAATCATATAATTGAGAAAAAATAATTTAAAATTAACCCTGCATGCATGATGAGAAAATGAGTTTTTACGGTGAAAATGTTCAAAAGTTTACTAGGTTTTTATATCTTAATTCAATATAAGAATTATTAATGTTACATAAATTTGATTAATATATGTATAATTGATATAATTTTACTTAAAAAAATGAATATTTATATTATTATTATAAATTATATAGATGAAAAGACAGTTTTCAATTAAAAATTTGTCTTTTTCACTATTCATCAAAAAATGAAACTTCTAAAATAAATACCAAAAAGAACCCATAATATAACTTTGAAATAAATATTTCAAAAATTATGTTTATTTTTCTCAAATAAAATTTAGAAAAGTGTTAAAATTTAGTCTTAATAAAAGTGTGTCACTAAAAGGCGGGAAACCTACCTTTAGAAAAATACAGATTGTTATGCGTAAAATTTGATTTGCTCTTATATTATGCATATAAAATCTATTGGATGAATGTAAATATTTTTATTGAATGTATAATATATAAATTTCATTAATATCTTGGATATATAGTAATTAATTTAATCTATTTGGATAAAATTACTTTGGATTATAATACATGTTTTTTATAAAAACATTTTATTTATATTCAATTTGTTTTTATATTAAATTATGATTAATTTTTAACCAATTAATAAAACCATATATTTTAATAATTTATTTTATCCTATTTATAGAAACCAATTTAACATCTATGAGATAATTTTCATTTTTGAAAAATAATATTACTAGCATTCGTTAAAACTCGATCTTACATGTACCACAAGCCCTCATAGAAATTCATTATTGCATGAAACACAAGCTAAATCGTTATTGAGTTATTGAAAGCTATATAATTGATTAAATTTATCTAAAATATTAAATATATCAATAATACAAGGGATTTTATATTCCCTTCTACACTTGGTGTTTGTGTCATATATGCAATCAAATACAATGTCCATATTTTATAATTTCGAGGTGTTACATATTTTGTAGGACCTTTATATATATTTCATAGAGTATTAAATCCTATTAATAACTACTAATTTAATATATAGGTTACCATGGTCATATTTAAATAATAAATTTCATTGTTCTTTGGGATCAATTTTTCATGTCTTATACACTACTGAAACTAGTTTTGTTTTAAAAATATTAGGGTTTTACATTATCGCCCAGTAATAAATTCATACCTGCAATTTTATCATGAGTACAGTAATAAAAGGTTTTTCTTTTGAAAATAATTTTTTTTAAATCCCAAAATGTGAAATGGTTTAATAAAACTAACTCTTGAAAAGAAATAAAAGGGAAGTATAAAGTTCATGTCGAATAGCAGATACTAGGTTTCTATGTTGGAGAACATTAGTGGGAATTGAAAATATGGACATGGATTAAAAAACTAATGTCCAAAGAATTATGTAAAATGAAATAGATTATTGATCACAAGAAATTGAATGATCATGATATTTTTAATGAACATAAAACCATAAACCAATGAGGTTTGAAAATGACCATTAATTCATCATAAAATAATGTTATAGGATGATTTTTTTGTTTTATGATCCTTTTCGTAGAGATTAGAAATTCATTTACCATATACGCTAAGAACTTAAATAAAAATAATTACTTGAAAGGTATAATTTCATATTTTAATCAATTTCAACCAGAATCTTTTCTTTATTTCCAAATGATGAGTATTCAAGATGATTTTTTTTACATGGATGATGAACTAAAATAAACATCTACATAATATTCAAAAGGATAAAAATCCAATCCTCTTTTTATTGAACATTAACCAAAACTAAAATGGTTAGCACAAGTTATGATAATTATCCAAAATAATAAACCAATATATGAGTAAATTCAACATTAATCTCCAATGTCTAAATAGTAACACTCAATGTTTAACATAGATCATTTAATAAATAACGAACCTCAAAATTATAAAAAATATTCCTAAACAAGCTTAAAACCCAAAAATCAGAAGGATTTGATCACATATTAATTTGATAATAATTTATCATTTATCTCTAATCAACATTAGTCATTGAAAAATTGAAATACTAAAAAACTCATTTCCCCAAATCACATAATCTCAAAATATGTTAATCATTTCCATAAATTACATATATTACCATAAAGCCACATTAAAATCATATAGACGTCCAAAATATAATTCATCCTATATTCCTCAAATAAAATGCTATAATTTTCTATTTACATTAAAAATATATTGTTCCCAAAATATTGATCTTCTTCTGAAATATCACTACTCACTTAGTCACTAAATCACTTTTCAACCACACAGTTATCTATTCGATAAAATAGAACTTCCCAAAATATGATGAAAATCGTAAAAATATCCTTAATAAATTCAATATTAAATAATGATTTTACCCAATAGGTTATCACATACCTTTAAGCTTACATCCCCAAAAATTTAACAACCTTCTTCAAAAATAATCTTTAATGATAATCCTATGGGTTACATATACCTTAACCTAATAAAAAATCTCCCAAAAATATCAATAGTCACCTTAAAATCACATGACCTAAATCCTCAAAAGGAGTTTCTAAGACATTGAATTTTGTTCGACCTTAAAATTATAAACCAACGATGGTATTCATAACCCTTAAGTTAATCTCAGATGAAAATATCATAATCTCTAATGTTATCTAAACCATTACTCCAATATCATCTGTAAATAAACAACCTTAAATGTTACATAATATTTAGTTTGAATTCAAGAATTAATTCTTTCAAATTTGATGATCTATAGATTTTAGAGTTTTAGAGTTTTATTCCATCACCCTTACATAAATAAATTTTACATCACTAAGTGGTCACTTCTACTTAGTATCCATTTTTTCCACAAAGTAAAACTTTTATGATATAATAAGTTTTATTTTCATGAAATATCTTTTCATTTTTCATCTTTACCTTATCCTTTTCCCAAATCATCTTTAAAACCATGTGAAATAACAATTCAAAACATGGGATGTGCATAAATAGCCCACTAAGGGACATAAAAAAACAAAGAATCCTATTTGTTCATGAATAATAATAATTTTATTACCTTCTCAAAAATAAAATTTGGGATCAAAATAATATTATTATTGACCAATAAATTAAATTTTCTTCTAAATATTTTCCTAAAACATTTCATAATAAATATTTATGGAAAAATGAAAATCATAAAGGAAATGTAGAAGCAATACAAAAATGACATAAATTTAAGTGAATGATAACTACATAGATATCGTCACATGGTGGATATATCCCCTTCATGGATCAGGTTCACTCCCTTGTCATATACATAATGGCTCATAAAACATAATCATAACCCAATGAATTGGAAGGATATAACTGACCAACTTATCCTTGGTTTATAACAGAACCACTGGTCATTGGTTTATAATGAAACAACATGTACTTAGTTTATAATGGAACTACACATCCTTAGTTTATAATAAAATCACCTATCAACATAAACAATCCCCAATAACTATAACATAGTAATAATACAAGGAATCATTCATCATAAAAAAAATTCCTTGCACCCATAAGAATACATTTTCAGATCTTGATATATGCCATTTATTTAAAACCCAATTTTCAAAACTATAATTCACAGAAAAATGGGAAGGGGGTTTTTATTTGATTAAAACACGTAAGCTTGTAATATATTAAAAAGTAATGGTTTTGGAGGAAGGAAAATCTATTGATGTAAAATTCATTAAAATAGAACATCCCTTTTGTATTTTGTATAGAAATTCAAAATTTTATCTACAAAATACGTAAAAATATTCATTTTTAAATCCTTTAAAATAAAGTAAAAAGAATAAAGATACTTTATTTATAAATAATAAATATTTCATTAAAATAAATTTTAATAATATATAGATGGAATAGAAATATTTTGGGAAATAAATCTTTAAAACAATTTAAACATGGTTTTGAAAGTAAAGTGTCTCTTACCTCAAGTTCGACTCATCATGTATGTTCTTTTTATTACTGAATTACAACCTTATGTTAAATATTAAATTTCTTAAGAAACTTATTAAATTTTTTCATTCCCTTAATTTTACTTATTATCATGTTATATAAAACTATATAATAAATAATTTTCACATAAGATGTTTTAATGATATATGGATCATAAGTCCAAAATGAATTTGGAAGGATGATTATGGTCAATGAGGTCATTATTTAATAAAATTAAGAATAGTAATCATTAAATATTAATCAATTTTTTATGAAAATTATACTTTTAAAACCTACCATGATATATAGTCAGGAAAAATTAATTCTATTAAAATCATGGAGATGGTAGGTCATAGTTATTCATGAGTAACACATCCATTTTTAAAAAATCATTTTAAAAAGAAGTTATGTGTTATTTTATCTTTTAATAATGATTATTATTCCATAATTATAATATAATTTATTTAAGTATAGTTATATATAGAATTCATGTGATGTGGTGATGAAAAATGAATCACATTGCTTCATAGAGGTAGTAATCCACCCATACATATGAATAGAGTTATTATTTTTCAATGGATGAAAAAAAATGAAACATTATATTTCCAAAATTGTCATTATGTAATAAAATTTAAACACATAATTATAACCATCCATGAGAGGAGGTGATGGAAAATGAATTAAATCGGTCCGCGAGGTGGTAATCTACGGTACACATGAATGAAAAGTTTGTTTTCAATTTTATAGATACAGGTTATTAAATTAATATAAAAACATATAAGTATTTGAAATATATTGGTGTTATTATTTTATTAATTTTTAATAATATATTAATGAGGTATTATAATAAATAAAATTAGAACATTCATTTAATGACGATGCCTCTTATCTGGACAACTTCTTTGATTTTCACCTTAAACCCTATAATGATGGTATTATACCCAAAAAATAACGCCTATAATGTGGTTAGGGATGTTATGAAGGTATTTTAGTAGGTATTGGATGAATTAAAAGGTTTTTTATTTTTGAATAAACAGGATAGAAGGTTCCATTTTATAAGTGTAGGGAGGGGCACTCATGGGGGTTCTTTAAGTATTAAATTAATATAAATTAATTTTTATTTTCAATGGGATATAAAATGATATAAATAGAATATAGTATGATTATGGGTCAACATTAATTCATAAAATAAAATTTTGATAGGTTTATATTGAGTTTCTTACTCTTATATCCTTGTTTTAACCCTTGTTAACGCTTTTTGACAGTTACTTTGATAATAAAGATTTTACTCTTTAGGGGTTGATATATTTACTATAAAATATAAATTGGTCGATAAATAGTCCATAGTTTATATTTTTTAACCTATTTAATTCACTTAAAAAATAATATTTTTAGGAATTTTTATTTATTTAATAAACTACAGTTTTTGTAATTTTTGGATACACATAAAATATTATAATATAATATGTGTATAACAAATGGGAAATGTTTGCAAAATGATATAGATTCAAATATAATAAATATAAGGAATTAATATAATTTTTCAATAAAATTTTGACAGGTTTGGATATCATTTAAAAACCTTATCATTTAGATTCACCGATTGGTTAACCAATTTTAACCTTTACCATTGTAATGACTTTTTCAATATTAAATGGTTATAATTTTACTTATATGTTTTCAATTGGATAATAAATGGAAAATGGATGAAATTTTTGATCATTTATTATCTTAATTTTCCTTTTCATGTTTTTAATGAATTTTATATAATTATTTAAAATATTATTTAACATAAAATTTCATTAATGTCATTTTTTATATTATTCATTTAATTAAAATTTAAAAAAACATGAAAAAAAGGAATTGGAATATAATACTTCCAAAAATAATTAAATGTTATATTTTTCTACAAAATATTTTCAACAAAATAATTGAGTCAAATTATATTTCTTTTAATATTTTTAAAACCATTTATTTTTTATTATATTAATTATATAAATACCTTATCCGTACAACGTAATCATTTAAGGTATTTATTTCATCAATAATAATTAGAATTAAATTAATATGATAATAAGTTATTTATATTTAAAATAAAACTCTTATAACTAAACATATCCTTGTTTTATCCCTTTGTTAAAAAATATAGAGTTACTAAAATAAATGGAATGATATTTTTGACTTTTCGTTACATAACAATATTATCAAGGTAAAAATAAAAAAATGACACAAAGATGCCATATTTTTATAAATTGGATGGAAATGGCTGAAAACAGTCATCCAATAGGATATAGTTTGGTTTTAGGGTCCTTTTTAGTCCTTATTGTATTGTTTTTAAGCATAATTACCTGATTTCCATTACTATGGTGATAATTATTTATAATGATTACTACTCATAATTAAAAGAATAATAATTATTTACAAATCTTTTAACTCATAATTACAATTATGGAATCCATTTTTAATATTAACTTTATATAAATGGTAGAAATTAATTTCATATGAAACCAAAAAATGCAGTGAAAACCTGTTTTTCAAAAAATGTCATTTTAAGTATACAAATGTTTTTTCAAATTAAATTATACAATTAATTTCAAAGGATATAATTAGATTATGTTTAATATGAAATAAATATGTTTTTAAACTAATCCAAAATATAATTTTACTTTATAAATACTTTAAAAGAAAATAATGTTTTTAATAAAAATCAGTATTTTTCACTATTCATTGAAAAAACCATCTTTTCAGAAAAACCTCAAAATTTCACTATAAAATAAATTTTATATAATTATTTCAAAAATTATATCTTTTTTATCAAATAAAATTTCTAAAAGTTCTAAAAAATAATTATAATATTTTCCCACAGAAAGAAATAAACCCCATTTTTAAAGAGATCATATTTTTGAAGAATAATATGACATTACTTAAAATTGAGTCATTATTTAATAAAAATTTATCAATATATTTATACTGAGTATGGTGATTAATAATATTTCATAAATTAGTTAATCATATTTATACATTGAAATTTAACAGCTAGGTTATAATGACCATATTTAAATAAAAATATTTCAAGGTTCGTTTAGTCTTGGTGTAGCATGTCATTTTAACTATTAGATATAGTTTTCTTTTTAAATTATTTAGGAGTTTCCTAGGATCCTTCCCAGTCCACAGATGGTAAGGGATATAATTTTTCACTTTGTTTGACACATTATTTAATTAGTATACCATAATGTGTAATAAATATCCCCAAAAGGACAATTAAATATTTTCATAACTCATTATAGTGAACCATACTTTTCATACATTAATATCACATATAACTAGATAAATATTTAATAAATAACATTTCGATACATTCCAGAATCATATAAGTATAGTGTCTTTGGAAACATGAATATATAAAGATATTGTTTATAAGTGATCCACACCATCTTCCCCTATATTCCTCATAACTGGAGCCCTTCTTAGACATATCATACTTAAACCCTTTCTTCACGACCTTAGGAAATGAAATATAAGAAATGGTGAACACACATACTCACTAATGGTAAAAAAGGGAGATATAAATGATCACTTAAACAAATAATGAGAAAAGGGTATACGAATATGATCTTAACATTTGAAAACCATACCCTTAATATTAAAAAAATTAATTTTCAGTAATGGAAAAAGATTTTCATTTCATAAGATATAGATGATAAAAGAATCAAATAATTTGACCAATGAGAGCATAACATTGGAATAAAATAAAGGGAATATATTCAGTCACCCTTCCATCAGATTATTAGTCAAGGTTCATTCCCAAGTCTATCATTATTGAAAATTTCACTTAATAAACAAGGTTCACTCTCCATTCTAGTCTTTATTATCTCATGAGATATCCATATTTACCAAATTAATTTGAGGGCTATATAATCACAGGACCACCCATCACATAATCAGAATACATTCATATGTGTTCCATAATATCATAAATCATTAATTATATATCATAACTATTTGAAAGGAAATAGGTTTCGTAAACAATTCAACATTTCATGATAGCATAAACCATGTAAACAAATGAGTTTCATACAAATGTCGTCATCATAATCATAAATAATCTTAAGAAATAATAAGGATAGTATCATTAGATTATATCCTCATTAATGAATAAGTATCAATCCAATGATGTTCTCATAAATTAAAATTCCTTTAAAAGATCACCATGAATATTTAATGATGAAAATAACTTATTTATTTTTGAATCAGTGGTTAAAATATAAAACTTTCTCAAATATTATGTAAAAACTTTTGTTGAAAAGAAATTTAGAAACATGTGAAGTAATCTTCAAATCATTGAGTGGTTATTATTGTATAAAATTTCATTCATAACACATACGTTAAAATAATGACTCCTTTCACATTTAAGGAAAAAAGTAAAAAGCCCCTATTTTGGAAAACCAAAAGAAGGTTCATTTTATTTTATTTTTTGTAAAAAATTAAACATTTTAAAAATGAATTTTTATAGATCATAGAAAATTAAAAAAAGTATTATTTAAAACATTTTGAAGAAAACAATTATATGGAAGAAAAATGATCTTAGGCCAAAGAGAACTTTTTTTTTATTTTTCTTAAAAAATTATCTTGGTATATTGAGTTCTTAAAGAGAGGAAAATTAAATGAAAATGTGTAATCTATAGAAATAACAATATGAGAATAAAATTTACAAGATTAATGAGAGGTATATCATGACATTCCATCATTATAAACATGATCATAAACAACCATGATAAACAATAACATTATAAAATAAATCACCTACCACCTTCTACACTTTAGAATCAAATCCTCATGAAAGAGAGAACAATCAATGGGTATTTAAATTCCCATAATTTTCATTATATGAATTATAATATAAATTTATGGCTAGTATATTTTACTGCCTCTTATTTCATGCATTTTTCATATTTATTTTTATATTAATGTATATTTAATGTTAAAATAGGTATTTAGAAAATTAAATATAACATTATTGATTTATTTTTTGAAAATTATAAAATTATAATTTTTATGATAAATTTTTTAATTTCATATATAAATCACATTTTTGTGATATTTGATTTTTTTATTTTATTTATTCCACTTTTAATTTTATTTTAAAATATTAATATTGGGGTTTAAAAGTTAGTATTTGTGATTATTTTTTATTGTTATTATTTTATTGGTTTTAGTTAACTTTTAATTTATCAATGTTTTTTATTTTAAATTATATTATTAATATATTTTTATTTATCTAATTTTTTTTGTTTACAATTATTTTCTTTATTTTTGGGAAAATGAGCTAAATTTTTTTCATGAATGGAAGAAAATTACTTATGATGCCAATCAGCATAAGAAAATAACTTGATGTATAGGAGAATAAATTGTCGTAAAAGAAATTATTTTGTTATATAAAAACATTTGATGTGTTTATTCTAGTAAGATAAATGATTGGGATGTGATGTTAAATAATTTCAGTCAATTGGAAATCAATTGTGCATGTAAGATAATTTTATCAGTAATTTATGTGTAAGATAAATTTGGATTGGTGGGATATTTTCATGTAAGATAAAATTGCGTTGATAATTAACCTATGAAATTTTTATCCGCAACATTTGAAATCAAATGGGATGTCGAGTGAAACCAACTCGAGACTATTTCTTACTAAGAAATCCACCTACCTGAAGCTACTTTAGAATTCAGGATTCACCCATGATGAATAATACTGTCCATCAAATCCACTAAAGATAGATATGAGAACACAAATTGATGCCTCTCCACGGATGAAGGATCCAACCATAGATCCAGTTTTGTAGAGTTTAATCGATGTTGTAAGTATTTTTTAATGTCAAAGTCATCATAGTTTGAGGAAAAAGATCCTGAAAATAGATTTGGTTGATGAGCTTGAGATCTGAAATTGAACCAAGGATGCCATCGTGATCTTTTTATCGTCATTCTCTCTTAACTTATTGATGTATCATGAGTCTCTTCAAAGATATGTTGATGATTATTCATTGAATAATCATGATGAGGGAGGCCATAACTATTTAAGGTGAGAACGAACCATTCCACACTGAAACATGTGTGAAGAGAGGTTCCACTTTTTGAGGGTTTCACATCTAAGAAGAGACCACTAATCTCTTGAATAATTCATAATGATGAGCTTCTATCAGTTCAATCGAGTCTTTATTTATTGAATATAATATTTTGCTTCGACTAAATATGTAATACCATCTTACTCATCTCTGATGGCTAACTATGCATCAATGAGTTGACCATTATGTTGATGGAAGACCCATACTCTACTAGTTAAGGATGGATGGATCTATTTATGGCTAAGATGAACTCGATTTTTGGAATTGCCTCAAATAGTTCTATTCAAGGTATGGTTCTTAATTAAAGATATGTGAAAACAAATCTTCTTGTGAAGAATCCCATTCTGAAGCCTCATGAAATTTGAAACCCAAAGTAATAATGAATTGGGATCTATATTCAGTGGATCTCAATTTATAAATAAGACAAATTTTAGTTTCGAATCATGAGATTACGTTGTCGCCTCCCTTAAAGATGTTTGGGTTTGAGTTTTCTTGAGGTTTCTATTTGGGATGCCGATACTTTTGATGAACTAAAAGGTCGGTGGCTGTATGTAAAACTAGATTCTAATATAAACATTGAACTAAAGATTAATGATCGACCAATGAAATTGTATCCAAACTAATCTCACCAGATCTAGTGAAAATAATCTTGGCGGTTCCTCTATGGATTATTATGGATCTTTAGTAATGATGTCCCTCTGATTCAGTGGTATAGGATGAGACCTGTGAATCTTCTTAATGAGGTTTAGAGGATGAATCCACCTAATTTGAGGCATCCATTGTTGCTGAATTGATCTTTGGTGAAGATGATGAATTTACCCTTGAAAATTTGAGATATTTCTAGCAAAGATTGTTGGTGACGATTCAAAAGATCAAGGAAATGAGTGAAGAATAAGGTATATCTGTGATTTACTAGCCGCATATAATGGTATTCCCAATGGTAAATTGATAATTAGTTTTTATATGTATATAATTCTAGTTTTTCAAACTTTTCAGACATGTGATCATGGATTAATATCTCTGTAAACATGATTGATTTAAGATACAAAAGTGGGATTGAACATCTGTGTTTATGTTGAAGAGTGAAGGCTTATTGAGAGATGATGATTTTAGAAGTAGTCATAGTGTCAAATGAAATTATAAAATTCCAGTGATGTTTTTTGAATCTTATATAGAGAATTAGTAGAGTAATCAGGCAGTGACATAATGTAAGAAGAAAATGAAGCTATTATTGGTGTCCTACATGTGAACTTATAATATTATGTTTGTGTACTTAGATGAAAATAAAAGGCTTAGACTTCATAAGGGGGGGGGGACTCTACCAGTTTTTTCAGACTGATACACTTTTGGAGGTAGAAGATGAGAGTAGGAAATTCTATTATATCACATGTGATAGTCATAATTGAAGGTAGAAAGATGAAGACTATGTGGGAATACATATTTTTCGACTCGACAGAGAAGAATCACTATCTTTTCCTTTTTTTATCTATAAATATATTTCATACTGCTCATGAAAATTTATTAAATGAGAAATGTATACCTAATTTTGTTTTTTAGGAATTAATATTTATAGGTTCATTTATAATTCTTCACATTATTTATTCATTTAATTTGATACTTTTAGTGAGATTGATTTGAATTGTTGAATTTTTTGTGATACGTTCAAATAATTTTTTTTAGGAAATAATATTTTGGAACAAAAGATTATGTTGATATTTGATTCATTCTCATTTTGTTGGATGAATATTATAAGAGATGAGCTATAAGAATCATTCATCTAGAGGTTAATTTCATTGTGAGGGAATTTGACCTAAATAATTTTTTCAATTTCATACGGAATTATTTATCCATGAATGAATAAATACATTCTTTCAATCAAGACATAAAAATACGTCTTTCATGTTCTCATGTAGCTAGTTATTTTTTTATTCATTTTTCTCATTTAATTTAGAAACACTTTTCTAAATCATCTCTATATCTCCCAATTATTTTAGTAGATTATAATTCAATAAATCCATTAGATCATTCACCAGTCATCCCTATGGATCAATCCTACTTACTGCTATCTAATATAGAGTAGAATTATAAATTTATATTTTTATCGGCACACTAATAACCATTATGTGATCGAATTTTGTTTCTGTTTCCATAGAAGTCTTGCTTTAAGTGCATTAGGCTTATAATATAAAAATATAATAAATAATAAAAATAAATAAAAGAAAAAAATAATAATAAAATAAATGTTTTTAAAAAAACTAATTGAGCTATCACGAAAAAATATTTTTTAAAAATATTTCTTAAAACTGATGAAGTGGAGGATACTTAAAATTACATAGAAGAGGAAACTCTTGTGATAGATAATGGATTTATTTTTTCAAATAACTCTTTTGATAAACCAATTACAAAACGTTTTTTGTGAAAAATCATCTTATTTCTATTTTTTGTTGATAGTTTACAGTTTTTAAGTGAATTTAGAAGTTGTGATAATATCTCCATAACTGTAAAAGCAATTAGTTAACCATTATCTTTTGTAAAAAATTAATATTTTGTCGAATATGAACCTAATCTAGAAGTAGAAAAAACCTTTTCCAAGAGTGACCCTTATAATCCTTTCTCTGCTAACGAGAATAAAATATTCTTGTCAGATCTTGAAAGAGGTCCTTATTTTGTACCTGAGTCTGAAAGACATGCAACCACTAAAAAAAGTTATATTGTGTGATGAATTCTATTCTCCACTTAATGAAACTTTTGAGTAGTGCCTTGATGTTCTTAGGTGATTCCTAGGGAATGTTTTTACTATTAGGAGAGTGAGTAGTGGTTTTGGAAGTCTAGTTTCCCTAGAAATTTATGTACCTATTAAAAATTTGTAGGAAAAGCCCATGTGGTGTCTTACACTTCGAAAACCAAATCCTCATTGTGACTAGAGTTAGTTTCTAGGAATGTCTATCTGGGGGTTTTAAATCTGGAAGTACATTATAGGAGACTCATGATTGAATAAATAGATTTTTTTTTTCTTGTTTCTTTTTTTTAATAACAAAATTCATCATCATCTTGGTTAATTCATTGTCACATTTTTTGTCCTACTCACATGGCCTGGTGGTTGTTTTCAAACACTCTCACTATTATAATGTCCACATCTATTTTATTTTAAATGTATAAACTTAGTGTTTTTCTCTATTTACCATTGAAGAAAAATTTATTGTAAAGGATATGTATTGTTTGAAAATATTAAGGAGAGATATTTTTGTTCCGATATGAAAGGGAACATGGAAACATTTTTCAGGGGAGATTTCCTTTTTTATGTTCATTATTTTTTATTGTTTGAAATCATTTATTACTTCTGTGAAAAGTGAATTTTAATCTATTTTTTATTAACCCTCTCTGGTAGTGAAGTGTGTCTGTGGGGGGGGGGGACTTTTTGATGTTTGAGATTTATTTTAGTGAGATTTTTTGAAAACGTTGAAGGAGAAGCTTGCCTATATCTTTTATTTTGAATATTATATTCAAAATAAATTTAAAACTAGATTTTTACCCTTTAAATTATTTTAGACTCAATGCCTTAATTCTGGTGAAATAAATATTTAACTCGATTAATTTTGGAGTTAATTGAAAACTCTTATTCTATTCCAAATTCATAGCATAGACATTTGTGTTAAAATATTTTCTGAAAAGTGTTTGAAGTTTGTGGAAAAATATTATTGAACTGAATTATGTCATTTAATAAATGCCATTTGAAAACTTAATTAAAAAGAAATTTACAAACTGATTTTATAATTGTTTTCTATACTATAGAATAAATATTTGCAGAAAAAATTGGGTTGAAAGTGTGAGGGAGAGAGTCTCGTTTAAATAGTTAAACTGTGTTTTAATGCGAATCTCATTAAAATCCATATTTTTTTAATTGTGAGTTTTTCATTTCTTTATTTATATTTTTAGTGGGTAATTTTTTTATTGATTTTGAAGATTATGATGCCACTTTGAGGTGGTTAATTTTTTTTTCTATCTATTTAATTAAGAAATTTATTTTTATTTCCGTTTAAGAAAAATTCCGTAATTTTTTTTGGAATTTTTTACATCTTTTTTTGGATTTGTACATTTTGGTTTGAATAAAACTCATTAAATTTTCATTGAAATGGAATACTAAATGAAAATCTTAATCATGACCGAGCCTTAAATTCTTTGTTATTTAATTATTTAATTCTTCAAGGTGGAGGATGGTTTTTTGTTCAATTTTTAATTATTAATTCGCCCCTTCCAAGGAAAATGTGTACTTATAATTGATTTTAATTATGTATGTTAGCTCACCTTGTGGTAAAGAGATTTTTGGAAATCTAGACGGATGAGATTTAATTTTTTTTAATTATTTTCTATATTTTTAATTTCAATGAATTTTATAAAATGAGAACCCAACTTTAAAATAAATCTACATGATTTTAAGGGGATAAGCACATTTCAAACTTGAAAGAGTCCATGGAGAAAATATTTTAAGATAATAATTCAATGTGACATTCTGGTGTACCACTCTTAAAATTTATTATTTTTTAATAAATTTTATTAATTAATTTCTTGAGGGAAAGTATTTTTTATGTGTGGAAGAAATTTTATATGGCTCTTATTTCATGCATATTGAAATTTTTTTTTATATTTTTAATGTATATTTAATGGCCATATAGTTATTTAAATAATTCATTATAGAGTTAGTGATTCATTTATTGAGAATTAGAAAATTTTTATTTATATGATAATTTTATAAAATAGAAAATTGATAAAATTATCATTATTTAATTTGTAAATAACGTTTCTGTGAGATTAGTTTATTTTATTTTTTATTAGACTTTCAATTTTGTTTTGAAATATTTATTTTAGGTTATAAAATTTAGTCTTTTTGATTAATATTTATTATTTATTATTTTATTTGTTTATTTTATGTTTTAATTTATCAATGTTTTGTTTTTATTTTAAATTATCTTATTAACAATATTTTATTCATTTTCTGTTATATTTTTAAATTTTTCTTTTATATGTTTTTGATAGAATGCATTAAATTCTTATCATTAATTAAAAAATATATATTATGTTTCCAAATCAATGTAAAAAACGAATTGTTTTATTGGATAATAATTCGGTGTAAAGTAATATATTTGTTCATGTAAAACATTTGTTGGTGTTTATTCCGAAAAGATAAATGGTTGGAATGCGGCGATAGATAATTTCATTCATTTAAAAATTATTTGAGAAAGAATGTTCAATTTTCTATAATAATTCTTTCGTAAGATAAATATATCATGGTGAGACATTTTCACGTAAGATATAATATTTTATATAATTATCCTATGTTCTTTTTTACTATTAATTTTGTAAATTTAATAGGAGGTTCATAAAAACAAACTTGAGACTTATTTTTACTGATAAATCTCCTAAGACGAAGCTACTTTCAAATTCATGATTCAATTTGGCTGAAGAATACCCTCCATCAAAGCCACTCATTCTAGATCTGAGAACACCAAACAACACCTCTCCATGGATAAAGGATATGATCAAACATCTGGTTTTTTGGGGTTCACTCAATTCCATTAGTGTTGGTGAATATAATAATAATTTAAGTTTTAGGAAAAAGATCGTGAAAATAGATTTGGCTTATAAGCTTGAGATCTGGAATTAGACTGAGGATGCCACTATGATCTTTCTCTCGTTGTTCTGCCCAAACCCATTAATGTATCCTGAGTCTTCACAGATTTCAGATATTGATGACTCATTAAAGAATCATGATGATGTAGACCATACGTGTTTGTGGCGATAAAGAACTATTCCACACTAAACATTGAGCGAAGGGTGGTTCCACCACATGAGAGTTTCCAATATAGGCTGACGCCACTGATCTCTTGAAGAATTCCAAACGCTGATCTCACCTCAGTTAAACCAAGTTTGTATTATTTGAATATAATCAAAATCATTGAATGAATATGGATTATCTCTTTAATGACCACCAACGACCAACTAAACATCAAGGATGTGAGAAACTCTATTGATAGAAAAGAAAACCCCTACTTATTGTGGACATATGTTGCTATTTGAGACTAAGAAAAACCTGATTTATTGAGCCATCAATAACTGTTCCATTCCGGAGATGGTTCTTCATCCGTGATTTGAGAAACCGAATACAAATATGAGGAATCCAAGTTTCATGACTCATGAAATTTGAAACATGAAGCAACAACGAATTGGGATTTGGATTCAATTAAGCTCAATATTTGATGAAGACCGATTTGGGTTTCCGATTGTGAGATTAACCTGTCACCACTGAGAAGATGTATGGGTTTGAGTTATCCCAAGGTTTTGATTAGGAATTCCAATGTGACACCCTAATATTTTATGGTATATGTATTTAGGAATTTATCATCTCTGATAGTTTATGCTTTATGAAGCACCTATTTTATAAAATTAATATACTATTAAATATAAAAATTGAAATAGTAATGTGACCATTAGTAACAGTAATATTACTTATAGAACAATAGCATCATCTGTGAAAGTAAAAATAATATCTAGGTATTTTGTAAATTCAAATATTATATATTTATATCATTTAATAATTAAATAAATGTTTTGAAAATGATAAAATATGTGTTGGTTTTTTATGAAATATAATTGTTTATTTAGAATTTTATAAAAAATATAGTGATTCAGAATAAAATTTAATTTCATAAAATGGATTCATAAATTAATATTTTGTTATCTTATGATTATAAGATAATTTTATGAGACATAAATTAATTTTTCAAATTGTCAAAAAAATATTTATAAAATTAAAAGCAATATTTTTTTGAATTAATGATAAATTTAATTAAAAATTAAATTTTTCATGTGTAGAAATTTATTTTTATAAAATGTAGTCCATTTTTTAATTATACAGATCAAAAATGGCTGGGTTAAATTTTTGGGATTTTTCTAAAATAGTTGGATTTTTTGGGGAATAGTGAAATACAGTAATTTAAGGTATTTGCTAAATACATGAATTATTAAGTCATGGAGAATGTATGGATTATTCATGAACCATTTTTTAGAACTAAAAATAATTAATTTCTATATTTAGTCTCAAGAATCAATACTATTGATATTCTTGAGTCTAAATAGTAAACTAATTATTAAAATAATAAAAAACAGCCCACTCCTCCACTAAAAATACCTCTAAACACCACGCCTTCTCCTCGCACCTCCAAATCATTGGATCTTTACCAATTTGTTCACAATACATATCCCAAACCTCTCCCCCAAATTCTAGGTTTTCTGGTCTCACCCATAACACCATTTCAAAGATCCTTATAGAGGTTCTCAAGGAAGGGAAATCAAGAGGTAAAATCCCATCTCGTCCTCTTTCAATTTATTTTTTTTGTTATCATTTTCTTACAATATTATATCCAATGATTGATGATAAATTCATAACCTTATATTTACTAAATTTTTATTATGATAATGGTATATCCACCATAAATTATTTTCTCTTTCCCATTTTTTCTAAAAATGAAAACATCATCTGTGAGGTACCAGCCTTCATGGACAACATGTTTTCATTTTTAAATTACACCTTAAAGGGTGGTCATAAAACCATTTTTATTGTTAAAAAGAACATAATATATGTAATAAAACTTATCAAATTTCATTAAACTAGTATATATACATAATATTAATTCATAAGACAAAACTAGTGAGTAATGATAAAAAACACCAAAAGAATCTAACCAGTTATCCGTAAAGTTTTATCTAATAAATAATCATCATATCTATAAAAGTGATGTCAAGTACATTAAATCTTCCTTAAATTCATTAATAACACATAATTTCAATTTTGGATAACAATTCCCATTTTACATGATCTTTCATACATATGAACCAATGAATCAATTATAAAACCCGAGGAAAGAATCACTCTAGGATGATAAAATTGAATCTTATGACACATAAAAAAATGCCATAAATTCACATAATAAAATTATAATAAATCAAATAAATATAGAATACGTTTGTAATTAAATTCTTAATGAAACTAATTTCATTATCTTGGATGTTATTTATAAGTGCAGAATGATTTTAGACATAAGATAAAGGTTTCTTCCCAAACCTCCATTTTTCATTAGAGTTACACTTTCTCTATCTTTACACAATGTAATTATTTATTTTTTATATAATTATTATAAATTATATGTATATGTTCCAAAATCATGTATCTAGATCATTTCATCATTATTTTATGGTATAATACATGTTTTATAAGGTTTTCTTTTCGATTCCTCTCGATGAGAATGCCCGATTAAAGGGTACTCCCTAATTTCTAACCAATTTTAATGTACACTTCATAATATATATTTATGAATCAATAAATTTTTTATAAAAAGAATATTTTTATCCTGAAAAAATAACTTAAATAATTTATGGTTTTATGTAAATAATTAATCTTTGTCCACTTTATGGACTCTTATATTTTCCCTTCAAGTTCACATAATTGGCCCATTTCTAAAGTCTCTTAAAAACACTTTTTACCTTTTTTCACTTCAGTTGGACATAATTTATGAATTAAACATAATTTAATTTTCTTTAATTATTATTTATGGAATATACATGTTTATAATCATATTTTATGAATAATACAAATTATTTTCCAAAAGTTGTATTCTTTCTAAGGAAAAGTGTATTAATGTCAAGAATTCCATGATGATTTTATGAGAGTATTTTCATCTATTAAAAAAAACATTGTTTAATATTATAATCATTTGGGATTGATATTTTATGAAATTATCTACCATATTTTATTAAACAGTTTATGATCATTTTGACTATGGATGTGTTATCTTCATACAATTCAACATATTTCTCAGAATGGTTAGTGATTATGTTATTGATTGGGGAAAGTTATTTAAATTTCATATGTATATATTGTATATGTTTCTCCCCATTAATATTAATAATTAATTAGAAATATTAAGGGGAGTTAGGGGACCTCTATATCCCCTCTTTCCATTGGTATGTCTCATGAGACAAAACAAAAATGGATTTACCTCAAGCCTTAACCACTTATTTTAAAATTTCGTGTTCAAGGACACAATGTTATGTTTCAGATATCTAGAATTATGCATTCCAGAATTATGATACTAGTAATTAATAATCCATGTGACTATTCTACTAGTCGAATATCCATTGTGATGTTTCATTCTAATGTGATTATTTATATGACAATATTTAATCAGTTTTTATTCATCACATATTATACCTAAGATTTTGATTTATCGACATGGGTTTTTATTTATTTATCATGCCATATTATTTATTCGTATGATATATTCATATATATTTCTAACACATATTGAGAGCATGACCTCATCCCTTTATTATGTTTTATTTTTCCGCAGGATGTGAAGATGTATATTATGAATGAATTTCTCAGATAATCGAGGAGTTTATGGGGGTTTCCAATAAAGGTACTTTGTTATTTTCCATTCAAAGTTATAATGTGAAAAAAAATTATATAGTTTTACAAATATAATAACCTTTTTAATCGTTTGGGATGGAAACCCTCATTCTTAGTACCTATGTAATAAAATTAGGTACTGACAACAAGATACTGGGGTAAAGGTCTTTAAAGTTTGTACTAAAGTAAGTTTAGTAGAAACTGTGGAAACTATATTTAGAATATATAGATTAAGGAACATAACTATAAGATATACTTTTAGGATAACCATACAAGGAAATACTAGAATTTTGGTATGTTAGAGATTATGTGTTTCTTCCTAGAAATATATCTATATCTAGACACTACCTGTGGAGGTGGTTCTGAGAGAGATGTACCTATGGGTAACAACTCTACAATGTGAACTGGGACAAACTTAGTGTATCCTAGTACACAAAAATAGGGCTTACTATGTACCTGGTTTGACACTATCAGGGGATATTCTTAGGATAATTCACATATTCATTAAAACCCATTATTAAGGATTTAAAAGTATACATGTCCATAATGAAACCATGTTTATGATTATGAGATTAGCTATACATAAATTTCCTATTTATGTTTACTGTTTTTCTAGTCCTAAATTATCCATTATGATTTATAACCTAATCTAGTGTATTCTATTTTTTTAAATGTTTCCAGGAAGAAGGAATGGAAACTATATCAACACAATATGTCATGTATGTATTTCCCTCACATACAAGATGATGATATTAGATCAGGTTTAATAACTAGAGCTGATAAACTTATAACTATATTGGGATAGCTGAATAAGGTTATGAATAATAACCATACCCATATAGAGCATCCTGATCCACAACATGGAGGTACAATGTTGTACTGATTAATGAGACAATAACCTACATCATTCAATTGGACAAAAATCCATTTTCTTCTGAGAAATGGTTAAGTTCCTTAGAGAATATATTTATTTCTTTGGGATGTAATGAAAGGGAGTAGATTAACATGACCAATTATCATCTCTTAGGATATATTGATCAACAATGTCCAATGATTCAAAAATCAAATGAGGAGGAATAAAATAAAAACATTAAATAGAAATATTTTAAGGAAATTTTCTTTGAAAAGTATTTCCATCACAAACAACGAACCGATATAGAGAGACAATTCTTGGATTTGAGGAAAAAAGGATGATAAGAATGTTGATAAGTATGAATCCAACATTACATGTTTATCAAGGCAAGCTATGGATTATGTACGCAATCCAATGAGAAAAATATATCGATTCTTTGATGGGTTAAAACCATTCCATCGAAGGGCACTAGTCTCCTAAACTATCACATCATATAAAGATATAGTATCATGTGATATAAAGATATGAAAATAATTATCTATGTCTTATGACTTTAAGGAAAATAAAGAGAATAATAGGGTGGTAGAACAAAAAATGGATGAATGGAAGAATGAAAAATTGAATTTTCTAATCTGCGATACGTGTGGGAGGAAACAACCTGGTGCCTTCTTAAAAGTAAAATGCATTTATACTATTATGAAGAGAAAGGACACCATGATCATGATTATAAGGTAAAGAAAGAAACTACCAATGTTCAATGATATATTTACAGGGATATGGTACACTATACAAAATATTGTCCAAAACGTCAAGGTAACTTGTGTAAAAAATTCTAGGAGAGCAAGGAAACACTTATGAGATCAATGATACTAAGGTTGAAATTCATAATGATGTGGTTCCAGGTACATTAATCATTTAATCAAACCTAGATGATGCTTTATTTGATTTTGTATCATCACATTGTTTTATATCTTCCTAGTTTTCCCAGAAATTTAAACATTTCCATTTTGATTTAATAAAAGATTTGTTAGTTATAACTGATAAGGGAAGTCTCATTATAAAAAATATGTGTTGATCAGTCCCCTTTATGATACATAAATATGATTTAGTAACTGTAATTGTCATGATAATTATGATTGATTTTGATATATTCCTCATAATAGGATGTATTTCAAATTTTGATAAGAAAATTTTTGAAATATAAAGGAAATTACAATTTGGGAGAAAGATGTAGAGTCAAATACCTTTAGAGAATAAATATCATCATCTGATTCTTATCTAGTTCTACCCCAAGTAGTTCTACTGAATAAAATTACTAGAGCGGAAAATACAACATCATCTATATATGAGTAAAAAACATAATATTGGGGATGTACCTATTGTACAAGAATTCATTGATGTATTCCCATAAAATTTACATAGAAATCATCCAAAGTTAGATGTTGAGTTTTCTATTGATTTAATTCCTAACACATGGACAATATCAAATAATCCTTATAGAATGGTCACTGTAGAATTAATGGATCTGAAGAAAAAACTAGAGGAGTTAAGTAATAAGTGATTTATATGCCATAATGTTTCACCCTGACGAGTTTATGTTCTTTTTGTTATGAAGAAAGATGGATCTATGAGTTTGTGCAAGGACTATAGGGATATCAATGAAATTATGATAAAGAACTTGTATCATATGTCTCAAATTAATGGCTTATTAGATCAAATTCACATAGATAAATATTTTTCAAATATTGATCTTCGATTTGGATATCATCAGTTTCCTGTGAGAAAGATAGATATTCTGGAGACAACATTGTAAACAAGGTATATGCATTACGAGTTTATAGTAATTCCATTTGGACTGACTAATACACCCTCTCATTTAATGGATCTAATTAACAGAGTGTTTAAAGAATATCTTGATTCTTTTTTTGGGGTATTTATTGATAAAATATTGATATATTCTAAAATCTATGAGGAATTTATGAACCACTTGTAGATTATTCTAGATACACTTAGAATAAAAGTGTTATATGTGATGTTTATCAAGTGTGAATATTTTATTCAAATAGTTTCATTTCTTTGACATATTGTCTCTAAGGATGGAATCCCAGTTGATCATGTGAAGTCAATGGTAGTTGAAGAGTGGAATACACCAACAAATAAAACTGAGGTACATAGTTACATTGGTCTAGCATGATACTATCAACGATTCATTTAGAATTTTTCCTAATTATCTAACCTGTTAACCAAGATTACTCATAATGGGGTTATGTTTATTTGGACAAATTAATTAGAAGAATTCTTTGAAGATATGAATAGGATATTAAAGAATGACTTGATATTGACTCTACTATTGATAAATGGTGAATTATGGTTTTATAGTGATGCATCAAAACAGATTTGGTTGTATCCTTATGCAGAATGATAAAGTTATTTACTATGAATCAATGTAGTTAAAAACTCATGAATAGAACTATATAACTAATGATATTGATTTAGTAGCTATAATATCTTATCAAGAGATATGGATACATTGTCTCTTTGGTGAAATATACGAAATAAATAAATAAATATTACTAGATTTTGAAATATATCTTCTCATGGAAAGAAATCAACTTGAGGAAAATACAATGGCTTGAGATACTCAAGGATTATGATTGTTCAATACACTACCGCCTAGGGAAGAAAAATAAGGTAGATGATGCTCTGAGCAGGAAGGATCATGGTGTTCCAAACAAAATGAGGATAAAAAAGATCCCATGTTCATAGATCTAGTGAAGATAGATATGGGAATTATTAAGAAAGGTGAAACATCAATATTTTTTCAAATGTATTACACTCAATATTTATTGGGACGAATTAAAATTTACCAGTATAATGATGATAATTTTCAAAATAAAATTAAAGCTGTGAATAATGAGAAACTAGTAGAATTCATATTTGTAGATGGAATTTTGAAATTTGGGAAGAGGCTTTGTGTTCCCTCTATACGAGAGTAAAAAAGGTAATTATTGGATGATTATCATATATCAAATTTCTATATACATCGTGGTTGAACTAAAATTTATATAGATATAAAGAAACATTTCTGGTGGGATAATATGAAGTGGTAAATTTCTGATTATATATCAATATGTTTTTTCTATCAGTAAGTAAAAAATAAACCACAATATCTTAAAAGATTCATGCAACCTCTTCCAATCCCTTCGTGGAAATGGTATGACATTATATGGATTTTGTCACTAGAATACCAAAAACTCCAAGAAAGAATGATGTGATATGGGTAATTACTGACTGAATTATGAAATATGCACATTTAATCGCTATAAGGGAGAATTTTTCACTGGAGCGTCTAACATTACTCTATATTAATGAAGTTTTAAGACTTCCTGGTGCAACACATTCAATTATTTTTGATTGTGACCCCTGATTTACTTCAAAATTCTGGAAAATAATTCATAAATCATAGGATACTGAGCTTTATTTAAGCACTTCTTATAACCCTCAAATGGATGGGTAGTATGAAAGGACCATTAAAACATTAAAAGACACGTTGAGATCATGCTCACTTTACTTTAAAGTTATTTGGGATCATTATTTACCTTTGTTTGAGTTTTCCTACAAAAATAGTTTCCATTCAAGTATTCAAATGCCACCATTTGAAGCATTTAATGTAAATAGATGTTGTCCACCAACTTTTTTGGATGAATTTTGGGAATGTAATTTTGTTGGCCCAAAACATGTGGAAGAAACAACAACAAAGGTAAATACTAGTCAAACACATATCAAAGCAGATAAAATTAGACAAAATAATTATGCTAATAAATAGTGAAAGGAATTGGAGTTTCATTTGAGAGATCATGTATTCATTAAGGAGTCTCTATGCAAGGGTGTTATAATAATTATAATTAAAGGGAAATTAAGACATAGGTATATAGGAACTCTTGAAATCCTTGAGTTAATTGGAGTTTTGGGTTATTATTTAGTGATGACACCAAGACTTTATAAATAAAATGAAGTGTTCCACATATATTTTTTTAGGAATTATATGCCAAAACCAATGCATGGTAACAATTATAAAGTAATGTAATTGGAACTAGACTTATCTTACTGTGAAGATCCTATCCAGATTCTAGACACTATAGAACACGTGTTAAGGAATTGTACAACTCATCTTTTAAATGTACTTTGGAAAAATCATAAGAGTGAATATAAAACATGGGATCTAGTGAAAAATATGATGAATAACTACCCAAATATTTTTATGAGGTTAATTTTTGGAATTTTGTGAATTTTTTTAAGGATGGGAGAATGTAACACCCCACGATTTTATGGTATATCTCTTTTAGAATTTAACATCTTCGATAGTTTTTGATTCACACAACATTGAGTTTAAAACCATAATATAATACCAAATATGAAAATTGTAATAGTAATGTTACCGTTATGCTTCATATATTATGGATTAAATATAATTTGAGTATCTTGTAAATGAAAATAAGGTATATTTTTACAATATAATAATTAAATAAAATTTTTAAAAATTATAAATTAAGTGTTGAATTTTTTTTGAAACATAAACGTTTATTTACAATTTTATAATTAATATAATGATTTAATAGAAAATTAATTTTCATAATATATATTCATAAATTAATATTTTTTTGACTCATGATTATAAGATAATTTTATGAGACCTAAATTAATTTTTTAAAGTGTTATAAAAACAGTTTTAAAATTAAAATGAATATTATTTTAATAAATGTTTATTTTAATTAAAAATTAAATTTATCTTATTTATAAAATTATTTTCATAAAATTTATTCAATTTGTTAATTATACACATCAAAAAATGGTTCTCGTGAATTTTTTTATATTTTTTAAATAGTTGAATTTTTAGTGAATAGTGAAACATGATAATTTACGGTATTAGCTAATGGAAATTATTTTAATAGATAAATATTATTTTAAATGCAGGAACCATTATTTCGAACTCATGTACATTATATACATTATTTATTTACAAGAATCAATACTATTGAATGTCTTGATCCAGAATAATAAACTAATAATTAAAATAATCATATAACAACCCACTCCATTATATATACCACCCCTTCTCCTCACACCTACATGGTCTTAAATCATATCCAATTTATAACCACTACCTATCCCAAACCCCTAACCCATGTTATTGTCTTTCTTGTCTCACCCAAAATACCATTTCAATGATCCTTAAGGAGGTTCTCAAGGAGATAAATTCAAGAGATAAAATCCCATTTCGTTCTCTTTCTATTTATTTTCTTTTATTATAATTTACTTAACTAATATATCTAAAGATGCATGATAACTCTATTATATTATAATAATGGAATGTTATTATGATAATGGGAAATAAACCATCAATTCTTTTCTCTTCCCTTTTATTTTCTAAAAATTAAAACATCATCCTTGAGGTGCTGATTTACCGCCTTCATGGGTGACAAGTTATCATTTTCAAATTATGCCTTCAAGGATAGTAATAAAACCATTTTTATGTTAAAAAAGAAATTAATATATTTAATAAAAATTATCTAATTTACTATAACTATTATATATACATATTATTAATTCATAAGACAAAACTAGAGCATGATGATCAAAAAATGGAAAAAAATAATCTAAATGATTATCATTAACGTTTTATCAATTTAATCATATTTATATCTAAAAAATATATCATTATCATTAAATCAATCATAAGTTAATTAATAACATATAATTTCAATTCTGGATAATAATTCCCATTTTACATGATCTTTCATAGATATATACAAGTGAATCAATCATGAAACCCAAGGAAAAAAACACTCCTGAATGATGAAATTGAATCTTATAAATCATCATAAACTCTATAAGTGAACATATAAAATTATAATAAATAAAATGAATTTTTAATATGTTATGAACTAATTTATTAATGAATCTAATTTCATTATCCAGGATGTTCAGAACAAGTGTATAACACTTTTAGACATAATGTAAGGGTTTCTTCGTGAACCTCCATTTTTCATTTGAGTTATGCTTAATTATTCTTAATTTTTATATAATTATTCAAAATTATATTTATATGTTCCAAAATGATGTATCCAGAACATTTCATCTTTCATTTATTAGAGAATACATGTTTTATGAGGTCCCTTTTTTCAATTCATCCCGACGAACAAACCTGTTTAAAGGCAACTTCCCAATTTCTTATCCATTTTCAAGTACACTCAATAATCTATTTCAAGCCTCCAGTATATTTCTAAAAACACTATTTTTATCATGAAAAAATTCTGAAATAATTTATTGTTTTATGTAAACAATTAATCTATGTCTTCTTTAAAGAATCTTTTATAATTTCTTACCAACCACACAAATGTGACCCATTTCTAAAGTCTCATAAAAAAATATTTTTACATGTTTTCACTTTAGTTAGACATAAATTATAACCGAAAAATAATTTCTTAGTACATAACTATTCTATTCTCAGATATAAATATTTATAAACTTATTTTAGGATAAATATAAATTATTTTCCAAAAGAACACTTCTTTCCCTGGTAAAAGTGTATTTCTCTCAAGAATTTCTTGATGATTTTATTAGAGTATTTTCATATATTTCAATAGAATTTTTTGAATATTATACTTAATTGGGGGTGATATATTATGATATTTTTTTTAAAAGGTTGGGGTTGAAGCCTCAATTTATTATTAAAGCAAAGACATCTTTAGACTGGGTAGAGGGTGACCCATTACATAGCCAGAAGGCCCAAGGCCAAGTGGCCTGCATACAGGGCCTGAAAGCCCATTTTTTGGCCCAAAGGACCCCTCGGTGAACAGTACTTCTACAATACCCACGCTGCTACAGTACCTTCTACAGTAACGCCGCCGCAACAGTACCTACAATTGTCCCTCCGCCGCTACAGTGATGCCGCTGCTATAGTCCTCCACTGCTACAGTGCTACTATAGTGACCTGCTACAGTACTCGAGAATTCTCCCAATCCCGGATTTGATCCTGGGTCTTTTGGATGCCAAGCAAGAGCCTAAATCACTAGGGTACAGGCTCGTTGGCAGTGATATATTATGATATAATCTAATATATTTTTTAAAAATGTTTATGATCAATTTAAATATGGATGTGATATCTTGATATCATTCACCATATTACTCAGAATGGTTAGTGATTATGTTTACTAATTGGGGAATGTTATTTATATTCCATATGTACATGTTGTCCATGTTTCACACCATTAATATAAGGAATTAATTGGACATAGTAAGTGATAATGAAGGCCTGTTATATCCCCTTGATTCTTCGATATTCATCATGAGAAAAAATAGATATGGCATTAGTTGAGGACTTAACCATTTATTTATAAATGTTTTGAGTGAGGCCTCAACGGTATGTTTCAGATTTTCGTAATTATGAATTCCATCATTATAATACTAGTAATTTATAATACATGTGACTATTCAACTAATATAATATCCATGGTGAAGTTTCATTCTCATGTGCTAATTTATATGACATTATTTAGTCAATTTTTTTTTCCTACCACATTATGGTCAAGATTATGTTTTATCAGCATTAGTTTTTAGTTATTCACCATGCCTTATTATTTATATTTATAATTGTTTTCTATATATTTTTAACACTTAATGAAAATCTGATATCACCCCTTTATTATGTTTTATTTTTCCCTAGGATGAAAAGATTTATATTATGTATGATATTTATGGATAATATAGAAGTTTATGGGTGTTTCCAATAGGGTTTCTTTTTTTTTTTCATTTCAATGTTGTAATGTAAAAATTAAGTTTGTATATGGTTTTCCAATTATACTAAAATATTAGGTCCTTTTGGATTCAAATTGTTGTTATTAGTACTAATGTAACAAAATAAGGGACTAACTTTATGTTATTGGGGTAGGGGTCTTAAAAGCCAATTCTATTGATGAGATTTCAAGGCTGAAGACTGACTATTAAACTAGATCATTATATAGTTTTTAAATTGAAGAATGAAGATCCATTGATAGTGTTTTATTCAATCTAATCTCACTATATCTAATGAATCAACTATTTAGGGTTATCACGTGGATTTAATTGGATCAACAGTACTAATATCCCGCTGATTCGATTGAAGGGGATAAAATATGTGAAGATGTATTTTAATGTTTTGAGGCTGATGACACTTATTCTGAAGCCACAATTGTTGATGAATTGGTATTGGGTGAAGATTATGAATTTACCCACAAAACATTGAGATATTACAGGCCAAAATTGTGTGTGAGGATCTGGTGGAGAAAGGCCATGGATAAAGAATATTGAAAATCTGTGTTCTACCAGCTGCATATGAGGGTTTTCCCGATTGTTCACTAATAATTTTTTTTCTTTTTAATGGATTCTATTTATTGATAAATTTTCAAACCAGTTCTCTTGAACTAATCATTGAGTACACATTATCTAATGATGATAAAAAAGGTGGGTTGAACTTCTGTGCTTATGTTGAAGAGTGAAAACTACTGAAGAGATGATTATGTTAGAAGTAGACATCATGTCAAATAAAATTATTAATTTTTAGTGAAATTTTTAGAATTTTGATGAAGAAAATTATTACAGAAACTAGGAAGTGATAAAATTTAAGAAGAAAATAACACTATCGGTGAAAACCGACAGATGAACTTAGAAAATTATTTTGTATCATTTATTAGGAAAATAAAAGATTGAACTATGTTAAAAAAGGGGCACGTCACCTTATTTTTGATATGATCACACTTTTAGAGATAGAAGTCAAGAGCAGGTGACACTGTTAGCATGCATTATATATACTTCACTAAAGGGAGAAAGATAATGAATGTGTAGGAAGAAAATTGTTTTCAAATTGATAGAGAAGAATGTCTCTCTTTAACTTTCCTTTATATGCATATTTATTTCATACTACTTGTGAAAATTTCATAAACTGAAAATGTATAGATATTTTTGTGATTGAGGAATTGATATTTCTAGGTTCATTTTAAAATTCTTCACTTTCATTCTTCTTTTAATTTGAGTCTTCTAATGAGATTGATTATATTAATTAAATTTCTTGTGTTTCTTGAAAATGATTTTTTATAGAAGATTTTAGTGAAATCAATTATGTTTAAATTTAATTGATTATTTTTCTATTCAATGAATCTTTTAAGCAACAATCTTTAAGAATTATTCAATTTTAGGTTAATTTCATGGTCAGGAAGTTTAACGAATTTTATTTTGCAGTGCCACATGGTATTATTTTTTCATGAATGAATAAATATTTTTTTAATAAAGCATAAAAAATAACTCTTTTAAATTCTCATGAGGATAAAGAAAATTTTATTTTCATTTTTCTAATTTTATTCAAACACACTTTTCAAAATCATCACCATCTCTCCCATTGTTTTCAGTAGATTATAATTCAATAAATACCTTTGAACATTCACCAGTCTTCCTTGTGGATCAACCATGCTTTCCTTTATCTATTAGTGAGTTGGAGTATAAATTTATAATTTGATCAGTGCTCCAAAAACTCTTTCGTGATCATATATACAACACATAAAATAATCAAGTGGTGAATATACACTGTTTCTAAAAAAAAATGAAATGATACATCCTTACCGCTTTAATAACATTGGAATTTATTCCCCATGAAAGAGTAAATTCAAATACAATTATAAATATCATCATTATAATGATATTCATGATATAAAATTTAAAAGGTAATTTATATAAACCTCAAAAAATAAGATAGGTATGTAACATAATATATGTCCTAAAGAAATAAATTTCAGATAAAAAACCTTACCTCAAGCTCGACTTGCTCTGAAAGTGATCTAGAATCTAGTATAATAACCTTTTAATTTATTATAAATACATATAATAATCATTTAAATACTTTTAATATCATATATTATCCACTTATAACATTTCAACACCAATTTATTAAAAATTTCTTATTAAAATCATCATTTCTAAGTGTTAATTGTTTCATTATTCATGAAAATTTTAGTTGAGTAGATATGGTCCATGTACATTGATCATGGTTGCATCATATAAATATTTTTAATTATGATATTAATCGAATATATATTAATTTATATATATATATATATTATCATCCATAAAAGTTATAGATAGAAAAATGAATGACACCGTTCATGGAGATTCTAGGTAGTACGTACGAATGAATAATCTTTTCACTTTTTGGGGGATGGAATGAAAGAATGTTAAATAATAATTAACCACTAAAAAATCATTAATATATCATATATATAATATATATTCATTAAATATATCCTTGATACCATCTATGTAATTTTTAAATGAAAAACAAATCACATTGTTTCATTGAGGTGGTAGTCCATACATACATACAAATGACGTTATCTTTTTACAAAGATATAAAAGAAGGTATATATGATATTATAATTAAATATTAAATTTTATTTTAAAAATATTTTTTATAAAATCTAAACCAATACTAATCCCAATAAATGAATGACGGTGATGAAAAATGAATTGTATCACTACAAGGAGGAATTAGTCCACACATATGCATGGGAAATACTTTCATGTCCCATTTGAAGGAATAGAGGGTGGAAAGTGGTTTTTTAATAATAATAAAAAATTTAGTATATTTAATATATTCAAGTTACAATTTTAGGATGAATACCATATATTTATAGGAGTTAGAATAAGAAATAAATTAAAAGAAGTCGAGTAAGATGTTTACCTTTTCTTTGATAGGCCTCATTTAGATCCTTTCTTATGGACCCTTAGAATGATATTTTAAGAATAATAAGACCTCCAATTAGTTTATATGGAATTTTAGAGGAGATTTTTTTTCAGGTTATTTTGATTGAAATTGTTCAAAGTGGTGTGAAGAAGAAAAAGGATGGTGTCCTTTTATAAAAAGGGGAGAGGGAAAACATATAATTTCTTAAACTATTAAAATATAATAATGTCATATTAAATTAAAATGATTAAAAATAGAAATATATTCAAATATGGGACATTAAAAGGTCTAAATATGGATAATATAGTATTTATACTAGTTAAATTATATAAATTAGCCTTATATATTGGTTTAACCCTCAGTAAACCTTTTTTAACATTAACCACAATAACAAATTTTTACTCTTTTACTATTAATTGTGAAAAAAATATTGTTAGAAATATTAAATAATATTTGTTACATTTAATTAAAATATTAATTCAATTTTATAAAATTAAATTCACATAAGTTATAGGATTTATTTTAAAAATAAACCTACAAACTCCGATAAAAAGAAGTTTTCCAGGAATTTTTTTCTTAAATATACAATGTTTTTTTAGAAAAATTCAACGTAAAATTGATTTCAATGAAATAAATTGGATTAGGAATATAATAATTTAATTTATTATACTTTAAAACCCTTCTAAAAACTAAAGTTGACTTTGTAAATGTTTAAAAAAAGCAGTTTTAAATACAAAATAAATATTTTTCACTATTTAGTTAAAAATCAATCCATTAAGAAAATTATAAAAAATTCACTATAATATAATTCTAAACTAATTATTTAAAAAATAAATTTTAATTTTTTTCAAACAAATTTTCTAAAATTTAAATAAATAAATATTAATATAAACACTTAATGTGTAATGAAAACAATTTTTAGAAAAATTTGATTTTAGCATAAAAAATAACAGAGTTCAAAATCATGAATATTAATGTTAAAAATGTAATTAATTACATTATTATAAATAAAAATAATCATATTTCATTTTAATTACAAAAAAAAAATATAATATTTTTTTTAAATTACTTTATTTAATGAAAATAAATTAGGGTATTTGAAAAATCCGTAATTTTACTATTCAATGAAAAATTAATCATTTTAGAAAAATATAAACATTTATCCGTGAATTTATTTTGATTTGATAATTTTAAAAAGTATTTAATTTTTTTGAGATATGATTTCTTATATTTTAATAAATTAATTTTAATTCCCAAGCACAAAATTAAATAATTTTTTTTGAAGGAAATGAATTTTTAATGAATAAAACGACTTCACTAAAAATTGGGTGTTTATTTATAAATAATTAATTAATAAATTTGTATTGAGAATCACCATTGTAAATATATTTTTTAATTAAATTACTCATCTTCTTAAATATAAATTCAATGGCCAGGATACATTTAAAAAATAATATTTTTATTATATATCTCAATTATATTAAAACTCATTATTACATGTTAATAAAGATAACAAGATTATTTTTATTTTAAACTAAATTTTCATTGTGTTACATTCTCCCCGTTAAATAAATTTCACCCTCACAATTTTATCTCATTCATCAAATGTTCAATAATTTAAAATACCATTGTTGAATACCCATATCGAATTGAGGGATAAAAAAATTCCTTTAAAAAAGGAATGTGGGAATCATAAAGGTTACACATAATCGAGTTACCTAGATAAGGAGATCCTTGGTATAAATTTAATATATGTTCATGGATGAGAAAACTAACATCTGAAGACTAATAAATAGTGATAGATATAGTGATTATGGGAAAGTTAATAAACATAAAACCATTACTCAGTGGGGTGAATATGCCATTGATTGATTGGAAATTATGGAAAAAATGATCAAAATTTTTACTTCATAACCCTTTTCTTAATGATGAGGAATTCTGTTTCTATAAATATAGAGAGAAAAAAAATAAAATACAATTACTTGATATATTTTTAGTTCATAAATTCAATTTCATCATTTGGTTTCACTTTTCTCTATTTTTAATTCATCACATACTCTAATAAATTAATATTCAAGACGAAAATTTCATGCATGAGGCACTGAAATTAATGTTTAATGGATTATATGATCCATAATAGAATGAAAATTCATCTATCACCCTCTAAATATTTAACAAAACTAAAATTGTTAGTAATAGTTTTCTAATATGGATAAATATAATACATTAATATCTAAAACTGCAATGATGAACCCTAAATTGAAATTTAATCAATTACATAAATATTTAACTTTAAGACTCATCTAAAGTATGTATACAAAATCCAAAACCAAAAAATCAAAACAATATAAATATTTTTTCACATATTATTTTTAAGATAAACTTTTACATTTATCTCAAAACAACATAAAGTAGCTCAAAATATTATATAAAAAATTGTGAATAACTTGATCATATAAAACCTCAATGAATAAATATATGATAAAAATATTATTTCAATCCTTATTACTAAAATAAAATAACAGATTATCAAGTATATTCTATAAATACAAAAATGAAATAAACTTCCTCAATGATGACCTAAATGAGCCTATAATAAAATTACTATATGATTCAATGTCACCAATATTATCCTGTTTATTATATCAATGTCAATCCTCAATTTATCCAAACTAAAAACTATTAATTCAATTTCAAGAACATATTAATAGTTATTTTTCCATTGGTTATGTGTTCTAAAAAAATATCACTCTATCACTAAATCACCTCTCTTGGTTATCGATATCATTTAACATATGTTTTCAATTCCATAAATGAAACCTATTGTGAAAAAATCCTTATATGTTTAATGATTCTTATAGAGGAACATCTTTGATGCAAAACATTTTAAAAAAATTCACTTTTATAATTTTACTTCAATTAATAATATAATATATGAAATTCCTTATTATATGAATTAACCCTTGGATTAAGTCATCAAATCATATAATGACCACATTCCCCAGACGTAAGAATTTGAATTAATTAGAAATTATTTTAACAATAACCATTATTTCCACAGAGAAAATATCTTCCTCTTTTTTGAGAAATTGTCTGGGTACTCCTCCCCACATTATTAATATGAATAAAATTTAAATTTCAGTTGTCCCTAGTCATTACCTTATGAACATTAAAAAATACATCCTTCAATTATTTGGAATGTAAGGAAACTCACTAAAGATTAAGTTTTTGATTGTATTTCATGATAGCTGGTTAGGAATAATCATAAGGTTTAACCCTCCAGATAATATTTAATTTAGTTTCTCGTGAAGAAAATAATTCCATTTTCCATCATATTTATCATCGATATTAATCTTCTTAGATATAACCATTTTCTGAAACCAAAAAGTATATTGTGAGTAACAATAATTATACTGGGAAATCACATAATCATGGAAAGTCATTTATAGGATGTCTAAATCATGACACATTATTTTAATCCTATTATATATTAGTTGTAACCGAGGTTATTCATTATCATTATATAATAAAATCATTTATGATAGTTTATAAAGAAAATATAAATTAACCCTTTTATATCCCTCTGGAGTGTCAAAAATGGTGTGCAGTAAGGGCATATTCAGCATTCAATATAATCATGGATAATACATACTTCAACAACAATTTTCTAGGTTATTACATGTAGATGCATCTAATCAAAAACAACATCCACTTATAGTACAACAAAATGGTGTTTTCTAGGTAAAAGACAATATTTTCTTTACAATAACATAGAATTCTATCATATACATAGGATTGTACTAAGTGTTATCAATTATGTTTTCTCATCCTTGTAACATCCAGACCCTGATACGACTAACCGATGCACTGATCTAGTTTGTTACATGAACTCAGGTGTACCTCCCCATATTCTATAGGCTACTGACTAGCAGTGAGGGTCTAATGGAACCCATATGGATAATGTACTCTATTTATCAAATTAATAGATGATAGAATATAATGAGAATAAATTGATAAACAAAATAGATAGTCATGCATTTCCACATAAATTTCCCAAAACTAAGTACAAGCCCATAGCCAAAGTGTAAATATATCATAGCATTCCATGAATTTCCAATTGTAATGGAAACACCCAAAATAAAATACTCTAAAGAATCCCCAAAATGGTAAAGGCACAAAGTCTGGTTCCCTCATCCATTCACATCCCGGAGACCGAAATCAACCCACTAGTATATAACATTTTCCATTGTTTGGACCTTCGACCATGAAGTTTGCTTAGGTACCCAATGGTGGCCTGATCAAGGTGTGAGTATAACTCAGTAATACACCACCAATGGTGTCTACAAAATATCCATTCAAATAATTTGTATAAAAAGGATTTTGTAGTAATGGGTGAAAAATAAAATAGGTTACAACATTTTTTTTATTAGATCAATTACTTTAATTCTCAATTCCATGTTTTACCCATTTTTCCTCAAACCTGATTCAGCCCGTGCTGAACATTTGATCCATGTTTCAAAAGGGTCGTAGGTCAGAAAACATGGATCCTTAGTCCATGAATTTTATTGAGTTTCAAAAGGACATGTTTGATCATCCCAACCATTATATGGAATCCCATTTTCATACCCATGGGTTCTAGAGTATCAGTTTGTTCCTCAAATAACTACTATGCAAAGGGGCACCTGGACCATCATTCTAGACTACCCACAAGAGTGGATCATCTGTCCAACATCCCACTACCATATATAACAATCAAATAATATCATAATTAATAATTTTTTTGTTAAATAAAAACAACATGGTTGTACCATTTCCATTTAATAATGTTTCCATGCTTCCTCACAACCATCAGGTTCACAATTCCCAACACATTCCCATTTTTCAACTAACACATTACAAAAATTTATTCCCCATTTATAATCCATTTGACCATGAGGCCAAGCCACATTAAACAATATTCATATCCATTCATTTACCCACCATGAATTAGTTAACTCTTCAAGTTATGTCAAACATTCCATCATTACATTTTACTAGGTTAATCACATTTACCATTAGTTTAATATCATATACCCCACAATTTACCATTCAAAATTCCAATCCATCATGTTCAAGGGGGTGGTCCACCCCATGGGTTTCCATAAGCCTAGTTAACTCTTCCCCAATGATCCCTTGGTGATCATGAAAGTTTCAATTTATCATTCAATTAATCCAGTTCTCATTTTCATCTAAGGAAACCAAATGTAAAACAATAATAAACTGTTATGTAATCACATACACATTAAAATAAGGCATAAATACTAGAGGATAAAACTTATAGAACACCTACCTTGAGTTCGTAGACTAACACTCACTTAACCTTAAGATTTGATTTTAACTCAAATACCCTTCAAAATTCCTAGCATAGGATTCACCTGAAAAAGAGGGTTTTAGAGATTTCAAATAATAATAATGATTCTACAATCCCTAAACTATGAAAAATAATGAAGATAAATATTATACTCACTCAAATCTTCGATCCATACCCAAATAAATGTAAATTGGTTTATAAATGAAGGATATTTATCCATGGTATGTTTAGGAGGGTTTGGTTCTTCACCAAGGTTGATGTATGAATAATAGAGGAGAAATTCGGGTGAGGTTTCATAAATCATGAGGCGGAAAATGGTAAAACTTCCCATTTAAATAGGGAAAATGACGTGAGTGTATAGTTGGTCAAACTATGCACCAATCATGTGTAACCCTCTAGCCAAGAGAGGTCCAGTTCACACGGCCTCCTAGTGATCCCAAATAGTTTGAAAAACTATGTTGTCACAATGTGGGATGGATCTATCCAAGACCACATTGTTTTTCCCCCCTCCATGGATAGTTCACTAACCATGAACCACCCCTCTCTAGGGTGCACGTTTCTGGCGCACAATTAGCACTAACAATACACCAACCATGAAATCTGCATGGGGTGTCCTTTTCCCCCTATTTCATATCCTGATCCCTTAAATAACACAAGAGTCTCCTTATCTTCTCGGGAAAAATTTCATCCACAATTTTAAATGATGTTAATCCAAAAACTAAACAAGAACATACCTCATTAGTAGTTTTGGATCATTCAACCACCCCACCTTATAACTGATTGTCCTCAAGCCCCACTTCCGAGAATCACTATGCCTACGAGGTAAAAATGTCGGCCCAATGGGCCCACATATCTGCCCCACTCTTATGTTTCATCATAGACATTATCATGCCACCACAACAATCATACCAACATCATGTTCTTACCCCGTAATATTTTAACAAAGTGATCCACAATACAAACCAGATGCTCTATAAAGGACACTTCAACCTCAATCTCAACATCATCGACCATGATAAAATGTGAAGATTCAACGTGATACTTCTGAAGATGCGGAACATGAAAAAAACTATGCAATCCACTAAACCACTATGAAATATTCAATCAGTATTTGACCATACCAATCCTCTCTATAATCTCAAATGGCCTCACATACCTAGGTTCCATCTTTCCCTATTTTTGAATCTGATATTGACTGATCATTACTGACAACTGAAGGAACACATGATCACCCCATGAAAACTCAAGATGTCAAAATTTTCAATCATCATATTATTTATACCAACTATGAGTTGTATCCATAAGTTTTAGAATCAACTAAACCTATTCTGACATCTTCTACATGAGGCTCAATCCCCATATATCTGGTTCCCTATCCCCAATCCAGTACAACGAGGATCAACACAACCTACCATAGAATACCTAATTTGGTACCATCTTAATATTTACCTGATAGTTGTTGTTGTAGGAGAACTCAACAAGTTCCAAGTGATTATCTCATGATCCAAAAAATTATAGGATACATGACCTCAACTTGTCTTCTAGCACCTGAATAGTACGCTCTGATTGCCTATTTGTTTGTGCGTGAAAATCCATACTCAAAAACACCTATGTAGAATGCGCCTTCTGTAACCCTTTATAGAAGTGTGAGGTAAAATGTGGATCACGATCAAAAACAATAATCTGAGGCACCTCATGAATCAACAATATATCTTGAACATATAATTCACTCAACTAATCTTTGGTAAAAGTCTCTCAAATCGGTAATAAGTGAAGCACCTTGTTCAACTGATTCACAATTACCCATATCACATCATTCTTTTCAGGAATTATTTGATGTCCCAACAAATCATTAAAGCATAAACCACCGTGAACAACTCGAGATTGTTTGTAGGGTATTTTCATTCATGAAGCCTCAACTTTCGTGACCCATATGCCACCAATAAATCGTCCTACACTATCACTACTCTAATCCCAATAACAGATGCATCAAAAAACCAGGTATACTCCTTACCCAGCTTGGGTAGGATCAAATTTGGAGAAATAGACAGATAAATATTCAACACCAGGAAGGAATTATCACATGATCATGATCATTAGAACATGATAGTATTCTTGGTTAAGACAGAATGTGGTGTTTCTAAGAAAGATATGTACATTATGAACCTTTGGTAATCGGTCGTCAATCCATAGAAGCACCTAATTTCAAAAAAAAATTCTCGGGATGCTCCCAATATACAACTACTTTTTCTTTATATGGGTCCACTAAAACACCTTCATTGGAGATTATGTAACCCAAGAAATGCACCATGTTGATCCAGAAACTATAATCAAATAACTTAGACTATAGATGATTCCCTCTCAGTGTACACCAGATAATATCAATATGGTTGGAATTATCCTTATTATTTGTGGAGTATACCGATATTTCATCCAAAATAACAAATACAAAATGTTCTATGTATGGTTGTAAGATTTAGTCTATAAATTCTATAAACACATCCATAGAATTCATTAATCCAAATGACATCACAAAATAATAATAAATACCATACATTTCTTGAAGGTAGTCTATGGAAAATTAGAAGTTATCACCCTTAACTAATGATAATCTAACCATAAATCAATTTTTGATTACAAAAAATCACCTATCAGGTGATCAAATTGGTCATTGAAATGAATAATTGGATATAAGTTCTAAAACATCATCTTATTCAACTTATAGTAATCGATGAACAGGAACGACGACCCATCAAACTTCTTAGAAAACGAGACCAGTGAACCCCATAGTGACATAATTTGATGGATAAATCAGATATTCTATAATTCATGTGTCCAATTTTTGAGTTCCATAATCTCTAATGGTTCCATTCTATATAGAGGTATGGAAACCGACTCAGCTCTAGGAATCATCTCAATCATGAACTCAATATCTATCTCCACTAGAAAACTAAATAAGTCCCCAAGAGACACATCCTAAATAAGATCTACCATTGGTGGAAATACTTCCTAATCTAACCTCCCATCAACACTTATAATTAATTCCACTTGATCTATGAGATTAGAGAACCACTGATGAACTAGCCCTGCTTGGCCTGCCTAGATATCTCATTACCCACAATGACCATTAGTTTCACCCTCAAAGGATGTGAACGTTAACCTTTTTTGGTAAATGTCAATATGGGATAGATATGATAAATACTAATCAACCCCCATTATAAGGTCAACCTCTAACATATTGGGAACAAACATGTCCCAAAGGAAGTAGTAACCCCCTGCATCCAAAGAGAACTCCTTTTTTTCCATTAATTTTCTACTTATACTCCCAATGGTGAGTAAACCAACATAACCCCACACACATGTTCCACTACTAGACCCAAATAATTTACAAACTGAGTAGATATTAAATAACTTTAGGCCTCTATATCAAAAAAATTATGAGAGAGCATAGAATCTACATGAATAATACCTCAGAAGATCGATTCCTTAACGTCACTACTACCAAGTGTGTGGGTAAACTCCATAAAGCTAACCTACCCATTAACATTGGGCTCTAGTATGAGTTCTTGGTGTTGTAATAAAATCTTGATAAGGACACTCCTATCCCAAATAAAAACATCCCCTACCCCGACCAGTTCATCCAGTGAAACTCTAACATCTAGATTGATATATAGTTGATGACCCCCTTCCGACACTATATACTAGCCTAGATATTCCACCACTATCTATATGCTACAGTATCCTACTAAACCTCTGTATATGACATATCATTAAACATTCATAAAACTATACTGTTTATCATGAAAACTAACCTCATATGTGGCATGTCCTACCACACTGATAAGAGATGAATGATCAACTCCCTTAGGAGACAATTCCTCTTCCATGACATCTATGGCTGCCACTACATTGGTGCACAATTTCTCAACGAAACTTCCTACAATAAAGATATGTTCCAACCAAATTCCCAAAAACAATGTACTATCTTCCATCATAAGTTCCATTCAGGTTCCCCTCATAAATGAGAGCCTTATCCACCACCTCAGAAAACCTCTTCTAGAAAAACATATTCACCTGGTACTCGTTCTCACATATAAGCCCATATTGAATGTGCCTAGACATAATCTTCTGATATCCTACCAATGTAAGAGAAAAAATTTGTATATCTATGAAGAGGTCAGTGTAATCCATCACTCTCTTGTTTCCCCATGTTAAGAACATAAACTCTTCATCCGTCCTCTACCTCAATTTCTCAAGGTAATATTGCTCTAGGAACTTCTCCAATAAATACTTGCATGAAATTCCCTTTGTATGATCATATAGAGCTTTTATAACCCACAAATGCTTCATTAGTTCACAGAACATATAAGATTCCATCTTAACTCTCCTTTCAAGTGGTATATCCACGTGATCATGAATTATCAGTTTGGAATCAATCCAAAAATATACTACCTCAGGTCCACCCTCTCTATAAAACAATAGAGGGTGTTACACTTGAAACTACCTTGTCAAATCGAACTTGACCATGGAAGCCTACCCTAGGACTCTCTCCATAAAATTTATAATATAGTAAGGATTCACATGGAACTGATCCTTCTGTCTATTACCCAAAACCAATGAGGTTTTTTTACTCCACTACTATAGGATCATTCTCAGTGATACTGTCTTATCACCCAACAAATATACATCTTCATGGTAGAATCTATCTACAATGCCAAAAAATACCTCAAAACACATAAACTAGTCCATTTCAATATTGGATAAACCAACTCCCCACATTTCACTTCACATTAAAAATCTTTTTATCTATCCCACAATTTTCCATAAATTATTTTTAAAATATAAAATTTTTTATAAGAAATTTGATTTTAAAATTATAATAGAATAAATATTCATTCTCAATTACCTTACTCGAACATACACTTTCTCCTATGTGTGTATATCATGATGCATGTCACATATATCCTTAGGTTTCTAGAATGATGTATACATATAATATATCAATCAATTTCAATCCACAAATTCATTATCCAAAACTAATAACATTACACTACAAGTGAATCACTGAAGGATAATTGAGATCAAACTGTAATGGAAAACAACAAGAACAACAATCCCACATTATGTACTTGGGGTTTCCCTCATTCATGGGTTATATAATCCCATGAACGATCTCATTTCCAAGAACTAACACCTCCTAAACTAATTTATACCTTTACAAAATAAAATAAATAACAAAAAAGAACCACTCTAATATCACATTGTAACATCCCAACACCAATGCCACTAAATGATATCCAAATCATGTTCATTACCTACCATCAAGCATCCATCCCCATATTCTGGAGGCTTCTGACTTGTAGTGAGGGTCAGAAAAAAGATATGGGGAGACTATACCCTCTTTAGCAGAGTAAACCACAATAGAATAAGGAAAGAAGTAATAAATCAATACAAAATTTAATAATTAATTTCCTCAATAATTCCCCAAAACTGGGAACATTTCCACAACCAAGTAGTAAATATATCATTCCATGTCATACAGTGCCATGTGTAATACAAAAATCACAAGATAAAGACACTCAGAAGAATACCTAAAATGGGTCCTAGCACCAATTCAAGTTTCCTCAATCATGCATGTCCCTGAGCCCCAAATCAACCCTCTATTATAGGGCCATTTCCCTTTTCTTGAACTATAACAATGGGATCTTCATGGGTAACCAATGGAGGCCTGATCATGGTGTGAGTACAACTCAATATGAAACAACAAATGATATCTACCAAATATCTAGTCAAAGATAGTGTTTGAAATATTTTAGGTAGTAAAGGATGAAAAATAAAATAGGTTACAACATTTAACATTTATTAGTTCAATTAATTTCACTCTAAATTTCACATTTTAACCATTTTTCATCAAACATGATTCATCTTGTTCCAGTTATCTGATCCATGTGTCAAATGTCTCATAGGTAGGAAAATAGGAAACCTTAGTACATGATTAATTTCTATGATTCAGAACACCATATCTGACCATCCCAACCACAATATAGAATGTCATGTCTGTACCCTTTGGTTTAGGAGCATCGGTCCATTCCCCAAAATCCTATTGTGCACTGCGATGTCTAGAGCATCAGTCAAGACCACCCATGATACGGGAGTATCAGTCAAACATCATACAACCACATATCAGAATCATATAGGCACATCATAATTAACCATTTAATAACAGATAAAAGTCTTTAACATTTCCATTTAACCATATTTTCATGCTTCCTCACAACCAACATGTTCTCAATTCCCAACACAATACTGTTTTACCATTTAACACATTACAACCATTTATTCCTATTTCCCATTCCATTTAACCATGCAACCAAGCCCCATTAACAAATTAACATATACATTAACTTACCCATCATCAATTACTTAAATCTTCATGTTAATTCAAATATATCATCCTTCTATGTTACCAGGTAAATTAAATTTCCATTGGTTTAATATCATAAACCCCAAAACATATTATTTAACATACTAGTCTTTCTAATTCAAGGGATTGGTCCTCCCCATGGGGGTCTATAGGCAAGATCAACTATTACTTATTATCACTACAAGGATGATGATGGATTTTATTTATCATTAAGTTAACCCAATTCCCATTTCTATCTATCGAAACCAAATTGAAAGAAAAACTAAACCACTACAAAACCACATAAAAATCCAAATTGGGTATTAAGACTATGGAATATGACTTCTGGACCACCATCCTCAAGTTCATAGAATAAAACTCCATTAACCATATCCTTTTAATTGAAGTCAAACAACATTTAAATCCCCAAACTAGGATCTACAAGAAAAAGTCAGTTTTAGAGCATCATTTGAAGAAGAACGATTACACAAGACCTAAACCAGGAAAACAAGGGAGAGGGGTCTTAGAATCACCTAGATATTTGAATCGTACCCAAAAACAATAAAAGAATATTATAAATGAGAGAGATAGATCCTAGGGATGCTTGGAAGGGATGTTTAATCAACATGGTTTCTATGGGAAGAATAGACGAGAAATTTAGGTGAAGTTTCATAAATATTGAGGGTATAAAGGGTAACCCCCCCATTTCTAGTGGTGCACATGGTTTGTCAGCATAGTTTTATAAAGACCCAAAAATTTTATTTAATTTTTTTTAAATTATTTGTGATTATTACGAGTATGTAAAAATTGACAGTGTGTGATACCGATGCCCGGTGTTCCCTAAATGGAATTTAGAACATTTTTTAAGTTATGTTTTGTAAACATATGGGCAGCATATTCTAACAATGGAACTGGTGCTTTGAATTAAAATCTGAGGGCCCCGTTGAATCTACAATGCTGAGATTTTCTTAAGGGAGGATAAACTTCAACCTTAGTAGGTCAAGAGAAAAAGATAATTTTTAGAAATTTTTAAAGGATAATCAAAATAACATGTAATTTTTATTTTATTTTTCTCTAGCAGTTGATGAGCAGGGGATGGACTTCTATGTTGTCAATCCATTTAATGGTTTGAATCTATTTTTTTGTAACCTTGATGTTTGAACATTAAATATGGTTCATAAATTAACCACATTAATGTTGTGAAACTCAGTTGTTTTTTCGGTCTATTTAACTAAAGCTCGGGCATGGGATTTTGGAAGGAAGTGAGGAACCTCTAACAAAGTGTTGCGGTGTATTCCACCAATGAGGAACAGGATCTTGGAAAACAACTTTTAAGGGATTGAACCAGGAATGATGAACGCTGGTGGCTTCATCAAAGTGCGTATTCTCATTCCACCACTATGATGAATCCAATGATTATTGAGGTAGTGGGATTTTTCATGGTATAATTATTTGATTTGAAGACGAATAAATTGTTACCCACTATTAATGATGCTAATGCATTGGGGAAAATCCAAAAAAAAGTTCCAAACCCTCCACTACTTCGTTCTTATCATGTTCTTTGCGGAAATAATTCTGAACTTGGAAGAACATTGAATTCGGGAGGCACACAGTGACGATGGCATCCCGGGAGGCCTGTAGGAACGAGGGGAAGGAAAAAAGGACCACCGGAGCTCACCCAGTGGACCGAAGAAGATCCAATGACATGAAACCTTTGACATACACTAGAGACAAAGGCAGCAACCAGAACACACTGGCTGTGATAATGGGAGGCGCTTCGCCGGACCCAAAGGGGCGGCCGACACTTGACTGATCGTGTTGTTGAGGGAGCATGCTGTTGAGAACCGTGGTGAAGGGATCGCGACATTGAAGCCACAAAGGAGGATAAATTTTCCCCACGAGTCATGTGGACCACGTGATGGCACCACATGACACTGATGATTAAAGAGCTGAAGGGATCATCGAGCCATTCGGGGAGCTGGGCAACAACTCGGCTTGCGAGCCGTGCCAGTGCTCTGGGCCATGTTTCCCGGTGTGTTGTGACGAACCGGTGGGCTGGACTGGTCTGCGGCCCCACCCCACCTGGAAGGCCGAAGCTGGTCCAAGTGAACTTGGACTAGTTCAGGTTGGCCTAGGCCTGTTTTGGTCGGTTCATGCCGGTTCGGATTGGGTCAGTCTGACTTGGTCATACCGAACCCGGACCCCTTTTTGGACTAGTTTCACATAAAGAGTCATATCTTGCAATCAAGACATTTGTTTGATGAAGAATATATAGAAGTATGATCCTTGAAGTGAGAATATCCTTTTTAGATACTCCATTTTGGGTTTAGAGAATGTTGGAGTTTGGCCGGGATTGATTTTACATGAATCCAACTGGGCGCTCGACACTAAAATTCCTATAACTCACAGACATGGCGTCCGATTGACATGACATCTATTGAGTTAGAACCCTTATTCCATGATGGACCTTTGGGTTACTCTTATGTGGAACTTCGTGGCAGTTGAGGTATGACTAATATCCAGAAGAGCAGATACTACATAACTCTAGCGCACCGGGTGCAGGGAATCCTATGGCTAGATGACATCTAGAGATCCTATGTGGATGAGCGTCATAGAGACCCCATGTGGATCAGTATTTTTAGAGACCCTGTGTGGATCAACATCGTAGTGACCCTATGTGGATCAACATCTTAGCAACCCTGTGTGGATAAACATCTAGAGACCTTGTCAGGATCAGCATAATAATGACCCTGTGTGGATCAACATTCTAGAGACCCAATAAGGATCAGCATAATAGCGACCCTCTATGGATCTTCATTCTAGCCACCCTATCCAGATCAGTAATGTGAGAACTGATAGGGACTAGCCTCCAAGAACCCCATCGCGGATCAACGATATATGATACTCTGTGTATTGGCAATGGAACAACTCCTACATCGTTATATTCTGGAAACTCCCTAACAAAATAATATGATATTTCTTAAGACTAATCATATATATTCATAAACTATGAGTTGTATATCTGGTTTGAGTTGAGTCATTTTCATTGTGCTTTTTCATTGAGAGAAAGCATTGTGGTTTTCCTTAGTGGAATTATGGGTGAACTTCAGGGGTCTAAAGGTCCCTACTGGGTATTGTTATACTCACCCCTACATGGTATTTTTCCACACCTTGTTGTGTCTAGCGCAGATTATGGAAAACCATGACTTAGTCTCAGGAATCTAGGACATGACGGTGGACGACAATGACTTTTGACAAGGAGAACTATGGAGATGAGTTGTACATACCCTTAAGGTAATATCCTTGGTGACAAAACATGGGAGTTGTTTTCTATTTTATGTTTTCTATTTTCTGTAGTAGTTGTTTCTTTCAGTTGGTATTGTATTCCGGACCCTTTACATTTATTACACAATTTTAATACTGCAGTTTTACTTTGTAGTTGCATATTGTTGTTTTCAAGGATTGTGTTTTTGTACAGGTTTAAAGCAAATGACTTCTCGTTTTAAGGATTTTCATTTATGGTGCTAGTTTCCAACCCCTGTCTTATGAAAGCCGATCTTGGGGTAGTCATGAAACAAGACCCGAAGAACCGCTTTTTACAGTGTGGTATCAGAGGAGTCGCTTCTACTGAAGAAACATGACACTAATATTTTCAATGGAGGAATAATGTTAAGTGTCTTGAGTGTGGTTTTCTGTTCAGGTAATCCAGTGTTGGTATGACGACTAATGTATCCATACACCAGGACCCTGAATTCTGATTTCCGACTCAGTTCATGAAAAAACTAATTGCGTTTGTTTTGGAAATTTTTTACTTGATATTTTTGGAGTTATCTCACCCGGTATACATTATTGACCATGGAATACCTATTTATTTTGTGTATTCAACCACTTATACATCCATCCTGTATTCCCAAGAGAGTTCACGATGATGGCCCACCGAGCAACGAGGCTTTGTTGTAGGGCCCTCTTACTATGTTAGCACATTCGGGTGGTTCACCAATAGCACCACCACCCATTGGGAAGTAGTTTCCACCAGCCCCACCAGCGGACATTACAAACCGACTAAGCGCATTGCACAAGTTCCAGAGATAGAGGCTTCCATTATTTCTAGGCGAGAAAAATCCCCAGGATTTTGAGGACTAGTTGGAGGCTATGTTAAGAGTTTTCCACCTAGTTGGGACACCAGCAGAGTAGATAGTGATCCTTGATGCTAGTCTTTTCTAGGAAATTACATGAAGATGGTGGAGCCTGATTATCTAATCGCATGAGGTGGTGACACTTTCCTAGTTGGATTTCGATATGATCATCATGGCGGTGTTCGTTCTAGTGACCCTATGATCTGTGCATATTTAAGAGTTCTTATACTTACAGCAGGGCAGCCTGATAGTATCCCAGTACTCGGCGGGACTCACTGAACTCTCGTGCTACTCCTCTGATATGGTTCAAGATCCATTTTTCAGAACCTGGACCTTTGATAAGGGTATCCAATTGGATATCAGAGAATCGATGATATCATTGAATATCTTGACACATGTTGTTGTGCTCGAGTGAGCATTGTTGATGGAGATCTTCTTTGCTGTGGAGGAACCGAAAGTGAGAGCCACCATCGGATGACAGGTGGCTGAGTTGTCTACTGTAGGTAGTAGAGAGATGATGCATTGTTACAAGTGGGCTATACCTTCCATTGGAAGACCCCAAGATGCTAGGTCAGAGGTACAGAGCTCACGAGGCATAAAGGGTCAGGTGGGTAGCAGAATATGCTTCACGTGCGGCAGGTAGGGCCACATGGCACGTGACTGCCTGACCCATCATATTGAAGATCAGAATATGGTCGAGGGACCACCGAGGAAAAAGTAGATATTCAGGAAAAAAGGTATGTAGGGAAACAGACGTGGCAGAAGAGAAGGTTTTGTAGTAGGTGGTGGATGACATTTTGAGGATCTACCACCACCACCCCCAGGTGGTCCAACCCGACTGTAGGGAGCAGGTGGACAGGGTAGAGCACAACTACATGAATCTATGTATTATGACCACAGTTCTTTAGAGACAATTAGAGTTACAATATGTGTATATTCCACCCTATCTTTAGTACTTATAGATGTAGGTTCCAGTCACTCTTTTATTTCCATGACACTCGTTCTGAACTTGGAGATTACAATGGAGCCTTTGGATCGATCCTTGTGATATGATTCTCCTACAAGAGAAGATTCGACTATTACACACTAGTGCAGGCAGTGTGAGCTCCCTCATGGAGGTGAGATCTTTGACTGAGATCTCCATGTAGCCATGTCGAGGCCTTATGAGGTCATCTTGGCTATGGACTAGCTATCCTCATTCAATGCTCAGATCGACTATTATAGGAACAAATTGTTGTGTTTCATTGAGAATGGGATTATGTTTTCCTTTACCAGTGAGAAATAACGCATTTCATTATTGGATGGGATTTCTCAGAGGAGGGTGTTGCTGATCACTCATCAGTTATCTAGCCTTTCCCTTGGAGCATTTGACGTGAGGAGTCCGAGTTATCCTGTAGTGGTGGACCATTATGACGATGTCTTTCTAGATGATGTTTCAGGACTACCTACTAGTAGATAGTTAGAATTATTTATTGACCTATACCCCGGGATGACATTGATATCTATGCCAACATATCATATGGCTCTCGCAGAGCTTCGTGAGTTGTAGGTATAGCTGGAGGACTTGCAAAAGAAGGGGTTAATAAGGACCAGTGTTTCTCTATGGTCATCCCTGATTTTTTACACCAAGAAAGAAGATGACAGCTTGAGGATTTGTGTGGACTATTAGTTCTTGAACTAGGTGACCGTGAAGAACAAGTTCCAACTCCCAAGGATTGATAATCTCTTGGAAAAGATGAAGGGAGCTCGATGGTTTTCAATGATAGACCTTAGATCAGGTTATCACCACCTCAGGGTACGAGATCACGATGTACCAAAAATGTATTTCAGATGACGCAGTATGGACACTATGAGTTTTTGGTGATTACTCTTTGCATGAATAATTCTCTAACATTGTTCATGGGGATCAGGAACAAGATCTTTCAGCCATACCTCGATCACTTCATGGTTGCCTTTATTGATGACATCCGGATATACTCGGAATCGGAGGAGAAGCATGCCACACACCTATAAATTGTCCTCGACACACTATGAGTGAACAAGAATTATAAACATCTCTCAATGTTTTAGTTCTGAATGTGGGAATCCCACTTCTTAGGGAACGTTTTCTCGGATGTTGGAGTTGTGATGGATCTGGAGAAGAGAGGGGCAGTGATTTCTTGGGAGCCACCTAGGAGTGTGACTGAGGTGAAAAGTTTTCTAGGATTGGCTTGGTACTACAAGAGATATATACCAGAATTCTATAGGGTAGTGGCACCCTTTTCAACATTTATAAAGAAGGGGAATCCTTTCTTGTGGATGAAGATGTGCCAACAATGTTTTCTGGAGCTGAGGAAGATGCTGATGAGTGCCCCCATCTTGAGGCTACTAGGAGAGGGAATTAGGTATGTAGCCTATTGTGACACATCAGGGACCAGACTAGGTTGTTTCCTGATGCATGATCAGAAGGTGATCACCTAAGGATCATGGTAGTTGAGTCAAGACACACAGAACTACGCTACCCATGACCTGGAATTAGATGTAGTGGTCTTTGCACTGAAGATGTGGCATCACTACTTGATTGTTGAACAATTTACTGTTTACTCAGATCAAAAGAGTCTCATGTATATCTTCACTTAGAAGGACCTCAACCTGAGACAACAGTGATGGCTGGAGTTCCTCCCAGACTATGATTTTGAGATAGTCTACACTCCTGGGAAGGGTAACGTAGTAGAAGACACACTCAGCAGGAGGTCTGGCCTACAGTTTCTGAGTGAGGAGACATAAAATCTAGACACGTTTCAGATATCTTTTTGTGGATAGAGATGAAGTAGCTTATCTTGAGTTTATGATTGTCACTCCCCAACTTCTTCAGCATGTTATGGAGGCTTAGCTTGGGGATGTAGACTGTGAGGCCCGACATTCTCAGATATCCTCAGGATAGGCTCCTGATGGATTTTCTGAAGGTGGGGAGCATTTCATTACCTTTAGAGGAGATACCATAGTTCCAGTGAAACTATGAGAGGAGGTGTTGGGGGGAGGTCCATACATCCTCATTCGCAGTAAATCATGGAGTGGCGCAGATGTACCCTGACCTCCCACGTCATTAGTTGTGGTAAGAGATTAAGAAAGTAGTGATATAGTTTATATCCTGATTCCTCACTTGACATCAAGTGAAGAACGAGCATCTGGTACCAGCATGCATTGTTCAACCACTTGATGTACTGGAGTGAAAGTGGGATGGTATATCTATGGAATTCATGACAAGGATACCACGAATGTCTAGGGACCAAGATTCCATATGTGATCATTGAACAACACACCAAGTCGACCCACTTCTTACCCATCTTAGAGTATGGATCAGTAGAGGGCTTCAGATGCCTCAATGTGCAAGAGATTTTGTGACTTCACGGGGTTCCATCGACGATCATCTCAGATCGCAACACACATTTTATTTCCCGCTTGTGGAAGGTATTGTGAGAGGTATTTGGGACTCATCTATGCTTAAGAGCCACCATTCACCCTCAGACAGATGGTCAGAAAGAGAGGACTATACAGGAACTCGAGGACATGTTTTGTTCTTTTGTCCTCAATTATTTCTACAGTTGGGAGGACTAACTGCCCCTAGTGGAGTTTTCATACAAAAAATAGTTATCACTCCACCATTGGCATGGCCTCTTTTGAGACCTTTTACGAGAAAACATGTAGATCACCTATTTGATAGAAAGTCCTAGGGGAGTTAGCACTTGTGCTTCTAGATTTTATACAAGCTACTACGGGGAAGGTGCACATCATCCAGAATTGGATGAAGACATCAGAAAGCCGATAGAAGTCTTATTTTGACAGGAGGCGAAGACCCTTAGAGTTTGAGGAGGGAGACCAGGTCTTCCTATGGGTCTCACCCCAATTAGGATTACAGAGGTTTGATCATGGTAGAATTTTTTTTTGAGGTTCATTAGACCCTTCCAGATCCTCATTAGAGTAGGTGTAGTGTCATAACACCTACCTCTTCCCTCCTCATAAGCACCTAGTAGATAATGTTTTATACGTGTTTCAGCTGAGGAGAAATGTGAATGACCCATCACACGTTATCCATTAGGGGGAGCTGGACATCAATGATGTGGAGACATTTGCTGAGTTCCCATTGGAGATGAAGGATCGACAAGAGTGGATCTGTCGTGGATAGTCGATTCCTCTGGTGTGAGTTTTTTGGCAGCATGGGAATCTCCAAGAGATCACATAGGAGAGGGAGGCTCAGATATGTGCTCATTACTCCCATTTGTTTCCTTAGTTTTGTTTTATCGTTCAGGGATGAATAACCTTAATGTGGGGAGAATGTAAAGACATGGAAATTCCATGTAATTATTATTCTAATGTTATTTGGGATTATTATTAGTCTTTGAAAATTGACAGCGCATTATTATGAGGCCCGATGATCCGAAAATAGAATTTTGATCTTTTTTTAAGGTAAATTATCTAAATGTATGGGTAAAATTTTATAACTACTGAACCTGTTCTCGTAATTTAAATTAGAGGGAACCATGGAATCCACAGTGCCAAGATTTGATTAAAAGAGGCTTAACATTGACTGCAGTAGATCGGGAGAAAAATAAAATTTTCAGAATTCATAAAGAATAATCAAAATAACATGTAATTTTTATTCTATCTTTCTCCAGTGGTTGAGCGACAGTGGAATGACCATTTTGTTGTCAAGACATTTAATGTCTGAACTCTTTGTTTTCGTAACCTCAATATAGGAACATTAAATACAGTTCATAATTGAACTGAATTAATGATGTGAAACTCAATTGTTTCTTCAATCAATTTAATTGAAGCTCGGGTGTGGTATTTTGGATGGAAGTGAGGAACCTCTGATGAAGTGTTGTAGCATTATCCACAAACGAGGAATGAGAGGTTGGAAAGAAACATCAAAGGGATTAAACTGACAACGATGAACACTGGTGGCTTCATCAATGCATGAATTCTCCATCCAATAATATGATGTATTTAATGACTCTCGAGGTAGGAGGGATTTTTCATGGTTTAATTATTTTATTTGAAGATGAATAAATTTTTACCTACTTGTTACAATGCTAACGCGGAGGGCGTAGGCCAAACGAAGAAGGCTATAACCTGCTTCCACTTCATTCATGTCGCGTTATTTGGGGGATGAATTTTAAACTCAGAAAAACCTTGATTTTGGGAGTCGTGCAACAACGACGGTATCCCGAGAGGCCTGTAGGTGAAATAAGAAGGGAAAACAGACTAATAGAGCTCACCCAATGGCCGCGGAAGATCAGCCAACACGGCACTAGTGAGGTGGCACCAGTGACCGGTGTTGGTAGTAAAGGCAGTGATAGAATCTCATCGACCACAGAAAAGGGTGGCACCACGTCAGACCCGATGGTGCTGCTGACGCTCATCCGAGCGCGAGGGTGAGGCATCGCATTGTCACGCGCCGTGATGAAGGGGCCGCGACATCGAAGCTATGACTGAGTGGGACCTGTGCCCCATGGGTCTCATTGAAAATGAGGTGGCGCCACCTAGCATTGGTGATTTATGAGATGAATGGCTCTTTGAGCCATTTTTGGAGATGTGTGGCCACCCGGCAGGATAGCCGTGCCAGCGCACTAGGCTGGGCTGGTCCGCGGCACAGCGGGGCGAGCCCGCTGTGACCCAGCCCAACCAAGCCAGACAAAGCCGGTTTAGGCCAGGCTGGGACGAACCCGGACTGTGTCGGGTCAAACCCGGACTGGGTCGGGTCGACTCTAACCGAGTTGTGTCCGCCCAGGTTGGGTCAGTCCGACCGGGTCCGACCGGACCCGGAACCCTTTCGGGGGCCCAATTTCGAATAAAGAGCCATATTTTTTGAACCAGATATCTGTTTGGTGAACCAAATATTGCACTAAGATCCTTGGAGCGAGAAGTTCCTTTTACGATACCCAATTGGGTTTTGAAAAAAATTGGTGTATGGCCGGGTTGGATCGTACCATAATCAAACGAGGTCCTCAGCACTAAAATGACTATAACTCACAGACCAGGCGTCCGATTGACACACTATCTATTGCATTAGAACCCCTATGACATTACCGTCTTTTTTATTAATCATTTGTATAACTTCATTGAAATTGAGTCATGAAATATATTCAGTGGAGAAAATAATATGGAATTCAAGCGCACTAAGGGAGGGGAATCTTGTGGTTGGATAACATCTAGCGATCCTGTGTGGATCAGCATCATAACAACCTTGTGTGGATCATCATTATTGGTGACCCTATGTGGATCAGAATCCTAGGGACCCTATGTAGATTAGCATATTAGCCACCCTGTGTGGATCAACATCTAGCCACCCTCTGTGGATTAGAATAATAACGACCCTGTGTAGATCAGCATAATACAGACCCTTTGTGGATCAGCATTCTAAAGACCCTGTATGGATTAACAATATACAACCTGATGAGGAATAGCCTCCAGACATCCTGTCATGTATAAGCGATATATGACACTGTGTGGATTGATAATGGAATAACTTGTTTGTGGTTAAGTTGTTGAAACTCCCTAACAGAATAATAAGATATAACTTAAGACTAATCATATTTATTCATGAATCCCGAGTTTTATACCTAATTTGAGTTGTGTCTTTTTCTTTGTACTTTGTGATTGATATCAAGCTTTGTGGTTTTACTTGGTTCAATTCTTAGAAACCCTCGGGGGTATTGGGGTCCCTACTGGGTATTGTTATACTCAGCCCAGCATAGGCTTCACCTGCACCTTGTTGTGTCTTTTGTAGATGACGAGTAGTCTTAACTGAGTATTTGGGAGCTAGGACCTGGCGGTTGATGGTGGTGACTATTGACATGGATAGATGTGGAGTTGATTTGTTCCAAACCTTCAGGTAGGAACCTTGGTGGAAGAGCTCTGGAGTTGTTTTATATTTTTAGTTTTCTATAGAAGTTGTATCTTTTAGTTGGGCTTGTATTTCGGCTCCTTTACTTTCAGTACACACTTTTACTACTGCAATTTTACATCGTTGTTTAATATGGTTGTGTTCTTGGATTATGTGTTTGTACAGGTTTAAGGGTAATAACATCCCATTGTAGGGACATTCCTTTCAAGTGCCATTCGCGAACCCCTGGCATATGGAAGGCAGTCTTGGGGCAGTCATGGCAGGGGCCCCATGGGATGGGTCATGACATGCTTTCTCAACCATGTGCCAACCATGCCCCATCCATGAACCACCCTTTATCCAGGAAGGGTCCATGTTTCACAACCAACTGGGGATTCCAAAAATTTTGAAAAAATATGCCATGATCAAATAGGATGTTTCTTTCCAAGACATCATGGTTTAGTCCCCCCTTAATTAATAGTTCACCAACCACGAACCACCATTATATATGGTGCATGGTTCTAGAACACACTTATAACAAACCATTCTCCTACCATGTGACATGAATGGGGTGGACTCCTTTCCTCCATTTCTCATTCCAAACTCCTATTTCACCATTGAGTCTCCTTATATTCTCAGGAAACATTTCATTAACCATTTTAAAGGGGATTAAAAAACATAAAAAAGAACAAAATTCATTAGAAGTTCAACACCTTACATCATATTTTCCAAAGGTAACTAATCCTTTTTCTGATACTAACTATATTGATTCAAACTTTTCATAGATAAGTATCACATATTTTTATATGAATTTTCAATAGATAACATTATGATCCATTCCATAATCATATAGGTCTAGTGTATTTGGAAACATGGATACATAAACAACTTGTTTATAATATATCGATATCATCTACCACAATGTTCATACTAACTATAACCATTATTTATCATATCATACATAAAACATTTATTCCTAACTTGGGGAAATGAAACATAATTAAGAGTGAGTTTAGATGCTCAACAAGGGTAAAAAAGGGAGATATAAATGATCACATAAACACAAAATGAGCATAAGTATATGGGAATATGAGGTTAGAAAGTTCAAACCTTACCTATAATTTTAAATATCATAATTTGGAGTCATGGAAACAGTTTGTCTATTAATAAGGCATGAATCATAAAGGAATAAAAGATCATCATCCATGATAAAATTACATTGTAATAAAACATAAGTTTGTGGCATTTACATAATCACATAAAATAATCTCCATAGTATAGGCTCACTAAGAAGACTATGATAAGGGATTAGGAATACCCTCCATTTTATCACATCATTGTTCATGGTACACTCCCAAGACAATCATAATAGAGAAAGTCCCTTACTAAAGCTGGTTTACTCCCCATTCCAGTCCTTATTATCTTAAGAGATATTAATATTTACCAATGCATTTGAGGTCAATAAAATTATTGGACCATCAATTATATAATCATAATCCATTCATATGTGTGCTACATGATCCAAAATTATTCTATATATATTGTAACTCATGGAAATGAAACAAGGATCATAAAAATTTCAACATTTCATCATTGAATAACCTATGAAAAAAATGAGGTTTATTAAAATTTCATCATAATAATCATTAACCATCTAGATAAAGAATAAAGACAGTATCCTTGGATCATATCCTTGATAAATAATACGTAATATTAAAGGATATAATCATAAATGAAAATTACTTTAAAATACCACTTGGATAATTTCTTGGGGGAAGATACACTATTCATTTTGGAATCACTTCATTAAAATATAGAATTTTCCCAGATATTATAGAAAATATTCTTTTAAAAGGATGTTGGACACTTTTAATGTAATCATGAGAGAATTCATTATAATTATGGTCAAAAATCATTTTTAATGTCGTGTACGTTAAAAACAATTCCTTTCATATTTTGATTAAAAGATTAAATTACCTCATTAAAGGAATGATAAAAAGAATCATTTTAATCCTTTTTAAAAAAATTAAAAAATGGTTACAAATAAATTTAATAAAATCATAGGTTATTATTAAAAATATTTTAGAAAACATTTTAAATAAATCATTGATATTGAAGAAAATTAATTTTCAACCGAAGATAAAAATAAAGTCAGTTTTCTTTAGAAACATTATTTTGGTATCCTGAGTTATTAAAGAGGAGGAAATGAAATAAAAACATGTAACATCCATAAATAAATAGAGGATAATAAAATTCATTAGATTCTTGAATTGTAGATCATGACATTTTATCATCAGAAACTCAATAATATACAATCCTAAAAAACAATGAGATTCTAACATAAATCTCTCAACATTTTGGTAACTTTTGAATAAAAAACTCCTGGAAAAGAGAACCATAAATGGATATCTAAATCCACATAATTATTATGATAATAACTTAAAAATAAATTTCTAATGAGTATATATACTATATAAAATAAAAAAGTGGTAAATATAGCTCGTGTATCATAAAAATAAAGAAAATAGATGAAAATACCTTACTCTATTAGAATCTTTTCAATCATAATCCCCATGAAAGAGTAACTTTAAATGAAAATATTAATACCATTAAAATAATGATATTCATGATATAAATTTTAAAAGTTGGAGGTATATACACATCATAAAATAAGTTAGGTGTATAACATAACATAAATCCCAAAGAAGAAAGTTCGAGATGATAAACCCTTACTTCATGTTTCACATTCTTAGAAAGTTCTCTAACCTAATTTATACGAAATTTAAATTTATTATAATTATATAAAATAAATATTTATGCACTTATAAAATCATATAGGTTCCACTTATAACACATCAATTCCAATTTGTTAATAATTATTTATTAAAATTATCATTTTCTAGTATCAACTGTTTCATTATTCATGAGAGTTTTAGTTTGGTAGTTTTGGTACTTGTAATTTTATAATGGTTCCATAATATATAAAATTTTAATAATTATATAAATATAATATATATTCATTATATATATATATACATATTTATATTCATCCATAAAAGGTAGAGATAGAAAAATGAATTACCCTATTTATGGGGATGGTTGGTCGTACGTACACATGAATGATCTTTTCACTTTTTGATGGATGGAATGAAACAAAGGTAAATTATATTTCAATATTAAAGAATCATTATTAAACCATATATATTATATATATTCATTAAATCTATCATTATTAACATCTATGTAAAGTGTAAATGGAAAACGATTCACATCGCTTCATGAAGGTAGTAGTGTGCATGTATGCACGAGCAATGCAATCATTTTCCAATGGATTGGAAGTTAATAAGGTTGATATTATATTATAATTAAATAATAATCATTATTTCATAAATATAATATATAAAATTTAAACTAATCATAATAACCATCTATGAAATCTGGTGATGAAGAATGAATTTTATTTTCACGTGGAGGTGGTCATCCACATATACTCACGAGCAATACATTAACATTCCATTTGATAGAATAAAGAGTGTATATTGGTGGTTTCATTATAATAATAGAATAAAAAAATACTTAGTAAAGAAAATTTATTATTTTATGATGAATAACTCAAATTTAGTGGAGGTAGATGATGAAATAAATTGAAAGAGGGCGTGTTAGATGATTACCTCTTCTTCAGTAGACCTCCTTTAGATCCTTTTTTATGGACCATATGAGTTATATTTTAAGAATAAAAAACCTAAAATCCATTTATAGGGAAGTTTATAAGATAATTATTAATGGTTTTGTATTGATAGATGGATTGAAGTTGTGTGAAGATGATAAATAAGGGGTGTCCTTTTATAAGTGGGGGAGATGCCATACATGGAATTTAGAAAAAGATTAAAATATAATAATGTCATATTCTGTTCAAATGCATCACAATGGATAGATATCTGAATTTCATATAATATAAGAAAAAAATATTTCCATATAATAGTTTTTAGACACATTTAATTGGAAAACATACACTTATCACTTGGTTTAACCCCTCGGTAAACCCATCTTAACCTTTATCGAGGGTGCAAATTTTAACTATTTTACTATTCACTATGACAAAAAAATTAGTCGAAATTATTAAATAATATTAATTATGATGACACCAAATATTAATTATCTTTTAAAAAATCCAATTTATATAATTGAAAATTTTGAATTTAAAATTAATCCCACAAAATGAGACGAAAAATTGGGTTTTGATAAAAAATATTCTTTCAGTATAAAAAGTTTTTATGTAAAAAATAAATATAAAATTTACAAAAAATGAACTAAATTGGGTTATTAATAGTAATGTTAAAATAATTATACTTTTAAAACATTTTAAAAACATAATTTCTCTTTCTAAATTTGTTCAACAAAAATGTAGTTTTTAATACAAATTTGAGTTTTTCAATATTCATCGAAAAAGAAAAACTTTCAAAAAATGATATAAAATTCACTATAATATAATTTTAAAATTAAGATTTAAAAAATTAGGTAAATTTTTACAAATAAAAATTATATAATTTTAAGAAATTAGTTTTTTTTATTCTTAAAATGTAATGAAAAACAATTTTTTGAAAATTGTGTTTTACACAAAAAAAATAACTTATATCAAAACCATGAATATTACTAAATAAAATTGAATTTATTAGACTTTTATAAATAAAAAGGATCATATTTTAATTTAATACAAATCCAAAATAAAATATAACTTTTTATTTATTTAATTTAATAAAAATAAATGAGATTATTTGAAAAATAGTGTTTTACTATTCACTGAAAAATCAATCATCTCAAAACAAACCCAAAATTTCACAATTATTTAATTTTGATATAATAGTTTGAAAAATCATTTTAATTTTAAAAAATATAATTTATAAAATTATCTAAAATTAATTATAATTTCCACACACAAAATGCTTTAAAAACCACTTTTGAAGAAAATGCATTTTTAAAGGGTAAAATGACTTCACTTTAAAAATGTGTTCTTATTTCCTAAGAATTAATCAATAAATTTATATTGAGTAGGAAAATTATAAATATATTTAATAATGTGGTTAATAATATTAATAACCATAAAGTCAATTAATAATTCAAATTTAAATAATAATTCTTTTATAATATATGTCAATTTACTTAATGATTAGTGTTGCGTATTACAAAATATAATGAGATTATTATTATTTAAAAATAATTTTTTTGGGTGTTACACTCATCTTATATGTAACCATGTATATAATGGTGTGTTTCCTCCTTTCAATAAAACCATTCTGATAAATTTTATAAGGAGGAGTGATTTGGGATAGAATCCCACACTCCCATAGAAAGTCGATGAACACTTAGTTAAGATACTCACCCCCATGATCAGATTAATACTTATTTATCCTCTTTCCAAGTTGATTTTGTACACTGTTCGTCACTTATTTAAAAATATATAAAGAATCATAATTATACTCATTATTTATACATATCCGTATCTACATAATTCATCTGTAAAAGAAATTAAGTAAGAATACCCACTTGTACCTTCTATAAGAAATTGTCTACACACATTTGTGTGTACCAATTGAAGAAGATTTGTGAATATTTCAACCTAAACATCAAATGGTGTCTTGGTAATTTTTCATTGTAAATAATTATAAAATATTTCAAGTGGATTTAGATTAAAGTAGTCTAAATAACCATCTTGATAGAATTTTTTCAAATGCTTCTCATTTACATGTCTAAGAAAGTGATTTCACAACTTGGTGTGATATGATTCATGTGCACCTGATTCATTATCAATTACCAATACTTGTTTTTTTCTTAATATAATACATAATGTCCATTATTTAAATGTTTCACACCATAATATGTCCTCTCTTTATAAAATAAACAACTGTTTTTTCCAAATTCAGAAATTAATCCATCTGTATCTAGAAAGCCAATAAAAAAATATGGTTTTAGTAACGGAGGGTATAAAAATAAATATTTATTAAAATCAAGATCACCCCTATTGTCGATGGAATTTAGTGGTATCATATATCCAATCTAGTAAGAAGTAATATATTAGTTACATAGAGGCCCACCACTCCTATTTAAATTTTCTGAAATATACTTGGTTCCTAAATTTGGATACAGATTTTAGTAGCACAAGATATATCTAATACCCAATTAATAAATACATAAATATTTTACTTGATATTGAACACAAATAAATCTTCCCCTTTATTCATTAAAAGGGTTCCATTATTCTTCGATGTGTCCAAATTTACTCAAGAGGAGCATACTATGTCTAGTTACATTACTTATCTTTGGATCATTCTCTTATTCTAAGGATGGTGCCCATGAGCCTTAGTCTCGGAATGAGTCTTAGGGAACATAACCGTGTTCTTCATTCCCTTCACCATAAGGGCTATATAATTTTCATGCCCCATTTTTTCATTGACTTGTAAAATCAGTGTATAGAATTTTGAGAGAGACTTATCAATATTTATAATAATATAATTAACAATAAAACTATATAAGCTTCTAAACAATGAGGATAAAATGAGATATGTATGAAACTCATCAAGGATATTAAATCCCAAGATGTCAAAGTGTTATATGTATCCAATTATATTGACAATATGAGGCATATATGGTGTCGATTCTCTACGCATGCACATGAATGGTGAATTGGATATCTTATATATCTCTCATTTAGTTCTATCGATGAAGATAATGAAGTTGATAAATCACACTATATACATAGCTTTCCATATGTTTCTTCATGATCTCATTTAACATGGATGATATCATGAAACATTGGATAATTTTGGAATATTCCACATGTTTAAGGTAGAGATATACTTATCCTTAACTAGTCTCTTTAAAAACTATCTTAGTAATATGGTTTCTTATATAATGTAATTTTTTTCATGCCATAATATAATTCTCAAGTTCCTATACCAATCCTATAAATTCATGCAAGTTTAAGGTCATCCTTCTCTAATATGGATCATGGTGATATAGTCAAATTCATGTGGATTTACATTTTCTATATTAAATAATATTATAATTTTTGTATTTTATCTATACTATAAAATTTTATAAAAAATATTGACTAATTTATTAATATCCCACTATTTTATCAAAACCCAAAAACCATCACCATTAGTTTTGGAATATCCTATTGTGTGGATATTCTAGTATAAATGATCCATTTAATCATTTTCAAAACCCATAAATTTTCCATACAATTTATTTGAAGGAATTTAGGTAGGTGTAATTTTCCAAATACATTAACTCATAGCTCCTTGATCTATAGAGTGAAATCTCTAATATTAAAATCTCTACCCCATTTTTCGATAATGATTGCATCAAAATGGTATCAAAAATAACTTTTCCATTATACAAAATACTGATTTTGTTATGTTGACCTAAACCCCTGATAAAAATCCCTTGATAAAAGTAAGTTTCTATACATTATCAATGACACAATGTTTTTATTGTTGAATTATTATTCAAGTAATGGGAAGAGTTTCTAACATAATATATTATAGCGGGATTTTTATCTTTATTTTTAATTTTCCCATTTTATATCAATTACGTGCTTGTTAATATTAAGTAGATTTTACTTAAGTGATTAACTATGTATCCATATAATTTATACATAATAAAATTTTATTTCAATTCCATATTGTATGCTTGTTACATTATTATTTTATGTGATCATGATAAAATAACTCATAAATAAATTAACCATTCAACTATGAAATAAAATAAAAAAATGGATTGATCAATATATTTTCTAATGATTATTTTATCTAGAGAATGATAAAATAAACCTTAACCAGAGGGGAATAATACATTGAACCATAACTTGGATTGTATTATATTATTCCACATATTCACATATGTATCTCTTCGATTGGTTTCTCCTTGGATTTGAACATGAAAAACCCCTCACCTAGTTGCTCGATCTCTTATATAAGCCTTAATCACACCAAAGAGAGGGGAAAAGGATATTTTAAGAGGTTTATTTAAAATAAACCATGGTCACACATGAATTTTATGTAGTGAGAGTTGGGGATGACATGGATGACGTAATTTTAATTTAATAAATTTGTATAAAACCATGAAATAATAATAAATTAAAAGAAACCATTCACATAAATTGGTCAATATTTACTCATGATCACCCACATGCAAGTAATGGATACACATTTAATAAATTGGAATTAAATAAAATCATTCTTATTTAAGATAACATGATCCATAATCCATTAATTATATTAATTAATTAATTAATTCAATAAAATTAATTTCCATCCATACATCGATTGATATTCCTATCCAATATAATTTCAAACAAAATGTTAAAATGTAATTTCATTTAATAATAATTTTGTGTAAATCAAGTACATAGTTGTAACATGATGAGTACCTATCTAAAATACCTGGTTTGTATTATTTATGTATACTATATACTCATATTGTTTATGGAATACATGTTTTTAGGTAATTATATGGAATATAATATCAATAAACTAAACATGAACACATGTTAATTAATGTAGCATGTAATGATTTTAATGTGTGAAAAGTCATTGACACATTACGACCATTCATTGAATATAGTTCCAAATATTACACATTAATTTATTAATATATATATATATATATATATCCTATCACATAGAGTGTATTTTCAATAAATGACATTTGTACACATATAAGTTAAGTTTAAATAGTTCAATTAATTAATTTTACCTTTTTCATAAATATATTGGATACAAAATGTGTATTGTCTAGATAGACTCCATGTATGTCTATTCACCATCTATCTATAACAAAAGCACATGTATTGGGCATGTATGTTAGTTGTGAATATTTAATATGTACATGGTCCACACTAGATTACACATTGTGTGACCTCTGAGTTACACAGTTTACGATCACAAGCATCATGTAATAAATACATGACACATACTTTCCTACATGTTTTCCACCATGAATATTCATTTAATAAAAGGAATGTAAGCTAGTTACATGAAATTTTGTTTGGAAACCCATTCTTTGGAATGACTTTTCAATGAATTATGTTTATTAATAATTCCATGTGTATTTACTATAATATGACCCAGATTTTTTATGGTCCATCTAGGTGAAGTGTACACAGTTACATGACATGTATTAATGGGATACACATCATATAATCTTGTTATATCCAACTAAAATTCTCAAAACCTATTCATTGGTTATTCAGATGTTATTTATATATATTTAAATAGGTTCCTTTTTATATGAGAGAGAATATAGAAAAACAAGATAAAGATATTACTATTTATATTTATTGAATTATTAATATAAAAATTAAAAATGAGAAATAATTCATATAATCAATCTAGGAATAATATGTAATTATAATTTTATATGTGACCTTCCTTATACTACTTGATGGATATAGAGTGCATTATAAGTTTTCGGGCCCTTAATAATTTTTTTTAATCACATTTTTTATATTTATCTATGGAATTATATGAAATTACAACCCTATAATTCATGAAACATGATCATCACATATAATTTTTAATTAATTTAAATAGATTAATAAAGGAATCACATTTGAAAACTCTATTCATTGAATATTTAGTAAAAATCTGGTTGGTGTACCATCATTATGGTGAAATGATCCATGGGTATAATCCCTTTAGTAATGATCCATACATTCTTAGGGAACCTAAATATTTCATCATAGAAATCCCATGGGTCTATCATGGAAGAATCTATGACTTGCATAATTTTTTGATGATCACCAGAAGAATATATTCAATGTGGATGAATTATTTTCTCTCTCTTGACTTAATAGGGTGGATGAGGTGGATCTCTATCTATTTGTGAGGTAATTTTAGGATAAGATATCTCTAAGTGTTGGGAAGATTCTCATATAATTCATTTTTCACAATAATAGGAATGGTTATTCTAGGGTTAGAGAATGAAATAATTAAGTATTTATAGTCCTCGAGTTAGATAATAAATAATTATGTATAGGACCTTATTATTAAATTAATTCTCAAGGAACCCAAGGTCTAAATAATAATAATAACAATATTTACTTCTCATGAGATAAACTTTAAAATAAATAAATATAATTTTCTTGAATAAATACATTAGCATTTATTCAAATAATATTTAATATTTCACATCATATTATACTATTAAAATCAGTCCTCTATTCCTCTTCAATATTTATCAGACCTTTAATAATGAATATCTATATAAATAAATAAATATCATTACATTATTCACATATAAATAAATAAATATTATATTCTTTAAAATAGAAAATAAATATTTATTTATTATTCAACTCGCACATATATTCTCTCGAATAACTGATTAATGTATAGTGTTGATTAAACAAACATGAATAATTATTAAATAATGTATGAGAGTATATATTTATTCTATATTTTAAATTCATATAGAATTTAACTAAGGTTATATATAAACTTATTATGTGACCTTTTAGGCCTCTTTATCAATGGAATTAGACAGTAATTTCTAATGTCAAATGTTAACATCAAGATACATGCTAAGACACCCATAGAGAAAAAAAAATTTATATGGCAATGTTAAAAACCATGTACAAACACACACTATTTAATATAATCCATTCCAATTGATATATATAATGATGGTAGTTTCATGTTGGTTTCATCAACCTTTGGGCTTGATATTTATTTCTTTGACTTTTTCTATATAAAATTTTCAAGATAATTTTATGGAAATATATTTAATCAGGAATTTAATTCCCATAAAATGTCGTGATATATAAACTTATTTTGAAATAATTTAAAGGAAAAATATTTCCACACATTATCCATTAATTAAATATCACTTGTGAGACACCCAATACACCCAAATTTTCCATGAATATATATCATCATGATTTAATACAAAACATCAATATTCTTAGTTCATGATCTAAATTAATAATAAACATAAATTATAAGGATATTACACACATATGTAGATAATAACATGAAATGATACATAGAAATGTCTATTTAGAATTAGTGGGTTATGATATAATAATCTATACATCTTAGAGATTAGAAAGGACGAACATCATCAGAAGAAGTATCCCTGATTTATGAGACACATACCTTTGATATAAATTATCATTTGTGTCCTTTTATAAGATATCATCCAACCATATAATTATTTTTTATAGTTTTTTCATAAAACATTAGGGTACTCATCATAGTGAGGAACTATTATGACCTTTCTGTGAGACATTTATCCTTAGGAAATCATCATATATAATGTCACGTATAAGAAAAAACGTGAAATGATAATAATTATATTAATATTCAAAAAAATAATACAATTATTCTTAAAGTACACAAAATTTGGTTTTATGGAAACAACTCTAACATTTAACACTACAACCACTACCATATTGTAGTGGCTTCGACCACATCATGAGATATGTTACTGTGGACCACAACATACTAAGGCTCATTATACCATGGTTTTGTTCATGGAAGTTTGTATGATATTTTATATCTATTGGTGTGGTAATATTCAAATAATACAAGCTATAATGACTAGTTTATTATCATATAAAGATAATTTATATGAGTTTGAACATCAAAATTAAAATATTAAATGTCAAACAATTAATTAAAAATGAAAAAAAAGAGTTACAACTACCATAACTCATGAAAAAATTATGAATCATTTCATTCAATAGAGACAAATTTTTATAATCCAATGTTTCTTCTTGGATAAATATAATACTTGATTCTTAGTTTTTTTTCGGTATTTTAAAGAAATGAAACTCCTCTATCTAAAACACCTTAAACATAACTTTTCAAGAATATAAACCAAATTTTATAGATCTATGTCTCTAAATAGGTTCTTCCCAAACATTAGGATATTTTCATAGCATGTAGATGTCTTTAGAAGAAGGATTTTGTTGGTTGCTTCTCTATGATCTCGATCAAGCTCCTGTGGACAAGATTCAACTAGTTAAAATCCATAGAGAAACAAATGTAGTACATTATTCTTTATTTCATTAAGTATAAAATAATATAGGTATCTTTTGGTTTAATAGGTTTTGGTTGATGTTTCTATTATGTTTCTATGAGTGTTATCCCATAAAAAAACCATATGTTTTATCACATCTTATTCCATCGCATTTGAATATGATTCTTGAATTAATGTAGTAAATATAAAAATGATAATTACAGTATCTATGGTGTTATCTTCTCAAAATTTTTATGGTTGTTCTATATTTTTAGAACAATGACATAAATATTATGAAATTTGTTTTCTTATTTATAAATTTTATAATACTGTGATGTCATTTAAAAAAATTCATAAAGAAGCATCAATAAAAAGGAATGAATAATTTTTTATATCACTATTCCATGATTAATTAACCAAAATATAATGGTGTATTTTCATCATGATGATCACCACACTATAGTGAATATTATCAAGAATTTGTTTATTTATTTCCTGAAATAAATTGATGAATTCACATATAGAAAATGGGTGTGTCTTATCTTATAAATGAGGGACAACCATGTCATGTTTTAGTGGGAAGGAAACTGTAGATCTAAATGTATGAATTTTACAAAAACAAATTGGCTTTGTCCAAAATGACCATTTCTATTAAAAGATAATTTAACTAAAATGGACATAGTTCATAGTGTGACAATAGAACCAAAATAGAATGTAGATTTACATTATTCCATGGTCATTCTACAAAATGATTCGTAGATATATTGTGGTAGTGGTCATGGGGTTTAGAATTTTAGAGAAAATTATTTTTTGTTAAAATTATATAAAACCTTCACTGGTGTGGGTCCTCTTGGAATATGTTGAATTCGATGGGGGGGGGGATTAATCCAACCCATTACTTTTTTTTGTAGATATCATACTGGTTTAACATTAATTTGAATGGTAATTAATTTATAAAGAGTTCAAAATTTATAAATTAAGGTTAAAAAGAAAAGTTATTAAAATATTTTATTAATAGTTTATAAACGAAAATAACAGATGTTTATTTTTAATGACATTATTTGAAAATTATTGAAATCATACCAAAATGAGTTTTGGATTCTTAGATCAATGGTTTAAATTAATTCAAAAGTGTTTTATATAAATTATGTAAAACGATTATATAATATATAAAATGTTTATATAATCATTGATTTTTCATAAAATATCATATATTTTTAAATATAAAAGAGTTCATATATAATTACTTGTCAATTGATAATATTAATGTGTTATTAATCAAAATATATGTGAAATTTTCGTGTTTATTTATTTTATATAAAGTCTAAAATAGCAAGACTAAATTAAAAAGCATCATAATTTTTTTTAATTTTTTAATTATACATAATTTTTAACTTAGGTTTTCTATTATTCAATGATTTATACATGAATATATAGTGTTATGTTATGAATATATATATACCTTAATTTACTATGTTATACCACTTATTTAAATTATCATATACGAATTTAAGGAGTTACATTCTAGGTATGATAATAGATTTTTTTCTCTTTTACCGTGACGTTTTCTTTTATTGAGTTGTACACTCATATTTAATTTTTTATTATGATTTATACATATTATGTGTTAGAATTATGATGTAATTGAGTTATTTTTTGAGTAAATAACCATGGTTATAGGTTATTTAGGTCTAACATCTCAAAATTATGAGATATTTGGCTATTCTTAGAAAAATAGAGTTTGATACCTATCACATCGTGCTTTATATAAAGGAAAATATTGATTTTATATAATTATAAGCCTTTATATGAATGAAATTATTGCACCTTATTCATGTGTTTCATATAGATATGAGTGAATATAGTTAAATTTTAATTATACTTAGTAACACAAGTTATGAGTTGTATAAAGAGTAACACATCAATAATTGTTGAACATATTGATTTAATGGAAGGAATAAAAATTCCAAATTAAATTATTAAAAGTATTGAAACATTTAAAGGGAATCCATTGGGATATATGGTGTTATATTAAATCCCCTTAAAATACTACGTGTTAGATTCATTAAAAATTGATAAATATCAAGACATTGATAATTCTTAAACGCAGGTTATTGCTAGAGGAACTAGTGGAAAAAGATGATTTATCATTAGAGTTTTAATGTTGTGTTATTCATAATAGATGTTAAAAGTGAAAATGAAATCTTTTAACATTAGTTTTCTATAAAAATATTGTTAAAATAATTTTAAAATATAATTCTCTTATAATTAACCTCATTTTTTTGAAGTAATATTTCTGAAACCATCATCTTCTCAACTCAAGACGACACCCAACCCATGCTCGATATTCTAATTTCATTCGATTTTCGTAATTATTTTTTCATTATTTCTATTGAATATTCCATTATTCATCCTTATTATATGACCCTAAAAATTATTTTTTTCCAAAGAAAACCTAATCCACTCGACTCATTAATGTACTCCTTGTTTTTTGTTCGATCGATTTTATACTTTTTTTTGAAAAATGTTTTTCTTTAATATTTTATTATTTTCTACGTTTCCACCACCCTCAAGTACATTTTTCAGAATTCAATAACTATTATTCATTGTTTTACTCTATATTTTGTAATTTTCATTTCTATTTTTAGGAGATTAATTAATTATTCAATAGTTATATATTTAATTCATCCATTTATTTTTTTGTATCTATATTATTATCAATTAAAAATTTCAGTATTAAAATTATTTTAAGGTTCTAAATTTTTTCGATTATAAATTGCTTGTTATTTTAATTTTTTTGGTTTTAAAAATTTTGTATTTGTAATTTTGTATATAATTTTTAGCATTAATTTTTTTGGTTGAAATCAGTTTTTCTTTAATTTTTTAGTTATAATTTTTTTTTCATTATAATTACTTTTGGGTTTAAATTGGTTTTTGTTGTATAATGTTATTTAGTATTAAATTATTTTTTAGATATAGCTTTTTTTATAAAAAAATTATTCAACTTTATATATTTATATGTTTTAATATAATCTATTTATATATATATATATATTAATGTTTTTATGTATTAATTCATTCATCTATTATACTGTGACTTCCAGAAAATAATGGATCATAAATGGATAAATTTATGATGAACTATTGAAAAATATGGGAAAGTGTTTTAAAATTTATTGAATTTTCTAAATGAAATATTAAAAACAAAGATGGTATTTTCTGTCAATGTGTGAAGTGTTTGAATATGTGTAAATTATCATATATAAAAATCAATGACTATATAGAAATCTATGATTTTAATCATAATTTTACATCCATGATCTTTTATGGTGAAAAAATAAAGATAACATGATGGTAAAGATGATAAGTGCAGCAACATGAGATTTTATTAAATTTATTTTTTTTCAAATAAATTTAATTACTTTGATAGATTGTGTCACACGCAATACCATGTTTAAATGAACCGCAATATACAATTAAAATATTATTATTTAATGTGATAATAATTGTAGATTCATTGTATTGGTGGGTACGAATATAGATAACTAAATTATAAAAAAAATTGTGGACGTAAGTTTAAAATAAATTCATTGGTTATAAATTTATTAGAAACTAAAATTAAAAATTCATTTGAAAGTAAAAAATATATTTTTCTGAAAAACTATTTTATTCATGAAATGTGCTTATATCTTAATTATTCACTATTTTTTAATGATGTTAAAAAAATGTATAAATTATATATTAAATATATTTTTTATCATTTATCAAATGTTTTTTAAAGGCATGAGATTTAAATAAATCCAATTTTGTGCTTAAAATTTTAGTTTTTCTAAAAAAAAAATTTCATCTCATTTTTCACACTTATTAAAAAAAATCTACCTTTTGAAAATAAATTTGAAAAAACGAACTTATTTTTTAAAAATAAAAATTCCAAAATTGTATTAAATTTAATTATTGAGAATTTTCTAAAATCATAAAACTCTTGATGATTAATGAAAAATATTTTTTTATAAGAAATATCTTTTCGTTTAGAAAAAAATTGAATGATTTTTTATTATAATATTGTTTTAAGAGTAAAATTATTGAGATTATGTTATTATGAATCAAATTTAGATAATTAAAAATAATTTTATGTTTAATTTTAATATAAAAGTTATTTATACTGAAGAAAATATTTATTTGGAAAACTAATTTTTGATATATTTGCAGGTTTAATTTTATATTAAATTAAAAAAACACATTTGAATTTAATTTGATAAAATGGATTCCATATGTGGAATCAAGATAATTAATCTTATTGATTTTGGTAACTTATTATTTTGTCACAATGAATAGTAAAAATAGTTGAAAAATATGTTTCCATGGTTAATGTTAAAACAGGTTTGTCGGGGGTTAAACTTAAAAGATAAGAGTTAAAATGAACTAAAAACATTGTATAACCCCATTAGTTTTCTACATATATAACTCACCCTTAAAAATTCTAATATGATCTATTTTGGATCCACTTTACTAAGAAAATAACATGAAATTATTTTAAAACATTTAAAATTACATGTCACAAACCAGCCCAAGTTCACCCTAAACCGGTCACCCTGGCCAGCCCGTGACAAGTACCAAGAGGCATTCCAAATCCTCATAGGATGGTGACAAGAACTAATGGAATCAATAGAGTATACAATGGAACTCTTTCTCCCATATATAAACAATCTAACAAATAGCAGAAAGAAATGGACATCCCAAAATACATGTATATAAAAATTGAAAAGAACATTATTTGTACTATAAAATGAAAGTACAACTAAAAAAAACTCAACTAACAAAACCCAATATCCCATTAACTCCATGTGACCCTGGTGGTCACTCCCCAACACAATGATCACACGTCTCCCACGCCGATAGAAGTCATGCTGAAAGATGCATAAGAGCAAAAAACAGAAGAAGGTTATAGGTGTGAGTATTAAAACTCAGTAGGTCAGCCCGATATTCTATTCCAAATGCACATCCTTTAAAATAAAATAAACATCAATTTCATGTATTAATTACAATATATAAAGGAATGTTTTCCAAATTAAGTCCCATGCTATACAAAAAAAATTACCAGACAATAACTTTCATGTTTTATAAATAAGAATGCTAGTCATAATTTTCAAAGAGGTGAAACTTCAAAATGAAAATAGTTTTCAAGAGGGTTGTTTTATAGAATTTTCACTTTTAAATAAATCAGACACACTACTAAATTTACCAACCAAAAACACTGTATGCCGAGAGTGAGTTCAAAATAGCCAATGGGCACATGTCACAGGAACACCCCTTGGCAGTAGTTAGTTGTGGGCCCCAGGTACCTCGTATCTCAGTGATAGTAAGTAGAATAAATATCCATTATCGAGCACATGAGCCACTAGTAGTGAGAATTCCCATAACCTAGTGTTCCCCCATCATCATCATTATCATAGTTAAGTTAGTGTTGTCATCGTCAAACATTCTATGTGAAACAGGGGCCAAACCCCACGAAATCACTAGCATACAAGTACAAGTCTGCCCACCTAGATACACGCGATTCACATTAGTTCTTAATCAAGTTACACATATTATAAAATAAAAATTTCATATCCAAATTTCTTTACTAAACCATAAACACAAAAACATCCCACAAACATACTTCACATTTCATTCACGAATCCAAAAACCACTATAAAGATTCGTAAAACAATTTCAATGAATATAACGAGGCCTTGCACATAAAATGAATTAAATAATTCTCTTTTACAGCCAATAAATATCAGTAACATAACAAACCAGATTTTTCATCCCCCAAAACAATTAATAAATAATTTTCATTGACTATAAAATTGGCCGAAAAGATAAAATAACAAATACACATGGAAACCATTTTTACAAAAAAACTAATGCCAAAATGGTCTTTAAGCCTTTGTCAAAAACTATGATGTGACCAAGGTATGAATTTAACTTTTATTAAGGAGGTTTATATACACCATTTATAGTAGAAAAATATATTCATAAATACCTTAAAACATTCAGGTTATATATTCAAAACACAACCATTTTCATATGGATGTCAAACATGCCATTTTCTGACAACTCAGGCTAAAACATGTTATAAACCAAAACACATTTTTTATAAAACAAAATAGAAATTGGAAATACATATAAGGACCCAAAAATATCATTTATCATTCTTCAAATTCATTTATAAATCCAAACAAATAATTTTTTTACATCAAACATAATGCATAAAATCCAACCGGGCAATTTACCGAATACAAGACATGCCATTTTAAACAAAACAATTTATTTTAAGAACATGACAGGGAATAAAGTGTCAATTTCATGAAATATTTTTTAAAATATACTGCAATATATTCAAAATATCACAAACCGGGTTCTACACCTCACAAAATAGTTCTTAAAGAATGTGGAACATTTAAGCAAACACTTGATGTGCACTTTTATAACAAAACAACACTACCATTCACAAAACAAGGATTAAAAAACCATTTTTCATTCGATGAAAATTATCCATAATCTGAACAATAATAATAAAAATATATAACAGATGCAAAAAATATGAAAATGATGAATCTTAAAATATAAATGCTTTTGCAATGGATTTCCTACCTAAAATACATGGTGTAATGGAAACGCACACCTAAAATCACTATCTGAGGGTTTACAAATCCAAAACCTATTATGAATAGCCACAAATGAAATAAAAACCCAAAAAATCATGTGATAACAGAACCCTCGGTCGATCATGACTAGGGGAGATTGTAAAACCAAGAAATAATGAAAGGAGGAAGAAGAGGGAGGATAAAGGAGAGGGATTATCACCTTTTCAACTAGAAAACTCTTCGTATTACCTTAGATATACACCAATAAGGAAAAGGGAATGTCTTGAAAATTATTTGACATTCTCTTATGTTATGGATAAACCTGGGAAGGATGATTTGTGGGAAAAATATCACTAATTGAATGAGTTATGTTTGAAACAAGTTACCTTATAAATTCTGAATGATTTTTTGGAACATGATAACTTTCACCATAATTTGATATGCATATGAGCTACAAAGTGGGAAATTAGAAAATTGGGGAGAGGTTAGGGATATTGGATTAGATTATGAAGTTGAATCACCAAATGATATTATAAATTTAATTAGATATCAATGAAATAAATTATTTTTTTAAAACTGGAAATGGGCCCTGGGGCTGGCCCGGTACCTAAATAAGTAACCCCAATTCACCATGTTTATGAATTTCTATGGGGTTCAAAAGGATATGGTAGCGTTAATATGTCAGTGGAGGCCAATTGAGAAGTGCAATGAATGAAAAAAAGTTGAAAAAAGTAGTTATTAAAGAAACAACTTTTGGTTTTTAAAACACAAATGGCCTCACGGTTGGCCCAAATCATGAAATAACACCCCTTTCTCCAAAAACTCTTAATCAAGAAATGGTGAACCCAAATTTGAGTGATTATACATATATGGAAGTTCAAAACTAAAAATTAATCTCACTCAAAACCCAAAAATGGATTGGGATTTTAAATTAACCGAATAAAATACAAGACATGAAAATTAAAAAACCGGTTGTGAAAATTCTACCCACCAATAAAGATTTCCACCCCCAGAAAGACATAGCACATTCCAAATAATTGATCAACACATAAGGATTATTTATCAATATGGTCCAACATCTTAATTCAATGACACACCATACATCATTAATGGAACTTAATCCTCTTACCTCAACCAAAACACTAACTCTCAACCACTTCCTGAGAATCAACCAAAAGATTGAGTCACTACCCCCACAACTAAACTAAGATCCCGGTCGTTTGGCCTTTTAACAAGGAACAAATCAATCACCCAAACCAAATAGAACTCACAAAATCCAATGACCTGGATAGGAGGCTAGAATGGGTTCCCCACCATTAGAGCACAACTAACATCCGAAAAATCCTAAAGGAAAGGTCTTCGAGACCCACAAGGGGTCTTCCCACCATTAGATACCAACTAGAAATGAACAAAAAAAAAAGAAATCAAAATGAACTAGAATTGGGACATACCTACACAGTACCACCAATACTCTCCCATAACAACCTACAAACCCATTATGAGGGTAACACAAAATGAATATTTAAGCCACCCACTCTTGAATGGAGGTGGAAAGAACTGGGCCAACAAACTCCGCACAGATCCAAACCCCCACCAATTATAGAGGTTAGGGAAGGGGACCCAATCATTGGGACATTTAAACCTTAAAAGAAACAATGGAACAACCTCAACTAAATGGTATATGTATGAGCTTATCAATACTACCAACAATCCTAGTACTCTTGACTATGCACTAGCATTACTATGAATCCTATGGCTAGTGCTCTGATGGTTGAAGCATATCTTGCCTCGTATCCAGGATTTGATAATCCCAAAGATTTACTCCATCCCTTAGTTCCACATTGTACCACATTACACTCTAAATAAGAAACAATAGATTAAGAGACACCATGGAACTCTCCTCTCAACAACACATTCTTACCCAAAAAAGAACATATGAATACACAACACTATTTTCGCTCACTCCAAACGTGGAGTAGAATGAACAAGGAACAAAACAAAACACCCACTAAACATCATTGAGCACAACTACTACAATCGAGAGAATCACCATAGAGGGGAGGCACTTTAAATTGATCCCAGACATCTCTCTATTTCAAAAAATGGGTTGAGGTGTCATTCTATGAGGTGGATTCAACATTTGAAACAAATCCTTAGGTTGATCAACTGGAAAGCATAGCAATGGAGAACCATCCATGGAAACATGAAAACATCCAAAAAATAATTAGAAACCCACTGAAAATTACCCCAAAAATGAGCCACCAACAAGATCACATATCAAGATGAAACAAAAGTATGAATTATATATCATAAGAAAGCTTAATGAATAGAGAAAACTTCTAAGACGTAAGATAAACCAACCACATAACCGTTGGTTCAAAACAAACACCATAAATTTTCTCCTAAAAACACTTTTGAAAAAAAAAACATAACTAACTTGGTGTATTTTCACATTCACCTATGGTGTTTCATCAAGTCTCACTTACATGAATATTTACATGCCACCCCAAGAACTAAAATACCAGGAAATACCATCCATTCATCCATATATCTACAAAAACTTGCATGTGAGATCCCATGAAAACACCAAATTCAAAAACAAAACATCTTCATTATAAAAATAATCGTGTACCTTCCAAAGGCACATTAACCACCAAATTAAAAACCATTTCCAGATTTCACAAGACAATCCACCCTTCATCATCAACAATTCGATTAAAAAAATCCATTTCATTTAATAGAACATCCAAAAACAGCCATTCTATTCCAAATATCACTTTCCCATTTTTTTAAAAAAATCTGCAAGGTCTCTTTTAAAAATCTGACAACCACAAAGGCCAAAACCCCTTTCATGAAAATACTAGTTGCACAAAACCAAACATCCAAAACCAATTAATCATATTCAAAAAAATTTCAATAACCTAAAACACCCCATTTAAAACAATGTTTCAGAAATAATTTAAAATGATGCACACATTCAAATCCTTTTATTTCAACTAACCACAAGTTTAGATTAGGGAAAATCCAATCCTATTAAATGTTTTCTACATCCTCCCAAAAATTTGTTAAAAAAACACAACCTTCCAAAAACAATTGTTATATTTATTTTTTAAACACCCATTTACCCCTTTTAAAAATCAAATCCTTCCTTTAAAATCCTTTTCCATAATTCTCACACAAGGATTTTCAAAAAAAAAATTCATAAGTCAAGAAACTTCCAAAAACCCACAAAACGGAACTAGTGTTGGTTGGTGACTTGACCATATGGTTGGCTGGCATATGTCAAACACAACACCAACATTGTGACACTTATTAGGGCCATGACCCATCTCCACATGGATTTCTAGGCCCTACGAGCTCATGGAGGCCATTGGTCAGACTCCCTTTGTCATATCCCAAAACCAAACAATCAACAAGAAAAAAAAGACACTAATAAAACCGGACATCCCATGGAATCAAAAGGATTAGAAAGAGAAAGAGTTCACGATGCTCTTCCCACAATTATCCCTCAAGTCCCAATAATCCTACTAAATCTACCTTGACATAACCCAATAAAAATTTCACTCTAAAATGAAAGTTCTTCTAAGAGATGACATCCTCTGATACCATTTTGTCATGAAGAAGCCCGAGTTGACCCTGAACTGGTCACCTAGGCCAACCCGTGACATGTCCAGAGAGGAATTCTTGATCCTAGCAGGATGGTGACAAGAACCAAGGTCATCAATAGAGTACACAAAGGGAACAATATTTCCCATATATAAACAATCAAGCAAATATCAAAAAGAAATGGACAGCCCAAAATACATTTATATAAAAATTGAACTAAACATTATTTGTACAAGAAACTGAAAGTACAACAAAACCAACAACTCAAATTACGAAACCAGAAAACCTATTAACTTCATGTGACCCCTATGTTCACTCCCCAACATAATGATTGCACATATCCCAAGGCAATCAAACCCAGTCTGAAACCTGTACTAGGGCTAAAAACAGAAGAAGACTATAGGAATGTGTATTAAAACTCAGTAGTATAGCCCAGTATTCTATTCCCAATGCACATCCATTAAAATAAAATAAACATTAATTTCATGTTTTAAATACAAAATATAAAGAAATTTTTTCCAAATATGGTCCCATTCTATATAAAACAAATTACCAAACAAAAACATTCATGTTTTATAAACAATAATTCTAGTAAAAATTTTCAATGTGGTGCAACTTGAAAATGTAAATAATATTCAAGAGGGATGCTTTAAAGAATTTACACTTTTAAATAAATCACACAAACTACTGAATTTACCAACCAAACACACCATATGTCGATGGTGATTTCAAAATATCCAATGAGCACAAGTCACGGGAACACCCCTAGGCACTAGTTAGTTGTGAGCCCCAGATACCCCGTATCTCGGTGAAAGTATCCATATGAAATATCTATTCTCATTCACACGAGCACTAGTAGGGAGAATAACTATAACCTAGTGTTCCCCCAACATCATCATCATCATATATTAGTTAGTGTTGTCATCTTTAAACATTCTACTTGTAACAAGGGCCAAACCCCATAGAATCACTTGCATACTAGTACATGTCCACCCACCTAGATACCCAAGATTCCCTTTAGTGCTCAATCAAGTTACACATATTTTAAAATACAAATTTTACATCCAAATTTCATTAACAAACCATAAAAACACAAACATACCACAAAAATTCTTTACATTTATTTCACAAATAAATAATCCACTAAAAACATTCGTAAAACAATTTCACAGAGTATAACAAGGCCTTCCACATAAAATCCATTCAATAATCTTCTTTTACAGCCAAAAACCCATCAAAAAAATAACAACATAGATTTTTCAGTCCCAAAACCAATTAATAAATCATTTTCTTGGACCATAAATTTGTCCCAAAAGATAAATCATGAAATACACAAGGAAACCAATTTTACACAAAAACTAATGCCAACAGGGTCTTTAAGACTTTCTCAATACTATCATTTGACCAAGGTATAAATTTAACTTTTATTAAGGAGGTGTATACACACCATTTACAGAAAAATAATAAATTAATAAATCCCTTAAAACATTCAGATTACATATTCAAAACACAACCATTTTAATAAGGATGTGAAACGGGCCATTTTCGGACAACTTTGGCCAAAACATGCTATAAACCAAAAACCTTTTGTTTGTAAAACCAAATACAAACTATAAAGCAATATAAAGACCCAAAAATATAATTTATCATTCTTCAAATTCATTTATAAACACAAAAAAATAATTTTTTTTAATCAAACATAACACATAAAAGCCAACCGGGCAATTTACCGAATACAAGACATGCCCTTTTAAACAGAAAAATTTATTTTAAGAACATGACATGGAATAAAGAATCAATTTAATGAAATATTTTATACAAGATACTATAAAATATTCAAAATACCACAAACCAGGTTCTAAACCTCACAAAATAGTATCTAATGAATGTTGAACATTTAAATAAGCACTTGGTGAGAACATTTATGACAAAATTAGATTACATTTCAAAAAACAAGGATTCAAAACCCAATTTCACTCAAAGAAAATTATCCAAATTCTGATAAATAATAATAAACATATATAAATGATGAAAAAAATATGAAAATGATGAATCTTAAAAGATAAAGGCAAGTGCAAGGTATATCCTACCTCAAATCCTTGGCGTAATGGAAACTCACACCCAAAATCACCATCCGAGGGTTTAAAAACCGTATACCTATGATGACCAGCCCCAATTGAACAAAAACCCCATAAAAATCATGTCATAACCGAACCCTATGTCGATAATTACTATGCGAGATTATAAAAACCATAAAAATGAAATGATGAAGAAGAGGGAGGATAATGGAGAAGGAATCTATCCTTTCCAATTAGAGAACTCTTCGTATTCCATTAGATTTTATCCCACAGAGAAAAGGGAATGGCTTGAAACATCTTCGAGATTATTTTATGTTCTGGAAGAACTAGGTAAATAATATTTGTTTGAAAAATATTACTAATTTAATGTGTCATGTATGGAACAAGTTACCTTATCAACTATGGAGGATTTTATATAACATGTAAACTTTCCCCCTAATCTAATACACGTATGAGCTCCAAAGATAGAAAATAGAAAACGGGGTTGAGGATAGGGATATTGGATTCTAGTTTGAGGTGGCATCATAGAAATATATTAAAATTTTATTTATATATAAAAGAAACAAAATATTTTTTTATAACTGGAAATGGGCCCTTGGGTTGGCACAATACCTAAATAAGTAACCCCAATTCACCATGTTTATGAATTTTTATGGGGTCCAAAAGGATATGGTAGTATTAATATGTCATTGGAGGCAAATTTTAAAGTGTAATTAATGAATTTTTTTTTAAAAAACAAAGGATTTATTAATGAAAAAATTTTGGTTTTTAAAACTGCAAATGGGATCACGGTTGGCCCAAATCATGAAATAACCACCCTTTCTAAAAAAACACCTAAACAAGAAATAGGGAACCCAAATTTGGGTGATTATACATATATAGAAGTTAAATAATCAAAATTAGTCTCACCCAAAACCCAAAAAAATGATTTTTATTTTCAATGAACCAGATCAAAACCAAGACATGAAAAGTAAAAAAAACCCAGGTGTGACATTAAAAGTATGCCTCTCATGTAAATTATAAAAGGAAACCCTATACTCTCCACTCCACACTTCAAGGCCCTTTGATTTTATTAAATAAATTAAAAAATAGCTTATTTACTTACCTAACCATGTCCTATGGTCTCTATTTTGATCAGAAAACCATCATATGAAGCCTTTGGATGTAAAACTAAAGAGGTTGTTCAAAAAAGTGTTATCATTTTTTCAATGCATTTTCTTTTTATTTCATCTTCTATAACATTAAAATATTCTTAAACTATAATGAAATAATAACACTAACATATTACTTATAATGAGATTTTATTGGTTAATGGAATAACCTACATCCATATCATCTTCCATTAAATGGTAAATGAAACCATCGATCATGTGTACGGAAGACTACCGCCTCATGAACTGATGTAATTCATTTTCCATCACCAAATATAAAAGATGGATCTATTGATGTATTTAATATATATATATATATATATATATTTTATATTCATGAAATATTCATACTTTTTTAATATATTTATACTACAACTACATTTATCATAATAGAGGTTTGAACATGAATGAATAATGTTGAGACTTGAGGCAAGGGATTTATGTTACAATCTCATTGTTTATCAGGAATATTTTTTATTATGATTATGATGGTAAAATTTATTTATCCACCTCCAAATAATATATTTAATTTTAATATCCTCTTGTTATTTCTTGAGAATTCATGTCTTCCATTCATTTTAATATCTTTAATGACTAAAGAGTTCAAAATAATGTTATTTAAGAAAAATAATCTTTATTTATGCTTTAGAAAATACCTTCTATTTCATGTAAAAATTTCCTAAAAATGTTTTCAAAAATGTTTTTACTACTTTGTAATGATTTTAAAAATAAATTTTTACCCATTTTATACTTAAAAATAATTTAAAATTAATCTACTTTTGTTTTATTTTTCAAAAAATGTATTTTTATTTTTTACCAAAAATATTCAAAGAATATTTGTATTAATAAATACGACATGAATGAAATTTACCAATGCCATGACAAATCATTTATCTGATGATTAATTTATAATTTCATATGGTTATTTTTAAAGAAAATTTATTTTCACAATGGTTTTTGGATTTTTTTTTGTTTTAAAAATGTGATTTTTCGAGTGGAAAAGTTATTTTCCTCAAAAATGTTTTTAATGGTCTTTTTATGGTATTTATATTCATTAAAGACAAAAAAACATTGGAGTTTGTTATGTTTTACTGGGAATATAATCTATTTTTACCATATTTATTATTTCTATGGATGGATTATGATTATGATGATGAAATGTTTATGAAACCCATTTATTTTCCATGTATTATTCTATGAAAGATTGATGAAATATTTGTGAAACCTATTTTCTTTACACATGATATGATATTATGCTATGATGAATGCTTAATGATCTTTTGGAACTACTATGTTTTATTTTCATTACATGATGGGTGGTCCTATAATTATATATCCCTCCAATTAACTGGGTAATGTATTATATCTCATGAGATAACTATTGGAAACATGTTTATGTGCATTATCTACAATATGATGATGGTGGTGATGCCTAATTAATAATGATATGGAAAATAGTTATGGAAACATGGTTCAATATGATTTCATGGTATTTTTAGTTAACCATAAAAAATTAAATGATTTATATAATTATTATGGTGGAACACTTTTGGGATATTAAATTATGGTTCATGCTTGACTTATAACAATTTTTCACTCTTATGATTCATGCATTTTGAAATGACAAAGATTTATAGCATGACTAATGTATATGAAATTTGAAATATTGGGTATGAAATTTTGTAAATTATGGTCATGATATCATACCCTCATTCTTATCGTATGCTTTAATATCATCATCGATTGATATCTCCCATGTTTACCCTTACTGATAATCTGAGATAACCCTTTATCATGTTTCCATTACCTTGATTAGGAAGAATGATTTTGAGTATGTTATGTCTACAAAGAGCTCTAAATAGAGAGATATTTGTGGGAGATGAGATTTTGATGATATTTTATGAAATAATAAGTTTGTGTACATAGTATTCAAATACACTAAACCACTATAGTCCCTTGAAAATAATTTAAGAGATGAATTGAGTATTGATCCAAAATGATGTAATATTTATATATAAAAATATGGTGTTTCTATAGTTATAATTAGAGGGATGTTTAGTCAATATTTAGAGATCATGGTTATAAAACATTGGTTGAATCCATGGGTATATGTCTATGCATAGGATAACATCATATAGTTTTGGTAAGAAAGAGATTATGTTTTTTTCATAATTATATGTCCATGTCTTGATACTATAAGTAGACATGGTTTTGGAATAAATACATCTATGGGTTACAAACCTAAAAAGATTATGGTGATTATATCTTGACCATAATTCTTTTGAATGGTGATTGTGCTTTTAATGCACACCTATTTTGACAATCTTGGGGATATTCTTAGGATAATTCACATTTTCATTAAAACCCATTATAAAGGATTTGAATAAATTATGACTATAGATGACCTAGGTTAAACTTATGGTTTCATATTATTAAAAAATGTATCATTATATATAAATCCTATAATGATATCATTATTTTTGGGTTTCCCACTATGATTATTCTTTCTCACACTATTATTTTTATTTTTAGTTAATGGATAGAACAAAAATACCTCATACTAGTAAAGAACATGATAAATAATGCAATGTTTTTCTGCGTAATAAACCAAATACATTAAGATCTGGAATTAAGAATCTTTTTTCTATGCTCATGTTACTTTATCAATCCAAGAATCATGTTGAGCTTCCAAATAATCAATGGATGTAATAACGTATTGTTGAGTCTTTCATGAAGAAACATCCACTTTCTTTTAGTAGGTATCACGGTCCACTAGTAGCTGAGTAATTGATCAACACCATTGAGAAGATATTTTCAAATCTCTAGTGATGAAAACATGAAATATTGTTCATATACATTTATCTTTTGGTAGGTGATGAAGATCAGTGGTGGAACCTTATCAATAATATCAAAAAAAGATAATGAAATTAAATCTATATAATGGGATGAGATTAATATGATACTTTTTTATAATTAATTCCCTTATATTATATGTACAATGATGTAAAAGATTTTCATTGAGCCTAAAAATAAGGAGGACAAATCTATTGGTACTTATAGTAAAAAATTTACCAGTTTTTCAAGGTATGCTTCCTGTTTAATCAACAGCCCCTAAAGAAATTTTTTTCCATTCTTTGGTGTCTTAAAACCGCATTTTTGAAAGGATTTTTCTATAATAGAATGTATTATATATGAAAACATCTTTCAATTTTCACTCAATGTAGAAATAAAAATTATATATTCCCACCATTCCCATGGATTTTATAAGAAAATGAAGACCGAGTCTCACAAAAAAATGAATATATCACATGATGTAGATAAATTCCTTCCATCTTCATGAAAAAAAGTGGAAATAAAAATCATGGTAATTTATTGAATGGAAGTAGGAGGTGATTTAAATGTGCAAAGGTGTTTCATCAAGGCCATGAATGTTGAAAGGTAACGAATGTGCCAGTTAAGGAAATAAAAGAGAATATGACACCAACTACTGCACCTCCCATGCTTTAATGCCACAAAGGAAAATAGATTGGGTATTATGAAAACTAGTGATTGAATATGAAGGTTTATGATTACGATCTATATAAAAATCTCTTAATATTAATGATAAAGGAAAATCTAATGTGATCATTTCTTCTGAAGAGGATTGTGAGAATTATGTGCAGAAAGTTATACTTATTGTCTACTCTAGAATAACTAATATATTATTTGAATCTTGATATACCAACTCTTTTATATATAATTAATTTCAAAATAGTAGTAAATTACCAACTCAAAAATTATATATTGATTTTGTGGAGAAAATCCTAAAGGTACGACAATTTCATCTCAAGTCTATAGTTCCTCTTCGATTGGATATTGTGGTAAAGTTCATCATGGAAATAATGTGGTTCCCCCTTTAGTTGAATTTTATTCAATTATAGGCACTAATTGAATTTATTTATATGGATAAGATATTACTTTCTAAGCGAGAGAAGTCAAATTTTATATTACAAATGAACCCCGGATGATTTATTAGTTTGAGTAAAAATAGAAACCTCCAATGGAAATTAATTATTTCTTGTGAGTCATTATTCTTACTTATAAAGCCTATTTATATAATATAGTTGTGGAGAAACTCAACATCAATGAAATGACTATTGTTTAATATTTTTTTTATGTCTTTATAGAATAATTTCATTGGCTTCCTCTATGTAATGAATCTGAGTTTTTAATAGAACTAATAGATGGTGCTACAACTACTTCCTTTACTCCTTATATAATTAATCTAATTGAGTTGTATGAATTGAAGAAGAAACACTAGGAGAATCTGGTTAAGATATTTATTAGTCCAAGTGTTCCACTTTGGGGTGAACCTTTTATTTTTGTGAAAAATAATTATGGATCAATCTGACTTTACATTTATTATAAAAAACTTAACACGATCGCTATCAAGAACTAGTATCCACTACCCTGTATCGATGATTTTCTTGATAAATTCTAATAAGATGAATAGTTTCATAATATTTAACTTCAATATAGGTATTATTATTTGAGTTTAAAAAGTGAATAAATACCCAGGATATACTTTTATATGAGGTATGAACACTATGAATTTATAGTGATTATATTTGGCCTTACAAATTCTCATATTATATCCATGTATTTAATGAACAGTCTTGAGAGATTACAGTGAATATTTTGTGATAGTATTTATGAATGATATTATTGTATATTTAATGATAAAATAATATTGTTAAGATCAATTGATAATTGAAATACGGGCCATAAGGAAGGATAAACTTTATGAAAAATTTACTAATAATGAATTGTGGATTCAAAAGTTTCATTCTTGGTTCACATAATCTCTTATGGGGTATTTCGGTGAATCGTTCAAAGATAGAAGATATTGAAAATTGGACATGACCAACCATGGTATCCAAGATCCATAATTTTCATTGTTTTATGGATTTTATAAATGATTTATGGATAATTTATAATGGATTTCTAATCCACCCACCAAGTTAAGTCCGAAGGTAGCCAAGTTATATTTGATTGAAAAATGTGAAGAAAATTTTAGGGAACTGAATAAGTGGTTAATGAGAACACCTGTTGTTATAATATCCTATAGTTGATAAGGGATTTTATTCTATTGTGATACATTTAAGAAGGGTCTGGGATGTGTTCTCATGTAGAATGAAATGGTTATTTCTTATTCCTAAAAAAAATGAAATTTCATTAAAACAAATAACCCAAATCATGATTTGGATTTAACTGCGGTTATTCTTACATTGATGATATGGAGAAATTATCTCTATAGATAAATATGTGATATATATACAGATTATAAAATGTTAAATTATATGACAGAAACATATTTTTTTTTATTTTCAAATAATTCACATTCTAAGTTAGTGAGAACCTACAAAAAATAGACAGAACACCATTTGCATCACCGGTTTCCAATCCCTTCCACCTCTCAATCTCATCATAGAAATTCACCACAGCTGTTGTCATGTAATCACCAGGAACAACAACCAACAAAGACCACAAACTAGACATCCATACGTCATATCACTAATTCACAAAGAACCAATAGAAAACCAAACCACAATCCCAGAATCATCCAACATGGTACAAAAAATCCACAGAAATTTGGGAAAAATATGATCTTCCATCATGAATCCATCACATAACGCCGCACATTACCCGAAACCATGATTTTGGTCAACAAGAATGCATCACCGGTCGCTGGAATTGGAGCTGAGTCCATACTGTGCACCGAAAAAACCATCGTACCATGGAACCCAGAAAAAAACACTGAAAATAGCGTATAAACACAAACCAGGCCAGATATCACTGGTAGGGGATCACTCTGCAAGACTATGCCACAAATCCTGTCGCTACCTTCAAAACCGCACTCAGGGCCATATCTACCTATCACACCCACAGACGACGCGAATCACATCTTCAACCCCAAGACCGTAGCATCAACCACCCGGGACCAACATCACAACACCATGGGAAGCCATAGCCAGAGCTAAGTCCTCACACCGAATCAATGATATTCACCAGAAATGGAAAGCCACCGCCACTGTAATATCCCGCGAGCCACGAGTGTGCCTAGAAGATGGAGAACAAGGAAAACTAGCAATAGGGGAGTGAAAGGTAGTGGTAAGGGAAACATATCATCGAGAGAGGCCCCTTACGTGCTCATATTCATTACACACCCGAATGCGGAAAAGTGTTAAATTATGTATTCAATCAAAAAGTGTTGAATATGTTTTAGAGAGTGTTGGAGATGATTAAAGATTATGACTTCTGAATAAATTACCACCTTGGGAAATTGAATAGGTTGGTTGATGCTTTCAGCTAGAAGGATCATGAAAGATTATTTATGATGAGGATCAAATATGATATAATATATCTATATTTTTAAATATTGGATTGGAAATATTGAAAGAATGGTTTTAATATTTTGTTTCTCAAATGAATGTTTGACCATCTATCCAAATAATGATTAAAGAGGTGATGAAGAAATATGTAGAACTATAAAAGAAACTAAAAAATGTATTTATGTTAAACATGGATTGTGATGGTATTAGTTGGTTCATAGATCATGTATATGACTCAACCATACCATATTTGAAGGAGTGGTTGAATTAATTTCATAGTTTATCATTCTCTATTCATTCTCAAAGTATGAAGACATATAGAGACCAGAAAGATTATTTCTATTTAGACCACATGAAAAGGGATATTGGAGAATTTGTACCTTGGTGCTTGGTATTATTGGAGATAAAGGACGAGATAAAAAATTCAAATGGTGTTTTATAACCACTGACCATACTATAATTAAGATGGGGCAACATTACCATTTATTTTTTCATCAGACTCCCCAAAAACATTTAAAGTCAATAATTCTATTCGGGTTTTAGTTGATCACCTTATGACTTTAGAACACTTAATATCACTCGGAGTAGAATTATATCTTGATCATATTTACAAAATATACATTGAATAAGTGGTATTTTTACATGGAGTACCACATTCTATCGTATTTTATTGGTATTCAAGATTTACCTTGAAGTTCAAGTGAACTCTATAATAGTCTATAAGTACAGATTTAAGTATAAACACTACTTATGAATCTTTATATGGGAAGAAATGTAGAAATAAAACATGATAGACTAAATTTATAGAATGTAATATATTGGGACCTAATATAGCTATGGAAATGTTAGATAAGGTTTGAGCAATTTATCAACACATAAGGGTAGCAAAAATCCAAATGAAACGTTATGATGACAATCAGGGGTGAGATCTGGGGTTCAAAATTAGAGATGAATTGTTTATATGAATTTATACATAGAATAAATCTACGAGATTCATGAATAAAGGAATGATTATCCCTAGTTATATAATCCCATTCAAGATTATTGATCATTTCGAGATGGAAGCTTATTGTCTAGTGCTTCCATCAAACCTCTCTTAAGTTCATGATGGGTTCCATGTATCTCTCTTAAGGAAGTACATACCTAAAATTTCACAAGTATTGTGATCATAATTAATACCACTAGATAAATATATATCTTATATAGAATAAAGGGCAGATATTATATATTATGTAGGGAAATTTCTATGAAACAAGATCAGTCACCGGGTTAATGTTATGTGGTAGAGCCACTAATTTTAGGAAGCCACATGAGAACATAAAGATATGATGAGGAAAAGGGTTCCACAGTAGTTTTTATTAGAGTAATAGAATATCAAGGTAATTTTTTTTAAGGAGGGTAGAATAGAAAATCATTATATTTTATATAATATATTTTTTAAATAAATTTATTTTCAATGATAACCTATGTTTCATGCAATACTGAGATTAAATAATCCCCAAAATACTAGTAAAATATTATTATTTAATGTGATATTTATCGTCTACCCATTGATTTGGACGATATGAATTGGAATAAATAAATTATGAAAACATATGGTCTACACATATATATAATAAATTCATTTGTTATAAAATTATTATAAATGAATATAAAAAATCATTTTAATGAAAAATAAATATTTTTCTAAAAAATTATTATCATGCACATAATGTTTTTTTATCTTAATTAATCATTATTTTTGATTTATTTAATTAAATTTAATTATATTATATATTCAATGAAATTTTACATCATTCATCTAATTTTTTTTCTAACCATGTGATGAGAATAAATACAGTTTTATGCTTAAAAATGTAATTTTATAAAAAACCATTCTGTTAAATTTTGAAAACTTATTTTCATCCACTTTTAGAAATTTATTTCACAAATTTGTATTTATTTTTTAAATAAACATGTAGAAATTATTTTATAGTAATTATTTTATATATTTTTTTGAAAATATTAATTTTTTATGAATAATGAATAATACTATTTCTTTTTTATTAAAATTGTCTTTTCACTTAATGTATTTAAAAAGAACTATTTTGTTTTAAAATGGGTTTAAAATTAAAAATTGTTCAATTATTTTATTTTTAATCCAGTTTAGATCATTTGAATTACTTCTATGTTAATGTTTATAAAAATACTTTTTATACTTAAGGAAATGCTTTCTTTGGAAAACCGCTTTTTGATGAGTTTGCAAGTTTAATTTTAAATTAAATTCTTACACTTCCATGAATTTAATTTTATAAATTGATTTAATATTTATAATAAGAAAAATTAGTATTAGTTTATATGGTAAACTCAATTTTTGTTCATAATTAATTGTAAAAATAGTAAAAAAAATATGTTGTGACGGTTAATGTTAAAACATTTTTACCTTGGGGTTAAAATAAATTGGTAGTGGTTAAAATTACCTAAAAATTTTATAAAACCCTATCAGTTTGTTTTATTTAATCCTAAACCGTACCATTCCTAAATAGGAGCCATTTTCCTAAGAGAGTGACTTGAAAATATGTTAAAACTTTAGAAAATTACACATGTGCCACTCACCTCAATTATAAAAGGGCACACCCTCTCCTCTCCTATCCACACTTTAAAATAATTTTTGTCTTTAAAGACATTGAAAAATTCATTAAACTAATATCCAAACCATTGAGTCCGTGGTTTGATAAAAAACTATCCCATCGAGGATTTAGGTTTAAACCTAAAGTGGTTGTTCAAAGAAGAGGTATAGTTCTTTAACATGTGTTTTCATTTCATTTATTATTCTACCCCCTCTAAATATTATTTAGCCATGTTGAGATAATAACACCAAAAAAATCCATATACTATATTATTTTAATAACATAACCTATGTCTATCTCATATTTCATCAAATGGGAAATAAAACTGCTGATCATGTGTATGAAGAACTACCGCCTTGCGAACCGATGTAATTAGATTTCCATCACAACATCTCACAGATATATATAATGACGTATATAATGTATATACATGTCATTCATGGAATTATTAAACATTAGTAATAGATTTATAAAAAACCTATATTTATTATACAGGAGGTTCAAATATATACGAAGAACATCAAGACATGAGGTAAGAGATTTATATTACAATCTCACCATTTTTCAAGATTGTTTTTGATTATTATTAAAATGATGAAATTTATTGATATAAATCTCAATAATATCATGAATTTTATTCTCGTACATTCTGTTCTATAGAATACATATTTTTCATTCTTTAAGAACTAAAGATACTAAAACAATTATTTTTTGGATCATCATCTTAATTTCCTTGAAAAATAATTTTTACACTTATATTTACATGGTTTCTAAAAATGTTTTAAAGATTTTTTTTACTACTCTAAAGTAAATTTTTAATGAATTATTTAACCATGATTAAATTTTTAAAAAATATTTTCAAAGGAGTATTCATTTTTTTTAAATTAAGTAATTTTTGTTTTTTTACCAAAAATGTGAAAGAAATATTTTTTAACTTTTAAGATGAGAATAAAATTTCCCACCATTATAAACGATTGATTATTTAATGAGTAATTTATAAGCATCCATGATTATTTTCAAATAATAATTATTTTCACGTTAATTTGTGAATTTTTATATTTTAAAAGGTTATTTTCAAAGTGGAAATGTTATTTTCCTTAAGAATGGTTATAATGTTTTTTTTTAGTATTTTCATTCATCATAAACAAAAAGCATTAGTGTTGATTATTTTCTAATAGGGATATGATCCAATAAAACCATTTTCTTTTCTCTATATGTTTTTTGATTATGATGATGAGATTTAATGAAACCCATTTATTTTCCATGGTTAATGCTATGATAGATTGATGAAATGTTTTTGAAACAAGTTTTCTTTGCATAGTTTATGACTTGATGATTTGAGGAAAGATTAATGATATTATGACACACACATTTATGGTTTTCATTATGTTATGGGTGGAGCCAAAATTAAATATCTCTATGATTTATTGGGATATGTATTATATCTCATGAAATAACTATATGAAACAAGTCTATGTGCATGATCAACTATGGGATACATATGGTGATTTATAATTTGTTATAATTTGGGAAATAGAGAGGGATGGGAGAAACCCTAGGATTTTATAGTCTTGGTAATTAACCTTAAAATATGAAATAGATTATATACTTATAATTATTCCACACTTTTATGAAATGAACATATGGTTCATGATTGATTTAGGATGATATCTCACTCTATTGATTGAAGCCTTTTGAAATGATAAGGTTTTATCCCATAGATCATGTTTATGATATTTGATAGATTGGTTTTAAAAATTTAAGGTTATGGTCTTTATCTCATACTCTTATTCATATCTTTTTCTTTTATATGATCATCGATTGATATCTCCCATGTTTACCATTACTGATCATATAAGCCCACCCTTTCTTATGTTTTATTTCCCTAAGATATGAAGAAAGGTTTAAAGTTTGGTATTTCTATAAAGATTTACAAATGATGAGGTATTTGTGGGATATTTTGAATATATTTAATGGAATATGAATATTGGATATCTAGCCTCCAAGACACTAAATCATTATAGTCTTGAGTCTTGTATTTGAGAGATGAATTTAATATTCATCTCAAAATCTGTAATATTTATGTAAGAAAACCAGGGTCACTTAATTAAGAATTATATAGAGTATCATATTGAATAATTAATTCATGATATAGGTATTGAAACCATTGAAAAAATAAAAAGTGTTAAACATCTATACAGAGATACCAAGATACCATTTTTCTCATGTTTTACTAAATTTAATCTGTTATCAACAGTGTTGAGATTAGTTAAATTGAAATAAACATATGGTTAGAGTGATAAATGTTACATTGAGTATATTGAAAATTTAAAAATAATAATTCCATAAAGAAATAGGCTTCCAAATTCAAATTATGAGGGAAAAGATTTATATTCCGTGGGGTTTGGGTCGAAAAAGATACATGATTTCCCAATGACTATGTGATGTAAAGGAAGGAATATGAAAGTTTTCCAGAATATCCTAAATGTGGGATATCACAATATATAATGGATGAAAAATCTAGCGATGATTAATTATCAAGAATATACATCAAACCTCCTCCTAATTCCATATAATATCTTCTAATAATTCTTCATTTGAAACATCTATTTTCAAATTCAAATGAAAAAAGAGAGGATAAGATGTCATATAAATGAGTGAATATCTAATGGAAACCAATATCCCCATGGTGATTGACCACAATGGATAAGATTTAATCACAATTTTACTAATATTTTAATTGATATTTAAAATATCATAATAAATCTGTACATAAATGGAATGAATACATCTGATATTCTCATTAGATAATATAGTTTGTGAATTAATATGTTGGTGGCCTATAATTCATTCCCATAGATATGTATGAATAGTAAATATGTGGTGACGATCATGATGATTTCTAGACTAAAACACCATGGAAATGATATTGATGTTTATCCATAACCATAGATTGATTATCTGAAATTTCTATGTGATACATGTGTTATAGTATTATGTGAATATGAGAAAGAGTATTTTAAATTATGTTCTATAATAAATTTCACAATACATGAGTCACATGCATATAAAAATATATTTGGATACAATTTTAAAGGAACTAAATCATACCAAATTTTCAAATAAGTTAATTCATATTATCAATTCCAAATCAAAAAAATAGTGTACATAGAAAATTATACATTTTTGTGAATTAATCATCCTTTTCGAAGATTAATAAATTCATTTATTATTTTAAAAGAGAATAATATTCCCCGAAACCATTTTTAGTTTAAGAACATTATGATAAGGGGAAAATAATCAATGTCACATTTGGAAATAAAGGATGTTCTTGTCATAAAAAAAGAAAAAATAAAAAACATTACATATTATTCGAGCTACCTTATTTGAAATTTTTAGTTGTAAAACATAACATTGATCTAATGCACGTTGAAAGTAAATTTGTGATAGTCTGATTATAATATTGTAAAACATAAAATTAATGAATGAAGGATTTTATGAAATTTTAAACTTAATAACCAAGGGAATATATTTTGAGTTATCTCCCACAATGAAAGAAAATAGTACATATTTTCCTCCATAATGTCACACATTAGGAAAGAGTGAGAAGATAATTTTTTGCCAATATATTCATGATATTAATGTACCTAGTTTGATTTCTTTAAATGTGAAAAAATTTGGTGTCATTGATTGATTTTATGTTAATAGGTATGAAATCGTATGAATATCATGTATTTATGAAATAGTTTTTATCAGTAACATTGTAGAGCATATTTGTTATACTATTCGTAAAGTCTATCATTAGGATATGTTAATTTTTTTATTCCATTTTCTGAAAATTCATAGGCCTAGATTTGTTATATGTGTTGGAGAATGAATATTTACTCATACATTGTAAAACATAATGGTATTTTCAATAATCATTTTTTGATATAACAGTTTATATATTATTTAATTTGGTGTGAAGTTAAAAATATTTGGGCATATTTATTTACATTAGATTTATCATTTCGAAAAATATATAAATTTTTTGAAGGGATATATTAAAAATACATATCAACCAAAACCTATATTATTAAAATATATATATTAAAATAGGTGATTGATGTTTTTATAGATTATATTTCTCAAGTAGAGAACATTGGTATCCCCATATATCAATATTTAACAATTGATAGTGAATGAAAGGGGATGATTGGATTAAAGGTAAAGTCAATTCCATGTTATGAAGTGATGCATGAACATTTATACATTTTGAACAACATCAGTGACGTTCAACCATATATATCATCACATACTTCTGGATTGAAGGTATGATATCTAAAAATAAATGAAAAATGGTTGATGAATGAATATAAAAACAAATTTATTTCATGGTTTAAGAATAAATTCAATATTAATTAATCTATTTCAGAGACATTTAAATTGTTATAATGGGGAAAAATTGTTAATGTTGTCTAGTTTGGATATTAATGATTACACATTTCACACAAAAACAAAGATGATAATATTACCATTCAAAATAATGGAGTAATGGTTATCACTAAGGAATTGAATTTTTAATGTTCTAAATATAACAAATAAATTTTTATCAAAAACATATTTTATAGCTTTGAGGTTATATGGAAAATTTATTACACTAAATATTGTGTATTTATATTTAAGTGTAACTGGGTTGACAATAACATTGGTGTGAATCGTGATGAGCACGAATGAAATGATTTATTTTCGAAGAGGATTCATTTATTATATTGACTCATGAAAAACAAATATTATTTATTGATATATGAAATAATCAGTGGTTTTATATTTTTCTAGGGAACAAATTCATTATGGTGATGGGAATATTGATGATGTTAATGATTTATATGAAATTTATTAATCTATTTCATTCTTAACAAAGGATAAAAATGACTAAATACTGTAAATAGTCCATGAAACATGAAATGATCATGTATAAGTGTTACAAGAAAACAATCTATTACTCTTCTAATTAATCAGGTAAATATTTTTCGTTTATGAATCTAATAGAGTTAAAAAAAATATTTTTTTAATTTGATATAAAAATATACATATTTCTATAATTCATTCCATTTTTTAAATTTTATAACATTAAATAGATTCAAATATAAATTTTTTGGTTGAAAAATATTGTATTCAACCTTTTTTTGTGACTATTTTCTTTATATTCTTCTTTTTATGTATATTATTTGGTTAAATAAAATATTTATAATTCTCATCCTATTATGAATAATCACATTTTTACTTATAAAATTTATTTATTTCAAGTAAAATATAGGTATAAACAATTTCCCATTTTAGATGATATAATTTATATCATTTTTTTAGTGTTTATTTTTATATTAGTTTTGTTTTAGTTACACATTTTTTTGTTGAAAAGAATAGCATTCAAAGTTTTGTTTTATATTTTGAAAAATAAATTTTTTATTTATTATAAATATTTAATTTTTATAAAATATAGTTACACAATATTTTGTTGAAATAGTATACATAATGAGAGACACATATTCAAGGGAACTCTATTATGTAAATTTATTCATTAAAACATACCTATAATAATTAAATAATTTAATGAAATTAAACTTATATTTAATTAAATTAGGCGCAACTATTTTTATCTTCAAGGGAAGATAGTAACTAATGATGATTTGTTTGGGATTACAAATTTAAAATAACTTTTACTCGCATGTGGAGAGAAGAGGTTGATAATTATGTTTAATGATAATAACCACACAACTATCTCACATGCCACACAGTTTAGAACATACCTAGCTATACATAGCTATTGTAGGATACAAATTTTATTACTTTATTCGAGGATCATTGACCAATAATAAAAATACCTATTATGGGAGTCCATAGCTATAAAATTTAAATAATTATTTATTTGTTTTTTCAATTTTTTAAATATTATAAATTTCATTTGTCTAATATTTAATCTATTCAAGTATGGATAAAATTTATCTTTCAATAGAGGAAATAAATTAATGAAAAAATCATATCATTCAAAGAAAGTAGATAGAGAAACATTAAGCCGTATTTTAATTCCATTTATATTTTTGTGTTTTAAAAAAATCAATATCAATGCCATAAGTGTGGGTTTATTGATAAAGATACATGAAAGATGTTTGTTTCTGGTAGTTATGATAAATTTTTTATGGTATGCCATTATTGTTTCCAAAATAACTTGTTAAAATAATTTTAATTACTTGTCAACTCTTTTTTCTATAATAGACCTCTAGGAAAATTCATATAGTGATACAGTCTCAGAATTTATTCCCTCATACCTTTTTATATGGAGGGTATCCTTTATTATATGAGTAAACGACAACTGAAAAATTTAATGAATTAGAAGCCATGTAATGTAATTGTCTCTAGAGGTTATATAAAACCCTCTATATCCTCCTCATGATCATAAAAAATGGAAAATAGAGACCATGAAATATAAGGCTATACATATTATCAATCTAACAATGAAAGTATTTAATAATATTATATGTAGTTATTTATTAATTTTCTTAAATATTACTATTTTTAAAATTTATATCACTAATATAACATTTAAAAATATTTTTTCAGGATTCTGTTTAGGAGTTAATGAAATAGGGGACCTTTATCGGTAAGGATAGGATATATAATTTTACAACTACTTTAGGAAATAAGGAATACTCAGGCCATGTTAGAGGGTATAAGGTAGGTATCAGTTTTATAAATGTTTTTGGCCACACCCCTAGTGCATCACCAATTAGGGTATAATACAAGGGATAAATAGATTTTTTGAAGTATGAGGTGATATAGATTAATGATTTGATTGATGATATAATTAAATCATCTATAGTGGGTATTATTAAAAAATTTATGATACACACACATCATGCATAATATGATTACCAAGATCTGCCACCTATCTCTTTAGACTCAATAGTGTACTATAAGATGCATGATAGTGATCAACGTGTAAATATTGTAGTATATAAAATTATAAATCATTTGGGGGATTATATACATCATCAAAATATGTAGTTGGGTGAGTTAAGAGTAACGATAAATGATATTATTGATCTAAATTCTCTAGTTCCATTTCCTACTAAGTTGGTGTCCATAGTTGGAGAAAGTATTGGTTTTTCTTATTTTGTCTATCTAATCATTGTCGTGAGATGACATATTAGGTATGCATTGGTTTTCATTTTTATTTATCATAAAATTCATAATTAGTTATAATTTTCTGTTAAGCACAACTTATATCATTTTATCTAAAATTGAATGAATATGTGAAAAGGAAACGAAAATTTAAGGAACCAATATCTTCAGATACTTCTCAGGATATTGATCATGTAACAAAGTTAACACAATATTTTTATATATTTGATAATCATTATAGTTTTCTGATGATTTATTGTATATATGTAATAGATTATAAGTTAAATATATTTTAAACCATCCTCATGTATATTTTAAAGTGTGGGGATATTATTCTAATCATGTTGTGGTTTTCTTCCATGAATGTAAATTTCAATTCAAAATTTTATTTTTCAAAGTAATTTTTTTATATTGAATTAATTATTTAATTTTCTAATCATGTATCTCCAAACTAATTTCATAACATATGATTTCACATATTGTTTTCGTTTTTATGGATCCAAAATATATTTTAACAATTGTAAAATACTTGAACAGGGATTCTATAATTGAATATTTCAAGAATATTAGAAAACACATATATTACATGTTGGGTTTTTCTATACCTTGACAGGTAAGAACACATATATAATTATGAACCACTATTAATTTTACTATTATTATTTCTAATTTCTCTATATTTTAATGGAAATTGGATGTTATTCATATTTTCAATTAATGAATTTAATGTATATTGGTTATGAGAATTATTGGGGGTGTGTTTGAACATGATTTAGAAAGTTTTTAAAAAATTATTATTCTATTATTTTAGTTATTTCATATTAAGATTTTTATTTTACATATATTTTGATAATTAATATTTGAAATTTAAATATGTCATATTCTGAGTTCAACATGGTTTACATTTGAACAATGGAACCATTAATAATTGAATACATGAATGTTCAGGTAGATAAATTTTATATTAGTGAAAAATTGTTTTTCCTACACATCTAGTGTTTATATTTAAAAATATTGTTATATAAATGCAGTTTCATCATCAATGAGGAAATTTTGAATGCATATATTATGTTTTATGATTCATTTATGAGATAATCATGACCAGAAAAAAAAAATATTTTGAAAAAGTTAGTTTCATTATAACCCATATAATTTAAATACATATGTTGTATTTTTAAATTCATAACAATTTCTGTAATAGTTTTTTTTATGTTTCACCCTATATTACAAAAAAAATGAAACACCTTCCAGTTTATTAGTATGATATTTTAAATATTTGGCTAATTATTAGATATTATTTCATTTATATATACATTTTTAGAAAACATTTTGAATGTTTTCAATGATTTTTTAATGCAATTTTTTGCTATTATTTGGTGCTACACTTTGTGTTTATAGGTTTGGAATTGTGTATTTTTAAATTTTATTAACAATAAATTATTAACTATCAATGTTTGTTGTAGAAAAATTAACATTAAATGCATTGAGAACAAGGATTTGAATGTAGTTTATTCTTCAAACTCACATTGAAAGGACATTTCATGTCGGTTTTACAAAAAAATGTGGAAAGATGAGTAAAAAGTATTTTAACATTGGTTTTATAGAAAACCATCATTTAAATTATTTTATATATTTTCTTTTAGAAAGGATTTATAATGTTGGTTTATAAAAATGATTTGAAATGTACAACTTTTTTAAATTTCTATATTTACATTGTTTTTTAACCAATGTTGAAAGGTAAAAAAGCTGACGTTTAAGGTGTTTTCCCACTATTGAGATAGGTTTTGATGAATTATATTGTTTTAAAATTGAAATTTATGGGTGTAAGTAAGAGTTAAGGTACCATATTTTGAATATCCATTGGATTACACTTATCTAGAAAACCCTATTACATATAATACAAGATAAATAGAGTTGAGTTTATCCATATGATGTATTGGGTAAGGAATTGACTGGTTAACTATCCAAGAGTCATATATGATATTATTGGTAAGTGGAAAACCTGAATAGATAAGTGGTGAGGGGAACACTAAAATAGGCTCATTAATTAATGAAATATGGATCTCTTATCATCGACGGATATGATGAATTTGATATGTGGTCATAAATTTAGTGGGTGAACATTTAATTAATATCCTTATTAAATGAATTAAAAACATTATAATCATCTAATAAAGTGATTTTTGGTACACAAATGACACTTTCTTCATCAAACATTAATCATACATCAATCCTTGAGTTCAAAAACTTAATGGAAGAGACTTCTTAGACTGGTAAAAAAACATACGAATCATTCTTAAGAAAAAAGTAAAATTATATGTGTTAGAGAAATATATTTATTAGTAACAAGATGATAATGCAATTAAAAAATAATATATTGATTTTTATTTGAGTCATAGAAGGATTTATTTAGGAATTAAAATTCATTAGATTCAACATATTCTAAGGAACTTCTATCTCCACTCATGCATCCAATATTATTGGGTAAATTAGTGATCTGGAGAGATTGAGTTTTCCATTATATCTTAATATGGATATGGAATTATTCTATTCTTATTCCCTAAAATTTTCTGATAACACATAACTATTGAAATAATACCTTCTTTTCTCAAGTAATTGAGAAGATCTGAATTGGGCCTATGATGTTTCGATTCAGGTTCAATATTAACAACACAAGAAGGTAAAACATAGAACAATAAAAAGAAAATTATCCTACAAATTCCAATGATTTCTATTTGAGAATCCTTTAATATTTTTTGAAACCAAAATGAGGTGTTAATATGTTTGAGAAATGATTCCTAAATATAAAATTATCTATATTCCTAAATGTGTTTGGGAATTTTTTGGATAGTACACATTAATTATTAGTGTTATAGAAATAAATTCTTTGATTTTAATAGTTTTTTGATACAAAATATATTATTTATAAATGTTGAAAATATATAGAAGTTCAATTCCACGTGAAGAAATTTTGAAGCTTATTGTTTTCTTTCAATTAATGGATAATTTTTTATAAATTATGGAGTTGGATGTAAAGGAATATTTTAACCTCAAATAGATCTATATAATGGATGTGAATAGTTATCTAATTTATATTATGTGATATGATATGTTTTTTGATAACAAAGTTTTGTAATGAATAAAATGAGATGATATTTATAGTTTAAGATTCATCAAAATTAGTAACATAGTTTGAAAAAGATAACGATAATAAAGATTTTTTATCCAGTATAAAATATTTTAACCAAGTTATTTTCCAAATTATTACGAATAAATATTCTATCACGCATCAAATGAATATTTTAATTAATAATGTCTTTTTTTAAGAAAAATTGATCCCAACATGTATAATACCATATATTATCTGATCAATTATAGTTCATTTGTAAAACGTGACTAATAAGAGTAAGTAATTATTATTTCCCAAATAGAATTGATTTTTTTATTTCATAGAAATATATTCTAGAGAGAATATTTATTCTAAGAAAATAATGAGAATATTTTTGAAATTATTGAATATCCAATATAAAAAACAAAATTTTATACCATTTATTATTCAATGTGAATTTCACTTTGTATCCTAAAAGATTTTAGGATGTGTTGATAGAGAAAAATAATGTAAAGAGTTAATTTTTTTTCGAAAATAGATCTGAAAGGTAAATTTTTAATAAAGATGCTTCAAAATATGTTTGAGATGAACTTAGAAGGAAATCAAAGAAGGGAAAAAAGTTATTAACATTGAAGCATTTGATATAATGAGGTGAATGAGTTTGAATACTGTGTTTAAAGAGTTTAACATTTGTAATTTGATTATTATGTCTCAATATTATTAAAAAATGATCTGTTATATATGTTACACATTAAATGATTCTTATGATAGAGTTTTGTTTGATAGTCACATGGATATGTAGAAATAATTATATAGGGATGTAATGGGTTTAACAAATCCCTGAAACTATATCAAACATAATGGAATTTTTATTGTTCCATCATATGGGATATAATTAAAGAAGAAATTATGTATGGTTTTTTTATTTTCATAAATATTATTTAGAATCTATAGAGTGTCATTTCATAAAAAAGGTCGTCTTAACGTTTCCATATTTTCAGATTTGTTTCATATATTTAATAAAGTGAACTGATAATTAACCCCTGAATGTATAACTTTGATTTATCCCTAACTCATGTTCACCATTGATTATTATGGGATATGATAAAATGATAATGTTATTATGTGTGGAATTTCTTGTAGGGATATGAATTGATATGATGAGATATAAAATGAGTTTTTCATGCTTGATTTCCCACCAAGTACACTACAAGGAGTTTCACATACTATGTCTTTGGTATGATAGGGTTTCCTGTTTCTTATTTAATACTCATACCTAATGTTTTAATGTTTCCAATAATGATAAACTATATACTTTAATATACTTATTACACTAGCCTTGAGGCTATTCTAATAATGGGATGATTGGAAGTGTTCCTGATCATATCATCAGTTGAGGATTTACTAAGATAAGACATTTTTTCATTTTATGTAAAGAGTATAATTTTTTCCCCTTGATTATAATAAGCCTAGAATGTGTATGATGATATCTGGATAAGGTATATGTGATTTGATTATCAATTTTAATGAAGGGATTTTGATGTGGTCATGCTCTTGGGTAAATGATATTTGATTTGTTCATCTGTATAGTATTTCTATTATTAGATAATAAAGAACATATGATTTAGATATATGGAATTATAATATTTTTTCCCATGGCCACACAATGTATTATACACATTGAGTACTATTGATTAATTGACTAACATTATCATTAGTTTTGAAAATTACATTACAATCATGTTTTTAATTCTTATTAACGTAATGTATTTTATGTGTTTTTGATGTGTAGGATTGAAAATCTAGAAACCATATTTATGGTATATATTAATGAGAAATTACAAATATATAAGTTTATATTACAACATTCAATTACCAAATGTATGATCATTATAACGTCACATAGATAACTTCATTAGATGATGTGAAGTGTTGCTGAGTTCATCAGATGATGACAAATCTACTATCAATTTTGTTATAATTGATCCTAAAAATACCATTGGGTGACTAGTGAGAGATACATAAACATTTTAAAGGAAGGGATTCTTGGTTCATAGTGACTATGACAAAAATTATAGTCCATTGAAAGTGAGTATCATAGTTTAATTCATATATACACATCGTTAGTGTGTGATACTTGGATGTATCCAAGTTCGCGTGAACTAAGTAAAACCCCCCATGTGATTTTTAATTTATATCCCTATACATGTGTGTGATTTAGTGAGAGTATAATCAAGAGATTGAGATTGAACGAGTTCCTTCAAATTAGGGAAAACAATAAAAAAGGGTAAAACATGATCAAGGTACAAAACTTCTATTGGGAAAGCACATCAATTCACCTCCTTTTAGGCTGTATATATTTAACTTCATTTGAACAAATCAATTTTTAAGTCATCATAATTGAGTAAAAATCTCATGTTTAGAAAGTGAATTTAGTTCATGATGGACCACAAATCTTTATTTTTCCCAATATGATCTTTTATAAATTTTTTCATTGATTTTAATTATTAATAATTATTGATAATTCATTGTTCAATGTTATATAAAACATGTCATTAATGATATTTTTCACTTGATTCTAACATATTTTGGGGTTAGTAATATTTTTTTAAAATCTTTTCTTGATCATGATTATGTTATTTAAGTACATTGATTTATTTTGGAATATCTCGATCAAAGAAATCCCAAGTTTAATCATTTTTATTTATTTCATTAATCACCATGGGATATTTACCTTTTATTTAATAAAAAAATTTATCTTTTAATAATAGTGATATACTATGGTCTAGGCATTGATTAGATTTATTATTGATGTTATAATCAGATTTTCCTTATGGGTTATCAATTTTAACTTATTTATTTATAGTGGGTATATATGATTTTATTATTTTTTTGAATCATTAAATGTATTAGGGAATTTATTTGCAAATTTTTTAAAATTAAGGACCTTTTAAACTTATGGTTCACTCATATATTTTTGATGATCAAGATGTAATAGTGATTTTATTTTCCATGATATTTCTTATGATATTTATTGTTTTTACCTTTTATATTTTGAAAATATATTTTTATTAAAATGAACATTATATAATATTTCTGAAAAAAAAATTTATAATTAATTATAGATACTTTATAAATGAGAGAGAATCACAAAAAATATTAATATTTAATATTCATTAGGGTTCATTATTTATTTGATGTGGACTTGTTACTAGCATATATATAAGAAAACAAAATATTCACAGATGTGAAAAATTTGGTTAAAGACCATAAGATAATTTTAATGTCCAAACCTTGTTATGTTCGAATTGATCAATATCATCTTGTATAGAAATTATCTATCATTCATCACCAGAGGTAACATATTGTATTTTAGGTTCAAATTGAGATAATAATATAAGATATAAACAAAAATTTTGTAAAGAACATCTGGTTCTTACTAGCTGAACTACATCTTCAATGATGTGATTAGGAGGATGGTTTCGTTATATCATCTAGTTTCTAGGTAAAAATTATTGTTTTTAATTATCTATACAATTATTAACATTTTTTAGACTGGCCTATGATAAGATTATTTTTAATTTATTTGGTTCAAATTATGGATTTAAAACAGATGGGGTTTCAAAAACACAATCCATATTATTTTTATAATCCAAAAATTTTGACTTCACATAAGGATCAACTTCATCAAAATTAACAGGTTACATTTATTAAAAGATATGTAGTCATTTATTGAAAACATGATAATCTTAATTTGTGGTGGAGTATCCAAGAAAAATACCTTCATCAGATTTCAAATCAAATATATAAAAATTATTTTTAGTATTCAAGATGAATTGTTTATATCTGAAAACTAAAACATAACAATGATTTGGCTTCCTTAGATTACAAAATTCCAAATGTGTTTTATTTAAATATGGGTGAAGTATAAATAATTTAATAGTCTAACAATCAGTACTGATGAATTCATCCAAAGAATTATTAGTAACACAACCCTCACACAATATAGTCCGAGTAATTTCTCAAAAGCGATATATTCATTCTTTCTACTACACTATTATATTTTGGAGTTATTGGTGACAAACTTTTATGTGTAAGTCCTTTTTAAATTTAAAAATATTCAATAGATGAATTAACAAACTCACCACCCTGATCACACTAAATAGTGAAATTAAGTATGTTTTTCATATTTTAATAGAGAAAAAAATATACTTAAATATAGAGAGTAATTTGGATATAATGTTAAGAAATAAACCAAATCAATCCCAGTTTAATCATCTACTTAGACATCCACATTGTGTTATAATTTGATACACCTAGTCTTGTAGGTCCAAATAGGATCTTATGTAGTAACTGTAATTCTTTAAATGTTTATACTTAACCAGTAGGTTTGAATATTGACCCATGATACTTAACATATTAGTAAGGGTAACATACATTGTATGAATTAATCATAAGATTAAGATGTTACTTCACTAGTCCTCTCCTAGAAAGGATAGGTAAGATCTAGACATTTATTTGTTCTAACCTCCTATTCCAAAACCATAACATATATAGAAATTAAATAAGAGAGGTTATGTTCCATTTAGATTTGTTCTCATGGTAAACAGTGTAAACATTATCATGTCAATTGAAAGATAATATTTGAATTATATTCATACATTCGATGGTATATTTTTCATTCCAAAAGTTCATGTGGTATCAATCATAACATTTTTGACTTATTCTAATGAGGTTATTATTATTTCTTAAATAATTATGTACATTAGAAAATAAAGACTTACTAAGAAATAAATATCTCCAATACTAACAATTTTTCCTTGTGCATTTTCTTCAAAAGTATCCTATCCACCCTTCACTTTTGGTAAGTTATAGAAGTTGAAATTATTTCCAATGACAGGAAAAGAATAATGAATATCCCTAAACTATGTATTAAAACCCATGGAATATATCATTTTCTCTTAAAATTACCAAGGATAAAATTTCTATACGCAAACATTCCAAGTTCTAAAAATGTTAGCAAAAAGAATATTAAAAAACCACATCTATCCATTTCTACAGTGTTCAATAGCATATGTGTTATTTAGAAATATAAGTTATATAATATCTAAAGGATTGAAATTTTTTCAAAAAAATATATTCTTCCAATTTTAATTTAATTGAAATTAAGAACAAAATTGTACAATTTTTAAAAAAGAAATAGTTGGACCAGAAATTTGTCTTTTTTTAAGTAAAACCAATTCTAGAAGATGTATTACTTGGTTTAAATTATCCTAAGATCATATTAAAATTATACCTATCAGAATTTAAATTAGAAAAATATTTTTAATAATTCTAACTGTTAAATTTACTTTTATAACTAAGTTATTATCATCAAGAGTTAAAATAAAAAAATATTTAGCATCTAATTCAGATGTATTTTTAGAAAAGATATCATTAGCCTTAGATTTTTCTATGTTATTCAAATCATATTATCTCTTAAATTTTATTTTTCTATAGGAATGTTAGATATATATAGATATATTTAAATTAAGGAGAATAATCTTCATTATCTGATGAAAAAGAATAATCTGTATCTAAAGTTCATCTTAAAATTGAATCTGGAGTCACCTTTACAATAAATCATATTTCACTTCTTAGATCCTTTTAATAGAAACTAATTATATTCTATATATCATCCCTATATGAACCACTATTATAATTAGACTTAAAATTTTCTCAATATATTAGTTGTAACTATAAAAGATTTATGCTTTTTATCATATAAGTGATTTTTAATTTCCACTTTTTTTTCTTTAGTCTCGGTACATCAGGTTTGATATTACATGGTTTATCACACATATAACATATAACATTATATGTATATTTTATCATTACTATCTTCTAATATCTATCATTTTTAAAATCATCTCATATTTTCTTATTTCCAAATATATTGTTCATATACCTGAAAATCTATGAAAGTTCTTATTCACAAACTTATTAACCACTACTATCAAAATTAGGTTTAGATTTTACCTTAATAATAATTGAATTTAAAGTATTATTTTGGAATTTTAAATTACAATAATTTGAATTAAACATGAATACATTTTTTTAACTTTCTTAACATCATTATTCATATTTTTCTCATATTACATCAAGATTCTGATCAATTCTACCAGATTTAGCTTTATAATATTTTTTTCATCATCTATTTGTATCATATCGAAATCCAATTATTTTGTTAGAATGTAATGATATTATCCAAAATTTGATCATTAGTAATTTCTTTCCCACTAATTAATTATAATTCACTAACAACCACCATGAAGAAATGATATATTTGTGGTACAAATTCTCATAGATGAAAATAAAAAGTCTGATAGCCTGCCCAAAGTATCACGCTTATAATCTCAAGAATATTAGAAGTTCTAAAATAAATGATTTACAATTTCATTCAAATCCAATTTTCCATTACACATTAAGATATATAGTTTTAAAATTTACTAACCATATAACATAACAAAGTGATTCAGATTTCATAGTTTTCCCGATGGACAATATTTTACTCATGAGTAAAAGTTGAAACTACATTATCTGGGAGCTTTTAAATACTAGTAATCAATTAATTTTGATACTCTCTAGTGTTAATCAAAAAATTCTTCATTATATCATGATATTACACATAATCATCCACGTCAAATATTGGTTGTCATATCAAATTAAAATTCTCTAATGATCTGATAGGTAAACATACCATATCAAATATATTTTTCTCTTTCTATACATTAGTTATAAGAATATGAATAAAAAGAAAATTGGAAACTAAAAATAAAGAGAGAAGACATTACACCAAATTTTTTTCAATGATAATAAATGCGTAACAGCATCAAGAGGGGAGGGGATAAATTTATATCTAATGAAACATACAATATTTTCCTACTATAGAGAGTAATATATCTGAAAGTTACACCCTTTATAGAATCATATTATATAAAATTTAAAAATTAAATGGAAATATAAATTTAAAAAGTTAAATAATTAATCTATATAAGCAATCAATCTAAAATTAAGCACAATTCATATGAAAATATATCATAGAGTTTCAATGGAAATATGACAATTACAAAAAAGAATATTAGTACTAATAAATCCAACCACTGAAATAATTCACTTTTGTCCAAAAGACTCATGAGATTTAGGATCCCAAATGATGTTATAAAATATATACATTAGTATCTTCATTGAAAAACCTATTATAAGATATAAGTTCAACATGAGGAACTTCTTTAACAAACCCGTAGACAATATGTAGCACTATCTTTGAGCACCTATTAAATAAATCATATTTGAAATAATTCAAACATACAAACATCATATAACTTCAGATTTTCGAGATACTAGGATCCAAACCCTAGAACCTCATTGATCATGATGATCTCAAGTATCCTAGATTACTATCATCATTATCTCTTAGATCAAAAAGATTAGAAGTAATTATTACTTGTAAAAAACTTAGATCTTTTACATTAAGAATCCTTACACAATATAAGATCTTGGTAAACACACTGAAAAATATTAAAATTGAGAACACTCAATGAATTGTGGTAGTGCAAAACTTGATGTAAACCTTAATTAATTAAAATATCACACACTATCACACCATATTTCATTTTTTAATGCTCGATATCTATTTATAGACGACATTATAAAAAACATTCTATAGTAACATGTGTGAACTTTGGGTTCGTTTTTAATAACATTATAATAATATATCTATAATCTATTTAAATTGATTATAATGAATTCAAGTTTCTCTAAATTTTGGTGGATCATTCAATTCATTAAAAAATAGAATTAGACATTAAGTATCTACTAAAAGAAGAACTAAAAAAAGAACCAAGTTAACACAAATTATGAATATAGAATCAATTATGATTTTCAAATTAAATAATATTAAATTATTCTCTTAAATCAACATAAAAATATGTAGATATGGTTGTGATGATTTTAATGATGCCTTTCATGTTAATTCAATGGGATTCTGGAAAGCTTATTGATTAATTGAACTATATTTTCTTTAATATGTTTATTTTCATTATGAATTTTTAAAAATATTTTAGACGACCATGGGAGACAAGAAGGTATATGATTATATTTTTCTAACATTTTAATTTTTTGGGGAAATTAGGTGAATAAATTGTTTTTAGAAATTTAGTCTCTGTTTATTTTGAAAAATATTTTTTATTTTCCCTTTTTAAATATGTGTTAGATGGTATCTTAAAATAGGTTTTATAAAGTGAAAAGAAAACATGTAATTACATGAATTATATATTCATGCATTTTTATTTTCATAAAATAATGAAAACATTTTTTTAATCTATATTTCTTATTTTTTTTTATTTTTATTCAATTTACAAAATCTAATACATTTTTGGAAAATAAAAAATAATTTTAAGTAATAAATACAGTCTTATTAATCATTTGGTTATAAAAACCATTGTATATATTTTTTTTAAAAAATCTTAAATTTGGATTTAAAAAATAATATATGTGATTTACCTTTTATTGAATTTTCATTTTCTATATATATATATATTATCTTTAAATAATCTCTCATTTTCATTTTCATTTCATGCAAAAATATTCATTATTTAAATTATCTAATAGATTTATTGAAAATGAAATATATATATATATATATATATATATATAAAACCAAATCCATTATAAAAAATATTTTTTATTCACTTTTACACATCTTTGAATAAATTTATAAAACATGAAAAAATATATTTATTTTTATATACTTAACCAAAATTATTGTGTAAGTGATTTACATATATATTGTATGGTTGTAGGATGAGATAGTGTCTAATAGTATATCATCTTTTTATTTTCTGGAGTAATGAATCTAAATTATAATAGGGTTGTATCTTTCAATTATCCACCATTTCAATCATAAATATTTAGTATAATCATGAAATATTCAATCTAGTGTTAAGTTCTCATTGGTTTGAATTGAATTTGATAATGAAAATATAATTTTACATATAACTCTTATTTTATCATTTGGTATATACTTATAATACTACAAAACTTAGGTATCCAAATTCATGCCCTAAAGTGAGATATTTCCCTTTAAGGTAATATACCTCATATTTAATGAAACAATTTATTTTTTCATGAACTAAAAAATATCATTATTTATTTTTTATGTGATGGTATAGTTTAAGAGAAAGTATTATAATATTCTTAAAGACACATGCATACATGACCACATCAAAAGTATTGGCCTACTTGATGCCCATACACTATTAAAAAACTAGGAGAAAATAGTGTCAGTATTTTTCAATGCTACATAACAAACAGTAATTATGGTACTCCATTTTTAGAGTTTTTTAAGAATATATTATTATGAATAAAATATAGCATCCCTTAGAGCACCCCCTTTATCAATTTTAATTAATAAGTAATGATTAAATCAGGTATGATTTTATCAACACTTCTTAAGAATCATTAATAAAGTGGGATAATTTTATTAATGATTCTTAAAAAGTGATGATAAAAGAGGTATATATATGGGAATTTTATTAGTTTTAAAAACATAACAGATGTGGGGGTACCTTTATCCATAGTTCTGTTTATAATTGATAACAATGTATCATTTATTAGTCCTAAAAACAAGTACTGATAAAAGATAACCTTTATCAGTGTTTTTTGGAATTGATAAACAGTTCTATTTATAAAAAACATAATATATATATAAATATCATATTTTAATATATGAATACATTTATAGTGATATAAAGATGGAGTAACATAGGGATAATGTGGATGATACCAAAACTAGAAAATTGGATGATTGTGTGTATCCAGAAGCCTTAAATACTTATTCCACATATCATGATCAAGTCGGTCATAATGAGATTTTCCATTTATGTAAAATGATAAAATCAACTATGGTGGTGCATGACCCCATGGATTTTTTTATATTAAGGAATAATACTCAAATTGATTGTTAATATTTCCTTCTTAGTATTTGATGCTACCACCCATGGTAGGGTTAACAAGAAGGGTCATATTACTTAGGCATCATCCCACTGAGATGTGATTGATAAAAGGGTAATTTTTTTTAAAATTATTAATTATCATGAGAGATATGGTATTGAAATAAGAGAGGCATTTAAAATTAAATTATCTCACCCAAATAATAATTGATATTTGGGTATATGGTGATTGGAGAATCTAAATGATGGGGAGGAGACAATATCAAATTGTATTCCCTTCCAATGACTATAAGTGGAGGTCTTAGAGAATTTGATTAGTTTCCATGAAACATGACCTTTTGAGAATACAAAAATGGGCTTGTAATTTTGATCCCACAAATGTTAGGACCTCTCATGCATAGATATAGAATCCTATTTTCAAGATGAATTAGTTTTATTAGCACCCACATATTTTCTGGGACATTGAATCCTTGAATGGAAATATGATCAGAATAGAAAGGTAGACTGAGAACCCTAGGTTTGGGATTTTTTTAGGGTTATTTTAGAGGTATATATGGCTTCCACCATAGTTTAAATGGTTATTCTAAAAATGAGAGATGATAGTATCTATATTAAAAAAAAATATAAAAGCGAACAAAAATTTTGAATGAATTGTGGTTTTTTTGGAAATTTTACCATATAATGTAACATGGATGGGATATGAACATTTTTTAATTTCAAGGCCCATGAGGAGATCAATTACATGATGAATAAATAGAAAATTAAAACCAAGTATGGACCTATTACTTTTACTAAGAATGATTGTAAAGACCAAAACTTTTGTTAATGAAAATCATTCTGGATCCAATTATATGTCTTATTACATAGAATGATCATATAAAACATATGAACTTCATGAGTTTTATGTTTTTGGATTTAGAAATATTGTTATGTATTGTGACTATTTCTAATATAGTCGTTGAATAGTGATCATATGATTAATATAAATATAGGGCTTTAACAAATCCACTTTATATAGAAAAAGAAAGAGATGGCCTCATCCAGTAGACATGCATCGTACAAAGCCCATTTTTCAGAGCTCAGAAAGGAGGTGGTGTTATTGGGAATCACTCTTGACCTAGCCCAAGCTAATCTTCAACTGTTGAAGCATGAATGAAACTGCCTACGAGAGAAGTGGAAGTTGATAGAGATTACAACCCAAGCGATGTTATCTTAGCCTCTCCAAGAGTCGGTCACCATCGCACATGGTTATATGCAGTTTTTATAAGGGGTTAGGTAACAAGACCCTATAACTATGATTATGTACATTATTTTTGTATATAATAAAGAATATACTTTCATTTAATTATTGTTACTTTATAAATAGTTATTAAAGTATAAATAATATTTTTATTTAATATTAAATTAAGAAATCAATTTTTATGAATTAATGGATTTTTTAATTAAATAATATTTTAATAAAATATTATTATTAAATTACTTTTTATTAAATACAAATGATCATATAATTTTTATAATACAACTTCAATTTTTTTATGGTTTGAAATATATTTTTGTCAAAACCCTTGAATTTTTGTTAAATGTAGGTTTTTTGAAAGTAAAAATTCACATATTTACAAAAATATTCAGATAAAATGGATATTATTATTGGTATCATGATGTAGATTTTATCCAACAGTGAATTTTTCCTAATTTTCTAAGACCGTCAAATTTTTGGGAAAAAAATTAAATACCGTTTAAATATATAATGTGTCTTATGACATCATAATTACCCAATAGTGATATAATAGAATAAAACAAATATTATGTTCAGAGAATATATGTTTCTCTATTATGATATTAAAATATTAGGTTTTTTTGATTTATTTTATAAAGCTTTAGTGGACCCATCAAGACTTATAAAAAATTATAGCCTTTAAAATTGATTTCCTTGAGAGTGTGACTCACCTCCACATAATTAACCATATTATTTTAAGAATTTAGGCCATTTTATTTATAAAATATTGTATTCCATTATCATTTGGAAAAAACTATGGGAAAAAACCCTGGGTTGGATTGCAGTTTTGATTATTTTAATGTGTGGGGTCCCAAACCTAAATAATAAATAATTCTCTATCCTTTCCTATATAAAACCACCCAATATCCCACTTCCTATTAAATAAAATCCTTTTTATTTCTTCCAAAATCTTAACACCTCTCTCAATAATCCTTCCAGGGTTCCCCGAGCTTGAAATAAGCCTCTCTAAATCCCCTACCAAGCCTTTGGGATGATACTTCCAAATAAGGGATTCCATCATTTCTCATTTTATCTAAGATTATTAATATTGTTATGTCCTTTTATTTTCAATTATAAATGTTGGGATATGATATCTCACCCCCCATACATTCTTACTTATGTTTTAATAATGGTATACCCCTTAATATCTTATTAATGCCATCCATGTACACCTGTTACCATGCCAAAATTCTGTAAGGAATTTGTCTCCCATCATTTAAATTCAAGAAATGCTTTTGTATTATGAATTTAAATTCCATTAATTATGTTAATACATGTATATATATGACCCCCTTACTGTCCATTTCAATTAAATATGATGATACACCCTTTACCCTCTCAACAACCATTTTTATGAAGTCTTATGTCACGTTGTTATGCTGCCGAAATCACACCGCAATTTTCCAATCCAAAATCATTGTGTAGTGAATACCATGCCCATTTATATATAAAGGGTATTAACCTTTATTAACATTTACTTATTGATGGAATAATTTCATGAATCAATTCCACATTCCTTTATCTTGGAATAAATTATGGTGCTTAATGTATCCAGGTTTTATGATCTTGTGGAAGACTTATGAATGAAATGAAATGTTTAAAAAGGATGCGCCCTGAGAGCGCTCCAATGCATTGAGTAAAGATTAGTATCATGATTAATCATGTTAAATGGAATATCAATCATTATAATTTAGGTTCAATTTGGGTTTACTCATTCTCCATGTTCTATTAGCTTTGCCTCATACTAATACCATGTTTAGAGTTATCAGCACATTTCCATGTTATGATAATCATGCTATAACATTCCTTTATGTTATTGTTTTTTTATTCTCTATTGGTATGGCTATTGTATAACATGTATTTTATTCTTCATGTTATGCCTTTTTTACTCCAGAACTGGGATTTTTATCTCACCCATTTCTTATGCATTCCCTCAGGTTACCCATTGCAATGCTAAGTATGAGGGAATGTAATGGTCATGTAAAAGAAGTTTTCAATAAAGTTGTTGTGTTTCATGTTTTAATTCATTATGTAATGTTACTAATCCATAATTACACTAGACCTATTGATCATCTTTGTGGTATCATGTGAAGATTTTACGTAATAAATCATGTTTAAGTGTGTAATAAAGAGTTGGGTTGTTATAGTTAGTATCATAGGATAGATTTAGTTATTTTTGGGATTAAGATTAGAAAACCCTAGTGATGACTTAGAGACAAGACTAGGTATAATAAAAACATACCTAAATTTTGGTGAGTGTTGAGTAAGTGGTTTATCAAGGAAATATATCCCAGTCTGAATACGAGCTGGTAGAGGCGGCTTTGGCATTGATCTACCTAGGAGTGAAAACTCCGACAAGGAGTTTCGAGCTTGACCCTAGGTTTCATGGTACACAATAATGGGACTTACTGCACTCTTGTTTACAACACTCTCGGGGGATGCTTTGGTAAATTTACAAGCTTAGTATGAACAATTATTAAGAGAATTTAAAAAATACCCCTAATAATATATGTTATAATGTAGATCATGGATGACATAGATTGAAGCCTATAGATTATTATGTATTGAAAAAAAATATTTATAAGTCATCTATTTTTTTCATTGGATTTCCCTTTATTTTTTACCCCTATCTTCCCTTTTATTTGAACCAATGGATGGTAATAGGAGGAATCAAGGTAACAACTATTGCGAAGATCAATGTGACGACTGCTCTAATGAGATTCCCAATCCAATGGGAGTGGGAATCGTAAACTTTGTCATGATACTCTATCTATTAACTCAACCATTGAATAGAAACATGGTTCAAGAGGAACATTTAACCCCCCCCCCCCACAAGAAAGAACAAGTCGCTATCGAGAGATTTATGAGACGAAGGCATCTTACATATAAGGGGTCATCTAATCCCTAAATCACCAAACAATGTATCAACTCCATTGAAATGATATTATCCATCATTAAATGTTCCAAACAATAGAAGGTTCTTCTGGATGCTTATCGTATGAAGGGTTAATCTGATCAATGAATTAAATTTATCAAAAATAAAAATCTTAAGGAGGATATCGAGGAATTAGAATGGATTGATTTCCCAAATATGTTTTTGATAGATATTTTCCACACACCCTATGGATTAAGATAGAAAGGGAATTACATGGCTTCAAGAAAAAAGATGACCAATCCATCTGAGTGTATGAGGAAAACATCACAAGGCTTTGAAGATACAACTTTGGCTTTGTCATTTCCCTTGAATGCACGGTTGACCACTTCTTTGGTTGGATGAAACCTATCCTGCAGAATTCCCTAAAATCCGTGACATTGAATTTTATAAGTAAATTTTCTAATGTGACCTCATGGTCAGAATGGAGATTGGTGAATCTCTGGGGTATCATGGGGATAAGAAGTATAAGGTGGAATTAAATTCTGGCGTTCCGATGGATAAATCCAATGGTGGTAAGAAGATCCAGCACCCCACTTTCTAATGGTGCAGAATAAAGCACCCTATAAATATCATGAAGGAGATGAGGAAATGGTTTAGGTGTGTAAGAGAAGGAAACCTAGCTGTTTACTAATGATATGGAAATCCCACAACTACGATAGAGTAGAGGAATGCTCTGTTCGACCCTCAATGTGTTGTTCATTTCAGTTGATGCAATGAACTAGGGAATCATGCAAATTAGTACCCTATACCATAGGTTTTTTGTAGGAAACCAACAACCTCCAAGGAAACAAGGAAGAGCTTTTTCCATCACAACTACTGATGTGAACCCCGACAATGAAGTGATGAAAGATAATCTAGTTATTCAATAATGAATAGTGAACATACTTTTTGATTCTGGTTCTACGCATTATTTTATATCCCAAAAGTTTAGTATAATAGTCCCAACACCACCACATATCATGGAAGTAATGATTTCAATGAGTACAGAAAATGGGGCAATCATTACATACAATGAATATAACTCCTCCCCTGTCATAAGTTGTGGTGTGTGCTTCTTGGAGAACCTCATCATAATCCCTATGGTAGAAAATATTGCAATTCTCAGCATGTATTGGAATTATTTATATAGAGCCAACATAAATTTCTGTGAGTGGAAAATCACTCTCCATTTGAAGAATCAAGCCCTTATTCTATACAAGTGCAAGGAGGAAGATGAATCTTATTTAGCCCCATCATCTCATGGATGGATATTATTACCCTACAAGAATGTGTATCTTTCCCATATGATTGATTATAAGGAAGAAATTGTCCTTCAATACATGCCTATTGTGAGGGAATTGGTTGAAGTGTTTCCCAAGGAATTTCCCTGTCTTCCTCCTAGAAGAGATGTTGAATTCTCAATTAACCTTATACCTGGGAAATTTTTAATATCCAAGACTCTATATAGACTGGATTTTGTGGATCTTGAGGAGCTGAAGAAAAAACTACATGAGAATCTAGATAATGGGTTTATATGCCCAAGTGATTCACCATGGGGTGCACCAGTCATCTTCATCATAAACAAGGATTGGTTAATGTGCCTTTTTATCGAATTTCGTGAGCTTAACGAAATCATGATAAAGAACAATTATCCTCTTCCACGAATTGATGAATTGTTTGATAAGCTATGTGGAGCACATTACTTCTCCAAGGTGGATTTGCAGTCAGGATATTACTATGTATGGGTGAAGAAGGAGGTTATCTCTTAGATTACTTTTTGTACAAGATATGGGCACTATGAATTCATAGTATCACCTTTCAGACTCACTAATCCTCTAGTAATATTCATGGAATTCATGACTAGAGTCTTTAGAGATTACCTCGAAAAATTTGTGGTAGTCTTTATAGTTGATATTATAAAACACTCCAAAACCAAGGAGGATCACGAGAAGCATCTAAGAACTATACTAGAGACCCAACGAAAGGATAAGATCTTTGAAAAGTACAACAAGTGTGAGTTCTGGTTGAAGATGGTCTCATTATTTTTCCATATCATCACAAGAAATTGGATATCTATGGATCCCTCCAAGACATCTACAATAGAGGGATGGATGAGGCCAATATCTGTAATGGATATCCATAGATTCTTGGGGTTAGCTTGAAATTATCATCGATTTGTGAGAATTTCTCATGACTGTCCAAGCCTCTAATCAACCTAACTCGAAAGCGAATAGAGTTTTCTGGGAGTGATGAATGTGAATAGAGCTTCAATGAGTTATAAAAAAGGCTTATCACTACACCCGTGATCACATTACCCAAGAGTGGGGAAAAATGAGAAGGATCAAATCTTCTTAGATTTGATGAATATGGACATGGAAATCATAAAGAATAGAAAATAATCAATTATTTTGTCAAATTATTTCTCAACCATCCCTCTTAGATAATGTAAAGGTTGCCCAAAGAAAGGATTTGGAAATTTTGAAAAGGGTGGAAGCAATCAGAAATGGGAAATCCTCAGATTTCATGGTTGACAATGATGAAATTGTGAGATTTGGTTCATGATTATGTGTACCATCTGTTCTAGAGATAAAGAAGGAGATTTTGAATGACATAAATATCATAACCTTCTTTATTAACTTGGGGAGCACAATGATTTATCGAGATCTCCCTGAAATCTTTTGGTGGGACAATATAAAAAGGGTGATTGCTGAATATACATCAAAGTGCTTGGTATGTTAGCATGTGAAGGTTGAGAGGAAAAATTCTAAGGGGATGATGCAACCACTACCCATACCAACATGGAAGTGGGAAAACATTACCATGGACATTGTTACTAGACATCCAAGGGAATCCAGAGAAAACAATGCTATATGGGTCGTTGTGGATCGTCTTACAAAGACAACACACTTTTTCGCGATTCGAGAGGACTTCTCATTGAATCAAATTGCATGAATTTATATCAAATAATGGGTAATGCTTCATGGAGTACCACTATCTATTGCATCTAATCGTGATCCGATATTCACCTCAAAGTTCTTGAAAAGATCCCAACATGCTCTAAGCACTGAACTGAACATCAGTATGAACAATCTACCTCAAACTAATGGCCAATCTGAGAAACTATTCAGAAACTAGAAGATATGTTAAGATCATGTTTTATGGAGTTCAAATTAGGATGGGACCAACATATTCTACTGGATGAATTCTCCTACAAAAACAGTTTCCACTCGAGCATCTGAATGGAACCATACGACACTACTATAAATTTAGGCTATAGCCATGGTTCTAATCCATGGTTATAGCCCAAAAACTGTGGCTATAGGTTATAGAAACAGTTTCATGAACCATGGCTGGTATTGGCATTGCTATAGGTCAGAGCCTATATCCATGGTTTGAAACCGTGGCTATAGACCTATAGCCATGGTTCGAACTGTGTCTATAGCCATATAGCCATGGTTCGAACTGTGGCTATAACCCTAAAGACACGACTCTAACCGTGTCTAAAGCTCTATAGCCACGGTTTTGAAACTATGGATATAGGTTAAGACCTATAGACATGCCAATAAAGGCCACGGTTCATAAAACCGTTACTATAGGCCTTTCCACTACATAAAAAAAAACCTAGCACGGTTCACCGTGCTAGCTATTGGGAGGACACTACCAACACCCCCCTCCCCTCACCCACAACACCCTAACCCTACACCAGCACCTGCCACCCCTACTCTTTCACACCTACCATGCCCACCCCCTGAACACTTCCCCATGCACCTTGCAGCCCACCCCAGTGAACCTTGAACCCCCTACCCCTTCCTCACTGCACACCCCCACCCCTAGACAACCCCATCCCCCTAGATAGCCCCCTCCCCACCCTACATCAGCACCCCCACCCCTTACTCCTACACTCCTCCCATGCCCATGCACTATGCACCCCACCCCCCTTCACCTTGTACCCCATGCCCCATACTCAATGCACACACCCACCCCATGGACATCCCCCTCCCCTAGACAACCCATCCTTCCCCCTAGACAACCCCCCTCCTTCCCCTTTGACAGCCCCCCACATCCACCCACCCTTTCCCTAGATAGCCCCATCCCTTTACCTGGACAACACCCCCCCCCCACTCAACTTGCAACCTCCCCCCTCCCGTGGACACACCCTCCCCCTATATAGCCCCACTCCTCCCCCATGGACAGCCCCCTTTTCCCCATAGACCCCCACCCCCACAACCCCCCACCCTTTCCCTGGATTTCCCCCCTTTCCCTAGACATCCCCCCACCACTCCACCTGCTACCTCTCCCCTCCCCCTAGACACCCCCACCAAACCCCCTACAACACCAACCCTTTCCCTGGATAACCCCTCCATTTCCCCTGGACAGACCCCCACCACACCCCTTACAACCCCATCCCTTTCCCTAGATAACCCCCTCCCCCCTAGAGCCCCACACCACTCCACCTACAACCCCCCTGGACACCCGCTCCCCCACCACTCCCCTTGCAGCCCCCTCCCTTTCCCTAGACAGGACCACCCCCACTCCCCCTGTAGCCCCACCTTCCTCCCTTCCTTGACAGTCCCCCCCATTTCTACACCCCCTCTTCAACAGACCCCTCCCCGAACAACCCCCCACCCTACATCCCCAATCCTACCCAACACTAGTCAGTTGAATTGCTAAAACCAAAGACATGATAATATGGATATGATACAAAAATTTCTAGTAAAATTAACTACACTAATTAAAAACATGCTAATATGATTAGAACTAAATGAAACATCATCATGCCAAATTGATTAGAGTGTAACCAAACCAAATGGCTTTGAAAAAGATGAAACTGAACCAAACTGAAAATAATGTAACCAAACCAACTCAAATAAATCAAAATTGACTTCAATAAAGTATAATTGAGAAAGAAAAAAATGAAACTAATGAAACATACCTGGTTTAATATAAAATTAATTTAATTGAACTAAATATACCCAAATAAAACAAAATGAACCTATTAAAATTGACATAAACAAAAAAACGAACCCAATAAAAAATAACCTAGAAAACCTAACCTAACCCAAACTGAACCAAGGAAACGTGCGTTGTGAAGAAATTTTAGAATTCCTCATGCCCGCATGTTGAGAAGATATCCCACTCATGTGGTGCTTCACTATCCCCAATGAGATCCAAAACGCACTGCAAAAATATAGGGAACCGAAAACCACAAAAGACCTAATTACATGATATAATATACCTCATAGTCGGAACACATGAACATAAAAAAACTACATGAATAAAAAATAAATCTTGAAATGTCCAACACCCTACAAAAACACCCTGAACTTCCTGCACCCATCACAACACCCAGCACTGCACTGCCGACACTACACCCTTCACTACACTGCATGCACTCCACTGCCTACACTGCACCCTCCTCTTCCTGCACTATACAGCAAGCACCCTACACTGCACTGCACTTCACTATACTTCACTGCCTACACCCTACACCCTGCACCCCCTATCAGTCTCCTCTGCCCATTCCCCTCTCCTCTGCCTTTCCCCACCCCCTGCCAGCCCCCCCACCCACCCACCCCACCCCACCACCTGCCAGCCCCCCTGCCCATTTCCCCCTCTAGTGCACCACTGCCATCCCCCCCACCCAAGATAGCCCCCCAGTCCAACACCCTGTAAAACACACTACACTGCCTTCACCCTGCACAACACCCTGCACTAAACCCTGCACTGCACTACACTACCTACACTGCACCCTGCACTGCACTGCCATCACTCTACTGCCTGCACCCTACACCATGCACCCTGCATAGCACTGCACTTCAAAACATTGCACTGCATGCACCCTACACCCTGCACCCCATGTTAGTGACCTCCAGCCCTTTCCCCCTCCCCTACCTCCCCCCACCCCTGCCAGCCCCCACCCCAGCCAGACCCCCTTTCCATTACCCTCTTCAATCCCCCACATCCACCCCCCCGACCACCCAGGACAGACCCCCCCCCCCCCAGAAACTGGACACCCCACCCTGCCCCTTCCTTTCCCATGCACCGCCTACCCCTACCCATTCCCCCCTCCAGTCCCCCCTCTAGACCCTAGACCCCCTGCCCATTCCTCCCCACCAAACCCTTGAAAAATCCCCCCCATTCCATAGATAGCACCCCCTCACCATGCCTTCCCCATGCACCCCCTTTACTGTCCCCCTTTCCATTCCCCCCTCATCCTGCCCCCTGCCTTCCCATTCACCCCTGCCAGTCCACCCTGCCCTTTACCTGAAATTTTCCTCACATTCATCATCCTAAAGGAACATAACTCACGTCTAAGTTAATTTTTTTAGTGAAATATATCGTCATGATAAATATATAAAAAGAACCAATAATATCTATCCAATACAATAAAAATACATATATCAATCACCATAGATGATAGGGGATGATGATCAATAACATTCATCATTAGTGGATCCACTAAGATTCCATTACGTGAGATTATGTTACAAAAATGATTTTTATGCACATAAAAGTCAAATTTTAATTTTTTTTTCATAAATATTCTCTTTACTCAGGTTCTTCAGATAAATCATAAAGTTATGTTCACACTCTTCCTTGATCAAAGAATATATATTAATATAATCTATTAATACTACCAAAAATAGATAAAGGTAATTTATAGACACTGTATTCATTAAATTGACGAAGATAGCAGGGGAATTAGAAAGGAAAAATAGATTCACTATAAATTGATTTCTACCCAGCTATACTTAATCACCAATTTCTTCCATAATAGTTGCACCTTATTTCAGTACTCACATCCTCTAGCTACAAGAAAAAAAACACCACCTTCCATATAAAACTGAACGCAAACATAATACAATATATATCATAAGATTTCAAACTATCTCTAATATAAACAATATAAAATTTCAATATCAATATCATCATAATAAAATTGAAAATTTGATAAAATTAAATGTATCAATCAAGAATAAAGTTTACATCTGAAATGTACCTCAATATTAGCCCTGCCAACACACCCCCACCCCACTACACCACTCCCCCAACCCCTCCTCGCCCCTCAGTGCCCCCACCTGCACCCCCCCCACACCCAAACCCACTGCACTGCTCCTCTAGCCCCTCCCCATCCCTGAGCCCCCCCACCTACACCCCCACTTCCCCCCAACACCATCCCCCCTGCACCACTCCCCCAGCCCCCCAACACCCCCTCCAGCACCAGTATTACTCTTCTTATTTGAGGATATCATTGTTATTATTTAAAATAACATTATATAGAAGTCAATATTACTCTTATTATTCTAGGATATCTTTAATTAAATGAATTATTTGATTCCTTTTCTGAATTGATTCCATTTGTTACTTCAGAACACTTCCATCGGTCATGACATTAATGGAAAATTTTCAATGGTCAATTATCTAGACTATTCTTTCATAGTGTATCCAGTTCATCTCTATTTCAACATCCTCTTCACATCCATCAGTCATGATGTTATTGTGCCAACATTCACTATACATCTGTCCGAATGTCTAGTATCACTATTATTGACAACAAAATCACATTATCTTTCTATTGTAAGTAGTATATATATTTTTTCTTACATTCTATTTTTTGAAAACAACAATATGATCTTGAGATTTGTTTTGAGATCCAAGAATTTTTTTCACGATCATAGCCAAATTGGATGATATGGATGGATTCTCATTATTTAATCACACCCATATTTGTACAGAATTTGTTTTTAAACCATGTGTAATAGATAAATATGCATGAGTAACAACATATTTATAAGGATAGTCTGTTACATAACTCCATGAGCATACAATGAAAAAATTAGTGGATCAATTAATGTTATTTTGACACAATTATGAGTCTTTTATTAGTAATATTATCATCATTGTTTTGTGTCGTAGGCACTCTTATTTTCCTAAAAATATGTCATGATTCCACTTGGGTGAGTTATTGATTTATCAATTTCACATCTTACTCCAATCACTATAGATTCAGATAATACATATCATATTCAAGAGATTTTAACATTTCGTCATATCCATTTTTTAACTTCAGAATCAGATCTCCATATACTTATCAGCCTCTATAAGAGAACTATCTAGTTCTTTAATACTATTATCTTTAACATCCAGCTATAAATTTTTGGCATTCATAGAGGTTCAATATAGTTATTCTAGTGAAAATACCACTTCTATAATAACAACCTCCTAAAACCCCCTCCTTTTTCTATTCTTATTAATTTATAGAACATTTTCCAATAAAAAGTGATAGAAATGTCTCCATAGCTTCAACAAACCCTATGATGAGGATACATTTACTTACCTTCTTAGAGAATTTATATTTCATTGACGTAGAATCTAAATATAACTATCATTTCTAATATTTTATCCCCCTTGGAAAATTATATCTTAGTGGTTACTTGGTCATTACAGTACTTTCCTACTTGGTAAATTCCATCTTAAAAGTCTAACTTCACTTAACTGGTGTTTTGGTTCAAACAAACATTTTAATAAAAAACGGGCAACCCACTACAGGGATATAAAAAGGTTCAAGTAAGATGTGTACATTACTACTAACTATGACATCAAGTATAAGTAAAAAAACAATGCAATAATGTCATGCAAGGTATACCATTGTGAGTTTTCACAGACAGTGCACCTCCCTTCGAGTGGTTTTATTACAAAACTGTGACTTGTTTATCAAAAAAATTAATTATCTTAACTAAAAGTTATTCAAGAATTTCAATTTAATATAAACAGGAAGAATTAAGAAGGAAACTAATTGCAATTTAAATATTTTGTGATTTAAAGAGGATATGAGAGTGACCTTACCTTAGATGAACCAATCCACACTCGGCGCTTGACACTATTATCAGCGAAAAATCTAAGCTGCTTCATCCATCCTTCATGCATATGCACCTTTTCATATACATAAGGACACCCTAACCCCAATTTACATGTCTGCATGGCCTTGAAAATGCACGAGATGATCCTTATATACATTCTCACATGCATAATCTCGTTATCACCCACACACATATGCATTTTCTATATATATACATAAGCACACCTAGCTCCTTATATGTAATCGCACTTCCATGGGAAAATATAAATATAATGGGATTACTTATTATATAAATGCTTACCTATGAATATGTGGTGAGTCACCTTTTGACTCTAGTTTCCGCAACACACACGAATGGGTCCCGAGAGACTTCAAAAAAATGCCAACGATCTGATGAATCATCATTAATTGAACCAAAAATTGTAGTGGGAGGAACATGATTACTATCATATTAAATTAAATAAACCTACTCTCATGTTATAATACATCTCACCTCACAAGTCTTCACCCAAACTATCTATAATACTACCCATTGATAATATCTTACATTGTCCCACATATATAATTTCATCATAAGGGAATTCTCTCATTATATGATTTTCAGTCACTATGGTTATTCACAAATCTATCATATTAAACATAAAAAAATCCTCACATTTAATATTTTATTCAACTAATATTTTATTGATGTATTTAATCATTAAGGGAGAAAATGTATCTATCAAGATTATAACCTCAGGTCTATTAGTCGAATCAACCATTGATCCTTGATCTAAATTATTCATCATTATATTTCTATTCTCAAAAAATGAATAGAACTGATGGTAGATTCAAATTAATTAACATGGATTATTATATTCATTGCATGAAAGATTAAAAGGGAAAAATTATTCACTATTTATGATCTTCATCATGATCCCCAAATTCATTCATAATATAAAACTCTCATAAAGGTGGAATTATGATACATGAGGTATTAATAAATCTCTAATCTATATCTATGGTATACCACTAAATCAAAACCCTTCTCAAAGGATTCATACATAGAAAATTTATATCATTCATGAAAATAAAAAAACTAAAATGGGGGAGACTCACTCTTCTATTTTCCAAATATTTCATTCCCTGTATAGATTATTATATATAGGAATTATCTTCCCAATTTGGGCTTAATCCTTAAATCAAAACGACCCATGTCTAACCTACACCAATTAACTGATTAACCTCAAGGTAAATTATGAAACAATTCACCACCAGTCAATCATAAAAATGTTTCTCGCACTATCTGATGTCTATACCATGACCTAATAAAAAATGTCACTTATAGCTCACAAATACTTATTAGAATCTCATGAATAATCTCATTATCATCTGGAAACCTAAGAGTCCTAAAATCTATCTCAAAACCATATGGGAACCTTTAAAGGCCCCAAGATTGTAATATCATTATGAAACCCAGTGGGAATCTCATCCTTGCCAAACCAACCCATCTTATAGTATAAATTCATGACATGTAGAACATACATGATCCAATAATAGTAAAAAATAATGGGTAAGTCAAAAAAAAGTGATAATACATGAGAATATTTTCTTTATAAATAATTCATCTACTACATGAGGCTAATAAGACCAATCAATTTCTAAGAAAACGTCCATTTTGTTATATCAATAAATCAGTTAAGAAAGACTACTATGAAAAATTTAAAGTGTCATCTCATGCCTACTATGAACACATGAGTTCTTTGAATAAATATATTTAAAATAGCCAATAGAAAATCACAAAATTAAATTTTAGAAAATTATTTCAAAAAACTCAATTTAAGATGATTTCTATAATGAAATTTTATTTCAAAAACGCTTCACATTAAAATTTTCATTTTATTGTTAGGAAGAAAAATTTTAAAATACCATATCAAATAATAACCTCCCACGATATTTTGAACTATATTATGGGCCACTGATAATTTTTCTACTATGTTGAAACTAAATATACTATTTATGAATCTATGTATCCTTTGGTGACTATTGGTATAATAATATCCCAACACAATTATAGAGCTAGAGAATGTCATAAAATTATATCAAAATAATAGCAATAATTACATGAATATAAAATAAATTGTTAAAATTTCATAAAATAAAAAGTATTAAAATAATAAATGAATAAATACAACCAATATAAATTGTACATCCAATATAAATAAAAGGTCATACCAACTGGTCTTTATGAAAAGTATCCATTATCTCTTAAAATTCCCTAGAAATATATATTTCATATATTTAAAATAAAGTCATACACTTGGAAAAAATAATATAATACTCCCCATATGGAATAACAAAATAGAAACCATGATAAATGTGGTGTAGAAAAATAATGGCACAACATCACATACTATAAGTAGAATCCAAAATATATAAATCCCAATAAAACATTGATTTTATGAAATTTTTCTAAAATCCATGAATAAATGAGTCTGGTGACATACCTCCATTAAAAGAGGGTGTATCAATATTAATTATTCCTCTATAAGTTTCATTTTACTGTTGCATGCAAAATATACATTATTAGTGTAATTGAATTAATGATCTTGTGAAATTAAATATTCAAATAACCAGAAAAAACACCAAAATCATGGGAAGAAAAATATAAGGAAATAAATAGATATGAAAGGACGACTCATAACAAGTAATTATGAAATAGAACCATACTAATCATACTATTGACACATTTTTAGTAGGGGGTAGATCCTTGAAAACCACCCTCAATTAAAGAGTTGTGGCCTAAATATCACTGAAGATAGGTATGAATTACATGAGAGAGTAGCTGGCGTGAAGGAGTAACCGAAACCATCTTCTTACGTCAAGGGATAAGGGTTTCTAGGTGGAAGATTAGTTGGGAAATTGTGAGGGTTCAAATGGTCAAGGATTGGGGGAGGAGTGGCACTGTTAGGTGGGGAGAACGATACAGAGAGGTCGAGGGAGGAGGACGACATAGAGAGGTCAATGGAGAAGTATGCCATAGATCGGAGGAGTGGCGAAATTCTATAGGGAGGAGTTCGCGAAGAGCCTGAGCGAGGAGGTGGTTGCGGAGAACCTAGCTCGTATGAGGAGTAGTCACAGATTGTGGGAGGAGGAGCACAACAATTTTGGTGGAAAATGGTTTTCCACGATTTTTTCATTAAATTGTGTCTATAAACATGATATATACATGGATCTATAAAATTGTGGCTATAGATCTGGGGGTATAGCTTAAATTTATAGTATTGTGAATCCCTTTATTGGAAAAGGTGCAAATAAATAGTGTGTTGGGATGACGTCAGTGAGCGTAAGATCTTAGGGCCTGAAATGGTCAATGAAATGGTGGAGAAGGTGATAACCATTCAGCAGAATATCAAGGCATCCCAAATTTGACATAAGAGTTATGTAGATAACAGTCGATGAGACCTTGATTTCAAAGTTGGATACATGGTATTTCTATGTTTATCACCGTGGAAGAAGGTCATGAAGTTTTTAAAGAATGGGAAGTTATTTCCTATGTACATCGGCCCCTTTGAGATTCTTAATCATGTCAGGGTTGTGGCCTAACGAATAGCACTTCAACCTACCATGGCCAAAGTACATGATGTATTTCATGTATCCCTTTTAAGGAAGTACATACCATACAATTCACATGTACTCTCCTCATAGTTACTACATCTAGATGATGATCTTTATTATGAGGAGAAACAAGTGAAGATCTTAGATCGTAGAGAAAAATTTATATGAAATAAGACAATTTCCCTCATCATGGTGCTGTGGAGAAAACACATGTTTGAAGAAGAGACATGGGAATTAGAAGAAATGATGAAGCAGAGTTACCCACATATGTTTTAGTGTGGGAAAATTAATTTTTGAGGGAAAAATTTATTATGGGGGGAATATTGGAATGACCCAAAATATTATTAATAAAAATACCTCTTGATCCAATTAAATGTATTATTACGTAGAATGATTATATACAATATATACACATCTTTGAATTTATGTTTCTCGATTTCAAAATACAGTTATGAATTGTGACCATTTCTAATATAGCCATTGATTATTGATCATATGATTAGTATAAATATAAGTCTTTAACAAATCCAATTTACTCAGAAAAAGGAAGAGATTGCCTCATCTAGAATACTTTCCACATACGAAGCCCATTTTTCAAAGATTGAAAAGGATTTGGTGTCATTAGGTTTCACTCTTGTCCAATCCCAGGCTGAGCTTCAACACGTAAACCTTGAATGGAACCACCTACGGTAGAAGTGGAAGTTGATTGAGATTACCACCTGAGCGATGTTATCAAAGCCACCCAATAGTATGTCACCATCGCACACCATAACCATCAGTTGTATGTAAGCCTTATATGGGATTATGTAACAAGACCCCAACACTGTGATTATGTACATTATTGTTTTATATAATAAATAAATACATTCATTTTATTATAGTTACTTTGTAAATAGTTTTTAAAGCATTAATAGTTTTTTAGTTAATATTCAATTAAGAAATATACTTTTATGTATTACTAGATTTCTGAATTTAATAATATTTTAATAAAATATTATTATTCAATTACTTTTTATTAAATATAAATGATCGTATGCTTTTTATAATACAATTTAAATTTTTATTAAGGTTTGAAATCTATTTTTTTCAAAATCGATGAATTTTTTTAAATGTTGGTTTTTATTTTAAAATAAAAAATTCACATATTTAGAAAATTATTTAGATAAAATGGATATTTTTTTGGAATTAAAACATCAAAATTATCCAATGGTGAATTTTTCATAATTTTCTGAGATAGCCGATTTTTTGGGTAAAAATTAAAATATAGTTTACATATATAATGTGTTTTATGAAATCATAATGCCCCAATAGTGATATAATAAAAAACTCTAAACATTATTTTCGGCCAATATATGTTTTTTCCATCAAAATAATATGATTTTAGGTTTTTTTCATTTATTTTACAATGCTTTAGTGGACCCTTCAATAATTATAAAACATTTTAGCTTGTTAAATTTATTTCCTTGTGAGTGTGACTCACCTCCACATAAGAAACCATATTATTTTAAGAATTTCGGCCATTTTACTTATAAAATATTTTTTTCCACTCTATGTTTTAAAAACCCATGGGAAACAACCAGGGTCTGGTTTTGGGTTCTAATTCGTTTAATGCTTGATGTCCCAAACCTAAATAATAAATAATTCCCTCTCCTTTAATATATAAACACACCCAAGCTCCCACACTTCACTCAAAGCCTTTTTAGTTACTCCATACTCTTCCATCCTCTCTCTATAATCATACCAAGGTGCCCCAATCTCCCAATAATCCTCTCTCAAGCACCACCCAAGCCTTTTGGATCACACTTTAAAGTAACAGATTTCTTCCTTTCTTATTTTATCCAAGTTATATAAAATTGATATGTCCATTTATATTGAATTATAAATGTTGGGGTTTGATTTCTCACCTATAACAAACTTCACTAATTATTTTTGAATGATGGGAGACTACTTTCTCTCTCATTAATTCCTTCCATGTACAACCTTTTCCATTTCAAAAAATCATAAGAAATTTCTCTCTCCTCATTTACATTTTAGAAATTATTTTTTATTATGAATCTAAATTCCATTAATTATGTTGGGACATGTTTCTATATGACCCCCGTACAGTCCATTTCATTTAAATATGATGATAATAGCCTTTCTCTCTCATCAACAATTTTTATGAAATCTTATGTCACATTGTTATGATGCCGAAATTGCACTGCAATTTTCCAAGACCAAATCATTTTGTAGTGAATACCATGCCCATTTCTCTATCAAGGGTATTCAAATTTATGAATATTTACTTATTTATGGAAGTGTTTCAAGAATTAATTCCATAGTCCTTTATCATGAAATAATTTTTTTTGTTTAATGAATCCATGTTTTATGATCTTGTAGGACACTTATGAATGAAATGAAATGTTTAAGAAGTGTGCACCCTGATAGCACTCCAGTGCATTGGGTAAAGATTAGTATCATGATACATCAAGTGAAATGAGGGTTTTATCATGATTATTCATGTGAAATGAGGGATTAGTCATGCGCCATGTGCAATGATCCTCGTCTCATGCTAATAACATGTTAAGTGTTGTCGCCAAATTTCCGTGTTATGATAATCATGTTATATCATTCCTTTATGTTCATGTTTCTTTTATGCTCCATTGGTATCCTGGTTGTCTAACATGTACTGTATTCTTCATATTATTTCTTTTTTACTCTCTTATTGAGCTTTATAGCTCACCGTTTTCTTCTTCATGTCCTCAGGTTACCACATGCAATTCTAAGTACGAGGGAATGTAGTGGTCATGTAAAGGATGTTTTCAATAAAGATGTTTTGTTTCATGTTTTAAGTCATTATGTAATGTTCCTAAACCCCAAAGACACTATAAATCTCATTCTATTTGGTATTAAATGAAGATTTTATATAAGTAATCATGTTTAAGTGTGTAATAAGGAGCATGGTTTTTTATACATATACCTCCATGCATGATGATGGTGGTACTCTCACTATGGCTGTTCATGATAAAGTATTTTTGGGGAAGGTGCTCCAGTTATCCCTGATTATTTTCACATATCTGAGTTTGTTAAAAATAATATGGTTATTTTTATCCATATTGGTGATACTTCTATGGAGGGGGTCTCATATAAGGAAATTATTTCTCTTGGTGGTGTCCTTTTAGTGAATAATGATGATCCTTCTAGGTAGGAGGAGGGACTCGTGATGCCTATTTCCCAACATCAAAGCGCTGAAATAGCTACTGAACCTACTTTAATGACGTATCCACATGATGAAAACTCCTAGTAATATCATGATGAACATGATGAAATTAATGACCCTTATAATGATGTTTTTTTCTCTAAATTATGAAAAATCACCAGGGTGTCCTGCTAAACATGCTGAAATGAATAATCCTCAGAATGATGTTTGTGATTCATCTAGGATTATGGATAAAAATTTTACTCCTGTATATGTATCCATCTATTCAAGAAGAAAGGTAAATTTTTGAATCACACCTAAAATTTTCCTATCTTTCAACCAGTTTACACCACTCTATGTTGACTCATGGGTACATGATTCTACAAATCGTCATTCCAATGATGGATCTCAAGACCTAGAAGCACCTCAAGACATTAAAGGAACTAAATAATAGGTTTAGAGATAAAATTATGTTGGATGAGCATCAAATAATGATATAGTCAACAGAGGGAAAATAACTATATGATAAGGGAATATTAATATATATTTTTTTACAACATGACGGTCCTCAAATAAGAGGAAAATATTCTAAAAATGATGATATTATATTAGAACTACCAAGGGATGGGGAATTATCCCACGATCATAGCCCTTATGAATTTTATTGTGACCCAAAATAGTATTTTAATTATACAGGATAAGCCTAAAATGATATTTGATAATTTAAATTCCTTCAATTGGGAAAATCATGGGTACAATTTTGTCTCTCAAAAATATCATAATAATGAATTTTATCATTTATGGGTTTTCAAGCATGATAATTTCTAGATTATATCTTATGCTACAGGGTCCCAATAAATTAGTGTTTCCATTATTTTACAAGGTTCCAACCAAAATATTTTTTTTATACCTCTGTATTATATATTTGTAGAACATAACTATAGAGGGAAATTTTTATGTTGTCCAAGAATATGAATCAAAAGTGGATTCTGATTGGGGATTTCAACACTATATTGAAACCAAATGAGAAAACTGGATCTAACTTTCATAGATTGGAATATCATTATTTCTCTATATGCATTGATTAGTATAATGTGGTAGAGGTGCCAATTTTTTTGGGTGAATTCACTTGGAATAAGTACACTCTTAATGGATGGTAGGCCAGTAAGCATAAAAAATTTCTTTTACAGGTTAATTAAGGACATGGATTGGTAGGGATCTCTAGTTTTTATATTTCTTGATTTCACTTGAATAAAAATTCATTGGTTATTAATGTCTCTATTCAGATTTCAGTGGCATCACCGTCCCATTTAGTTTTAATAATGGATGGTTGTAATCTCTAAATGTAGGGAAATTATTCCAAATGAATGAGTAGTATGATATCATGGAATCCATCTTCATGTACTATAATGAAAACTAAAATCCATCAAGGAATACATAAATAGTGGAGACAAAAATCATTTTTTCCAGTAATGATGATGATATAAAGGCTACCAAGAATATAATCACAAGCTTCCAGATTGCTAATCAAGCCCAAGATACTCCCCCAAGGTAGGAATTGGATGCCCTATCCATGCTAGATGATATTAAGATTATTAAGGAAATGTTGAGGAGAAATAGATTAATTGTGACATAATTATAATGTAATGATAGTAACACAAATATTTTCAAAATAATGCATACAAAGAAAATAATTTGGGGTGGGGGAGCGGTAATTCCCTCAATATTAATGAATGTTTATTTACATCTAAAAATAAAATATATAATATAGTGATTTTTCATTTTTAATGTATCTATTATGATGATGTCTTGGTTTACACTCACAATATGATTGGTAATAGCTCTGTTTATATTGGATACAAAGAAAACAATGGCCTCATCTTGATTCGATTTGAGGAGGAGGTTAAAATGACTAGTTTTTCTTATAGCATTGATAGTGTGGCAGGATCATATGGGTTCACTAAAAAGTTCTTTATATTATACTATAAAATCATTCATAATTATGTTTTGAATTTTGTTAAAGATTTCTTTACCCTTGGTCAATTTACTCATGGTTTAAAATCTCACTTAATTTCTCTTATTCCCAAAAAAGTGAATGTTGTTGCTATCAAATATTTTAGACAAGTTTCAGTTGGGAACAATATTCCTAAAATTATTAGCAAGATTATTCCCATCACATTGGGAAAATTGTTCAAGGATATATTCACCACAAATAAATATGTCATTGTTCCTAGTAGGAATAATCAAATTTCTCTTTTCACTGCATATGAGAGTTTTAATATGATGAAGGGGAAAACAATATATGGTAATTTCTTGGTGAATATTGATATCACCCAAGCCTTTAATACTACCAATTATAGCTTCAATTGTAATGTTCTAAATTTCTTTTTGTTTTAAATGGATTTTATTAATATGATAAACGTCGTTCTGATTTCTGTGAGACTATCCATATGGATTAATAGATCCCTAATAAGTTTCTTTCAATGCTCCATGGGGTTAGGTAAGGTGATCCATTGTAAGGACTTATTTTTTCCATAGATGATGATCATTTGTGTATTTGTATGAATGAGATGGTTAATATTTGAATTTTCAAATAGATCAAAGTTGGGAGAGTTATATTCACACCCTCACATATGTTATATGCTGATGAAATTATAATTCTTGGGAATGCTTCCATGAAAACTATTTTTCCATCTAGGATATTTTTGATCATTATAAAGAGGTAGATGAGAAAGATAAAATCTAGAAGAAATAATTGATTGTGTTTGGAAATGGAATATTAGTGACATGCCACGGTAAGATTTCCAGAATTATTGGAGTTAGTAGGGGTGTTCTTCCTTTTATCTATGTTGGAGTTCCCTTCTTCTGGGGTAAGATAAAAAAATTATCTTGAAGACACTTTTTATGAAATTATTAATTTATTGGCCAAATAGAAGGGTAAAATCCATATCTCAAGTTTAAAGGGTGTGTTTGGTCAACTTAGTGATCATACCCAATTTTGTATACACATTTTCTCTTTATAGATGGCCAAATAGACTCATTAAGAAACTACAAGGTATGATCAAGAAATTCATTTGGATAGGGTCGGTTTATGAAATAAATATCGTCATTGTTACTTGGAAGGAATAAATAAAACCAAAATATATGAGAGTTCATGGTATAAAGGATATCATGATTTTTAATGATTATATTCTCAAAATTTTCACATGGAATCACTTTATCTATAATGATACATATATTGAATTTCTATTTAGTAGACATAAAGTAAGCCTGATAAATGTGTACTCTTTTTTTATGCTCTCATTTACATGGCCTGATATTGGGAAACATCTTAATGGCCTGATGGGAAGATCAAAATGGATTTTCTATTAGAATTCCAACCTCAACTGTTAGAAAACACATTGTATTGGAAAAACTATTGTGGAAATAATGATAGTTCCACCCAACATGAAGTAGATTTATATTACTTACATCCTTTCCAGAAGACAAAGATATGATTTAAATGGTCCCACTAATGTATCCTCTAAATTTCAATGGTATTCATTTGTGTAAAGGGACACTATAATCTGGATTCAGAATAGTAGTGGGTGTTTTATGAGTAGGGATTTTTATAAGATGGATTATGCTGGAGGTATCAGTACTCCGATATGGATCACTTCTTTCAGTCCACCATTCATTCATCCATCTAGATCAATTATCCTTTAGATAATTTAGAAAAAAGTATTTCCTACACATTATCAACTTCAGGGGGATGGAATTTAAATGTCCTCTTCATGTCATATATGAATGGGATATATGGAAAATATTACTCATGTTTTTGTTGAATTTCTATTCATTTATATATCGTGGGAGTAAATTCAATATTTTTTGGTTTTTATATTAATAGGGGTATCCATTTTATATATCTTTTGTACACTATTACAACTTCTGGTCATTTTTTCATTAGGTAGGTGCATAATTTACTATTAGAAACCATGGCCATTGTGGATTCCTAAACCTTGATAGTAAGGAATTCAGCCTTGTTTGAGAACCGCAAACCTATTGTTCATTTTAGGGAAATTTTATTTCTCAAGGATATCTTCAGTATATATCATATACAAATAGATTCCATGAATAACTATTTTTCTTATATTAATATTCTCATAACACTTGGTGTACATGGAAGGGAAATAAGACCTGTTGTTTTGAAATTCATTCGTTGAATTCCAATAATCAGTATGTGGATTAAAGAGAATGTGTATGGATCTATTTTTGGTTTTCTAGGTCTATCAGTTTATGGTGGGTTATTTCGAACTAATAATTGTATTTTGAAAGGGTGTTTCTCACATTAAATTAGTAGTGAGACCACGTATGAAGCTGAGTTGTTGGCATTGATATATGCTGTCAAATATGTCATTCATCATAATTGGAATCATTTATGGATTGAATATAATTCTTAATTGGATTTCAATGATCTCGTAGTTTGTAATAATAATGTACCATGGATTGTTCTATATCAATGAATTTTTTGTATTCATGACATTAGGTAACTTAGTTAGACAATTTCACATGGATACATAGAAGCTAACTACATTGCAGATGATTTAACATAGTGGGTGATTATTGACAAATATTTGATGTTTTCAATCATTTTCCATGGATATTTTTCATCTCTTCTTTATGCGAACATTTGGGGTGTTACCCACTCCCGACTCTATAACAATTTCTTGTAATGATGAACTCTTTTCTTTTTATATTTGAATAAATTTGAAGATAATATTATTCGAGATCCTGATCTTTTGTGGTATATTGTTATAAATATAATTTTTTTTGAATATGATATATATAATACTAAACATCTATTTACATTAATTATATAACGTATTAAATTAAATATAAATTTTAAAATAATTACCACTTAATAATAATTTAAATTTTAGGATTAGTATTTTTTAATTCATATTTAATAACAATTCATTTTTAATAAATATTAATTAACCAATATAATAATTTAAGATATAAATACTACTTAAACTTCAAACAATTATATCTTTTGATATGAATGTATGTTTTTGATCTTAGAGATATCAAATCAAATCTTCCAAAGAGGTCTATGAAATTTAGTATCAAGGCCCGATATCCCTTTTTTATTTATGGATAGGGGCCTATAAGGCCTCCAAAACTAAGGTTTATGTTAGCATACCCTAATTATAGAACATTAAATGAAATTTTAGTTTCATTTATGATGGAATTATTTTTCATTGGGTTAGATTCTTAATATATTCCCCACGTTTACATTCTTATGGATTTAATGGTGTTAAAATATTTAAATTTTTCATGTAGTTGTATTATTTACCAATACATATTTAAAATTTTTAAATATATTTTCATATACTAACATATAAAAATTTAATTTTATAAATACAGATTTAATCGTATTTTCTTTAAAATTCCTACAGAAATATATACATCATATTAAAATTAAATATTATTCTCTTTTTTATTTAAAATAAAAATGTATCCATTTTATTTACCTTCTCAAAATGTATCATATATTTATATACACACATATACCGATGTATATAATATGTTTATATATAAATATATATGGGTATGTATATGTGCACAAAAAACATGTTAATAAAAATATATTTATTTATTTATATATTCAAATATATTCATATGAATATATATTTTAATATAAGTATATATTACTATATATATATACATATATAAATATTCCTATATATAAAAAGTAAATTTTTCATTGCTCGTGGTATGTTTTTTTGTTTAGAGTATGTTGGGTGGAGGTTTGAATCCTACCCACGTTAAATTAATTCTAAATTTAACTTGTACGGTTTGCATGTGTGGTGGGATTGTGCCAACATGGGATCCTAGGGTTGTATGTGTGGTTAGATTTAGTGGGCAGGGGCAGGCATTCTTATGGCCTTCAGGTATCATTTGTGGTGCGCTATAGGAGGTGGGGTTGTAAGAGAGTTTTTTACATAATTTTTTAAAAAACATTCCAATAATATTTATCAATGCTAAAAAATAATGTTAACATGAAGTCTTTATCAGTGATAAAAATAGATTATAAAAACAGTCTTTTATAAGAACTGTTTTAGCACTGAAAAATACTACCATTTATAAATACTAATTTTCTGAGGTGACAAAATTTTCATGTCTTTTAACATTGATAAAATTATCATTTCATTATCTAGAAATGATAAATCCCATTTTGAGTACTCATAAATGTTATAATTTTAGTAGTGAATTGAAAGATCTAGATCACAGATATATATGGTGGGAATTTAGAATGTGTTGATTAGAGAAGGTAGATTAGAAAATAGTTTATAGACATGTGCAAGAGGTATATGGGAACACATATTAATTTTCATTACCTAGAATGGTTCCAAGGGGACTACATTGAGGTTATATAGTTATCTATAAAATATCTTTAATAAACTTAACCATAATTTACTCCAAAACAATCTATATGAGATCATATGGGTGGTACATAGTTGTATGAAATCTTATCCAAACAGGTATGGAATCTAAATGGTGATGAATTTAGAACATAGTTGATGTTAGTATAGGGTTAATTATGGTTCATTTGATATCCCCTTTGGGAGTCATTAGTTCCCTATTTTACTAATCAAAAAAAATTATAAAACCCAAACTATGCAACTCAATTAATTAAAATGTAGTAAAGGAATGTTTGGGGTCGAACCCACAAAGTCAAAAATTATAGTTTGATTAAGACTTCAAAGGATTAATTAATTTGGTGAAAGTTGTGATATAATATATGTTTGATTGATATTGAGAACAAAAATGATTAATTCAAAGAAGATTGATTGATTTGTTTGAAAATAGATTTTAAGAAGTGTGCCTGGGTAATGTAATTTTCTGGTTCATGTGTAATTAGAATTTAGAAAATATGTTTCTTAATTGAAGATCAGTGTTACAGTAGAGAGGAGGGAGATATAATGATCATGGAATCCCCTCCTCAATATGTCTATCAACAATTTTTCTTGGTCTCGTAGTTTAGTGTTTTGTCAAATCGGGTTTGTCCCGATACCAATTTTAAACCTGATTTCCCCTAAATTCAGAAATGGTCATGCTATCATTAGGGTATTCAGTTGCGCAATTCAAATATCTATTTTGGATTTTAATATTAACGGTCACACTAAATGAAAATAAAGGTATTGTATGTTTAAATAATGGAATTACGCAAACCAAATACATGAATAATAAAAAAAGTTAAATCTAGCACACCTTCCCCGTTTGGTTATATCACCCTAGCACAAGGCATGATTACCCCCTCATCCTAGCGATGATAGGTTTATAGGGAAGGATAAAAGAGAAAATAAAGGGAAAACTAAAAAATGATGTTTCAAATTATCTCTGGGATTTGGTCTTCATCCAAATCCTGAATGCTCCAAAGGAGTAGCTAAGGGCTCTATTTATAGGCACTGAATGAGGTTTAGCCATCACATGACACAACATGTACTGACGGTACTCGATGTGTAATGTCAACCCACTTTTTTTGAATTCGTTCGATGCATGCGCAGATCTTGGATGTGATTCTGAATATTTAAAAACCTACATGATGTGTACTTGGACTACCTACTTTGTATACCTTATTGGCATCACCTCTACATCTGTGTGAATATTCCATGTACTGTGTACATTTATTATGAAGTTTGATTCTCATTAAAACATGTACTCATGGTATACGACGTGTACCTCTCATCCACAATGTGTTCACTCATAACAAATTTTTCTATTACGGTCCTTCTTCTCCGATGGAGTCACAATGTGTACTTATGGTAAATGATGTGTAACAATGTTTTTCTGAAATTAAAATATTTGATTTTCCTCAAAAATCTGGTGTCATGCCACATTTCTTATATTTACACCCATTTTGGTTCATTTTCCACAGATTCATCGTTTCCTACTATAAAAAATAAAACAACTCAATTCATTCCAAAATTAGAAATATTATTCATTTAAAATAGTAAATTAATACATTAAAACATTCTAAAATTTATTCATGAAATACACTTATATTCATTCATTAAGTTGTAGTGGTATTCATTATTTAGGGATTTTAGAGTTTTGGAGTCATTTCCTATTGGTTATGATGATTCTTATTATATATGTTTCTATTTGTTATGACATAGAAAATAATAATGGTGCATTTGGAGAAGATATTATTCAAGGAAAATTGAACCTAATACACAGTTGGAATCTATTATTATTTTAGTATAAACCTCATATATTTTATAGAATCTTATTAATATGATTATTTATTTAGAAACATTCAATAAAATATAATGTGAAATATTCCAAAAAAATAAAAAATATTAATAAAATTGTTATTGAAGTTAGTGATATGATTACTTATAATGATGATGATCAGTGATTGGTTTGATAAGATGGTCAAGAACACTATTACAATGATAATTATTATGATATTAAACAATGGTGGATTTATAAAAATGGGAGAAAAGTAAAATTATTTTAAAAAATATTCAGGGTTTTTGTTGGAAATTTATTTTTTTTGTTATTAGGTGATTACATATTAATACATGAACTTCATGTCTCATACATGTTCTATAAGTAATTTTTTCATTATAACCAACTACCCTACCATTCTCTAGGCAATTTATATATATATTTATAACATAATTATTCAATTTTGTCTCCAAGAAATCAATTTTATTTATTTCATTAACAACATAAATGTGTCATCTAGTACCCCCTTGTTTAGTTCATCCACATAGTCAGATAAATTTTATTTATTGAAATATTGTATATTGTTTTTGGATCCAATAATTTTTAAGATAATATATTTTATCAATTATAAATTATTGTCTTTATTGTTTTTTTAAATTAACATGACGATAAATAATTTAATGGTTATAATAAATAATAGTTCTATATATTATACCCCTATCTATATTTTCTCAATATATATATTATTCCAATATATATACAAATATATATAAGTATTCCTATTATAGTGATGTAATAGTAAAAAATATAGTCTCAATGAATCTAGCATCAAAAAAATATTTAAAAAAAACACCAAAAACCACCCATAAAATACAGAAATAATAGTGAAAATAGAAACAATAATAATGGAAAAATAGTACCAGTAATAACACTCAAAAAACGTATCATAAAAAATATGGTAGTAGTTTCAAAAAAACACACAACAACATGAATCTATAATATCATATAATTAAATCACCACATACACCATTCAAATGATAACAATGTTCTTACTAAGTGTTATATTTTTGAAATTATATAACTATAAAACTTTAGTAAATGCATTATTTAATTGTAAGAACATAATTTTGAAGATATATTTTAAAAAATCCACTCCCTTGTGTGCTATGAATTTCTATTTGAATTTGAATTTTTGGGAATTCTAGAGATGGGGTTGTTTTGAGTTTGGAGCTTTGGATTTGAATTAAGAGAGTTGTAGCATCCCAAGATGATGTTTTTTGAAAAGAATTGTGGTTGGATATGTGTCTCGGGTTCTTTGGTGAGTCATGGGAGTTCGAGTAAAATTTCAAATGTTTTAGAGGAATCCTATATTTGGTGTATGGTTTGGTGTGAATGCTTTATGAGAAACTGTATAATACCCTGGGAATGGGGAATTATTCAGTTTATTCTCAAATGTGAATGGTTTTCCTTCATGTTTGGAACATGTTTAAGTGTGAACCATAGGTATTTCATATGTAATAATTTAACTTGTTTTGTCTTGGGGTGAGGTGCACAATCACTACATAGTTTAAAAAAAACATTATGGTATTTGAGTTATTGGTTATAGGGGGTTCTTCAAAATTGGAGAATGATTTGTATAAACATGTGAGTGTTATGGCCTTGGATAATTAAGGTTGTATGGTTTATCCCTACATCCAGTTAAACAATAAATCTCACTAAAAAACGAAAATTATAGTTTTTCCTCCCAATTTTTAATGTGACACCCCCTTTTTATTCCTCCCCCCATGTACACAACCTTTTTAATTGACCACCTCCTTCCTCCTTTAATATAACATTATTTTTGGGTGTTTATGAGAAAATTACTCAATGATTCTTTGTGAGTAACTCATTTTGAATACTTCCATCCTCAATTTTATTTTATTTTTATATAATATAAATGTATTGTTCTAGGTATTTGAGCAATGATTCCCCCAGATCATGTTGGAATCATCCCATTATGATGGGGATGTCATGTTTCTTAGATAGAATATATCCTTGGATAGTATCTATATTCCATTTCACATTGTTTTGGTGATCGTATTTCACTGTAGAAAAATTTCATAGTGTTTTTTAAAAACATTTTTTAAATTGATGGATGAATTGCGGGTGAATAATGGGGATTTTTCGTGGATTATGTTTGGGAACATGTTAGGAGTAGGTTAAACCAAATTTCTTAGGGTTTTAGTGTGAATAGGTTTCTCAGTTAGATTTTAAGAATTTTTTTTATTTAAATTAAATTGTGAAATTATTTATAAATCATTATAATTGATTTGGATTCTTTGACATGAGATAAGACCTCGTGTGAATTAGAAATGGATAAATGGGATTATAATATCTTGGGTGTGATATGTGAGGCTAAAATTAATTATGATAACTCTAGTTTGAGGTAGGTTGTCTCTCACAGATTCCCCTATGTAATTTTAATTTGTTTATATATATATAACATAAAATTTATGGTATCACCACTATGGGTGATCAACCATTTGATTAAAGAAATTATTTTAATTAAATGAAATTTTTATGAATAAACTGAATAAATATGAAAGGTCCACGATGGATCTTTGTTCACAGTCTTGATTTCCTCATCCATTGTTGGATGGTTCCTTGACTAAAAATGTATTATATATGATAATTTTAAATTGGGGTGTGTATTTAAATGAATTAATTGAACAAGACATATAAACACCAGTGTTAGGTTTTCTTAGTGACCTCCAAGTAGAGGTGAATTCTGAATTCACCTGGATGGCCTAGGAATTAACCATATGAGAACCTTGAGATGAGTTAGATCCTTTTGTCTAGTTGATATCAACATGGGGAGTGTGATCCTCCCCCACCATGATATTATTACTTGGTTAAATAGATTTTTTGAAGATTGGTGGATAGGTTTGGGTTGAGGACCGACATAGAGTTTCTTGGGAAGGGTATGGGATTCAGGCCATTTCCTTATGTCATATGGATATAAGATTACCTTTGAGTCCCACGAATACATGTGATGTTTATGATGATCATATGGGAAACTATTCCCTATGTGTGATTAGTATTAGCTTAATAGATTAGAATGTGATAGGGGGCCCATGTGGGGTGTCTTGGTTTTGATGGGACATAGGGGAACTTTGGGGGTACCTTAGTGAGATTTTGACCCTATAAAAGGTTCATATGGGGAATGAGTTGGGATGATTACAAGTGTAACGTTATAACTAAGATCAATGATGTAATCCTAAGGATGCTGTGGTTATATGACATAGAATAATTCAGGAGGGATACACTACCCACCAGAATATATTTAGATATAAGATATACCTTGGATGTCCTACTTTGATCCGATTGTCATTACAAATACTATGGAATACATAGGTTTGGTCACCTAGGATTCAACTCTTATGCCCAATATCATATTTACTTGGACATAACCCTTAGTATAGGGGTAGGGGATGTGGCCCTCACAGGTATCCCTTTGGATTGATTTTTAACTCCATGGACATGCTCCTTGGATTCAGATATGATACGATTTAGAATGACATGTACATTGTCCTTATATTCAGATTTTGTACAGTTTGGAATGCCTTGGACATGGTCATTGGATTTAAATGTCCTATAGTTTGGAATTTCTAGGAAATGATCCTTGGATTTAGATGTTATACTCTTTATATTTCGTAGGACATGCTCATAGGAAGTGTCTAATGAGCCTAATACTACTGGATAACCAAGGACATTCTCCTAGGAATCGACCATTAGGTATATATTGGCTTGAAAAACTACATAAAATTCTCATAGATTATTCATTATAATCCAATATAGGTTTGGATTGATCAATAGTTTCATGTTAGATATCGAGGACCAGTAATGGTTATTTATTTAAGATTATGCCCTATATTTTATTCATATTAAAAGTTTATAACACATGTACTCCCTATATTTACTTGTTATATATTGGACCACATTAGTGGTTCCCTAATGATTTGTAATCAAACCCTTCTCAGGAAACCATTACACTTGGGTACCAAAGAAGACTTCACTAGAAACTAGTTTAGGTTGGGTGAAGGCTTTATATTGAATGATCGAGTGGATTAGCTTAAATGATATTAGAGATTATGAAATGGTGTGGAATAGGGATTCAAGTAGAGACTCATTACCTCTTATTATTTTATTTATTTGTATATGTGATCATACAAGTGAGTGATTAGTCATTATCTACTCGAATGACTATGAATCTATATGACTGTATACATTATAATTTCCTTATTATTATTGGCAATTATTCCTTTATTTTTCATACTCTAATTGTTTAATGTTGTAAATGTTGTTTAGTTATTTATTCTATGTTCTTTACCCTCAAATGATCTTATAGTTTCCCAGGGTAACACCTTTAACCCTCAATGCTAGTCAGAAGCCTATTTTATATAGGGAGGTGTGCCTATGGTGAAGTGGATACATTATCTAGTTTCTATTTAGAGTAAACTAGGATTAGGATGTTATAAAGTGGCATTGGAGATTATATGTGAATGATATCAAATAGTGTATTTTAGTTTTTTGTCTTACTATTTGAGGATATGGTAGAAAAGATATATAAAAATGTGTTTGAAATTGTGATGGATATCAGGTCGGTGTAGGAAAAATCCATTTTCTAGTAGGATGTATAGGTTACAAGTGATATGTGATTTTTTTCATTATTTATGATTTTATTATTGTATGATTTTACTTATCATGACATACATGAGTTTTATTAGATTTATGATTAATTTTGTTTTGGATATTTTTCTGTGGGCAAGAGGTTGGAATTCATGAATCATTTGGCATGTGATAGTCACATGAAATATAGGTGTTTGTGTTTGATTGATATTATTGATGATGGAGGTTCATTTGTTTAAAGATTCAATAATAACTGATATGGTGTTTTATCATATAATTTAGTGGTGCAATTCTACTTCACCATACCATAGTTTATTTTCCTTTTGATGAAAGTTATTATGAATCTTATGGAATGATTCTTCTAGATGAAAACTATATAATACGTTATAGAAAGGTAGGTATACTGACCCTATTAGGTCAGTATATTTATTTTAATCCTAAGTGATAGATCTCAAAAGTGTGATTATGGTACTGGTCCTAAAAATCATAATATGTTTGTTTATTTAAAGTGTCAACAACAACCAATATGTTGTTTTCCCAAATATATTCTTGGTTTAATTCTAATTAACTGAACCATATGATTATGTCTTACTCAACACGGATCATGATGGTGGTGATTCCATTTTGTGTGTGTGTATATATATATATATTTATACCTGGATGGGAATGTATTCCATGAGGGGGTGGCTCTCGTATGTAGAGCCTCGATGAGGATTAGATTGAAATTAAGATTCATAAGGGGGTATTGTCATATAAAAATTACAAATGAGGATTAATTCTCATGTAGGATGATGTTTTGGGATGTGGGGCCTAATGTATATATGTATATGAGATACCATAGAGTGGGTATTTTTGAAAGTGAGTTGAGTTGGGGTATTTGAGATAGGAACAAATAGGTGATTCCTATGAGTTATTGTTTATATGGGACATGGTTTATGGATGAGGAGGGATATCCTAGTTCTTTTGAGATATATGATAGAGCGATGTCGTGGGCACCCTCAAATGATTAATGTGATTTGGGGTACTTAGGTGCAGCAGAGTGGCTGACAAAGGTTGTCTCTCAAAGGAGGAAGTAGATTTAAAACAACTTTTTAAAAGTATTCTAAAAATAAAATAAAATATAATAAAAACACTATTTTAAAGGATGGGGGTTGGTTATAATTTATGAATCTAGAAGAAGTTTGCTGGAAGAAGATTGTATTTTTTTGTTTTTAGTTTTGAAATGAAGTTCGATTAAAATGACACAACAAAAAGATGTTTTTAGACAATATTTAAAATGAGTAATCTATATAACTGTACCTCTTCAATAATTTATTAATCATTATAATTTAAATTAATATTCACTTAATTATGATCCCTTAGTTTGTTAAATCCCGAACCCTACGAAAATTAACTTTACCACGAAGATGAAGTGAATTTAACCTTAGGCTAACTTTGGAACATGCAATCACAACACCCTGATTTGATTGATGTTCTCAGATTATATTATGTTCATTGGTAAATTAAGGCACATAAACACTTTTTAAATGAGGATTAATTGAGTTTAGGGATTGTATTTGAACTCTACAAATTGATCCTGTGTGGTTTTGAATTACCAGTTAAGGTTGCGCTCTCAGAGTTCACACAATTCCCGACCTCGCATGTTTTGTGTTAACTATTCAATTTCTTGCTTAGTTTAATTTAAATTAAAAACTCAATTAATAGATCATAATATGTTAATTACAGTAGCTCATTGATTCAGAATAAATTAATGAATAAGGATATAGGTCGATCGATTACTAAAAATAACTACTCTTCCATGGGTGGCGTAATCATCGTAGAAGCGTTTTGCATGTGCAAAGGTTTATAATGGGTATAACCCAATAACCCTTCTACTCAAGAATTCCAACCCAAAGAGGAAGATTAAGAGAAGAAGAAATTTAAACAAAACAGAATAAAAGATAAGAAATAAAAGAATAACAAATATGTTTATTACACAAACAAAATCATTACAACGTGAAGGAGAAGAAGAAGGCTTTGATGAGGGGATCCTTGCTTCAAGAGCTACCCCTCTTACAATGGTTGGAAAATTTTGGTGAAACAAATTATCCTCTACCTCCAATATCCTAATTCAGGTCTCAAATCCTCCAAATTATAAAAACTCCAATTTATAGAGGGAAGGGGAGGAGAGGTTACAAGTGGTTTCAAGTGTGAATGCGGAAATTCGGCCAAATATTTTATTCCAACTTCCACCACCCATTTTACCTCCAAAACGCGTGAATTGACCATCCTCCCAGAAGTATGATTTGTGCCAAATCATTTCCCCGAGCCTTCCTCAAATGTCAGGCTCAATCCAAGCCCCGATGAAGAATATATGTCCCAAATACAAAACCCATGTCCATTCTGCCGAGTCCAGCCCACCATTTGATTAATGGCCCATTTACTCCATCCTAATGCACTCTTTAGATCTAGTGTCCTGAATGAAAGTTGTATAACATTAAGTTAGGAACACTGTTACAAAATTTAAAATTCAAATAATAAATATTAAAATATTTATCATTGAAATACTACAGTGCACTATTAAGGGTAAAACTAGAATTTTCACCAAATTTTCAAATGAATGATCAAATCCCTAATATTTTATAAATAAACATATTTAACACAATGTAAGGAAATTATTTTATTTATTATCAATTAAATATTCAACAAAATAGTGTTTTATCAACTCCTCCACACTTACCCTTTTTCACTCTTGAGCAAAATCTCATATCAAGTAAATATCAATATCAAATCAAAACCAATTTTAAATCACATATCTTTGAGATCAAACAATTACACACCAAGAAACAAAATATATCATGCCTCATAAAAAACCATTATTTCAAGTTCTTCATTTATATCCTTCAATATATTTCCACTTTATTTATCCTCTCATGTACAAAACACTTACCTCACTTAAATTTTCTCTTATCACACAAATGTCATTTTTTTGCAATGTCTTTATCATACAAACTCATACAAGGGTCACCATAGGCTTGATAAATTCCTGCATCACCACCCGATGTGAGTCAAGGACATATGTTTATCATGATGACTTTTCAGGGTTGTTCTGTGGCTTTCGGTTGGTTGGATTTAGATGAGAAAAATTCTGAGGCTGAATGAGGAGGGCTTGACTCTTTTTGAAGAAAAATTGCATTAATCTAATTTTCACTTAAATATGGTCTACTCCTCAATCCCCATAGTATCAATCCAGCTCTATCATCATTAAAAGTCATGAAAGGTTTACACCATTCATCATTTCAGCATAAAAAAATTCAATCTTCTGAAACATGATTTTCATGAAAGCTCTAGATGGGCACAACTTTCCACCTCAATTAGAAGCTCCAGAAAAGGCACAACTTCACTAGTCATGAAAGCTTCAGAAAAGTCACAGCTTTCAATATAATGAATTTCTTCAGCAGCAAACACATCTCTTCAGAATTTAGTTTTCCACCCAAATAATCTCAGAATGTGGTGGCACAACACAAGATATATTCCCCCACACTTTAGCTCAACTAGATTATGCAATTTCACTTCAAGAGTTGGTTGGATAGGGAAAATTGGCTTGTAATGTGGCTAACCTAATAGGTTGTGCGTGAATTCTAAGGGATAAAAGGATTAAATATTCAAGGTAGGCCATTATAAAAAAGGATTCTTTAAAATAGGGGCTTTAATACCAAACAAATGCCTTAATAATTTAAACATAAGTACCACAAACCCTCAAGTTTTTACAGGAATAGATCAAATTCTGGTTAAATCAAGCACGGTTTGGTTCTCTCAAGAAGTGAGGTGAATGAAAAGAATATGAAAATAATGGTTCAAAATCCCCACAAGAAAGTGATTTTAAATACAAAGACAGTGAGATGTGGCATGTGATTCAAAATTTAGTGTACTTTTCATGAAATTACTAAATATTTGAACTTGAAACAATGTCATTTCAGCTATCATTTAAGCTTAGTTTCAAGGGGTAAATTGTTTCACTTATTGATATGAATTTAAAAATGGTGATGAGAATCGTTTCAGCTCAAAATTTTCAAAAACACACAGAAAATTGTAAAATAAACACACAAAATTTGAAGAACACACAATTTTTTTTGAATAGGAAAGCAATTGAAATTACTAAAATAAAAGGTTCCCTCCCCCACACTTAAAATATTGCATTTTCTTCATTGTGAACCCATGATATGATATATGCACATGAAATTCAGAATTTTTAAATAGGACAAATAATATAAAAGTGAAAGGGTTAGGAACAGCCTGATGTGCTCAAGTGAAGATGGGGTCATGCATTGTGATAAAATCCACTACATCAGTAGGAAGTCCCTCAATGTATCTCTTCAAACGTTTCCCATTTACTGTAAATCTCCTTCCAGTGTCCTCCTATGTGATCACCACTACACCATAAGGAAAAACATTAGTCACAACATAAGGACCTAACCATCTGGAATGCAACTTACCAGGCATCAGCTTTAGTCATGAACTATAGAGAAGGACTTTCTCTCCAACATGAAACTCCATTTGTTGGATCATTTTGTCATGAGATGCTTTTGATCTTTCCTTGTAGAACCTTGATTTCTCATATGATAACAGTCGAATCTCCTCAAGCTTTTCAATTTGCATCTTCCTTTGGATTCCAGCTTGGGCCAAATCCATGTTGCATTTCTTTATAGCCCAATATGCTCGATGCTCAACTTCCACTGGGAGATGACATTCTTTCCCAAAAACAATCTGAAATGGGGACATACCAATGGGGGTCTTATATACTGTCCTATAAGCCCACAATGCATCATCCAAGCACTTGCTCCAATCTTTCCTATTTGGCTGCACGATTTTCTCCATGATTTGTTTCAACTCACGATTTGAAACCTCAGCCTAGCCATTTGTTTGGGGGTGGTATGGTGTTGATGTTTTGTGTGTCACCCCATACTTTCGAAGGAGGGAAACAAAATTCCTATTGAAAAAGTGTGTCCCTTGGTCACTGATGTGACAACCGGGTCCCAGTGACAGCACATACACCCCACCTTAACATTGTCGTCGGGTCCTTGCCCACCAGGTACCCCCAGTTGCCCCGCAGACACATGGGGCCCACCCTAGGGTCCACCCACGTACCTCAACTCACGATTTGAAACCTAAGTCTAGCCATTTGTTTAGGGGTGGTATGGTGTTGATGTTTTGTGTGTCACCCCATACTTTCGAAGGAGGGAAACAAAATTCCTATTGAAAAAGTGTGTCCCTTGGTCACTGATGTGACAACCGGGTCCCAATGACAGCACAGACACCCCGCCTTAACATGGTCGTCGGGTCCTTGCCCACCAGGTACCCCCAGTTGCCCCGCAGACACGTGGGGCCCACCCTAGGGTCCACACACGTACCTGAATGGGTAATCTGACTAATGATAGTCCCCACAGGCCAACACATGTCCTTTTCAATGTGCTTTGTCCTTACTCACACACATCCTGTGTAACTTCCCAGAAGGTCACCCATTCTGATCACTACTCCAGGCCAAGCACGCTTAACTGTGGAGTTCTAATCAGACAGGCTCCCAAAAAATAAGGTGCACCTTGTTGACATGAGTCATATCATTTAGTCATTTAACCCTTTATCATTTGGGGATGTTACAATCACCCCCCTTTAGAGCACAACGCCCTCGTTATGGGCCCTACATCTCAACCCAGGCAGTGCACCGCACTTAAGGCTGGGTACCACCTCTGATACCAAATGTGACAATCGGGTCCCAATGACAGCACATACACCCCGCCTTAACATGGTCGTCGGGTCCTTGCCCACCAGGTACCCCCAGTTGCCCCCGCAGACATGTGGGGCCCACCCTAGGGTACATGCCAACACATGTCCTTTCTAGTGTGCTTTGTCCTCACTCACACACACCCTGGGAAACTTCACAGAGGGTCACCCATCCTGATCACTACTCCAGGCCAAGCACGCTTAACTGTGGAGTTCTATTCAGACAGGCACCCGAAAAGGAAGGTGCACCTTGTTGACATGAGTCATATCATTTAGTCATTTAACCCTTTATCATTTGGGGATGTTACAACTGATGATAGCCTTTGGTACTCCAAACCTACAGAAAATTTGAGCCTTGAAAAAATCCACTACAACATGAGAATCATCAGTCCTGGTGGCCTTGGCCTCCACCCATTTACTCACAAAATCAACAGCAACCAAAATATACAAAAATCCAAATGAACTAGGAAAAGGACTAAAAAATCAATGCCCCATACATCAAAAATCTCAAAGAATAATATGGGTTGTTGGGGCATCTCATGTCTCTTAGAAATGTTCCTAGTGTGTTGGCAATGAGAGCATGACATACAAAACACATGGTCATCATGGAATAATCTAGGCCAATATAATCTAGAGTCCAAAACCTTCCTAGCTGTCCGTTGGGGTCCCAAGAGTCCACCACAAGCAAGTGTATGACATAAATGCAAAACAGACTCAATCTCAGGATTGGGAACACACCTCTTATTGACTTGGTCACTACACATGTGCCATAGGTAAGGATCATCCCACATATAAAACCTAGGCTCACTTTTTAATTTTTTGACATGATGTTTCTTTAAATTTGCATGGATTTCAGAGGAAACAATGTAGTTCACTAAATCAGCATACCAAGGATGCGCACCTGAGATGGAATAAAGATGCTCATCGAGAAAAGTGTCCCAAAGTGGTACCTGGTCCATGGTGTCATCCTCTACTGTGTGAGTAATCCTACTCATGTGGTCCGCCACCAAATTTTCTGACCCCTTCTTGACCTTTATCTCAAGGTCATACTCTTGAAGAAGGAGCATCCAACGGATAAGTCATGGCTTTGCATCTGGCTTCTTCAGGAGGTACCTCAAAGCTGCATGGTTAAAAAAAAACTACTTTGGAGCTCAATAAATATGAACGGAATTTATGTAAAGAAAATATGACCGCAATAAACTCATTTTCCGTTGTTGTGTAGTTTTATTGGGATGAATTCCGTGTCCTTGATGCATAGGCGATCACATGTGAACGTCCTTCCACCCTCTGAGATAAGACAGCTCCAACCGCGAAGTTGGAGGCGTCACACATAAGCTCAAATGGAAGGTCCCACCGCGGGGGCTATATGATTGGTGGAGTGGTCAGACACTTCTTCAGATCATCAAATGGTACCCTACATGAATCATCAAAATTGAAGTCAATATATTTTTGAAGCAACCGTGATAAGGGTAGAGCGATCTTACTAAAATCTCTGATGAAGCGTCGATAAAATCCAGCATGTCCAAGGAATGATCGAACATCACGCACACATGTAGGATATGGGAGGGATGAAATAATGTCTACCTTAGATTTATCAACTTCAATTCTATGTTGTAAGACTATATGACCTAAGACAATTCCCTTTTCGACCATGAAATGACATTTTTCAGAATTTAAGACCAGATTCTTCTCAATACAACGATGCAACAAATCACCCAAACTAGAGATACATTCATCAAATGAGGACCCATAAACTGTAAAATCATCCATAAATACCTCCATGTAGGTCTCAATGAAATCTGAGAAAATACTCACCATGCATCTCTGGAAGGTACCTAGGGCATTGCAAAGTCCAAATGGCATCCTTCGGTAAGCAAAGGTACCAAATGGGTAGGTGAATGTCGTCTTATCCTGGTCCTCTGTTGCAATGGGAACCTCGAGCAATTTTTCAAACTCTTTTTTAACAACCTCCAGAAGGGTTGGATTGAGTCTCCTTTGTGGTTGCCTCACCGGTTTATCCCCATCCTCCATTAGAATCCTATGCATTCAAATGGATGGGCTAATACCTGATATGTCTGCCAATGTCCAACCAATTTACTTAATGTTATCTCTCAAAATATTCAAATGTTTTTCTTCATGTTCAAAAGAGAAATTGTTAGCAATGATAATAGGTAATCTATCACCACTCAGCAAGTGTGCATATTTATGATTTGGGGGAAATGGATTGAGTTCCAATGTAGGGGGTGATGTATAGATGGAGAAATTGATGTAACTGACATATCTGCACAATGAACATCAATATCAGAATAAAAATCATCACAATTAGAAAATAATGCATCAAATCCGTCAGCATACTCAACAGCCAAGTCATAATTAGAGTTCACATGATCAAAATCAAAATATGATTCCATTTCAAAATCAAATCTTAGAGAGTCTTGTTCCTTAGATACGGGTGTGGATGTACTCTTAGACATGAAACTAGAACCAATACTCATAATCTCTTTAAGCATAGGACAATCCAATTCCATGGTGTTTTTACTTGGTGGTTCAAAATGGGAGATAACAAATGCAGAATGATCCTCTGAGGGGTACTTCATGGAATCCATAACATTAAATATCACAACTTCATCCTCAAATTCCATGGAAAGTGTACCCTCATTGACATTGAGGATAGTTTTTCTATTTTGAGGAAGGGCCTACCTAAAATAATGGGGGCATGAGAACTTATCTGATCATCCTCCATGTTAAGAACATAGAAATCTTCTTGAAAGATCATGTCTCTTACCCAGACAAGTACATCATAAAGAACTACCGCTGGATATGCCGTAGCTCTATTCACCAGTTGCACCACCACTCTCGTCTGCTTCAACTCACCAACCTATAAAGAAGAGAATACAGAGTGAGGGATCACATTTATTGAAGCTCCTAAATCACAAAGAGCATCAGAAAAGTGCAACTCCCCTATGGTACATGGGATGGTGAATTTCCCAGGATCCTTGAACTTTGTTGGAATTGCTAGAGTTGGTGTAATGAGTGCTGAGACCTTCTTTCCAAGGTTGATCCTCTCATTTCCCTTGAGCCCTCTTCGATTGGTACAATGTTCTTTTAAGAATTTTTCATACCTTGGAATTTTCTTAATGGCTTCAAGTAGAGGAATGTTGATCTCCACATGCTTGAATGTATCCAAAACCTCCTTTTTCATTGCTTCTTCAACCATCTTCTTGGTTTAAACAACCCTGTTGGAAAAAGGAAGGGGTTTAGGAGGAACATCATCAATCCTTTTCTTACCTTTATCTTTCTCCTTGGATTTCTCATCAGTTGGTTTGGAATTCAGATTCTACGGAGTTGAGGTGAATCCCGGTGGAATGGTAGGTACAAATGTATTGTTAATTTGCTTCTCACTTCTCAATGTGATGAAACTGACATTCCCCTTTTGATTTTGAGTGGGTTGGGAATGTAGATTTCCAAAATTATTACTCACAAGTTCATGGAGGGTGGTGGGAATCTGGCTCATTTGAGTCTTCAACTCCCTCAGCTCCAAACATTGACTCTTCAGCTCATTCTGTTGATTAAGAACCATTTTATTCAAAAGATCATTATTATTAGAATCTACCTTTGGTGGAGGATTCCCTTGTTGATGACTTGTTGATGGTTGAGCTTCAAATCTCCTTTGGGGTTGTTGGAAACCCTGTTGGTAAGGTGGAGGCTGCAAGAAGTTTGGTTGAAAAGGGGGCCTTTGTTGTTTTCCAGAGCCATACCTCATTTCCAGTTGATCTTTCCACCCGTGGTTTTATGTTGGAGCAAATGAATCAAACTTTTTTCGGGGATATGGTTGTTTATGCTGCTGAAATGGTCTCCCTGGGAATACTGTTGTGCAATCCCATGTCTCTTGTAGTTGTGGGAAACAGTCAGTTGGGTGGCTTGTCTCAGTGAAAATGCCACAAGGCCTTGAAGGAGGGGGTAAAGATGTCTTTTCTTCCAAATAAATTTGTATCACCATAGTTGTCAATTCTTCTAACTTTGTATCAATCAAATGAATCTCAAGAGAATAAGTACTTACCTGATTTACTCCCCTGATATGTGGTGTACCTCGATCACCAAATTGTTCAGAGTTTTGGGCCATCTTGTCGATCAATTCACGTGCGGCTGCTGGTGTCTTGTCCACCAATGCTCCTCCAGCTGCATAATCCACCATGCTCCTCTCCATGGGTGTGAGTCCTTCGTAAAAGTATTGGATGGGGAGTTGTTCACAAATTTGGTGATGTGGAAAGCTTGCACACAACTTCTTGAATCGCACCCAGTACACATACATTGAATCCCCTTGTGCTTGTTTGATCCCCAAGATCTCCTTATGAATGGAAGTGGTCCTTGATGATATAAAAAATCTCTACAAGAAAAGATGTTTCAAATCATTCTAACAAGTTACATCTTCGGGTTGTAAATAATACATCCAATCTTTCGCAGCTCCATCAAGTGAGAATGGGAATGCTCTTAATTTAATTTGATCTTCAGAAACATTTCTTTGTTTTAAAGTTGAGAAACCCACATTAAATTCCTTAAGGTGTTTATTGGGATCCTCACCAGATAAGCAATGAAACATTGGAAGAAGGTGAATTAATCCAGATTTCAATTCAAAGTCCGATTCGAGATTTCGGTATGCAATACAATTTGGTTGATAGTTAATATCTGGTGCAACCAATTCTCGAATGGTTATATTAAGTTAATTTCCATTATTTTAAGCCATTGGTTCCTCTTTTATGTTTGAATTTAAATTTCTTCCAATTTCAATGATTCTAGAAGAGAGGAATTCACCAACTGGTTGAATATTGAAACTTCCCGTAGACTGAGAATGTCTGATTCGAACCCTAAGGCTACGTTCAATCTCAGGGTCAAGATCTAAGAGATCTTCATGATTAGTTCGTGTAATAAATTGAATAAAAATGAAAAGAATGAAATTGGACCATAGTAAAATGAAAATTAGAAGTTTGAGTTGATGGTCCAAAAAGAAGTAGAAGGAAATAAAAGAAGAAGGAAAAAAATCAGATTGGGTAAAGACGGAAGAAAGAAGAGAGGAAAAGAATTAAAATGTAAAATAAAATAAATACCTCTAATTTGTTGAAATAATTACTCACCTCCCTGGAAATGACACCAATTTGATAGAGAGATGTCGTGGGCGCCCTCAAATGATTAATGTGATTTTGGGGTACTTAGTTGTAGCAGAGTGGCTGACCAATGTCGTCTCTCAAAGGAGGAAGTAGATTTAAAACAACTTTTTAAAGGTATTTTAAAAATAAAATAAAATAGAATAAAAACACTACTTGAATGGATGGGGGTTGGTTATAGTTTATGAATCTAGAAGATGTTTTCTGGAAGAAGATTGTATTTTTTTTGTTTTTAGTTTTGAAATGAAGTTCGATTAAAATGACACAACAAAAAGAAGTTTTTTAGACAATATTTAAAAGTTGTAATCGATCTAACTATACCTATTCAATCATTTATTAATCATTATAATTTAAATTAATATTCACTTAAGTATGATCCCTTAATTTGTTAAATCTCGAACCCTACGAGAATTAACTTTACCATGAAGATGAAGTGAATTTAACCATAGGCTAACTTCGCAACATGCAATCGCAACACCCTGATTTGATTGATGTTATAAGATTAGCTTATGGCCAGTGGTAAATTAAGGCACATAACCACTTTGGAAATGAGGATTAATTGAGTTTAGGGATTGTATTTGAACTTTACAAATTGATCCTGTGCGGTTTTGAATTACCGGTTAAGGTTGCACTCTCACAGTTCACACAATTCCGGACCCCGCGTGTTTTGTGTTAACTATTCAATTGCTTTCATAGTTTAATTTAAATTAAAAACTCAATTAATAGATCATAATATGTGAATTACAGTAGCTCATTGATTCAAAATAAATGAATGAATAAGGATAGAGGTCGATCGATTACTAAAAATAACTACTCTTCCATGGGTGGCGTAATAATCATAGAAGCGTTTTGCATGTGCAAAGGTTTATACTGGGTATAACCCAATAACGCTTCTACTCAAGAATTCCAGACCAAAGAGGAAGATTAATAGAATAAGAAATTTAAACAAAACAGAAGAAACGAGAAGAAATAAAAGAATAACAAAGAAGATTATTACACAAACAAAATCATTACAATGTGAAGGAGAAGAAGAAGGCTTCGATGAGGGGATCCTTGCTTCAAGAGCTACCCCTCATACAATGGTTGGAAAATTTTGGTGAAACAAATTCTCGTGTTCCTCCAATATCCTAATGCACGTCCCAACCCCTCCAAATGAGAAATAATCCAATTTATAGAGGGGAGGGGAGGAGAGGTTACAAGTGGTTTCAAGTGTGAATGTCGAAATTCGGCCAAATATTTTATTCCATCATACACCGGCCATATGACCTCCAAAATGCGTGAATTGACTGGCCTTCTAGATGGATTAATTATGCCAAATCATGTCCCTGAACTTTCCTCAAATTATGGGATCAATCCAAGCTCTGATGAAGAATATATGGCCCAAATACAGAACCCATGTCCATTCTGCCGAGTCCAGCCCACCATTGGATCAATGGCCCATTTACTCCATCCAAATGCACTCTTTAGCTATAGACATGGTATAAGTGGGTTACCTAAGTGAGGGGTTAGCTCGAGTTTTTGGGTTCTTTAGAGATAAAAAATCATGACTATATGCTTTGGTTTATGATATTGATGCATGGGAGGTACAATATGGAATATGGTATGGGAATGTGAAGTTATTTAGGGTTTCATTATGTAAATCACATGAGGATGTATTGGAAATAAAGAGGCTTTTAGAGGAAAGTATCGACATGATGCATGGCCTTGGTGTTTTCAGGTGTTGTTCGTGAAGTGATGTTATGGTGAAAACATGGGTATATTCTCTTGTTTTTTAGAAATTATTATATTCAAAGAGTGGTCTTATGGTTGACAATGACCAAATAGGCAAACATCAATTTGTAATATTATCAACGAGGGTCCTTCTGAATAGGTTTTATTAACATGCACAAGAAGAATGGTTGGTTATTAGGTGCATGAGACTAGGTACGATAAGATGCGAGTCATGAGATCATGAGTAGGGTTATGTGAATGAATGGTATAGGAGTGTATCACCATTGGGTTGTTTGAGATTGATGTTGAATTCACTAGTTACGTGCAGTACAATTGAATTTTAGATCAGTGAAAAGATGTGTGTGGGATAAGTATTGATGGCTTTGATGAAATGATCATAGGTTTGGTTTCATAATCATTTTTTATTTAAATATTTGTGTCCCTATATAGTGAGAGGTGACATCGAAAATGGATTAGGGTTCCAAATGAAAATGATCATAATTTATACCTTGGAATTAATTATCATGAGGTGGGATGTTGGAACCTATTGATATAATAGTCAAGGAGTTGTATAAGGGAATCCTTATAGTGGGGAGTGGACAACTGGTCTGTTGCGGGTGAAATCCCTATTAAGAATGTAATTTCAATGAATTCCATAAATGATGATGTTCCAAAAGGGAGAAGAACAATTATTTTGTGATGTTTTCTGTTGAAACATTATAATGAGTGGGGTAGTTACATATTTTAATTACATGAAGTAATGGATGGATTGTGGGTCATAGAGTTACACCCTCAGTTGATAGGTTCATGGGTGTGATGAGACAAGTCATTGGATGGTCAAGGTGGTGTTTATAAATCAGTGAGAAGATGAACATGATTTTATATAGTCCATAAAGGAATAATAAATTTGGGGTTTATATGCGGATTTAGATGGAGACTATTAATTGGCATTGATCTCCAAATGGTTTTGATGTTATCAAAGCATGAGTCAGATTGGGGTTGCATCGATGCTCATGAGTGGAGCAACAAAATGATTTTTGTTTCATGCAGAACTCATTATTTAATTTCACCAAAATGTTGGGTTCAAACATTGGTGTAGATGTTAGGGTGATTTTATACTTCCATTAATTATATAAGCATCATGTTTGTGTGGTAATGTGACAACACATCATCAGGTTTGGCTGAAAATCATTGAGAATAGTCGGCCACAGGAGGTCTGACCAATGTTTTGTTAAATAGTTGGGTGCAGTCAGTCGAAGTCCTCATTATGTGGGTCATTGGACCACTGATTATATTTAATACCTTTATATTTTAGTTTTAAATGAATACTATTCTTGATTTAATGTATCGCTCATAATATTGAGCTTAAAGCAAACTATGATATACTATTAAAATGTTTTTATTTAAATATGACTGTTATAACCTACCGATTTGATTGGCTGGTATGAACATGAGTTTCCACATTATGAAATATATAAGGATATTTTCACTAATAAAAATTTACTCATTAACTCATATTAAATATGAAAACAATTTTAAATAAGATAATATAACATTAAATAAGATATTTTTTAGAAAATTGATTTATGTGTGCAAAAATATTTTTTAAGATAAATTAAGTTAACCACTATATATGAATGATTAAAATGAAATTTATAGAACATATTTAAAAAAAATTAACACTCATCTAATGATGGTTACCAGATAAGACATGAGTATAAATTCCTTTTATACTTCAAAAAAACATGTTCATTAAAAATTGTTTTTATTGCATTTTGTGTGGTTATATTATGATTAATTAATAACACTTATATAAATTAATTTTTTTTAAAAATTTAGATCATTTTTAAAATAATCATGTGAATATAATCATAGAATACATTTTTGGCATTTTATTGAAAAGATTTATTTTTTGGGGAATAATGAAAGATATCGACTTTCTAAATACTGTCATTTCTATTATTTTTATCAAAGTAATTTCAATGTTAAATATTTATTTGGATTTATTTGTAATTCAAATAAGTTTAATTTTATTAATAAAACAGTAAATAGTTCTATGTGAATCAACATTAACCTTGCTTTTGGTATAAAATAATTTTTATTCTTCAAACAACCCTTTTTATAAAAACAGTTTTGCGTTGAAAATTTCAAACATATAATATAAGAAAGTTTTACTAAATTAGATCTTATAAAATGGATTAAATATTTTTAATTATCATATTCAGAATATATAATAAGGCACATTTCATTTCTAGTGGTAATGAATTGTAACCAGGGAATACGTTTATCACTATTGTAAAGGGTAAAATGTGTAAAATTGCTTTAAAACCATGTGATATATTCTCAAAATAAATAAAAAACATTCCTATATTTAATTTTACGAGTTAATTTTATTAAAATTAATCTTAGACTTTATAATATTGTATTTTTCAGGTAATTTCCTTTAATATCAAGATTTAAATACTTTTAAGTGAAGAATAATTAAAAAAGTCACTCTCTTTCTTCTAATATATGTAATCTATTTTAATAGGGGTAAAAAAATTATGAATGGTTCTAAATGGTAATTTTCAATATTAATATTATTTATTATAGTTATTTTTTTATTTTTTTATTATTTTATAATTACCTTTAATGCATATGAAACACTGACACAACAATTGTGCAAGTAGTAGAAAAATCAGGTAACATAATTTTAAAACATTATAAGTAATATGTTTTGAATAAATTAAAATTTTATAATATTTCTACACATAATTATAAGGTATTAATGTTTTTGAATATATTTAGATTCTATATCCACAATTATCTTGATTCTTATAAAGACAAAATACTTGAATAATCAATAAAATGACTTTATAAGACATTTAATGTTTAAAAATTATTTTTAAATATTTATAAAAATGTAAAAATACTAAATTTACATAGTATTATGTTTAATTTTTTATCATATCATTCATGGTAATTTTATGTTTCACTTGGAATATTTAATATTACAATAATGTCACTTAAAAAATGAATAATTGAAAAGATTCCATAGATTTTTTCATATAAAAAGGGAATCAATTCAACCTGTTGAAAACATAATTCATGTTCATTAATCTCTCAATAATCTACCAAAACCCCTCTCTAAACTACCTTTCCCTTTATCACAATCCCCTATAATAACCATAATGTCTTTAAGATCAATCAAAATAATTACATCAAAATACGATGTATAAGTCTAATCTTATTTCTTTTAACGTTATTTATTCTTCTACACCGTTAAAATATAACATAAAAATCCCAAAATTAAAACAAAATTATCCCAAATATACTAAAATGTTATTATTTTTATGCTTTTACCATTTTTCATCAACATTCACCTTCAATGAAAAATGAAAGCATCTATCACGTGTACATATAGACTACTATTTTAACGAAGGGATGCATTTCATTTTATATCCCCACATCACATGGATGTTTATAATGATGGATTTGAGGGAAATATACGATATTTATGACATAATTATGGTTTTGTAAAGATAGGATATTACTTACTATCACAAAACATCTAAGATACCCTTTTACCCAAATTCCCAAGCCAGCATCGCCATGGCCTGAAGGGCATTCCTGATCACAATAGGTTAGAAACTAGCACTTGGAATAATTCATTAAAAAAGAGGGATTTTTTTCAACAATAATAGAGGATGATAAAAGATACAAGTTAGTATGATCTACACTCCAATGGTAGAAAGTAACAGAAAAACTATTTTTACAAAAAACAAAGTAGTACATCCTCTAATTACTCAATATCTATCAAAAAAGATACTCAAACATCCCATTAAAAATGTTGATCAAATCTCCACTGATCACCTCCATCACCACTCCATAGTCCAAAGGATCACAAAAATCCACCACCTCTAGGTGGATCTTTCCATTTTATTGGAAATTAAATAATAATGTCTATAAAGACCTAAAAGAAAAGGTAGAGTGTGAGCTATAAAACCCAGTAGGGTCTCACCAATTTTTCCATAATTAACACTTTTAAAATTTACCATTAATGATATTAGTTAAACTAAAATAAGGAATGAAATTTCATTTTTTTATATTTTATACCAACACATACTTTCCTTTCAAAATATAAAAGATATATGAAATCATCTTTCAAATAGGTTTAAATTATCAGTTTATATAAAATAGATTATATACATAAATTATAAGGAATAAAGAAGTTCGGTAAACTAATGGTATATATATGAAAACAAACATCTCATAGAAAATATTAATGTGAAAAATCCCTATGGTAAGTCAATTTATCAGGTAATAGGATCCTAACACATCTCATAATGGTCAAAACTCTAGTCGGGATTGCTCACACAAATACACCCTAATAGGGGAACACATGAAGGATGGTCTACACCTTAATAGAGTAAACCATAAAAGGAAGTCATATTGAAGTTGTTCTAGTAACATTTTTCATCCTCAATCCATTTCTAGGGATTCAATTTCCTAGAATGTTTTTCCCAATTACCACTAACTAACAAGTATATCACTTTCTTCAAACAATCAATCAATAAAATTCTAAATCATTAATTTAAAAAAAATTAAATCTAATTTTACAATTTCAGTTTTCAACATGCATTTTCCATTAAAAAACAGTTTTTCATCATTTCATTCCTTTTCAAATAAATTTTAAATTTAATAATTTTTCTCAAGATCATCATAAAATCATTTCATTAAAACAATTTCTAAATAAAGCCATCATTTTTCATAAATCCACCCCTAATTTTAATTCCATTAAAATGGGGGGTTTTATCAATTTATATACCCATTTCAAATCAATGATCAAAAAATCTCAAATTCTTATTTTTTAAACATTTAAAAACTCTTAAATTTATTCAAGAAATGTAATGTTTCAATCATCGGGTAAGGAATTATGGAACCACCAACCTTTAAAACAATGATCTAGAAATCAAAACTTGCATCACGACCCTCCAATGATGAATGAATTCACATGAGATCTAGGAAGACAACCTAAAATAAAGATCTTATAAAAATAATTTCATATTAATAGAACTATAAAGGGGATACAGAGAGGGATTAAAATAAAAATCATAATAGGAGATCCATTTATCTAGAAAGATAATCCAAAACAACAATAGAGATTAATCATCAGACAAATGATCCAAAAGGATTAGAGATCTTCAAAATCACAGAGGGAAGTCTTGGGTCATGATAGTAAGTCTTCATAGTATAATGAAATAAAAATCATATGTATAGCACCCTAAAAACCAAATATTATGATAGTTACATGAAATTTAATCCCATTACACATCAGACTGTCCAAAGAGGCTGAAAAATCTTAGAAATGCATTTCCATTTTATTAAAAGTTTTTATATCCATCAGACATCATGAATTCCATGTACACATCATGTAACCTTTCATGCCCTATAAATCAATATGACAAGTTTCTGATGACAAATAAATGTAGTGTAAACCAACAACATAGCATAAAATCACCCATCAAATAGAAGAAACAATACTTTTTATCAAAAATAAAAAAACACCCAAGTATTTCTATATAATTTGGGAGAACATCCCAAAACAATCAACACATTTATACCCAGACTTCACTAATTAAAAAAAACATAAATCATGAAATTTTGGTTAATTTTACATATAAAATAATCTCCATACTCAGTAATCCTATGACACACCAAAATAAAGAGGATAATTAATAAAGAGGTGGGAAATACCTGAAAAAATGTAATGAGATGTCACACTTACCTTCTTACATGTCCATTAATTGAAAAAAGAAAATGTCACTCATGCGTACATGTGGACTAGCACATTCACAAAGATATGTGATTCATTTTTAATCATCACATTACATTTATGGTAATAAGGATTGAAATAATGAATAAATATAACATGTTTAAAAAAAATTACGATTCTGAAAATGTAAAATATTATCCACTTTATTTCATTCCACATAATATAAAAATTAATACATCATCCATGTGGACTTACATCTCTACGAATCGATGTGATTAATTTTTCATGAACACCATACATGAATAGTAATAAATGAATATTCAATATAGAAACTGGATAATTAATATATGATTAATTTCATGTATATAATGAAATTATGACCCCTTTTACCACATTCAATGTATTGATGATATTTTAATGTTATAAACCAAATCATCACAAAAATGTCCAACAAAAACGTAATCAAAATGATAACTAAATAAAATATTGTAACAAATGAAATAAAATTTTTTATAGTAGGAGAATTATCATGTGAAATGTTTTTATGAATTTATAAAATAAAATAAATTTTATTGTTTAGGAATGTTAAATATGTATGTGATGATTTGGGACTCAAGGTAAGGTATTTCTCATCTCAATTTCTTCTCATTGATACTCATTCCATTTTAACTATGAGTTTTATATTATGTGGTTTATATAATTCCATATGTATGTATTTTTTCATCCATTTATCAAGAATAAATTGGCTTATAAATTCTTTTCACATGCTCTCCTATAATGTTTTCTTGATTTAAAAGTTACAATAGTCAAAATGGATTTTTCTATATAACCTTATTTTAAATAATTCCTTTCAAATCCTTCAACTTCATATCCATGTTTTTTAAAATGTTATAAGGATTTTTTCATACATAAATCATTTTTGAATTATATTTTCAAATACATATATACTTAGTTAAAAATGTTTTAAAAAATATTTCTAACATTTACCACACATATTATTTTTATTTTTATACCGAAGTAAAAAATAATGTTTGTTAACATATATGAGTTTCCACCATTTCCTACGATAAACCATTATTCCTTATAAATATTACTCTATAAATTTTCATGTATTTTCTTATAATATAATATTCTTGTTATTATTGGAATATTTCACTAAACGTATTTTTAAAAGAAAGTGATATTTCTTATGATTTAAATGTGAAAATTAAATTTTTTTTTTCTTATGGGTTCAAATAAGTTTTCAAGGGTTTTATAATGAAAAAGTGAACAATTAATATTTTTTTCATTATATGATACTTGAGATTTATATATGATGATAGGTGATCATGGTTTAACTCATGATGACTGGTGGGATCGATATAGGTCTCTCATACATTGGGTAATGAATAATTTTTTATGGTGAAAAATAAAGGAAGAAACATGATAGGTAACTCATATGGAATTAACTGAGCCTTAGTTATTTATTACATAGGATAGGCATGACTGAACAAGGATTATGAATATGATTATAAAAAAACATAATTTCTTTATTAAAAAGGCTTTTTATGGAAATCTTATGATTTTATGAGGTAAGATATGCTTATAAATTTTAATGGTTAATTTAATTTTTTTAAATTTTGTTTCATGATTTCTATTGTTAGTCATGATGAAATTATGGATTTCTTATTATTTATAATGGGATAAAAAATTATACTTCTATAAAATGTTGATTTCCTAATTTTGATATGTTTTTATTTATATTATCAAAATTTTATTTTGATAAAGGTAATAATTTTCATAGGATTTCATGATTTTCATTGGAATGATTGGTTTTCAATATTATTATATCCATCATTATGTTTTTTTCTCATAAAATATTTCAAAATGATTTTAATAGGTCCTAAGATTTTATATTAAATATAAAAAGGTCAATGGTGAATCATATTGAATGAATAAAAAGTTCCATGGATAAAATACGAGTGTAAAAATTAGAACTTAATTTTTTTTGGAAAAAATGTATATTCTGAGAAATATTGACTTTATTATGTGATGGTTTTACTAATTATCTAAAACTCTAAACCTATTATATCTTATAAACGTACGATAAGGGAATTTTTTATAAATCATGGAATTATGGGGTTTTTAATTTTTAGGGTGTTATAGAAACTCTTTCGTAAGTGATTCCCATCGTAGGGAGCAATATGGCCTGGAATCAACAAGTCACTAGAGGAATCTTGTGGGGAGAAACCTAAGCCTGGGGATGGATTGATTAATGACACCATGTTTTATCAATGTGTATGGTAATGGGTAAATACTCTATCATTTTTAAAATGATAATGATAAGTGGTAGCTCGGTTATGGATGAATAGTGTCCCTTGTTTTGTGAGTTGCACATTAGAAGATCGATTGTCATTTTGGAGTATAATGTGATTATATGGTTATATATGGTGACTAGTAAATTTCAAGACTAATGGATTAAGACCACAAAGACATCTCAAGGATGATAATTACAAAATTGGGGAGGTTATAAAACCATTACCCCTTGTGAGTTATGGATTTTACTAGGAATTTAAATTTCTAGGAATTATAGAGTTCAGGTGGTTTTTAGTTCTGAGTTTTAGATTTGAATTATGTGTTTTAGAGATCCCCATGTTGAATTTGTTTTGGATCTAAATTGAGGCCCAAGAGGATCCTCGAGTGTTTGAATGAGTATCAAGGGCCTTGGGTTAAATTTTAAAACTTTTAGAGTATTTGTTCTTCTGCTACTTGTTTTGGTGTGGAAGGTTTTAGTGAAATCATAAAATACACTGAGTGTGGAGAACTTTCAAATTTATTTTCTAAGAAAAAAATGTGTCTTATTTTTTATAACACAGTTACGGGTGAAACGTTTAGAGTTGAAATGAAATATGTAACGTTTTATCATTGGGGTGAGGGGTATGGTCATTGAATAGACGTAGAAAAACTAGGAAGAACCTATATTTTTGGTTGGAGATGTTTTCCATATAGTGGAACATTATTTTTCAAAGCATTCATCCCAATCGTGAAAGGGTGATGGCCTTATAATGTGAATTATTCATGTCTTTTGAACGGTTCATCCAACCATGCATCCAAATAGTTATAATCATTAAACTATTAAAAATAACTATATTTCCTTCCAATTTTTTTATGGGGAATCCCTATTTTATCCTTTATGCCTCACACACACACCCTATAAAAATGACCTCCTACATATACCTTCAATACCCCTTTGATTTGAGGTGATAATTATGTTATTTATCACATATTTTTAGTGAGTATCTCCTTATGTTTCCTTCTTTCATTGGTTTCCATTTGTTTATATTTAATTTGGAATGTATCAACTAGGGATTTGAGTGGAGACTCAATTGCAGCATGGTGAAAATTTCCCATTAAGATGGATAATTTTATTTCATGGCTAGATGAATTCCTAGGACATTATCCAAGTTTCGTTGTATGCCATTTCTGTGAAAAAATTCACCATTTAAATTTTATAGGTTCTTTATAAATATTAGGTATAATTGGTGAATAACGTTTTATAGAATGATTGGTTTTTTCATGGATTTGGTTTAGGATAATGTTAGTAGTAGACTACACCTAGTTTCTCATGTTTTTAGTTCCATGAAGTTACTCTGATATTATATGATTTTTTTTCTATTTTAATTATATTGAAAAAGTAATTTTAAAATATTATAATTTTTTTGAATAATTAATTTTTTTAAAGTTATATGTTTTGGAATGAGATAGGTCCTCATGTTAATTGGTGATGGTAGATTGGAACTAGATGAGCTTGAGAGATATTTTTCATGCTATGATTAAAGGGAATAAAAACATTATGAGGAAGCTGGTCCCTCATACATCCCCCTATGGTATTTTTATTTATTTATATATATAGAATTTGATATTTATGGTCTCACCATTATGGGAAATCATCCATTTTATTAAATAAATTTTATTAATTATATGAAATTACCATTATTGAATTGAAAAAAATGTTCACGACCATGATGGGCCCTTGTACATTGGCTTGAATGCCTCAACCACTAATTATTAGGAACTGAACTAGTAATTCACGTCCTATGACACTTGAACCCAAATAGATAATGATTTAAATGAATTATGCGAATAGGATGTAGAAAACTTATTGTTAGGTACCCTTAGTGACCTCCAAGTAGAGGTGACTAACAAATTGAGAGGGATGACCAAGATATTGTCCATGTGATATCCTTGAGACACCTTATATCCCTAGGTTAGTTGATATGATTGTGGGGATAGTTTTTTTTTCCCACTGAGATATGATTACATGGGTGGGTAGAATCTGTGGAGATTGATAGATAGGTTGGTTATAAGGAATGACCTAGTTTTACATGTGAAGGGGATATGACTAAGGCCATATCCATTATGTGATAATGATATGATATTACCTTTGAGTACCATGAGGAAATGTGATGAATATAATGATTCTGATGTTTGTTATTCCCTATGAGTGATGAGTGATAAATTGAGAGATGAGAACATGATAAAGGATCCCATGTGAGATGTTCTAGTTATAATGGGACCTAAGGGACCTCAGCGGGCACCCTAGTGAGATATTGACCCTAGATAGGGTGTGTATGAGAAATGGGTAATGATGATCATGATTGTCACCTTAGAAACTGTATTGATGTTGTAATCTTGAGTAGGCTGTGGTACTATGACATTAGAGGATATAGGTGGGAAACATTATCCCCCTCGATGTATAGAGGTACATGGGATTACTTGGATGTCCTCCATGGATTTAGATAACATTATTTATACTATATAATGCATAGAAATGGTTTCATATGATTAAAATATTGAGCATGAGATCATATTTCCTTATCCTTGTTCCATAGAATTCAGTAATTGAATTCAACCATCCTAGGTGTCCTTCAGGCTTGATTTGGAATTCCTTTGATATTCACCTTTGATATTAATGTGATACAATATGGAATTTCTTGGATATGACACTTAGATTATGATGGGAGATAGTTTGGAGTTCTATGAACATAGTCCTATATTTAGATGTGATATGGTCTGTAATAACTTGGAAACACTCCATGGAGTTTGATATAATACTATTTGGATTGTATAGAACTAGTATAAGGACCCGACCTAAAAACATTACATAATCATGTATTAAGTGAATAATTCCCATTGAGGATATTTTTAGGTTTAGAGTTTTAGTGAATTAGGACATAACTATTACATAACAACTTGAATTTTACAAGTAGACACTACAACTCAGTAACTATTTTTTTCATAAAATAAAAACTCTTTAAAATAAACATGTCTATTTCTATAGTTTATACAGCATGAATTTTCCTTGATCCCATCCTTGACCCTATTCCACATTATGTCCTCTGAAAAACATTTCAAATACTTGGGATGAGCATAAAAAGCTCAGTAAGGGATACACAAAGAAGTAAAACTCTTAATTTTTCAAAACAACAGGTAAACAATGAATACATTATCATAAGTAAAACTTTTCACCTATATGAAGTAGTAAATAATCTTCGCTGAATAAAAGATAATTACTTACCCTTTTGTAATCAAAATATTACCATAAAAACCATATAAAGAACACAAAACATATAAAGGTAACTTGAGAAATAAACATACTTAAATGGAATAACTGTATGGTTGACTTTAACACAAATAACTAAATGGAATATCCATACAGCCGACTTCCATACCCGATGAGTTGGAGGTTATAACGTAACCACCCGTCCTGGTAAGCACGACACCACCCATCATATGGTTTATCACATAACCACCCGTAAAATGTCCAAATACCATCATAACACATAAAATATTTCAAATATAAACATTTCACTAATAATATTTCATTTGAAATCAAAAGAATTAATTTCAATATATTGAAATAATCAATCAATTTTCAAAAACCATTTAAAAAGGATTTTTGAATCAAAGTGTCCCATACGACTTTTTAGATTTTCATGGAATTATAATTTTAAAAAACTAATTTCCATATAAATAAATACTCAAAACCATTTTTAAAACATGTAAATTAAAGATAACGATTTATAATGATAAATCATTAAACCATTTAAAAATGATATTTTTGTTAAAGGGTTTTTAACAAAATGAGAGACTCTTGAATACAAATAATTGCGGAATAAAATTTAATCAAAACTTTATAATATCATTATAATAATGGTATTTATGATATAACATGTAAAAGGAAAGTATATACACTATATAAGAGTGGATTTGGGACATATGAAAAATGAAGTCTCAATGGAAATGTAAATTGAGATAAAATCCCTTATAAAGACGATATCCTTAAATTAAGGATAAATCAATCTCCTAATTATGTGTGAAAAATATAAATACACCCAATATAAGTGGATATTAAGTGTACAAAAATCATAGTTCATTCACACATATTCATAGGATGACATATTCAATAAGTACATGTTGAACCCAAAGAATTGAAATTGGGTTAAGAAGACCCCTTGCAAAAATTATACAACCTAACAGTGTCACATTACAATTCAAAAACTGAGTTGATGAGAGAGAAAAGGGTATCCCATCACTTGGACATAAAATTTACATAAATAAGGATATATAAGAACATATCCCAACATAAGAAGATGTGAATTAAAAGACATAACAAAAAGAAGCCTTTTAAAAGAGAGGAGGGTGAAAGGTTCCCTTACCGATTTGGTAACAAACGAAACATACACCACATGAAAGAAGGATCATAAAAATAATATGTAAATACCAATAAATAAATGTATATTACACAAATAATACAATCCTGGGAAGTACATACACCACACCAAAGGAAGTAGTGGATAATATAGCATGAATCTCACGGGGATAAAAAGTGAGATGAAAAACCCCTTACCACGTTGTAATCAATCGAGTCGTATGTCACAAATTTAATAACTACCAAATGAATCATGTAATACCATGAATATAATGATATTAATGATAGTATATAACAAAATTCAGTACAAAATACACCACATGCAATAAATAAGTGGTGAACAATGGAAATATTACAGAATTAACAGTGAGATAAGAAGTCCATTACAAAACTTCACCAGCCTAACAACACCACTAAAAAATTCATAAAATTAATTGATAAGAGTAATATGGGTCCTATCATAACATTAAATTAAAAATTAAAGTATCATGAATATAAAAGAACATCCTCCAACAGAATAACATGCAGAATAAAAGAAATGACATAAAAAATAGTACATGAAAAGAAAGAGAGAGGTCTGATCCCTTACCTCATGTACGACTTGACTTCATCGTTCTTTAATATCCTGAATAATAAAATAAATTTAATTTATACTTTCTTAAAAACATTTTTCATGTTTATTATTACTTTTATATTACTTATTACCTTGTTATAGAAATTATGTAATCATTTAAGTTAATAACGTCCCTTTTGTCGATATTTGGTACTGGAGTCAAAAATGGACTTCTTATAATAACATGTTTTCATGTGTTCAATGGTTCATTATATCCAGAATGATATTCCTGATTTGGATATCATATATATCATATATATCAAGTATATGCATGTATTTAAAATAGTACATAACATTTAGAGGTAAGAAATGAAGTGCACCATTCATGGAGACGGTAAGTCGTACGTATGGATGGATGCTACTTTCATTTCTATTTCTTATTTTAATGGAAATAAAACATAATGATAAATAGGTATATTATAATTCCAGTATAATATCATATATAATATCATTAAATCCATCCTTTATATATCCCACATAATGCATCAATGAATCAAATCACTTTGAGGGGGTGGTAGTCTGCACTTCCTCAAATGAGATTATCGTATTTACCCACTATGGAAACCACAAAGGCATGCTATAAATGGAAATAAATAATCATAAAGAAAACATAAACATAATATATATCATATATAAATACAGTTCCATCATAATGGCCACCATGAGAGGCAGTTGGGAGATATTTGAACAATCATTGTTTCATGAGGCTTTAGTTTTCCATTCACAGAAACATTATGTTCTTTATCCAATAGATGGAGGTGTATGTAAGTGTAACTAGAATAATTCTTGTAAAAAAATCCTAGTATATTGAGGATACTTATGTTGTTACAAAATAATGGAATAAAAATGGTTTAGGGGTTGGAGAACTAAAATAAAAGAAAACAATTTAAGAGAAACAGTTACCTTTAATTGAGGTAACTTCCTTTGGTTTGAACAAAAAGGACTTCTTGAAGTGCCTTCTGCCTAAGGTAAGGCTTCTAGGGGGAGGAGAGGGATGTAGGAAGATTAATTTGGAAGATGTTGGACTAACAAAATGGCTTGATAGGTGTGAGTAATTGGTTAGAAGTGGTATCCTTTTATAAGGGGGGGGGGCTCTTTAGAAAAGTGTGAAACTATTATTTTATTATATAATTATATTCAGTTTCTAATAGTCAAAAAATAATTACAGATTAAGATAATATGACTCATGGTCGAAATAAAATCATCCAATCAGATTTTTACATGTTTTGGATATTATTTTAATCATTATAATCTTATTTATTTAAATGATTTATTAATGAGGTAAATACTGTATCATTATTATGTCATAAATAATTTAATTTATTTGTTGTCTAAAAATTATAAAAATATTCCATGATGTAGGAAATTTTCTTTTCTTTACAATGAATATTGACAGTATAAAATATGACTTATATATCACCATAAAAAATTATTTACTATAATATTTTTGTTAATATTAATTTTGTCTTTACATTAAATTAATTAATCTAAATTATCATTATCACACCCATGTGGCTCAATGGGGTCCCAAAATTGACCCAAAGATGACAATGGTCGTTAATGTCTCAACCAATAAGGTTTAGACAAGTGTTAATGTAATTTTAAATTATTATAATATTTTTTTTACCTTGAATTAACTTATTTACCTTTAATAGCGGTAAATAAAAGTCAAAAGTTACTTTTCACCGAAAATTACTTTCATCATAATGAAGCACATTTTACTTATTAATATCAATCATGTATGTCAAATTTTTGAAATTCAATTCACATAAGGGGTAAAATTTCATTTAAATGAAAAAGTGAGTTTTTTTAACTACCACTAAGTGGTTTCACTATTCATCAAAAATTGATGTTTTTCATAAAAATACCAAAAATACAGCCTATGATATATTTGATATTATGAATTAAAAAATGATGTCTATTTTTCCAAATTCAAAACATATAATTGGAATTAAATAACTTTAAAATTAATTCCTGTTATCAAAAGAAATAGCGCGTTTTTTAGAAACAATAACTATCAAAAGATTGATACTTGTTTATGTCCAATTTCAAAGTGAAATTAATTAAAATGACCAAAATTAGATTAAATAGTAATAATATATTCTAATTAAACTTTAAAACCAATTAAAAAGATAATATAACCATATAAATAAATTAGACTAAAACACAATTTAATATATATTTTCACTAATAATTAGAAAATGAGCTTTATCAGAAAAATTCCAAAAATTTACACAAAGTAAATTTTGATGTCCCCATTATAAAGAAATATTTTATTTTGTTCAATAGAATGTATTAAAGTGACCAAAATTATATTTAATGAGGTTTCACTATTAAATGGTTGTAAATCATCCTTTTAATGTAAATTATGCTTAAAATTAGATTCATTCACATTTTAAGCCTCTAAATTTTATTGGATAAATGTAAATACATTTAAAAAACATGTATAATAATATTGTAGTTATTTTTATTCATTAATTCCAATACAAAAGCTAGTAGTTAACTACCATTTAAAATAATAATATTATATTATTAGTGTGCAACGTAAGATTTCAAAGAAACTCGTTATTTCGTATCAGGTACGCTGTCGAACATAGAAACCCATTTAAAGTAAAATTAATATTTAATTCACAAATATTAAGAAATAAGAAAAATTAATATTCCTCATTTATCTGGGATGTTACATCCTTCCCCCCTTTGGAGAATTGCGTCCTCACAATTTAAAAATTGGGCTCGGGAGCTTCACTGAAAGCCCCATATCAAAAAAGAGTCAATAAAACTATCACATTAAAATAAAGGAAGACAAGTACAAAGGTTACCCTAGACAATAGATACTAGGATTCCATGAAAACATGGATATGAAGTAGAAAACAAACCTTCATGTTCTGATGGAGAGTGATAGAAATGATGTTTAAGAGAAAGTTAACCACAATAAATTCACAAACATGTGACGGGTTAAACAGTCTTTGATTCCCCAGTAAGAAAAGTTAACTGACAAGGTTTTTTTTTAAGTTAATTTTAATTACTGAATTTATTTATGATATTAACTAAAAACATAAGTAAATATACTTACTTGTCATGTAGACATTTATCTTTTACTAGATTTCTAACACAAACTCATTTTTTCGGCAAATGATGAGTATTCAAGATGACTTTTTTACATTAAAAGTTCTATAAACAACTTCAAGAGAATGAAATAATCCACAAAAGAAGAAAAATATATTTCCCTTTTCTTTAGATATTAACTAAAACCGAAATGTTTAGTACAAGATCAGATAATCCCCCAAAAGGATAAACTTTTACATAATGAAAAACTACTCTTAATCTACAAAATTTTTCTAACAAGACCCAAAGTTCTACAAAGACTATTAAATAAAAAGTTGTCCTTAAATTTATTCAAAGTAATCAAATCTAAGATTGAAACCCAACTCTTTTAAGGATTTAATCATATAGTCATCCAAGGTAAATCTTAACATTTATCTCCAAATAACATCTGTTACTCTTAAAATTTCATATTGAAAAGAAATTATCCTAATCAAATATTCTCCATTCTAGGTTAATAATTTCCATATATAACCCTAAATAAACTTATTATGGATTCATAAAATCATCTAACTAAGAATAATTATTCAAACTAACCAGGGACTTCACGTAGTCCAGTGGTAGGCGATAAATACCATTTGCACTTTGGTTGTGGATTCGATTCACATAGCTTTGTCTGACGCGGCAGGTTGTCACATAGTCTGCGTGTTGTCTCTTTTCAAAAACTATATAATTTTATAAAATTCCAAAAAAGTGATAAATTTATCAAAAATAACAAAAGAATATTTTAACCATGAAGGTTTTCTAATAACTATTATTTTGTATCCCAAAAATGTATTAACCTATAATTTCTTCAAATTCAAGGAATATATAAACCGAAATGGTTCTTTATAACTATATGCACAAAATAAAAGATAATTATTCCTTGAATAAAATTTTCATATATCAAACATTAGGGTGACACATACTATAAAAGGTTTTCTAATGTAATTCCCATCATCAAAAGAGATTTAATACTTATAAGAATTTCACCATCCTAAAATCTACCATAACTCTTGAATCCCTTATATATTGACTTCATACACATTCAAAATTATTCATGATACATTAACCATTACTTTTCAACTTATTCTTAAATACTTCCTTACAACAAACATAATCATGAATCATATCCTAAGATTCAATAATATCAAAAAATTTGTTAAGAAATAATTCATACCTTTCATTGGTCGTTTTCAGTTACTTCAACCTCAATCGGAATGGCATTAGGTATTAGTAAAAAAATATTTGTACGATCATGGTGATCCCATTCCTGAAACATCTTTGTAGGACACCTGTTTGTATAATGACCATGCACACAACATTTAAAACATTCAATTGATCCCCCAAAAATAACTTCTTTCCCTTTCCTAGAGTCAACTGGATGCTTCCTTTTTCCATGGTAGGTTATTTCTTTATGACCTTCATTCCCACATCTATATCATATTCCCGTACCTTTGAATCATTTTCCTAGGTGTTTCTTTCCACATCCTTGACACATAGGTTTTTGAACATACTTACCTTTATCATTATTACCTGATATTCTTTATGGAATTGTTTCTCAAATATACAATTCCATATAAAAATCACCAGGTTTCATGTTTTTAATCATGTCTCCAGATAGTTGGTTGAGAATAACCACAAGAGTTCTCATTGAATCTCTCATTTAATTCAGTTCCTCGTTCAGAAAACTGTCATAGTTTTCTTCTTTTCCACTGTTACTTTAGTGCCTACTAGATCAAGCCATTTACTGAATCCAAAAAGGCCAGTGTGAGTATATTAGTAAAACCGTCATATAATATCTTATGAGGATGGTAAATACATATTGATGTTATATTAAACTCATTAAAAATAACTACAACTCTTTATAATATGATAACCATAATGGTTATGTCACTTATGCTTAGATAACACCATAACCTCTAAAGTTATCTAAACTGACCCTCTGATACCAACTATAAAGACCCGACCTTGAAACATTACATAATCTTGAAATAAATGAGTAATTCACATTAGGGATCTTTTTAGGTTTTGAGTTTTAGAGAATTAGGCCATAACTATTACATAAAAACTTGAATATTACAAGTGGACACTACTACTCAGTATCCATTTTGCATAAAATAAAAACTCTTAAAAATAAACATGTATAGTACCATATTTTATACAGTATGAATTTTCTGTGATCCCTTCCATGACCCTATTCCACATTATGTCCTGTGAAAAACATTTCAAAAACATGGGATGAGCATAAAAAACTTAGTAAGGGATACAAAAAGAAGGAAAACTGTTATTTTTTCAAAACAACAGGTAAACCATGAATACATTATGATAAGTAATACTTTTCACCTTTATGAAGTAGTAAATACACTTCTGTGAATAAAATATCATTACTTACCCTTTTGTTAATAACATATTACCATAAAACCCATATAAAGAACACATAACATATAAAGGTAACTTGGGACATAAACATACTTAAATTTAATAACCATACGGTCGACTTCCACACAAATCACTAAATGGAATAGCCATACGACCAACTTCCATACCCAATTCATTAAAGGTTATAACGTAACCACCCATCCTGGTATTCACGACACCACCCGTCATATGGTTTATCACGTAACCACCCATAAAATGTACAAGTACCATCATAACACATAAAATATTTCAAATATAAACATTTCACCAATAACATTTCATTTTCAATAACAAGAAATAATTTCAAGATATTGAAATAATCAATCCATTTTCAAAAACCATTTAAAAAGTATTTTTGAATCAAAGTTTCACATAGCACATTGAAACATTTAATGGAATTATAATTATAAAACATAAATGTCTATATAAATAAATACTCAAAAACATTTTTAAAACATGGACATTAAAGATAAATATTTAGAATGATAAATCATTAAAACATTTAAAATTAATATTTTTGTTAATGAGTTTTTAACAAAATTAGAGACTCCTGAATACAAATATTTGCAGTTTAAAATTTAATCAGAATATTATAATATCATTATAATAAAGGGATTAATGATATAACATTTCAAAGGACAGTATATACACCATATAAGAGAGGATTTTGTGCATAACAAAAATGAAGTCTCAATGTAAATTTAAATTGAGATGAAATCCATTTTAAAGATGATATCCTTAAATTAAGGATAAATCAATCTCATAATTATGTGTGAAAAATATAAATACACCCAATATAAGTGTATATTAAGTGTAAAACAATCATAGATCATTAACACATATTCATAGGATGACATATTCAATAAGTACAAGTTGAAGCCAAAGAATTGAAATTGGGTTAGGAAGCACCCTTGCAAAAATTTGACAACCTAACGGTGTTACATTACAATTCAGAAACTGAGTTGATGAGAGATAAAAGGGTATACCATCACTTGGAAATAAAATTTACAGAAATAAGGATATAGAAGAACATATCCCAACATAAAAATATGTGAATTAAAATACATATCAAAAAGTATCATTTTAAATGTGGGGAGGGTGAAGGGTTCCGTTACTGATTTGGTAACTTACGAAACATACACCACATGAAAGAAGGATCATACAATGAAGATGTAAATACCAATATATTAATGTATATTATACAAACAATACAATAATGAGCAGTACATACACCACAAAAATGAAGTAGTGTCAAATATAACATGAATCTCACGGGGATAAAAAGTGAGTTGAAAAACCCCTTACCACGTCGTAATCAATCGATTTGTATGACCCAATGTTAATAACCACCAAATGAATCACATAATTCCATGTATATAATGATATTAATGATAATATATATCAAAATTCAGTACAAAATACACCACATTCAATAAATAAGTGGCCAAAAATGGAAATCTCATGGAATTAAAAGTGAGATAAAAATCCCTTACAAAAATTTGACAGCCTATTGACGCCACTTAAATATTCATAAAATGAATTGATGAGAGTAAGAAGGGGTGTCTAATAATATGAAAATACAAATTAAATTATGGTTAATTTAAAAGAACATCATCCAACATAATACCATGGTCATAAAATAAATGACATAAAAGAGAGTATTTGAAAAGAAAGAGAGATGTCAGATCCCTTACCTCATGTCCGACTTGACTCGATCGTTCTTTAATCTCCTGAATATTAAACTAAAGATAATTTATACTTTCTTAAGAACCTTTTTCATGTTTATTATTACGTTTATATCACTTATTACCTTGTTATAAACAATATGTAATCATTTATTTTAATAACGCCCCTTTTGTCGGTATTTGGTACTGGAATAAAAATGGACTGCTTATAATCACATGTTTTTCATGTGGTCAATGGTTAATTATATCCAGAATTATATTCATGATTTGGATATCATATATATCATACATATTCTGTACATACCTGTATTTATAATAGTGCATAACATTTAGAGGTAAGAAATCAAATGCACCGTTCATGGAGACGGTAAGCCATACCTACGCTTGAACGCTACTTTCATTTCTATTTCTCATTTTAATGAAAATAAAACATAATTATAAATAGGTATATTATAATTCCAGTATAATATCATATATAATATCATTAACTCCATCATTTATATAACCCACATAATGCATTAACGAATCAAATCACTTTGAGGGGGAGGAAGTCCACACTTCCCCAAATGAGATTATCGTATTTACCCACTATGGAAACCATAAAGGCTTGATATAAATGGAAAATATAGAATAATAAAGAAAAAATAAACATAATATATATTATATAAAAATAAATTTCCATCATAATGGACACCATGATAGGTGGTTGAGAGACTTTTGAACAATCATCGTTTCGTGAGGCGTTAGTTTTCCATCCACAACAACATTATGTTATTCAACCATTAGATGGAGGTCTGTGTATGTACAGCTCAAATACGTCTCATAAAAACATCCTAGTATATTTAGAATACTTTTTTTATTACAAAATAAAGGAATAAAATGGGTATACGGGTTGGAGATGTAAAATAAAAGAAAACAATTTAAGAGAAACTTTTACCTTTAATTGAGGTAACTTCCTTTGGTTTGAACCAAAAGGACTTCTTTAAGTGCCTTATTCCTAAGGTAAGGCTTCTAGGGGGAGTAGAGGGATGTCGGGAGATTAATTTGGAAGAGGTTGGATGAGCCAAATGGCTTGAGAGGGGTGAGTAATTGGTTATAAGTGGTCTCCTTTTATAAGGGGGAGGAGGGGCTCTTTAGGAAAGTGTGAAACTATTATTTTATTATATAATTATATTCGGTTTCTAATAATCTGAAAACCATTAAAGATGAAGATAATATGACTCATGGTAGAAATAAAATCATAAAATTAGATTTTGAAATGTTTTGGATATATTTTAATCATTATAATCTTATTTATTTAAATGATTTATTATTGAGGTAAATACTGCATCATTATTATCTCATAAATAGTTTAATTTATTTGCTGTCTAAAAATTATAAAAAAATAACATGATGTAGGAAATAGTTTTATCTTTCCTATGAATATTTATAGTCGAAAATATGACTTATATAACACTATATACAATTTAATTACTAATAGAATTTTGTTAATATCAATTTTGTCTTTACATTAAATTAATTAATCTAAATTGTCATTATCACACCCAAGTGGCTCAATGGGGTCCCAAAATCGACCCAAAGATGAAAATGGTTGTTAATGACTCAACCATTAAGTTTTTTACAAGTGTTGATGTAATTTTTAATTATTATAATATTCTTTTTACCTTGAATTAACCTATTTACCTTTAACTGCTGTAAATAAAAGTCAAAAGATACTATTCACCAAAACTTATTTTCATCTTACTGAACCACATTTTACTTCTTGATATCAAACATGTATGTCGGATTTCTGAAATTCAATTCACAGATGTGGTAAAATTTCATTTAAATTAAAAAGTCAGTTTTTTAACTACCACTAAGTGGTTTCACTATTCATAAAAAATTGATGTTTTTCAGAAAAATACCAAAAATTCAGCATAAGTTATATTTGATATTCCAAATTCAAAAATTATTTCTATTTTTAAAAATTCAAAACATAGAAGTGGAATTAATTAATTTTAATATTAATTCTTGTTATCAAAACAAATAGCTTTTTTTTAAGAAACAATAACTATCAAAAGATTGATACTTGTTTATGTCAAATATCAAAGTAAAATTAATTCCAATGACCAACATTAGATTAAATGGTAAAAATATATTCTAATTACACTTTAAAATCAATTAAAAAGATAATCTATCCATATAAATAAATTATATTAAAACAGAGTTTACAATATTTTTCACTATTCATTAGAAAATGAACATTATCAGAAAAATTCAAAAAATTTAAACAAAGTAAATTTTGATGTCCCCATTCTAAAAAAAGATGTTATTTTGTCAAATATAATTTATTAAAGTTACCAAAATTATATTTAATGAGGGTTCTCAATTAAATGGCGGTAAATCGTTCTTTTAATGTAAATTATGCTTAAAATTAGATTCATTCATATTTTAAGCCTCTAAATTTTATTGGATAAATGTAAATACATTTAACAAACATGTATAATAATATTGTAGTTATTTTTATTCATTCCCTCCAATACAATAGCTAGTAGTTAACTACCATTTAAAATAATAATATTGTATTATTAGTGTCCAACGTAAGATTATAAAGAAACTTGTTATTGCGTATCTGGTACGCTATCGAACATATAAACCCATTTAAAGTAAAATTAATATTTAAATCACAAATATTAATAAATATGAAAAATTCCAATTCTTCATTTATCCGGGAAGTTACAAATAGTTTCAAGGAACTGTGATATTGAAACTACACTAGTACTAAACCTATTTTTAATGTCACCTTTAATCACATCTGTTATTATATAATTGACTTAAAAAATCATTTTCATCATTTTTAAACATCGGTTTTATAAGAACCGATGTGAAATATCCATTTCATCTTATTTTTCACATCCGTTATATAATAACCGATGTAAAAAATATATTTTACCATCTTTTTAACATCTATTATTTAATAAAAAACGTGAAAAGTGTTTATAAACATGTAGTTCATTTCCCAGGCTTCGATTTCACAGGTCATATAGCTCAAACAGAGTTATGGATAAAAAGTTATGGTCATCAGAAGTTGATAATCTTTAAAAAAAGTCTTAGGAACGGACAATTTCCAAAGACCCTAACTATTAATTTGTAACTCTATTTGAGATCTATGACCTATCAAATCGAATATTGGGAAATTAACCACATGTTTGTAAACATTTTACATGTTGGTTATTAAATAAATGACATGAAAAATACCATTTAACTTCAGTTATTAAATAAACGATGTGATGTAAAAATAATCATTCACGTCGGTTATGTGATGAACTCATAGAGATTCCAAAATTACATGTAGCAAGTCTAGGTCAATCATGGTTATCTCGTTCGAACACAAGGATCGAGAGTGGTTATTTATTTGTTCTTCCACACAATGTTTTATTCATATTCTATTCATATTACATGTGTAAACCCATAATTTACTATTTTTTTATAGGAACAAGTTGGTATATCCCTAATAAGTTGTAATCACACCCTCCTCTGAAGGCCATGACACTTGGGTACCAGTGCATACATCATTGATTGCAAGCTCAGGTTGGTAGGAAGCTCGGTGTTGCATGATCGAGAAATGTAAATCAGATGAGATTGGGGATTGGGACGAGGTGAGAATCATATATATATATATATATTAGGTTTATTATTTTTATTATTTTATATAATTATAGAAGAAGGTGATTAGTCCTAGAATTATGTCATGATTGTGAGTCTATTTGACTGTGTGACTCATTATTTTAGTATTTTTTTTGATATATTTTTTGATTATGAGTTCTATAATAATAATTATTTATTCCAAGTTTATGGTTATTTTTATTACATTGTTTTCTTTGAAGTGAGGGTATAGTCTATCCATAGAAATACCTTAGAACCTCACTACTAGTCAGTAGCCTCTAGCATACAGGGATGCATTCCTGAGTTCAAGTGGTGACCCAACCCAATAAATGTTCAATGTTAATCCGGCTAGAATAATTACTTATTAATACCCCACAATAAATTTTTCTTTAACTCCACTATATCAATCTTCATCATAATGAAATTTTTTGTAGTATTGAAATTAAAATCCATTCAAAAAATTTAGAAAAGAAAATGTAGTTAAATTATGATATTTATGTGAGTTTAAATATATATATATATATATATATATACAAATATAATTTCATAGGGGTTTAAATTTTTACATACTTGATGAAATTTTTCATATATTTCATTATGAAGTATTCAAAATCAATACATTTGAGTTTTTGATATTGACACATGAAAAACCCAAATAAAATAAAATAAATAGATATGAATAATCATAATAACAAAATATGGAACTTTTCTTAAATATAAAAGATCACCATGTTGAATCTTCTCACAAAATAAAAGATACCCATGTTAAAAATTTAATATAATAAATAAAAAAAGTCAAGAAAATTTCTCATCAAATAATCATAAAAATATCATATGAAAATAAAACCATCAAATGGATAAGAATATCTAGAATATTGAGCCCCCCAAAATCAACCATCGATCCATAATTTTATATAATGGAAATACTGACGTTATCCAAGTCCATGAGAACCTATCTCATCCATAAAAACCATTTAATTAACTGATCATTTAAAACCTAATTCTTTAATTGGAATAACCATTGAAAAAGACACCTGATGACCCCAAGACACTGAAATTGTAAGAAATAGGGTGTGGTTCACTCCGAAAATGTACCCTGACCAAAGGTACACAAAATACCCAAATTTTTGTCCTGAATCAATAGAAAATTTAACCCAAATTAACTCTAAACCATAAATAAATCTATTAAGTAATGTACCTCAATATAAATGATAAATTGTTTTGTGAATATCCCCTCCGACGAGGGGTCCTGACCTCCTCAACTAGACACTTTCATGGTATGCCAAGTGTGATCATACTGTGATCGACTTTCCTCACCCAACCATCCCAAAACAAACCACATGTCATGTCATGAATCACAATCACCATATTGTAACGCTTTTCCACTACAGAATTCATTAACCAAAACCCAAGAAATATCTTCAAGTGTTCTTTCATCAAACCATGACTCTTGAAACATCCCCAAAATCATGTAAATCATAATAAAAAATACAGTTAATTGATCATTAAATCATGATAAAAAACCTTAAATTTGTCATTTAAAAATCCCCACCATAATGATTATCATACTCAAGAATCTATGATGGTCCTCCAACAATAAATTATAACATAACTTAGTCATTAATTCATTATTTAAACATCAGGTTTCATCAATAAATAACTAACGGGTTTCCACTGTGAAACTACAAATAGAATTTCATTCTATTCACTATAAGCAATGTTACTTACTCATGATCCTCATGTAACCCTATCCATGATTTCCATCACAACTGTTGAGTCATTTTCTAATATAAATCAATAAATTCTCCTAATATAGTTTTCACACCACCTTACCTACTTCAAGGAAACAACACCATACAAGTCTTCACTAATTGAATTTCCCTAAAAAACTCAACCTCACCTACCGACATATCTTCATGTCTCTCGATCATGATTCCATTACTATGGATGCATCACACAATCATCTAGACACCCAAACTAATGTCCAAACCTGACACTTTGAGTAATTATATGGTAATATCCTTGATCATCCAAATCAAATAGTGAACTCCACCAATGATCACCAACTCATTTATTATCCAAATAACTCTTAGAAGGTGTTTTATCTATGATCTTATCTAGAATGAGGGTTTTATATACTTGACCGATTTGATTCTCCCCATATAGTATCCTTATCAAAACCCTATTGGTCCAAAATATTATTTCCACCATCCACATCTTATCCATCATGGAGTGTGATGAATGGATGTGTCCATCCCACTCATACCATATCACCTACATGAAACATCAATCTCAAAAAACCAAGATGATGTTCAATAAAAACCATTGATCTCGAGACTCCAAATTGAAAAGAACAAAATTTATCTCTACCATTATGGAGATTCCAATAATAATAATCCACTTAAAAGGGATGATTCTGGCCAATAGTTTTCCTGAATATAGGAATCTAATACTAAATTTCAAATCAACTGGTATAAGACGTTGATCCAATAAACCCTAATTCAGTTTTTTGATCCCAAAATAAACATATATCCCACGATCCAAAATCGCACAAATCAATAAAATCAACCTCAAAATACATTTTTGGTACATAGGATAACCACCTGGGTAATCCTTTATGAATGATTGAAATCCAAGAAATCCATGTATACATAAGAATACATTTAGTGTTTCCAAATCAGTTAAAACTAAGATCAAACTTATCAACCATGATTATTTCATTCCATGAAAACACAACAAACAAGACAAACACAGAATTCCAGGCATCTGAGTCACTCTCAACCAAAACACTAAAATCCAATAAACTGGTTTACATATGTACATATTTTTTAATTAAAAACTAGTAAAAATAACATACGTACCCAAAAAAACTCATCTGATTTTTCAAAGTAACACTTTGAATCTAGTTTTTTGTTATCATGATCAAAGTCTCAAAATTTATGTCTTAGCCGACGACTTTCTCGAAAACCACCATCTTTTTCAAATTTCATTTTGAAATAAAACATCAAAAACCAATTTTTTACCTTTTTCTTCAAACCATAGAATTAAAATCATTTCAAAATTAGAATCTCCATAACACATTTCATCTAAGGGAAACTTGAGAAACAATTTCATGGGAACCTCAGGGTACCATAAGAGTTTTCTCTTTTAATAATGGGTTCTTCTCAAAACGCTCACATCCCAAAAATAATTTCCCTCTCACAAACAAAATATCCCAATCACAATGAATAAAAAACCCTTATTGAATACATATTTATAAAACCAAACATAATTACATATTTTGGATGATATTGAATATATTATATGATACATAAATTAATAATAGATGTTGATGTGGGAACACTTCAAACAACACTGCCAGTAGTGCATGTATCATAACCTAATCATTACCCTATTATGATGCTTGAACAACTTGCTGGCTTCTAGATGAGCGCTATGAGTCGTCCCAAACCTCAACCATCCAACACTGGGATTTTTGATCCATTACAACACCCCAATTATCCTATAGTTCCTAGTCCTACACTATACATCCTTTAGAAACTTGTGTTTTAGTCACTGTCTAGCTGGTGAATCATACATTAAATAACTATATTCGGTCCTGGAAACCTAACTCCACCACTAGAATTTTCAGATAAAAAAATATTCAATGATACCATTTTTAATTCCCCCACATGGATCACCTGAATGATACTTGAGAATGTTTCACCAGAAGACCTTAGGAACGCCTCTCTGCAAGCCATAGGCCACCAAAAGGTATAGAGGACCTAAAATAACCATGGGGAGACTATAATACCTAAAACAATGATGAGGGTTATTCCAGAATATACCAAAAAATTGACAGGACCTATCCATAAAACATACATCCCAAAATTACCAATAGACATAAAAGGGAAAAAAGAAGACCCCATAGTCAAAAATATAAATCATTAAATTGTGTATAAGATATAATAAAACATAATATATTAGAAAAAGTAGACTAGCATCTATCAAAATCATTATATAAATAAATAGTGAAACATTGGCTAGTACTATGTTGAACAATTATATAATGTAAAACTACCTCTTTACCAACTTATATAATGCAACCTATCAGATCCTCATCCTCAATAACCCAATAGATCATACAATATGTCCAACTCAAAGCAGTACCAGAAACTGAGAGAAAACACGAACGTTTACCCACTTACATCGAAACCCACATTGTTTACACAGGTACAAGTGAGTCTAATAAAATAGTGGGGATCCTTAATTCCATAATAATACCAATTGTTTTTTTGTAATCATGTTGATGTGAATTTGATACATATATGGTGTAAAAATCATTATTTGTTAACACACCCACCTAGAATCATAACACACATTGCAAATAGCCATACATATTATTCTATAATGTGATAACTGGGCCACAATGACACCAGAACATATCTTATTTAGCTTTATGTTATAATGGAGATAGATCTAGAGTCATATATTCATATATTCCCAAGAAAGAAACCTTAGGGGAGGTATAAAAATATTTCCATGATAATCCCTTATCACTCATGGTTTACTTCATAATAAGCACCCTAGTAATCCCCTATCACTCAGGGGTTCCACATAATATATCCCTTTGTAATCCCATAATACTCATGGGATTTCAAACAATAAGTACCTTGGTCATATCTTATCACTTTGAGGATTACTCAAATTAAGTAACCTAGTTAGACCCTGTCATTTAAGGGAATCCACAAAATATTTACCCAACCCTAGTCCCTCTGGGGAAGGATCACAAATAGTGACCACCCAATGCATATAGGGAAGGGTTCATAAAAGGACTTAAAAATACCCTATTATATAGAGGATTCCATCCACCAATTAATCTATCCTACCATCACATCAAATACCATCATCCTATAATACAAAATGTGTTCATTCCCATCAGTCTCAATGCATCCCAAAGAAAGAAATAAGAACTTTAAAACAAGTAGAAAAACCAGACACACTAGTACAATAAAAAAATCTAAACACAATGTATTCCTGGGATAACACTCGAAATATCCATCGCTATACTCTCAAGGAGAGAGAAATGAACATACTCATTCCCCTAATTCCATCACAAATTATGGTAATTTTCACACAACTCAGGAACTCAACCCTTAGGTCACCCATGCCTTAATTAAACTCAAATGGGTCACTCTAGGATGTAATTACTGAAGTTTACACCTCATATTCACTTCATGAAAATTATCATAGTTCCATTTAACCTTGGGCAATTTACCCATATCTAGACTCTAAGATGTCAAATAAATCAATATGAATAAACCTAATACTTTTATACCAAAATAAAACTATCATCGAATGACACACAGAATCATAAATAATAGTGAAAAAAAATAAATACTGGAAAACTATAACCATGAAGAATAATAATAATACAATCATTGAAAAAATAGGGAATCATTAACACGGGGTCAGATTGAGTAAAACCAACTAGTCTCATTTATTAAATATTTATTTTTAAAACTATATCTAAATACACTTTTTAAACCATTTTAAAAAGGAATCACATATTGTCTTACACATTATAGGACCTTAGGAAAGTTTTATGAAATCATTCTTTAGAAAACCCTATTTTAAAATCCCAATTTTAAAAAGGAAAACTGTTTCTCTTTAAAATCCAACAAACCCCACTAAATAATTCATAAAAGGCCCATCAATACTCATTAAACCATGTCACCACCAATGACACATTTAACATTATATGTGGTCCTTGTGCACTATTGTAAAAACAAAAGACCATCCAAATTTACAGGGAAAGATAACACATTTCATTAAACATGCTTGTAGAATCATAACAATGATAGATTTTTTATATTAAATCATCAAATGAGTTGTCTTAATAATTTCAATAACACCTAACTAAAATGGTGATCTATAACTCGAACCTAATCTCATATCGATATCATCTGAGTTCATGATCACCTCTCTCATCAATATATAGCACTACATTCAATTACCAATAAAGTAAAATAATAAATTATTAGCATAACCAATTCTAAACTCAGAAAATGAATCATTGGAATCATGAACCATAAGCAATGGGGTGGGTCCACTCTCATCACACAACCAAACCTAAGCCACTCAAAATAAATATACCATACTCTTTAATCAAAAATAAATTTATCCAAAATTTTACAAAAACACTATCTAAATATATGAGGCAATGTAACTCAAGATAAATGATGAATTGCATCACAAATATCCCCTCCCAGGACATCTGTTAAAAGAAACACATGAAATCCCCATGAAGTGGGATGATTCCACCCACCCTCAGTTGAATCGAATCCCAGATTCCCTAACTAGAAAAAAACTAGAGGGTGAATTGGGGGAATATCCAAGAGGAAAATTAGAGGATAGTTACATTGAATCCATATAAAACATTCCATATAAATGATCCACTTTGAAGGGAAACTATAATGACCCAATTTTTTATAAATGAAATTACAATTTTGAAATCAATAAATTCATTATTAATTCTTTATGTTATTGCAAACACATTCCCTAATTTCAGTTTTAGATCGAAATAAGATATATCCTATTATATTTAAATGACCGATAAAAATCATAACCCTTGATAGTATATCCATTATACAATGATCATATTATTAGTATCTATATAGGGTTATGATAAATCTAATTGGAATAGACAATATAATCAATGACCTCGACCTGTAAAATTATTCCCTATAGAGCCCATTTATCAAAGCTTCCAAGGGAGATAACATCCCTAATATTTTCCTAGGACCAAGCCTAGTTTGAGATTTAACAACTATAGAATGATTGATACTATATATGAGATATGTTCATTTCTCATTGAGATAACGACCCAAACCATGTTCACTAAACCACCCTAAAAATATCTCACTATCACACACATTAGACTTAGATAAATAACTAGTATAAGAAAGGGATATATATCTAGACCCTATCAATATGTGTTTTTATATATTTATTTTTAAAAAATAATGATTTTATTACTGTTTTATTTTTGTATAACAATTAAATTATATGTTTTATAAAAATTGGATTTTGGTACGACGGAACAAAAATTGAATTTTAGAGAAATATATATCTTTAAAAAAGAAACCATTTTTAAAAATTCAATATTTTTGGAAATAAAATTAATTTTAATGAAATATTATTATGAAATAATATATATTTTAAGTATAAATAATAGTATAATTTTATAAAGACAAATGTAACTTTTATGAGTGTCAGAAAACTGTTATCATCGTAAATAAAATTATTTCTCAATAAATTGAGATTTTAATATAAGGGTAAATAATTATATTTATAGAATAATTTTGATAAAATAAATATTATTTCTCAAATCATCATGTTAAAATTGTGAAATTATGAATTTTTCATATTGTTTTGAGATAGTTGAATATTTGGGTAAAAATTAAATACCGTATAATTATACAGTATGTTTTATGAAATCAAAATTGCAAAAAAATTATGTAATAAATACTATAAAGAGTATCCAAAAACGAAATTATGCTTCCTATTGAAATAATTTATTTGTGTAGTTATTTTATTAATTCTAGAAACCATCAATGAATCCTCCAAAACCTATATTATATTTTTTGTTTTTAAAATAAATTCCTTATAAACTTGACTCACATAAACAAAACTAAGGGAATTATTTTAAGGAATTAGTTTCTTATACTTATAAAATAAATAAATACAATATCATTCGTTAGAAACACTTGTAAAAAACTATGGTATGGCTTATGGTTTGGATTAATTTATCACAGATTCCCAAACCAATGTTTAGAAATTAAAAATCAATTATCCACTATTTTAATATAAAAACCACCAAATCTCCCATTCCAATTCATTAAAAACCCTTAGTTAATGAATTTAATTTACAATTACCTCTATATGTCTCTTCCATAGTGTTAAAAATATCTTAATAATCTCATCCCATTCTTTTAGATGTTCCCTCTTAAAGAAAGAGAACCCCTCATTGTTCAAATTTTTCAAGCACTTTTTTATATTATGAATTTTTATTTAAAATTTGTCATGTTAGGATATGTATTACGCATAAATATTATTGTATTTAAGATTTCCAATTTATGATATACCCCATTAACTCTCATTAATCCATTTCAAGAATCTTCATTCACCCTTTTTATATTGTTGAATTTATCTTCCAAATTTTCATTCCAAAAATTTGTGTAGTGAATAATGGGACTTAATTACACTCAAGGGTATTCAAATAGTTTTACGTATACTTAATTGATTGGTTAATTCCATTTATGTAACCTAAACTCCATAATAATGGGATTAAATGTTTTTAAATGAATCCTTATCACGTGTGATCTATGTGTCACACTTATTCATGTATATGATGTGGATGTGATGGGTGAGACTGAAATTATAAATCCCTCCAATGTATTGGGTAAATTTTTTATCTCATGAGTAACAATTTATGGTACATCATAGGTTATCCTAAGAATACTATGTTCTAATTTATATGTTGTTATCCTTGTAACATGTTTATGTTGTCATGTTTTATGTTTTTTTCATAGTCCCATGTAGCCTTTTATATTATCTTCTTTTATTGTGATTCATTTTTAATGTTCATGATTCTCACCCTAATTATGTTTCTTGATATTACTATTGACATAAATGTACTTCATAACCTTATTTTGTGATTTTATTATTACCTTAATTGGATTTATATCTCACACCTTTCTTATGTGTATCCCCAAATTACCCTGTTCAGTTTTAGAAGATCAATTAAATTTAGGGGCATGTTATGGTTTTTAATTTATTGTATTTATATTTCTATTTCAAGTTGTTATGCCATGTTTTGGGACAAAATTATTATGAATAACACACAAGGGTGTGTGAATTGTGATATTTAAAAACATTAACAAATTCTAAACAACCCTCTTAATATGAATCTATTATATCCTTCTCTCTTAAAGGTGAGTGTGATGCAGAAATAAAATATGAAAATAACAAAACTATTTATAGTGGTTCATGGGATAAATATCTTGTTGTCCACTCCACCAAAACTATCTCGACGAGATTGGTGATTTTAACTAGCACATCCATTTACTGGGGACTTATACAACTGAGTACACACAGTTGATACCTTTATAATATGGATTTTAAAAGGATTATGGTTCTTTTAAAAGTAATTGAATTATCCAATGCGTAGTGTAAGAAGCTGATACTCCTTCACCAACTAAATTCAGTTCTAATAACCAATATTCCAACAAATCAATTGTGGTTCATTTTTTTGATATAAATATATTTTTCTTATATTTGATGATGAAAATGACATTTTTATTTGATCTTTAATAATGAACATAAACAACAAAATAATGATATTCAATGTCAAACATTATTACTTTAAACAATAATGAATAAAACACCATATAGATGAATATACATGTAAGTCCCTAAATTTTAACTCTAACAAACTATTAATTGAACTTTTAGAAGAATATTTATCAATATGAAACATTAGTAATAAAAATAAAAAATGTGAGTTGATTAACTAGATCAAAGCACACATTTATTCCTAAGTGTAACTCTAAATGAAACACCACACAATTATTTAAAAGCACAAATCTATTTATTTCATAAACATATAAGATAATTCATAAGTTGAATTTGACAATATTTATAATTTTTTTTGAAAAGTTATAGGTCAAATGGTTCCAGAAATACTATATATAAAATTTATGTATTTTAATTAAAATCATTCAAATAGAGTCATAAATTTCCTTAAAAATAATAATGATTTAATCTATTGAGCATGATCCTTTGAATCAGTCATAAAATAGAAATAAAGAGATATTTTATTACATTGGCACCATTTTAGAAAATGAAAATAATATCTTGAATTGAAAAATCCACCATTAACAAATTCAAATGTAGGGTTTGTTCGCGTAGTGGAAAACTCAAAAAGTACAGTTAACAATGTACAATTGATTAAAAAAGTAGGGTTAATGAACAATAAATTTGTTCCTAAAATGAAGGGTTTCTTATAAACATAGGGTTTCTGATCCATACCTTTCAACAGTGTAGGGTTCTTGATCCATATTGTTTATTCCAAATTATGGGTCCTCAAACCATACATTACAATTACAATCATTAGGTATGGAAAATGTTACTAGATTACTTTGAAACATGTCTAAAACACTAAATTAAATATCATCCCATGGATTAAATTTTTTTAAATGATTCTGGAATAAAAATAAATATTCTAATGAATATCATCTTCCTAAAATTCACATAAACACAACATTATTAGTATCATAAGACCTAGATGTAATTAGATTAATGTGAGACATTATAGTATTTTCATATAAAGTACTAACCTTACATAGAATATCTTTAAAATATATTTTACCTTTTGTCCTTTAAAAATGATGAATCTTCTGCTTTATTAATACCAAAAAAATCGTTATCTTTTCAGGAGGATTTTTCAAATGAATCTTTTAAAAAACAGACTTACTATTCTCCAAAGAGATTAGAAGATGGATAACCTTTCATTTAATCATGGAAAAAACAATTCTATAAACATGAATTTCTAAATCACTTTGTTAATTTAAGACAAGTTTATTTATAAGTCATTCAAAAATATATTTCAAAAAATAAAGATAAATAATTTAAGTGGTTCCAAGATGAATATTATTGGGTTTTACTGAGTAAGACAATGTGTTTCATTCTGAAAATTTTTAGAAGACCATCACATTCTTGAGCCAAAAAAATATAGAAAGATCATTTCATTTTTTAGATTTTAAAAATGAGATTTTTTTTTATAAAAAAACTACTCTAAAAGAAAACACTACATAATATAAATGTAATTTTCTAAAAAATTTAAATTTACCGACAATGATAGGTTGTAAGATTTAAACAGAGAATATATTTTTTCATAAAACTATTTTTATAAATTAAAAAATACTATATTTTCAAGAAATATTTTAAAATAGATATAAATAAAATAATTTTTATAGAAATTTGAATATTTAGAAATTTAGTTATATACTCTAATATAAAATTATATTAACTAATTTTAAACAACTTAATTCAAATATTGAGAAATTATTCAACAATTAATCAGAAATTATTTATCTCTGACTATATTAAATAGTTAATTCAATTTTAAAAAAATATATTAATGAAATACATCATGGATTATTAGCTTTGGTTTTAAGGAATTTTTTATAATGGACTACTTTATAGTTAATCAATCCTTTATTAATATATAAATTCCGATGCGCTTTTCAAAAGACCACAAAATGAGGTAATTATTTAGTTATGTGGTGTATAATTGAAAAAAACGAATAAAAGTTTTATTTGGTAGTGTTAAAAATTAAATTATCAATTTAACAAATATGTTTATTTTGAGTAGAGATTAAACTATGAACTTTAAATACTTATTAAAAATAATATCTTTTTTAGCACAAGAAAATTGTGGTTTTCTAAAGAAAAAATCATGTTTATAATGTCTATTAATAGTATAATAAAAACATTGAACAATTGATAAGATTTTTTAAACCAAGAACAAAATAATTCTTATATAATTTATGGTTTTGACCTGTACTACAAATTCCATGTTTTCATTGTGATTTTTTACCATGAATTTGAATTAAATAATTTTATCATTTAATTATCATAGTAGACCCTTATTTTTATGTATTTAACTCATTTAAAAAATATTTAATTTTTGTTTCTAATAGATCATAATAAATTTTGAAATAATATAATTTTAAATATGTAATTTTTTTTGAAAAAATTATTTTTCATATTTAAATGGACCATAATATTTTATAATTTATCTTTGATATTTAGTTACCGATTAATAATTTTTTTGAAGCATAAAATAATATTTATTTATTTTATCATAAATATGTTTTTTAGAATTAAAATTTTTAGATTACAAATTTTCTACCTCATCAATGTAAGACATAAAACATAGAGTTACTATTTTATTTTTATACTCAGCCTTAGAGTTCATAATAGATTCATCAGTATAATTATATGAATAAATCTAATTAGCATTCTTAATTTCCATTACTTTTCTTTTATTATTTTATTTCCTTTGATCTCATAAAAAATTATAGTTAGACTTTTGGTGACATTTTTCTTTGCATTCATAGTATCTGTTTTTCTTAATCCCATTATTTATTTTAGAAATATTTTCAAACCTTTTAGCAAGATATGATACATAAATACCAAAATCTGGATAACATGAATGAAATGATTCATGCATAGTTTTTTTGGTTAGATTCATCATATTTTATATTATTTTATCTATAACCTATATCTCAACTACATTTCTAACCAAGGTTCCAATCATTTCTTTCGTTTCTAATTTTTTAGATGGAGTTGATTGTCTTATATGAGAAAACATTACTTTCCACTTAGAAGGTAAAATTCTAAGTACTTTTAACGTGTGATCTATTTTTGAAATTGAAATTCCTAATGCCACAACATTATTGACTATTTCAATTATTATTATATTCATCCAGGTGATTCTATCACCTCCACACATTTTGAAAGTATCAAATTTCATATTTGTAGTGTTGTATCTCATTTTTATGATATTATCAAGTTTTTCAGAGAAAATAAAAAAACCAACCACATATTTTATGTAATAAAACATTGATAAAGCCAATTAATCTCATCAGTTCATAATCTATATACAATAAAATTTATTTATTTTGAATTAAGTTCATTTTATTTTTTGTTAATCACCATTAAATTTTTTCATATCTTCTTTAAGACATTTATAAGTTTGGAAATCCTTTTTAAATAAAATTTTATTCTATAATTTTTCAAAATAAAAAACAATGCGTTTTTTCTAGCATTCAAAATTATCACCAATTAATGTAAGGGTAATAGATCATTGACATACCTTCTCTAGGATCTACCGTTATTAGATTTTATATCATCCAAATATTTTTTTCACGCATGTTAGAGCCAAAATATACCTTTGATATTACACAATATACCAATATTTTGGTTCACATGATAGTATCAAAAATAGTAATTATGGATTTTTAAAAAGGAATATAGAAATATAGCCCTTCTTATGATACTACTTGTTTGTATCAGATATATTAAGAATAATTTGAAATGAGTTCGAAAAATATAATTATAGTAATATATCCATTACTATGATACCACTTGTTCGGTATGGATGATTATGAAAAGACACTAGGGGGGGGGGGGTTAAATTATGATATTTAAAAACATTAAAAAAATTGAAAAATCAATTTTTATATGAATAAATTCTATCCTTATCTCATAAATTTGAAAGATTAGTGGAAATTAATAAAAAAAGAACACAATAGTGTATAGTGGTTCAGGGAACAAAGATCAACTAGTCTACTCCACCAATTCTCTCTCCATGAGCTTGGTGATTTTCACTTGTAAGCCCTTTTGATGAGGAATTATAAAATTGAGTAATGATAGTTGATTCATTTAAAATAACTCTTTTATGAGGTCATTAGTTTTTTTCACAAGGAAATTAATTATCCACAACTTAGTATGATAAGCTCATAGTAATTCACTACCACAAAAGAGTCTAAACATATGATACTCCAATAAATAAATATTGATTAATTTGATTGAGAAAAAAATATTTTTGTAAAATTTGAAGAAAAAAATAAAATTTGAATTTTATCATGAATAATTTATATCACTAAAATCACAATAATCATTAATGTCTCACATGATTCCTTTAAACAACAATAAGTAAAACAGCTGATACATGAATAAATATGTATGCCTCTAAAGTATAACATTGAATAATACTTATTTCAAACTTGCAGAAGAAGAGTTAACATTAATATATAGTAGCAGTAACAATAAAAACACAAATTTTATCTACTAGATAAAAACATGTATGTCTTCTAATGTGAAACTATATAGTCAATGAAACACAATTATTTAGAATCACACAACTCTTTCTTTTCTAAGAATATCTATATTTTTAGAAGACTAAAATATAAATATTTATCTAGACACTTAAATAGACACAGTTTAAATATTTCCATAATTCTATATATTAGATCACAAGTATTTTAATTAAATTAATTTGAAAATAGTTACAACATTCCTTATAAATAAAAATGATTTAGTCCATTGAGTAAGATCCTTTGATTCTGTCATGAAACAAATTTAAATATATATTTAAATATGTTGATACTATCAAAGAAAACACAGATAATAACCTAAATTTAAAACTCCATTATTGAACAATTTAAACATATGGTTTCTTCATATAGATATGAAATCCAAAAGCATGGTTGACACTGTATAGTTGATTTCAAAATTATGTTTAATGAACAATATGATTGTTCCTCAACATAAGGTTTCTTCCAAATGTAGGGACATTGATCCATACATTTTCAATAGAATATAGTTTATGATAGATAAATTTTATTCCAAACATAGGGTTCCCAAATCATACACCATGAATACAAATGTAGGATATGAACAATGTTACCAGATTAATTTCAAACATGTTCAAGACACTCAATCAAATATCCTCTCAAGGATTAACAACTTTTGAACGCTACCAGAATAAAAATAATTATTCTAATAAATATCATCTTATGGAAATTCACCTAAATTGAGCATTATTATTAATATAAATGTGGGTTTTTGCGAGCATAAAAATCAAATATAAATTAAAAAACTATTCAATCAACACATGCTCAACACTATGTACATAATTACCCAAATATAGTTGACCTGATTATCTTATAGGGTAGTATTAAATGTATCAATATAAAATATATAATTAAATAATGTGTACGAATTATATGATTTTTCATAGTTCTTATCAAATGAATGTCTATTAATTTTTTGGATTATAATTAGAAAAAAATAGTGAAATCATTATGTATAAAAATAAATATAGAAAATCATCCCAATATTATGGTAAAGTATAGAGTAAGTGGTTACTAAAAAAATGAATCCATATATAGATATTAAAAGTTGATTTGGATCTGGAAAGGTTTTACCTAGGGGTAACAACCTCTACAACGGTGCATTGAGATAGACTTAATTGTCACCTAGGGCATGAAAAATAGGCCTTGCTAAACACATTGTTTGAAACTCTCAGGTAATATGCTTTGGTATATTCATATTCTCATTAAAAACCAATATTAAGGGGACAAAAATGACCATAAGACTTCATGTTATGAAAAATATCACAGATAACTTATATTGAAATCAATAAATTTATAGGTTAAGGAATATATTTAATTAATCAATTATCCCATTAATGTTCATGTTTTCCCTTTTATGTGATTAATAGTTTACAAATTTTCATCCCTAAGTATATTTTTCAAGTGGTAAAATACAAGAACCAGAATCAAATAGTTAAAGTTATGCTCATCGTGTATTCATGAACATCATTTTTACTATTCCAAAATAGTTATATTCATTGCTTCACATCACACAAGTTTAATAGAACTATTCAAACACCACTACAAAACATAGAAGTATAAATTTCATGGAAAATAGAAAATGGAAAAATAGTTTCTTCCCATGTATATAACCATTATTTATCCATATTTTTTAGATGAAATTTACCAGAAAACCATACGATACAACCTTTAGAAAAATTTGATGTTATTCTAGGAATGGACTAGATTTACTTATATAAAGCCATTATAAATTACTGATAAAAGGAAATAGTCCTCTATACCTACAGCCTTCCTCATATTCAATAAAAGTGAATAGTGGAGGATGAATTTCTTTTGGTATTTTCATCTCAATAATAGATATTATTTCCTTGAGAGAAAATGTATCTGGATCAAATGGATGATATAAAGTAAAAGAAATTCCATCATGAAATTCCCATTATAATGGAATTTTCTGATGTGTTTCCTGGAGAATTTTCAAGTCTTTCACTTAGATTGGAGGTTGAGTTCATTATTTCACATATACCCAAATATTTTCTAATATCCATGAATCCATTTATAATGACCATTTTTTGCTTAATTAGTTGAATAAGAAACCAAAGAAAAATATCTATAAGGTGTTTATACGCCCAAGTGGTTTACATGGGGTTCATCATTCCTCTTTTTCAATTATAAGGATGTCCCAATTCACCTTTTCATTGATTATTGTGAACTCAAAAAAAATCACAATAGATAAAAATTTTACAATTAAAAAAATTGATGAATTATTCTATTATCTACATGGGTATTTGTACTTCTCTATGGTGGATATTCATTAGGGATTTTTTCATGAAATGGTAATGAAATACAATATAACCAATAGTACTTTTCATATATGGTTTCGATACTATATGTTTATAGTGATACTTTTGTACTCGCTAATGCTCCAGAAATGTTCATAGAATTGATGAATATATTCTTTAAGACTTAATATAAATCCAATTTGGTAGTATTTATAGACATTATTTTTATCTACTAAAAAAATAAGGAGGATCATGATAATTTGAATGTTGTACTACAGACACTACAGAATGAAAATTTGTTTGAAAAGTACAATAATTTTGATTTTTTATTCAAAAAATATCATTCCTACCTCTTATTTTCACCAAAAAAGTTATATATGTGGATGATTAAAAATATAGGAAATTTGAGGATGTTCATGACAAACCTCTATGATGGAAATATGTAGTTTATTTGGATTAACTGTGTACTATCATCAATTTGTGTGTAACGTTTCATGATTGTCAAGACCGTTGGCCAAGCTAACATGAAAGGGGGTGAAGTATTTCTGGAATGATGACTGTGAAGAAATATTTTAATGATATAAAGAAGAGGTTAATCACAATACCTATTCTCACATTACCCACCCATGGGGGAGGATTTGTGATATACATTGATGTGTCCAAAAAAGTCTTAGGTTGTGTAATCATATAAGATGAAAAAGTGATAACATATACCTCCCTACAATCAATGATTTAATATATATATATATATATATATATATTGGATTCGTTTTTTAAGGAATAATCGTACTTTATTAGATAATTCACTAGGTTTTGGTTGGTTTTCACAAGAATAAGTAATTCAAGACTCAATGGAATAATGGTTGTAAAATGTAAAAACCAGATATTATACATAATGAACCCAATACATGATGTGTATTCATTGAGTACAAATCACCTTAGAGACAAAGCACATATTGTGATACTAGTAAATGTCATGAAGTGATAACCAGATGTGAAATCATTACATGATGTGGAAAGTTTGAAATGTCCTCCCAACATATATACATGTCATGAAATATGTCATAAAAAAGATCTCGAGAAATCTTTTCAGATCTAAAGTACATGAAATCAATTCAAGTTAAAAATCATATATATTTAAAAATAGAATATACTTAATGAACATTGACAATGTGAATTATTTTATGTTAGTAAACACTCAGATAAATTTATATATAATAACCCGTAGATGGAGGGTAAATCTTGACCAAATCGATAGACCCTTCATTTGCATCTCTAATTATCTTTTGTTATTCTCCCATCCTAGTTTTAACCTTTTACTATCCTATTTTAATCGATCCTTTGATATTTTTTTATATTCCACGACTATGGATTACTAATTTAATTGTGTTTCTAGTTTTATTGTTTAGGGTTCAATTCCAATTGTCATGAAACTTCAATATCGACTTGTTTCCTCCTTGTTCTTTCATTGAAGTGATTATTTGATTGATTTTAAATTATTTATATTTGGATTGAATTATTATGAATTTTTAAATTATTATGTTAAGAATTCTTCTTATTTCCCTAATTTTATTAATATCACCATCCATTACTAATCCATTTAGGATTAGAGGTAAATTTGTGTTTAAACATATTGAATCTCTAAATCAAAATATGGTAACAAAATGTAAAGTAATTAGGTTTGAAACAATTTTGTATCACATTCCTTTACATGACCCTGATCATGGGAAGTTTAATCGAAAGACCCTAACCTCGTAGGAGTTGATAAATCTAGGACCATGTGCTTGGGATACATTCTACATAATAAGCTCATCATAAAACATTTAGCATTACAATATTTGGACCAAATAATACTTTCAGTGTAGGTAGATCCAATTAGTTTGAGAATGAATAATTAGTGAAATTTTCACTACATCGCATCCCAATCCATAGGTCCATACCAAGATAGGTTTAGGATTACTATTTTTTATAAACCCTAAAATTGAACAAGATCCATTTTATCTTTCTCGGTTATGACCTAACCTATAGAAGTTCTATAAAAGGCATCTGAAGAGATATCTTGAGGAATAATTCCATAAGAATATTATCACTGTGTTTCCTACATACTAGCTAGTCCTTATGGATTTTACCCTACACTGACAATATTCTATGACTTTGTAGCTAACTATGTTTTTTCATTTTAAATTTATAATTTGATCATCAAAAGTGTGTAATTAACGACACTATGAAGATACATCAATTTTTGGTGTTGTTTCTCGGGATAACTATTTCTTAGGCACAGTGACCTTCAGTGAAAACCTAGGATTACCCCACCACCATTTTTCTTTCCCATTTTCTTTTTTTACATATTTTATCACATGGACTAGCACTTGCCTCTATAATCATTAAACTTCTGCACGAGCCCTGGTCATTTGGATTGTTTTAGGAGTCTGGACGCATAAGAATCGATAAATTATAATTCAAAAATCGATAGATATATCCATACATGTTTTCATTTAATCATGGTCAAGCATCATAATCTCACACAAACAAATTAAAAAATGATAAATTTGTGCCACATTAATACCTTATAGAGTGACCTTTTTCGCATTAGTTCACCATTATGGGCTACGACTTACCTTCCATTAGTGGTGTTATTCCAATCATTTTATACTCTATTATCCAAGAGCATACATTTGAAATTAAACATGGAATCAACCACATGATTCTGAAGATGTGGTATTTTAGTGGAATTTAGAGTTAAGATTCCCATGAACATATATCAAATTTATTGGATGTTTGTGAAACCTTTTGAAATAAAAGTGTATCATCTCATGATATCCGACTTTGAATCTTCCATATCCCCTTATATGATAGTACCATAGACTGGGTCAAAATCAATGTTCTCAAATTAATTATGTCATGGGAAGTATTAGGAAAGAAATTATTAGGCAAATAATTCACACCTGTATGATCCTAGAAGCTCATGAAATGAGATCCTGCACTTTTCTCTGGAAGATGGAGAATCAACTTGCGATGCTTGGAATCACTTTAAAGAGTTGACTCAAATGATACCACATCAAGGAATTGATGCATGGATACAACTAAAAACCTTTTATCAAGGAATCCAACCATCTATATGTACCATAGTAGATGAAAATACTGATAGAGGGATCATGCTAAAATATGTGAGCCTTGAATGATTTTTCATTCCCTACACTATAGGGACTTTCAATATTGGAGGATCCTTGTGAGATGTTGACACAATAATAAATCTTATTCATATGAGTGTATTTTGAAAATTAAATCTTAAATAGTTGAAACCAATGAGAGTTTCACTTTAACTAGATGACTACTCAATCAAGTACCCTAAATGAATTCTTAATGGCATCTCTGTAATGTTCGGTTTGTTTATCTTTGATACTTATTTCCTTATCTTGGATATGGAGGAGGAAAGAGATAACCCCATCATTATTGGGATTCCATTTCTCACCAATTATGAGGAATTTATTCATTTAAATTAAATAAGGATCATATTTAGAAATATAAATGAACAAGTAGTGTTCATCATTGTAAAATATACCAAGAAAAGTGGAGAGTCATTTTATTGTCAATCCATATTTTTTACTGAAGAGAATATGATTATATGACAAGTAAGTAAGATAGAGATACCATGTATCCAGATAAATATTAATATAATGATCACTATGAGGTGAATGAAAATGATCCTCTGAAAAGGGATACCATCCCACCATTAATAACCTCATTCATCAAGACACCAACATTTTAGTTGAAACCTCTACCAAGAACACTAATGTATTCATTATTTCAAATATAAGTTGTAATAAAAGTCATTATAAGTTAATATCTAACTCAAATACAACAATAAAAATCATTAAATTCTCAAAAAGGCACAAAATTGAAAATATTGGGGAGTTTATGATATTAAAGGTATCAAACCCATGATATACACCCATAAGATTTTTTTGGAGGAAGGTGCAAAACCAAAACATCAACCCCATAAGAAACTCACCCCACCAATAAAAGTGGTAGTCAAGAATAATTTACTAAAGCTTCTCTATGCTAGGTTAATATTTTCCCTCTATGATGGTGAATGGGTGAGCCCACTATGAGTCATTATAAATAATGGTGGCATCACCGTTGTTAAAAAAAATGATGATATTCTAATCACAACTTGAACTATTACCATGTAGAGAGTAGTTTTTCCCTACAGGGGCCTCAATAAGGAATCTTTAATGGCCCATTTTACACTACTGTTCATGGTTCAAATGACGGAGAGACAAGTCGGTCATGATTTCTATTGTTTTTTGGATGGATATTCTAGATACAATAAAATTGTAGTGGACCCAGTAGATTACTACAAAACATAATTCACAATTCATTTTTTAACCATCACCTGTAGAGAAATCATTTGGAATGTCAAACACACTAAAGACATTTCAATGGTCCTGACACACATTTTTCATGATATAGTGGATGATTTTCTAGAGATATTCATGGATTATTTCTCTATTTATGGATGATATTTCAATGTATTCTTATATAATTTGGACTAGTTTTCAATAATGGGAAGAAATGTTTCTACTAAAAACTGGAGAAAAATTCATTTTATGGTCCATTGAAGAATATTTATTAGACATAAAATATCAAATCATGGAAGAGAAGTTGATCCTATAATGATAAAGGTAATTAAAGTATTATTTTAAACCATGATGGTGAAAGGTATCAAGAGTTTTTTGGAGAACATGTTATTTTATCACTGTTTTCCCATGATTTTGAAAGAATATCCGTCCTACTAACACATATTTTATTGAAGTAAATTCTTTTCAACTTCCTTGAAGTGTCTCCACAAGAATTAAAACTCTGATGATTAGTCTAGTGGATTATCCTTTCATAATATCCCTAGACTTGGAGAAGGAATTAAAAAAAATGTGCAACTTTAGTGATTTATCAATGGGAGTGGTTATAGGAGAGTGGGTTTTCTATCTCTTCCAAACCCATATATTATTCGAGTCAAAAACTTAATGAATCTCAGTTCAATTATAAGACCACTAAGAAAGAGTTTCAAGAGGCCATATATTATTTGGATGTGTTTCAATCATACCTTATAGTCTCTATAGTAGTTTTTATATAAACTACACAACACCAAAATATGTGAAAAGTAAAAGGGATGAAAGTCCAAGCCAGATACAATGGATCATATTATTATAATAATTTGACAATGATATCAAATAATACTTGGAACTAAGTGTGTCCTTTTTGATCACATATATTGACTCCCACTACATAACACTGTAGATGATAATAATATAATCATTGAAGATGAATTCCCCAGTGAAAAACTATTAAAAATAAATATGTAAGCATAACCATGATTTTATGATATTGGAAATTATCTTTCAACGATATTGTTCTACCCAAACATCTTATATCAACAAGAGATGATGTTTTTGTCTATTCATAAGACTTCTATTGGGATGGCCTACTACTATTTAAGAACTTTTCAAATGAATTAATGTGATTCTACATCCATGAAGATGAAATTCATATCATAATCAAAACATGTCATACATCACTGCTAGAGGGTGTCATGGGCCTAATTTCACTGTGGCCAAAATAATACAATTTGGATTATTCTGAACCATAGTCTATCTAGATTAAATGAACATTGTTCAAATATGGTTTTAGTTTCAATGAACAAACACAACTGGAATAAGAAACAATGTTATCTATAGTCCCATTCTATAAGTAGAAATCATCAACATAAGGGGAATTGATATTATAGGTCCATTTCCAAATAATCATGGGAAATATTATATCCTCGATAGTGTGGACTATGCCTCAAAGTGGATAGAATCCAAATAAACCACCTATGAAATAATAAAAGTGGTCATGGAATTATTATGGAAAAACATCATTTCTAGATTTGGATTCCCCTGATTACTCATTAGTGATTAGGGAATTCACATTTCCAATAATTATATGAAAGGATTTATCAAAAAATATGGAATTTGATATAAAACTGGAACTCCCTAAAACCCATATACAAGAGGTAATGATGAATTTTCAAATAAGGAGATAAAAAAATAAAAAAAATAAAATATATATAAGTATGAAGGACTGGAGTCATAAATTGGATGAATCACTTTGAGCATATAAAACAATTTATAAAACACCCATTAACACTACTTTATTAGAACTTGTCAATTGTAATCCCTATCATGTATTGGTGGAATTAGAGCATCGATCATATTATGAAATTAAGAAAATATACATGGATGGTCAAAAATATAGGTAACATAGAATGTAAAAATGTTTAAACTAGAATATATTTTAAAGGAAGCCTATGAAAATCTTCAAATCTACGATGAAAAGGAAAATAAATTTTATGAAAAATTCATTTCATGATGAATCTAACCAAGGGAAGAGGTTCTTCTATTTAATTCCATATTGAAACTATGACCTAGAATGTTGAAATCCCTGTGGTTTGGTCCTTTTGAATTCATCAATGTTTTCTCCAATAGGACATTCAAAATTCAAAAAGGTGGAGAGCCACTCTTTAAATTAAATAAGGAATGTTTAAAAATTTATCAGGAACCATTCAATGAGGGGTGTGTCCTTAATTTTAAATTCACTTGATGTAAACCATGTAAAGCTGTTAATGAAAAAAATAACTAACTGGGAGGAAAACCAAGATAGGTCCAATATGTTTTATTAATTTTTATGGTTTTTTGGAAATGATTGAAACATTATTAGAGGTCCTTGACCAAAAATATTCACAAAAGGAAATTAAAATATTTTGTAACCTTTACATTATCAGAAAATGTTGGGATTGCGAAAATTAAAAATCTATGTTTTATGCATCATGTAATACTTATAAGATGTGAAAATTTGGGTGGGAGGATTTAAAATTTGTGAATACTAGGTTCATAAACGAGCACCTCCTTCATTTACTCTATAGCATGCCATCCCCACTCCCATCAGATGCACATCCACCCATACCACTGATTTGTATCTTCCCTCCCCATATCTTCTCTAATACCATTCGAGCATCCATTACTCTCCACTACGTCCTCTTCTCAACTATGACAAGCATATGTGGTCCAAGAAAACTATATACCTTACTATTATTGAAAGGATTCAGGTGCATGAGGAGGATCTTGACCAGAGTAAGGAGGATATGGTGAGGATATTGTGATTGTTCACCTGAGATCCAAAGAGTATTCATGATTTGTATATAGAAAAGGTCACCCAATTAGGAGGTTCCGCCTTACCGATATTACATTTTTATCTAGCTCATGACTAGTTATCCATAGGTGATTCTCACAGGTTAATTATCTAGATCAAGGTCATCATCCTAGCCTTGTCCATTTGTGGCCCTATTTTGAATAGGGACTTCTATTTCACTATATATTATGTGACCTAACTGAGGAAGGATTATCGTACAATTATGGGGGGAAGTTTCATCACCCACCTCTCACGCCAACTCATTACCTTTGGTACTACTCAACCCCTAACATCTCTGGGGTAGATAAAGCCCATAGATATTACCATGCTCCACAAGATGGGGATCCTAAAGAAGATAGAAGAGTGATACCGATGGGACCCATGTACTTTGATACTACCTATGAGTCACCAACACATAATTTCCCAGCCGCAACACCATTTCAGTAGGTCCCAATATCGACTACACCTACTATAACCCCTTCTTCCTCTACTACACAAGCTTTACCACCTACCTCTACTCCACCACCCCAACCATATCCGCACCTACCCCACCATTTATAACTAACATATAGTCTTTTCTCTAGTACATTCTAAAGAACTAGAGACATATTTTCCTCCAATTTAGCATACCTTTCAAAAATCCATCACATTTCACCAATCTGCCCCACAACCAACCCCCACATAGAACTATCTACAACCTTCTATAGACCCCAATTCTACCTTAATTTCCACCCCACTTGCTGCCTGGGTTGGCTATCCTGCAAAGCATATAGACCCTCTTTCCTAGTAGGATTTTATCTACGAGGAATCCCATTGGAAAAAGGGACCCTCTCTTCAATCAACCACCAAGGTGCCTATAATTGATCCATCTTCAAGATGCTAAGACACAATATAGATCCATAAGATGCTGCAAAACATCACAACCCACCTAGTTGCCTACATTGCAATATCTTCTATGGTGGTCGAGGAACCTACCTCAAAATACATTCATTTTATAGATATAGAAGGGATTATATAGACAAATACTATTTGGGAGGGTGTTTTTTATGCAACCAGCGGTGCATATTCCAACACACTTTATTTTTTCTCATGTACCCCACCCCTATTATACTCTATTTTAGGTCTATTTTTGAAATGTCATTGTGTTATATATTTCATGAAGTATCATTTATCATGTCTATATATAAGACATATTTTTGGCAAAAATGATTTTTTCTTTTACTCGTATTTAATTATGCATTAATTTAGCTATATATCACTCTATTGCATCATCTATGGTTATTGATGAGTCAGTTCAGCCACCCTTTGGCCTCCTAGATGAGATATATAAATTCATGGATGACATACAATGACAAATTTAGGAGGTACAACTCACTAAAATATTGGAGTCCCCTCCATGTTCTACACAATTGTTGCATCTACCACATGAGCATTTTGGTCAACCCACTCATGAGGTGGTTATCCCCACCAAGAAACCAAAGGATCTTGATGACACAACCACTAGTTATTGAATAATAAGGAGGAAATCCATGCTGACGGATGGCACTAAATGATATTTTTTCCATTCATCTAGGTGATGATTTCATTGTTATCACTTTATGGGAGGTAGCCAAAAAATTCTATGGATTCATTGAGTTTCTTAGTATATTTGGTTTTTATTTTTTAGCCCTTTCATTCCATTGGCCATCCAATACATCATTGTGAACTTAAACATGATTTTATCCCATAAAATTTCCACTTCTAAACATTATGTGCACCTTCCCATTTTACTTCTTGAATATTTTTTAAACCCTGATTACTAATGGTATATCTAGTGAAGGTATTTTTTGTTTCTAACATTTTTTTATGGTAACACGATTATAAACCACTATCCGAAAAAATTCTCCTATGAAATGGACATCAATATAGAGAGATCCGGATCCCCTATTTTAAATTCACATATTCCATTTCCAATATATTTATTCTTCTATTTCTTTATCTCCCACATCTATTTCCACAATAGTGGAATCACAATTTCATTTTAATTGGGGGGTCATTATTGAGATTTATTGTCTGCACACTAGGATTGTTTCTTGATTTCGATAGTCTAGGAGATATTTTTCATTGAAATAATGATTTAACTTGTATTCTCATTACTCTCCATTAAATAAGGACAATGTTTGTTTTGTGATTATTTAATTCCATTTTTATTCATGTTAATAATTTTAGCATGATTGATGAGTTGAATAGTATAATTATAATTTTATATTCTTTCAATTACATTTGGTTGAATTATTACTAAATACTATCCCCATGATGGATTTCCAGAAATTTTATATATTCCCATTCACAAGAGGACTATAGACCTGTGAATTCGTATTCTTATCTAAACATATTTCTTAAGATATACCAGGGGCATGTAAACCTTTGAGAACATGAATTGAGGAATTATTAAGGCTATTACATAACAAATACACTGTTAAAATGATTATGGAAATCTATTTTGATCTATTTTTCTAGAGACCAAAATGTACATCTATCCCTATTTATCCTATAGTATCCATGAATGATCTTGGTAGGATGGAACCGTTTTAGGCCTATCATCCCTTTTTATACTACTCTTGGTGTTATGAATGATTTTATTTTTAACAAGTCTAGGGTATTTTTCATCTCTTCCATACTCTATATTTTGATATTGTGGAGATGTAAGATGGTATTTTCAACATATTTATTTAACGTGGTTCATTATTAGTTTCACCATTTTCTATGCATACCCTATTCATTTGAAAAAATGGATTTTGTATTAAGAGGTTAACAAATCAAAATTTCCAGACTAATGATTCTTATGAAAAAATATATCTGGTTAGGTGGTGGATGTGAGGCCTGTCATGAGCATGATTTTCAAAAAATAAAATGAGAAAGATAAAGTAACAAGGTAAATTCTTCAAAAATTCTTCACATATTCATGGATCCACTTCAAACTATATGGTGAATGATGATATTTTTGTATAGTATGAGTTTCTTTACTACACTATTCATGATTATCATGCATTATAATATAGAAATTACATTCCATTTCGAACATTATTTTTACTATCTTCCTTCCCTCATCCTCAGTGTCATTTTAACCTTATTTCTTAAGCCCTCATTATTAAATTTGTATTAACCATTATGGAGTGGATATGTTATAACCAATTTAAGAATATGGTTAGGAACATATATTTAGGGTATGATAATAACTCCAATTATATTTTACCTTGAGTGATGAGAGAAAATTAATTGTGTGGTAAATTTCAATATGGTTATAGATTTAATGTAATAGTTGGAAAATTTCAATTAAAAGAAAAATGAATTTAGGTGAAAGATTTCATCATGATGCATGTTTAATATTCCCCACATAAGTAATTTATGAGGACTTTATTTTTTTCCATTAACAATTATTTTTATTTTTCTCATTGTACTGTATGTTTCTTGATTTTATTTCATTTGGAATCCCTATTGAGATTATTTTTTAACATGAGGACATGAAATTGTTCATGTGTGGGAGAATTTTATATGATATATATATATATATATATTGTATGAATTTATTTATGGTTTAATCTTACATTATTCAAAAATGCATTGGGTTTTTTGAAATTTATTTTGAATTTGGAATTCAAGACCCAAATGAGGAATGGCTGTAAAATTGAAAAATTAGACATTACACACAATGAACCAAATAAAATATCTATATTCCTCAAGTACATAACACCTATGATCAAAATAATAAACCATTAAACCATTATAAGACATGAACTGGCTACATGATGTGAAGGAATTACACGTTATTAAAAGTTATAAATCTTATCCCCCCTTAGATACATGCCCTGAAATCCACAATATACATGATCTTATGAAATAAAATTTTATCTGAATACATGAAATGAATTCAAGTTACACTTCATATTAATGTTGAAATATAAGTTTGTTAAAGAACATTCTCAATGTGAATTGTTACACATCATGAAACTCTTAGCTTTAAATACATTAAGTCACCCATAAAATAGAGGGGGAGCTTGACCAGATAGACAAACCCTTTATTTTCTTCTACATTTCCATTTTTTCTTCTCTAAACCTCGTTTTAACCCTTTACTTTCCTATTTTAATCAATCCTTTTATACTGTATTAAATTCCGCGACTATGGAATTTTCATTTTATTGTTTTCCAATTGCATTGTTCATGTTTAAATACCAATTTCTACTCAACATCAAATACCACATGTTTCATTATTTTCATTCATTTAGGTGAGTTCTTTATTGATTTTAAATTTTTTTAGTGGCTGATTATCTTATATAGAACTATTTTATTATTATGTCAAGCATTATTTCAATTTCTGGACATTCGAATAATATTGTCACACATGATTAATCCACTTAGGGTAAGGGGTTAAGAGTAAGGGTGTATTTAAACATAATAAATATCTAAATAGAATCTTGTTAAACCTGTGGCAAGTAAGTAGGTTAAAAAAATTGTTTATGACATTATTCTTAATAGCACTAATACGAGGTGTGTATTGAAATTCCCTGCCCCATTTAGAGTTGAGAATGCTAGGAATAATATCTTGCGACACGTTCTATATATGAAGATAAATTTACTACATATTGGTTTTTTACTATCTATATACCAAAAAATAGTTGTATCATAGGTTGATCCAATTTTTTTTGACCACGAACAATTAGTGACCTTTGAGCTATTTCATATCCAAAGCCATATGTCTATCCCAAGATAGATTTATGATTAAAATTTTTCCTAAAACCTTTAATTGACCATGATACCTTTTTTAGATCCTAATTTAATCTCTAGAGACACAATTTATAGTAAACCAAAACAAAGAAATATTTTGAGGACTCATTCGATAAGGTTCTTATCACTATGTCGGCTACCAACAAGCTAGTCCATGTGGGTTCGACCCCACATTTCCACTATGCAATGCCTTTGTAGCTGAGTATATTATGATATTTTAATTTTATATTTTGATCAATGTCTATGTGAAATTTATAACACAGGATGGACGCATCAAAGACCCATGATAAGAACTATAAAACACAAGATCTAGAATTGGCTGTAGTGATATTCACGCTAAAGATATTGTGATAGCATCTCTATAGGGATAAGTGTGACATATATTTATCTCATAAAATTCTCAAGTATATATTCACAAAAAAGGTTCTCAATATTCATCAATGATGGTTGTTAGAGTCGATTATGGTCTATGATTATTAAATTCATTACCATCATGGGAAGGAAAAAAATTGGAAGATGTTTTGAGTAAAAAGGATCCCACAACCCTATCCATGACGAGGATTGTAAGGGATATAATCTTCATGGATATGAAAAGTATATACATGAACCTATTTAAAGGATATTCATATTAACTTTAAAAAATAACTTCTCCACCATATATTATTGATATTATCATGGATTAGTATAAAGATAATGTGGTTCTACAGAAAAAGGTATTCAATTTTACAGAGTTCAATATTGTTAAAGATGGAGTTATATAATTTGTAAAATGGATATTGTTGGAAAAAAATCCCTTAAGGTTACTTTATAGGATTTTTGGTTTGATTATGGTTGTTGACAAAGAAGGTTTCCATGATGAATTGTAAAGGTCCAGAGATGTTGTTGACAATACATGTTGAAAAAGAACTATGAAAAAGGAATGGATGATATGAAGACAGTTTAAATGAATATATATAATTTGGCACTGTTTTCTTATGTATTAAAAAATTTTGAGTCCAAAATTTGGAGTTTTGTTAGAATCCAAAAATATGGATTTCCTTGAATATATCATTAAAATATGGAAAATGCATGAGTTTCTCAATGATGGGGTTCTTGATGTGGAATTTGAAAATACATGAAGAATGATGATAGTGTTCTTCACGATTACGATGTTCTTCACGAACAAAATCATTGAAGAGCATAGTAGTGTAGAAAGGAATTATGAGTGGAGCTTCACAACGAAGTCTTGATGGAATTGGAAGAATTCTCCACAATTTCGATGAGCTCTATGATCTAAAAATGTATGTGGTGATTCATAATTTTGATTGAATTTTTGCTGAATTTCAAAGCTGAATAATTTGAGATGACGTGGCACTGACTTCGCATGGAAGGTTCAAGGGTCGATGTAATCATCTATAAATAGACCTCGACCCCCTCAAGATATGTAGAAATGTTTCCAAGAAAAATTTTTTTATCTCTCAATTTGCGAAGGTGGTTCTCGAATGTAGTGTGGTTCCCAAAAGAAGAAGCTTCACAGTGGCTAATTTAGCTCCGCAAAATTGGTGTATTCTACATCAGCTCAGTGAGCTTCTCAAATGAAGTAACTCTGCGACAACTTGAGCTCTGCAAAATCCTTAGCTTTGTGAGGATTGAGCTTTGTGAAGGTCTATGCTCTATAAAGCACTATGCTCTGTGAGGTAGTGAGCTTTGTGACAGTGTGTTCTTCGCGAAGAGGCAGGAACTTTGCGAAGGCTTGTTTGAGCATTGTGAAATTGGGAGCTTAATGAAGTAGGGTTAATTGCGAAGGTTTTTCTAATGTTTTTTGCCTAGTGATCAGTGGAAAATGGGTATTCATCAGCGGATGAAATTTTGAATTTAATTGAGAATAAAAACATAGTGTAGGATGCATTCATTAGTGATAATGAAGAGACCTACAGGTCTATAAACTATGAGTGGATATTCTGAAGAAGTAGTTAGCACACATTAGTTGAGAGAGAACTGTGTTCTCAAATTGTGAATGTTTGTAAACTAGGAGGGATAGTGAGTCCACTTAGAACTTGTAAACAGTAGTGCACTTATTATAAATTTGGTACATCAGAAAATCACCGATTTATGCTCCTTGGACATAAATCAGTGAGGGTGAACCAAGTAAAATTGTTATGTCATGTTCATGCTTTAATACTCATTCATACTCTGCAAAGGGAAAGAGATAGAGAATAGGGTTTTGTCAAAAAAAAACAAGAACAAAGGGGAATTTATTTTAATTTGTTATATTTTGATTCACTCCCCTCTCAGGGTATCAAGTCTAGTAGACCTATCAATTGGTATTAGAGGGAAAGGTTGATATCATTGTTTATCTCTCAAATGGAGGTCACCAATCACAAAGGGATTCTGATATTCGATGGGACCAATATTTATCTATGGATGAATCAGATGCAACACTACATCCAATATTTGGGAATGGATGTGTTCACAGTAGCAATGCATTTCATAACAACCAATATCAATAGTGGTGCATTATCGAAAGCCTTGTGTAGAGAATTGGATGCTGATGCCAAAGGAATTGGTGCTTTGGGGGTATCCAAGGCTATATAGACAATGGTGATATCATAAAAAACATCACATGCCATGTGGGAGAATCTATTGAATATATATGAAGGATATACAAATGTCAAAGAGGCCAAGGTGCAATTATTGTGGAAAAAGTATGAAGATTTGAGAATGAACCCAAATGAGTCTGTTGATGCATTATTTGACAGGGAAAATATTGTATTGGAAGACATGAAAGGTCTTGGTGAATTTATTGAATACATAGAGATCTAAAAGAAAATCTTGAGGAAACTTCCACCTCGGTTCAATCCAAATGTTTTATTTTTTGAAGATAAAGTCCCGAAAGAGATGACATTGTATAACCTGCACAACACCCTTGTGGAATATGAAATGAGAAATCATGATAATGATGCTATGGAAAAGGTAAAATCCAAATAGGTGTCATTCAAGGCCATGTAGAAGCTCAATATTGAAGATTCCCAAGAATAAGAAGAGACAGATTAGGTGATGTCATTTCTCTCCTCAAACCTCCATAGAGTAAAGTGAATGTTTATATGGAAGCTTCCACTTTATTGTTTTTGATATGGAAAGGTAGGAAATCTTGTGTCAAGGTGCCCCAAAATTTTCCTAGAGGATGATAATGTCGATGAAATCCAAATTTCCAATAATAAGTCTCAAGCTAATGGGAAAGGAAAGAAAGAGTTCAAGAGAAATTCCATTAAGAAGAAGAACCTTCTTTCAAACGAATTTGAAATTTCATACAAGTCTGAGGTTGAGGAGTTTGGAGAGATAGAGAACTGCTGAGATCATGGAGAAAATTCTATGGTGGTAGTTTTCGGTAGTTCTCAGAATAAGAATGAACCCGAAAATGATAAATAAGAAGAACAAGTTTAGGGAAGAGTTGATATGCATGTTGAGTTAGAGGCAGCTCTTGAAGAGATGGATGTTTTATGATCCAAACCAAATAATTTCAAAAATGTTCTTCATGACACCAAAATCTATTTGCAGCAGTAGGATAAAGAGAATTTGAATTGATGGAAGAAATTGAGAAACTCAAGTCATCAACACCATAGGACTCAGAATCAGTTAGTGAGTATAAAATAAAGATTAAAGATCATAAAAGGGAGATCGATAGCATAAAGAAAACAAGGAATGAAAAAATAAAGCATACTAAAGAACCTGAAAGAGAATTTTTCATTTTGTGAAAACAATTTAAGAACAGAGAAAAAATCGTGACTCCTACTAGGAAATTAGGAAAGGAGGCCACTCAGAAATACGAGAAGCTAAAAGTAGAACATAGTGGATTATGATAAAGGAATTATCAAATTATGTTCTGATTCCAATGCTGATGGGGGGATGGATTGAAAACAAAAAGCTGTGAAAATTGAAGTCAGACCGCATGCACCCATTCCAAGATTGAAGGTTGATTTGGGCACAAAGCAGAATCAGAATATTCAGATATCCTAAGGGGAAACTAGAAGTATAGAAGTGAAATGAATGAAATAACCTTATATCATGTTTTATTATTGTGTAAAAATGGGTCATTCACAGTATGTGTGTTCTAGAGACAAGAGATATTTAAGGGAACAAGAATTGAGGTGGAAGCCAAACATAGAATGGTTCTCTAGAACATATTTTGAAGGACATTGTTTTTGGTGTCGAGGATTGGGAAACATGGCTCAGTTTTGTCCTTAGTCAATATAGATGAATGTCCCAAAGAAGAATCAAAATGATCACAAGTAAAAAATCAATGAAATAACAGGTGATTTGAGAATGCAAAATATATTTACAGCTTTGCAAGATAAATCTAGTCCATCATACTCAGAGAATGATCAGAAGTTTCAATCCATGCTGAGTGTGAAGTAAAAGATATGGACCAAGAAGAAAAAGGATGAGAAGGTAGTGGTGGTATAAAGTTTCCTTAATGCATCAGATCGCTCTGGTGTATGGATCCTTGACAGCGGTTTCACATCTCACATGATAGGTAATAAGGATCTTGTTACAGGAGTAAAATATGACCAAAAATGAGTTTTCATTTTTAGAAATGATGAATGAAAGAATATTATTGGCTCATTAAAGGCCATGTTTGGGGGAAAAGAGATGAGACCTACTAATGTCTTAGTAGTAGAAGGCCTCAGTCACAATTTTCTCAGAGTTATTCAACTATGTGACTCAATAAATTATATAAGGTTTACTAAGAAAATGTGTTTCATCAAAGGAAGAGATGGGGAAGTGTTTCTATAGAAAAAAGTAAAAAGTAAAATATATACCTTGTAAGTGGAGAAGAAGATATGTGCTTTCTATTCAGAGAGGAAGAAAACAAGTTGTGGAATAAATGACTTGGTCATCTATGCCAACAATCACTAGAAGATCTAGTAATGTGTGAAGCAGCAAGAGACCTCCCTAAGCTATCACATGATCATACTCACGTGTGGAATGCATGCCAACAAGGGAAGCTCATTAGAAAGACGTATAAGGAAAATGAAAATTAGTAAACAATAGTGCTCGAATTGGTGAATGCTATTGTTCGTGGGCCTATCACAAAACAATAAATTGATGAAAAGAGGTAAAATGTTCTATTTATTGAGAAATATAGAATAATGGCATGGGTATTTGTTATTTACCATAATTTTAACGTGTTCAGTTGCTTAAAATAGTATTAGAGAGAGTGTGAAAGTATGAATGGACAGAAAATTAAGAAATTTCGTACTAATAATGGAAGTGAATTCAAAAACAGTCAGGTGAAAGATTATCTCAAGAAACATGTGATAAGGCATCATGTTTTCTCAATGAGAACTCCCAAACAGAATGGAGTGGTTGAAAAGTGAAATTAGATCATCAATAACATGACCATAATAATGATAATAGAAAAGGACCTACTAAATAAATTTTTGAAGGAGGCAGTATTGATACTAATCTACATTTCTAATAGGGCTTTTTTATGTTTGAAATAATGAAATACTTCGTATGAGATGTGGTACAGAAAAAATCCAATGGTTAAGTACTTTCAAATCATTGGGAGTGAGTGCTTTATACTCAACAAAGAAAAACAAAAGAAATTTGTTTCACGCGGTGATTTGGTAATATTCTTTGTCTACTCAAAAATATGAAAAGAATATAAATTCTTTAATAAAAGGATGGGAAAAGTAGTTGAGAGAAAAGATGTCATGGTTGTGGAAAATGAAGATAACTTTCAGTAGCACAATAAAAAATTTCCTGATGAAATCGATGAGGAGGAAAGTAATGAAGGAGGAGCAGAAGTGGATGATGTTGATTCAGAAGAAGATACTGATGATGAGCATGAAGAAGAAAAATCTGTATCTTCACAAAAGAGAATGTATCGAGCTGAAATTGACAGGAAAAAAATCATTGGTGATCAATCAGCTCCAGTTCAGAAAAGAAGAATGAAATCACTTAAACAAACATCTTTCTAATCTTAAGTAGATTTTAAATGATTTTCTTATGTAACTATAAATGAAATTTGGTATTAGGCCATGAATAAATAGCTAGATCAAATTGAGAAGAATTAGATGTGGGATATTGTTTTGAGGCTAGCTAATAAGAATGTCATCAGGACTAAATGGTTCTTTTTCAACAAGATGAATGAATATTTAATAGTGATTTGAAACAAATAATGACTATTGTGCAAAGGATACTCCCAAATAGAGGGAATTTATGTCGATGAGAAATTTTCACCGATTTCAAGGCTGGAGAAAATAATAGTATTCCTAGCCATTGCAGTGCAATAAATGTTCAAAGTATTCCATATGGATTTCAAATCTGCATTCTTGAATGTGATTCTAGGGTAAGAAGTTTACATCGAGAAGACATATGAATTTCTCATTCATGAGGATCATAACAAGGTTTATCGGCTGAAGAAGGTGTTATGTGGGCTGAAACAAGCACCAAGAGAATGGTACACAAGGCTTGAACAATATTTGAAGAATCATGGTGTCCAGGGTGGTGGAGTTGATTACAATCTCTATTTCAACAAAAACAGTAATCAAAGGATAATGATGTTGGTTTATGTCGATGACATAAGATTTGGTGGATCATATGAAGCACAATGTATATTGTTTTTCAAATTCAAGAAACACGAGTTCGAAATGTCTATGATTGGTGAGCCGACATTTTCCTTGGTTTACAGGTGACACAAGGAAACAATAGAAAATTCATTTCTCAATACAAATATTCCAAGGAGGTTAGGAGAATATTTGGAATGAAAATTTACAAGGAGATGAAGACTATGGTTTCTACCTGGATGAAATTATCAAAAGATGATAATGGAAAGGCGGTAAATATAACAGAATACAAGTAGATTATTGGGAGTTTACTGTACCTGACAACGACGAGACCTAATATTGTTCTCTCCACATGATAAGAAGGGAAATATCAAAGTAATCACTATGAAGAAAAATGATTAAAGAAAAATAGAATACTTTGGTATATCAAGGGCACATTGGATTTCAACATGATATATAGTGACAAATCATAGTCAGACTTATTTGGATATACTGATGTAGATTGGACAGATTCAGTGGATGAAATGAAATCAACATCAGGAGGTGCTTCATTCCTAGTGGTTTGTGTATTTCATGGCTAAAAAAAGCATGATTGAATTTAATTGAGCACTGTAGAAGCTGAGTATATTGCGACCACTCAAGCTTGCACACAATTATTATGGATAAAGCAACCGCCTAATGATATGGGAGTTAAAGTGAAGCCTCAGATCAGAATTTATTACAATAACTCATGTTATATAAATCTCAACAAAAATCCCATCCATTGCTCCAAGAAAAATCACATTGAGATAAAGTGTCATTTTATGAAGGTGAAATTTGTAGTTTGGAGGGAGTTGCAATGTAATCACTCCAGCGCTCCCGCATTCTAGGGTTTGAGCTGCCTACGCTGTCAGCTTCACGACGCAGCAACCCTTGATCTCACACGATGCAGTAGCCCTAGAATCCCAGCACCCACTATCGGCTTCCCCACTCCTCAGATCGAGTTCATCTTCCCCTCGCACGACGTAACAACCCTAGATCCCACAACTACTGACGACCCTGCTCACTCGATGTAACAGGGATCCCACCGCCAAACCCTACAACTCCTTCCCAAGTAGTTCTATCTGTGATGACAACAAAGCCTCTCCTAGTTCCCGTTACTATGAGGCTGATGCCGTCGAGCACGACCTCTGGCCCCCGAATCCCGTGTGTGTGGCGTGTGAAGTCGCCCAGAGAAAGCAACCCCGTGGCTTTCGGCTTCCTACCCGGGTTGTTGTATCCTATCCATCACCAGATCTGGTCAGTTTCATTGTGTTTTTGTTTCTTTCCTTCTCATTTCGATGTAGAGTCGGGGTCCTCTACTTCATAGAATCATCCTAGCATGTTTGTGGGCTGCCGCGGTGCAAAACATTCACAGGCGCATAAACAACCGACAGAGGTTAGACCTGGGGTCAATTTGTGACAACGACCATTGTTGTGGTTTCTTTGTTTGGATTTTTCCACTCTCTTTTGGTTTCCTCTACCAATTCATCATGATCTTTCATTCACAACTCCAATGTGGTCATGTTTGATAGATTCCATGATGTTTTGGTTGGTGATGGTGACTTTAGCGAAGGTAGAACCATTCAGATGCTTTTTTTATGGTTTCATTGTCCATGGAGGCTAGACAATCTCGTGGTTACTCGTTATGGAGCTCTGTCAGTAAAGCCCTCTCCATCGATCATCCCCCTTTGAAGGTTCCTATGCAGATTTGATTCTATCTTGCTGTGTGCTTTGTGTTGTTTGTGTTTCTTTAGGTTAATCTGGCTCGTGTATGCAATGGTGGATTCCCTTGGACACATTGCATTTTCTTGTTTTTTTTGGGCTGGTCTGACTTGTGTCTATAATGGTGGATCCCCTTAGACACATTTTCTTAGTTTGTTTCACTTGTTCGGGTCTCACTTAACAAAAACGTGTCTTTAAAAATAAAAAAAATGAATTTTCAATCTTTTTATCAAGGAGAATGTTGACTAGGGAATTGTGAAGTTGAAGTATATGCCTACAAAACTATAGGTTGCAGACATTCTGACAAAGGGCTTACCCAATGAATTTTTGGAGAGATATCGACTAGCTTTGGGAGTTTAGTAAACTCCCCACACTTGAAAATTTTTTGATGAGGAACTCCTCCTATCCCTGAGGTATGGTATGTTTTTCTATAATGTGCTAATTTGTATTCTTTCTAATGTTTCTGACCACAAAGGAGTGACATTTGGGTTCATTGACATAGGGGGAGAAATAATGACTCCTCAAGGGGGAGAAATTGTGGTTACGGAAGAGAAAAATGTCTTAGTCAAGGACACTGGGAGAAGCTTATAGGTGAATCAGTTAGATTGGGGTAGAGAAACAAGAAAGGGGGACTAAGAGTATTAAATATGATGATTCTAGAAATGATCAATCAAAGAGTAGATATCACAATAGAAGAGGATCATGATAATATCAGAAGAGTGATTTTGGAATGGTGTGAAAAGGGCTCCAGTGATTAACAATTAGTATCAGTTTGGTGTCAACATTTGTGTTAGAAATGTTGTGATTCATTGATGACCTTTTCATTTTCTCTTCTTTCTCATGCCGAACATTGCTCATGTGGGTTTAGAGTACGTGGTGAGTGAATCTCTGGTCTTTATCTGAAACGCAAGAGGCGAATGGTGGTATATGATAGAAGGATACTTAGTGAGGTATCAAAGTGCATAAAATCATTTTGAGAAGAGTTGTCAACAAACTCAAAAGGGGAGATTGTTGGGAAAAAATAACTCAAGGTGACTTTGCAGCATTTTTGGGTTGATTGTGTTTGTTGACAAAGAAGGCTTCCATGGTGAATTGTCAAGGTCCAGAGATGTTGTTGATTATCCCTGATGACAAAGAACCATGAAAATGGAATGAATTATCTGGAGGTAATATAAAAGAACAAATAAAAGGTGGCACCATTTTCCAGTGTTTGCAAAAAAAATTAGTCCAAAATTTGGAGTTTTGTGAGCATCACAAAATATGGATTTCCTTGAAGATATCATCAAAATATGAAAAATGGATGAGTTTCGAAAAGATGGGATTCTTGATGTGGAACATGCAAATACATGATGAATGCTGACAGAGTTCTTCACAATTACAATAGACTTTGCCAATAGAAGTGTTGAAGAGCATTGTGACGGCGAAGGGCATTACGAGTGGAGCTTCACGACGATGGAGTGAAGGAATTTATGGAACAATCCATGATTATGATGAGATATTTGATCTGAATATTCCTGTGGTGCTTCACTATTTAGAGATAATTTCTGTGGAAATTTCGGAGATTCATGATTTGTGATGACATTGAGATGACTTTGCGTGGAATGTTCGAGGGTCAGTAGAGTCAACTAAAAATAGACCTTGAACTTCTCAAGAGAAGTAGAGAGTTTTTGAAGAAAAATTTTGCTGCTCTCAACTCACGAATGTGGTTCACAAATTTAGTGTGCATTGCGAAAGAAAGTTCTTCGCGGTGGCTAATTTACCTCTGTGAAAGTGGTGTGTTCTGTGTCAGCTCAGTGATCTTCACAAAGGAAGTCGCTCTGTGGAGACTTGAGATTCCCGATGGCCTTAGCTTTGTGAAGAATTGAGCTTTGGAAAGTTTTGATCTCCGCGAAGTAGTGCGCTCTAGGAGGTAGTGAGCTTTACGAAGGTGTGTTCTTCGTGACACTGCTAGAAGTTTGCGAAGGCTTGTTTGAGATTCGCAAAATTGGGATCTTTGTGAAGTAGAGTTCATTGTGAAGACTTTTTCCAAGTGTGTTGCCTAGTGATTAGTGGAAAAAGGGGTATTCATCCGTGGATGAAATTTGGACTTTAATTGAGAATCTACATATATTAGAGGATGCATTAATTAGTGATAATGAAGATACATACAATTCTATAAATTATGAGTGGATCATCCGAAGAAGTAGTGATATCAATTCAGTTGATAGAGCAGTGTGTTCTCAAATTCTGAATGGTTGTAAACCAAGAGGGACCGTGAGTCTGCTTTGAACTTGTAAACAACATTTCACTTATAGTGGATTTGGTACATCGACACATCACCGATATATGCTCCTTGGATGTAGCCCTGTGAGGGTGAACCCAGTAATTTTTTTTGACATGTGCATGATTTATGATTCATTCATACTATACAATGGGAAGAATATAGAGAAGATGGTTTTTTCTAACAACAAAACAAGATTAAAGGGGCAGTTGTTTTAATTTTTCATACCCTAATTCACCGCCCTCTCAGGGTGTGTATCATAGTGGTCCTAACCGATATGTGTCCCATAAAAATCAAAACTAAAGAGGGAACTTATGGATGATTCCCATATCCCATCATTATTAATTCATCTCGAAATCACTAAGATGTATAGATACATGATGAAAACATTATGGTGTGATTACATGAAGAGTTAGATTATAGTATTTGTCTCATAATGATTACAATGCCAACAAGTCAAGGATGTTTGAAATAAATCTATGGGTATGATGCAACCATTTCCTATTCCAGTGTGGAAATGGGAAAACATAACCATGGATTTCATCATAAGACACCCCAGTACCCTTCAACAAATAATTCAATCTAGGTGGTAGTCGAACACCTTTTGAAGTTAGTTTTTTTAATTTCTATCAAGGAAGATTTATCTCTTGACCAACTCACCGAGATATATATAAGGGAAGTGGTAATACATCATGGAGTTCCACTCTATTTTATTTCTTATTGAAATATGTTGATTACCGTGAGGTTTTGGAGAATCCTTCATGAAGTGTAAGATAAAAAATCAAGATTTAGCACTAATTATCACCCTCAGATGAATATGCAGTCTAAAAGAACTATTAAAAATATAGATGATATAATGAGATCATGTTCAATGGATATACAAGGATTTTGGGATCAACACCTTCCACATATAGAGTTATCTTATACAAATTGGTTGCATTATATCATTCCAATAGAACCTTATGTGGATATATATGCAATAGGCATCAGACTCCAACATGTTAGGATGAAGTTAGAGAGAAGAAGCTGATGGAACCAAAACTTTTCCATAAGATGATAGAGAAGGGTCAAACCCTTCAGTTTCATTTGAAATCTTCATAATGTCGATAAAAAATCTATGTAGAAAATAATCGATGAGACCTAGAGTTTTAGGTTAAAGATAATGTGTTCCTTTGTATATCATTGTGAAATAAATTCATGAGGTTTGGGATAAAATGAAATATTAGTCTATGATACATCATCCTTTTTTATACCCTTGACCACATAGTAGTTGTCGATTATCAACTAGCACTCCCACCTGACCCATATCATGTGCATGATGTGTTCCATGTAACCCACATGAGTATGTATATATTAGTCCACTAATATTTATTGAATTTATAGGTGGTACCACTAGAGAATGATATTTAATATGGGGACTAAATCATGAAGATCATAGATCAGAGAGATAAAGTTTTACGAAACAAGAAAACATTCCACCTCAAAGTTCTTTAGCGAAACAATAAGTTTGAGGAAACAACTTGAAAATCAAAGGAGGAAATGATACAGAAGTACCCTCATCTATTTTAGATTATGAAATAAAATTAAAATGGTAAATTATTTGATTGGGGGATAATTTAATGATATGATGTTTTATAAATGAAATTACAATTTCAAATGTCTAAATTCCCTATTAAGTAATGAAGTTATAAAATTTACACACACTAATTTGGTTTTTTACCCATTATAAAATATATCCTATTTTATTTAAAATACCATTAAACATCCTAGGATTAGATTCAAAAACTAAAGCGTGATCAACACTATTTATGTTATAATTTCAAGCTCATTGATATCATAGTCTAAACCATGTCAGCTGAACCACCCAATAAAATCTGAGCATCAAACACATTACCCTAAATGAATTCTTTAGAGTAAAAAGGTTTATGTATCTAGAACCTAGTTGTATGATTTTTTATATTTTTATTTTTTAATTAAATAATTATTATATTTATATTTAATTACTGTAAAATTTTTAAATAAAAAGGTCGATAAAAATTAGACTTTGAGACGATTAAACACAAATAGTATTTTTAGGAAATATATAGTTTTAATCGGGACAATATTTTTGATAAATTAATGAATTTATAAAATAAATTTTATTTTTAATAAAATATACTTATTAAAAAATATATATTTTAAATAAAAATAAAAATATAATTTCATGAAGTCAAATGTAATTTTTAAATGGTCCAGAATACTATTGTCATCGTGAAAACAAAGATTTTCCAATAATGGGGATTTTAATTTAAAAGTGTAAATTATTATATTTATAGAATTATTTTTATAGAATAAATATTATTTTCTTAAATCATCACATCATAATTATTCAATGGTGAATTTTAAATAATTATCTAAGACATTCGATGTTTTGGGTAAAAATTTAATACGATATAATTATACAATATGTATTATGATATCATAACCACTAAAAAGTGATGTAATGAATAATATAAATAGTATCCACCCCAAAATGATATTTTTCCTTTAAAATAATTTTATGATGTTATCTGATTAATATTATAATCTTTAAAAGAATTCTCTAAAACTTATATTCTATTTTATGTTTTTATAATCAATTAATTATAAAGATGACACAATTTGATATCACCAAGGGTATTATTTTAACCCATTAAGTAATTATCCATATAAAATAATTAAATAAACTCATATTTAGGGGAAAACATGGGAATAATTTTGGGATGGTTTGTTATTTGGATTAATTTATCATATAGGGTCCAAAACCAAAGTTCAGAAACTAATAAAGAATTATCCTCTCCTTTGATGTAAAACCCCACAAAACCTCTCATTAAAAATCAATAAAAAAAACTTGAATAATGAATTTACTTTCCCCTTACATCTATATATCCCTACCATGGTGTTACCAATCTCTTAATAATCTCCACCCACACTTTTATATGTTCTATATGAAGGCAAGGGATCCTCTCATCCTTTTTATTCAAGCAACATCTTTATATTATTCCATTTTATTTACAATTTTTAATGATGGGATATTTTATTTAACATCCCTATTAAATTAATTATGATTTTAATGCGATTAGATACCCATTTAATTCTCATTAATACCTTTTATTATTTTTTATGTTCCCATGTTATTCTAGCAATAATATCATGTGATCTTTCAGGCCAAACATTTGTGTAATTGATACCAATACCCATTTCCACTCAAGGGTATTCAAATTGTTTTACCAATCCATAATTAACTGGGGTAACTATATATATTTTACCCACACTCTTTAATCATGGTATTAAATTTGATTAAATACCCCCTTATATCATATCATCTATATGTCACTCTCATTCTTGTACATGATATGAATGAAATAAGTGGACCCCAAATTATATAGATAGCAAACGCATTGGGTAATGTTTTTATCTCAGGATATACCATGTATTATACATGGTAGGTTATCCAAATAACACTATGTCATTATGTTGAAAAATTTATCCTTGAATTATGTTTATGATTTCTTGTTTTATATTATTTATACACTCCCATGTTGCCTTTATATTATCATATTTTATCATTATTTAATGTTATATTTAATGATTCTCACCCCTCTAATGTTACATTTATATGACACTTAACTCACATTTAATATCATTCCTTATTTTTTGCTTTGATTAATTTATTACCAGACATTATATCTCACCCTTTTTTATCTATGTCCCCAGGTTATCCCATGCAATTTTAGAAGACCATGGAAATTAAAGGGAATGTTATGATGATTATGTGTATATAATTTTATTTTTCATTCAAGTTGTTATTCTATGAAACTAATTACCCAAATACACTAGGCCTCACAATCTTATGTGGTTGTATTAAGTTTATCCGTATAGAATAAATCATAAAAAAAGGTGTATAAAAGATATGAGTTATCATAAATACACAGGGTTGAATAATGGGGTGATAAAGGGGGGTATTCCACTTCTTCCATTTGGTTGGAGTCGAGGGAGCCCTAGGAGTTCCAAATAGGAACCCTTGTAACATTTTAAAATTTCCCTATTAAAAAAACTAGATATCACCCTAGCCACTGTGTAATCAATATTATTGCACTGTGATGCCTAAATTATCAATATTTATCATGGTGTGGCCCTTATAGGGAATGTAATAACCCATCAAACCTTGGTAGAGTTATATACCTCACATGAAACCTTTAAAATATCACTATGATGGTTATATTTTGACACATCCATGGAAAGGCCACATTGAGGCACGTAATTTATGGGTCACTCAGTGACTGCCACTAAGTAAGGGAACCATCCTCCAAGAGAAACACCACCATGTAATTACTAGGGGTCACACCATGGTATATTTTCCTTCAAAAACCTCTACAAAACCAACCAATAATCACATAGTGACTCCCAATAATCTTATAATGATACCTTTCTCACTCTAGAATTCATCCACTACAATATAAGTGTTCTTCCACCAAATAACGACTCTATAATAATCCCAAAAATTAGTTGAAACATGATAAAAACTATTGTCCAACACCCAAGGACCAAAAATTTGAATTTACCGTGAATGAAACTACTGAGAAATGTGTGGGTTATTACAGACAGTGCCTTTTGATATGATATAATCATACATTATTTCTGAATTGGGAGATGTCCTAAAATACTGTTTCATACATTATGATTGAGAAAAAATAATAGGATATGATATACCCTATTGAATAATATGAAAATATGCTTTTGGAAATATATATCACTCATTAGGAACCATACCATTGAGAGAATCCTAACAACAATCATTAATACGAATCATAATAATGATTGTGACATCATTTCTAAACAATCTTAAATAATAAGACCTAAATAATAATAATAATAATAAATCATAAGAACACAAAAACAAGTAAAATATTACTTATATTCCTTTATGATTCATAGTAAAACAAATGATCATATCTATTTTATCGTGGATCTAGGAACTTCATCAAGGGATAACAATAAAAATACAAAATAGAAACTCTTAAAGGCAACTCATCTACTCTATGATCTAAAAAAACCTTGGTAACTCAATATTTAATACTAATGATATTTGAAATACATGGTTATTAATATACCTTTCAAGTCTTAAAGCCTCTATATCCCTTCATACCACTTAATTAACCACACAAAAATTTCATTGTTTTCATTTGTAAGGAAACATATCATATTTAACACAAAACTAAGTTAATTATCCACTAACCTTAGACATGTTCCCACAGATCACTAGAAGTTAATCACAAGTTGTGAATGGTATATTTAGACCATGGGGGAAAATTTTCCTTATGTACATCTAGTACATAAATAGGAATTACATAGAAAAACAAAATAAAGAATTTATAAAATATAAATTTATTATATTTTCAAATTTCATAGAACAAAATTTATACATATGATTCAATTTAATAAAATCTAATAATAAAAAAATGATACTCAGGGCTTAAATGTCTTATATACTCCATAAATCACCATTGACCAATCTACAAACTCTATGTAGTAAACATTTCCTAATAATAGAAAATACCATTCATAACAACCTAGAATTTCCTAAAATTAATATTAGAAAAGATAAATTGATTATTTTAGTTTGAGTTGCATATACCCATTTCTAATTTCCATGACCATTTCATTAATTATTCCTTGTGAAGATAAATTTATCATTCTAGTTTGAACTACACATATGAAAATATCATTTGATTACTTTCTAAAAAATTTAAATGAAGTGAAATTGAAAAAATTAAATCATAAAAGTGGAAAAATTTATAAAAAAGTGTCATAACAATAAATCATGGATAGATACCTAAGGAACTAAGGTATGGAAACATAAGATACAATTTCCATAACCATTTCCTCATAGTTTTATTCCAATGAGAGTGATAGGCCCCCATGCATTGATTTATGATAGAGTAACATGTCAATATGATTTGATATTAAGGGAGTTTCATATCCCCAATATTGCATTTAATTGGAGTTCCATGTCTTCTTGATTTATTTTATAAGGTTGAAACATGTCCTTATGGTTTAATTTCTAATAGAAAACTATGCCCCAAAATATAATCATTGAATAATATCTTTTATGAATCTCACATCTCACTTATGTTACCCAAGGGTGTTTATATGATGTTTAACATAACCAAAAGGTTCAAATAAGTCAAATTAAGTACATCAACCACCCCTTTTTAACCAGTTATCATAAATAAATAAATATATACTATTATTTCATAAGGAATATAATGATAACAATAATAGTATAAATTATTATACTATGAAAGAATCATTTAATGTTTTTTAAAATATGAAACTATGTTTACAAAAAGTAATTAAAAACACTAATTACATCCATTAAAAATTATAATAAGCCATTACATAAAAATGTAACAACCCAGATCATCTTTTCAGGTATTGTTTTTCTGGAGTTTTTGAGAATAGAGGAGTTTCTGGAAATTTTTGAAGTACACACCGTGTACTTTCTGAGTATACGCCATGTACTTGCCGCTCGAGGCTGTGTGTTGGCCGTGTCATGTCCATACACACGACCATGTAGGGGTGACATGGAGGCCACCTAAAGAGAAGTAGGGAAAATCCTAGTACACACCATGTACTTTATTATTTCATTAAACGGACCAGGGTCACGTCTTAACACCAAGACCATCTTCTTCTCCATCTTACTCGATCGAAGGAATCCCGTAGGGCCACAAATCTCTTCCAAGACCCTGAGCCTCTGTCCATTCTCCAAATCAACTGTCATCTATCCCGTTGGAACCGCATCGGTAAGCTCTTCTTTATCCTAAATCTTCGTATTCCAATTCATCCTCTCTCTCAAGTTATCATGGGTTGAACGTTTTAGACATTTTTACAGATCTTCATCATTCTCAATTGATTCACGGGCTGAGGTTCAAGTATATCGATCTCCTAGAATCGAGGTAGGTGGTTTGTTGCCTTATATTGAATTTCATTGAGTTATTGTGCAAAAGTACCAGATTCCCATGTATCTAGTGTCTCGGGATAGGGTTTTATTACCCTGTATTAGTATATTCCTTCGATTTCTTGTATGCTTGGGGCCGTTATAGGAATAATGATTGATTGTTATCATGATTGAGGATCACCCAATGGGTGATTCCCTTGTTTTGGCTGTTTATCACAGTTTGGCTTAGGATTCCTATGAGACAGACCTTGTTGCATTGATTGCCTGCCTTGATATAATATTTTGCATGTATTACCTACTGTTTATATACTTTTGATTCATTGTATCTATTATACAAGTAGTTTTTTGAACTTACTTAGGGTTGCTGATAGTCGATTACGCATGACGGGACTGCTCAGGGCTGTATGAACCTGGTGCGATAGACTAAAGAGGGAATTGACAATTATGGGCTTCACTAAAGAGACTTTTATAAATTAGTATCATTCGCAGTACCTATGGGAATTGGACATTTTGCTTCCTCATAGTGTCCTTAGTTATGTATCAAGACTACATGGAGAATTATATGCAAGTGCTTCCTCACAGAGTCTATAGCTATCATTGCAAGAACGAAGGGGAATTGAAAGTGAGAGCTTCCCCGAGTGCATGTGCCTTTGTATGATTACTTGAATAGAGGGTCTGCCAGAATGAACCACCCAATGAGTCAGTGTGAATATTTTTGGTTGGTTTTCTTGAGTCCACCAAGCCAAAGAAAAATCTTGGGTTTTCTACTGCATGTTGTTTATGTAGTCTGCTGAGATACCTATTGTGTTACTTTTTTTTGCTTTTGGATTATACAGTAGTCAGCTGTGATACCTGTTGTGTTACTTTCTATGCCTTTTTATGATTTTTTACTTTAGTGTACTCCTGTTTCTCTACTTCATTAATTTCCATTACTTTTGATCTATTTATCACTGACAATAGGGCACATATCTTGTGGTGGATGTCTACTGAGATTAGTCTCACACCCTTTTTGGGTCTTACTTTTCGGCCCAAACAGGTTATATGGTTGCTGGTGTGGATAGGGCCTGTGGCCCCTCTACTTCAGGTACATGATTGCTGGTTGGAGCTGGAGAGAATAGGACCGAGCATACACTTGCGATTCTTATGGAGTTAATTCTTACCTTTCATACTTTGTTTCTCAGTAGTATTTCAACACTTTGTTGTGTTTTCTTATTTACATAGACACTTTTACCTTCTGCATCATTATCATCATTATTATATATTCATTGCTTCCACTTTCTAGTTCAGTTATTGTATTTTGTTTACTGCTTCCACTATTGATTTTTATTTTATTTTCCTTGTATAACTTACCAAATGAGGTCATAGTTTCCCAAATGTCTCACCAAGGCCCTCGCTGCTAGTCGGTAGCCCTTGGTGTTTGGAGAAATGCGCTTGAGGTCATGTGGAAAACCAGGTACGGGGCACCATTTGAGTGGCACTGGATTCACGTCGTTACAAAGTGGTATCATAGACATGTTTCTTTTCATTCTATTGACATACTGTTTAGAAAAATTAGACATGGATAAGACGGAATAGGTAAATGGTAAATAGCTCATCCCGGGCATTCTAGAACCCATGTACAGGGAAAAATCCAGGTTACCATGAATATTGCAATTTTCAAGTTTTAAAAAATTTACAGTTTAATTGATTTCCCCGTGGGGTGGTGTACTTGTTTTGTGTTGTTACTGTTTATATGATTGTGGATCAATTTTTTTGCAACCTGATGAGATGAGGGTATTCCATCTCATTCATCATATAGGAACTTGTTAGAAAAGCACATGTCATGCATGTATTCCATGCCATCTAGACTGCATTAGAAGTTGCATGTTTTTGTGATAAAAGTTGTGATAGTTTGTGCATTATATTGTGGTAGATTTTGTGATAGAATGCTTGCTATGTTGATAGGGTATTATTTTTTTAGAGATTCTTTATCATGGACGCCAAACATTGGTCTTAGATGTGTTATGGGTCCTCAAGGATTGGAATTTGGTGGATTTTAAGTTTGTTATACTGTTTACTTGTTATGTGCATTGTTATGATGTAATTCTTTGATTCGCGGGGAGTATGGGCCCCCACTGATCGAAAATTGGCAACTTAATGCTTGTTTTCCTATTTTTTCTGGGCTCCAGTGCAGTTCTAAGGCTACAGTCTCGAAAAACCCAGAATACACAGTGCGTAATTTATAAATACATGTCGTGTAGTCTATAGTCGTGTCACTGACCGTGCAAGCAAGGACACATGGTTGTGAAAAATCTTATATAAACACGCCATATAGTATTAAATAGGTACCCGTCCATGTCATGAACAACATGGGGCATGTTATCTTTTCAACTACACCTCGTGCCTGACTTTTACATGCCATGTATTTTGATCTTGGTACTCGTTCATGTCACGAACAACATGGGTCGGTGTTATCCTTTCTCATACACGTCATGTTCTCCTGAGACATTCCATGTAGTTTCAGCCATGTAGCCAACCATGTACCTAACCACACTACCTATTAGGAATACTTAGTATACATCGTGCCCTTACGGATCTCTCCATGTAGTGTGACCTGGGCATACAGGCTGTGTCACAAACAACACGGGCCAAGTGAAGCGTGTTGAGTACATGATGTGTGTTCATTGAACATGTCGTGTAGTTTTGTCTAAGGAGAGTCGTGTGGCTGAACCGTGTAAGAGGACTCGGGCAGGGAAGAGAATTAATGTACACACCGTGTGTTGGGGAAACACGTAGTGTATTTTTTGTGTTACACGACAAGTAATTTAAGAGTACACGCCCATGTAAATTACTTAAGGGAACATGCTGTGTAGTCATTATACACGTCGTGCAGTCATGTTTTGTTTTCTTTTGGATGCTTCTTTTAACCGTTTCCTTCATACGCTCCTATTTTTCAGTCCATGGTAATGTGATCTAAGGTGTGATTTTGACCTTGAAGAGTCAGGGCACCGAGACACCCTCTCGTTGCACATCAAGAACCAGGTAGTGACCGTACGCCTGATACGACAGATCAGGGACTACCAGTAGTTCCACCTATCATTCCGGACATGGAACCTGCAGTGATTCCAGACACTGGTGTCGATGCTTTGTTCAGAGTTGGTTTCATGATATTCTTGCAGACCTTCCAAGGATCTTATCATCTTTCCCATTCTATGGCGGAGATGATGCGGGTTTTTCAGCCGCAGCATCCTCCCACTTTCACAAGGGATGGAGGACCACAGGTTACAGAGTCATGGCTAGAAGCCATGCTGTCCATCTTCAAGCACTTGGAGACACCACCAAAAAAGTGAGTGATGCTCGAGACTTATATGCTGTGAAATTCTTCCAAAAGATGGTGGGATGTGGTTTCGCGAGAAGGGTGCCAACATGCTATAGCTTGGGATGAGTTTCAGCGTACGTTCTATGACTACTCCTACGTAGCGATGTTGAGAGCTGACAGAGCCAGAGTGGTCATAAACCTACAAGAGGGTACTCTCACAGTTATGGACTATTCCTCTCGCTTCACAAAGTTACAGTGTTTCACTCTAATTCTGGGGAATGACGACTATTTTTAGAAAGGAATTTTGAGGAAGGCCTTAGACCAGACATCAGATCATAGGTGAACGTCTTTCAGTTGACTTCTATTTTTCTGATAGTACACTAGGTGATTATCACGGAGTGAAGTCTAATATAGACTGGAGTTATGGACTTGGGCGGTTCAGCACCCAGGGCAGATACATTTCAGATAGACAGTAGGAAGCACCACTGAGAGTCTACACGAGGTGACTCGAGGAAGCGAGGTATTTCTTCTAGTAGACGTGATCTTCCTTCTAGCCACTAAGTGGTGTGCTATTAGTGTGGAAAAAGTGGGAATAAGAATCCTCAGTGACTGAGAGACCCATTGGAGTGCCGATCATGTGGCAAGATGGGTCATCTACAACATTTCTTCAGGGTTCTCCTTCCAGTGGCTAGTGAAGGGGGATCTTTTTCGACTCTGCGTACAGGATCAAGATTACCAGTTCTGTAGCAGACTGGGGGTTGGAGTTCTTTAGGTTGTTCAGGCTAGGGTAGAGGTCGTGGATGTAGTGGTCAGGCTCAGGGAGGGTCACATCATGGATCTCAGGCTGATACACAAGGCCGCCGTGCAGGCGAGACTTTTGTGTTAGAGCAGATTCATCAGGAGTAGGATCTTGGACCTTCCACAGTACAAGGTACAATTTTTATAGCCATAGTTTTATCCTTTTAACTTTTTAATACATGAGATTCTCATAGATTTATTTCTATGCTTAATGTGGAAATACATAGACTTACTATCTCTTCTTCTGAGGATATGATGACGTTATACACTCCCCTGGGAATTAGAACGGCTAGTGTTCGTCAGTTCATTGACTTCCCCATGAGGTTGGGGTGTCGTTTTTCATGGAATATCTATGTTTTTGAGATTAAAGGATATGATTTCATTCTTCAGATGGACATGTTAGTTCCCTTCCACACCTTTATCGATTTTTATGGCCATAGGGTGAGTTTCACATCACCAGAGGGAAGATATTTTCTTCAGAAGGGAAAATGTGATGTACAAGAGACCAAATATGGACTAGAGCATCATGGGTTGGGCGGTGTTATGGCCTAGATTTCTAGATTATATCGGGATGACCATGGGAATTCTCAGATTGATTTTCCTCTAGTAGTTGATCTCTTTCAAGATGTCTTTACACAAGACATTTCAGGTTTTCCTCTGGAGCGAGATGTAGAATTCTCTATTGAGCATGTTCCAGGAGTAGCACCAGTATCCATACATCCTTATTGGATGGCTAAAACCGAGTTATAGGAGATCAAAAAGAAGTTAGAGGAGTTGTAAGAAAAGGGTTTCATCCGACCCAGTACATCCCCTTGGGGTTCACCCGTTCTATTTGCAAAGAAGGCGGATGATACTTTACGACTTTGTGTGGATTATCGGAAGCTGAAACAGTTGACAGTCAAGAACCGATATCCATTTCCACGGATATATGATCTCTTTTATCAGCTACGAGGATCTAGAGTGTTCTCGATGATCTACTTGAGATCTGGCTATCATCAATTGCATGTCAGGCCATCTGATATTCCTCTTACAACCTTCCGAAGCAGCTATGGTCTGTATGAGTATTTGGTTATGCAGTTCAATCTCACAAATGCGCCAGAAAGTTTCATGGCACTGATGAACAGAGTTTTCCATCCTTAGATGAATTCTTTCGTGGTGGTTTTCATGGAAAATATCTTGGTGTACTCTCACACTCGACACGACCATGCTACCCATCTTTGGATCATTTTTATTACACTGAGGGAGAATCAGTTATATGATATGCTCTCAAAGTGAATGTTTTGGATGGATGAGATTCATTTCCTGGGTCATGTCATCTCAGAGACAGGAGTATCAGTAGAGCTAGAGAAGATGAGAGTAGTAGTTACCTGGGAGCACCTGAATTTTTTTTTCAAGGTACGAAGTTTATTAGGGTTGGCTGGTTACTACAAGAAGTTTATACAACACTTATCATGCTTAGAAGTGCCGTTGACAGGATTGAATATGAAGATGATGATGTATGTTTGGTCAGAAGCCTGCGATTCAGCCTTGCAGGAGCTGAAGGGGAGATTGACTTCAGCACCGATTCTAGTTTTGCCGGAGCCTGGCAAGACTTATACAGTTTTATGTGATGTATCTGGCATCTGTCTTGGAGCAGTTCTTATGTAGGAGGATTTTGGTGTTGCATATGTATCTCGGCAGTTCAGGCCGCATGAGAGGAACTATCCTACGCACGACCTCGAGTTGGCTGAAGTTGTTCGTTCCTTTCGTTGTTGGATAAATTATATTCAAGGAGAAATTTTTTTGGAATATACTAACCACAAGAGCCTCAAGTATATCTTCACACAACGTGACTTGAATCTAAGACAATGGAGGAGGGTCGAGTACCTACAGTCTTTCGATTTAGAGCTTGCTTATACACATGGGAAAGCCAATGCTATGGAAGACACACTGAGCAGAGGACTCAGATACCGACCGTTCAGGAGGCCAGTAGTGAGTGTCATCTTATGGCTCTATTCTCCAAAATGAATTTGGAGGTGCACGATAGATAGGGTCAGACTTTTCGTTCTTTTGTAGCTATTACATCTACCCTTATTGACCGAGTTCGAATGAGGCAACTATCATATTTTCAGGGCGTAGTCCTATGGGAAAGTGTGATAGGGGAGGACCCACTTCTCATATGGACTGTAGGCGAGGGTGAGATCTTGAGTTTCTAGGGACGCGTATGGGTGCCAGTAGATATATGTGAAGATATGATGCGAGACTTTCATTTTTCATCATGTGCAGTTCCTCCTGGAATCACCAACATATATCATGATCTACACCGCCAGTATTGGTGGCCAGGTATGAAGAGAGATGTTTCTGGTTTTTTCATGAGGTTTTCTTCCTATCAACAGGTCAAGGCGGAGCACCAGTGACCAGTAGGGCTTTTACAGCAGCTACTAATTCTTGAGTGGAAGTGGAATGATGTCACTATGGACTTCGTGACAGGGTTACCAAGAACGCCTCGAGGGAATGACACAGTATGGGCTTTCATTAATAGGATCATGATGGTTTCTCATTTCTTGAAGATTAAGGAGACCTTCAGTTTTGATGGGCTTGGACGGTTGTACATCCGTGAGATTTTTCTCTTGCATAGGGTTCCGAGTACCATCATTTCAAATAGGGATGCCTTCTTTACGTTGCATTTCTGGAATGGGGTATAGAGGTATTTGGGTACACATGTACTTTTGAGTACACCATACCCTCCTTAAACAGATGGCCAGTTAGAGCGCACGATTCAGGTGCTAGAGGACATGCTACGAGCATGCATCCTTGATTTTGGAGGTTCTTGGGTGAGACATATAACTCTAGTGGAGTTTTCCTACAATAATAATTTTCATGAAAATATTCAAATGGAACCTTATGAGGCATTGTATGGTAGGCCATGCTGATCACTCTTCTATTGGATGAAGGCAGTAGTGGAATCTATGTTGGGACCTCGTCTTGTTTAGGAGACCACATAATTGGTGGAGTTGATTTGGAGAAGGATGGCTAATACACAGTCTTGGTAGAAATCTTATGCTGATCAGCGGAGCTGACCATTGGAGTTCAAGGCCAAAGATCATTTTTCCTACGTGTTACCCCAAGGTTGGGACACAAGAGTATCAGGAGACAGGGTAAGATTTCACTGAGAAACGCTGGGTTGTTTGAGGTTATGGAGAGAGTCGGGCTGGTTGTTTATAGGTTGCAGTTACCTCAGAGATATCAAGATATGCATGATGCCTTCCATGTTTCTCATCTTTAACTCTATTTCGAAGAACCGTCTCAAGTTTTTCAACCTGAGGAGGTTGAACTGAAGCAGGATGCATCATTCAAAGAGCATCCTATTAGGATTTTTAATCATTGTTCAAAGGTACTCTGTGGCCGGTCTGTTCCTCTAGTGTGGGTGCTATGGTAGCACGACCGTGTATAGGATGAGACTTGGGAGAGGGAGGCCGGTATGCGATCACAGTGGCCAGAGTTGTTCGAGTATTCTTTATTTCCACAATGTTAGTGATATTCAGGGATAAATTTCTTTTATGGGGGATGTTTGTAAGAATCTGGATATTCTTTTCATGTATTTTTTTCCTTTTTTCTGGAGCTTTTGAGAAAAGTGGAGTTTCTGGAAATTTTTGAAGTACACACCGTGTAGTTTCTGAGTACACGTCGTGTACTTCATTTCCACTTGAGGTTGTGTCATGGCCACACTCATGGCCATGTAGGGGTGACATGGAGGCTGCCTAATGCGGTGTACGGAAAAGCCTATTACATGCAGTGTACTCTAAAATTACACTCCGTGTATTTTTTTTTCATTTAACGGACCAGGGTCACATCTTAACCCCATAACTGTCTTCTTCTCTAGATTCTTCCACTAAAGGCATCTCATACAGCCTCTAATCTCATCTGATCCCCCGAGCCTCCCTCCATTATCTAAATCGACAACCATCGATCATGTTGGAACTGCACTGGTATGCTCTTCCATCTCCTATAGTTTTGTCTTCCAATTCCTCATCTTTCTCAAGTTATCGCGGGTGGAACGTTTTAGACATTTTTTCAGATATTATCCATTCTAGGCTGATTCACGGGACAAGGTTCAATTATATATATCTCCTAGTATCAAGGTAGGTGGTTTGTTTCGTTATGTTGAATGTCTTTTAGTTTTTCTACAAAAGTATCGGATTCCCATGTATCGGGTGTCTCGGGTTAGGGGTTTTGACCCTGTATTAGTATCTTCTTTAGATTTTTTGTATGAATGAGGCTATTAGATGAATAATGATTGCGTGTTTGCATGTTTGAGGATAACCCCATGGGTAATTCACTTGTTTTTGTTGTTTATCGCGGCTTAACATAGGTTGCCTGTGAGGCAGACCTTGTTGCATTGATTGCCTGCCTTGATATAATTGATTGCCGGTATTAATCATTATTTATATACTTTTGATGAATTGTATCTATTAGCCATGTAGTTTTTCGAACATAATTAGGGCTGTAGACAGTCAATTACAGATAACGGGACAGCCCAGTGCTATGTGAACGTGGTGCGATTTACTAAAGATGGAATTGACAATTAAGGGATTCCCTAGAGAGTATTTTATAAATTAGTATCGTTCGCAGGTCCTATGGGAATAGGACTTTGTACTCCCTCAGAGTGCCATTAGTTACGTATCGAGACTATATGTGTAATTAGATGTAAGTTCTTCCTCATAGAGTCTATAGCTATCATTGTAAGACAAAAGGGGAATTGACGGTGAGAGATTCCCAGAGTGTTTGTACCTTTGTATGATTACTTGACTAGAGGGTCTACCAGTATGAGCCACCTAGAGTGTCAATGCGAATTTTGTTGGTTGGTTGTGACGAGTCCACCAAGCCATAGAACAATCTTGGGTCTTGTACTGCTTGTTATTAAGGCAATCTGCTAAGATACATGTTGTGTTACATGCCATGCTTTGGGATTATAAAGCTATTTTCTAGATTCCTTGGTTGATAAATAAATGATTGAATTAAATTAATAAATAAATGTAAATGGATATCTAAAGGTTTTTTTACTTTATTGTAGTATTGTATCTTTATTGCATTCATTTTCATTACTTTTGATCTATTTGACACTAATAGTTGGGCACATATTATGTGGTGGTTGCCTACTGGGATTAGTCTTACACCCTGTTTGGGTCCTGCTTTTTGGCCCAAACAGGTTATATGGTTGCAGGTGTGGATAGGGACTGTGTCCCCTATGCTTTAGGTACATGATTTCTGGTTGGATCTGGATAGCATAGAACCGAGCTTTTGCTAGCGATGCAGCTAGAGTTACTTCTTACCTTTTGAACTTTGATTCTCAGTTGTATTTCCGCACGTTGTTGTGTTTGCAACTTTCCTTAGACACTTGTACCTGCTGCATCATTATCATCATTATTATATATCCATTTCTTCCGATTTCTAGTTCAGTTATTGTATGTTTTTTACTGCTTCTGTTATTGACTACTATTTATTTTTCCTTCTATACCTTATCAAATGAGGGCATAGTTTCCCCAATGTCTCACTAGAGCCATCGCTTCTAGTCAGCAGCCTCCAGTGTTTTGGGAAATGCACTTGAGGTCATGTTGCGAACCGGGTACATGGCACCAGTTGAGTGACTCCATATTCGGGTCATTAAAAAAACAACATGAATTATTTCATAGAAAACACCCCTTAGTCATTTCATTGAACATATAATGTGTATCATTCAATTAAAGACCAATTTTATCATATTTGATACCAATTTCTATTTTAAAATAAAACCAAGAAAGTGAAATAATATAATTATCAAAAAATAATTATAGAAATCTAATACATATTATAATTTGATAAAAGAAATATTTAGAACTAGAAAGAAAAAACGTTTGTACCAATATTTAGAAGAGGTATACAACCTCTATATATTTATATATAAAATAGAATTAAAACACCCCATACGTACATCATAAAATCAAGACTGATACCTAAATAACAACATAAAATTAATATTATAATATATTCAAATAAAAATATAGTTTTTTCAATATATGAGTATGATAATAATCATCAAGAAGTTATAAAACCTTGAAAAATATATAATGAAGTAAAAAATAAACTCAATGGTTATATGAAACCCATTTCACACTAAATACCCAATTATATATTCTGTAAAAGGACTAAAAAAATTCCAAAATCAAAGAAATACTACGAAATAATTATTAATAAGTGGTGTGATATAAAAACCCACCATCAAGTGTGTGTAATCATATCATATATTTCCCCTATATCATTAATAAGGGAAAGAACCATCGTGATATACGATTTCACCATCCCATGGTGAAACCCAATATGACATCCCTAAATGTTGAAAAATTAGACATAATGGAGAAATATATAGAGTGGAGGAATATGGGAATCAGAGAAATGTATCTTAACTTAATTCCACCTTCGTATTTCAATTAAAATTTTTGTAGATTAAATATTAAAGGGGAGAAGTGGGATAACCCCTTTCCCATGAATTTAAACCCTAAATATATTAATAAAAATAAAGATGATGAAAATGAAAATAAAGGGTTAATATTAATAAAAACTATAATAATAATGAAGATTATGTAAATGAAAATTGAAATAAATAGAGAAAGGAACCAAAATTGTCATACGCCTATTATTTTAAAGAAAGAAAAATGATAGTAAGGGGATGTGGTTAGACATGAAAAAATTTCCTTCATTCTAAATGAAACCCACAATATTTAATTAAAACAATATTATATATCACAATAAAACATATCATTCGGATAATAATAATCATAAATGGATTCAAAGTTGTAACAGGAAACACCTTGAGATATTTTTACGATGGTTCTCTAGAAATGATAACAGTCTTTTCACCATCTTGATATCCTAGTATGATATTTCATGAAACCCTATTCAACTACAAATTATTCTTTTCCTTTAATTGAATAATATTTAAAATTATTCTTTTCTACCTAAGTTGTCATCCTCCAAGTCTTCCCAGCTCCCCACAATCCTGACGATCCTTTATTTTTCCCTAATTTCCCCCTTATATGAATAATAAGAATCTTATTTTTTCTATTCATATTGTGAATCCTGCCCATAAATCATCTAGATCAATTATGATTTCACTCCCCATAATCAATGGATGCTCCACATTAGGTTGCTTACCCATAAATAAATTATCAGTTTCATCCTCTTTTTTCACATCTTCTAGAATATCAAACCATGTAATCCTTGACCTATCTTACTATCCAGAAAACTAGACATGTTGCTTAAATATTATTTTCCCAACCTCTTATCCTACCCTATGATACAAAAACCCCATAAACCTATTATTGAGAATCATACCAGTCTATAAAATCCTTGTATATCTATATTTCTATTATTCACCTTAGATAATATACTTATATTCTTGAAGAACATTAATACCCACAAATAGCCTAAATTCTTTCTCTTTACCCTACACTCCTTGGGTTCCAACACCATGATCAACAATACTGACATCACCAACCTCAATATTAGAAGAAATACCATCCCTTTATGAATTACCATATTTCCAAACATCTTTCTATTATACATAACCATATTTATTAATCCCAATATATCAAACACTTTACCCAATTATTCATTCCACAATACCTTTACACCAACTTTGATAGGACTTGACCCATCGTTGGAGAACATTTTCCGAGACATTCAATAGATTTTGTGGTCATTCCCCTTTATAGTATAATAAGAACACACCATACCCCTAATGTAGTTATCTTTCGAATGCCCATTTCTTTATATCAAAATATAAAATATAGAGATCCTACCATCCTAAACCTAATATCATTTTATATATTTGATATAACATCTTGATTGACTGAAGTGAAACTAAGATCAACCTGTACATGGATTTTAGCATAATACCCAAATTGAACCACCTATATAGATCTATCTATTTTGATTATAATGAACATATAATATGCAAGAACAACCATAACATTAGGGTTCCAAAATTTCAATTTATCCATAGGATTATAATCTTTTTCTTGACACATGTATTCCAGTATTTGAATGGATTAAAATTTACATCCCATTTATAATGGTTAAGTATATCTAGTTTCATATAGATTGATTGGTGACCCAATTATAATCACTTGAGTTTATCTAATAACAATATGATATTGGAATATCCTCTTCTATGTGTAATGATTCTACAGTCCAAAAATCCATAGATGATATAAAATCACCATATACGTTTCTTTATTTTCTAATGTTTTCTTTTGATAGATAAAATAAAGTGATCAGTAATCGAGAATAAAAAAATCATGAATATTTAAAATAAGCCATTACACATATTTGTATTATGTGATCAAGAGTAGTATCCCCTAGTGAAGTAAAAATTCTTTTGTTGAAACCCTCTACAATTGAGATCCATCTCTGAATGGGCATGCTATAATCTTTTTCCTCTATTGAGGATTAATCATTTCCACCCAAGGTAGGAAAAAAACTCAATATTAATGATCAAAATATAATTCCCGTGAGAATGGCATTACCAAATATGAAGCTTAACCTCCATCTAAATCACTATATCAAATATCCCTTGAACCCATCCTTTATAATAGTCCAAGAATGTGTGGATAATGGGCCAAAGGGCCCAATACAAACCAATGAATTAAATAATATAAAATTATCGAAACAAGTTGATATCAATGGATAGAGTGCATATCACCCCTAATATTATATTGTTACATGGTAAAGAGATTATCATTATAGAAAAAATAACAAAAAAATGGGATTCTCTACTGCAAGCAGGGATAAGGCATCGACCACCATATTGGACTCTCTGGAAATATGTGTGATCTTGTAGTGAATATTTTACATGTATTCTATGAATTCAATAAATTCAATATATATATTTCATGGGGATATTTATTATCTAAATTTCATCAAATTTTCTAACAATGTGGAGTCAATTTTAATTCATATGTTTTCATAATGAAATTTTCTAGTATAACTGATCACAGAATGGTCTACCCAAATATCTTCCTAAAAGAAAATATATGTTCCAAGTAAGTGTTGAGAGAAACCTTTAATAAAGAATATATTTATTATGATGATATACCAAAATCCAGCTAGTCTAGGCTCCCTATGGTCTACACCATTAAAACTGGATTCGATCTACAAGGGTAGAGGGGGAATCCAAATTACAAAATTAGGTTAGACCATATTTTAAGGGACACCATTGTGAGGAATTCTTATATGTTTTTCTTCATTATTCAATTATGTATTTTATAATCCATTTGGTTTTCATCCATTATGCTTGTAAGGATAAATTTGAGTTAACTCTTTATTCTATTAAATTTGAGGTGTTTTTAGACATCCATATATGATGTAAAACTATAGTAGTGCATAAGAATAATATATTCATGACATGGGAAGTCGTGAATTGGGAGAATATAGACACAAGGGGATGTGAATGTTTTCTGTGTGCGAGAATATTTCACTTAAAAATATACTCACTGTGCCTCTAGAGATTCAAAATAAGGTGTTACTCAAATAAAGAATTCCTAAAAGACTCCCCACTTCTCTTACACTGTGAGTATCAGGAAGGGTGTTTCCATCCAATGAGTTGGATCATATATTATGTTGGTATTTAGTTCATCTACAACTTATAGATAAGGATCTTCATGAACTATATAATAATGTCACATATGTATAGTTTGATCCATATTGGTGGTTCCTCTATAGCTTCACATGAGTAGCGATAGTGTATTTTTGGGTTGATAATTCCTGGCCTATAAGGTCTCCAGATGTCCACATACTATATTTAAATTTTGATGGAGGTAATAATCTATTTTATATTAATGGTAAGTGTTTAACCTATTCGATATATTGGATATAATATAAAACTTATAGAATAGGTAGATTAAATAGGGGTTGGAAGGACTCAAAAATTAGGTTGGTGGGCCAAGCGGTGTTCCATAAATTTATTCTCATGGTTTTGGAGTGAATCCACTAGGTATTCATAATGATTTAATCATAATCATGTCTGATGGAAGGATAAATAGATAATCCAATAAGGAAATAATTTCCTCTATCGATACATGGAATAATTCTTTCTCAAATAAATTCAGAATAGGGTTGGATGGTGGGGAGTAGGTTCCATGTGTACCTAGAAAAAATAGATTTATTGAACATTGTTTTGGATAGAGATTCTACATTCCCGATGGTTGATTGTTGGGTGTTGAATTATTTATACTCACTCATGATAGGTACATTATTTTCGAAGTGTATCTATTAAGTTTTGTTCTTGGATCCAGAAACACCCAACAAATATTGTATCCCCGATGACTCATTGACCTAATTTCCAAAGGTAGGAGTTCATTAGATAACATTTCCTATTACACTTAAGAAATCACACTAGTCAATATGATGGGAAGTCATGATCATCACACCCTGGGGGTTGGGGTACTATTTCCAATTCTGGAACTCTGTTATATATTTAAAATATGTTCATGAATCCTTTGTTCATTCCAATGTATGTATATGAGGATCACCCGGATATAAAGATAAATTATGAATAAACATGGGTTTAGAATCATCTATATGTATCAAGTTTCTCCATTTATAGGGGTATCAGTATGTATTTGAGGTTCTCTATAAATGGAACAATTGTATACAAATATTAGATATTCCTTGGTCATAAAGACAATGCTGGTTTTAAGCCTCATATAACACACTAGAGATTATTGTTATCTATGAAGATATTATTTGTTTTGATGTCTATATTTAGACCATAATATGGTTTTGATATATATCATTGTTAAAGGAATTAGAGCTCACATAGTTGGGTTCCACATAATATGGAACATCACCTTTTATGTTCATGTGACATGGACCCAACCATGTAGTTTAATGTCACAAGACAAGGATGTTTAAGAAAAATGTCCTTTGAAAATTTTTAGTGTGACATATATGAAGAGACATCTCAAGGGATCTAAAATATATGTATCCACTCATGTGGATATTAACCTTGAGAGAAAGTGTCTTGAAGAATTGGGGGTGGTGGAGGTGGTAACAAATCATAACATCTACCACATCTCATAGATCTCCCATCTCCTCTGCTACATCCTCCACTCTAATAACCACCCTACTCAATATGTTACCTCTATCATAGTGATCTATAAATCCCATCCCATTAAATTTCATAGTGGGTTAAAAAATCCCACACAATATGGCCTCACGTATCCTAGTTGAAGCACCACCTCTCCCTCGGTTGGCTAGAATTTCCTTGGGAACCCAGAACAGCTAACCCCTATCCTGTGATTGTTTCTAAAACCAACTCATCTTCATGGATCCATGAGTATGACCTTGAAAACCAAAAAATTATGCCTTAGAAATAGAGTTCCCACTGCTAAAACAATCGGTTGAGGGATACTTTTTCAAGAAGCACACCACAACATAGACACACAATAATACCCTAGTGTATGAATGGATAAAAAAGATACTACTCTAGCTCAGACATATCAACAATGGACACACCAAATGGTCTATTCATGAAGGTATATTTCATGTACCATGTCCTACAGAAATCCTTGGACAAAAACCTCATCAATAAGTAGATCGTCATCACAATCCTGTTATGGAATCCATGTAATATTTCATCATGGATAAATCCTATAATAGTCAAGAAACACCATAATTTAAAATGAATATATAGGTATATAACACACAAAATATATAGATACCACAACCCATTCATATAATATTCATGTTACAATTGTCTCCCTGTAACCAATTCCTATAATGACTGGAACTTTTTAAAATAAAATTCCCCTTTTAATTTAAATAAATGGGTTGTTATATATTATTGATATTGAAAATACATGGAATTTATTTGTTTTATTATATCCTATTGGATTTAAAATACCATTAAGAATCATTAAAATTGAAAATATATCCACTGAACAATGATCATATGATTAGTATAAATAAAGGAATTTGAAACATACAATTAACACACACAAAGTAAGTGATGGCATCTGCTAGTAGGAACATATCCTAAGAATCAAATTTATCATAGCCTATGAGTGAGATATAATCACCATAATTTTTCCTTTTACAATCCCAATATGATATCAATCAAATGAATAATTAACAAAACCATTTACAGAAGTTCAATCTCATTGAGATCACAACCCAAACTTTGAACGTCAAACCACACAATGAAATATCACCATCATGAACAATACCCATAGAGAGTTTGATGGTGTATTAAAGGGATATATATAAATACCCTAGTAATATAATTATTTAAATTATTTTCAATATAATAATGGTTAAATTTACTTCTCATTATTTAAATTTATAAATGATTTTGATTTTGATATAATAAAACACAAAGTGTATTTTTGGGTACTATTAAAATTCAATTAAAGAATTAATTTTCATGAATAAATGGTTTTTTAAATATATTATATTTTAATAAAATATTATTAGTAAATAATTTTTATTAAATATATAATATTATATATTTTTTATCAAGTAAAATGCAATTTTTATAAGGGTTTGAAAACTGTTATTCACAAAAACATCCATCATTTATGATTAAACATCAATTTTATTTTAAAATTTTAAATTAAAATAATTATATAATTATTTTATTAAGATAAATATTATTTTTGGAATCATAATTTCAAAATTATCCAATGGTTAATTTTTTATAACTTTTCGATACAGTAGAATTTTAGGGTAAAAAATAAATACGGTATAAATTTTCAGAGTGTATTATGACATCCTAATACCCAAAAAGTGATTTATTAAAAACTATAATGTTATACACGACCAAATATATGATTAAAATTTAAAATAATATCATTTTATATTTATTTGAATAATTTTTTAAAGCCTTTTTTAATCCACCAAAACCAACAATATATTTTATGGTTTTAAAATCATTTCTTTAAGGAGATAACTCACTTCCAAGTCAACAATGGTATTATTTTAATAAGTTAGGTCATTAAACTAATAAAATAATTTAATATAACCCTATTTGGATGAAAACATGGGAAAACCATGGTAAGGTTTGTGGTTTTAGTTATTATTTTATATAGATTCCAAAACCAAGATTTGAGAAAAAAATAAGGAATTTCCTACTCATTTCCTATATAAAACCACCCAATATCCCATTTCTATTCAATAGAAAACCATGTAACATGTCATTAATCTACCGTCCCTGATATATAGTCATGAAATGGTTCACCAAATCTCTCAATAGTCTCTTCCCAATCATTTGGAATCACCCTCGCAAGGTAAGGGATCCTCTCCTTCTCCTCTTTATTGAAATTTCATCATTACCTTATTTATTTTATATCCAATTAAAAATGATGGGATATGTTTTTATATATCCCACTTACTATCTATTATGTTTCTAAATAATTATAGACCCATTTCACTCTCATTAATCCCATCCATGAACAATTATAGGCCCCTATTATGCTGCCAAAATTGCATTGTGATTTTCCATTCCAAACAATTACGTAGTGAATAACCATACCCATTTACTATCAAGGGTGTTCACCTTCATGAACTTATACTTATATTATTGGGTAATTACATGAATTTATTCCACACTACATTATCATGGAATAAAATATCATGATAAAGGATTCCATGTTTTATAATCTATGTGGCACACTTAAGTATATGAATGAAAAGGAAGTGACGGGTGCACCAAGAATTATATACCACTCCAATGAATTGAGTAATGTTTAATCTCATGAGATTTCATGTATTGTATTATCGAGTGAACCAAATACATAAAGAGAATTTTTATTTCATTATTTATTTTATTTTCTCCTTGAACTGTTTTTATGATTTAGTATTTCATGTTATTTCCATATTTCCCATGTCGCCTTTATGATTATCTTGCTATATCATGTCACATTTTTCATTTTTATGATTCAAACTCCATTAATTCCTCATTTATAAGACTATTTTATAATATTTTCTACATTATTCATGTTGTTCCACGTTTATTCCCTTACTTGGATTTATAGTTCAACTCTTTCTTATGTATGTCCCCCGTTTAGCACATATAGTTTTAAGTATGAAGGAATAATATTTGCATGTTAAAGAAGTTTTTAGTAAAATGGTATATTTACCTTTTTAAGTTATTATGTAGTGTACCTAGTTACAAAATAAACTAAACTTATCGATCTTCCGGGTTGTATGAAGTTTAATTTTATTTTATAAATCTTTAATTAATTTTTAATAAATAGTGGAGTTGTTATAGTGGGTATTAAAGGAATAGTTTTGTTATTTTATAGATTAGGATTAGAAAACTCTATCAAAATCCTTAGGGTTAGAACTATGTACAAGAAAACATCCTTAAATTTTATTAAAGTATAGATTAAGTGGTTTATAAATAAAATGCATCCCTTCTTGGATAATACAAGTGGATGTGGCTATATAACTGAAGTAAAATGGGGTAAAAACTGAAAACACCACGTTGAGATAGACTTGACTTAAAACAGGTGACTGACAAGGAGCCTTGCTTCACACCAAGTTTTACACTCCTAGGGGATAATATTTGTTAAATTTATAAGCTAATTATGAACCATTATTAAGGGAAAACAACTCTATTATGAGTATATGTTATGAAATATATCATAGATGGCATAGATTGAATCATAGAAATCCATATGTTAATGAGTTACAAGTTATTTATAATTATTCCAGTTAATGTCATTGAATTCATGTTTAGTTTTTTAATAGTTTAAAAATACTCATCTCGAATTTCCCATTTATTTTTCCAATGGATATAAATATGAGGAACCAGGTAAACAGCCGAAGTTAATTGAAATGTGATGACAATTAAAAGGAAATTCCCAACTCGATGGAGGAAATAATAATGAAAATTTTGATAATAATCTCTTAGTAGACTCAGGTTATTAATAGATACCTAGATCATGTGGAGTTCCAAAATCCCCCTATGAATAAAAAGGGTACAGTTGAGACCATTATGTGACAAAGGCCTCTGACTTTCAATGGATAATTAGACCCCATAATAATATAATAATGGACACAATCCATTGAGAATATCTTCTTTATCCTTTAATGTTATGAGAAAGAGAAGTATCTATTGGCTATTTACTATATGGAGAGACTAGATGATCAATGGTTGAAATTTATCTAGAATAATAATAATTAGTATTAGATCAAAGCGATGGGGTGGAAGGAATTCCCAAATAGGTTCTTTGATAAATATTTTTCTCCCAATCTATAACTAAAAATATTAATTTATTTCATTTCCCTAAAAAAGATGATGAATCTATTGGGACATATAGAGAAACCATCACTATACATGAATGATACCCCTTATAATTTTTCATTAACCCCGAATACATGGTTGGTCACTTCTTTAGTGGTATAAAACCTTATTTATGAAAGCCCTAGGGATCCAATACTTTGATAGCGATGAGGATATTTTCCAATGATCCTTGAATTTTGAAATTGATATTAAAGAATATCAAGGGTATCTTGGGGTTATGAAGTTGAAATTGGAGTTTAATTATATTGGTAAAATTGATAAATCCAATAGTTATAAGAAATATCAATATCCCACTTATCAAAGGTTTAGAAAGAATAAGACATTAAATTTCCTGGGGGGGGGTAAGGGAATGATTTATGTTTGGGAATGAAGGATACCTAGCTTTGATTTTTGATGCCATAATCCCACTAATTCAATTAAGGAATGGAATTACCTAGTCAATCCTCAATGCATTCTTTATTGTTTAAAATGTAAGGAATCATGGAACTATGAAAACCAATGAACTAATCCATGGGTTTTTAGAGATATCCAACAACCTTTAAGGCCTCAAGGTAGAGCTTCTTCCATCACAACCTATGAGTTGGAACACAAAAATGAAGTGGGGGAAGGTATTATAGTTATTCATTCAATGATAATGAAAATAATATTTGATATTTGTTCTACACATTATATTATATCATGAATTCTTAGTAGAACTATTCAAACACAACCACCAATCATTGAAGTGGAGTTATCAGGGGAAACTAGAAAATAGAAAATTATTGAATCTGATGTATATAACTTATATCCTATCAAAATATGTGTGTTGAACTTTCTAGAGAGCCATGTGATACACTATTTAGTGTAGTTTTATGAATTTATGGGTATAGATTGCATTTCCAAATATATATACAACTTAAAATATCGTGATATGGAAATCACTATCCGTATTGTGAATCGTCATTTAATTCTATAAAAGTGTAAGGATGAGGATGAATTTAATTTTGCACCAAAATCTCATGAATTGATATTATTTACATACAAATAAAGCATATCTAGATCAAATTATTTATTATTAGGAAAATATAATCCATTAATACATGACCATTGGGATGGAAATGATGAAGTGTTTCATGTGGAATTTCCTAGTCTTCCTCATAGCCGAGTGGTTTAATATTCAATCAAGCTTATACCTGGGGAATTGCCATTATCTAAGAATCTATATTGAATGGATACTGTGGAACATCAGGAGATAAAGAAAAAACAACAATAGAATCTATATAAAGGGATCATTTTCCCAATTGCTTCAACATGGGGTGAACCGGTCCTCTTCATTAAGAATAATGATGGTTCTATTTTCCTTTTCATTGATTATTGGGATCTCAAAACGTTCATGATAATGAAAAAGTATTCTCTGACATAGATGTATGACTTGTTCGATTAGCTATGTGGTGCACAATACTAGTCCATGGTTGATCTTTAGTCGAGATATTATGAAGTAAGGGTGAAGAAGGAGGTTAAACAAAGGCAACTTTCCGTACAAGGTAGGAGCATTATGAGTTCATAGTAATTCCATCAAGACTCACTAATTCTTCATAAATGTACATGGACATGATACATATAGTATTTAGATATTACCTTAACAATTTTTTGGTAGTCTTTATAGATGATATTTTAATATAATACAAAAGAAAAGAGGATCACGAGGAGAATCTGTGCACTGTAAAAAAGACCATACGAAAGGAAAATATTTTTGAAAGCTATAGAAAATGTGTGTTATTGTTAAAGGAAGTCTCATTATTGGGTAATATTATTATAATAAATGGAGTATATATTACGAACCTTAAAAAATTGAATCTATTGAAAGATGGTTGATGCCAACATCTCTGATAGATATTCATAGTTTCCTTGGATTAGATGGGTACTATTATCGATTTATGAGAATCTTTTTAGGATTCTAAAACCATCTAACCAAGATAAGTCATAAGGGATTAAAATTTATTTGGAATTATGAATGTGAAGAGAGCTTCATGGAGTTAAAAAAGAGACTTATCACTGCACCTACACTCACAGAACCCACATGTAGATAACTTTTCATGATATTAATTTATGCTTCAAAGAATGGATGTGTTGTGTATTAATACATAATAAAAAAATGATAGCCTATGACTTTAGGAAATTGATGTTTCACAAACTAAAATACCCAAAACATGATCTAGATTCAGCTTCAGCGATAATTACATTTTAAATTTGGGGATATAATCTCGTTGGAGAGAAGTGTGAAATATATATGGATAAGAATAGCCTCAATTATATATTCACAGATAAAGAGATGAATATGCACAAATGAAGATGGTTAGAGTTGATCATGGACTATGACTCCTCAATACACTACCATCCTTGTAATAAGAGAAAAAATAGATGCTCTAAGTAGAAAGGATACATAAATTTTATCATTTATGAGAAATGAAAATGACCTAATATTATTATACTAAAAAATGATGGAATGGGATCCATAAAGGAAGGAAGATCATTAATTATTATACAAATGATTTCTTAACCATCCCTTTTGGAGTGGAGAAAAGATTATCAAAGAGATTATGTGCTAATATATAAGATAGTGGAATCTATAACGAACAGAGGAATCCTCATTTTTCAATATAAATGAAGAAAGAGTTTTGAGATTTGGGTCATGACTATGTATACCATAACGTCATGATTTAAATAAGGACGTGTTGGATAATGCACATAGATCGACTTTCCCCATCCATTTTGGATGCACAAAGATGTATCATGATATCCTAGAGCACTATTAGTGGGACAATATAATGAAGGAGATCAAAAAATGAACATCAAGATGTATTGTTTATCAACAAGTGAAGGCTAAAAGAAAACAATCCCAGGGGATGATGAAACCATTACCCATACATACATGGAAAACCGAAAAAATAACAATGGACTTTTTCACCTATCTTATGAAGATATCAAGAGGAAATAATGCTATATGGGTTGTGGTGGATCATCTTAAAAAGACTACCTAATTCATTAAAATTGGAGAGGACTTCTCACTCGATTAACTTAAATGATATATATTAGAGAAGTGGTTAGGTTACATGGAACACAATAATAAACTATATCTAATTATATCCCAAGATTCACCTAAATGTTTTGGAAGAGTCTCCAACTCACTCTAAATACTGATTTGAACATCATCATGACTCATCTCCCTCAAAATTATGTCTAATATGAGCAGACTATCCAGACACTCAGTGAAATTTTGAGATCATTCTAAATTGACTTAAAATGAGTAAGGGATTGACATATTCTTATGTTTGAGTTCTCATACAATAATAGTTTCCATTAAATAATCCAAATGTCTCCATATGAATACCTTTGGGGTAATATGTGTAAAACACCTTCATGCTAGGATGAAGTTGGGGAATCTAAACTCTTAGGTCTTGAAACGGTCATGGAAATGGGGGGGGGGAGTGAAGAGCATTGAGAAGCACAACCAGACTGTTTAGAGTCGACATAAGTGTTATGTTAAAAATCACCAATGAGACATAGAGTTTGAGGATTGAGACATGGTATTCCTCCGCATATCTCCATGGATGAAATTCATGAGATTTTGGAAGAAATTAATGTTTATTCAAATATAAATTACTCCCTTTAATATCCTTGATCACATTAGAGAATTGAATTATAAACTAGCACTCCCACCTAACACATCCCATGTACATGATGTAATCAATGTATCACTTTTTAGGAAGTACATACCATACCCCTCACATGTCCACAATTTAGAGGATGTACCATTGGAGAATGACCATTCCAATGAGGAGTAGCTGGTAAATATATTATATTTTTGAGGAAAATTTTTGTGGAATAAGACAATTCACTTAGTGAAAGTGCTGGGAACAAACTAAAAGATTAAACAAACAATGATTCAACCAATGGATGTGAGAAAACGGAATCACCCTCTTCTATTTTAGTGTGTGAAATGGAATTTCTAGGGAGAAATTTCTAAAGGGGGTGATTGTAATGAATTGAACCTTTTTATCTAAAATTCCCATTAAAATTTAATTAAATTAATTATTATATATTACGAATATAAGAAAACATGAAATTTTATGGTTTTATTATATCTTATTGGATTTGAAAAATGATTATGTGTCATTACCATTGATAATATACCAATTTAATATAGATCATATTATTAGTATAAAAATATGGTTTTGATAAATCCAATTAACATAGAAAAAAGAAGTGATGGCCTCAACCAATAAGATCATACCCTATGAATTCCATTTGTCAAAGCTTATAAGAGAGGTGGAAACACTAGGTTTTTCCTTTGACCAAACCCATGATGGGATCCAACAACTTACGCATGATCGAAACCATTTGCAGAAGTTTAAGGTCACCAAGAAGATGACCTAAACCATGTATGCTGAAAAAACCCATGAAAATCCCACCATCACGCACCTTAACCTTTGAGATTTTTCATGAGTATGAAATTTATATATATCAAAAACCAAGTAATATAAGTATTCACATTATTTTCAATATAATAATGGTTATATTTACTTTTTTTATTAGATCTTTGTAAGTGATATGGATTTTGATATAATAAAACACAAAGTGTATTTTTGGATAATATTCAAAATTAAATAAAGTTATTTATTTTCATGAATTAATGGGTTTTTTAAATAAATAATATTTTAATAAAATTTTATTATTAAATATTTTTTATTAAAAAAATTTATTATATAATTTTAATTAAATTAAATGTAATTTTTATATGGGTTTGAACATTGTTATTGTTAAAAAACACTAAATTTCTCAATAAATGTAAATTTATTTTAAAGTTTAAAATTAAAATATTTAGAAAACTATTTTGTTAAAATAAATATTATATTTTTAATCATTATTTCAAAATTATCCAATGGTTATTTTTTTAAATTTTTTTGAGATGGTCGAATTTTCTAGTAAAAATTTAATACGGTTAAAATATATAGAGTGTATTATAACATTATAATTCCCAAAATGCGATTTAATAATAACTATAAATGTTATACAATACCATGTCTATGTTTACTCTTTAATAAAATTTTATTTTATGTTTATTTGTATAATTTTATAAAGCCTTTATCAATCCTCCAAAACCAATAATAATTTTTATGGTTTTAAAACCATTTTTTAAGGAGATGAATCACTTCAACCAAAAATAACCTATTATTTTAATAATTTATTTCCATTTACTAATAAAATATTTAAAACACCTACTATTTAGACGAAAACATGGGAATATTTTTTTGTTTATTTTTTAATATAGAGTTCAAAACCAATGTTTGATAAATAAATAAAAATTTCCCACTTAGTTCATATATAAACCCACAATGACTCCCATTTATCATCACTCAAAAAACATAGAGTACATCCTTAATTTTATCTTCCATCTCTATATTCCTTCCAAGGATCCAAAATATCTCAATAATTAATCATATTTAATCACCCTCTCAATTTAATGGATCCTCTCATTCTCTTTTTTTTCACATTTCTTCATATTATTATATATTTTATCACCAATTACTAATGATTATATATGTTCTTAAATAACCCCTTACTATCCATTTTATGTCTAAATGATTAGATACCCCTCTCTGCTCTCATTAATCACTGCTATACACATTTTTATTCCCTATTGTGCTATCAAAATTTCACCACAATTTTCCATGCCAAATAATTGTATAGTGAATACACATAACAATTTAAAATCAAGGGTGTTCATCTTCTGGCAATAAAATTATTTTATCAGGGACATAAATTTATGTATTCCACACTCCTCGATCATGGAATAAAATTTATGATTATTTATTCCACGTTTTATGATCTATATGGCACACTTAATAATGAGAATGAAATGAATGTGGTGAGTGTGAGAAACATTATATAGAGATTCAATACATTTGGTAATGTTTTAGTCTCGTGAGTCATTATGAAATGGATTAGAGAGTGAACCTAATTCATCATGGGAATTTTTCCATCATTATTACATGGAATTTAGTATTTACCTATATTTATGATGCAATGTTTTATGTTTTTTCCACAATTATAATGTTCCCTTTATGATTATCATGTTATATGATGTCTCATTGTTCATGTTTCTAAATCTCACTCTTTTTATTCCACAATGATATGCCTATTTTATAATATATATTACCTTATTCATATAGTGTATTTTTTATGCCTTTAGTTGGATTTATAGATCAGCCCTTTTTAATGTATGTACCCAGGTTATCCCATGTAGTTTTATGTACGAAGGAATAATATGATTATGTTAAGGAATTTTTCAATAAAGATGATATATTTCCTATTTTAATTTGTTATGTATTGTACCTATTTTTCAAAGAAACTATAATTCTTGATCTTATGGGTTGTATTATGTGTACTTTTAGATAATAAATAATGAATTAATTTTCAATAAATAGAATGGTTGTCATGGTGCCAATATGTATCGAGTAACCAAGAAGGATATTAGAGTGGCGAAGAATGGATATACCAGATGTTTCACCAATACTAGGTTCCCTTGCCTAATATATAAACATTAAACAATTTAAAACTGTTTACCTAGTTCCCAAACCATTCCTCATAATTAGACTATCCCAAAACTTTGGTCCTAAGAAAATAACTTCTCTAATACCACTATATCAAGACCTGATCCACGATGGCCTACTTGTCAAGTGGTAATCCAAGAATAGAACCCCAATACTACCAATAATAGTCTTGGGGATATATACTATCATCAAGTAGGGATATCCCATACATGGCAGGCCTTATCCTAAAGTACTTGTACACACAAACACATCTCTAATCAGAAAGATAATGATTAAATATAAAGAATTGATACTATAAATGCATTAATAACATCTTATCCCACATTATATTATAAAAAGGGGTATATAAATGTACAAGGAAAGAAATATATTTTACAAAAAACTATAAATAATTATGATTAGCTAACAAAAGTATGTTTCTAACATAAACACACTCTGAGATCTATCTGTTGTAAGTCTAGGACAACTAAGCTCCACTGAATCCTAGTCCTCCTAAATCTCTATCAAAATTATAATATTCTATAAATGTTGTGACAGGTGTGGGAAGATCCTTTGTAGGGATGAGTATACACAACCTATATAATACAAGGACTTCTTAGGTTCCACTAAGAGGGGGGGCGATCAGTGGTTCACACTTTTTACACATTTTCGTCCAATTAATTATATTGAACTTGTTAAGGTTCTAAATATTCTAAATATTATCTCTTAATCTCACCTCCTGTGTAGTTATAATAATATAGAGTTAAATAGACAAACATATAGGTTTGGTAGAATTTCATACTTATTTCCATGTTGGTTATAACCCCAACATGTATTCTTCATAACATTAAGGTGGTTACATATAGTGAAAGTCTATTCCCATTAACATTGAGTCTATAGTGGTCACACTATAAAGTCTACTATAGATGGCACATATCCCTCCCATATATTTAATCAACATAGAATGAACTATTCCCTTCTCAATATCGAGATGCCACTAGATACTTCTACTTCTAGAGTCTATTATAATTTTTTTTTATATTCTACTTGCGATGATCTGGATCTATAAAGAACTCATTCTTTTGAAATTCTTCCTCAATAATAAATATATATTCCCCTTAGTTGTTTATAATTTTTGAATGTCCTAAAAAACTATATGCAGTAGGTATTTTTTCCTTGAATATATTCTTATATCTTGAATGATTTGATGATATCAATCATTAAATACTTATGAAAACAAGTTTTTTATTATTCAATGGATCCTGGATTCAAACTCATTTTTCATCAAGATATTTATGTATCAGGATTCCAAAAATTCACATAGAAAATGAATGCAAGATCTCACTATTATTCAAATCATTCATTCTCGCCAACATGCATAAACTTATCCATAAAAAAATTAATTATTGTTCATGTGATATCTTATTTATTAAATAATTATTTTTCACAATTTAACTACTCATAAATGATTAGTTATTTATATAAATCATTAAAAATAGAATTTTAATAACCATTTTATAATATACTCAAAACCATGGGTATTTTATTTTATGTAAATGTTCTATAAGAAACCATAATAAGCTGCTCATATAAAATACCTAAAAATCAATGGGTATTCTCTCTTAGCGTGCAGCTTATTTGAAATACCTAAATTTTTCTGGTTTTCTTCATTTCTTCACAAAACATCAGCCTCCATGGCTCAAATTATATGCATTAATGTCATTTATTAAATTCCAGAAAGACATGGGATGTTTCTTCATGTGGAAATAAAATAGAACAGATCATCATCACCTATAATTTAAAAAACTCTATATTTAATTCCACATTAATGAATATCAGTTGCACATGATTCTCAGACACGACGGTTGGACGTGAAATTAATCATTATATCATTTAATGTATATACATAACATTGAATATTCTTGTATATCATGTTATTTCAAACATACCAGTGCATTAAATCGGATTACGTATGTGATAAGTTATCATTTTGAGATCATGGAATTCATCCATGGCAGTTAATATATGTGTGGATCTTTGACATGCTTCGGTGTGTGATTCTCAACATAGTTATGATCTAATCTCGATAAAATACATGAAACATGCCTATTTGATCATGGTTTAATAAATTCTCAATGTTTGGAATGATCTTAATGGATCCAAAATGGTGGATAATGGCATATAGAAGAACCCTTTAATGAGGGAAGAAGGCAATTTACTTGTAAGATTAGATAAATCAGATTAACCAGATCAAAGGGTCTTTGTTATAACTATATCTTTTTAATACGGGTTGACAATTCTCAAAGGACACCCTTCTATATTTACCTTATTCTGGATTGAGTGACTACATATTACCCTCACCATTCCTTCCACTATTCATGTCGACACAGTGGTTGGAACCTTGATACGCTACACACACCACATGAGGCGGGTCACACTACATCACCCTTGCTTGTTCCATAGTGAACACTATTCATGTACACTCTATTCCCCGTGCACTCACCATGGGTGCTATGTACCCACTATACCTACACACATTTTCTTATACTTAAATCTACTCAACTTCTACATTGTATGGATAGATGTTGAACCTTTATAACTAAGATGTAATAGTGAGTTACCTGGCGATGGATAAGTGGTTGGACCTCCTTTTAATCAATGTGAAAATAGAGTTATCAAAATGGAAACCAACTCAATTAAAATCACATAAAGTAATAGATCATTTTTTATGGAATTAAAAAATATATCTATAAATCTTATATTCTGATCATGAAAGAATATCAATATTTCATGGCCTTCTTGAAATCTATTCTTCAGGAAAATAAATATTTTCTTCTCCTTCAACCTTATTAATTGTTGTAAATATTGTTAATTTGACGATCAACATAATAAACCATCACATTTAAAAATGTATGATTTCTACAGAATGTTATCCAGTTACATTATATGAATCCATAAAATTCTCCAAGAATTACCATTTCACTTATTGACCCATTGACAAAAATTAATACACTTAGTCTAAATATTTTCCCCATTTTTAATTTTTTTGTCAATACATCCTCACATCATTAAAGTAAATTTGTGGGGAATCATTTCTATTATACCGCTCATTGAAATTCAAATGAAAAAGACATTTGGGGGTATTTACATCTCAATAACATTTTGAAACATTTTCTCCTCCTTTAAAATAATGTTTCATGAATACTTATGAGAGAGGGATGATATCACGTGGTTCTCTCAAAAAAGAAAATAGTTAATCAACTCTAAGTATACATGGGCTATCCTGGTGTAGAATTAAATATATTTATAACTGAGGTTATCTTAGATATCCATAAATTTCCACGAACGTGAAATCCAACTCATAAATTATCAATTATTATTTAAGGGGTTTTAAGACAACAAATACATGATTCTACACACACATTAATAGACACGTCACAAAGTGTTTGTGAAAAAGAATAATTATCCCTTTGTCTCATATTTTTATCTAATAATACTCCCCAAAAATTATCATAATTATATAATTGATGTAGGGGTAGAAAGGGTGATTGTAAAAACTCAAACTTTTATATTACAAGGTTATCTATAAACTCATAGATTCTTATGAAAAATTATTTGGAGGAGTACTTCCAAAAATTTTCTCCCCCTTAAGGGATTCACTCCTCTATTTAATTTCATAGTAGTCACAAAACTCAATGATGAACAATATATTATTGTTGTCCAGAAGTGACAAAATAAAACTTTTACTTTAATCCCCTGGTTGTTAGATTAAAATAAATAAAATAATAAGGAATAAATAAGAACCATTTGTTTCTTTTTAAGAAACAATCATATTAAGAGATTCCTATCAATCTGGGCCATTCTTTTTTGACATAACCAGTTTTCTTATAATATTCACATGATTTATAATTGTGTCTCTTTTGTATCTTCTTCCCTTTAGAATCATACATAATCTATCTTTCAAACCTTATTATGTATACCTTAACCTTGTGACGTACCTACAAAACTTAATATACCACATAATTATTCAATAATTTGATTTTTTTATAGATAGTCATGCTGCAGATCTATTCAATAAATGCTCCCATTGAGTTTTTGTTCATAGTTTATCACTATAACACCCCTTTTTTCTTACCACCTTACTAGTAAATACATATTAAAAAAATAGGTTCTGTGATTATGATTAAAATAACAGCAACAATAACCTTGTAAAATTGATCTTCTAGGTTGATTCTAGATCTATCTAAATTTTTGTTTCTACTTCCCTATTGCAAACTGAGCCTCTCTTTTCTTGGAGGATTTTTGCCTCTCTGAAATAATACCCCCTTCAATTAATGTGGATGATTTTATTTCATATTTCATGGATCAAAGGGGTTAAAATTTGTTTTTAACACCTGAATTGTTAGAAACAAAATATTTACCTTATTCCCATAGAGCTTTCCTCTCACCAATCAAAGAGGAATCAAATTTTTCATCAATTAAATTGATGATGTATTCTCTAGTTGTTTTTCAACTCATACTATATTGTGAGACATATGGATTATGTGTCAACCAGTTCATATTCCATTTAAACTAGTTTCTTTCAATGATTTGTGATAATCATTTCCTATTAAACATCTATAATCTTGTACTTTTTAATCACATCAACCTAATATTATTCTATATATGAGTCATTCCTTTCTATTTTTTCTCATTAAATTTAAGGAGATTGATTTCATCTCCAATTACTTCCTTAGTTAATTTATCCTTTCCATACTTTCATGAAATAAGGTATTAGATATAATTGAAATCCTTACGATATTCCATATTATTATTTTTTATTTAGAGGTGATCTGCTTTGTTACTAATTATAGAATCCAACAATCGGTTAGGTGCCACTGATGGGGGGGGGGGGTGAATCAGTGACACACTTATTTTTTAAATTCTCTAAAAATTTAACCTATTAGAATTTTTAAGTTTCTCAACCCACTAAATATTAGTTATTAATATTACATCATGTGTTACTATAATAATAGAAAGAGTTTCACACAAAATTTACAATGTTTATTTAAAAGGACTACTACATTCCATGTTTATTACACCCCCAAAATTGATTGTTCAATATATGTAGGTAGATAGATCCATGGAAAGTCCATTACCATCACTAATAATTCCACAATTCTACCACTCTAGAGTCCACTATAGCTCATAATGCTCTATCCTATACATGAAATATACCCAGAATCCACAATACCCATCTCCTTCTCCAGATTCCACTAGTGGATTCTAATTATAGATTCCATTGAAAGATTTATTCTCTTATACACATGATGATTAAGATTTAGAAATAAATACTTACTTAAATATTCTTCCTCCACATGAAATTTGTATATCCCTTCCTTGTTTATAATTATTTAATTTCTTCAATAGTTACATGTTGTAGGTTTATCAACCTCAAATCTCTTCTAAGAACATGAAAGATCTAATTATCTCAATATTTCAATACTTGGAAAAGTAAGTTTCTTATTATTCAAAGAATCATGAGATCAGACTCTATCTTTCATTGATACAATTTTGTATTATGCTTCTCAAAATTCACTTTTACAATGGATGCAATATGTCAATATTTTTCCTAATATTATTCATCACCTACATGCACACACTTAATCATAAAAACGAAATAATTATGCATGTGATATATCATTTATTCCATGATCATTGTTCTAAATTTAAATACCCATAAAAGATTATGTATTTCTAAAATTCAATAAAATTACAATTTGAATACCCATTAAAAATATACTCAATATCTATGGGTAAATTTTGTTTTATGTAAACATGATATAAAAAACCACATTAAACTCCTTATATAAAATTAATAATAATTAGCAGTATTCTATATATGAATGTATCTCATTAGAAACACCCAAAGGTTTTGTGATTCCTTTATTTATACATGCGACATTAGCCTAAGTAGAACTAACAACATGCATACATATCATTTATAAAATTGCAAAAAGAATTTTGATGTTTCATTAAATAACAGAAAATAACATAGATCATTACCACCTTAAGAATACACATATTATGATTTCATATCGCAGGTATTGGATTCTTTGACATGGTATTTGGACACAATGTTATTCATTTTCTCATTCAATATATATAAATACCAGTGAAACATTATTTATATCATTTTATTTCAAATGAACATATTCATTAAAATGTGGATTAGTCATGAAAAAATTTCTCGGTTAATGATCTAGAAATTAATACATGTTAGTTGAAATATGATGGGATTTAATATATACATAAATGAAATAATCCCAACGTGGATGTGATATCATCTTAGAATACTGTATGGAAGATAATACATTGATTATGGCTTGATTGATTCTTAAGGTTATACAAGATTTCCAAAACTCCTAAATTGAGGATAACACCATATATTAGAAACATTGAGAAAGAATTGAAGATAATGAACTTGGAATATTGGATGAATCAAGTTTTATGGATTATATTGTTGGAATTATAACCATATTTTTTTAAAATAGGTGAACAATTCTCATGGGATCCCATTCCACATCAATATCGTGCTCAGTTGAGTGCATCTATATAATCCTCGTCATTCCTTCAACTACCTTAGTTGGCATTAGGGTCAGAACCTAGATACACTACAATCAACACATATGGTGGGACACACCACTTTCCCCCATGATCACGTCACTGTACACAATATTAATGCACACTATTCTACTATTTCACTCCTCGTAGGTACAATTTAACCACTATTCCTCCACTCATGCAAATAGACTTCACTCTAATCGTCGGCTACCTTGGATTGTTAGAGGTTGAACCTGTCCAACTAAGTAGTGGTTTTGGGGTTCCTTAAAATGGTTATGTGGTTAGACTCTTTATTAAAAAATCAAACATAAAGAGTTAACCAAATGATGCATAACTATAAAAAAATTCACGAGAAACAATAGATTAATTTCCACAGACATAAAAAATATATCTCGAACTTGTCAATTCTTCTTATACAATAATAAAAATAGTTCATGTTCTTAATGAAAATTACTCTTTATGAATATAAATATTTTCACTGTCTTCCACCTTATTTAATGTTATAGATAATTTTCATTTCATGATTTTCACAATCAATCGTCACATTTAAAAGCGTATAATTGTTGGTGAATGAAATACAATGAAATTAAATGAATCCATAACAATTATCCATGAATTATCACTTCACGTATTGACTCATTGATAACAAATGAAACAATTTGTCTCGATAATACCATGAAAGAAACCCCTAAATCACCAAACACAAAGCAATAAAAAGAGTTTATTTTATATATCAGTAATCAAGATAACTCAGATATGTTTATAAGAAGACTCCAAGTTGCACTAAAAGGTCTATCTTTACTAACAACTAAGGAATTTTTCATGAATCTCTAATGTAATTCTCATATAAGGGAACTCACTTAATAAGACATTACAAAATTAACAAAACCCATATGAAAAATATATGTATATAGGGGATCATGCTCGCGGCCTATGGAAGATACCCGACCCTATCTGAAATAACCGCCTAGAAAGTAGATCCCATTCCATGGTTGTTAGTCCCAGGATACCAAACACAACCTAGGGAAGAAAGATATATAGGATCACACATGTTCCACATAGAGGGATAACCGACTCTATACAAAACAAAACCATTAAGGGGATCACTGATTCTCTACTTAGGCTGAGATGATTTAATTTAACATTATGGGTATGTGGATGATGGAACATGCACAATATAAATTGTATGTGGAAATGTTATCATGATAAAACAAAATATATACTTGGATTTACATGGAATGTTTAAAAAGTACATGGTCATGTGATATTTTCTTAAACTACAAGACAAACCATCTCATGTAGGGGAAAACAAGAAATGTGTTATACTTAACAAAACACGTTATCAGTCAAAAATATCATGATAATCTAAATATTTCACAAATCTACACCCACACCACTACCTCCTCTAATTTCTCTACGTGACATGATTGAATTTACATGTATCAATTGTATTTTACGGTAGTTATCAACATTGCACAACCAAAAAGAAACACACATATGATCAGACACTTGAAAACTCTGTCACACATACCACCATTGATTTTATTCCATCACCATTACATGTCAATCATGTCTCTAATCCCAAATTAAAACCTACATAAATAATCCATAGAAATATCAAATCAAATTTACCCTGAAAACGGGTGCTTGGATATTGTTAAATAATTCACCAATCGAACACCATCGAAGACTGTAGAATGAATAGAGCACACTAGGGACCAACATGGGTCTAATAAGAAGAACATTATATGTTTGTTGTAATCTACAATGACCCTAAATCCTATCCATTATATATTATAAATAAAATTCATCCATATACCTATATTTAATAATATTACTAGGTTGGATGAACAAACCTTTGAAGCAATAAGAAGAAATAATTTTGTTCTCACCCATGTTCATATGAATCCTCATGAATCACCAATATCATATACATTTCCCTGAGTAAGTGGAATTATAAATTGATACAGAAAGGGAAGACATAAAAATTCAAAAAAACGTCACAAGATGAATGAATCAAATTATAATATTAGCATTTTTAACTTCATAGAAGATATGAGGATGAAATCAACAATTACCAAAATCAAATTGACCATCACCACAACCTATGTTATGTCCTCCACCCTGGTTGTGGTGATGTTTAACATACCAATATGGGACAACCAACATGGAGAGAAAACATGGGAATGGGATAATAACATATCTATTTTTCCTCATAATTTCCTCCACCATGGATGTGGGAAGGATTCTATGGTTATAGCCCCTAGATGCAACCCAAACACTCCATGCCTATGGCTCTGCCCGGACCTCTTAGTTATTTCATTATAGTTCTACAACAGAGAACAATAGGGTCCAACATGGAAAGCAAGTGGAGCATGGTATTGGCTATGTTAAACTAAAAATTCCAAGAGAGATTCTTAAGGAATAAAAAACATCATAGTCACTGAAAAAATGCATCGAATATGAACCTTACTCAGAGGACACCATTTAAAATATTCAAAAGTGTTAAATAGTAAAACTTAAGTTGTTACACATCCATAAATTAGTAAGAAATGTATCTTAAGTGGTTGGGTTCAGTCCCCATTATTATACATATCATGATATGATACTTTAACCAATGTATTGGAAAAAATAAAATTATGGGCCCACCTATCACACAATGAAAAACATTACATATTCATGCCACAATAACATAATAAAATTCTTAATTCCATAAAAGATTAAATAATATATGAAAATAAATGAGTTTTATAAAAAATTCCATAAACATTAACATATGAAATCTAGAGAAATAAATTGAACGATATTATTAGAACACATTATTAACAAATAATAAGTATAATCAATGTATATTGACATAGATAAATACACTTTTATAAGAGTATTACCATTGAATTTGATAATGAAGAAGAAATACCCTTTAAAATGTCAATACCTTTTATTTCAAATGATAAATAATTTTAAAATAATGGGAATATAAATTTATTAGAAAAAACATAAATACATAGATATTAATTTTAATAATAAAATTATGGAGATGGTGGAAAAAATTGATGGTACATTAAATGTTTTAAAAGAAATTCTTTTCATACTTTGTAAATAATGAAAAATTTATCAGAAAACAACCATACAAAAAATGTTAAAATAACAATAAATTTGTAATGAAATTAAATTATATTGAAAAAAACCTAAAAAATAGAATTATAGTTTTGTAAATCAAAAATACAAAAGAAATAAAATGAACTTGGATGATAAATACTTTTGACTAAAAAGTAAATATAAGGATAACTTTTCTTATAAGTATCACTTTGTGTGAATTATGATCCAAGGAAAGGTAAAACTGTATGAATATGTGTAAAACTAAATAATAACCAAATAATATAATTTTTTTTGTATTATAGACAAGAAAAAATAATTTACCCAAATGTAATTTCAAACAGAAACAATCTCTATTTCAAAATGAGATTGAAGAAGAAACCCTCATCTTTATTCACAACATCCATGAAATCACTTTTGCGTCATTTATAAAAAACATAACCACATTAATAACATATTTATAAAACATATGTATATATATTTGATTTTATAATCTATAATTATAATCATTCATTACCCACATATTATATATTTATTGTTTGTTTTGATTATCAAATATTAGTAATTTGGATTGTTTCGTTCAAGTTTCAAAATGTGGATGTTGGTTATCATTTTTTGATACCAATTTCATAAATAAATAAAATAGTACGTGTAGTGTAATTATCATGTTCTAATGACTTAATCCATCCCATGATCATTTGCGGAATATTATGAGTGCAGTTAGTGAGAATGGAATCCAAGTTGAGAATGTTTTAGGTAATTTACTGATAAAAAGAAGTTAATTTATATTGATAATTAATTTTTATTAAAACATTACAGAACTATATTAATGAAATATATTACTCTATAAAATCATATATTTCCAATATTTATGTATTTATAATTATTATTTATTAAAAATGTAAATGTTGGTATTAAATCATAAATACAGATAGTTGAACTGACCCAAACAAAAGCATGTTATACTAGTGAATGAGTAAGAGTTTAGAGTTATATGTTTGTAGTATCAAATTTAAGATTCATAATTATGTTAATATAAAATAATTATAGTGTATTATGATATTTTTAAATAGTTTATATGAGAATTTAATTAAAATGTTAAGATAATTCTTTACAAAATTACTTGATGAATTTTCTCTATCTCAACATGGGTTCTTTCAGAATGAAGGATTTAATATTCCTTCAGGGAACTATAAGATACCCAATGTATTATAAATAATTAATAGATTCAAAATATATAGTAGTTAAATTTATTTTTATGAGAATATATTGGTTTGGAATGGGTAGTGGAGAGCTCCTTTTATATGTGAAAATAAGGAACATTTATTTGAAAACTTAATTTATGTGATGGGTAATGATAGAATCACAAGGGTGTTAGGTATGTTATGTAATTAAATATTTATAAGACATTTAATTTCAACTAACACAACTAAAAAATTAATTATATAATGTATAAATATCATTTTAATTATAATAATTTCAAGAAACATTAATTTACCTATATTTTCTTATTTTTTCTTTGTTTAATTATTTACCATGTTAATTAATTTTTTACTAATAATATATGATGACCCATATTACCCAATTTTAAAAATATGATTCAAAATTTTATCACTATTTATTCTAATTCAATTTATAAATATCTTAAATTTTACTTTTAAATGAAAAAATAATATATATATATATATACATATAATGATATTTATAAGAAAAAGAATTTTTAATAATTTAGTGTTCTCAAAATTTTTTCATATCACTAATTAACTTAATTAGAATCATCTAATTTATTATACATAAAATTATTATAGTATATTATTTATTGAAAATTGATCATTTTATTTTTTTATTATAAAAATACATAATACATAAAAAATAGTTGTTTTGGAAAATATCTATTCATAACATTGAATAATTTTAATGACATCCTATTAAATTTATTTATTAATCCTTTCCCCATTTTATTTTATCAATATATTTTTATTAAAATATATTTTGAGTTTTATAAATACATAAAATCATTCTTCAATATTAATAATAATAATAATAAAATTTAATGAATAAAAAAATTAATTTTTATATTAAATATAATTAGTTATATATTATATTTTTTTATTTTTTATTATCGTGAATTATTTTATGATAAACTAGAAAAATTACCCATTGGATATACCAAATGACCATATATTTCATCAACATATTACAACAACCATACATCCAATTACCATATACATAACAATAAGCTGTTGTTCCCACAATTAGTTTTAAATGAATTAATAGAATCATTTATCCAATTAATTTACTTCCATCTCAATAACTCTATAATATTTTTAACTATTTGCCTTATTTATCAAATTTAAATTGTGGTGAATATCTTTATGGAAAACCATGAAAATAAAATATTTATGTTAATTGTATTTTTATTTACATGCAGTGTAATTCTACTTGTACTTTTTTTAAAAATGATTCATATTGAATTTATAAAATGTATTAATTTTTATCTTGCATTGTAATATTTTATCTCAATAAAATGAATCATTGTTTTTTTTTATTTTTTTCATGTCTAAATGACAATTCAACATAGTATTTATTTAATGAAAACACATACATAGTAAAATCATAGGGTGTTACAATTTCCTTCCCTATACTTATATGATTGTTTAATGTCATTCTATATGGATTTTCTCTTCCATTAAAAAAATGAAAGATTTTTTTTGTTTTATCCACATAGTTCATCTATAATTAATTTAGAGACCCAAATCTTGATGTACATGGACATTTCATTAATTTTTCAGAATACTTAATACATAACAAAAACAAACACCGAAGGACTGTAATAGTTTAGTGTCTTTGAAACACGGAACATAATCTTCTAGTCGTGGTGAAAGATCTTCAACATCTCCCATTAAGAACTTACCCTTTTGATTTCTTACCTAAAACCTTCTTCATATCCTGGGGAAAAGAAAACATATAAAGGGTGATCTCAAATGCTCAGTAAGGGTAATCATGGAGAAAATAAAACAAACCATATACATTTGAACATAAAAACATGAACATAATTTTTAAACATCGAAATCTTGAGAAATTAAATAAAACATGGAAGTACGTAAGTCATAGATCATAATGGAACATAAATAATGATAAAATAGCTAGGAAATAAAACTTTTAATTGTGTAAAAACCTTAAGAACGTGATATGATTTCCATAGTATCCAAGGCATTGCGTCCAAGACCATCTTAGTGGAAAAAGTCCCTTTCTGAATCGAGTTCACTCCTCGTTCCAGCCTGTATCACTGAACCAGATTAACTTACCATTCCAGACATGTCAATCTCATGAGATATAAATCCTTTTCCCAATGCATTGGAAGGAGATATAGGTCCCACCCATCTCATAATGAAATCATTCTTAACTGCGCCACAACATGATCATAAATCATTCATCATTACCCAAAGTATAAAATGGGTTTCATAAACATCATCCCATCATAACATAATCCATACAAAACAAAATGGATATCATTTCATCATAAGAAAAGTGAAACCATGTATATCATAGAGAAATTATACTTGAAACCCAGACATATGAAATAATGCCATCTTATAAGGAAAATGGTTTTGATAAAACATTTGAAATGAATTCTTGAGAAAAATATCCTTTCTTCATCAAAATCATTTTCTTTTCACAAAATTCCATCCAATTTTATAAGAAAAGGATTTTCTTGAAAATAGTCATTAAATCATGTAGAATAAGCTTCATGGAAATAAGGCGTTATGAAAACCGTAAAAATCCGTTCATGTTCTCCTCATACTTTTTTTCGGAATAGTCAAAAAGTACATCGTATGATAAACAAAAGAATGATTCCTTCTATTCATCATAGTAAAAGTAAAAAAGGGGGAAAATTAATTTAATCATATATGTAAGAATATTAAACATTATATGAAAACATTTTTAGAAAACATGGACATAGATGATAAATATAACCCCATTAAATACTTTCGAATAAACAATCTCGGATAATTATGAGATTGGAATAATTATCCCTTACCTTAGTTCTGATATGCTTCATACGTATCCAAAACTCCTTTATAATGATTTAAATAATGTCATTTAATTATTACAGAATCATATTCGTTGTTATTATATCATATATGGTTCACTTATAACTGTATATTACCCGTTCTTTTTTAAATTCCATGTTAAAGCAGCGTTTTGGGTAAAATCGTTTTATTTATCATACTTGTTTAGACTTGTTGTTCTTGATATTATTTTTACATATATAATGATTTACTTACATAAATAATGTAAATCATGATTTATATATCATATATGTTATGTATATATATATATATATATAATAGATGGATGAATGAAATTAAATACACCGTTCGTGGAGACGATAGGCCGTACGTACGCATGAACACTGTTTTCCATTCCTTATTGACTTGAATGGAAGTATGTAGATGACATATATATATATAAATAAATTAAGTATATTTATTATTTAATATATGTCATTATTATTCATTATATATACTTTATAATCATTCTTGAAAGGTCAACATGGAGAATGAATCTCATCACGTCGTGGAGACGATAATTCGTACGTACGCACAAGCGATGATATCGTTCCCATATTTATTGAATGGAATTGGAGTGGATGATATAATACTTAAGAATCATTATTATGTTATAATAACCATATATAGTTATTCCTTACACCATTATACCCTTCCAAGTATGGTGGTGGTGGAAAAACTGATTACACCACGGCATGGAGACGGTATTCCGTACGTATGCACGCGTGGAGATTTTGTTTTCCATAGGATGGATATAAGGTGAAATGGAGTTGTTTCATATTTATAATAACATTTCATTATATTAGTGATACTTATGTTATTACTTTATAATGAAACAACTAAATAATAAGAAGTTGAAGAAAAAATAAAACTTGAAAGAATCGGTACTAGAGATTACCTCTTCCTCGACGCACCTCATTTAAACTTCTTATTAGGGCACTAGAGTTTGTCATTTGAGAAGACCAAAACCTCTATGATATAACTAGGGAGGTTGAGAAGAGTAATTGGCAGGGTTTGGCCAATATTAAAGGCTCAAAAGGGTGTGAAGAGACGAGGGAATGGGTGCCCTTTTTATAAGGGAGGAGAGGGGCACTTTAGGAAAACTTAAAATATTATTTTATTATAAATCCATATTTAGTTTTTAATAGCTAAAAATTGATTTATTTTGAATATAATGTGGGTATGGGTCGAAATAATCTCATACAATTGGTTTTATACAATTTTAGGTTAATATTTTATCCTTATCATTTAGATTTAACTGTAAGTTAAATAATTTAACTTTTACTGTGTCTTTTTGTTTTCTTACACTATATGGTTAATAAAATTACTATAACAAGTAAAACAAACCCCAGGTGGTTAATTATTAATATATATATCCTTAAATAAGTCATTTTTTCTGATCCTTATATTTTTAGGAATAAAATAACAATTAATAAAATAAGATTTGTTTTGAAAACTATTTTATGTCAATTTTGACACTATTTGGTACCTGATTTTTTTTGAAACTCATAACAGCATGATTAGTTCGAAAAAAGTTAATTAAATCAATAATAACATGCCATATTAACCTATAAAATTAGTTTAAATCATATAAAGTCTAAAATTGCATTTATTTGGGTATTTATAACATCAATTATATTAATATTTCATTAATAAGGTAATTATTGCATCATCGTTGTGTCATAAATAAACTAAGTTATTTAATGTCTAAAAATTATCAATAAAATACCATTAAGTAGGAAATATTTTTGTCTTTCTAATGAATATTTAGAGTCGAATTTATCTTATGTATAACCCTATATTAAAAATGTTTTAGTCATTCATCATTGATTTTCACTATTTTAATAATAAAAAATGTCCTAATCTAATTCAAGTGAACCTAAAGGGTAATATTTTATCCCCAAGGTTGTTTTTGGTCGAAATTCAACTATCCAATAGAATTAGGACATGTGTTAGGGTAATAATAATATCATTTTTACCCTAAATCACCCTATTTACTTTTAACCGTGGTAAATAAAACTAAAAGGTTACTATGCAACAAAAAAATATTTTTTTCTTATTGAACCACATTTTACTTCTTGGTATTAGTTGTGTCTCTAGGATTTTCAAAATTACACTCACAGAAGCTGTAAATTTATGTTTTATGTAAATTTTCAAACTCTCCTAAGTGGTGGGAAAAAGATGGTGAAAAGTTCAATAAATTTTTAATATGTCTAAAATTATTATAAAATGACTCCAATGAATTACATTGAACTTATATAGGTATTATGTATCAATTTTGACCTAAAATAAATTTAAATAAAATAAATAATTATTTATATAAAATGTCTGCTTTTAAATAGTATCCTAGTGTTTTCACTGTTCATCAAAAATTGGATGTTTTTAGAAAAATACCAGAAATTCACCCTAGGCTAATTTCGATATTCTGAATACAAAAATGAATTCCATTTTGAAAAATAAAATTTCAAACCGTGGGTATTACTATTCATAACGGCTAGTTATATATCATATTGTTGTTTAGTAAAACTCGGTATTGCGTATAACATACACTATCGTGGATGGTCTTGATTGAGTGTAATGAAAGCCAAGTCAGGGATGTGTGTAGTCAAACCTCATTTTGGTGTAGCGTAAAGCACAAGACATCGATGAAATTAAAAATATCATTTTTCATAAAATCTCAGGGTGTTACATTCTACCCTCCTTAAAATTAATTTCACCCTCGAAATTCGTTGGGGTTATAAATGTTTTACTACTAGAAAGATTTAATAGAAACTCACATCCTAAAAACGAATACGAAAACTTTTCTTTAAAAACTAGAGTATGAAACATAACGGTTACCCAAATTAACTAATCACTGGGTTTCCACACAGGAGAACATAAGATAAAATATGCATATGGAAGAGAAATATAACCTTCAAGTTCTGATGGAGAGTGGTAGATAACATGGCTATGAAAAATCCAACAATCACAAAGCCCTAAATTTGTGATGATCTAAGGAACCATCTGATTCATCGGATATAAGGGCACTAGGACAAAATTTTTGGTTTTCAAGATAATTTCCCTAAAGCTGAAGAATTTGAATTAGAAGAAATACTTACTTTATTTCAGTATAATCTCACCATTGTTCCTGCATTGAACAATTTCCACTTCATCTCATAAAGAAATGAAGTTGAATTTTTCATTTTTGAAGTGTTAGCAGATCATGTGATAGAATGATGTGTCATCCCATATGTCTCAAACATTAGGTTAGAAAAAGTTATCAAATATACACAAGCCCATCTATGGTGAGGTTAATCATATGTGATTCCTAAAATGGACTTATACTTCATCTATCATACCACATAATAAAATAAAACTAATTTCTACAAACCAAAGATTTCTTATAGGCCAATGGTAGGTGATAAAGGCATGTCGTACTTAGGTTGTGGGTTCGATTCCCACAGCCTTGTCCGACGTGACGAGTTGTCGCCCGTCCTACAGGTTGTCCATTTTTCTAAAACTACATTATAATAACATTCCTGCAATAAAATATAAAAAATTTCTATCCCTAAATAATACAATATTATGTATAACTTAATTCATTCCAATCTTTAGGCTTATCCAAAATACTTCTGTCCAAGATCATATTATAATGAAAACAATTACTAGAAATGACATCTACTGAGCATGTGAATACCATCATTTATCCCCCATATATCATACAATATATCTTGTTGGTCACATTAAAACATGTGAATACCTTAATCATGTATTATCTTGAACCATAGTGAATACATGAATGTTGTCACAAGGTAACTCTTTCCATATACAAAAGTCCCCAAAATTCTATATAATCAAACCATGATATCACTTTTTCGTTATATTAGTCACGAGCTCATTAATACTATCAAACATTTCATTATCTCCTAATCCCTTCATTCTGTGCATATTAGGTTATTTCCAAAAATATATGAATAACCTTTCATGGTTACCGGTACCATTCAACATATTCTTTCAAAACTCAAGTAAAGGCAACAATGTAACAATTATTAGATTTTTCATTATTCCATAGTACCATACATTATTCTTGATAAACATACAATCAATACACTACCTTCTGAAACCACTGACTGAGCTTCATCATTTCTTCCATCTCATATATCATTTGTAGTCTCTTTGTCATAATCCACATAAATACTACACATATGACCATAATGAATCTCTTTATGAGATTTTCCCTTAGGGAATTTGTTTTCATAATTCCCGTACATTCCACATTTAAAACACTTAACCATTTTTGATGTCTTTGTTATACCTTTATCATTGTCCATGGTGTTAACTGATCCTTTTCCTTTAAAATTACTAGCTTTGTGTCCTTATTTTCCACACAAAAATAATCTTCCAGTTCCTTTGAAACATTCCCCTTGATGCCTCTTCCCACATGATTTACATGAGGGAAATTGAACTTTCTTTCCTCTATGATCATCATGAAACACCATCTTTCTTTTATTATATGAGTCATAAAACTTACCAAAAATGAGATTATATTTCATATTATGAGATTTATGATTAGGAATAATAATGATATGTGGACTTCCAAATCCAATCTAATTTGGTTTCTCATGAAGAATATAATTCCATTGTCCATTATATCCTCTATTATCATCAATCTTCCAGTTTCTAGCCATTTTCTAAAACCCAAAAAGAATAGTGTGAGAGGCCAAAATCAAAATCAAGGGGGAGTAACTTCAATATATAACATCTTAGGTTTAATTATAATATCGTTACCATAATTCTATGACTATAACCTATACATATACTTAACCTTAGGGACATCCCTAGACATACTGTAGAAATATCTCTAGGGATCTCACTAAAGTTCTCGCATCCTAGTTTCAAATGTTTGACTGAAAAAAACCTCTGATACAAACTGTAGAGACCCAAATATTGAAGTACATGGAAATTACATTACTTTTGTGGAATACATAATACATAACAAAAACAAACACCAACTAAGGGTAATAGTTTAGTGTCTTGGGAAACACCGATCATAATCTCCTAATCATGGTGAATGATCTTCAACATCTCCTATAAAGATCTTCCCCGTTTGTTTTCTTACCTAAAACAATTCTTTATATCATGGGGAAAATAAACCATATAAATGGTGAGCTCAAATTCTCATTAAGGGTAAGCGTGGATAAAATAAAACAAACAATATACATTTGAACATAAAAACATGAACATAATGTTTAAAAATCGAAATCCTGAGAAATTACATAAAACATGTTAGTATGTAAAGCATGGACCATAATGGAACAACGATCATTATAAAAGAGTTTTGAAATAAAACTTGTAATTTTTTCAAAACATTAAGCACATGATATGATTTCCATAGTAGCCGAGGCATTGCTTCCAAGACCATCTTTGTGGACAAAGTCCCTTTCTGAATCGAGTTCACTCCTCGTTCCAGTCATGTATCACTGAACCAGATTAACTTACCATTCCAGCCATGTTTATCTAATGAGATATAAATCGTTACCCAATGCATTGGAGGGATATATATGTCCCACCCATCTCATAATGAAATCATTCTTACTTGTGCCACAACAAGATCATAAATCATTCATCATTACCCAAAGTATAAAATGGGTTTCATAAACATCATCCCTTCATAACATAATCCATAAAAAACAGAATGGATATCATTTCATCATAAGAAAAGTGAAACCATGTAAATCATAGATAAATTATAAATTAACCATACACATATGAAATAATTCCATCTTATATAGAAAATGGTTTTGATAAAACACTTGAAATGAATTCTGGAGGAAAATATCCTTTCTTCTTAAAAATCATTTTATTTTCAAAAAATTCCATGAAATTTTAAAAGAAAAGTATTTTGTTTAAAATAGTCATTAAATATTGTAGATTAAGCTTCATGAAAATAAGGCATTATGAAAACCTTTAAAATCCGTTCATGTTCTCCTCGTACTTTTGTCGGAAAAGTCAAAAAGTACATCGTATGGTAAACAAAAGAAAGATTCCTTCCATTTATCGTAGTAAAGGTCAAAAAGGGGTAAAAATGAATTTAAACATATATGTAAGAATAGTAAAAATTTTATGAAATTTTTTTGAGAAAACATGGACATGGATATAAAATATAACCCCAGTAAATACTTATGAATAAACAATCTTTGATAAGAATGAGATTTGAATAATTATCCATTACCATAGGTCTGATATTCTTCGTACGTATCAGAAAATTCTGTATAATGATTTAAATAATTTCATTTAATTATTAAAGAATCATATTCATTGTTATTAGATCATATATAGTTCACTTATAACTTTATATTACCCGTTATTTTGTAAATTCCATGTTAAAGCAGCGTTTTGGGTAAAATCGTTTTATTTATCGTACTTTTTTGGACATGTTGTTCTTGATATTATTTTTACATATATCATTATTTACGTAAATAAAGAATAAAAATAATGATTTATATATCATATATATTCAGTAAGTATATATATATATAATATATAGATGAATGAAATGTAATAGAACTTTCATGGGGATGGTAGGTCGTACGTACGCATGAACGCTGTTTTCCATTCCTAATTGATTTCAATGGAAGTAAGTAGATGAAATATATAGATATATAGAAATAAATTCATTATCTTAGTTATTTCATATATTTCATTATTATTTATTATATATACTTTATAATCATTCTTGACTGGTGTGGATGGAGAATGAATCTCATCACATCGTGGAGACGGTAATCCGTACGTATGCACGAGCGATGATATCGTTCCCATAATTATTGAATGGAATTTGAGTGGATGATATAATACCTCATAATCATTATGATGTTATAATAACCATATATAGTTATTCTTTACACCATTATACCCATCCAAGTAAGGTGGTGGTGGAAAAACTGATTACACCACGGCATGGAGACTGTATTCCGTACGTACGCACGCGCGGTAATTTCATTTTCCGTAAGATGGATAGAAGGTGAAATGGGGTTGTTTAATATTTATAATAAAATATAAGTATATTAGTGATACTTATTTTATTACTTTATAATGAAACAACTAAATAATAAGAAGTTGAAGAAGAAAGAAAACTTGAATGAATCGGTTGAAGAGATTACCTCTTCCTCGACGCACCTCCTTTAAACTTCTTATTAGGGCACTAGAGTTGGTATTTTGAGAAGACCAGAACATATATGATATAACTAGAGAGGTTTATAAGAGGAATGTTTAGGGTTTGGCCGAGATTAAATGCTCAAAAGGGTGTGAAGAGAAGAGGGAATGGGTGCCCTTTTTATAAGGGAGGAGAGGGGCACTTTAGGTAAACTTAAAATATTATTTAATAATTAAGTCATATTCGGTTTTTAATAGATCCAAATTGGTTTATTTAGAATATAATGTGGGCATGGGTCTAAATCCTCTCAACCAATATGTTTTATACAAGTTTTGGTTACTATTTTATCCTTATCATTTAGATTTAACTCTAAATTAAACCAGGAAAGCTCAGTCAGGGACAAAGGCCCTGACCATTTATTAAAGAAAAGGAAAAGTACAGTGAAAGCAGGTTTAGGAGAACCGGAAACCTTACAACCATACACCTGATCCCCCAAGCACAAACGACATCCGAAATTCAAAAATCAAAAACCACGAACCCTGAGCCTTCCTCGAGCCGCGCGAAACCTCGAGAAGCGTTTCACGTGAACCCGAGAATTACAATCCAAAATACAAAATTATCTAACACACAAAACGAGAAAAGTCATATCCTCTCCTCGGGCCATGCAACGCCGCACGTCACGCGGCTCCTCGGGACGCACAGCCACGAGACGGGAACTCATCATCACGCGCCTCCATCATCACTCGCCGGCGACACCGTCCATCGGAAAGCTTGACGACAAGGTCACCAGAAACATCAACGCATGACCACTCCCAGAATCAGCAGCATCCACAGCGATCTTCAGCAGGTCACATAACACCAAAACGCCCCCAAAGAGGAGACGGAGCTTCATCCAAACCTTCCAAGGCAACTCCGCCACCAAAACCATTTCCATAGCAAAGAAACCAAAACTCACAGAAAACTTAGAAGAGCGGCATAATCAAACCTCACCTCGCCAGTATGAGATGAGAGAAACCAAGCCGGGACAAGTCAAGAGAGAGACCCCAAATTCAAAAAGGAAAAATCGAAATCAAACCGTACAAAGAAAGAACCCGACGCCACCATCCGCAACCACCAAAGACCGCTCAACCCCCAAGCACCCAGTCCTAAGGATGAAGGATCGAACTCAAGCCTCCGGATCGGGATCTCAAGCGTAGATTCAACACTGTGTCAAATTTATCTTATGTACAAACCTATATTAAAATTGTTTTAGTTATTAAACATTGATTTTAACTATTTTAATAATAATAAATGTCCTAATCTAATCCAAGTGGACCTAAAGGGTAATATTTTATCCCTAAGGTTTTTTTTGGTCTAACTAGACTTATCCAATAGAATTCAGACATGTGTTAGGGTAATAATAATATCATTTTTACCATTAATTACCCTATTTACTTTTAACTGTGGTAAATAAAAGTAAAAAAATTACTATTCACCAAAAAATTATTTTTATCTTATTGAACTACATTTTACTCCTAGATATTAACCATGACTCTCGGATTTTATAAATTACATTCATAGAAGTGGTAAAATTATGTTTTATGTAAATTTTCAAACACTCCTAGGAGGTGGGTAAAAGACGGTGAAAATTTCAGTAAAATTTTTATATGTCTAAAATTATTATAAAATGACTCCAATGAATTACATTGAACTTATATAGGTATTATGTATCTATTTTGACCTAATATAAATTTAAAAAAAATAAAAAATTATTTAGATAAAAAGTCGGTTTTTAAATAGTAACCCAGTGTTTTCACTATTCATAAAAAATTTAATGTTTTCAAAAAAATGCCAAAAATTCACCGTAGGCTAATTTCAATATTCCGAATCCAAAAATGAATTCCATTTTGGAAAATAAAATTTCAAAAGGGAGTATTACTATTCATAATGTCTAGTTTATATAACATATCATTGTTTAGTGAAACTCGGTATTGCGTACAACATACGCTATCATGGAAGGTCGTGATTGCGTGTAATGCAAGACATGTTAGGGATTCATGTAGTGAAAGTTCATTTTGGTTTAGCTTACAACACAAGACATTGATTAAATTAAAAATAACCTTTTTCATAAAATCTCAGGGTGTTACAATTAACCTTCTTTGTAAAGTGTGAAAGGAATATTTTTGAACACTTTCAATATAGATATATTTTACTTCTACCTTATTTGAATTTCTTTAGGAAGTTTCCTTCATAATTTATCATGGTTTTCCAAAGTAATTTTTATTCAATTTATTTCTAAATTATTTCTGTTGATATAAATGTTATTAAAAACCTAACGAGTATTTATTCTTATTTTTTAGAGTAATTTTATATTTCTATTATAAATTAATTATCATATATGTCAACATTATATAATATTTATTATGATTCCATAGTGATATTCTATAATAATACCACTATAAATATTTCAATAGATTAATTATGATCATGTTTTGTGGAAATATTAAGGAAAATTTATTATTTATCATGGATGAATTACGCAATGATTAGATTATGAATGATTTAAAGTTTATGTGACACACATATATATGATTTATCATTATGTTATATGTGGATATCTTATAGACCTCCAATTCATTGAGTATGGTTTCATATCAAATATGATCAAGACGATACATGGGTGGTTAGCCTATGTAAAAAGGGTTTATCTAACATGGGTGGTTACCCAAGACTAAAAGGTTATGGGGAAATGGAAATGTTCAAATGTTCATTGGGCATGACTGGTTTGTGTATGTCCCCAAGGGTATAGGTATTGGGTGTTTATCCCAATTTGAAAAGATTATGGGGGTGTGGGTGGTTATCAAAATTCCAAAATGTTATGGGGCATGGGTGATTATCCAAAGTGTAAATGGTTATGGGGTGTGGTTGGTTAGCCCAAGTACAATTTTTTATAAAGAACAAGTGGTTAGACTAATTCTAAAATATTTTGGGGCATGAGTGGTTAATCCAAGTCCACTATATAATGGAGATGTGGTTAGACTATTCTATTATGATAGTAATGAATTTATGGTAAACCTTGGAAAATGTTATGATTTTAAATCATTTATTTATACTATAATATAATGTTACGAAACATACCTATGTAATATTCTCATTATTATTTTCTAATGTTTTCAAAATCCTATGAATAATTTATTATGTTATTCCAAAATCCTTATTCCATGAATCTATTTAGTGACATATTTTTTATAGGGTAATATTTTGTTATGTTTTATTCATAAACCCTAATTAAGTTATCATTCCATCATGTTTATATTATTCATACTTGCGATATTATATTAATATATTCAATGTTTAATATAGATAATCACCTATACTTAACCATTTATTATTATTCCATTTATAATTCCCTAATGTGTGGACTATCATAAATTTGAAGGATTTTTTATATTTTCAATTATTAGAAGTTCGAGATTTTGATCTAGGCTTTATGATGGAATTTTAGAAGCTTTAAACTCACAAAATTTTTGTTTTTTCATGGGGAAGATGTTGAATATTGTTAGATATATTTGGGATAGAACCGAAGGGATTCTAGGCTCTAATTAGCAGCCACTAGCTAGTCGGTGTGGCAAGCTATGTCTCCAGTGCCACTATAGGGGCCTCCGACTAGATAGTGGTGTTAAAAGAGTGAAAATCACTATTTAACCCATATTTTTTTTAATTATTCCAACCCTCTCCCCAAAATCATTTCTCCCACACTGGTAGGGGGCTCCCTCCCCTTCTCCTCATTTAAACCCGGAAAGGGGGTGTTTTAATCGGTGTTTCTTTGAAATATATGGTATGTTCATTGTTTAATTGTTCTATGTACTTCTCATTTGTTCATATTTAATTTTTGTTTTTGAGATTATAGAGTTGATAATGATTCTATAAAATCATGGTTGAATCAGTTTATTCTCATAGTGATTTGGTTCTTCTTAGTAAAGGGACATCCTAAGACAACATCCACTCATCATCCTTCATTTTTGTAATAAAGGTGTGTCCCTAGATAATTTTTTTATTTTTTTCATTGAAATATATTTAAATTGAATTTTTTTAAACTTTGTATTTTATGTATTTTTTTACAAGTAGGAGAGGGAAATACCATAGTCTATTGGCATGATATTGGTTAAACTTCCGATGCCACATGATTGACCAACATGTAATTAAGCAATTTTACTTATGTTAATTAATTTGTTAATTAAAAGTTAGTTTTTTATTAAATTATAATTTATTATAATTTATTAATTTAAATATAATGTGATGTGAGTTAGGGAATCATGAGAGTGGATGATTGTTGGTTGGATCTTGGAAAGGCTCAGTGGGAGCAGCTAGTGAGTATTTAGGCTTAGGTCCATGTTTAATTATTTTTTTAAAATATTACACATTGTTAAGGGAATTAATTAATCAATTATAAATGTTTTATAATTAATTAATTGGTATGGTGGTTTGAGATAGGTGTTTGGGAGGTGATATGGGGCTCGGATAGGATCGAGTGAGAGTTATAGAGTTACCTTAATATGGAAATAGAATCATTTATGAGGTAGGTGGTCCTTGTTACATGACCTATTACTAAATGCATTTTATTTATAATGCATGTGACTTTAATTTTTTCCACTAAGGGATTATACCCATTTGATGAATTAATTGAATTGTTTTATATAAATTAATAATTTAATTTTAAATTCCATGCCTTAGTAGACTAGAAAAAGTTCCAAGGCCACTTTGGCCTTATAGACTGGATTGATGGCCCTGACCACAAGTGGAAAAATCTATGATTTAAATGGATTACCTCCCACATTTAGAATTTTTAAGAGGATTAAGTAGGATTATAATGAGAAAGTGTCCTTTGAGTAGGTGTCCATTGCCATATTTCTATAGAGGTGTGGCATGACTTGTATCAAATGGCCCTATTAGACCATGTGATCCCTTTGGGACATGTTTTTCCTAGGTGGATTGAAAACATGCTATGGATGATGGTTTGGGTGAGTGGAACAACCAAATGATGCCTTAAGGGATGAGATGGGCCATGAGAAATCTATCGAGACTGGCATAAGTGAGGCTTACCCATGAGGTATGTGAAACTAATCTTTGACTATTATCATGTAAATGGACGGGTTGTGACTCAAGTGACTTGGGATTATATTAGGAAATCTAGTGAGGTGCCTTCATCTATATTTTGACCTAGGGGCCATGGTAGATACCATTCTAATATAATAACCTTGATTATATGAGGTAGGATATTGATGTTGATGAAGAGTTTGCGATTTTATCCAACCCAATCCTTTCTTTTATTTATAATGAATTGGTGTATTCCTTTCGGGGTATTTTTTTATTATGTATAGAATGTTACCTATGGGAGGTGTTTTGATATCTGTTATGTGACAGAAAAAACTACCATATGAAAGGTCTATAGTACTTATTGGCCATTCCCATGGTTGAGAAAACTCTCATAGGGGGGTTTGTTTATACTATTGGTGGGAATTCAATGGATATGGAGCATGAGTTTATCCAATATACTAGTATAGAGCTTTCAATGAGAATTACCTAAGTCTATGGTATTTATGGGTTGTACCCGAGCTAATATAACTCCCATAAACGATACTAGTGATACAATGTCTTATACTAGGGATTCTAAAGATTGTTATTGGGATTCATAGTCATCGAGACATTCTTAGAGACACCACGACATTGACCTAAGATGGTATGGTAAATTGGGGCCATGGACCAAAGGATCAAAAATGGTTGGTACTTGTTAGATGGGTTGGCATGGTCTACATGATGTTCTTAGAGATATTCCCACATTGGGATAAAGATGTTATTATTGGTTGTTTATTTTTAATCATTTATTTTTATTTAGATAATATAAAATGAAAATATCACCACATTTCTAGTATAGCATATGAATACATTGGTGCTTCCATTTTGAGTTATGTATTAACACATTTATTGGGCCTCCACTACACTTTCATACCTCAGTATCACTCACTTGTTGTAGGTTCTGGAATGGTCAAGGACCAATATTTCATGATCAAGCTATATAAACTCAAATAGGTTTTATAATTAATGATGTGGGGAGGCTTAGGGAATGTAGCATAACCTCCAACCTTTTTATTTTAGTTTTATTTTATTATATTTTGCTTCTTTCATTATATGTGATCAACCTATTATAAGATAGAACATATATGGTGTATGTCTAGATTCCATTTTGTTATATCATGTTTGGTTATTTATTATTCATGCATACTCTGATAGTTAATTATGGTGTATGAGGTTTATTTATTTATTTATTATTGAGAAATATAATATAGGTGGTAATAGTTTCCCCAAAATATCATTGTATACCCCCCACTACTAGTCGGTAGAGTCTAGAGTTCAAAGAGGCATTCTATAGGTATGTAGCGACCACCGGTCTAGACATTGATTAATGGTTTAGGGTGGTCAGATGTAACAAACTGGTATCATAGCATTGTTTTTATCTGTCTTACCATTTGGGGTTATAATATCTATAAGATATAGGACTGCGTTAAATATTGTGATAGATATTTACATGGTGCATCATGATCACCTATTCTTGTAGCAAGTGTAGGTTACCTCATATAAGATTGATGTTCATGGTATGTGATGTTACTATTGACTGATTTCACCTAATTTCATGATCATGGTGTTTTATTTGATGATTTTATCATTGGATTTTTGGATCATGGATCATTGGAATGAATTCATTTATTTCGGATTTGGATATTGGACTATAGAGGCAAGAAATATTTTCATGTATCGTGATTAAGTATAGAAAACATTTATGTATTCTTGTGTGTGTTTGTTATTTCTAATGAGAGAATTATTTGTATAAATTTTCAATGAATACTCACATGATTTTCACCGTTAAGGTACATGGTGGAATTCATATTATTTGGGATGACCTATATATGTATCTCATTCTAATGGAACTTCATGAGGGTATATGGTGACGTTTTAATGATAAGGATAAGGATACTGTCCCAAGCTCACATGAGGTGTCATTACCTTAGTTGGACAATAATGGCAGATGATGCATCTGTGGGAAACCCTTAGTGGTGGTTTTCATTCAGTTTTGATTATTTAAAATGTTAATAACTCCCTATATTTAATTTATTATATAACTTGGAATAAAATTTCACTTGACCCGTCAATTTATTAGGATTCACTAGATATAAACCATCTAGGATGATGTAGTTGGTTATGGTAGTGATGACTAGTGGGTGTGTGATTATATTGGGTTAGTCCACTATAAAAATTCTCATGAGAATTAGTTCTCTATTGGGGGATGGATTGACAAGTGATTCCTAATTTTTATGTATATGTGTACACTAAACAAGGTATATGGGAATTGGGTTTTCAGATTATGTTTGATATGGGAACAAATATGAGTTTACCAATAGATTTGATCTGTGGTAAGACTTTGTTTATGGGCTAGGTGGGAGACCAAGATACTAGTAGACTTGAATTGGACCTCAGTGGGTTGGTGCGTAGTTTCAAAATGAGGGAAACCTGAGTTAGTTTTTATACCAATATCGATATTTATTTATATAAAAGAAGAATGGGTTGGTGATTTGATTTATGAGCAGTCACATTAGGAGCTCAGTGATATGGTATAGGCATTAAAATTTCTCTACAAAGAATGTACAAGAAATTTATGTACAGATGATGATATTGGGATCAAGAAAATGGGTGTCTAGAATATAAGAATAGCCTTAAATGGTTTTAGGAAAGAAATGAAAGATGATTTGTGTTTTTGGTATCTGAATAACAAGGAGAACTAGTTATTTTGTTTATAATAATTGATTTTATGGGATGGAATATTCATGTGCCTAACCTTGTTAACTCATGATGTGAATTAAGAGCATGTTGAAATCATGTGTATATGATTTTGGTTTAGAATTAAACCAAATAGAATATAATCATGTGGATGAGGCTGAACTACTATTGATCATGGTCAGTGTTTAGGAATCTATGTATAGTAGCTTGATAAAATGATGACTGTAGATCGGGAAGTGAATCATGAGTGAGATGGTGATCAGACATAGTGGTAATTGTGCTCAAGGAGTAATATTGGGTAAGACATGTAGTGGAGAGTTCACCCATGTCCAGTTGAGGGAAGGATCCATCATTATGACTAGAAATTCAAATGGATTTCATAGATTAAATTTACATGTTTGAGTAATGTATGTTGAGTTACAATTTGATATATCACTCATGAATGAGTAGGTTTGATCATGTCCAACCATGATGTTTTGTGTTGGATGAGTAATGGACCATGGTGATTTGAAATTTGATCTAGTGGTGTGATTAAAAATGGAATCCTATATTGGGGATTGTGGTATCCGTAATAGAGATAATACCCTCATGATAGAAAGATAATTAATATGTAATACTAGCACATAGACTTCCATGTTGGCATTAAAATCTTCAAGAATAATTGGTTTTGGTTTTAATTGGAATACTCAGTGATGTATAGGTAGAGATTAAAATAGGTTGTTAGTTCAAGATCGAGTACTGGATTATGAATTCTGTGAATTGTGGGGACTTAGATGTGATGGATAAGATACGTTTCAATGCTAAAAATAAATAATAATTATTTATTTGATTAGTTGAGGTTACAACCATAGCGTTACGCTAGGATTCTAGTTCAGACTTTGGTGGGAATGTTCAAAAGATAATAGAATTCCTATAAAGATAAAAGAATCATGACTAGGGTAATAGGAACTGTGTTAGTGGATGAAGTTGATAGTATTTAAAGTAGCTCAACCATTGGATTTACGACTGATGTTTTGGAATGTAGTTGGATCTGGTGAGCAAGAACCACATTAGGGTATGTTGTTTTGGACATGAAGGGTATATTTCAGGAATTAGTGGGGGTATTTTGATGAAATATTTGTGGGATGATGTTATGATTGGATGAAAGAAGATTGTGTGTTTATTTTTAAATTTGAGAGTGAAGAGAACTAATAGAATTGAACTGGAGGTTTAAGTTAAGATTGGGTGTAGTATATAAAAGATAACTAGTCTCTTCTCTATGAACAATTATAATTGAGAATAAATAGGGAACATTATCTCTTATAAACTGATGATTTTATATAAAATCCACACAAAATATCACTCTCATCATTCAAAGGTAGAGTGAAATTCCTAATGAAACCTCTCTCAGGTTTCAACCCACCATCTAACTCACTCTCTCCTGAACCTAATAGGGGTATTCTCTCATAAAACTCAATCGCGCAAGTAGTCCCATGTTTACACGAGTCATGTCCCACTGATCCTAAGCGTGTTTGCATAATCCACTTACCATGCTTTTCATGTATCTATGGATCATCCAATATACTGATGCATATCGCTTATGCTGAGGCTAACCACACCATCACCCACCACCCATGAGTTATTCCAAACCCATGCTTGTCCACCCCAGCTCCCACTGATCAATTGAAATCACATAAAGAATCTTCATGTTCAGTTATCAAATTGATCATTCCGTCTTAAGGAACACCACTCATGATATCAACGTTATTGTATCCACGTACTTAGGGAATTCTATGCACATCCTCATATCATCTTCTAGTTATGAAATTCATTTAATGTTATACTAAGGGTCACAATACATCCCTTTCTTTTTGAGATACTATATTCATCACTGGAGGATGCCTCTTCATAAAATAAAAATGATTTTACATTAGAAAACCATTCATGTATAAGAATCATAGTCCATATTAGTAAAATTACACTAACAATTTATATTTTAAAACACTATATAAGTTGTTATTAACACTTTAATCTAATTTAACTCTCATTAGTAATTCCCACATATGAACACTTATGTGACGTGAATCCTAAACATGATGCATGTACATGATCCTCTTAACAATGGGAAGAGATTAAAAAACTATAAATAATAATTTTTTTAACCACATCATATTTTAATAAAATCTCAACCATGATAACATAAAACAATAATAAAAATGACACACCCCAAGTAACTAGGACATCCATCTGGAATAGTGTTTACAATGAACTAATCTAAAATTCATAATATGATATAACACATACCAAATAAATATAAACAAAATTACTATATAGTAAGATAAAAATAGATTCTCTGTTACCACTTTATAATGCCCTAACATGGGACTACTCACAAGTGTCCAAACTGATGATGCTACATGGCCTTTGGCACATTTCCCATATGAAAGAGGATATTGACTAGTAGTGAGGGAAGAAATATAAAATTGCGGAGACTATTCCCCTAAATAAGATTACAAAATATAGTATATATAAACAAAAAATCTCCACAAAAAACCTCATAGTATACATAAATCTATAAAAATTAATGCTATAAAAAATGAATGAGGAAGGATATAGTTATAAGTTAACTGATTTCCCACTAAGATGATCAAAAATATAAAAAATAATTAATAGAATAAAAAAATGTGGATATACTATCATCTGCAAGACTAGCCTCTTTCCAATCTCCAATACCCATTTTACTTCCACAACCTACTCAACTACACATCTTGGGCACTAACCCATGATAAAAACATTTTTTCTACATGTGAACTAGAGTTCCCAAGAAGGGTGTTAGAAATACATCTCAGTAAGGTTTCTACATATTCTTTTAGTATACACTGTCATTTATATTTATGCTTGAGAAATTTAAATAGCTAAAATAAATATGTATATATATGTTCCTCATAATTCCATGTGATAACCAGGATGCCATTCCTCCATGAACATTGGGTCATCATGTGCTAACTAGGGAACCATGACACCAGGCCAAACATAATTCTGCCAGAGAAAGAGTCTAGTCACTTCATTCCATCAAAACCATATCCCAAACCATACCCAATGTCTAAGGGTAAAGAATCCACAAATTCCTCAACCACTATCTAATGGTTTAGGATAGGGTGTTATACCATTACCTAGACTCGCCTTCTCACTCCATGTATTATTTGTAAAACTGTTTTAGTTAACATGAGGACAAAATCCAAATTCTGTCCACTATTATATCTCTTAATGTAGGGTTTATCATCCAAGTCTTGCATCAAACCAATTTTTGTATAATCCCACTCACATAAAGAGGATCATACATTACATCCTCTACCCTCTAATTCAGGATGATGTCATTAAAATACCAATCCTCTCTCTTAGGGTGGGTTACACAAGAACCAGTGGTCTAATAACCTCCCTCTTAAGGTGGTCCCTTCCAGGACCATCTCACACAGGGAGAGACCATATATCCCTGCCATGATTGTTTCAATCATAGTAGGGTCTACTACATCCTATTATACCCTATCATTGAGGATGAGATCAAAATGGACATAGTCTATGATTGATCCCAAAATACAAAAACTGCTGAAGGGAACATAACTCAAATGTAAGAGGCCTGAATCCACTATATCTCTTTATCCTGGTTGAAATTAAATATTTATACATATATTAAAACCCTTGAAAAATATATGAATGAAATAAATAATGAATATTAAGGAATAAAATTTTTTATTTTTGGGACTACTGACCCCCCAAAAAAGATTTCTCATCCCCAGGATGCTCCAAAAAACTCGACCCATCCAATTCATGCCTTATCCAATTATATACCACCACCCAAGCACTTTTCTCTCAAAAAAATCTAGTATAATATTTATAGAAATTTAAGATTAATTGATTAATTTAATATAAAGATGAATTAACATTGAAAATCTTAGAAGGCATCACTTGTTCACTAAAATTGAGAACAACCTCTTCTATTAGGTCCATTACATTCCCCGAGCACTATCATGGGAAAAAAAACATATCACCCAATACTCAGTAAATTTTTATATTCATCCAATCTAGGGAAAACCCTAAATAAATTCACTGGGTGATATACCTTCAAAAAAAGATCATAAATAGTGTATGATCATCGCCACATGACATCCTCACTACATGTCCTGATATAGATTCATTGAATCCAGATGATTTTTCCATGATTTGGTAAAATAATTATGGAATCCCCAGCCCAAACCCTAATAAAAGATATAACTAATAATTTTATAAATAAACAATGTAAGTAATGGAAGATCAATCCTCAAATAACATCATGAATTTCACAAAAAAACAAACCTTTAAATGGGGGATCAAAGTGAGGAATAAGGAGGGGAGATCTGATCTAATCAACCCTTTCCCAAAACCCCTTTCCTCTAATGTTCTGGGAGTCTGACTGGTAAATTACAAATTTTTAACATTTTAAAAAATGTGTCTTTAGGTCAGTCAATGAACAATATCTTTCTCACCAAGCCTAGTTGTGGCATTACTATGGGAGTCACATTGTGTCCATATAATTAGAGGGAACGACTCATGGAAAAGAATATCATAATGTAACCTAGAGGGGTCATAGTGTGATTCCCATCCTCCATGAGAGGATGAACTTCTTCCTTCCCATCACCTAACGATGTATTCATGATACACATTATGACAACCTTACCATACACCCTATAGTTTGCTATCTCGATATGAACTATAGGTCACAGTGTGACCTGATATAGGTACAAAATTTTATAAATGCATCCACGATTTTCTGAAATACTAACATGGGAATCCAAAACACTTCTGGGGACTCGATCCTTGCCTATAAAAATTTTCCCATGATATTTCAGATCATGGAATTCTAATCTGATCCTTGATCTATGAAACAACCCATGATCTGTTATCGATTATTCAAAATTATCTATAAAAAATGACTCCAAACAATATTATCCATTAAAACTACAGTGGATAAGGTTTTTCTAATATTGTGATGCATTAAACTGGGTATTAGGATATGTTATTATAAAAAATCTCATGGTGATAACTTATTCTTGAAGTTTAATATTTTTCCACGTGAAAAATTACCCAACGTATGATTTGGAGGTAGTATCAACAAAATTTTCATTAAATATAGAAAGGATTATTTAGAAAAAAAATTGGTGTGTCAAATAAAATATTAATCATAGACTTATTATAAACAAATATTATTTTTAAACCATACCCAATGTAGTAAAGTAGGTAACTAGTTATAAATTATATCTCAATTCATGACTATTAGAAATATCCATATATATTTTCATTGGTGATAGAAATTAAAATTATGAGGTAATTATTTATTTATGGGGGGATGTAATATCTGATATTTATGTGTTTATTTAATTTTCGTAATTTATTTTTTATATTAGTTATACTAAATTAAAACTAGGCTAAAAATAAATAATTAAATATATGAATCATAATAACTACACTTTATCAAATTATAATAAAAATATTACAACAAATGTACATGATACTATGTATTTAATACCATGGAATATTATACATTATATATGACAACATCCATTAAAAATTTATAAATTAAAATAAGAATGAATAGTATTTTCACTTCTATAGAATTACTTGGATCATCTTCACCCTTGAGATTTAGCATTAGTATAACCAGACCAATAATGATAAAAATCATCACAAAATAAAAAAACATTAAAAAAAATAAAACTGTAGGAATGCTAATTTTTATTTTCAGAGTTAAAAAATAATTAATTTACGGGATTTAATGAGGTTAATATATATATGTAAATGATCATTATTGAAGGGTATATGGTTATCATGTGTAATACTAGAAAATGTGTTACCAATTTAGAATTATGATCATGTAGTTAATATACATAATATTAATTCAGATGATAAAAATATACATTTTCATTATAAATTTTTTATTTTTATTTTTTATTTTAGAATTACTGGAAACAAAAAAATTTAATAAAATACCTTTGAATATATGGAAACTATTTTTATGAATTTCATATAATTTTTATATTTATTACTTGTAAAGAATGATATTAATAAAATGTATCAATAGAATTAAAGGAATGATTATATTAATAAAATAATAGAATTCTAAAAATACTTAAGGTACTATATGAATTTTTTTTAATTATTCATCATTAAATAAAATATTTTTACTTAAATATCTTGTTTATTACATATTTCATTATTTAGAGGTTAATTTTATCATATTTGGATTATGAAATTTTATTGAATGTGTTTTTTATATATAAAAAAATAAACAAATCATACATTAATTATTAATTGTTTATAAATAAGAATAAAATATTTTAATGATTACATTTATACATTTTAATTTTTTTTAATGTGTTATACATTTTTATTTATAAAAAAATCATTATATTATGGTTAAATAATTATATAAATAAAAATAATGTTTATATGTATAAAAAATACTAATAATCATGTAAATATTGGTAATTTATATGAAATAAAAATAATAAAAAATAATGCAAAAAATATAAATTTTCTACAAAAAACAGTTTTTACCATGTATTATTTGTTTTCATTTATAAGTAATATTTCACTTATTTTGAATAGGAATTTGAAGACATAATGTAAAAAAATTTAATTACCCATTTAAATTAGCCAAGATGAGCAATCTTAGTTTTATATAAAAAAATATATCATCCTAAATAATTAAACTATGTAAGAAGAGGTAAACATGGGTGAAAATATATAAATTAAAATAGCCTAAATTTTGATAAATTTACTTGATATTTAAAAATTATATAAAATTCTTTTAGGTATTGGAGTTAATACTTCATGTATCTCTAATGTTTCTTTATTTAACTCACTTAACTCATATATGATTTCATCTTTACCCTTTACCTAACTTATGTTTCCATGGATATGTCCCTCACTTTAACTTATATAAAGAGCTATCTTACACTATCATAAATGAAATTAAATCCTTTAGTTTTATAATGAATATCTACCAAAATTTCCTCTCAAAAAGTTCTCCCTCACTTTTAGTAGCCTTTGGTCATAATAAGGAGTCTTATTCCCTACATTCTAAAGGAATACACATGAGAATAAGAGATTCTATAAAAGTAATTAATGAGTTTATCTCTATTGGTGTCATTTAATTTCTCAAATATAATATACTATATCTCATTATCCATTGTAATGGAGTAATATTATAAACATTATTATTCTGTAAAAATGAGATTATCATAATAAAATTTAACTTTCTCTTTAATTTATTAGTTATGACAATTGTTAGTTGGTGTAGAAAATTTAATGGGGGGGGGGGGTTAAATTAGTTTCAAATAACATTTTCTATAAAAAATTATTAAGAAAATAAATTCCACAATTTATAAAATATATAATAGTGATCAAAATCTATAGAAGTATATTATTTTATCATTTAAAAATGTTCTTAGACGTTTTATCACAACTTAGTTAAAACCAGTTTAAAACACTTTTATATTTTGAAACATATTTACTAGTATCAACCATGATATATAAAACAACCCATAAATTTAACTATAAATGTAATGTTTTGTTATATATTTTAGAAAACTAAAATTCATTTATGTATAAAATAGAGTAAAAATAAATAAGAAAAATACATATCAGAATAAAACAAGAGGTTCAATCTCAAGGTGAGACCTAATCCACTCCACATGAAAATCAACCTCTACCAAATAGATTATTACAAATAAAATTATCCAAAACTTGGATAAGGTTTTACATAAAACAATTCACAAGGATTCTGAAGTTATACAAAGCATTTTCCATACTTCTAAATGGGAGAATAAAAAGATAATAATTGCATGTGGGATTCTCAGGCGACACAACCTCTTCCATAGTTCTCTATGGAATAAAAAATGAAAAAAAATAAAAATATAGTGTATCAAACTATTTAATATGTCACAAGTACTGGTGATAAATGATATATAAATTAAATCCAACATAGATCCAAGGTAAGAAAAACTGAGAAAGAGAAGGGTAACAATTTGTTGTAACATAATATGTTGTTTTGTTGTTCTATAATTGATTCTTCTCTTATCACTAGAGTGTTTAAATTTGTAATTCATGTAATAATACATTCGCATTTTCTCTAATATCTTGTTTAATTTTAGTAAAGGAGAAATTCATAGATGTTAAAAAACAGAGGACTAGTTTATTTTTTTCCATGAATAATTATGATTATTGTGTCACCAATGACTATTTTCTATGTCTTTGTTTCTCATTTTTAAAAATAATATTTCTCCATAAATATCCGTTAAAAAATAATCATTTAGGATACTCATACATTAGAAAGAAATCTATGAACAAAAAAACATCCAACTGCTGTTTGATTATGCATAGAAAATTATTTAAATTAATATAGGTAATAATATAATTCTTAAATTAAGTACGATCACTTTATGGTTTTCCGGGTTAGTATACATAGTTACTTTAATACTTAGCAGGAATACTGGTTGGATTATTTGACAGGTTGAATAGTTTATTACTTTTAATTACAGTCAATATTATGATCTTAATTTGGATCACCTCCCACATACAGTTGGTCCAATACTTTTTAAAATTGAGAAAACTAACCGCAGTCGCTTTATTTGTTCCTGAAGTTACTTATTTACATTATTGAAACGCCACATTTCAAAAATGGTTACTTTCATTTGGCCTTTTAGTTGACAAGTTTATCATGAGGTCCATACATGCCTTTGTGAACAATTGTGATTGTGGTTGTTCGTTGAGATAAAATCTGTGTTATTTTAGTTAATATTATGGTCTCATGAGTTTTCTATAGAATCTATACAATCAATCAGGTGGTCATGATGTTTATTTATGACTTATCTAAATATTCGCTCTTTTATAGTAAAATGATTTAACTTCCATAAAACATAAAATGGATTAAAAATAACAAAAAAAAAATTTGACTGCTAAAATAAAGGATTTTTGGACAAGGATAATAATATATCACTTTTTTATGATCATAAATCATGGAATAAATAGTTATTCAAAGGATTAAATATTAGTAATTAATGATTATAATATGTTGTAATAATTTATTCCTCCATTGTTTATGCCATATATTTTTCTCCGATGTTTGGATAATAAAAAATAATTAATAATGGGTGGGAGAGTATACATGGAATAAATAGAAAAGAATAAAAAATATATAAAATAACAAAGTCACAAAATTGAGAATAAAGAGATACTTTATTTATTATTCAAAAAGTTTACATAAAAATTATCAGAATCTAATCAGAATAGGAGGCCTTAGGAAGAGATGAGTCCTTACAATTCTAATAATAGGAGGAGGAGGAGTCCAAGGAATTGACGGGGGTACTAGAATAGAGACTCCATTGAAAAATGGTCATATATATCCAAGGGATAAAGAAAAAGTGAAACCAAAGGGTCTTGTAGAAGGTGAAGGTGAGGTAGATGTAGGAATAGATGATGCTACATTTGAGGCTTGAGTATGAGATTCATATATACATGGAATAAGAAGACCAGGAGGTTCTATTTACGGATTATTAAACACACACACACACAAACACACACACAATATTATTCACAAAAATCATGGTGATATCAGTCACAACACTTGTACCATGATCTATAACCTGAAGGGGTTCATCTTCCGTGACATGAACAAATAGAGTAGAGGATTAATCATGAAAAAATTATATATAATTATATTGAAGGAGTCTATTAGAGGAATAATATTCAGATAAATGACCTACAAAAGGAACCGAGCCTTGAGATATTCCTTCGGGTAAACCCTACGAGATAGTACTTTGTTTCACCCATGATTACGTCTTTATCATTAGCTGCCTTGATAGATTCTTCTCCAGCTAAATTAAACTATTTTTCTCAGTGGGTATAAATATCCATATGTAATTGTTTTATGATATCATTCACATTATCCAAGTTATTCTTAATCTCCTCATGAATAAACATTAAAATAAAATCCTCATCAATAGGGACTAAAGAAGAAAGAGGAGGTGTTGATGTAGAAGATGATGTTCTAGATAGACTGGTCATCACTGAGAGATACCTCATATCCATGGTGGCAAACATGTATATCTTATGAACTTATAGATAAAAAATACATCCTCTAAATCTTTCCACTTCTCTTCTGAAATACAGAATCTCATGGTATATATTATCTATTTTGAGGTACAATGTAGGTAGGATTTTCACAACAGCACTTTTAATAGTGTATTCAATATCATCCACTATATCATGAGTATTATCCCAACTAATATTCAACATAAATCATTTTAAAAAGTAGAAATTCCATTCTTTAATAGTATTAATTCTTTATAAGTGATCATTTAATGATGTAAATAATAATTTCCATAGTATTGAGATAACTTAGATCAATCGTGAGTAAGAGAAGATTGATCTTGGGCGTAAGCATATTCAAGAGTAAAATCATCATTTAGATCAAATGAATGATAAATAATCCTTTTTGTATTTCTCTAAGATTATTCTTTAGGATATAAATGTCAAGGAGGCCCTTTAATCTCTCTAAGATAAGAATATAACTCTTTTCAATATTATTCCTTATACACAACTTTGGTTCTAGGATAAGAGTTATAAACATGTTATTATTGAGAAAAATATTTAGGTATAACACTGGTAGAATATGGAGTTGAAAAAATCATTAATAGAACCTCAGAATACTTAGGTTTAAATGACCCTTCTAGAACATGAGTTGAAGGAATAATTTCCACAAAATATTATTCTTCCATTGAAACAACAACAATGGAAGCACCTACGTGATTTGGAATATTACCAACATCACCATTATCATTTCCATAGTCATCATCCTTATCATTCTCATAAGCTTAATTTCATCCTATTTATCATTCTTATCATCATTATTTGGGGGAGTTGACACATCCATATATAATGGATTATCTTAGGGTGATTCTTCACTGGAAGGTGTAGAATCTTAATTGGTAGCTCCCCTGTCTCAAACATGGGTGGAATCTCCTCAACTAGATCAATAACCTAATTAATATCTATGTCTGTATGATTAGGTCTAAATAGAATATATATAGGAACTATCTCACCCACATGAGTTACTTCTCATTATCATACTATTTCAACCAAAAAATTTATCTTAGTCTCTTTTTATGATTAATATTGAATATTAGGAACCATGGGTGATTCTTGTGCAATAGATCCATCCATACCTTATTTAAATGTTATCAATGATTCCTCAACCATATACATATAAGGTTGATTTTATCTTCATCATTGAAGTAATTAGTATCAATAATATCATCTTGTTCCAAACCCAGAACAATGATATCTGTGGGATAGTAAGGAAATGGTATTGGATTTAATTTCACTTAAAGTCTCTTCTCATTAGCAATCCCCATAATTTTACAAGGATTCAAGAGGATATTCATCCTTTTGTAGGTGGTATGATTCAAACAAAAACCATTTGGATATATTTTTCTTCCAACTCCCATAGGAAACAATCTTTTTTATTCCAAAAAAAATAGATATAATCATTAGGTATGGAAGCATGTGGAACCTCAAATATGGTTTGGTTGAGTATTACCTTTTTCACATCATGAATCAAGGAATGATTATTTTAATATCATGATCCATTAGGTATAGAATTTTTTTTGATACCTAGAAAAGCTAAAATATTACTTAATAGGGAATATAGTGTGTTGTATGAAGGTAAAAAAAATTCTACACTCTATATTGAGCTCATATACAACTGTTATCTGGTAGGTTTTGTCATCTATCAACTCTTCCAATTCATTCCAAAACTCAAAATAGTAATGGGTAATAGGGACTAAACATTAAAAATAAACATTTTTTATGAGATGTGGAAGTCTTAAAAAATCCTTCCAAAAAGTCTAAGTGAACTCACATTTTTGATCATCAATAATAGTCAAATAATATCCTTGTGATCTACAGCTTCATACACCATGTTGAGGTAAAATTATTTTACTAGGAATAGATAAATGCGGTGATTTTCATCCATCAACCAACCCATTCGGTGATGAAGAAGAAAGAATATCCATTCCAATTAAAACTAGTTTTGAACCACTCAACATCAACATGTCTCTCATAAACCACTTCAGGAGAAAGGATATGTGGCTTAAAATGTTTTTTTTATTTTTTTTCATGATTTGGACTTTACACTATTGGATTATCTTAGATCATAAAATTAAAAATATATTTTCTATTTTGAATAAGTACACAAGGATTCATGATTCAAGAATCTATGGATTTAGTCAAGAATGGTTGATGCAGGGTTTGAAATATGTTTTGGTTTGATTTAGAAGAAGTGTGATGATTCAAATTTTTTATTCAATATTTCAATCATTTTGTGATTTACTTGTAATGTAACAAAACAAGAAATAATAATAAGTATATAATATATTTTTAAACCCATAAGATATATTTTAATACAAAATAACTAATAAAATTACCAATAATATAAAAAATTATATATATTAATAAAAATATTGAAAAGAATATTGAAAAGAAGATTAAAAGATTTATGAAAATGTTTTAACCTAAATTTATTGTACCTAATTAATTTTTGGTATAACTATTCTTTAAATATTTAATTTCTTGGAATATATATCAGCAAGATGATGTTTGATACTAATGAATTCACGAGTTCTATCACAATTTTGAAAATAGCTTCTCAAAAAGTGATGTATTATAGAAATATGTTTTTTCCTCAAATGAGATACATTATTTTTAGAAATTTATATAGAACATGTATTAGCTCAATTTATAGGGAAATGTTTAAATTGATATCCAGAGTATAATAATATGCATTTCATCCCCAAAATATATGCACGACAACTACTTGAATCTATGTACTCAGCTTTAGTACTATATAATGAAAAAAAACTAAATTTCTTACTACACCATGAAACTAAAGTCATTCCCAAATGATTATTGTTCTAGAGGTTCTCTTTCAATCACACTTATAAAATGAAAAATCAGTATTAGAATAACTAACTAATTTAAATGAATGTCCTCTAGGGTAAAACAATCCAAAATTGGTAATATTATTGAGGTATTTTAAAATACCATTAAGATAATTTAAATTTGATTATTTTGGTTTTTCTGGAAAATATGCACACATTCACATGTTGAATATAATATCAGGTCAACTAGATGTTAGTTATAATAAACTTCCATTAAAACATTCTTATATAGTTTTATCCATTGACATTCAAGTTTCATCAAGATATATCATACAACTTGTACTCATGGGAGTATCAGTAACTTTTAATATATTAAATATAGATGATTTTAAAATATCCTTTATGTATTTTCATTGATTTAAAACAATTAATTCTTCGTTTAAAATTTTTTTAAATCGAATAAATTTTTTTAACACTCCTATTAAGATAATTTCAAATTCATTTTTCATCATTTTGGAAAATTCAATATGCGAATATTTTTGGATGATCAAAAATTAATATCATAAAGATATATTTGAACTATGAAACAATGATTTGAATTTTTTATATATACAAACATGGTTCAACAATTATTTTGGTAAAACCATTGGAAATAAAAAAAATGTTTTCATCCTATCATACAAAAAACAAGGAGCATGTTTTTAACCATTATATTTTTCTGGTTAATTTAAAATCATATTTCAAAAATTGAGGGTTTGAAAATCCAAGGGATTTTTAATAAATAAATCTTTTTTAATATACACATTTAGGAATAGAATCTTTACATACATTTGATATAGTTTGAAATTAAGATGTATTTCAAATGAATGAAATATTCTGATGGCCTCAAGTGTAGATATTGGTGAAATTTTTTATTCATTATCAATAAATTATTATTGATTATATTCTTGTTCAACCAATATATATTTTCCTATAATGTTTATTCTAGAGTAATAAAAAAATGTTTCTATATGCCAACTTAGTTCCAATACATAATTAGTCATTAGTTATATCTACTAATTCCCAAAGTATATTTTTTTTCAAACTAGAACAATTATTTCTGTATTGCTATTACACAATGCTCATCTTTAATCACCTCACTTATCTTCTTAAGGTCAAGCAATGAAAAGAACGCTTGATTTACAACTCTTTTTCTAACTGAGGATCTAGTTTGAGTTCTTATATCTAGATATCCAACTATAGAATATAAATGGCGGTATTTAAGGGTTCTAAAAGTTCTAGGGACAGAAGTACTTATCATTTTTATTTCTTATCTAGTTTTAGGAAGAGATTGATGATATCTTACTTATGATTTATAATGTAAATTAGAAAAATAATAATAATATTTATAGGTATTATTGATATCCTTATTTGACATATCATTCTAAAAAAAATTTGAAGTAGGAATTGGTTCATGTGGATCTGTCTCGTCAAAAGTGACATGAATAATTTATTTCAAAACATTATATTTCTTATTAAAGACCCTATAAACTTTACAAGTTGTTGGATAACCTAAAAAAACTTATTCTTAGAGTATTTATGGAACTTTTTTCGGATTCTATTTTATTTTATTAAATAAATTTCATTGAAAAAATATCTAACATAATTTACATTGAATATTCTCATTCCATATTTCATAAAGATTATTTATCATAATTGTTCTTATAATTACTTTTTAAATTACATAACATGTTTTGTGAATAGATTTAACACATAAATAGATATGATTATCGTATTAATTGTGCATTTTTCTAGTGATTTCATTAAATGTATTATTTATTCTTTCAATAACCCCATTTTGTTAAGGTGTCCATGGTGCAGAGAAAATGTTTTTATCACCATGTTGTGATAATATAGATTCAAGTTATTGATTATAAAAATAATTTCCACAATCACTTCTCAAGGAATTTATGGTAATTATTCTATGGTTTTCTTTTAATTGAACACACTTATAAAAACTTGAAAGAGCATCACTTTTATGGGAAAGGGAAGACAACCATGTATATCTTGAATAATCACCATATATAACATAATCATAATTTATTGGTGATAAAATAAAACTCCAAATAATGTGAATAAATAAATATAAATCAATTGCAGTGGTTGCGAGGTAGAGATCTATTTTTTTATTTGAGTGATATTTTTTGATGCATTCCATTTTAAATGGTTTTACTCACATTGTGTTTAAAAAATTCAATCTTAGGTAGATCATTTACTAAAACGTTCTTAGTTAGATTTATAAGTTATTATATATTGAAATGTATTAGTATCTTATTCCATAACAATGATTCTATATGAAAATAACTCAATAAAGATAAATTTTTAGAATATTAGTAACCTAAATTAACCATATAAAATTACAATTCAAAAAATAGAAAATACTAAAGAACGATTAGGATTAAAAAAATTTTAAATAATTTTTCTCAAATTTCATATTAAAACTATCAGAATATAATTTATAAATAGTAATCTTATTATATTTTTAACCATAAAAACATTATAAATAAGAGCGTATTTAGAGTTACCAATTTTTCTATGTCCAATGATTTTTACTCTTTCATTGTCACCATAGGTGACCTGACCACCATCGGCATTTAGAAGAATTTTAAATATTGAATAGTTTCCACCCATATATTGGGAACATCCACTGTATAGATATGACAAATTCTTACATGAGATATTTAAGAATTTCCTTGACAATAAATAAAATACACATTGATTTTGGTACCCCTCCTATATGTATTAGTCCAAATAGGTTACCAAAAAAATATTTTGGAATCAAAATTTGTTATATAAGATTATTATAAACATATTAACATATTTAGAAAAACTAATTTTTATTTATAAAATTATTAGAATCATTTAGAAAACTAATAACATTCTTGGAATATAAAGCTATATATTCTTGAACTAGGAACAAAATATTTTTTATACAGTTTTATTTTCTATCCATGTTGATAACCAAAATGAACTCTGGGTTATGGTACAACCTGAATTCCTATGATTTTACTTAAGGTTTTTATTTTTCCTAAACAACCTTAAATTTCACTTTTAACTATTCAATTAATATTTTCAAATTAATATTCTGTTTTAAAAAAATTATCATTCTTATCTTTTTTAATACTAAGAGTCCATATTTCTAAAACACATAACACCTGATCCATTTTTATATTTGTATATTTTTATATTAACACATTCATGGTATCTTCCATCATAACATAATATTTTTCTAATTATTCATTAGACATTTCAGAATCATCAGGATTATGAGTTCAAATATAAGTTACCTCCAAGAATAAAATAGTAAATCATATATTATATTTTTCGTAATATAAGCTTAGCTTGAATCTGAACCACTAGATCTATCATTAGACACAATCCAAGTATGATTCATTGATGTTTTATATTTTGTCCTTATATTAATCATTTTTATTCTTTTTAATTGTAATTTCATTTTTAATGTGTCCTTTTCTTTTGAATTTTAATAGGAGATCTCATTAGATGAGTCATACTATTAATAATCTTTATTATATTTCATTATCTTGTCATATTTTTCTTTATAGTTTTAATTTATAAAAAACCTATTATTTTTGTTGAACATGGTTATACATATGATTAGATGATCCATTTCTCCATTAAATTTACTTCCACCTTTATTTCTAATTGTACATTCATCTTTAACAACATGTTTTCCTTTCATAAATAATGCATTAAATACAATAGATTTTCATTTCAATTCATCATCCTCATTTTTACCTCCATCTATTATTCATACATCTTCATCCTCCAAATTAACTATTTCATTTGTAACATAATAATTTCACATGACTCGTGAATAGAAATCATAGTACCTCTCTATATATTAGGTAGACATAACAAGATTCTCATTACTCTATTGTTTCCCATCATTGATTTTCTATAGGAAATCCTAGTGTTTATGATCTAATTTAAACAAATATACAACTAAAAATAGATTCACCATGTTTCATTTTGAATGTATCAAAATTAATAGTATTTTTATTTAATCACATTTCCGTCACATTAGAAGTTTCACGAGGAAATATAGAGATGATATCCCATATCTGATAAGTAGTGTCATATGTAGATATTATATTAAATTCATAATCACTTAATGTGTATAATATAAAGTTCATATATTTACAATTTAAATTATGGGAAGATTGAATAGTATAATCCTATTATTTTTAGTAGACTTAGGTTTCACATATATATCTTCTATAGATCCCCAAATATCAAAGCCACTGATCAGAATGTGTATTTCATTTTGATTTTCCATTGATAATAATTTTTTATTAAAATAAGAAGGAATATTGGTATCAAATTCTTAATACATAGCCATGATAACATCCAATTAGAAATTAAATTGATATTTTTAAAACAACATGATCAGGATAGAACATATAAAAGTGATATAAAACTATTTAATACGAAATTTTGGTTAGAGTGAACAATTCAATAGTGGTGAATTGAGTTTTGAATTAAAATGTTCATTAAAAATGATTTAAAAATTTAACCCCCAATTTATTAATTACATTCCATTTAACTAACATAGTGGATGTATATAAAATTATGGTTTAAAATTGTTCATATAAGTTCAATAAAAACTATGTTAAAGCATATTTTTAACTCTTTTAACTTTTAAAATAGATTTAATAGTATAAAACTTGATATATGAAATAAAAATTAAATTTACCTGTCAATGTAATTGTTTTATACTGTTTAGAAAACAAAAAAAATGAATCATTTTAAAAAATAGATTAAATAAACAATAATGAACACATTGAAGAATAAAACATGAGGTTCAATACCATGTTGAAACATAGTCCAATCCACATGGAAATTAATGACTTCCAAACTTTTTATAATAAATATAATTATCCACAACCTAGATCATATTTTACAGTAAATTTGTAGAAGGATAACTATTTTGGACTGGGCCTCTTCCGCAGTTCAATATGGGAGTGTAAAAAGATAACAACAATATGTAGGCTGTCCAGGATACATATCCTCTTACATATCTATTTACAGTAGAATGACTGAAAAATAATAAGAGAGAGTGTATCACATAGTCCAATATAATAGATGTGTTGGTGCAAAAATATATACAGTTTAAAGAACACAAATCAAAGAAATTATAAGAAATATAGTAAAAGAAGTGAAAGAATTAAGTGAAATAGAGTATATTTTTCTACTGTTCTATAATATATTATCCTATTCTCATTTTTGACGTTTGTTTTATAATTTTTGTGAGAATATTTTCCTATGTTCATTATTTTTTCATTGATGTGTAGGTAATAAAAGGGTCGTAGATGTTCAAAAACAGATCACTAGTTCATCTTTATTTTCATAAAATTTTTTAAAATCAAGGTCACACATGTTTGTTCTCTTTGTGTTTTTTTATTAATTTAATAAAGACGATTTCTTTGTAAAGAGACATTGAAAAATCCTCATTGAATATTCTCGTCCATTAGTGTAAAATTTTAGCTCAGTAAATGATTCTAACTATTATTCAATTATGCTCAAAAAAATAGTAGAATTGATATGTTTAATAATATAATATATAATTTATGTACAATTTCTCTAGTGTTTTCCATGTCAATATCCAAAGTGACTTAAATAATATTAAATAGCACAGGTTCTATTAATTGATAGGTTATACAGTCGATAACATATAATTATGGTTGAAAATATTATATTATCATCGAATACCTTAAACCTAAAATCGACATCCTTACAGTTATAGTCGATATAATATTTTATTAAATTGAGACCACTGAAAATAATTTCTTTATTTGGGAATGTTGATGATTCGTTACTTTATTGAATGTACCAATTTAAAAAATGGTTTCTTTCATTTGGCCTTATGGTCATATGATTTATCATTTGATTGATCCAACTAGACTTTTTTTGATTCAATTGTTTTTGATGAGACAACTAGGATCTATAGGTCAGGAGTATAGTCGATCAACTTGTCGTGTAGTCGATTTGTTACTTTGTACAAAATCATGATCATGGGGATAACTTTAGATACCAATTTTGGTTACTCATTTTGACTTCTAGTAACTTGAATATACCATATATTCACCATGGTCTATTAGGTTTTCATATAGTTAATCAGAGACTTAGTGGAATATAAATTTTTTTGGGAAAATGTTCTCACATTGGTAAAAAATAAAATTATTTAAAAATAAAATTATTTAAAAATAAAATAAACAAGATTTGTGAATATTAAAATTAGTATTTATAGTACCAATACAAAAACAAATACTTTTTGGGATTTTTTTTACCACCTATATTAATCATTTAATAATGTTTACATCATTAATAGCTGACATAAATTAAATATCGGTAAAAATCAATTCTTTTCATTGATTCAAAATTCACAAAAGAGGTATTTTTAGGAATTTATGAGAACCATCACCAAAAATTCCATGAATTGAATATGGGAATACATAAATATATCAAAAACGCATTCCTCATATTCATGAAGATCTTATAAGTCTTGATCCCCTGATCAAGGATGAAATATTAGAACCTTCATAATGAGGAAAAAGGAAAACAAACCTAATAATTATCACCCAGATATTATGTTCAATAAAGAATGATTGATAAATTTATAATAATAAATTATAAATAAATGGAATTAAGTATTTTAAATATGAATTTGTTTTTCTATATAGATTAATAATGAACCTATTTTTATTACACAGTGAGTAATAATGCATCTGACCCAATAGAAGTGTGTGGTAAGGGTTTATCATCTCAATTTTGTTTCATTAAGAGATGATTTCTATTTACGACATGCAGTTTATTATTTATAATATATAATGACTATTGATATATTTTTATCATAATTTTAATTAAATTCATTGTAAAAATAAATTCATCTTAGTTTCTCTCTTTCAATGACTTATGATTCAAACATACCAATATCATAAATGTTTCTTTTTTGATTTAACTTTAAAATAAATATTTTTTATGAAAAAATTTTCCTCAAGGAAAATTTTATGTTTTTTCTTCTAAATGTAATTAATTTTCTTATCTTGTAGTTATTTTTGGATTTTACATGTATTCTTACATTCCCAACTTCATTTTTTTCATAACTAAATAAAAATGATTCTTATAAGTTGAGTCGATGTTATCACATATTTTTCGTTAAGAATATTTATCCACTAGGTTTATATTTATTATTTTTATTAAGAAATTTTTTTATCTACAATTCAATGGTTTATTATGTTTATTTTAAGCTGAATTTTTTATAATTTTTTAAAGATGAAATTATTTTTTTAATTTTTTTCACACAGTCCCTTTTCTATTGAATTTATTTTCAAAGTGTAAAAGGTAGGGTTTTTTACACTTTCTATATAAAATCATTTTCCAATGGTATTATTTATTTTTATTTATAAATATTTCATTCCAAGTATTCATGGGTTTATAAAAAATTATATTCTCATTATTTTATATTTTATTTCCTTTGAAAGTAATGTTAGTAAAAACATATTTGGTATCTCTTCTTATTTTTCAAAAATAATTTTTTAATGCTCTTATAAGGTGTTTTTCAAATATTTTAATCTAATTTAACATTTATTATGCTTCACTATGGGTATTATTTAATGATACCATCCTCATTATTTCTTTGTATGATTTATGATCATGTTTTTTGGAAATATTTTTGAAATTGTATATTTCTAACGAGTTAATTTATCTATGATGGAATTATTAATTTTTTCAAGTTCATGTGATATACTATGTCTGGAGTATCTTAATGTGATGGGTGGGTTTTTTAATGCCCTATAATTTATTTGGTATGATTTTATATATCATAATATCAGGAATGGATGTTGGATTTTTTCATACATATAAAAGATAATGGGATGAAGGTGATTTGACCAACTGAAAAAGGTTTGCGAAATAGGTTGTTAGTCCAAGTCCAAATGGTTATGAGGAATGGGTGGTTAACACATGTCAAAAATGTTATGGGGAAAAGGTAGGTATCCCATGTTCAAAAATACTATTGAGTGTATGTGGTTATCTTATGTGGAAAAGTTAATGGTGTTAAAGTAGTTTTCATAAGTCCAAAAGGAAAGGGGTGACATCTGTTATCCCAAATCCAAATGGTTATATGGTGCATATGGTTAAACCAAGTACACTATATTATGGTTATTTTATTAAATTGGTCCATTATGATATAAATGTCCTTGCAGTTAAATTTGACATATATTATAATTTCAATTCTTATATTTGTATAATATTCTTATGTTATGAAACATGGTTATGTTATTAAACATGGATATGTTATACAACAGGGTTATGTTATGTTTTCAGGATTTTTGTATCATTTATCCACTCTCTTATAACTCATTTCTTATGTTATTCAAAAATTCTATTATCATGAATCATGTTTAATGATATATGATTTATTTGGTATGATTTTCTTATGTTATGTTCATATACCTTGATTATGTTCTTATAACCACATGTCTATCTATGCTCACATATGAGCAGTGATTGTTACCTCTTATGGTTAACTTTACTAATAATTTGAGATCACCCCTTTATTGTATTTTTGTTCCCTAGGTTATAAAAAATATTATAAGATATGATATATAAATAATGGGTTATAGTGTGGGGTGACTATGGATAAATGTTCACAAGGTTGCAAAATAAGTTTTGTATGTATCTAATATCTAAAAACACAAAACCTATGTATTTTGGGGTGTGATTTTTTTGATATGTAAAGAATATCCATATAGAATTATATAATATGTATGTATGATAAGTTTGGGTCATATAATATTAAATGATTGTTTTTTTACTTCTTTGAGAGTAATTTCTAGGACTAATGTAATCAATTTAAAAGTTAATTAAAAATGATTTCTTTCATGAACCAAAATGATCCACATGATGAAAATTCATTATTTTTTCCAAGTGAATGGAAATGATTATAAGATAAATGGTGAGACGTGAATATGGGACTTCTTTGATATGACTAACTTGGTCGATTCCTAAGGAAAAGTTCTAGAGAAGGAACATTATTGAAAGGTGGGAATTTATAATGTGGGGACTAGATAATGTATATCACTAAAGGAGTTCATGGGGACTAGATAAGGATATACATGTGTCCCCATATACCAGAGGTTTCTGACTAGTGGTGAGGGTATATTGAGTCACATGGGGATACTATACCCTCCTTTAGCAGAGTAATGTATAGTAGAAAACAATTTAAACAATAGAAAAAATAAGTAACAACCAATAATCATGCATAACCATACATTTCCAAAAACTGAGAACTAACCACAATCCAATAATAACCATGTCATGTCATGCTAATAATGCCATGTGAATAAAATCCAAAATAAAGACAAAAGTATTTAAATCCCTAAAACAATTCTTAACTTCAAGTTTTTATCCTCCTCTATGAACATCCCAATACTGACTAAACATCCTTGTACAAGGCACATTCCATTTTTCTAAACCTACAACAATGAAGTCTTATCAGGTATCCAACAACGACACGAGAATGGTGTGAGTACAACTCAATTGGCCGCCATCAATGTTGACTAACAAATATCATTTCTATATAGATAGTGCATGAATGTATAATGTAAATGGATAAAAAAAGAAATCTAGGGTTCCATTAGATAACCAAGTACACTTAACCCATTTCCACATTTATTACAATTTCAATCCTTTATATCGTCTTCATTACTTAATCCATTTTCATCACGTTTTCTATGGGTTGGGAATATAAAACATCTACACATGGGTTTAAGGTAATCAATCACTATGAAAAAGGGAAATAATTTATGTCCCTATCTCACCAAGGATAAACACATCACATCAAAAAATTATCCTCACCTCGAAGTCTCTTTTCGGGTTGAATGAAACCATTCAGGGAAAAGATCATATGTCCCCATCCAAAGCCCATGTATTTGGGGGTGGGAATTTAGATCGTCATTCCAACTCATCTTATGTACATAGAACCTCATGTCAATAATCCACACTAACATGCCATGTTAACATTCCTATTTATCCGTTCACCACACATACCATATCACAGCCAACCACTACCAATAAAAAAAGCAAACAAATTAACTAATTATCAACATGGTAATTAATATTATTCCATAACCCATTAAAACATTTTCAATTTACATTACATAGCCATTTAGTATAATTACAATTATCATACCCTAACCCATTAAGTATATTAATAAATTCCCATACATTAGAAAATATTCATCAATTACCATGCATTATCCCATTTTTTTTAATTATCCATCTGATGCATAATTCACTAAGAATATTAAATAATTCCCGTACATTAACCTGTTTATCATATTCATTAATTCCCTTATGAAATTCCATTTGACACATCCCTCAATTCCCATGAAATTACCCATTTAATAAGTTCATCATTTTTCATATTCACTAAACCTCTTCATATTTTCTAAAATAATTCAAAATCCATTTAATTCAATTTCAATTATCCCAATTAAAACATTTACAATTCATAATCCTTACACCATCAAGCAATCACCCTTTTTCATTTTGTAGCTGAATAACTCATTAAAAATTAACCAAATAACCCCTTATGCCACTATACAAATCTAAAAACATTTATCATTACTCATATTTCAACTCAATTTAACATATAGGCATGTTCATAATGGGATCTATGTTATCGCATAACAAACGTACCATTAACATTAGAAATTTTTATGTTCAGGAACGTCGGAGTAGTCCATTGGTGACCAGAAATTGGTGAAATAATATTCCATGCATGCTACAGAGAACATTGGGGGTTATATTTGCCATTTGGACACCAATTATTACAAATATCACATAATATACCAAGAATACAATAAGGGAAGAGAAGGAACAAAACATCATTTTCACCAATATATATAAAAACTACAGCATATAACTTATAGACCACCTACCTCAAATCCAATGATGAACACACTCTTATTCAAACCATAGATATGGATTAAAACACGCATTAAATAATAAACATAGATTCCATTAGAAAATAGTGGTTTTTAAATCATTAGAATAATATCTCCCAAGATACAAACCAAAATCGAGAGAAGATAAGAAAGGCAATGATTAGAATCACCTGGATCCTTGATTTTCAACCAAAGACACTCCAAATGGCCTTGAATCAAGAGAGAACCACCCTTTATAAGTTTTGTAACTTTTAGTTCATCACTAGGTATAGAGGTAGGATAAGAGGAGGAAAAATATGGTGAGTCTTAAAAATTCTGAAATGGGAATTTTGTACTTTTTTCCACTTTTAAAGAGACACATGGTTTGTCAGGATTGTTTGTCCACCCATGAACAAACTGTTCTCAAGAAACTCTCTAAACAATTTTCGGTTTCATGGTTACATGGGGAATTCGTACGGTTTGATATAACATTCACCAACCATGAGGAACACCTCTATCCAAGGTGGCATGGTTTGTCCACCCCCTCGCAAGGTTTTACCTAACCATGCACAAATGGTGCAACATACACTAAATGAACTTATTTTCCTTTATTTCATGTACCAAACACCTAGAACACACCTGGGATCCATCACAGTCATATTAAGCATTTCATGAACCAAAAAAAAAATCAATGAAAACAATATTTAAACAAAAAAAATATCTGTGATGTTTGGGATCTTAAAACCTGCCCACCTTATAGTAGCTCATCCTCAAGCCACATTCCCAAGAATCAGTGAAGTTTCAAAACAAAGAGAACATGAAACTAGGCATGCCTATACATTCCACTTTTCCAATCCTATTGTTGATCAATTCAATTCTTTCAAAAAAATTGATCCAACGGAACAGTCTTGTCCTACAAGACATTCTCACTAAAACCCTCAATACGAACTAGATACTGCTTTTAGGACGCATCTACTTCAACCATACCCTACCAATATAACCCCAAAGGAAAGAGTAGTGAACATCACATAATTTGTTGAACATGTAAACATCGCACATCACATAATTTCATTGTGGAGGAACCAATCATCACTCCATTGGTATGATCTTATCTAAAACTCATGACCCGAATCACTTTGTGTCATTTTACTCTATTTTCAAAACTCAAATAGTGAGAAAAACTAAATATCACCTAAAGGAAAACACATGGTCTCTCCAACCACATCTCTCGACAATCCACCAATCATGTCATGATGATCCAATTCCATAATCGTATGTCTAAATGAAACCAAATCTCTTGGGGTACTCAATTTATTAAACTTGGGCCAAAAGAACATGGCATCAAGGCCAACTCATCTAAACGGTGATCACTCGTGTCCCACCAAACAAAAAATAAATTAAAGTTATCAAACAACCACTTTTCCATTCAGTTTCACTCCCACCATCTTCTGTTGTTGTCACCCCCACTATCAAATGATAACCACACGAACCTCAACTCTTCCTTCACATCATACATGATGTGTTCCCTATTCGTTGTGCCTGAATATCATATGGACTTCACTTTTTATTGGCCACTAGAAATGCCATTGAAACCTCCCAAAAGTAAATTCCTACACTATCAATTCAATGACTACGATCAACTTGACCTCATTAAGATACAAATTCATTTTCAAATGACACTTGCTGCTACATCATGAAACCAAAGGTGAGGCACGCTCACACCACCAATTCCCATTTACCAAACCATTCCGGACCACCCACGACTGGCTTTTCCCAGAACACCCATATTACAATATTGGAATACTACTTATTTTTAACATTCCTAAGGTTCATACTAACTTCATGTCTATGACTCTCTTCCAATTCACCTACCGAGGTCATCCCCCAACATCAGGTAGAATTATTCCATCACGAAATCACTTCCTTCCAAATCATCATCAGGAAACCCCAGCCCCATCAATATTCCCCACACCATCCCACATTCCATTCATAAACTAACTAAATACATATAGTTTCTCTCTCAAAACCATTAAAAATTTTGAAATGTAATTTTCTCCCAAAAACACCCACCTAAGGTGATTCACAACTTTCCACATTTTCCACCCACTCCTAGCTGAGTCATGCTATCCCCGAATGACTAATCCTTGAACACTTAACTTCACAATTGGAAATACACTAAATCACACGGTCGAGGTTCCCTAAAACATTAATACATTTCAATACCACCCAAAAAATATTTCCTGGGTCTACTCCTGATATTGATGTAGTTATAGAACCCTACATCTCTTGCCACAAACCATCATCATGTCTTACAACCCCCTTCAAGGACTCTAACATTGGAATCTAAAATTTCATTAATATCTATCACTGGGCCCAATGAAACCAGTTGGTTCAATAAACTATCATAATCAAGGACCAAACGGCCTCCTTGAGAGACCCAATATTCACCTCATAAGATCTTCATTGGCATCTCGGTGCCACTACACCTATAGAACAGTCTCCTCCCCACAACCAATACTGACTTATCACTCCCCACATTAGGAGTGTCATTACAATCACATTATGTGAGGATTCCAGACTACCAAAACTCACACATTGATCCTAAGATGAACCTAAAAACATAGAATCTATTTTCTAGCTCTTCCATAATCAAGAAAATAAACATCACCCAGTTCCCATTCCCGGCTTCCATGAACGACACCCATGCAGCTGTCGACACATGATCAATCCTTATAACCTCACCCTAAACCATCAAGGGTATACATCTTATCATCCAACTCCACATATACCAATCCATATGTGTAGCCTCCATGTTTTCCCATTTCTAACCAAAACACCTTCAAGACGCTTGGTATAAATCCATAGCCTTCATAACATACCCAAGAAAATGTCATGATGATGGGAATGATCATCACTAACTGATGTATGCTAATAATTTGTTAAAGAAAACCATCACACACTTATCTATTACTGATGTCACCTCCCAAAATGGGACACCATGATATTACAAGGCTTTTAGGGTTCCCTACCACAAACATCTCATCATCACTTAACCACCACCGCTCAGGAATTATTTCTAACCAAGACTCACTACCGCTTCACAACCATCTTCTAAGAAGCCCTAAGCCATCATTTTCTTTTGAACCACTTCCACCACACCACTCAAGTTACTTAAATAAATCCCTAATAGTTAACAATCATATAAAAAGGTCCACCACAATAATCAAAACCAATGGTCACCCAGAAAGTGATATTTCCCGCCTTGGTTCCACAGAGGACAACATTCACTTATCCCGAGTCACCTATTATCCCATCCTGATCAGCATCACGTATTACCAATGTGTGTCCCCAAATGGACAATGCTGGATCCCTCACAGTCTCACATAATCATGTTACCACACACTAAAAAATTCTTTGGATCACATAAGCCAACATAACTAAATCCCGACACAATGCCCATTTTCTCAACAGACCATGCCTCCTAATATATCAGCCCCTTCGAATTCAAGGAATTATCAACATGTCACCCAACAACCTAACTATTTGTATAAAAATTACAAATTCATGACCACCCTCACCTAAGGCATTACCTCCAAAACAAAAGTATCTAACCTTACATCATATTCTAAGGCACTTGTATCACCGGGCTAGCTTCCCATGAGGTCACCATTGATTTTCCTGAAACTATCAACATGTAACCAAAACTTGTATCGCTTTAACAACCATCCCCCTTCCCTCTTTGACCTCTAGAGTTAACATGCACTAGAAAACATTATATTTCACATTATCAAAGTACAAAAAATATACCTGTATGATACACACACATAGCCAAAAGAATTGTTTTCCGACCTCTCTAATATATCACATCGAAGGTCAAATGATTCCAACCCTCTAAATTGGAGTCATGAAATGAAAAATCCATTATTCCTATCTCGAAAACACATACATCATGTTGTGCAAAAATAAATATTCATGAATGACACGCTAACCACCATTCTGATACACATTTCACCTAGCACAATAGGTGAACATTTATCCAGGGATCCTCACCAAGGGAAATATTATACATACATCCGCACTATGATCCAAAAACACTCTATGGGATCCAAAACACACCCGCATGGACCATAATCACAAGGCCACCAATTTATAGGTACCATCCTTAATATCTAGCCTAAACTCTATATAGTTTTTCTTCACATGGGTTTCCACACTCGTATTATAGGACAACATATCATGACCTAAAGGCAACAACCGTACTGATGGTTCTCTTAGCCCATATATTATACCATTTTATAACCCACCAAGGCCCCAAAATCACAAATATAATGCCTAAAAATAGGGTGATCTCCCTCTTTACCTCAAACCACCCATACAAGGATCAAACCAACAACCCAAGTAATACTAACTTCCTGGTTTTCCAAAAATGTCCATCACATTACATCTTTTTATAATTAACTCCTCCATATTTGAACTCTGTGATTCACATTGTAAACTCCTCTTTCACCCAATGATACAAAATTCCCTACCTTATTCATGACCATAATCCAAATTAGCTTTCCCAAATAAACACATTGAATAATGGTCAACATGATTTACACCACAGATAGAAATGGTCGTACACTATCAATCTTAAACAACCCATTCCGTATACACTATCCCAACAACCATCATCACACTTAGAACAATACCCTCTACCATACTTACCATAGGTTATGGTCAACATGGGGTGAACTAATTTTCTTATCACATGTCGTTCTTCAAACACCTCTTAAAACAATTTCCTCTTTTACAACCCAAATACTTTTACATAGGTACATTTCAAATTTCCCAACTTATTACAATCATCATTTTAATTCATTTAAAATTATCATTAGAAACAATTCTATAATAATTGTTTAACTTTTTTATTCTTATTCATCTATTTTCATCATCTTTGTTATAATCTATTTTTTTAAAATATTATGGAATTGTAATGCATTGTACTCTTCATACACCACACACCCATCATGTGTGTGCCTATCATGATGCATTCAACCTATATCCTTAGGTTCCTGAAATGATGCATTAATGGAAAACGTAATTCAATTTTTTTATGAGAAAATTAACATAAAACAGTCACATCACACAACAAGTGCATCACCCAATGATTAAATATCATTCAATGGTTACAACACATACCAAGAGAAACAAATCCCACCCTAGTTTACATGGTATTTTTCATTCATGGGATAGAAACTCCCCATAATGAACTCATTACCAAGTCCCATCACGTTCAAACCTTCTTTTAACCATCCAAAAAAATACCATAGAAAAAATATTCAATGATAACACTTTTTATCATCCCCATACCTGTAAGCCAATAAATTAACGATATAAGCCGAGTCACCACATGACCTCAACCACAACTCCCCATACACCAGCGGTTGTCAACTAGTGGTGAAGGTCTATTGATTCGTGTGGGGACACTAAATCTTCATTTACCAGAGTAAACAGTAACAGAAAACAATTTAAACAATGTAATCAATACGTATCAACCAATACTAATTCATAACCAAACATTTCCCAAAACTGGGTATAAACCCAAAACCAACAATAACCATGTCATATTATGCTAAAATTGCCTAGTGAATAAAACCCAAAATAATGAGAAATAGTTGATACCCAAAAATAATTCCTAACTTCAGGTCTGGATCCTCATCCATGAACATCCAAATCCCAACTCAACTACCTACAAATTTTCTGAACTTTAAATAATGAAGTATGTTCTCGTACCAAACGACAACCCGAGCAGGGTGTGAGTACAACTCAATAGTCCACCACCAATAGTGTCTACAAAATATTTAGTCTAAATAGATTATGAATTTGAGTATAAAGTAAATGGTAAGATAAATAAAAGAACAACTTGGGAACCATTAGATAACCAAGTACACTTAAACCATTTCCACCTTTATTATCATTTTCATCATTTATATCATCTTCATTAATTAGTCACTTTTCATCATTTATTCCATGTGTTAGGCATATATAACATATACACAGTGGTCAAATGGAATCAATTGCTATGTATAAGATAAATAATTAATGTTCCTATCTCACTAGGGATAAACACATCACATAATCACATTATACTCACCTTGAAGACTTGGTTTGAGTGGAATGAACCCATTAAAGGAATATATCCTTCACCCCATTTTCATACCTATGAATTTTGGGGTGGAGTTTAGAGACTCAATCTAAATCGACCTCTGGGAATAGAACCTCGTGTCAATTCCCCACACTACCATTCCATGTGCTCAATATTTTTTATCCATTCACCAGATATACAATATCACAGCCAGATAAAAAAAATACAAATAGATGTAAAATTACCTAACCATAATCATGGGAATTAATTCTATTCCATAAACCATTAACACATTTTCCATTTACATTACATAGACATTTATCCCACATCCCCTTATTATTCCTTAACCCATTAAATATATTCAACAATCCCAATACATTGGTCAATATTTATCAATTACCATATATTAGCCCATTTAGCCTATTTACCCATTTTATTCCTAACTCACAATGAATATTAAATAATTACCATACAGTAAACCATTTACCATATCCATTAATTCATATATGTAATATCATTTGTTACGTCCCTCAATTACCTAGTTTTTGCCCATTTATCATGTTCACCCTTTTCATATGAACTAACCCTCTTAGGATTTTCTAACATATTTCATAATCCATTTACTAAAATATCTATTAACCCAATGAACTTATTTATTATTCATAATACTTAGAGCATAAAAAATTACCCTTTTTTTATACTTGAATAACTCATTATAAATTAACCAAACAACGCCTTAAACCATTATCCAAATCAAGGAAAATTTATCAATACTACTCTTTTAACTCAATTTAACATATAGAAATTATCATCATGGTATAAATGTTATCACATGACAAAAATACCCTTAACATTAAAAATATCCTTGTTACGGAACGTTGCTGCATCCATGGATGGCCATAAATTTGTCAAACCATCCTCCATGCATCCCACAAGGATCCTGGGGGGTTTAACATGTCATTTGGACCCCATTATTTCAAATCTCACAAATAGTACCACGAAAAAAACAAGGGAAGAACGAGAAAACACCCTCATGTGTAGAAATCTATGTAAAAACTATGGGATATATATTTTAGACCACCTACCTTGAATCCAATGATGAACACACTCTTAATCAAAACCTTAGATATCGATGAAAACATGACTCTTTGTCTCAACCTATATTCCACCAAAAAATATTTTTTTAGAGATTAATAAGAATATTTGCTAAGAGAAAAGCCCAAATCTAGAGAAGAAAACATAAGAGAAAATTAGAATCAGTTATATCTTTGATTCGCAACCAAAATCACTCTAAACTTCATTGAATCGAGAGAGACCCACCCTCTGGAATCCACTATCTAAAGAAATATTGGTCACATGGTTACCTAGGGTGTTTTCAATGTTTGAATGACCATATGCCAACTGTGAGGAATGCCTCTGTACAAAGTGGCATGGTTCAACCACCGCCTCACACAATTTTCACTAACCATGCGTAAAGCATGATAAATGCACAGAATGACATGATTTTCTTTTATTACATGTCCCGAACCACTAGGACAGGCCAAATATCCATCATACTCCCTAGAATTTTTTCATTAACCAAAATAAAGATATTGAAACCAAAATTTAACCAAGGACATACATCCATGAAGTGTAGGATCTAAAAAATATTGCATCCCAAAAATTTCCAAATGTGTCATACAAGAAATGAACAGTAGAATATGGTTTGTAAAATCCAAGTACATGAATCCAAATTATTGTTAAAAAAGGTCCCAATATATTTCCTGATATTATCTATCAACCATTTTGGCCACATTCATTTACCTAAAACATCATGTATATAAAATAAATGTATACAATGTCTATACAGACATAGATTGGGAAATAAATTCCCCTTAGAAACCACTGGAACTCCAGTCATCCCATGGATATCAATAGGATCATATATAAATAGTTTAAAAATATCAAAATATTTAATATAATTATTTAAAAATTAAATTTAATGATAAGGTTCTCACCATGTCACATAAGTGACCATATACTTACTTCATCCATTACCATAGGATGTTCATAACATAAACCTTGAAATTAGTATCCAAACACATGAATTATATGAATAATATTCAAAAAAATCATATAATATAAGCCTTATCCTTAAAAAAGGACTTTTAAAAATATATGGCTCGCATTTCGTTATCTCCAGTCTTTCCCTAAAACAATGGCTACCGGAATGTTATCGAACTACATGGAATTTTTAAAAGATAATTTTTATATTAAAATAGGCCAAAATCAACCATAATTCTATCTCAAAAAACCAGAAATCAAACACTATTTTATCCATACAATATCATTTTAATTTTTAATACATATAAAGGGAATTAAATACCAAACATTCTATTTATAAATTTGTATAAAAAATCCATTAATTAAATTTCACTAATAAATCACCCTTTATACATTAAATAATATTTTTCAAAAAATTTCATCATTAATCATAACCTATACATTTTATTTTTTCATTGATGCAACCTAAATGCAATTTATATCAACATACAACTCAAAATACACCATATAAAAATCATGAAATCAATTTATTGATACTACAAGTTTGTTAATATGTGATTTTCCCAATTTTAATATATTTTCCTGTAAAACCCATTTATTTACCCAAAAAAACCCAATTCAAACACTTTTAATTTATAAAAAATACAATTTAATTCACTATAAAAAATAAAATAGTAGTTTCCAATTATATTCTAGAGAACAACACATTAACACAAAAATAATAAAAAAAAGTGATAATTTAAAATTACAAAATGCATTATTTATCACTTTGAAAACTTATTCAATAAATATAATATTTATTAAATAATTTCTCATGTTCTAAAAAAATCCTAATAAATTCACAATTTTAGTCTTATAACTCACATATAAAATCAATTCAATACAAAAAAATTCATATAAAATTATTAAAATTTATTTGAACTTAATTCCCTTTATGTTAAGATCACTCTTCACAATAAATCATTATATTAGTTCAAATTTCATATTTAATCACTCAATTAAATTTTAAATAATTCATGTGGTGACCTACCTCACATTAGACAAAACATCCTCCCAAAAAAAGATACCAAACTCCTCTTTAGATACATATAATTCATAATAATTTCCAACTAAAATCATTAAATAATAACTAGAATAATATATTTATAGACTCTAAAATATTTACATAAAACAATAAGGATTTCAAAGCCAATAACATGTTGAATTTAATTTTTCTTATGGATCGTAATTCCACATAGAAATAAAGAACACATTTTTCAATGATCATGTAGAGGGAAATTGAGATATTAGTGGGAGGATTTCCTATATGAATGATCACAATTAATAGAAAAATTATTTATTTAATAAAAATAATTTAACTACAGTATTTTAAAAAACATCCTAAAATAGTTACATAAAGTTTAAGGACCTAACCTAAAACATTACATAATATTTAGTTTGTAGTAAAGAATTCATTTTCTTACATACTCAAGGATATTTAAAGGTTATATATTTTGAGAATTAGGTCATAACTCTTAAATAAAAAACATTCACATTACATGTTCTAAACACACTCTTAATATCCATTTTCCCATAATACAACACTAAAAATAAAAAAATTTATTCTATGAAATTTTTTTACGATTATCATCCTTACATCTTATTTATTTAAATTTACCCATAAACTATGTAAAAATTATTTAAAAATTTAGGATGATAAAAAAATATTAGTAAATAATATAAAAAACGTAATTTTTCCAATAAAAAAATGAAACCCCAAAAAATGCTAACATTTATCACATTATTGTTTAAACGTATGAAATAAATCATTTCCACTTGAAAAACATGCAATTTTTATTCAAAGAAAAATATTAAAACCCATATAAAGTGATTGGAAACCACTTATAAGAAACATTGAGCATCATATTCATAATTCATGTTAGTATCTTGTCATAAATAACTTGCGTGAAGTTAAATCCATAGAAAAAACCCACACCAGTTAACTCTTTATTTAATTTCTTTGAATACAATGAAATTTACCTTATAATTAGAGATATATAATGGGTATCATCCATCATATTACCTATATATAGATAATCCATTTATTATATTTAATAATCAAGTACAATATCCAGAATAAAACATTTTATTTGTTTACCTTTTCATTATAAAACCATTAAAAACTCTTTTAAACCCATATGAAAAAAAATTCAAATATCAAAATATCATTTTCGTTTAAAACAACAACTTTCAAAACAAAAATACATAGAATTAATGGAAATAAGGATTTTATTTAAATAAAACATGAAAAAAATAGTTTCTATAGTGGTGGGAATGATGGTTGACGTCTTATATGTCGAAATATAAAATTCATATTTTCTTTTGTAATGAAAGTAAAAATATTCTGTATAAAATAAAAAAATATTCCTTTTAAAAACTTTAAAACCAAGATAAATTGGTTATAAAATTTCTTTTATAATTCAATTATGTACCTTAAAATACTTCTATAAAATAATTTTATTCATATGAATAGGGGATAAAATTATTTAGAGAATTATTCTTTAATTCATTGAAAACAATTTTTTTAATGAAATGTGTCCCAAACCATGAGTGTGACTCATCTACGACATTCCTTTTGATCCAATGTAATATAAATTTGTGAATTAAATACTTGGTTATGAATATTTTTTATGTTTATAATTCCTTTATTTTATTTTTTAACATATTATACATTATTTCTTTATCCACTAAGTTCATTTCGGATGTTTTGACGAAATATAGATCATATGTACAAAATGAAATCATTAGTTTTGCTATATCTAAAGAGAAAATTGTTATATCATCTAAATAATAATAATAATTACATAATTATATTTTTTACATCAATTATTATTTTAAAATCAATCCAAAATGTTGTTTTTGAAAAATGAACCACGTTGTAATTATTGCGATGGTAGACCGTACTTACTCATGAGTAACGTTTCCATGAATCAATTATCATGATAGAAATATGGAAAGAATTTTTTTTATCTTCTAATAATTATCATTAAATCATAATTATAATATTTTTTAATAAACCTATATATATCATCCATTTGATAATGTAATAAAAAACAAATCACATCATTTTGTGGAGGTGGAAGTCGACATATATGCACAAATGACGTTATCATCTTTCAATGGATAGAAAACTAAAAAATTTGATTATATATTATATTTTAATAATGATAAATATTTCATTAATGTAACATATAAATATTAAATCTGTCACTGTAACTAGTCATGAGAGTTGGTGATGGAAAATTAACTACATCGGTTTGCGAGGCAGTAGTTCTCCATACACATGAACGACGATTTTGTTTCCCATTTTATGGAATATGAGATGGATATAGGGTATTAAATTAACATTAAAAACTCATTATATAAAATATTATGGTGTTATTATTTCTTAATATTCTATTAATATTTTAAGGAGTTGGAATTAGAAATAAAATGAAAACCCTTGGTTTTGAACTATACATCTTCTTCATACAACCACTATTTTTATAACTTAATCCCTCTAATGCCAGTATTATCACAAAATATGACATATATAATGTAGGGAGTGATTTTAAAAATGAAATTGGGTATATATTGGCTGAAAAACGTTCTCATGAAGTGGGTAGGGAGGAAGAAAGAGGTTTTCTATTTAAATGAGGGGTGGGAATTCTTGGAATTTATTAAATTATTAAATTATTGGAAATTATTTTTCTTGATAAAATAAATAAAAATTGATATAATATTAATATTAGATAATTATTATTCTAAATAATCTCATCCAATTAAACTCTAAAACTTTAGGTGATATTTTAACCTTTATGTTTTTGTTTTAACCATATGTTATCCTTATTGATGATTACCATAATAAATTTTTTACACTATAGAGGTCAAGACGGTTAATGTTAAAGAAAAAAATGGTCCATTAATGGACCACAATTGATATTTTAATACATATCAAAATAACATTACATAATATATGAGTTTTAGTAATTTTAAACCATTTAATACAATATTTTTTATTATAAAATATCGTATATGTTATTGTTTAGAATTATATAAAATATAATAATATAATATGTGTCTAAATCATGTAACATGGTTACAAAATGACATTAATTGTAGAAACTGAGGATATTGTGTTAATTCAATAATAAAAAATTATATGTTTTTAAATAATTTAATATCATATCTTTTACATTACTTCTTTGGTTAACCAATTTTAACTTTAACAGTACTAATAAATATTTCAATATTGAATGGCAATAAATTTACTTATTAGGTGAAAATTGGATAAAAAATGGAAAATGGCTGACATTTTAGATCCTTTATCATCCAAATTTTCATTTTTCTAGATTTCAATGATTTTCAAATAATTTAATATAATACTACATAATATAAAATATTATTAATAAATTTTTTGATATTATTCATTTAATTTATCTTTAAAAAGAATGAATAGAAATTAATTTTAATCTAATCCTTTAACACATCCAAAAAATTTTATATTTATCTAAATAATAATATATTATGTTTAAATTTTTTTGAATCATTTAATTTATTTTTATATTAAATGAATTAATAATATGTTAGTGTTGTATGAAAATTTAGTGAATTATTTCAACACTAAAAATAAAAAATAAATTACCATGATATGAAATAAATTATATTTAAATTAACAATTTATAATCATTCATAATATATTTTTATCCCTATCAGAAAATATTATATATACTAAAAGGAAGAAAATAACATTATTCACTATATCTTTTACTTAAATATTATAAAATTAAAAATTCCTGATATAAGGAATAAAGTTTCAATATTTTAGAAAATGAGATTAAAATGGTTGAAATAAACTCATAAAATAGGATAAATACAAGTTTTAGCCTCATTTTTAGTCATTATCATATTATTTTTAACCTTGATTTCCTGATTTACCTCTACCCAAGTGACAATTATTTACTATGGTTACTATTAATAATGAATAAAATAAAAGGGGAAGATTTAAAATATTTTTACATACTAATTAAAAATATGGAATATGTTTGTAAATATTTAATATCAATATGTGAAAAAAATTAATTTCAGATTAAAATTGAAAACGCAATGAAAAAACATTTTGAGAAAAATGCCTTTTAGGAATAAATATGTTTTTATACCAAATTCAACAATAAAATTGATTCCAATTATATTAATTGAATTATTCATAATATAATAGAACTAATTTTACTTTTAATCCATTTTAAAATAAAATGAAATTTTTTAAATGATTGATACATTAATACGGTTTAAAAAAATGGGTATTTTTTACTATTCACTAGAAAATCATCCTTTTTAGAAAAAAACTAAAAATTTATCCTATTATAATTTTGATAAGTTTATTTAAAAAATAAATTTAATTTTATCAAATTAATTTTCTAAAATTAGTCTAAATTAAATATAATATTGTCTCGCAAAAGGAAATAAAAAACAGTTTTCAAGGAAATAATTTTTTGAAACAAAAAATTACTTTACAAAATATTGAATGCATTTTTCCTAATAATTAATCAAAAAAATTTCTTGAGTATGATATTTATATATGTATTTCATAATGTAGTAATTCAAATTCATAACCTCCAATGCAATAACTAGGTAATAATGGTCATATAAAAATAATAAGATATCATGGACTTTTTAAGCACAATGTTGCATGTCATATATTCTATCAAACTTAATCTTATTATTTTAAAATATCATAGTGTTACATTCACCCCCCTTCAATACATTATTTCCACTAATTTTAAACTTGATCTTGGTAAAAAGAAATTTTACATTTGAAAATAGTTTGTTGAAATACAACATTTTAAAGTCCCAGCTCCGGGTGCAACTCAACGGGTGCCCCGAACCCGGTTCGCCACATGACATCAAGCGCATTTCTCCAAATGCCAGAGGCTACCGACTAGAAGAGAGGGCCCATGACTGATATTGGGGAAACTATGCCCTCATTTGTTAAAGTGTAGCATAGCGGAATATAATAAAAACATACAGAAACATCGGAAGCAGTAAACCATACACAACTGAAATAAACAACTATAGTAGATAAAACCAACCAGTATACAAGTAATGATACAACATGCCTCAATTCTAAGAAAACATCCAGAAAATGTTAAAAAAACAATACAATACAATTTTAGTACAAGTATAGAAAAGCAAAATAGAACAGCCTGCGACATCGCGAGCCAATGCTCGGTCCCATTCTCTCATACACCTCAGCAGCAATCAAGTACCTATATAAGGACTCGTGTCCTTATCTAAACCTGCAGAAACGTAATCTGTTTGGGATGAAAAGAGTGACCCAAATAGGATGTGAGAAATATATCTCAGTAGGCACCCACCAAAGGCATGTTCCCAACTATGTGAAATCATGCAACAACTGTGTGCGGTAATAAAATGCAATAAAGTAAGTCATACTAAATGTAACTAACTTAACCAGTTATATTTCCATTATAATATCCATTTAATCATTTAATTTAAAATACCACCACAGTGTATATTATAAGTAAGAAGCCAAATGTCCTCAAACATGTAAACCCATACCCTCAGGTAAAGAGTATCCAAACACAAGAATTTTCCCACAGGAATACAGATATTTCCCACAGGCGTAAGTAGTGCCACCCATAGGCACAGAATCAACTGCCCACAGGAATAGAAGATGTTTCCCATAGGCTAAGTAGTACACTTCCCACAGGCTAATCACAACACTTCCCTAAGGGTAATAGGTAACTGGGCCATTCCCAACATGTAAACAAGCAGTACACAAGCAATTCCTCAAAAGGAAATTCTATAATTTTTACTTCAAAGGCATACCATCTGGTATCCTGGAAAAATGGATAAACAGAGAAACTCACCCCAGGGGTGGTCCCAGATCCAAGCACTAATCCCAAACAATAGTTTTAAAACATTAATTAATCACCTATACAATTCTAGGTATTAAAATTAGCCATCGCCGCAGCCTCACGACACCCCAAATATGGATTCGTAGCTCAAAAAACACACAAAACGCATGATAGTTGGAAAATATACACCAAGCCACCTACCTAAAACACCAACGAACGTTGTACGTGAACATCAATTCCAGAAATTCCCAAGAACGCCGTAGATATGAGGTAAAACAATTCCCCATTTAAACATAAATAACTCATTTTAGGGGAAGAATTGGAAGGAACGGTTAAAGAAGAGTGGGGGGCTTACCCGTGCGGTTCCAATGAGATCGTCCTAAGCGGAAACCGATTCCAAACGTGCGCTCGACAGATCTCCAAAGCTTCGGCCTCCTCTCCCGAGATCCCTCTTCTCGTTCTAAGCCTTCCCTGTGAACAGGTGAGGCTACTATCCATTTTAAGCGAGAATAAATAATGTACATGACGTGTACTTCCGAGTACATGGCGTGTACTTCCCATTTTTAAACTATTACTCTGGTGGATTCCCGCTAACATGGCACTGTTCATCTGCTGACATGACTACACAGCATGTCTCCTTGAGTACACAGCGTGTTCATTCGTACAGCTGGCCGTCGCCTTACTATTTGCCTGCCGACTGACTACACGGCGTGTAAGTGACCACTACCTAGTGTGTACTTGGTTCTTACACCCTTCATCGCTGACACGGCCACACGCCCTATGTACTCATTCCACACGGCCAAAAGTACACGACGTGTGGACAAAGTACATGGCGTGTACTTTCCAAATTTGGGATTTTCCCCCATTTTCATTATTTTCTTAAAATCACTTAAGGAAAATAGAAAAGAAGAAGCTTGTACCTCAGAACTAAGAATCAGGTTCTTATAAACTTCCACCCTTAAAGCAATTCGTCTCGGAATTTCCCTTCCAAGGGTGGAGAAGATAAAGTCGTGAACCACTCCGGCCACTAAGAACGTACATCGGTCTCCCGCTCCCAGGTTTCGTCCTGTGCTCGGCCATGCTTCCATAACACCCGTATGAGATGAACTGAACAACCTCAGAGAACCTGCGTGCTCCTGTCAACGATACGAATCAGATGCTCTTCAAAGGATGCATCTAACTCAAGATCAACCTCCTCGAGCTGAAAGACATGAGACAAGTCTGAATGATAACGGTGCAACTGAGATACATGGATGATTTCGTGCATGGCTTAGTACCTCTGAGTTAACTGCAACCGATAGGCAACCGGCCCAAATATATCTAGAATCTCAAATGGCCCCACATACCTCAGTGAATGTTTACCCTATCTCCTGATCCGCTTGTGTCCCAGCCTCGACAAAACACGCAAGAAAACTTAATCCCCGACCACGATCTCCAAAGGTCATCAACGGCGATCAACATAAGATTTCTGATGAGATTGCGTGGTATCCATCTTCTTCTGAATCAAGTGGATCTGGTCAAAAGTCTCATGCACGAGACGTGGTCCTAGCAAAGATACATCACCTGCCTCTGACCAGCACAATGGTGATTGGCATGGCCTACCGTATAAAGCCTCGTATAGTGTCATCTCAATAGTTTCCTGAAAACTGTTATTATAGGAAAAATTGACAAGGGGTATGCGCTTCTTCCAAGAGCCCCTGAAGTCTAGAACGCATGCACGTAACATGTCCCCATGCACCTGTATAGTACGCTCTGAAAGGCCATCGGTCTGAGGGTGGTAAGATGTGTTCAAAAGCACCTGTGTACCTAGTGCCCTCTGAAAAATCTGCCAGAAACATGACATAAAATAGGAGTCCCTATCAGAAATGATAGAAAGTGGGACCCCATGAAGATGTACAATCTCTCAGATAATCAACCATCCAAGATCGTCAACACCGAAGGTCTCCTGGATCAGAAAAAAGTGAGCTACCTTCGTGAGTCTGTCCAGAACAACCCACATGGCATCATTGCCTTGAGGTGACCTCAGCAAACTGGTCAAGAAGTCCATCACGACATCATACAACTTCCACTCTAGAATGGGTAACTACTGTAATAGTCCATCTTGTCTCTGATGCTCTGCCTTCACCTTCTGACAGGTGGAACACCTCGTAACAAAATCGGCCACATCTCTCTTCATACCCGGCCACCAGTACTAACGTCTCACGTCACGATACATCTTGGTAACCCCGAGATGAACTGCCCAAGCTGAATCATGAAACTCTCGCATCAACTCCTCACGTATATCCCCTGGAACCCATACTCATCCATGGAAATGCAGTACCTCATCATAGCCTATCGTCCATCTAGGAGGAGGGTCCTCACTCACCACTAATTCCCGTAGAACTAGGCCTTCTGAATTAGATAATATTTTCATCCTCACTCTATCCAGGAGGGTAGAAGTCACAACTAAAGATGAATGATAAGTCTTCCTTTGAATATCATGCACCTCTAGATTCATCTCAGAGAACAAGTCCATAAGCTACCACTCACCAATGGCCTCCTACACAGCTTGTATCTGAGTCTTCCTTCTCAGAGCATCATCTACTGCGTTACCTTTACCAGGTGTATAGGCAAGCTCAAAATCGAAGGACTGAAGGTACTCGACCCACCTTCGATGCCTCTGATTCATGTCACACTGAGTAAAGATGTACTTGAGGCTTTTGTGGTCAGTGAAAACCACAAAATTTTCTCCCAATAGATAATGTCTCCAATATCGCAACACATTAACAACTGCAGCCAACTCGAGATCATGTGTCGGGTAATTCCTCTCATGTGGCCTCAACTGCGAAGACCCGTACGCAATAACTCGATCACCCTGCATCAACACTCCTCCCAGCCCAATACCTGATGCATCACAATAAACTGTATAGATCTTCCCCTGCTCTGGGAGTATCAGGAACGATGTTGATTTCAACCTTCCTTTCAGGTCTTGAAAGGCTGTCTCGCATGCTTTCGACCAAAATAACTTCACACCCTTATTAGTCAAACCCGTTAGCAGCACTGCTAAGTGGTAGAAGACATATATTAAGCATCTGTAGTAACCTACCAACCCCATGAAAATCTATATATCAAACACGTTCTTAGGCTGCTCCAAGGAAACTACTACTCTAACCTTCTCTAGGTCTACTGAAACTCCTACCTCCGAGATGATATGACCCAGGATGTGAATATAGTCCATCCAAAAGTGGCACTTGGAGAGCTTAGCATATAGCTTAATCTCTCTCAGTGTACTCAATACGATCTCAAGCTGGGTGGAATGGTCGTGTTGAGTGTGAGAGTACACAAAGATTTCGTCCATGAATAATACCATGAAAGAGTCCATATAAGGATGGAACACACGAATCATTAGAGCCATGAAAACTGTTGGCGTGTTCGTGAGTCTAAACGGCATAACCGTATACCCGTATAGACCATGCCTACTCCTGAAAGCTGTGAGAGGTATATCAGATGGTCTAACGTGCAGCTGATGATATCCTAATCTCAAGTCAATCTTTGAGAACACTCGTCCTCCAAGAAGGTGATAAAAAAGATCATCAATCCCCGGTAAGGGATATCGGTTCTTAACCGTCAACTGGTTCAGCTTCTGATAATCCACACAGAGTCCGAGGGTACCGTCCGCCGTCTTTGAAAAAAGGACCAGAGAACCCCACGGAGAAGTACTGGGTCGGATGAAACCCTTTTCCTGTAACTCCTCTAACTATCTCTTGAGCTCCTGCAACTCAGGCATAGCTATCCTATATAGAGGAATGGACATCGGTGCTGCTCCTAGCACTAGTTTGATAGATAAATCCACCTGACGCTTTGGAGGAATACCTGAAAAGTCGTCTGGGAAGACATCCATGAAACGATCAACCACTGGAGGGAAATACTTTTGAAAAGTCCCCTGGTCGTCTAGATATAAGCTCGCAATCTAGGGTGTGACTCCACCTCGCCAATGATGCTCTAGCCTAGATCGACTTGCCTGAACATTCCATTCACCCTTGTATAGAAACTCTTCGCCCTCTGGTGATGTGAAACTCACCCTGTGATGATAGAAATCCACAAAGGCTCAAAAGGGAACCGACCAGTCCATCCTAAGAATGACGTCATAAGCTGTCATCTCTAAGACATAGAGGTCCCAAAGGACGTGACACCCACGAACCTCAAGGGGGAACTCCTTGCACTGACGCACACCAGTTGTATGAATGCCCAACGGAGTGTCTAGCGTCATGATATTAGAAGAAGTAGAAACACTGAGCCCAAGGCTCTCCACAATGGGTATAGATATGAAACTATGTGTAGCACCCATATTGGAAAGTACTGAAGATAAAACAGAAGCTACTAGAATAGTACCACTGACTATAGAAGGTCCGGGATCCTGCTCATGATGGGTCTATTGCACCGCATCTGCCTGCCTAGTGCTGCAGCCCTGCGACATAGCCTAGCTACCCTGAGATGTCCCACCCTGCTGCATCTGAGATCCTGGTGTCTGGATACCACAGCCATGACCACCATCTCTGCCTGCACGCCCTAACGTATTCCAGTTCCCTGACCAGTAAGAAGCTGCTGATCCTAATCCCGTATGCGGAGTCTGCACAGAACCCCTCTCACTAGCCATCACTGTAAACGCCCTACCAAAGCGCTGCAGATGACCCATCCTGCCGTAAGCTCGATACTCCACTAGGTCTCGTGGACACTATAGCCTCTTGTTCCCTCTATACCAAACTGGTAGCACATGACTTTGCCACTTGAAGAACTCTTCTGACTTGTACTACCACCCAGAGAGAAGTCCATCTGTCTCTTCCTCTTGCCAGCAGAAATATTACCAGTAACTGGTGTTGAACCACCATGACCCACACCACTAGATTCCTGCAGGTTTCTCTCTGTAATCAGTGCCTGATTTACAATAGCCTGTACTGAAGACAACCTGAAAAAATTCACCAGTGCTCAGATGTTATACTGAAGGCCATCCTCAAAACGTCGGTCTCTCAACATCTCATCACCCACCAGCACGGGTGAAAAGCGATGAAGCTCGGTAAAACAAACAGAATAATCCATCACCAACATAGCGCCTTGATGTAGATTCATGAACTCCTGATCTCTATCTACCCTCAGCTTCTCTGGGAAGAATAATTTATATTAAACTGCGTGAAAATCATCCCACGCCATGTCTCTGTGATGCTCTGACTGGGTGGTAACATCCCACCACCTCTTGGCCGAACAACGTAGCATGTATGTCGTGAGCTTGACCCTCCGCCCTGAAGGCGTCTCAAGATGCTTGAAGATAGTCTGCATCAAAACCACCCAATACTCAGCAGCCTATAGTCCGCCATTCCCTGAGAACGTAGGCAGATGTTGCTGCTGAAAGATATGAGTCAGATCGGCTATAGTTGTTGCAGTCGACGGTGCTCCCTGAAAGGTCTGCATGAACCGCAATAAGCCTTCACGAAACTGCGCCTCCACGCCTGTGTCCGGTATAGCAGCTGGTGCCGCATATGGCTCTGCTGGTGGATCAAATGGTATCCCATGGCTCAATATATCTGGAGTATACTCGTTGCTGCCCTACTGGAGGACAATGTGAGTTCGTCTAGGAGTCATGATACTACAAGGTCAAAAAATGCCTTAGATTCAAGATTATCAAGACGGAAAATGAATAAACCCAAAAGGGAACAGGAGGAAGAAGGCATTAAAAATTTTCAAAACAAGACTACATGACATGTATACTGACTACACAGCGTGTACTTGACTTCTCTTTCCCTGCTCGGGTCCTTTTGCATGGCTAATCCAAACGGCTACCGTTTGAACAAAACTACACGGTGTGTATATTATCTACATGGCGTGTATGGTGTTATTTCCAAATGCCCGTGTCGCTTGTGACATGGCTTACTACTCGGCTTAACACTACATGGCGTGTTACACCCACACATAGTGTGTACACTACCCCGTTTCCCAGCCACACGGCTAAGTCCACACGATCTGTCCCTGGACAAGACTACACGGCGTGTCCCACAGGTACACGGCGTGTTCTAGATAAGCTACGCCGACCCGTGTTGTTAGTTACATGGCCGGATACACGGCTAAACCTACACAGCGTGTTCAATATACATGTGGCATGTACTGGAAGGATTACACCGATCTGTGTTGTTAGTTACACGGTCGGGTCCCCAGGTCACAATACATGACATGTTCTTCATTGACACGGCGTGTTCATCGTATGGTTTCCTCCACCCATGTTTATGGTTACACAGCGGACATCGGGTCCCCACTAAACTACGTGTACATAAGTTACACGAAATGTTTGACCTAAGCTCTTCCCTTCCCAGTGTCATTGCCCGCACGGTTTGTGACATGGGAAGAGACTACACAACGTGTAATTAGGGTACATGGCATGTACTAAATTTTTTTATTTTTTGTCCTGAAGAGAAGAACATACACGTCGTGTCTACAGTACTACACGGCGTGCATACTAGGTTTCTAGATTGTATGCCTCAGAAACTACTCTGGAGCCCAGAAAATACTGAAAAAAACACCTATGTTCCAAATTCCGACCCGTGAGGGCCTATACTCCCCACGAATCAATGTTTGACATCTTACCTGTGTTATAACAATATAAATAGTCAATGATCCACCAAATTCCGGTTAATGGGGGACCATAGTCCCCAAAAACCAATGTTTGGCGTTCATTATATAAACTAGCTCATAAAAAATATCTTATCACATAGCAGGTATTTATCAAGCAGCTATCACAACAACCTACTTTTCTAGCACAACAACTATCACAACAACATGAAATTCCTAATGCACCTACATGGCATGTAAACTATTCATGGAATGTTATTTCTACCATGTGCCTAAATGATGCATGAGATGGCATATCCTCATCTCATCAGGTTGCATCTAAATAGAACCCATAAATAAAATATAACAAGCACAATCCAAGTGCGTCACCCAATGGTGAAATCAAATCAACTGTAAATTGCAAAATTTTTAAAATTGCAATACGAGGTAATTTGGATTTTCCCTGTACACGGGTTAGATACGCCCAGGCACAGCTTATTACCAATTACCATTTCGTTCTATCCTCGACTGAGGATCCAATTAGTAAGTCACAGAAAATAATGCCCTTTGATACAAATTTGTAACATCCCAGCTCTGGGTGCCACTCAACGGGTGCCCCGAACCCGGTTCGCCACATGAACTCAAGCACATTTCCCCAAACGCCAGAGGCTGCCGACTAGCAGTGAGGGCCCATGTCCGATAGTGGTGAAACTATTCCCTCATTTTTCAAAGTGTAGCGCAGCGGAATATAATATAAACATACAGCAACAACATAAGTAGTAATCCATACACAACTAAAATAAACAACTACAGTAGATAAGACCAACCATTATACAAGTAACGATGCAACATGCCTCAATTCTACCAAAACTTCAGGAACATGTTACATGAACAATACAATACAATTGTAGTACAAGTACAGAAAAGAAAAATAGAACAGCCAGTGGTATCGCGAGCCAATTCTCGGTCCCATTCTCTCCTACACCTCAGTAACAATCAAGTACCTGTATAAGGACTCTTGCCCTTATCTACACCTGCAGAAAAGTAATCTGTTTGGGCAGAAAAGCATGACCCAAACAGGGTGTGAAAAATATATCTCAATAGGAACCCACCAAAGGCCCATGCCAAATTGTGTGAAATCATGCACAAACTGTGTGCAGTAATAAAATGCAATAAATTAAGTCGTACTTAAAGTAACTAACTTAACTAGTTATATTTCCATTATAAAATCCATTTAATCATTTAATTTAAAATACCACCACAGTGAATATTCTAAGTAAGAATCCAAATGTCCTCAGAAACGTAAACCCCTACCCTCAGGTAAAGAATATCCAAACACAGGAATCTACCCACATGCATATGGATAATTCCCACAGGTGTAAGTAGTGTCGCCCACATGCACAGAATCAACTGCCCACAGGCATAGAAGAATTTGCTGATAGGCTTAGTAGTACACTGCCCATAGGCTTATCAAAACACTTCCCTCAGGCTAACAGGTAACCGGGGCATGACCAACATGTAAACAAGCTATATAAAAGCAATTCCTCTCAAGGAAATTTTACAATTTTTACTTTAAAGGCATACCCTCAGGTATCCTGGACAAACACCTAAACAGAGGAACGCACCCCGGGGGTGGTCCCAGATCCAAGAACTGATCCAAAACAACAGATTTACAAATTTAATTAGTCACATATACAACTCTAGGTATTAAAATTAGCCACGACCACAACCTCACAACGACCCAAATATGGGTTCGTAGCTTAAAAACACACAAAACACACGACAGTTGGAAAATAAACACCAAGCCACCTACCTTAAACGCCAAAAAACGTTATACGTGAACACTGATTCTAGAAACGCCCAAGATTGACATATATCTGAGGTAAAATAATTCTCCGTTTAAACCAAAATAACTCCCTTTATGGGAAGAATTGGAATGAAAGGTTAAAGAAGAGTGGAGGGCTTACACGTGCGGTTCCATCGAGATCGTCTGAGGCGGAAACGGATTCCGAACATGCGCTCTGGGGATCTCCAATGCTTCAGACTCCTCTCCCGATCTCCATCTTCCTATTCTATGCCTTCCCTATGAATAGGGGAGTCTACTATCCATTTTAAGCGAAAAAAACAAAGTACACGACATGTACTTCTGAGTACACGGCGTGTACTTCCCATTTTTTAACTATTACTCTCGCGGCTTCCCGCCAACATGGCACTATTCATCTATCGACATGACTACACGACATGTCTCCTTGAGTACACGGTGTGTTCAATCACACTACTGGCCACTACCTTACTATTCGCCTGTCGACTGACTACACGGCGTGTATGGGACCACTACATGGTGTGTACTTGGTTCCTACACCCTTCATCGCTGACACGACCACACGCCCAGTGTACTCATTACACACAGGCAAAAGTACACGGCGTGTGGATGAAGTACACGAAGTATACTTTCCAAATTTGGGATTTCCGCCCCATTTTACTTATTTTCATAAAAACAGTTTAGTAAAAGAGAAAAGAAAAAGCTCGTACCTCAGAACTAAGAACCAGGTTCTTACACACATCATAAAAAGGGTTATCAAAACATCCCCTTGAAAAGGTGGAAAGGTAAATACATAGGTTATATAGAATAATACATTACAAAACTTTCAAATAGGAGAATGTTAGTGGGATGTGACAATATGAACAAGAGGGATAAATTAATTTCCAAAACTGATGGAGAATGACAAAGAACCTCAATCAATAGAAAATAAATTATCATGAGAAATTTAACAACCACAAAACCATAGACTATCAATTCTTCAGAAATAAAGGTAATAAGATACCAATTTTGTATAAATATCATCTTCTTATGGTTAATGAATTATGTAACAGTAAACTAAGGAAAATATACTTGCATGACAAGAATAATTTCATCCTTTAATCAATTTCATCCATAATATCATATTTTTTCACCAAAAATTGAGTATTTAAGATGTATTTTTTTATACCTTAAGCTTTAAAATAATCTTCAGACAAATCCAATAATTCAAAAAAAAAAACAAGTTAGTACTCTTGTATTTTTTTAATCATACACACAATTTTATCACAAGGTTAGATAATTCCAAAAACTATTAAACCTTCATATAATGAAATAAAACATTAACCTCGAATGTATCAGCAATAACAACAAAAGTTCAACTTTGATCATTTGATAAATAACATACATTAAATTTTATTAAAATATTACCACATAAGTTTAAAGCCTATAAATCACAAGGATTTGATCATAATTTCTTTTGAGATTAGTTTATCATTTATCTCTAATTAATATTTGTCCTTTATAAATTCATATACAGAAAAATGTATATTCCAAAATCATATAATATCTAAAATATGGTCTCTATTTTTATAAATAACCTAGATCACAATAAAGACACATTAAAATCACATATGTTTCCAAAAGATAATTCAACCTTGATTCCTCAAATTAAATCCCATAATATCATATAATTTTACAAAATATAATAGTGATCTTATTTTGAAAGAACATTAATTACATAATCACTGAATAATTTTTTAATCCCATGGTTATCTCTATGATAAAGAATATATTCCCAAATCATTATAACCCATAATTACATCAATATCAAAGAATAATGGTTATCAATTCCTTTAAACTTAACCATAAAATGTAAAGTCATTTTTACAAAAAAAATACTTCATGTTAAACCTAGGGGTTACATATACCTCAAACCAATAACACATGTCCCAAGATGTCATTAATCACATTAAAATTCCATCACATAAAACATAAAAGTGAATATCGAATACTATAAACTTATGATCAAGATTATATTCAAAATCGAATGATGGTATCCATTACTATTAAATTAACCTCACATAAAAAATCCAAATATAAAAATTTATATAAACCATTCCTTTAATAACAACTGTAAGGACCTAGCCTTAAACATTATATAATTTTATGTACTTAATGAAGAATTAATTTTCCTAAATTCCTGAGAATAATTATGGTTTGGATTTTAAATAGTTGGGTTTTAAATCTTAAAAAATAATCCCATAAATTATAATTTTGAAAAATAATATTAATATCTATTTTCCCACAATACAATACTTTCAAAATAAAACATGTATTATTCCATGAAAAATCATTATGATTGTCAAATTAAATATTTCTTTGTTCCTAATCATCCTTAATCCTCATGAAAAACATTTAAAAATGTGGGATGAAAAATAATGATCATTAAGGGGGGTCAAATAATAATGTAGTCCAGTGAAAAAAATATGAAAACCTATAAAATGATTACCTTTATCAAATTATTATTTTATCATATGAAATAAATAATTTCCTCATGTAAAACTTACACTTTTTTCTCAATGAAAAAATTTAAAACTCATAGAAATAAATTAGAAATCCATTTATGGAAACCTAGAGAAAAATATTCATAAAATATGGTAAACATGTGTCAGAATAAACTTAAGCCTAGTTAGTTCTATAGGTGAAATCAAACTCTTACCTCCCTTAGTATGACCTATGAAGACAAAAAATATTACCCATCACATAGGAGAATGATAATGAGTTTCAAAAATTGTATAAGATATATAAATCTCACCCATTTCTCACATATAATGATCAATTACCATATAATGAAGAAACAATTATATCCTTTCACATTTTGATCATAAAACACAGAAAAACTCTTCTAAACCCATATTTAAAAGACTTTGAAATATCAAAATACCCTTTCCTTAGAAAAAACCAATTTATGAAACCAAGATACTCAGAAAAGAGTAAAATATGGGATTTAGTTGAAGAAAACATGAAATATTATAGAGGAATAGAAAAATAAAATAATAGTTACAATAGTGGAACAACCATTGAAAACATATATGTTAAAATATAAAATTATTTTTTGCATTTTTAAAATAAAGTTAAATTGTTCTATATATAATACATAAAAATATTCGTTATTAAAACCTTTTAAATAAATTAAAAATATTCATAAAATTTCATTTATAATTAATTATTGTATATATAAATACATTAAAAATATTATTTTATATATATGGACAATAAATAAAAATATTTTGAAAATAAATTTTTAAAACATTTAAAATGATGTTTAAGTGTCCATTACCTCATATATGACTCATCATGTACATTAATTATCATCATGAATAATAAACATCTATTAATTTTATAATTTCTTAATAACCATTTTCAATTTTATTATTCCTTTTATTTTATTTTTACCATGGTATATACAATTTCTTAAATAATTATGTTTACATCGAATATTTTGACAATATTCGACTCATATGTCCAAAATGAAATCCTTTGTTTGGATATGTAAAATGAGTTCAGTATTAAATATTCTCTAGAATAATAATCATTATTTAATTATTATTTTTACACATCAATTATACTTTTTAAACTAATCAAAAAATATTGTTACAGAAAAATGAACTACATTATAATCATGGAGAAAATAGGTCAAACATACGCATGAGTAAAGTTTCCATTTTTAAGTGACCAAGATGGAAAGAAGGTAAGTATTATTTTCATTTTATAGAATAATTATTATATCATAAATATCATATTATTTATTTATGGAAACTTATATGAATCATCCATGTGATGTGGTAATGGAATATGAATCACATCACTTTGTTGTTGTGGTAATCTACATGTACGCATGAATGACATTATGATTTTTCAATGGATTGAAAGGAAATAAAGTAGAATACTCTTATATTTTTAAATTAATAAATATTTCTTTTATATCAAATATATAAAATAAATCCATCATTATTTAAATCTATGATTGATAATTATCAGAAAAAAATTACATTAGTTCATAAGGTGGTAGTCTGCCACACACACGAAGGGTAGTTCTGTTTCCCATTTAATTATAGAGGAGATGGATATAGGGTATTAAATTAATATAAAAACATTTAATTATATTTAAAATAATTTTTCTATTATTTCATCATGGTTGAATTGGATTTATGAATTTATAACAAGAAATAAATTAAAAACACATTGTTAAGAACTATACATATTCTTCAGAGAACCTCATTTGATTTACACCTTAATCCCTCTAAGGTTGGTATTATTACAAAAACAAATCCTATATACCATTGGGATGGATTTTATGAATGTATTTTAGAAGTTCTTTTCTGAAATAATGTCTCTTAATTCATGTACTGATGAAGATGGGGTGCCATTTTATAATGAGGGGGGATTCTTGTAATATCTTAAAGTATTAAATTAATAGAAGATAATTTTATTTCTTAAATGGATAAAAATTTATATAAATAAAATATAATATGATAATTATTTGAAATAAAATCATAAAATTAAAAATAGACATGTTTAGGTTGTGTTTTCACCCTTATCTTTTTATTTTAATGCTATGTTATCCCTTTTGATGATTACCGTGCTAACAAATATTATTACTCTATTGGGGCCATGATAGTTACTATAAAAAGAAAATTTTATCATAAATGGGACATTATTGATGTTTTAAATCATATCCCAATCACTTGAACATTAATGGATTTTTTACTAATTTTAAATCTTTTTATAAAATAATTTTTATTATAAAATATCATTTTTTCCATTTTTTGAAATAGATGAGATATTATAATATAATAGGTGTAAAAATCTTGTAAAACGGTTCCAAAAAAATATTTATTATAATATAAGTAATATATGTTATAAATATAATCATATAAAGAAATTATTATTGGGTTTTATATCATTTTAAATGTTACTAATGAATTAACCCCTTGGTTAACTAATTTCAACCTTAACCACGATAATGACTTTTTCAATACTGAAGGGTTATAATTTTACTTATAAGGTCATAATTAACTAAAAAAAATTCAATTAATGATATTTTAGACAATTTATCCTCCTAATTTTCCAATTTCCATATTTTTATTACTTTTATATAATTTAATAAAATATTATTTCATATAAATATCAATAATGTCATTTTGGACACTTTTTGTTTAATTTGAATTTCAAAACAACGTGAAATAAAATTAATTAAAATATAATACTTTCACATATCCCTACCATGTTATATGTGTCTACATAAATTTTGGAAAAAAATATTTCATTCAAATTATTTTACTTTTAATAATTTTAGAATATTTTATTTTATTTTTCTATTAATTTAATAAATATTGTTTTGGCATTGTGTAAGCATTTAATGTAATTATTTCATCACTAAAAATTACAAATAAATTATAATAATAAAAAATAGTCTATATTCTAGAAAAATTTTAGAACATAACATAAGTTTTTCTTTTCTGTATAAAAAAATATTATAGATATTAAAATGAAAATATTTGTGTTTTTTGACTATATATTATAATTGTAAAAATCAAAGAAATATGGAACCCATTTTTCATATTTTCTAAATATTCATTGAAATATATTAACTAGACTAAAAAATAGAATATTCATGTGTGTTAAGTTCATTCTTAGTCCCTATCGTATTATTTTTATCCTTAATATTTTGATTTACCATTATTATGGTGAAATTTAATTACTATGTTTATTATTCATAATGATAAAAAATAAATATTTACCAAACATGGACCTCTAGATTATAAATATTTAAACCATTCTCTACATACCATTTCAATAAGTGGAAGAAATTAATTTAAGATTAAAATGCAAAATGCAACGAAAAAATGTTTTTCAAAAAAGTTCATTTTTAAGTATAAAAATGTGTTTACACCAAATTGAAATAATAAAATTTTCTCCAATGAAAATAATTGGATTGTTAATAAGATAATTAAACTAATTTTAATTTATTTTTTTAGGAAAACATTGACCCATTTATATTCTTGAAACAAAAATACTATTTTCCACAAAACATATTATTTTTCTCTATTCTCTGGAATATCAATCTTTTCAGAAATACACAAAAAATTCACCCTATGATAATTTTTATATTATTTATTCAAAAATAAAGAAATTTTTTTTAAATAAATTATATAAATGTAACTAAAACTATATTTAATATTTTATCACAAAATCTAAAAAAATAATTTTTGAGGGGATATATTTTTTAAACATAAAATGATTTTACTAAAAGATGAATGCTTATTTCTTAATAATTAATAAAAAGTTTTTTATTGAATATTATATATATATATATATATATTATTATTCCTTTATTTATATTCATACCTTTGAATTCAATGTCATTGTTATAACACTTTTTTGTAAAATAATAATATTTCTTGGTTTATTAAGCACAGTGTTACACGACGTAGACACTATCAAAACATAATGTTCTTATTTTAAAATCAATGGATTTTACATAAATCACAAATACTCATATGTGGTCTATTGTAATTTAGGGCGACCACCATGGTCTCATTTCATGTCAATAACCACATAATGGAATCACCTAAAACTTATTTTTCACCACCAGACTCTTAGAGGACTCCACTATATTTTTAGTTCCATGCTATAGTGAAAATATTGTTCCCTTAGTTCCATATCCACTGCTAAATTCCTCATACCCCACCACCAAATCATATTTCAATTAAAAATAAATCAAATTAAATATTAAATCACCTATAATTAAAGTTTAAACATACCTCATTGCTTATATTTTTTACAAAATATCTATCCTCAAGCTTCATAACCATGAGAAGCATCATATGAAGTATCTAGTGAACAACTTAGAACATTTATACCTCATTTCAGCTTTTCACTATAATGTATCCTCTTAAAGACATCCATAATACCATAAAATATATTCAGATAACATGATTTCACATAAAATATCTTCTCAGTATGATCCAAAATACGCATTGGTCTCTTGATTGATGATGCATCAAACTCCAAATCCACATCATCATATTGAAACACATGAGTTAGACTTGGTTGGTATTTTTTTATCTATTTAATATGTGATACATCATGATTTTTACTATACTAAAATTAAATTATAAATTATTAAAAAAAATCCATACTCCTCTCAAAAATTATAAATGGTCTTAAAAACTAGGAATCCATCTTATTTTTCTTTCCCAATCATCAATGTTCCAACCAAGGTGAGTCATGATGAAGGACATGATCTCAAGACCCAACATCAAGAGGATGATATCTTCTAACTAGTTTGATCTATACAAAATTTCCTCTTGATTATTTTCACTTAATTTGACATTTCTTCGACCATTTTATGTCCAAATAATGATTATTTCTTTATTCCATCCAATATAAGTGAGATCGACAATGAAATTTCATATGAAACGTTAAATAGAGTTTTTAGAATATAATATTGGTATATATTGTTATAAAAAAATCTGAAAAATCATATAGTCTTCCCACAAATTAAAAATATCAAGGATATAGACATAAATAATATCTTCATGAATTTAAAGAGTATACATATATTGACTGTATGTTTGTGGATAAAAATCCATTATTAGCATTACTTGTGTACTAAAATCCTTTTCCATGAATTCTTAATAATGAGATGTATATCTCACATCATGATAAAATACAATGTTATTAGGTATACCATGAAGTTTAAAAATTTCGTGAACATGGGTATTCTCAAGTTCATAAAATGTATGATTATACTTAATTAGAAGAAAATATATAACATTACATAATAAATTATTAATAAATAAAATTGCATCTCTAAATTTTTGTAATCATGGGAAACTATCCATGAAATCACTACAAACATCAATCCATTTATACATTGGAATATGTAATTACTGAAGCATTCTTCTTGGTCTCTGATGCTTCACTTTTACCTTATGGAAAGTAATGCATCTAGAAATAAATATATCTATATCTCAGTTTATTCTTGGTAAAAAATTGTTTCATCGAAAACTATGGTATATCATCATTATACCAAGATGAACTACTCCGAAAGAAATACTAAAATCATTTATCTGTTCCCCTCATAAGGATAACATGGTAAAATTTTTTCCATGAAAATATAATATAGATTCACCATCAAAGGTACACTGGGGTATCTTATACCCACAGTTTAATCCATCATGAAAATGTTGGCACTAAAAATCTAATACTTTAACATCATAAAGTCATTATATAAAATATGAAATTGTGGTCAGGGGTTCAAATATAACATAAACATATTCCTCAGATAAATCCTGATCTATCTTAGTGAAAATTGACATAAAATACCAATTATCCTTAAATTCATGAACAACATAGACATAATACTTTTTACTTTAATCATTGACCACAACATTCCCTTTACCAAGAGTATTTGGCATTCCAAAATTAATTAATTTATTAAATTCAAATGATATTCCATATATTTTATTAAAATATAATCATGAGAATATATATTTCAATATTTTTAATCATTATACAGAAAAAACATATCAACAAATAGATAAATCCCCTGACTTTTAAGTATATTGATGTTTGTGGATAAGTCAAGATAATGGATAGGGTAATTTTTCTTATGCAACCTATGATTCTGAGTACCATGAACTGCCTCCTACCCCCTTACATCAACACACACACTAAAACTACACTGATGTCATTATAATAATCCTTAGAAAAATTGATTGAAACAAATTGAATGAAAATAGATATTAATGTAAATATATTATTTAAATAAAAAAGCCTCATATCTACCACACCTATGAAATTTTACTCCCTTAATAGTATATTTCATCCTCAATGCTGCTAGGTGGGAGAAATATTGGATGAACTGACAATAATGACATACAATACCAAAGAAACTTATAATTATAATGATATTTTAAGGGATTTTACATATAAAAAATAATCTCTACTTTCTTAAGATCCATATATATAACTATTTAAATAATATCACGACCTTTTAATCTAACCACTTTGATCCAAAGATGATATTTTAACATCTTGGTGTTCAATAATGAGTTTTCAATATTTTGTTGGTAATGAAAAAATGATCCCTATTTTACTCACAGTATTGGGATAAAATTAATATGTCACCAGTATTGAAAATCTTGAATAGATATAGTTAAGGATTAAAAATATGGTCTATCACATCCATCAAACTAGATTGTGAATTCAATACTCAAAATGACATCCAAATGAAATTGAAATGGTTTTATCTCATTCAAAAGGTGGTATTTATCATATCCTTATCTCACACACTCAACTAGTGATAACTCGAAAAATTATTGATATTTGAGAACCACCAAGATCTTCAAAACTAGTAAAAAATCTCTAATATATGGTGAACAATGTTTATTCTTAATCTCAATATGTTTTAATATATAATAAACAATACAAAATTTATATATTTAATCTGAATTATAGGAAATTAGAACTGGAGCATCCTATAGATATTGGATTTACAAAATTAATCCCTTAGAATAATGAAATTTTAACAGAGTTTTCAATTTTAAAGGATTATCTACACTGTTCCTCCCACATTGGAATAAATACTATTAAATTTCATGGAATATGTTATGATATCAACCTACTATGGGTTAAATAACTATACTTAAAACACACTTTATTAATATGTGAATCATCCAAGCTACCTAAGACATGATATTATCATTTTCCAAAAATTATAGATCGATTTATTGGCATGATTGTCCAATTCCCTAAAAAAACATAACACTCATCACAATATTGAAAAAATGTCAGTTATGTCTAGTAATAATTTATATATTCCTAGAAAAAATATATACAATCCATTTTAATAATCATGATATATATTTCCATTTCAATAATGAATAAGCTTTAAAGATATCAATATCAACTGATAATAATGACATTTTCTGGCTGTATCTTGATAGACTCCTTACTCATAGTAGAGTACCCATAGATAAAAATCCTAATATAAACTCAGCAACCAAATCTATTTTAGATAATAAAAAATAAAAAATAAATGAATAATATATGCCAATATTTGATAACACGCTATCTGAGGTAGGGGTAGCCAATATTTGACATATCACCATGAAATACCTATCACCGTGATCTGTTATATCATTCTTAATTGAAAATAAATAACTTGACTCCACACCTCTACTATACCCTTGTATCAAATTTATTTTTTTATTACATGTCCCCATTTAACTTATCATTTAAAATAATTGACACCCTCATTACTAGAACTAATATAAGAAACACAAATATCTATCTTCTATCTTATACTAGCCCATGCATGAGATTATCATGTTTAAATGGTGTCCCAATCTCTACCCCAATGATATCCCTTCCATTATTTTTTTCAATATTTCTTACTTTTACAAATGAATGACACTCCTTCAACTTACTGGAAAAAAGGGTCAAATATGGTCTTTTTAGACACACCAATAGCACTACAAGGGAAATGTTCCCCTAAGAGGAGATGAAAAAATCTTCCCTTGTCCACCTAGTCTTTAATTATTTCATTGATACACACCAAGAATATTCTTATATTTACCTTTGTATTCCCGAAATCACATTTAATCTCTATTTGAATCATTTAGATTCTTATATTCATTGATATTGTGTTCATCACATCAATAAATTTAGGGAAAAAAGATTCAATCCTATGAAAGAATCTGTAACATTATCCCATACTCAAAATGATGATATTTTGAAGTCTCGTCAGATCTCAATTTTAGAGTAAAATGATGAAGGTAGATAAATCTGAATGCATAATTAAGATTCCAACACTATTTTTTATTCCTATAATGTATTGAATAATTTGGATCACGTGAAAAACTAAAATAAAAAATATATATTATTAAGATAAAATATTAAAATAAAAGATAAAAATCAATATATTATGATAATTAAAGATAAAATAAAATTATAAAATTTTCATGATGAATAAAACCACAAGTAATTAATAAGTATGTGAACATGAAATACTCTTCCAATTAGTTTTACCTGAATATCATCCCACCGATAATAACTATGTAAATAAGGTAATATATTATAATATAATATATATTTTGAGATATGATAAAATTTATAGGATGAATGAATTTTCGTAAATTATTTATGGTTACATATATAAATGTAAATGAACATTATGTGTGAACTCTCGGGCATGTTTCCCTTAATTATAGGTTTTCTCCCATACATATGGTGTGTTATATCTTAGTATATAGTTTTATTCTTTTATAGTTAATAATGAAATGATTTCTAAGTAATTATCTTACAATTTTTTTTGTCAAATTGGGTTCCCCAACCCCTCCCTCGATATATCACTTCCCAAATAGATGATTCACCCCATCCTACATGTGGAGCATGAATTTATTATTACATCACCTATCATTGAGTTAACTATTCTACTTCTTGATTGGATAGAAAGAACATGGTGGTGACTATCATTTTCATGACCTGATCAGGATAGTCGACCCTACCAGGGCTTTAAGCCAATGCATAACAAGACCCAAAGTGCATTCTTGATCCCTATGAGATGGCAATGAGAAAATGGGAAGCAAATTTCAACATGAGTGAATGATTTTACCAACCTCAAACAACATACATGGAATAAAAAATATAAATATATCCATATAAATAAATATTAAATAAAAAATTGTTCCGATATAAGCAATTCCAAAAAATGTTTCAAGATAAAACTCGAAGTTCATGTCCAATAAACAACAGAAATAATGGAAACTAAAACTATCCTGAACTAATCCATGTGATACATGTATAATATCATACTATCTCACCACCAATTAACCATGAACAACTTACCAAAAACCAAACCTCTACATTTGGTTATTTTCTCATCCACTATTCATAGATCATATATAAATTTACTCTAAAAATGATCATGAAACCATAGGGTGTTCACATAATAGAGTGATTCCTTATCCCTAGTTCATTGATTCTTGAGTTCTATGGATATGAGTTCACACAATATTTATACTTTTATTGAGATATGAGTGACCTAGCTAGCCCATGATTTGTTATCCATGGGTTGATTGCCATTATGATTTATATTTTTACTATTATATTTTATATGATTAGATAAATGATTTTATAAATTTAAATGGTTTATAGAAATTATTCTTTGAAATATATTTATCTAGCTTTAATGTTTCAACTGTGAAAAAAAGGAATTCTTACAATTAATTTGATATAAAAATGTGTTAATGATTATCGTGCCATGTTTTCTTTAAAAATTGAAAATATTGGGATTTTTTTAAAGATAAATGATATTGAAAACCTGGTTATTATCATATTTAGTCTATTTATCTCACACCATGAACACTACCTTAGAGGGTGTATATTTTTTTATCTGACACAGAAATGGTCTAGGCGTCGTAGTGAGGTGGAAGGGTTTTTGGTATGGTGGGTAGGGGTAGCTGGTAGTGAGATTGAGGGAAGTTTCCCACATATCAAAAATATCAGTAGTAGATAGTTTGAGTGTAATTTATTTTGTATGTTTGTGTAAATGTATGATGGGTTTTATCATTCCTTGTTGGGTTGTATCACTACAATTTTCAGTCTATTATTTATGAAATATTTCATTCCTTGGTTTTATTTACCTTTTGAATGACATGTATCTTATTTTAGGTTTTGTAAACTGTTCACTCATGTAAATATTTGTTTTATATATTCTATTTTCTAGACTATGGGGATTGGAATGTCCTTACAGTCTTATTGTATAACAGTTTGTGTCCTAGTTGTGTGGACTATCAATGCCATTTAATTAAAATTTGAAATTATTGATAGGTGTTTCTCAGTCTATAGAAGTTGGTAGATTGAAGTTTTGATTTTTGGGACTTAAGTGGTAGGTTGTGGTGAGTTCATGACCGTCTCTGTGCATGAATATCCTTAATTCAACCTGGGATGTTGGGATGCATCTCTCATTTCATCTATTTTGACCTTGATTCATTTTTCTTAATTTAATTTAGTTTTAAATTAATATTTTTTCTATTGTCTAATTGTTCACTTATGTGTTCAGTATGTAGAAACATGCCTTAGTTACATCATCTGAGGGTTCCATATGAGGCTGTTTTTGGATATGTTCCCCAAGGAACTCCCCCTCCAGATCAAAATATTCTTGAGGATATCATACAGTTAGTTCATTATATAGACGAGAGTGTGATACAAGTTTAGAAACAAGATATTGAGGATTATCTAAGATCCAAATAAAATAAATATCAATCATGATAGTTTATATGAAATAATCCCCATACTTTAAGGGTACAAATAAACCCCAATAGGTGAAGGACAAGATGGAAAATATTAATAAATTCTTCATCATCCTTAAAACACCTAAATCTCTAAGGTGAAATGCATTATATTCATGCTCAAGGGTCCAAGAGAAAGGTACTGGAATTCCATGTTTCAAGAAAACATGAATGTGGCATTGGAGATGATGGAATTAAATATCCTTTTAATTTTGTAGTTTTACCCATATTCTATGAACATTGAAATGTCCTTGGAGTTCCTCTTCATACAGTAGTGGGAGCGCTCAGTGTCGGAGCACACAAACCAGTTTTTGAAGAAGTTTTTTCTTTAAAGGTGGTGATTAATGATCAACAAATGGCTCAAAAATACCTACAGAAGTTTATTCCTAACATTTTATTACAGGTATACATATTTAAACTCTCCACTTACATAGAGACATATGACTAGGTGATGGTGGTAGAAATATATATGCTGGTAAATACTAGATTCTATGTCTCTTCTCATCCACCTAGTGGTTATTTCAATGGAACACATGGAAATAAGAGTAAGTGGAACAATAATCACAATGGTGATGGAAACAGTTCTTGACTGTGATCCTCCTCAATTCCATCCATAGTAGCCAGCAGTGTTCCCTAAACTTATTATCAGTGTGACAAGGTTGGGAAAACTCAATGGTATTTTACTATTCTTGGAAATGTTTTTAGTGAATGGGGATGTTGAGGCCATCCACAAAGTTTCTTCTATGATTTATCTACACCCCTTAATGGCTATAAATCATTATATCTAAAGGAAACTATGGTGTAGTCCCAATCTTCAATGTAAATAGGGATCCATCTATAGGCTTCAGTAGAGAAGAAAACATGTAGTAGATGATATTTTGAGAATTTTTGATATGATATTGACTATTTTTATGTGTATATTTTTTTTAGAAACAAATATCTATGATACAGATGACTCACAATCATTTATATATTCCCAATTTTTTATATTACGAATATTTTATAAAATCTCAGGTCATTTGTTATGGAGCTAGAAATTATTCTTAGAAAGAAGAAATTTTAGGGGTTTCATTTTCATTATTTTTATATTTTGACATATGATGGAGAGTTAGTTAAGGATTTCCTGGAATTAGATCATGATATTTTTGATTTTATCGTTATAATGAATTGGATTATATCTCATTGAGACGTTATTTATTATTATTATCATCATGTTTCACTCTCCACTATTGATGGGATCTCTATGGTGTTTCACGGAGAGTGTGTTCCATGGTTCCATCATGTGGGAACATCTCACCCAAAATGGAGGAGTCTGGTGTCTACTAGTTCGGTTGATCCTGATGATGTTTCCTTATTTTCTGATACTAGAAATGTTGTTTGGGACTTTCTTGAGGTATTTACTGTCATATTATCTTTTATATCTTTAAAGATATAGGTATAGTTCTCAATCAATATAGTTATAAGTGTGTCGCCAATTTCTATACCAACATATTGGGTTGAATCTACTCAGCTGAAAGAAATTGATATTCAGTTCGAATATTTTTTTGGGAAGGGAATTATACATGAATGTGTTTCTCTATGGTTGGGACTCATGCTATTCTCCATGATTAATGAGAGTTATCTTTTTTTTTCATGGAATTATAATATTTTAACAAGGTGACTATTAATAATAATTACCCTTTTCCCCAGTTGGATGATTTTTTTTAAAATTAAAGGTGGTGAGGTGATTTTTGGAAATTGGTCTTCAGTTGAGGTATCACTGGGTCAGATTGTAGAAGGCTGATATCACAAATTCTATTTTCAATATATGGTATTACCATTATCAATATATTATAAATCATTTTTTTCTAATTAATTAATATTTATTTCTTTGGATTTGATGAACTGTTTATTCAATTAGTATCTCAACACCTTTAACTTTATATTCATGGAAGATATCCCTATTTATTCAATATATGATCATGAGCATGGGAACTATTTCAAACTGGTTTTGGAAATCTTATGGAGACACTGATTTTATGGGAATCTACTAAATTGATATTTATGGATGTAAGAAGTGATGTTCTTAGGTAAAGTGATTCTAGAACATGGTCATTCAGTCAATCCAAAGAAGGTGAATGATATCATTTCATGGGAAGAAATACTAAATGTATTTAAGATACATAGATTCCTAGGTATGGATGTATATTATCAGTTATTCATTAAGTATTTATTAAATTAAGAATCATCATTGACAGCTCTTACTAAGAAATAGGTGAATGTTTCTTAAGACACTATGTGTTTGACATACATTGAGGAGTTGACATGGATTATGACATGATCCCCAATTCTGATCTGTCCATAACTAAGTATAAGCAACGTGTTATATTAAGATGATTATAGTATTGTTCTAGGTTATTTTTCTATATAAAATGATCATATTTTGTCAAAATACTCTCATTATCTTCAACCACATAAAGAAGAATTACCCCCACTCATGATTTGGATCATTATGCTATTATGCATGAAATAATGTGTTAGTGAACTATTTATTTGGGGAGAGGTTCATGGTTTCTTCTGATTAGAAGATAAAGTGATACATATTTTCTCACTTGGACATGAACCTCGAGAAGAGGTGATGGGGGAAATGCCTCTAGAATTACGTACTGGACATCACCTAAACTCATGGGATGGGGTATTGTTTACTGACACTCACTGTTATAAATTCCCCTCTCAGGCTGCCTTGGAATCTAAAGATGAGTGGAATCGTATAGGAATTTTTGATCTACTACATGTAGATGCATAATAAGATGATTATGGTATGGTATTAACCAGAATTAAATTGTTAAATTCTCTCCTTGAGTCTATTCTTCATGGTCAATAACAAGATGATGAGTTTAGATGAGCCATAGAATATCAATATGGCGGGGAGACTATGCCTAGTCGGTTCCCCCCAATGATGAGATTATTCTCTATTATTGTTGGTTTTTTAACCCATTATTAATCTGAAACTTAGTTTATCATGATTTTAAATGTTATTCATGAGATTTTAATCATGGAACTAAGAATGAGTATTATGACATGAGACTGTGCTTATGGTTTCCGAGTATGATGTTTGATATTTCTAATTACATGTCTCATTGTTACAACTCCCAATAGATAAAGGTATAGCACAAGAATACTTCTAGTATTCTCTATCCTCTTGCAGTACCTGTATAGAAATGATACAGAATATCCATGGTAATTATTTTGGGATTACCATGGACTCTTTGAGGAAATAATGTAATGGGGGAGTTGATTTATTATTTTATAAAATTAGATCATTTCATTCAGATCAGGGACACCACCGAGGTTAAAGATTTGATTAATATATATGTATGATAAATTGTGGGATTCTTTCGGGTCCCCTCTACCACTTTTTTAGATTGGGATCCATTTTTTACCTTCAATTTTTATATTCTACAAAAGGAAATATGGACTCAGGTAAAAGTGAGTATTTATTACTATCCCCTATAGGTGGTTAGACAAGGCATGATATTATGATTCTAGAGGATATCCTTTGTGCCTACATCATTGAATTCGATGGATCGTGGGATTTATATCTATGATAGGTTGAGTTCATTTATAATAACATTTACAATTCATCAATTAAAATGGAACCCTTTAAGGCTTGGTATAATCACAGTTGATAGTAACCTCTTTATTGGGTGAGGTGGGAGAAACCTCTCTTATGTTAAAAGAGTTGTGTAGGAGACATCGATGTGGATTCAAGATATACATCATCAGTTATTTATAGATCATATTCCACAAAAATCATATATATATCGTTGAATACATCGTTTTTAGTTTTTCATTGGTGACTGGGTCTTCTTGAAGGTTTCTTCACAGTTTTTTCATTTTTAGATTTAGAAATTGGGTCAGTTGGCTCTGAGATATGCTGGAGCATTTGACTCCTCTAAGGAACCTGTAAAGGCTTCTTATTAGTTGTCATTATTAGTTTTGTTGATTGGTATTCATGATTACTTCCAAAAATATGAGCACATGAAGTACCGCACCAAGCCTTACCATGTTTGGATTTGGGTGGAGATTGAGTTGGATCCAAATGTTTCTGTTTTATAGGATATAGTGTGTCTAATTGATACTCAAATAATATTATACTGTGGGAATTATATTCCATTGTTCAATGTGTTTTAGAAATATGGATGACATTTTCAAGAGACATGGGAGCATGAATATTTGGTGAGGGAGAAGCGAACTCAAATATTTATGGAGTATCCTTCCTCCCTAAGAATTTATATGGAAAAGTTTTCTTTTAATGGAGATAATTATGACATGCTAGTTTGAGCAGGCCATATTTCTATGTTAAATTATTTTAGGTTTCTAAGGTATCATTGGATTTTTCACATGTTCTCATAGTGACAGGGGATGGATTGTGGCTACCGAAATCCACCTTCCAGCTGGTGGTTTTGGACAATACCTCACAAGTTTCATTCCACGTTTGGACAATAAGTGGGAATCCCCTAGCTCAATAGTAGGACTTACAATATCAATTGAACGAATACAGTGACCATTACCTAGTTGTGGTAGCCACTTGGTATCCAATGGCATCGGGTAGAGCCCAGTAGGGAAGGGACTAATTATAAATTTATACCCCCATATACCTTAATTAACCATATAATACCTATTTTAAAAACTAGAATCTACTATTGATCCTAGAGTGGATCTTCCTTGGTGTTATAAAATAATTTGAACTTTATCCCTTTGTATTTTTATATATTCTCATCATTTCCCAAAAAATATATATGTTTTATGAAATCATCCTCAATTATTCTTCTCTCTTATATTATCTTGGAATTGGTTATGGTCTATGATTTATTTCTGGGATCTATTGACCTTGTTATGATCCTTCTTCAATCTCTTAAATATCCATTATAAAACTATCTTTCAGAGGATGTATCTCATGTTTGTGTGGCGGATCATGTGTGATTGATATGGTATATGTTGATATATCTTCCCCACTGACATATTTTCTTATGGAAGCACAAGTCTATATTATGCGAACAAAAATTTTGGACCTCATAATTCTTTTTCTTGAATTCTCATTCTTTATGGTGTGTAGATCTCATCACGGTTGGTGTGTGACCCACGTTAGAGGTATGTGTTTTTCTCTGTAGCCTATTTTTGGAGAACCATTTATTCTATTATTTTCTAAAATTTTTCCAAAATTATAATTGAAAAGATTCTGGAATTATTTGTTAGGTGTTCTTAATAGGGGTTTGGAGAGAATATGGGTATCCAGTTAAATTTTTAAATAAATGGTTATATTTGAAAGCATTGTTAATTGGTTTGTAGAAGGGGTTTTGAAATCATATTTTTGATGAAAAGTGTTGTTTTAAATTTTTTGTGTGAAATTTTTTAAGACCTTTGAAACTGATTTGAAATATTTCCCACATGGGAGCCTGGGTACCTATATGGAGGGTTTAATATTGGTCCTTGTTCATTAAAATTTTAATGAGGTTTGATTTTGTGTTGGTCCTATATTCCTATATCATAATTACATTGGATCTATGATATTTATCATTAAAAAATATGGGGTTCACCTTTAGGTGTTTTCCTTTATACCTAGTTCATAAATTCATGAGTTCTAGGTACGTTAGTGCACATACTAGTCATTACTGTTAGTGAGGTACGAGTGACCTAACATTCCCAAACATTTTTATCCTAGTGTTGATTACCACTATGCTTTATATTTTGTAAGAACCCAGATCTTCATTTTTCAGGTATGCATTCCTTTTTCTGGAGTTTTTGAGAACAATAAAGTTTCTGGAAATTTTTGAAGTACACGTCGTGTACTTTCTGAGTACACGCTGTGTACATTCTGAGTACATGTTGTGTACTTTCTGAGTACACACCGTGTACTCATTTCCCTCTCGAAGCCGTTTGTTGGCCATGTTTGGGCCACACACATGGTGTGTAGGGGTGAGGTGGAGGCTGATTTAAGCAGAGTATGGACAAACCCACTACACGCTATGTACTCTAAAAGTACACACCGTGTACTTTCTTTTTATTCATTAAATGGACCGGGGTCGCGCCCGATCACCATAAACAGCTGAAGACTAAATCGAAAAACTGAAGCACATGTGTATATATACTTAATGATGCAAGATACATATCTAGGAAAGAATCCAAACAAGTCACAATGCTTAAAACCACCACAGTACCAAAACAAGTACAAAAGAAAAGTAAATAAATCCTCTGCATCGCAAGACAAAGCTTGGTCCCTTGCTCTCCTGCTCCAAGAAATCATGTACCAGAAGTTGAAGGGTGCTTTCCCTTGTCTACACCTCCAACAACATAGTCTATTTGGCCCCAAAAGCGTGACCCAAACAGGTTGTAAGACAAAATCCCAGTAGGTATTCACCCGAAGATCTGTTCTTAATAGTTAGTGAGTATATGGCAGGTAAAAGTACAATAAGCAGTAAACATCAACAGAAAAGCAGTAAGCAGTAAACAATAAGTAGTAAAGAGGGATGATAAACAACAACAATCAATCCACAACCAACAAAAACAGCGAAGAAAACATCTAACGAGCACGAAACCCTATGGGAAGTACTCGCATCCATCCCCTCTGGTCCTATCCAAGAAGTACCACAACCCTCTGGGAAGTGAACTCAGCCTAACCCTTTTGGCTTGGTCATACAAATTTATGAGACTCTCTGGGAAAGCACACTCGGTAAATTCCCCTTATAGTCTAGGGTAGTCAGGGACTCTCTGAGAAAGATCATGCGGTCTAACCCTTATAGGCCCAAGGTCTAGAGACTCTCTGAGGAAGCTATCTTGTGAAATTCCACCTATAGCCTCTGGTATACCACAAACTATCCGAGAAAGCTAACTCGGTTAATTCCTCCTCTAGCCTGGGAAGGATCTTAAAAAGATTCAATCAAAGTAAGACTCTCTAAGGATGATCACTCGGTCTACCCCCTCTTATAGTCTATAATATCTGATGGCACTCTGGGAAGCTCACTCGGTCAATCCCATGTGGACTATAATGTCTATGAATCAATGAGGAAGCTCACTCAGTCTCCCCTCCTGTAGTCTATAAGGTCAAGGACTCTCTGTGAAACTCACTCGATATATCCCATATAGCATATATCACCAGGTTCTACAGCCCCGTGCCAGTTAGTTCATGATAATTCTATAATGCCAAAGTACACCTATAGATCTACTTGGCTAACCAAAGTACACCTATAGAGCTAATTTTCTAACATTCTACAAGACAACAAGCATGTTATGGATCTCACTCTATCATATGCTCACAAGGCATGGAAAAAAGTGTAACAGCCAATGGCAAATGAAACCCGAAGGTCGTAACCAGAACAAAGCATGAAAAAACATACAAGCACAACAAAATATCATCTAACCTTAGTAATTTACCTATAAACAATCATACAAGAAAGGCAGGAAAACAAAACGGGCGTCTCTCAGCTGTAAAACTTTGCTGGATTCCCGAGCCTCCATCTGTTGGATGATTCGACCGATGTCGATTGCGATGGAACCGCAATGATGAGTTCTTCTTTCTTCTTGAGTTTCATTCCTTGATTCTTCCTCGTTCTCAAGTTATTGTGGTTTGAGTGTTTTGGGAGTTTTCTCCGATCTACGTCGTTCAAGGGAGAATCAGTCATCGTGGTTCAAGTATATTGATCTCCTAGGATCAAGATCGGTGGTTTGTGCCTTACTGTTCAATGTCTTTGAGTTCTATGTGAAAACTCCACCAATACACATGAACAGGGTATTGTGTGTTTACCTTTTTTTCCCTTGTTGTTTTCCTACCGTGCTTGTATGCTTGTGTAGAGGTAAATTAATCATGTTAGAGGATATTTTTTTGTGCTTGAATTTTTTTCCACGCATTTTTCTGGTTACGACCTTCGGGTTTCGTTTTCCTATGGCTGTTACACTTTTTTCCATGCCTTGTGACCATAGGATAGAGTGAGATCAATAACATGCTTGTTTTCCTGTAGAATGTTAGCCAAGTAGCTCTATAGGCGAACTTTGGATAGCCAAGTAGCTCTATAGGTGTACTTTGGCTTTATATCAGTATCATTCACTCACTGGCACGGGGCTGTGAGAACCTGGTGCTATAGACTATAAGGGATAGACCGAGTGAGATTCCCAGAGAGTCCTTTACCTTATAGACTACAGGGGGGTAGACCGAGTGAACTTCCTCAGGGAGCCTTAGACATTATAGGCCACAGGGGATAGACTGAGTGAGCTTCACAGAGTGCCTTCAGATATTATATACTATAGGAGGGTAGGCCGAGTGAGATTCCTCAGAGAGTCTTACTTTGTTTGAATCTTTTTATGATCCTTTCCATGCTAGAGGAGGAATTGACCGAGTGAGCTTCCTCAGAGATTCTGTGGTATACCTAAGGCTGTAGGAGGAATTGACCGAGATAGCTTCCGCATAGAGTCTCTAGAACTTGGGGATAAGAGGGTTATACCACGTGAACTTCCTCAGAGAGTCCCTGACTACCCTAGACTATAAGGGTAATTGACCGAGTGTGCTTTCCCAGAGAGTGTGATAAATTTGTATGACCAAACCATAGGGGTTAGGTTGAGTGCACTGCCCGGAGGGTTGTGGTACTTCTTGAATAGGACCAGAGGGGATGGCTACGAGTAATTCTCAGAGGGTTTCGTGCTTGTTAGCAATTTGCTTCACCGCTGTTGTTGGTTGTGGATTGATTACTGTTGTGTATTATCCTGCTTTACTGCTTACTGTTTACTACCTACTTCTTTGATGTTGTTGTTTAATGTTTATTTTACTTTTACCTTCCATATACTCACTAACTGTTAGGTACAGATATTTGGGTGAATTCTTACTGGGATTTAGTGTCACACCATGTTTGGGTCATGCTTTTGGGCCCAAACAGACTATGTTGTTGCAGATGTAGACAAGGAAAAGCGCCCTTCGACTTCTGGTACTTGATTGCTTGGAGCAAGAGAGCAAGGGACCAAGCTTTGGATTGCGATGTTATGGAGATTTTTACTTTTACTTTGTACTTGTTTTGGTATTGTGGTTTTTTTCATCATTGTGACTTGTTTGGATGCTTTCTTAGATATGTATCTTGCGTCATTCCATATATATACATATGTGCTCCACTTTGTTGATTTAGTCTTCAACTATTTATTATTGTTGGTTATTTATTGCTTCTACTATTACATGTTTATTACTTCCATTGTGTACTCTGCCAATGAGGGCATTGTTTCCCCACTATCACACCCAAGGCCCTCGCTGCTAGTCAGCATGTCACGACCCGTCCTCGGGCCCGTGTCGTGACTACCCGAAGCCCGCCTTCCATAGGCCAGGGGCTGGCGACTAGCACCAAGGCGTAAATCCCAACAAAAAGGGAAGGCATTGCCTTTGAAAAGTAAACAAGCACCACAGAGCAAGCAAGCGGAAAAGTAAACACTAAGTAAAACTGTACAAGCTGTGCTGAAAGTAAAAAGGGGCCGGAAATACAAGCTCAACTGTAAAGTACAACTGAAAGGAAAAACAGCAACTTAACAGGGAAAACTACAGCGTCGAGCCGTCCTCCGGAAGTCCCCACCTGAAGGGTGGGTACAGATAGCCTCCACTGCTCCTCGGGTCCACCTAACCGCTCCGAGTACGTCCCGCCCAGTGGTCCACCTCCAAGTACTGTCCTGCTCCGCACGCCTCCTCCACGATCAGCGCTGTCTGTTGTCTGCAACCAACACCACGAAGTGCGGGCATAGCCCGTGCAGGGGTGAGTATAGGCTACTCAGTAGGGACCCCGAGACCCCCGAAGGTCTCCCGAAATCCACAAAGGATAATCCACAAAGGAAAGATACAATCACGAAGTAACATCTGACACGGCTTAGGTATATGCCCATACATATACCTAAGTCTTCAATTCCCGTTCGGCTCCAACGTCCGAGCCCAAGCACAACCCAGTCCACACAGGAAAGAAAAACGTATACCCACGCAGGATAGAGCAACACAATCCACAGAGGGGAGTAACACAAGATTCAGCTCACACAGGTATACTTCTTCGGATGACGATAAAGATGATCATTGAACCATCTAAGTCGTCGGACCCACGAAGGATCGATAGGTACTAACCTTGCAGTGACCCACACAGGATCGGGCCCACGCAGGACCTGTAGAAGTTGGCTCACACAGAACCGCTGAGAGATGACCCACACAGGATCGGGCCCACACAGGACCGGGCCCACGCAGGACCTGTAGGCGCTGGCTCACACAGAACCGCTGAGCGCTGACCCACGCAGGATCGGACCCACACAGGATCGGGCCCACACAGGACCGGTAGCACTGATCCACGTAGGATCGCTGAGTGCAGTAGTCGTCGTAGTCCGCTGAGGATCTCTGCACAGTCGTCGCCATAGTCCACTGAGGATCTCTGCACGGTCGTCGTCAGAGTCCACGGAGGATCTCTGCACAGTCGTCGCCGCAGTCCACTGAGGATCTCTGCACGGTCGTCGCTGTCGAAGTAGCAGTCGCAGCCAGCACTAGGGTTCCCGCACACAGCAAGCTCGTTCGGGAAGGTCCGCTCCACGAGCCGAGAGGCTGATACATCAACTGACACGAAGTCCGAAGTTGATGTATCCAAAAGTTCCGTATCGACAACAGGAACTCAACGTCGCAGACGGCGCGTCAATCGGACGCCCGGTCTGAGAGATATTGGCATTTTCGTCCCAGGGGCCCGGTTGGTTTTTAAGGCAAAACCAACCCGACCGCACTCCACCTGCGTCCAAACCTCGGGCGGAGTATGCCAAAAGATCCGTCTCACTTAGAGGAATTCAACAAAGCTGACGGCACGTCAATCAGACGTCCGTAGCTCAAGATATGAGCGTTTCCGCTCCGAGGGCCCGGTTGGTCCCGTGTACGAACCAACCCGGCCGAACTCAAAGTATTCTGAAACCTTGAGTGCGATATACCGAAACGACCGTCTCGATCCAAGGATCGTGTTGCCACTGACGGCGAGTCGTTTGGAGGCACGAAGCTCAAGATACGGGCGTTTGAACGAAAACGTCCGAAGATGGGGGGTACGGGCCCGGGCCGACCCGGCCCGACCCCCCCTGGGTCGGCCCGAACCGGGTCAACCCGACCCGGGTCCGAGCCGCGCGGGTGGAAGCCGCGGGCGCTGACCCGCGGCTTGAAGAAGGACCGCGGCCTGCGTGCGGGCCGCGCTGGCGAGCCGCGGACGCGCTGAGCCGCGTCCGCCCGGATGAACCGGACCCGCGCGCCGCGGGTCCGTTTGGCCGCCGCCGCCGCGGCTTCAGCCGCGGCGGATTTCGTCCGGCGGCGCGCCGGGGCGCCGCCGCCTCCGGCCGCCGGCGCCGCCGCGCCGGTGACCCGCGCCGCCGGCAACTTCCGCGGGCCGCCGGCGTCGCTCCAGTGGCCCGTTTTCCTTCCCGTCTGCGCCGTTGCTCCTCCCGGGATTCGTTCTTTACTGCGGGATCGTCAACCGTCCGCTTCGGCACGTTCCGTCGTCGACCGTCAAATCCGCAAAAAACGAAGAACGACGGAGGGTCGTCGGGCCGTGTTCGTTCAGCCCGCACCCTCCGCGTTAGAGATAAACAACCGGGAGAAAAACGATCAACACATGATCCAACAATTTTAATTAAAATAAAAATTGTTCATTGAAAACCGGATTTTTAATTTTCAAGAACGTTCATGAGAAAATTAAAATGGGGTAATTTTCCAAAATGAATCCCTACCTTGATGATCGTCGTGCGCGGGCGTTCTTCGCGGAAGAGACCGTCGCGGAAGAGATCGATCGTCGCGTCGTCGCGGGGAGGCGTCGCGTCGTCGCGGATTCCGGCGTTGAGTCGGCGAGCTCAACGAATCAAGAACAACAGATTTAAATTATTAATATTTAAATCTGTGTTTCGTTTAAAACCAAAGAAAAGAACTTGAGAGGAAATCCGAAATCACTCACCTCGAACGGTCGGTGATCGGAGATCGGAGATCGGAGATCGGAAGAGCGTCTCGGGCGAAGGCGTCATCGATTTCCAGGTTCGGCGTTCTTCGCGTTCTTCGCGTTCTTCGCGAGGGAGAAGAAGTTGCGAGGGTTCTCCCAAATCTTCTCAAGCGCAAATAACCAGAGGTTAAGCGTTGGTCTTATTTTATTATTATGCCAACGAATTTGAAAAACTGGTTAAGAAACGATCCATCAATTCGTTGAATTAATTCAACGAAAGAAACGACCCATTTAATTCACGAAAGAAACAGCCCATTTAATTCACGAAATAAACCACCCAATTAAATGGTCTGTTAAGAATTTAGAAAACGCGTCGGTTGACTTTCATTAAGACGGGTTTTCACGGGTGCGTTTCTTAGCGGAAAGAAACGGCGGGGCTCGTGAGGGCCCCACCTCACAAATATCCTACCAAGGGGGTAGGATATTTCTGGATATCATCCTATCCAGTTCAACTCAGTTCAAGCCTCCTTTAAGTGGCTTAAAGTGGCTTAAGTGAAATAAAATAAAGCTGTCGCAAAATTATTTTATTTCTTAACTTTAAGCCCGAAAATTAAAAACCACACCCGAGAAAACGCAACTCCGGAAGAGGCGTTTCTAAGCGAATACCGGCGCTGCGATTTCATCAGTGCCCTCAGAATTCGATTCTGGGCACCGGTTCAAAAGTTAGAAAAACCCGCTCGTCCGTTCACTGAACGTACCCGAGCCAAACTTCAGAAAATGATTCCGGGCACACCGGGCCTCGGAATCAGGCGCCGTCAGAAACTGCGTTCTTGTAAAATTCCAAAGAAAATTAAGAAAAAAAAATTTCCTTGAAATTTACGGGTCTTTAAATTACTCCCACCTCAGGACTTTACGTCCCCGTAAAGATACATCAAAAACCAGGGAAACAAATGTGGGTACTGAGCACGCATCTGAGCCTCCCGCTCCCAAGTGCTCTCCTGGAGGTTCCCGTGCTGCCATCTGATGCGCACAAGAGGAATCGATCGCCCACGTAGGACCCGCTCCTGTCGATCCTCTATCTCCACTGGGACCTCCGTAAAAGTCGCTCCATCATCCACGTCTAGCTCCCCATAGTCAATGATGTGCATCGGGTCGTGCACGTATCTCCTCAGCTGGGATACGTGGAAGACATCGTGCACCCGGTGCAACTGAGGTGGAAGAGACAGGCGATAAGCCACCTCGCCAATCCTGATGAGGACCTGGAAAGGCCTGATGAAGCGTGGAGACAACTTGGCGCCTCGGCCAAATCTCCTCAAACCACGTCGAGGTGAGACCCGCAAGAAGACGTGGTCACTATCCTCGAACTCTAGTGGCCTCCGCCTCCTGTCAGCATATGACTTTTGCCGGCTCTGTGCTGTCCTCATCCACTCCTGGATGAGCTGGACCTTCTCTGTCATGGCCCAGACCATCTCTGGTCCCACAAGTGCTGACTCTCCAGGGTCTGTCCAGCACAAAGGAGATCTGCAAGGCCTGCCGTACAACGCCTCGTAGGGTGCCATCCTGATGGTGGAGTGGTAGCTGTTGTTGTACGCGAACTCCACCAAGGGTAGGTGGTCCTCCCAGCTGCGACCAAAGTCGAGGACACATGCACGGAGCATGTCCTCGAGAGTCTGAATGGTCCTCTCCGTCTGACCATCCGTCTGAGGGTGAAAGGCGGTGCTCAGACGTAGTAGCGTCCCGAACGCCTCCTGCAACCCCTTCCAAAGCCGGGAAGTAAAACGAGCGTCCCGATCGGAGACGATGGTCGATGGCACACCGTGAAGTTGTACAATCTCCTGAACGTAGAGACGCCCCAAGCTCTCCACTGTGCCCTGCTCTCGGATGGGTAAGAAGTGTGCCGACTTGGTGAGTCGGTCAACAATCACCCATATGGAATCATGACCTCTGGAAGTGTGTGGAAGTCCAGTCACAAAGTCCATAGATATCCCATCCCACTTCCACTCCGGGACCTCCAAGGGCTGTACCAAGCCTGCTGGTACCTGATGCTCTGCCTTCACCTGCTGGCAGGTGAGGCACCGTGAAACGAACTCTGCCACAGCCTTCTTCATGCCCGGCCACCAGTGCTGTCACCCGAGATCCTGGTACATCTTCGCCACTCCAGGATGTACCGCCAACGGAGCAGTGTGAAACTCTCTCAGCACCTCCTCTCGTAAGGCGACTGGTACCAAGGTACGTCCTCTGAAAAGGACATCGTGCTCTGCTCCAAGGGAGAAACCATCAGGTGCCTGTCCCGAGGATATCTGTGCACGCCGCGTCTCACAGTCAACATCCCCATGCTGTGCCTCTCTGACCCGCTGAAGAAGTGGAGGAGAGACTGTGAGAGACTGAAGGAAGGCTGCTCCGTCTCTATCCATGAAGGATATCTGCAAAGCGGCTAGCTGCTCTGTCGCCTCCTCAAGTAGCTGGATGCCCGTCCTCCTGCTGAGGGCATCAGCCACCACGTTCCCCTTCCCAGGAGTATAGACTATTTCAAAGTCATAGTCCTGGAGGAACTCGAGCCATCGCCGCTGTCTCAGGTTCAGGTCCTTCTGAGAGAAGATGTACCTGAGACTCTGGTGGTCAGAAAAGACTGTGAAGAGCTCGCCCATCAGATAGTGTCTCCATGTCTTCAGGGCAAAGACTACTGCTGCCAACTCCAAGTCATGGGTAGCGTAGTTCTGCTCATGAGGCCTCAACTGACGTGATCCGTAGGCAATCACGGCCCGCTCCTGCATCAGGACACACCCGAGTCCGGTCCCTGATGCATCGCAGTAGACTACGTAACCAACTCCCTCCTCAGGCAACCTCAAGATAGGTGCGCTGGTCAACCTCTGCCTCAGCTCCTGGAAGCTCTGCTGACATCTATCTGACCACACGAAGGGTTTCCCCTTCTTCGTCAACGCTGAGAGTGGGGCCGCAACTCTGGAGAAGTCCGGCACAAATCTCCGATAGTATCCGGCTAGGCCCAAGAAACTCCGCACCTCTGTCACGCTCTTGGGTGGCTCCCAAGCTAGCACTGCCTCGATCTTCGCGGGATCCACTGCAACTCCCGCCTCAGAAATGACGTGCCCCAAGAAGTGGACCTCACGTAACCAGAACTGACACTTCGAGAGCTTGCCATAAAGCTGGTGCTCTCGGAGTGTGTCTAGTACAACACGCAGGTGGTAGGCGTGCTCCTCCTCTGTCGTCGAGTACACCAAAATGTCGTCGATGAAGACCACGACAAATCGATCGAGGTATGGCTGGAAGATCCTGTTCATGAGGCTCATGAACACTGCTGGAGCGTTGGTCACGCCGAAAGGCATAACCAAGAACTTAAAGTGGCCATACCGACACCTGAAGGCCGTCTTCTGCACATCCTCGTCTCGAACTCTAAGCTGATGATAGCCTGACCTGAGGTCTATCTTCGAGAACCACCGTGCTTCCTTGAGCTGGTCGAAGAGATCATCAATCCTGGGTAGCGGATACTTGTTCCTCACTGTCACCTGATTCAGGCGACGATAATCGGCACACAGTCGCAAGCTCCCGTCCGCCTTCTTGGCGAACAAAATCGGGGAAGCCCAGGGCGAAACACTGGGTCGGATGAACCCCTTGCCCTGCAAGTCCTCCAACTGTACTCGCAGCTCTTGAAGCTCAGCGGGGGACATCCGATATGCTGGAGTGGATATCGGGGCTGTCCCGGGGTACAGGTCAATATAAAAGTCTACCTCTCTGCGAGGAGGTAGTCCTGGAACGTCGTCGGGAAAGACGTCCGCGTACTGATCCACCACTGCAGGGAAACTGGGACTCCACACGTCAACTGCTCCCAGGATGAGGCTAGCCAACTGATGAGTGATGGGCTGACCTCTCCTCTGCGTGAGTCCATCCTGTGCTGCTAAGGCTCCCTTCTCGCCGGTGAAGGTGAACCTGCTCCCATCGGTGCGCACATATCGCACCTTGCGCCTAAATCAGTCAATATGAGCATGGACCGTAGATAACCAATCCATGCCCAAAATGACGTCGTAAGGCCTCGACGCTGCTACAAGAAGATCCCAGCCGAAGCTCTGTCCTCCTAGAGTAAGCTCACACTACCGGCACCAGTGCGTAATCGTTGAGTCTGCTCCCGTAGGAGTCTCTAGCCGCAAGGATCGAGCCAACGGCTCTGTCGGAATCTCCGAGCACCGAACAAGGGCAGTGGCTATGAAAGAGTGACTCGCTCCTGTGTCTATCAGAACTGCAGCAAGGGTGGAATAGACACAGATCGTACCTCGAATCATCTCTGGCGCGCCGTGGTCGTAGGCCTCCGCTGCCTGGAGCTGAGCCTGTCTCTGCCCTCCAGCTCCCTGTGGTCGGGGCGGGCCTCCTGGTGGTGGTGGTGGCAGAGCCTCAAAGCGTCGCCCACCACCTGCTGCTCGGCCAGCTCCTCTACCTCATCCGCCTCCTCCCTGCGGACCGCCACGGTCGACCCTCTGCCTCTGCCTGGGTGGCCCCTCCACCGTCTGCTGCCCCTCGGTAAGACGGGTCGGGCAGTCACGAGCCATGTGGACCTGCCCGCTGCACTCGTAGCACTGTCTGCCTCTCGGAAGGCTGGCTCCGGGCCGGGTGCCCTGCACTGCTGAGCCAGCGTCCCGAGGTCGCCTGCCGGAAGGTCTGGTCCGCCTGGAACCCTGAGTCATCCGCCGGCTACCAGCTGCCGAAGACTCCGCTATCTGCCTCCCTGCGGTGGGTCTCGCTGTGGACTCAGCCAGGAAGCTCTCGATCAGGAGGGCTCGCTCCAGTACCCCTGCCTGGGTCGGGATGCTGAGGGAGATCAGCGATGCCCTGATCTCGTGTCTCAAACCCTGCTCGAAGGTCCGGGCCCAGAAGAAGGGGTCCCGTGCCATGTCTGTCGAGTACCGAGAAAGGTCGGTGAACCTCGCCGCGTACTGAGCGACCGTCAAGCTACCCTGCCGCAGCTGAAGAAGCTCCTGGATGCGCACCGCTCGGAGGGTGGCTGGGAAGAACTCTGAGCGGAAGAGGCTCTAGAAGTCCGTCCAGATGAGGGAGGCCTCATCATGTACTTGGAGCATCAGGCTCCACCAGCGTCCTACTGCTGCGTGCAGTAAGCTCGCCGCGAGGATCACCATGAGGTCTGCTGGCGTCCTCACTAGCCTGAAAACTCGGACGACCGCCTCCAGCCAGTCCTCGGCTGCCTAGGGGTCCGACTCCCCACGGAACCTGGGTGGTCGCTGGTGCTGGAACTCGTGCAGAGCTCCGAGGCGTCGTGCCTCGTCAGCTGCCAGTGCTGGAAGCATCGGGGGCTCGGCGGGTAAAGGTACCGCCGGTGCCTCTGCTGTCAACGGGCCCTGTACCGAGGCCTCGTCGCTCGGCGGGCTGTCGTCGCGCCCTACTCTTGGAACCCTAGCTGGCTGCTGTCGTCGTGCCATCCTGAAAAGGAAACAAGTATGCCACGGTCAGAACAGTATACCTGGTGAGCTGACACAAGTAATCACAAAGAAAACTTGAAACACACATGCAAACAATGTTTTCGTACATTAAGTAAGGAATCAGAAGTCAGGGTCCTAGTGTATGGATACGTCGGCCGCCGCACCAACACTGGACTCCCTGGACTAATAACTACACTCAATACACTAAACACTTTTGCTTCACATAGAAGAAAGATCAGAGTCTGCGGTAGAACCGACCACCTCTGATACCAATTTGTCACGACCCGTCCTCGGGCCCGTGTCGTGACTACCCCAAGCCCGCCTTCCATAGGCCAGGGGCTGGCGACTAGCACCAAGGCGTAAATCCCAACAAAAAGGGAAGGCATTGCCTTTGAAAAGTAAACAAGCCCCACAGAGCAAGAAAGCGGAAAAGTAAACACTAAGTAAAACTGTACAAGCTGTGCTGAAAGTAAAAAGGGGCCCGAAATACAAGCCCAACTGTAAAGTACAACTGAAAGGAAAAACAACAACTGAATAGGGAAAACTGCAGCGTCGAGCCGTCCTCCGGAATTCCCCACCTGAAGGGTGGGTACAGATAGCCTCCACTGCTCCTCGGGTCCACCTAACCGCTCCGAGTACGTCCCGCCCAGTGGTCCACCTCCAGGTACTGTCCTGCTCCGCACGCCTCCTCCACGATCAGCGCTGTCCGTCGTCTGCAACCAACACCACGAAGTGCGGGCATAGCCCGTGCAGGGGTGAGTATAGGCTACTCAGTAGGGACCCCGAGACCCCCGAAGGTCTCCCGAAATCCACAAAGGATAATCCACAAAGGAAAGATACAATCACGAAGTAACATCTGACACGGCTTATGTATATGCCCATACATATACCTAAGTCTTCAATTCCCGTTCGGCTCCAACGTCCGAGCCCAAGCACAACCCAGTCCACACAGGAAAGCAAAACGTATACCCACGCAGGATAGAGCAACACAATCCACAAAGGAGAGTAACACAAGATTCAGCTCACACAGGTATACTTCTTCGGATGACGATAAAGATGATCATTGAACCATCTAAGTCGTCGGACCCACGAAGGATCTATAGGTACTAACCTTGCAGTGACCCACACAGGATCGGGCCCACGCAGGACCTGTAGAAGTTGGCTCACACAGAACCGCTGAGAGATGACCCACACAGGATCGGGCCCACACAGGACCGGGCCCACGCAGAACCTGTAGGCGCTGGCTCACACAGAACCGCTGAGCGCTGACCCACGCAGGATCGGACCCACACAGGATCGGGCCCACACAGGACCGGTAGCACTGATCCACGTAGGATCGCTGAGTGCAGTAGTCGTCGTAGTCCGCTGAGGATCTCTGCACAGTCGTCGCCGTAGTCCACTGAGGATCTCTGCACGGTCGTCGTCGGAGTCCACGGAGGATCTCTGCACAGTCGTCGCCGCAGTCCACTGAGGATCTCTGCACGGTCGTCGCTGTCGAAGTAGCAGTCGCAGCCAGCACTAGGGTTCCCGCACACAGCAAGCTCGTTCGGGAAGGTCCGTTCCACGAGCCGAGAGGCTGATATATCAACTGACACGAAGTCTGAAGTTGATGTATCCAAAAGTTCCGTATCGACAACAAGAACTCAACGTCGCAGACGGCGCGTCAATCGGACGCCCGGTCTGAGAGATATTGGCATTTTCGTCCGAGGGGCCCGGTTGGTTTTTAAGGCAAAACCAACCCGACCGCACTCCACCTGCGTCCAAACCTCGGGCGGAGTATTCCAAAAGATCCTTCTCACTTAGAGGAATTCAACAAAGCTGACGGCACGTCAATCGGACGTCCGTAGCTCAAGATATGAGCGTTTCCGCTCCGAGGGCCCGGTTAGTCTCGTGTACGAACCAACCCGGCCGAACTCAAAGTATTCCGAAACCTTGAGTGCGATATACCGAAACTACCGTCTCGATCCAAGGATCGCGTTGCCGCTGACGGCGAGTCGTTTGGAGGCACGAAGCTCAAGATACGGGCGTTTGAACGAAAACGTCCGAAGATGGGGGGTACGGGCCCGGGCCGACCCGACTGGCCCGGCCCGGCTCGGCCGGCTCGGCTTGGCCGAGCCGCGCGAGTGGAAGCCGCGGGCGCTGACCTGTGGCTTGAGGAAGGACCGTGGCCCGCGTGCGGGCTGCGCTGGCGAGCCGCGGACGCGCTGAGCCGCGTCCGCCCGGATGAACCGGACCCGCGCGCCGCGGGTCCGTTTGGCCGCCGCCGCCGCGGCTTCAGCCGCGATGGATTTCGTCCGACGGCGCGCCGGGGCGCCGCCGCCTCCGGCCGCCGGCAACTTCCGCGGGCCGCCGACGTCGCTCTGGTGGCCCGTTTTCCTTCCCGTCTGCGTCGTTGCTCCTCCCGGGATCCGTTCTTTACTGCGGGATCGTCAACGGTCCGCTGCGGCACGTTCCGTCATCGACCGTCAAATCCGCACAAAACAAAGAACGGCGGAGGGTCGTCGGGCCGTGTTCGTTCGGCCCGCACCCTCCGCGTTAGAGATAAACAACCGGGAGAAAAACGATCAACACATGATCCAACAATTTTAATTAAAATAAAAATTGTTCATTGAAAACCGGCTTTTTAATTTTCAAGAACGTTCATGAGAAAATTAAAAAGGGGTAATTTTCCAAAATGAATCCCTACCTTGATGATCGTCGTGCGCGGGCGTTCTTCGCGGAAGAGACCGTCGCGGAAGAGATCGATCGTCGCGTCGTCGCGGGGAGGCGTCGCGTCGTCGCGGATTCCGGCGTTGAGTCGGCGAGCTCAACGAATCAAGAACAACAGATTTAAATTATTAATATTTAAATCTGTGTTTCGTTTAAAACCAAAGAAAAGAACTTGAGAGGAAATCCGAAAGCACTCACCTCGAACGGTCGGTGATCGGAGATCGGAGATCGGAGATCGGAAGAGCGTCTCGGGCGAAGGCGTCGTCGATTTCCGGGTTCGGCGTTCTTCGCGTTCTTCGCGTTCTTCGCGTTCTTCGCGTTCTTCGCGAGGGAGAAGAAGTTTCGAGGGTTCTCCCAAATCTTCTCAAGTGCAAATAACCAGAGGTTAAGCGTTGGTCTTATTTTATTATTATGCCAACGAATTTGAAAAACTGGTTAAGAAACGATCCATCAATTCGTTGAATTAATTCAACGAAAGAAACGACCCATTTAATTCACGAAAGAAACAGCCCATTTAATTCACGAAATAAACCGCCCAATTAAATGGTCTGTTAAGAATTTAGAAAACGCGTCGGTTAACTTTCATTAAGACGGGTTTTCACGGGTGCGTTTCTTAGCGGAAAAAAACGGCGGGGCTCGTGCGGGCCCCACCTCACAAATATCCTACCAAGGGGGTAGGATATTTCTGGATAGCATCCTATCCAGTTCAACTCAGTTCAAGACTCCTTTAAGTGGCTTCAAGTGGCTTCCAAGTGGCTTAAGTGAAATAAAATAAAGCTGTCGCAAAATTATTTTATTTCTTAACTTTAAGCCCGAAAATTAAAAACCACACCCGAGAAAATGCAACTCCGGAAGAGGAATTTCTAAGCGAATACCAGCGCTGTGATTTCATCGGTGCCCTCAGAATTCGATTCCGGGCACCGTTTCAAAAGTTAGAAAAACCCGCTCGTCCGTTCACTGAACGTACCCGAGCCAAACTTCAGAAAATGATTCCGGGCACACCGGGCCTCGGAATCAGGCGCTGTCAGAAACTGCGTTCTTGTAAAATTCCAAAGAAAATTAAGAAAAAAAAAATTCCTTGAAATTTATGGGTCTTTACACAGCAGCCTCAGGAGTTTTGGGAAATGTGCTTGAGGCCTTGTGGCGAATCGGCTCGGAGCCCTGGTTAGTGGCATCTAGGTCGGGATGTTCCATATTTGTACTATTTTCATTTGATATTATATGAAAAATTCTTTGATAAATTTTATTGGTTTTCAGAAATTATTCATTGAAACTTTTTTTCTTGACATTCATTTTGTAAATTTGAAAAATGGAGCTATTTTCTATACATTAGATATAAAACTATGTAACTACTTATCCTGCCATATTTTATTTTAAATTTTAGAACATTTGGATTGATCTATATACACTTGATATGTAACCCTTAGTTTTGATCCCACTTAACATGGTTAGCTAACATCCATCACAATCCCTCGAAGGTGTGCATACACCGTCCTTTTCATGTAGGAAAGGGGATGTCACTATAGGGAAGTTGATAGGTTTTTAGTCTAGTGGGAAGGGTTAGTTAGTGTTGATTTAGAGGTATGTTTCCAACTTATCACATGGAATAATAATGGATATATTGAGTGTACATCATTTTGGTTTTTTGGATATTTTCGATGTGTTTTATCATGCCATGTTTGGTTTTATTCCTACCATTGGAGCGATTTTTTTGATGAAATATTTATTTCAATGATTTTATTTATATTTTTAATTACATATATCTTATTTAAGGTTTTCAAAAGCATTACCTCATGTTTATTTTGTCTACATGGGTTCTATTATTTATATAGTGGGGATTTGGAATGCCCTTCAGGTCTTATAAAAGTCTGGTTTTGAGCCTAGTTGGGTAGGCTAGCTGGGCCAGGTCATATTTATCAAAACACTTTTAATGAAAAAATATCTAAAATTTATATATTCAAGCCCATTTTCATTTATAAAACCATTCATAAAATAATATAATCAATGACTCATCAAATATTAATTAGAGACTAAACCACCTACCTCAATCTCAGGCCACAGACTAACTGTGATGGGATCCACAAACCAGAACAAAATTATATTCCAAATATTGTGATTGGATTCAAAAAAAAATATTCCCAAAATATATAATTGTGTTTCCATGAGAAAAAATTGTTGATAGAGAGGAGATATTGACACATACCTAATGAATCACACACATTTCACCACACTAACAAGGGTTTTAGCCTTTGAAGGAAAATAAAAAGTGGGATATAGATGATATTCATGAAGTATCATAACATGATAAACAAATCCCAAAACTACAACCTATATCATATTCCAATTACAATGAAAATATAAGAGATAAGAAAGAACATGAGGGATTTCGTAAAACTTTCTGATTCATTGACAATCGTTTGAATCGAGATTGAAATTCCATGTAGTGAAGTTTAATGAATCCAAGAATCCCAAGGTAGATCCTCTCTAGGAAAATTCGTCATGTTATGTTTGAAAATGATGTAACACATTGATATTTTAAAATAAGACTATGTTCGATAGCATTCATGACACACAACACCAAACATAATCAAACAATGAAATATTATTATTTGTATAAGACCGTTATAACATAACCATTGAATTGGAAGCCATGAATTGTATTAAATGAATTATGAATAATATATAAAGTAAATATTCTATATAAATTAATTTATTAATTTCTATAAAATAATCCCTTAATTTTTAGTAAAGTTATTTTATGCTTTAGAAATATTTTTTATACAAAAAATGATTTTTATTTCATTTTTTTGTTAATATTATATTTAATTTCTAGAAATTATGAGAATTGTTTTTTATAAAAATAATATCCCTTTTAAATTATCATATCAAAATTATCTTTGGTTTAAATTTTTATGTTGTTTCTGAAAATATTTATTTTCTTGTAAATAGTGAAAATGCCTATATTTATTGCAAACAATATTTTTGTTTCAAGAATTTTAAAAGGTTTATTTTATTTTAATATTAATTGAAACTAAAAATAGTTTTTTTATATTATTAATTATCCAATTCAGTTCATTGGAATAAATTTCATGATTTAATTTAGTATAAAAACATCTTTTTATATAACAGGAATTTGTTAGAAAAATGTGTTTCCATCGCGTTTTGTGCATTTATTTTAAAATTAATTTTTTCTACTAACAGAAATTTATTTTGATAACATTTATTCCAAATTTATAATATGTTGTAAATATTTGGAAAATAATACCATTTTATTTTTAGACAATATGAATAGTAACTTTAATAATTTTCTTATCATGGTAAAGGTACAATCAAGTAATTAAAGTAAAAAAATAAAATGATAAGGACAAAAAATGATCTTAAAAGTTGGGTAAATTTTATTTCATCAGTATATTTGATTAATAATCATACATAGGTTGAATATATTTATTTTTTTCTATTTGGATGTTATTCTTATGTTTATAATATTTTATATTCAGAAAATTAAAAATTGAAATTCTCAGTGTTTTATTACCATTATAATTTGTACATAAGGATAACAAATGATATGTTCAGTTCTAAATATCAATATGAGAAATAAACTATTTTTTCGTTTCAATTTATTTCTAATATTTTGTTATTATATAATTACAATAGATTCTTGTGCGACTCTAATACAATATTTATTCAATTTTTGGCAACATAAAATAAATGATATGATAAATATTAAAAGAGATATAATTTAAATTAGTTAATGTGTACCATGAATTTTATTGATCTATATGACATCTTATGGTGGTTTAAATGTATTATACACAAATTTCCACTTTGTCTAGATCTATTTAGAGACAAATTAAATGAATAGTTTTTAAAATGACAATAATGAGATTTTATAAAAAATAATATTTAATAAATGATTTAGAATTCATAGAAATATTATATTCATCCAAATGAACGGGATATGGTTTTAAATGTCAACCATGATCCACTTATGGGAATTTTTCATTTTATAGTAAAATTATTAACCCTTAAATGGTATAAAACTATAATATTGTGGTAATTGTCGAATGGGTTAATGAGGCATTAAAATAAAAATATATGGGTAAGAATGTGATCCAATTTTTTCTAAATTTTATTATATATGATTACTTAGACTTATAAAATGTTATATTTAAATATTATCAATTTTTTCCATTTCATAATCAAAATTAATTTATATTGTATTTTATATTTTATGAAATCAAACAAGTACCCCTACCCTCAATTACAAAAACGAACCCATTCTGTCCCTTATTTACACCACTTTGAGAAAATTATCCCAATGAAACTCTAAAAATTGTAATTATTAATAACCTTTTACATTTTATAGAGTTTGTGGTCATTCTAAAAGAACAACCATAGGTCCCTTAAAAAGGGATCTAACAGAAGTTTTAGTACCCCTGGTTTTTTGTAAGTAACCCTTGTTTTATGCTTTTTAAGTGCATGAAGCATATGGGATATGATTGGGGAATGTTTGGAAGACTTTTAAAGCATAAAAGGGAAAAGTGTGGGGACGAACGGGCTGCGCACGGTTTTCCAAACCCTGCGGAAGCCGTGCAGGTGGTGGTCTTTGGACAGAGGAGACCGCACGGAGTGTGCACGGTTTAGGAAAACGGTGCAAGGAGGTTGTGCGGAGAGCCCATCTCTGGTAGTGACTACCACACGGTTTAACTAACGAAGCGGACTAATCGTGCGCGATGTCAACTTAGATCCAACTTATTAGGATCTAATTAGATTTATCATTTATCCCACTTTTTTTTGCTCCCAGATGGCCCTAACTTGGGATTTCACTCTCGGGAGGGTGGGAGAACACTTACCAGGCGTTTTGGAAGCAATCCAGAGGGTAGCCTTGGCGTTTAGAGGCCGGTTGATCGCGATAAGTCTCGTTCTTGTCTTTTTTCCTTAGATCTCCTTCTTCCCTCATGTTGGATCCTTAGATCTACACCTGAGGTGGGTAGATCTAAGGTAGTGGATGACTTTTAAGTTAGGTTTTGATCTTGTTGGTGATAGGGGAATGAATTTAATGATGTTTCATGGTGTTTTGACGCATTTTTCTTGGCATTCTTCGTCCGTCGGTGGTTTTCACCTACGTTGTTAAGGTATGTGACTTCACTCTCGACTCCTCTTGTTAGAATAGGTTGTCTTAGTTTAAAATTGGCTTGTTTCAATGAAATTGATTGTGGAAAGCATGGAATAAATCTTCTTTAGTGATGATTTATGGTTTTGATGAAATTGTGAAATCATTGTGAATTTTTTTGCAAAGTGTTTTGGCTTCTTGAATTTAAAATTTTGGTTTTTAATTACGGATTTTCTGGAATTGTAAGTGGTTTGATGAAAGATGGGGTTTCAATAAAAAGGGGTGTTTTATTGAAATGGTTTGGTATTGAATTGGAATGATGAAATTAGTTTACTCTTTGGTTTTCAATAAAAGTATGGTTTTATTGAAATGGTTTGAAATGGTTGAACACATATGGTTGTGATGGAAAATAGTTTTCAATAAAAGGTGTTTTATTGTAAGGATGGTTTGGCAGGATTGTGGGAAATTTGAAGTGTATGTTTATATTGCATTGTACGAGGTTTGGTTAAAATAGGACCTTGTGCTCGGTGCCAAAGGTGTAATGGAACATGGTAACTATATGTATCAGGCTTGGTTGAAATAGTACCTTGTGCTCGGTGCCAAAGGTGTAATGGAACATGGGAATAATTACCTTTTGGCGACTTGGTAGATTGACAAGAGACCTCTCATGAGTATGGAACTATCATAACGATACATGGATGGTTGATTTCATGGGTTTGTGAAATGGCTGGAAATGCCACAATGGGATGTTTGAGAAATGGTTGGAAATGCCAAAATGGGATGTTTGTGAAATGGTTTGGAAATGTTTTTGGTTATTTTTCTAGAAAAATAACATGTTGGAAAAGCTGGTTTATGTTGCACTTTGATACTATTGAGTAAGGATGGTTTTGGAAAACTTGTTTATATTTAGTTATAAATTGCTTTGGTGAAAATATTTTGTATAAAATATTATTATATAAATGTAGCTAACTCTTCTATCCTAATGGAATGAGTAGAGAAGTAATTGGGGAATACCTACTAAGTTTTATATTCACCCCTACTTTGGCACTTTGGTGCTTTTGTAGATGTTGTATTATGAGACACAGGTAAAGGTAAAACATCTAATTAATAGTAGCTTGTGTTGATGTTTGGGAGATGTTGTGGAGCTTGGAGCTTGTGGAACACTCAGCCGTGGTGTCTTTTGGAAGTCTTGTGTTGTTCTCTTTCTACTGTGTACTTTGATTTTCAGTTTAGTCTTCCACTGTTGTGTACTCTGATGTGGTTTAATATAAATGAATTTGTTGTTTGGTCTTTCATTGTTCATTCATCATATAGTGAATGGTTAATGTATGGGTTGATTTCATAAAGGCTAAATCGTCCCCCACCTGTATTTGAAACCCTTCGGCATTTATTACGAGCCTTTGGCATATTTGGGATGTCACTTATGACAGAGTAATGACTCGTTGAGCTCTCAAGCCAATGAGAATTGGCGGGTCATTACAGATGGTATCAACTTGTTCTTTCCTTTCCAAACAAGTAGTCATCAATGATCTTCATCTTGGAGTTGAAATTCCTTCTTGTCTATTCCTTGGGTGCTCATCTTAGACATGAGTAGGATTTTCGGAACATTAAATGTATAGCATAAAATGATGTAGTTAACCCATTTATGCTGAACTTCAAGTTACCAGGGTGTTGGGTACACAAGTATTTTGGATACACTTTTATAATGTTGGAAATATCTTTTCCATGGGTTTATCCAATGAGATGAGGATTCCATGCTTTGTAGAGTAATGATTTCCCACTAGGATTGCATATCTACTTGTGATGAATGAGTAAGGCTTTGGTATAAGTTGCCAATTTTAAAAAAATGCAGAAATTGACTTTCAAATGAATGATTTTGAAAAGCGGATATTTGGTGTATTTTGAAAATGGATTGATTTTAAAAAAGTATGTTGAATGTTTTCAAAAATGGATGAACATGGAAAAAGGTTGTTTGAGAACAATGTTCTCATAATTGATGTGATAGAATTTGAAATGCTAAGCCAACAGTTGCGAGAGAGTGAGATTGACAGAGTTTGTTGTTGGTTTAGAAAATGGCACCTGGTAGGCGTCGTCGAAACCAACCCGAAGAAGCGGTGGAGAATGTGGTTTCACCTAAAACACGTGTGAACCAAGAGCCGGTTCATAGTATTGTCCATGCTCTTCATGCTGTGGATACGGGGAACCAGAGGAATGAGACACGATATGTGGATCATACCATCCAGTTCATGAAGCAGAATCCACCGAACTTTAGGGGTGATGCTGAACCCGAGAAGGTGGAAGTGTGGACAAGCAGCATGAATAATATATTCGATTTCATTGGCACACCAGTAGAGCTGAAAGTAAAGCTGGTGACGTATATGCTCGAGGATCTTGCACGTCATTGGTGGGATTTAGTAGTGCAAGCTAAATTGGATGAAGACCTTACGTGGGAGGATTATGAAGAATTGTTTAACAAACAATTCTATACTCACATGTTCAAGATCCATAGGACGACAGACTTTTTCACCCTCAAGTAGTAGAACCTCTCTGTCATGGCATATGCCACTAAATTCATTAAATTAGTGCGATTTGCACCAGTAGTTGCTACAAGTGTGTCGCAGAAGGCACACATATTTGAATCCGGGCTAAGGCAGGAGATTCGTTCGAAGATTGTGGTGCTCTGTATTACGGATTATACAGATATGGTGAACAGAGCAATGGTTTCTGAACATGATATCTTAGGATCAGTGGGGGGGAAGTATGCTGATACCCAGGCAAATGGGTGGGAACTCTAATGCAAGGAATAAGTAGAAGAGGGACACATACTTTCATGGTGGGAGTGAGAATCAAAACCAGATGGCGGGATCAATCAACCGTCCTCCATGACCCATAGCAACGCAGGTTGATTTCAATGTGGTTTGACTGACCACTTGAAACGAGAATGTACAACACCACCGAGAGCATTCCATAATTGCAACAAGATGGGGCATCTTTAGTGATATTGTCGTAGTTCTCCACGATCAGGTGTTCGGGACACTTCTCAGGCGTCACAAACATCGTATGCTTTGATAGGGACGAGGACAACAGAAGCAGTCTCGTCAGCATAACAGAGCAAGCCATGGTGATTCTCAAATTACCATGACTCCTCAAACATGGTAGTCTTAGCAAGGAAACAATGAGAACGGTGCAGCGACGAAATAATTATATGAAGCTGAGTAGATGATTGTGGATGATGAGGCTAGACCATCGACAGTGAGAAGAATGATTCTTTTGAATTCTACCCTCGTGAAAGTGTTGTTTGATACTGGTGCATCACATTCCTTCATTGATTCTTGTGCTGTTGAATTGCTATGTTTAAAACTAGAAATGATGCCTTCTACCTTGAAACTGCAAACTCCCCTTGGTGAAAGAGAATTTCAAACCTTCATGTGTAGAGCACATGCTATAAATGTTGATGGAGTTGAGAATAAATGGGACTTCTCCATGTTGGATATGAATGTTTATGATGTAATCTGGGGTATGGATTGGTTGAAAAGTTTTAAGGCTCACATTGACTATTATAGTAGAACAGTTAGTTTCACGATTGAGGACGACATTGAACATCTCTTCAGAGGAGAGAGGATGACCAAGAAAAGTTCAAAGAGCATGATGGCACCAATGGTGGGAACTATCTCTCACCAATTAGCAGCGTTGACTTTATCATCAATTGAGGAGATTGAGGAAAATAGTTTTCCAGCAGTTGTGGATCAATTTCTAGATGTTTTTCTTTAAAACATCTCTGGGTTACCACCTGTGAGAGAAGTGGAGTTTAAGATTGATCTCCTTCTGGGGACCAATCCTATCTCACTTCCATATTATAGGATGGCACCAATGGAGTTAAAGGAATTGAAAGTGATGTTGGAAGAACTAGAAAGCAATGGTTTTATTTTTCCAAGCATGTCTTCGTGGGCAGCACGAGTTTTGTTTGTAAAGAAAGCAGATTGAACTTTGAGGCTATGTGTGGATTATTGTAAACTTAACCATGTTACGATAAAGAATAGATGTCCACTTCCACGAATTGATGACATGTTCGATCAATTAAGGGGATCTCAGTGGTTCCCTATGATTGATGTACGGTCAATATATAACCAGTTGCATGTTAGGAAAGAGGATATTCTGAAGATAGCCTTCAAAAGCAGATATGGCCACTACAAATATGTAGTCATGCCTTTTGGTCTTACAAATGCACCAGCGGTCTTCATGGATCTGATGAATCGTATATTTCAACGATATCTGGATTCTTTTGTAGTGGTGTTTTTAGACAACATATTGGTGTACTCAAGAACAAGGGCTGAGCATGAGCAACACATGGAGATAATGTTGGATATCTTGAGAGACCATCAGTTGTATGCCAAATTATCAAAGTGTGATTTTTTGATACAAGAGGTACGCTTTCTGGGCCATGTTGTTTCTGAAAAAGGTGTTTCAGTGGATCCAGAAAAGATAGAAATTGTTCTTTATTGGAAACCACCGAAGAATGTCTTTGAAATACGAAGTTTTCTTGGTCTAGCTGGTTATTACTGACGCTTTGTTCATGAATTCTCAAGACTATCTTTGCCTATGACAGCATTGTTAAAGAATAATGATCCATTTCAATAGACTGAGGAATGTAAGAGATCTTTTCAAGAGTTGAAAGTTCACCTTACATCAGCACACATCTTGAGCTTCCCTGAATAAGCACATGGGTATGTGGTGTATTGTGATGCTTCGGGAACAAGGTTGGGATGTGTTCTCATGCAAGGAGACCATGTTGTTGCTTATGGTTCATGGAAGTTGTGGTTCCATGAGAAGAATTACCCAACACACTATTAGAAGTTGACTGTAGTAGTTTATTCATGGAAAACATAGAGAAATTATCTCTTCGGTGAGAAATTTACTATGTTTACATAAAGTAATGCATCTAGAAATAAATATATCTATATCTCAGTTTATTCTTGGTAAAAAGTTGTTTCATCGAAAACTATGGTATATCATCATTATACTATGATGAACTACTCATAAATATATATTAAAATCATTTATCTGTTCCCCTCATAATGATAACATGGTAAAATGTTGTCCATGAAAATATAATATAGATTCACCATCACAAGTACACTAGGGTATCTTATAGCCACAGTTTAATCCATCGTGAAAATATTGGCACTAAAAATCTAATACTTTAACATCATAAACTCATTATATAAAATATGAAATGGTGGTAAAGGGTTCAAATATAACATAAACATCTTCCTTAGATACATCCTGATCTATCTTTGAGAAAATTGACTTAAAATACCAATTATCCTTAGATTCATGATCAACATAAACATAATACATTTTACTTTAATCATTGACCAGAAGATTCCATTTACCAAGAGTAATTGGCATTCCAAAATAAATAAATTAATTAAATTCAAATGATATTCCATATATTTGATTAAAATATAATCATGAGAATATATATTTCAATATTTTTAATCATTATACAGAAAAAACATATCAACAAACAGATAAATCCCCTAACTTTTAATTATATGGATGTTTGTCGATAAGTCAAGATAATGGATAGTGTAATTTTTCTTATGCAGCCTATGCTTTTGAGTACCATTAACTACCTCCTACCCCATTAAAACAACACAAACACTAAAACTACAATGATTTCATTATAATAATCCATAAAAAAATGATTGAAACAAATTGAATGAAAATAGATATTAATGTAAATATATTCTTTAAATAAAAAGCCTCATATCTACCACACCTATGAAATTTTACTCCCTTAATAGTATATTTCATCCTCAATGCCTCTAGGTGGGAGAAATATTGGATGCACTGACAATAATGACTAACAATACCAAATAAACTTATAATTATAATGATATTTGAAGGAATTTTCCATATAAAACATATTCTCCACTTTCTTAAGATCCATATATATATAACTAATTAAAAAATATCATGACCTTTTAATATAACCACTTTGATCCAAAGATGATATTTTAACATCTTGGTGTTAAATAATGAGTTCTCAATATTTTCTTGGTAATGATAAAATGATCCCTATTTTACTCACAGTATTGGGATAAAATTAATATGTCATCGGTATTGAAAATCTTGAATAGATATTGTTAAGGATTAAAAATATGGTCCATCACATCCATTAAAATTTATTGTGAAATCAATACTCAAAATGACATCCCAAATAAATTGAAATGGTTGTATCTCAGTCAAAATGTGGTATTTTTCATATCCTTTTCTCACATACTCAACTAGTGATAACCCGAAAAATGATTGATATTTGAGAACCACCAAGATCTTAAAAACTAGTAAAAAAATATCTAATATACAGAGAAGGATGTTTATTATTAATCTCAATATGATTTAATATATAATAAACAATACAAAACTAAATTATTTCATCTGAATTATAGGAAATAAGAACTGGAGCATCCTATATATATTGGATTTAGAAAATGAATCCCTTGGAATAATGAAATTTTAACAGAGTTTTCAATTTTAAAGGATTATCTATACTGTTCCTCCCACTTTGGAATAAATACTATTAAATTTCAAGGAATATGTTATGATATCAACCTACCATGGGTTAAATAACTATACTTACAACAAACTTTTTTAATAAGTGAATCATCCAAGCTACCTAAGACATGATATTATCATTTTCCATAAATTATAGCTAGATTTATTGGCATGATAGTCCAATTCCCTAAAAAACATAACACTCATCACAATATTGAAAAAAGGTTAGTTATGTCTAGTAATAATTTATATATTCCTAGAAAAAATCTATACAATACATTTTAATAATCATGATATATATTTCCATTTCAATAATGAATAAGCTTTAAATATATCAATATCAACTGATAATAATGACATTTTCTAGCTGTATCTAGATAGACTCCTCAATCTTAGTAGAGTACCCATAGATAAAAATCCTAATAGAAACTCAGCAACCAAATCTATTTTAGATAATAAAAAATACAAAATAAATGAATAATATATGCCAATATTTGATAACACGCTATCCTAGGTAGGGGTAGCCAATATTTGACATATCACCATGAAATACCTATCACTGGGATCTGTTATATATTTCTTAATTGAAAATAAATAACTTGACTCTACACCTCTACTATACCCTTGTATCACATGTATTTTTTTATTACATGTCCCCATTGAACTTATCCTTTAAAATCCTTGACACCCTCATTACTAGTACTAATAGAAGAAACACAAATATCTATCTTCTATCATATACTAGCCCATGAATGAGATTATCATGTTTAAATGGTGTCCCAATCTCTACCCAAATGATATCCCTTGCATTATTTTTTTCAATATTCCTTACTTTTACAAATGAATGACACTCCTTCAACTTACTGGAAAAAGGGGTCAAATATGGTCTTTTCAGACACACCAATAGCACTACAAGGGAAATGTTCCCCTATAAGGAGATGAAAAAAATAATCCCTTATCCACCTAGTATTTAATTATTTCATTGATACACACCAATAATATTCTTATATTTACCTCTGTATTCCCAAAATCACATTTAATCTCTATTTGTATAATTTAGATTTATATATTCATTGATATTGTGTTCATCACATCAATAAATGTAGGGAAAAAAGATTCAGTCCTATAAAAGAATCTGTAACATTATCCCATACTCAAAATGATGATATTTTGAAGTCTCACCAGATCTCAATTTTAGAGTAAAAGGATGAAGGTAGATAAATCTGAAAGCATAATTAAGATTCCAACACTATTTTTTATTCCTTTAATGTATTGAATAATTTGGTTCACATGAAAAACTAAAAAAACACAATATATATTATTAAGATAAAATACTAAAATAAAATATAAACATCAATATATTATGATAATTAATGATAAAATAATATTAAAAAAATTTCATGATGAATAAAACCACAATTAATTAAAAAGTCTGCGAACATGAAATCCTCGTCCTATTAGGTTTACATGAATATCATCACACCGATTATAACTATATAAAGAAGGTAAAATATTATAATATAATATATATTTTGAGATATGATAAAATGAATAGTATGAATGAATTTTCATAAATTATTTATGGTTACATATATAAATGTAAATGAACATTATGTGTGAACTCTCGAGCATGTTCCCCTTCATTATAGGTTTTCTCCCATACAGATCGTGTGTTATATCTTAGTATATATTTTTATTCTTTTATAGTTAATAATGAAATGATTTCTAATTAATTATCTTACAATTGTTTTGTCAAATTGGGTTCTCCAACCCCTCCCTCGATATATCACTTAGAAAATAGATGATTCACCCCATCCTACATGTGGAGCATGAATTTATTGTTACATCACATATCATTGAGTTAACTATTTTACTTCTTGATTGGATAGAAAGAACATGGTGGTGACTATCATTTTCATGACTTGATCAGGATAGTCGACCCTACCTGGGCTTTAAGACAAAGCATAACAAGACCAAAAGGGCATTCTTGATCCCTATAGGATTGAAATGGGAACATGGGAAACTAATTTCAACACGAGTGAATGATTTTTCCAACCTCAAACAACATACATGGAATAAAATATATAAATATATCCGTAGAAATAAATATTAAATAAAAAATTGTTCCGATATAAGCGATTCCAAAAAATGTGTCAAGATAAAACTCGAAGTGCATGTCCAAAAAACAACAAAAATAATGGAAACTAAAACTATCCACAACTAACCCATGTGATACATATATAAGATCCTACTATCTCACCTCCAATTAACCATGAACAAGTTACCAAAAACCAAACCTCTACATTGGGTTATTTTCCCTTTCCCGTATAAGACAAATCAAGGTATCCCTCCTTGAGTGAGTGTATTATGTGTGACCTAAATATGCTCAATAAGATCCCACCTAAGTTTTCCATATCAATTATCTATAAAAAATAAAAATATTATTAGATTTAATAAAAATAATGGAATGATAATTAGTTACATAGATTTATATCAAAATCATTTTAAACAATTTCCCTTTTTCACAGTTAAAAAATAAAATCCAAGTAAAAATGTTTTTCAAATCATTTTGAATAGTTTTGTGAAATGGGTTTTCAAATAATTATTTTGATGAAAAGGATTGTTTATAATTTTTTTCAAATGTGATAATCCATTTTTAATATATTTGTCATATACTGTACATAGGATCCTTGGGTACCTAGGTGGGTGGTTTAGTATTGGGACTAGTCTATTGAAATTATTATTGGTTTGACTTTCTAGGGTCATCCACTATTCATAGATCATATATAAATTTACTCTAAAAAATGATCATGAAACCATTGGGGGTTCACTTTATAGGGTGATTCCTTATCCCTAGTTAATTGAGGCTTGAGTTCTATGGACATGAGTTCACACACTATTTATTACTTTTATTGAGATATGAGTGGCCTAGCTAGCCCAATCATTGTTATCCATGGGGTGATTTCCATTTTGATTTATATGTTTTACTATTATATTTTATAAGATCAGATATATGATTTTATAAATTTAAATGGTTTATGGAAATTATTCCTTGAAATAGATTTATCTAGATTTAATTTTTCAACTATGAAAAAAAGGAATTTTTACAATTAATTTGATATAAAAATGTGTTAATGATTATCATGACATGTTTTCTTTAAAAATTGAGAATATTGGGATTTTTAAAGAGAAATGATATTGAAAACCTGGTTATTATCATATTTAGTCTATTTATCTCACACCATGAACACTACCTTAGGGGGTGTATATTTTGTTATATCTCACACACAAAAGGTCTAGGCGTCGTAGTGAGGTGGAAGGGTTCTTGGTCTGGTGGTTAGGGGTAGCTGGTAGTGAGATAGAGGGATGTTTCCCATATATCAAAAATATCAGTAATAGATAGTTTGAGTGTACTTTATTTGGTATGTTTGTGGAAATGTACGATGGGTTTTATCATTCCTTGTTGGGTTGTATCACTACAATTTTCAGTCTATTATTTATGAAATATTTCACTCCTTGGTTTTATTTCCCTTTTGAATGACATGTATCTTGTTTTAGGTTTTGGAAATTGTTCACTCATGTAAATTTTTGTTTTATATACTCTATTTTCTAGACCATGGGGATTGGGAATGTCCTTAGAGTCTTATTGTATAACAGTTTGTATCCTAGTTGTGCGGGCTAGCAAGGCCATTTAATTAAAATTTGAAATCATTGATAGGTGTATCTCAGTCTAGAGAAGTTGGTAGATTGAAGTTTTGATTTTTGGGACTTAAGGGGTAGGTTGTGGTGAGTGCATGCCCGTCTCTGTGCATGACTATCCTTAATTCAACCTGGGATGTTGGGATGCATCTCTCTTTTTATCTGTTTTGACCTTGATCTCATTTTTCTTAATTTAATTTAGTTTTAAATTAATATTTTTTCTATTTCATAATTGTTCACTTATGCGTTCAGTATGTAGAAACATGCCTTAGTTATACCATCTGAGGGTTCCATATGAGGCTATTTTTGGATATGTTCCCCAAGGAACTCCCCCTCCTGATCAAAATTTTCTTAAGGATATCATACAAGTAGTTCGTTATATAGAAGAGAGTGTGATACAAGTTTAGAACCAAGATATTGAGGATAATCTAAGAGCCAAATAAAATAAATATCAATCATGATAGTTCATATGAAAAAATCCCTATACTTTAAGGGTACAAATAAACCCCAATAGGTGAAGGACAAGACGGAAAAGATTAATCCATTCTTCATCATCCTTAAAACAGCTAAATCTGTATGGTGAAATGCACTATATTCATGCTCAAGGGTCCAAGAGAAAGGTACTTGAATTCCATGTTTCAAGAAAACATGAATGTGGCATTAGAGATGATGGAATTAAATATCCTTTTGATTTAGAAGTTTTACCCATATTCTATGACCATTAAAATGTCCTTGGAGTTCCTCTTCATACAGTAGTGATAGCGCTCAGTGTCGGAGTTCATAAACCAGTTTTTGAAGAAGCTTTTTTTCTCTAAAGGTGGTGATTAATGATCAACAAAAATCTCAAAAATACCTACAGGGGTTTATTCCTGACATTTTATTACAGGTATACATATTTAAACTCTCCACTTACATAGAGACATATGACTAGGTGATGGTGGTAGAAATATATATGCTGGGAAATACTGGATTCCATGTCTCTTATCATCCACCTAGTGGTTGTTTTAATGGAACACATGAAAAGAAGAGTAAGTGGAACAATAATCACAATGCTGGTGGCAACAGTTCTTGACCGTGATCCTCCTCAATTCCATCCATAGTAGCCAGCAGTGTTCCCTAAACTTATTATCAGTGTGACAAGGTAAGGCAAACTCAATGGTCTTTTACTATTCTTGTAAAAAAAATTAGTGAATGGGGATGTTGAGGCCACCCAAAAATTTTCTTCTATGATTTATCTACACCCCTTAATGGCTATAAATCATCATATCAAAAGGAAACTATGGGGTAGTCCCAAGCTTCAATGTCAATAGGGATCCATCCATAGGCTTCAGTAATGAAGAAAACATGTAGTGGATGATATTTTGTGAATGTTTGATACGAGATTGACTATTTTGATGTGTATATTTTTTTATTTTCTTTAGAAACAAATCTCTATGATACAGATGACTCACAATCATTTATATATTCCAATTTTTTTTATATGACGAATCTTTTAATAAATCTCAGGTCATTTGTTATAGATCTAGAGATTATTCTTATAAAGAAGAAAGTGTAGGGGTTTCATTTTACTTATTTTTATATTTTGACATATGATGGAGAGTTAGTTAAAGATTCCATGGAAATAGATCATGATATTTTTGATTTTATCATTAGAATGAATTAGATTATATATCATTGAGATGTTATTTATTATTATTATCATCATGTTTCATTATCCACTATTTATGGGATCTCTATGGTGTTTCAAGGAGAGTGTGTTCCAAGGTTCCATCATGTGGGAACTTCTCACCCAAAATGGAGGAGTCTGGTGTCTACCAGTTCGGTTGATCCTGATGATGTTTCCTCATTTTATGATACTAGCAATGTTGTTTGGGACTTTCTTGAGGTATTTACAGTCATATTATATTTTATATCTTTAGAGATATAGGTATAGTTTTCAATAAATATGGTTCTATGTGTGCCACCATTTTCTATACCCACATATTGTGTAGAATCTACTCAGCTGAAAGAAATTGAGATTCAGTTCGAAGATTTTTTTGGGAAAGGAATTATACAATGAATGTGTTTCTCTATGGTTGGGTCTCATGCTATTCTCCATGATTAATGAGTGTTATCTTTTTTTCATGGAATACTTATATTTTATCAAGGTGAATTCTAATAATAATTACCCTTTTCCCCAGGTGGATGATTTTTTTTAAATTAAAGGGGGTGAGGTGTTTTTTGGAAATTGGTCTTCAGTTGAGGTATCACTAGGTCAGATTGTAGAAGACTGATATCACAAATTCTAATTTCAAGATATGGTATTAACATTATCAATATATTATAATTCATTTTTTTCTAATTAATTAATCTTTATTTCTTTAGATTTGATGAACTGGATATTCAATTAGTATCTCAACACCTTTAACTTTATATTTGTGGATGATATCCCTATTTATTCAATATATGAGCATGAGCATGTGAACTATTTCAAACTGGTTTTTTAAATCTTATGGAGACATTTATTTTATGGGAATCTACTAAAATGATATTTATGGATGTAAGAAGTGATGTTCATAGGGAATGTGATTCTAGAACATGGTCATTCAGTAAATCCAAAGAAGGTGAATGATATCTTTTCATGGGAAGAAATACTAAATGTATTCAAGATACATAGATTTCTAGGTATGGATGTATATTATCAGTGATTCATTAAGTATTTCTTAATTTAATATTCACCATTGATAGCTCTTACTAAGAAATAGGTGAATTTTTCTTAAGATACTATGTGTTTGACATAGTTTGAGGAGTTGAGATGGATTATGACATGATCCCCAATTATGATCTGTCCATAACTAAGTAGAAGAAACATGTTATATTACGATGATTATAGTATTGTTCTAGGTTATTTTTCTATATAGGATGATCATATATTGTCAAAATACTCTCATTATCTTCAACCAAATAAATAATAATTAACCCCACTCATGATTTGGATCATTATGCTATTTTTTATGAAATAATGTGTTAGTGAACTATTTATTTGGGTAGAGGATCATGGGTTCTTATGATCAAAAGATAAAGTGATACTTATTTTCTCACTAGGACATGAACCTCGGGAAGAGGTGATGGGGGAAATGCCTCTAGAATTACATATTGGACATCACCTAAACTCATGGGATGGGGTATTTTTTACTGACACTCACTGTTATAAATTTCCCTCTCAGGCTGTATTGGAATCTAAAGATGAGTGGAATCTAATAGGAGTATTTGATCTACTGCATATAGATGCATAGTAAGATGATTATGGTATGGTATTGACCAGCATTAAGTTGATAACTTCTCTCCATGAGTCTATTCTTCATGATCAATAATAGGATGATGAGTTTAGATGAGCCATAGAATCTCAATATAGCGGGGATACTATGCCTAGTTGGTCCCCCCCACCTATGATGAGATTATTCTCTATTATTGTTGGTTTTTCAACCCATTATTAATCTGAAACGTAGTTTTCCATGATTTTAAATGTTATTCATGGGATTTTAATCATGGAACTATGAATAGATATTATGACATGAGACTGTGCTTATAGTTTTTGTGTATGATGCTTGATATTTCTAATTACATGTCTCATTGTTAAACCTACCAACAGATAAAGGTAGAGCACAATAATACTTCTAGTATTCTCTATCCTCTTGCAGTACCTGTATAGAATTGATACATAATATCCATGGTCATTATTTTTGGATTACCATGGACTCTTTGAGGAAATAATGTAATGGGGGTGTTGATTTATTATTTTATAAAATTAGATCATTTCATTCTGATCAGGGACACCACCGAGGTTAAAGACTTGATTAATATATATTTATGATATATTGTGGGATTCTTTCATGTCCCCTCTACCACGTTTTTAGATAGGGATCCATTTTTTTACCTTCAATTTTTTATATTATCTAAAAGGAAATATGGACTCAGGTAAAAGTGAGTATTTATTGCTATCCCCTATAGGTGGTTAGACAAGGCATGATATTATGATTTTAGAGGATATCCTTTGTGCCTACATCATTGAATTTGATGGATCGTGGGATTTATATCTATGATAGGTTGAGTTCATTTATAATAACATTTACAATTCATCAATTAAAATGGAACCCTTGAAGGCTTGGTATAATCACACTTGATAGTCACCTCTTTATTCGGTGAGGTGGGAGAAACCTCTCTTATGGGAAAAGACTTGTGTAGGAGACATCGATGTGGATTCAAGATATACATCATCAGTTAGTTATAGCTCAGATTCTAGAAAAATCATATATAGATCATTTAATACATGATTTTTAGTTTTTCATTGGTAACTGGGTCTTCTTGAAGGTTTCTTCAGAGTTTTTTCATTTTCAGCTTTGGAAATAGGGTCAGTTGGCTCTGAGATATGCTGGAGCATTTGAGGCCACTAAGGAACCTATAAAGGATTCTTATTAGTTTTCATTATATGTTTTTTTGATTGGTATTCATGATTGCTTCCAAAAATATGAGCACAAGAAGTACCGCAGTAAGCCTTACCATGTTTGGATTTGGGAGGAGATTGAGTTGGATCCAAATGTTTATGTTTTAGAGGATATAGTGGGTCTAATTGATACTCAAATAAGATTATACAGTGGGAATTCTATTCCATGGGTCAATGTGTTTTAGAAATATGGATCAAATTTTCAAGAGACATGGGAGCATGAATATTTGGTGAGGGAGAAGCGAACTCAAATATTTATGGAGTATCCTTCCTCCCTAAGAATTTATATGGAAAAGTTTTCTTTTAATGGAGATAATTATGAAATCCTAGTTTGAGCAGGTCATATTTTTATGTTAAATTATTTTAGGTTTCTAAGGTATCTTAAGATTTTTTTTCATGTTCTCATAGTGAAAGGGGATGGATTATGGCTACTGAAATCCACCTTCCAGGTGGTGGTATTGGACAATACCTCACAAGTTTCGTTCCACCACTGGAAAATAAGTCGGATTCCACTAGCTCAATAGTAGGCCTTCCAATAGAAATTGAACGAATAGAGTGACCATTGGCTAGCTGTGGTAGCCACTTGGTATCCAATGGCGTCGGGTAGAGCCCAGTAGGGCAGGGACTAATTATAAATTTATACCCCCATATACCTTAATTAACCATATAATACCTATTTTGAAAACCGGAATCTACTATTTATTCTAGAGTGGATCTTCCTTGGTGTTATAAAATAATTTGAACTTCCTCTCTTTGTATTTTTATATATTCTTATCATTTCCCAAAAAATACATATGTTTTATGAAATCATCTTCAATTATTCTTCTCTCTTATATTATCTTGGAATTGGTTATGGTCTAGGATTTATTTCTGGGATCTATTGACCATGTTATGATCCTTCTTCAATCTCTTAAATATCCATTATAAAAATGTATTTCAGAGGATGGATCTCATGTTTGTGTTGAAGAGCATGTGTAATTGATATGGTATATGTTTATCTATCTTCACCACTGACCTATTTTCTTATGGAAACACAACTCGATATTATGGGAACAAAATTTTTGGACCTCATAATTCTTTATCTTGAATTCTCATTCCTTATGGTGTGTAGATCTCATCACAGTTGGTGTGTGACCCACATTGGATGTATGTGTTTTTCACTCTAGCCTATTTTTGGAGAACCATTGATTCTATTAATTTCTAAAATGTTTCCAAAATTATAATTTAAATGATTCTGGAATTATTTGTTATGTGTTCTTAAAAGGGGTTTGGAGAGAATATGGGTATCAAGTTAATTTTTTAAATAAAGGGTTGTATTTGAAAACTTTGTTAATTGGTTTATAGAAGGGGTTTTGAAATCATATTTTTGATTAAAAGTGTTGTTTTGGATTTTTTGTGTGAAATTTGTTATGACCTTTGAAAATAATTTGAAATATTCCCCACATGGGAGCCTGGGTACCTATATGGAGGGTTTAATATTGGTCCTTGTTCATTGAAATTTTAATGAGGTTCGCTTTTGTGGGGGTCCTACATTCCTATATCATAATTACATTGGATCTATGATATTTATCATTACAAAATATGGGTTTCACCTTTAGGTGTTTTCCTTTATCCCTAGTTCATAAATTCATGAGTTCTAGGTATGTGAGTGCACACACTAGTCATTATTGTTAGTGAGGTATGAGTGACCTAACATTCCCAAACTTTTTTTTATCCTAGTGTTGATTACCACTATGCTTTGGATTTTGTAAGAACCCGGATCTTTTTTTTTCAGGTATGCATTCCTTTTTCTGGAGTTTTTGAGAAGAATGAAGTTTCTGGAAATTTCTGAAGTACATGTCGTGTACTTTCTGAGTACACGCTGTGTACATTCTGAGTACACAATATGTACTTTCTGAGTGCACACCGTGTACTCTTTTCCCTCTCGAAGCCATCTGTTGGCCTTGTTCGGGCCACACACACGGTGTGTAGGGGTGAGGTGGAGGCCAATTTAAACAGAGTACGGACAAACCCACTACACGCTGTGTACTCTAAAAGTACACTATGTGTACTTTCTTTTTATTCATTAAATGGACCGGGGTCGCATCCGATCACCATAAACAGTGGAAGACTAAATCAAAAAACTGGAGCTCATATGTATATATATGGAATGATGCATGATATATATCTAGGAAAGAATCCAAAACAAGTCACAATGATGAAAACCACCACAACACCAACAAAAGTACAAAATAAAAGTAAATAGATCCTCTGCATTGCAAGCCAAAGCTTGGTCCCTTGCTCTCCTGCACCAAGCAATCAAGTACCAGAAGTTGGAGGGCGCTTGCCCTTGTCTACACCTCCAACAACATAGTCTATTTGGCCTCAAAAGCATAACCCAAACAGGTTGTGAGACAAAATCCTAGTAGGAATTCACCTGAAGATCTGTGCTTAATAGTTAGTGAGTATATGGCAGGTAAAAGTACAATAATCAGTAAACATCAACAACAAAGCAGTAGACAGTAGACAATATGCAGTAAAGCGGGATGATACACAACAGTAATCAATCCAAAACCAACAACAACAGTGAAGAAAACATCTAACAAGCAGGAAACTCTGTGGGATGTACTCGCAGCCATCCCCTCTGGTCCTATCCCAGAAGTACCACAACCCTCTGGGAAGTGCACTTAGCCTAACCCTTCTGGCTTGGTCATACGAATTTATGAGACTCTCTGGGAAAGCACACTCGGTCAATTCCCCTTATAGTCTAGGGTAGTTAGGGACTCTCTGTGAAAGATCACATGATCTAACTCTCTTAGCCCCAAGGTATAGAGACTCTTTGAGGAAGCTATCCCATTCCATTCCTCCTATAGCCTCTGTTATACCACCAACTATCCGAGGAAGCTAACTCAGTTATTTCCTCCTCTAGCCTGGGAAGGTTCTTAAAAAGATTCAAACAATGTAAGACTCACTAAGGAAGATCACTTGGTCTACCCTCCTATAGTCTATAATATCTGATGGCACTCTGGGAAGCTCACTCAGTCAATCCCATGTGGACTATAATGTCTAAGACTCACTGAGGAAACACACTCAGTCTACCCTCCTGTAGTCTATAAGGTCAAGGACTCTCTGGGAAACTCACTCGGTCTATCCCATATAGTTTATTTCACCAGCTTCTCACAGCCCCGTGCCAGTTAGTGGATGATAATTCTATAAGGCCAAAATACACCTATAGAGCTACTTGGCTAACCAAAGTACACCTATAGAGCTACTTTTCTAACATTCTACAGGACAACAAGCATGTAATGGATCTCACTCTATCATATGCATACAAGGCATGGAAAAAGTGTAACAGACAAAGGCAAATGAAACCCGAAGGTCATAACCAGAACAAAGCATGGAAAAACATCCAAGCACAACAAAATATCCTCTAACATGATAAATTTACCTATAAACAATCATACAAGCATGGTAGGAAAACAAAAAGTGCGTCTCTCAGCTGCAAAACTTCTCTGGATTCTTGAGCCTCCATCTGTTAGATGATTCGACCGCTGTCGATTGCGATGGAACTGCAACGATGAGTTGTTCTTTCTTCTTGAGTTTCATTCCTTGATTCTTCCTCTTTCTCAAGATATCATGGTTTGAGTGTTTTGGGAGTTTTCCCAGATCTACGACGATCAAGGGAGAATCAGTCATCGTGGTTCAAGTATATCGATCTCCTAGGATCGCGATAGGTGGTTTGTGCCTTACCGTTCAATGTCTTTGAGTTCTATGTGAAAATTCCACCAATACACGTGAACATGGTATTGTGTGTTTACCTTTTTTCCAATTTTGTTTTCTACCTTTCTTGTATTCTTGTGTAGAGGTAAATTAATCATGTTAGAGGATATTTTGTTATGCTTGTATTTTTTTCCATGCTTTGTTCTGGTTACGACCTTCGGGTTTCGTTTTCCTTTGGTTGTTACACTTTTTCCATGCCTCGTGACCATAAGATGGAGTGATATCAATAACATGCTTGTTGTCCTGTAGAATGTTATCCAAGTAGCTCTATAGGTGTACTTTGGTTAGCCAAGTAGCTCTATAGGTTTACTTTGTCCTTATAGCATTATCATGCACTGACTGGCATGGGGCTGTGAGAACCTGGTGCTATAGACTATAAGGGATAGACCGAGTGAGCTTCCCAGAGAGTCCTTTACCTTATAGACAACAGGAGGGTAGACCGAGTGAGCTTCCTCAGTGAGTCTTAGACATTATAGGCCACAGGGGATAGACCTACTGAGCTTGCCAGAGTGCCTTCAGATATTATAGACTACAGGAGGGTAGACCGAGTGAGCTTCCTCAGAGAGTCTTACTTTGTTTGAATCTTTTTATGATCCTTTCTAGGATAAAGGAGGAATTGACCGATTGAGCTTCCTCAGAGAGTCTGTGGTATACCTAAGGCTATAGGAGGAATTGACTGAGATAGCTTCCTCATAGAGTCTCTAGACCTTGGGGATAAGTGGGTTAGAACACGTGAACATCCTTAGAGATTCCATGAGTACCCTATAATATAAGGGTAATTGACCAAGTGTGCTTTCCTAGAGAGTCTCATAAATTCGTATGACCAAACCACAGTGTTTAGGCTGAGTGCACTGCCTAGAGGGTTGTGGTAATTCTTGGATAGGACTAGAGGGGATGGCTGTGAGTACATCCCAGAGGGTTTCCTGCTTTTTAGAAATTTTCTTCACTTTTGTTGTTGGTTGTGGATTGATTACTGTTGTGTATCATCCAGCTTTATTGCTAACTGTTTACTGCCTACTTCTTTGATGATGCTGTTTAATGCTTATTGTAATTTTACCTGCCATATACTCACTAACTGTTATGTACAGATATTTGGGTGAATTCCTACTGGGATTTAGTCTCACACCATGTTTGGGTCATGATTTTGGGCCCAAACAGGCTATGTTGTTGCAGATGTAGACAAGGGCAAGTGCCCTTCGACTTCTGGTACTTGATTGCTTGGAGAAAGAGAGCAAGGGACCAAGCTTTGGCTTGCGATGTTGAGGAGCTGTTTACTTTTATTTTGTACTTGTTTTGGTACTATTGTGGTTTTCATCATTGTGACTTGTTTGGCTGCTTTCTTAGATATGTATCTTGCATCATTCCATATATATACATATGTGCCCCAAGTTGTTGATTTAGTCTTCACCTGTTTATTATTGTTGGTTATTTACTACTTCCGCTATTACATGTTTATTACTTCCACTGTGTACTCTGCCAATGAGGGCATAATTTCCCCACTATCACACCCAAGGCCCTCGCTGCTAGTCGGCAGCCTCTGGAGTTTGGGGAAATGTGGTTGAGGCCTTGTGGCGAACCAGCTCGGAGCCCCGGTTAGTAGCATCCAGGTCGGGATGTTCCATATTTATACTATTTTCATTTGATATTATATGATTAATTCATTGATTAATGTTATTGGTTTTCAAAAAATATTCATTGAAACTTTTTTTTATTGACATTCATTTTGGAACTTTGAAAAATGGAGCTATTTTCTATACATTAAATATAAAACTATGTAACTACTTATCATGCCCTATTTTATTTTAAATTTTAGAATATTTGGATTGATTGATATACACCTGATATGTAACCCTTAGTTTTGATCCCACTTAACATGTTTATCTAACATCCATCACAATCCCTCGAAGGTGTGAATACACTATCCTTTTCATGTAGGAAAGGGGATGTCACTATAGGGAAGTTGACAGGTGTTTTGTCTGGTGGGCAGGGTTAGTTAGTGTTGATATGGAGGTATGTTTCCAACTTATCACATGGAATAATAATGGATAGATTTAGTGTACATCATTTTGGTTTTTTGGATATATACGATGCGTTTTATCATGCCAGGTTTGGTTTTATTCCTACCACTAGAGCGATTTTTTTTGATGAAATATTTATTTCAATGATTTTATTTATATTTTTAATTCCATGTATTTTATTTAAGGTTTTAAAAATCATTCCCTCATGTTTATTTTCTCTACATGGGTTCTATTATTTATATTGTGGGGGATTTGGAATGCCCTTCAGGTCTTATAAAAGTCTGGTTTTGAGCCTAGTTGGGTAGGCTAGCTGGGCCATGTCATATTTATCAAAACACTTTTTATGAAATAATATCTAAAATTTATATAGTCATGCCCATTTTCATTTATAAAACCATTCATAAAATAATATAATCAACGACTCATCAAATATTAACTAGAGACTAAACCACCTACCTCAATCTCAGGCCATAGACTAACTGTGATAGGTTCCACTAACCAGAACATAATTATATTCCAAACAACGTGATTGGATTCACAAAAAAATATTCCAAAAATATAAAATTGTTTTTCCATGAGAAAAAATGGTTGATAGAGAGGAGATATTGACACATACCCAAAGAATCACACACATTTCACCACACTAACAAGGGTTTTAGCCTTTAAAGGAAAATAAAGAATGGGATATAGATGTTATTCATGAAGTATCATAACATGATAAAAAGATACCAAAACTACAACCTATATCATATTCCAATTCCAATGATAATATAAGAGATAAGAAAGAACAAGGGGGATTTCGTAAAACTTTTTGATTCATTGACAATTGTTTGAATCGAGATTGAAATTCCATGTAGTGAAGTTTAATGAATCCAAGAATCCCAAGGGAGATCCTCTCTAAGAAAATTCGTCAATTTAAGTTTGAAAATGATGTAACACATTGATATTTTAAAATAAGACTATGTTCAATAGAATTCATGACACACAACACCAAACATAATCAAACAAAGAAATATTATTATTTTTATAAGACCGTTATAACATAACCATTGAATTGGAATCTATGAATAGAATTAAATTAATTATGAATAATATATAAAGAAAATATTCTATATAAATTAATTGATTAATTCCTATAAAATAAGCCCCTAATTTTTAGTAGAGTTATTTTATGCTTTAGAAATATTTTTTATACAAAAAATGGGTTTTATTTCATTTTTTTAATATTATATTTAATTTCTAAAAATTCTAAGAATTGTTTTTATAAAAATAATATCATTTTTAAATTATCATATCAAAATTATCTTAGGTTTAAATTTTCATGTTGTTTCTGAAAATATTTGTTTTCTCGTGAATAGTGAAAAATGCCTATATTTATTGCAAACAATATTTTTGTTTCATGAATTTTAAAAGGTTTATTTTATTTTTATATTAATTGAAACTAAAAATAGTTTTTTTTATAATATTAATTATTCAATTAAGTTCATCGGAATAAATTTCATGATTTAATTTAGTATAAAAACATCTTTATATATATCAGTCATTTGTTTGAAAAATGTGTTTTCATCGCGTTTTGTGCATTTATTTTAAAATTAATTTTTTCTACTAATATAAATTTCATTTGATAAAATTTATTCCACATTTATATTTTGTTGTAAATATTTGGAAAATTGTACCATTTTATTTCTAGACAATATGAATTGTAACATTAATAATTTTGTTAGCACGGTAAAGGGACAATCGAGTAATTAAAGTTAAAAATAAAATGATAAGGACAAAAAATTATCTTAAGAGTTGGGTAATTTTTATTTCATTGGTATATTTGATTAATAATCATATATAGGTTGAATATATTTCTTTTTTTCTATTTGGATGTTTTTATTAGGATTATAATATTTTATATGCAGAAAAGTAAAAAATGACATTCTCAATGTTTTATTACCATTATAATTTGTACATAATGATAAAAAAATGATGTGTTCAGTTCTAAATATCAATATGAGAAATAGATTTTTTTTTTCATTTCAATTTATTTCTAATATTTTGTTATTATATAATTAAAATAGATTGTTGTGTGACTCTAATACTATATTTATTCAATTTTTGGTGACATAAAATAAATGATATGATAAATATTACAAGAGATATAATTTGAATTAGTTAATGTGTACCATGAATTTTATTGATCTATATGACATCTTATGGTGGTTTAAATGTATTATACACAAATTTCCAAATTGTCAAGATCTATTTAGAGACAAATTAAATGAATATTTTTTAAAATGAAAATAATGAGATTTTATAAAAATAATATTTAATAAATTATTTAGAATTCATAGAAATATTATATTCATCCAAATGAACGAGATATGGTTTTAAACGTCAAACATGATCCATTTATGGGAATTTTTTCATTTTATAGTAAAATTATTAACCCTTAAATGGTATAAAACTATAATATTATGGTAATTGTCGAATGGGTTAATGAAGCATTAAAATAAAAATATAAGTGTTAGAATGTGATCCAATTTTTTTCAAATTTTATTAAATATGATTACTTAGACATATAGAATGTTATATTTAAATATTATCAATTTTTCCATTTGATAATCAAAATTAGTTTATATTATATTATATATTTTATGAAATTCAAAGAGTGCCCCTCCCCTCAATTATAAAAAGGTACCCATTCCGTCACTTATTTACAACACTTTGAGAAAATCATCCCAATAAAACCCTAAACATTGTAATTATTAACAACATTTTACATTTTATAGAGGTTGTGGTAATTTTAAAAGACCAACCCTAGGTCCCTTAAAAAGGGATGTAACAGAAGTTGTAGTACCCCTGGTTTTTTTGTATGTAACCCTTGTTTTATGATTTTTAAGTGCATGAGGCATATCAGATATGATTGGGAAATGTTTGGAAGACTTTTAAAGCGTAAAAGGGAAAAGTTTGGGGATGCACGGGCTGCGCACGGTTTACCAAACCATGCAGAAGCTGGGCAGGAGGTGGTCTTTCGATAGAGGAGACCGCACGGAGTGCGCACGGTTTGGGAAAACCGTGTGAGGAGGTTGTGTAGAGAGCCCATCTCTGGAATTGACTACCACACGGTTTAACTAACCAAGCGGACTAACCTTGCGCGAAGTCAACTTAGATCCTATTTATTAGGATCAAATCTGTTTTATCATTTAACCCACTTTTTTTGCTCCCAGACAGCCCTAACATGGGATTTCACCATGGGGAAGGTGGGAGAACACATACCAGGCTTTTTGGAAGAAATCCAGAGGGTTGACTTGGCGTTTAGAGGCTGGTTGATCGCGGTAAGTCTCCTTCTTGTCATGTTTCCTTAGATCTCCTTCTTCCCCCTTGTTGGACCCTTAGATCTACGCCTGAGGTGGGTATATCTAAGGTAGTGGATGACTTTTAAGTCAGGTTGGGATCTTTTTGGTGATAGGGAAATGAATTTAAGTAGGTTTCGTGGTGTTTTGACGTGGTTTTCTTGGCGTTCTTCATCTGTCGGTGGTTTTCACCTAATTTGTTAAGGTATGTGGCTTCACTCTCGACTCCTCTTGTTAGAATTGGTTGGCTTAGTTTCAAATTGTCTTCTTTGAATGAAATTGATTGTGCAAATCATGGAATAAATCTTCTTTAGTGATGATTTATGGTTTTGATGAAATTGTGAAAACATTGTAAATATTTTTGCAATGTGACATGGCTTCTTGAATTTAAAATGTTGATTTTAAATTACGGATTTGCTAAAATGGTAAGTGGTTTGATGAAAGATGGGTTTTCAATAAAAATGGGTGTTTTATTGAAATGGTTTGGTATTGAATTGGATTGATGAAATTAGTTTACTCTTTGGTTTTCAATAAAAGTACGGCTTTATTGAAATGGTTTAAAATGGTTGAACACACTTGGTTGTGATGGAAAATAGTTTTGAATAAAAGGTGTTTTATTATAAGGATGGTTCGGCAGGATTGTGGGAAATGTGAAGTGTATGTTTATATTGCATTGTACGAGGATTGGTTAAAATATGACCTTGTGCTCGGTGCCAAAGGTGTAATGGAACATGGTAACTATATGTATGAGGCTTGGTTGAAATAGGACCTTGTGCTCGGTGCCAAAGGTGTAATGGCACATGGGAATAATTACCTTTTGACTACTTGGTAGATCGACAAGAGACCGCTCATGAGTATGGAACTATCATACCGATGCATGGATGGTTTATTTCACGGGTTTGTGAAATGGATGGAAATACCAAAATGGGATGTTTGAGAAATGGTTGGAAATGCCAAAATGGGATGTTTGTGAAATGTGTTGGAAATTTGTTTGGTTATTTTTATAGAAAAATAACATGTTGGAAAAGCTGGTTTAGGTTGCACTTTGAATCTTTTAAGCTTGGATGGTTTTGGAAAACTTGTTTATATTTCGTTATAAACTGTTTTGATGAAAATGTTTTATATAAACCTTTTTTATATAAATGTAGATAACTCTTCTATCCTAATAGTGTTAGTAGGGAAGTAATTGGGGAATACCTACTACGTTTTATATTCACCCCTACTTTGGAACTTTGGTGCTTTTGTAGATGTTGTATTCTGAGACACAAGTAAAGGTAAAACATCAAATTACTAGTGGCTTTTGGTGATGTTTGGGAGAAGTTGTGGAGCTTGGAGCTTGTGGAACACTGAGTCGTGGTGTCTTTTGTAAGTCTTGTCTTGTTCTCTTTCTACTGTGTACTTTGATTTTTGGTTTAGTCTTCCGCTGTTGTGTACTCTGATGTGGTTTAATATAAATGAATTTTTTGTTTGGTCTTTCATTGTTCATGCATCATATAGTGAATGGTTAATGTATGGGTTGATTTCTTAAATGGTAAATCATCCCCCACATGTATTTGAAAACCTTCAGCATTTATTTCCAGCCTATGGCATCTTGTGGATGTCACTTAAGGCCGAGTAACGACTTGTTGAGCTCTCAAGCCAATGAGAATTGGCGGGTCATTACAAATGGTATCAGCTTGTTCAGTCCTTTCCAAACAATTAGTCATCAATGATCTTTGTCTTGGAGTTGAAATTCCTTCTTTTCTATTCCTTGGGTGGTCATCTTATACATGAGTAGGATTGTTGGAACATGAAATGTATAACATAAAAGGATGTAGCTAACCCGTTTATGCTGAACTTCATGTTACTAGGGTGTTGGGTACACAAGTATTTTGGATACCCTTTTAAAATGTTGGAAATTACATTGTCATGGTTTTAGCCAATGAGATGAGCATGACATAAATTTTAGAGTAATGAATTCCCACTAGGATTGCATATCTTATTTTGACGGATGAGTTAGGCTTTTGTATAAGTTTCCAATTTTTGAAAAATGCAGAAATTGACTTTCAAATGAAAGATTTTGAAAAGCAGAGATTTGGTGTATTTTGAAAATGGATTGATTTTTAAAAATTATGTTGAATGTTTTGAAAAATGGTTTAACAAGGAAAGAGGTTTTTTGAGAACAATGTTGTGATAATTGATGTGATAGAATATTAAATGCTAAGCCAACAGTTGCTAGAGAGTGAGATTGACGGAGTTTGTTGTTGGTTTAGAAAATGGCACCTGGTAGGCGTCATCAAAACCAACACGAAGAAGCTATGGAGAATGTGGTTGCACCTGAACCACATGTAAACCAAGAGCGGGTTCATAGTATTGCCCAAGCTTTTCAGGCTGTGGATACGTGGAACCAGAGGAATGAGCCATGATATGTGGATCATACAATCCAGTTCATGAAGCAGAATCCACCGAACTTTAGGGGTTTTGTAAAGACCCGTAAATTTCAAGGAAATTTTTTTTTCTTAATTTTCTTTGGAATTTTACAAGAGCACAGTTTCTGACGGCACCTGATTCCGAGGCCCGGTGTGCCTGAAATCATTTTCCGAAGTTTGGCTCGGGTACGTTCAGTGAACGGATGAGCGAGTTTTTCTAAATTTTGAACCGGTGCCCGGAATCGAATTCTGAGGGCACCGATGAAATCGCAGCGCCGGTATTCGCTTAGAAACGCCTCTTCCGGAGTTGCGTTTGCTCGGGTGTGGTTTTTAATTTTCGGGCTTAAAGTTAAGAAATAAAATAATTTTTGCGACAACTTTATTTTATTTCACTTAAACCACTTGGAAGCCACTTGAAGCCACTTAAAGACGGCTTGAACTGAGTTGAACTGGATAGGATGCTATCCAGAAATATCCTACCCCCTTGGTAGGATATTTGTGAGGTGGGGCCCACACGAGCCCCGCCGTTTCTTTCTGCTAAGAAACGCACCCGTGAAAACCCGTCTTAATGAAAGTCAACTGACGCGTTTTCTAAATTCTTAACAGACCATTTAATTGGGCGGTTTATTTCGTGAATTAAATGGGCAGTTTCTTTCGTGAATTAAATGGCCTGTTTCTTTCGTTGAATTAATTCAACGAATTAATTCAATCGTTTCTTAACCTGTTTCGTGTGTTGGCATATTAATAAAATAAGACCAACCTAAAAATATTTGGGGAAAATTTGAGAGGATTCTTGTTTCTTCTTCTCCCTCGCGAAGAACGCAAAGAACGCGAAGAACGCGAAGAACGCCGAACCCGGAAATCGACGACGCTTCCATCCGAGACGTTCTTCCACGCTCCGATCTCCGATCACCGACCGTTTGAGGTGAGTGATGTCGGATTTTTCCTCTTAAGTTCTTTTCTTTTGGTTTTAATCGAAACACAGATTTAAATATTAATAATTTAAATCTGTTGTTCTTGGTTCGTTGAGCTCGCCGACTCAACACCGGATTCCGCGACGACGCGATGCCTCCCCGCGACGGCGCGACGATCCCTCTCTTCCGCGACGATCTTTTCCGTGAAGAACGTCTGCGCGCGACGATCGACGAGGTTGGGATTTTATAATTTTGGAATACCCCTTTTTAATTTATTCCCGTCAATGTTTCTTAAAGAAATTAAAGAACCATTTTTGTGAACAATTTTTAATCTTATTAAAAATTATTGTTTCCTGTGTGGAATAAATTTCTCCCGGTTGTTTATCTCTAATGCGGAGGGTGCGGGCCAAACGAACACGGCCCGACGACCCTCCGCCGTTCTTCGTTTTGTGCGGATTTGAAGGACGACGACGGAACGTGCCGCAGCGGATGTTTGACGATCCCGCAGTAAAGAACGGATCCCGGGAGGAGCAACGGCGCAGACGGGAAGGAAAACGGGCCACCGGAGCGACGCCGGCGGCCCGCGGAAACTGCCGGCGGTGCCCCGGCGCGCCGCCGAATGAGGCCGCCGCGGCCACGCGGGTCCGGTTCGCCCAGGCGGGACGCGGCAGAGCCGCGTCCGCGGTTCAACAGCGCGGCCCGCACGCGGGCCGCGGCTTCTCTCTCGACCGCGGGGGCTGCGCCCGCGGCTTCCACCCGCGCCACTTGGCCGAGCCGAGCCGGACCGACCGAGGGGGGGTCGGGCCGGGTCGGCCCGGGCCCGTACCCCCCCTTCTTCGGACGTCTTCGTTCAAATGGTCGTATCTTGAGCTACGGGCCTCCAAACGACTCTCCGTCAGCGGCAACGCGATCCTTGGATCGATACGGTCGTTTCGGTATATCGCACTCAAGGTTTCGGAATACTTTGAGTTCGGCCAGGTTGGTTCGTACACGAGACCAACCGGGCCCTCGGAGCGGAAACACTCATATCTTGAGCTACGGACGTCCGATTGACGTGCCGTCAGCTTTGTTGAATTCCTCTAAGTGAGAAGGATCTTTTGGAATACTCCGCCCAAGGTTTGGACGCAGGTGGAGTGCGGTCGGGTTGGTTTTGCCTTAAAAACCAACCGGGCCCCTGGGACGAAAATGCCAATATCTCTCAGACCGGGCGTCCGATTGACGCGCCGTCTGCGACGTTGAGTTCCTGTTGACGATACGGAACTTTTGGATACATCAACTTCGGACTTCGTGACAGTTAATGTATCAGCCTCTCGGCTCGTGGAGCAGACCCTCCCGAACGAGCTTGCTGTGTGCGGGAACCCTAGTGCTGGCTGCGACTGCTACTTCGACAGCGACGACCGTGCAGAGATCCTCCGTGGACTCCAACGACGACCGTGCAGAGATCCTCCGTGGACGGCGGCGACGATTGTGCAGAGATCCTCAGTGGACTACGACGACTACTGCACTCAGCGATCCTCCGTGGATCAGTGCTACCGATACTGTGTGGGTCCGATCCTGCGTGGGTCAGCGCTCAGCGGTTCTGTGTGAGCCAGCGCCTACAGGTCCTTCGTGGGCCCGGTCCTGTGTGGGCCCGATCCTGTGTGGGTCCGATCCTGTGTGGGTCAACACTCAGCAGTTCTGTGTGAGCCAACTCCTACAGGTCCTGCGTGGGCCCGATCCTATGTGGGTCCGATCCTGTGTGGGTCACTGCAAGGTTAGTACCTATCGATCCTTCGTGGGTCCGATGACTTAGATGGTTCAGTGATCATCTTTATCGTCATCTGAAGAAGTATACCTGTGTGAGCTGAATCTTATGTTTCTCTCCTTTTTGGATTGTGTTGAGCTATCCTGTGTGGATTTACTGTTTACTCTCCTTTGTGGATTGTGTTGTTCTATCCTGCGTGGGTATGCGTTTTGCTTTCCTGTGTGGACTGGGTTGTTCTAGGGCTCGGACGTTGGAGCCGATCGGGGAATTGATGACTTAGGTATATGTATGGGCATATACCTAAGCCGTGTCAGATGTTACTTCGTGATTGTATCTCTTCTTCGTGGCTTATCCTTTGTGGATTTCGGGAGGCCTTCGGGGGTCTCGGGGTCCCTACTGAGTAACTTATACTCACCCCTGCACGGGCGATGCCCGCACTTCGTGGTGTTGGTTGCAGACGACGGACAACGCTGATCGTGGAGGAGGCGTGCGGAGCAGGACAGTACCTGGAGGTGGACCACTGGGCGGGACGTACTCGGAGTGGTTAGGTGGACCCGAGGAGCAGTAGAGGCTATCTGTACCCACCCTTCAGGTGGGACTTCCAGAGGACGGCTCGACGCTGCAGTTTTTCCTTTCAGTTGCTTTTTTTCCTTTCAGTTGTACTTTACAGTTGGGCTTGTATTTCCGGCCCCTTTTACTTTCAGCACAGCTTGTACAGTTTTTACTTAGTGTTTACTTTTCCGCTTGCTTACTCTGTGGTGCTTGTTTTTTTTTCAAAGGCAATGCCTTCCCTTTTTGTTGGGATTTACGCCTTGGTGCTAGTCGCCAGCCCCTGACCTATGGAAGGCGGGCTTGGAGTAGTCACGGCACGGGCCCCGAGGGCGGGTCGTGACAAATTGGTATCAGAGGTGGTCGGTTCTACCACAGACTCTGATCTTTCTTCTATGTGAAGCAATAGTGTTTAGCGTATTGAGTGTGGTTATCAGTCCAGGGAGTCCAGTGTTGGTGCGGCGGCCGACGTATCCATACACCAGGACCCTGACTTCTGATTTCCGACTTAATGCACGAAAACATTGATTGCATGTGTGTTTCAAGTTTTCTTTGTGATTACTTGTGTCAGCTCACCAGGTATACTGTTCTGACCATGGTGCACTTGTTTCCTTTTCAGGATGGCACGACGACAGCAGCCAGCTAGGGTTCCTTGAGTAGGGCGCGACGACAACCCGCCGAGCGACGAGGCCTCGATACAGGGCCCGTTGACAGCAGAGGCACCGGCAGTACCTTTACCCGCCGAGCCCCAGATGCTTCCAGAACTGGCAGCTGATGACGCACGACGCCTCGGATCTCTGCACGAGTTCCAGCGCCAGCGACCACCCAGGTTCCGTGGGGAGTCGGACCCCCAGGCAGCCGAGGACTGGCTGGAGGCGGTCGTCCGAGTTTTCAGGCTAGTGAGGACACCAACAGACCTCATGGTGATCCTCGCGGTGAGCCTACTGCACGCAGAAGCAGGGCGATGGTGGAGCCTGATGCTCCAGGTACACGATGAGGCCACCCTCATCTGGACGGACTTCGAGAGCCTCTTTCGCTCAGAGTTCGTCCCGGCCACCCTCCGTGCGGTGCGCATCCAGGAGCTTCTTCAGCTGCGGCAGGGAATCTTGACGGTCGCTCAGTACGCTGCGAGGTTCACCGACCTATCTCTCTACTCGACAGACATGGTACGGGACCCCTTCTTCCGGGCCCGGCCTTCGAGTAGGGATTGAGACACGAGATCAGGGCATCGCTGATCTCCCTCAGCATCCCGACCCAGGCAGGAGTACTGGAGCGAGGCCTCCTGATCGAGAGCTTCCTGGCTGAGTCCACAGTGAGACCTACCGCAGGGCAGCAGGTAGCGGAGTCTTCGGCAGCTGGTAGCCGGTGGATGACTCAGGGTTCCAGGCAGACCCGGCCTTCCGACAGACGACCCCGGGACACTGGCTCAGCGGTGCGGGGCACACAGCGCAGAGCCAGCCTTCCGAGAGGCAGACAGTGCTACGAGTGCGGCGGGCAGGGCCACATGGCTCGTGACTGCCCGACCCGTCGTACCGAGGGGCAGCCGACGGTGGAGGGACCACCCAGGCAGAGGCAGAGGGTCGACCGTGGCAGTCCGCAGGGAGGAGGCGGACGAGGCAGAGGAGTTGGCCGAGTAGCAGGTGGTGGGCGACGCTTTGAGGCTCTTCCACCACCACCACCAGGAGGCCCGCCCCGACCACAGGGAGCTGGCGGGCAGAGACAGGCTCAGCTCCAGGCAGCGGAGGCCTATGACCACGGCGCGCCAGAGATGATTCGAGGTACGATCTGTGTCTATTCCACCCTTGCTGCAGTTCTGATAGACACAGGAGTGAGTCACTCTTTCATAGCCACTACCCTTGTTCGGAGCTCGGAGATTCCGACAGAGCCGTTGGCTCGATCCTTACGACTAGAGACTCCTACGGGAGCAGACTCGACGATTACACACTAGTGCCGGCAGTGTGAGCTTACTCTATGAGGCAAGAGCTTCGGCTGGGATCTTCTTGTAGCGGCGTCGAGGCCTTACGACGTCATCTTGGGCATGGATTGGTTATCTACGGTCCATGCTCAGATTGACTGCATTAGGCGCAAGGTGCAATGTGTGCGCACCGACGGGAGCAGGTTCACCTTCACCGGCGAAAAGGGAGCCTTAGCAGCACAAGATGGACTCACGCAGAGGAGAGGTCAGCCCATCACTCATCAGTTGGCTAGCCTCATCCTGGGAGCAGTTGACGTGCGGAGTCCCAGTTTTCCTGCTGTGGTGGATCAGTACGCGGACGTCTTTCCCGACGACGTTCCAGGACTACCTCCTCGCAGAGAGGTAGACTTTTATATTGACCTGTACCCCGGGACAACCCCGATATCCACTCCAGCATATCGGATGGCCCCCGCTGAGCTTCGAGAGCTGCGGGTACAGTTGGAGGACTTGCAGGGCAAGGGGTTCATCCGACCCAGTGTTTCGCCCTGGGCTTCCCCGATTTTGTTCGCCAAGAAGGAAGACGGGAGCTTGCGACTGTGTGTCGATTATCGTCGCCTGAATCAGGTGACAGTGAGGAACAAGTATCCGCTACCCAGGATTAATGACCTCTTCGACCAGCTCAAGGGAGCACGGTGGTTCTCAAAGATAGACCTCAGGTCAGGCTACCATCAGCTTAGAGTTCGAGACGAGGATGTGCAGAAGACGACCTTCAGGTGTCGGTATGGCCACTATGAGTTCTTGGTTATGCCTTTCGGCGTGACCAACACTCCAGTAGTGTTCATGATCCTCATGAACAGGATCTTCCAGCCATACCTCGATCGATTTGTCGTGGTCTTCATCGACGACATTTTGGTGTACTCGACGACGGAGGAGGAGCACGCCTACCACCTGCGTGTTGTACTAGACACACTCCGAGAGCACCAGCTTTATGGAAAGCTCTCGAAGTGTCAGTTCTGGTTACGTGAGGTCCACTTCTTGGGGCACGTCATTTCTGAGGCGGGAGTTGCAGTGGATCCCGTGAAGATCGAGGCAGTGCTAGCTTGGGAGCCACCCAAGAGCGTGACAGAGGTGCAGAGTTTCTTGGGCCTAGCCAGATACTATCGGAGATTTGTGCCAGACTTCTCCAGAGTTGCGACCCCACTCTCAGCGTTGACGAAGAAGGGGAAACCCTTCGTGTGGTCAGACAGATGTCAGCAGAACTTCCAGGAGCTGAGGCAGAGGTTGACCAGCGCACCTATCCTGAGGTTGCCTGAGGTGGGAGGTGGATACGTAGTCTACTGCGATGCATCAGGGACCGGACTCGGGTGTGTCCTGATGCAGGAGCGGGCCGTGATTGCCTACGGATCACGTCAGTTGAGGCCTCATGAGCAGAACTATGCTACCCATGACTTGGAGTTGGCAGCAGTGGTCTTTGACCTGAAGACATGGAGACACTATCTGATGGGCGAGCACTTCACAGTCTTTTCTGACCACCAGAGTCTCAGGTACATCTTCTCTCAGAAGGACCTGAACCTGAGACAGCAGCGATGGCTCGAGTTCCTCCAGGACTATGACTTTGAGATAGTCTATACTCCTGGGAAGGGGAACGTGGTGGCTGATGCCCTCAGCAGGAGGACGGGCATCCAGCTACTTGAGGAGGCGACAGAGCAGCTAGCCGCTTTGCAGATATCCTTCGTGGATAGAGGCAGAGCAGCCTTCCTTCAGTCTCTCACAGTCTCTCCTCCACTTCTTTAGCGGGTCAGAGAGGCACAGCATGGGGACGTTGACTGTGAGACACGACGTGCACAGATATCCTCGGGACAGGCACCTGATGGTTTCTCCCTTGGAGCAGAGCACAATGTCCTTTTCAGAGGACGTACCTTGGTACCAGTCGCTTTACGAGAGGAGGTGCTGAGAGCGTATCACACTTCTCCTTTGGCGGTACATCCTGGAGTGGCGAAGATGTACCAGGATCTCAGACGACAGCACTGGTGGCCGGGCATGAATAAGGCTGTTGCAGAGTTCGTTTCACGCTGCCTCACCTGCCAGCAGGTAAAGGCAGAGCATCAGGTACCAACAGGTTTGGTACAGCCCTTGGAGGCCCCGGAGTGGAAGTGGGACGGGATATCTATGGACTTCGTGACTGGACTTCCACGCACTTCCAGAGGTCACGATTCCATTTGGGTGATTATTGACCGACTCACCTAGTCGGCACACTTCTTGCCCATCCGAGAGCAGGGCTCAGTAGAGAGCTTGGGGCGTCTCTACGTTCAGGAGATTGTACGACTTCACGGTGTGCCATCGACTATCGTCTCCGATCGGGACGCTCGTTTTACTTCCCGGCTTTGGAAGGGGTTGCAGGAGGCGTTCGGGACGCGACTACGTCTGAGAACCGCCTTTCACCCTCAGACGGATGGTCAGACGAAGAGGACCATTTAGACTCTCGAGGACATGCTCCGCGCATGTGTCCTCGACTTTGGTTACAGTTGGGAGGACCACCTAACCTTGGTAGAGTTTGCGTACAACAACAGCTACCACTCCACCATCGGGATGGCACCCTACGAGGCGTTGTACGGCAGGCCTTGCAGATCTCCTTTGTGCTGGACAGACCCTGGGGAGTCTGCACTTGTGGGACCAGAGATAGTCCGGGCCACGACAGAGAAGATCCAGGTCATCCAGGAGTGGATGAGGACAGCACAGAGCCGGCAGAAGTCATATGCTGACAGGAGGCGGAGGCCACTAGAGTTCGAGGATGGCGACCACGTCTTCTTGCGGGTCTCACCTCGACATGGTTTTAGGAGATTTGGCCGAGGCGGAAAGTTGTCTCCACGCTTCATCGGACCCTTCTAGGTCCTCAGCAGGGTTGGCGAGGTGGCTTATCGCCTGGCTCTGCCACCTCAGTTGCACCGGGTGCACGACGTCTTCCACGTATCCCAGCTGAGGAGATACGTGCACGACCCGACACACATCATTGACTATGGGGAGCTAGACGTGGATGATGGGGCGACTTTTGCGGAGGTCCCAGTGGAGATAGAGGATCGACAGGAGCGGGTCCTACGTGGGCGATCGATTCCTCTTGTGTGCATTAGATGGCAGTACGGGAACCTCCAGGAGAGCACTTGGGAGCGGGAGGCTCAGATGCGTGCTCAGTACCCACATTTATTTCCCTAGTTTTTGATGTATCTTTACGAGGACGTAAAGTCTTGAGGTGGGAGTAATGTAAAGACCTGTAAATTTCAAGGAAATTTTTTTTTCTTAATTTTCTTTGGAATTTTACAAGAGCGAAGTTTCTGACGGTACCTGATTCTGAGGCCCGGTGTGCCTGGAATCATTTTCCGAAGTTTGGATCGGGTACGTTCAGTGAACGGACGAGTGAGTTTTTCTAACTTTTGAACCGGTGCCCGGAATCGAATTCTGAGGGAACCGATGAAATAGCAGCGCCGGTATTCGCTTAGAAACGCCTCTTCCGGAGTTGCGTTTGCTCGGGTGTGGTTTTTAATTTTCGGGCTTAAAGTTAAGAAATAAAATAATTTTTGCGACAACTTTATTTTATTTCACTTAAGCCACTTGGAAGCCACTTGAAGCCACTTAAAGGCGGCTTGAACTGAGTTGAACTGGATAGGATGCTATCCAGAAATATCTTACCCCCTTGGTAGGATATTTGTGAGGTGGGGCCCGCACGAGCCCCGCCGTTTCTTTCCGCTAAGAAACGCACCCGTGAAAACCCGTCTTAATGAAAGTCAACTGACGCGTTTTCTAAATTCTTAACAGACCATTTAATTGGGCGGTTTATTTCGTGAATTAAATGGGCTGTTTCTTTCGTGAATTAAATGGACTGTTTCTTTCGTTGAATTAATTCAACGAATTAATTCAATCGTTTCTTAAACTGTTTCGTGTGTTGGAATATTAATAAAATAAGACCAACCTAAAAATATTTGGGGAAAATTTGAGAGGATTCTTGTTTCTTCTTCTCCCTCGCGAAGAACGCGAAGAACGCGAAGAACGCCGAACCCGGAAATCGACAACGCTTCCGTCCGAGACGTTCTTCCACGCTCTGATCTCTGATCACCGACCATTTGAGGTGAGTGATGTCGGATTTTTCCTCTTAAGTTCTTTTCTTTTGGTTTTAATCGAAACACAGATTTAAATATTAATAATTTAAATCTGTTGTTCTTGGTTCGTTGAGCTCGCCGACTCAACACCGGATTCCGCGACGACGCGACGCCTCCCCGCGACGACGCGACGATCCCTCTCTTCCGAGACGATCTTTTCCGCGAAGAACGCCCGCGCGCGACGATCGACGAGGTTGGGATTTTATAATTTTGGAATACCCCCTTTTTAATTTATTCCCGTCAATGTTTCTTAAAGAAATTAAAGAACCGTTTTTGTGAACAATTTTTAATCTTATTAAAAATTGTTGTTTCCTGTGTGGAATAAATTTCTCCCGGTTGTTTATCTCTAATGCGGAGGGTGCGGGCCAAACGAACATGGCCCGACGACCCTCCGCCGTTCTTCGTTTTGTGCGGATTTGACGGACGACGACGGAACGTGCCGCAGCGGATGTTTGACGATCCCACAGTAAAGAACGGATCCCAGGAGGAGCAACGGCGCAGACGGGAAGGAAAACGGGCCACCGGAGCGACGCCGGCGGCCCGCGGAAACTGCCGGCGGCCGGAGGCGGCGGCGCCCCGGCGCGCCGCCGGACGAGGCTGCCGCGCGGGTCCGGTTCGCCCAGGCGGGACGCGGCAGAGCCGCGTCCGCGGTTCACCAGCGCGGCCCGCACGCGGGCCGCGGCTTCTCTCTTGACCGCGGGGGCTGCGCCCGCGGCTTCCACCCGCGCCGCTCGGCCGAGCCGGGCCAACCGGGTTGGAACCGGGTCGGGTCGACCCGGTTCGGGCCGACCCAGGGGGGGTCGGGCCGGGTCGACCCGGGCCCGTACCACCCTTCTTCGGACGTCTTCGTTCAAATGGCTGTATCTTGAGCTACGAGCCTCCAAACGACTCGCCGTCAGCGGAAACACGATCCTTGGATCGAGACGGTCGTTACGGTATATCGCAATCAAGGTTTCGGAATACTTTGACTTCGGCCAGGTTGGTTCGTACACGAGACCAACAGGGCCCTCGGAGCGGAAACACTCATATCTTGAGCTACGGACGTCCGATTGACATGCCATCAGCTTTGTTGAATTCCTCTAAGTGAGACAGATCTTTTGGCATACTCCGCCCGAGGTTTGGACGCAGGTGGAGTGCGGTCGGGTTGGTTTGGCCTTAAAAACCAACCGGGCCCCTCAGACGAAAATGCCAATATCTCTCAGACCGGGCGTCCGATTGACGCGCCGTCTGCGACGTTGAGTTCCTGTTGACGATACGGAACTTTTGGATACATCAACTTCGTACTTCGTGACAGTTGATGTATCAGCCTCTCAGCTCGTGGAGCGGACCCTCCCGAACGAGCTTACTGTGTGTGGGAACCCTAGTGCTGGCTGCGACTGCTACTTCGACAGCGATGACCGTGCAGAGATCCTCCGTGGACTCCGATGACGACCGTGCAGAGATCCTCCGTGGACGGCGGCGACGATTGTGCAGAGATCCTCAATGGACTGCGACGACTACTGCACTCAGCGATCCTCTGTGGATCAATGCTACTAATCCTGTGTGGGTCCGATCATGCGTGGGTCAGCGCTCAGCGGTTCTGTGTGAGCCAGCGCCTACAGGTCCTGCGTGGGCCCGGTCCTGTGTGGGCCCGATCCTGTGTGGGTCCGATCCTGTGTGGGTCAACACTCAGCGGTTCTGTGTGAGCCAACTCCTACAGGTCCTGTGTGGGCCCGATCCTGTGTGGGTCTGATCCTGTGTGGGTCACTGCAAGGTTAGTACCTATCGATCCTTCGTGGGTCCGACGACTTAGATGGTTCAGTGATCATCTTTATCGTCATTCGAAGAAGTATACCTGTGTGAGCTGAATCTTGTGTTTCTCTCCTTTGTGGATTGTGTTGAGCTATCCTGTGTGGATTTACTATTTACTCTCCTTTGTGGATTGTGTTGTTCTATCCTGCGTGGGTATGCGTTTTTCTTTCCTGTGTGGACTGGGTTGTGCTAGGGCTCGGACGTTGGAGCCGATCGGGGAATTGATGACTTAGGTATATGTATGGGAATATACCTAAGCCGTGTCAGATGTTACTTCGTGATTGTATCTCTTCTTCGTGACTTATCCTTTGTGGATTTCGGGAGGCCTTCGGGGGTCTCGGGGTCCCTACTGAGTAGCTTATACTCACCCCTGCACGGGCTATGCCCGCACTTCGTGGTGTTGGTTGTAGACGACGGACAACGCTGATCGTGGAGGAGGCGTGCAGAGCAGGACAGTACCTGGAGGTGGACCACTGGGCGGGACGTACTCGGAGCGGTTAGGTGGACCCGAGGAGCAGTGGAGGCTATCTGTACCCACCCTTCAGGTGGGACTTCCAGAGGACGGCTCGACGCTGCAGTTTTTCCTTTCAGTTGCTGTTTTTCCTTTCAATTGTACTTTACAGTTGGGCTTGTATTTCCGGCCCCTTTTACTTTCAGCACAGCTTGTACAGTTTTTACTTAGTGTTTACTTTTCCGCTTTCTTACTATGTGGTGCTTGTTTTTTTTTCAAAGGCAATGCCTTCCCTTTTTGTTGGGATTTACGCCTTGGTGCTAGTCGCCAGCCCCTGGCCTATGGAAGGCGGGCTTGGGGTAGTCACAGCATGGGCCCCGAGGGCGGGTCGTGACAGGTTTTGCTGAACCCGAGAAGGTGGAAGTGTGGCTATGTAGGATGAATCGTATATTCGATTTCATCGGCACACCAGTAGAGCTGAAAGTAAAGCTAGTGACGTATATGATTGGGTATCTTGCACGTCATTGGTGGGATTTAACAGTGCAGGCTAAGTTGGATGAAGACCTTACATGGGAGGATTTTGAATAATTGTTTAACAAACAATTATATACTCACACGTTCATGATCCATAGGACGAATATTTTTTTATCCTGAAGTAGTAGAACCTCTCTGTCACGGAGTAAGACACTAAATTCATTAATTTAGCGCGCTTTGCAAAAGAGGTTTCTGCAAGTGCATCGTTGAAGGCACACATATTTGAATCCGGGCTAAGGCAGGAGATTCGTTCGAAGATTGTGGTGGTCATTATTACGGATTATACAGAGATGGTGAACAGAGCAACGGTTTCTGAACATGATATCTCGGGATCAATGGGGGGGTGTATGATGATACCCATGCAAATGGGTGGGAACTCTAATGCAGGGAATAAGCAGAAGAGGGACACATACTTTCATGGTGGGAGTGAGAATCAGAACCAGATGGCGGGATCAATCAACCTTCCTCCACGGCCCAGAGCAAAGCAGGTTGCTTTCAATGTGGTTTGACTGACCACATGAAACGAGAATGTACAACACCACCGAGATCATGCCATAATTGCAAAAAGATGGGGCATATTTGGTGATATTGTCGTAGTGCTCCACAATCAGGTGTTCAGGACACTTCTCAGGCATCGCAAGCATCGTATGCTTTGACAGGACGAGGACAGCAGAATCAGTCCCGTTAGAATAACAGAGCAAGCCATGGTGATTCTCAAAATACCATGAATCCTCAAACAGGGTAGTCTCATCAAGGTAACAATGAGAATGGTGCAGCGAAGAAACAATTATATGAAGCTGAGTAGATGATTCTGGATGATGAGGCTGGACCATCTACAGTGAGAGGAATGATTCTTTCAAATTCTACCCTCATGAAAGTGTTGTTTGATACTAGGGCATCACATTCCTTCATTGCTTCTCGTGCTGTTGACTTGCTATGTTTAAAACTGGAAATGATGCCTTCTACCTTGAAACTGCAAACTCCCCTTGGTGAAAGAGAATGTCAAACCTTAATGTGTAGAGCATGTTCTATAACATTTGATGGAGTTGAGCTAAAATGGTACTTCTCCATGTTGTATATGAATTTCTATGATGTAATCTGGGGTATGGATTGGTTGACAAGTTTTAAGGATCACATCGACTATTATAGGAGAACGGTTAGTTTCAAGACTGAGGACGGCATTGAACATCTCTTCAGAGGAGAGAGGATGGCCAAGAAAAGTTCAAAGAGCAAGATGGCACCAATGGTGGGAACTATCTCTCACCAATTGGCAGTGTTAACATTTCCATCAATTGAGGAGATTGGGAAATATAGTTTTTCAGCAGTCGTGGATCAATTTACAGATGTTTTTCCTTAAAACATCTCTAGTTTACCACCTCTAAGAGAAGTAGAGTTTAATATTGATCTCTTCTGGGGACCAGTCCTATCTCACATCCATCTTATAGGATGTCACCAATGGAGTAAAATGAATTGATTGTGATGTTGGAAGAATTGGAAAGAAAATGATTTCTTTATCCAAGCGTGTCTCTGTGGGCAGCACCCATTTTGTTTCTAAAGAAAGAAGATGAAAGATTGGGATATCTGTGGATTATTATAAACTTAACCAAGTTATGATAAAGAATAGATGTCCACTTCCACGCATTAGTGGTGTCCCACCGAGTCTATTACTCACACCCTACCCAGGTATTTTAGTGAATTTGTAGATTTTATGATCTGGGATCCAGCGATGGAAAAAAACATATGGTGTATGATTAAATAGGATTATATGGATTATATAGGAATTAATAGATGAGAAATATGATGGGTATTGATGTTGTTTTTTAGCTACATTACTTCATACTTGATCCACCTCCCACGGGGATCTCCTTTTTTTCATTTTTTTGTTTCCACATTTGGCATGCCATATTGATGCAATGTGGGTTGTTATTTATTATTTATGCTGATAAACTGATGATTATTTATTTATTCATTATTTATTGATTTATTATTATTGATTCCATTATTTTAATTTGATGTTTACCTAGTATTTAGGTAATAGTATCCTCACAATTATCCTTTGTCCCTCACTACTAGTTAGAATCCTCTTACATATGGGGAGGCTCACACGTGGTTGTGTGGAATTCCGGCTAAGGCCTGATGGTTTGGGATGGGGTGCTACAAAATACTTTCAGAGCACCATATTCACTAACTTATTATACACTTTTCTTTGATCTGAGATATGGTAGACATGAGATATGAGAACTATGTTAGTGATCATACAATACTATATTGTGGACCTTCAAGTTTATATAAATTGGTAATTAGTTTTCTTGATATTTTATTTTACCTTTGTTAAAAAATATCCACCTTGGGTTATGAACATGATGTTTGTATACTAATTTATGGGATTTGGTGTGCATTTGTGCACCAATTGGAAGTGTTAACTTTTCCATCAATTGAGGAGATTGAGAAAAATAGTTTTCCAGCAGTCGTGGATCAATTTACAGATGTTTTTTCTTTAAAACATCTCTGGGTTACCACCTCAAAGAGAAGTGGAGTTTAAGATTGATCTCCTTCTGGGGACCAGTCCTATATCACATCCATCTTATAGGATGGCACCAATGGAGTTAAAGGAATTGAATGTGATGTTAGAAGAACTGGAAAGAAAAGGATTTCTTTATCCTAGCGTGTCTCTGTGGGCATCACCAATTTTTTTTCTAAAGAAAGATGATGAAAGATTGGGCTATCTGTGGATTGTTATAAACTTAACCAAGTTACGATAACGAATAGATGTCCACTTCCACGCATTGATGACTTGTTCGATCAATTAAGGGGAGCTCAGTGGTTCTCCAAGATTGACTTACGGTCAGGATATAACTAGTTGCGTGTTCAGAATGAGGATATTCTGATGATAGCCTTCAAAAGCAGATATGGCCACTACGAATATATAGTCATGCCTTTTGGTCTTACGAATGCACCAGTGGTCTTCATGGCTCTAATGAATCGTATATTTTAATGATATCTGGATTCTTTTGTAGTGGTGTTTTTAGATGACTTATTGGTGTACTCAAGAACAAGGGTTGAGCATGAGAAACACATGGTGATAATGTTGGATATCTTGAGGGACCATCAGTTGTATGCCAAATTATCAAAGTCTGATTTTTGGATACAAGAGGTATGCTTTCAGGGCCATGTTGTTTCTGAAAAATGTGTTTTAGTGGATCCAGAAAAGATAGAAGCTGTTCTTTCTTATCAACCGCCGAAGAATGTCGTTGAAATACAAAGTTTTCTTGGTCTAGATGGTTATTACCGACGCTGTTTTCATGACTTCTCAAGACTAGCTTCGCCTATGGAAGAATTTTCAAATAATAATGCTCCATTTCAATGGACTGAGGAATGTTAGAGATCTTTTCAAGATTTGAATGTTCGCCTTACATTAACACACATCTAGATCTTCCCTGAATCAAGATAAGGGCATGTGGTGTATTTTGATGCTTCAGGAACAAGGTTGGGATGTGTTCTCATGCAAGGATACCATGTTGTTGCTTATGTTTCATGGCAGTTGAGGTTCCATGAAATGAATTACCCAACACACGATTTGGAGTTGACTGTAGTAGTCCATGCTTGGAAAACATGGAGAGATTATCTCTTCGGTGAGAAATTTACTATGTTTACGGAATTCAAAAGCGCAAAACACATTTTTTCACAATGAGACTTGAATCTTAGGAAGAGGAGATGGATGTAGTATCTCAAGATGTTTGACTTCAACTTGATGTACACACAAGGAAAATGGAATTTGGTGGCGGATGCATTGAGTAGAACGTCATATGCCCAGTTGGTGAAAGAAGCATGAGATGAATGGAAGTTGATGTCAGTCTTAGCGGACATGCATGTGGAATGTGAAAACTGAGGTGATGTTGTGGTTTTATTTTCAACTATGCTTGTTCCTAATTTGGTGGAAATAGTAAAGGAGGCACAAAAATATGATATAGACTGTGTTGCAATGAGTTCAAAACTCAATGGTAGGGAGACCATTGAGGGATGGAAGCTGGATGAGAGTTCAGTTTTGCAGTTTTGGGATCGGATGGTTGTACATTTAACTGCTCAGGAGAAACACCTTTATGCTTACCACCATTCTAGATGGGTTTTACATCCTGGTACACAAAAGATGTATAAGGCATTGCAGGCGCAGTTCTGGGGGAGTGGCATGAAAAGGAAGGTGGCTGAGTTCATCTCATGGTGCTTAACTTGTCAGCATGTTAAAGTAGAGCATCAGCGGCCAGCCAGTATGTTACAATCTTTACCTATCCCTGTATGGAAATGGGATCAGATAGCAATGGATTTTTTAACAGGTCATCCAAGAACGGTCCAGAAACATGATGCCATTTGGGTGATAATGGATTGTTTAACCAAGTCGGACCATTTCATCCCAATTCGTGAAACCCATACGGTGGAAGATCTTTCAAAAATCCATATCTGAGAATTGGTAAAGAGGAATGGGGTTGCAGTTTCTATCATCTTAGATAGAGATCTGCGGTTCACATCTCATTTCTGGGAATCATTACAGCAAGCCATGGGGACTCAGTTGACGATGAGTACGGCGTATCATCCCCAGAAAGATGGGAAATATGAGCGGATGATACAATCATTGGAAGACATGTTGCAGTCTTGTGTAATGGATTTTTGTGGCTCAGGGGAGGAGTATATACATATAGTGGAGTTCTCATACAATAACAGTTATCAAGCCTCAATATTCATGGTTCCATTTGAAGCATTGTATGGGCGTCCTTGTCGTTCTCCACTTTGTTGGGTGGAAATAGGTGAGACATCACTAGTTGGGCCGAGCCTTGTCCAAGAAACAATGGAGAAGATCCAGTTGATTAAAAATAGGATGGATATGGCTCAGAGTCTTCAGAAATATTATGCGGATCATCACCAAAGATCGTTGTCTTTTGCAGTGAGTGATCATGTATTCTTGAGGAACTCTCCAAGACATGGACAACGTCGTTTTGGGAAGCAGGTCATGTTATCTCCTTGATATATAGGCCCTTTTGAGATATTGGAATGAGTTGGAGAGGTGTCATATTGTTTTCAATTATCACCACGGTTCCGTGCAGTGCATAATGTGTTCCATGTATCTCAGTTAAGGAAGTATCAAACCGATCCTGACCATGTGATCATATGGGATCACGTTGACCCTGAGCGGGATGCTTTGTTAGAACATATCCCGGTGCGGTTTTTGGATAGGCAGGATAATGTCTTGGGTGAAAAAGCATCGGTCTAGTGCGGGTTTTGTGGCAACATGGTCAGATTCAGGAAGATACTTGGGAACGTGAGAAAGATATGAAGGAGCGGTGCCCAAAACTCTTTCAGTCTTATGAGGGTTTTCTACTTTTCGAGGACAAAAAGTCCAATGGAGGGGATAATTTAGTAACCCAAGTTTCTGGTATGTATCCCTTGTTTTATGATTTTTAGGTGCATGAAGAATATGGGAGATGATTGGGGAATGTTTAGGAGACTTTTAAAGCGTAAAAGGGAAAATTGTGGGGACGCACGGGCTACGCATGGTTTGCCAAACTGTGTGGAAGCCGTACAGGTGGTGGTCTGTTGGACAGAGGAGGCCGCATGGTGTGCACATGGTTTGGGAATACCATGTGAGGAGGCCATGCGGAGATCCCCTCTTTGCCAGTGACTACCGCACGGTTAGCGCACGGTTTAACTAACTGTGCGGACTAACAGTGCACGATGTCAACTTAGATACTATTTATTAGGATATAATCCATTTTATCATTTAACCCACTCTTTGTTTTCTCCCAGATGGCCCTAACATAGTATTTCTCTTTGGGGATGGTGGGAGAACACTTACCAGGCGTTTTGGAAGCGATCCCGAGGGTTTATTTGGCATTTAGAGGCCCGTTGATCGCTGTAACTCTCGTTCTTGTCTTGTTTCCTTAGATCTCCTTCTTCCCTCTTGTTGGATCCTTATATCTACGCCATGGGTCGGTAAATAAAAGGTAGTGGATGGCATTTAAGTCGGGTTTTGGTCTTGTTGGTGATAGGGTAAGGAATCTAAAGAGGTTTCGTGGTGTTTTGACCTAGTGTTCTTGGTGTTCTTCGTCCATCAGTGGTTTTCGCCTAAGTTGATGAAGTAGGTGGCTTCACTCTCGACTCCTATTGTTATAATTAGTTGGCTTAGTTTCAAATTTTCTTGTTTGAATTATATTTATTGTGCAAAGCATTGAATAAATATTTTTTAGCAATGATTTATTGTTTTGATGAAATTGTGAAATCATTGTGAATTGTTGTGCAAAGTGATTTGGATTCTTGAATTTAAAATGTTGATTTTAAATTATGGATTTGATGGAGTGGAAAATGGTTTGATGAAAGATGGGTTTTCAATAAAAAGGGGTGTTTTATTGAAATGGTTTAGTATTGAAATGGATTGATGAAATTGGTTCACTCATTGGTTTTCAATAAAAGTATGATTTTATTGAAATGGTTTGAAATGGTTGAAGACACTTTGTTGGGATGGAAAATAGTTTTCAATAAAAGGTGTTTTATTGAAATGATCATTTTTTAGGATTGTGGTAAATGTGAAGTGTGTGTTCATATTGCATTGTACGAGGCTTGGTTGAAATACGACCTTGTGCTCGGTGCCAAAGTTATAATGGAACATGGTAACTATATGTACGAGGCTTCGTTGAAATAAGACATTGTGCTCAGTGCCAAAGGTGTAATGGCACATGGAAATAATTACCCTGTGACAACATGGTAGATCGACAAGAGACCGCTCATGAGTTTGGAACTGTAATAATGATGCATGCATGGTTGATTTCACAGGTTTGTGAAATGGTTGGAAATTCCAAAATGGGATTTTTGAGAAATGGTTAGAAATGCCAAAATGGGATGTTTATGAAATGGTATGGAATTTTTTTTGGTTATTTTTCTTGAAAAATAACAGGTTGGAATGCTGGTTTAAGTTTCACTTTGATACTTTTGAGCAGGGATGGTTTTGGAAAACTTGTTTATATTTAGTTTTAAACTGCTTTGGTGAAAATGTTTTATATAAACTGCTTTTATATAAATGTAGCTAACTCATATATCCTAGTGGCGTGAGTAGGGAAGTCATTGGGGAAGACCTACTGAGTTTTATACTAAACCCTGATTTGGAACTTTGGTGCTTTTACAGAAGATGTATTCTGAGACACAGGTTAAGGTAAAATATCTCATAACTAGTGGATTGTGGTGATGTTTGGGAGATGCTGTGCAGCTTGGAGCTTATCAAACATTGAGTCGTGGTGTATTTTGGGAGTCTTCTGTTGTTCTCTTTCGGTTTTTTACTTTGATATTTGGTTTATTCTTTCTCTGTTTTGTACTCTTATGTGGTTTAATATAAATGAAGTTGTTGTTTGGTCTTTTATTGTTCATGCATCATATAGTGAATGGTTAATGTATGGGTTTATTTCTTAAAGGGTAAGCCATCCCCCACTTGTATTTGAAACCCTTCGGCATTTATTTCCAGCCTTTGGCATCATGGGGATGTCACTTAAGGCTGAGTAATGACTCGTTGAGCTCTCAAGCCAATGAGAATTGGCAGGTCATTACAGGAGTCTATCAAAGAAGAGGTAGTCATCTTAACCGATACATCCAAGTTTATATCTACTTCTACATCCTTTTAATTTATAGTGACAATTGTAAAATAATAAATACAATATTAAAAATACAGTTATATGTTATTATTATTATTAGATAACCATATTTCATATCTTATTCATCCTATTGAAAGAAAACACATAGATAATACATATGTACAGTTTAGCATCTTCACATAGTGGTGTAATTTGTTTTTCACAACCACATTATGTGGATGGATAAAAAGTGGGAAAATGTATATATATTATATTTAGGAAATAACTATGATTATGGAACTATAATATCGTATATAAATTTTTATATTCACATCTATTGGAAGGCGACAACGTCATTTGTTCATACATGTGGACTACCACCTCCATGAAGTGATGCAATGCACTTTTCATTTTTGTATTATGTGGATGATAATAATGATAGATATAATTAATATATATCATTTATATTTTATAAGAATTTTTTTTGAAATATTAATTATTATTTATCATCATTTATTTCCATCCTTTGAAAACTAAAAACAAATTTCATGCGTACGTACGACCTATTATCACCATTAATGATGCAATTCAATTTTATATATTTATATTTTATGGATTACAATAAAAATATATATACAAAAAATATATGAAATTTATATCATAGTTAACATTTTAGGATAATGGACTCACATTCAAAGTACAAGGCCCTAAACAAAAAAATGAAAATATACATGGAAAACCAAATAGTTATTACCTAAAACAATGCTTTTAACAATGGATTATTAATAAATGGGTGATAAAAATTTATAATTAAATAACATATGGAATTATATATATTATTATTCTTATGTAAAATATTTATAATAAATTTATATTTATTATATAGGAGGTTCTAAAATGTGCGAAGTAAATAAAACCTGAGGTATGGGTGTCTCTTTTCAATTTTATGAGACATATGCCATATCCTCCACTTATTTATTTTCTATGGTGTATACACAACCCCTTTGAAATATTATATCTTGAAAATTTTTATATTCATTTTATTTATTTTTTTTATTGAATGATATTTCTTTAATCGCTCTTATAATTTTAAATTTACCAAACTGGTAAGAGTTTATTTCATAACTCCTCATTATTTGGGATTGTTTATGTTTAAGTTTACCTTGGGAAAATTATATGATGTATGTTTCTTAAACTGAAACTATTCTATTCCATAATTTTTATTCCTGAAATTTTCATTTAATAGTACTATTTTCAACTATTTAGTACTTAAAATTATTGTGAAATTGTTTTTAAGAAAATTTGACTTCATTTCTCTCTTCGTTCAAAAGACCTTTTTCTTCTATATCCATGTTTTCTAAAAATATTTTCACAACTATTTTTATAAATCTAATAATTAATTAATAAAGGTATATTTTCTAATTTTTTAATTTTCAAAAATGCTTTTAAGGGAATATTCTTATCATTTTATGAATGGATTACTTTTTAACCTTTTACAACAATGTGGAAGTAATGTTTCTTGCACCTATATAGAATGAATAAAATTTCCCACCATCATTAAAGCAAAATTATTTGAATCTTACTTTAAATGTATACAAGGTTATTTTCAAAAAACAATTCCCATAATTTTTCGGAAATATTTTAGGCTTCAATGTTAAAGGGTATTTTTCTCAAAAAAAATCTACTGATTCTTTAAAATTATTTTCATCTATTCCAAAACCCTTTGTTGAATATTATGTGAGTATATAACCTAATGATATAATCCACCTTATTTTTATTGATTTTTTATAATAATTTTTACTAGGGATGTACTATTTTGATAGAATTTTCCATATTAATCTAGATGGGTTATAATAATGTCTATTGATTGGAAAAATATTGACATTTAGTTTGTTAGTATTCAATAGTAATTTTTTATATTGATTATGTTTCCCCACATTGATATGAGGAATTTATTGGAGTTAGTATGTGACAGTCAAGGCTATCTATATAACTTTGATGCATTGGTAGATCTAATGAGAGAAACTATCTTTGGTATTCGGCTGAGGCATTGCCCGTTTACGTAATAGGTCTTGGAATGAGGCGTAGGTGGTATGTTTATGGTTTCTAGAATTATTAATTACCTCATTAAGATATTATTTAATGATATAAATTTGATTATTAAATTAGTTAGACCATCTATGGGTATGATTCAATATCATAGGATTATTTATATGAAATTATTTGATCAAAATTTATTCATTCCATATTATTCTTCAGGTTAATGTTATTAATTAAATGATTTTTTTTTGTTATTTACCCTTCCATAATGATTGTTCTTTGTTTATTTATGATATATTCTTCTAAAACCATACCCTTAATAAGGATTAGAGCTCACATCCTACTTATGTTTCTTTTCCCCAAGATTCCAAAAAGTGTATTGTGATTGATATACATGGATTTTCAAAAGGAAGTTTTGGTTTTGACTATGAAAATATATTTTTTTATTTTATGTTTTAAAATTTAATTTACATCAAGTATGTATCTAGTTTACTAAACTATAAAACTATTCATTCCATTGGGTAACAATTCATTATATTTAGTGCTAATGTAAAAAAGTAAAAAATAACTCTTGGCTACTAGGGTAGGATTTTTTATATTTGGTATAAGAGGATGTTTAGTAGAGACCTTGGGAAATTGATTGAGTAAAGCATATATTAGAGAGTGGAACCCATTGGAAGGCATTGGTAATATTTCAAAAGAAAGAAATACTATGATTTAAATATTTTTCATATATAAATTTTCAATTTATGTTAATTTTTTACAACAGTTTTAGGACTAAAAATTATTTTTATAATGTTATAAACTAATCTAGAATATGAAATTATTCAAATATGGATATTGGAATAAGGATTGGAAACTGTATAAGTTCACATAATCCATGTAGGGATTTCCCTATTGGGTATGATAAAGACGCTGGAGATAGAGCTCCAGCTAGAGTGGAAGAGATTCTAAAAATGTTGGGGTAGCTGACACATGTCATTATAATAACCTTGCTCAGATAGATCAACACATATATCCAAGAAGAGACGTAATAATGATAGACTACTTCATGTGTCAATATCCTCCAACATTCAATTGAACTATAAATCCATTTATATTTTAATAATGGATATGTTCCATAGAGAAGATATTTATATATATGGAATGTAATTAAAGGTAGAGGGGTTTCATGGTATTTTAACATATTATAAAGGATTTATATCAATGGTGTTTATTTATTCAAAACACAAATGATGTGGTGTAAATATCCATCATAGTATGAAATATTTTTAAAGAAATTTTCGTGGAAAAGTACATTCCTTCTAATCATTGAGTTGATATGGAGAGATAATTGTTGAGTCTAAGATAAAATGGGTAGTAACCTATTTCTATGTATAAATAAAACTCTACAAGGATATAAAGGCACATTGTGGACTATGTAATTAATTTAATGAGTAGTATTTATATTTTATTTTATGTGATAAAACTAATCCTTTTTAGGGGCATTATCTCCCAAACATTTTCATTATATGAGCATGTATTAACATGTGATATCAAGAATGATAAATAATTTTCCAAGTATTATGTATCTAAAGGAAAATAAGACAAAAATTATGGTATAAAAATGGATAAGGGAAAAATGGAATGATGTATTTTCCCACATATAATAATTGCGGAACGAAACACCTTTGTACTTTTGTGAAGGGAAGGAGTGTTTATTTAGAGTGTGTATAGAAAGTAAATCAAGAGTATCAATTCAAGGGTAAGAATGAAAAATCTAATTTTTAGTGATTCCACTGTAACTATAAGAGGATCAATGTATAGGAATTCCCCAAGATTCAAGGTAATATTCCATAAAATAAACAATGGGTTCAAGGACATGTTTTTTCAATTACTAAAGCTGATGTAGAAAGATTAAGGTGATTGTGTATCTATAGTCAATAATTATGTAGACGTGTAATTTATATTATAATAATCATTAAAATGGTTATTATACATTAGTTTTTACTAATATTTTGAATCATATGTTGAATGTTACCAATAACTAAGAAAAGTTATTTAGTGCTGATGTGATATTATGAGAGAATGCGTAATGAATGGAAGATAACCCTTAATATGATTCTAATATTGATTTAATAATGGTTCATCAAGAAATGATGATATTGAAATGTATGAATCAAATTAGATAGTATCAGTGATGTTGAAAATGGTTAGTGATTTGATGAAAAAGATATTTATGATAGAGTTTAATTTATTTTTGGATTTATAGGATATAGGGAATAAAAATAAAGTCAATGGTGACTAAACATATTAGTATATGTTATAAAGGTATTTACATTATTCTATGTGGACCATATGAAATGATATTTTTTTTTCAAGGTATTAATGTTTTATCAAAATTATGGGTTATTAATTTGGTTAGAAATATTTTAGGGGAGTCGTAACATTAACTAATTATAGAATGGATTAAGTTGAACATTGGATATTTTTGTTTGATGTTAAAGTATGATTTATCATAATTGATATCATGTACTAACTATTTTGGTTTTGGAAAATATTTAGAGGATTAAGGAATGAATTATGGATCTTATATTTCATTATAATTTCTTCTAATATGAAAAAAAATCAACTCAAATATTCGTTTCTGGGTGTAAGTGACGATGTGGATATTGATAAAATCCCAACCAAATGATGATATTATAATTATGACACAGAAACAAATCAATTAAATTTATTTTTCTGATTATTTTTTTATAATAAAATAATCCCTCAAATTTATTAAAATGATCTTGAAATAAAACTTATATCCATTAACTATTCATATTGAGAAATCAATAGTCATTTAACCCATCACATTTTTATGGTTTTTGTTATGGTTAAATTTATCATGGAAATGTTCTATATCACTTTATATTAATCATTGTGAATCAGTTTTCTATTCCATGTATATATTTGAAGTTCCAACTGATGTTATCCAGTTCGGAAACACAGTTTTATCACGACCTTCATACTTCCCTTTCCCTCTTTTTAAGAGGAAGTATTATTAACTGTTTTTTCGAAATGAGTTTTCCTTAAATTAATTTTCAAATGTAAAATAATTTATTATTGAGAAAAATTTCAAATTTTAAGGAAAAATATTAATGGGGGAATATAACACATTGTTATTTTAAAATCGTATTATGTTCAATAGCGTACATGACACACAACACCAATCATAAATGAACCATGAAATATTATTATTTAAATATGACTTTTATAACCTAGCCATTTAATTGGAAGTTATTTGTAGTTTTAACCAAATTATTAAATATATATAATGTAACTACTCAATATAAAATCATTGAATAATTTTTATTAAATAATTTATCCTTTTTTAGAAATGTTATTTTATGCTTCAGAAATATGTTTTCTCCAAAAATGTTTTTTATAGTATTTTGTGGGAATATATTTAATTAAATTTTGAACCATCAATAAATTTTAAATTATAAAAATAATATCATTTTTAAAATCATAAAATCAAAATATATTAGGGATAATTATTTGAGAAATGATTTATATTTTAGTGAATAGTGAAAATACCAATTTTATTGAAAATTGGATTTTTGATTGACGCATTTACAAATTTCAATTTTGTTTTAATATTATTTAAAACTAAATTTAGGTCTCTTATACTATGAATAATCTTATTAATTTCATGGGAATCTATTTCATCATTGAATTTAGAATAAAAAAATTTGTATACATAAAAAAGGTGTTTTTTATGAAAAAGTAATCATTATCACGATTTTCATGTTAGTTTTAAACAATATTTATTTTACTTATAAACATTTATTTTGATAAAATAAATTTAATATTTATAATAAAATGTTTCGAATTTTCTAAATAGTACACTTTTATTTTTGGTCAATATTAAAGGTAACTTTAGTAAATCAGGTAATGATGTTAAAAATGATAATGACTAAAATGACTAAAAAACATGGATAAATTTTAATAGATGACTATATTTCACAAATAATCATCCAAAGTTAGAATATATGACCTTTTTTACATTTTTTGTGATAATAACATTTATAATATTTTTTATAAAGAAAAGACAAAATGTTATTCTCTTTGTTTTATTATCCTTACATTTTTTAAATTGGGTTAAACTAAGGAAATGGTCAGTTATAAATTATAATTAGAAATTTAAATGATTTTTTTCATTAAGGTAATTTATATATAATTTTTAGTGATTAATAAAATACCTTAAATGCTTGTGTAATGTTAATAAAGTATTAATTCAATTCACATAAAAAATAAATGATTTTAAAATTTTTAAAAGTGATATAATTTGAACTATTTAATTTGACCCATAAATTTTATAGATATATATGAAATTTTAGGTAGGTTATAAATGAATATATTCTAATTCCCCAATTGTCTTTATGTATTTAATGTCAAATTATATGAATACCATTAAAAATGATATTTATATGTTTTATAAAAATAATATTTTATTAAAGAATTAAAATTCTTGAAAATAATAGATTTATAAAAATTAATGGGATATCATTTGAAACATCATACATGGTCCATTTATGAGTGATTTACTATTTTATATTGATTTTATTAACTCTTAAAGAGTAGAAATCCTTAATATTGTGGTAACTGTCAAAAAATATAATGAGGGGTTAAGAAATGATAAGGGTACAAATGTGACCCAAACATGTCCATATTTTATTAGATGTGTTTATTTCGGATTATCCACATATTATCATAGAATATTATCAATTTTAACAATTTAGAGAATTAAATTTATTTTTATTAATTTAATATTTTAGGAAATTCCAAAAGTGTCCCTCCCCTCAAATATAAATGGGAACCAATTTCTTCACTTATATAAACCAATTTAAAGCATATTTTTAATTATAACACTGAGAAAGCACTATTTTCAACATCCTTATCCTTGTTATTAAGGTTCTGGTAATTCCAAAATACTTTTCCTAGGTCCCTTAAGAGGAGATCTAAAGGAAGTGAACCATTGAAGAGGTAATCATCTTTATGAACTCTTTCAAATTTATTTTTTCATCTAATTAATTGTAATGTGTTTTTCTCATACTATAATAATAAATATAGTAATATAAATACACTTAAATTTTATTATGATTATGGTATGACCATATTCCATCTATATTACATCCTAATAAATGAGAAGACATCACTCATTTGTACGTTTGACATAGAATCTTCAAACAACAGTGTAATTCAATTTTCATCATAGCATTACAGGGATGGTTGAAAAGATAAATATAATGATTATATATAATATTTATGAAATAAATATTATTGTTGAAAAATAATATCATATTTACCTTTTTCAGCTTGTGATTTTTTGGATAATGATAACATTGTTTGTGAGTTTGTGTGGACTACCAACTCTGTGAAGAGATGTGATCCTTTTTTTTACGCATTACATAGATTGTAATAACGATATATTTAAGAATATACATGATTTAAATATTAAAATAATAATTCTTGAAATATTAATTATTATATAACGTTATTTTTTTCTTTTTATTGAAAACTGAAAACAACCTTATTGAGTACGTATGACCTAACATCTCCATAAACGGTGAAATTAATTTTTATATCTATATATTTTTTGGATTACTATAAATACATATATAATAAATTTATATGATATTTAAATCATCTTTATCATTCTGATATGAAGGAAACAAAATCAAAGTACATGTACATAAATAACCAAACCAAAACATATATGATAAATGAAGCAGTTATTTCCCACAATTGTGATTGTAACAAGGATTTGTTAACAAAATGATGATTCAAGATTATAATTAAATCATATATGGTATGATATATATGATTATGGTTATATAAAAATTTATAGTATGTTCAAATTTATATAATTATACTTTTAAATGTTATATAATTAATATATTTATATTCATGATATTTAAAATTTCATTTGAAGTTTCTTCATTCATGGGGATTAGCATTGAAAAGTTACCAAAGTGATAAGAATATATTTCACAATCTCATCATTATTGATGATTTTTTATGTTTATGTACTTATTTATAAAATTATTTGACATTTCTTTCTTAAACCCAATTCATTTTATTACCCTCTGGTTATTTTTTAGAAAAATTCAAGTAATAGTACCATTTTATTTTCTTGAGTACTTAAAATGATTCGGAATGTCTTTAAGAACATATGACTTTATTTTTCTCTTTGTTCAAAAATAATTATTATTCCATATCCTTGTTTTATAAAAATATTTTCAAGAAGACTTTTTACATTAAAAAAATAATTTATTAAAGACAATTTTACATATGTTTGACTTTTTACAAAATTGTTCAAATGAAATCTTCTTATCATGTTTTGAATGAGCTCATTTTTAACCCTTTTACAATAGTGTTAAAGGAATGTTTTTTTAACTTGTATGACATGAATAGAAATTATCACCATCATTAATACTCAATATTTTGAAGATTACTTTATAGTTTTTCAAGGTTAATTTCAAATAAAATGTTTTCTTTAATATTTTAGAAATATTTTAGATTTAAAATTAATAAAGGATATTTTCATTAAGAAACATTTTAGAGGTATTTTCAATTTATTTTCATATATTTCAATAACCTTATTTTAATATTATGATAATAATGTACTCTAATGATACCATCAACCTAAAATTTTTTATGGTGTATGATTATCTTGATTAGATATGTACCATTTCAATACCATTCTCCATATTACTCTTGATGGGTTATGGTAATGTTTAATTCCTGGAGAATGTATTAATATTTAATATGATAATTTTTAATACTAACATTTATTTTTATTATATTCCACCCCTTTAAGATTAAGAATGTATTGGACTTAGTATGGGATGTTCAGACCCTGTTATAACCCCTGGATGTACCGATAGATCTCATGAGACAAACTAGATTGGGTTTTTGGTTGAGGCCTTACCCATTTATGTAAGATGTATTGGTATGAGGCCTTGATGAAATATTTATGATATCTAACATTATGAATCCTATCATTATGATATTTTTTATTTATATCTATGTGATTATTCAATTAGTTATAATATTCATGGATAAGTTACCAGCTCATGCGATTATTTATATGTCATTATTTGATATTCATTTATACATTCCTTATTATTCTTAATGTTTGGGTTATTGATTAAATGACATGTGTTTTCAGTTATTTACCTTTTCATTTTTATTTTACCTTATTTATTCAGCATATAATATTCAATACACATATTGTAATTAAGAATCTGAGCTCACCCATTTCTTATGATTAGTTTCCCTAGGATGCGAGGAAGTGTATTATGATTGATATATTGTGATATGAGAATGAAAATTATGATGTTATAAATGAAAATACTATATTTTATTTTATGTTTTCAAATGTATTTTACTTCAATTATGTATCTAGTTTACCCATACAACTACACTATTTGGTCATTTCATATATAAATCCTTGTATCTTGTTCCAGTGAAAAAAAGTTGTAACAACCTAGAATTTTATCAATGGAATTTCATTTATTAGGTCATAAAACAAATAAATCACATAGAGAACCCAATAAAAACAATATTATCAAAAAATAAGAATTATTTTTTTCTACAATCAAAACAATAATAATTATAAATAGTATATTGTGACAATACATATAAAATAAGATAATAACACTAGGAAAATTTGGATCTTCTCGATCCAGTAAAACGCCCGAACTCACGAACAAATATATAGAAATTAAACATAATGTAAACAATTAAATATTAATTTAAAATATGAAAGTATATATATTATTGAGAGAAAAATAAGTGACATATGAATGAAATAAAATGCATTTATATGAAGTAGTAAACTATTATGACTATTAAAAATCTAACCGCTGGAATGGTATCATGACCATTGGAATTTTAATGTGACCATTATGAATAGTAGTCCATCAATCAGAATAGTAAACAAACCCCTGAATGTATAAATAAAATTTAGGTATCTGATAAATTATATTATGATTTATTTATATCATATAATAAGAAAATAAATGTTTTTAAAAATGATAAATTAAGTGTGGGTATTGTTGTAAAATTTAAAATGTTTATTTACAATTATATAATTAATACAATGATATAAAAGAATATTTATTATTAAAAAATAGATTCATAAATTAGATTTTTGTTGTATTAAAATTCCAACATAATTTTATGAGACTTCAATTAATTTTTCAAAGTGTTATAAAAATGGTTGTAATATTAAAATCAATATTATTTGAATTAAAGATGATTTTAATTAAAAATTTTATTTATAATATTTATAAAATTATTTTCATAAAATAGAGTCAATTTATAAATCATTCATGTTAAATATTTATTAGGGTAATTTTTTTGGTATTTTCTCTAATTGTTGATTTTTTGTGAATAGTCCAATGTGATAATTTACAGTATTTAACAAATACATGAATTTTTGATCCTTGGTTGTTGTATAGATGATTTAAGAACACCTTGGTTCATAATATATTAAAAATTTACTATATTTAGTAATATGATTAAACACTATTGATAGTCTTCATCCAAAATAAAAGACAAGTTAATAAAATAATCAGAAACACCCCTCTCATCCCCTATAATTACCACCCCTCAACACCCCGTCTCTTCAGACCCTTGATGACTTGTAGATTTCATTAATTATACCCAATTCCATTCCCTGGCCTATTACCCACTCCCATGAACTAAAGGTCACAACAAAACACCAAATCCAAGTGTCTTAAGAAGGTTATAAAGGAGAAGATATTCAAGAGGTAAAATTCCTTTCTTTCTATTTTAACTTCTTTCTTTATTCTACCTTATCATCACCAAAACTATCCAAAATTGTATGATAACTCTAGTATTATATATATATATATAATTTTCATTATATTAATGGAATATCTATAATAAAATCCATTATCATCCCCTTTTATCTTTAAAAAAAACAACAATCGTGATAAGTCTATTCACACCCTTTGTGGACAATGATTTTTTATTTTCTATTAAAACCATCAAGGCTGATCATAAAACCATTAAAATGGTTAAACCAGACTGTAAAATGTATATTATAAATTTTTTCATGTTCTGGAGATAATATATATATTTAATGTTAAATAATAAATCTAAACTAGTTCGTGATGATTAAAAAACCACAAAAATAAACTAAATGTCTATCATTAACATTTGATAAAATGAATCATCCTCATATAAAAAACAAAATTATATACGGAAACATTCAAAATTTTGTAAGTATACTAATACCACTTTATTACAATTATATAGTTTTACTTTCATTTGATAAGAACTCCCATAATTATACTCAAGGGAAACAACCATAAATCCCTGAAACAGATGCTCTCAAAATAATGAAATTAAACGTTATAACGTATCAAAATGGTCATAAATAAACATAATAAAAATATAATAGATAAATTATATGTTTAATAGGTTTTGAATTAAATTATTAATGAATCAATTCTTATTACACATAAACTTATATTAATGTGTAGTTTACATTCAGGCATAAGGTAAGGGATCCCTTTGAACCCCCAAATTTACCATCGGGCTACAATTTCACTCTCATTACATGAATTTATTTTTTTCATTATTGTTATATAATTATTTTAAAATCAATATATATTTTCCAAAATTATGTATCCATATTAATTCATCATTCCTTGTTTGGGAATTACATGTTTTATAATGTTCCCTTCCTAATTCCTCCTAATAAGAAATACCGATTAAAAAGGAACATCCCCATTTCTTACCCATTTTCAAGTAGACTCCCTAATTTATTCTAATAAAACGTTATTTTTCTAAAATAAATTATTTTTTCATGAAAATCCATTTATGGTAATTTCTAATTTTATGTTAAGAAATATTTCTTTTTCCTCACTAAATACTCTTTAATATTATCCCTTAAATGACACTAATGTGGATCATTTATAAAGTTTCTTGAATACAATTTTTCCTATAATCACTTTAGTTGGACATAATTATTCATTATATACTATTATTTTATATTTAATGATATTTTATAAATTTTTTAATCCCTTATTTCATGGATACCATTATGATCCACCCTTTGTTTATGCCTTATGACATGATTACGATAACCATTTCTTTCTATGGGCTACCCTTTTGTTAATAACTAATGTTTGATTATTTATGTGGAACACATATGCATGAAAATGTTATTATGGGTGCACCCAGATAGAATACCAATTAATTGGGTAGTGTTTAGTCTCATGAGAAGTCAAGTATGGGATTGTGATTAAACCTAATCCATTATGAATCTTTTTATCATTGTGAAATAGTATTGGCAATTATCCTTGAATCATGTTTGTGTCATGTTATATATTTCGTCCACATTCCAATGTTTACATGAACACATGATCCCATGTTTTATATTTCATTCTTCTATATGTTTATTCATGTTCCATAACTTTTATATGTCATCATGTTAAGTACTCAAACTCCCATGTTATGATTTATTCCTTTGTAAGGATTTTTAGCTTATCCCTTTTGTTTTTTATACCCCAGGTTATGCTATATTGTATTAAGATATCAAATGATGTTTTTTTATCATTATAGAAGACCAACATACATATGTCTTATTCTATTTCCATGTTTTCAATTTTGTGTACCAAGTATTCCAAATACACTTGACTTTATGATACGTGGTTTGTATTTGATGGATAATTAGGCTTAAAATCAAGTTATAATATGTTTAAAAGGATAGGTTCTCTATAGATGATATCATAGAAAAAATGTAGTTATTTTTTGTAGATTGTGACTAGAATAATTTTGTAATAACCCTAGGGATAAGTCTATCACCATTGATAACCTAGATTGAATAGTAATGAATCAAAATTAGGATATAATTTCCATTTTCAAGTTTATCCTTCTACGTTAAAATTTACATTTTTATATACTTATTAGATAAGTATTCAAAGACCCTAATTGTATTTTATTTTTCTTAGTATTTGGAATGAAATATAAGAACTTGTGCGAATAATCATATTGATTGGAAATGTGATGTTTTACTTAATTAAATGTAAAATATGATGAGAATAAGAGCTCAAATGTTATGATAGTACCATCACAACTAGCACAAGTTTTGAATAATAACATGAACCATATGAAAATAACCCCCTTTAAGAAATATCATGTTGTGATCGAATCCTTTATATGAAAAAAAACCTTATATATTTAGTGGATATTTTGATCAACTCATCGCCTAACAATGGATTAACTGTATTGAGAAGAAATTATTTGTATTCCAATGCTCAAAGGAATATAAAGTTATAATAACAGTCTATCATTTTGATGGGGAAGATAATTAGTGGTGGAAACTCATAATGAAAACAAATTATAAAGAGGAAATGGATTCCATGGAATAGGATTCATTAAAGAAAATATATTTCAATAAATATTTTCCCTAAACTCTTCAGGTTACATTGGATATAGAGTTGTTCTATATGAATAGAAAGGTAGATGAATCAATCTATGTGTACAAAGAAAAATATACAAGGATTTCACGATACAACTTCATTTTTTTCATGGAAACTAAGATTAAGGTGGATCACTTCTTTAGTGCATTAAAGATGAGGATATGAAAATACATAGAATTTCAAGACTTTGAAAGCTATAAAGAGTTTTTCTATTTTTTCCTTAAGATTGAAATGTATATTATAGACTCCTAGTGTTCTCAGTGGATCAAAGATAAAAAAATAAAAGTGAAGTTTAATATGTGGGGATCAAGAGATAAATCCCATAGTGGAAAGAAAAACAAACCTCCCACGTGTAAAAGGTGTGTGAATAAGCATTATGGAAACTACATAAGGGGAATATGAATGAGATTAAAGTGTTGAGAAAAGGGGAACAAAACTAATCAATGATGAAGAAAAATAATGAAGCCTTAAAATAAAAAAGTGTAAAATAAGTTTTAGATGAACACTATGTATGTTGTGCAATGATTTAACTATGAAAAACATGGGAATTATAAGAATTAGTTTTCTATGTTAAGAGTTTACAGAGGAAATAAAAATCTATAACATCCAAAGAATTACAGAAGGGAATATTGCATCACTACTACTAAGGTAGATCCTAAAAATGATCTGGTGACATGTATACTAGTTATTAATTCAAGAATATATAATGTACAACTTGATTCTATTTCTAAACATTCATTTATATCTTACAATTTTAGTATAACTATTCAAACACCACATAAAAATATGAAGGTGGAGTAATCTATGATAACAGCGAATGGGAAAATTACTGTATTTAAATTATATAACTCTCCCTGGTCAATGTCTATGGATTTAAATTCCAAAAAAACATCATATTACTTCCTTAGGTAATGTTTGATGAAATATTAGGCCTGGAATGGATATCATTAAACAAATACACCATCAAATATCATGAAAATGATATCACACTTCACATCTTGAGGCATCGTCCAATTATATACAAGTCCAAGGATGAGGATGAAGCTACTTGAGAATCATCATCAGCATTATTGATATTATTTCCTCATGAGAAATAATAGAAAACTCAAATGATTAAGACAATGTAGGGGATCATTCTTGAAGAAATTCCTATTGTGAAAGTCTATACTGTTGTGTTACCTAGTGAATTGCATAGACTTCCATCGGACAGAGAGGTTGAGTTCTCAATTGATATTACACCTAGATCTATTCCTATATTAATGAATTTTTACACAATTAACCACATTGAGTTGGAGGAACTAAACTCTACAAGAAAATAGTGTTTTAGAGGTGGTTTTTTAGGCGGTTTTAAAAACCACTGCTAAATTTTTTTCGATCAAAATTTTAGCGGCGTTTTTTAAAATTGTCAAAAAAAAGCTTCTGCTGATTTTATTTTATTTTTTAAAATATCTTCTAAAAAATTTCAATTTTTTAATGGCATGTTTTAAAAAAAACCTCTACAAAATGGAGGTAGTTTTTTTGAAAATAGCATCAAAATTTACGAAAAATATAAAAAAAAAATTTATTTATTTATTGTTATTTATTGTTTTTAATATTATTTACAATCTAATAAAGTTTATTATTAAAAATTTTATATATTTATCATGTGTCAATTAATTAATATTTATTATTATTAGTGAGTAATATTCTTAAACTAAAAAGTGATCGTCAATAAGTAGAAGAACATACTTCAGAATCAAATAACCTTAACATCTGACACGAGGGTCCATTTTAGCTCAAAAACTAGTCAAATCAATGTTTTTCAAATGAGAAAAAACAAAGTGAGATTTAAATCATGAGATAATAAAAGGGAAAAATATATATTCAATATTCAAGAGTCAAAAATCAAACTTGAAATTCAAATGACCAAACTTTTAATCCGAGTGTCAGTTTGGGCTCTACCACATATCAAATAGAAGTCTGTGATGAGCTCTATGCCCAAAGTATGGTTCAAACTATATGAGTATTGTACCCCTTCTAATTCCACTAGAAATGCCCAAAATCCCTACGAAATAGAGGTTTTAGTTACAGACACCAATTTCAAAAAATTCAAACGGTTATAACTTTTGATCGAGTTGTCTATTTGGCATGTACCACATATCATATCAACGTTCATTTCACGATCTTTGATTTGACCGGTTGTGGAACTGAAAAAGGAGTCTAGAATCATATTTTATGTCCATTTCAATGTTTTTAGTTTTTTTAGTGGTTCTAAACGTTTTATGATTTATTTAATTATTTAGTTATTATTTATTTTTAAATTCATTAATATAATATTATTTACTGATTTATTTATATATTTATTTATTTATCTATTATTTATCTATTTATCTATTTATGTATATATTATTATTTTTTATTTAATTCATTATTTTTTAGTTATTATATACACATTAATAATTAATTTATTTTCAATAAATTAATAATTAATTATTAAATATTTTTTATTAGTTTATTATTCGTTGTTTATTTATTTTTATTCATAATTTAGTCATTAATTAATAACAATTAAATAATTAATTATTATTTCTTAATTATATATTATATATTATTAGTTATTATTTATTAATAATTAATAATTATTAATTTATCTATTAATTTATTTATGTATTTTTTTACTAATTATTCATAATTCATTATTTATTATTTTCTCTTTTATTATTTCTAATTTTTTATTATTTAATATTTATTATTTTTAAATTTGTTTATAATTTACTAAATATTAATTTAATATTATTTTTTTATTCATTTATTATTTATTCATTCATTTTTTATTTATTTATTATTTATTTATTAAATTTTAATTAATTATTTAATATTTATTAGATATAAAATATTTCATATTGCATATTTAATGTTACAATTTAAATATTAAATATTAATTAAGAATTATTTATATTATAAATATCCATTATTAATTATTAATTATTATTACTTATTAATTTATTTTTATTTATTTATTTATTTATCTACTTGTTTATGAATTTATGTATTTGTGTATTTATGTATTTATGTATTTATGTATTTATGTATTTATTATTTATTATCTATTATTTATAACTTATTATTTATTATTTATTATTTATTAATTTATTTTTAATTTTGAGAATATAAATTTATTTTTAGTTTATTATTTATTTATTTACTTATTCAATATTCAATATTTATTATTTTTTTTAGTTTTTTATAAATGTGTAAATATTAATTATTAATTCTTAATTATTAATTCATAATGATCAATTATTAATTATTTGTTCTACCTAATTAATAATGATTAATGATTAATGATTAATGATTAATGATTAATGATTAATTATTTAATATTTATTGTTTATTGTTTACTATTTATTTTTTATTTTTTATTATTTATTATTTATTATTTATTATTTACCTATTATTTATTAATTTAATATTAATTTGTTATTTATTTATCATATAATAAATTACCTTTTAATTAATTTATCATTTATACATTACTTATATATTTTATGTTATATATTGTATATTATATATTGTATATTATATATTATATATTATATATTATATATTATATATTACATATTATATATTATGTATTATATATTATATATTACATAATGTGTATTATATATTATCTATTATATATTATGTATTATATATTATATATTATATATTACATATTACATATTGTATATTCTATATGGTATATGATAGATGATATATTATATATTATATATTATGTACTATATATTATGTATTATATATTATGCCTTATATATTATGTGTTATATGTTATATGTTATATATTATATATTTTTAATTATTAATTATTGATTATTGATCCTTGATTAATCGTTATTAATTTATAATTATATAGTGTGTAACCATTTGTTATGTATTACTTATTTTTTTAATTAATATATATCTGTATAAGTATATTAAATTTGATTTATTAACCACATGAAGAGCCTGCTAGAGTGGAAACGTCTTTGGAGAATAAGCAAGAGGTAAGGGGTTCAAATCTCACCCAACGAAGAATTTCTTTATTTGGCATGGGCATATGCATGGACATGGACTTGTGCATAGAGACGGACTTGTGCATGGAGATGGGCATTCGCATTGTAATAATAAATATATTATGAAAATAAAATATAATAAATATATATATATATATATTACGAAAATAAATAAATAAATAAATACATTACAAAATAAAATACAAAAATAAAAAAAATTAGGAAAATAAATAAATAAAAAATAAAAAAATTACAAAAATAAAAAAATAAAAAAATAAAAAATTTATATATATAAAAAAAATTGTAAAAACTATTCTGTGACGGTTTAAACCACCGCTAATTATTTTCTGACACATGATTTAGCGGTGGTTTTCCAAAAATGCCACAGAATGATTTAGCGGCGGTTCAAGCCACCTCTAAAGGAAGAAAAAACCACCGCTAAATACAAAATTTGGCATAGTGGAAGAAGTAGTTACAAGGGAATATATGCAAGTGTTTATTTTTCCATGTGCTTCACCTTGATTGTGTTGGTTCTCTTCTCCAAGAATAAGGATATTCCAATGTTCCTCTACATTGATTATCATGAACTTCACAAAATCATGATAAATAAAAAGTATCCCCTACCACGGATATATGTATTGTTTGGTCAACTATGAGACTCCAAGTATTTCTCTAAGGTGGACCTTCAGTCAATATATCATCAATTAAATGTGAGAAATTAAGATATTCCCAGTACTATATTTTGAATGAGGTATAGGAAATATGAGTTCATAGTGACGCCCTTCGAACACATTAATTCTCATGAAATTTTCATGAACATAATAAATAGAGTATTTAGAGAGTACCTTGAATTTTTTTTGGTCATTATTGATGATATTATGATATTCTTCATTAGAGAGGAGGAACTTTTGGATGATTTTAACATTGTAAAAATGATCTTGAAGAGGGATAGACTATACGAAAAGTACAATAAATGTGTGTTTTTTATGGATGATGTATCATTTTTGGTGAATTTTATCTGTGATCTGACCATACGATTCTATTCTTCTCTCCTGGACATATTTGGGGCATGGGATTCGCTGAGGTTTTGGGTGAGTGGTATGGTGGATGGAATATTTCCATGTGCTACAAGAGTTAGGCCTTCATCCTAGGGTTTTGGTCCCATTTTTTCTTTGGTTTTATCCTGCTTTCATCTTTCTCCTAGCGGTAACTTTCACTCACTCGGGGTTGCGCTTCCTCTTGGTTTTCCTTCCCTCTTACTCGCCTTTCCCAGCATTGTGGCACATTCTAGTTTTATTCTTGTTTGCCTCCCTGCACTCTGATCTTGTGTTCCTCTTCTCTCTACTGGCTAGTTTTGGTGCACAGGTTTCAGTGAGGTTTTGGGCATGCGGTATGACAGACGAAGGATTTCTAGGCTCTCCAGAGTCGGTCCTACTTCATAGTGTTTCAATCCCAACCCCTTTTTCATGTATGTTCCTGACGGTTCCCCCCATCTAGTATGTTTCAGTTATTGGTAAATGTTTTTTTGATTCCTTTTATTTGGCGGTTGATCTGATCGAGACCATCTCGACGATGTTCCCGATGGCATTTTCTGGTTTGTTTTTGATCTGTTTTGGTTATGGAGGACACCATCAGTGGTTCATTGTGGTTATGTTTCTGGTTAATGTTCCATTATCTTTATGTTTTGATGAAGTGATTTCGAAATGTACCATTGTTTCAGATGTTCTTGGTTTTTGATGGCATGTTATTGTTTTACGGTAGTTATGAAGGTCTTTCCGGAGACCGGTGTGATGTTGGGTTTCGAAGGCAACAGTCTGGTTGGCGATGGTGGTGAGTTTCTTCTCTGGTGGTAAGGACAACAATGACCATGACTCTGACGATGGAAAGGGTAGTGACATGACCGCTCTCTTGGATCGAGGTCTCCTTGTAATGGCTGATCATTTGTGGGTCGAGATGGGTTTACTCGTGGTTCGAGGTGGATGTGGAAGTTCCTTTGTATTTGACCTTTTGAATTTTGAATTTTTGAATTTTTAAACTTTGAATGTGGTGCAAAGGGGATTTTGTGGAGGTGGTATATGCTTGTACTGGTGGATCTTTTGTATGCTTCTCACTTACCCAACATGTGGTTTAAAAAAAAATACAAAAATAGTAGTGGGGGTGGAGTATCCTAGACTATCATATGTAACAGATATCTATATCTTTTGTGGTATATATGGGTATTAGAAATATCCTTATCACTATAAAAGTACATACTCTACTGATTAGTGGGGAACTTTTGGTAGTAAACAACAGTTCTTCAAGAAGGGATTAAGATGTGTACTAATACAAAATGAAAAATTGGTATCCTAGAAGTTAATGTAGTTGAATGTTCATTGTATAAACTATACCACACAAGATCTATAGTTGGCGGTTCTTATATTGACTTTGAAAACCTTTTGGAATTATCTCTATGGGAAGAAGTGTGATATATAAACTGATCATAAGAGCCAAACATTTATATTCACATAAGAGAATATTAATATGGTATATTGAAGATGTTTAGAGCTCATCTTGTATTATGACTAGTCAATCCACAAAATTATTGTAAATGAAATAAAGTGGAAGATTCTCTAAGAAGATAGGATCCTACTGCATTATTAATGATAAGAATTGAGACGGATGAATACTGGAATCATTAAGGTAGGAACATCATCATTTATTTCAAAAAATATTTATCTACCATCCCTTTTAGAGAAGATGAAGGATTATTGTTGGTGCCAAAATGTGGAACGGAAATAAGGGGGAGAAAAAGAATCCTCGCATGCTTCCTCATGAAGCTCCGACGCGAAGCTCCCCCGAGCATCGTGGCCCCGCGAAGCACAGGAGGCGGTAACACTCCGCGAATGGCCTGACGTTCGCGAGCCCACCGTGAAGCCCCTGAGGCGGTAAAGCTCCACGAACGGCTTGACGTTCGCGAGCCCTCCGCGAAACCCCTGAGGCAGTAAGGCTCCGCGAACGGCCAGACATTTGCGAGCTCACCCCGAAGCCCCTGAGGTGGTAAAGCTCCGGGAATGGCCTGACGTTCGCGAGCCTGCCACCAAGCTCATGAGGAGGTAACACTCCGCGAACGGCCTGACGTTCGCGAGCCCGCCGCGAAGCACCTACCACCCCTTCGCACCGCGGGAGTTCTACTTCGCGGCGCCACTTTCCTATAAATACTGGGTTCCCCCTGAGTCCACAAGACGGAAAATCCGACCTTTCGTCTTCTCAACTTCCAAATCGCGAATCACCCTTCTCCTTGGGAATCATGAGCTCTGAGAGGTATTTTTATTTCGTGAGATGCCTTCGCCTTGTCTCATTTTGAGCCCCTCTTATGAGTGTGATGCCCTTCACGAACCCCAGGGCATTCATGAAGGAGGGGGATTCCGAAGGGAACTCGGGCAGCCGTGGAGTGTTTATGCTTCGCGAAACACCCATCCTGTACTAGTGATCCCCATGCCAAGGCAGGGTCGCTATATATCGCGAAGAAAACTGCTTCACATCACCTTGCTTTGCGAGGCACCTCTGCTTCGTGAGGCAGTGCTTTGCGAATACTGTTCCACTTCACAAAGCACCCCCCATTCACACCTATGCCCTGTAGAGACCCGTATCTTGACGTACATGGACATTACATTACTTTTGCGGAATACTTAGTACATAACAAACACACACACACAAGGATCGTAATAGTTTAGTGTCTTTGGAAACTCGGAATATAATCTTCTAATCCTGGTGAAAGATCTTCAACATCTCCCATAAAGATCTTTTTTTTATACCTAAAACCTTTCTTTATATCCTGGGGAAAAGAAAACATAAAAGGGTGAGCTCAAATTCTCAGTAAGGGTAAACAAAAGAAATATCAATCACATAATTTTCATAAGAACATAACATTTTTGGAAATCTTAACCTGCAAAAGAGAGCATAATTTCATAACATGGGATAAATCATAGTAGTGAAATGAAATCATAACATAAAACATTACTCATTGTGGCATACACACATAATCATAGAGAATCATTTCTTGTTAGTCAAGACTCATTTCCAAGACTATCTTAGTGGACAAAGTCCCTTTCTGAATCGAGTAATCCTCGTTTCAGTCCTGTTTCACTGAACCGGTATAACCTACCATTCCAGCCATGTCTATCTCATGAGATATAAAATCTTTACCCAATGCATTGGAGGGAGATATAGGTCCCACCCATCTCTTAATGAATCCTTTCTTATGTGTGCCACAAAATCATAAATCATACATCATTGCATAACCCATGTAATAAAAATGGGATTCTTAAACAACATGACATCATAAAACCATTCATATAAGATAAAGGAATTCATAAACATAATTCCATCACAACATAGTCAAATCAATGTAAAAATATGGATAGAAACAGAACCCTTTATTGTCTTATATGGAAAATAATCTTGATAAAACACTTGAATTGAATTCTTGAGGAAAATATCCTTTCTTCTTCAAAATCAATTTCTTTTCACAAAACATCATGCAATTTTAAAAGAAAGAGATTTTATTGAAAATAGTCATGAAATATTTTAGAGGAAGCTTCATGAAAATAAGGCTTTATAAAACAGTATAAATCCGTTCGTGCCATATAAGTTAAAAAAAAACATTCTTCGTACTTTTGTCGGAAAAGTCAAAAAGTACCTCGTACGGAAAAACGACAAAATATTCCTTTCATATTCTTTACTAAAAACTCACCTAAGGGTAAAATTGGATTTAAACTATTGCAAGTGGATGGAAACAATATTACATATTGAGGGAACATGGATGTGGATGATAAAATACACCCCAGTAAATACATACGAATAAACAATCTCGGATAAAAATGAGATTGTGATATTTCCCCTTACCTTAGGTCCGACTTGCTTTGTAAGTGTCCGAACCTCCTGTATAATGATTTAAATCATGTTATTGACTTATTACATAATCATATTCATTGTTATGATATCATATATGGTTCACTTATGACATTATATTACCCGTTCTTTTGTAAATTCCATGTTAAAGAAGCGTTTTGGGTAAAATCGTTTCATTTATCGTAGGTGTTTTGACTTGTTGTTCTTGACATCATTATTACTTATATCATGATTTACTTACTTCCATAATATAAAATATGATTTATATATCATATATATTCAGTATATATATATATATAATAGGTAGATAAATAAAATGAAAAACACCGTTCATGGAGACGGTAGTCCGTACGTACGCATGAACGCTGTTTTCCTTTCCTTATTGTCTTGAAATGGAAGTAAGTAGATGACATACATATGTATATATATACATAAATACAGTAGCTTTATAATGTCATATATTTCATTATTATTTCTTATATATACATTATAATCATTCTTAAATGGTTAACATGGAGAATGAATCTCATCGCGTCGTGGAGACGGTATTCCGTACGTACGCACGAGCGATGATATCATTTCTATAAATATTGAATTGAATTGGAGTGTATTATACAATATATCAGAATCAATATGATGTTGTAATAACTATGTATAGTTATTCTTTACACCATTATACCCATCCATGTAAGGTGGTGGTGGAAAATAGATTACACCACGGCGTGGAGACGGTATTCCGTACGTACGCACGCGCGGTGATTTCTTTTTCCGTAGGATGGATAGATGGTGAAATAGGGTTGTTTCATACTTATAATAACATATCAGTATATGAGTGATACTGATGTTATTACTTCATAATGAAACAACCTAAGAAGAAGAAGTGGAAGAAGAAATAAAGATGAAAGAATTGGTAACGGTAATTACCTCTTCTTTGAAGTGCCTCTTTGAGACCTCCTCTTAGGGAACTAAAATTGGTCATTGAGTAAGACCAGAACATCTAGTATGTTTCTAGGGAAGTGGAGAAGAGATTTTGGCAGGGGTTGGCCGAGCTTGAGTGCTCAAATTGGTGTGAGGAGGAGGGGGAGGAGGTGTCCTTTTATAGGGGAGGAGAGGGGCACCTTAGGAATATCTCAAAATATTATTTTATATTAAAGTCAAAATCGGTTTATAATGGTTCCAAAGGGTCTTATTTCGAAGCTAAAGTGGGGATGGGTCGAAATCCTATCAACCAATAGGATTTAGACAAGTTTAGGGTATTATTTTAACCTTATCAACTAGATTTAACTCTAAGTTAAATAATTTAACTTTTACCGTGTCTTTTTGTTTTCTTTCACTATATGGTTAATAAACTTACTATAACATGCCAAAAGAACCCCAAATTGTATATTATTAATACATATATCCTTATCTAAGTCATTTGGATGAACCTTAGATTTTTAGGAATAAAATAACAATTAGTAATATAATATTTGATTTAAAAACTATTTTGTGTCAATTTTGACACTATTTGATATATGATTTTTTGTGAAAGTCATAACAGAATTATATGTTCTAACCAAGTTCATTAAATCATCACTAATATATCATAGTAACCTAGAAAATTAGTGGAATTCATAAAAAGTCTCAAATTATATTTATTTTGGTGTTTATAACATCAATTATGTTAATATTTCATTAATAAGATAATTACTGCATCATTTTTGTGTCATAAATAAATTATATTATTTGATGTCTAAAAATTACAAATAAAATACCATCATGTAGGAAATCTGTTTAGATTTCTAAGGAATATTTATAGTCGAATTTATCTTATGTATAACCCCATATTAAAAATGATTTACTTATTAAACTTTGATTTTAACTATTTTAACCCTTCTTTAAATAAATTAATAATAAATGTCCTAATCTAATCCAAGTGGGCCTAAATGGTCATATTTTATTCCTAAGTTTGTTTTTGGTCGAATTACACTTGTCTAATAGAATTAGGACATGTGTTAGGGTAATATTAATATCATATTTACCCTTAGTTACCTTATTTACTATTAACCGTGGTAAAAAAAGTAAAAAGTTACTATTCACCAAAAAATTATTTTCATCTCATTGAACCACATTTTAGTTCTTGATATTAACCGTGTCTCTCAGATTTTCGAAATTCCATTCACAGAAGCGGTAAAATTAAGTTTTATGCAAAATTCAGTTTTTAACCTACCACTTAGTAGTTTCACTATTCATCAAAAATTGATGTTTTTCAGAACAATGCCAAAATTTCATCCCAAGCTATATTTCATATTCCGAATTCAAAAATGAAGTCTATTTTACCAAATTCATAACATAAAAGTTGCATTAATTAATTTTATAATTAAATCCCGCTGTTAAAACAAATAGCGTGTTTTTAAGAAACAATATCTATCAAAAGATTGACACTTGTTTATGTCTAGTTTAAATGTGAAACTACATCCAATGACCAACATTGTATTAAATTGTAAAAATATATTCTAAATATACTTTAAAACCACTCAAATTAATGATTTATCACTATTAATTATTTCGATTAAAAAAGTTGTTTTTAATTATAATTTAGTAATTTTCACTATTCATCAGAATATGAAAGTTATCCGAAAAGTACCAAAATTTCACCTTAGGCTAAATTCGATACTCCGAATCCAAAAATAAAGTTCATTTTGAAAAATAAGATTTACTGGATTTCAAAAAGTGGTTATTACTATTCATAACGGCTAGTTTTAATAATATTTTTATAGCATATCGTTGTTTAGTAAAACTCGGTATTGCGTACTACACACGCTATCGAGGAAGGTCGCGATTGCGTGTAATGCAAGTCAAGTCAAGGATGTGTGTTGTGCAAGCTCCTTTTGGTGTAGCGTACAACACAAGACATTAATAAAATTAAAAAGAATATTTTTTTATAAAATCTTGGGCTGTTACATTCTACCCCCCTTAAAATGAATTTCGCCCTCGAAATTCGTCGGGGTTATAAATGGTTTACTATTTGAAAGTTTCTTTAATAGAAACCCACATCGTAAAAGGGAATACCGAAACTTGGCTTTAAAAACTAAAGTATGAAATGTAACGATTACCCAAATAAACTAATCACTGGGTTTCCACATAGGTGAAAATATGGATATGGAAGAGAAATCTAACCATCATGTTCTGATGGAGAGTGGTAGAGAACATGGCTATGGAAAATCCAGTAATCACAAATCCATAAATTTGTGACGATCTAAGGTACCATCTGATTCATCAGGTATAAGATCACTAGGACAACATTTTTGGTTTTCAAGATCATTTCCCTAAAGTTGAAAATTTGAATTAGAATAAATACTTACTTTATTTTGATACAATATCACTGTTGTTCTTGCCTTGAACAATTTCCACTTCATCTCTTAAATAAATGAAGTTGAATTTGTTATTCGTGAAGTGTTAGCAGATCATGTGATAGAATGACAGGTCATTCCATCTGTCTCAAAAAAAAGGTATGCAAAAGTTATTAAATATACATAAGTCATTCTATAGTGAGATTAATCATATATAGTTCCTAAAATGGACTTATACTTCATATATCATACTGCTTATAATAAAACTAGTTTCTACTAAACAGGGACTTCCTGTAGGCCAGTGGTAGGCGATAAAGGCCAGTCGCACTTCGGTTGTGGGTTCGATTCCTACAGCCTTGTCCGAAGCGATGGGCTGTCGCCCGTCCTGCAGGTTGTCCCTTTTTCTAAAACTACGTTACTATAACATCCCATCAATAATATCGAAAATCTTCTATCCTTAAACAATACTAACTTATGTCCAATATAATCCAGTCTAATCTTTAGGCTTATACATAATACTGCAGTCCACTCTCATAATATAGTGACAACGATCACCAGAGATTTAATACTGTCGTTGATCCCCACATATCATAAGATATGTCTTGTTGGTCACATTCCAAACATTCAAAGTCCTTAATCGTGTATTCTCTTGAATACCTTAGTGAAAACATGAGTGCAGTTAAAAGTTAATACTTTCCATATACCAAAATCCTCAAAATTCTATATACTCAAACCATGATATCACTTAGTCCTTATATCAATCATGAGCTCATGAATACTATCAAACATTTAATTTTCTCCTTATCCCTTCATTATGCACATATCATCTACATTCCAAAAATATTTGAATAACCTTTCATGGATACTGGTAACATTAATCATATACTTTCAAAACACAAGGAAAGACAACAGTGTAACAATCCATAGATGTCTCTTTATTCCAAAATTACACATGATAAACATGTAATCATGCCACTACATTCTCAAACCATTGACCGAGCTTCAAAAATTCTTTCATCTCACATATTATTTGTAGTCTCTTCATCATCATCCACATAAATACTACCCATATGACCATACTGATTCTCTTCATGAGTCTTTCCCTTAGGGCATTTGTTTGCATAATGCCCATACATTCCACATTTAAAACACTTAACCATTTTTGATGTCGTAGCAATACCATTATCCTCATCCATGGTGTTAACCGACCCTTTTCCTTTTCACTTACTTGCTTTGTGTCCTTCTTTTCCACACCCAAAGCATCTTCCAGTTCCCTTGAAACATTCTCCTTGATGCCTCTTCCCACATGATTTACATTGGGGAAATTGAACTTTCTTTCCTCTATGATCATCATGGAACTCCATCTTTCTCTTATTAGTCGAGTCAGGAAACTTACCAAATTTTACTTTATTGATCATGTTGTGAGATTTCTGATTCGGCATAATAATGATGTTTGGACATCCAAATCCCATTTCATTTGGTTGCTCATGAAGAATATCATTCCATTGTCCATCATATCCTCCATTATTGTGAATCATCTTATTTCCAGCCATTTTCTAAAACCCAAACAGAATAGTGTTAGATGCAAAAATCTTAATAAAGGGGGAGTAACTTAAATATCTATAATCTTTGGTTTAATCTAATATCGTTACCATAGTTCTAGAACTATATCCTATACGTATACTTATCCTTAGGGGAATCCCTAGACATACCTTAGAAATATCTCTAGGGATCTCACTAACGTTTTCACATCCTAGTTTCCAAAGGTTGACTAAACCTTTCCTCTGATACCAACTGTAGAGACCCGTATCTTGACGTACATGGACATTAAATTATTTTTGCGGAATACTTAGTACATAACAAAAACACACACACAAGGATCGTAATAGTTTAGTGTCTTTGAAAACTCGGAATATAATCTTCTAATCCTGGTGAAAGATCTTCAATATCTCCCATAAAGATCTTCTTTTTTTTACCTAAAACCTTTCTTTATATCCTGGGGAAAAGAAAACATAAAAGGGTGAGCTCAAATGCTCAGTAAGGGTAAACAAAAGAAATATCAATCACATAATTTTCATAAGAACATAACATTTTTGGAAATCTTAACCTGCAAAAGAGAGCATAATTTCATAACATGGGATAAATCATAGTAGTGAAATGAAATCATAACATAAAACATTACTCATTGTGGCATACACACATAATCATAGAGAATCATTTCTTGTTAGTCAAGACTCATTGCCAAGACTATCTTAGTGGACAAAGTCCCTTTCTGAATCGAGTAATCCTCGTTTCAGTCCTGTTTCACTGAACCGGTATAACCTACCATTCCAGCCATGTCTATCTCATGAGATATAAAATCTTTACCCAATGCATTGGAGGGAGATATAGGTCCCACCCATCTCTTAATGAATCCTTTCTTATGTGTGCCACAAAATCATAAATCATACATCTTTGCATAACCCATGTAATAAAAATGGGATTCTTAAACAACATGACATCATAAAACCATTCATATAAGATAAAGGAATTCATAAACATAATTCCATCACAACATAGTCAAATCAATGTAAAAATATGGATAGAAACAGAACCCTTTATTGTCTTATATGGAAAATAATTTTGATAAAACACTTGAATTGAATTCTTGAGGAAAATATCCTTTCTTCTTCAAAATCAATTTCTTTTCACAAAACATCATGCAATTTTAAAAGAAAGAGATTTTATTGAAAATAGTCATGAAATCTTTTAGAGGAAGCTTCATGAAAATAAGGCTTTATAAAACAGTATAAATCCGTTCGTGCCGTATAAGTTAAAAAAAAACATTCTTCGTACTTTTGTCGGAAAAGTCAAAAAGTACCTCGTACGGAAAAACGACAAAAGATTCCTTTCATATTCTTTACTAAAAACTCACCTAAGGGTAAAATTGGATTTAAACTATTGCAAGTGGATGGAAACAATATTACATATTGAGGGAACATGGATGTGGATGATAAAATACACCCCAGTAAATACATACGAATAAACAATCTCGGATAAAAATGAGATTGTGATATTTCCCCTTACCTTAGGTCCGACTTGCTTTATAAGTGTCTGAACCTCCTGTATAATGATTTAAATCATGTTATTGACTTATTACAGAATCATATTCATTGTTATGATATCATATATGGTTCACTTATGACATTATATTACCCGTTCTTTTGTAAATTCCATGTTAAAGAAGCGTTTTGGGTAAAATCGTTTCATTTATCGTATGTGTTTTGACTTGTTGTTCTTGACATCATTATTACTTATATAATGATTTACTTACTTCCAGAATATAAAATATGATTTATATATCATATATATTCAGTATATATATATATATAATAGGTAGATAAATAAAATGAAAAACACCGTTCATGGAGACGGTAGTCCGTACGTACGCATGAACGCTGTTTTCCTTTCCTTATTGTCTTGAAATGGAAGTAAGTAGATGAAATACATATGTATATATATACATAAATACAGTAGCTTTATAATGTCATATATTTCATTATTATTTCTTATATATACATTATAATCATTCTTAAATGGTTAACATGGAGAATGAATCTCATCGCGTCGTGGAGACGGTATTCCGTACGTACGCACGAGCGATGATATCATTTCTATAAATATTGAATTGAATTGGAGTGTATTATACAATATATCAGAATCAATATGATGTTGTAATAACTATGTATAGTTATTCTTTACACCATTATACCCATCCATGTAAGGTGGTGGTGGAAAATAGATTACACCACGGCGTGGAGACGGTATTCCGTACGTACGCACGCGCGGTGATTTCTTTTTCCGTAGGATGGATAGATGGTGAAATAGGGTTGTTTCATACTTATAATAACATATCAGTATATGAGTGATACTGATGTTATTACTTCATAATGAAACAACCTAAGAAGAAGAAGTGGAAGAAGAAATAAAGATGAAAGAATTGGTAACGGTAATTACCTCTTCTTTGAAGTGCCTCTTTGAGACCTCCTCTTAGGGAACTAAAATTGGTATTTGAGTAAGACCAGAACCTCTAGTATGTTTCTAGGGAAGTGGAGAAGAGATTTTGTCAGGGGTTGGCCGAGCTTGAGTGCTCAAATTGGTGTGAGGAGGAGGGGGAGGAGGTGTCCTTTTATAGGGGAGGAGAGGGGCACCTTAGGAATATCTCAAAATATTATTTTATATTAAAGTTAAAATCGGTTTATAATGGTTCCAAAGGGTCTTATTTCGAAGCTAAAGTGGTGATGGGTCGAAATCCTATCAACCAATAGGATTTAGACAAGTTTAGGGTATTATTTTAACCTTATCAATTAGATTTAACTCTAAGTTAAATAATTTAACTTTTACCGTGTCTTTTTGTTTTCTTTCACTATATGGTTAATAAACTTACTATAACATGCCAAACGAACCCCAAATTGTATATTATTAATACATATATCCTTATCTAAGTCATTTAGCCTAACCTTAGATTTTTAGGAATAAAATAACAATTAGTAATATAATATTTGATTTAAAAACTATTTTGTGTCAATTTTGACACTATTTGATATATGATTTTTTGTGAAAGTCATAACAGAATTATATGTTCGAACCAAGTTGATTAAATCATCACTAATATATCATAGTAACCTATAAAATTAGTGGAATTCATAAAAAGTCTCAAATTATATTTATTTTGGTGTTTATAACATCAATTATGTCAATATTTCATTAATAAGATAATTACTGTATCATTTTTGTGTCATAAATAAATTATATTATTTGATGTCTAAAAATTACAAATAAAATACCATCATGTAGGAAATCTTTTTAGCTTTCTAATTAATATTTATAGTCGAATTTATCTTATGTATAACCCCATATTAAAAATGATTTACTTATTAAACTTTGATTTTAACTATTTTAACCCTTCTTTAAATAAATTAATAATAAATGTCCTAATCTAATCCAAGTGGGCCTAAATGGTCATATTTTATTCCTAAGTTTGTTTTTGGTCGAATTACACTTGTCCAATAGAATTAGGACATGTGTTAGGGTAATATTAATATCATATTTACCCTTAGTTACCTTATTTACTATTAACCGTGGTAAAAAAAGTAAAAAGTTACTATTCACCAAAAAATTATTTTCATCTCATTGAACCACATTTTAGTCCTTGATATTAACCGTGTCTCTCGGATTTTCGAAATTCCATTCACAGAAGCGGTAAAATTAAGTTTTATGCAAAATTCAGTTTTTAACCTACCACTTAGTAGTTTCACTATTCATCAAAAATTGATGTTTTTCAGAACAATGCCAAAATTTCATCCCAAGCTATATTTCATATTCCGAATTCAAAAATGAAGTCTATTTTACCAAATTCATAACATAAAAGTTTCATTAATTAATTTTATAATTAAATCCCGCTGTTAAAACAAATAGCGTGTTTTTAAGAAACAATATCTATCAAAAGATTGACACTTGTTTATGTCTAGTTTAAATGTGAAACTACATCCAATGACCAACATTGTATTAAATTGTAAAAATATATTCTAAATATACTTTAAAACCACTCAAATTAATGATTTATCACTATTAATTATTTCGATTAAAAAAGTTGTTTTTAATTATAATTTAGTAATTTTCACTATTCATCAGAATATGAAAGTTATCCGAAAAGTACCAAAATTTCACCTTAGGCTAAATTCGATACTCCAAATCCAAAAATAAAGTTCATTTTGAAAAATAAGATTTACTGGATTTCAAAAAGTGGTTATTACTATTCATAACGGCTAGTTTTAATAATATTTTTATAGCATATCGTTGTTTAGTAAAACTCGGTATTGCGTACTACACACACTATCGAGGAAGGTCGCGATTGCGTGTAATGCAAGTCAAGTCAAGGATGTGTGTTGTGCAAGCTCCTTTTGGTGTAGCGTACAACACAAGACATTAATAAAATTAAAAAGAATATTTTTTATAAAATCTTGGGCTGTTACATTCTACCCCCCTTAAAATGAATTTCGCCCTCGAAATTCGTCGGGGTTATAAATGGTTTACTATTTGAAAGTGTCTTTAATAGAAACCCACATCGTAAAAGGGAATACCAAAACTTGGCTTTAAAAACTAAAGTATGAAATGTAACGATTACCCAAATAAACTAATCACTGGGTTTCCACATAGGTGAAAATATGGATATGGAAGAGAAATCTAACCATCATGTTCTGATGGAGAGTGGTAGAGAACATGGCTATGGAAAATCCAGTAATCACAAATCCATAAATTTGTGACGATCTAAGGTACCATCTGATTCATCAGGTATAAGATCACTAGGACAACATTTTTGGTTTTCAAGATCATTTCCCTAAAGTTGAAAATTTGAATTAGAATAAATACTTACTTTATTTTGATACAATATCACTGTTGTTCGTGCCTTGAACAATTTCCACTTCATCTCTTAAATAAATGAAGTTGAATTTGTTATTCGTGAAGTGTTAGCAGATCATGTGATAGAATGACAGGTCATTCCATCTGTCTCAAACAAAAGGTAAGCAAAAGTTATTAAATATACATAAGTCATTCTATAGTGAGATTAATCATATATAGTTCCTAAAATGGACTTATACTTCATATATCATACTGCTTATAATAAAACTAGTTTCTACTAAACAGAGACTTCCTGTAGGCCAGTGGTAGGCGATAAAGGCCAGTCGCACTTCGGTTGTGGGTTCGATTCCTACAGCCTTGTCCGAAGCGATGGGCTGTCGCCCGTCCTGCAGGTTGTCCCTTTTTCTAAAACTACGTTACTATAACATCCCATCAATAATATCGAAAATCTTCTATCCTTAAACAATACTAACTTATGTCCAATATAATCCAGTCTAATCTTTAGGATTATATATAATACTGCAGTCCACTCTCATAATATAGTGACAACGATCACCAGAGATTTAATACTGTCGTTGATCCCCACATATCATAAGATATGTCTTGTTGGTCACATTCCAAACATTCAAAGTCCTTAATCGTGTATTCTCTTGAATACCTTAGTGAAAACATGAGTGCAGTTAAAAGTTAATACTTTCCATATACCAAAATCCTCAAAATTCTATATACTCAAACCATGATATCACTTAGTCCTTATATCAATCATGAGCTCATGAATACTATCAAACATTTAATTTTCTCCTTATCCCTTCATTATGCGCATATCATCTACATTCCAAAAATATCTGAATAACCTTTCATGGATACTGGTAACATTAATCATATACTTTCAAAACACAAGGAAAGACAACAGTGTAACAATCCATAGATGTCTCTTTATTCCAAAATTACACATGATAAACATGTAATCATGCCACTACATTCTCAAACCATTGACCGAGCTTCAAAAATTCTTTCATCTCACATATTATTTGTAGTCTCTTCATCATCATCCACATAAATACTACCCATATGACCATACTGATTCTCTTCATGAGTCTTTCCCTTAGGGCATTTGTTTGCATAATGCCCATACATTCCACATTTAAAACACTTAACCATTTTTGATGTCGTAGCAATACCATTATCCTCATCCATGGTGTTAACCGACCCTTTTCCTTTGCACTTACTTGCTTTGTGTCCTTCTTTTCCACACCCAAAGCATCTTCCAGTTCCCTTGAAACATTCTCCTTGATGCCTCTTCCCACATGATTTACATTGGGGAAATTGAACTTTCTTTCCTCTATGATCATCATGGAACTCCATCTTTCTCTTATTAGTCGAGTCAGGAAACTTACCAAATTTTACTTTATTGATCATGTTGTGAGATTTCTGATTCGGCATAATAATGATGTTTGGACATCCAAATCCCATTTCATTTGGTTGCTCATGAAGAATATCATTCCATTGTCCATCATATCCTCCATTATTGTGAATCATCTTATTTCCAGCCATTTTCTAAAACCCAAACAGAATAGTGTTAGATGCAAAAATCGTAATAAAGGGGGAGTAACTTAAATATCTATAATCTTTGGTTTAATCTAATATCGTTACCATAGTTCTAGAACAATATCCTATACGTATACTTATCCTTAGGGGAATCCCTAGACATACCTTAGAAATATCTCTAGGGATCTCACTAACGTTTTCACATCCTAGTTTCCAAAGGTTGACTAAACCTTTCCTCTGATACCAACTGTAGAGACCCGTATCTTGACGTACATGGACATTACATTACTTTTGCGGAATACTTAGTACATAACAAAAACACACACACAAGGATCGTAATAGTTTAGTGTCTTTGAAAACTCGGAATATAATCTTCTAATCCTGGTGAATGATCTTCAACATCTCCCATAAAGATCTTCTTTTTTTTTTACCTAAAACCTTTCTTTATATCCTGGGGAAAAGAAAACATAAAAGGGTGAGCTCAAATGCTCAGTAAGGGTAAACAAAAGAAATATCAATCACATAATTTTCATAAGAACATAACATTTTTGGAAATCTTAACCTGCAAAAGAGAGCATAATTTCATAACATGGGATAAATCATAGTAGTGAAATGAAATCATAACATAAAACATTACTCATTGTGGCATACACACATAATCATAGAGAATCATTTCTTGTTAGTCAAGACTCATTGCCAAGACTATCTTAGTGGACAAAGTCCCTTTCTGAATCGAGTAATCCTCGTTTCAGTCCTGTTTCACTGAACCGGTATAACCTACCATTCCAGCCATGTCTATCTCATGAGATATAAAATCTTTACCCAATGCATTGGAGGGAGATATAGGTCCCACCCATCTCTTAATGAATCCTTTCTTATGTGTGCCACAAAATCATAAATCATACATCATTGCATAACCCATGTAATAAAAATGGGATTCTTAAACAACATGACATCATAAAACCATTCATATAAGATAAAGGAATTCATAAACATAATTCCATCACAACATAGTCAAATCAATGTAAAAATATGGATAGAAACAGAACCCTTTATTGTCTTATATGGAAAATAATTTTGATAAAACACTTGAATTGAATTCTTGAGGAAAATATCCTTTCTTCTTCAAAATCAATTTCTTTTCACAAAACATCATGCAATTTTAAAAGAAAGAGATTTTATTGAAAATAGTCATGAAATCTTTTAGAGGAAGCTTCATGAAAATAAGGCTTTATAAAACAGTATAAATCCGTTCGTGCCGTATAAGTTAAAAAAAAACATTCTTCGTACTTTTGTCGGAAAAGTCAAAAATTACCTCGTACGGAAAAACGACAAAAGATTCCTTTCATATTCTTTACTAAAAACTCACCTAAGGGTAAAATTGGATTTAAACTATTGCAAGTGGATGGAAACAATATTACATATTGAGGGAACATGGATGTGGATGATAAAATACACCCCAGTAAATACATACGAATAAACAATCTCGGATAAAAATGAGATTGTGATATTTCCCCTTACCTTAGGTCCGACTTGCTTTGTAAGTGTCCGAACCTCCTGTATAATGATTTAAATCATGTTATTGACTTATTACAGAATCATATTCATTGTTATGATATCATATATGGTTCACTTATGACATTATATTACCCGTTCTTTTGTAAATTCCATGTTAAAGAAGCGTTTTGGGTAAAATCGTTTCATTTATCGTAGGTGTTTTGACTTGTTGTTCTTGACATCATTATTACTTATATCATGATTTAATTACTTCCAGAATATAAAATATGATTTATATATCATATATATTCAGTATATATATATATATAATAGGTAGATAAATAAAATGAAAAACACCGTTCATGGAGACGGTAGTCCGTACGTACGCATGAACGCTGTTTTCCTTTCCTTATTGTCTTGAAATGGAAGTAAGTAGATGAAATACATATGTATATATATACATAAATACAGTAGCTTTATAATGTCATATATTTCATTATTATTTCTTATATATACATTATAATCATTCTTAAATGGTTAACATGGAGAATGAATCTCATCGCGTCGTGGAGACGGTATTCCGTACGTACGCACGAGCGATGATATCATTTCTATAAATATTGAATTGAATTGGAGTGTATTATACAATATATCAGAATCAATATTATGTTGTAATAACTATGTATAGTTATTCTTTACACCATTATACCCATCCATGTAAGGTGGTGGTGGAAAATAGATTACACCACGGCGTGGAGACGGTATTCCGTACGTACGCACGCGCGGTGATTTCTTTTTCCGTAGGATGGATAGATGGTGAAATAGGGTTGTTTCATACTTATAATAACATGTCAGTATATGAGTGATACTGATGTTATTACTTCATAATGAAACAACCTAAGAAGAAGAAGTGGAAGAAGAAATAAAGATGAAAGAATTGGTAACGGTAATTACCTCTTCTTTGAAGTGCCTCTTTGAGACCTCCTCTTAGGGAACTAAAATTGGTCTTTGAGTAAGACCAGAACCTCTAGTATGTTTCTAGGGAAGTGGAGAAGAGATTTTGGCAGGGGTTGGCCGAGCTTGAGTGCTCAAATTGGTGTGAGGAGGAGGGGGAGGAGGTGTCCTTTTATAGGGGAGGAGAGGGGCACCTTAGGAATATCTCAAAATATTATTTTATATTAAAGTCAAAATCGGTTTATAATGGTTCCAAAGGGTCTTATTTCGAAGCTAAAGTGGGGATGGGTCGCAATCCTATCAACCAATAGGATTTAGACAAGTTTAGGGTATTATTTTAACCTTATCAATTAGATTTAACTCTAAGTTAAATAATTTAACTTTTACCGTGTCTTTTTGTTTGCTTTCACTATATGGTTAATAAACTTACTATAACATGCCAAACGAACCCCAAATTGTATATTATTAATACATATATCCTTATCTAAGTCATTTGGCCGAACCTTAGATTTTTAGGAATAAAATAACAATTAGTAATATAATATTTGATTTAACAACTATTTTGTGTCAATTTTGACACTATTTGATATATGATTTTTTGTGAAAGTCATAACAGAATTATATGTTCGAACCAAGTTGATTAAATCATCAATAATATATCATAGTAACCTAGAAAATTAGTGGAATTCATAAAAAGTCTCAAATTATATTTATTTTGGTGTTTATAACATCAATTATGTCAATATTTCATTAATAATATAATTACTGCATCATTTTTGTGTCATAAATAAATTATATTATTTGATGTCTAAAAATTACAAATAAAATACCATCATGTAGGAAATCTTTTTAGCTTTCTAATGAATATTTATAGTCGAATTTATCTTATGTATAACCCCATATTAAAAATGATTGACTTATTAAACTTTGATTTTAACTATTTTAACCCTTCTTTAAATAAATTAATAATAAATGTCCTAATCTAATCCAAGTGGGCCTAAATGGTCATATTTTATTCCTAAGTTTGTTTTTGGTCGAATTACACTTGTCCAATAGAATTAGGACATGTGTTAGGGTAATATTAATATCATATTTACCCTTAGTTACCTTATTTACTATTAACCGTGGTAAAAAAAGTAAAAAGTTACTATTCACCAAAAAATTATTTTCATCTCATTGAACCACATTTTAGTCCTTGATATTAACCGTGTCTCTCGGATTTTCGAAATTCCATTCACAGAAGCGGTAAAATTAAGTTTTATGCAAAATTCAGTTTTTAACCTACCACTTAGTAGTTTCACTATTCATCAAAAATTGATGTTTTTCAGAACAATGCCAAAATTTCATCCCAAGCTATATTTCATATTACGAATTCAAAAATGAAGTCTATTTTACCAAATTCATAACATAAAAGTTGCATTAATTAATTTTATAATTAAATCCCGCTGTTAAAACAAATAGCGTGTTTTTAAGAAACAATATCTATCAAATGATTGACACTTGTTTATGTCTAGTTTAAATGTGAAACTACATCCAATGACCAACATTGTATTAAATTGTATAAATATATTCTAAATATACTTTAAAACCACTCAAATTAATGATTTATCACTATTAATTATTTCGATTAAAAAAGTTGTTTTTAATTATAATTTAGTAATTTTCACTATTCATCAGAATATGAAAGTTATCCGAAAAGTACCAAAATTTCACCTTAGGCTAAATTCGATACTCCGAATCCAAAAATAAAGTTCATTTTGAAAAATAAGATTTACTGGATTTCAAAAAGTGGTTATTACTATTCATAACGGCTAGTTTTAATAATATTTTTATAGCATATCGTTGTTTAGTAAAACTCGGTATTGCGTACTACACACGCTATCGAGGAAGGTCGCGATTGCGTGTAATGCAAGTCAAGTCAAGGATGTGTGTTGTGCAAGCTCCTTTTGGTGTAGCGTACAACACAAGACATTAATAAAATTAAAAAGAATATTTTTTTATAAAATCTTGGGCTGTTACATGCCCCATGCTAGGGTCAAGGCACTCCACTTCGCGAAGAACACTCCTTTTCTTGGAAATTCCTCTTCTCGTGCGACCCTCCAGGTTTGCACGTTGTGATTTTAAAGTCCCATGGACAACACCACTCGTAGCATTGCTTCGCCTAATTCTGCTTCGCATAGGCACGCTAACGGCTATTTCTTCATTGCATAGTCACACTAACGTGGACCCCTTGATGGTTCACTCTATGACCCCCCTTAACCACAGCTTTACTGGTACCTTCCCTCCCCCAAGGAGCCGAGGGTGTCGGTCATGTATATCCTAGGGGTCCGGAGTAAACCCACCTCATCTGAGCTGTAGGACGTTAAACAGCCAAGAACCTCGTCCTAAACACGTGACGTTAAACTGTGACCCGACCCCGTGCCTTGCTCACAAGGTCCCCCCCAGCTCGGACATTCTTTACACCACTCGCCTCCACGGGGATGGAATCACCCCCCACAAGGGATGATATCCTCCTTATCGTAGTGGTGTATGTCCACGAGAGAAGGGCAACCGCCTTGGTGTAAGACCCTATCCCCTCTTGCTGAAGGTAGCACCCATTCACCTCCGTACTTTCCCACTGCCAAGGTCAGTGGAGGGTGCGATAGGGAACGAGGCACCTCCCATCATTGGTCCCAAATCCGTCTCTCGTTACGCTTTGCTGCACTTCGGGCCTCCATCATGGAGTATGTCCCTGCACCATGGGCCGCATAACGCGTAATCCCCTCTTCACTTCTCATGGACGCACCCTTCACGACGTGATCTTCAGGTCCTTGCTGCCTCTTTCTTCTCACACCGAGCATGACTCACGTGGGCTTAGAGTGAGCATCGGTCATTACAATGGCCTCGTCCAGCATGACGTTAAACTGTATTCCCTTGTCCAGCATAACGTTAAACCGTATTCCCTCGTCCACCATGACGTTAAACCCTATTCCCTCATCCAGCATAACGTTAAACTGTATTCCCTCGTCCAGCATAACGTTAAACTTTATGCCCTTGTCCCTAAAGACATTAAACTGAATACCCATTTGAACAACGAGGTCTTTGATCCATGTCATGACATGGTATGTAGGAAGCCTCCACAAGGTTCAAGTCCACCCATCATTTATTCATGTCGAGTTCCACCTTCGTCCAGTATGACGTTAAACTGCATTCCAGTCTGACGGCAAGCCGTTGTCACCATCCCAAACTACGGGGACTTTGATCCATGTCATGGCATGGTACGTAGGAAGCCTCCGTGAGGTTCAATACCATCTCCCCTCGGACCAAGGTCCCTTCCTCACGTCGGTTCACCGACACCCACCATCCCGAACTACGAGGACTTTGATACAATGTCAAGGCATGGTACGTAGGAAGCCTCACGATGTTCAAGCCGACCACTAGTGGACACCCGGGTCTACTTTCACGTCGGTTCTCCGATGAATCCCCTTTTAACTACGAGGTCTTTGATCAATGTCAAGGCATGGTACATAGGAAGCCTCCCAGAGGTTCAATCCCACCACCTGTTGGTCACTACGACCTTCTTTACATTGGTTCATCAACACCCGGGGAGCCTAGCGTGTAAGCCCCACACCATCTGGACCAAAGTCCTTGCTCGTGTCGGTTCACTGACACACCATTTGAACTACGGGTTCTTTGATCCATATCAAGGCATGGTATGTAGGAAGTATTTACGAGGTTCAAGCCCACCACTAGTGGACCCCTGGGTTAACCTTCACGTCGGTCCACTGACGATGCCCATCGGACCAAGGTCCACATTCACATCGGTCCTCTGGCGCACCCACTCGAACTACGCGGACATTGATTCCCTGCCACGGGGATACGTAGGAGGTCTCTTCGAGGCTCAAGCCCAACCTTACTGTCGCTCTTGTGATGGTTCCGTTTCATGCCCCCTCCACTTCATTCACCCATCTACCATCCATCCTGATTCTCACCCGAACAGCCATATCCTGGCAAGATCATGCCATTCCGTTCTTCTTCACAGCATTCGGGAAGCCGCCCACGGTTTGGCCCCGATATCGGCATCCCTTCAAGGGAAATTTCTCAATCCGATCCATTACAGTTAATGCTCTGATCGGTCCGATCTGTCTCCTCTGGACATTAAACCTGCGACATACCCTTTGTTAAACATAGGAAGCTGAGGAAAACCTCAGATATATGCCTACGACATATAATTCCCCATGATCAATGTGGGATGCCTCGGGCTTCCACGCCCTTGAGAATCCTTATGAAAAGGGACCAAAGACAGACACGCCAGTTCCCCAGTGTTCAGACATGCTACTGATGCCTTGACGTGACTACTCCCTCGACTGAAGGTTGCTACCCTGACCGGACCCTTTGGAATGTCCTGACAAAAGCAGTGTTTTTAACCAGCGTCCATGGAAACATGGCACTGGGAAGAGTTTCACGAACAATGTATTAATTCTATGAGGGAGACTCGGACTAGGTGACGAGTTCCAAGGAGGAATCCATGGAAGTAAGAACCAACATCCAATCATCCCAGTTTCGATCAAGGAGAAAACATCCCTGAACAAGGAGTGAATGCCGCCCACCTTTGGAAAGCAAGAATGCGGGGCCATAGAAGCGTGTCCTCCGCAGACAGATGTGCGTGCCCTGACGAAAGCGTCGGAAACAGAAATGGTAAACCTGACGTGAAATTATTCTCCTCAATGTAGAGATTAGTAGCGTTCGAGACCCCAATAGATTGATGTGTCCCCGGATCCAGATATCCGGCGCTGGGTCCCACCAAGCAAATGGCGGCCCTGGCGTGAAACTCACCGGAAGTTGGGGAAGGAGAATGTGGGGCATTCCGTTCAGCAACGTGTTGGCGTGGATCCCTCTTACCAACATGGAAAGGGGAATGACGCTAGGGCACTGGTTGTCAATCCTTTTCCTCGCAGTGCTGATGAGTTGATCTCTCTGTTTCCCAGGAACCAGGTTGTTGTTGTGGAGACACGATCACCGCCCGCTCGCCTACACAGGGGCGGGGGCAATACCGACATAGCCACCTCGCATGGCTCCGCTGCCGCCATGACGACCTCTACATCCGTGAATACGGGGGCACCCACGTCCCCTCTCCCCATTAGAGATCATCTAGCGAAGGGTAATCAACATCCTTGTACGCAGGTACGAGGAAGAAGGGGTTATCCCAACTCAGGATATGGCCCGCCTGGACTTAGAGGCATCCAGGCCCCGCCGTCAAGGCCGCCCTCAAAGGCCATGCAAGGAGCCCCTACTCCCCACCCCAACGTTCAATTGTTTCGGGAGCCTGTCCATGGAACGCCTCGACGACTCCTCGCCTTACGCTGATGAGGCGGGTGATGTTTGGCTCGGCCCACTCAGAGTCCCTATCCAAGGGCTCTAGGAAAGGGCTCCCACCTGGCCGCGTCAGCACCACCGTCCGGCTTCATAAGAAGAGCAGGTAGGCTATTCCCTTGCACCACCTGCTCCAGCTTGTCTGACCCGATGTCAGCGCCGGTCCCAAGCTGAGGATGCTCGTCAAGGTGCGTCGACGTCAACAGCTACTGTGGTCCGATCCACCACCGACGCGCATCATGGAGTCCCTGCATACACTGAGAAGGAGAACTTTTTCACCCGACTAGGATCGAGGCCTCAGCCACCCCACGGGTAGGCTGGGTTGACTCTCGGGGTCGCAGGCCCGAGCGATGATTGCCGCGAACCAATCCGTGGTAATGTCACTCCATACCGAGGTCTTCTCCGTACGACCATTCCACAGAGTATGTGCCTTACCCACTCCGAAGCTCATCACAGTGGTATGCCTCATGCTACCCCCATCCCAAACGAAGACCTGCCCCGTGGTAGTGACGCTCGACGAGGAAACCTCTCCTGCTCCCACCATACGGGGTATGGAGTCCCTCCTCCTTCCCCCGACCGTCGATGCGAATGCACTGCCCATCCAGTCCCTCTCCAACGTGGGGGTCCTCCCTATGTCCTCTCTACAATGGACGATGGACCTCCTCACCCTGACAACTCGAGGAGTGAAGGTCAGCCTCGCTCCGCCCGCACCGGCCATGGAGGTCCTCCCCATGCTCCTGCCGGTTCCAATAGAGGTTCCTCCCACATGGGTGTTGTCCATGGAGGTCCTCCTTATGTACCCTTCGACATTTTCCCTTGTGCCCCTCACACCCCGACTATCTCGAGCGGGGGCCCTCTCCGCCACGGCGCCAGCGCCGCCCCGAGAATACATGTTGTGAATCAACTTTATCTTGAGGAGCACCCCAGGGGCAGGAGAGCGGGTCATCGCCACCACAAGAAGAGTCCTGGGGGGCCCGAGTGGAGATCAAACCAGCCTGTTTCTCAGATTCTGGAGCGGAATGCGACTCAGTGATGGAACCTTCTCCCTGATCCTCCGCGTCAAGGACTCGGGAAGGAACCAGGTGTGTCAGCCTCATTCTTCCAGAATGCGAGGTCCATCGGATTCCCACCTCTCTCCGCTGGTACATACTGGAGGAAGAAATCGTGGAAATTCCGCAGGTCTCGACTGTGCAATCACCACCATCATCACCAGAAGCACCCTCTACCTCTACCAGAGATCACAGAGAGTTATTTTGGGGACCAACGACGGTAGAGCAATGACATGACCTCTCACCGGCAACCGCAACTCATGCGCCAGAAGCTGTGTCTATCATTCCATCATATCGCGATATCGTGGTCAGGTCACCTCACTCTTCAGAGGATGGCCCGAAGTTTGGCAGCCAGTCAGATCATTCGCTGTATTCTCCTCTGCCAAGTTTATTGTCCCAGCAGTCCACCTCGGTACCGCTACCGGTCCCTCTGCCGCTTCCTGTTGATGAGTGGGGTGATACGAGGCCAGACCCCGAGTCCGAGCCCAGGAGCTTCTGGAACATTCTCACAGAGGATCACTTCCGGGAGAAGTTCTGGCCGACGACAGCGCTGAACTTTTGCGCACCAGAGTCCCTTACCCCAGAGGAAGTGGGGTGCTTCCGCCGAACCCTATGGGTGACACACTTCCACATTTGTTATGAGCGGGTGATGTACCCTAGGAGTCGAGAGAACCTTGAAGAAATATGTGATCAATGCCGCATTATCGATTTTTCCACACTCCCTGTGGCCCAACGCCCTGAGTCATCAGGCAGTCAGAGCACCCTTCAACGAAAATGCGTTCAGAGTTTCAAAGTACTCCGCAAAGTCATCAGGGAAGCTACCTCCCATGTGCAAGTTTGTGGCTGGGGACACTATGTCACTCTACTCTTCAGCCCTATCTGATGGCATCCCGATTCATTATGCGACATTGAGGACATGCCCTCGAGATGGGTCACGGTCCACATGGCTGACGTAGTGGACATGGAAGACGAGCTTGAATATCTCGATGGAGACTTACCCCCTTAGGGTGTACTGCCACTACTGGACCCATCAGGGAGGGTTACCCATTAGCAGGGGAACCTTCTAGGCCTCCATATACCCACCGATTCACTAGTACACAGTAAAAATTCCGGTAAGGGTAAGGAGCACGTCAGAATTGTCAAGCACTCCGACCTGTCCGCCTCATTACAGAAGAAGGGTGAAGATCCCGAAAAGGCCGCGTTGTGCTAGAAGCTTGCTGAACAGAAGAGGTTGGTTAACGAACTATTGGCTGAGCGTGCTGTAGAACGGCGACCCGACTACAGTAATCCCAAGCCAGGGAAACAGGGGCTGGAACAATTTCCCCCGGCGAGATGCCTCCGGGAAACCCTGATCATGCTGCTTCCGCAGATAGGACAGAAGCCGGAGTCCATGACAAGAGGGCAAGATACATCTCACCAAACCCTCCTGAACTACAGGGCAATCTGAGGAATCTATCCCGGGTTCCCCCAGTCACCCCACAGGCCATTCCTCCAGTCGCTCCACGAGATGCGGAAGCCACCTACCGTGTTGAAGTATCCGGAAACGTACTTGTGATTAGGGATCCCCGTCAAGACCGGGACCCCCACCCAGATGATCTTATATCGGCGCTCATTGTCCTCCTTGAAGCGTTGGAAACGCGGCAGGTGGCAGTCCCACCGGATGGAAAGCCATATCCCGCGTGGGTGGATGATATGCCCGCACCCCCGGGTTTTGGGAACCCCACTTTCTCGCCCTTCAACGGGACAGGGGACCCACAGTAGCACATGGCCCATTTTTCTTCCAAGTGTGGCCCCATGCTGGGGACACCGACCCAGTAAGAGGCCGCTAAGCTCCGATGTTTTGTGCAGACATTGGAGGGACCAACATTCGTCTGGTACAACCAGCTCCCTATCAGGTCAGTGACTGGTTGGGAGGATCTCCGCAGGCAGTTCCTATACCAGTTTAGCTCCACCACATGAAAGACCAGCATCACAAACCACTTTAAGTGAAAGCAAAGTCCTGATGAGCGAGTCGCAGACTTCATCGCCTGGTGGAAGGGACTTACATACTTCCTCGACATGCCACTAACTCAGGAGAAATTATTGACAATGTGTGTAGGGAACCTTAAAATGGAGCTGGTACCTTCCCTGATCACCCAAAACTACCTTGGAGGGTTCTGGAATTTCTCAGATAAGGCTCAGCGCCTTGAGGAGGCTCTGCAACAGGCTAGTCAGGCACGTTCGCTGCCCCCTGTGATCCTAGCCAGGAGGGATGCCAGAGCCGAACCCACCGCCGTGGCCCAAATGGAAGCTCCCAGGAATCTGGAATAACTACTAGTAGCACCAGCCCTGCAACCCGCAGAGGTCCTCCACCTCAAGTGCAAGCTCCTGCCCAGCAGCGACCGCCTCAGAATTGACAGGCTCTCCTGCGCAATGCGCCACCACCACCTAGGCGAGACAATCAGGTGCCACCTCCTTGGCAGGCCCCTCCGGCCCCTCGTTAGGTCCAAGCCCCCAAGGCCCCCTATCTGGAAAGAAGGCACCAGACTTATTTGTTCAATGAGAATCAGGTCATTGGCTACTTCCGAAGTGCTCTAGAGCAATGGATTGCATGCCTACCTGATTGCAGAAGGCCGGCGGAGGCAAATCTCACCGATCACCCCAACTACTGTCCTTATCATCAGATTATGGGGCACACCCTCAAGCAATGCTATGTGTTTAAAGACCGGCTTCAAGACTAGGTCGAAAACAACATAGTCAGGTTTGGCCTGGCACTGACACAAGTAGCGGGTGTCTTTGTAGGGTCAGAGATCGGTAGCGACATCGAAGGCGAGTGGCAGCAGGTTCCCAGCCATGGGTCCCAAAAATACAATGATTGTATGGCTTAAAAAACCATCTCCCATGCCCATGGTATCATCAAGGCACGCTTGAATCAACCGGAGCCTCTGGAGGAAGTATCTAGTACCTCTGCATCGCCTTCACAACTGACCTCTTCCCAAAAGGGAAATCAGTGAGGACGCAATAAAAAGCAACGCGCTCTTCCACTGTCTTCGTCATCCCGCACTCTTGGTGACTTTTATGCCCCCTGAAATGGGGATTCCTCCAAGAATCTGCCCGGTGGTAGATGACTCGTCGAGCGACAGCCAGGGGTACGCTTCAGTTAACACCGTGGAGCTGCAAAAGCCCTATATGAATCCCACCAAGGGGGAACGCCAGGCGAACCTCCCCAACGTTTCCAGTTGACGTCAACGTCAGTGGAACCGCAACCACGCCGGTCATCGAAGCACATCAGCGGGCATTTTCAGTCAGGCCGTGCATGCTACTGAAACCAGACAGCAGGCTCGGCGCAGGGTTCAGCACGAGTAACCCCATCTGACGCCCTCAGCTCTACCTCCATCGCTATTTGTGCTACTAGATCAGACAGAGTTGCCTCATCCGTATCATAGTCAGTCTTGCCCAGCTACAGGCTAGTCTCCACTGTCCGATCCTAGTACGGTGACTACTCTCCAGGCTTCAAATAGTAGGTAGTGGGATTTACCTAACACTAGCCAACTATCGGTTCAACCGGCAGGACCCGCTGTGCCTCCAACTGCAGAACGACCTCTTGTAAGCAGAGGCTCATGCTTGGCACGAAAGTATGATGTCCTAAAGCACCTGACCAGAATTCTAGAAAGGATTTCTATCCTTGAGGCCCTTCTCCTATCGTCTGAAATGTGTGAGGCACTTGCAGAGGCCCTAAGGATCCCCCTTTAGTTTGAGACGGAGGTAGCAGCTGCGGAAGCCTTCAATGTTGAGACAATTGAGAATGCCGAATTCCTGGCAGTTATCTCATTCTACGGTGAAGATGAGGACCCTCCTATACAGAGGCATATTCACCCACTGTACATCACCGGCCACTTCAATGGTGTGGAAGTCCGCTGCTGCCTCGTTGACATGGGTTCCAGGATCAACCTAATACCAACTCAAACACTGCGAAATCTGGGACTATCTGAAGACGATTTAACTCCCTCCGACCTTAAAATACAGGGATACGACATGACCGAGCAATCCCCAGTTGGCAAGATCTGCCTGACGACTCAGTTCGGTGGCCTAATTTCTAGTACCGAGTTCATGGTCGTCTCCTAGGACACCGCCTACAACGCATTGATGGGTAGTCCATGGGTCCTCCTGCACGCAGCAGTCCCTTCGTCATATCAGCAATGCCTCAAATACTCTCTCAACGGCCGAGTAGGCGTGCTCCAAGGGGATGCGTCCCCTTTAGTCTCTTGTGAAGCCCACTATCTGGATGCTAATTATTACAAAATCAAGGATAAGCAAATCCTAGTAAGTGAGTATAAACTCGTCCCGGTCACAAGTGATCCCTGGGAAAGCATGGATGATGCCTATATGCTCCCGATCCACTGATTGGAGGCCACGACCCCCGAAAAGGGTCAATATTTTGTTGTTTCAAGTATGAAGGGAAGGCATGTTCCCATGTCCAAGTGATGACGGAAAATCACCTCGTACTCCTACACCAACCAGGCTCAGGTGATCCCGGAGCCTCCTACCCCTGTGCGGTACTGGAATGTCAAGCTTATGACAACGGAAGTATGTCATACATGTCTCTTCCTCCAGGAGGGAATCAATCGACTCAGGTCGACGCGTCACTACAGCTTTGATTTCATCAAACATGGCCCCTTAGGCCGAAGGCCGGATGGGATAGGATCGACTGCCTTCATTGATATGGTCTCAGTGGCAAGTGGGTCTCCTGATATGATGACCACTGCTGCCCAAGCCAGCACCAGCTTCCCGTTAGGGTTTTATAGCTCATAAGTAGCTCCCATTGCGGGAAACCCCTCCACGGGTGGAGAGGAAGATCTGGAGGATGCTCCCCTCGCCATTGAGTAAGGTGTCTCTACCACGCTTGATGAACTGGTACAGGTGAAACTTAGTAGCGAGGTAGATCCGAGACCCACATTGATCAGTGTAGCCAGGCCCCCCGAGGAGCAGCAGTGGTACATAGAATTTCCCAAGAGACACTGTGATGTGTTTTCCTTGAGTTACGACGAGATCCCATGACTAGATCCCTAGGTAGTTGTTCACCGTCTAGGCCTCCCGTCAAACCATCGTGGGTTTAAGCAGCCTCCCAGAAAGATGCACCCATCTCACAGTGCTATGGTTGAGGCCGATGTTGACAAGCTTATCAAAGCCAACTTCGTCATGGAAATCTAGTACCCCAAGTGGCTTGTCAAAATTGTGCCAGTCAGGAAGAATAATGGGAAGATCATGGTCTGCATTGACTTCTGCGACCTCAATCTCCACTGCCCAAAGTATAACTTTCCCCTCCCGGAGACCGAGTTATTAATTGATGCCACGGCCGGGTTCCAAGCTCTCTCTTTCATGGATGGGTATTTCGGGTACAACCAGATATGGATGGCCCCCGAGGAAGAGGAGTCCACCACTTTCAGAGCTCCCCAAGGTACCTTTTGTTACCAGGTTATGCCCTTCAGCCAAAAAAATGTAGGTGCCACTTATCAGAGGGCCATGCATCGCATATTCAAGCTGATTCTCGGGACACTGGTGGAATGCTACGTGGATGACCTAGTGGTCAAATCATGCCAGTGCCAGGACCATCTCAAGGACCTTGATAAAGTGTTTGGTTTCCTCCGTTTCCACCACCTGAAGATGAACCTGTTGAAGTGTGCCTTCGGGGTCACCTCTGGGAAGTTTCTTGCCTTTGTTGTTAGATACCGAGGTATTAAAATCGACCCAGAGAAGATCAATTCCATCAGCCAAATGCCTCCCCTGAGCAATATTCGGGAACTTCGAGGTCTTCAAGGACACTTAGCCTATATACGCCGATTCATCGCGAATTTGGCTGACAAGTGTAATCCCTTTTCCCAGATCATGAATAAGGACGCCGCCTACGAATGGGATGAAGAGTGTCGGAACACCTTCATGGAAATCATGCAGTACCTGCTCCAACCTCCATTTTTGATGCCACCTGTCTCTGGAAAGTCGCTGGTCCTTTACGTGACTGCCCTGGAATGGTCACTCAACACACTTATCACCCAGAAGAATAACGAGGGTACAGATAACAATCTCTACTATCTCAGCCGCATGCTTCTCGATACGGAGATCAGATACTACCCTATCGAAAAGAGATTCCTTGCACTCGTTTTTTCCATATAGAAGATGCGGCATTACCTGCAGCACCATGAGGTACAATTGGTCTCTCGGGTAGACCCACTGAAGTACATCCTAAACCGTCGCATGTTGACTGGCCGACTAGCGAGATGGGAAGTGATCCTCCAGCAGTTTGACATCATGTTCGTGCCTCAGAGGTCCATAAAAGGACAGGCATTGGTAGACTTTTTAGATACCCATCCAACCTCCATGGATGAGTCCCTAGACCTGGATTTTCCTGATGAGGCGATCCTCTCAGTCTATCAGGTCGTCTCATGTTGGCAAATTCACTTCGACAATGCCTCCCAGAGCCCCACTGGTAGGAGGCTCAACGATCCTAAGCTCAACAGAGTGGGTCTGGGTATTGTCTTCATTACCCCAGCGCAAGCCGTCCTTCCATACTCATTCCTGTTGTCAGAAGGCAGTACCAACAACGAGGAAGATTATCAGTCTCTCATCACCGGCCTCGAGTTGGCCCTCGAGATTTATGTGCCCCATCTATATGTGAAAGGATATTCTGAGCTGGTAATCAAACAGGTCAATGGCGACTATGTCAGCAGGAAGCCGAAGCTTGTACTATTACTGGAGTGCGCCCTCCACCTAATGGCCAATTTCTCTTCTCGACCAGAGGTTACCCATGTCCCTCAGTCATGGAATGGTCGAGCGAATTCCATGGCTTTTTTAGCTGCATCGCTCACAGAAACTGAGCAAGATGATTTGACTATACATGTGACACACAGGAGAGTCATTTCCCATATCACCCAAGAGGACAATGACGACATGCGGGTAAGTCATCTCACTGCCAGACCTGCTACGTCGGGGGTCCTGGGTCTGTCAGAAACAGTGGCTGAGGATGCTCTCGACTGGAGGGAACCTTTTGTCAAGTATCTCCAAAAGGGTCGCTTCGCGGATGACTGGGCCGAGCGCGAGCGAATCCGATGCCGCACATTGCAATTTACCCTCCAGAGCGGTCCCAGTCTTGAGAAGATCCTTTATAAGAGGAGCTTTGATGGAATCCTAATCCATTGCATTCAATGAGTAGAGATTTCTCAGGTTATGCAAGAGGTTGACGCCAGTTCCTGTGGTTCCCATCAAGCTGGGCCAAAGCTGTCCCATCAAATCCGAAGGTTGGGGTACTTCTGGCCCTCTATGATCCATGATTATATCGAGTATTCCAAGAGATGTCACGCATTCCAAGTTCACACCATGTTCCTGCATTGGACGCCGGAACCCCTCCACCCCACCAAGTACTCTTGGCCATTTGCGGTGTGGGGAATTGATGTAGTGGGACCGTATCCACCGGCGACAGTTCACCAGTGTAGGTTCATCCTAAATGCTACAGATTTCTTCTCCAAGTGGGCAGAGGCAGTTCCACTCAATGAGGTTAAGTCCCATTACATCGTTGACTTTGTGAGCTCCAACATCATCCACCAGTTTGGGGTCCCTCACACTGTCCTCATCGATAAAGGCACCAACTTCTGAGCGGCCGAGCTGAAGAAATTGTACGCCAAGTATAACATCTGTTCGAATCATTCCTCCCGCTATCACGCACAGGAAAAAGGAAACATCGAGGCATTCAAAAAAACCCTATCTAGCATTCTGCAATAGATGGTTGGTCAGGACATGAAAATTTGGCTGGACAAGCTCCCAAATTCCCTCTGGGCCTATCAGACGACGACTCCCAACTCTTCCCAGGTAACCCCATATTCCCTGGTGTATGGGGCTAAGGCTTCATGCCCTACACAATCTGGAAAGGCATCAGAATAAGATAGTGAGGGCCTTCAACAAGAAGGTTCACCTTCGTTCTTTTCTACAGGGTGACCTAGTGTTGACCCTTCGAGCGCCAATGATCCCCGATAGGAAATCACCCAAGCTAGAGCCCAAATGGGAAGGGCCTTATATCATCCATAAGGTTTACCCTAACGAGGAATACTCTTTGGTGACGATGGATGTTGAGCGTGTAACTCCTCCCACCAATGCCAAGTTCCTCAAGCAGTAATTTTCCTAAGCATACTTGGTCCGACACGACCTTAAACTGTATGGTCCGACACGACCTTAAACTGCATGGTTCTGCACGACCTTAATCTGCACCGCCGTCCAGCAAGATGATAAACTGCAAAATGGTCCGGGCTCTAAGACCTTAAACTAAGACCCTCTTAAGAACTACGTATGGCTTGATTCCCATACTCATGGGATATGTAGGACCACCCGAATGTCTAGACTTCGGGTCCAGCCCCTCATTTTCTTAGTCCGACACAACCTTAAACTGTATGGTCCGAGACGACCTTAAACTGTATGGTCTTGCACAACCTTAAACTGCACTGTCATCCTGCAAGACGATAAACTGAAAAATGGTATGGGCTATATGACCTTAAACTAAGACCCTCTCAAGAACTATGTATGGCTTGATTCCCATCCTCAAGGGATACGTAGGACCACTTGAACGCCTATACTTTGGGTCGAACCCCTCATTTTCTTGATCTGACATGACCTTAAACTGTATGGTCCGACATGACCTTAAACTGTATGGTCCTGCACGACCTTAAACTGCACCACCATCCTGCAAGATGATAAACTGCAAAATGGTTCGAGCTCTATGACCTTAAACTAAGATCTCCCCTCATCCTTACTACAAGATGTTAAATTGCAAGCCAGTCAGGTCTTCCTGACTGCGGCTCGGCCTCAGGCCCCTTGGCTTTCGTCAGCTCATGCTCTCTTATGGGATTGTACAGTGTGGTGTGGGATACACCACATTCACGTCGGGTTACCCGCCGTACCTATCCCAAAATGAGATGCATCTTCTGTCTTGCACAACATTAAACTGCGCTTCAAGAACTATGTGTGGATTGATTCCCATACTAATGGGATATGTAGGAACGCTTGGGTGCCTCGTCTTGAGCCTAGCCTCGATCTCTTCTCTTCCACTGCCCCTGGGTATAGTTTCCTTTGAGGATCCTTGCGTGACGAGGAGTAGCCTTCCTTATCACCATTCATACAAGGATTATAAGGGTTGCACCATGTTCCCACTCCCGTTCTTCTATCCTCCCACGTCCTCACCGCATGAAGTTAAATTGCATGGCCTTCAAGAACTACGTATGGCTTGATTCCCATCTTAATGGGATACATAGGAATGCCCAGACATTCCGTCTATCGGCCTAGCCTAAAATCCAAAATCTTCCCCTCGGGTCAAGACATATGGCAGGGTGCACACTTTTTCCCCAACTCACGTCGAGCAAGCCTCGACCCGGCTGCACGTCCCTCCTGGAGATGTTCGCCTGTTTCGTGGATAGATACATCTATGCTTCACCCACTACTTGACTTGGATTCCATCATCTTTCACACCCGGAGGGACCACCATGAATGGCCTGGATACTACGCCCAAGGGCTCTCCTACCGACACGGGCCAACACCCCTGAGCGTTTCCGACCAACAAGCCAACACAAGTCCCGCGTTGCGAATTTGGTCAACAGTCGATGCTCATTTGTTGCTCCCATATCAGGTCACCATTAGGATGATGTGTTTCGAACACAGTCGACAGTGTCTTGGATCTTCGGGTCCACCCCAAGATGTCCCAAACATAGAGTGCAGTTATTCGTTCTGCCCCACCCCGAAGTGACAAACTTCCCTCCGGGTGTGCCAGCGATCAGTCCCATGACCCCGAATCGCTTATAAGGGATGTACGACGGAGTGAAGGATTACGTCTTCATTCATGCCATGTTAATTTCCATGCTGTGAAAATCCCCAGATGAGAAATATTTATCTCTTTCCATGTCCTCATGTATGACGTTAAACTGCAAACCAGTCAGGCCTTCCTGACTGATGCCTGACCTTAGGTCCATTGGAATTCTCGGGCCCCTTCGCCCAACTTCTTACCCGGAGTGTATGGTGTGGTACGTGGTTACGCACTCATCCACGTCGGTATGTCCGCCATACTCTACACTTTCCCTTCCTTTACTTGGGGGTATCTTACTCCATCATCCCGTCCCGCATGACATTAAACTGCATCTAGATAACTACGTATGGCTTGATTCCCATACTTATGGGATACGTAAAACCACCCAAATATCTAAGATTCGAGTCCATCCCCATCTCTTGGGAACCTCTATCCCACCTCGGCTCCTCAGCCTACTCTTCCTCCACGAGGGGATTATATGGTGTGGTGTGGGATTATGTCACGTTGGTCTTGTAATGACCACACCACGTACCTCTCATTCTCGAGCTGTTTTGTCGACCCTTTCTGACGGTTCACCAATGTGCCTATGGGTACTCCGGCTTATTACATGGAATGCCAGACTTTACTCGGACATGTCTGCACCCGGTTTCCGGAATTTTTGTATCCCTGCTCAGGTCTTCCATCATCTTTCACACCCAGAGGGACCCCCAATAATGGCCTGGATACTACGCCCAAGGGCTCTCCTACCCTTACGGGCCAATGCCCCCAAGGGTTTTGAACAACAAGTCGATAAAAATCCTGTTTTGCAAATATGGTCAGTGGTCGATGCTCGTTTGTTGTTCCAACCTCAGGCTAACGCAATATGGGGACAGTTTTTCTACCACGTTTAACGGTCATCCTCCATCACCACACCAACCCCATTAAGCCGAAAATTTCGATTACACGATTCACATCCTTCTCCATTCTCGTCGCATACAAGTGAAGTTTCGAAATTCTTGGTACTATTCCTCTGTGCATGTCTACGCATTGGGGGAACAAAGTCGTGTCAAAGGCATCTCTCGGGGCTCTTCACCGACTTCCCCCAGATGGATGTTACAGGTATTACGATAAGGATCTTCCCCCCTTGTTTCCCACACCGAGTTTAACTCACGTGGGCTTAGGGATAAGGTCGAGGTCTGCGCTTACCTAGAAAGTTGTCATCCACCCCTGGTCCGAGCTCTAAGACCATAAACTAAGCTCTCCTCGGAACTACGTTCAGCTTGATCCCCATCCTCATGGGATATGTAGGACTGCCCAAACATCCCATTTTCGGGTCAACTCATTTGGGAGCTAGTTTCTCCCCCATTACCTTTCACCTCTATGTGGGCCCCTCAGCCTGAGGTTCCTCTTTCGGGACTGTGTACGGTATAATGTGGGATTATGTCCCCATTCACGTCGGTTATGCCTCACAACACAATACACATCCCCCGCCTAGCGTCATCTCTGCTACGTATGCACTACATGACGTTAAAATACATTCTTGGTCCTACCACACAACCCTAAACTGTGACATTATCGTCCTGGCCGCATGACGAAAAATGGAACTGCATTGTGATGACCTCATTGTAGAGGACATCACGTTGGGTATTGGTCATGTGCCATGCCATTTGTCAACGCCTATCATAGCTTTATTCTTGTGGTGACACCAGGGCCTACTACCCTAGGACTGTCGATTCAAAAAAAATCACTCACCTTAAAGGACAAACAAGATTTATAAAATTCCACTTCTTTTAGTGCAAGGGCCACGCCCACACTCCGTTTTTTCCCTAGCACTGGTACCTTACCGTGACACCCTTCAGAACTATGTATGTCTTGATTCTCATCCTCATGAGATACGTAGGAGTGCCCAGGCACTTCCCTACGGTACCAGCCTAACCTTCGTGTTCGGTCTGTCGACTCGAGAATTTCCCCAGAGAACTCATGGTAGGTAGGGATTAGGTCCTCATTCTTGTCAGTTTTTGTAACCACCTTTCCATGTGTCCCCTTCTCCCCTTACCCATTCATAGTCCGAGTTCTAAGACCATAAACTAAGAATCTCTCAAGAACTACATGCATCTTGATCCCCCATCCTCATGGGGTACGTAGGAACACCTCTGAATTTTTCTTTGGGCCTAGCTCAACTCTCGTTTATTGTCCCTTGACCTAAAATTGTCCGAGAAGCACATGGTGGTCAGAACCCCCAGTTCCCATTAATGTCAGGTGTCTGAGATACCCCACCATGTGCCTCCCATGTTTCATCTCACCCTTTGGTCCGAATTCTACGACCCTAAACTATGATCTCCCTATTGAGAAGGACTCTGCTCCCTCTATCTAATACGTCTCGTTGTCGTATTCATATGTGTTTTGACAAAGAGCCTGAAGTGTGGAATTTTCATAGGGACATTTTCCTCGTCCCATGACCAAGATTCGTGAGCTCTCTATTTGGATCCTCATCCTCTTCCACATCCAAAAGGACCCCCGGATAACTTGGATACTATTCTTAAGATCTCTCCATGAATGCTGAACCTAAGGGACCTCCAATCGTTTCGGGCCAACGTCCCTACGGATCTCTGAAAACATTTGTGACATGGTCCCGTGTTTTGAACATGGTCAATGGTCGACCCTCATTTGTCTGTCCCCATTCTAGGCTAATGCGACATGGGTACTGCGTTTCTGCCATGGTTAACAGCTATCCTCTATCGTCACGACGCCGTTATTGTGATCCAAATATCAAGTGTCATGATTCACACATTTCCACATTCTCATGTTCAGGTGGAATTCCAACATGCTCGGCTCTATCTCTTCGCGCATCTAGGTGCGCCACATGGTCGTGTTAGTATCATGGGCCCAGTATTCACCAAGCGTCCCTTCACCCTAACCTGCCCTTTTATGTGTCAGGAAAGTCCCACCACTCTTTCTTGTTTCCCACACCGATCATGACTCACGTGGGCTTAGTAGTTTTTGGAGGGATGTGTACCAACATGGTCGGGCTTCTCATCATCCCGCATGATGTTAAACTGCATTTTTAGAACTATGTATGGCTAGATTACCATCCTCATGGGGTACGTAGGAATATCCAACCACTATGCTTCGGGGCCAACCTAATTCTCGCTCTTGGTCCCTCGACCTGAAGAGTTTCCTCTGGGGGTAAATGGTGTGATTTGGACTCCATGTACTCATTCACGTCGGTTTCATATCTACCGCACCTCACGCTCCTTGGGATCTTCCCTTTTATTCCATGTCCTATTGTATGACATTAAACTACATGAGTCCATGTGTCCTCAACACATGAAACTAAACTATGGTTCTACCCTGAACAAGTTCAGGATCCCCCATGTTGATCATGGGATGCACCATAGCCTCTTTCAGAGAGGGTTTCACCTGCCAATGTTGGCCTATGACTACACTGTGCTTCCAGAACTACGTGTGGCTTGATTTCCATCCTCATGGGATATATAGAGACACCCTGGTATGTTACCTAGGGTCCAGCCCATTGAAATCATTAATCATATCATTCCCCTTTTTGCCCCCCTGAGCATACCCCTCGGTAGAGAGGCCCTGTCCCAAAGAAGGACGAATCCATAACCAAACCAATGCGCCCATATGGCATACTACCACCATGGTGGTTTAATTTCATGAGTGTTGGATTCTGTTCAGACAAACCATCACTCCATATTCCATGCTTTGCGTGCCCCTTATTTGGACCCTCTTCCCCTTTCATGTCTGAAGGGACCCCCTAACGGCCTGGTCTCATGCTGCATCGGCTCACCTACCATCCTGGGCCAACGTTCCGGAAGACTGGTCATGTTCGGAGGGACCCCCTAACAGTATGGATGCTCCACCTAGGGTCCGCCATTTGTCCTAGTCTAACGTCCTAAAGGATTGACTGACAACTTTTTTGACCTGGTCCTGTGTTTCTAACATGGTCAACATTCGACCCTCATTTTTTGTCCCCTTTTCAGGCTAACACAGCAAGGATATTGTTTCTCTACCACAGTTAACGATTGTCCTTTATTTTCACGCCATCCCCACAGTGTTCCGAATCATGGGCATCGTAATTCACGCTTCCCATTTCCATCTGTTCAGACCAATTTCAGCGCCCCTAGTGTTGCACCATTCGTGCATGAGGGCACGTTGGAGAAACGGTAATTCAGCTATTTTGAGCACTTCCTTCTCTGGCCAGGCCTCTCCCATCTTTCGGAAATCCGGACTGGTTTTCCAAACCCCGGAAGCCCGAAGATTGATTTCCACTCCTATGTTGAGTGGGACGAGAAGGCAACTATCCCCTATTTCTCCCATCGGGCTTGACCCACGTGATCTTGGGGAATTATTTCAAAACTTCCAGCAAACATCGTAGGGATGTAATGAAGCGATTCAAATAGTGGAAACCGTGCATGCTATGACATTCAAAAAAAAGAATGAAGAAATTGAAGCATGGAAGAACCATTAAAAAGTTTGTAATTTGTTACAGTACCCGGGGGTCGACTCCCCCCATGGACGGGTTGACCCTGTCAAAAGAACGTTGCAGCTCCGCTACCCTTCGGCTTGTTGCGTCCAAGACTTGCTACCGCTGACTCAGCTCCCACTCCTCCTCAGCAGCGGCGGGGCGCAGTTCGTCAGCCTTGGATTTGGCCCTATCTATGCCAACCTGAATGGTATCCATCTTCCTAGAAGACTACCTCATATTCTCTTCCGTCTCAGCTAGTTGGGCTTTCAACCATGAGATCAGCTCAGATTATGCATTAAGAGAGGCTGAGTTCTCATCTCCCCAGGTCTGCATCTGTTGGACCTCGCTTTCAGCCTCCTGGAGCTTCTTGATGTTGGTCTCCTTCCTACACTGCCAGCCCACGCTGAGCCCACGACCATACTCCCGGATCTGCTCATCCATGAGATCTCGGATTAGCACATGAGGACGTTGGGCATCCACTCCCCTAGCGCACAGTTCGCGCAGCCGTGAGAGAAGTCTGTCCATTTCGTTCAGTCATTGCGTTTGGTGGGTGTCCTTGATGAATCACGTGATTAGATTCCATGATCGGTGGCGGACTATGCTGTTGTCTTCCTCGTCGGAGGTTGTTTTATCCCAATATGCGCGATTGGTAGGCTCGTATGCAGGATACGCCAGTACGAAGTCCTCTGTAGGATCTGTATCTACTGTTGAATCTGGCACGACATCAGGCTCCGGAGTAGGTGTGATGGGACTTGGGTCGGCCGGTTGATCTTTTCCATTAGACTCCACCTCAATAACCTCAGGCACGACCCTGTTGATGTACCCGCCGATGATAGTGTGTGTTTCAGCTCGGGGAGATGGGGGGACTATCTCCACCATCACTGGCATGCCGCTAGGAGGGATGCCGCCAGAAATCTCAACCGGCCTTGCCGTAGCAGCCCACGCCAGTCGAAGAACTGTACCACAGGGAAGGACACAAACATTAGTTGACACCATCTACATATGATGTCAATGAATCCGGTAGAGGAAACGTACGGAGATCGACCTCTTAGCGCTGCTCCTGAGTCGATGCTGACGGGACCCCGAGGCGGGGCCCTCCGTATACTATTGGAAGGTATGTAGATTCTTGAGGAGCCACCACGGGTGCTATGCCTCCCCAGACGCAGAACTAGACGCAGCCATAGGTGTGGGTTCTAAAGGTTTTTCATCATCACCCGCTAAGGGGCGAGAGTGAGGCCTACGTACAAGTTCCTCCTGCATGGCTCAAACACCGGTGAGAAATCCATGATGGCCGGAGAACGGACCATAAGGAAAGAAGTTCGGAATTCTACCTCGAGAGCCTCTGCGAAATCATTAGAATCCGAGTCTTGGTCTCTGACTTTTCCATCCTCCAACGGGCTCCCTCCGATAGCCTCATCCTCCCGAGAGGAGTCCTCTGATTCTTCCGGCAAGGGGCAACACTCCCTCAGATCAGCAGCTGACAACTGTGGGGGAACCGTCCGATCCATCAGTACCCTCACTCGGTCTGTCATTGGGTGTGGGACACCACTGAAGTGAACGTAGTCCTCTAGCTCATCCATGTATTACTCTGCCTCTGCCAGAGATGCCATGAAACCAGCCCGGACTGGGCCTATTTCCGGTAACTCCATCCCGAGGCGATTCAAATGCGCCCATATCTCAGGTGGACTGAGGAATTTCCGGTTGACATCCCAAATGTCCCAGGCCTCTAGGAAGACGACATCCTTTGCCATGCTGATATGACATAGCCTCTTCCCAGGAGATTGAGTGGATATCCTACGAAATAACCTCGACAGTCTCCCCTCCAGATGGCCCTACTCTTCCAGAATCACCGGGTCCGCCGCCGCTGCCACACCCTCAGCCGGTGCGGGTCTCGCCGCCATGGAATCCCCTCCACTGCAAGAGGCCCTTGCTGCCCTCCGACCCTGACCTCGGGATAGAGGAGGCCCGCCGTCACCAACTCTAATGGTTGGCTGCTTCAGCATCTCCCTCGGATAAGCAGCCTCCCAGCTATTGGAATACTCCCTCACCAATCCGAATACAGCGGTGGATGGAGGCAATGCAATTCGTATCTTCCCGTCTTCCCGCGTGAACATGAGCCACAATTGCCTCATCACACATGAGTGATCCTCGTGACGCACCTCCCAGTAGACCTGCAGGGTCAGCCACTGGAGGCACTGGAACTGCCTCACAAACCTATGCGGGGTGTACGGTTTACAGAGTGGCTCAAAATCCACTCGTGCCACAAAAAATCCACCTCCAAAGGCCAGGATATAAGCCTGGTGCTCTTCTGTTCCCTGACCGTCATCAGTAAGTATCCCTGTCGGCAATGGGAATGGGTGGAAGTTAAACTCATCTGCCCTCCACACTCGGTTCAGTACCATCGGCACGGTTAGTTTGAATGGGAATCTCCCGGCTGCATTTAGAATGGAGGGGCGAAAGTTTGATCTCGGTAGCGAAATAGGATTTGGATACTCATAGATCCCCCTGATGTGTGCCACAATCCACCCATACATGAGGTGGAAGGGCCAACATATCCTTGGAGGCTTCTTTCCCTCGCTAATGTGCCACATCATTCTGTACAGCTTGGAAAGCATTGGAATCCCCAGATTGACCCGCTGCCCCATGGCCAACATGGAAGCCATGATAAACGAGCTAGGCCGCACCCCCTTGCTGGTATCCCTCACCTGTAGGACCCAACCGCAGATAAGGGCCACGATGAACGCTGCCAGCCTAACAATCAGCTGCTGTTCAGTGCTGATACTGAAACCCCAAGTCTTCCATTTGTTGTCCTCCAAGACCCGCCAATACGAGTGCTCCTTGCCCCGTTGAGCCGCCTTCGAACAATTTCGAGGCCTCGGAGGAAACTCTCGATTATTTGGGAAGTTCAGGAACTGCTCGAACCACTTCTTAAAGGGGACATCCCTCACTGCCTCCTTGACCTCTCCAGGGACCAGTGCCATCAGCATCGACGCCAGTCACGACATTTGCTCTGTATCCTCCCACGCGCTCATGACGAGGAGGAACTCATCATACAAGGCCCTCAAGATCAGAACCCTTGAAATCTGGTGTACATCCCATAGGATGATTCCCAACTCCCCATGGTGTAGGTGAAAAGTATTGGTCCCAGACGATCATCTACTTAGCAGCTCCGACATCAGCTATTTCAGTTGGAAGATGTGGAATTGGGTGGACCATGCTGCCTCATACAGACCCACTCTCCTCAGCTCGGCCCCAAACTCCTTGAATGAGGGACCTACCCAGTAGGCTCAAGCCTAGTCTTTGGTGAAGTTGTTGACCTCGTGTAGGTCCCACTCATCGGACCACCGCTTCTTCAAATCCTAAAAAGCCGCCTTTAGCATGGTACGGTACAGAGGAGGGGACGTCTCCTATTGCAGTGGCTTCCCATCAATATTGTTCACATGGTTGTAGAGAAAGTCGGCGGTGACGGGTGTGAAATCCTCCCACACATGACCATCGGCCTCCCTAAACCATTGTCGCTGACATGGCATTCTCCTTAACCAGCAAGTTGGTTCGTCCCTACTCGCCTCATGGATGAAGACGTAATACCTCAACCCAAAGCCATACAAGTCAGCTTCTTGCACTGCAGATAGTTCTTCTGACCCTCTAATAGCAGTTCTGTCAATGAAGTATGGTCCGAGTGGCTTCAGACCATCTCCCCAAGACCCAGACAGTTGGCTATCTCATCCCTCCGGGCGACGTATGCAAGCACCCCCAATATATCTTCTCAATGGGATATTTCGGTTTCAGCACTCAGAAAAGAATTTTTTCAGGCAGGATCATGAAGCTTTCTCATGAAGATCAGGCACAAAACCAAGCCGCGGAGTCTGGACTTGGCCGGTAAACAGAAGTTCGCTTGGCACAGTCATGGATTCGGAGACTCGCGGTTCTCCGCGAAGCTCGATTCATGAAGAGCAGACGCGGAGTACGCGGAGCTTCGAGAAGTTGAGAGCGCAAAAGGACAAAAGTTACGGGAGGAAAAAAGAGAGGTCAGCCCCCTACTTATAGGTGGAAACCCCGGAGCTTCGCGGCGCGCCCCGCCCGCACGGAGCATCGTGGCGCATCCGGACTGTGGGCCCCTTCGTGAAGCCTCCATCAGCACCACGTGCCCCTTCGCAAGGCCGCATCATGAACCACCGATAATTTTGCACGATGTGATTTTAACGTCCCATAGACAACACCACTCATAGCATTGCTTCGCCTAATGCTTCTTCGCATAGGCCCACTGACGACTGTTGCTTCTTCGCATAGCCATGCTAACGTGGATCCCTTGATGGTTCGCTCTGCGACCCCCCTTAACCACAACCTTACTGGTAACTTCCCTCTCCCAAGGAGCAGAGGGTGCCAGTCATGAAAGTCCTAGTGGTGCAGAGTAAACCCACCTCATCGGAGCTGCAGGACGTTAAAATTCCAAGAACCTCATCCTTAACACGTGACGTTAAACTATGACCTGACCCCGTGGCTCGCACATAGGGTCCCCCAGCTCGGACATTCTTTACGCCACTCGCCTCCACGGGGATGGAATCAACCCCCCCACAAGGGATGATATCCTCCTTATCGGAGTGGCGTATATCCACGAGAGAAGGGAAACCACCTTGGTGTAAGACCCTAGCCCCTCTTGCGGAAGGTAGCACCCATGCACCTCTGTATTTCCCCACTGCAAAGGTCAGTGGATGGCGTGATAGGGAACGAGGAACCTCCCATCATTGGTCCCAAATCCCTCTCTCACTATGATTTTCCGCACTTCGGGCCTCCATCCTGGAGTAAGTCCCAAAACCTTGGGCCGCCTAACACGTAAGCCCATATTCGCTTCTCACGGACGCACCCTTCGTGACGTGATCATCAGGACCTTGATGCCTCTTGTTTCTGACACCGAGCATGACTCAAGTGGGCTTAGAGTGAGCATCGGCCCTATCAATGCCCTCATCCAGCATGACGTTAAACTATATTCCCTCGTCCAGCCTGACGTTAAACATTATTCCCTCGTCCATCATGACGTTAAACCATATTCCCTCGTCCAGCATGATGTTAAACTGTATTCCCTCTTCCAGCATGACATTAAACTGTATTCCCTTGTCCCGCATGACATTAAACTACACACCCTTTTGAACTACGAGGTCATTGATCCATGTCACTACATGGTACGTAGGAAGCCTCCATGAGGTTCAAGCCCACCCGACATTTATTCACATCGAGTTCCAACTTCGTCCAGTATGACATTAAACTGCATTCCAGTCCGACGGCAAGACGTTGTCACCATCCCAAACTACGGGGACTTTGATCCATGTCAAGGCATGGTATATAGGAATCATCCCTATAGTTAAATCCCATCTCCCATCGGACCAATGTCCCTTCCTCACGTCGGTTCTCCGACACCCACCATCCCGAACTACGAGGACTTTGATCCATTGTCAAGGCATGGTACGTAGGAAGCCTCACGAGGTTCAAGACCACCACTAGTGGACCCCCGGGTCTACTTTCACGTCGGTTCTCTGATGAAGCCCCTTTGAACTACGATGTCTTTGATCCATGTCAAGGCATGGTACGTAGGAAGCCTTCCAGAGGTTCAAGATCACCACCTTTTGGTCACTCCGACCTTCTTTACATTGGTTCATCAACACCCGGGAAGCCTAGCATGTAAGCGTTACACCATCTGGACCACGGTCCTCGCTCACGTCGGTTCACCGACACACCATTTGAACTACGAGGTCTTTGATCCATGTCAAGGAATTGTACATAGGAAGCCTTTACAAGGTTCAAGCTCACCACCAATGGACCCCCTGGTTCACCTTCACGTCGGTTCGCTGATGATTCCCATCGGACCAAGGTCCACATTCACGTCGGTCCTCCGACGCACCCACCCGAACTACGCGGACAATGATTCCCTACCACGGGGATATGTAAGAGGTCTCTTCGAGGCTCAAGCCCAACCATACTGTCACCCTTGCGATGGTTCCGTTTCATGCCCACTCCACTTCATTCACCCATCTACCATCCATCCTGATTCTCACCCGGACTGCCATATCCAGGTAAGATCATGCCATTACGTTCTTCTTAACAGAATTTGGGAAGCCGCCCATGGGTTGGCCCTGATATCGGCATCCCTTCAAGGGAAATTACTCAATCCGATCCATTCCAGTCAATGCTCTGATCGGGCTGATCCGCCTCCACTGGACGTTAAACCTGCGGTATACCCTGTGTTAAATATAGGAAGCTGAGGAAAACCTCAGATATATGCCTACAACATATAATTCCCCATGCTCGATGTGGGATGCCTCGGGCTTCCACGCCCTTGAGAAGCCTTATGTCAAGGGAACAAAGATAGACACACCAGTTCCCCAGTGTTTAGACACACTACTGATGCCTCGACATGACTACTCCCTTGAATGAAGGTTGCTTCCCTAACAGGACCCTTTGGAATGTCCTGACAGAATCAGTGTAATTAATCGGCGTCCATGGAAACATGGAACTGGGAAGAGTTTCATGAAAAACATATTAAGTCTACGAGGGAGACCCGGACTAGGTGATGAGTTCTGAGGAGGAATCCACAGAAGGAAGAACCAAAATCCCATCATCCCAGTTTCGATCAAGGAGGAAATTTCCCTGAACAAGGATCGAAATCCGCCCGCCTTTGGAAAGCGGGAATGCAGGTCCATAGTAGCGCATCCTCCGCAGACGGATGCACACGCCCCGACGAATGCATCAGAAACAATTATCAAAGGGATAATGAGTAAATTTAGAAGAAGGTTCAATCTATTTGAAAAGATAAATACTCAAAGTTTAAAATTTATGTGGAAGGTTTCATATGATTTGGGTGAAGACTATGTGTACCATAAAATCATGAGATAAAGTGGGATGTTTTGAATGATTCAAAAATATTTACCTTCTATATTCACCCAGGGAACATAAATATTTATCGATATACATGAGAGCACTATTGGTGGGACAATACAAAGAAAGATATCACTGAATTAACATTAAAGTGTCATGTTTGTCATAATGTGAATGTAGAAAGGAAAACTCTTCATGGGATGATGCAACCATTACCCATACCAACATTGAATTGGGAATACATTACCAAGTAAATTATAACAAAACATCAGAAAACATCCATAGGAAATAATGTTATATGGGTTATTATAGTTCTTCATACAAAAAAATCACACATTATAAAAATTCGAGGGGAGATTATTACTCAATCAGCTTGCATAGATATAAATCATATAACTTTTTAGGATGTATAGAGTACCATTATCTATTTTATATGATCAGGATCCATGATTTTCATCTATGTTCTGTAAAATTATCCATCATGCTCTAAACATCATGTTATACTTCAGTACATATTATCATCCTCAAACAGGTTATCATCTTCAAACAGCTGGCCAATTTGAGTAGACTATTCATAAACTCAAAAACATAGGGAGATAATTTTTTATAGACTAAAATTATGATGGGATCAGAATTCTACCTCTGGTCGAGTTATATTACAATAATAGTTTCCACTCAATCATCTTCATGGCTCCATATAAAACCATTTATGGGAAAAAAACATAATGTATGAATGCTGGGATGAAGTTATTGAACATATAATGTTGGGACCTAAAAATAAGTAGGAAATTGAAAAACAAATTGAATGTCATTCGACATCTAATATGAGATGCCAAAAGTCGATAGAAGAGATATACATATAATCATTAATGGGACTTAAATTTTGAGGTTGGTGAAAATGAATTCCTCCACATATCTCTATGGAATATTGCCATGCGATTTTAAATGAAAGGAAATATAATTCTCAGTTACATTAACCCATTGAATATTCTTGATTGTGTCGGAGTTATATCCTATGAACTAGAAATTCCACCAATAATGTCTCAAGTACATGATTTATTACACATACCCCTCTTGAAAATGCACATACCAGATCAATCACATTTACTAAATTCATAGGTTTTAAAAATAGATAATGCTCTCTCTTATAATGAGCAGTAAGTGTAGATATTAAACCATATAAATAATGTTCTATGCAAAAAAGAAAAATCACATAGTCAAAGTACTATGGAGGAACAGTAAATACAAAGAGGTGACATGAGAACCACATGAATTGATGAATGAAAAGTTCCCACAACTATTTTCACCTTAGTATGTAGAATGAAATTTCAAGGGTGAAATTTCATAAGGGGAAGAATTTAACGACATATAATTTTATCTACGGAATTTCCCTTCTCTTGTCATAAAACACATACATCACATAGAGAACCAAATAAAATAGTTTATTCTCATAAATGAAGAATGACGCCTTATTCAGTAACCAAACCTATATTAATTCCAAATATTATAGGGGAACAATATATATAAAATAAGAAAATATGTATTGACAAATTTGGATCTACATGATCCACTAGAAAGACTGCACTCATGAAAAAATATGTAAAAATATAACATATAATGTTAATAATAAAATATTCATTTAAAATATGAATGTATATATAACCTTGAGAAAATAAGTAAGTGATTAATGAATGGAGTTCATGGTATTTATATAAACTATCAAACCATTATGGTTGTTAGAAATATGACTATTAGAATAGTAACCTGACCATTTGAATAGTTATTTGATCGTTAAGAATAGTAATCTGACAATTAGAATTGTAACCTCACCTATCAAAGTATAAATAAAATTTATGTATCTTATCATTGAAAATATAATATATTTATATTTTATAATAAGTAAATTAATGTTTTACAAATGATACATTAAGTGTGGGTATTTTTTTGTGAAATGTTAATGTTTATTTAAAATATTATAATTAATATAATGATTTAATAGAATGTTTATTTTCAAATATATATTCATAAAATAGTATTTTTTTTATAATAATAATATAATTTTATGAGATCTCAATTAATTTTTCAATGTTTCATAAAATCGGTTACAATGTTGAAGTTTGTATTTTTTTGTATAAATTATGATTATAATTAAAAATAAATTTATCATTTAAAAAAAAATTATTATGATCCAATGGCATCCATTTTTTGAAATCAACACATCAAAAAATGGTTAGGGTGAAAATTTTCAAATTTATCAGGAATTATTGGATTTTTATGAGTAGTAAAATATGGATATTAATGGTATTAAACAAAAACAAGATTTTTTGATTCGTGGCTAATGTATAGATGATTTAAGAAACCATTTGTTTCAAACTCTCATGAACTATTTACTGTATTTAGTCATAGAAATCAACACTATTGATAGTCTTGGATAAAATAATAATCAAACGAATAAAATAATCAAAATAACCCCTCTCATACCCCTATAAATACCACCCTTCACCACCTTTTACTGTCACACCATATAAGTCATGGTTCATTTATAAATTTTCCCCAATTCCATTATTAATCCTCTTCTCCACTTCCAAGAGCTATTGATTAGGTGAAATCCTACTTGTTTCTCTTTTATATTCCTTATTTATTCTACCTTATCTTCACCTACACAATCAATAATAGAATGATAACTCTAGTATCATATACATATTGGAATATTATTATGTTAATATAATATACATAGTCAATTATCTTATCTTCCTTATTTATCCATAAAATGAAAACATCGTCTGTGATATGTCGATTAATAGCCTTCCTATACAACATTTTTTTATTTTCCATTACTTCCATCAAGGTTTGTCATAAAACAATTATAGAGGTTAAAATAGATTTTAAAATATATATTATAAATTTTTCATGTTTTGGAACTAATATATATACATGATTGTAAATAATAAACAAAACTAGTACATGATGATTCAAAAACATCCAAAATAAACGATGTATTTATCCTTAACATTTTATAAAATAAATCATCCTAATATCATGAAAAATGATATATGTGAATATTTAAAAATATAAAAGTATATTAATATGATTATATTTTATTTCTGGAGTTTTTCTTCCATTGGTATGAACTCCCATAATTATACTCAATGGGAACCAACCATAAAACCATGAAACAAATGCTTCCAGAACAACGAAATTTGACATTATAAATCATCGAGATGACCATAAATGAACTCCACAATTTTATATTAAACCAAATATAAGTTTAATATGTTTTTTGTTAAGATATTAGTGAATCTAATTTGATTTTCCAAAACATTAAGTGCATGTGATTAACACATTCAGACATAAGGTGTGGGATCTCCCCAAACCCTAAAATTTATAGTTGGGTTGCAATTCCACTATATTTATAACAATTAATTTCATAATTATTTTAATATATTTCTTCTAAATTCTGTGCATATATTCCAACCATATCAATCTAGATAATTTAATCCATCTTTTATTTGAAAATAAAAGTTTTATTATGTTCCCTTCTCTTTTACTCTCGATAAGAAATCATGATCAAAAAGAACATCCCCATTTCATACCCATTTTCAACTACACTCTATAATATATTTTAAACCACCATTATTTTTCTAAAATCAATCATTTTATCCCAAAAAAATATCATAGTTCATTTATATTTGTATGCAAAAAATTATGCATTTTTCCTATTTAATGAATCTTTATTGTTTTCTATTAAACCGCACTAATGTGGATCATTTCTAAAGTTTTTATTAATCATTATTTTTCAATTATTGATTATAGTTGGTTACCATTTTTCATGATATATTATAATATTATATTTTATTATTGCATTCAATCAATATAATCCATTCTTTAATGGATACCATTATGATACACCATTTTTATGCCTTATGACATGATTTAAATAAACATTTCTTTCCATGGGAAACCCTTTTTTTCATTAATTATATTTGATAATTTATATGGAAAAAATATTACAATAAATGTTATAATGGGTTCACATTGATAGATATCCAATGAATTGGGTAATTTCATTGTCTCATGATACGTCATGTATGGTATTAGGGAGTAACCATAATCCATTATGGGACTCTATCCACCATGGGATATAGTATTGGTTGTTATCCTTGACTCATGTTTATTTCATGTTATATATTGACACCATATTCCATTGTTTCCATGATCACATGATCCCATTTGCTATATCTCATGATTCTATATTTTTTATTCATGTTCTATGCCTTATTCACGTCATCATGTTATGTATTCTAACTCATGTGATATGCTTTATTCCTATGTTTATTACCTTACATGGATTTTTAGCTTATCCCTTTTGTCTATGTGATCCCTTGTTTATCCTATGAATATTTAGTACATCAATGTATTTTTGGAGCTCATTATGTAATATTTGTATGAATATTGTTTATTATATTTCTATGTTATCAATTTTATGTACGTAGACTTCCAAAACCACTAGAATTTACCATCATTGGTTTGTATTTTATGGACAATTATGATTAAAAATAAGTAACAATTTGTTTAAAAGAATACAGTCACAATAAAAGTAACCACAAACTATAGGCTACTGTGGTCAGTGTCTTTCAAAAATATGTATTTGACTGTTTATTATTGTTTTTGGGGTCTATAAATTAAAATTAGGTACTTCCCTATCCATCCCTTCCCAACAGCATTATCTAGTTAGTAGCCACTGAAACTAGAATGTATTTACCAGATGACCTACTAGTGGACTGGTTGAATACCACCAACTATCTAGTAGTTTCTTATACCCATATTTCATCATATGTACCTTTGAGAACCTTCTGAAACACCTATAAAACCTCCCAAAACCAGAAAAATATCATAAAATAAAAAGAGGTTGTACTAGAAGAAAGATATTACAACCATTTATGGTTGTGTTAGTGGTATTCCTAATGGAACCCCTAATGACTTATAGAATCCCTTGTAGCCTAATGAGGCGCTATAATTATTTATTTTTTGATGGGTTTCATATGATTCAAGATTTGTTTTTCTAGAGATAGAGGGTATGATTTTTCATTAATGGTTCATTTCATTCATGATTTCTTGGGATGTTTATTTAAATTTTTTGAGGGATTTTAATCATCCATTATTTTCATATTATATTTAGGGTTTGTGGGAAAAACAACGTTTCCAATTGTTTTGATCTAGATGATTCTAATTAAAATCTTTTTATGGTATTTTACTAGCAGAGGAACTTAATTTTTTTGATTCTTATTAGTGTTTTCATGTTTATGAATGTTTTTTATGATGTGGAAAATTTTTGTTTACCATAGGTGCCTGATGTTGACTACAATGGAGTCTATGTTATAGTTTATGATAATTGTTTTATCTTCAAGGTATGTTTTATTATTATTATATAGATTGTATAAACAAAAGTGTTGTTTTGGATAGTCATAGGATGCCTATATTTCATAGGTGTTCTCTGTGTTTTTTATTTCATTTTTGTTTTATATTGTTGTCATTTTTTTGGTTGTGATAATGGAATAGATAAAATTGGTTAATTTCCATAGATGAATATGGCGGTGACACTGGACATGAGGTGGAATATCTATTTTGGTCATGTGACTCATGGTGTCTTAATTGTGTAAGATCCTAAGCTTCATGGAGCTATGTTATTGTTTAAACATCAGTTTTAATTCTTTAATGTTGTATATTTAAATGTTTTTTCGAAATTATAATGAGTCTCTAGGGGTGTTTCAAGGGTTCAATACATGAAAGAATGTAAATTAGGTCCATCCTATGCATGTTACATAGTTGGTGCATAGTTAAGAGAAACATTGCACCCAAACTATGGAATCCAAAAGGAGATAGGTTTACATTTAGGTAAAATGTTCATGGGGGATGCCAAAACATGTGGGAATTTATAGAGAAATTCCATATGATTGGCATATTATTTTTAAAACCATGCAGGGCTCCCCAGGTAATGGTGTGACTCAACCTCTCTTGGACCGAGGTAGGCACATAGTTGGTGCACAGTTTGGTAAACAATGCGGTCAAACCTTATGGCCCACTTAAAAGTTAAAATTTACAACCCCCAATATTTTATGTTCCTCACCAAATTTTATACCCATTTCATCATCCTCTAACCCTAGTGACAAACCTAAGACCCTAAATCATTCTAGTTATCGATCTCCCTTGATTCTAGGACATTTGGAGTGTTGCTTGTTGAAGATTTAAGATATAAGTAAGACTAACACTCCACTTTCTTCACTTTTATGGATTAGGTATTTTGGTTTCTTTCTTCTTCTTTTGATGCCTGAAAACCATCTTTATACAAAATATCATAGATTGGGGCTTCAAATGGTGCTTGAATCTGGATCTGAGGATATATTTAAGTGTGTTTTAATCTTTAGTTTGGAGGTAGGTGATATACAAGATATATCCCATAGTATTAATGTTTATTTTTTCATGTGTTGTTGTGCTATTTCATCCATCTTATACTGTATTAGGTTCCATTAGTAATATTTTGTATAATGGGTAGAGAAATTCTTATCTAAACACATCATGTTACCCATGGAATGCATTGAGTTCAACTATATCAATTTAGGTCCACCCATGGGGCATGAAAATATTAATGAACATGAAAAAATGTAATGTTAAGAATAGAATTCACTTGTTATAAAGTATATCCCATGATGAACATATTGATATGTTAATTCGGTTAAAAAGAGGAATTATTTACAATTGTGTTTAGACCTTAATAATCACATATAAGGATTGTTTTCTCTAATATGAAATTGGTTGAATGGAATAAAGTGATTGTGATAAATGTGTTATGAATTGTACATGAAATGTGTATGTGACTCAAGGAATGAAAAATAATTAACAGGTTAAATTGTTCAATGATTTAAATTTTTTTAATGTGTTAAATGGAATAATACACATGACATGACCAATTTTTTGAAATGGGTTAATGGATGGGAAATTATTGGATTTTATACATGGGTTGAGATGTGAAAAGATAAATGGATTAAATGGGGTATTCAATGTAAATGGATAATATTGTAATGGAATAAGGCCTGATGTTAATGTGTTGTCTTGTGAATATGAAATGTTTATTGTTTTTTATATTGATTATGTATGTTTGTGATATAGTATAAGTGGTGAAGGGATAAATAATCACGTGCACATGGAATCATGGTATGTGGGGTATTGGTCTAAGGCTCCTCCCATGGGTTGTGTTGGACTATTTCTCTAAACCCCAAACCAATAATGCCCAGGTTAGGGATGGGGATTGAGGCTCTATTCCCCTAATAGTTTCATTTTATGAGACTACATATTCTGAGGCTCCAAGGTAACTGTGATTTATTTATTTATAAAATGTTTTTACCTTGTGATATAGGGAAATATATTTATTCTTTTATGCATAATAATTGACCAACTAATGCTATAATTTAATTGATGCAATATCATTACCCATGCGATAAATCATGAAAATAGATAATGTGATGATTGTTAACTAATTTCACTCACATTTTCCTTTTTTTTATTTTTGCATTTATTTAGTAATTTCATAAACTATTTGTTTAGACCAGATATTTTGTATATAGAATTGGTGGTACCCTAACGATTTTTACTCATACCCCACTAGGGCCACCATTGGGTACCTAAGTAGATTTCATCATCACCGTACTAGATAGGGGAGAAGGAAAAATGTTGAGTTGAGTCTGGATTGGGATTCACGTGGATTAGGATCCAAACATGAAGTTTTGGACCGTTTTGGGGATGCATATGTTAGTCATCATTTTGGAGTTTCATCACTTTTTGAATTTTCAAACTAACGTGGCATAATTATTGCTTGGTTGTGGTTGTACCCTATTAGAGAAATGGTTGGAAATTCATGACATTTATTTATTTTTTGTTTCTTCCTTTGTTTCATGTGTTAGTTTTTTGTGGATTACTTTGGGAAAGAGGGTATGTTATCCCAAAGTGACCTATTATACCCTTGATTATAGTTAGTAACATTTAGCATTTGGGGAGGCCTACTTGAGGACTTGTGGTGACCCATCTCAGGGAACTAGTTTAGTGGCTTCTCAGTTGGGGATGTTACTAAGTGGTATTAGAGTAGTCATTTTCAAGGGTGTTACTATTTTGGGATGGCAGAATAAAGATTAGGATGTGTCATATCATGGAAATGAGCTCATGCTTGTGATTATCTAATTGTACGAGGGAAATACCATGTAACAAAGGTGGGAATTTTTGTTCTTGAGGTGTTTTTTTACAGTTGGATGATATTTCACTATTGGGTGATGAACATATTGTGTGATGTTAATATTTATGATATTTTTTCTCATGAATGGAATGGAACAAGGTAGTTATTTCATGGATCATTATAGGAACCTAGGGATATAGGCGACATGCATCATGATACACACACATGGGATGAATGTGTCGAACATGAAGGGTATAATTCATTTGATATCCCTTAAAAATTGAAAAAAGTAATGTTTGATAAATATGATATAAATGAGTAAATGGAATGTATGTGAAAGAAGGGCTAAATAATAGTGTATAATTAAAGGATGTAAATAAGATAAAATTTTGGTTTTAACTAGTTGTGAAATGGGAAATGTTCCTAATAGATAAATCATTACGTCATGAATGTGAAAATGGTTTAAAAATTACATTTAATGAATGATTTGTGACTATTTAAGTTTAATTTCCCTATGTTTCCCATAAACAATGGTAGGGATGGTAGAGGTTAGTGCTCTATGTGTAATGGTATCTATTGGGTATAATGTATGAATAAATTGGTTGTTTTTATCTAGTGGAGAGAATTATTTTGTGAAAAATTGTGGAGGTTAAATATTATGTGTTATGAGATGTGTGTTTGGAATTGTAGAGGAATTCCACCATGAAGACGTGTTCTAGTTGGGCGATAGAAGGATGTATCTATGAATAAACCTCTATAAGTGGAGCAATAAGAATTGGTGGTTCTGGTTAATAGAGGAGAGGAGTGGTATCTTTATAGCTTTGTCCATTTCATGCAGATTATGGAATGAGACACATGGTTAGTCATGCCCCATTTGTTTGAGTTTACTAGGGTGTTTCAATTATTTCACACTAGTACCTTTACTATAGAGGATGGACATAAGGAATTCAAGTTGTAGATCAATCCCATTTAGATGATTCTCAATCACTTAGAGATTCCTCTTAAGAAGAGAGTCAAGTTGGAGAATTATATATTGTGGGGGAAGGAAAAGCACTGGTGGGATGTTCTACTATAGACCAAGTTAGCTAATTGTATGTCATTGAATTATTTATTGGAACATTTTCTAGATTATTTCTATCTGGATCCCTTGAGGTAGTAAAATGAATTGGATTTTATGAGTATTGACCCAAGGGTAGATGAAAATTATGGACTACACTTTACATTTCACCGACTTGCAATGTTTTTTTTCCATCTTTGGCATGGGATGAGGCAGATATGACAATACATTTTTATTATGGACTTAAACTTGATTTTATGTCCTGAGTGAATATTTTCAACTTAATAAGATTTGTTGAGTCGGTGGATTATGCTCTTATTTATGAGGGAAACCTCAAGGAGGCCCCTAGTGTTGGACATACCACTCCAGTTTGGCAGGATAATGGTGTGACATCCATGGATGGGAAGAATCATTTTGGGAATCTCCATCATGGTGGTAGTTTAAAGAGTTTTCATAAGATAGTATCATCCACTAAGGATGGTGACCATGGGTTTTTCTATTAGTGTGCAGGATGGGACAAATGTGTGGTCAGTGTCACCGACCACCTGTTGAGTGGTGAGAATGCGACAAAATGGGGAACACATAGTGGTTCTCTAAGAACCCTAAAAATATGGGAACATATATAGGATCAAGGTCAATTATAAGTGTAAGTCATGGATAAGTTACCTCACATAATTTAGGTAGTTGGAGCTCTACTAGTCGTACCGTCCGAGGTGGTGGATATGGTACTTTAGGGAAAAATCATCCATATCAGCAGGGTAGTGTAGTGTTAGAAACTCAGACCACAGCCCATGGTATGGGGTCATGTTTGTTTCATGTATCTCAAAGTAAACTAGGAGGCAGAGAGAAGTGATTAGCTACTGTTTGAGGTACAATCCTTATATCATACACTCTAACTAGTACTTTAATCATTACAGGTTCCTCACATTATTTTATTTCTGCACAACATGTGGTTATGTGGGTTCTAGTAGTGGATCTTTTTAAGGGGTCATGTTGATAGATACAACATTAGAAGTGCGAGTACAGTATATTAGGTAGTGTAAGGGGTGTTATCTTTATTTTGGTGGGAAACCATTCCTATGGAACTTGTTTTTTCTTAAGATTTCAGATTTTGATCTGATATTTGGCAGGGATTGAATACGGTTATATCATGACCATATTGACTGTTTTTTATGTGGGGTAATATTCTCATCTCTTGAAAAATACACTTATGTTTGTTGTGGTGAATGAGGAATTTAGATAAGCCATGTAGGACTTGTTTTTCCATAGATGGTTGACCTCACAGCCCGAGTGGCTTGTCTTATGATTGATAATGGAGGAGTAGAGTATCTTTTCATTCCTACTATTGGGGATTATTTTTATGATGTGTTTCCTAAGAACATCCTAGGTTTTCCTCCTAAAATAGATGTTGATTTCACAATAGAGTTACTTCAAGGAGAAGATCTAGTTTCTATTCCACCGTATATAAAGGAACGGGTAGAAATCTAGGATCTTAAAACATCGCTGAAGAAACTATAGAATAAGGGGTTAATTCACCCAAGTACATCACCTTTGGTTTCTATTGTGTTTTTTATATTAAGTATTATGAATCCTTTTATTTATGTGTCAATTATAGAAATCTGAATAAGATTCCAATTAAGAATAGAGACCCCATTTTACGAATCGATGATCTTTTTGTGTAGATAAAAAGTGATTTATTGTTATCTAAGATTGATTTACGAGTAGGGAATCATCAACTGAGTGTTAGGCCCTTATGATATACCACAGACTACCTTCAGGTGTAGGTATGGTTTATATGAGTTTGTTTTGATGTCTTTTGGGTTGACCGGTGCACCAATAGTGTTTATAGAACCAATGAAGCGAATCATTAACCCTTAATTAGATCAGTTTGTAGTTGTTTTTGTTGATGACATATTTTTGTACTCTTTGACTCGTGAAAATCATTCTATGCATCTTATCATAATAATAAGTACACTATGTAAACATATGATATATTCCAATATATAAAAAAAAGTCATTTATAGATTTACATGGTGCATTTCTTGGGCCACATCATCTCTGGGGAAGGTGTGTAAGTGGACCTAGAGAAAGTGAAATAATTTTTATCTTGGGAGTAGCCTAAGAATATTTCATATGTCATGATTTTTCTTGGTTTGGACACATATTACCAAATTTTTGTTAAATAATTTTCTTATTTGGAAACACAACTTTCGGGTTTAACCAAGAAGAGAATCAAGTTTGAATGGTCTCATGCATGTGAGTATTCATTTCAAGAGTTTATGAGAAGGTTGATTACCACACCAATTCTTATCTAACGTGATCTATTTAACAAGTATACATTGGATTTTGATGTTTCTAGTGTTGGTCTTATGGAAGTGTTGATGCAAGATGATTTGGTTGTGTCCTATAGGTCACGACATTTAAGGCCTCAAGAAATAAATTACCCTAGAAATGATCTTGAGTAGGCCACAGAGCTATATGCTTTAATGTGTTGGTGGGTATACTTGTTGGGAGATATTTTTATTATGTATACCGATCATAAGATCCTTACTTACATCTAATCATAGTGTGATATGAATATTTTGTATTGAATATGGTTAGGGTGCATGCATTTTTTTGACTTTGAGCTTGTTAACACGCTGAGAAATAGGGACATTGTTGTAGATTATTTGAGTGGGAAGACTAAAAATTACGTATTTTGGTATTTTAGTTCTGAGTGGAGGATGATGTTTTGTTTGATGAGATGAATCCAAAGGTTCTAGAGGGCCAAGGGAAGATGTCCCTTTCATACTTGGAAGTTGATTCCACACTTATAAGATAGATCAAGGATGATAATCATAAGGATTCAGAATTTTGGGATTTATGGGATAGTCATAAAGGTGTGGAGTCAACATTAGTTTGGACTATTGGTGATGATTGGATCATTTATGTTCTTGGTCATGTTCTTGTGACAATGTTTTTATGGGATGATTTGATGTGAAAGTTTCATGAATAAAAGAGGTAAGTGATTCTTGGTTTTACCAAAATATATTGTGATCTTCGAAGGTAGTATTGGAAGAAAGGAATGAAGAAAGAGGTTACATGTTTCTTGGTGTGACACATTACTTGTTAGTAGGTGAAGGCTGAACATCTACGACTAGGAGATTTGTTATAGAAATTTCCCATTCCAAAATAAAAATGGAATACTGTAATGACTAATTTTATGGTAGGTCCTCCAAGTATTCTTCTAAATAATGATGTGATATTGGTAGTTATTAATCAGTTGACTATGTTGGATTATTTAATTCAAAATTTTTAGACATTTATCATTGATTAGTTGGGTTAATTTTAGGTTTATGAAATTGTAAAGCTGTATGGAGTACCGTAGAACATATTTTCAGATCATTATCCACATTTTACTTCACACTTCTAGTAGCAATTAAATAAGGTAAATGGTGTTTTTTGAGTATGGATTTACACTTCTAGATAGAAAGACAATCAGAGAATACTCTTTAGGTACTAGAGGAAATATTGGTGGCATGCGTCCAAGATTTTGGTTTCTTTTTTGAGAAGCACACATCGCTTGTTGACTTTGCCTAAAAAAAGGTTGACATGAAATATTTCATATTGAATTTTATGAGGTGATCTATTGGATATCATGTATGTATTTATTATGTTGGATAAAGGTTGTGGAATCAAATTTGTTAGGATCATGTCTCATGTAGATGAAATCCAAATAGGTTTAGTTGATTCAAAAACGTAACGTTACATCTCAAATAGGTATAAGTCGTATATGGATTGGTGATATAGAACTCTTGAGTTTTTGATGGGTGATAGTGTGTTTCTTCAGGGATCATCAAGGCTCAGTCACCTTCAGAATCAGAAATAGAGCATATTGGAACTGAAGTATATGTGGTCATTTAAGAATGTAGAGATGATCAAATTGGTGGTTTAGCAATTGGATCTTCCATTATGGTATAGAGGCAAGTATGATGTATTTCATGTGTCACATCATCAATATTATATCCCTAACCCATCTCATGTGATTGATGTTCAAGATGATGAGTTTGAGGTACAGGCACCCTTTAAGGATCATTTAGTTCATGTTGGTGATCATAGTTATAAACACTTGTGGGGCATTATTGTGCCCTTAGTTCATGTTTTGGGACCAAATGGTAATGTTTAGGAAGAAACATCAAATAGGGAGACATATATAAAGGCTCAATGGTCCAATATCATCACCTCAGGAACTTAGTTATGCAATGGAATTTGTCTAGAGGATGATCTGTTGTAAGGTGGGGATTTTGTAAGATCCTTGACTTCATGGAGGTCAGTTCTTTTTTAAATTTCGGTTTGAATATCTTAAAGATGGATACATAAATGTTTTTCATATTTTATAATCAATATCACAGTTGTTAAAGGGGTTTGGGACACAAAACAAGGAAAATCATGGCCATCTTGTGCATGTTTCATGGTTGGAGCATGGTTAGGAGAAACCATGAGCCCAAACCATGCAATCGAGGAAGATAGAGATGCATGGTTAACTAAATTGTTCAAGGGGGAGTCCAAACCAAGCGGTCCTTTAAAGGTTCATCGCACAAAATTTTTCAAATCATGTGGGGATCCCCAGGTAACCATTCCACTCAAACATCTTGGACAGAGCTAGGTGCATGGTTGGAGCACAAATTTTCAAATCGTGCATCCAAAGTATGCATCCCTTTAAAAATTAAAAATTTACAATTTTCCTCCTTTGTATTTTAAGTTTCTCACCAAATTTTGTTTCCATTTCTTCATTATCATTCCCTACTAATGAAACTAAACCCTTTAAATCATCACAAGGGTCAATCTCCTTCAATTCATTGCTTTTTAGAGCGTTTTTGGTTGGGAGTCAAACCTCTTATTATGTCTAACACTCCACTTTCTTATCTTTTCCAGATTAGGTATTGTGGTCTCATTATTCTTATTATGAATTCAAAAAACCCACTTTTTCCATTAAATATTTTGTTGGGGATTCAAATAGTGATTGAATACTGATTTAAGTTTTAGGATAAGTAATAATTCGTCTTCAGTTTTGAGGTAGGTGGTCTACATGTTATATCTGATAGTCATAATGTTGATTTGTGAATATATGCTAGTGTTATTTCTTCCCTCTTATTTTTTATCTAATTCCATTAGTAATATTTGGTATAATTTTTAGATAAATAATTATATTAACCCCTCATGATTCCCTTGGGAAGAATTGATTTTTACAAGACCAATTTAAGGCCACCCATGGGGTGTTCCAATATTCCCAAACTTGGAAAAGTGTAATGTTTTGTATAGAATTGACATGTGATAAAGTAGATCCCATGATGGCCATGTTGACATGTTACTTGAGTTGAAAATAGTTATTATTGATAGTTTTCTCTAGGCCTTTAAAATAGAATAATTTTTTTTCTCAAATATGAAATGGGTTGGATGGAATAAAGTGATGGTGCTAAATGTGTTATGAATTATACTTGAAATACATAAGTGGTTCAAGGCATGTGAAATGATGAAAATGTTAAATGGGTAGATGTTTGTGAATTTTTGAATTCATTAAATGGGATAATACATGTGACTTGATGGAAGATGTGAAATTGTTTAATTGATGAGAAGTTGTTTAATATTCTAGATGGGTTGAGATTTGAAAAGAGAAATTGGTTAAATGGGCCATGTAATGTAAAGGGATAAATTTCTAATGGGATAATGCATGATGTTTATTTTTTATAATGTGAATATAAATTTTTAATTATTATATGTACTGATTGTGTATGGTTTTGATATGGTATAAGTGGTCAAGGGAAAAATAAGCATGTTTACATGGCTTGGTGATATGTGGAGAATTGGATTGAGGCTCCTCCCACACGTCGGGTTGGACTGGTTCTCTTTACCCCACCACTATAATGTACAATTTAGGGAAGGGGACTGATTCTCTATTATAGTAACAGTTTTATTTAATGAGAGAACATAGAATAAGGATCCAAGGTAATTGTGACATTTTTTTATGAAATGTTTATCTGTAGTGAGACAAGAAACTCGATTTATTCCCTTATGCATGATAATTGGAAGGCTTAGGCCGTAGTGTAAGTGTTTTAGATGCCTAACCCATGGGACATATAATGAAAATTTCTAAAGTAAATATTTTTAACTTATGAGACCTAAGTTTTACCTTTTATCATTCAAATTATTTATGAAGTTCCCAGATTAGTGTGAATCACTAAGAGGGGGAGAGGGTGAATCAATAACCCCTTTATATATTTTTACTAATATATTGTTTTCAATTAAGTCTATATGACTGGTTAAATCCTCAGTACACTCTTCTTGTGTCTCTCAGACTTACCTCGAGTGATACTATAAATATAAAGCCACTGAACACATGGATTTAAATGGTCAGTTTATCCACCTACTTCTTATTTTGTTAGTTATTCCCCCAACATAGATTCTCCACTATAATCAGATGAGTAATTATAATGGTCATACAAAGTCCCATTTTATCTCTCCTATGTCCCATATAAGGTTATTTAAAATTCTTTCCATAGTGTTACCACAGTCCCATTGTCCTGATTCAGAGTCCTATTGAAGACTTCTTCTCCCCCATGAATCTCATAAGGGACTTCTAGCTCTCGGGTAATGGGAGATGTTTCCTTCTTTGTTCTCTTTTGATTCACAGTGGATTGATTTAATTCTCTTCCCACACATGCTTTCTAAATCACACCTTCCTTGGTATCTATTTAAGAATATTCAACAGCCTTTGGTAAGGTCTGTTAGCCTTACTCAATATATCTGATCACCTTTCTGATCTATCATTAGTTCAACAATGATCAGACAATTATTTCTTATTATAATGAAGATCTAGCCTCACTAATATGGGTGAAAATGGTGTAAAAAACCTCTTCAAGAACACTAGAATAATTTTAAACAATATCATCTCTGTCTTCTTTCTTGAATTATCAAATATTGTTAACTCATATATAAGGTCTTCTTTAATTTTGTCTGGCTTCAGTCTGAGTTCAACTTCACATAATGGATGAATTTCATGGAATCCAAACATATAGTTTTTGTACATCTAAATTAATTACACATTATGAAAAAGTTTCATGGAATTTATTCTTCCTTTTTAAAAATGTGCACATATAATCCACATTATCCTTTTATGTTACATCACATGTGAATGTGCATGCATGCATGTATGGACAATCATTTTATTCTTTGTTTGAAAATCCCAAATGGGTATAACCTTTTGACCACACACATTTCCTCTTTCATTTTTCTCACATAATATCACCCACATATTTTTCATTGGTTCCTCTCACACACACACACTTATTATTTAGATTATTTTAAATATATGTTTGTGTTTATTCAAAACCAAATGGGTTTAGTTCATGTGTGTGATATTCCTCTTTCTTCTGCCTTCTCCAAATGTGCACACACAATAATTTCTTGATTAGTGATCTTTTTTAATCCATAATGGGTATATTCTATGTATGGATTATTCTTTAAGACTTGAGTGTCTCAATTCATTCATATGCATGCATTTTCATCATGCATGTACTCTCCATCCTCCTTTGTGTATACATAAGGGATCGAGTTTTTTCTTCTTTCAAACAAATCACAAACTAGATTAATCTTTATTGCAATAACCTTGTTCATCAAAGATGAACCCCTAAAAACAATATATATAAGATGAAAAAAAGAGGGTGTTCTTATTCTTCATGAAAATGGAAGGGCGCAAGATTATCATCCTTTACACTTAGGGTGCACGAGAGTCTCATACACAAAACCAAGTAGGTTCTTGGTTCTGTCTTCTCAAGAGAACAACATGGGTGTGTAGGAATCATTGGTATGTCTATGGAATTTTCTTCACAACATAGTGGTGAGGGTTTGAGGAACCTATCACATGTTAGTGATTTTCCATTTCATAGAGGCTATAGATGTTCTTCTTCCTTTCTAGGAAGGTTCAAGAGTGTACAATAGTTGTTTAAAAACTCTAGGATCCTCTTCTCCTTCGCGTAGAAGAGAGGCGTGGAAAACCATATTCCTTTCACAAACCAGAGGGGTTCACGGTGTCTCTGTTTCATCAAAGAATCAAGAGAACCTTTTTATAAGAATGGAAGAAACATATTTCTTCTTAGGGATACTCTTTTTAAGGGAAGATTATGCTACCTCAAATTTTCGTATATTTCATGAAGATCGAGGATTTGAATTACCAAGATCTTTGGATTTTAATATTTCAACCGTAGGATATGATTTCATGAACTTCTTAGTGTGTTTATCTTCAACAAAATCTTCCTAATTAAACAATGTAATCCTTATTTTCAAGCGAATAGGAACACCTGTAGATATTCTTCTTGATCTATTGAGTGGCATGACATGGCCTCACACCTTTGGTTGTTTTAGCCATGTGTGATCTTCTTCATTTGTTTCATACATGCAAAATATAATGCATGCATGTTATTGTGAGTCTCAAAAGATCAGAACAGGCTTGACCATAGCTCAAATGGTTTCGAAAGTGGAGATATCATCATTCATATGGAGATACTAGTTCACATGTGTTGTGGGTGCTTCAAAGGTTGAGTACAACGTCGTGAAGGATATCAGGTGGTCTCTGTGTAATCAGGCATCACATGACATTGATAGATGTCCATGATTAAATGATCAGATTCCACGCTGATCAAAAGGTTGAGCGAGATGTGGGATGAGATGAGAAGAAATGATAAGTTTTGAATTTCCGAAATAACTTCCCACATCGAAATGCGTCACAGTTTTCTTCTTCTTTATATAACAAGTTGGGGTAATTTCGGCTTAGAATTCTCATTCCCCCTCTCAATGTGTTGTCGCCCACTAGTGTTCTGTAGGCGTGCTTCTGCTCTCACTCTTGCATCCTTGAGCATTATCCTTGAACCCTCTAGGCACACTCATCTACACAGGGTGATCACCGTGTGTTCTCATACGGGCTTATATAGGGCTCGAGCTCCTGCCTCATGCAGGGATGGCCTTGGGGGCTTCCCTTAGGCATGATTGACCCTCGGGTCCTACATGTGCTTGAGGATAAAGACCTTAGATAGCCTCCCTGGTAGGCCTATTTTTTATGGGAGTCCCCAGATAAAAATGTCATATAATTATAAAATACCTTAATAATTTAAGCATATATTCCTTATCCTTTTCATTAACTCCTCATGCATTAAAATAAATTCATAGAAACATTGTAGCAAACAATGTGTTATCCTTAACACCAGTCTTGGTATTTGAAGATCAATATAAACAATTTTCTAATTTTTTCACCAACTTCATTCAATTAGAATCTATTGGATGGATCTTCTAATGTCATCACACAATCAAGTATTTCATGACCTTATTCAAATGGTTTAACAATGGTTCACCTTGATATAAGTCTTGAAACATAGGATCAGTTCAATAATCATCAAATTATATATGGAGAATGTCCAAGCATGAAATCCAATATTAAAAAGTGGTTCTCCAAATATCAGTGGAATTTTATTTGGAAAAAATTTCTCTCCTCAATCAAAATCACCACCACTAATACAAAAACATATTGACACTTGACACCTTATTGAAATCTTATTGAAAACAAATTCAACACCATGCTAGATAATCTCCACCTCTATTTTTTTGTCAATATCACTTAAACAAACATTGTATGAGCCAATACATGTTCCAATATTTTCTCCACCATATTGGAAACCAAATACAGAGGCGTAGTGGGGTATGCTCAAAAAAATATTCTCCTCCCATTGAATAAAATTTTCGTAAATATTTCTAAGAGAGTGATGATGCCACGTGGTTCACTTAGCAAGGAGAAATTAGTAAACAAACTCTATGTATACATTTGGGATAACCCGGTGTATTAAACAAGAGAGATATGACCATGCTTTTCAATGTTTTCCATAAGAAACCATACATGTGAAATCATTCTCATAATGTATCAACTCTTATCCCAGGTGTTGGAAATAGTTAGATTTATCAATGAGATGCAAAATATTTAACATAATTCCCCAAACATATTAAAAAGTTCAATTTCAAAGATAAATATCCCCCTTTCATCTAATATTCTCATCAATCAAGAAATCCCCCTTAATTAACACGATAAATACAATTAAGAACATGGTATAAAAGTGTGATTGGAATACCTCAAGTTTCATATTCTTTAGATGAGATGAATTTAATGTTTTTTCATGAACTAATAATTGATATAATCACTTTTATGTTTACTCCCCCTAATTGGTGCACTCCATTTGAATTACTATGGTGTAAAATATCATTAGATAAGCTTCAAGATATGCATGTTGATAATCTTCCATTATGGATCACTTCATGTAATTATTAAATTAGGAATAATGAATCCAACTTGTAATTATTCACTTTTCTCAACCTGTTATCACCTTGTGGACAAAATTAACCTTTAACTACCTGAAATTTAAGAAAATGTATATAAAAATATATAGAAGTTAATAATATGGAACTCCTGTGAGTTTCTTAATAGAATCATTGGGGATAAAAAAATTTTCTCAACCCAAGAACTCCTATCCTTGCAGCTCTGATGATTCTGGAACTCTTCAGGCCAATGTTTCCTTTCCATTTTACATTTTAATCTTTCATTTTCATCATATACCATAAACTTCAATTTACCTTCAACTTTTGTGGATTATTTGTCTTTACTTCTACCATTAGTGATGTATATTTCACTGGTGCATGTTCTTCAATTTTCAGCATCGTCATTTGGACCGGTAAAATAGTTATACATTTGTTTGCTTGATATACATACTTCTTAAACCTTCCATATATTAGTTGTGGGACACTTGGGTTGTCATGTTCTAAAAAAATCTTAATAAATTTTAATTTTAATTCATGTGAAATGACCTGCTTTTCTTTTTTCCTTTTCATTAGCTATTACTTCATATTCCGCTCTTTTTAGTTCTCTATAAATTTTCAATTGGTTAATATAGATAACTAATCACTTCTTATGAACATTTTATTATTTAAATCTTCCACGTGGATTTTTCATTGACTTCATGTTTCCTTAGGAAACTTATTAAGATTAGCTTTAGTAATTTCATTAGTCAATCCCATCTTCTTTCTATATTTATTCTCCTTTTTGTTTCATCTTCCTTCAATTCATTTCCCTATATTGTTTGTAGTGATCCATGGTATGTCCTTTCTTTCCACAATAGAAGCATATTTTTTTTATATGACATTTTTGGAATCTGGCTTGAACTCTTTCTTGGGAATAATATCTTTCATTGTTTTCTTGACTTCAATGTATTCCTTATTCCCAATGAAAGACACTTAAACTCCTTTTTATATCTCCTAACTTTTTTTTGGTTTATAATTCTTATCAAAATATTCCTGAAGAATGTTAGGAATAAACCATCACTCATCATAACTGTGACCAATTCTTTTTCAATTATCAAAAACTCATCAAGATAATCCAATTTGTTCTTGATAGACAGATTTTTCTTCATTTGTGTTTTCTGTCTCTACTTTACAAGATGCTTCATTTCTTCATATCAACATTACCAGAGTGTATGTATTTAATAATTTTCTTATGATGGAGTATTATTATAGATGTCATTGTCATGATGCCCATAATTGTATCAACACCACTAGTATACAATAAATCTCCTTCCTTTTCTCGTAGTATTTTTCTGGCTAGAATCTATACTTTGTTGTTTCTAGAGATGATTTTCTTTATTTAGAGAATACATTTGGGATTTTTTCTTATTAACCATCCCAGTATCCATCCATGAAATTTTGATCGATGTATTTACAATTTTATCAATTCACATCTTCCCAGCTTTAAGATTTGAACCTATTCTTGTAGATGCAACTGGATTAGTAGAAATAGAAATAACTGGGTTATGGTATGAATTCTTCATAGAGGATGTTTCCGTTGGATTATTGGAAGATCTGATGTAACATTCAGAATCATATTCCTCAATGAAAACATGAGTGGTAGTATCTCTTCTTTTAGCTATTTAGGAAGTTCCAAATTCGATTAACTGTTGATTCTTTAATTTCACCTATAGCTCTAAAGACGTCATGTTGAGGGAGTTATGCCCATCCTTACCTGATCTCTGCTTCCATTCCCAATTCTCCTTCTGATTTATAATTTTTTTCTTCATGCATATTATTTAATTGTTTCAAATAGATTTCATGCTCCTTTACCTTGTCAGATCTGTCTTCGAGTTGAGAAACTTTGACAATCATAGAGAATTTGTGCATCTTTTCAAATTCAATGAATGATTCTACAAATACAATTTCAAATAATTATTTCTCACAAATACTTCCATGCAATTTTTTAGTGACTTTAGCATATCTATAAATTCAATGATATAATGTTTCTTCCTTTTCCTTCACAAGTTTTGTGAGAGTGTTGGATAGACCAGCCCTTTTAGCCAATGCCTCTTCCATGGCATCAGCTTCTTCTTCCAGCTATAGTTTTTCATCTTGAAGAGTACTAGTGCTTCCAGTAATGTGTCTTACCACTTCTCTATAGACACTCTTTAGATGATATTTGAGTGCAGTATGAAGATCACTAATTGATCTGTCATCTTCGCATCTTGATAAGGATTCATCAAAATAGTCATAATATTAAATGGAATTATTACATGTTGTATATTTCATATTACCTTTAATAAAATGTGTCTCCACATTATCAGTTAGATTAATCTTTATCTTTCTTTCATGTTTTTTCTTTTTTTTATCTTTCGAGTCATGGAATATATCTCCATTTGAGGTTCTTCACTCATCTCTTCAAATTGTTACTTTATAAAGACTCCCTTAGATCTTATAGAGGTAACCTTTTTCTGATACCAATGGAAGTGGCTAGATATGTGAAAATCAATAAGAGGCGGATGGGGTGAATCAATGATCCATTTAAATCTTATTACTAATTGATTATTTTTAGTTAAATCTCAATGGATTGTTAAAGCCTTGATCCACTATTCTTCTATCTGTTAGCCTTAACTTGAGTGATGTTGTACATGTAATGGCACTGAACACAAGGATTTACAAAGTTTGGTTCAAAGGCATACTTATTACTGTATTGGTTATTCCCCCCAACACTTAGTATACACTATAATCAGATGGGTAATAACAATGGTCAATACAGAGTCCCATTGTATCTCTCCTTAGTCCCACAGGAGGTTCTTTATAATGCTTCTCATAGTGTAACTAGAGTTCCACTGCCCTGCTTGAGAGTACCACTGAAGGTTTCTTCTCCTCTCTCAATATCACAGGGGTCTTCTAGATCTTGAGTCACACGATCATATTCCTTCATTATTCTACTTGGATCCACTGTGGATTGATCTTATTCTCTTTTCACAAAGGATTTCTGAATCACACATTCATGTGTATCTCTTCACGAATCTTTAACGGCCTTTGGTAAGGTCTGTTGGCCTTGCTCAATAAATCTGACCACCTATTAGATCAGTCCTGAGTCCAACAATGCTTAGGTGATTCTTTCTTCTTCTGATGATGTCCTAGCTTAACTTATGTGTGTAAAAATGGTGTACACAACATCTTCAATAATTCTAGGATAATTAAGAACAATATCATCTTTTTCTGCCTTCTTGAATTCACTGATACTATTAAATCAGATATAATATCTTCTTTAATTCAGTCTGGAATCAGTATCAGTTCAACTTCATTTCATGCTTGGATTTGATGGAATCCAAACTTCTTGTTTTTTGGACATCATAATTAATTACACATCATGCAAAAGTTCAATGGAACTTCTTCTTCTTGTTTACACATGTGTACTTACAATATTGAATCTTATTTTTAGATTATTCACATGTTCATCTGCATTAATATATGCACAATCCTTTTCTAAATTGTGTGAAACCCCAAATGGGTATAAACTTTTAAGCGCCCAAACCTCCCCTTTATTTTTTCTCACTTAATATCACACACACTTCTTGCCTTTGGTTCTTCACACACAGAAACAATTATTATATATTTTAGTTTCAATATAAGTGTGTGTTTTTTCAAACCCAAATGGGTTTAGTTCTTGTGTGTGATATTCCTCTTTCTTCATCCTTCATCAAATGTTCACACACAATCCCTTCTTTATTTGTGCTCTTTTTGAAACATGACTGGGTATATCTAACATATGGATTATTCTTTCACACTTGTGTGTCTCAATTCATGCATATTTATGAATGTGAATCATGAATTCACTCTCTTTCCATCTTTGTGAATAAACGAGGGATAGAGTTTCTTCTTCAAAAAAATCACACAAGATCTACGGCCTTCATGAAATCACCTTATTCTTCAAAGAACAACCCCTAAAAATATTATATATAAAAGATGGAAATAAGAGGGTGTTCTTATTCTCCATTGAAATTGGAGGGAACAAGGTAATCTTCCCTTTTTCTTAGGGTGTGAAAGAGTCTCCATAATATTACTAAGGCGGTTCTTGCTTCTATCATTACAAGAGAACAATAGGGATGTGTTGGCACTGATTATATGTCCTCAGAATCTTTTTCACAAAACCAAGGTGAGGGTTTGAGAAAACTATCGCATGATCATGATTTTACTTCACACTGAGGGTAAATATTCTCTTTTTCTTTGAAATAAAGGTTTAATAGTGTGTATCACTTGTTGAAGTCTTGAGGTATCCTCTTTTCCTTCACATAGTAGATCTGCGCATAAAAACATCTGCCTTTCGCGAACCATAGGGGTTCTCAGTGTCTCTATTTATACAGAGAAGTGAGATCTCATTTTTATAAGAATGTAAACAACATATTTCAGCTCAGGGATACTCATTTTATAGGTATAGGATTATTGTTAAAATCATTATATATGTCATGACGAACATGGATATGAATTCCCGTGATCTTTGGCATTGAATATTTCAATTGTGGGATATGATTTCTTGAATTTCTCAGTTCGTTTCTCTTCAATGGGGGCTTCCTAATTTCTCGGTGTATTACTTGCGTTCAAGTGAATAGAAACACATAAAGAGCTTCTTCTTGATCACTTGAGTGGAATGACATGGCCTCTTATATTTGGTTTCTTCAACCACTAGCGATCTTCTTCATTATTTTCTAGCATGCAATATCTAATGCATGTATGTTATTGTGATGCTCAGACAATCAGAACAGGCTTGACCAGAGAAAAAATGGTGGTCGAAGTTGTGAGATCATAATTTGGCTAGATATATTTGTTCATGAGTGGAGAATGTTCTTTAGAGGTTGATGACATCATGATGAAGGAGATTGGATGGTCTCGATTTAATCTTGCAGCACACAAGATTGATGGACACCCACGATTAAATGACTAGATGACGTATTGGTTGAGTGGTTGAGTGTGATATGTGATGAGTTGAGCGGCCAGGATTACTTACAAGTTTTCCAAATATTGTCCCACATATAAATGCACCGTGGTTTTCATCTTCATTAAATAACATTCTGTGGAAATATCATCTCAGAATTCTCTTTCCCTCTCTAGTGGTGCCATGCCCTGCACCAGTATTCTGCGAGCACACTTCTGCGCCGACTGTTTCCTCCTCGTGTGCACTCTTGGAACCCACATTGCACACTTGGCTACATGGGTTGAACACTGTTCATGCTTCTGTGGTCTTATACATGGCCTGGCCTCCTACCTCATGTGGGTCTGGCCTTGAGGGCTTCCCTGAGGCGCGGTTGACCCTTGGATTTCGCATGAGCTTGAAGATGAGGATCTCGAATGAACTACATGGTTGGCTTATTTTTTATATGAGGCCCTATATAAAAAATTATTTTATATATAAAATATCTTACTAATAAAAGCATAACATCAACATTCATTTCTGTAACTCCTTAGGCATTAAAATACAATACATGCAAACATTGTAGCAAAAAATGTGTTCTCCTTAACACTTGTCTTGGTCTTTGAAGATCAACAAAAAAATCATTTGATTTCTTCCCCAAATTAATTCAATTTGAAGCTATCAAATGGATCATATAAAGTCATCATGAAATCTTGTATTTCATGTCCCTCTTCAAATGGTGTAGCAATTTATCACCTTGATACAAATCTTAGAACTTAGGATCAGTTCATCAATCATCTTATTTTATATGGAGAATGTCCAAGCATGACATCCAATGTCAAATAGTGATTCTCCAAATATCAGTGAAATTTTCTTTGGAACAACTTCACATCTTCAATCATCATCATAACCACTTTTCCATACTCATATTGACACTTCACACCATATTGACATCTTATTGACAAATAATACAACACCATACACAATGATTTAGTACATACATGAACTATCTGTATTGAATGGATATTTTTTAGACACCGTTAGTGGTGGACAACTAATTTGTACTCACACCCTACTCAGGGAGAATTTGGGTACCTATGTAGACTTCTTTATTGTAGGAATGGATACGGGAAAAGGCCATACACAAGGGATTTATGACGAGTTCGGGATGCACATGGATGAGGATCTATATTTGGATTCAGGAAGATCTTGCGGATGATTCTGTTAGTCTTTATTTTGGGTGTTATTCACTTTTGGAATGGTTATCATGACATGGAATATTTATTTTTAGGTTGTGGTTGTACCCTTCTTTGGAAATGGTGGAAATGCATGATTATCATTTATTTTTTATTTTTTCCTTTATATAATGTGTTATCTATTGTTTCTTACTCTGCTAAAGATAGTATAGTCTCCCCAAGGGACCTATTAAATTCACTCTACTAGTTGGGAACCTCTGGTATTCGTGGAGAAACACTTGAGGTCATTTGGTGTCCCATCATTGGGCACCGATTTTGTGGCTTCTGGGTCAAATACATTACAGACTGCATAATTATTATGATCCAATTTTTCATTTGTGTGATGTTATAATGAGAACATTAAAATTAAAAGTTTTTTTGAATCTGGTTTCATATTTTATTTTTTTAGCATTTTACATGTCCCAATCAACCCTATAAAAACATATTTTCTAATAGTACCACAAAAATAAGAGTGAGTGAGTAGTAAGACTTCTATATATATGGTTATGGGATATATTTCCACAAAATATATGATAATGATATATATGTTCATTTGATATTTGGTCGTTGGTTGTACATTTATCCAATATAAATATTTCCTATTATATGTTATTATGTAAATAATGTCACACACTTATAATATTTAACATGTATTTATACTAAATAAATTTTTAATTAAATAAAAAGATACTAAATAAATTTAAGGATTGTATATTATTTTAATTAATTTTATCTATACATAAAATATATTAAATTTTTATTATTTATTTTTAATAATAATTTAAATAAACTATATTCAATTATTTATGTAATTATGGGTAAAATATGTTAATTACATGTAAGAAATAATTAAAGAGTTATAAAGAATAATAATTTAATGGAAAATGTTTGTATGTAGTAGATTAATTTATCATATTTAGATTATAAAACTTAATGAATTTTTTTATATATTATTAAAAATGAATACAAATTCACTTATTGCTTATTACATTCTAATGAATTTTAATAATGTTACTTTTGAGCTTAAAATATGGTTTTTATAATTTCTTTATTTTTTTGTTGTTTCTTATTTGAAATTAATTAAAATAACTTTTATAAATTTTATTCAATAAAATGGATTCTGTTTTTTGAATGATGAAATGAAAATCTATTAAGATAGACGGTATTGTTTTTGAGAAAAAAAGCTACCTAGTAAAAAAATAGGTTACCACGATAAGGGTAAAATAGTTTAAATGTGGTTAAATTAAAGGGGTAATGGAATTAAATATAACTAAAATTATTTATAAATTGTTTTTATGTTATTTTTATTCAGATGTCTCCATTACTTTTCAACGTTTGATCCACTTTCCATGTAATATGAATTTTTTACACATTAATGAATGTGTATTTGTGAAAATGTCACTCAAACTCACCTATAAATGTACCTATCCTATACCCACATAAAACCACCCAATTAGTTTATTTTTCTCACTTAAATAATTAACCAAATTACCTCTCATAAATTATTTGTTGATGTTTTTTTCCTTTTAACTAAATAAATTCGACTAAATCATTCATTTTAAAGGAACCCATTTCGAGGAGTGAATTCCTCAAAATATGTTTCTCTTACGTCACTATACTTTTCAAATACTTCCTCATCCCCAATAATTACAAATACCATTACATAATATAATTATTTTATATTAAAAAAGTTATTATTATATAAAAGTGATATTTTAATATTAAATTTCATTACTCTTACTCATTCATTAGTATCTCATGTTCTTGTTTGGGTCATTTCAACAACTTACATGAACAATGTTATACTATCTTTCCCATTTCAAACATGGATGTGTACCAATACATTAATAATGGTAATAAATGATATTAAAGAGTTATATGTTTTATTAATATAGTTTTTAATGGTTTCATAAAAATTATTTTTGGTTATAAAGTAAGTTGTTTTAATCAATAAATTACCAAAAAACATGCCCTCTAAGGATTCTATTACCTCAAACCACACACATACATTCCATAAAACGAATATGGGACAAAGAAAGTATTGAAAAATAACAATTGTATGACCTTAACAAATATTTTATTGGATAAATTGTTATAAAATAATTATGATAGATATAATCATTACAAAACTTATACGATATAATCAAAATTACTAACATCTGATGATGAAAATTAATAGTAACTACTTAATATATGTCTAATAAATGATTGTAAACTAATAATATAAAAATTAATATATATTTATATATTTCATAAATAATTTATTAATATTTTATGTTTATTATTCATTAGGTTAAATCACTTTCATCAGAGTCATGATTAAAGGCAAGGGTTTCTTTTCCAATCACACATAAAAATCAAGAATGTCTATGTCAAAATTATCATTGGAGAAATTGTATGAAATTTAAGTATAAAATCAAAAATATTATCTTACACTATTATTACTTCAAGGGTTTAAAATTATTCTTATCAATTTAGATTTCCCTGATACATAATTCAATTGAAATGATTCTTGTAAGTTGAACTGACCATATCTCTTCTTTTTAGTCAGGAATATTTTTTTCAAAGTCTATATTTTTATTATTGATTTATGGATTTACTTATCCACTCATCTATGATTTATTAATTCCATTTTCTATTTACATTGACTTTTTTTTACTGATGTGTGAAAATAATTTTTTATTATATCTTCTGTAATATGTTCCACATTGTTTCTTTCTCCCACTAATTCTATGATTTTCAATAAAATGATCCATTCAATGTTTTCATTGTTATTAAATTTAACATTATTGAATTTCTATTTTTTTTAAAAAACAACTGTTTTATAAATTATTACCTTTTAAAATAATAATTTCTATAAATGTTAAGGGAATGTCTTCTTATTTTCTAAATTGTTTCTAATTCTCATCTAAATTATTTTTCATCGATGTCAAAATAATTTTCTGATTATTATGATTCACATGAGATATGTTTTGATGAAATATTTTACCATCATTCTCTGAATGATTTATTTATGCCTTGTTGAAATTTTCAAAAAAAAAAAACATTTGTTTTCTAATATGTTATTTATGTAATGGTTGATTAATGAAATTGATTTTTTTAATGTGGAAAAGATATGTTTGAATTTATATTTTGTGAAAAGTGGTCCAAGAATTATATGGTTATCCTTATAATTTAGTAAAGATGTATATATCATGAGTTTAAATGTATGGGATATGGGATTAAACCCAATTCACTATGTTTAATATAATTTGGAGTGAACCCAATCCAATATGTTATAGGCATCAATCCATAATGTGATGGTGTTCTTAATAGTGATCCTTGAAATGATAAATTATTTTCTATGATTTTTTTTCTACATTCGTTTGTTATGTTTCTATATCTTAGGATAATTATCTCATGATCCCACATTTATATACCTTATTTATTATATTATTACAACAGAATTATTTCATGATTCCCGATGAAACATCTCAACCAGGGTCCCACATAACTGGAGCCCCAAGTCGGTGGGTCACATGGCCTCAAGTTCGTGTCCCTATAATCAAGAGGCTACCTACTAATAGTGAGGGTGTAGAGGTGGTATAGTTTGGAGACTATACCCTCATGTCAAAGTTGAATAGTAGATATCAAAATAAACATAAAACACCACAAGAATATATATTTATATGTATAAACAATCATAATTAATATGAAGATAAAGAATAAGTAACTGAACAACAAAATAATAATATCAAAATCCACATGGAAGTGTCATATACAAGGATGCATGTCATGCTAGTTAAAAAGGTTAATAAGGAATATTCATGTACAACCATGCTATAAAAAAAGACATAAATAACCAATGCATACTCTACTAGAATCGTGAGCATATGATCGGTCCGCTACTCTTATGCACGATCTATAGGTAAATCATATCAAATATCTGTAGTAGGGAGATTGCCCTTATCCAAACCTATATAAAATTCTTCTGCTCAGGTACCAATGGTGGCCTGAGTAGGGTATGAGATAAAATACCTGTAGTCCACCACCAATTGTGTCTCGATGTAATTCAAGCAGTTCTCATTTCTTAATAGTGTGAAGTTAATAATAATTAATAATAAATGTTTAATAAATACGAACCATCCTTCTCAGGTTCCTAAAGGACACATGATGCCTCTACCAACTTCGTGGCAAGGCTAGAATGAGTGTATGATTAGTATATTTATATATACAGTATTATATATACAAATAGAGTATAGTTATATATTTCATCCACAAAAATGAACCATGTATGTGTGGATGTATGGGTCTATATACTAAGATTACTAGTTGATGGTAGGGCCAGGTTTAACTCAGATATCCCAAAATAGTCAAAAAGAGCATGTAAGATCCAACATAGGTTTGCTCTTAATATATCATAATGTGTGGGTGACATCATTATCTTCTCATGATATGGTGAGATTTTTGTCATGTCAAAACTCCAAAACGTGATATGGTGTGTCATTCCCACCATCCAAATACTGTCAATGGTGGGAGACATCATGCTCAACACCATATGTAATGGAGCATGATACTGTCATGCTAAAAAATACATTTACCATGTTTCACATCCTATATCTAGGAATAATCACTATTATAATATAATAATTGAGGCATTACATATCATGTTTTTCATTTACCAAACCCATTTTAATTGAAGGAAAAAAATTCAATTAAACATTTAATAAAACATAAACAACTTGTGTGTCATTTCTACCATTTCTTTATTAAATTAATTAAATCCATTCAATTAATTTAATGAAAGGAAACCCATAATGTATACGTTGTTCCTAATAATTAATCCATTTAATTATATGAAACATTTAAATCAAATTTAATTTTACAATGAAGTGCTTAAAATGTACCATAAATAATTAGGAAATCACCTGCACTGGAAATTATTTTTATAAAGAAAAACATACACTGAGGATGTGCTTGGTTTAACTAAAAAAATTATATAATAGAGTGAAATTCACTTTATTACCACAGATGAAATCTTAAGAGGAATCCCAAAAATTTAAAAAATAAACCACGAAGGATAAACCACATTATCACACCCAAGTGGTGTCTATAACTGGGTTCTACATCCTTTAAACAACTAAATAATGATCCTCATGAGTTAAAAAACGTGTTTATATTGATTTATGATCAAGAAAACATTTTTATGGTGATGTGTAATGAAGTCTGGTGTTCAACATAATATCACAGCTATTAAAACAATATAACATTTGGTAATGATGATGATACCTCCTATTTTAGGGTCGTTGATGTCTCCTCGTTCGATAGAGGCCTCATATTTGACTTTGGTTGGAAGAATATAGAGAAATTCTCTAATGACTTGAAAATATTGAAAACATCTTGCACCTAAATGGCACAATAGATCCATAGATAAACATAGATAGTAAGGGAGAATATTGTAGAGAATACCTCTAGCTATCTAATGCCTTTGATGGATATTAAATTTGTCTTTGGATAAAAAATTAATTAAGGAACTTGGGTGGGTTGAGATGTTTGCTCACTAGAGGATAAGAAGAGGAACGTCTGCTGAAAATGATCTGGAGGAAAGGAAAAATTAGTTTTAAATATTAATGAGTGGAAATGTAATTTCCCCTAAAAAATAAGGGGATCATGGTTTGGATTCACAATTGTCTAGACCGTGTGACAACTATTCTAAGCATACTTCCCAAGAAGAGATTCTCCAACGTTAGGGAACAAGGTTTCCCTATTTGTGTGACCACCATGTAAAAAGAATCTATCACAATCTCTATAGTTTTCAAATGGTAGTGTGCCATGGGTTTCATGGTTATAAACAAACTATGGAACCCCTTATGCTTCACTACCTCTCCTTGCATGGTTAGGGGAGTCCATACGGCTGGGTATCCCGGTTTCTAAGAATTGTGTAACCCAGTTTATTTTCCAAATTTATAGGGTTCTCGGCTCCAAAGAGGACCTAGACACCCTTGTGACCTCCTTGAATCCATAAAAATGATTATGAAGTCCCGTTAAATAAATTTTAACAAAACCAAATAAACCATACTTTCCTGAAAATATTGGTCATTACAAGATCCCCTCCTTAAAGATATTCATCCTCAAGTTGGCCTTCTAAGCGTAAAAAGGAATCATAGGTAAATATTTCATCCACTGAGCTAGTATATCAGCTTCATATTCTTAGGTCTCATCTTATACCCACTCATGTTTCTATAATACTCGTATCAATCGAGCATACCTATCTTAGAGTGTTATGATGCTATAATACACAATAAGCACTTGATTATCCTTGAAAGAAGCATCCATATCCAAACCAAAACATTCATACTGAATGAAATGTGACATGTATGGATAATACCAGTGATGCTGAGATATGTGAAAGACATCATGAATAGAAAATTATCTCTATATAAGTGTTATCTGGTATGCTATTGGCCAGATCTGTTTCACAAACTTTAACGGTCCAAAAAACCGTAGTGAGACCATTCCTTGCTAATAAATACATCTATGAACTATCATGGGAAAGATGAACAAGAAAACTTGATCCCCAACCATAAACACAAGAGGTCCCTGCTGTTTTTTGGAATACCACTACTCTCTATACTATGCTTTCATCATTCTATTTTTGATCAACATGATCTAATTAGTAGTCTCCTGCATAAAATGACGTCCAAGCAGAGCTACCTCCCCAGTCTCTATCCATGATAAAGGTGAATGTAAAGGCATAATATATAAGGATTCATAAGGATCCATGTCAATGGTAGACTAAAATATTTTATTATAATAGAAATCAACAAGGGGAATGTTTTTCTCCCCCAAAACCCCCAATGTTAAGGACACATGCATGAAGAATGTCCTCTAACACATTAATCATACACCATATATTTCCATTGGTTAGAGGGTGATAGGTTGTGATAAAAATCTCTTATATTCCAATGGACTTATGAAAACCTTCCCAGAATCATGACATAAAGTGATAATCTCTGCTAAAAATGATAGATTGAGTAGCTCATTGAATATTTATATCCCCTTGATGTATAACCTCTATATCTCATCTACTGAGAAGGTATCTCTCATAGGTAAGAAGTGTGAGACCTTCATTAAATGAACAATGACATCCAAAAATGTATCATTTCCATGTTGTGACCTTCGTAGACTAGTCATGAAATCGATAGAAATGTCATACCATTTCCACATGGGAATGGGAAATGGATGTAAAATCCCTATCTATAATAGATTTTCTTACATCAAATTTTGATAGGTGGACCACTAAGTGATGGAGCCAGAATTATCTCATTTCATAGTTAGCCACAAATAGTGGCATCATAAGTCTCTATACATCATGGTGACACTAGGATTCACTACCCATGCTGAGTCTTGAGATTCCCACATCAGCTTCTATTAAATGTGGACTAGGACCCAAACACACTCATTTAATAGTAAAGTATCATTCCCATCCAGGGTCCAACCTAAAGATGTATCATCATACGAGACACTTTACCTTAGTAAAAATATTTCAACATCAATTATTTTCACTTTCTGACAAATTCTAGAATTGTAGATGTTACTACTCAGGTTGTGAGGATAGTCTGAGCATGATTTTCCTAAACCTTCATGTGCATATATGATTATATGGCCATGAACTTCCATTATACATTGGCCTCCTAAAACACAAAATTCTAGTCTTTAGCTCAAATAATAAACCACTAAGTTTCCTTTAATAATCATGTAGGCAAGATCAAAATCAAATGAATTTTGGTACATAAAAAAACCTACACTACCTGAGATTCAAATCTCATTATATAAAGATATAATTGAGTATTTGTTTTATCAGTGTATACCACAAAACACTCAATAAGTAGATAGTGCCTCCAATATCATAAATCACGAATTATAATAGCTATTTGGAGTTCATGCATCAGGTGATTCCACTCGCGAGGAATCAACTAATGAGACATGTATGTGATGAATCAGCCATATTGCATCAGAAAATTTTCAATCCTGATACCAAAGGTTTCACAATAGACTGTATAGATCTTTCTTGGATTTTCCAGAATCAGTATTGGTTCTTATGTCAATCTTCCTTTCAACTCTTGAATGTTTTCTTCACCCACTTCTGGCCATATGAATTTCAAACCATTTTCTTTCAAGCCTATAACCGGTGATTAAATTTTTGAGAAATATTTTATTAATAATTTTTAATATATGGATATCCACATAAAACTCTAAATGTCAAAGATATTCTTGAGATACTCTGATGAATCTAAAAATATCACTTTATCTAGGTCTACCAAAACTCTTGAATCTGAGATAATATAACACATGAAGTGGAATTTTTCTATACAAAAGTGACATTTAATGAGGTTAGTATAAAGATGATTCTATCTCAGTGTTTTTGGAATGATATAAAGATGTTTCGAAAGGTCATTTATAGATATTGAATAAACTAAAATTTCATCAATAAATACTACCAAAAATTAATCATATTACATGGAAAACCCCAATTAATTAGAGCAATAAAAACTATAGGTTCCTTGGTGACACCGAAAAACTTGACCAAGCACTAAAATAGACAATACCTACTCCCAAAATCTATTATAGGTATTCATAATGACTTGATACACACTTGTTGATATACCAACCTCAAATATAACATTCATAAATATATTGTCTCTCATATATGATCAAATAGGTCATCTATTCAAGGAAATTGATACTAATTCATTTCACTCAGCTGGTTTAGTCAATAGTAATACATAAGTCTGAGGGTACCATCCACATTATTTGAAAAAGAAAGAATGATGAACCCCATGGAGAATTGATGGGTCATATAAAGCCATTAGCCTCAAAATCCTATAGCATTTTCTTGAGATCCAGAAGCTCCATAAGTTCCATCCTATAATGAGTAATGGTCACTTGTGCTACACCTGGTATGAGACCAATAGTGAAATATACCTCTCATATAAGACTTAGACCAAACAAGTTATCAAGAAATAAATTCCCAAAACTATCCACTATAGAAAGAAAAATAGTGGGTCTTAACCCTTGATCATCCAAGAAAAGACATGAAATCTTAACTATCATAGTTCCCAACAACTAGTGCTCGGGTCCCACTCGAGTTGAAAAAACATTATATTTTACCTCAATCACATTCCTACCACCCTCTTGTGATATAAACATTACCCTCTAATGATATCAGTCAATATGGGATTTGTAGGGAACTAATGAGTCCATCCAGATGACTGTATCAAAGACCGTCATGTTGAGGAATAAATTATTTCAAATGAATAGGTATCATTATATCTCTGGGGGTAGTCCTTATAATAGTGGGATCCCACTTATCAGATACCCAAATAGGGTATCATGTGTCATCACACCATATAATTTTTCGATGTCAAGGCCTAGCCACATCATGATTTCCTTATATATATAAATGAGTGATATACGCCCTTGTTAAATAAAGAAATCACTAATGTGGATGATACTATAATGAAACCTCTAATAGTAGAAGGTCTGCAAATCATCCCCTTTATCATATGACAAAATACATATAACATGCATGTATTGTAGCCCTAAGTCACCAGATAACTTCCCTATGAAAGATAGCTCTTATCAGGAAATGAATCATGAATATTACTATCTATTCCTCATATTATACATCATCCTGAGGGGATGGTGGTATTCCATAATCCTACATGTAATGTTCCAAATAGACCTACTCCGAAACATGGGGTGGGAGTAGATCCCATATCCCTAGGCACTGATAAAAAATTTATACAGAATCATTGGATATATCCCATCATCCCACATTCTATTCATTCCATTAGTTATCCTAAACATTGTGGTTTCATATGTCTTATATTCTTACACTGGTAACATATCATAAAGCTATCATCATGGGGATCTATAATAATATTACATTCAAAAATAGCCTCAAAACATCTCTTTCTCCTATAAGAAGAAACATTGATATGTATAGGTTTTGAACCACCTTGAATCCAACCATTATCTTCTCTCAAATTTTACTCTATAATAAATGATTGATTCCCTATTTTAGAAATAGTGTTCAACCTGAATACACTGAACTATGATCAAGTGGAATATACCATTCCATCCATGAATCAATTGATGGTCATTGCATAAATACCTTTTATGGTAGGATCAAACCATTACAACTTGGTAAAACAAGCAGTGTATTCTATAAAATACATAATTCACTTATATAAGTTTATGAATTCTTTAGCAGTCTTAGCCCTAAGAATTTAATGAAATATGTAGTCATAGAATATATTACGCAGGTCTTCCAAAACCATGTTATGATACTGATTTTTGTTGGTGATAATGTCTCACCATTATATAGAAGAATTAAATAACATATATGCATCTCGCTTGAACAACTACTATGGAGGTTTCTCCAGATGCTCAAATATAAAAAAGAATAATAGTGACCCATGTCATAGTAGCATGAGGTCTTTCATACCCTAAATATTTGTAAGGATTTTGTTGCTAGAACTATCGATTCCACTCTGCCATAATAAGGTAAGTTCAAGAAACTTATTTCATGGAATTCATCATATATAGAAATTTCTATTATATCTAGGAATCCACACCCATATCAGGAATAGTAAGAGGTTCCACTAGTGGAACTGCAAGAGGAATCATTGGTAGATCTAGGACCACCTCCTCATGTGCATGGTCACCATCGACTTCAGGGCATACAATTATAGGTTTTCATGGAGGAATGATACTAAAATTTCAAATAAACACCTAGAAATATATTTTTCCATTTTAGAAGAATAAAAATATAAAACATTGATTGGTGTATAAATATCTGATAGAATGATCATAAAACCTATATTATCCAAATTATATGACTAACTAAAATATAAAGACACTAAATAGATATTATAACTTATGAGAAACACCAACTACCCACTACTAAGGCTGGGTTCTAGTCTAGGTCTTTGTTTCACATATATAAGAAATCTATTTTCACTTTAAATGTCATGTTTGTTTGATATTTCTGCTTATTTAAATATTTAAAATTATTTAAATGGTTGAATTAGATGGATCACCACTTACATTCCATAAGATCCCATAATCATTATGAACCAATGTATGGTGTCCACGTAACTCATACCATAACACATTATATCCCATGCGACCAATCTTCCATGGCTCAACGTGCCATATTTGACTTCTTAATCTGTCTACATTAACCTATCTAGGAAAAAATGTTATGTTAAGGAATACTATTTAAGTGTCAATTATGATTTCATAGTCCTATATCTAAATTCATCACAATTCAGTTTAATTATCATGTAAATAACAATATGAAATTGAAAAATGCACAATGAAATTGGACGTCATATGGATAAATGCATGGATTATTAGTCCTATTGTGCCTATAATGATGCATGTAATGAAACACACCCATTTAATGAGTCCAAGGTAAAATAAATCATCATTTAAATAATAAAAAATCAATAAAACCCTAAAAAAAGTGTGTCACTAAATGGTGAAGTCGTATCAAAAATAACTGATGTAATAAATTACTAAAATTTCCCATCCCATTTAATTTTTTCTTCCCTTATACATGGGTTAGCTACATCTAGAAATAAGGAAAATTATAAATACCATTTACTATAGTCTCTTATATAATAAGAAAATAGTAAGAAAAAAGATAAATAACGGATATGATACTACTTTATAACATCCATATATGGGGTCTACTTAATCTGTGATCTAAGCAGGTGGTTACATGACCTCAAGTGTGCCTCCCCGTACATCAGAGGTTTACGTCTAGTAGTGAGGGTGTAAAGGTTATACAATGGGGATACTATAACCATATTTCAGAGTGGCACAATGTATATCACAATAATAATACAATATAAGTGGAATATATATATATATAGAATAAATAAGTAGTAAAAGAATAAGTAACTGAACAGCTGAATAATAATATCAAAAGTCACATGGTAGTGTCATATACATGGATACATGGCATGATGACACAAAAATTGGAATATGGGAACAAAAATCTACAACCATGCTAAACCAAAAGATAAAAATAAAAAAAGGATTCTCCACTAGAATCTCAAGAATATTCTTGGTCCTTTACTCCTATTCTCCATCAATTGGGAAAGAATATCAAATATTTGTAGTAAGGTGATTTTCCTTATCCAAACCTCTAAAAAAGTAATCTAGGAGGGCACCAAAGGTGGCCCATGTGGGGTGTGAGAAAAAATCCATGTAGGACACCACTGACGGGGTCTCTATAAGATTCAACAAGTTATCATAGATAAACATTTTTAGGTAATTTTTATTAATTGAAAATGTTGAATAAATAAGAACAAGTCTTTTTAGGTTCGTATAAGACACATGATGGATCTACCTGCTTTGTCTCATGGATAGAATGGGTGTCTAATCAGTATATATATATATATATATTATAATATATATATATATAGTATATTAATATATATTGTATATTTATATATTCCATCCATCTATATCAACCAAGTATATGCTGATGTAAGTGACCATATACATTGAATGCTTGTTACTGGTTGGATTGGGTTTAACTCAGACATCCATATCCACTCTAACCGAGCCTATAATATCCAAAAGAGGGTATGATTAAAACATCTCATAATGCGTAGTAGACGTCATGATCATCAATCAATATGGTGTGTGTTCCACCAGAACAACACTCGAATAAGGGATGGGTGCATCATGCCCACAATCCAAATAGTGTCAATTCTATGAGATAACATTCTCAATGACTTATGCTAGGGAGCGTGATACTGTTATTTTCAATAGAAACCTTACCATTATCCACAACCTATATCAAGGAATAGTAATACTAATAAAAAAATACAGGATATATTACCTCTAATGATTTTCATTTACTAATCCCATTTTAATATAGGTATAACAATTAAATTAAATATTTAATAAAACATAATCAATTGGAGTGTCCTTTCCAACCTTTATTATTTCAAACCATTAAATCCATTAAATTCATATAAGGAATGAGAAAACATTATGTATAATCCATCTCATAAAATTAGTCTATTTAATTCTCTAAAACATTGTAATTTAATTTAAAGGCTCAAATAGGGACATAGAAGATACCATAATTAGTTGTTAAATTACATACATGGGAAATTCCTTGTATAAAACACTCCAAACACTTAGGTGGTTCTTGGTTTCATTAAAAGATTATATAACATAGGAAAATTAACTTTAAGAACCAATATAAACTCTTATGTGGCATCTTGGGTATTTAAACAATTAACCATGAAGGGAAATTCGTATTGGAACACCCAAGGGGTGTCTATAATTAGGGTCAAAATCCCATAAACTTCTGAATAATGATCCTCTGGGGTTAGAAAGTATGCATATTTCAATTCATGATGAAGAAAAAAAATTTAAGGGGATGAATGAAAAAGGGTAGCATGCAGCACAATGGTGTGACTCTGAAAAAACTAAAACATTTGGGGAAAACGATGTGACCACCAATTATAGGTTCGTTAATGGATCCTCATCCGATGGTGGACTCATATTTGAAGTAGGTTTAAAGAAACTGAAGAAATTGTCCAATACTATTAAAAGAGGGAAAATATATTTCACCTAATTAGTGCAGTATATCTAAATATAAACAAAGATAGTAAAGAAGAGTATCTAAAAGTGTACCTCTAGCTATCTGATTCCTTTGACAGATCTTGAATCAGACTTCATATTGAGAAGATATAGAGGAACCAAGGAGAGGATAGATGTTGGATCATGAGTCATAGAGGAGAAGAACGTGTGCTATAAAGGATAGGGAAGAAAGGGAAAAATTAGTTAAAAATATTAATGGGAGGAAAAAAAATTTAATTTTACCTCCAAAACAAGAATTTTATGATTTGTCCATATAGTTGGCCAAACCATGCACCCACCGTGCTACACCTATTACCGAAGAAGATATCCCGCATAGTTAAGGCGCATAGTTTCGCTAATCATGGAAATATCCTCTTTCACAAGATATATAGTATTTTCATGGTTGTGTTCATGGGATCACACAATTGTAGGCTAACCATGTGTCCCCTTCTTCTCTACTTCCTCACAACATAAGGCTAGTGGAGACTATTTAACTGGGTTGCACGATGTCCACTAACCGTGTTACCAAGGTCATTTTCCCAAATTCAAAGGTTCTTGGCTACAAATAAAATCCCTAGACACCATTGTGATCTATGGGACTCCATTTAGAAACATAATAAAGGAATTTTAAAGGATTTTTTGTAACATCCTGATTTTTAATAGGAAACATTTTGTTCGATAGTGTACACGATACACCACATCTAGAATAATCAAACAACAAGATAATATTATTTAAATGTTACTATTAAAAAATAGTCATTATAATGGAGGTAATGAATAGTATTAATTAAATTATGAATGTATTTTTTATACAGGTATATATAATTCTTTGGTGACCATGTTTTTATAAATAAATGTAAAACAAATATTAAGATAAATGGAAAAGTTTTTCTTGAATACTATTTAAATGTCCACAGGTTGGTTTTATAAATAATAAAATCAATCATGTTGGATTATATTAATGAAATGTATATGAAATATATTCTATATAATGTTTAATATTAATTTTATGTATATTCTAGACATTATATAGGAACAAATTCAATCATATGCTCAAAAAGAGTGTTTTTTTAAAGAAAGGAATTTTTACGGACTTTTGATGGAGAAACCAATTTAAATATAGTATTTGAAACTTTTATAAGTTCTATAAGAACAAATTATATTCTTATTTGGAACCAGGATATCAAAATTTAATTTGGTTAGTTTTTTGGTATTTTGTTTAATAAGATTCATTTTTTGATGAACAGTGAAAAAAATAATGCATTTTAAATGAAAATTAATTTTTGATCAAATTGTTTTATAGTGTTAAATAAAATATTTGAATGGTTTAAATGTATAATTAGATTATGTTATTATAATTTAATTCAATATATGACATTTTAATAATTTTTACATTGAAATTGGATATAAAAACTTCGTGAACTTTAGAATGTTTTTACTTTAGAAACCCATTTTCTCATTCCATCAATAGGATTATAATTTATTTAATTTATACAAATTTTGTCTTTTGAAATTTGAAAATGGTTTTCGTATTTGTAATAATAAAGTCCATATTATGTAAATAGTTCCATTTTATTTATATAAATTATGAATAGTAACTTTAGTAATTATTTTTATTCCACAATTAAGAGTAAATTAATTAATTAATGGTTAAAATAAGATTATAAATATTATAAAATACCCTAAAATAGGTCCCAATCTAATATTATGAGTTATATTAGACCAAAATAATCCTTCTTCCAATATTTTGGCCTTTGTGTGCCACATGGTCAGGATTATGATGTTTAAACTGTTTTATTTAACATAAAGACTTGGATGTCATAATCATGTCTCCGATATATATAAAAAATTTAATATGGGGTTATATAAGACATATCTTAAACTATTAATCTTATTTAGAACTATAAAATTAATACCTACATCATGGTAATATATTTATAATATTTTTGATATAAATAATTAAATTAAATGGTCGCACAATGATGATGCAACAATTTCTTAATTAAACGACAAACCTAATAAATGGTATTAATAATATTAAAATAAATATTATTTGAAATTTTTGTTGCAGACCAAAATATTTTTTATTACATTGTCTTGTTAGGTATGAGTTAATGTTGTTTTTTATGTAATAAAGTTGTTATACTTTACTTAATAATTCATCTAATGAATTATGTTAAAATTGATAAAATTGATATATTATAAATATAATATTTTATTAAATTATTTAAAAATCATAAATATAAAAAAATTATTTAGTTACTATTATAAGGTTAAATAGTTCATAAATTATCATTTTATTAGAAATTTACCCCAAATAAGTAAAATGTATATCCTCTTAATATCTAATAATTTGTTACCAGAAATAAAATTAAAATATATTAATTAAGGATAAGTAAAAAATATTAGGATTTAAATAACGTAAATGCAATTCTAAAAACTATCATGTGAGATTATTTCGAACTATACTAATATTATATTGTAAATACAACAATTTGGAGTAATTTAAAGTTAAAAAATAATTAATATTAGTTTAATATTTAAGATTTTCCATTATTTCCCCTCGCCTTTCCAATAAAGATGTCCCCATTCATCTATATTCCATACATTTCAAAAACCATTTGGTTCATGCATTATCTTACCAAACCACTTTTCAGAATACCTCCCAACAATATTCAGGCCTTATTTGTGGCATAACTGCCTACATAGAGGTGTTAAGGTGTTAAGAAAGGCGATCGTCTAAGGAAAAGGAGGTTAAAGATTTTACGTGATGAGTCATATTCAATGTAGGGGACATTGTCTCAATCTTCTTTAATTGAGATATATTTTTATGTTATACACTACATTATTATTTAAGGTGTATAATAAGACCATTTTTCTTTTAAATTATTATAATGGTATTCAAAATGAATCTTTTTACAGGCTGTTTTTTACTAAACAACAAAAGGAATGGTGTTTTAATATACATGATAATAATGAATTTTCTACCACCATGACCATTATTTGATATTTGGATTCATCTACAAGCTATAATGTTTTTAAAAGAAAAATAAATACTATATTCTCTTTTTATGTATTTTGATATTGAAATGGTTTTGATAATGGATTGATTATATAAAATATTTAAATGATATCTTGCGATAGCATAATGGAAATGTTATTTTTCCTTTATAATTATTTTATGTATCATGATTATGATATGGTTATTTGTAGTTTTTATGTATATTTTTGGTTCTATATTAACCAAGGGCAGGTGAGCCCATGATAGCCCTCCAATGTGTTGTGTAATGGGATTGACTTAAATGATTGGGTTTCTCCTAGGAGATTAAGGTAATATTCTATGATGGGTATTCATAATGTAACCATGATGCTTAATCCCTATATAACGGTGAACACTAAACTTTAATAAGGACATGGATTCCACATGTTACCATTATGATTTATGGTTACTATGGTTATTTAAAGGAATATTTTGATTTCTTGAGGAAAGCTAAAGTGTTTATGTTTTATGGGGGAAATGTATTACTTTGTGAAAATATTTTCATGAGTTTATAAGTATTCATGGTCTATCAGTTTCTCTATTTTTTTATTCCCCTTACTGAGTTTGTTGTGATCATCCCATGTTTTTTAAATATTTTTTTCATAGGTATTACGATTATTATAGACAAATAAGTTGTTGTGATGAAAGCGTTGAATATGTGTTTGAAAAATGAATCATGTTTTATTATAAAAGGGCCTCATTTGTTATAAAAAATGTACACTATTTGGATGTGTCCACTTTGTATTATTATGGGTTTTTATGTATAAGTTATGTCCAAATTATTTAAAACTCTAATCCCATAAAGATGTTCAATTTTTATGAAAGTAAAACTCTTTTATTCAAAATAATTATGAAATGTTTTAAGGCATAGTCGTTATAGTTGGTATGAAAGGTCCGTTTAGATAATTTTAGAGGTTAGGGTGTTATTTAAGCAGAAGATAAAATTCTTATATAACCACTATAGTAAGCATGGTAGGAATAGTTCTATTTATTATAGATAAATTCACTAAGTTTGAGATAACATTAATAAGGTTAACGTAGTCTTTACCATCCTCCTATGATGTTATATGATATTTTTGGTTTATTTAATCACACTAACATGTTTGGTTTTTTATATGGATGGATACAGAAGGCACCGAAGTAACAATGGTTGTGAAGGAAAATGTGGCATTTATTTGATAAAGAATCTAAATGAAATGGGAGCAACAATGATAACTTTCATGGTTATTATTAAGCAACTATCAGGAGTCCTAATTAACCACATGAACCTTGGTAATTTTTCTAATGCATCATATATGAGTGAAAGGAATCCTTATGAAAGTTCAAATAATAATGATCATAAAGTTAAGTATATTCAATGAAATATGTTTCAAGTATTTAGAAATAATCACCTCATAAAATGTTTTAAATGGGTGTTAAGATTTTATAAATGTGGCAATGAAGTTCAGAAATCAATAACCTTCCAAGGAAAAAGGAAACGTTCAGCAGACTCAATTGAAGGGAAATAGGTTCTCCCTAAGATATCAATTAAAATTTTAAAATGTGGGGAGTATTTTAATTATTATAATCAATGTCATATTAAATAGGATTGAGAATTTGGTCAAGAGGACCATACAAATATATTTTTAATAATTCATATTTCAATTACAATTGAAGATGAGTAAACTGAAAATGAAATATGAAAGGTATAGATTATTTATTTGATCCTGTTTTGAAATTATTGAATCACAGGACATGTTTCATGTTTTTGTTTTTTTGAAAGAAGTGTTAAAAAACATGATGGAAAATCATGGTTAAGGGATCATGACAAATTTTGAAAGATTAAGATTTATGCGTTTTAGGAATTCAAGAATTATGTTATATCATTGGATGAAGAATTGTTAAAAAGTATTAATGGTCTTTTGATGATTTTATTAATTTGGATGAATTTTTTTAGTAAACGTTATGTTATTTGTGGAAGAATTATCTTTTCTTATGTGGATATAATTATAATGGTATGAATAACAGTTATGGTTTATATGATCATTGATTTTGGGGTAATTATTGGTTATTGTAATTTGATTCAAAATGAATGGTATGAAATTACCTTTGAGGTTAAAATATGTTATGGTTATTTTGGATTATTTTATACCATTTTGGGAATTTTATATGAATTATATTGTTTTATAAGAAGGACAACCCTTATTATGGGTGACAACCCATCATGTCTGGTAAGGCCACGAGATTCGATCCCCCAACCGAAGTGCAATAAGGGTGCATCACCCACCACTGGACTATGTGATGTCCCCAGTTTGTATAAATTTTTATTTTTAGTTAAAATAACTTATGGATAAAGAATATTTTTTTTGGACCATGTATTATCGAATAGAAACCTTGGGATTAGGAAATTATTTGATGATTTAGTGATTACTGTTGTTTTAAAACATGTTCATTGTTTTGGGAACCAAATATGATCAATGTAAATAGAATTCTATGGTATTTTATTTGAGGAATAATGTCTGAGTAACATTTTGGAAAAAATCTATGTATATATTGTGTATTTATGGTGATTTATATTATTTATGGAAATAATTAACCTAACTAGAAATATGTGATTAGGTTAATCACTTTTTTAGGATACATAAATGGTACATGATTATATTTGGAGATAAATTTAAAAATTTATCTTGGAAGTCTATGTAATAAAATCTTTATTATTTTTGGGTTTTAATCATACGAGGAGTTATTTTCTAAATTCTCCATGTTGATCATTGGGTATTACTATTGTATTTTGAATATTGAATTTGTTTTTCTTCATATAAGGTTTATTGTATTTGAAGAATTTCTTTATATTGTAAAAACAATTTTGGGTTTGGTTAATGTATAATGATAGGATATATATATATATATAATTATTCTTTTTTGGATTATGTGATTCTCTAGAATTGATTCTAGTGCATCAAGTTTGATAAATTCATCATAATTACTCATCGTTTTGATAAAAAGATGAATCATAGAGAAAATTGATTAAAGGATAAAACTACGATTTTTAGGTAAGTATATTTATTTATGTTCTTAGTCTAGGAAGTAAATTAATTACACAACTCAATAAAAAAGATCGTAAAACAAATATGTTATCTATTTACTTTTCTTACTAAGGAATCAAGGATCTTTCAACAAATAATAGACTTACGGTTTTATGGTTGCTAACTTTTTCCTAACCATGTTTTCTATCGCTCTCCATCAGAACCTGATGGTGGGTTTTATCTTCCATATCCATGTGTTCTTATATAGAACCCTACGATTTTTTTCTTAGGTGATCACCATACTTCTCTTTCTTTCTTTTAAAGTGTAAGTTCTATTAATCCTTTTTACGATGTGTGATTGCAATAATTATAATTTTAAAATTCATACCTTAGTTTCCAACCCCAAATTCAAATTGTTTGGACACAATTTACAATGGGGGGAGAATTTAACATCTTGAGTTTTTAAAAGGAAACACTATGTTTGATAGTGTACATGACACACCACATCAAGCTTAAACAAACAGTTAGATATTATTATTAAAATGTTACAATTACAACATAGTTGTTAGAATAGTGGGAATGAATAGTATTAATTGAATTATGAATGTATTGTTCAAACATGTATATTTAATTCTTTGGTGACCAATTAATAAAAAAGCATTGTAAAACACTTTTTCAAAATAAAAGAAAATATTTTTCTGAAAAACAATTTGAATGCCTCTAAGTGTGTTTTATAAATAATAAAATCACTCTTTTTTGGGATTATATTATTTAAATATATATGTAATATATTCAATTTAATTTTTCATATTCATTTTATGTTTTTATAGATATTATTTAAGAACAAATTAAATTTAAATATACAAGGATTATTTTAATAAAAGGCATTTTTACTGCCTTGTGATGGAGAACCCATTTTATATACAGTTTTTGAAGAATTTACAAGTTATATTTGATAAAATAAGTTTCTTTAATTGAAATAGGAATATAAAAATTAACATTGGTTAAATTTTTTTCTGATAAGATTCATTTTTGGTGAATAGTGAAAAAATAATGCATTTCAATAAACAACTATTTTTTCAAGTTAATTTATACTGTTAAGTAATATTTTTGACTATTTTTACATTATAAATAGATTATGTTTTTATAATTTTATAAAATTTACGTGATTGGAATTATTTTTACATTGAAATTGGATAACAAAATTAGGTGAACTTTTGAATGTTTTGACATTAAAAACATGTTTTCTTATTCAGTCCACAGTATAAATTTTTATTTAATTTTTTCCAATTATTTATTTTGAATTTAGAATAATGGACTACATATTTAGAATTATTTGATCTAAAATATGAAAATATGTTCTTTTTATTTTTAGACATTATGAATAGTAACTTCTGTAATTATTTTTATTAGCATAGTTAAGGCTAAATCATGTAATAAAAAGTTAAAATAAGATTATAAATATTATAAAATTACCATAAAACTCTTCCTAATATTATTGGATGAGATATTTTGGACCAATAATATCCTAGGGATGAAATTTTTGCCTTTGTAATCCACTTGGGTGTGATAAATATTTTTATAACTTTTTATTTAAAATAAAGGCAAGGATGTCATAATCATCTCTCATATAAATAAAAAAATTAATATGGCAATATATAAGTGATATATTTGACGATAAATTTTATATTTTAATATAATATTTTTACCTACATTACTACAATTTAATAATAATCTTAATTAGATATGTAATTAAATTAAATTGTGACACATTGATGATGTAACGATTTCTTAATTAGATGAAGAATCAAATACTTGATATTAATAATATTAAAATAAATATAATTTGGAACTTTCTATTCCATCCATGAATTTTATTAATGACATTTACATGCTATGGATGAGATAATGTATTTTTTCTATGGAATCATGTCATGATTTTTTTAAAAAGGTGTGTAATGAATAGTTTCAAAATTGACACTATTGATATTTTTAAAATTAATATATAATTAAATTATTTTTAATCATAAAATATTTTAAATTAAAAAGTGATTATGATAAAATATAACATTCAATAAAGTATCAATTTGTGGGAAATTTTCCACATAGAAGTAAACATTATGTCCTTTTAATATTTAATATATTTTTACAATGAGTAAACTTAAAATAGATTAATGATGTTTAAAATGAAAAGATACATTTTAAAATAAATAGAATAAGTGCCTAAAAATTATTGGATGAGATGATATCAAACATTCCTCATATTATCTTCTGATTAAAAAAATTGTAGTAATTTAGAGTTAACCATTAATTTATATTAATTTAATATTTTAAGAGTTTCCAAGGGAACCTCTCCCCTCTAATATAAAAAGGAACGCATTCATCTGTATTCCTTGCACTTAAAAAACCCATTTTTATTGTCCAATATCCATTATAATCCTTCCAATAATACCACCACACATTTATGAGGTATTATTTGAGGTATAACACCCTCCTTAGATTTGTTAATGTGTTAATAAATGTGACCGTATGAAGGAAGGAGGTTGAAGAATATACGCAATGATCCAGATTCAAGGTAATGGACTTTGTCTCAGTCTCATTTCATTGAGGAATATTTTTATGTTACACATCACCTTATTTAATAATGAATATAATCAAAATAAATTATTTTATTTTCATACAATGTTTTTCAAAAAGAATATTTTTAAATGATACGTTTTATTAAACAAAAAAAGGAATGTTTTTAACAAAAAAGACAATAATGAATTTTCATCCATCCTGACCATTATTTGATATTTGGGATCCTCTACAATAAATAATGTTTTTAATAGAGAAATAAAAACCATATTCCCTTTTCTGGTATTTGTGTATTGAAAATGGTTTTGATAATTGACTGATTATATCAATATATTGAAATGATATCTTGATATTACAAAGTATAAATATTATTTTTCCTTTATGCTTTTTATGTTATATGATTATGTTATGGTTATAAGGAATATTTTATTTATACAGGTGGTTATGTGATAAACTAAGGGTGGGTGAGACTGTGATATCTCTCTAATTTATTGGGTAATGAGATGGAGTTAAACAGTTTGATTTCTTCTAAGAGATTAAGGGAATATAATACGATGGGTATTATAAATGTAACCATGGAGGTTACTACTTATGTACCACTGAACATTAAAATATAATATTGAAATGGATTCCAAAAGTTACCTTTATGATTTATAATTTATATGCAATTTTACAATGATATGATGATTTCATTAGGTAAGATAAATGGTTTATGTTTTATGGGTGAATATTATTACATTGTGAATTTTCATTCATTAGTTTACAAGTATTTATGGTCTAATGATTTATCAATTAATTTTTTACCCCTTTATGAGATTTTTGTGCTTATAATAAGGGTTTTAAAAATTTATTTCATAGGTCATCATAATTTTAACTACAAAGTGGATGCCCTGATGAAATTATCTAATATGTGTCTTGAAAATAAATAAGGACCTATTTTAAAAGGGTTTGTTTTGGTGGGAAAATGTATATATTTGGATGTTTCCTCTTTTTACTCCAATGTTTTTGTAATATATATGTTCTGGAATAATTATTTAAAACTATAAACATGAAAATATGTTCAATGTGAAAGAAAGAAAATTTTTAGTCTAAATTGCGATTTTGTAATTTTTTATGGTCGGGTCCTTATAATTTGAACAAAAAACAGCCATACCTTCATGAATGGACGAGTCATTACACATGATTTATGATCTATGGTTTATTTTTTATGAATTTATTATAATATTTTCTTATATATTGATTATTTTCTCATACCCACATGTTCATATTATGCTCACTTATGATCTCTGATATATATATATATATATATATATATATATTTCACCACTTATAAAAAATATTATCTCACCATTTAATATATTTTCATTCCCTAGTTAATGAAGAATAATATTATGTAAGATATTTATAGAAGTGTATAATGTGTGAATATTATTTATGGGAGACAATAGAGAATTTTAATAAAATTAGTTGGTTTTGTATCAAGTCTCTAAGGACAAAAACATATAGGTTATGGGGTGTAATTTTTTTATTTATGATAAATATTCATATAAAATTTTGTAGTATGTATGTATGTTATGTTTGGTAATATAAATTAGTATGATATCACATATTAGTTAATTTTACATATTGGGTAATGAATAATACATATATTAAACAAGAAAACCATGGTTATACCAAAATTAATGTAGGTCAAACCAGGAGTGAGTGTCATTGGTTGTATATAAAGTGTTAATAGATATAAAAATACTGTTATAAGTTGATACTAATATGTTATAGGTTAAAATTATATTGTCATAATATAATAAATCATAGGATTTAGTTTCATTATTATAAGATCCTTTAACATGGATATTATTATTAAATACCCACAACGTCATATTTTGGTTTTTGTTAATGAATAATATTAGGATGTACTGTATAAACAATGTGTGTGATGGTGTTGGAACAAAATTATGTTTTTCCTTTTTTTAATACATGTAACAACTATATTCATGAGGTTAATATGTATTGTTAAATAATAGGTTGTAATATGGCTAGATTCTACAAGAATATTTATGAGAAGGAGAGTTCCCAAGCCATGGTGATAATATACGGTGAGACATGAATGGGGTTTGGAGATTGACCTTTAATCTTGGATGTTGGTTCCTAACAGTGTCTTAAAGTAAAAAAAATATGGTAGTTTTCGAGTACCATTTAAAACCTCTTGGATATCCATTCCCATAGAAATGACGATTTGATAATGCATTACCAACATTACATACTAATTCAATATGTTGTTAAAGGTTGGAAAAGATCATTAAATCTTAATAAAGATGTTACCTAGTAATATATATATACAATCTATCCTAGAATATATGTTGAATATGAGCTCCATAGATTATTTGTGTGACTAAATTTGATATCTCAATGAGGAATCTAATGAAGATGTTAAGAAACAGTCTATGATACTATGAATTTCTATATTTATGTTTATCATGTAAAAATTATTTTACTAGGAGTGTGTTTTAAGAATATATGTTATAATGAAGCTAGTGGAGTACCAATGAAATTTGTTAATGAGTATTTATTTACTACATTAATCATGAGAATAGTTTCGATTATAATTGAAGGTGTTTTGAATATATTCCAATGTGATATGAAGTAACCACGAATGCATGAATATGTATAAGGAAGAGTATAGAAATTCAAGAATATTTGTTGTTGGAAATATTTTTATGTACATAATTAATAGAAAAACTATTAGACTCACCCTGAGATATATATAATATAATCTCATAATGAAGCCTAATTAAGATAATTCAATGATAATTAATGAATATGAAAAAGTACATAGATATTTTAATTGATACGTAATGTGTTTTACATGGTATGTATCATAATTTCATAGACTGCAATAAAATTGGAAAGGTCCTATAAACATGTACTGATACATAAGATCATTCTAGGATGAGAAAACCAAAAAAAATTTGAACAACATTGAGATTCATAACATACATTAGGATATGTATGTTTTTTTGAAGATAATGTGTTTTACATGATATGTAACATAATTTCTTATACTGCAATAAAATTTGAAATGTCCTAGAAGAATGTACTGATACATATGATCGTTCTAGGATGAGAGAACCCAAAAATATATAAACAACTTTGAGATTCATAACATACTTTAAGATATGTAATTTTTTGTTGAAGATCACTGAAATATGGTAAAGTAAAATATCTTATCTATTTTGTGTGCTTTAAAAAATGTTACCTATCTGTCATCAGATTAAGTAAATAAAGAAATAAAATGATAATTATTGAGATATGTGATATATTTATTATATGACATATTATTTATCAGTTTTAGAGAAAAATGGGTTTTTTCTTATAATAAGACATTCTATAAATTGATAATTTCCATATTGTATAGTTTTTTTGTTTAAATTAAAATACATGTTTTGTTTTTAGACAAAATAAATGAGTTATAATTCCATGATAAATATGATTATAATGTGATCATAATGGTTGATCCATTTATTGAATTTAGATTAAATATAATTTTTGATGTGTTTAAAAAAAATTAAAACAAAAGATACTAGAATATTTTATAGTTTAATATTAGTGGAATAAATTCTGAATAATTATGGAAAAAAATTTCGCATGGTTTCTATGATTATATTTGAGGAAGAGAAATAAAAGAGTTGATTTTGACCTTGATATTACTTGAATATTCTATGTGTAAAAGAAAAAGTTATAGATCCAATTATATTTTGAAAATTATTCATTTTAATTGAAGAAGAATATGAGAAAGAATGAGTCTGTTAATGATTTAATGTATTATTACTATAGAAAAATAAGTTAGAGATAAAACCTATAATATAAATATATTGTATTTTTTAAAGTAGTATTAGGTATCTCTAATGAAATATATATTTTAGGAGGAATATTATAAAGAAAAATCATAGTGGGACCTAACATTTCATTTATGATCATTATTGAGGAGGTATATGCAAATATCCAATGTAAATTTTAATGAAATTCTTGGTCTTTTCTAAGTACTATGAAACAAAAAGTGTTTTCAAACATTAAATTATTATCTCTTCTATAATATTTATATGTTTAAGGTAAAACCCATGCCTAATATTCATCTTGATTACAAAATAGGAACTATGTGTGAGTGATAAAATAACCAAATAATATTAGGGATTTATTTATCAACATTAAAGGATAATCTCTTTAACAAATATTTTTTTCTTTGTTGAATGAATTCTTTCTTAAGTACTTGTACAAAAAAAGGTAGGGTAAGAGAGATAAAGGGATCCATTCATTGAAAAAGTAAAAATGTGAAAATAGATATCGATTTATTGGATAAAAATAAATAAGGTCCAATTCAACCCCTCTCAGTGTTGGATATATCACAAATTATCTGATCATTTTTATTCGATAAATGTTACACCTTTGATTGGATTGTCAATAATTTCAATTATTACAGGTATTTTATGTTTTGATCATTTCATTAAAAAGGCTTTATGAAATTATATCTTAAGAATCCTATATGTTCCCAAATAAGAAACAATGAATTAAGTGTATTCTAATACTCTGAATAACAAAAGATATGCAAATATGTTGGGGAATTATTTATCTTAGAAAGTAGGGAATAATGACTCTATACAAATTAGTGAAAATCAATGTAGATTTTATCCAATTAATTTTTTTGATAATATATCACATAAAGGATCATGTAATGTTAATTAACCCCTCTTACGAATGGAGAAAGAAATACATATTTCCTCGTGCATAATCTTGATGAATTGAGATCTGTTATGGAAGAAGAAAATTTAGTTGAAAAATCAATTAATAAGAAAATGGAAAAACTTTCTACCATAAAAAATAAAAGCCTTTAAATAGAGATATAATATTTTATATAACAAATAAAAACTATTCAATTAAGTGAACAAGAATATGTGTGGAAGATCAAAAAATTATAGATACACAAGATGAATCTATTGATTATATAAAGGATATCATGATAAAATATACCAAATAAATATTCACTTTTATTTTTGGTTCATTGAGAGGTATGTAGAAGAATAACACCCACCTTAAGGATTAATTTAATTTTTTTGAGAATAATTTAGATCCAAAGTTACTAAATTTATTTAAAATTAGTCAATAATATTGGATTCTTATGTTTCATAAATATGAATATTGAATAAATAATATCGATATTTGAAGATGACTAACTCAGTTCATCCAAAATAATGAATAATTCAATTAGAAGTTTTTAGAAATGATACATGATTTGAAATAAAATTAGAAGGCTAGAAAGAATGTGAATATGACTAATTAAATATCAAAATAAATAAGATATTTAATCATTACAATTCATTGATTAAAGGAAACTAAATTTAGAATGATTGATCAAAAAATAAAAAAATTATGTTTTGATGAAAGTTAAAAGGACATTAAATATCAACATGGATCTCTTAATATGAAATGTATTGATCATGAAATTAAACTAAATGATCTTGAAATAACTCAAGATGGAACTTCACAACTATTTTAGATATGTGCTTCCTCCATAAATATATATAGGGAGACTATTTATACATAAACACTTATATTATATAAAAATAAAAGTCAAATAACAGTTTATGAACAATTTGTTTCAAACTACAATGAAAATTCACCATTTATTCTGAAATAATAGTTGTGATAAAACTATTTTAATGCATATTTCATAATTAAAATAAATATCTATGAAAATTATGATATTGAAAATTAGTAAGTAACCCACTATTATATCTCTAGTGGATTTTAATAAAACTATTCCCTTATATAATCCCATTTTAAAAAAGAAAAATAACAAAAATAAAAAGTAATCAAATATGGTAGACTACAATTTAGTTAAAAATAAAAATATTTCTTGACCATTTATTTATACTTGGGTACAAAAAAATTGATTTTTGGCCTAATATGTATGCTAATATAATAATAAAAAGTTCTATACCAAGAGGGAATAAATTTTAGAATATTTAAATTTAAAAGAACTAGAAATTGAATCACATTATCTCAAAAAAATCATTGAGATATTATATGGAATATACAAAGAGAGTTGTCATGGTTAATTCACATAATGGTATAAATCCACCCATATTGTGTAATATGTTGTTAAAAGGTGAATATAACATATGTAAAAGAAACATAATGTTAATAAGAATAACATGTCTTCCTATGGTGTGAAGAAAAAATATATATTTAATGAGGCACACCCAATAAGTCAAAGAATAAATCTATATAAAAAATGAAGCACCATTTATTTTATAGATGAATATAACACACCATGTACACATATAAATGACCACAAGTGTTACTATTGAAATAAGAAATCTGGGGAAGAACATAATATTAATTGAAGAGAAAAAAAGAACTACTTTAAGGAAAATAATTTCTGAGAATCCACGGAAAAGTTCCAAACAAGTTGGATATGTGTCAAAATATTTTATGATCATTCATATATCTTAATTGGAAAATGAAATAAATATATAAGAATAAATATTAAAAGAATGTGATAATCGAAAAGAATATGTTTCACACAAAGAAGTCAAATTTAATGTGAGTTTTTATAGAAATAATGACCCAATATTTCATAAGGAACCATGTGTAAGGTGGCATAATGCTAGTTACATGTAAAAAGATTGTTTTATCATCATAAAAGATCAAGAAGAAATTCTAAAGATGATGAAGCTAGAACTAAAAGACTCTTCTTCATTGATGGATGGAATTAAGAAAGATTTATCACAAAATGTATTTTTTTAATAAATGAATTTTTTTCTCCCCATGGAGTCTTATACAATGAAATATAAGGGTTAAATTATGAAATTTTCTTCAAAAATTAAAGACGAAAGGAAGGTAAGAGTATACTAGTTGAAAATAAATTCTCAACCTTATTTCTCGCATGAAAGAGAAATGTAGATCCAGCTTATTCTAATGTCTAATGTATTATATGAATGTGATTTCGACATAGATAATTGAAGGTGGATCAAGTACCTTTGTGTAAAAATAAATAAAGTGATCATATTGTCAAAATTTGGCACCGAAGATTATGTTACTATCTTGTTATAATAAAAAAGTGTTATATTTGGAAGTATATTTGTTGATCCACTATAATGAAGTGAAGTTTTAGTGTCTTATTAAGGGGTTTTCTGAGAATTTCTTAAGAAAATGTAATTAATAAAAGAATTTAGGTTGGAAAAATTATCATGAGAATACAATTCATCAATTATAATCAATTGTATCAGCCTAAAAATGATTAAATTTCCCTTCAGAAAATATGTACTAGTTATTATCATATTCTATTCGATTATGGAATTTTTTTCATCTATATTAGAGCCTCTTATTTTATATATTGATCATTGATCACATAGTCTTAGAGTATAATAATTTATGAAACTTAGTTATAAGTGTGTTGATACCATCCTCTCTGTATTATATTTTTATTTGTTGTCAATATGGTGGAGAGGGATGAAAATGGAAAAGAGGGAGAATTATTTAAGAAATGAGAGGAACATATTGAGATACCATTTTCATGATTTTTATTGATAAAAAAATACAAAAGGGGATCTTATTAGATGTAACATATTTTGTGTTTTCTTTTTTCAATAATATTAAGGTCCATATGCATGATATTAATATGTATTAATTGGTGAAGAACATATTAGAGTATTCAAAGTGTCATCAAGACTATTAGAAAATTTTTCCCCCTATTGTGGGGCCAATATATGTTGACCTATGAATGAATTTTATATATGAACCTTGAATATTGAAATCTAGTTACTACCATTGTTTATTTATTAAATAATATGTGAGTTTAATACATCCATTGGAGCATCTCTTTGGGATCCTTTCACATGAAAATTATGTTTGGATAAGGTTCTTCCAACATTTCATGACAATTAAATATATTATTAAAGGATGGAGAATATTATTAATGATTGTGTAAGCTTATAATTGGTTCTATATGGGTAATAGATTTTAAATAAAATTTGATTAACAATAGTTCTATAATGTCTTGATGTTTTTAAATTTTATATTTGATTAAATAATCTAATAAAGAAGATGAGAATTCATTTTTAATTTACCTATGTTCTATATTTGTGTTTATCGAGTTTGGAGAAATATAATTGTATAATGTTTGAGGGAGAGTTTAAATTGTGAAGGTAATTATTACCATTAAATATAACTAATGAGTATTTGTTTACTACATTAATCTTATGAATAATTCTGGAAATGATTGAAGATTGTTTGAAGACATTCCAAATTAATTTTTACTAGCCGATAGTGTTTGATAAAGTCTAAGGAAGAGTATATAAATTCTAAAATAGTGGGTGTTGGACATCTATTCTAGTATATAATATATAAAATTATTCCAATACTCCCCTAATATATGTAATAAAATATCCAGATAAGGTATACATAAAGTAATTTATAATAACCAAATAAGTTCGGCAATGTCCCCATGTGTTTTTACTAATATGTAACGTGTTATATATGATACATAACATTATTTCATAGAATATAATAGTTTTATAAGATTCTTCATAACATTTACTCATATATAAGATAATTCCATAATGGAAAAATGGAAAAGGGAGAAACAACACTACGATAAATTATATATTTCATGATATATTCTTTTTTTGTTAAATGATCATAGAAATATAGAAACGTAAAATATCTTATGGGTTATGTATTTTCGAAATAATATTATGTATATATCATCAAATTGAAAAAATACAATAAAAGAATGATCTCTATTGAGATACATAATATATTTATTTTGTTATGTACGATTTAAGATTTTAATAAAAATTATATGTTTCTAGAATAAGATATATTAGGGAAAGTTGAATTTAGATGATTAAATGTGTTATAATTTGAGGAAAAAATATCACATTCATTAAATAGAAGTGTGGTTCCATATTAGTTGAGAATTGATAAAAATCCATGGAATGGATTGGAATATCACATCATGTATAGGACTATGGATGAGTTACCTGAAAAATTAGTTTCTATTTTATAATAGGTAGTTGCATCATGGGGATATTTCAATTCCATGGGGTGTGATGAAGGAAATATTAAAGGTGAGTGTTTCTCCACAGTAGTATGATCCATAATAGAGAAGGTATTTTTTCAGGTCTATATATAGTTATGAAGGATTAAAAGAAATATGGGTTATTTTGAAAGAAATAACTGAGAAAGACCACCATGGTCATTCTGATTATCATGTAAAGATAAAGCCTGGGTATTTATTATAATTTAAATGAGATATAATTTTTGAATAGATTAAATAAAATTTGATATAAAAGATGTCGAAGATTTTTGTTTCCTAAGATTCATGGAATCATTGATTATTATTATGGGAAAAAATTGTTAATTGGTTTTGATGAATATATTTGAGATGTTAGTGAAAATATTTTATTCCAATCCTGATATTAGAACACATATTATATTTTTTCAAGAAAAGGTGGAAGATTATATGTCAAAATTATGATTATGCATTTGTGTTGAATAAGAAGAACATGAGTGACTTCGATAATGTTTTATTGGATTATTTTTTGCCTAAAGTAATGATATATAGAGATTTTAATATTTATATATTGTATTTTCTGGAGTAGTATGAGGATGATCTAAAGGGTGAAACTTTTGGGTGATATATTTATGTATATGATGTTCTATTGGGACAAATTATTTCACTACTTGTGATTATTCAAGAGTTTTAGGATGATATCCTGTATGATTTATAGAAAAACACGTAGTATTTTTCCAATTTAGGGAAATAGAAAATTGATTTCATATATAAACGTTTTTCTAGTGCCATCATTTTTATAAGATTATGGTTATACCATTTCCTAGGTTCTCTCTCTGTTATAAAATAGGAATTGTAATGGAGTCAGATAACATCCACATTGCAAGTTGTAAGTGAAAATAATAATTAGAGGTGAAAAGTGTAAAAAATATTATTGTACATTGTTGTGTGCTTTCAAATATAATTGACTACATGAAAATATAAAATCTATGGTGAGAGAGAGATGAATCCCCTAAATAAGTACATAAAAAATGGAAATGTTTTTTTGGGTTATAAATACTCCAAAACATATTCTCCTCCACCCACTATAGGATGGGTATATCCAAATTGATCATATTAGATGGACAGTGAAATAAATATCCAATGAGAAACCAAATCAGATAATATTTGGTGTAAAAAATTCCAATTTATTTTCTAACTAAACACTCACAAGTTATCAATGATAACATGAACCTTGTCGAACTCCCAGACTCCCTAAGGAAAAACCCTCCATCAATTCATTTATTCAAAAATTATCACCATCCTTTATTGGGTCTCCAAATCTTATAATTTCTATGAGATGGATTAAGATAATAAAAATATATATTTTTCATTCTCTAGATCTCAAAGTAAGAAAAGGTTGTTTTAAATATTTATCATTGAAAGTTAGAGCTGATCGATAGTAACCTATCATTAATAATATGTTGAAAAATTATGAATTCAACACCATAGACTAGGATGAGTTAAAGAATTTATTTTTCAAAAAATATTTCACCTGAAATATTCACATTAAAATAGAGAGAAAATTCCTTGAGATATAGAAAAAGGAGAATGAATCCATTTATCCCTATGAAAAAAACATTACAAGAATATAAAGGTATGATTCCTGTAATTGCATAGTCCATAAAATCAAAATTGATTATTTATTTAGTGGATTAAAACCAAGTATCTAAAAATCCTTGAATATAAATTTCGTTTGAGAGTATGATTATTTTGATTGATGTGCTCTAAAAGTTGAAATTTAAATTGGACACTGTCATTATTATCCTGGGTATTGAGAGAAAAAGGAGAAAGTTCAGTAATAAAGAAACAAAAATGATGGGACCCATGGGGGAATAAAGATTAATATTTTTATATTCCATAAAATTTTAGAAGAAGCATTAATGTTTTTTCCTTAAAGGAATAGTGAAATGATTCACGTTCGGATTTGAATGATATCAAGAACAAGAATATCGAAGAGATATAAATATGATAACCAATAAAATGAAGAAAAGAAAGATCAACCTAATGAAACACACACACATTAATGCTTTAACAATAAGGAGTTTGGAAATTACACTAAATATTGCACGTGTTTAATTGTTAATGATGGAAAATGAACACAAAAAATTACAAATCCAAGGGAGAAAGGAAAGACCTCAGCAATCACAACTACCAATGTGGGTCATGAAGACAAAGTGGCAATTGGTACAATCATCGTATACTAAATAACTAAAAATTTATTATTTATTTCCAGTGGTATAGAATCATTAATATCATAAAGGTTTTATAAGGGAATATATTCACTACAATAACAATTAGATATTCAATTACCAGTGAATACTCTTAAAGGTATAGTTATTGCATTCTAAGTATACATGTTTTCTACAATATATGGTTTTGGGGATCTTCATACTATAGATATTATTATTCTCCCTTTTTTTAAATTTTATGTTCTTTTGGTCCAAAAATATATCTCTCTTTATATATCCCAGATAATATTTTTAGATAGGTAAATAAAATTTCATATAAAAAATTAGTCCATTATAATCTGTTGGAGCAATGGTTCCTATGAACTCACTATGGAGGTTATTTCCCTTATGTGGGTCATGATAACCAATAATGGGGGAATATGGATAAAATGGATGAAGAGGAACTCAAAATAGAATATATTCTAAATTTATTGAATTATTTTGATGTATTTCAAGAAGGGTTTCTTGGTCTTCCCCCAGAACATGAATTTGGGTTTTGAATTGAACTCATAAACAGTTCTATGAAAATATCAATGAATCTACATATAATGGATATTATTTAATATGGGGAATTGATGAATAAAATACAAGAGAATCTAGATAAGTGTTGTATATTTACATGTTTGTAACCATGGGGTGCACCAGTCTACTATGTTAAGAATAAGGATGAAACAATGTGTTTCTACGTTGATTATTGCAATCTTATTAAGGTCCTGATCAATAACAAGTATGAATTACCCTGTATTGAAGAATTGTTCAATAATATTTTTTGGTCTTGATAATTATAAAATATAGATATTAAGTTAAAATATCATTAATAAAGGTTGTAAAGATAGGATATAATAAATATAAACTTTGATAAATGATATGGACAATATGAATTCATAGTGATATATTTTATAATTAAACACACCCCCAAAATCTTCATTTATATAAGGAATTTAGTATTTAAATATTTTCTTGATCAATTTATTATACTCTTTATAGATAATATTCACATATAATCTTAGAGAAAAGAAGGGGACATATAACATTTGAGGATTTTTCTAATGATATTAAGAAAGATAGAAATTTATTCTAGCTTTAGAAAGTATGAATTAGGGATACAGAAAAGTATCATTCATGGGTCATGTAATCCTATAAAAGGGTATATTTTATTACCCTTAAAAGACCCTGTTGACTGATTAATAGCTCAAATTAGCTACTGTGACAAAAAAATTTGGTTTTCAATATCTTGTAATACATGAAACACTGAACTAAAAAATAATAATAATTTATTTCATTCAGAATGAATATTTCAACACAAAATAATATACATTATGTGATACCTTTATGAAACATAATGGTTGAAATTATAAAAGGAATGAAACCATGTGTAAGTAAAATTAAAACAATGTTAAAATGTGGATAACCATGACCTTCCATGAGGATGTTGTCATCTATTATTATTATAGAAAAAATAAACCAAATTAGTAATATGATATACTTATTGATAGGAAAATTAGTGAATATGTTGAATGATTTTAGAGATTTATGTATGAATATATACATAAACATAGTTTGACTATTATATATAAGGTCATTGGATATATAGTCATTGGATTAATGGGAGTTCTATATAATTGTATCCAATGTCTATTAATTTTTTTAATTTTTACTAAAAAATAATACTATAATTCACATAAAATAAATAATTATGGAAAAAAGTTAAAAAATTATCATCAATATGAATATTTTATTATAAAAAATTCATTTTTTTCAGTAATATATCTTTACATTTAAAGAACTATTTGACGTGTTTGTAAAATTAATATAAGGATTACAATTTCAATGGATTGAAAATATTTCATGTATAAAATATAAATAATGGGATTTGATTAAAATAATTTTAAAAGGGATAAATTTGAAATAATTTTTTTTCATTCTGTTGGTTGTTTATTTATTAATAAATTAAAATTATCACTACTAAATAATGATTTTAATGAATATATTTATATATAATAAAAAATTACTATTCATTAAATAATTATTATTTGGTAAATAATAATATTAAATCTATGTTTGGGATTAAAAATATATTTTTTCTAAAAACTATTTTTATGCATTTTACATTATTTTTTCTTAAAAAAATTATACTTTCTAAATTTTAAAAATTGAATCCAATAAAATTGATTTCAAAAGTTTAATTAGTCTATCCAAATTACGTAGTATAGTCAATTTCATTTTTTTTCATAAATAAATGTTACCAAGCTAAAAGTTACTCACCATGGTATGGGCTAAAAAAGGTAAAAATGTAAAATAAAGGGATAAAGTGGAAAAATATCCAAAAAAAATACCTCTAGATGGGTGGATGGGGGAGTTATTTACCTTCCCAAATCCCTCATCATTTATTTTTTTTACTTGTGTTCACTTTCCTTTTTAAAATAAATATATTATAGATTAAGGATTGTGTATTTGTGAAAATTCCACTCAAGACCACCTATATAGGTCCCCTCACCTACACAAATGTATCCATACGTTTGATTTATTTTTATCCTAAATTCACACCGTAATTTTATACTTTAAAATACCTTAAATTTTTCGTAAACTCTAGTCAGATGAATGATTCCAAAAATACCTCATTTCATAGTGGTTCTCTAAGAGAATATTAATGTATTTAAAGTAAGTTTTATCCACCCATTAATAATTATTATTTATATTCTCCAAAAAAATATTAATAAATCGGGTTTACCAATTTAGTTTCATATTTTTTAAATCATTACTATTTTTCAAAATTTCTATTGTTATTATAAGCTAACATGTTCTTACTCATTCAGTTGGTATAACATGTTCTCATTTGGATTGATTTGATGAGCTATTTAAATGATGATATATTTTTTATATGATTAATTATTAATAAAAACTAAATCATATTAATATGATATATTATTTATGAATTTAATATTTTTTAATTATTATTTAAGGGGAGTATATATTAGCATATTCATTAACAAAATCAATTCATTTTATTGATCAAAATCTACAAAACAAATATTATTTTGAAGCATTCAATGATGAATATCACCATAAGTTCCATGAAATGACAAGAATAGTCTAAAATTATATCTAAAACATATACTAAATATTAAATAATATTATATAGGTGATGAATCCATGATTATGTATAAATTAAAATAATTTCCAAACTGAAGCATGCATGGAATACCAGTCAATTAAAACATAGGTATTAATTTTTAACCATAAATAATTAAAATGTGGGTAATAAGGAATTATTATTTAATGATGTTAAATATAAAAAATATTAGTGATGTTCTTATACATTTCAATATAAAACCTTATTTTTTTGTAAATGGAATTAGAGCATGTCTGACTAAGCGGATGTTTGAGGTTGGGGTCTCTCTTTTTGTATCACTTTAAAATCAGTATTATCAGTACTTAAATTCGGGGGGGGGGATTTCAAGTTATTTATATAAAAAAATCATATATTTTCATCTCCGGTGATTATTTCTACATTTTACATGTCTTATTACCATTTCACATCCCTTTATTTCATAATTCAACCCAAAGGATTCATGTATGTGGAGATGAAAATATCTCATCTTTTCAATCAAGAGTCATTCCCCACAATCCTTATATTATTTAATTTTTTATAAATATATTTATCTATAAATATATTATTTTTTATGGTAATTTTCTTTTGGCTTTTATTTTCATTATAAAATAACGAACGAGATAAATTTTTACCATTTTCCATATGGATTATTTTATATTTTAATATATTTTCTTTAAACAATATTAAAAATATATATTTTTAAAAATTTTAGCATGATCATTTTATTTCATTTTTTATTTTTTTTATGAAGAATCATTCTTAGGTTTCCATTTTTTCCAAATTATTTTGTATACACATTGTTTTATAAATTATTCTCTTCTTAAAGTCAAAGTAATAAAAAATATAAAGGTTATTTCTTCTAATTTATAAATGTAATTTTATAATTATATTATAATGTGGCTATTATATTTTTTAATATACTTAAATAATATTTTATGATTCACTAGGGATATGATCTAATGATACCATCCACCTTCTATGTCTAGATTGACTATTATGATGTCTTGTGGAACTTTCATGAAACCTATTATTTTATACATGTGTTAATTAACATAGGATAGAATTGTAAATGTTTTCATGTTTATGTGGAACCAATATACATGTTTTTTCTTTCTATGATGGGTGTTTCAAAAATAATATAGTCGTCTAGTGGATCAGATAAAACTTTTTATCTTATGATATGAAATTAGGGGTCTGTCGAGTGAACCAAATCCACTATGGGACTCTGTAAAATATGTTTATGGGATTTAGGATTGAAAACAATAAACTACGAGACCTTTAAAAAATGTGATAATTGTTTTAGAAATGATAATTTACTTAAGAAATTATTTTCTATGATCATGTATGTGATAAATTCATATGCCACATTTTTATTTTTATTCACATTACTATGTTATGTTTTCAGTTCTCATAGTTTTTATCCCACATTCCCACATTCCCATGTCTCATTTTTCATGATTATTATAAAATACTTATGTTATGACCCATGTATTATTAGGTATGATATTCTTGTAACATGTTAATTTACCATGATTAAGTTCTCATATCCATATCCTCAACTTATGATCACTTATGGTCTTTGAATGAATTCTCTTATGTACAATGTAACAACCTTGACCCGAAAATCCACCCGAACAGTGGTAAACAGGCCGAGTGTAACTACCTTAGGCGCACCTCCCCGAACACCAAAGGTTTCTGACTAGCAATGAGAGTCTAATAGGTATAGTGGGGAGGTTATGCCCTCTCGGAGGATAATAGTAACAGTACTGGTCTGAGTATAACAGTAATGATGCAGCAGAATAATTGACTCGAACAAGACCCATAGAGCGGAAGCATAATCAATATAGATAAACAGTGGAAGAAATAAATATAAACAATAGCAGCAGAAATAAACACAAAATCATGCTGATCGCATGTAACTACTACTGAGCAACAAAACATGCATCCAATGTAGTTCATACATATATGAATATAAAAAGGTGCCAATGGATAACCAACTATACCTACAATACGTAGGCATGCTGATACAATAAAACAAAACAATACAGAGTAACTCCTGCTACGTAAGACCTGATGGTCCATACCATCTCCATTCAACAACTAACACAACCCGACTCTTGAAGCTAGCCCCTTTCCAGCATATAAATCTATAAAGTATGCATGCGTCTCGAAGGGCCCGTGTAGGGAGTGAGAAAAATCTTAGTAGGATACCACCCAACTGGGCGTACCTAATATAAGTGTTTAAGCAGGCATGCCTTTATAAGAAAAATAGTAAACAGTACAATAAAAAAATAAACAAAAACTCCACTGCTGCTCAATAGCCACCATGGAGTGTCACATGCTTCGGCCAATGCTGGAATCTCTATCTAGTATCCCGGAAGCATGTGCCCGCTTGACATCACATGTCTCAGGTACCGAAGTCCCGAAGTCAGACCCAAGAATAGTAACGCATCACCTTGTTCCTCCTAACACCTCATGCATCAAAAACCGATGTCTCGAAGACACGCCCAAGAAGTAACCCATAGGAACAGCAATGACTGTCCTCAAATAAATAACTGGAGGGACAATGATACCTACCCTTAAATCATGTAACCGGATGGATGGAAATATCCTCCCTCAAATAAGTAACCATAGGGACAACGATACCTGCCCTCAAATCACATCATGTCTCAGCCCCCAACCCGATAGCCTCAAAGATATCCCCTGAAGGCTCCTCACCTCCCACGTGGATACCTACGGCAATCTCCCCCAACCAAAGTACCTAAACTGCATCTATGGGGGCCTATATCCACATGAGTGGTCAAAACCACCTCATCACGGAGTATCTATGTGTGCATAGTACTCAAAGTTCTGGGTGTGCGATAATCACCAAAATAGTACCTAATCCACCACACCTCTGACACATCGGTTCCCTACGACCATGCCGCTCAAGTATGATGGCCTTGACATCCATGTAACCGTGTCCATTCCTAACCTGACAGTCATCATGCCTCAAGCCGATTTCCATGATGCCCAATCACATAGTTAAAACCTCCCAATGCAACCCCGGGCCAAGCCCAACCTGACAGTCGTACTGCCTCAAGACGACGTCCATGATGCCTAATCCTGTGGTCAAATCCAACCAATGTGACCTGGTCCAAGCCCAACCTATGATCAGCATAACTCAAAAATATCTGGGCCATGCCCAACACCACCCAAGGGGTCCAGCAGATGCAATTCTGCAATTACATATAAAACACATTTAAAAAGAACACATAATAGGTAAAACCATCTAAACAGATGAATTTCACTATGAAAGTGTTGTCCAACACTAGCACTGAAATTTCTAAGGTCTCCAACAATTCATATCATTGTTGAAATAACGAAACCTAATACTTTAGACCAATACAATTCATGTGTTGTCATTTTGGCAACCCTAGCTAAAATGCCCCATGTGAGTAATGACCTCTCGCCCATCCTTGATCAATTAAGAGAGGACAAGGGGAATACCCAAGGTATCCCATAGGTCTAATAAGCAATTTAAAATGCAATAGTAGATAATTTAGGGACTCTATCAAAATACCCCAATACGCGCCATAGGCCGCGCTACCCAAATGACCACAAAAACTCCAAAGAAGATATGCACCACCTACCTGAGACTCGTATGATGCTACTCCTCCGGTATCAGCCTCCAATTAGGTCTAAAAAGTGGTAGATCTACAAAATAATCAAAACCACTCAAACCACAACAACTCATTCCAGGACAGAAATCAAGAAGAACGACTCAATAGGAATCAAGGGATTACCGAGGGGGTTCCAACAGATCAAATGGTTCTCGAAATGATGTTCGGAAGAAGATCCGAGAGGGATTTGAAGGTCCGGCCAGCTCTCCCCGCATAAGACCCATGTCGACGGAAGAATAAAGAGGAGAATGGGAAATCCCAGGAGGCCCGGAACTTAAAAACCCTAATTTTATGTTGTTGCACGGTTGACCTGCATGGTTTAGAAAACTGTGCTCTAACTGTATGGTTGCCACTAACTCACCCGGTAACTTCGGACGGACAACCCGCACGTTTTGGAAAACCGTGCACCGCCCGGGCGGACCCCACTGTGTCACCCAGAGACTTTGCACGGTTTTTCAGCACGGTTTGTTCAGACCGTGTGCCAACTATACGCACCTGCACAACCTACCCAACTTCAAATGATTAACCTAGAATTGTCCAATTTCTCCAATTGTCTCAGAAGAATGTCAAAATTAAAACAGGGGTGGGATTTTGACCCGTTCCAAAAACCCGGGTTCTTACAAACTCCCCACCTTAACATAGCTCATCCCCGTGCTATCAAACGAAACCTGAAGATGGAACCGAACATACCACTCTGCTGAAAGTAACCTGGACTTCCCGAGTCTCAATGGTCCTGGCTAAATTCTACAAGGGGGCTCCCCACTTTATGATTCGCCAATCCCGATCTCACCCCAACAAAACTCAAAGCAACAATGTTTACTAACCTGTTTTTCAGACACATAGTCTATTAGCGATGCATCGTCACCACTAAACCTCATTTGTGGTCCTGTGTCGTCCCCGACACCCAACGTATCCCGCAGCGCATTGGTGTCTGCCTCCACGAGGTCCTGCATCCCATTGATGCTCAAAAACGAACCCGGTGCATAGCACCTCAAGTATCCTGCATCCTCGATGCCCCGATGCCCACAACACCTCATGTAACTGCATCCTCGATGCCATGATGGAAATGTCACATCACGTAACTTGCATCCTTGATTCCCCTGATGCTATGCATCTCATGTGTAAATATATATATCATGCACTCGATATAGTGCCAATCCCACTGACTAGCATCTAGTCATTCCACATATATCTTGTGCACCACATGAACTCAAAATGGACATGCCTCTACAGATCATGCCAATAAGGAAAAATGGAATCACGGCCACACCCATGGTGTACCTCAAACCATCGTTGGATCCTCAGCCTGCTCAGCCCCTGGCAGCTCCACGGTGTGCACCTGGCCTGAATTACGGCTGCTTGATGCCTGACCTCCCTATGGTACTTCTCTAGTCAACGACCACTGAACCCTCAGCTGGATCCCATTGTCTCTGCCACATCTGCCACGTGATGTTGAACCTCGACTACCCTCTCTCGGTATCGAACCTAAACCATCTCCATATGGTATAGTCTGTATTGGTCCCTACTTGCTGACTGTATGAGAAGGCTGCCTGCAGAACCTCTCAAGATGTCGGACCTGGCCACATGCCCGACACTTTTTTGGAGGCCTATCGCACTAAGTCCGAACATGTCATGGTTGTCCTCACTAGAAGAAAACCACTGAAAAACTACTACAAGGTGGTCTATCTAAGTCCTTGGCCTGATTGCCTTGCTGGAACTCATCCCGTCCTCACTTCAACTTGACTGAACCATCACTTGAAGTTGTCTTCCTACCCACTAGGGGCCTATCCCACTGGTTTCCCTCTACTATGAGCACCTGATTCAATGCCTCTAAAAAAGAACCCAGCCTAAAGATATTCACAGTGACATGAATGTCATGTCATAAGCCATCCTCTAAGTGCCTCACCCTAGCTGTTTCATCGCATACCATACTAGGTGCAAAGCAAGACAACTTAGTGAAAGGAGCTGCATAGTCCATGACGGACAAGTCTCCCTACTGAAGACTCAAGAATTCCCAAGCTCTCTCAGATCTTAGTATCTTTGGGTAAAAGTGATCAAATAACCTTTCCTCGAAGACCTTCCATGAATTTCCCTCATGCCTATGAGCCTGAACCAGCACATCCCACCAACACTTCATCGGTCCTCTCAGCATGTACATCGTCAGCTTGACCCTCCACCCTGGAGGTGTCTCAAGCTACTCGAAGATCATCTGTATGCTCTTTATCCAATTTTCAACCGCCTGTAGACCACCCCAACCCTAGAAAAGCGGTGGGTGATTCCACTAGAACTCTCGTGTTATATAATCCATAGAAGGCTCTGTACCCTGTGCGCCTCTATCAATCCCCTGAAAGACACATACCAGGAAAGCTCAGAGCTGCTCGTCGAGCCATGGTCTAAACACTATCAAACCTGGATGATGTCCTGCCTACACTAAATCCTAATCCTGTTCCTGTCCATGTGCCTGTACCTGTGGCTCATGCTCTTCCTATACCTAATCCTGAACCTGATCCTGCGCCTACGACACTGTATCCTCACATTCCTGACGCTCCATCGAGACGTGTGGGAGGAACCCGCTAAATACCATAAATGGCCAGACATCCCATATATATATATATATATATATTACAATATATATTCAACACAGATAAGGAAGAAGTAGAAGGCACTACATAACTACTACCCTTACTCTCCCCCTACTGTATCCCATTCCCCACGACATCCCATCCTCATGGCCTCCTTACCCTCTCATATCAAGGCCATGTATCAAATGTACCTCGGGCCATTCCCATCCGGACAACTAACGTTGCCTCAAACTGACGACTGAGTCACCCAATCCTTGTAATCAAAATTTCCTCAACCGATAGGACCTGCCTTCTCATACCAAATACATACCCAAATACCCTTCCACAAGCAGTTTACAATATATACAAATCATGACCTAACACATTGCAATATATAAGAAATTCTATCAGGAATATCACCTTTTCACTTTTCAAATCATACAAAGCATGGAAATTGATTTTTTTTTCTTCACATGGTATTATCACTTCCCAAATCATACGTGAAGTTATGAAATTGAAATACCCTAAAAATGTGCCTATCAAAATCCAAGAAATCAAGCCTTACCATACCGGGCTAAGGTCTAATTATCCCTTACCACACCAGGTCAAGGGTTACATAACAAAATCAATAACATCGCACACCCTGTGAGCCACTAAGGTGGAAATCATAACAACTCTAATCTGAGAAAAAGCAAATAGAAATTCACACCCATGGAAACTATGTTTTCCCTCGTACCTGGGGCTGTAGGCACCCAAGAACAAGCTAGAAACCCAATTCCAATAACATCCTATCTTCAATATACCATATCTGAAATAGTAAAACTAGTAGAAATAAAAGAGAAGTATCAATCTCATTAGTAGCCACCAAAACACTGCTACTAAATCTCTATCAACAAATCCTCTGATACAACTTTGTAATGACCTGGACCCGAACATCCACCCGAAAAATTCCAAACGAGCCAGTTTTTAATACATTAGGCGCATCTCCCCGAATGCCAATTTCTACCGAATAGCATTGATGGTCTAATAGGTATAGTGGGGAGGCAATACCCTCTTAGATGATAATAGTAATGGTACTAGTCCGAGTATAACAGTAAATATGCAGCAGAATAAAAGACTCAGTAGAATCAAACCAGACTCGCAGAGCAGAAGCATAATCAATATAAATAAAAAGTGGAAGCAGTAAATATAAACAATATTAGTGGAAAAAAACACAACAGCATGTTGATCACATGTAACTACTACTGGGAAACAAAACTTGCATCTAAATAAGGTCGTACATATATGAATATAAAAAGGCACCAATGGATAAACAACTATATATAAAACACATAATAATGCTGATATAATAAAGGAAAAAACAGAGTATCTCCTGCTGGGTATGACCTCATGGTCCATACCATCTCCATGCAATAACTACTGCAGCCCTGCTCCTGAACCTGGCCTCTTTCCTACATGTAAATCCATAAAGTCTTCACACATCCCGAAGGGCCCATGTAGGGTGTCATAAAAATCTCAGTAGGATACCACCCAACAGTGCATACCTAATATAAGTGTTTAAGCAGAAAAGACTTTATAATAAAAATAATAAACAATACGATGCACAAATAAACACAAACTCCACTAGTGCTCAACAACCACCGTGGAGTGTCACCTTCTTCAGCCAACGCCGGAATCTCTGTCTAGTAGCCTGGCACCATGTGCCCCCCGACACCATGTGTCTCATGTACCAATGTCCCAAAGGCATGCCCATGAATAGAAACTCCTCACCTTGTACCTCCTGACACCTCATGCCTCAAAAACTAACATCCCAAAGGCATGCCCAAGAAGTAACCCAGAGGAACAACGATGCCTATCCTATCAAATAAATAACCAGAGGGACAATGATACCTGCCCTCAAATCAAGTAACTGGTGGTATAGCGATATCCTCCCTCAAATAATTAACTAGAGGGACATCAATACCTACCATCAAATCACGTCGAGACTCATCCCCCGAACCGATTGCCTCAAAGCTTTCCCCTGGAGGCTCCTCACCTCCCACATGGATTCCTACGATAAGAACCCCCAAACAAAATACCTAAACCACATATACGGTGGCCTCTAAAAACAAGAGTGGCCAAAACAACCTCATCACGGAGTATCTATGTGTGAACATTACTCAATGTTCTGGGTGAGTGATAATCACTAAAATAGTACCTAAGCTACCACACCTCTGACACCTCATTTCCCTTCAACCATGTCACTCAAGTCTGATGGACTTTCCATCCAGGTAACCCGAGCCATGCCCAACCTGACAGTCATCTTGCCTCAAGCTGACATCCATGATGCCCAATCCCGTGGTTAAAACCTCCCAATGTAACCTTCGGCCAAGCCCAACCTGACAGTCGTACTGCCTCATGACGACAAACATGACACACAATCCAGTGGTCAAAAGCACCCAAAGTAACCGGTGCCAAGCCCAACCTCTGATCAGCATCACTCAACAATATCAAGGCCATGACCAACACCACCCAAGGGGTCCAGTAGATGCAATTCAGCAATTATATATAAAACACATTTAATCAGAACACATAACAGGAAAAACCATCTGAACAGATGAATTGCACTAATAAAGTGTTGTCCCATACCAGCACTGAAATTTATAAGGTCTGAAACAATTCATATCAAGTTTTAAATAACTAAACATAGCAGTTTAAACCAATACAATTCATGTGTTCTTATTTTGGCAACCCCGACCAAAATGCCCCATGTGAGCAATGACCTCTCGCCCAACCCTACTCAATCAATATAGGACAAAGGGCACACCCAAGTATTCCCATTGGTCTAATAAGCAATTTAAAATGATATAGCAGATAATTTAGGGTCTCTCTCAAAATACCCAAATACGCGCCGTTGTCCACACTACCCAAATGACCATGAAAACACCAAAGATGATATGCACCACCTACTTGAGACTCATGTGATGCTACTCCTCTGGTAATAACCTCCAATTTGGTCTAAAACACGGTATATCTATGAAAGAATCCAAACCTCTCAAACCACAACAACTTGTTCTAGGATATAAATCAAGAAGAACAGATCAAGAGGAATCACGGCCTTACCGAGGGGGTTCCAACAGGTCAAATGGTGCTCGAAACAGAGTTTGGACGAAGATCTGGGAGGGATTTGAAGGCATGAATGGCTCTCCCCACGTAAGACCTGAGTGGAAGGAATAAAAAAGAGGATAATGGGAATTCCCAATCACAACCTACCCAACTTCAAAATATTATCCCATAATTGTATAATTTCTCTAGTTTTTTAGAAGTGAGTCAAAATTCAAACAGGGTCGGGATTTTGACCCGTTCCATAAACCCGGGTTCTTACATCCAACCCTTACTGAGCCTCTAAGACCACCCTTTATTAGGTTTCAATTCCCTATTCTTTAAAGAATAGTATTCTGTATGTAATTTTTATATATGTATCACGTGTAAATAATATTTATAGTGGATTTTGAATAATGTTTTTATAAGAAGTTAGTTATTTATGTAATATCCAATAACACTAAACCTATAGGTTTTGGGTTATAATTTACTATATATATAATGATTAATCATATAAAATGATGTAATATATATGTATGTTATAGATAATATTTTTTCATTTCTTATATGATGTGAGGTGATAAATAATGAATTGGGGGAATCATTATGAAAAAAATAAATTATCGTAGGTTATGCCCCGTGTAAATAAAATGTTGATGAGAAAATTTACATAATGAATGAATTAGAGATAACGATGGTAATATTTTCATTAAATGTATGTATACAAAATCGTTATAGTAAAATTTTTGATACATATATTTATCATAGGTTTTTAAAGAAAATATTCACATAGGATTTTACCACACACCAAAGGATATGATTGGAGTTGATTAAAGACTATAAATATTCAATACATTACCACACTAGAAAAAAGGAAAATGTGACTGATTCTTTGAGTGAGATGGACCATGCTTCATTATCCATAATAGGGACTAAAAGAGACCCAATACTCATATATTTTAATTGAGTGACTTGAAAATCATAAGGGAAGGCAATGAAATCTTATATTTACCAAATGACTGTTCAACCATCCATCCATGTAAATATCAATTTATGAAAAAAAGTGTATAGTGTTACAAAAAACGATTGTTTGAGAGTTAAAACATGAAAATGATGGAATTATAAAGTTTAGAAAGGGATCATATATCCATTCACTATGAGAACTGAAGAAGGTTTTTTTGTATGATATATATATATATCGTCATTATTTATCTATCCTGGAAGCAAAAACAACATTTGAGATACCAAGGAGATTTTTTTTGGATAATATTTATAGGGATATTCATTAATAAAAATCATTATGCTTGGATAAAAAATAAGGATATATGAACATTAATTTATCAATATATTCAAAGACCAAAATAATAATTAATATATTATCACATGGTTAATGTTCTTCTTTATAACATTAATCTGATAATTGCATTGTATTACTTTTCACATTGATAGTTCATAATAGTTCCCCATTAAGATGATAAACTATAAGTGTTATGAAATTATTATAGAATATATATCATATGGTCAATATGAATACTTTTGATAACACATAGATGATTTTTATACTATCAAGTTATGAATGATCATAAGTGGATGGGGATTTGACTCATGAAGTTTCACATAGGGAAATATCTATAATGGGAGGCTATGAGGATAAAACCGCCAAGATGTGTGCTTTTTTAGCTACGGTGGCTGGTTTTTTCTTCAAGAAACAGTGATCTTAGATGGATTACTTCAGCTTGTCCACAGAGGGTTTCACTCTTGGTGTCATTAGGTAGATGCTAATCTGATTAGAATCACATACATGGATGGTAGAATTGGAAATCCAGTTGATGTGGGGGATTATGATGGGAGATGATGATGTGGAACTGTCAACCATTGTCCTCTGTGGTAGTAGGGTTCCATTATTGGTGTACATAGGAAAATGCAGACATGATGAGAAACTATATTGAGCCAGGTCGATCTGTAACCGAGGTTTGTTTATGGATTCCCTATTTTTGTTTGAGCTGTGTTGTTCCTGCTCGGATGACCGTCAGTTTGATTCTGGGAGGACTGGAATGTTGGATCCCAATATTTTTTTGAATTGTTTTGTGATATGTTCATGGTTTGATGTGTTTCATTTGGGTTTTTTGTCTTGACTTCGACTTTGGTGGTCTTCGTCATTGTTCGGGACCATGGAGACTTGATCCGTTGAGGACACTGGCTATTTGCTCCTCTGCTCTGGCTCCAGGACTCCACCACTCTCTTTGAGGTGGATCTGAGGGGCTGTCTTCATGGTGTTTTGTGTTGTGGGGGTCCGCATCCATAGGCGTCTCGTGGTAGTTTTGTCTCTGTTGGATCCCGGAGGTTGACGATGTCGAGGATGTGATTTTTGTGATGACTTTGATTATGGTGATCCTTGTCATTGATCTGACTGGCAGTTTCCTTCTTTTTATCTCTACTCTGGATCTGGGATTCCCCCAAACTCTCTGAGGTGGATCTCTGTGGGGGGCTTCAAGGATCTTTGGGATTAGAGTTTGTGTGGGCAGTTTCAGGGGGAAGATGATGTCGATGACTTGACCCATATTAGTGAGGAGTTTTTAGCACCAGCAATGATGATGACTGTGGTTGGTAGTGATGTGACAGATGGCGAAGTGTGATGCAGGCAGGCCTGTGGTCTGAGTATGGTAATGGCGATCCTTTGGAATTTTGAATGTTGGAAATTTTTTAATGTTCTTTTGATTTTTGGATTTATAATGGGTGTGATCTTGCAATGGTTGAATTTGTAACTGAGTGTAGTTGTTTTGGTTCACACATATCCATTAAAAGTGTCATTTTAAAATAAAAATATTTATTGTGATTTGTGTCATTAGATATCCCTATTTTTGTATGTGTGTATTAGTCCTTAATATTAAATTTTTTATTAATGTGTATCATCAAACATATATTTTTATTTATTGTTGAAAACTGTGATGGAATATGCTTGAAGTGAATTAATATGAATTGGATGTTTCATAACTAATATGAAACTAAAAAAAAGTTAAATATAGAATTCCCCCTTCCCAAATCAGAAGATGATATATTATGACTTTTGATTAAAATATAACTACATTATTAAGTCATGGACATTACATTTTGTCAATGAGTTCATTTCAATGATTCATAGAAAGATATATCCATCATATAGGTTGATGAGACATGTATAAAACAAACATGATGAGATATAGAGGAAATAATATTATAATACACATTAAGAAATAATATGAGGTTATTTTATTTGAGACATTAACAAATTTAACAATGGGTTCCCAAATGTGTTGTCATTTTCTAATCATGGATATTAGACTAGATCACATAGTTCCACTATGAATGATTCTAGAGGATCACACACTATGTGTATAAAAATTAATAGTTAAATTAAATTTAAATTTAATATAAAATAGATATCATCCACAATACTAAGGGATAATTATTATTCATGTTATTTCGATTTCATTAATTCAATATACATTTTTTTCTATTTGAAATTCATTTGAGTTTGTTTTTAAATAAATATTTAATTTCCCAGTTAGTGAGTTTCATATTTATTTAATTATTTATTAAAAGTATTATATTATGATATTTACTTGTAATAAATATTTAATATTTCGGTTTTAATAAATTTCATGAAGGATTTATGGGCCTAGATAAGGTTTCAGATAGAAATAATATATTATATTTAATATAATTTAAATAAATATTCGTTTATTTATTTTATAAAATAATATTTAAATAATCAATGATTTTCTGAATTCCATATAAATAATAATAATATTAATAAAATTATGTGTGGGGTTTTATAAGAATATATATATTAGTTATGGTACTATTTTTAATAACAAATTATATAAACCTATGTATATTAACAAACTTTTATCATTTGAAGGTAATATGAATTGTTGTGAAAAACATTTATCTCAAGAAAATATCTCAAGAGTATTAATAATCCTCTAAATAATGTTGTTATGAAATAGATAATTATATCCACCTCTTCTCTCTAATGATCGAGAGAATAAAGAAGAATCCTTTTTGATCAATGTATGTTTTATTGAAATAAATTATGAATAACATAATATTATTTTTACCTTTATGCTATCACCCAGAGTAATATTTGATACATTATAAGGTTTTCATAGTGTGATTGGATATTTTCTAATGGTATTCAACCATGGTTCTTTTATCAAAATGACATTATGGAAGAAAGGTAAATTATAATCATCAATGAAGAAATAATTCCTAGAGAAAGGTAATACTTGTTTATAAATTAAATATAAAATATATGTAGAAAAGATCATCTCCTTGAATATTTTGAGATTGATATCATCTTGTATAATGGATTTACTTGATGAAATCGATCAAAACCATTAATGGGAGTAGAATTTAACATTTCTTATAAACACTAAAACTGTTATGTGGTATTATAGTGGTCACATATTAGTTTATAATTATTTATTTATTTTATAAATTTATACAATTTATAGTTAGTTTTTTCACTACCAGGTTCTCATTATTTCATTCCAAAGTCAACATATTATGAATTTTCCCATTTATATGACCATGAAATATCCAATAATATATGAATAATGTTCAATGATTCAATTTGATGTTTCCAGGGATTTTGGCTACATGACATGGACAAACTATATGTAATGGAGATGTATACACTGTGTACCCATGATCAACCACACAAGAATGAGCCACATAAATTACAACATTTCTTGGGGGGTTTGGTATAGGAAATCATTAAATTCCACATAATGAACACTAGTATCACAAATTTTATCAATAGTACTCATCATGCAGCTAGTGTACACACTATGTTACCTAAAATTTTTTGTCCCCACATAAATCATGAAAATCATATAGCCCAAGTATGTGGAATGTAATTAATGCATTCCACATAATGATATTCAGATGAGTGAAATGAAAATACATGAAGTATATAGTGTATAGAAATATGTTCATGTCATGTTAAAATTAATATACCATGAAAAAATATTTGCAATTTCATAGGCATATAGTGTGGTTCAACACTTAGATAAAACAATTTGAAAAGCCGAAATACATACCATGTAGTTGGTTATAAAAGTCATCCAATAGTATTTTTATATATGAATTACACATTATGTATATTTTTGGAATTTTTGTTGCATTAAACTGAATAATTAAATATTTTTTATGTAATTATACATGTACCAAATGTGTATGGTCACATCACATTTTATGTACTTTCTAGAAATTTATAGGTTTATACACTACCTATATTCAAGGCATGTTGTGTAGTCATAAATGTTGTGTATACTATATAACATGAATAATGTAATTACATGTTGTGAATATCAAAATACATATGCTAAGATTTCATGCCATGTATGTACATAGTACACAACATGGATTATAAACAATGTTATAAACACATCATGTCATGTGACAGAAAATGACATGTAATAGTTAAAATCAAAAAATGGTTTTACATTAGAAGAAAAAGGTTAAAGTTATTTACGGATTCAATACATGTCTTGTACATAAAATAATTTTAATTAAAATTAATTTTCTCGATTTTGTAAATTTAAAGTGGATTAGAATCACATTGAAAATTAGGATGTATAATTTAGAAAAAATAATTACAAAATTTAAAAGATGAATAATTATTAGTTTGATTATTTTATCTAACTAATGAATGGATTGAAATGTTTGAAAACTTGTTATAAATTCATATTAATTGCATTAATGAAATATTAGAAGCTTGATTGACTATTGTATGTGATCAATTTTTATTTAATTTAATTATTTATTTCAATTTTTATGATAAATTTATTATTAAATTTAATATGATGATATATGAATCACTGCATCCTACTTTTTATGTATTGAACTTATTTACCACAATTTCTTTTATGAAACCCCAAACCCTAGTCCCCCCTCACATATGAATGAGTAAGAATATGTATAGAAGTAGCTCCAAAGAGAGGGGAGATGGATAAAGATAGAGATGAGGGGAAATCAACTAAGTGGGCACAAAAGTTAAATATAGAATTCTGTAATCCATGCCAGAGATAGAAAATATGATTTATTCCACTAGGATTAATGTTAATTTTTAATCTTCTCAATAAACCAACTAGTAGATATATGTTAATGATCATACAATATATTTATTTAATTTTTTCTTATACATGGTTATTTATTTATTTATTTATTTAATTCTTGTTTGTTGGATGATTAAATACAATCACATTAATTAAATGAATTAAATAGCATGAAACATGGAATAAAATAAATGGATTATGCATAAATTATTTTATCAATAAATGGATAATAAAATAGATAGTCAAGTAAATATTAATAAACATAAAAAAATATAAAATAAAGTATATTTGCGAATAATATAAATAAAATCAGTCAAGGAAATATTATGTTAAAAATTTCATCCATTAATTTATTTAGAATAAAATCATAGATGTATGTGATAGTCTAAACCTCATCTAGAAATAATCATTTATCGAGGACTTCTAATGAGAGTTTTGGGTTGGCTTAAAAAAACTGAATTCATTTTAGTTTACTTTATAAGAAATGAAGTATCATGAAGTATTGTTTTGAGTAAATCCAATTGTATGATTTTATTATTAGGAAGTCCACTCAATATATAGATGAAGGAGTTACTAGTTTTCCTGTTGGCTAGAACCTCTACCTGAATATCTTTGGGTAATTTTACCAGTACCTTATCAAAGTAATGATAAGAAAAATATAGATCATTTACACTATAATTATTATGATCCATGATTTTATAAATCCAATGGTGAAGGATATTGGGATTTTATAGGATAGTTATATAATAACAAATAAAATTTTTTTAACACATTTTGGTAATAAAGATAAACTACTAAAATCCTAGATTTTTTTTGTGGAAAATGGAATGTAATACGATATCAAAAGTATCACTATGACCGATATTATAGAATGAAAATATCTATAATTTCATGAAATTTTTGGAGTGGTATAGGGGCTTTCACATTATTCGATTCTAGGAGAGAATGATTTCATGCTATAGTCCCTTGTTCCAGTTAAAGAGTCTTCTCTGGAGGTAAGTGAGAAGGATCATATTGTTTTTTAAACACATGTACGTGACGAAATGGATGTACAAGGCCTCATGTTATCATCCATGACTATTAAGATCTATACGTTTAATGAATTAATATATGCATATACCATGTTTTTTAACCTTAGTGATCTAATCATGAAATGGATATACTATAGATGTATGATAACTGTAAGGCACTTATTATGTAAAATCATGGACAAGTTGTGTCATCCAAAACATATATAGTTGATATTATTTGATATATTGAGAGTTTAGAAATTCAATGTTTAATAAAAACCAAAAAATCATTCATTAACCTCATACATTTCCTACTATCTCAAAGCTTCTCTGGTTTTATTGTGAATTTCAAAATGAACAGTGTTGAGAAGTCTCTTTAATATATCTTTACTATGATTCTCCTGGATGATAAGGATATTGTAAAATCCAAAATTATAAAACTAAATTTACATTTAAATATATGATGGATTGTTTTAAATGAAATCTTTAAAAAAAACATTTAGTTCTTTCATTAATGTTTTGCAATAAAAATTAAGTACATTACAATACGATTAAACAAAATATAATTATAAAAATTAGATAAGGAATAAATCCACAATTAAATAAAAAGATCAAAAAAATGAACTCCCCTTCCACTTTGTTTTCATATAAAATGATACCTCTGTTTATAACTATGGATGGAATACAAAAAATTAGAAATATGATAAAAATTATTAGAATAGAAATGAGATAATGGGATAAGTGATGTTGATGAATTGGGCAAGGTTATATATAAGAATATAATACGCTCATTGGGATTATATATCTATTGGGCTTATATGTTCATTGGAATTATATGGACATCAAGATTATATAAACATTGGGATTATATATATGGGGATCATTTTTATGATATGTTGAATAATAATAATCCCTATGGTTTTCCTTAAACCAAGCCCAAGTTGAATTTTGACAATTATTGATTTAAAGAAATAAAATATATACTAATTTCAAGCTTGTGGAAATCACTAGAAGATCCACGCTATATTAAACACCACCAATGAATGACACCAGTAGTTATATTAACCTTAGGTCTTATGCATAGGTCTTGAGGTGTTTTTAGAAAATGTTAGGATGATATAAACTTAAAATTATTAATGTAATAAATGATACATGTAACGTCCCGGATCCGGGTGTCACTCAACGGGTTCCCCGAACCCGGTTCGCCATGTGACCTCATGCGCATTTCCCCAAACGCCAGAGGCTTCTGACTAGCTGCGAGGGCCCAAGTATGATAGTGGTGAAACAATGCCCTCATTTTTCAAAGTGCAGCGCAGCGGGATATAATTTAAACATACAACAACAGCGGAAGCAGTAATAGTAAATATGACTGAAATTGATAGCTGATAACAAAAAGGGAAACCAGAAGTCATATATATATGAAGATGCAGCATTTCACTATTCTATAAAGCAACCGGAACATGTTACACTACAATAAAATACAATACAACTGATGTAAAAGTACAGAAAAGCAAAACAGAATAGCTGGCGTCATCGTAAGCCAATGCTCGGTCCCATGCTCGCCTACACCCCAGGAGCAATCAAGTACCTGTATAAGGACCCTTGCCCTTATCCACACCTGTAGAAACGTAATCTATTTGGGCCAAAAAGCATGACCCAAAAAGGGTGCGAGAAATAAATCCCCAGTAGGCACCCACCAAAGGCCTGTGATCAACTATGTGTATGCATGCAACAACTGCGTGCAGTAATAAAGTAAGTAGTATTGAATGTAACTGAATTAACCAGTTATATTGCCATTTTATTATCCATTTATTAATTTTCTTTAAAATACAAACACAGTGAATATTATAAGTAAACAACCAATGTCCTCAGACACATAAACCCCTACCCTCAGGTAAAGAGTATCCAAACAGAAGAATCTGCCCACAAGCATATAGATATTTCCCACAGGCATAAGAAGTGTCCCCTACAGGCACAAGATCAACTGCCCACAGGCACGGATAAAGTTGCCCATAGGCTAGGTAGTACAATGCCCACAGTCTAATCACAGCACTGCCCTCCGGCTAAATAGGTAACTGGGCCAAGCCCAACATGTAAACAAGTAGTAAACAGGTAATTCCTCTAGAGTAAATTCAACATAAAATAAACAAGGCATACCCTCGGGTATCCTGGCCAAACAGCTAAATAGAAGAACGCACCCCTGGGGTGGTTCTGGATCTAAGAAGTGATCCCAAATAGAATTTTTATATCATATTCAATTACCTATATAGTTATAGGTATTTAAAATAGCCACAGCCACAACCACACGACACCCCAACATGTGTTTGTGGCACTAAAGTACACAAAACACACAACAGTTAAAAAAATAAACACCAATCCACCTACCTTTATTTCCAACGAATGTTATACGTGAACGTCGAATCCAGAAATGCCCAAGAACGGCGTAGATATGAAGTAGAAGAAACTCCCATTAAACTTAAATAAATCCTGTTAGGGAAATAATTGGCATGAACTATGATTGAAGAGTGGAGGGCTTAGCCGTGCGGTTCCAATGAGATCGTCCGAGGCAAAAACTAATTCCGAACGTGCGCTCAGTGGATCTCCAAAGCTTCAGCCTCCTCTCCTGAGCTCCCTCTTCCCGTTCTAAGCCTTCCCTGTGAACAGGGGAGGAAACTGCCCATTTTAATAAAAAAAAAACAAAATACACAGCATGTACTTCTGAGTACACGACATGTAATTCTCATTTTTAAAATGTTCCTCTGGCAGCTTCCTGCGAGTGTGGCACAATTAATCTGCCGACATGACTACACAACATGTCTCCTTGAGTACACGACATGTTCAATCGCACAGCTGGCCACCACTTTACTATTCTCCTGCTGACTGACTACACGGCGTGTAAGGGACCACCACACGGTGGGTAGTTGGTTCCTACACCCTTCATCGTCGACACGGCCACACGCCCTGTGTACTCATTCCACATGGCCAAAAGTACACGGCGTGTGGACAATGTACAGGGCGTGTACTTTCCAAATTTGGGATTTTCCCCCATTTTTCATATTTTCTTAAAAAAACTAAATGAAAAGAGAAAATAAGAAGCCCGTACCTCAGAACTAAGAACCGGGTTTTTACAAACTTCCCCCTTAAAGTAATTTTCCATGAATTTTCCTTCCGAGGGTGGCGAAGATAAATCCGTGAACAACTCCATCCCCTGAGCACATATGTCAGTCTCGCGCTCCTAGGTTTCGTCCCACACTCAACCATGCTGCCATAGCACCCGTATGAGAGGAACTGACTAGCCTCGGAGAACTTTCGTGCTCTTATCAACGATAATAATTGGATGCTCCTCAAAGGATGAATCCATCTGAAGCTCAACCTCCTCGGGTTGAAAGACGTGAGACGGTTCTGAATGGTAGAGACGCAGCTGAGACACATGGAAGACGTCATGCATGGCTCAGTACCGCTGTGGTAGGCAACCATCCTGACTCTCTCTAGAATCTAAAATGGCCCCACATACCTCGGTGAAGGATTACCCTGTCTCCAGATCTGTCTGTGTCCTAGCCTCAGCAAAACATGCAAGAAAACCTGACCCCCGACCATGAACTCCAAAGGTCAACTATGGCGATCAACATAAGACTTCTGACGAGACTATGTGGTAGCCATCCGCTTCTGAATCAACTAGACCTGCTTAGAATTCTCCTGCATGAGACGTGGTCCCAGCAAAGCTGCCTCACCAGCCTCTATCCAGCACAAAGGTGATTGACATAGCCTACCATATAAATCCTCATATTGTGCCATCACAATAGTCGCCTAAAAACTATTGTTATAGGCAAACTCGACTAGGGGTATATGATTCTCCCAAGAGCCCCCAAAATCTAGGACGCATGCACGTAGCATGTCGTCAAGCACATGTATCTAACACTCTGACTGGCCATCAGTCTGAGAGTGGTAAGCTATGCTCAGAAGCACCTGTGTACCCAGTTCCCTCTGAAAACTCTGCCAGAAACGAGATGTAGAATGGTCGTCCCTATCTGAAATGATAGAACGAGGTACCCCATGAAGACGTACGATCTCTCTGATATACAACCTTCTATGATCGTCCACATAAAGGGTCTCCCTAATCGGAAAAAAGTGAGCTACTTTCTTGAGTCTATCCACAACAACCCACACGACATCATTGCCTCGTGGTGACCTTGGAATGCCAGTCACGATGTCCATCATGACATCATCCCATTTCCACTCCTTAATGGGTAACTGATGTAACAGTCTAGCTGGTCCCTAATGCCCCGCCTTCACCTGCTGACAGGTGTAAAACCTCGTAACAAAACAAGCCACATCTCTCTTCATACCCGGCCACCAGTATGGACGTCTCAAGTCTCGGTACATCTTGGTAACACCGGGATGAACTGCCCAAGCTGAAGCATGAAATTCCCACATCAGCTGCTCACGTATATCCCCGGGAACCCACACTCATCCATGGAAACGCAAAACTTCATCATCTCCTATCGTCCACCTAGGATGAGGGTCCTCACTTTCCATGGACTCTGGTAGAACTAGGCCTTCTAAGACAAATAGTTGTCTCATCCTCATGCTATCCAGGAGGGTAGAAGTCACAAATAAGGAGGAAAGATAGGGTTTCCCCTGATTGTTGTGCACCTCAAAATGCATATCAGAGAAAAAAGTCATGAGCTTCCACTCATCACTGGCCTCCTGCACTACCTGTATCTGAGTCTTCCTTCTCAGTGCATCATCTACTGCATTACCCTTACCAGGTGTATAAGAAAGCTCAAAATCGAAGGACTGAAGGTATTCGACCCACCTTCACTATCTCAGATTCAAGTCATGCTGAGTAAAGATATACCTGAGACTTTTTTTGTCACTGAAAACCATAAAACGATCTCCCAATAGATAATGTCTCCAAAATCGCAACACATGAACCACTACAGCTAACTCAAGATCATGCGTCAGGTAATTCCTCTCATGTGGCTTCAATTGCTGGGACCCGTATGCAACAACTCGATCGACCTGCATCGACACTACTCCCAACCCAATACCTGATGCGTCATAGTAAACTGTATAGCTCTTCCCCAGCTCTGGGATTATTTGGATCGGTGTTGATGTCAACCTTCCCTTCAGGTCCTGAAAGGCTGTCTCGCAAGCTTCCGACCAAACGAACTTCACACCCTTCTTTGTCAAACACGTCAACGACACTACTAAGATGGAGAAGTTCGGTATGAATCGTCTGTAGTAACCAGCTAGCCCCAAGAAACTCCGTATGTTAAACATGTTCTTACGCTTCTCCCAATAAACTACTGCTCTCAACTTCACTGAGTCTACTACAACCCTTGCCTCTGAGATGATATGACCCAGGAAATAAATCCGGTCCATCCAAAAGTGGCACTTTGAGAGCTTAGCATATAGCTGATTCTCTCTTAGTGTACTCAATAAAATCTCAAAATGGGTGGCATGGTCGTGTCGAGTGTCAGAGAACACCAAGATGTCGTCCATGAATACTACAACAAAAGATTCTAGATAAATTTGGAACACACGATTCATCAAAGCCATGGAAACTGCTGGTGCGTTTGTAAGTTCGAACGGCATAACCAAGTACTCGTACAGAACATATATGCTCCGAGAGGCTATAAGTAGTTTATCCGATGGTCTAATGCGTATCTCATGATATCCCGATCTCATGTCAATATTCGATAATAATCGTGCTCTGCAAAGTTGATCAAAAAGATCATCAATCCTTGGCAAGGGATATCGGTTCATAACCGTCAACTGGTTCAGCTTCCGATAATCCACATAGAGTATGAGGGTACCATCTGCCTTCTTTGCAAAAAGGACCGTAGAACCCCACAGAGAAGTACTAGGTTGGATAAAACCATTTTCCTGTAACTCCTCTAACTAAATCTTGAGCTCTTGCAACTCCGGTGTGGCCATCCTATAAGGAAGAATGGACACTGGTGCTGCTCCTGGAACAAGCTCAATAGAGAAACCCACCTCAAGCTTCTGAGGAAGACCTGAAAAGTCATTCGGGAAGAAATCCCTCAAACGATCAACCACTAGAGGGAAATACTTCTTAAAAGTCCCCTTTTCATCCAAATATATGTTTGCAATCTGGGCTGTGACTCCACATCTCCCATGATGCTCTGGCCCAGCTCAACACGCCTGAACATCACATTCACCCATGTATAGGAACTCTCCGCCCACTAGTGACATGAAACTCACCCTGCAACGATATCAGTCTACAAAGTCTCGAATGGGATCCAACAAATCCATCCCGAGAATGATGACATAAGCTATCATTTCTAAGACATAGAATACCCAAAGAATGTGACACCCACCAACCTCAAGGGGGCACTCATTGCACTGACGCACACCAGCCATTCTAGTCCCCAACGGAGTTTCTAGCGTCATGATATCAGAAGAAGTAGAAACATAGAGCCCAAGGCTCTCCACAACAGGTAAAGATATAAAACTATGTGTAGCACCCATATAAAAAAGAACTGAAGATAAAATAAAAGATACTATAATAGTACCTCTAACTGTAGAAGGCCCGGGATATGGCTCCTGCTAGGTCTGTTGCACTGCATATGCCTATCCAGTGCCGCAGCCCTGCGACACAGCCTGACTACCCTGAGTTGTCCCTCCCTAATACCTCTGAGATTCTAGTGTCTGGCTACCATGACCACGACCACCATCTCTGCCTACATGCCCTGACGTATTCCTGTTCCATTACTGGTAAGAAGCCACTGATCCTGCTCCCGTACATGGAGTCTGCACAGAACCCCTCTCACTAGCCACTGGTGGAAACGCCCTGCAGAAGCACTGCAGATGACCCATCCTACCACAAGCTCGGCACTCCACTGGGATCTCATGGCCACTGAGGTCTCTTGTGCCCCTCCCTTCCACACTGGTAGCACATGACCTGACCACCTGATGCATTCTTCTGGCTAGTACTGCCACCCTGGGAGAAGTCCATCTGTCTCTTCCTCTTGCTAGCATAAATAGTACCAGTAACTGGTGCTAAACCTCCCTGGACAGAACCACTAGCTTCTCGCAGGTTCCTCTATATAATCAGCGCCTGATTTACAATAGCGTGTACTGAAGGCAACCTGAAAACATTCACCAGCCCTCAGATTTCATACCAAAGGCCATCCTCAAAACGCCGAGCTCTCAATTTTTCATCACCCACCAACACAGGTACAAAGCGCTGAAGCTCGGTAAAGCGAGCAGAATAATCCATCACCGAAGAAGCACCCTGCTACAGATTCATTAAATCTCGATCTCTATCTACCCTTAGCGTCTCTGAGAAGAATAATTTATAAGGGACTGCCTGAAAATCCTTCCACGCCATGTCTCTATGATTCTCTAAATGGGTGGTTACATCCTACACCCTCTTGGCAGAATTGCACAACATATACATTGCGAGCTTGATCCTCTTCCCTGGAGGCATCTCAAGATGCTTGAAAATAGTCTACATCAACCGCAGCCAAGACTTTGTGGCTTGTGGTCCGCCATCCCCAGAAAACGTGGGTGGATGCTGCTGCTAGAAGATACGAGTCAGATCAGCCATAGATGTGTCAGCCTACAGTTCTCCCTGAAAGGTCTGCATGAACCACACAAAGCCTTCACAGAACTACGCCTCCGCGCCTGTTTCCAATATAACTGATGGTGCTGCATCTGGCTCTGCTGGAGGATCCACTAGTATCCCATGGCCCACCATCTCTTGGGTATACTCGTTGCCGCTCTCCTGGAGAACAACAAGCGGTCTTCTAGGAGGCATGACTTTAAAAGGTCAACAACATGCCATAGATTCAAGATTAACAAGACTGAAAATGAAGAAACCCCAAAAGGAAAAGAAGAAGAAGAAGGAATTTCATGATTTTCAAAACAAGACTACATAGAGTGTATAATGGCTACACGGCGTGTACTTGACTTTCCTTCCCTTGCTCGGGTCCTTCGACGTGGCTAAGCCACACGACTTCCATCTGAATGAAACTACATGGCGTGTATATCATCTACACGACGTGTATGGTGTTATTTCCAACTGCCTGTGTCATTTTTGATACGGCCGATTACTCGTCTTGGCACTACACGGCGTCTTACACCCACACATGTTGTGTCAACAGCCCCTCTTCCAAGCCAAATGGCTAAGTCCACACGGTCTATCCTCGGACAAGACTACGCGGCGTGTTCCCACAGGTGCGCGACGGGTTCTAGACGAGCTTCGCTGAACCGTGTAGTTAGTTACACGGCCGGATACATGGCTCAACCTACACGACATGTTCTATATAGACCCGACATGTACATGAGAGAATATCATTGACCCGTGTTGTTAGTTACACGGCCGGGTGCCCAGGTCACACTACACTGCATGTTCATCATTGACACGACATGTGAAAGAAACGACTACACCAGCCCGTGTTGTCAGTTACACGACCATGTCTCCAGGTAAACACTACATGGCATATACATCCGGTACACAGTGTGTTCACCCATAAAACTTCCCCTTTCCCATGTCAGCGCCCACACGGTTTGTGACATGGGAAGAGACTACACGGCGTGTACTCAAAAAGTCTATTTTTTTCCTGAAAAGAAGAATGCACACGGTGTGTGTAAGGCACTACAGGGTGTATATATTGGGTTTTCTGGACAGTATGCCTTAGAAACATCTCCAGAGTCCATAAAATACCGACAAACAACACCTAAGTGTCTAATTCTGATCTGTGAGGGCCCATACTCCCCATGAATCAATGTTTGACATCTTATCTGTGTTATAAAAAAATCAACAGTCAATGATCCACCAAATTCCAGTAAATGGGGGCACATACTCCCCAAAAACCAATGTTTGGCGTCCATTCTTTTAATCGGCTCATACAAAAATACTCTCTCAAACAACAGGTATCTATCAAATCTGCTATCACAATAACATGTTTTTAGTAGAACAATAACTATAACAACAACATGAATTTTCTAATGCACCTAGCGGGCATGGAACTATGCATGGCATGTAATTTCTAGCATGTTCCTATTTGATGCATGAGATGTCATACCCTCATCTCATCGGGTTGCAACTAAATAGAACCCAAGGATAAAAGATAAATATCATAATCACAAGTGCATCACCCAATGGTGAAATCAAATCAACTCTAAATTGAAAAATCCGAAAAATGAAACACGAGGTAAATTGGATTTTCCCTGTACAAAGGTTAGTTACACCCGGGAACATCTTATTACTAACTAACGTTCTTGCCCTATCCTTGACTAAGGATCCAATTATAACTTCAAAGAAAATAAACTCTTCTAATTCCACATTGTAACATCCCGGATCTGGGTGCCACTCAACAAGTGCCCCAAACCCGGTTCTCCACGTGACCTTATGCGCATTTACCCAAACTTCAGAGGATTCCGACTAGAAGTGAGGGCCCAGGTTTGATAGTTGGAAAACAATTCCCTCATTTGTCAAAGTGTAGTGTAGCAGAATATAATTTAAACATACAACAACAGCGGAAGCAGTAACAGTACATATGACTGAAATGGGTAACTGATAACAAAAAGGGAAACCAGCAGTCATATATATATGAAGATGTAGCATGTCACTATTCTATAAAACATCAAAAACATGTTACACTACAATACAATAAAATTCAACTGAAGTACAAGTACAAAAAAGCAAAATAGAACAGTCGGCGGCATCGCGATCCAATGCTCGGTCCCATGCTCTCCTACACCCCAGCAACCATCAAGTTCCTATATAAGGACCCTTTCCCTTATCCACACCTGCAGAAACGTAATCTGTTTGGGCCGAAAAGTGTGACCCAAAGAGGGTGTGAGAAATAAATCCCCAGTAGAGACCCACCAATGCCCCGTTCTCAACTGTGTGTAAGAATGCAACATCTGTGTGAAGTAATAAAATGCAATAAAGTAAGAAGTACTGATAGTAACTAACTTAACCAGTTATATTTCCATTTTATTATCCATTTAATCATATTATTTAAAATATCACCACAGTGAATATTCTATGTAAAGATCCAATGTCCTCAGACACGTACACCCCTACCCTCAGGTAAAGAGTATCCAAACACAATAATCTACCCAGAGGCATATAAATATTTCCCACAGGCGTAAGAAGTGTCACCCACAGGTTCAAGATCAACTGCCCACATGCATGGAAGAAGTTTCCTACATGGTAGGTAGTACAATGCCCACAGGATAATCACAACACTTCCCTTAGGCTAAACAGGTAACCGGACCAAGCCCAACATGTAAAAATGTAGTAAAAATGAAATTTCTCTCAAGGAAATTCTACATAAAATAAACAAGGCATACCCTCGGGCATCCTGGCCAAATGGCTAAACAGAAGAACACATGCTCAGGGTGGTTCTGGATCCAAGCAGCGATCCCAAACAGAATTTTTATATCACTTTCAATTACCTATTCAATTCTAGGTATTTAAAATAGCCACAGACTCAGCCACTCGACACCCCAACATGGGTTCGTGGCACTAAAATACACAAAACACACAACAGTTGAAAAATAAACACCAAGCAACCTACTTTTATCGCCAACGAATGTTATACGTGAACGTCGATTCCAGAAACGCCCAAGAATGGCGTATATATGAAGTAGAGGATACTAACTTTAAACATAAATAACTCCCGTTAGGGAAATAATTGGCAAGAACTATTAATGAAGAGTGGAGTGCATACCCGTGCGATTCCAACGAGATCGTCTGAGGTGGAAATGGATTCCGAACATGCGCTCGGTGGATCACCAATGCTTCGACCTCCTCTCTCGATCTCCCTCTTCCTGTTCGAAGCCTTCCCTATGAATAGGGGAGGCTACTTCCCATTTATGTGAAACAAAAAAAAGTACAGGGCGTGTAATTCTGAGTACACAGCGTGTACTTCCCATTTTTAAACTGTTACTCTGGCGGCTTCCCGCCAGCATGGCACTTTTCATCTGCCGACGTGACTACACAACGTGTCTGCTTGAGTAAACAGCGTGTTCAGTCGCACAGCTGGCCACCACCTTATTATTCGCCTGCAGACTGACTACACAACGTGTAAGGGACCACTACACAGCGTGTAGTTGGTTCATACACCCATCATCGCCGACACGACCACACACCATTTGTACTCATTCCACACAGCCAAAAGTACATGGCGTGTGGACAAAGTACATGGCGTGTACTTTCCAAATTTGGTATTTTCCCCCCATTTTCCTTATTTTCTTAAAAACACTTAAGGAAAAGAGAAAATAAGAATCCCATACCTCAGAACTAAGAACTGGGTTCTTAAAATACATATAATGTTAATATTATATGTATTTTTATATAGTAAACATTTTTTAAAAAGATTTTCTTGGAAAAATGTTTTTAATGAAAATGGTTATTTTAATTAAAATGTATTGATAAAATTCATTCAATGGATTGTAAATAAATAATAAATTATAAATGATTAACAATATAATCATTTAATGTAAAATAAAGGGATTTTTTAAATTTTTTTTTAATTTATAACATTTTATTGTTAAAATTAATCAAATTATTCACTAACAAAGAATTATTTTATTTTTATTAATGGATACGTTATATCAAAAACAATTTGAAAATTCATATAATGGTTATTACATGTAATGGAATAAGAATATATTTATTTGATTTATAAAAAAACATATTTTTTCATCTAAACAATATTTCTATATTTTTTGGGTAATTATATTAAAATTAATATTTATATAATATAAAATTTAATAATATAAAATGGAGTCTAAAAATGGAATCCCCACATTGAAATAAATTAATATGAGACATCTTATATTTTAGGTAAATATATAATTACTATTGAAAAAAATAAAAAAGGGAAAAAGGTAAAAATATGAAAATTAGAATGGATTGAATTTTTTAAAATTATCTTGATAGTTGGAAATTCTAGATGTTCTATCTTAAGTGTGGGAGTTAATCCTAGATTTACACATATATTTCTTTATATAACTATCCTAACTCCCAGGTGATTCTATATTTACAGTTGACCTATCTTAAGTATCTAATGAAATGTAACTCATTTTCACATATAAAAGGATCAATTTTCTACCAACTCCAAACCCATATCGTCATTCAAAAATATCTTTAATACCTTCTCATTTGGAATCACATATATTACTATACAGTTTTTATGCTTATGGACACAAGAAAACAGACTAATCCATTCATTCTAAGGGAATTCATCGTGAGGAGAATCTATTTAATGAATGTATTTAATGAGTTATATTTCATTATTCTCATTTACTTTATCATCTCCACTATTGATAAATCCAATTATATACTTTAATTATATTCTATTAACATCACAATTCATCTTTAAAAATTATATTATCATAACATAACACAACTTTATTATGCATTCATTTGTTATAACACGTTCTCATTTATATCAGCTCAATATAATACATGTACGATGTTGTAATGTTTATATCATGAGTTATTAGGGAAACATAAATAATATTTATAAAAACTAAAATGATTAATTTAATTTTTTTTATATTTTTTAATTTTAATATATATTCTTATATTCATAAATAAAATCAACTCTTTTATATAATTTAAATTTTTAAAATGGGAATTTTAAACACTCTTAATAAACTATAACCATAACATATAAAACAAAATATGGGGATTATGAAATATATCAACAAACCTATGTGACATCCATTAAATTTATAGAGGTGATGAATACATAATAAAGGGTCAAGGATTAGAATCTCAATAAAAAATTATGCAATAAAAATTGTTAAATTTATACTCAAACAATAATTATAACAAAAAAATGATTAATAAAAGGGTAATATGAAAATATTAAATAATGGTATAACATAAAATATTTATATATATGGTTTTAATTTAGATGAATAATAAAACTAAATTTAATATGCATGAGGTTAGAGTAATTCTATCTAAGCGGGAATCAAAGGTAGTGTTTTTTTCATCTTAATTTTCTTTCTTTGAGTCATGTTTAATATTATTAACCTATTCCCATTTATTCAATGTATATACTTAAAATTTGGTGTATTTTATAATTATTACATATTTTCTCATTATATTTTATTTATATCTTGTGAAATATTATTTTTTCTCAAATTATTTTTCTTTAGTGGATTTTATTTTTCCTAGAAATATCACATTAAGAATAATTTTCATCCTCTCTATTAGTTATTTCCCATACTTGTTAATATTGGGTTTTTCCAAAAAATATTATTTTCTTATTTTAAAATCAAAATATTTATTATCTTCTTAAATATTAATTTACCTATTTCTTAAATAATTTTATTTGGCCGAATAAGCTTTTGGATTTGTGAGGTTGCGTTATGGGTTTTCGCTTACTGTGATGGTTTGAATCAGTTCTGTTGAGTGTTTTTAAATCACGTATGATGAAGTTTTTGAATAAGGATCATCATTGATGGTGGTTCCATGGCTCGTGATTGTTTCCCGATGGGGAATGTCTACAAGGAGTTGCTTTAGATGATTATTGAGCTGGACGCCTCCATCGTGCGTGGCTTTTCGGATTTGGATGATTGAGATGGTGTGGCGTTGTCATCGGTTCCAGGCCAGTGCATTTTTTACACATGACACCTTGTTAAGAAGCCATGCTCTAGTGGAGGTGTGACTTATCGACGATGATGCAGGGAAGGGATACTTCTATGTAGTCTTATGATGGGTTGTAACTCTCTTTATTTTTTAAATTTTGTTTATGTCTCCATGTCCCCGTTTGGGTTTTCCCTCTTTTCCCTTAAAAGGGGGTTTATCCAAAATCAATAACAATTTCGGCCTTCGGGTCATTCAGTCAGTCTATTTATTAAATAAGGTTATATAACTTTTTAATCAATGTGAATTTTCTATAAACAACCTAAAGATATTCAAAAAGTATTTCTTTTTATTTTTTATTATTATTTTTATTCCACTCCTCATTTATTTAAATAATTTATTTTATTTTCAAGGATTCATTATTTTGGATTATTGTAAATAATTATTTGGAAGAATAATCTACTTTTTTATCGTCTCAAAAATGCATTTTTGAATTAGTCTAGTAAAATCATATATATGAAAACATCTTAAAAGATTTAATAAAATTATTTTTCTGGTTTCATTTCCATTTTCATCTCTATATCAAAAATATATATCTCTTATAAAATTATGATTCATGAATGATCGATTTTAATTCTCTTGTTATATAATTCTTTTGGTATAATAATTTTTTTATATGAACCAGTATAATTTTTTATTGTACATTATATAACACCTTTTAAAAATTTTATCTAACACATTTTATCTCCATGATATGTTTCATTATAAGAAAAGTGATTGATTTCATGTGGAACATGTATGTATGGTTTATCAATATGTCTCTTTTTGGGTATTATATATTTATATCTTATTAATTTGATAAATATTTATATATCTTGAGATAATGATGTAATGTGTGGAAATGAAGAGAATGACGAAAAATTAATGTGTGGGCATGATTGGGTTTGATCGTAACATAATGTGTGGCCATGATTTGGTTTTCATACAACATTATGCATGGATATGACTAGGATTTCCCACAATGTTATAATTTACCATTCTTATAATTGTGCCACATATATGTGTTATGCCACATGATGATGTTAGGAACAACAGACCATTATTAATAAAAATAAGATGCCAAACATTATGGAGGTATTTACACGTTTAAATTTTGGTTTAAATTTTAAAAAAATCTAATATAATGTTCACCATGTGTTTGATGAGTTTTGGGGTTTTTCATGGTAGTAAACATAAAATTAAGTTGAATCGGGTCATCTTGTGAATGATGCATAGTTTGCACATGGTTAGGGGAATCAATGTGTCGGGGAAGGAAAAAAATGTTGGTCTAGACAAATGAATCATTCAAAGTTGTTTCATGGTTTTTTAAAACATGGGGTGCTCCCCAGGTAACCATGTGACTCATCCCCTCTTTGATAGAGGTAGGTTTACAATTGGTGCATAGTTTGGTAAACCGTACAACCCATTTAAAAATTAAAAAATTACCACCCCCTCATAATTTTAAGTCCCCCACCCAATTTCTTCCACATATCATCATTTTCCACCCCTATTGGAAAACCCATTATCCCAAATCTTCATAACAGTTGATCTCCTTCATTTATTGGATGTTTGGAGTGTTTTTGGGTGTGTATCAGAGCTTCGAGTATGTCTGGTTCTCTTCCTGCTTCTCTTTTCTGGATTAGGGTTTTTAGTTTCTTTCATCTTCTTCCAAATCCATAAAACCATTTTTTGCAGTGGATCTTAAGTTGGTGTTTCGAAGGGTTCTTTAATCTAGATCTATGGTCGAGTGTAAGCATGTGTTCGTATTTTGATTGGAGATATGTGGTATACATGTTATATCCCATAGTATTTAAGTTTATTTTTGTTTGTGTGGTTGTGATATTGCTTCCCTCTTGGTGTGTATTTGATTACCTTAGTAATATTTGGTAAAATTGTTGGTTAAATGATGAATTGAACCTATCATGATCTCTAAGGGATGTAGTGAGTTTAACTTGACAGATTTGGGCTACAAGTCATGACCCGACCCAACCCGGGCTCGAGCCGCAACTACCCCAAGCCCGCCTCCATAGGCCAGGGGCTGGCGACCAGCATCGAAGGCACAATAACTCGGGGAGTCCTTTGCCTAAGTACCTGCACACACACATGTAGAACACTCAATGAAAAAGTGCAGAGTAAAAAAGAAAAGACATGTAAAGTAAAAGGGAAACTGCTATAAATAAACCACAAGTGCATCGACCTCTAATAGTACAAAGTAAAAGCTGAAAAGAGAAGGGTCAAAACACACACCCAACTAGAAAAGTTCTACAACCCGGTGACAGGTGAAAAAAAAAATAGCTGAAAGGGTTCCCCACCTGGAACCCGGCTACAACCACCGCATGTGGTCCAAGATTCTGAACTCCTATTCTTTACTGAAGTCACGCCCAACCTGTCCGTCGTCTGCAAGGGCACACCAAATGCGGGAAAATCCCAAGATGGAGTGAGTATAAAAATACTCAGTAGGATACCCTGAAGGCTCGAGGGAGCAACAAAGTAGGTACCAAAGGGTGAGAAGTAGATAGAACATGAGAAATTATAGGGGTGCAACTGAAAGTGCAGTAAAGAGTGTAGTAAGGAGTCCAGATCAACCCAATAAGAGGAAAGACGGTAGACTCGTCCAGACACATGTAGCTAGAAATAGTGAGAAGATGAACTTCCCGTCGAGTCTTCGCTACCTATAGGAGGAGAGTAGACTCGTCCAACCACGGGAAGCTAGACACAGAAATCACATGGCATACCCCCACGCGTCTTCACCTCTCTTGGAAGGAGAGTAACCAATCCCAAGAAGTCGGTACTAGAACCAGGTATATTCAAGTCCATATGCTCAATCAAGAAGCCCAAACAAGATAATAAGGGGATCTCCATCCCGTAGCTTTGCCCAAGAAAAGTGAGTTTCCAACAGTCCCAGAAGTAAACACCATCGGTGCCCAGCATCCCGCACATCTGCCCCGAACTACAAGTCAAGGGGCTCAAACCACCGCACCTCGACACTATCCACTTTGGGAGGCACTGACTCGCCCACACGGTTTTAGGTCGCGTCACAAGTACGCATCTTCGATGGGGAAAGTTCCCCTAGTACTTGAAAGTTCTGGGGGTACGTCAAACCACAACTCGTCACTGCCTGGAAGTCGAGAGGTCTCTTCAAAGTCGACAGGCAACCCCCCGGCCAGCCCTGCTAGAGGGTCCTTGGAAGTCGACAGGTTCCCACTATAGGGAGACCTGATAAGGTCAACGAGTGCCACACTACCCAGTCCCGTAATAAAGTAATCCACTGGAGGGTGTCCTGGCTATAGTCGGCGACGAGACCACTACCCAGCCCAGTTGGAGGTAACCTGGAATTGGGGACCACTGCCCAGCCCAGCTGGGGGTAAGCTCGGCATCAGGGACCACTGCTCAGCCCAGCTGGAGGTAAGCCTGGCATCGGGGACCACTACCCATCCCAGCTGGTGGTAAGCCCGACATCGGGGACCACTGCCCCTGCCCAGCTGGAGGTAAGCCTGGCATCGGGGACCACTGCCCTGCCCCACTGGAGGTAAACCCGGAACTACTCTACCCATCCCTGCTAGATGATTCTTCTAGGCGAACATTGCTGTACTGGCCATCCCTGATGGCTGGTACAACTGGTGAGCCTCGCTCAAAACAACCTCAACCCTATTGGAAACAACCTCAGTCGTGCTGGAAACAACCTCAGCCCTGCTGGAAACAACCTTATCCCTACTGGTAACAACCTCAGACCTGCTGGAAACAACCTCCTTGGTAGAGGATCGGTGCCTGTGTAAATTGTTAGTCACATGGAATCCACAATAACTCTACCAGGGAACAAAAAGCAATGAGAGAAACTCCCCAGGCCTCTCAAGGAGATCATGCTCCAATCTGCTGAGTCACTGTCGAAGAGGACCGAGTCAACCCATCCCAAAAAGTGGGGAAAACACCCACACTGTACGAGCACACATAGTCGTAAATAGTTCTGCAGTCTGATGAAAGGGGCACAATACTAAAACCCCTCACAACTGATGAAACGGAGGAACCAAACCATCTCTGTCGGCCAAACAAGAACAGAACCAGGGAAAAACTCTACCCTGCGGTAAACAAATGAGAACATGACCAGGGGGAAACTCAACCCTACTAGTCAACAAACGAGAACAGGACCAGGGGAAAACTCAACCCTGCTGGTCAAAAAACAAGAACAGAGGAACCCTCTACGTCGCGAGAGGTCAAAAGTATGTAAAGAAGAACATGACATGCACATGGGACCCACACGACGTGTGGCCCCATGTCCACCCCGACCAATCGGACAAACATTCTTAGGTACCAACATCCACATGTACTTCCCAGCACTCACGTATACTCCCAGAGTATACCACGTCTCCCGCCCAAAGACTAAAGCGCACCTGGCACCCAACGTCAACGCGAAGGCGTGACATAACAACTCCAACCTTCCTCCACAATGGCTGAGGAATAGCCAACCACATCTCTTTAAGAATAACTTCACTAACATGACAGTGGATGCGATCACATGCCAAAGGCTCTCTGCAAAAAATGTAGGAAGAACCCCATCAGGGCACCTTCACATTCCACATTTAATAAGATCGCGTAAGATACTCCGTCTGCCTACACAAATTACACCATTATAATCCTTGTGAAAAAACACGCAACATAGACTACTTACTCGCCTCAAACGGATATCTGACGGAAAAGTCACCAACACCGCCTCACGCCCGAACGACGTCCCGTGATCCCGATCCTTGGCCTCGAAAACAGTCGGGCGCATCGCACCATTGCGATCCCCTCAGGAAAACATGTCAAAGGGACTACTCACTTGAGTGGAATGGATATCCGGAGAAAAAGATGCATTCCGGCGCAACACACACGAGCGGTGCTTCGTGGGACCCGCATCCCGGTCCCGAAACACAAAGAACGGATCGCATTGTTGCGATCCTCTCGAAAAAGCACACAAGGTAGACTACTCACTTGTCCAAAATGGATACCCGGTGATAATGTTGGAAATCACCGTCTATTACTGAAACGACCCTCATGGGGCCCGCACCAGCGTGTGGAATTAGAGCGGGCAGATTGCACCCTTGCAATCCCCTCAGAAAAATACCCAACATCAACAGCTCGCACGCCCCGAACGGACGTCCGATGAAAAAGTCTCTAAACACTACACGTAGCTCAAAAGACGGGCAGTGTGGCCCACACCTCAACTCCAGTTTTGACGCTCAAAACCACACTGAAAATCTCTGCCTCGACACCAGGGTCCCAACGCCACTGACGATGCTCGAAATGGAAGTCGGACGCGTCCGCGCCGTCCAAAACAAGATCCCCCCGAAGAAAATGTCAATTCACTTAAAGAAGCGGAGTGCTTCCGAGCCCCTCGTTTCGGGAATTTAAAATTCCCTGAAACCATCTCAAGATATTATATTCATCCCAAGGAATGTGTCGTTGCGGACAGCGCGCGAATCCGACACCCGGGATGACTTTTACAGCCGTTTAAAATTTTAAAAAACGAACTCTAGTGGGCCAGGCTGGTTTGGCCGACCTAGTCTCTTGAACCGGCCCGCGGTCGCGGGCCGGCCTTCCACGCCCGGACTGGAAGCAAGCCGATCCAGCTTTCCTTTTTCCACAAAGACCTGCTAAGGGTGGGTCTTGCCTGCCGCGGGGTCCGGAGGACCCCCCCCCTCTTGTCGTCGCCGCGTCAACCCGGCCAGGAAGGCTGACCTCCTAGTCTCATGTGTGTCGTGCCTCGCCGGCGCCCGCTGGACACCCCCTGCCTCAACACCTGCCACCGCCGCGCGCCCCCGTGGGTGCTCCCTTGATGCTAAATCCCACCGGTAGACACCCGACCAAGCCACGCCGCCACCTCCACCGAGCCGGGCCGCCCCAAAACCGCCGGAAACCCCCTTCAACACCTGATCTTCGGCGATCGATTGTGGTTCGCTCGTAACTCGGATTTCGAATCCATAAGATGAGACGGAAATTAAAAAATATGAACTACTAGGTTATTGGATTTTCTCAAAATTAAATCATCATTTAGGCAATCAGAAATTTGGGAAAATGGGTGCGAAAAAAAAAACGAACAAGATCCTACCTGCGAGGGCGTTGCCCGGCGCTTCGTGGAGAGTCTGCCACCGAGCCGCTGCCTTGCCAGAGCTACCTTGCTGAAGTGGAGGAGGAGAAAGATGAGTTCCTTGGTTGAAATAATTCTTCTAGAAGGTTCCAAAGGAAGGGGAGGAGGAGAGGTTTTTCTTAAATAGAGAATTAAATTAATAAAAATTTATTTAATTAAATCCCTAAATTTTAACCCGCATCCGAAACTCTCGACAGGGTCGAGGTTAAGCCTCCCCTAGGGTAAAATCCACCTTTGAAGCACAACGGAGGTCTTGGAATTTTAATCTGAGGCCCCGTTCAAGCGTTATAAAACTAAACTCCCAAAGCTGCCAAATTACGAAAACGCCCTTGTGGCCATTTTTCTCAGACGACCCGCACCCGCAAAACTTATACCCCTCCTAGCATAAACGGCACGCTACAAACTCAATGGTGCCCTCAGTTTTCCAATCTGAGCCACTGTTTAATAGATAATAAGTCTAAACATTAAATGGATAAATTAATTATTTAATTTATCCGTTTCACGTTTCGAAAGAGAGCGAGGGGTCCAAACGTCCTGCGCCGACATGTTTTATGTCATTCCTAGGGTAAAAACCCCATTCTGGACCCATTCATACACTTGGATTTCTGAACCAAATCACAGTTTAGGAGTTATACCATTTATTTGGTGTTCTTAGTGTGAACATAATGAAAATTTAATTCTGGCCACTCCGAGGCTCGGAATCGCACGACATCTGAAGGCGCTGCTCTAGAATGACATCAAGAATATTCCAAAGTCCATTATAGCCAAGAACTGGGTCCTTACACTACAAATGGGGTGTTCCAATTTCCCCAAATAGGAAAAATTATAGTGTTAAACATTGTATTTACTAGATATGATGTAGATCACATGAAGAACATGTTGAGAAGTTATTTTAAACCATACAGAGGCCTTAATGGTAGTAGTGTGTAGTTGTTTTCAATTTCATAAGTTATTTCTTTGGATAAATGTTAAAAGGGATATATAGAATAATCTAAATGTGGAATTGACTTGTGAGATTATAAATAAAATTTTTAAATAGGATAATACTTGTAAAGTACCGAATTATGTTAAATGAGTGAATGTAATAAAATTGTTGAATATGGGAAATGGGTCATGGCATGAAAAGGGAATTGGGTTAAATAAGCTAGGAAATGTAAATGGTAATGTGATAATGGTTATGGCCTTGATATTGAGTATGGTTATGTGAATATATATTTTGAATTATTATGTGCACCGATTATGCATGGTTTTTGATATTTTATATGTGGTAAATGGAAAAACAAGAATGTGTGCATGGCTTGGTTGTTTTAGGGTACTGTACATGAAGATATATGACCATGGGTTGGGTAAGATTGAGGGTGTAAGAACCCGGATCTTCTTTTCAGGTACGCTTTTCCTTTTTCTAGAGTTTTTGAGAAAAATGAATTTTCACGAAATTTCAGAAGTACACGCCATGTACTTTTTGAGTACACGCAGTGTAATCCTCCCCTGCTCGAAACCGTGTGCTGGCCGTGTCCGGGCCACACACACGGTGTGTAAGGATGAGGTGGAGGCCGGTTTATTCGGAGTACAAAAAAATTCTAAGTATATGTCATGTACTCAAAAAGTACACGCCATGTACTTTCTTTTTTTCCTGAAACAGACCGGGGTCACGTCTAACGCCCAAAATCGTCTTCTTCTTCAGTTTTCATCCGTCCAAGAGCAACCGTACGGCTAGATCTTTGACAGTCTCTCACCTCGCCGTCCGTTCTCCAATTTGATCACGGTCAATTGCGTTGGAATCGCAGCGGTGGGTTCTTCCTTCTGATTTAGCCTTGTTTCTTGATTCCTCCTTGTTTCCATGATATCGTGGGATGAATGTTTTGAGTGTTTTATCAGATCTATGTTGTTCTAATAGAAATCTGTCGTCGAGGTTCACGTATATCGATCTCCTCGGATCGAGGTAGGTGGTTTGTGCCTTTCCATAGAAAGTTGATGAATTTTATGTGAAAATTCCACAAATAACCTTGAACGGGGTATTGCGTGTTTCTTGTTTTGCTATTGTTACTTGCCTACTTTGCTTGATTGCTTTAGTAGTGGTTATTTCTTGTGATTAGAGTAATTTGTTTGTGCTCAGATTTCTTTTTCATGCTTGTCCTACCTGTTTGGCATTTTGCCAGTTGCCATGCCTAGTTGTAGGATAGTAGATTTTTTTTATTATTTTATATTGAGCCTTAGTTGATATCCAAGTAGTTGTTGAGTTTTACTTGGATGACACATGAACGTTGAGAATGTTTAGTTATACTCAAGACTGTGGGAACCTAGAGTATTAGACCAAAGGGAGGATTGACTGAAGGGCTTCTCTAGAGTGTCCTTTAATTACGATGTGAGACTATAGGGGGAATTGACATTGAGTGCTTCCCCAGAGAGTCTGTAGATCCACGATGCGGGCCACAGGGGGAATTGACGTTGAGTGCTTCCCTAGAGATCCTTTAGCACAATACAAGACTATAGGGGGAATTGAAGGCGAGTGCTTCCCCAGAGAGTATGCTTATTTACGTAGCTGAACCAGAGGGGAAAGACCATGTGTGCCTTCCAGAGGGTTCCTAGTACTTAGAGGTTGAACAATAGGGGTTAGACTGTGAGATCTACCCAAAGGGTTACCTGTTTTCTTCTTGTTGTTGGTTGCTTACTTGTGTATTTTACTTGTTAGAACTGTGGATTGTAGCTCCTTGTGCTTTTCTGTTTGCTGCTTCTTGTTATTCTTATACCATGTATTCATTGATAGCTAGGCACACATATTTGGGTGATTTCCTACTGGGATTGTATCTCACACCCTATTTGGGCCATGCTTTTGGGCCCAAGCAGACTATGTTTCTGTAAGTATAGATAAGGGAAAACACCCTTCTACATCAGGATCTTGACTGCACCAGGAGCTGGGGAGCATGGGATCGAGCCGTGGCTCGCAATGCTAAGGATCTTTCTTTGTTTTTCTTTTGCACATGGTTTAAGTTTTATTGCAGCACGTTGTTGTGTTTTCTGTTTTCCATAGATACTTGTACCTTCTGCATTATTGTCATCATTGTTACATATCTGCATTTCTTCCGCTTTTTGGTTTCTGTTGTTATGCATGTTGTTACTACTTTTGCTATTTATTATTGTTTACATATCTTGTATACCTTACCAAATGAGGGCATAGTTTCCCCACTAACTCACCAAGGCCCTCGCTACTATTCAGCAGCCTCTGGCGTTCGAGGAAACGCGCTTGAGGTCATGTGGAGAACCGGGTACGAGGCATTAGTAGAGGTGCTCCGGACTCGGGATGTTACAAAGTGGTATCATAGGGGTTCTTTTCTCCTGTTTTACTATTTGGAGACCTTAGCCAGGGATAGGATGGATTCGGTACATGGCATTAAGATGTGCTCGGGAGTAGCTAAACCGTGTACAGGGAAAATCCATACTACCTCATTAATTGCAGTTGTTGATTCTAAGATTTTATATTTGACCTGATTTCACAGAGAGTGATTCACATGGCTTTTTCTATTACTGTTTTGATATTGCGGTTCTATTTCTGTTGCAACCCGATGAGATGAGGGTATTCCATCTCATGCATCATATAGACACTTGTAGGAAGCACATTCCATGCATTCTTTCCATGCCATCTAGGGTGCATTAGCATTTTCATGCTTTTGTGATAGGCTTTGTGTAGACTATACAAGCTGTTGGGATAGTTGAGTGATAGATTCTCTTCCGTTATGTTAGAAAACTTTCTGTTGTGTTCTTTGCTTAAATTGAATGCCAAATTTTGGTTTTTGAGGTGTTATGGGCCCTCACGGATCGGAATTTGACACTTTTTCGCCTTGTTTTTCAGTGTTTCTGGAATTCTGCGTAGTTTCTGAGCTACTACCCAGAAAAACCCAGAATAAACGGTGTGTACTTTTTAGATACACGCCATGCAGTTTTCAGGCTATGTCACTGACCGTGTGAGCAGAACACGGTGTCGTGGGAGTATCTTCGGGAACACGCCGTGTACCATTAGAACACGCCATGTGAGTTCAGAGCCATGTACCCGGCTATGTCACTAACAACACGGGCCGAGGAAGCTTGGGTAGAACACGCCGTTTTTGTAGGGAACATGCCGTGTAGTCTTTCCCAGGTACTCGGTCGTGTCACAAACAACACGGACTGGCGTTACCTTCCTTTCCACATGCCGTGTTTGTTCGGAACACGCCGTGTAGTCTTGCCCAGGTACCCGGTCGTGTCACGAACAACACCGGTAGTCATTACCTTCTTTTCCACACGCTGTGTTTTTTCGGAACACACCGTGTAGTCTTTCCCAGGTACCCGGTCGTGTCAAAAACAACACGGGACGGTTTCTCCTTCGCCTATGCACGCCGTGCTTGTTCAGAGCATGCCGTGTATGGTCCAGCCGTGTAGACGGCCGTGTAATCAACAACACAGACCGCCAAAGCCTTGTCTAGTGCACGCCATGTCTATTTCGAACACACCATGTAGTCTCGGGTTGTGTCAGACTGTGTGGGTTAGCCGTGTAAGGAGACTCGGGCAGGGGAATAGTTTTCAAGTACACGCCGTGTGTGGGGTCAACACGCCGGGTAGTTTGAAGTGTACACGACTTGTAGGGTGAGAGTACACACCCATGTCAGTGGTTTAAGAAGACACTTTGTGTAGTTTTATACACGCCGTGAAGTTGTGTTCTGCAATCTTTTGGTTTTTCTTCCCCTGTTCCCATTTTGTACTCTTCTGTTCTCTGTCATTTTTTTCTTGATCTATGGTGTGCTTTTGATCTTTCAGAGCTATGCCTTTGAGACGTCGTCCAGTCATAAGTTTGTCGTCAGGATGTGATCAGACGCCAGACAGGGTTGACCAAGGACATCTTGTCGATCCCCCAGCCGAGCCAACCTTGTCACCGGTTGTTGTACCAGTTGCGGGCACTAATGCACAGTTCAGGAAAGGTTTCATGAGTATGATGCATGCCTTCCAGGGAGCACCGCCTCCTGCCACATCTATGGAAGACTTGACACTGGTCTTTCAGCAGCAGCATCATCCCATGTTCTCGAGGGAGGGAGGACCTCAGGCTGCAGAGTCATGGATGGAAGCCATGATGACTATCTTCGAGCATCTGGAGACGCCTCCATAGAGGCTGGTCAGGCTCACCACCTACATGCTCCGAGACTCCTCCAAGAGGTGGTGGTACATGATCTCATAGGCGGGTCAGTAGTAGGCTATGGCTTGGGAGGAGTTTCAGCATGTGTTGTATGACTACTTCTACCCGGAGACCCTAAGGGCCGAACGAGCCTAGGAGTTCATGAGCTTAGAGCAGGGTACTCTATCTGTCATGGAGTAATCCTCTTTTTTCACTGATCTGCCACATTTTACACCCCTTTGGGATGAGAGTGGGGTGTTCTTGGTGAGGAAGTTTGAGGATGGACTCAGGCGGGAGATCCGCTCGCAGGTGGATATCTTCCCGGTGACTGCCATTACTTCCATCATCAACCAGGCCCTGACTGTGGAGCACAATCTGAGAGACTCTGGAGCTGCGAGTCAGGGAGATTCTACTTCCATAGTTAGCGTTCCTCCAGATGACAGCAAGAAGCGCCGTAGGGAGCCTACGCGAGGTGATTAGTGGATGCGAGATGCTTCATCAGGTAGCCAGGTGACATGCTACCAGTGTGACCGGACATGGCACACAAGGCCGTAGTGCCAGAGAGACCCCATGGAATGCCGATCTTGTGGAATGATGGGTCACCTTCAGGGTTTCTGCCTGGTTTTCTCACCATCAGTAGGTGGTTGGGGTTATTCCATGACTCCTCGTTCAGGAGCATCCCCACCAGTCTCTCACCAGGCAGGGAACTGGAGTTCGTCCGATCGTTTGGGATGAGGTGGAGGTCGAGGCCATGGAATTCAGCCACCAGTTCCTCAGCACCAGCAGGGAGGTTCAGCTCAGAGTGGTCAGGCAGGGGTGTAGTGCCGCGGCATGGGCCAGTATTTCGACGTGGAGCAGACTTATCATGAGTAGGATCCCGACCTTCCTACTGTTTGAGGTACGATTTTAGTAGCCTCAGTTTTATCATCATCCCTTTTCGATACTGGTGCTATGCATAGCTTTATCTCTGTTTCCGTTGTGGAGAGACTTGGGCTCTGCATCGTTTCCTCTATCGACTCGTTGACACTAGACCCACCTTTGGGAACGAGGACATCTAGTGTACGCCGGTGTAGAGAGTGCCATCTCGAGGTTGCAGGGTATAACTTCTTATGGGATATCTATTTTCTAGATATGATAGTCTATGATTTAATTCTCAGAAAGGACTGTTTGATTCCCTTCCAGGCAGTCATTGACTGTTATCGTCGCAGAGTCAGTTTAATCTCACCAGATGGTGAATATTTCCTTCATAGAGGCGAATGGGACGTTCGGGCGAGTCGGGCGGGACTCGAGCATCTTGGGCTAGGAGGGGTGATAGCCAAGATTGCTAGCCTTTACATGGATGATCAGGGGACTCCATAGTTGGACTTTCCTCTAGTGGTGGATCGCTTCAGGTATGTCTTTTTATAGGACTTTTCGGGATTGCCTCTAGAGCGTGAGGTAGACTTCTCTATTGAACTCATGCCAAGAGAGGCACTGGTGTCCATTCATCCATATAGGATGGCCACACCTGAGTTTCAAGAGCTCAAGAAGTAGTTGGAGGAGCTACAGGCTAAGGGTTTCATCTAACCCTGTACTTCTCCTTGGGGTTCGCCTGTTCTATTTGAAAAGAAGGTAGACGGTACCCTTTGCCTTTGTGTGGATTATCAGAAGGTGAACCAGTTGACGGTCAAGAACCGATATCCTTTTCCGAGGATTGATGAAATTTTCGATCAGATTCGATAATCCTGGGTGTTCTCGAAGATTGACTTGAGGTTTGGTTATCATCAGTTGCACTTTATACCATCAGATATACCTCTGACAGCCTTCAGGAGCAGGTATGGTCTATACGAGTATACAGTCATGCTGTTCGGTCTCACGAATGCACCTGCAGTTTTCATGGCACTGATGAACTAAGTGTTCCATCCTTACTTGGACTCCTTCGTCGTGGTCTTCGTGGATGATATCTTGTTGTACTCTCACAATCGAAACGACCATGCCACACATCTTGAGATCATTCTGAGTACACTAAGAGAGCATCCGCTTTATGCTAAACTCTCGAAGTGCCACTTCTAGATGGATCAGATTCACTTCTTGGGCCACATCATCTCAGAGGCAGGAGTATCTGTGGACCCAGAGAAAGTGAGATCTATAGTTTCCTGGGAGCAGCTGAAGAACGTTTTTGAGGTATGAAGCTTCCTAGGGCTGGTTGGATACTACAAACGCTTCATTCAGGTCTTTTCTCATCTAGCAGCACCTTTGATAGGTCTGACCAAGAAGGGGGAGAAGTTCTTGTGGCCAAATTCTTGTGAGTCATCCTTTCATGAGCTGAAAGGGAGGTTGAAGTCAGCACCAGTACTAGTCTTGCCAGAGCTAGGAAAGAGCTACACTGTTTACTATGATGCTTCGGGTATCGGACTGGGAGCTGTGCTTATGTAGGGAGATGGAGTCATTGCATATGGGTCTCGGCCGCTGAGGCCACACGAGATGAACTACCCTACGCACAATCTGGAGTTGGTAGATGTTGTTCATGTCTTGCGCTGTTAGAGAAACTATCTTCTGGTAGAGCACTTTGTGGTCTTCACTAACCACAAGAGTCTCAAGTATATCTTTACTCAGCATGATCTGAATCTGAGGCAGCGCAGGTGGGTTGAGTATCTTTAGTCTTTTCATTTCGATCTTGCCTATAGTCTGGGAAAAGCCAATGTCGTGGCAGATGCATTGAGCAGGAGAACTCAGATTCAGGTAGTTCATGATTCCAGTAGTGAGTGGAAGCTAATGGTTCTGTTCTCTGAGATGCATCTGGAGTTTCACGTCAGACGGGGAAAGAACTTTCTATCTTCTATAGTAGTTACCACCATGCTACTTGATCGGGTACGGATGAGGCAGCTATTAGACTTAGAAGGCATAGTACTGTGGGAGAGTTTTTCATGAGGGGACCATCTTTCGGGATGGATAGTGGGCTAGGATGAGATCTTGCATTTCTAAGGATGCGTATGGGTTCCAGCAGACATACGTAAGGAGATGATGTGGGTTTTCCATTCCTCTGTTTGGGAAGTTCATCCTGGCATCACCAAGATGTATCAGGATCTTCATCGCCAGTACTGGTGTCCAGGGATGAATAAGGAAGTTACTGGTTTTTTCATGAGATGTTCTACTTGTCCGCAGGTGAAAGTAGAGCATCATCCACCAGCAGGCCTTTTATAGTAGTTTTCCATTTTAGAGTGGAAGTGGAATGATGTTGTGATGGAAATTGTGACCGGGTTTTCGAGATCACCTCAAGGGAACGATGATGTTTGGATTGTCGTCGACAGACTTACGAAGGTTGCTCACTTCTTGCCGATCAAGGAGACCTTCAGTGTCGATGATCTGAGATGACTTTACATCAGAGAGATCTTTCGTCTGCATGGAGTTCCACGCTCTATTGTTTTAGACAGAGATGTGTGCTTTACCTCTCGGTTCTGGCAGGGACTTTAGAAGGACTTGGGTACACAAGTACTTTTGTGTACAACATACCATCCCCAGACTGATGGACAGTCCAAGTGCAAGATCTAGGTGCTTGAGGAGATGCTCCGAGCTTGCATCCTTGACTTTGGCAGTTCTTGGGATAAGCATATTCTTATGGTAGAGTTCGCCTACAACAACAGTTTCCAGGCGACCACTCAGAAGGTGCCATATGAGGCTTTGTATGGTAGTCCATGCCGATCACCCTTATGCTGGCTGGAGCAGCAGAGGCAGCTTTGCTGGAACCTCATCTTGTTCAGGAGACTTTAGAGCAGATAGAGCTGATTCGGAAGAGGATGGATACAACGCAGTCTCGAGAGAAGTCTTATGCTGATCATCGGAGTTGACCTCTGGAGTTCGAGGTCGCTGATCAGGTTTTCCTGTGTTTCGTACTGAGTTTGGGACACAAAAGGATTCAGAGACAGGGTATGCTTTCACCACGGTACTTCGGGCCGTTTGGGGTCTTGGAGAGAGTGGGGTCGGTCGCCTATCGGTTGTAGCTACCTCAGAGGTATCGGGCCATGCATGACGTCTTCCACGTCTCTCAACTCCGACGTTACTTTTCAGACCCTTCTCATGTCTTTCAGCCCGAGGAAGTCGAGATTGAAGCGGATGCGTCGTTCGAGGAGCAACCTATCCGGATTTTCGATCGTAGTACGAAGGTTCTCTGTGGGCGGTCTGTTCTTCTGGTACGAGTGCTATGGCAGCACTGACGAGTACATGACGAGACCTGGGAGAGGGAGGCTGATCTATGATCACAATGGCCGGAGCTGTTCGAGGTTTCTTCTTCTCCAAATTGTTAGGGAAATTCGGGGATGAATTTCATTAAGGGGGGAAGTTTTTAAGAACCCAGATCTTCTTTTCATGTACGCTTCTCCTTTTTCTGGAGTTTTTGAGAAAAATGGATTTTCTGGAAATTTCAGAAGTACACGTCGTGTACTTTCTGAGTACATGCCATGTACTCTTCCCCGGCTCGAAACCGTGTGCTGGCCGTGTTCGGTCCACACACACTGCATGTAAGGATGAGGTGGAGGCCGATTATTTCAGAGTAAGTAAAAATTCGAATTACATGTTGTGTAATAAAAAAGTACATGTAGTGTACTTTCTTTTTTTTCATGAAATGGACTGGGGTCACATCTAACCCCCAAAATCATCTTCTTCTTCAGTTTTCGTCCGTCCTAGAGCGACCGTATGGCCGGATCTTTGACGAGCTCCCGAGTTGTCGTCTGTTCTCTGATTTGAGCATGGTCAATTGCGTTGGAATCGCAGTGGTGAGTTCTTCCTTCTGCTTTAGCCTTGTTTCATGATTCCTCCTCATTTCCTAGTTATCGTGGTATGGACATTTTTTGTGTTTTCTCAGATCTACGTTGTTCTAAGAGGAATCTGTCATCGAGGTTCACGTATATCGATCTCCTAGGATCGATGTAGGCGGTTTGTGCCTTTCCGTAGAAAGTTAATGAAGTTTATGTGAAAATTCCACCAATACCCTTGATTGGGATATTCTGTGTTTCCTGTTTTTCCCTTGTTACTAGCATGATTTACTTGATTTCTTCAGTAGAGGTTATTGATTGTGATTAGAGTAATTTGTTTGTGCTCAAATTGCTTCTCCATGCTTGTCCTTCTAGTTTGGCTTTTTTCCAGTTGCCATGCATAGTTGTAGGATAGTAGAACAATTGTTTTATTATTTTATGTTGAGCCTTAGTTGGTAGACAAGTAGTTCTTGAGGTTTACTTGGACGACACATGCGCATTGAGCATGTTTAGTTATACTCAGGACTGTTGGAACCTAGAGTAGTAGACCAAAGGGAGGATTGACAGAAGGGATTCTCCAGAGTGTCTTTTAATTAAGATGTGAGACTATAGGGGGAATTGATGTTGAGTGCTTCCCCAGAGAGTCTATAGATCCATGACGTGGGCCACATGGGGAATTGACATTGAGTGCTTCCCCAGAGATCCTTTAGCACGATACGAGACTATAGGGGGACTTGACGGTGAGTGCTTCTCCAGAGAGTCTACTTATTTACATAGCTGAACCTGAGGGGGAGACTGTGTGTGCCTCCCATAGGGTTTCTAGTACTTAGAGGTTGAAACATAGGGGTTAGATTGTGAGAGCTACCCAAAGGGTTACCTATTTTCTTCTTGTTGCTGGTTGCTTATTTGTGTACATTACTTGTTAGAACTGTGGATTGTAGCTACTTGTGCTTTTCTGTTTGCTGCTTCTTGTTATACTACTGCCATGTATTCATTGATAGTTAGACAGAGATCTTTGGGTGATTTTCTACTGGGATTGTATCTCACACAATGTTTGGGCCATGCTTTTGGGCCCAAGAAGACTATGTTGCTACAGGTATAGATAAGGGTAAGAACCCTTCTACTTCAGGATCTTGATTGCACCTAGAGCTGGGGAGCATGGAATCGAGTCGTGGATCGTAATGTTGAGGAGCTTTATTTGTTTTTCTTTTTCACTTGGTTTCAGTTGTGTTTCAGCACGTTGTTGTGTTTGCTGTTTTCCATAGATACTTGTACCTACTGCATTATTGTCCTCATTGTTATATATCTGCATTGCTTCTGCTGTTTGGTTTTTGTTGTTATGCATGTTGTTAATGGTTCCACTGTTTATTTTTGTTTACTTATCTTTTATACCTTACCGAATGAGGGCATAGTTTCCCCACCGACTCACCAAGGCCCTCGCTGCTAGTCAGCAGCCTCTGGCATTCGGGGAAACACGCTTGAGGTCATGTGGCGAACCGAGTACGGGGAACCAGTGGAGGGGCTCTGGACTCGGGATGTTACAGAGTTTCTAAACCCCACCCCTATAATAAACAAGTTATAGAATGGGACTGAGGCTATATTCCCCTAAAAATGCATTTAACGATACTATCACATCTGAAGCTCCAACGTAATTGGGATGTATATGGTTATGAATTGTTTATACCTAGAAAGACATAGAAATTTTTTTATTCCTTTATTTATTATATTTAACTAGTTCATATCATAGTTTAAATAATATAAATGCTTTTCCCATGAATTATGTGATTAAAATGGGTTAAGTGGTTGAATAGAATGAATAATGAAATTGGTAAAGAGAATATTATTAACTAATGAAACTCAAGTTGTCTATTATTACCTTTTAATTTATTTAGTAATTGAATTCACTCTATATTTAGAATTTATATTTTGTAGAGACCATTGGTGGTGGACTCCTAAGATGTACTCACACTCTTATTAGGCCACCATTGGGTACCCAAGTTGATTTCTTGGTTGTAGTGAAGGACAAGAGCAAAGGCCCTATTCTAGGGAGTTGAGTTGGGCATGGTATTTACATGAACGTGGATCCAAACATTGATTTGTGACCTTTTTTGAGGATTGATTTTATAATTATTTATTTTTGTTTTTCTCCACATGTTGTACTATTAACAAAACATGAAATTATTATCGATTTGATATGGGTTTTACCTTGTTTGGGAAATAGTTAGTAATGAATATTTTTAGTTTATTAATTATTGTTTCCTTTATTTCATATGATATCTACCATGGAATAATCTGGTATAGAGAGTATATCCTACCCCACATGACCTATTATACCCTTACTTGTAGTTGGAAACCTCTCGTATATGGGAAAATGTGCTTAAGTTCATGTGGAGACTAGACTCGGGGCACTAGTATAGTGAATCCCATATCGGGGTCGTTACACAGTGGTATAAGAGCCAAGTTCATATTTATGCCTTACTATTTTGGAATGGTTGATGGTAGAACATGATTTTTCAGGTCATGGAAATAATATCGTGCATGGAAGTAGCTAACTCAAGTATAAAGAAATATCCAAGAACCTGTGCTGAGAAATCTTGTTCATGATACAGGTTGTTACTTTTGAATGATATTTCACCATTGGGTGATTCACTTGTTGTTTGATGTGACTGTTTCATGATATTTTTCTCATGAATTGAATAAAATGAGGTTTCTCTTTCATGTATCATTATATGCACTTATGGATATAGGTGGAATGCATCATGATCAGCACATATGGGATGGGTGTGTGGGATTTGAAGGGTAGGACACATTTTAACTTCTTGAAAATTTAACGAAAATGGTGTCTAATAAAGATGATACAAATGAGTCAATGGAAATGAATTTGATAAATGGTTAGAAAATTATGTTTAATGAATGGTTTTAAATAAGTAAAAAATACTAGTTTTAATGAGTTATGGAATTGGAAACGTGCCTAAAAGAAGATGTTTAGAATTGTGAGTGTAGAAATGTGTTTGAAAATGTTTTTACTGAAATAATTATTACAATATAAGTTGGGTTTCACCATGTTAACCACGACCCACGATAGTAATGGTTGAGAGTATCATTTTTAGTGTAATGGTGTTGGTTGGGATAGCATATGTGAAACATTTTTTTAGGGATATTGGACAGACTTCTCAATGCAATTTATGAGAGATTTATGTTATGTGTTTTAAGAATCTTGTTTTGGAATTTTAGAGAAATGTCACCACGATGACGAGCAGCAGTCAAGAAAAAAGTGGAAATCACCGAGAATACTCCACTAAAAGTGAAGAAAGATAACATGTTGGTCCAAGAAAATCAAGGGGAGGATCAGTTCAATGATAACTTCTCCCTCTTTATACAAATGATGGAATAAGACCCAATACGGGTCGTACCGACTATGTTCGAGATGAATAAGGAGTTTCATCCACAGAACCCTCCATAAATTTATATATAATTTGGACACAAGTAAGAATAGTTCTTGAGATATTCTATCTAGAAACATTTGGATCACATAAGGACACCTATAGATAAGAGCCTCAGGTTGGCAGCATATATTTAATGGTGACTGGTAAATAATTGGTAGGATATTCTATTTTAGACTCAGTAGGCAGATAGAATGTTTTGGAAAGACTTTTAGGAAATGTATCTATAGAATTTCTACCCAAGTAGATTAATACAAGAGGGGGTTGTATATTTTATGAGGTTGTCACCAAGGACTATGTTGGTGATGGATTGTGCTATTTTTTTAACTAACATGCATTGATTTGTTCTAGTGTTTTTAGGGGATGAGGTAGCTATGGAGAGGAACATACAAAATAGAGTCCATCATGATATTAAGTCTCATGTGAACATATTTTATTTGAAGAGGTTTACAAATGTGATGTACCAAACTCTTAGCTATGAAAAGAACATAAAAGGGGTTTCATGAATTGTTTTTTCTGTTGAATAATCTAGTAGTGTAATATCTGTGGGTAGTAAGCATTATTTCATAAATATGAAATAGGGTGGAAGTGTGCAAGGTATTCATAAGAGAGGATCATCCTCTTAGGGTGGTGAAAAGGTGTTTTTATAGAAGTATGGAAGATCAGAACACTTGTTTTATCTTTGTCCCTGATAACTGGTTTAGTTCCATACATGTCTGAAAATGGGGCACATGTAGAGGTTCAGTAGGAAACCTCGATAGAATCAAACATATGAAACACTGAGGACGATGACTTTTGTGGTAAGGGAGTCAGTTACCCCATATTATATAGGTATTTAGAGCTCTACTGGTCATTCTAGTCAAGGTGGGTGACGCGGATCTCTAGGGGGAGACCATCAATATCAACAGGGTAATGAAGTTCCTAGAACTCCGACGATGGACCATTGTAGAAGGGTAGGTCATCATCATACAGTTTAGTCAACACCAGGAGGTGGTGAGGCTATACAATCAACTATTTGTGGTATGATCCTTGTAGCTTCTACTTTTTTAAGTGTTTTTTTCCATAAAGAGGCCTCACATTGTTCTATTTTTTCTCAACTTGTGGTAGTGTTGGGTCTAGAGATGGAACATTTGTTTGTGGTCTTGATGATTGATATAACATCAGGGGTGTGATCGAACAATATTAGGTAGTGTCAGGGGTGTGATCATGATGCTGGTGGGTACTATTTCTTATGGGACTTGTTTGTGATGGAGATGTTAGGTTTTGATATGCTTTTGGGCCTAGACTGGCTAGTGGTGTACCAGGTCCATATTGACTGATATCATCGTCGGTTAATGTTCACATATCTTGAAGGAGGCACATCTGCCCATCATGGAGAATGGGACATTCAAAAATACTGTATATATATAGTTTTTTAGAGTTTTGGTGAACTCACAGACCACCTGACTTGTCATATACTAGATAATGGAAATGTAGGGAAGTTTTTATTCCCTCCTTTACAGGATCAATATTCGGATGTGTTTCTGGGGAACTTCTTGGGGATACCAGCTGAGAGGGACATTGAGTTCATGATACAGTTTTTTTCTAGAGCAGAACTACTTCTCATTCCTCCATATATAATAAAACTAACATAACTGTATGAAATTAAAACTCAATTGGAATATTTCGAGAGTAAAGGTTAATTCATCATAGTACATCACCTTGGTGATCAATAGTGTCCTTTACCATGAATTCGGATAGATCTATTTTGTTATTTTTAGATTACAAGAAGTTTAATCATATTATGGGGAAGTACTAATAACCTATATTGTGAATCAATGATATTTTCAACCAGATATGGGGGGATTTAGTGTTCTCCAAGATTGATATGATATTAAGGTATCATCAGTATAAGGTGAGACCTTCTCATTTACCTTTTATTTCTTTCAAGAGAAGGTACGGTTTGTATGAGTTTTTTGTGATAAATTTTGGGTTGAGCAATGCACCGATAATATTTATGTCACCAAAAAACCTAATATTTTAACCTTACCAATATCCTTTTTTAATTTTTGTTGATAACATCTTGGTATAATCTAAGACACATAATTATCATTCCAAAAACCATAACAATGTCCAGATTAGACTAAGATATCATATGTTGTACGCCAAGATATCAATGATTCAATTATAGATAGATATGGTTCATTTCCTAGGGAAATTAATCTTAGAGGAAGGTGTGTCATTGGACCCAGAAAAAGTGCAAGCAATTGTATATTGGGAGTATCCCAAGAATGTTATGGTGGTTAGGGGTTTTTGGGGGTTGGAAGGCTATTACCAAAGGTTCATCAAATAATTTTCCCATTGGGAGGTTCCACTTTTATGTTTGACTAAGAAGGGTATCAAGTTTGAATGGTCTAGTGCATGGTTGGATTCTTTCCAAGAGTTAAAGACACAATTTTCATATTCACTGATTTTGATATTACCTAAGCTAGGTAAGGATTATACCTTATTTGGTGATGTTTCCAGTGTTGTAATGAGGTGGTGTTAATGCAGGATGATCGGGTTGCGGCGTATGTGCTACGATATTTGTTTCGTCATGAAATAAATTACCATACACATGAAATTTATTTGGTTGTGGTAGTTTATGACATGAAATGTTGGCTTCAATACTTGTTGGGAGATGTTTTTAATATGGATATAGATAATAAAAGTCGAAATTTCATTTTCTTATTAGTGTGATTTGAATCTTCGGAAGATAATATGGGTTGATTACATGCATTATTTTGACTTTGAGATATTTTACACTTTGGGAAACAGGAATAGTGTTGTAGATGGATTGAGTTAGAAGACTTATATCCAAGTGGTTAATGAATACAATTCCAAGGAGATGCTGATGGTGTTATTTGCTGAGATACATGTAGAGGTGCGAGATGGAAAAGGTCAATTGTTTCTTATATCATTGTAAGTTGATTCCATTCTTCTAAGCTGGATCAAGGAGGGGAAACATGAGGATTCATAATGTTTGTCTTTGAAGAAAATCCTTAATGGTTAGGAGTCAACTTTTGATTGGATGTTTGGTGAGGATGCAATAATTTATGTTCATTGAATTTAGGAGGTACCAACGTGTATGCGAGAAAGGTTGATCCATAATTTTTAGGCATTAGAGTGGGTAGTGAATCATGGTTTGACAAAAATGTATCATGATCTTTGTAATTCGTATTGGTGGAAAAGAAGGAAGAAGGAAAATTAAATTTCTGTGGTGTGATGTCTGACCTAAAAGTAGGTGAAGGCTATGCATAAGAGGTTGGGTGTTGTGTTACATCCATTTCCTATTCCCGAGTGGAAATGGGGTGATGATAAAATTGATTTTGTATTAGGTATATGATGTATTCCTAGGAATAAAGATGTGATCTGGGTAATTATAGATTAGTTGACTAAGGTGGCTCATTTTTTCCCTTTAAAGATACATTCATTATTGATCATTTGGGAGAGTTATAAGTTAAATTAATAATGAGACTTCATGGAGTACAATGTATTAAATTTTCATTTTGTTATCCTCATTTTACATAATGATTATGTAAAGGATTGAATAAGTTACTTGGTAATCAATTATTTTCTAGTATGATTTTCCACCCATAGAAGAATAAGTAGTCAGACCCTACAATTCTGGTTCTAGAGGACATGCTGGGGGAATGCGTCCTAGACATTGGTGGCTCATGAGAGAATCACCAACCACTTTTTGAGTTTGAAAATAAAAATAGTTACTAGGAGACGACTCCGATGGAACTATATGAATCAATTTATAGGAGACTGTGTAGATTTCCATTGTGTTTGATAGAAGCTGGGGAATCAGAATTGTTGGGGCCGAATCTGGTGAAGGATCACTCAAAAAATGTATATCTATTTCAATAACATAAGGAAATGGATCCTAGTAGAAAGAAGTCATATGCATATCAACATTGTAAACCACTGGAGTATTTGGTGGGTGATCAGGTGTTTGTTCGGGTGTCTCTATGGATGGGTCTCTATTAGATTCAAAATCATGTAAAGATGAAACCTATTATTGTGGTGTAATTTGAGATTGTGGAGAGGATCACACCGGTGGCATATCAATTAGATCTTCCATAAAGGTATAGTGGCATGTGAGATGTTTTTCATGTGTTTTTGCTTCATCAATATCACCCTAACCTATATCATGTGATTTATGTTGATGATGTTGAGATTGAGGCTGATGCATCTATTGAGGAGAATCGAGTTCATATTGTGGATCATAGTGAGAATGTATTGTAAGGAATGATTGTACCTTTAATTTCTATTTTGAGGTATCATGGTTGTCACATTCTGTTACTGGTTTATTAGGTATGTATTTACACTCATTGGGGCCTTCCTTTTTCATTTTCCTAATAGGGAGGAGAATGAATTGGGAGGATACCTATAATGGTGAAATTATAGACTTTTTGGACTTTCACCTTTAACTGTTTCTTTCTATATTCTATAGAATAGTTACATGCCTTCTAACTATGTTACATGCCATGTAATAGTTGATGGATGCCAGTCTATAAATACTTCACGATGTGAAATTTTACACATCTTGGTGGGTACTTACACGTCGTGAGTTAATTAAATTGCAGATTTTGAATCTGAGGTGATAATTTTTTTGGCGTATGTTGGATGTGGAGGTTACATGTCATGTAACATCCAACATATAGTTTTTAAAATACGTGTGTGACTATTTTGGTTTGGGTCATTGTCTGGTTTATTGTTTCTATAAACCCAAGGTATTCCCCATGTGTTTTTGATAAACGCAACCCCTTCTAGATCGATCCATTTGGAACTGAATCTCATTTTTACTATGGTGCATCTCTCCAAGTAATCTATCATTATATTTCTTCATTTCCATTGATCATGGTATAACCATTGGGTGATGTATTCGGATCCATTGTTTTAAGATAATTTTGTCCCCATTTCTTCTTCTAGATGCATTGTGCGATCTCATGTCGAAGGCCTTTACTTTTTTAGTTATGGTGCAACGTGAGTTATTCTGTGATGTATGTAGGTTTACACTCTTCCTACAACCCCTTATTTTTAGTTTTGAATCAATCTTGTAATGATTATTTTATTCTAGGGAATTTATTGTCATCATTTGATTTCCGTTGTTGGTGGATTCCATTTTTGGTGTGTGAGGCCTATGTTTTGAGGTAGGTGGTTACATCTCTAGATTGTGTCTGATGAACATTATTATTCTATTTTCATAAATTGATTTACATATTAATTCTTATGAATTAGAATAATGATTTTTCATTCCTGAAATTGTATTTGAAATAAAATTTATTTTCCCTAGATATTAGATAAATGTAATGAAAAAGGTGTATTTTCAAAGCATTGAAATGGACATTAATAATTTTTTAAAATGATAACATGGGTTACCATGGATACTAGGTGAAAGGTTTAGATTTAGGCATCATCCATTATTGGGGTTCACTTTTAGGGGTTTTCCTGTTATCTTAAAGAATTTATTAGTTAGGTTTAATTCGGTATATAATAATGGGATTTCAATTTCTAGGGATTTTCACTGGTCCTAGAGTGTAGATCATTTGATTAAGGTACCGTAGTGCACTATTTAATAGTTTAATTGGTACGAGTAGTCTGCTAGCCTGACATGTTGTATTCCTTGGAATTATGAAGCTTTTGTTGTTACTATTGTTTTGAATCTACATGGATATGTGTTGTTTTAGCCTTGATATGAATATTATTTATTCTAAAAGATTATATGGGAAATGATAAATGAAATTGATATACCTTCTTTCATTTTAGAACTATAATAAGTTAAATGATTACCATTCTCTTTATTAAAACTACTTTATTCCTTATCATTCAATGTTTTATTTGAAATGAGAATTCATAAATTGTTATATAGAGACTTCTTATGAAACACTTGGGTGGGATCCTACTGATCCTGTTTAGTGACACCCTGTACACCTCATCGGTAGTGTATTGAACTTATAATGTCATTCAATGCAAGGAATTTCAAGGTGCCACAGTGAGGCAGTGAGGTTTCTTGTCAACTGGGTTGGGCAGTTAGTAGTGAGACAGTGGGTGTTCATCCATGCCATCACATGGAGTGACTGTTTGGTTTTAGTCTTTTGTTGTTGGACTTGTCTATAAGGATTTAATCTACTTATGATGTTGTTTTAGTTTCTTCATTCTTTCTTAATGTTATGGAATATATTTCTTAGTAATTCACTATTTTTTATACTTTTAGTTTGTATATATATATATATATTCCATGTGTTTGTTTAGGTTGGGTGAAATCATTCCTTCTATCTTGTATTTTGAGGCCATGGTGCTTGTTACTAGCCCGTGGGGACCGGGAATACCCATGGGGTATATAAAATATTGGGTCAGGTGTTGGGTTTGAGGGTAACCCGGGTAGATTCATTACAAAATGGTATCAAAGGGGGTCTTTCCTCAACATTCATTGTCTTGGGGTGTCTATTAGATTGGAGATAGGATTTCCAGTACTTGAGGGGTATGCTGTGATGAGTGCATTACCATCTCTTGTCATGAAGAGACTCAAGTTTCCATAGGATGTTGGGATATGTTTCTCTGGAGTTGGGTTTTGTTTTAAATATGAGTATTTACTTATGATTTTTTGGGTTTTAATGTAAACTTATCCTACTGTATAACTTTTTTTCTATTTCAGTGTGCATTAGTATGCCTTCGAGATTTCTTCTATGAGTTCCTCGGGAGGGTGCAGCTAATTCTCATCAAGGAAATCCCCGTATCGACCAAGATCACATGAAGAATATCATCTAGGAAGTTTATGATATTGATTAGTATGGACCATGAGTTTAGAATGTAATTGTTGAGGTATGAATAAGAGCAATATGAGATAGAGATCAATCATGTGAATTCCTATGTGAGAAGCCACCAACCGTTAAAGGAATGAATGAACCTCAAGAGGTAGAGGACTGATTGGATATGATCTATCAATTCTTCCACATTAAAGAGACTCCAAAAAATATCTGGTTGAATTGTAAACATTCAGGCTTGAAGGATCTAGCATGAAATGGTCGAATTCTATGGTCCAAGTAGACATACATATGATCTAATATCAGAACAGTTTTAAAACCTTGTTCTTCCAGTAGTTTTTTTAGAATCATAAATGTTGGTAAATTCTCTATAATTTCACTATTTCTATTAGGGAGAGTATTCTATGTTAGAACACCAATCAGGTTTTTTGATCTTGATTGTTTTTCTCTCATCATGCTGAAGAATGACCAGTTCAATGCTCAAAAGTACCTATAGGGTTTGCAACTAGATATCATAACAAATGTGTTTATGTTAAATTATACAAAAAATGAAAATATAATAGATAGGTTTATGATAATAGAGATGAATATTCAACACAAGGTTTGTTTTTACACTTATTATCTTCCATCTAGTTGTAGTTTCAGGGAAGTTCTTGGAAAGAAGAGGAAGTGTATGGATCATCATTGAAGTGGTGGAGGAGGGTCTCAGCAGTGAGCCTCTTGTGCAATGTCTGCTACATCATGCAATGTGCCTCACACATTCTATCAGTGTAGCAGGGTTGGACAGAGTAATTTTTTTTCATGTTCCTATAAATTCATGCAACAGTTGTGGATGTTTTGGTCATGTACAATACTTCTATAAGTCTATGACTAAACCTCGTTATGGTCAGTGCTTGTCATCTCCAAAGGATACTGTAGTGCAGTCATAGGTTTCAAGAACTATAGGACTTTAGCCGTAGGAATTAGGATTGCATATTTATCACGTAGTAGAGGTGTGTCCATTAGAATTTAATGCATGTCCAAGAATAGTGAGAGGTGTTTTCCTTATTGCCTCATCAGTGGCTATTTTTTTATATGATGTTGGTTCCTCCCCCTCTTTTATATATAAACGTATTGGTGATGTTATTAAACATCCAACTGAAGTTATTCTCTTTGTAATGATGTTATAAACACATTTTGGTAAGACAAAAGAACATAGCATTTAGTGTCCTTCGTGTTCATTAACGATAGCATGTGTGGAGTTGGTCCAAGATTTTATCATTCTTGATCGGGATCTATTTGACGTCATCATCAATAAAGATTACCTTATTCCTCATTGATTATAGGTTGATTGTTATCATAATAATGTTTCACTTATTTCTTCCAATCGGAGTTCTCGTTTATTTTAGGCGGAGTGGGACCCGAGGTCTGGTCATGCTTAACATTCCTACCTAAAGCTCATAAGTTTGTTGTACGATGTTTCAATAGAGCCTGATGACATTTCTTTAGTTTTTGATCTTCTCATTGTCATTCGATATTTTTAAACATATTCTTAGATGAATTCTCTAGTATTCCTCTAGATAGTGAGGTGAATTTTACAATCTACCTAGTTTCAAGTATGCCATCGATATCAATACCCTCATATCATATGCCACCAGCGAAGCTGATAGAACTCTAGACTCAGTTGGTTGGCCTATTAGAAAATAGTTTTGTTCCCCCTAGTGTTCCACCTTTGGAATCCCATATTCTATTTGAAAAGAAAGTTTATGGTTAAATTTAATTATTTATAGAATACCAAAATATGAATCGAGTAATGGTCAAGAAACAATAACTTTTTCATCGTATAGATGATTGTTTTGATGAGTTGAAGCTGGAAAAGTGGTTTTCAATCATAGATCATTGTTTGGGTTATCATCAACTGAGATTTCGAGAGTTTGATATACTTAAGGCAACTTTTACGATTAGGTATGTCCATTATGAATATCTTTTTATAGCCCTTTGGTCGGACTAACACTCATAGAGTCTTTATGGATTCGATTAACTGTATATTACATCAATACCATGAAAATTTTGTGGTAGTGTTAAATGATGAAAAACTGGTTAATTCAAAATCTAGAAATGAGCACGAGCCCCATATATTCTTGGTTTTAGAAATTCTGAGAAGTCACTAATTGTATGGAATGATTTCCATGTTTTGTTTTTGGATTCAATAATTGATATTCCTATTGTATGTAATTTCTAAAAAAGGCTTATAAATTGACCTTGATAAGGTGAAGGTTCTTTTTTCATGGAAGAAACTTTAGAATGTATTTGAGATATAAATCTTCCATGGTCTTACTAGATTCTACAAATAGTTTCTTAAGGATTTGTCCTAGTTAGAATCACATATGACTACTCTTTCCAAGAATGTGGTGAAATTTAAATTGACGTGAAGTGGAAATCTTAATTAGAAAAACTGAAACGACTTCTTACATTGACCCCTATTCTGATATTACAAAGCCTAGTAAGGGGTACATGATGTTTTTAAATGCTCCTGTTGCTTGTTTGGGATGCTTTCTTATGAATATGACTATGTGGAGGCTTATAACTCTCTTTAGCTTCAACAATATGATAATAATTTCCCCACCCATGACAAAGAGCTTTCCATAGTTATGCATGAACTTAAATGATTGATAGAATATCTTTTTTGGGAAATGTTCACAACCATCTCTGGTCATAATAGTTTGAGGTATATATTTTATCATTAATACTTGAATCTTATATAGATATAGTGGGTAGAATACCTTCCTTTTTTTTAAGATGGATATTTTCTACACCCCAAAAAAGGGGAATGTCTTTGGACATGCTCTTAGTTGGAAAGAACCATCATATGATGTTCTGGGATCAAAAGAGAAGTGAAACCTTCTGAGGATTTAATTCTAGTAGACATTGGATGATCATTAGGATGTTTGAGGTTTGTTTATAACTAGTGTTTAGTTTTTATCATATCTCTTAGAGACTATATTGAAAATTCAGCATCAGGATGATGAGTTCGATGGAATTATAAAAAAGAATTAATGGTGGGGAGGTTGTTTATGGTTTCTCTCTATCTCTCTCCAGATGGTATGCTCCACCTTAAGAAGTGGGTTGTCATCCTATAATTTATGAGGGATTCATTATTGTTCAATTTTCATAGATCCTCATGGTTCATTCATCAAGGAACTAAAATATGTATTGTGTTGTTAGATGATGATTATGGTGGTTGAGTATGAAGTGTGACATTGTAGATTTGCCACTATGACAACTACCAACGGATGAAGGTAGAGCACTTGAAACCCTATTATTTTCTTCAAGTAATTATTGGGATATTTTGGAAATGGGATAAGGTATTCATTGATATTGTCTTTGGATTACCATGGAATCACCAAGGGAGGAATTCTATCTAGGTGGTTTTTGATCAGTGGATGAATTCTGCTCATTTAATTCCAATAAAAGATACCACTAAAGATAAAGATCTGGGTAAGCTATATGTGAAGGATATTGTGAGGTTACATGGGTGTCCCTCTTTCATTGTTTCAGAGAGGGATTGTAGATATACCTTGAGGTTCTTGAGGAGTAACCAAGAGGTGTTATAAAATCATGTAAATTTGAGCAAAACATACCCTCCACAGAAATATGGTCAAAGGAACATGTGATTCACACCCTGGAGGATATTATTCTTTCTTGTTTCTTAGAAATTGGAGGATCATGGGATAGCCATCAGAGGCTAGATGAGTTTCTTCACAACTACAATTATTAGTCATCGATTAGAATGGATCCCTTTGGGATGTTGTATAGTCACCCATACAGATCACCTCTATGTTGGGATGAGGTGGGTGAAGTTGATATGGGTAGACCAACTCTGTTTCTTGAGGCATCCATAAAGATACAAGATGTACATCGACGTATGGTTACATCCATGAGTCGATAGAAATCAATAACAGATCAGTGGATTTTTCCTTTGGTGTTTTCCAGTGGTGATTAGGATTTCTTGAATTTTTCTCCATGGATGGGTTATGGTTGGATTTGAAAATAAGGAAAGTTGGATCTGAGATATGTTTGACCATTTGATGTCTCTTAGAATCTTAGTCATGTTTTTTATCAGTCATCATTTCCATTTTAGTTAACAAGTTTTCATGATATTTTTTCACATATCCCAACTCAATAAATGTCAACCTAATCCCACTCACGTGTTTAGTTGGGATGAAATTGAGTTATAACTAGACATTTCTATTTGGGATAATCATATTGAGATCGTTGAATCACAAGTTAATGTCTTACATGGGAAGTTGATTCTTTTGGTCATAGTTTTATGGAAACACAGATCACATTCTCCTGAGACTTTGGAATGTGTGACATTAATGAGGGAGCATTGGCCTTTTCTTTTTACATGGATTAAATCCTCTACATAACTTCTCATGGAAAGAAAATCTGTATGGTAGGGATTTTATAACATCAGATTACTGTTCTATTAGGTACATCCTTACCATCATCATGGAATTCATTTTTCTTTATCTTAATTTGTCTGACAAAGAACTCGGAGGATACCTATAATGGTGAAATAACAGATTTTTTAGGAATTTCACCTTTAGATATTCATTTTGATAGACAGTAGAAGAGTTACTTATTGTGCAATAGTTGATGGATTAATGACATTAAATACTTCGTTCTACGAAAGGTTACACGTTGTGGTAAGAACTTACATGTAATGAGTTATTTAAATTTCCTATTTTTAATCTGAGGTGACGTGTTTTTCTGTGTATGTGGGACATGGAGGTTACACCTTGTTTAACAAGGTTGCACATCATGTAATAGACCGCATACAGTTTTTAGAATAGGAATTTGGATATTTTTTTTGGTTCTTCCTTCAGTTTGTCATTTCTCTTGACCCAAGTTAGTCACCATGAATTTCATAGAGACTCAACACATTATAGATTAATCTGTTTGACACTGTATCATCATTGTGATTGTAGTGAGACTCTCCAGGTAAGATATCTTTCTACTTTTTCATCTCCATTGATCATGGTATTGTCATTGGGTTACGTCTTCTGGTATATTGGTTTAAGATGGTGTTTTCCACATGTATTCTTCTATTTTCATGGTATGATCACTTTCACGAGGCCATTCCTTTGTTATTAGTGGTGAAACAAGCATTAGATATCGATTTATGTAGGTTTCCTCTCTTCCTCCACCCCATTATGTCCAGTTTGGATCAATCATGTAATAATAATTTGATTCTAGGGACACCATTATCATTGTTGGGTTTCAATTATTGATGGATTCCATTGTGGGTGTGTTTGGTTTCTGTTTTGATATAGGTGGTTCTATATCTAGCCTCTATTTGATGAACCTTATAGTTTTGTTTGAATAAATGTTTTTACAAAAGAATTATTATTAATTTTTATGATGATTTGTGCGTGTTAGAATATGATTTGAAAAAAATGGATTTCCCTTTGCTTTTGTAAGTGGAAAGAAAACGAGGTATTTTCAAATTATTGAAACAGAATTGTGAAATGGTTTTGAAAAACTTTTCAATGCATTGAATGATTTGTGAAAATGAGCACATGGCTTACCTTAGGTACTAGGTGGATGGTTTAGCTTGAGGCATCATCCATTACATTGCTTTACTTTCTAGGGTGTTCCAATTATCATATAGAGTATATTAGTTGGATCTATGTCAGTATATTATAAAGGGGTTTCAATTTCGAGGGTGTATCCCTAGTCATGTAGTGTAGATCATTGGCATCAGGTACTGTAGTTCATTGTTTCGTTGTTTAATGGGTATAAGTAGTCTCCTAGCTAGAGTTTTTGTATTCCTTGCTATTATGATGCATATTTTGTTACTATTGTTTTTATTCATATTTTCTTTGTACTATTTTATCCTCGATATTCATATTTTTTGTTGTGAAAGATGATATGAAAAATGAGACTTGAAATTCATATACCATATTTTGATTTAGAATAGTAAAAATGTAAATGTTTACCATGCCTTTTAGCAAAATTGATTTAATTATTATCATTTCATGTTTTCTTTGAAATGAGAATTTAGCATTTTTTTTACAAGTACATGTTACTCAATATCGGGGTGGGATCTTACTGAGACTTTTTAGCTCACACCCTGCACACATCTTTGGAAGTGCATAGAACATCATATGTCTTTTAAAAAAATTTAAGGTAAGGTGATACAGTGAGGTGGTGTGGTTTCAAGTTAGTTGGGTTAGGTAGATGGTGGATAGATGTTATGAGTTTGTCCATGGAATCACTTGGAGTAGTTTTTTGGTTTTATTCTATTTTTATTGGACTTTTCTCTTTGAGATTTGGGATAATTTTATAGGGTTTTTTGTTTCTGTAGTATTTATTAGAGTTATGGAATATATTTCTTAGTCTCTTTATATTTCTTTCTGATTTGGGTTTTTATATATATTTATAACCTTTTTTTATAGGTTCTGAGAAATTTTTCTCTCTATCTTACGTTTCGATGCTCGGGAGCCCATCGTTAGCCTGTGGGGACCATGAATTCCCTTTGGGTATGTGATGGATCGGGAAGATGTCAGGTTTGAGGGAAACTCAGGATGGTTCATTACAATGGAAATGTTTAGGTAGAAATTTGGGAGATAGAGTTAGATGTTCTAGCCAAATGTCCCAATCTCTTTACCTCGAAACCCTAATGATACATGGGAATGTGATTTGAGGTTGATTTTTTATAAGGTGGTGAGATCTTAGACATCATTGAGTAATGTTATTTATTAAATTTTTGTTTAAATATCTCAATTTTACCTAAAGAAATTTTTACTCTGTATATGAGGATTTTTGGGGGTCTTCTGAGGGTTCAGGACATGAAAGAGGAATCAGGCCATCCATCGCATGTTGCATGATTTTTGAACGATTAAAGGAAACTGTTTGAGAGCGAATTCTAAAATGTGTGGGTCTAGATAGATGAATTATACATGTTTGGTTCATGGTTTATCTATCTATATGGGGATCCCCAAGAAACTATGTCAATCATCCTCAATTGAATAGATGTAGGTGCATGATTGTCACATGGTTTGGCAAACCGTGGGGCCAAACCATGTGTCCCATTAAAAAGTAAAAAAATACTAAACTTCCCCATCATGATTTTAAGTCTCCCACTCGATTTATTTCCCATGTATTCCTCCTCTATCCGTAGTTACAAACAAAAGCTCCCAAATATTTCAAAGGGTTGATCACCATCATTTATAAATTGTTTGGAGTGTCATTGGGTGTAGATCAAAGCTACGGGTATGTCAAACACACCTCTTGGTTATCTTTTGTAAATTTGGTATTTTAGAATCATCATTATTCTTATGAATCCTTAAAACCCTCTTTCTCTAGTAGATATATGGTTGTGTTTTCAATGGGTACTTGATTCCACATCGAATTCCAAGTTAAAGTGATATTTCATCATTATATTCGAGGAAGCTTGTCTGTATGTTATATCCCATTATCATTAAGTGGATTTTTTCTTATGTGGTTATGTTTTTTCTTACCTATTATTGTGTATTTTATTACCTAGGTAATAATTGGTAAAATGGATGGTTAAATGATCAATTTAACCACTTATGATCCCCATGGGATGCATTGAGTTTGACAAGACTAATTTAGGGACACCCCTAGGATGTACCAATACTCCCGAATATGAAAAATTGTAATTTTAAGACTAGTATTGACTATAGGTGATCTAGATCACATGAATAACATGTTTAATTGTTAGTTAAAAACAAAAATATGAACTAATGGTAGTTGTGTCTTGTTGTTGGAAATTGTATAAGGGATTGTTTGGAATAATGTAAAAAGGATTAGATGGAATGAAGTGAATGTGTAAATTGACTTGTGAGATTGTAATTTTAATTAACAATTGGGATAATACAAGTGAAGTGACGAATTAAAAGAAATGAGTTAATGTATACAAATTGTTGAATATGTAAAATGGGTCAGGTCTGAAAGAGGAAAATGGGTTAAATGAGTTATTTAATGTAAATAGTAATGTGATAATGAGTTAAGGATTAATGTTGATTATTATTATGTATGAAATGTGAATTGTTATGTGTATCAATTGTGCATGGTTTGTGATATGGTATATGTGGTAAATAAATAAATAAGAATGTGCAGATGGATTCTTTTTTGTGGTTTATTGGGCTTGTGGATCTATTCCCATAGGTTGGTTTAGAATAATCCTCTAAACCCCACCCCCATAATGCCTATGTAAATGAAGGGGATTAGGGATCTAGTCCCTAATAGATGCATTTGACAAGACTACCAAGACAAATTCTCCAAAGTAAGTGTGCCATATATTATTATGAATTTTTTAACCATTAAAATATATGGATCTTGAATTATTCCATTACACATGATAGTTGAATAGCCCAGGCTATAGTGTAAATGATTTAAATTCCTTACCCATGAATGAAGTGATGAAAATGGTTAGGTGGTTGAATAGAATGAATAATGATATGGGTAAAGTGAATATTGTTAACTAATGAAACATGGGATGTCTATTGATACCTTGTAATTTCTGTATTACTTGTATGAAATATCTATTTGGACTGGATATTTTGTAGGCACTGTTGGTGGTGGCATACTGAGTTGTAATAACACCCTAATCAGGCCAACATTGGGTAACCGAGATGATTTTAGGTTTGTAGGTCATGAGAAGTGAAAATTCCCTATGCTAGGAGTTGAGTTAGGGATGAGATATTCATGGATGGGGATTTAGATGTATAGTTGGGACACATTTTTGGGATTTCTTTTTTTAGTTTTTATTTTCAGTTTTCTTCACATTCAAGACCATTATCAAGACATGAAATGTCTATTGTTATGTTATGGTTTGTACCCTATATGGGATATGGTTTGTAACTCATGTATTTAGTATACTATTATTTTACCTTTATTTAAAATGTTATTTATTGGGGATTAAACTAGTAAATAGGGTATAGTATTCCCACATGACATATTAGACCCTAACAGGTAGTCGGAAAACTTTGGCATTTGAGGAGACATGCTTGAGGGCATGTGACGACTCAGCTCAGGGAACCAGTTTAGTTTCTCCCAGTATTGGGATGTTATGCTATATCATTCCATATAATTATTATACCATAACATATGTATCATTATTTGATGTTATATATTATTACATCAATAATTTTGGGAAACTATTATGATTCAATGTTCTTTATAGTTTGATATTTCTACCATATTCATGTTTTCTCCCTTGATTATGATCTTTTTTTATGACTCATTGATATGTTTTTCTCATACTAAGCATTTGAGATACCTCTTTCCTATGTTCCCATTTCTAATGGGAATTTCATTCCAGATTATGATTTAATGGAAATCACATGTGTAGAATTTTGTGGGATACATTAAATAAATATTGTGTAATAATATATTTATGTATCTATTTGATGATGTATCATTAAAAAATTAATATTTTTAATTTAATTAAACTAAATTTAAACTAGTAATGTGAAAAGTAGGATTGAACCCAATGGAATGTGAGTAAAGAATAAAAAAACACCAAAAATCACAACAATAATGATGGAAATTATGAAAGTATAGAAATGATGAAACAAAGATGAAGTAAAGAAAATAGAATGAATATTTGAATTATTTAGGTGAATTCCAAACTACCAGAATGAGACTGAATCAAGTGATAAGGATAGAGAATTTTTCAATTGTCTATTGTTAAATTGATTCTATCTTATATTTAAGATATTTTCCAACTGGGTTTCTATCTTTTGAAAGATGTCACCAGTACCTTATATTGAGGGTGTTAGTGCTTGGTTATGCGAATTTATTTTTATTTCAACTGTTGTATTCACATAATTCATGAGAGATAAAATTGTTTTTTAAATGATCAATTATTAATTTGATATAGAAGATAAATAATCTAGTAAATAAATGATTAAAATATGAAAAATAAATTAATCTTATTTTCCCCTTATCATCTTTATCTAATAAACATTGAAAAAATAATTTTTATTTATGAATTCATTACAAATAGTTGAAAGAGAAGATATAAAGATGGTATAATGATGTATTATTAGTAGAGGATCTGCTATTTACATAATCCAATTGATGTCAAGTATCTTGGTACATTCATGCAACTCTCTTAAATAATCGTAATCTCTCCAATAGATTATCCATTCTTCTAATTGGGTTTAGTCATTTTAAGATGACATTGTGTACCAATTATTATCATCAAACTCATAAAAAGAACTTTAGGATAAATCTCTATTCTCCACATGAGACATGTAACTATAAATTATCTTCTTCCCTATGACTCGATCTATTCTCCCTCATTAATTTTATGAGACCAAAAGGGTTATTGATTCATATATTAAGGGTTCCATGGAATGAATTACTATCGAATCATTCATTTTAGCTTCAAGGTATCATTCCTAGCATTTATACACCTTAGTTTGAATTTAATTCAAGAAATAGGTCTGATGTGGAACCATTCTAGTATATTCCTTGTTTATTGTTGTTTCTAAGCTAATACATTGTGAGGCCAACAAAAAGTTCTATATGGATTTGGAAAACATCCTATATAGCACATGAATATCATCTATGGTCTGGAATGTTTTACATAGCTATTGATGTGATATTCAATCAAGTTGGTTAAATTTATGATATATGAACACAATCTAAACTAAATTTGAAATAAATAATCAGTATAAATTTTTGTCATCTATCTAGGATAACCTCTAATATTTCATAGACATAATGTTCTAGTAAATATTGAAATTATAATTCCCTTATTTTATGGTCCATGGATATAAATTAATCAACATATGAGAAACTAAACAAAAAAGGATATCAATATAAAAATATATATTAATAATGATATGGTAAAACGATTATCACATCATGTAAGTTCAACAATACTAAAAATCAAATACAAAATTAGTTGAAATCTACATTCTAAAAATTTGATATTCAACATTAATTTTAATAGATCCAGAATATTTATATTGTAGATGAAGTGTCATGTGATTTGAATATTTTAGTGTGTGTTCCTCTAAATAAATATAAAAATATCAATTCTTATAATTTGAATGTATTTTTATTTCTTATATTCTATCATGAAAAAGGTTTAAAAACATTGAATAATGGTATATTTATATTCATTGAACTTGTATAATGTAGAATGTAGATAAATATTATCAAATTAATGTATATATTTATTTTTAGTTAAATTTTTCAAATTCATGTTGGTTAATATTACTCAGGGTTTTAAAAGAGACACCATACAATTTAATTATGTGAACTTATCTCCTTTAATGGATATTGGTAAACTTGAAGAACATGATTTTAATATCCTCATATCAAAAGAAGAACTTGAATATTATATGGAATATATATTTGATTATTGATGGATTATAATTTTTCACATGAAATAATGAGACTTATAAGATATGGGTGACGAAGTGTATAAATTACCATGTAACAATGAATCACATTAATTAAAAGAAATTTAATTATTTTCCTATGAATATATTGAAAATCATTTTCATATAATGGATAATGAAGTAGATGAATTGAAAATAGTAATGATGGATCATGGTAATGATATCACCATTGCAAGATAAAATGAGTGTATGTGTAATTATTCCATAACTTATCAACAAATGTATTTATTATACTATTTATTTTGAATACTGTGGATCTATTATTTCATTTATTTTTATACAAAAATTACTATATTTTTATAATTTAAATGTTATAATCTTTTTTAAAAAATATATTTTATTAATGTCTTTATGTGGTTTAATGACATGAATTTTTAGGAGAAAATGACTGAGTGAAAATATCTTATTAGAAAAAAATGGTCCACCAGCCATCTAGACATCATAGAATTTTCTTGATGATTCTCACAAACTATATTTTTTCTATCATTTTTCTTATATTTTTGTTTGGATAACATTGTAGTTGATCCATGTTCCCAATTCAGAATGTGTAATACATGCATTTTTGTTTTAATATAGTGTGAAATGATTTACATATTTTGTTATTAGTAGAGTGAAGTTGATTTTATGATATTTTCGAATACAAATTTTTGATTTGTATGTTTAATAAATGTGTAACCACTGATGTGTTTTATTTAAGGCAATATAAGTAAAAATATAAAATATATATTGATTATTATAAAGTTATAAAAAATTATTATTTAACATGAAGTGTGGGAAATGAGTTATGCTTTTGATTTATTGTGAATGAAAGTGAACATCCTTATATAATGTAGTGATACATCCTAATTTTATTAGTTTATAAGCATAAATTATTGGTTCTAATAAATACACATTATATCATAATTTATTTTAATAACACAATGATAGTATTTTATGTATATATAAAAAAGTATTTTTTATTTTATCATTTTAAATGAGGATCACATTATTTGTGTTTTGTAAAAAATAAGACATGTTTTTTTCAATGTTTAAGTGTATATGTGTATATATCTGTGTTATGTGGATTATTATATTTTCCACAACTCATTATATAATTTTTTTCTAATCTATATCTTTTGTTCATATTTGTGTTGGGGGGGGGGGTTCCATCTGAATTTATTTGACTTCATAGAATTAAATAGTATCATATTAAATTAAATGTATATATTTATGATGGTTAAAAACACCACCAAATAATTTCAATTATATAGAGATATTTTAAAATACAACTAAAATATGTTTTCATTTAGTGGTTTTTTAAACTTAAATAAGTTTTAGCATCAAAATGAAAAATAAGAAGTTATACAAATTATATATAAACTAATACATAGTATTTTTTGATACATTTCCATCAAAGAACTATTAATTTTCAATAAAAATCATAAAATATCCCTTGAAACGTTATTTCAAGGAGGTTTATCAAAATAATTGTGAAATGAGTTAGTAGTGATTTAAACTACAACTATCAAAAAAAAACGTTAGATACACTTTTCTAGTAGTGTTCAGACATTAAATACTATCCCTTTACATGGAATGATCAATTTAAAAAAACATTCTATTACCAAATGGAGAAACTAATCATCCCTCCTATAATTTAGATTCTATAGGATTTAATTATGTTTAAGGTATTTTGTAAATATTATCATCTTTGTATTGTAATTGTGTTTCTGTGAGCATGAGTACTAATATCCTATATGTCATAGTAGGGGAATCTTAATTAACATAAATTTTCCACCCGAAATATTATATTGATGTTTTCTCTAAATCTCTAGTGGAATTACCTCATAGGTGAGTGATTTTTAGTGTTTTTGGATCACAATTGTTTGTGATATAACTTCTCATAACATGATTAGAACATGTTCCATTAGATGTTGATGGTGTTTTTATAAGGCCATGATTTGAGATATATTATAATTTAGGGAAATGAAATGTGTTAGTTGATATTCTAAGTAGAAATATGTAAGGTGGTTCTTTTTATGGTTATAGAGATGAGTGGAGGATGACACAAGAGCTTTCATATTTTCATTATGATATGAAGAATGTTATAGGTGGATTTTTCCTATTTCAAATTACAATTAAATAATTGTTATTCAGTTGGTAGTGGAGTCTCCACATGGAGACCCTGAAGTAGAGGTGTAGATAGATCATATTGTTTGTGGTGGTAATCATATGTAGCGGTAAGAAGAAGTTAAACATCATGTGTTTAAATATATAGAAAGATCTCTATTCCTTTAGTGACGTGAGAGGTTATGATTCAAGAGTTTCACATCTCAACATTGGTTTTACATCTTGTTTTATCCAAGATATATCATTCCATGAAAAATGTTTTATGATTTTATGGTATAAATAGGTCCTCAATTGAGTTTTTTTGACTATTTGGTTTTTCAATATGTGTACGATAAAAATAGGGTTTCAGTAAGCTTGCTTCATCCATTAGATGTTCCTAAATTAAAATAGGAGGACATATGAATGGATTTCATTATTATGTTTTATTTAGATATGGGTAAATTTGATTTTATCTATGTGATTTGAGATTATTTTATGAATTTGGATAATTCCTTAATGACAAGTGAGAAAATTATAGTGGATTCATTGGAAATTATTTAAATGGATGAGGTGTTGTGACTTCATGAGTTTTAATGGATGATTATCTATGATCACGATCCTTCCTTTATCTATAAATCATGGAAGTGTCTAAAACATGATTTCAGATCATAGTTATGTCTAAAAATTTATCTTATTCTTTTTATGGGTTGTAAGAAAAGAGATAATCTATAAAGTAGAGGATATGTTTCACGTATTTTACCTTGATTTTTGAGTTTCATGGGTGAAACAACTATCCTTGGTTGAGTTTATTTATAGTAAAAAATTTCACTCACCCATTGGTATAGATATATTCAAGGAATCGTATGGGAAGCCTTGTAAGTGTCTATAATATAGTAATGTGGTTTTACAGTCAAAATTTAATTCAAAAGACATGTATATCGTTGGATTAAAAATATGTATATGATTCATGAGATTATGACCATCAAAATTATTATACACATTATAAGTGGAGGCATGTAGAATTTGTGGTTGGTGATCATGTGTTTTTTATGTTTTCTCCTATTAATGGGATATAATTGTTTGGTAGAGGCAATAAGCATCATCCTTTGTTTGTTAGTCATTTGTGGTGTTAGAGAAAGATGGTGAGGTAGCATATCAGTTAGATCTCCTCACTTAGATGGATCATATTCTGGATGTATTTCATGAATTTTAGCTTCAGAGGTATATTCTCAATTATTCCCATGTTATTGATTTGGGTTAGTTGGATATATTAGAAGATGAATCATTTTTTATGAAGACTATTGATATTTAGGATCATTATGAGATAGCATTATAATTATTCATAATTCCTTTGGTTCATGTTCTGTGGAGGTATGGTGGATTTTTGTAGTGTACATGGATTTGAGATTAACATATGCCTTCTCAATATCTTGAGTTGTTTTTTATTTTTATTATTGTAATGATGCACGAAGTTATTTAGTGATAATATTAATGATGTTGTTCTCTAGTTTTTCCTATATTTTTTATTATGCGAAGGGAAAAACATGTCTTAGATGTATCACATAGGCTGTTTTATTCCTAATCTATTTTGTTTTATCATTTTTATTTTTTATTCACATGGAAAAGAATCATTTAAGAAGTATCTAATTTAGAGTTATAGATATTTTTGTTCTATTAACATATGATTTTATTTGCTTATATTGATTTTTATATTGATTGGTGGAAGAGAGGTGCAATTGATTTGATAATTTAGTGGAAAAAATATTACATCATAATAGTTTTGTGTTTACCCATGTATTATTAATGGTTGGAGTTGGAGAAGAAGTGTAACATCTAGAAATTAAATCTATATAGTGGAACCATTATTTATTTGATTATGACATTGAATGATATATTATACTACATTTACTTATTCCAGAATCATTTCATGCTTCTTTTAGAAGTATTGGGTGGGTGTTTCATTCCATTGTTATTTATCATTTGTCATGATAACTTTTGAGATATTTTTAAACATATTTGGGTGTTTTGTTTTATATGTAAAACCCCATACATATTTGATATGAGAAATTAAAATGTAATTTATATTTTTTGTTTTATGGATTGTTCATTTTGGGAACCCATATTCGTATCGAGAAACAAAGGGTTTAGGAATCCTGAGATAATTTTCATGGATATAGTTTGAGGCTTGAGAGGTTCCTTAGGTTTTCAAGGGAGTATTAATATAATTGGCTAAATTTTTTACAGTATTTGGAGGTTTTTGAATAGGGTTTATGGTTTATGAGAAATCATTATGAACATTCAGTATAAGGTGGTTTTTAACTCATTTATTATGATTTTTTGGGGTTTGTAAAGTTTAGATCATAGAATGGAGGAAACCAAGTGGTTCTTAGAAAAAAATTCATCTTTGTTGGATTTGTGTATTAGTGAATTTTTTTTGAACGGTTTTAGACAAACCATGTAAAATGATATAGACAGAGGATTTTCCGATTTACATGGTTGTTTCATGGTTTGGTAAACCATTTAACCCAACCATGCTAGTGGGGTGTATTTGGGCACTAACCACTACACTACTTTTTCACTGTTTGGATGACTATATGGGTAACCCATTTGGATCATATGAATTGAATGTTTTGACTTTTGAACCTTTTAAAATTAAAATGGGTATCCCCATTTCATCCTCCTTGTGCATGGATAGATCAAAAGGCCACACTTCCTCTCCTTTTATAATTTCATTTGATTTTATTTTGATTATTTAGTGTTTTATTGTGATATTGAGGTCTTATTTCATCTATATTGACCTCCATACTTCTTATCCTTTATCATTAATGATTTCAGATTCCCCAATTTAGGGATTAGGTATAGATTCAACTTGATCATGATGGAATATGCATATTTTGAGGGGGATTTTTCTTTACTCATGTAGAAGAGGTCACGTGATAACATCTTGACGTTGTTAATTAGTGATTTGATGAAGTTACCATTATTTTTAGACATTTTAATTATTTGTATTAAATTAATCAGAATTAATTAGGGTTTTGGGACTGACTATTTGGGATTTGGCCCATGCTGGTTTTGGGAGTACGTTGTTGATATGGCATATGATTTTGGTTTTAGTTTCAATGTGATGGGGGTGTTAGTGAGATTTTTGGTGTTATTCCTAAATGAATTCAAATTGTAAATTAATTGGAAATTATTAAAATGAATTGAGAAATAATTTATATATGATTTATAATTTGATATTTTTGTGTTCCCATGAGTTAGGTCCTTAATTTAATTGATAATGGCTGGTGGGTTTTGGATGGGTCTCAGCGAGAGCAATCATGTAGTGACTAGGGATGGAAATAACTGTGTTTTTGGAAGGTGGTCCCCTATAAACAACCCTTTTAATTTTCCTATTTTATTTATATATGTTATATTTATGGTCTCCTCACTATGGATATTAAACTATTTTGATTATATAAAATTAGTAATTTAAATGATATATAGGGAAATGGAATTTTTTTATAGGGCCACGTTGGCCAATTGTGCACTTGCTAGTTTTCCTCGATTGTTGTTGACCAATTCCTTGATTATATTTTTGTTCCCTGAGAAAAGTGGACCCCCTTGAATTGTGTAATTTGGTTATGTATGAAAAGTGTCTCTTAATATTGTTTCCTTTATGAACTATGATTAGAGTGATGTAATGCGATTGGATAGAACTGAGGGGACCTTGTATGCCTTACTGGTCCCTTAAAGTACCTTGGAGCTGTTTGGATGGTGTGGTGGTCATGGGGTGAGAATTTTACCACCACTAAGATTGAGAATACCTAGGTTTGTAGAACCTATGAATATGTATTGATAATTTGGGTGGGTGTACCAACTAAGAGATGAATTGGGAATAAAGATGTACATTTCCCCATATCTTGAGAGTTACTCCAATAATGCCTTCCATATGAGGATAGTGAGGTCGTATAATGACCATGATACGGTTGATTGGTGTATTACCCCTGAGTGATATATGTTGAGCATAAACATGTAAATGGGATCACAGGACCCGTGAGGGGTAAATGAGCGTGATGAGGTTTAGTGGGACAATAGCAGGTTTCTTAATGACATGTTGAACCTAGTTAGGGGGTCTTATAGAGAAATGGTGATGACTTAAGGTGTCACGTTAGAACATAAATTTCTAATTTGAGTCTACGATGACTATGATAATGGTAGGTCATGCACTAAAGGGGATGACATTGTTTATGAGAGATGTGATCTAGAAGATGTCTAACTATAATGAGATTTTATGGGAGGAAGTACTACACTCTAATATGAATTGATTTATATGGTATAAATTTTACATGCTACATCGATATATGGGTAGAATATATGATGCCTCATATAGATTTGGGAACTATGGACTGCCCTGATTGGGAGTAAGCTGCTGAGCCTATATTCATGGTGGGTATGACCTGGGTGTTTATCGCATATATACTAGGGGTTTTCCTTGGGTTTACATCTTGTGTATAATAGGCGGTTTATCCCCAAGTTATTATCTCATATTTATTAGGTGTCTTATCCCAAAGTGTTTATCTTATATATACAGGGGTCTGTCGACACCTAGTTTCTCATTTATTAGAAACTTGGTTGAGTCCGAAAAGCGAGTGATTACATTGGTTGGCATGATTATGTGATGTTCTCAGAGACATTCCTACACTAACTGAAGGAGGAATGTTATCATATACTAGTTTTAGGGTAGAAAAAAACCACCCTATGTGGTTACTTATAGATGTAATGATTATGCGATGTGCTCTGAGATACACCAAAACATTCTAAATTAGGTCTATGTTGATTGGGGTATCATTGAAGAACCTGTGGATGAATGGTGGCTATTTAATTATGCTAAAATACAATGTTTTATTTTTCTTTTTTTTATATCACATGTGTAAACCATAATTTACTGTTTTTTATAAGACCAAATTGGTGGATCCATGCTGTGTTTTAGTCACACTTGGATTAAGTGGCCATGACACATTGGTAATAGAGTATACTTTACTCACCTATAGGTTTAGGATAAGTAGAGGCTCGATATTGGATTGTTGAAATTGGAAACACGAGTGGGATTTAGTGATTGGGAGTGGGGTTATATTATGGGATTGTGTTAGAGACTCTAATATTTTATTTTTGAATTTTATTTTTATAAGTGATCATCATAGTGGGTGATCATTATTGTATTAATGAATGATTTTTCATTCGTTTATGATTTATTTAGTGTTATATTTATTGTTTCTTCTTACACTAGTTTATTTATTTATTATTCTTTGTTATTTTTTTGATATTTAAAACACTAATATCCTGGTATAATGTCTTCATGATACTACCCTATACCTTGACTATTATTCAGTAGTATCTTGAATATGGGAAGGTGTGCATGATATCATATAACAACCCAGTCTAGTCATAGTTCATAGTGAATCAAAGTGGCGATGTGACTACATTGTATCAAAGACTTTAGAAGACTGGTATCACATAGTGGATTAGAGTTTCATTTTTTCATACTATTTCAAGGGATGGTAGAAAAAGTGACATTGAAATTTGTAAGATCATATCATGGATATCATACTAGTATTTCATTAACACCCTTGTTAATTAGAATTATAGGTTACTATGGGCTAGGGATTATTGTTCACTGTTTCTTGTGTTATGGTTGTTTGATTTTAATATATAATGACCCAAATTATTTATGAGATTTACATTTTATGAGTTAATGGTGTTTTGGATCATGTAATGTGGTGGAATGTGGTATATAATGAATCATTCATATTATATAGGTTTCACATGAAATTACCATCCCTATGTGTGGATTATATCATTAATGATAAGGTATAGTTTTTTTAAATTATTTGTAATTTAATATGATGTCTTCCAATATATGTTCTTGGTGGAGTTCTACAAATGGAATCATGATGTAGTTTCTTCTAATGAAATTTCATATATATATATATAATGATATTCTTAATGATTTTGACTATATAGTCCCTGGGTTTAAAGGGTTTTTAGTGACCCTAATAGGATGGTACTAGATTTTTATGCCTTGATGACCGACAAATTGGGATGATCTTGATTTTGGTTTGGGAAAAATAGGTTTGGTTAGTTATAATTTTAGTAACAACATATATGGTGCTTTTCTATATAGATTGGAATGAAAAAAATACTAAACCGAACCACATGGTAGTTATTTTATTGATACATGTTATCATTTGATGATGTCACTATGTATATGTGTATGTGACTTAATCCTCTCAGGAGTATTCTGATGTTCATTTTCTTGAAGAGTATGGATACTATAGGAATGGGTGTTAATTTTTTGGATTATGATTTCAAATGTGTATATGTGAAACCTAGGATGGGTAAGTTGGAATGTGAGTTTCCTTGATATATTTGATATGGGTTTTCGGATGACACTTTGTGGGTTGTAACTTGTGTGAGACATTATTTACGAGAATGGTGGGAGGGCCTAGTGACCTTGATGTGAAACCTAGGATTGTTTTGACTTGATGAGTTTTAATGATTGAGGGTAACTAGAGAAATTGGTTATCTAGGATTCTTGAATACCATTATAGGGGTTGAAGATAAGTCAAATGGATACATAGGCCACTTTAGTAACAAGTTTGGGTTTTTTGGGGTAGAACAATATACTTCTTAGACATCATAATATTTTATGTTCTTATAATCATGTTGAGGGAGTGGGCATATGATTTTGATTTTCAGATGTCATTGATTGGTTGGAGGCCGTGTGATCGACCAAGGAATTACCAAGAAGACTGTTTTTGAATAGGAGTGTTGAGGGTACTCTATATTAAATAAGACTGAACTACATATGATTATGTTTTGGGTTTTAGGTTTGATATATTAGTTTTGATATGATTTAGCTCATGGGATCATGAGTTAAATTTTATGATCAGGTGCTGTGGGAGTGTATACTCTTTTTGTTAGAGAGAATATCGGTAGTATGAATTAGTTATACATATATTTGATTGAATTATGAATCTATAGGGACAATGTATGAGATAAAGACTAAGGTGATCAGGAATTGTGATTAAAATTATGAGAAAAATTTTATATACTCTCATATAGGGGGTGTCATATTTTTCGTGGGTGAATGAACCTCGTGCAATAAGGTTCATTGATATTGTGAGACCTATCATTAGACAGTCATGATGTAATTTGGATTCCAATGAGTATATAGATATAAATTTATTTTATTTCTTCAGAGACTACTAGATATGGAGTTTCATGTCTGATGTTGGATTGAGTTTGGATGTGGGCATCTTACTTGGGATGAAATTTTAAAGATCTGAAGGTTCTTTAAGTTTATGGTGCATCGATGCTCACTAATCAAATAAATAATGAATTTGTATTGTTGATGATCCAACAATTAAATTTCACCATGGGTTAGGTTCATAAACTAGGTTATAATGATTGGATGATCATAATATTCCTCTGAGATTTAAGGCATCATGATCCGGTAGTTTGATTTCATGTTGGAGGGAGGGATTGAATGTTTTATAGAAAATCTAGATAGGAGAGACATGATTAATATTTTTGTATGTTTCTAGGTGAGGCATGTTGGAAACTATATTCTATATGACATATCAGAAACAATAAATGAACCTTTTGAATTGGTCAGGGTTCTTTTTTAGAAAATCCATCATATTTGTATCAGTGATTGGGTAATGAAGACTAGCTTGTTAGATTTAAAATTAGTATAAGGAGTGTTTGCAGCTTTTTATTAGTGTATTCATGTTTAATTGGGCATGATGTTTTCATGACCACATCCAGTGGGTTAGTCGACCAATGTAAATGTGTTCTGATAGGTGATTCTGATGAAGGGGAATGTCATGGGTTAAAATTAGCTAATTGGAGTTATGTTCTATGGTTGGGAGTACCATGAACCTAATGATGAATCATTTGGTCATGTTATAATGCCTAAATATGGAATAGTATATTCAAACACAATTTTTATAATTTTCTGATGGTTGGAGGTGGTAGATAAACTTTTGATGAGTTGTTTTCTATGATATTGGGGATATGATATGGTTTCATATTGAACATTTAGAGTTACTGGGTAATTATTTGATGGTAAATTGATCTATAATGTGGGTTAACACCATTGGTTAGATGGTTGATGAGACTTAATAGGGATGATAACTGTTATGTTGTGGTGTTGTTTATTCACTTTCCATGATTGTGTTTAAAAATTCCAATGAAATTAAGATTTGTGATTGGTCGATAGTTAGTTTAGAGAATCAATATATGAATCAAGAATCCGGGATTATTATCACCTCAACATTATGTTTTTGGATATGGTTTGGGGAAAAATATGTTCCTCAAGTTCTTGGGTGATTCTTGATAGATTCGTGTTGAATATTTGGTGTTTTTTGAGGTTCTAGACAGCATGCATGGTTTGGTGCCCTTGGATTAGGGGAAATTAAGAATAACCCTAATCATGATGGGGTTTTTAGTTCATTGTCTATAGTTCATGGTTTCTTAGCATTTTTAGAGAATTAATAGGAGGAAACCATGAAAATATTAGTGTATACTATGTGAAAATCATTGGATCTGTGGCTTGGCACACAATTTGTTCAAGATTGCAGACAAATCATGAATTTTTTTTGATCGATCTAGTGCCAATTTTCATTATTGGGATAGGGTTGGGTAATCCATGTGATATAACCATGTGATAGGAGTGTGTTCAAAAGTTCCTACCACACAATTGCTTTATAGCTTGAAAACCCATGTGAAAAAACTTTTTGAAAAACTAAAATTGGGTTTTGACAATTTTCCCCTTTGAAAAATAAATGAAGGATCCCCCCATTATTCTCCCTTTTATATGCACAGATCATGAGGGTGAGATCCATATACATTTATTTTGCTACAATTTTGGGGTGATTTTTTGATGGTTTATTGTGTTTTGATGTTTTATTTAATCTCTATTAATCTCCATTATTCAGTTCCATTACACGATCTTGGTTTTTCTTACCTTGAATTTTGGATTAGGTTAATTTTCAACCAGATCATGGTGGAATGAATTTATTTTTATGGGGATTTTCCTAGATCTTGAGGAATAGTTCATGTGGAAACATATGTTTGTCATTATTCTATGATTTATGAAATTACATCCCTATATGGATTATTCAAGGGTTTGGAAAAATTTATTGTAATTGTTTTTGGTTTTGGTTTCAACTAATAAGGATTTGACTCGGGTTGGTGTCAAGAGTGTGTATCAGACATTCCACATGATTTTGGTTGTGTTTTTTATGTGACTAGGGATCCATGTGAGATTTAAAGTGTTATTAAAAATTAAATTTAAATTGTTAATAAATAAATTTTTGATAATTAGTTGAATAATTAATTATAAATGTTTTATGGTTGTATTTTTTTGTGCTTCCATGTGTTAGGTCCTTTTTTGAATAGACGATGACCAGTTGGTTTTGGAAGGATCATGGGGCGAGCTAACGAGCTGCAAGTAAAGAGGGAAATAACTATGTTTGTGTTAGGTGGTCCCATGTACATACCCCTAATATATTTTTTCATTTTATTTATTCATGTGATAACTATTCTCTCTCTACTATTGAAATTTGTAATTTTTGATCAAATAAATTGATTAATTTAAATGAAATGCACAGATTGTGTATAGTTCCTAGGTACACATTGGATCCTTCTATACATGATAGTATTCGTTTGTATTTATTAGCTAAGAACTTGATTATATTTTTGTTCCATGATTATTTGGACCCCCTTGAGGGAGTAACTACATTATGTATGAATAGTTCCCCTTGGTAGATATGTTTTGTTGACCTCCGAACAGAGGGATGATACCTAAAAGGAATGAGGTGCCGTAGTAATCCTTAGTGGACCCTTGAGGTAACTTGGAGTAGTTTGGATAGTGTGGTGACCATGGGGTTAGTGTTGCAACTATACATCGTTTAAAATTACATGAGAGGGTAGACTTAGTGGTGATGGATGGATTGGTTTGTTGATTGGATCTACCTAAGGATGAATCTGGATTGAAGATGGTCATTTTTCCATCTCCGGAGAGCTATGAAAATGATGCATATATATAAGGACGGTGTGGTTGTACATTGATCATGGTAAATATTATGGGATATTACCCTCGAGTAGAAAGTATTGAATAGAATATGTAAATGGGAGCACGAGACCCCTGGGGGTGTTTGATATTTATAAGATATAGAGGAACCCTGATTGGTGAACTGGGGACATGTTACCCCTATTGAGAGGATGTTCTTGGGAAATGTTAAGTGATGTTTTTTAGTTCCACCTTAGATCCCAAATAAATTATTTTAGTCTGTTATGGTTGTGGTAATGGAAGGTCTCACACTCGATAGGCTGAACTTATTTATACAAGACTGGATCAAGGAAATGGAAAACCCTAATGAGGTATTACAAGAGGATTACTACCCTTCTGTATATATTCACATAAATAGGATTCCTTGTACATGATCCTTAGATACATGGTAGGGGATGTGACCACCTATTTAGATTTGGGTACTATAGACTGGCTAATTTGAATGATAGCTGATGATATTATATACTTGGTGGGTTATCCAAATGAGTTTAACCCATGCATACTAATTGGGTTTTCCCTGGTTGTTTATCTCTTGTATATGAGGTGGGTTAGCACTGGGTTTTTATCTTATATATATTGTGTGGCATATCCCCAGGTGTTTATCTTCTGTATTACCAAATGTGTCATCTCCTAGGTGTTCATCTCTTGTACATTGGGGTGATTTAGAACCCTAAGTGATTTTTTTGGTTGGATTGATTACAAAACATTCTAAGAGACAGTAAAATAATGGATGAATCATATATTGTATCAAATACTAGTTCTATGGTAGTACACACCCATCTTTTTTGGTTTATTGTTGTTAGATTGATTACATGATGTGATTAGGGATACACCAACACTGGTCAATGTAAGTTTCCGTCAATTGGGGTTCTATGGTAAAACCTAATGATCGATGATGGCTATTTATTTACACATATGTACAATATTTTATTTATATTTTTAGTATCTCACATGTGTACACATATATATATTTATTTGGAAGACTGATTTGGTTGTTCCCAGCTAATTGGTACTCACACTATACTTAGGTGGCCATGGAACTTGGGTACAATAGCATACTTCCATCTCATAAAGGTTTAGAATGGGAAAATACCCATGATTGGACCCTTTAGCTGGGTAGCTCGAGTGGGATGTGGAGACTGGGATTTATTTTAGGATTTGGGATTATGGTAGAGCCTCCTATATGTAAATTTAATCTTTTACTTGTATATGTGATCATATTGATGAGAGATCCTTGTTTTATGATTGGATGATTCAATATTCAATTATGAATTGTAAATATTTAATTTTATTGATTACTTTACTTGGGATTATGTTATTGATAATTATTAGTTATTTTCATCTTATTTCACACTATATTATAGTGGTATAGTCTTCCCATTGTACTAACCTAGACATTTACTACTAGGTGAAAACCTTTGGTATATTATGATGCATGCCTGAGCTTACAAAACAACCCAGTCCAGTCACTATCCATGGTGGACCAGTGTGGATGAATTAAATTATATTTGGATAATGTTAATGATCGATACCTAAATTTTTAGAGAAAAACTATTTATATATAATAAGTACCACTGTAAAAAAATATTAATTGGTTTTATTAATATGAAAATTTCATTGACTATGTTATTCAGGGGAGATATAAGGGATATCGCATCGTGGACTTATGATGTCTTGTTGATTGAGAACAATTGTTCTATAACATATGTTGTTATGTCTTGATTCATAGAGTCACCATTTTAATTATAAACACAATTAGTTTTTCGAATTATATTTAGTTAACTCATATTTCATCTAACCCTACACATCTTTGTGGCTCAAATTTGGTGATTTGGTGCATCTTTGGTGGAAGTTTAGCCTCTTATCTTCATGTGATCATGTTTATATGTTATATGAACATCTTCTATTCCATTCCCAGAATTCAACTTTTTTATTCCTCTATACAGGGTTTATGGTATTGTCTTTTGTTTTATTTTTCTCAGACATTGTTGAAGGATTGATGAATGATAATTTTTTACAGGTCAAGTGGGAACCCCTTTCATGTTTGATTTTTTTTCTTCATTTAGTTATTCTCTTATTAGTTTTGTTTTGATCGAGATTCATTTGAGGTAGGTGATTCATATACCTTCCATTTTAATTACAATATTTGGTTAGAATTATCATTATTTAGTAATGTAAGAGTGAAGAGTTGAGATTGGACAACTTAAATCAATGAAACTGGACTAATGAAAAGAGGTAAGTTGGATGAATACGTTTTACAAAACATCTTTGTTATTTATATATTATTATTAATTTATTAATATTCTATTATAGAATTCTTATTATTAATTTTTTTATGCGATAAGAATGCATTAAATTTATGAACAACAAAAATATTATAATAAGATAAAGAATATAAAGATCTAAAATATATTGTTAGAATTTTTCAGATGATATAGTAATTGATTTTGAAGACGTGAAGATATATGATTAATTTATTACCATTATACTGTTGTTGTGTCATTACCATCATTTAGGGTAGTTTTAGGGGTGATAGTGTAGGATGTTGGCTATTTTCTGATGTGTTAGTGTGACAAGGTTAGTATAGGTAGTGTGTTGATGTTTACCTAAATATATAGATGATGAAATATTGATATGGAATCATGATTGAATAATTTAATTGGGGTGAATAATGTAGAATGGATAATATGGTAATAATAAATGATTAATGATTTATTGGGTTAAATTTAAGTACAAGAATAAATATAAGATAAAATAATGATACATGATGTAAAATTACATGTATAAGAACTGAAAATAATACGGTTTATGAAATTTATGTGGTTGATAAATGCATAACTTTAGAAATTAGTAATGAAATGTGAATTTGAATAAGTGGGTTTTTTGTGTTTGTTTATTGCATATTTGTAACATTTTTTAGCTTCATGTTTAAAATAGTAAATAACCTTTTCTATTTCATTGTGTTGATATCATAATGGAAAGTAACTATAGATGTATTTTAATATGATGTGTCCCCTTGACTGGGTTGTTTTATTTTTATATCCATCATAATTTTTTAATTTTTTACAAACCTCCACTTGATTAAGGTAAGAAGAATGATGAACATATTATGTTTTTAGTGTACCCCCAATATCTCAGATGCAGATGTTACAGATAACCAACTACTCCCTCTCTCCCACTCCCCCAATCTCCCATTATCCCATTGAAATGTAATTTGGTCATATGGTGATGATAGTGAAATAGGTATGAAAATAATGTGGTAGATTTGTGGTCATGCAGTTGTACGTTTTATATGGTGGTCGTATATGTTATGTGAATATAACATATTATATATGTTTCTGGTATGTGGCATGGGGTTGTTTTATGAATTATATGTATATAATTATATTATTATAGTTGTGAAGTGGAATATAGATATGGAAAATATATAAGTCCAAGGATACATACAATTAAGCAATAAAGATGAAAATATATAGAGATAAGTATGTGAAAAGTAATTTCTTGATTTATTTTCCAGATTAATACATTATTATACTTTATATAGATTTTTAATTTAAATCTTGGTGATAAAGGGATGATAGTTGACATTGTGATAGTCAAAGATCCAGTTTCACTACTTATTCACTAAGGCTATGGTATACTTATTCAACATTTACAGGAGAGCATTTGGGGAGGAACCTATCAATTATAGTTTTATTATTACATCTAATTTTATATATATTCATGATAAATTAAGTAATTTGGGTGGTCACTACTAATTTTTGACATGGAGTTCATTCATATTGGAGTTATATAACAGTGGATCTCTTATTTTTGTTATTTAATTTTGTTTATGTACGAATTTATATGTATGTATTGGGATTATGGATTTATTTTTTATTATTTGTTATAAAAAGTTGTGGTTGTTCAATAACATTCTCTTGTTTACAAGGGTAATGCCTTCCATATGTGTGTTTTATACCCTTTATGTTGGTTGCAAACCTACGACCTATTATAGGTTGGATTTGAGGACGAATCCCATCTTCACTAACACTTAAAAAGTGGATTTAGAGGATGTGGGTCATGACATCATGTGACCGTGAGACATAGAATATTTCTATCCCATATATCATTATACATATTCATGATTATATGAGTAAATAATGAATAAGATATATAGACACATATCGTATTATTTATCTAAGAGGATGATTACATTAGATGTAACATTCCAAAATACATAAGAATATCATGTAACACTTGTTTAGATATGTCCATATTCATGCTCATTTTTTCTCAATTGAGGGCCTAGAAGTCATAACTATCATATAAAAGAAAAACATAACAACTAGAAATATGTCATATAGAAACTATCATAAACCAAGGGTTTGGAGAAACCATTGGTCTATGTATGGGTTTTGTACACCTATACCAATATTTGGGCCAAAATGTTAGTATAGGTCACTAATACCAATTATTTGACCAAACATTTTGTGTGAGTTTTTATTTTGGACACCTATACCCATGTTTTGGTCAAATAGATGGTATAAGTGAGAACATTATTTATGTGTAATAATAGTAATAATAATAAATAATATGTAATTAATAATTATTTTTATAGATACGTACATATATATGTATATATACGTGCCTGTGTCTGTACAATAACACAAAAGTTGTCATATCATAGTGGTAATGTCTTTGGAAAATAATAGTGAGGTATGGGGATCATAACACAACACTCGATTTTTTTAAAGAGAATATATATACCAATTGTTTGAAAACTATTGGTATAGCAACCCATTCCAATGGGTTAGCCAAAAAATTGGTATAGATATATCCCAATGGAATTTATCCAAATAGCTCATGAAACCATTGGTCTACACTATACCAATGGTTTTTGGGACTATACCAATGGTTCCAAAACAATGGTAAGACCATTTTTCTTTTAGTGATACCATATTGATTAATAATAACTTTTCCCAAAATTGGAAGTATTCCTAACCACCCCATATTATCTAATCCTCAAGGATAGATTATGATATTTTTCTATGATTGTTTACATGAAAGGTTACTTATTAACTATATATAAAGAGGGGTTGTACAAAATTTTTACCATTAGTATAATAATGACATAATATATGGAATACCATATAGTGTATGAATTGGTTGGTCTAAAATAAGAAAAAACATTTTTCTCATTTATGAAATTTAGTATCTCTACATGAGCCCCAAATCATGGCAATCTTCATATGTTTTCAAAACCCATAAATCTCCATGAAATCTATTAATTATAGTTAACACAAAGTCATACATTGATGTGTTAATTATAATTTTATTCCTACAAATATGCATCTTTCATGAATGAATGATATAGAAATGATTTTTTTATATAACATGATAATTTATTATATTCTTAAACTTCTTTAATAATAGATAAAAACCATTCATTTGTGTAAACATTTACCATATCCAATATGAAAATTACATTTCCTATATATTTTTTGTTCATGTTATACATGTTACATTATATATAAAAATATTCACATATATATGTTATATCAGTTATATATTTAATTTTTTTAACACTCAAAAATTAAAGATTGTATATTTTATTTCTTTTATAAACAAATCATTTTGATATCTTGTGAAAAATGAAACACAATGTAAAAAAAAGATGAAACAATATAAAAATATTATAATGTAACCTTAGAAATATTGAGAGAAAACAGATGCTGCAGAATTATGAGATATATTTATAAATAAAAATAAATGACAATATAAATCCTAAGGCATTGATAAATAAAATTAGTGTAGCTCAATAATTTTTAATACTAATGTATTCTCTAAAATGATTCCTTTCTAAAAAAAATCATTTTTTATTATTATTTAGAAAATAAAATAATTAATTGATAAATATATTGTTGATATGAATATTATATTACCCAAAATTTTATTAGTAACAAATAGGATATTAGAATAATAATTGTTAATATTTGTTAAATAAATTTATTTTACAAAGACAAACATTTTCAATATATTTTAATATTTTTATTTAAAAATTAAATTTTAAAATATTAGAATTATAATTTTATAAAATAATTTTTTATATTCATCAAGTAAATATTTTCTTAATATTAATTTTTGGTATTTTTCTAAATTATTTGAACTTTAGAGTGAATAGTGAATAATACATTTTTTACTAAAACTACACATTTTATAAATTTATCGTTACAATAGAAAGACATAAAAGTTTATAAAACCATTAAATTGACTAAATATTATTTTAATTAGTAATACTATAATTTTTTAAATACCATTCTAAATTTATAATACTTATGTTTAACATTTTATGAACGTGAGTAATCTTTTCCAATAAAAGAAACAGGTTTTGATCTTTTCTTCTAATTAAATTTAATTTTTTGTAAAATTATGTTTTGGGTTTATATAAAAAAACACATAATTTTATAATGAATAAGTATTTATCATGAAAATTAAATATATTGATTATTTTATCATACACATAAATTATAATTTTAAAAAATCAATTTTTCTAAAGGTGAGGTTTTGCATGTTAGATTGACTAATGTAAAATATAATTTTTCATAAAAATAGAAATTTTATTTGATAATATATATTACATGTTTGGAATTATAAGTTACAACATATTTGATAAGGGATATTTTATTTTAAAGCATTAAAAGTCAATTACCTAGTTAAACAGTTGTTTCCACGATAAAACTAAATATTATAAAAGTAAAATTTAAATTTTAATAAACATAAAAAATGTATAAGAAATGTGTAAAAATGAGTATTTGATGTATTCTAGACATTATCTCATTACCCACCTAATAATGCTCCATATTTTGATACATTTTGAATGTGAAACAGATGCTATCTTTATATAAAGATGGAATATTTACAAAAAATACTTTCTCACTACTTATAATAGGAGCCCCTCCCCACCCCTTAAATAACACTAAAAAAATAATTTTTAAATTAATTAAAATACATTTTTTATTACCCTATAATCCAAACTCACCCAAATATGCTTCATTTCAGAACAAATTATTTTAATTAATCCATTTCCAAGGAGTTCACCAATGGAATTCCCAAGTCCTCAACATGGGTAATAATTTTCTATAATTTATTTTCTTTTTTATATTACTTCTATAATTATATTTTTATAATAAAGATATAATTACATCAATATTTCTATATTTAAATTTTTTATGCTATGATAAAAACTATAAATCTTATTTTCCATTTTCCCTTAAGGGAAAAAACAATATTAGTTCATGTATAAAGACTACCACCTCCACAAAGGGACATTTTTTTTGTTTTCCTTAACTAACAAAAAAATAAGGCCCTGATATTGAATTTAATAAATATTTATGATATTTATGACCTGTTTTATATTTTAAATTGTAATAAGATATTAATCATATCTCCCGTTCTATGGGAAAAAATCTTTTAGCATGAGTATATGAAATCTACTACTTCTATGGAACGATTGAATTTTCTTTTTTATATCTTGACCACCATTCTTGTATTATAATGAGAAAATTTTTAATTGTAAAATATTATTTTTATGGCCATAAAAATATTATGGTAAGATAAATAGAATAACCTATCAGTAATATCAAAAATAAAAAACTATGGCAAATTTAACCCCCCAAAATAGCATTCTAGAAGAAAAAAAAGATTTCATTATACTATGATAAACTATAAATTTGTAACTTATTATTATATTTATTTAAAATTTTGAAACATCAAAATATTGATTTCTATATAATGTCATAATTCTTCTGGTATATTGATATTACAATGAAATGAAATTATATACATCTCTTAATTATGGTTTTTTTATTTGGGTAAGTTTAACCCCCCACTGGAACGATGCTATAAATTTATATTATAGATGAATATGGAAATATAATTTTGTGAAATATATGAGATATATATATATATATATGTGTGTGTGTGTAAATAATTATTTTATTTTAGTTCTATAATAATAACATTAATATTAAATTTGTTAATTAAAAAACTAATGTCTATATGTGAGAAATCATCGAAAGACACACATCACATATTTCATATTTATTGATAAAAACAAAAACACTCATAGAATTAAATTATAAATCTATAAATAACTATAAAACATGAATTAAATTTTCTTGTATTAATTAGGAAGGATTAAATTTGGTATAATATTATATAACGTCATCATTATTACAAAACTAGTTAAAAATGATCAAGATTATTTACATGATACATTGAAAATAAATAATAAATAAAATATATAAATGTAGAGAATAATTATAAATTTAGTTCATAAATTGATAAATATGTGTAAAAGGTTATGAAATATGTGATTAAAAATTTTAATTTTTTTACATGTGGTTAAACCGCATTTTGAAAAAACATAAATTACAGTAAGGGGTTTTTAACTCAATTTTATTCCACTGAGTTAAAATGTTATCATTGATAATATATTTTTTTCAAGATTGATTCATTTCAAAAAATAAGTACAGAGAAATTTATTTACTCATTATTTTATTAGTTTATAAAATTCTTCAATATAACATCATCATCAAATCATTATTACCTCAATGATTATGTTACTTATTATAGTTCTTTGTATCAAATTTCAATTCATTTAAAAGAGATTGTATTATACAACATAATTAATATTTTATGTTGAAATAAATAAACCTTTGATATTTTTTATCATGATTTTCAAATTATACTTGGTATGTAATATGATATTTTAAATTATATTCTTCTAGGGGGTTTGTTTCAAAATTTTTGGAAATCATATGTATTATTTGTCTCTATTTTCAATTCTATGTGACATGTTTAACATTGCACACCATCCTTTTTTTGTAGTGTATTATGTTCCCTATTTAATTCTATTAAAATTAACATATTTCATTTCATTATATTTTTATATCATGGTAATCAAATTAGGTTCATTTTATTCTTATGTCACCATTATTGTAAGGGTTTTGTATCTCAATTTCATTTAATTAAGATATGGTTTATTCTCACAACTTTATTCCTTTTTGGGAAGTACATATTGGTCATGGATTAAAATCTAATTTTACATCACACTATTTTCAATTGGGGGATTAAACTCATAGAAATATATTAATACCTTTTTCTCACAAAATCATTTTATATTACATGAATAATTTTTCTTCTAATGAATTTCCTTTTTGAACACTCAATATTTACCCCCTCTGATTGAATGGTTTTCATCAATACTAAATACATATATTTAATAGATAAATTATTAACATAACCATATACCCCTTTCTCTGTAGTGTTAGTTTGAGGGATTCTATCATAAAAAAATTCCATTTTTTGATTGAGGAAATATTGAAAATTGAAATACTTGTTATTCAAAATAAATTTTTTTGTTGATTATTAATTAATATCGGTGATCTATTTCATAACTTATTAATTTATATATATATAAGGAAAGCATTGGACATAATTATTGACGGGAAGGGCCTATAATATCCCGTGAATTCATTCATAGGTATCATAAGAAAAACAATCTTGGGTATTTTGGTGTATGCCTTTATAAAGTATAATATTGGCTAAATACAGGGCAATGAATTTAAGTTCATGGAGTCCAATATCATCATTTCTTGGCCTTTTTTATTCAATTATCTATCCTATATAATGAATTTCATCCATAATGAACTATTTATTATTATCCCATGTTTAATTATTTATATTTTAACAATGGATATGTTATTCTCACAAATTATTTTGATTATGTAAATATTTTGATAACCTTTTCCTACCATATTATTTACTCTCACTTATGATATTTTAATATTATTCATATGTTTAAACTTATTGAGTATTTGAGCTCACCACTCTTCTGTTTCTATTTTCCTAGGTTATAAAGAAATGTATTAAACATTATATTTCTAATAAAATAACTTGTGTGGAGAATTTGGTGGAGAATTTTGAATAGTTATTATAGACTACAAAATCTCTTATATGGTGGAAAATAGGTCCATTTGATGAGATATAAATGGGATTTAATCGTTAAAAGTTGTTCCTAACCCACTAAAAATCTAAACCGAAAAGGTAAATTTAAAGTATGTAACTGAATATTTTTAAGTGATTTAGTAATTATTAATGGATCAAATTATGCATATTTTATGAATTTAAAAGCTGGTACATAAATAAGGTGTTTATTCACACAATATTCTGGTAGTGTATGTTAATTGCATCATTGTTGGTTTCCAAAGAGTGTTTAGATAACTTTAATTTTTATGATGTCATTTGTTGAGAAAGATTTAAGAGTTATAAATGTCAATAAGGTTTTCTAAATTAATTTTTATTTTGATTTAAAAGGTATAGATAACACTTTAGGTTAGTTGAGGTAATATTAAATATTTTAAGGATTAGGATAAATGAACTTTAATGAAAACCCAAGGGACAAGTTTAAGGGATAAGTCTACAAATATGATAATACCCCAAAGTTTTGTTAAAGTAGATAATGTGTGGTTATAGAAGAAATTACATCCCAGTCTAGATACTAGAAATCGGATGTGGATTTAGTGAATATGTACCAAAGGACAATCACCCTAAAAAGGTTAGTTGAGTACCATCTAAATATTCACTTTGGTTCATGATGAGTGTTCCTAAGATTGTATACCTGAATCCCTTGAGATATTCTTTATTTAATCACATTCTATTTAAAATACATTATAAAGGATTTTTTATGTTATGGAATTAAGTTAAGGAATATGAGAGAAACTAACATAAATAAACCCAAATTTACCCGAGTGTTATTTAGGTTGAATAAATTTTTAATGTAACAAGTTCTAATTGTTATAAATTTATAAGATTAATATTCCATTTAATTAATATAAAATAATTACCTTATGGTATTAATCAGTCGTGTTTAACTACTTTTGGTTGATACAATGGATGCATCATAATGGAACTATGTTGAAAATATATTTAATCGAAAATATGGTGATTTTCCCAATCAAAATGGTGTGAAAAACTTCTTTGTTTTGAAAAACTGGAAATCACAAATAATGATTAACAACATGAACACAGTTGAATATAAAAATACACAATGTAAAATAAATATAGAATCTCATTGGTGTTCATGTGACAATGATGATGATGAAAAAACTATTTAATTTTTTATGTGTTAAAATTTTTAGAAGAAACACCTTAGGGATTTCGTATTGTGAATTGAAATTCACTATAAGTGTTAAATAAAAGGTAATTAAGCTCATGGGTGAAATTGAAAGAGAGAATCTATTAATAATTTTACATTAATTTAAAGTAATTTGGGAACTATGAAAATCAATTCACTAATCTGAAGGAAAATTGGTAAAATTGTCAATAAGAACCCCATATACCAAGAGAATAAAGAAAAGCCTACACAATAAATAATATTGAATAATATAGTGCAACTTCACTCCAGAATTCCCAATGCCTTAGGATATTTATGTTCTACCCAAATATTGGATATTTATTTATAAATAAATACCATACTTTGGTATGATTATTATTATATCTTCATCATTTTATTGAAAAATAAATTTTAGTGATTTGGTTTTTCCAATAATTTGATCTTGTTTTTTGAATGGATAAGATCTCATTGAAAATAAATCATATCAATTTTTGAATTAGAAAATTTAGCTACATTTACAAAATCAAACAATGATTGTATATTTACTTTGACGATTGACTTCATATAGAAATTAATAGTATAGCATAGGTCTTGATACCCAACCATGAGTTTTATAGTATCTAAAATAGTATGTTTGACGTCTCATTATAAATTAATCCTTGGATCTTATCATTTTTTTGGATACACTCAACTATTTTACTTATATAAAAATAATTATAAATAAAAAGAAAAAAAAATTTAGGGGAGATTTAACACCCCAATATTCAAAGTTATATATTTTATTTACATTATAAACTAATGTGTTCGACTTCTTATGACACACATAACACCAAACAGAAACAATCCTCCAAAAGATATATAATCATTTAAATGTATTCATATAATTAGAGGGTAAATATGAATTTAACCAAATCAAGATATATATATATAAGGAAAAATAATTTCCATTATCAATTTTATGTGATTAATAAATTTAAAAAGTATAGTTAATTAACTAAAAGGCTAATTAATGTTTTAATATTTAACATTTCTAAAAAATGACTTTTATGTATTTTTTGAAATAAATGTTGGATTAAATATATTATTTATATAAATAATATATTAACACAAATTTTATTAGTAATTAATAGTAAATAATACTAATAACTATTAATATTTAAAAAAATGATATTTTACTATGAAAATAGTTTTCATTATAATTTTTTGTTTTTATATAAAAGATAATTGAAAAAAATTAAAATTTGTAAACATTTAAAATTGAAAAAAATAAAATTTGAAAAAATAAACATCATTTTAAGATTCATAGTTTCAATATTATCTTAATAAGATTTCTTTTATCTTTCTAAAATTGTTGATTTGTAGGTTAACTGTAAAAAAATAGTTTTTACCAAAATGGTAGTTTTTATGACTTTTTCATTATATAAGATAGAACTAGATGTTTATAAAAATGATTAATTAATAAAATATTTATTAATGTAGTAATTATATATGTCTTTAAGTAATATTATGATTTTTTAACACCAATTTTTAATATTTTATAAACATTATAAATATTGACCAATAAAAGAAATTATTCTTGGCCTTTTTGGTAATTAATTATTATTTTAAATAAATTATGTTTTTGATTTATAATAGAAATGAATTTTGGTTGGTTTATAATAAAAAATTTTTCTCATGAAAACCAAATTAATTGATAATTTTATTATACACATAAATTTTATGCTTAGAATTTAACTTTTTCTAAAAATGGGTTTTTACAAGTCAAATTTTGTAATGTTAAAATAGATGAATCATACACTTATAAATTTGATAGTTAAAAATATATTTAATATTGGGAATAAATAGTTATAAAATATTTAATATGTTCTATTTTATTTTTAGGCATTAAATATAAAATACATGGGTAAAAACTTGTTGTAATAGTAAAATGAAAAATAGTAAAATATTAAATTCTAAGTGTAAAGTATATAAAAACATGTGTTAAAATGTATGTTTGAGATATTACAAAACATATCACGTCCCAAAATAAATATTATATAGTTTTGGATCCAATTGACATGTGAATCATGGTATCTCTTTATATTAAGTTGAAATATTTACAAAACTGTCATTCTCTCCCCTTATAAAAGGGGCCACTGACCACCTATAAAATAGCAATAAAAATTTGGTTTTATCTTGAAACTCTACCATTATTATCTACCTAGAATAAAATTTCACCCTTTAATTATTTGGTTTATAATAGATTATCATAATCCATTCCTTTCTGAGGTGTTTTTCAATGGAAATTCCAAGACCTCATCGTGAATACTAATTTTCCTTAATTTTTTTTCTTTTCTATATTAATTTTACAAATATATTTTTCATAGTCCTATAAAATAAAATATTATTATTATTATATTGAATTTTATTATTATAATGGAATAACAATTCGCCACCTTTCCCCTTTTCCCTTAAGTAAATAAAATGAGATTTTTGCATGTGTGTGGACTACCACCTTCATGAAGACCAATGTTTTATTTCACCCACCCCCCCAATTACAAATATGGTCATAATTTTTAATTTAATAAATAATTATGACAAATGATACTTATTTTTGATTCTGAAGTGATAAAAAAATTAAGCATTTCCCCCACTTTGTAGAAAATGAAATCAGTAGCCATGCATACGTATGGACTATGGCCTCTATGGAACGATTGATGTTCATTTCTTTATATTCAAAACCACATTTAATGTATGGAAATAATTATTATTTTAAATAAAAAATATTATTTTTTGAAATTATTAAGGTTAATTTAAGATAAATCAGAAAACCTATTAATGATATGAACAATAAAAAACTATAGTAATTTCAACTTTCCAAAAAAGAATTATGATATAAAAAAATTAGTTCTTAAGCCTATGGAATAACATCGTATAGTTTATATTATTCATATATTTATTCCCAATTTTAATATATCACTCCAAAACTTCTAAAAAAGGTCATTATGATTTTTCTATGATGAGATAACCTCTAAACCACTTCGTAGTCATCCATTAATTGTGTTATATTCTTGTTTCAGTCAGTTTAATCACCTACTTGAGTAATACTATAAATTTATATAATGGATGTATATAAGAATTTATTTTATGAATATATATGATAGAAATAAGTAAATAATTATTTTACTATCTTTTTTAATTTGTTACATTAATATTAAATTCATTATTTAATATACTAACATCTGCTCGTCCAAAATCACTAAAACATACTCATCATTGATTTAAAAATTAAAAATAATACCAAAAAATAACATAGAATTAAATTATAACATTATAAATAATTATAAAACATAAATTATAGTACCTTTTATGTTATGGGAATGATGATATTTTAGAGATGAATAAATAATAACACAACTACTATGATACTCGTTTAAAATGATCAAGAATACACCCACTTGACATCAAAAATAAATAATTAATAACATATATACATATATAAAATAAATTTAAATAAGTTTTATAAAAATTTATATATCTTAATTTTTTTCCGATAATAGGGGATTAAAATTGTGGTTATTTTTTATTTTAAAAAATTTTAGAGAGTATTTTGACTAAACATGAATTACGGTAAGGGTTTTAGAAAACATAAATTTCTTCCATTGAGTTACAAAAAATATTATTAAAAATCTAACTATTCATGATTAATTAATTATAACTAATTAATAGTCGATATTTTATTTCCTAAATATTTTATTTTTTACTAAAATTCTTCCTTATAACCTCATTGTCATATAATTTTCACCAACCTTTTTTTATTATTTGTATGAGTTCATTATCACAAATTTCAATTTATCAAGACATTATTATGTTGTACACCAGGTTTCCTATTTTATGGTGTACATAATCCACATTTTAAATTTTATATAATTATTAAATCATTATTCATTGTATTAATTTTTTCATTTTAAGTGTTATCCTTTAAGGGTTTTTAGTTGAATGTTTCTAATCATGTAACTGTTATTTGTCTCTATATTCTATTACAGGATACATGTTTGATATTGAAAACAATATTTTATATTTTATATTGAATTAAATGATAAATTTACATAATTTTAAATGAATATATTTCATTTCATAATATTTTAATTTCATACTATTCATCTCATGTTCTTTTGATTCTTATTTTACCATTTCCATAAGGTTTTTGTATCTCAATTTTGATTCATTGAGATATGATTTGTATTCACAACTTATTTATTTTTTTCCCTGTATATTGTTCATGTATTACCTTATAAATCTTCTCATTCCATTTTCTTTTTGGGGATTAAACTAATGGAAAACCATCACTACATTTTACATTCTTAATCATCATCTTTTACATGCATAGTTTTTAATCCAATAACATTTTTTTATGAATGCACTATTAGTATTCCACAAATTTAAGGGTGTTAAAAAATATGATATATTTCAATTGATATGGGAAATTATGTACTTAATAATATAACAATTTCTTAATATGTTCTTCGTTTGACGGATTCTTACATTGAAATCTAATTCGTTTATTTATTAGGAAAATATTAAAAATCAATTCACCATTTATTCCAATATGAATTTTTATTTATTATTAAGGAATATTTTTTATGAATTGTATAGATTATTCATTATTTCAAATTATTAATGAATTTTAATTAATTATTTATGGGTGTGGCCCATAATATCCCCTCAATGAATCGATAGGTTTTAAGAGACAAATTATATTATGTATTTTGGTGTATTATTGGTGAAGTATAATATTCTCTTAATATAGGTTCTTAATAGTAAAATAATAATGTCTAACATCATTATGTCTTTTCTTATAGAATATAATTAGTTGTATTGAATAATAATTTTCATTTACAAAGAAGTATATATTTTAATTTTTGTGTTTATTTATTGATATGTCAACTATGGATTTGCTATGATCATGGTTTATATTGATTATTGAAATATTTTGATTACATATTTCAAACATATTAATTATTCTCATCATATGATTAGTTATGAACTTTTATTATTTTCAATCTTATTAACCACTACTGAGTGTTTAAGATCACCCATTATTATGTTTCCAATTCACTAGGTTATGAATAAATGCATTATACAAGATATGTCTAAGAAAATTTCATGTATAATGACTTTTTTTGAAGATGAGAAAGTCTTTTTATGAAATTAATAGTTTATTATATATTTAAAAAATACCATTTGATGATTTATAAAATATCATTGTTATTTAAAAGTTTTATTAACTCTATTTTAAATTGTAAACCTAAAATCTCTTTCAAATATAAGTAAAACAATATTTTTTTGGGATATTGATATTTTTGATGCTTAAAAAAAGGTTACATAATTTCATTTCCAAGTATATATGGAAAAAAATTGTTCATTCACACCAAATTTCTAGAGACTGGGTTCTGGATATCGTAGTATTCATCATATAATGTCCTCTTAATAAATGTTTTTATTTATAGAATATCTATAAAGTAAAATTTAATGAATAATGGTGAAAAAGGACCCATAGTCATATTTTTAACACTTAAACATTATAGTAAAACTAATTTTCGTCACAATATTTAATTTTATGATTTAAATAAATTATATTATCTTAATTATAATAAATATCAAAATATTTAAATGAAAATCATCTGAGATCCTTTAAAAACATTTCTTTGATATCATTTTTGTATCAAATTTTAAATGCAACTCATATAATAAATTCACCATTAAAAAAAATATCATAACTACCATTATGATTTAAAATGACTTTTACTTCTAATTAAACATATATAAACATTTTTTATTACACTTTAAACATCTCTATGTTCATATATACACCCAGAGTCCCCATTGAAATTATATTATCCAAAAATATAATTCTAAGACACGTAAAATCTTATTTTGAATAAAATAAAACATATTTTATAACTCATAATATTTTTAAAATATTTTTTTGATAACTATATCATATAAGAAATTTAATTTTTTTAAGGAAATATCATTAAAAGGAATATAAATATTTATTAGAATACACCACTAATGAGTGGTAATAACTCATTCCCCCAGATTTTAAAAATTATGTTGAATGAAACAACTGTATTATTGGTAAAAATGTGTTTTCAATTTATTTTCAAACCATGTTCTATAATATGTCAAATTATACACCATGTGTATAAAAATCATCTAATTTAATTTAAAAATTACCATTGTTAACAATTCCCTTTTTATGAGATAATAATGAGATACAAAATACACATATATTTATGATTTTTGAACCCATCATGAATTAATTAATTCTTTTCATTGAAAACTTTTTTGATCAAAATATTAACACTTTATTTATAGTATCTTGAAATTTTTAATTGATCCTTTTGAATATTTTTATTATTGTTCAGTGAACCATTTATCTATTTTTTTTCATAATAACCCCTAAATAATAATACAAAAAAAAATAAATTATTTTTAACCCCCATGCCTGAGAACATGAGAAAGTGGAATTTCCTCTTAAATGGATAATTTTATGGGAAATATAATTCCACAATATCATACATAATATGGGGTTTACCCAATGGGGGTACAATCCTTGTTCACATCTGGGATCACCTAGGTTTGAACGTTTAGGGTGGAAATGAATTAATTAAGTTAAAAAAATGATTTTTGATTGATTTTTTTTCTAACACATGTTATCCATATTTATTAACCCATAATCTATCTAATTATGATAATCCACCACAAAACATATATTTAAAAATTATGTGGTAGATTGAAATCTTGGAACCTAACAAATGTATTCTTCATCAAATATCATAAACATACTTGCTAAAAATGAAAAAAACACCAATAAATGATCCAATATTAAGTTTGCCTCACTATTTCTGTTATTATTTTATATTCCTGGTGCTTTTAATGAAAAATGTGTTTTTATTGAATTATCTTTTAAAATCACATCTCCCCTGAAGAAAATTTATATTTATTATATTGTTTAATTTTTCACTATTTCATTGTTGTTGTTGAATCCACAGATTATGGTTGGTGACTGGACCTTTGCACTAGAAAATTTATATTTATTATACTTTTTTATCATTATTCCTTAATTTTCATTATGTATTCATGAAAATCATTTTTAGGGTTAGTGGTTTGGTGAAATTATCCCACAATAATGATTATTCAGAATTTGATCCTGAGAGTGATGAAATTAGTTGAGGTAGTAAAGATCGGGGTACATAATATCCGTGATTGGTGATGATAGATCAATTGGGTAGATAAGAGTCTAGTTATTTCAAAGGTAGTTGTGTATATAACATCAGGGTTACATATGAACACATTTATAAGTGATTTTATAATGAATAATGGTTGGAAAATGGACCACCAGTGGCATTATTGTGACATATAAGGGTTTTGGTAGTGTTTTGAATACATGATGAGGTGGAAATTATATCAATGATGAAGGGATTAGAGAAAAAATTGAGATTCTTAAGATTTTATGACAATGTGGTGTTTTTTGAATAGGAGTGTTGAGGGGACTCTATTAAATAAGACTGAACTACATATGATTATGTTTTGGGTTTTAGGTTTGATATATTAGTTTTGATATGATTTAGCTCATGGGATCATGAGTTAAATTTTATGATCAGGTGCTGTGAGAGTGTATACTCTTTTTGTTAGAGAGAATCTTGGTAGTATGAATTAGTTATACATATATTTGATTGAATTATGAATCTATAGGGACAATGTATGAGATAAAGACAAAGGTGATCAGGAATTTTGATTAAAATTATGAGAAAATATTTATGTACTCTCATATAGGGGGTGTCATATTCTTCGTGGGTGAATGAACCTCGTGCAATAAGGTTCATTGATATTGTGAGACCTATCATTAGACAGTCGTGATGTAATTTGGATTCCAATGAGTATATAGATATAAATTTATTTGAATTCTTCAGAGACTACTAGATATGGAGTTTCATGTGTGATGTTTGATTGAGTTTGGATGTGGGCATCTTACTTGGGATGAAATTTTAAAGATCTGAAGGTTCTTTAGATTGATGGTGCATCGATGCTCACTGATTAAATAAATAATGAATTTGTATTTTTGATGATCCAACAATTAAATTTCACCATGGGTTAGGTTCATAAACTAGGTTATAATGATTGGATGATCATAATATTCCCTTGAGATTTAAGGCATCGTGATCCAGTAGTTTGATTTCATGTTGGAGGGAGGTATTGAATGTTTTCTAGAAAATCAAGATAGGAGAGACATGATTAATATTTTTTTATGTTTCTAGGTTAGGCATGTTGGAAACTATATTCTATATGACATATCAGAAACAATAAATGAACCTTTAGAATTGGCCAGGGTTCTTTTTTGGAAAATCCATCATATTTATATTAGTGATTGGGTAATGGAGACTAGCTTGTTTGATTTTAAATTAGTATAAAGAGTGTTCGCAGCTTTTGATTATTGTATTCATGTTTAATTGGGCATGATGTTTTCATGACAACATCCAATGGGTTAGTCGACCAATGTAAATGTGTTCTGATAGGTGATTCTGATGAAGGGGAATGTCATGGTTTAAAATTAGCTAATTTGAGTTATGTTCTATGGTTGGGAGTACCATGAACCTAATGATGAAAAATTTGGTCATGTTATAATGCCTAAATATGGAATAGTATATTCAAACACAATTTTTATAGTTTTCTGATGGTTGGAGGTGGTAGGTAAAATTTTGATGATTTGTTTTTTATGATATTGGGGATATGATATGGTTTCATATTGAACATTTAGAGTTAATGGGTAATTATTTGATGGTAAATTGATAACTAATGTGGGTTAACACCATTGGATAGAAGGTTTATGAGACTTAATAGGGATGATAACTGTTATGTTTTGGTGTTTTTTATTCACTTTCCATGATTGTGTTTAAAAATTCCAATGAAATTAAATTTTGTGATTGGTCGATAGTTAGTTTAGAGAATCAATATATGAATCAAGAATCCGGGATTATTATCACCTCAAAATTATTTTTTTGGATATGGTTTGGGGTAAAAGATTTTCCTCAAGTTCTTGGGTGATTCTTGATAGATTCATGTTGAATATTTGGTGTTTTTCGAGGTTCTGGACAGCATGCATGGTTTGGTGCCCTTGGATTAGGGGATATTAAGAATAACCCTAATCATGATGGGGTTTTTAGTTCATTGTGTATAGTTCATGGTTTCTTAGCATGTTTAGAGAATTAATAGGAGGAAACCATGAAAATATTAGTGTATACTATGTGAAAATCATTGGATCTGTGGCTTGGCACACAATTTGTTCACGATTGCAGACAAATCATGAATTTTTTTTTTGATCGAGCTAGTGAAAATTTTCATTATTGGGGTAGGGTTGGGTAATCCATGTGATCTAACCATGTGAGAGGAGTGTGTTCAGAAGTTCCTACCACACAATTGTATTACAGCATGAAAACCCATGTGAAAAAACTTTTTAAAAAACTAAAATTGGGTTTTGACAATTTTCCCCTTTGAAAACTAAATGAAGGATCCCCGCATTATTCTCCCTTTTATATGCACAGATCATGAGGGTGAGATCCATATCCATATATTTTGATACAATTTTGGGGTGATTTTTGGATAGTATATTGTGTTTTGATGTTTTATTTAATCTCTATTAATCTCCATTATTCAGTTCCATTACACGATCTTGGTTTTTCATACCTTGAATTTGGGATTAGATTAATTTTCAACCAGATCATGGTGGAATGAGTTTATTTTTATGGGGATTATCCTAGATCATGAGGAATAGTTCACGTGGAAACATATGTTTGTCATTATTATATGATTTATGAAATTACATCCCCATATGAATTATTCAAGGGTTTGGAAAACTTTATTGTAATTGTTTTTGGTTTTTGTTTCAACTAATAAGGATTTGACTCGGGTTGGTGTCAGGAGTGTGTATCAGACATTCCACATGCTTTTGGTTGTGTTTTTTATGTGACTAGGGATCCATGTGAGATTTAAAGTGTTATTAAAAATTAAAATGAAATTGTTAATAATTAAAAATTTGTGATAATTAGTTGAATAATTAATTATAAATTTTTTATGGTTGTATTTTTTTGTGCTTCCAGGTGTTAGGTCCTTTTTTGAATAGACGATGACCAGTTGGTTTTGGAAGGATCATGGGGAGAGCTAACGAGCTGCACGTAAAGAGGGAAATAACTATGTTTGTGGTAGGTGGTCCCATGTACGTACCCCTAATATATTTTTTCATGTTATTTATTCATGTGATAACTATTCTCTCTCTACTATGGAAAGTTGTAATTTTTGATCAAATAAATTGATTAATTTAAATGAAATGCACAGATTGTGTATAGTTCATATGTACACATTGGATCCTTCTATACATGATAGTATTCGTTTATATTTATTAGCTAAGAACTTGATTATATTTTTGTTCCATGATCAGTTGGACCCCCTTGAGGGAGTAACTACATTATGTATGAATAGTTCCCCTTGGTAGATATGTTTTGTTGACCTCCGAACAGAGGGATGATACCTGATAGGAATGAGGTGCCCTAGTAATACTTAGTGGACCCTTGAGGTAACTTGGAGTTGTTTGGATAGTGAGGTGACCATGGGGTTAGTGTTCTAACTATACATAGTTTGAGATTACATGAGAGGGTATACTTAGTGGCGATGGATGGATAGGTTTGGTGATTGGATCTACCTAAGGATGAATCTGGATTGAAGATGGTCATTTTTCCATCTCCGGAGAGCTATGAAAATGTTGCATATATATAAGGACAGTGTGGTTGTACATTGATCTTGGTAAATATTATGGGATATTACTCTCGAGTAGAAAGTATTGAATAGAATATGTAAATGGGAGCACGAGACCCCTGGGGGTGTTCGATATTTATAAGATATAGAGGAACCCCGATGGGTGAACTGGGGACATGTTACCCCTATTGAGAGGATGTGCTTGGGAAATGTTAAGTGATGTTTTTTAGTTCCACATTAGATCCCAAATAAATTATTTTAGTCTGTTATGGTTGTGGAAATGTAAGGTCTCACACTCGATAGGATGAACTTATTTATACCAGACTGGATCAAGGAACTGGAAAACCCTAATGAGATATTACAAGAGGATTACTACCCTTCTGTATGTATTCACATAAATAGGATTCCTTGGACATGATCCTTAGATACATGGTAGGGGATGTGACCACCTATTTAGATTTGTGTACTATAGACTGCCTAATTTGAATGAGAGCTGATGATATTATATACCTGGTGGGTTATCCAAATGAGTTTAACCCATGCATACTGATTGGGTTTTCCCGGGTTGTTTATCTCTTGTATATGAGGTGGGTTAGCACTGGGTTTTTATCTTATATATATTGTGTGGAATATCCCCAGGTGTTTATCTTCTGTATAACCAAATGTGTCACCCCCTAGGTGTTAATCTCTTGTACATTGGGGTGATTTAGAACCCTAAGCGATTTTTTGGTTGGAATGATTACAAAACATTCTAAGAGACAGTAAAATAATGGATGAATCAGATATTGTATCAAATACTAGTTCTATGGTAGTACATTCCCATCTTTTTGGGTTATTGTTGTTAGAATGATTACATGATGTGATTAGGGATACACCAACACTGGTCAAAGTGAGTTTCCGTCAATTGGGGTTCTATGGTAAAACCTAATGATCGATGATGGCTATTTATTTACACATATGTACCATATTTTATTTATATTTTCAGTATCTCACATGTTTACACATATATATATTTATTTAGAGGACTGATTTGGTGGTTCCCTGCTAATTGGTACTCACACTATACTTAGGTGGCCATGGAACATGGGTACAATAGCAGACTTCCATCTCATAAAGGTTTAGAATGGGAAAATACCCATGATTGGATCTTTTAGCTGGGTAGCTCGAGTGGGATGTGGAGATTGGGATTGAGTTTAGGATTTGGGATTATGGTAGAGCCTCCTACATGTTATTTTAATCTTTTATTTGTATATGTGATCATATTGATGGGAGATCATTGTTTTATGATTGTATGATTCAATATTCAATTATGAATTGTTAATATTTAATTTTATTGATTACTTTACTTGGGATTATGTTATTGATAATTATTAGTTATTTTTATCTTATTTCACACTATATTATAGTGGTATAGTCTTCCCATTGTACTAACCTAGACATTTACTACTAGGTGAAAACCTTTGGTATATTATGATGCATTCATGAGGTTACGAAACAACCCAGTCCAGTCACTATCCATGGTGGACCAGTGTGGATGAATTATAGTATATTTGGATAGTGTTAATGATCGATACCTAAATTTTTAGAGAACAACTATTTATATATAATAAGTACCACTGTAACAAAATATTAATTGGTTTTATTAATATGAAACATTCATTGACTATGTTATTCAGGGGAGACATAGGGGAGATCGCATCGTGGACTTCTGATGTCTTGTTGATTGAGAAAAATTGTTCTATAACATAGGTTGTTATGTCTTGATTCATAGAGTCACCATTTTAATTGTAAACACAATTATTTTTTCAAATCATATTTAGTTACCTCATCTTTCATCTATCCCTACACATCTTTGTGGATCAAATTTGGTGATTTGGTGTATCTTTGGTGGAAGTTTAGGATCTTATCTTCATGTGATCATGTTTATATGTTATATGAACATCTTCTATTCCATTTCCACAATTCAACTTTTTTATTCCTCTATACAGGGTTTATGGTATTGTCTTTTGTTTTATTTTTCTCAGACATTGTTGAAGGATTGATGAATAATAATTTTTTACAGGTCAAGTGGGAACCCCTTGCATGTTTGATTTTTTTTCTTCATTTAGTTATTCTATTATTAGTTTTGTTTTGTTCGAGATTCATTTGAGGTAGGTGATTCATATACCTTCCATTTTAATTACAATATTTGGTTAGAATTATCATTATTTAGTAATGTAAGAGTAAGGAGTTGATATTGGACAAATTAAGTCAATGAAACTAGACTAATGAAAGGAGGTAAGTTGGATGACCACGTTTTACAAAACATCTTTGTTATTTATATATTATTATTAATTTATTAATATTCTATAATGGAATTCTTATTATTAATTTGCTTTATGCGATAAGAATGCATTAAATTTATGAATAACAAAAATATTATAATAAGATAAAGAGTATAAAGATCTAAAATATATTGTTAGAATTTTTCAGATGATATAGTAATTGATTGTGAAGACGTGAAGATATATGATTAATTTATTACTATTATACTGTTGTTGTGTCATTACCATCATTAAGGGTAGTTTTAGGGGTGATAGTGTGGGATGTTGGATATTTTCTGATGTGTTAGTGTGACAAGGTTAGTATAGGTAGTGTGTTGATGTTTCCCTAAATATAGAGATGATGAAATATTGATATGGAATCATGATTGAATAATTTAATTGGGGTGAATAATGTGGAATGGATAATATGGTAATAGTAAATGATTAATGATTTATGGGGTTAAATTTAAGTACAAGAATAAATATAAGATAAAATAATAATACATGATGTAAAATTACATGTATAAGAACTGAAAATAATACGGTTTATGAAATTTATGTGGTTGATAAATGCATAACTATAGAAATTAGTAATTAAATGTGAATTTGAATAAGTGGGATTTTTTGTGTTTGTTTATTGCATATTTGTAACATTTTTTAGCTTCATGTTTAAAATAGTAAATAACCTTTTCTATTTCATTGTGTTGATATCATAATGGAATGTAACTATAGAGTTATTTTAAGATGATGTGTCCCCGTGACTGGGTTATTTTATTTTTATATCCATCATAATTTTTTAATTTTTTACAAACCTACACTTGATTATGTAAGAAGAAAGATGAACATATTATGTTTTTAGTGTACCCCCAATATCTCGGATGCAGATGTTATAGATAACCAACTACTCCCTCTCTCCCACTCCTCCAATCTCCTATTATCCAATTGAAATGTAATTTGGTCATATGGTGATGATAGTGAAATAGGTATGAAAATAATGTGGTAGATTTTTGGTCATGCAGTTGTATGTTTTATATGGTGGTTGTATATGTTATGTGAATATAACATATTATATATGTTGCTGGTATGTGGAATGGGGTTGTTTTATGCATTATATGTATATAATTATATTATTATTGTTGTGAAGTGGAATATAGATATGGAAAAGATATAAGTCCAAGGATGCATACAATTAATCAATAAAGATGAAAATATATAGAGAGAAGTATGTGAAAAGTAATATCTTGATTTGTTTTCCAGATTAATACATTATTATACTTTATATAGATTTGTAATTTAAAGCTTGGTGATAAAGGGATGATAGTTGACATTGTGACAGTCAAAGATCCAGTTTCACTACTTATTCACTAAGGCTATGGTATACTTATTCAACATTTACAGGAGAGCATTTGGGGAGGAACCTATCAATTATAGTTTTATTATTACATCTAATTATATATACATATTCATGATAAATTAAGTAATTGGGGTGGTCACTACTACTTTTTGACATGGAGTTCATTCATATTGGAGTTATATAACAGTGGATCTCTTATTTTTGTTATTTAATTTTGTTTATGTACGAATTTATATGTATGTATTGGGATTATGGATTTATTTTTTATTATTTGTTATAAAAAGTTGTGGTTGTTCAATAACATTCTCTTGTTTACAAGGGTAATTCCTTCCATATGTGTGTTTTATACCCTTTATGTTGGTTTCAAACCTACGTCCTATTATAGGTTGGATTTGAGGGCGAATCCCATCTTCACTTACTCTTAAAAAGTGGATTTAGAGGATGTGGGTCATGACATTATGTGACCGTGAGACATAAAATATTTCTATCCCATATATCATTATATATATTCATGATTATATGAGTAAATAATGAATAAGATATATGGACACATATCATATTATTTATCTAAGAGGATGATTACATTAGATGTAACATGCCAAAATACATAAGAATATCATGTAACACTTGTTTAGATATGTCCATATTCATGCTCATTTTTTCTCAATTGAGGGCCTAGAAGTCACACCTATCATATAGGAGAAAAACATAATAACTAGAAATATGTCATATAGAAACTATCCTAAACCAAGGGTTTGGCAAAACCATTGGTCTATGTACGGGTTTTGTACACCTATACCAATATTTGGGCCAAAATGTTAGTATAGGTCACTAATACCAATTATTTGACCAAATAGTTTGTGCGAGTTTTTATTTTGGACACCTATACCCATGTTTTGGTCAAATAGATGGTATAAGTGAGAACATTATTTATGTGTAATAATAGTAATAATAATAAATAATATGTAATTAATAATTATTTTTATAGATACGTACATATATATATATATATATGTTCCTGTGTCTGTTTTATAACACAAAAGTTGTCATATCATAGTGGTAATGTCTTTGGAAAATAATAGTGAGGTCTGGGGATCATAACACAACACTCGATTTTTTTAAAGAGAATATATATACCAATTTTTTGAAAACTATTGGTATAGCCACCCATTCCAATGGGTTACCCAAAAAATTGGTATAGATATATCCCAATGGAATTTATCCAAATAGCTCATGAAACCATTGGTCTACGCTATACCAATGGTTTGTGGGACTATACCAATGGTTCCAAAACAATGGTAAGACCCTTTTTCTATTAGTGATACCATATTGATTAATAAAAACTTTTCCCAAAATTGGAAGTATTCCTAACCACCCCATATTATCTAATCCTCAAGGATAGATTATGATATTTTGCTATGATTGTTTACATGAAAGGTTACTTATTAACTATATATAAAGAGGGGTTGTAAAATTTTTTTACCATTAGTATAATAATGAGATAATATATGGAATACCATATAGTGTATGAATTGGTTGGTCAAAAATAAGAAAAAACATTTTTCTCATTTATGAAATTTAGTATCTCTACATGAGACCCAACTCATGGTAATCTTCATATGTTTTAAAAACCCATAAATCTCCATGAAATCTATTAATTATAGTTAATACAAACTCATACATTGATGTGTTAATTATAATTTTATTCCTACAAATATGTATCTTTCATGAATGAATGATATAGAAATTATTTTTTTATATAACATGATAATTTATTATATTCTTAAACTTCTTTAATAATAGATAAAAAACCATTCATAAGTGTAAACATTTACCGTATCCAATATGAAAATTACATTTCCTATATTTTTTTGTTCATGTTATACATGTTACATTATATATAAAAATATTCACATATATATGTTATATCAGTTATATATTTAAGTTTTTTTTAATACTCAAAAATTAAAGATTTTATATTTTATTTCTTTTATAAACAAATCTTTTTGATATCTTGTGAAAAATGAAACACAATGTAAAAAAACGATGAAATAATATAAAAATATTATAATGTAACCTTAGAAATAGTGAGAGAAAAATAGATGCTGCAGAATTATGAGATATATTTATAAATAAAAACAAATGACAATATAAATCCTAAGGCATTGATAAATTAAATTAGTGTAGCTCAATAATTTTTAATACTAATGTATTCTCTAAAATGAATCCTTTCTAAAAAAAATTCATTTTTTATTATTATTTAGAAACTTAAATAATTAATGGATAAATATATTATTGATATGAATATTATATTATCCAAAATTTTATTAGTAACTAATAGGATATTAGAATAATAAATGTTAATATTTTTTAAATAAATTTTATTTTACAAAGAAAAACATTTTCAATATATTTTTAAATTTTTATTTAAAAATTAAATTTTAAAATATTATAATTATAATTTTATAAAATAATTTTTTATATTCATCAAGTAAATATTTTCTTATTATTAATTTTTTGGTATTTTTCTAAATTATTTGAACTTTAGAGTGAATAGTGAATAATACATTTTTTACTAAAACTGCACATTTTATAAATTTATCGTTACAATAGAAAGACATAAAAGTTTATAAAACCATTAAAATGACTAAATATTATTTTAATTAGTAATACTATAATTTTTTAAATACCTTTATGGATTTATAATACTTATGTTTAACATTTTATGAACTTGAGTAATCTTTTCCAATAAAAGAAACAGGTTTTGATCTTTTCTTCTAATTAAATTTTATTTTTTGTAAAATTATGTTTTGGTTTTATATGAAAAAACACATATTTTTATAATGAATAAGTCTTTATCATGAAAATTAAATATATTGATTATTTTATCATACACATAAATTATAATTTTAAAAAATCAATTTTTCTAAAGGTGAGGTTTTGCATGTTAGATTCACTAATGTAAAATAGAATTTTTCATAAAAATAAAAATTTTATATGATAATATATATTACATGTTTGGAATTATAAGTTACAACTTATTTTATAAGGGATATTTTATTTTCAAGCATTAAAAGTCAATTACCTTGTTAAACAGTTGTTTCCACGATAAAACTAAATATTATAAAAGTAAAAATTAAAATATTAATGAACATAAAAAATGTATATGAAATGTGTAAAAATGAGTATTTGATGGATTCTAGACATTATCTCATTACCCACCTAATAATGTTCCATATTTTGATACATTTTGAATGTGAAACAGATGCTCTCTTTATATAAAGATGGAATATTTACAAAAATACTTTCTCACTACTTATAATAGGAGCCCCTCCCCACCCCTTAAATAACACTAAAAAAATAATTTTTAAATTAATTAAAATACATTTTTTATTACCCTATAATCCTAACTCACCCAACTATTCTTCATTTCAGAACAAATTATTTTAATTAATCCATTTCCAAGGAGTTCACCAATGTCATTCCTAAGTCCTCAACATGGGTAATAATTTTCTGTAATTTATTTTCTTTTTTATATTACTTCTATAATTATATTTTTATAATAAATATATAATTACATCATTATTTCTATATTTAAATTTTTTATGCTATGATATAAACTATAAATCTTATTTTCCATTTTCTCTTAAGGAAAAAAAACAATATTCGTGCATGTATAAAGACTACCACCTCCACAAAGGGACATTTTTTTTTGTTTTCCTTAACCAACAAAAAAAATAAGGTCCTGATATTGAATTTAATATATATTTATGATATTGATGACATGCTTTATATTCTAAAATTATAATAAAATATTAATCATATCTCCCGTTCTATGGGAAAAAATCTTTTAGCATGATTATATGAAATCTACCACATCTATGGAACGATTGAATTTTCTTTTTGATATCTTGACCACCATTCTTGTATTATAATGAGAATATTTTTAATTGTAAAATATTATATATATGACCTTAAAAATATTATGGTAAGATAAATAGAATAACCTATTAGTAATATCTAAAATAAAAAACTAGGGCAAATTTAACCCCCCAAAATAGCATTCTAGAAGAAAAAAAGATTTCATTATACAATGATAAACTATAAATTTGTAAATTATTATTATATTTATTTAAAATTTTGAAACATCAAAATATTGAGTGCTATATAATGTCATAATTCTTCTGGTATATTGATATTACAACCAAATCAAATTATATACATCTCTTAATTATGGGTTTTTTTGTTTGGGCAAGTTTAACCCCCCACTGGAACAATGCTATAAATTTATATTATAGATGGATATAGAAATATAATTTTGTGAAATATATGATATATATATATATATATGAGTGTGTGTGTGTGTGTGAATAATTATTTTATTTTAGTTCTATAATAATAACATTAATATTAAATTTGTTAATTAAAAAACTAATGGTTATATGTGAGAAATCATCGAAACACACACATCACAGATTTCATATTTATTGATAAAAACAAAAACACTCATAGAAATAAATTATAAATCTATAAATAAATATAAAACATAAATTAAATTTTCTTTTATTAATTAGGAAGGATTAAATTTGGTATAATGTTATATAACATCATCAATATTACAAAACTAGTTAAAAATGATCAAGATTATTCACATGATACATTGAAAATAAATAATAAATAAATTATATACATGTAAAGAATAATTATAAATTTAGTTTATAAATGGATAAATATTTTTAAAAGGTTATTAAATATGTGATTAAATATTTTAATTTTTTTACATGTGGTTAAACCGCATTTTGAAAAAACATAAATTAAGGTAAGGGGTTTTTAACTCAATTTTATTCCATTTAGTTAAAATGTTATCATTGGTAATATTTTTTTTTCAAGATTGATTCATTTCACAAAATAAGTACATAGAAATTTATTTACTCATTATTATATTAGTTTATACAATTCTTCAATATAACATCATCATCATATCATTATTACCTCAATTATTATGTTACTTTTTATAGTTCTTTGTCTCAAATTTCAATTCATTTAAACGAGATTATATTATAAAACATAATTAATATTTTATGGTGAAATAAATAAACCTTTGATATTTTATATCATGATTTTCTAATTATACTTGGTATGTAATATGATATTTTAAATTATATTCTTCTAGGGGGTTTGTTTCAAAATTTTCGGAAATCATATGTATTATTTGTCTCTATTATCAATTCTATGTGACATGTTTAACATTGCACACCATCTTTTTATTGTAGTGTATTATGTTCCCTATTGAATTAAATTAAAATTATCATATTTCATTTCATTATATTTTTACATCATGGTAATCAAATTAGGTTCATTTTATTCTTATGGCGCCATTAATGTAAGGGTTTTGTATCTCAATTTCATTTAATTATGATATGATTTATTCTCACAATTTGATTCCTTTTTGGGAAGTATATATTGGTCATGGATTAAAATCTAATTTTACATCACACTATTTTCAATTGGGGGATTAAACTCATAGAAATATATTAATACCTTTTTCTCACAAAATCATTTTATATTACATGAATAATTTTTCTTCTAATGAATTTCCTTTTTGAAAACTCAATATTTACCCCCTTTGATTGAATGGTTTTCATCAATACTAAATACATATATTGAATAGAGAAATTATTAACATAACCATATACCCCTTTCTCTGTAGTGTTAGTTTGAGGGATTCTATCTTAAAAAAATTCAATTTTTTGATTGAGGAAATATTGAAAATTGATAAACTTGTTATTCAAAATAAAATTTTTTGTTGATTATTAATTAATTTCGGTGATCTATTTCAAAACTTATTCATTTATTTATATAAGGAAAGCATTGGACATAATTATTGACGGGAGGGGCCTATAATATCCTATGAATTCATTCATAGGTATCATAAGAAAAACTATCTTGGGTATTTTGGTGTATGCCTTTATAAAGTATAATATTGGCTAAATATAGGGCAATGAATTTAAGATCATGGAGTCCAATATCATCATTTCATGGCCTTTTTTATTCAATTATCTATCTTATATAATGAATTTCATCCCTAATGAACTATTTATTATTATCCCATGTTTAATTATTGATATTTTAACGATGGATATGTTATTCTCAAAAATTATTTTGATTATGTATATATTTTGATAACCTTTTCCTACCATATTATTTACTCTCACTTATGATATTTTAATATTATTCATATGTTAAAACATATTGAGTATTTGAGCTCACCCCTCTTCTGTTTCTATTTTCCTAGGTTATAAAGAAATGTATTAAACATTATATTTCTAATAAAATAACTTGAGTGGAGAATTTGGTGGAGGATTTTGAATAGTTATTATAGACTACAAATTTATTATATGGTGGAAAATAGGTCCATTTGAGGAGATATAAATGGGATTTAATCGTTAAAAGTTGTTCCTAAACCACTAAAACTTTAAACCGAAAAGGTAAATTTAAAGTATGTAACTGAATATTTGTAAGTGATTTAGTAATTATTAAGGGATAAAATTATGCATATTTAGTGAATTTAAAAGCTGGTAAATAAATAAGGGGTTTATTCACACCATATTCTGGTAGTGTATGTTAATTGCATCATTGTTGGTTTCCAAAGAGGGTTTAGATAACTTTAATTTTTATGATGTCATTTTTTGAGAATGATTTAACAGTTATAAATGTCAATAAGGTTTTCTAAATTAATTTTTATTTTGATTTAAAAGGTATAGATAACACTTTAGGTTAGTTGAGGTAATATTAAATATTTTAAGGATTAGGATAAATGAACTTTTGTGAAAACCCTAGGGATAAGTTTAAGGGATAAGTCTACGTATATGATAATACCCCAAAGTTTTGTTAAAGTAGATAATGTGTGGTTATAGAAGAATTTACATCCCAGTCTAGATACTAGAAAGCGGATATGGATGTAGTGAATATGTACCAAAGGACAATCACCCTAAAAGGTTAGTTGAGTATCATCTAAATATTCACTTTGGTTCATGATGAGTGTTCCTAAGATTGTATACCTGAATCCCATGATATATTCTTTATTTAATCACATTCTATTTACAATACATTATAAAGGATTTTTTATGTTATTGAATTAAGTTAAGGAATATGAGAGAAACTAACATAAATAAACCCAAATTTACCCGAGTGTTATTTTGGTTGAATAAATTTTTAATGTAACAAGTTCTAATTGTTATAAATTTATAAGATTAATATTCCATTTAATTAATATAAAATAATTACCTTAAGTTATTAATCAGTCATGTTTAACTACTTTTGGTTGCTACAATGGATGGATCATAATGGAACTATGTTGAAAATATATTTAATCGAAAATATAGAGATTTTCCCAATCAAAATGGTGTGAAAAACTTCTTTATTGTGAAAAACTGGAAATCACAAATAATGATTAACAACATGAACACAGTTGAATATAAAAATACACAATGTAAAATAAATCTAGAATCTCATTTGTGTTCATGTGACAATGATGATGATGAAAAAACTATTTAATTTTTTATGTGTTAAAAATTTTAGAAGAAACACCTTAGGGATTTCTTATTGTGAATTCAAATTCACTATAAGTGTTAAATAAAAGGTCATTAAGCTCATGGGTGAAACGGAAAGAGAGAATCTATTAATAATTTTACATTAATTTAAAGTAATTTGGGAACTATGAAAATCAATTCACTAATCCAAAGGACAATTGGTAAAATTGTCACTAAGAACCCCATATACCAAGAGAATAAAGAAAAGCCTACACAATAAATAATATTGAATAATATAGTGCAACTTCACTCCACAATTCTCAATGTCTTAGGATATTTATATTCTACCCAAATATTGGATATTAATTTATAAATAAATACCATACTATGGTATGATTATTATTATATCTTCATCATTTTTTTCAAAAAATAAAATTTAATGATTTGGTTTTTCAAATAATTTGATCTTGTTTTTTGAATGGATAAGATCTCATTGAAAATAGTCCATATCAATTTTTGAATTAGAAAATTTAGCTACATTTACAAAATCAAACAATGATTGTATATTCACTTTGACCATTGACTTCATATAGAAATTAATAATATAGCATAGGTCTTGATACCCAACAATGAGTTTTATAGTATCTAAAATAGTATGTTTGACGTCTCATTATAAATTAATCCTTGGATCTTATCATTTTTTTGGATACACTTAACTATTTTACTTATATAAAAATAATTATAAATAAAAAGAAAAAAAAATTAGGGGAGATTTAACACCCCAATATTCAAGGTTATATATTTTATTTACATTAGAAACTAATGTGTTCGGCTTCTTGTGACACACACAACACCAAACACAAACAATCCGCCAAAAGATATATAATCATTTAAATGTATTCATATAATTAGAGGGTAAATATGAATTTAACCAAATCAATAGATATATATATATATATATAATGAAAAATAATGTCCATTATCAATTCTATGTGATTAATAAATTTAAAAATTATAGTTAATTAACTAAAAGGCTAATTAATGTTTTAATATTTAACATTTCTAAAAATTGACTTTTATGTATTTTTTGAAATAAATTTTGGATTAAATATATTATTTATATAAATAATATATTAACACAAATTTTATTAGTAATTAATAGTAAATAAGAATAATAACTGTTAATATTTAAAAAAAATGCTATTTTACTATGAAAATAGTTTTCATTATAATTTTTTGTTTTTATGTAAAAGATAAATGAAAAAAATTAAAAATTGTAAAAATTAAAAATTGAAAAAAATAAAATTTGAAAAAATAAAAATCATTTTAAGATTCATAGTTTCAATATTATCTTAATAAGATTTCTTTTATCTTTCTAAAATAGTTGATTTGTATGTTAACTGTAAAAAAATAGTTTTTACCAAAATGGTAGTTTTTATGACTTTTTCATTATATAAGATAGAACTAGATTTTTATAAAACTAATTAATTAATAAAATATTTATTAATGTAGTAATTCTATATGTCTTTAAGTAATATTATGAATTTTTAACACCAATTTTTAATATTTTATAAACATTATTAATATTGACCAATAAAAGAAATTATTCTTGGCCTTTTTGGTAATTAATTATTATTTTAAAAAAATTATGTTTTTGATTTATAATAGAAATTAATTTTTTTTGGTTTATAATAAAAAATATTTCTCATTCAAAGCAAATTAATTGATAATTTTATTATACACATAAATTTTAAGTTTAGAATTTAAATGTTTCTAAAAATGGGTTTTTACAAGTCAAATTTTGTAATGTTAAAATAGATGAATCATACACTTATACATTTGATAGTTAAAAATATATTTAATATTGGGAATAAATAGTTATAAAATATTTAATATGTTCTATTTTATTTTTAGGCATTAAATATAAAATACATGGATAAAAACTAGTTGTAATGGTAAAATAAAAAATAGTAAAAGATTAAATTCTAAGTGTAAAGTATATAAAAATATGTGTTAAAATGTATATTTGAGAGATTACAAAACATATCACGTCCCAAAATAAATATTATACAGTTTTGGATCCAATTGACATGTGAACCATGGTATCTCTTTATATTAAGTTGAAATATTTACAAAACTATCATTCTCTCCCCTTATAAAAGGGGCCACTGACCACCTATAAAATAGCAATAAAAATTTGGTTTTATCTTGAAACTATACCATTATTATTTTCCTAGAATAAAATTTCACCCTTTAATTATTTGGTTTATAATATATTATCATAATCCATTCCTTTCTATGGTGTTTTTCAATGGAAAGTCCAAGACCTCATCGTGAATACGAATTTTCCTTATTTTTTTTTTCTTTTTTATATTAATTTTACAAATATATTTTTCATAGTCCTATAAAATAAAATAATATTATTTTTATATTGAATTTTATTATTATAATGGAATAACAATTCGATACCTTTCCCCTTTTCTCTTAAGTAAATAAAATGAGATTTTTGCATGTGTGTGGACTACCACCTTCATGAAGACCAATGTTTCATTTCACCCACCCCCCCAATTACAAATATGGTCATAATTTTTAATTTAATAAATAATTATGACAAATGATACTTATTTCTGATTCTGAAGTGATAAAAAAAATTAAGCATTTCCCCCACTCTGTAGAAAATGAAATCAGTATCCATGCATACGTATAGACTATGGCCTCTATGGAACGATTGATGTTCAATTTTTTTATATTCAAAACCACATTTAATGTATGGTAATGATTATTATTTAAAAAAATATTATTTTTTGAAATTATTAAGGTTAATTTAAGATAAATTAGAAAACCTATTAATGATATGAACAATATAAAATGATAGTAAATTCAACTTTCCAAAAAAGAATTATGATATAAAAAAAATTAGTTCTTAAGCCTATGAAATAACATCGTATAGTTTATACTATTCATATATTTATTACCAATTTTAATATATCACTCCAAAACTTCTAAAAAAGGTCATTATGATTTTTCTATGATGAGATAACCTCTAAACCACTTCGTAGTCATCCATTAATTGTGTTATATTCTTGTTTCAGTCAGTTTAGTCACCTACTTGAGTAATACTATAAATTTATATAATGGATGTATATAAGTATTTATTTTATGAATATATATGAAAGAAATAAGTAAACAATTATCTTACTATCTTTTCTAATTTGTTACATTAATATTAAATTCATTATTTAATATACTAACATCTGCTCGTGCAAAATCACTAAAACATACTCATCATTGATTTAAAAATTAAAAATAATACCAAAAAATAACATAGAATTAAATTATAACATTATAAATAATTATAAAACATAAATTATAGTACCTTTTATGTTATGGGAATGATGATATTTTGGAGATGAATAAATAATAACAGAACTACTATGATACTCGTTTAAAATGATCAAGAATACAACCACTTGACATCAAAAAACAAATGAATAACATATATACATATATAAAATAAATTTAAATAAGTTTTATAAAAATTTATATATGTGATTTTTTTTCGATAATAGGGGATTAAAATTGTGGTTATTTTTTATTTTAAAAAATTTTAGAGAGTATTTTGACTAAACCTGAATTATGCTAAGGGTTTTAGAAAACATAAATTTCTTCCATTGAGTTACAGAAATTATTATTAAAACTCTAACTATTCACGATTAATTAATTATAACTAATGAATAGTCGATATTTTATTTCTGAAATATTTTATTTTTACTAAAATTCTTCCTTATAACCTCATTCTCATATAATTCTCACAAACCTTTTTTTATTATTTGTATGAGTTCTTTATCACAAATTTCAATTTCTCAAGACATTATTATGTTGTACACCAGGTTTCCTATTTTATGGTGTATATAATCCACATTTTAAATTTTATATAATTATTAAATCTTTATTCATTTTATTAATTGTTTCATTTTAAGTGTTATCCTTTAAGGGTTTTTTAGTTGAATGTTTCTAATCATGTAACTGTTATTTGTCTCTATATTCTATTACAAGATTCATGTTTGATATTGAAAACAATATTTTATAATTTATATTAAATTAAATGATACATTTACATAATTTTAAATGAATATATTTCATTTCATAATATTTGAATTTCATACTATTCATATCATGTTATTTTGATTCTTATTTTACCATTTACATAAGGTTTTTGTATCTCAATTTTGATTCACTGAGATATGATTTGTATTCACAACTTATTTATTTTTTTCCCTATATATTGTTCATGTATTACCTTATAAATCTTATCATTCCATTTTCTTTTTGGGGATTAAACTAATGGAAAACCATCACTACATTTCCATTCTTAATCATCATCTTTTACATGCATAGTTTTTAATCCAATAACATTTTTTTATGAATGCACTATTAGTATTCCACAAATTTAATGGTGTTAAAAAATATGATATATTTCAATTGATATGGGAAATTATGTACTTAATAATATAACAATTTCTTAATATGTTCTTCATTTGAGGGATTCTTACATTGAAAGCTAATTCGTTTATTTATTAGGAAAAAATTAAAAAACAATACATCATTTATTCAAATATGGATTTTTATTTATTATTAAGGAATATTGTTTATGAATTGTATAGATTATTCATTATTTCAAATGATTAATGAATTTTAATTAATTATTTATGGGTGTGGACCATAATATCCCCTCGATGAATCGATAGGTTTTAAGAGACAAACTATATTATGTATTTTGGTGTATTATTGGTGAAGTATAATATAGGTTCTTAATGGTAAAATAATGATGTCTAACATCATTATGTCTTGGCTTATAGAATATAATTAGTTGTATTGAATAATAATTTTCATTTACAAAGAACTATATATTTTAATTTGTGTGTTTATTTATTGATATGTCAACTATGGATTTGCTATGATCATAGTTTATATTGATTGTTGAAATATTTTGATTACATATTCCAAACATATAAATTTTTCTCATCATATGATTAGTTATGACCTTTTATTGTTTTCACTCTTATTTACCACTACTGAGTGTTTAAGATCACCCCTTATTATGTTTCCAATTCACTAGGTTGTGAATAAATGCATTATACAAGATATGTATAAGAAAATTTCATGTATAATCACTTTTTTTGAAGATGATAAAGACTTTTTATGAAATTAATAGTTTATTATATATTTAAAAAAATACCATTTGATGATTTATAAAATTTCATTGTTATTTAAAAGTTTTATTAGCTCTATTTTAAACTGTAAACCTAAAATGTCTTTCAAATATAAGTAAAACAATATTTTGTTTTGGGATATTGATATTTTTTATGCTTAAAAAAAGGTTACATAATTTCATTTCCAAGTATATATGGAAAAGAATTGTTCATTCACACCAAATTTCTAGAGACTGGGTTCATAGATATCATAGTATTCATCAGATAATGTCCCCTTAATAAATTGTTTTATTTATAGAATATCTATAAACTAACATTTAATGAATAATGGTGAAAAAGGACCCATAGTCATATTTTTAACACTTAAACATTATAGTAAAACTACATTTCGTCACAATATTTAATTTTATGATTTAAATAAATTATATTATCTTAATTATAATAAATATCAAAATATTTAAATGAAAATCATCCGAGATCCTTTAAAAACATTTCTTTGATATCATTTTTGTATCAAATTTTAAATACAACTCATATAATAAATTCACCATTAAAAAAAATATAATAACTACCATTATGATTTAATATGACTTTTACATCTAATTAAACATATATAAACATTTTTATTACACTTTAAATATATCTATGTTCATATATACACCCAGAGTCCCCATTGAAATTATATTATCCAAAAATATAATTCTAAGACACGTAAAATTTTATTTTAAATAAAATAAAACATATTGTATAACTCATAATATTTTTAAAATATAGTTTTGATAATTATATCATATATGTAATTTAATTTTTTAAGGAAATATCATTAAAAGGAATATAAATATTTATTAGAATACACCACTAATGAGTGGTAAAAACTCATTCCCCCAGATTTTAAAAATTATGCTGAATGAAACAACTATATTATTGGTAAAAATTTGTTTTCCATTTATTTTCAAACCATGCTCAATAATCTATCAAATTATACACCATGTGTATAAAAATCATCTAATTTAATTTAAAAATTTCCATGGTTAACCATTTCCTTTTTATGAGATAATAATGAGATACAAAATACACATATATTTATGATTTTTGAACCCATAAAGAATTAATGAATGATTTTCATTGAAAACTTTTTTGGTCAAAATATTAACACTTTATTTATAGTATCTTGATATTTTTAATTGAACCTTTTGAATATTTTTATTATTGTTCAGTGAACCATTTCTCTATTTTTTCCATAATAACCCCTAAATAATAATACAAAAAAATAATAAATTATTTTTAACCCCCAAGCATGAGAACATGAGAAAGTGGAATTTCCTCTTAAATGGAGACTTTTATGGAAAATATGATTCCACAGTATCATACATAATATGGGGTTTACCCAATGGGGGTACAATCCTTGTTCACATCTGGGATCACCTAGGGTTGAACGTTTAGGGTGGAAATTAATTAATTAAGTTAAAAAAATGATTTTTGATTGATTTTTTTCTAACACATGTTATCCATATTTATTAACCCATAATCTATCTCATTATGATAATCCACCACAAAATATATATTTAAAAATTATGTGGTAGATTGAAATCTTGGAACCTGAAAAATGTATTCTTCATCAAATATCATAAACATACTTGCTAAAAATGAAAAAAAAACACCAATAAATGATCCAATATTAAGTTTTTATCACTATTTCTATTATTATTTTATATTCTTGGTGCTTTTAATTCAAAATGTGTTGTTACTGAATTATATTTTAAAATCACATCTCCCCTGAAGAAAATTTATATTTATTATATTGTTTAATTTTTCCATATTTCATTGTTGTTGGTGAATCCACAGATTATGGTTGGTGACTGGACCTTTGCACTAGAAAATTTATATTTATTATACTTTTTTATCATTGTTACTTAATTTTCATTATGTATTCATGAAAATAATTTTTAGGGGTAGTGGTTTGATGAAATTATCCCACAATAATGATTAGTCAGAATTTGATCCTGAGAGTGATGCAATTAGTTGTGGTAGTAATGATCGGGGTACATCATATCCGTGATTGGTGATGATAGATCAATTGGGTAGATAAGAGTCTAGTTATTTCAAAGGTAGTTGTGTATATAACATTAGGGTTACGTTTGAACACATTTTTAAGTGATTTTATAATGAAGAATGGTTGTAAAATGGACCACCAGTGGCATTATTGTGACATATAAGGGTTTTGGTAGTGTTTTGAATACATGATGAGGTGGAAATTATATCAATGATGAAGGGATTAGAGAATAAATTGAGATTCATAAGATTTTATGACTATGTGGTGTTTTTTTTTCAGGAAACACACATTATGTGTCACATCTAATTCCTTTTTAAGGTTTCCATGTTTTATAATAATCATGTTCCATGTGAAATTGACTAATATTTCATGTTGTCTACATGATATTAAAATATATGCCTTTCCATGTTCATAGAATTTAGCTCATGAGGGAAATGGTACATCATAATCTCTCCATTTGGCCTCATACGCCATGCGGGATGTCACACTCACTATGAAACCCATGACTACATGACATGGGATGTGGTGATAAATTCTAGGTACACCTATTTATCCCATACATCGTGTACATAAATATACAAAATATATAGGAAGACCTGTATGAACCATGATTTATAGCAGTTCGTGTTGAGACGTCTCTTGAGAGGCTACATTTTATGTATCCATATAGTACATGTGGAATAGATTTCCAACCAAAGTATATTTTCATATCTCATTGTCAAGGAATTTGATTTGGAAAAATTTGTAGAAAAATACTAAGAATTTTCTTCATATATAAAATGATGGTAAATATCTCTTTAACATCATATGTTATAAATAAAGTGATTTAAAGAAATTGGTTTCTCATGATTTTTAGTGTGGATGGATAGGATACGAACTATAATCAAAGTGGGACACAAGGTTAGATACTTCCCTTTTAGTGTGTGATTTTATGGTGTTGGTCCTCTATATTCATCTTAGAATTTGTACATCCCAATATACATAGCTCATTATTCCTCCAGATTAGGTGTGGGGTTGGTACCCCCTTAGCCTTTGATACTGTGTAGGTCCCTCATACATAACTTTTAGATTTTGGTACTCCATATTATATTTAGGGAGTATGTCATTAATCCATTGAGTTTTTAGTCCCTCATCTGGTGTACACCACTTGATGAACATCAAGTATTCTATTTGGGTTTATTACTCCCTATACCGACATGTATTCATCGGTGAGGCATGGGTACCCTATTATGTATTCTAATATTTGATTTTGGTTAAAGAGTTGGGTAGTTTATATTTTTTTTTTCTTTATATGGTTATTTATTATATATTTTGGTTTCTCAAAGAAAAAAAATTATCTGAGTTTGTGGCTCTCTAACATCAATGAATATATGTATTTTCTCCTTAATTTTTTTTAGTTTACTATTCTTCTTTTCTTTCTATTGTGGTTTTAGGGTGTTCTATTAGATATATATGTGTGTGTGTTTGTGTGTGTGTGTTTTTATATAAAAACCAATTTATGGTAAATTTTCTTGGAATTTTATTTCAATACAAAGAAGGAAAATTGTTCAATGGTGACTTTTTGTAGACTATATACATGGACAGAGAGTTTTGTGGTACTCAGAGGTGATGGTTTTAGATGAAAATGTTGTTTAGATCTAGTGTTTGTGTAGATCCCTTACTTATTTCTCATTTGGGATCATAGTGCGTTTGTTCATGTCATTGTTGTATCAGAGTGGGTATGGGATAAGGAAAACATTGTTGTTAGGTGTTTAGTGATTCTTGGTCTGGGAATTTTGTTTAATTATGTTAAGGGATCTCTAGTTCATCTTTCAATCCCACAAATCTAGTTATGGTGTGATGGCCAATGTATCTATCCATATGAACTCTAATAACATGCTTGTCTACTTGTATATTTTTGGTACCGATTATTAGGAACACGAAAATATAAAATGTATCATATAAGAATTGGTCATTAATTTCTAGGTACTACAAAAGTCATATCCCTATATATAATTTAATGAAAGTGCTACATCTTTTCATTTACAGGATATCACCATGAAAACATATTGATAATATTTTTGTCAAGGTCATGATCTGTCTTTTCCTATGAATGAGCCTCCCATCATTAACCATATAAGGGATGAGGCTTCCTTTTAGGGACCAGATCATGATATTCATACCCTAAGAGAATGAGTAGTATTTCCTCTAACTATAATAATGTGAGAAGATTCACCAACAATATTCCTAGTAAGAATTCCTCTTAATTCTTATTAAAATTTCATTAAATTGAGTTTGGATGAGGATGATCAAATGATAATTTCACTCGATTAGTTTTATGGATGGTGACCACCATGGTTTTGCGGTAAGCATAACCCTCAATATCTAAATAATGGGATTGAGGAAATGATCTACGTAGTTCTCATATATTTAGAGAATACTGATTAGATGGTATTACTTGTATGTATAATTATCCATAATTCATTGAGTCTCTAGTATACATTGATCATGCAAACATGGGATGAGTTGAATCTTCAATGTATGGATTTTTAGATCCTATTTTATGATGATAATTACCAAGATATAGTAAGGCCTTTGTGTATGATAGTGTTTTTTAACCTACAGAACGGTATCATGTAAGTCTCAGAACATGTGTTGAGGTTCATTGACCACATGATGTAATATCTTGACCTGAATTTTGATATATTCATTCAAGAATGTCCTATGTAGAGATATTCTAAAAAACATGATTATCCATGGAATATACACCTACAATGGGGTTCTATAGAGGTCTGTGGTGAATAATATATTTTTATCAAATGAGTATCAGGTAGTTGGAGCTCATGGATATTATCGTTGATAATAGTATTTAGTTATGGTTGGATGATGGTAGGCATTAGGGCCAGGATGTCAAATACATGCACATGTCTAGTCCCAGTGCTAATGATCATCAATCCAGGAGTAGTGTAGAGTTTTCATACATCTAGTATATAGTATTTTATATGTATGTAGAGATAAATTTCATATAGAGCATGATTTGATGACCCAAAACATAGTAGAGGGATGTTAGATGACATACGAACTTATACATCAGTTGTAGAATTTTTATTAGAGAACCCCTCAAGATGGACATGTTTTTACTTAGAGAGGATAATTTGGTTTATGATATGGGTTTACAAATATAGTGTGATCTAATGGTGAATTTATTTATGATCCAATTCCCACACTTTAATTCCCAGGTGGTCTGTGTTAGGAAATGGGAGCTGTGGGCCTAGGTTATGACTACATATAGGTTATGGATGATTAAAAACATGTAGTTCCAAACATGATTTGAGGTTTGACTTGTGTATTCTCTATATTAAAACCCACTCATAAATAATGACACCAGAATTTCCTTTTTTACCACATCACCAATTTTAGAACTAGAAATCATAATGGATTTCATAGACTAAACTGTTCAGCTAGATCCTACTATTGAAATCGACCACAATATTTTCCACATTTTTTATCAATTTAGCAATGTTCTTAGATAAGATAACTTTTAATGATACCTCATAGTGGTTAATATGAATCCCTATGAAATCTTACATGGTATGTAATATCTATCCTCGGTCCACTCATGGATAGTCTACTACTACTAGAGAGCTATGTGTTTACATGAAGATAGATTGAGGTTTTCTAATGTGAGTGAGTAAGCCTTTTAGTCATGAAATATTTGACCTCTGTGAGGGAAATTAGAGAATATATCTTATCATTTTACAATCTTAGATTTATGCATAGTGAATAATTTAGATTATTAGCTTCTTGTAGTCATGGGAGAGTATAGTGATATTTTTATCAACTATGGCCTAGGAATTATCCCTTGTAAAAAAATGATTCTCATATAGATCTATAGTCATAGACCACTCAAATATCTTTTTCATTTAATTAAATATACCATAATAAGCATAGGGAGTTCAAGGTCAGGGTATATGGCCTTATAGATAATGTTTTAATATTACCTGGTGTGTCCCCTTGAGTATATTCAATGTCATTCTCTATGAATATAGACAATAATTTGAGTATTTTTATTAATTATCACTATATAAATCAAGTGATTGTAAAAAAACTCTACCAACGATTTCCATTCACTTAAACCAGTTGAAATAAAAAAAGAATTTATCAAAGAGATATATTATATCCAACTATCACCAGATTTGGGTTTTTTGAGAATGATATCCTGAAGACTCTATTTTGATGAAACAATATCCGTTTTTTGTTTTTGGTGATAACCTTTATCATAATAAATGTCCTAGATATGATAATGGGCCAAAGAAAACATACTCTTCAACCCTCATTAGGTTGATTTGAAGTGGTCTTCCTCGATGAAATACCCATATATTATCATGTAGAGGATGGTCATGTTAATAATCTATGGGTTTTTCTAGTCCACCTTTAAGATCACAAATTACGAGGAAAGAACACTAAGTATATGTTTAGAATTTAGGAGGTCCACTTCTTATGACATGTCAGTTAGAGGGAATAGAAGATCTGTATCAAAAAAAGATCAATTTAAGTGCATTCTTACGATCCACCTAAGAGTTTGTTTTAGGTGTATATTTTCCTTGGGCTTGAAGAATATACTAATGTTTGTGGAAGGCATATACATAACTTTACCCCATTAAATATACTTAACTAATTGGGAAAACCCTTAGTTTTTTTCAAGTTATGGTCATGTTCTTTTTAGAATTTGAAGTAGATATTTATGAGATAACATATTTTGAGGATTTTGGAGAAAGGTTTTGAGTACATGAGTTCAATGACTTATCTAAAGTTGGTCGTAGTTGTGTAATTATGTAGAGGTAAATCATGATTTCTTAATAGGTCTTGATAGTTGATTCCACATGTTTAAAAAAATATGTCCCACATTTTTGATCTTATAGTGGTAATATTTATCATTAATAATTGATTACACTATCTTCTTAGTGGGTGGCTGATAGTACACATAAAACACATAATCCTTAGAAACATCATATCCTAGAGAGAATATAACCTGATACATATGAATTAGTTGGGTAGTTACTATAAGACTATGAATTTAAGATTCTCTAAACTTCTATAAAGAGAAATTTTTTGGTTGATTCCCTTACTACAAAATTAGGAGCTATATTTATATTAGAGACATTTGAGTAGTTGGAAGTGATACATTTTTTCTGGGATGATGAGGGAGTAGTGGATTACCTATAATCAATGGTAGCGGCCCCTATAATTCTTCATCATTTGAGGATTTCCTAATTGTGATACATCTATTATGAAATCATTCACAACCAAGTATCCCTAGGTAATTCATTAGATGATTATTTCAATGGTGAGTAAAAAGTAATATGGTTTTGAGGGAAGAATCAACCCAAGAACATTACATGTGGATTTTATGAGTGAGTTTAATATTTCCCCTAGTATTACATCTATGCATGAATAAGTTCTACCATGATCATATGGAACTATTTTAGTGGATAGGAATGAATAAGAGATTTGTTGTGTTTTTCTCAGTTTTCACACCTACCAACATTTATAGAAGGTGTAGAAAATCCTAGCTCGTTTGTCCCATCCCCTTGAGGTTCCATTGTGTATGTAAGATGTTATATCGATGAACTTTCTGATCAGAATTTCATGTTCACGAAGAGTTCATAACACTATCTTTGATATAATTTAACTACTAAATATGTTATACCACTTCCCTTCCATTTGGTAGAAAATTACAGTGATGTTATTAAGATGGATATATATGTAGGGGATCTCCTGGTTTAATTGCCAAACATAAATTATCATTTTTGAAAATATTTTTCGATTCACATATCATCTTGGGTGATCTTGTTGGAGGCCTTCTAGACTCTATTTCTGATGTGTATATCTTTTTACCCTTAAAAATATAGCTAGACCATGTAAACCATACAGGTTAATGAGGATATGATAAGAGATTTTTTGTTAGATTTTTCTTGGTGTTAGAAGGATAACATCCCTTTATTGATTTTCATGTACATTATCAACTACCACTCTACTATTTTCATATCTCATTTAAAGTCCTTTTATGTGAGACCCATTAGGTCACCTTTTTATTAAACATAATTGGGAGAGATATCAATGATGGGGTCAGAGATCATGTGATTTAACATGAAAGTAGTATAGGAAATACATTATTTAATATGGATTAATTAGAGCAATCAAAATTATTATATAGACTGATGACAAAGGATTTTGGAGTTCTAGGAGGGAGATAAAATGTTATTGAAGGTTTCCCTATGATGTAATATATTGATGTTTGGTCACCTAATAAATCTATATCCAAGGTTCATTAGGTAATTTCAGATTTTTTGAAGGGTGGGAAAGTTTATGAATTTCCTTGAATTTACTGAACAATTAGACTAAGTGCATAACATCTTCCACGTATCACAGTTGAGAAGATATGTACAGTATATGTCACACATAATCAATTGGGGAAATATAGACATCAATGATGGTAATACATTATCAGAGTACCTGGTGGTTATTGAAGATCAACAATATATGAACATTCATGGTCATGTGATATAATTTCTACGTAATTTATGGAAGCATAAGAACATTCCTCTCAGATCATGGGAACACAAGTTAATATGAAGGCTCAGTACCATCACCATTTTTGTAAGATGTTTCTTTCTAGAATGAGAATATTTTATTTAGGTAAGGATGTAACAACCCTAAAATTTATAATTGAACCTTTCCAGTATTTTAAATAATACTTTTGTGGTATTTCACTATGTAGTTTCTTTAATATTGGCATCATAGAGCCTCAATAATAATATATATAATAATTTATTATTTTTAGCGTGTATAATTTCTTCCCAAACAACAAATCATATAGGAAATAAGATTATATAGTTTTATTCTTAATAAGTGTCTTACCCTAGGATATATATAATCAATTTCTGATTTTAGGTCCCTAGGGTTAGTCTTTCTTTGGTGGAAATAAATTAACAAAATTAAACAATTAATCTATTGATTGATTAAATTTGTTACACCAATTTATTCATATTTATTCACCATTAATCTCTCACTAGTATTATTTACCAAAAACCTATATTGAGAGAGAGAGAGGGAGAGGGAGAACTTGATGAGTTTATTCTTCATTAGATATCACCAATAGACTTCGTATGTAAGGAATCGTCACTGATGAACAAATCTATTTTCAAGGAAGGGATTACCATTTCGATTATTCTAGTATTTATTTATTATTTTTGAACATGATATATTTTTCATGATTTATATACCAAAATTTCTTCTCCCTCCATGAAATCTAATATTTATTATATTTTTTAATTTTATCCCTTCCTAATTTTATTTTCTTACGAAAAACCACAGATGACAAAAATTGGCTAGTTCTATACTAGCAACCAATGTCGTAGAAAACTAATTCTTTTTTATTTGTGCCTTTAAAATAGTTAAATTTGTATTTTTAGATGGGTCACTATATTTGAATTATGTTTGAATAATCACAAGGCCTTGATAACAATATATAAAAAAGAATTTATAATTTTTAGCACGTGTATTCTCATCAGTGATTTATTGAAACTTCCTCCAAAATAGAAATTCCCAAAGGAAAATTGACAAAGAAGTTTCGTTTGAAATGGGGGTTTCACCCTATGTATGGTATAATCTTCATTCAGATAATGTTTCTCGGGTTTGGGATGTCACAAGTGGAATTAATTAATTATATTAATGTAACCAATTAAATAATTTATTTATATTATCCTCTAGAAACACTAATTACCATAATTTTTTTAATCTTTTATAACTCTCAATCATAGAGAGATAAGCCAATATAATCCTTAAATATTTACTTGGTCATATTGGGAGAGATCATAAGATCTAAAAAACGTGTTCATTGATGATGTTGTACAATGGATCTATAAACCAACGCATTCTTTATCAATGATTTATCCATAACCAATGTGGTGTTTTATTTTCTATGATTTTATTTATTCTTCATGTTGATTTTTGGTCATATTAAATTCTTAAACTACATTATTTATTTTCAATCCACATTCCATGGATTTTTAGTGCAAGAAAATTTATCCCTAAATTTTTTTATGTGAAATGAACGGTTGCTAATTGATGAATAATGTGTGGTTCAAACCATATTCCATGACCCCTATATCATGTAGTTATGTCAGAATCAGGGTCGTCCAGTCATATTATCATCATAGAAATCTAGTTTTTTATGATGAAGATGAAGAGGGTTTGGATGTGTAAAGGTGTAATGACATGTATACAGTGGTGATAGGCCTAGGTGGTGAGTAATTAATACAAATATGATGTCTTTATTGTGGTTAAGCAGGGAGAAATGATGGTGAAAGTTGTGTGAAGAGTAAAGAGGCGACCTCGAAGAAAAAAAAGGCTAACTATATTAGTATCTGATGTTCCATGATGCTCCCCAAGAAGAGATTCAATGTTATTTTATGTGATAATTCTCAGGGATATTATGTTATTTTTCCTAGACATCTAGGCGTCATATAAAAAAAAGCATTCCGTGCACATAATTGGTGGGACTATTTTAGTGTGTTGTCTTATCCCATTGGTTGGATAATTAGTCCCTTCACCTATGTTTCTGGTGGAACATAGTCTTGGCCCACACTGATGGTCCAATAAGGTGTAACCCAAGCATTGTAGCCCAATTGGCCAGTCACACCACATGATCGGGCCATGTCCCCTCGACTCAACTCAGGAAATGAGGGTATACATGCAATATGAAATGGATAGATGCACCCATGTGTGACATGAAATAAACCCCAATTTAGTGCATCATTCCCCTCTCCACAGACCATATGTAATTCACAGGGGACACATCATGGCTCTCTTATGCCGATGAGGGGTTTTATCCTGAGAATTTCACTTTTTGTGGCTTTTAGGAAAATAAATATCCTATAAAAAGGGGTTTACAGCATATAACATTATAAAATGGTTTATTGGGTTATCCAAGAATAGTTTTAGATGAAATAGCTAGTTTAATGATTTAACTTCATGGGTCCAATTATGAGTTTTACATGGTTATTGGAGCATTTTTTGAAGGAATGGTATCCCCACTCATCTGTTGTTTTCTACTTGAATAGTTGCAGGTCCTCTATATTTCTAATGGTCTCACTCACACCCTTTATAGTTTTATAATTCCTATATATGATGTTTTCATTTATATTTTATTATGTGTTAATCATTCTAATGTGAGTTCTCTATTTTAATTCTAGAGAGGTGGATGGGCATCTAGTTTGGTAGTTTTTATTCTTGAGGTTTCATGATATTTTCTCCAATAGTTGGGCTAGTAAGAGTTGAAATTTTTCTTATATATAATGTTTTAACTTTAAATGATATCTCGGTAGTTTATAAAATATGGGTTGATAATCCCTTTTTATGACATACAATCATGGATAAGGTGAATGTTACCAAACATGTTTTTGAATTGGGGGCATGGTAATGGTCGAAAATAATTTCGGGTACTCCCTTGAATGATGCATTTACCTTAGAAAAAGAGAAGGTTCTACTTAATGGATTCTAGTGGAATTCATGATGAAATACTAATAAAATTGTATAATTATATACATGTTACATCTTAGGCACCTCATTGTTTCAAATAAGGTATGAAATATAGGTATGGTATTCAAATTAGATTTTTTTCTTTTTTATTCTCTATGTTACCTTCCACGATCAATATATATGGCATTTGAAGATTAAATTTTAGATGACTTAGACATCATTACATCCCTAAAAATTCTATTTCTTGGGAATATATTGATTCATTTATTATATTACTCTTGATACTTATTTTTTCTAATGTTTTAAATTTATTATTTATTGCCTTTCCGTTTTTGTTTCAGGGAATCCAAATATGTATTATTATGCACACCAATGCCAGATATTTGTGTCCACATGTTTTATGTTTATATAGGAAACATATTGTTATGAAATGGTCTTTTTGGATATGGAGCTAGTGTGTCTTGTTTGGTGTTAACACCTAATGATTGTTGGAGACACATGAAGAAGTATGGTGGTTCATGATAGTTTTAGAGACTATTGTGGATGGTTATTGATCTACGAGTAAAATAAACAAAGAGGATTTTTTCACAGTCTTGTGTTTATTAGATTCATAGGTTGGACTAATTCACAGTTCTTTTCTAATTTTCCTATGTGGAAATGTTTTTTTATTTGTTCTATCATTCATGTGTTGTATATAGTTCACTTATATATCTGTGTGTGTGTGTGTTACTAATGTTTTTAGTTTTCTAATAAATTAATATATATGTTTTTTTGGCCTGATATAAGTTAATTACTTCCATATTTTGCGATATTCCTATTCGGTGCTATTCAAAAGACCCAATCCTATTGGATGATAGATCAGGATGGCACACTCAAATTACCATTGGCCCAGTCAAGGCCCTAATGAGTGTGGTTGTGTTAGAGTGTCATAAATGTGGTCAAAATTTTAGGGACATGGTTTAGAGTTTGAAATATTGCGGTGGCTAGTTTTTGAATACAAAGAAACAAATTTAATGGCGTCTTGAGTTTAGTTATTTTTCTAGGTATACATGAATAGGTGTGGTGGCTAATTTATCATTTCACCAGGGATCTAATAACATATTGGTGAAGAAAAATATCAAGTACATTTATTTGGAGGTATGAAAAATATGATGCTTGAATCATATAATGGACAGTTAGGATTCTTCGTTTCATTCGTATGTCATCTCATCTAGATATGATCTAATACATATGGGTTTATACTATAAAATGAAGGGTTTTACTGACCGAATTCCTTCTTATGTGAAGATTTATGGAAAAGATGAGCCCAAGCATTTAGTTGTGCTACTAATCACTTGTTATTGGTTACTGAATTATTTCTTTGAGATGTGGTTGAAGATATGATTTATCAACTACCTAATAATGTTTTTCTCCCCTTTGTTCATAGTGAAGGTTTTATTATTGAAAATATGGTTGTTCCCAATGAGTTAGATGAAACCACATATATGATGGATATGTTGTTTTAAATATAATGATAGAGGATTTATGAGTTTGTGAGGAGGTCATGATCCTCAAGAAACAGAGTTTTGTATAGAGTTTGAGACACACATTTCTATATGGATTATACTTTCACTAACCATATGATTAATATTGAGCTTTTGGTGGATGATTTTTTTTCTCAAACTCATCATGCGACTACTCTACCATTTATATATGGATTATTATCTATGACATTTTGAATTTTTAAAGGACAAAAAAACTATATTTTCATATGATTTAATTCCTATAAACACATTATATATTTTTGGACATGTGTAATGGTGTTTTTATGAGCATAGAAGTTTAGGTGGTCAATCCCAAAAACAAGTTATCGTGATGTTGATATATTTTTAAGAAACCCCACCTATTTTAGAGAACCCCAATTGAGTATTTAAAAATGATTATTCTTGGTGGAAGATCACCATTTATTTATGTTAGGGCTATTATTTCACCTAATGATAGCCAAAAATGATATTCTGGGTGGACCTCCATGATGAAGATAGTTTCATGGTCTGAGCCCTCCATATTGTAGGTGTTAATACCCAAGAGGGATATATTCAATGGAATTAACTATGGAATGAGAGAATTTGGAAAATTATGATGCTTCAATCCACTCCCATAATAATAACCATTGCTTGTTCATATCATGCAGGGGTGATGACAATCAAAGCTATGGGATGATATTCATGATGGATGGCTATGTTTTGGCATAAAAAGAAGAAACATCAAGTATGATATATGAACATTCATCATTGGTCATCATTATAGATGGAACATGGGTGATTTATTATATCCACAGCATATGTTTTGGAACTTCTAGATTCACGTGTAATCCCAATCTAGATCTTTTTCATCAAAAGATCATTCGCTAATGAAGACCATCTTCGACTAATCTATATAGGTAATGTGATTTCATACTCTATAGAGAATGTGATTTTACCTGAGATATATTCATGTAAGATATGAAATATAGTTTACCCTACCTTATCATGTATTGGTTAGCAATTCTAGTAATATGTAGTGATACACAATTGTGTGAATGTGGCATAGTCTACCCCTAATAGTGAGTAGGATCCCATTAGTGGAGGAAAGAATATCCCACCCTCATGAAATTTAGGTTATATACCAATAATATGATAATCATAGACTAATTTGATATGCGTATGAATAATAATTCAACTTTTACAATTATTTAGGAATCCATGAAATATAAAAAATGGTAACTCATGGTTGTCCATCGATGGGTGACTGATGTATGAATGAACTTGTATTCTAAAGGTAGAGTCAGTAACATCCCAAAATTATAAAACTAAACATCCCTTTATCCCGAAGATGTATTTTTACACCAATCATCAATGAAATAAATTAATATTTACTTATTTCATTAAGTTTTTAAAATACAAAACTAAATACATTACAGCTTGAGAAAAAAAAATTTAATTATAAAATTATAAGGGGAACACAACCATATTTTAATAAAAATACCAAAAACATGAAATCATAATCCTTTTGGTTTTTATAAAATATTATACCTTTATTTATAAATATTTAAATTACAGAACCTTTTATATTGATGATTTATATAATTATATTTGATATGAGATAATGAGATGAGATATTTTGATGAACTATATAAGGTTTTTTGTAGAAATATAATATGGTAGTTTCTCTTATATGTTCATTAAAAGAATATTTATATTGATACCATTTTTAGATATAATAATAAATAATGAGATAAAATATAGGTGGTATTAAATTAAAAAAATTACATTGTAACAATGTAATTTAATTGTCTAGTATAAATATAAGAATCCTCATTTTGAAATCTATGTATAATATGGAAGAAATTAAATATAACACAAGGATTATATCTTATGAGGATCATTGTTTTGAGCTTAAAAAATAGGTAGAATCAATAGGATTTTCCCTAGACCGAGACCATGATAAACCACAACAAGTATGGTTTGATAAAATCAAATGTGGGAGAAGTTCAGGCTCATTGAAATCATGACCAGATTCCACTAGCTGAATCACCACCAACAACTTCCACCATGTCATAACATACCCATAGGACTTAAGAAATGTACTTGAGGAATTTTTTAGTAGAAAGTTGGATGATATAATAAAGTATTTATTTATATAATAATATATATATATATATTAACTATTATGAGTATTTTAATACATTAAGATTTTTTTGTTATTTATCTTTAAAATTTAATGATTTAGAAATTAAATTTTAACAATAATTCATTACTAAAAAATAGTTAATGGTTACAAAATATATAATTTGTTTTATAGAATTAGGAATAAAATAATTTAATGTTAAAAATATATATTTTCAAAATAATTAGTTTTTATGTATAATGTATTTTTGTAAAAATTAATGAAATCAATCCCTTACAAAGAATTTTTTTAATGAAATTTATGGCATATAAATATATAATGTTAAAATTCATCAAATGGTTGTTTCTAGGAATGGAAAATTAATATATTTAGTTAATTTTTAAATATTTTTTGACTAAGATAACATATTATGTGTCTTGTTTACTTTTATTAAAAATAAATTGTTTGGTCGTTATATAATTTCCTGACCCAGAAGCCCACTATTAGTGAATTATTTTATTACAATGGCATGATTACAAATAATCAAATCATAAATGATCAATCAGTTTACCAGTCCTGGAAAACCAGAACATATACATGATACCCATATTACATTGAGAAATATGAAATAAAACACGTTACATAATAAAATGAAATAAACTACATCCTTAAATACTTATTCAATGATGTCCTCTTCCTAACCTAGGGAAATAAAACATAATAAGGTTGAAATAAAATCCTCAATAAGGGTATAAAAAGCAGAAGAAATAATAAAACGATGAAAATAATCAACATGGGATGGTAAATAAATGATAACACATTCCATTCAAATAACTAGATAATGAAATATCAATATGTGAGGTTAATAAACTGAAAACACATTCCATTTAATCAATGAAAAATATATGAAATAAATTTGTAGATATTTCGACAAAAAATATAATTGAAAATAATAACTGCATCTAAATGATGGAAATGATTAATTATTGGACACCATGTTTCCTTGGTACATTGTAATATTACCGTTAAAAATGTTCGCAAGACTGTTTAGCATATCTGGAAAAACACATCTAATTTGTCCAACTAATTCACCTCATAATACTACCTATTCATCAATTAGATTTCATTAACCAGTCCCCAACCCATAGGGATTACCTTAAATGGTCCACAAACTATGTCTTATATCTCCCAATCATTCCTCATATTTAATAAAAAAATATGTCTAATAAAATACTTGAATTGAATAAAAGATATAGATTTACTAATATTTCCATATTTTATGATAAGTAATAATAAGGTTTGTTTATGTTAATGAATGGAAATACCAATCTAATATCACTAAATCATTCTTTAGGCGAATTAACATTAAACATTCCAAAGCATCACATACCACTCTCAAACATTAGAATCTTAATCACCATAAAGGAATAACATTTAATAAAACTTTTTAATAACATGAATATAAAATAATTATTGATATAACATATAAAAATTGGAATTCAATACACCACATAGAAAGAGGTAAGTGGTTAAAATAGTGAATGCTTTATGGAAAGAAGAGTGAGACAACAATCCCTTTACTTGAGTACAACATGTCACATGTACCTTTATATTCTTATATAATTATCAAATATTAATAATTTACAATATTTTGAAACATTTTCCTATTTTTTATTAATTTTACTTCACTCATTACAATTTTTTTATACAACGACATAAAGAATTATGTTTACGCTGTATGTTTTGACCAAATTCGGTTCATGTTTTAAAAATGGATTTGGTAGGTCAACTATGGTAAAAGGGTTTATTACATAAACATTTAAATATTAAAAATCATGATATAGTTATCATTTTTATACATCAATTATACCTTATAACCAATCATGGATGATTGTTATGAAAAATGAACCATTGTTACAATCATTGAGATGGTAGGCCATACATATGCATTAGTAACGTTCCTATTTCTCAATGATCACTATGGAATGAAGGTAAGTAACACTATATCATTCCATAGAGATAATAATATCATGAATACCATTTTATTTATTCATATATACTAATAAATATAATTCTTGTGATGTAAAAGGAATTATATCATGTCAGGGAGGCGGTAGTCCACACATCTGTGACCGACGTTATCACTCTTTTTTGTGTGAAAGGGGTAATTATGAAAATGCTATATTATGATTACATAAATGAAATTATTTAATTAATATAATATATATTTCATTTATATGACATATATTTAATTAAATCCATCATCTATATGTTCCATTTATAGTTTGGACGAAACACATTACTTTGAGGAGGTGGTAGTCAACACTTCCCCAAATGAAGTTATCATATTAACAAAAAATTGAAGGCATAACAGAATGTTATATATAAAAATTAAATAAGTATAAAGGAATTATAAATTTCATATTAATAATATAAAAATATTGTTTACATTATAATTCTAACCATGATAGATAGTAAAATAAGAATGAACAAACATCGTTTTGTGAGACGGTAGTTCTTTGTACACATAAATAGTATGTATGTTACCCATTATATGGAATTGTGTGTAAGTATAGGTCAAACCCATTCCATAAAAACATATCAGTATATCTTGGATATTTATTTTTTATATAATAATATAATATGAAGATATTATATAGTTGAAAAGGAAATAAAACTAAAGTGGTTAAGGAAGGGAGTTACCTCTTAATCGGGTAACTCCTTTGGTTTGCACCAAAGGGATTCCTTGTATAGATTTATATCCAAGGTGATGATTCTATGTTTAGGGGGTGGATTTTAAAGATATATTTGGGTATATATTTTTTGATCAAATGTGTCTTGATAGGTTTTATGAAGTGTAATGGGTGAGTGCCTTTTTATAGTGGAGGAGGAGAGGCACTCTAGTAAAATTTGGAAAAGGGAATTTCACCGAAGTTTTTTCCATTCAAATTGGATCCAATGATAGATAACATTGAAGAAAATGGAGGAAATGGTCGAAATATTTCCATAAAATGTCTTTTAGATAGGGTTAAAGGTCGCTTTGGCTCTTCAGTTTATGGTTTATTTCCTTATTAACAAATTTGTTTCTCTTAATCATTGTAATTAATTTTAATAACATTTGCTAATATTATTGGTCAAAACATTTGATAAAATTAATAGAAATTACAAATTATAATTATTAAAAATATTGAATCAATTTTTCCAAATTATAATTACATAAGTACCAAAAATTTAATTAAATTTTAACCCATAGATGGGACGACAATGCATGTTTAAAGTAAAAAACATTCAAAATTTTGCGACGTTTTTAAATTCAATTTCAATGTTAAATTGATTACAATGGGATTAATTTAATTAATTGATCAAAAATTAATCAAATAAGACAATAAAACCCTTAAAAATATAATTTATTTTTATAAATAAATTAATCGAAAAATGTAGTTTTGATTTAAAACTCATTATTTTTCACAATTCACTAAAAATGAATGTTCATAGAAAAATAAAAAAAATCACCGTAACCAAATTTTTATGTTTCTATTTCAAGAATGAAGTTTATATTGACATATAAAATGTTTAAAATTTCCAAAATTTAGACTTCTAACCGGTTCTTCACTAAAAGATAGTAAAGTTGCCTTTATAAAATTATAGGGGTTTATGTATAAAATTGGGTTATATCTTATCATATTCCTATCAAAACTATTAGATGAATATAAAAAATATTTTATTGAATATATATTATATATATATATATATTAAATTAATATCACCCACTAATTGTAATTAATTTAATTTTTTAGGATAAATCACATTTGTGAGCATAAAAACATTTTTTATACTCATTTGGTTCTTATATTCATTTATAATTGATTAGTAACCTATGAATTCATTTTATATATTTATAAAACATTTTTCCATATATTATTAAATATTTGTCATATCCTCAAATTTAATGTCTTTTATATATATTTTTATATTAAATAATTATATTTTTAATAATATATATTAATATTAATAATAATAATATTACTAGATTGTTTATAATATATATTATTAATAGCTATTTTATGATATTTTTAAAAATAATATATTATTTTTCTGAAAAACATGATCTTGCATGTTACGAGAACAATTGAGGAGAGTCTGTATTATGTGTATAAGAATATGACTCAGTGTTTAGTGAATTACAAGATATAGGATTGATGTATTTCAAATATTAAATATATCTAAAATTCTTGGGATATTTTATTCAATTTTTCCACTTGGTGTTACATGTCATACATCCTTTTAAATATTATTTTATAACATTATAATTTCAAGGTGTTACACACTAGACACTTCAATTAAATTATTTCCTTGAAATTTATAATCAATGTTTGTTATATATTTTTCAGATTTCTTATGTTAAAATCCCACATCATGAGAAGGGTTCATAAATTTTTTTCTAGAAAATAGAGAGTGGGAAGTGTAACGTGCACATGGACTAAAATATGACATGGTCTTTAATTAGGATAACATTAGTGGAAAGGAAAGATACAATCATGGAGGAAAAACATAAATATTTATAGGGGATTTAGGTCATCGATGACAAAAAAGTGAATGATCAATGGAATGTTGAGGTCCTAAAATCCATAAATATTTGATGATTTAAGAGACCATTGATTCAACAAAATTTATTGCATTAGGAGAACATCATATTTTAAGAAATTTTTTTCTAATGTTGAAGAATTATTTCATTCTATATGAATATTTGTAAATAAATGTTTCTATAGAAACAATTATATCCTATGGGTATATCTTGAACTATTCCTACTTTATTTCTATGAATAGGTAGAATAATATGGTGAAGTAATACTTCATCCTCTAAAACCGTTTCTAATGATCAATTTAAATCATTTCAGAAATGGATAACATTTCCAAAATATTATGATCCAACACTTTATAAGGAATTTCATTGAATTTCCAAAGTGAAATTTTTAAATAATAATATTTTATTTAATCATCACATACAAAACATGTGAATATGGTAATAAATATAATTACCATAAAACCATATTGAAAATATGAATTATTTTTATTCTTAAATAGAATATATAATATTGGATATATTACTTAAATATAAAAATGATGTAAACACCATTAATTATAGTATAAACCAATTTGTTGATAACTCATCACCTAGTTCCAAGTTAGTCAGCACTTATCCAATTTATATTGTCCAAACCAATAATTTATTTATCAAAACATTATTTTCATAACATTATGTATATATTAAGTGTTATCTTTCCCTCAACCATGTGTTTTTAATTTTTTTAAAATTATATTATATAAATTTTCTTGGTATCATCCCGTATATAATATAAATTCCTTAATGAAAGTGTACTACAGTACAATCCTTATATTATTTCATAAACCATATGATGAGAACAAGAAATATAAAATACATTTATAACATATTTATTTATTCCAAATACATAAGTACATTTATCATTCCACTTAAGATGTGTTCATAACATAATCTTGACCTTGATCATTTATCTTCTATAGAGGTATATTCCCTTGATGCATGGGTCATTTTTCTCTATAATTCCGCAACTCCTTGAAATTATAACATTATATAGTAGCCGTTTCCTTATTTACTATGAATTATTTTTCCTAGTGAACCTTTTCCCTACACATATAATAAAATCCCAATCCTTTCAAGAATTTACCCGGGTGACTCTTTCTATACTTATCACATTTGGGGAAATCATTCATTTACTTATTCTTATTTGACTCAGTCCCTTTTTCATGGTGCTCAAATGGACTCTTCTTGTCTCAGTTTTCCTTGATTATATTGATTCAAGAAAATTCTCTCACTATCTTGATGGATCATAAAAGTTTTTCATCATATGGTAAAATTTATGGTAGACTACTACCCTTCATAGATTTGTATTAGTACATTAAAATAAGTTAAAATCTTGATCTCTATGTTGTGTAAAAAATCCATAGAACACCATTATACTCTTATAATGGTATATTTATACTTTACAATACATTCTTCCACCTTTTTCTTTCAACCAAGTAGCTTCTTATTTATCTCATTTTATGGATCATGAGGGAAATATATATCAAAAAATATATCCATACAATTTTCTTATTCCATGATTTCTATTTTATCTACCTCTCTAGTATTATGGATCAATGACCACCATTTATCAGTATCACCATTGATACAATACACTGCAAGTGTAACATAATCATTTTCATTATATCACATTTTCGTAAATATATTAGTGATAGAAATAATCCATTTTATATATTATATTTGTTCAGAAGTCCCACTAAATTATGGGGGATCAACTATTTAATGTTATCCAATATTAGAGATTATCTTAGTGGAATAGTTTACTGCATTCAAGAAAGGTTATTTTTATAACTAGGCTGATATACCCTAATATATCCCTAATATTTATAGTTCCAAGACCAGTGGTATTAGTTTCCTCAGTAGAGATATATCTACATTTTCTACAAGTACTGATATCATTTTTCTTTTTCATAACAATTTCTAAACAATAGAATATACTGGATTAGATCATCAAATTATGTAACATAATGTATAATCTAAAAAGTAGTGAAATATTAACCATAAATTGGAAATTATTTCCAAAAGTAATCTAATATTATAAAATAGTTTCTTTGGGGATATCATTATTTTCAAATCCTTCATAATGGTTTGTAATGAAATTGTGAATTATCCTAAGCGTATAACCTAGGAGTGTCAAACCAAGTGTGCATTAAGAACCTTTTTCGTTTACTAGGTGACATTGAGTTAGACCTGACACACCTTGTCAGAGTGGTTACTCCTAGGTACATCTATACAAGAACCACATCCAATAGTAATATCTAGGAAGGGATATATTTCTAGAAATACCCACATAATCTTTTCTATACCATTTTTTTGATATTCTTCTATACTTATCCTCATGGTATTTCTTATGGTTATGTTCCCTAATCAATGTTTTCAAAATATATTTTCCAAGGTTTCTGGTGAACATTCTTTGATATCAACAGTAATTCCCCAACCCTAGAAGCCTAAATTGGGTTCATTATTTTATTAAATTAATAGGATTACAAGGAATCAAATCCCAAAGGAACAATCGGTTTATCAGTCTTGGAAAACTAGAATACATACATGCTAACCATATTACATTGATAAATAAGAAATAAAACATGATACATAATAAAATGAAATAAAATGCATCCATGAATTCCCATTCAATGACTTCCTCTTCATAACCTATCGAATAGAAAAATAATAATCATGAGATAAATTTCTTAGTAATGTTATGTAATGAATAATTAATAATAAATTTATTATAATAATAAAAATGGTAAGGTAAATAGATAATAACACATTCCACTCAAATAACTAGAAAAATAAATATCAATATGGAATGTTATGAAACTGAGAACACATTTAATTTAATCAATAAACTGAATATGAAATGTTTCTATAGATATGTCGATGCAAAATCTTAGGGATAAATAATAGTTTAAGTTAAAATATGTAAATGCATAAATATTGGATGCTATATTTATAATGACCCATAATTTACATACATTGTTATTACTTCAAAATTTAAGCATAATTATTACAACATATAACAAAACCACAATAAGACCATATAGGTATAGTGTCCTTAGAAACTAGGAAACATAAAAAACTGGTTCATAATGAATCTACATTGTCTCCAATTTATTTCATCATATCTAGAATCCCTTTTTGGAGTATCCTACTCAACACCCTTATTCCTGACCTGGTAAAATAAATCATACAAAAGGGTGAGCTCAAATGCTCAGTAAGGGTAAACAAAAGAAATATCAATCACATCATATTCATAAGAACATAAAATTTTCGAAATCTTAACCTGCAAAAGAGATCATAATTTCATAACATGGGATGAATCATAGTAATGAAATGTAATCCCAATAATCATAACATAAAGAATGTAACTTTTTGGCATACACACATAATCATAGTGAATCATTTCTTAGTAGTCAGGACTCATTGCCAAGACTATCTTAGCGTACAAAGTCCATTTCTGAACCGAGTTCACTCCTCGTTTCAGTCATGTATCACTGAACAAGAGTAACCTTCCGTTCCAGCCATGCCTATCTCATGAGATATTAATCATTACCTAATGCATTGGAGGGAGATATAGGTACCACCCATCTTATAATGATACCATTCTTACGTGTGCCACAAGATCATAAATCGTACATCATAGCATAACCCATGTAATAAAAATGGGATTCTTAAACATCATTCCATCATAACATAATCCATATAAGATAAAAGGACATCATAAAAACAATTCCATCATAACATAAACAAATAAATCTAAAAATAGGGATATAAACATAACCCCATATAATCTAAGATGGAAAATAATTTTGATAAAACACTTGAACTCCATTCTTGAGGAAAATATCCTTTTTACTTCAAAAAAACATTTTTCATGTCATACAATTTTTAAAAAAGAGGTTGATTAAAAATAAAATTGAAAAAATGTAAAGGAAGATTCAGGGAAATAATTTTCTATGAAATCATAAGAATCCATTCATGCCATATAAGTTAATAAAACATTCTTCTTGTACATTGGCCAAAAAAGTCAAAAAGTACCTCGTACTTAAAAAGACAAAATATTTCTTTCATATAATTTACTAAAAATCCACCAATAGGTAAAATTTGATTTAAAAAATTGTAGGATGATATAAATAATATTAAATATTGGTTAAATATGGATGTGTATGATAAATATGCCCCAGTAAATACCGAAGTATAAACAATCTCTGATAAAATTTGAGATTGCGAGATTTTCCCTTACCTTAGGTCCTATTTGATTTGTACATGTACGAACCTCCTGTATAATGATTTAAATAATGTTATTGACTAATTCCAGAATCGTACTCATTGTTATGATATCATATATGGTCATATTCTCAGCTTCTTGGTAATATTTCGTTGGTACTTATTATTTGGGTGTTTATTTCTTTTTGTTCTTATGCGTGTTTTTTTCGAATAAATTCTTATTATTCTTTTTAGGTTATAGATACCTCGTTTCTATAATGGTATTAGTGTAATATATATCATATTTATTGATTCAATTCATTTATATAATCATTATTCAATGAATATCATGTAGAACGATTCACATCACATCGTGGAGACGGTAGGCCGTTTGTATGCATGAGCGATGATATCGTTCTCATGATCGTGGAATTGTATTGAAGTGCATGTATACTATTTCAGAATGAATATCACATTACAATAATAATATATAGTTATTCTTTACACCATTATATTCTTCCAAGTAAGGTGGTGGTGTAAAACAGATTACACCACGGTGTGGAGACAGTATTCCGTACGTACGCACGCGCAGTGATTTCGTTTCTCGTAGGATGGATAGAAGGTGAAATAGGGTTGTTTCATATTTATAATAAAATATCAGTATATGAGTGATACAGATGTTATTACTTCATAATGAAAAAACTAAATAATAATAATTAGAAGAAGAAATAAAGTTTAAATAATCGGTAACAGACATTACCTCTTCTTTGAAGCACCTCTTCTTAACCTCCTCTTAGGGAACTAAAATGGTCTTTGAAGAATACAAAGACATATAGGATGTTTCTATGGAAGTGGAGAAGAGAAATTGGCAGGGTTTGGCCGATCTTGAATGCTCAAAGTGGTGTGAGGAGGAGAGGGATGAGGTGCCCTTTTATAAGGGAGGAGAGGGGCACCTTAGAAAAAACATAAAATATTAATTCATAATAAAGTCATATTCTATTTTTAATAGCTCCAAATTGATTTATTTTGACACTAAGGTGGGGATAGGTCGAAATAATCACAACAAATAGATTTTATACAAGTTTATGTTACTATTTTAACATTATCATTTAGATTTAACTCTAAGTTAAATAATTTAACTTTTACTGTATCTTCTTGTATTCTTACACTATATGGTTTATAAACTTACTATAACAATCCAAACAAGACGCAAGTGGTTCATTATTAATATATAAAACCTAATATAAGTCATTTGGACAATCTTTAGATTTTTAAAAATAAAATAACAATTAATAATATAATATTTGTTTTAAAAACTATTTTATGTCAATTTTGACACTATTTGGTAATTGATTTTTGTGAAAAACCTAACAGAATTATTAGTTCTAACAAATTTACTTAAATCAATAATAATATGTCATATTAACCTATTAAATTATTTTAATTCATGAAAAGTCTCAAATTCATTTATATGGGTATTTATAACATCAATTATGTTAATATTTCATTAATAAGGTAATTACTACATCATCATTGTGTCATAAATAAATTAAATTATTTAATGTCTAAAAATTATAAATAAAATACCATTATATAGGAAATTTTTTTATATTTCTAATAAATATTTATAGTAGAATTTATCTTATGTATAACCCTATATTAAAAATGTTTTAGTTATTAAACATTGATTTTTACTCTTTTAACTCTTCTTTAAATAAAATAATAATAAATGTCCTAATCTAATCCAAGTGGAAGTAAAGGGTAATATTTTATACCTAAGGTTGTTTTTGGTCGAATTAAACATATCCAAAAGAATTATGACATGTGTTAGGGTAATAATAATACCATTTTTACCCTTAATTACCCTATTTACTTTTAACCATGGTAAATTAAAGTTAAAAGATACTATTCATCAAAAAAAAATTATCTTATTGAACCACATTTCACCACTTTATATTAACCGTGTCTCTCTGATTTTCGAAATTCCACTCATAGAAGCGGTAAAATTTTGTTTTATTTAATTTTTCAAACTCTCCTTGGAGGTGAGTAAAAGACGGTGAAAAGTTCAATAAAATTTTTATATATCTGAAATTATTATAAAAAGACTCTTATGAATTACATTGAACTTATATAGGTATTATGTATCAATTTTTTCCTAAAATAAATTTAAATATAATAAATAATTATTTAAATAAAAATTCGGTTTTTAAATAGAAACCCAATGTTTTCACTATTCATCAAAAATTTAATGTTTTAAAAAAATACCAAAAATTCACCCTAGGATAATTTCGATATTCTGAATCCAAAAATGTAGTCAATTTTGAAAGATAAAATTTAAAAAATTTAAAAAACTGGTTATTACTATTCATAATGGCTAGTTTTAATAATATTTTAATAGCATATTGTTGTTTAATGAAACTCGGTATTGCATACAACACAAACTATAGAGGAAGGTCGTGATTGCATGTAAAGAAAGCCAAGCTAGTGTTGTGTGAAGTGAAATATTCCTATGATGATGTTTATAACAAAAAACAAATTATTTCTCAAAACAATAACAGGTATTACATTCTACCCCCCTTAAAATGAATTTCGCCCTTGAAATTCGCCACTTTGTAACAAATAGATGAGGATACCTCTCCCTCATAATATCCTCAAGCTCCCAAGTAGCTTCTTCTAAATGGTGGTTCCTCTATAAAACATTCACCAAGCGAGGGGTCTTGTTGCGTAGGAATTTTTCTCTACAATCCAGAATCTCTATCGGCTTTTCTTGATAAGAAAGAACTTGCTCCGGCGGTACAAATTTTGAGCTGAGTACATGTGAAGGATCAGGTATGTACTTTCTCAGGAGATATACATGGAACACATCGTGAACTTGAGATAGATTATGTGGAAGTTCCAATCGGTATGCTACCTTCCCAACACGATCCAATATTTGTAAAGAACTAATATACCTAGGGCTCAACTTTCTCTTCATTCCAAATCTCATTACTCTCTTCCAAGGAGATATTCGTAAGAACACATTATCACCCACTTAAAACTCAAGGTATTTTATTCAGTTGTCGGTATAAACTTTTTGTCGACTCTAAGCTGCTCTTATGTTTTTTTGAATAGATCTGACGTTTTCTGCCATCTCATTAAGAAGATCAGGTCCTAATAGCTTTCATTCACCAACTTCATCCCAGCAAGTTGGAGTTCGGCATTTATTCCCATAGAGATCTTTATAAGGATCCATCTAAATACTGGAGTGAAAGCAATTATTATATGAAAATTCCACCCAAGGTAGGTGTTGATCCCAACCAATTTTGAAATCCATAGAGCAAGCTCTTAACATATCTTCTAGAGTTTGAATCGTTCTCTCATACTGACTATATGTCTGAGGATGATAAGTAGTGCTGAAACTCAACTATGTATCAAGAGTATACTAAAGACTTCTCCAAAACGTTGAGGTAAACCTCAGATCCTGATCAGATATAATGGAAAGTGGTACTCTATGCATTCTTACAACTTCCTTTACATGAATCTTGTCAAGCTGATCAAGAGAGAAATCATCTCTAATAGCAATGAAGTGTGCTGAATTCGTAAGACGATCAACTATAACCCAGATAGGATTATTGCCTTTGGGTGTTTTAGGATGCCTGATGACAAAGTCCATAGTGATGTTTTCCCATTTCCATTCGGGTATGGGTAATGGTTGTAACATCCCCTTAGACTTTTGTCTCTCAGCTTTAACTTTCTGACAAACCAAACATCGAGAGACATATTTAGCAACATCTCTTTTCATTCCATCCCACCAGAAGTACTATTTCAGGTCCCTATACATCTTCGTGCTTCCAAGATGAATAGAGAATGAAGAACTATGAGCCTTATACAATAGATCCTTCTTTAATTCTAGGATGTGAGGAACACAAACCTGATTCCCGATGCTTATTATCCCATCACAATAAAGGTTGAATTCAGGAACATTTCTCACCTTATTTGGTATCTCTACATCTTCTTTTTGTGCCTCTTTAATCTTCACATGTATAGATGGTTGACCATTTATTTGAGAAAGATAAAATGTTTCCCCTTCCATTATAATTCCAAGATCCATCCTTTGTAAATCTATAAATTTTTGATCTTTTGTTATCATCATCATGGATAAGCTAGCATGGTCTTGTCGACTTAATGCATCTGCTACCTTGTTTTCTTTCCCAGGGTGATAATGAATTGAGAAGTCATAGTCCGTAATCAACTCCAACCATCTTCTTTGGTGAATATTCAGCTCCTTTTGTGTGAAAATATACTTTGAACTTTTATGATCAGTATAAATATCACACCTTTCACCATAAAGATAATGCCTCCATAATTTAATGCAAATATTGCCGCAGCTAACTCCAAATCATGAGTTGGGTAATTTTTCTCATGGATTTTCAACTGTCATGAGGCATAATCTATCACCATATCGTTTTGCATGAGAACACACCCCAATACCTTCTTGGATAAATCACTATAGATCAAAAACCATTTTATACTACAAGGCAGTGTGAGCACAGGTGCACTAGATAACCTTCTTTTTAGCTCTTTAACATTCTCTTCACACTCCTATATCCATGAAAACATAAATCCTTTTCAAGTCAACCTGGTGAGTGGATTAGATAATTGTAAAAAATCGTTCACAAAACGTCAATAATATCCAGCCAAACCAAGAAAACTTCGGATCTTAGTTACTATTGTTGGTCCCGAACATCATTCAATAACCTCTATTTTTGTTGGATCCACAGATATCACCTCTTTTGATATTATGTGACCCAAAAATGCAACATTTTGAAGCCAAAATTCACACTTGGTAAATTTGGCATAAATTTTCTCTTTTCTCATGGTCTTTAATACAATTCTCAAGTGATCTTCATGTTCTTCCTTGCTTTTTGAATATACAAGAATATAATCTATAAAGACTACCACAAACTGATCAAGATAGTCTCTAAAGACTCTATTCATTAGATCCATGACGATAGTAGGGGCATTAGTAAGACCAAATGGCATCACTAAAAATTCATAGTGTCCATACCTTGTACAGAAATCCTTCTTTGGTATATCCACTCTTTTGACCCTTAATTGATGATTCCCTAAGCAAATATTAGTCTTGGAAAAGTATTTAGATCCACGTATTATGTCAAATAAGTCATCAATGCATGGGAGAAGTTATTTTTTCTTTATAGTGATCTTGTTAAGTTCTCGATAATCAATGCAGAGTCTCATTGATCCATCTTTCTTCTTAATAAACAGAACAGGTTCTCTCCAAGTTGACACACTAGGGTGTATGCATCCATTATCAAGATTCTCTTGGAGTTGATTCTTCAATTCCTGCAACTCAATTGGGGCCATTCTATAAGGTGTCTTTGAAATGTCCATAGCACCTGGCATGAGTTCTATTGAAAACTCAATATCACGGTTGGGTGGAAGTCCTGGAAATTCCTCTGGAAAGACATAATCAAGCTCCCATACAATGGGAATATTCTTAATCATGAGTTTCTCTCCGACCATTTGAGATAAATAACCTTCATTTAGTGGAATCAAGACCCATAAGATGGAAGAAATTTCTACTGGAAGGTTATGTTCATCCATGAATCAATAGACAATCATAGATTGATCTGGAATATGAAATGTTACTTCTATTATTTGGCAATCGATATGACCTCTATATAAGGAAAGCCAATACATGCCAAGAATCACATCAAATTACACTATAGGAAGGATCACAATATTTTTAGGGAGAACTTTCCCACAATCTTCAATTGGAGAATAATTCTAAACTTTTGATGTGACTATTGTGCTATTAGGGGTTGTCACAGCTAACTCAACATCTAACTGCTATGGTAATATGGCGATACCCTTAAAATATTCTTTAGAAATAAAAGATTGGGTTGATCCAAAATCAAATAAAACATTTTCTACTTTATAGTGGATGATATGTGTACCTTTTACCACTTCATTATCATACTCTACATCGCTGATAGTAATTGCATGTGACTTTCCTTTATCGTTGGCCTTAAGAGTTTGTTGACATCTATCATCATCAACAACCCTTGGATTATGGAATTTATTAGCATAATCCCCCATTTCCTTGCACTTATAACATTAAATTGTAAGTGGTGCATTCTGTGTAGCTTTTTCTTTGTTCACATCACTAGACATCTTTTTCCTATAACTGCAGCATTCAAATTCCCGATGACCCTCCTTTCCACATTTGAAACATTTAATTTTCCCTTTTAGACAATTCCCTCCATGTTTCTTTCCACACATTGAGCATAAGGGGAAACTCATATTCTTTTCAATGTGGTCTTTAGATTTCCCTTTGAATTCCATTTTCCTCTTCTTATCAAATCCATATGACTGATGGGTTACTCCAATCTCTATCTCAACCTTGAGAGGACATTGAACAATTTCATCATATCTATTGAATTCACTTATGTCTAATGACCTTCAGAGACTTGGTTTTAAGCCACTAAATAATCGATCGATCTAACTCTTATATTGGATAATAATTCCAGAATCACACCTTGCAAGTCTTGTAAAATTTGTAACGTAGGTACCAACAGATTCATCATCCTTTTTCTTCAGTTCAAGAAACTCCTTCTCCATCTTTGTTCGAAGAATATGAGGGAAGTACTTTTTGAAAAAGAAGTTCTTGAACTAGTCCCATTCCATGGACTCAATTTCATCTCTTTTCCTCATAATCTTGATAAGATTATACCATTTATCAGCTTCACCTTCCAAACGATATACTTTTAAGATGAATTTATCATGTTCAGATCACTGAAGAACTGAAAATGTCTTTTCAGTGGTACTGATACATTGTTCATCCACTAATGGATCAGTAGACCCGCTGAATGAGGGTGGACGCTACCTCCTTAAGGATTAAATAGAATTATTCTCCTTCCTTTTCTCCTTGAATGTCCTGCATGGTTCATATCTTGAGAATTTTATGTGAGAATGGCTAGAAGATTTTGCATTCTAGTTCCCAGAACGCTTGGTTTCTCAGGGGGACAATCATTGCATTGCCCGTCGCATTCCGCATTAACACGGTTCCTTTGGGTTCCATCCATTGACTAAAAGTAAGAATAATAGTGTGAGAAACACTAATTATAATAGGAAAACCACATAATCAAGAATAAAATTTCTCATTTAATGTCTTATCATTGGTTGTTCATGGCCATTTTTAAAACACTAAGATTGTGTTCTATGATTAGATATATCCTTAGGGTTCTTACTAAGGCTTCCACATCCTAGTTTCCAAAGGTTGACTATACCTTTACTCTGATACAAACTATAATGACCCATAATTTACATAAATTGTTATTACTTCATAATTGAAGAATACTTACTACAACATAAAACAAAACCACAATAGGACCGTATAGGTATAGTGTCTTTAGAAACTGGTAAACATAAACAACTGGTTCATAAAGCATCTACATTGTCTCCCATTTATTTCATCATATCTAGAACCCTGTTTTGGCATATCATACTTAATACCCTTCTTCTAGGCCTGGGGAAAAGAAAACATACAAAAGGATGAGCTCAAATGCTCAACAAGGGCAATCAAAAGAAATATCAATCACATCATATTCATAAGTACATAACAATTTAGAAATCTTAACCTGTAAAAGAGATCATAATTTCATAACTTGGGATAAATCATAATAGTGAAATGTAATCCCAGTAATCATAACATAAAACATGAAACATTTTGTCATAGACACATAATCATATAGAATCATTTCTTAGTAGTCAAGACTCATTTCTAAGACTATCTTAGTAGAGAAAGTCCATTTCTGAACCGAGTTCACTTCTCGTTTCAGTCCTGAATCACTGAACCAGATTAACCTGCCATTCCAGCCATGTCTATCTCATGAGATATAAATCTTTATCCAATCCATTGGAGGGAGATATAGGTCCCACCCATCTCATAATGATACCATTCTTATTGTTCCACAAGATCATAAATCATACATCATAGCATAACCCATGTAATAAAAATGGGATTCTTAAACATCATGCCATCATAACATAATCCATATAAGATAAAAGGACATCATAAAAATAATTCCATCATAACATAAACAAATAAATGTAAATATAGGGATATAAACATAACCCCATATTATCTTTGATGGAAAATAATTTTGATAAAACACTTGAACTCCATTCTTGAGGAAAATATCCTTTCTACTTCCAATTTTTTTTTTCATGTCATACAATTTTAAAAAAATTAGTTGATTAAAAATAAACTTGAAAACATGTAAAGGAAGCTTCATGGAAATAATTTTCTTTGAAATCATAAAAATCCATTCATGTCATATAAGTTAAAAAACATTTTTCTCGTACTTTGGCCGAACAAGTCAAAATGAATCTCATACTTAAAATGACAAAATATTTCGTTCATATCTATAATAAAAATCCAAAAATTGGTAAAATTGGATTTAAAAAATTGGAGGAGGATAGAAATAATATTACATATCGAGTAAACATGGATGTGGATGATAAATATACCCTAGTAAATACTAAAGTATAAACAATCTCGGATAAAAATTGATATTACGATATTTTCCCTTACCTTAGGTCCGATTTTATTCGTACATGTACGAAACCTCCTGTATAATGATTTAAATAATTTCATTAACTTATTCCAGAATCGTACTCATTGTAATGTAATCATATATGTTCATATTCTTAGCTTCTTATTAGTAATATTTCGTTGCTACTTGTTATTCAGGTGTTTATTGCTTTTTGTTCTTATGCGAGTTTTGTCGAATAATTTTTTATTCTTACTTTTATGTTATAGATACCTCATTTTTATAATGGTATTAGTGTAATATATATCACATTTATTCATTCAATTCATTTATATAATCATTATGCAATGAAGATCATGTAGAACAAGCCACATCACATTGTGGAGACGGTAGGCCGTACGTACGCACGGGCGATGATATCGTTCCCATGATCATGGAATTGTATTGAAGTGTATGTATAATATTTCAGAATCAATATAACTGTATAGTAATCATATATAGCTATTATTTACACAATTATACCCATCCACGTATGGGGGTGGTGGAAAACCGATTACAGCGCGGCGTGGAGACGGTATTCCGTACGTACGCATGCGCAGTGATTTCATTTTCCATAGGATGGATAGAAGGTGAAATAGGGTTGTTTCATATTTATAATAACATATCAGTATATGAGGGATATTTATGTTATTACTTCATAATGAATCATCTAAATAAGAATAATTATAAGAAGAAATAAAGTTGAAATAATCGGTAATAGACATTACCTCTTCTTTGAAGCATCTCTTCTTAACCTCATCTTAGGGAACTAAATATGGTCTTTGAAGAATACTAGGACCTCTAGGATGTTTCTAGAGAAGTGTAGAAGAAAAATTTTCAGGCATTGGCCGAGCTTGAAGGATCAAAGTGGTGTGAGGAGGAGAGGGAGGAGGTTCCCTTTTATAAGGGAGGAGAGGGGCACCTTAGGAAAAACTTAAAATATTATTTTATAATAAAGTCATATACAGTTTTTAATAGCTCAAAATTGATTTATTTCTAAGATATGGTGGGGATGGGTCTAAATTCTATCAACAAATAGATTTTAGAAAAGTTTAGGTTACTATTTTAACCTTATCATTTAGATTTTACTCTATGTTAAATAATATAACTTTTACTGTCTCTTCTTGTTTTCTAACACTATATGATTAATAAAATTACTATAAAAAGACAAACTAACCACAAGTGTTTAATTATTAATATATAAAACCTTATATAATTCATTTGGCTGAACCTTAGATATTTAGGAAAAACATAACAATTAATAATAAAATATTTGTTTTAAAAACTATTTTTTGTCAATTTTGACACTATTGGGTAATTGATTTTTGTAAAAATCATAAAAACATTATTAGTTCTAAAAACGTTAATTAAATCAATAAATATATGTCATATTAACCTATGAAATTAGTTTAATTCATTAAAAGTCTCAAATTACATTTATTTGGGTATTTGTAACATCAATTATGTTAATATTTCATTAATAAGGTAATTAATCTATCATCATTGTGTCATAAATAAATTAATATATATAATGTCTCAAAATTATAAATAAAATTCCATTATGTAGGAAATCGTTTTATCCTTCTAATGAAAATTTATAGTCGAATTTATCTTATTTATAACACTATATTAAAAATGATTTATTTATTAAACTTTGATTTTAACTCTTTTAACCTTTCTTTAAATTAAATAAAAATAAATGTCCTAATCTAATCCATGTGGACCAAAAGGGTAATATTTTATACCTAATGTTGTTTTCGGTCTAATTAAACTTATCCAATAGAAATATTACATGTTTTAGGGTAATAATAATACCATTTTTACCCTTAATTACCTTATTTACTTTTAACCGTGTTAAATAAAAGTAAAAAATTATTATTCACCAAAGGTTATTTTTATATTATTGGACCACATTTTACACCTTGATATTAACCATGTCTCTCGAATATTCGGAATTTCACTCACAAAAGCTGTGAAATTAAGTTTAATATAAATTTTCAAACTCTCCTAGGAGGTGGGTAAAAGATGATGAATGATTCAATAAAATTTTTATATATCTAAAATTATTATAAAATGAATCTAATGAATTACATTGAATATATATAGGTATAATGTATCAATTTTGACCTAAAATAAATTTAAATAAAATAAATAATTATTTAAATAAAAAGTCAGTTTTTAAATAGTATCCTAGTGTTTTCACTATTCATCAAAAATTGAATGTTTCTAGAAAAATACCAAAAATTCACCCTAGGCTAATTTTGATATACCGAATCCAAAAATTAAGTCCATTTTGAATGATAAAATTTATAAAATTTCAAAAAGTGGGAAGTACTATTCATAACGGCTAGTTTTAATAATATTTTAATAGCATATCGTTGTTTTGTGAAACTCGGTATTGGGTACAATGCAAGCTATCGAGGAAGGTCGTGATTTCATGTAAAGAAACCCAAGTTAGTGTTGTGTGTAGTGAAATATTCCTTTGATGATGTATATAACATGAAAACAAAATATTTCTCATAAAAATCTCGAGTGTTATAATGTTTCCTAGGTACATGGATCCACTATCATCAATACATTTAATAAAAAAAATTCATATCATGTAAAGTCCATCTAAATTTTCAATCGATTTTTTAACATGACACTACCATATCATCAAGGGTCTTCCATTAAATGATGCATATCCCAGAGGGAGTACCTTAAAGAGTCCCCAAATCATGTCTAACATGTACCAAGTATTCATTATATCAAATATAAAAAATTCTTATCAAATATATATATTTAATAAAAGATATAGATTTATCAATATTTCCCCAGTGTGGGTAAATTAATAACAAGTTTTTTAACATTAATGAATGTAAATACCATTGGAATATTATTAAAACACTATCGAGTAAAATAATCATTAAACATTCCAAAGCATCACATTCCTCTTTTGAAACATTTGAATTATAATCCCCATGATAAAATAACATTTAATAAATTATTTAAATAAAATTAAAATAAAATAATTTATGATTTAATATATCAAAAGGTGCAGTAGATATTTAAAAAAAATTAAGTGCTGATAATGGTGAATGCCTCATCGAAATAAATGTGAGACAATAATCCCTTACCATGGAGGGGTGTGTGCCTTTTATAATATAGGAGTGGCACTTTTATAGATTTTGTAAAAAGTAATTTCACCCACATTATTCACATTTAATGTGGCAAATATAATGGACCAATGTTTATAACATGGGGTATATGGTCTAACTATATCAATAAAATGGATTTTGGACCAATGTATAGGTCATTTTTACTCTTATGATTATGATTTCTCACCTTGTTATGCAAATTATTCTCTAAAACGTTGTAATTACTTTTAATCACATTGACTAAAAATTTTTTAATACATAGTTGATATTATTAGAAATTATAAATTATTATGATTCAAAATATGGGATCCATTTTTCCAAATTGTAATCACATATGTGTCAGAAATTTATTTAAATATATGCTCATAAATTAGGCAAAAATACAGGTTTTTAATGTAAGATCATTCCAATGTTTGATAGGTTATTATATTCAATTTAAAAGTGAAATTGGTAACAATGACCTAAATTGTATTTATTAATAAAAAATTAATCTATGTAAACTTCAAACCCATTTAAAAATATAATTTACCCTTATAAATAATTTAGATGAAAAAATATGTTTTGAATTAAAATTCATTATTTTTCACTATTTATTTAAAATGAATCTTTTTATAAAAATACAAATAACTAAACCAAAAATAATTTTTATTTTTTGATTTTATAAAGTTATTTTATTTTGACATATAAATTTTTTTATAGTTCCAAATTTTATATTTTAAATAGATTCTCTAGTAAAACGTAGTAAAATTTCCATTAAAAAATATAGGTTTTTGGGTGTAAAATTGGATTTGATCTTGTCTTATGTCTATCAAATACATTTTATGAATATAAATTTTTTTATGAAATATATATATATATATATATATTTACATTAATATCACACACTAATTGAAATTAATTTAATTAAATAGGATAAAGAACCTTTACAGGCATAAAATTGATCATTTATATTCAACTAATTCTTATTTCAGTTTCAAATTGGTCGGTAACCTATGAAATCATTTTATATTTTTATAGGTAATATATTTTTATAAGTTTGTTTATAATTTTCATAACCTCTAATTTGATAGCTAGTTTAAATCTTATTATATTAAATTATAATATTTTTAATAATTTATTATTTTTCGGTAAAAATTGGTCTTGATTGTTACGCCATCCATCAAGGAGAATAAATTTTGCATGTAACTCAAGATAACTTATTGTTGTGTGCATTTAAATATATAGAATAAATTAATATTAAATATTAAATATATCTTAATTTCTCCGGATGTTGTATTCTTTTTCTATGATTGGAATTACATTTTATACATGGTATTAAATACAATGATCTTACATTATCATTACAATGTGTCACAATTTTGAAATTGAGAGAAATAAAATTGAGTCCAAAACATTAATTATCATGTAAAAATTTAGAAATAAGTATAATCTTATATTTTTGGTAAAAAATCAAGGGTAAATAATTAATCATTGAAAAGAGGGGTGAAAAGAGGTAAATTATCATGGCTCAAATATTATAAAATTAACATGATAGTTAGACATTATATATGTCATTTTTATTGTTTGTTATTAAATCCTACATGTTTCAACAATAGTTGTTTTCTTTTTTCACCCAACTCCCATGTGATTCCTTCTTTAACATTCACATAACTTATGATTCCAAGGAAATTTCACAAATTTTCATATATAATTGGATATCTCTTCCAACCACTCAAAAAACTCTTATAATTAAAATTCATATTGAATCCAAACATATTTTCTCTATCTTAGAGTCTTATCTGATTTTTGGAAGAATCTAGTCACAAGAATGAGGAAAAAGCCATTTATTTTGAGGTAATTCATTATGAGAAAATGAGATTTCAACAAAGTATGTAACAATTTTTCTTTAATTATCTTAAATTAATATCTCATATCAAATATTCAAAAATATCATGAAAACAAAAATGATTCTATATTGACATGATGATTCTTCTGTAAAAAATATATTATAATAATACAACTAATAAATTTGTTAGACCACACATATCGCTTAGGTATGTTCGACTACCTACATAAACAAGATAATAATTAATATATAATGAATTACTAAAAAAACATAAATAAAGGTTATATAATTAAATAAAGACTAAATTATTATATTTTAATCTTTATGTAATTGTTATATAAATAATTATATTCATCAATAAAATTGAACTCTTTTATTGAATTGAAATTCATAAAAAGAGGACTTTGACCTCTCATAATAAGATATCACCATTACATCCATAAAAAACCCAATGGACTTTAAAACTATATCAAAAACATCTATGGGTACACCATTAACATTATACTATCCATAGACACATATGCATGTATTAATGACTGAAATCAATATAAAATAGCTAACAAAGAACAATCATTAAAATTAACACCTAAATATTAATTTTAAGAAAAGCCATTATTAAATGGGTAATAATATATTATGAACGTATAGTATCAATTAATATATATATATTTCTAATTAATATTAATAATAACACAAAATTTATTATATAAGTTTTTATTGCATGTTTGACTAATCAAAAGTCTAAGGTAAGGTATTATATCAGAATTAATCTTTTTGGAGACATGTTTTTTATTATGAACCAATTCCCATTTATATGGTGTATATACTGGAATTTTTAAATATTTATTCATTATTACTTATTTTCATATTTTATTTTCTCTATATCTTGGAAAATGACATTTTTATTTCAAATTCCCATTTCATTTATGGATGTATTTCTTCATAAAAAATTGTCATTGTTAAGAATAATTCACATCCTCTCTATGAGTTGTTTCACTTAATTTTATATATTATTTATTTCAACAAATACATGTTGATATAATTTTAAAATAATATATTTAATATCTTATATAATATCCATATTTTTATTTATCTTTTTAAAATTGAATTTTTATAACTTTGTCATCAATGTGGATTTCCTTTAAACTGCCTACAAATATTAAAAAGGAAGAATTATTTTTTGTGTATTTAGTATCTTAAAATCCACATTTCATTTATTTAAATTTATTTATTATAAAGGTCACATTATTAGATATTGTTTTGTATAATATTCTCATGAATATATTCTTTTCAACATCTCAAAAATGATTTTTTAAAGTGACTTTTTACTTCATTTTTCCAATAACCTCCTTAATGATTTATAAAATTTATTTTAATGATTTCACTTTCGTTTCATCTCCATATACAATGTATCTATCCAATATGGAGTTATGAATCTTTAATTATCCTTCTAAATACCTCGTTTTATACATATTTTGGGAGATGAAGTATTTTTTATTAACCAATCTAATTCTTGATTTAATATTTTCTAATACCTTTTTAAAATTTGATGAAAACCATTTTATTTTCCTCGGTTTTTAAAATAAGAAGAATGATTGATTTTATGCGTCATAAATATATAGGGTTCATAATTATGTAATTGGTGGGGTGAAATAGATTCCTCTAATTCATTTGTTAATGATATATATCTAATGAGATTATGATGTAATGAATGGAAATTATGGGTTTTTTCATAACATAATGGATGCACATGATTAGGTTTGACAACAACTTAATGAATGGGAATGATTTGTTTTGATAAAAGACTTTTTAGAAAGTTATTATTGGTTTTTTTCACAATGTTATGATTTACAAAACATATACTTGTGCCACATTAGCAAGTTATTATAAATTTCAATGTTATCGTGACATCCAACCTCTATGGACGATTGAGTTGTACCCATACTAACGGTATCCACATCACCAAAAGTATGCATCACCAAATTTCAGAGGTTGGTGATTAGAGTTGAGGTTCATTGATGATAATATAGGGAGAAAATTCCATCTATTCAGTGTAAAAATAAACATAGAAATGATAGTAAAGATATAAACCATTTAAAATAAACATCACATATATGAATGGAAATGTTCTAATAAATTGACCAATAACCACAATTCTATATCAAACTATTTATACCATAAAATATGGAATAGATCCCCTATATATGGATCATATGCAGAGAAAACCAAGAAAAAAATAAAAAATAACTAAACTTTCATCCCAAACTAGTCATGTGTATTACCTAGTTCCATAATCCGTACCCATACTAGCATGTCAATCCAACTAAAATCAACATTGGGCCTTTCCCTGACATAAAATTTTGATCCATAGTAGTGTCTTCTCAGTTACCCACAAGTCCTATAGGATGAAATATATTGTGAGAAAATCATAGTATGAAACCACAGATAGTGTCCTAAAATAAAAATTCTGATAAAAGAGTTCTTGTAGAAGGGATATTTTTAAGAAACAAAAAAAATGGAAGATAAATGGAATAATTAAAACTTCACATATGCCTGAGCACTGTGGTGACACCCGTAGTTAGTCATACCTACATTGGAAAGTGTCAGGGTGTCACTAAGCTTATCATGATTAATATTACACCCATGATAACCAAACATAATCCATGTAATCATCCTATACTTCCCTGGAATCATGAAACATCATAAAATATTTGATCACTCATCCCAAAATTTACATGGAATCATAGAACTCATCCTCACACAATAATGTATCATACAAAATCCAAGTGCTCATCTAAGAATTTCAATGGAATTTGGTCACTCATCATATAATTCCAAATAATCAAGTATCACATAGAATATTGGTTCTCATCCTAGAATTCTCAAGAATCAAATATCACTCAAAATCATGGTTATCAACCAAGAATTTTCACGTATCTTGAATCATATGGAAATTGGAACTCATCCAATAATACATAAGTATCAGTCATTGTTTGGAATCTAAGCATTCATCCCATCATTCCAAATACATCAGGTATATTATATAATCTGATCATATATACAAGAATTTCCAAGTCATCAAGAATATATATCTCACCTTATAAAATTCATTATATAATTTATATTATCAATTTATTACACAAGGAATCCAATTATTTTATAGAACAATATTCTACATTTCAAATTTACCGAGGCCCCCAAAATCCATAATCATCATGTCACCTTTAATATGTATAACCAATTAAAAACATAATTCTCTATTTTTAACCCATTAAAAACATGAAATTAAACCATAATTAACCTCGGTATTTTTAAAACATTGGGTGACGATCCACATTACCAAAGACACATACACTTTCACTTACCATTTCATAAACAACTGAGGTAATTATAAAAATTCACTTAGGTGATTTACTAAATACTATTTAAAAATAAAAAATATTCAAATTAATTTATCAAGCCATTAAACTAATGTAAAATCCCCTTTCCACTTTATTTTATAAAAACTATGTCAATTTTTAAAATTTCACATCAACGTCATCAATGGTTGTGAATTTCAATTTAAAAATCATTGATTTTAAACATAGTTACCCTTTTTAAAAGATTATAAATAAATTTAAAAACTCAAAATTTCATGTAATGGTGTCCCATGTTGTGTTATTTCCCACCTAAATGTTATCAAATTCCATTTGTACAAATTATTTCAAATTCAAAATAGTGAATCCACTTAAGACTATCCATTCCCACATGTTCTTTAACACATTTATTATGAAGTTAAGATATGGAGAAACCAGAATTATGGAATTAAATTTATTCCTGGTCACAGAATGAAAGGGTTGGTGTGACACACAACACAAGAATATATAAAATACTACAAGACTATAGGTGATGTTTAGAGAACACCTACCTCATCCTTATAACATCGAAATCATCCAATATTGGACCCTAGTATAAATTAAATCATAAGAAATTGAGAAACCCGTAAAAATCCCTAGAAATATGTAATATTATTCATAAATTATGAGAGTCTATTCAATGAAAAAAATGGAGAAATTATGGATACTAACACTTAGACTCACCTCCATCATTTAAATGAATCTAGTTATATTGAATCAGCCAAGGAATGATGAAGGTATCCCATGGGAAAAATGAGAACATAGGGAAGTTTCAGCCTGAAGGATATTGTCCAAACAATGGATCAATGAAATATAAAAGTGGACACTCATGTTAAATTACAATAGTGCCCCTAAAAACAAAATAGGAGGCCTCTGCCTAGCAAGTGATCCCAAAATCCCCATAGGATATTTCCTTGGCCACCAATCAGCTGGCAGAACTATAGAAGCCTTACTACATGCCTAAGACACTCCAAAACCCTCAGAATGCTTCCCTTATCCCTCTAGAAACACTAAGACCCCCTAAACCACCAGTTTTATATTAGGTTGAACTGAAATTAAAATTGTTTCATACCTATGGAAGATGGTATCTTACAACCTCCCCACCATATAATAGCTCTTCCCTAATATGAACTCCCAAGAATCACTAAAAAATGATTCATCAAAAACCAAAAAAATTTTGAGGGTTATGTCCATGTCATTGCCTTACATGACTACATTCAATATTCATAATGTCAATGACTCATGAATCATGACAAAAATCATATAATCCAAAACAATCATTAAACTCTACTCTTTATGGTGTATCAATGATATAAACTTATGATGATACACCCCATTGGTCAAATCATCATAATATACCAGTTGGTTCCAAACATGACTATACCTATATAAACTCCAAGTCAAACTCCATAGGTTATTCAGTACAAGGAATTGACTAAAAATTCACAGTACTTTGCTAATCCTACGAATCTAAGCATCATAGAAATGGATACTCTACTAATATAATTCCCATTTATTATACATGGTCATGATACCTAACCATCACCCCGAACACGAGATTATCAAATTTAGAAATCATTAGACAATTGCACCAACCCCCAATAAATACCTATACATAGGTACCATAAAACTTCTCTAAATCAGCCACATGTATCTATGTAGAGTCATAAATCCGGAAAAAGTTTGGGTTTGGTTCATTACTAGGTCACCATCGATATTAAAAAACTTCTTAGTATGAGTTCCACACTCTCAATTCATTCATGGTTTTCTCCCCACCATTGTATCTCTTGATCAAACTCTATCCATAATTGGAAACAATATTCAATGTACTGACATCACTTTTTATTCCTAGTTCTAAAATGTACTATATAAGTACTCACTGACCATAACCAAGGGGATGAACACACTGTATTTAAATGAAAATCACTAGCCAAAATACAAACCATACTCACCGTATATAATAGTGATTCTAGACATAGTTCTTAAACCACCACATCAAATTCCGTTCAAGAAACCAGTCAAAACTCCTCCATCCAACCCTTATAATAAATGCACGAATTCACTTCCTCAACACATTTAAATTACTATATTATGACTCACTAGTCACTGGAGGAAACCCAAAATAATATATACACACAATTAACTCTAAAATAGTACTTTAGTGTAATTCCATTATTAATTCACTATCCACTCAGACTATTCACCATACTATCACCCAAGGACTAGTGTCCCACAAAACCAAAACATTCTTTGACCTCCAAAATTTTCCTCGATTATGAAGCTATCATTCTTATTCTAACCAAAATCACTTCATAAATAACTTATGTAATTTTTCATGGAAAATAGAATACATAAAATTAATATTCACATATATTACACACCCTTATTATATAATTTTTTTTAAATGAATTAGTTTTCTTTTATATCTTGTGTTTCACACAACATCGCGTTTAAACAAAACATGAGATACAATTAAAATATTATAATGTGAATGTTATCACCTATAGATAAAGTTTTTGGGTATTAATATGGCTAAATAAATTAAAAAAAATGTATGGTTATATATTTATAAATTAATTTTTTGGGTATCAATTATTTGTAAATAAAAAATAATTTTAAAGAGTTATTTTTTAAAAAATCCATATTTTGTGCAAAATGTATTTTTTGTTAAAAAAATAAATTGTCCAATAATGGTTTATTTTATCCAAATATATTTATTATATATTTAATTAAATTTATTAAACTTAATTTAATGTTTTTCTAGTAATGAGATAAGAATAATCTATGTTTTATGCTTTAAAATGTATTTTCCTAAAAATCGATTCTGGAAATGTGTTGAGTTATAATGTTTAAATTAATTTTGGAAACTTTCAGAAATAAAGTTTGATAAAATTGATTCCAATTTGGAATTATGAGGTTCAAAATTGATAAATTTCACAATTTTATTTTTTGTCAACATGAATAACAATCGTGGAAAAAAATATCAACCTCAGTAAAGGGTATATCAAGTTTATATAGGAAACAAATATGTGATAAAACCATAATTTATCTAAATATTTCTCATTGTATTAGGATAATTTGACCATTATCACCTTTGTATAGAAATGGAGTTACTTAAATGACACATTTCCATAAAACTGGCCTATATAAAATTTCAAGTATTTAAAGTTAGACAATGTAACTCTCTATGTTTACAATTTTTTCTTATCTGTCCACATAAAGATAAAATCATATTATGAATGAATATAAATGTCTATTTTTAGAATAATAAAAAAAATTTAATGATGAAAATTAATTTTTATTTTTTTACATAATATTTAATTTCCTTGAATTTTTATGTAACACTGACACAATATTTCCTTAATTAATATAAAATATAATAAATTATTTTAAAAACATTAAAAGTAATATAATTTTAATTATTTATATTTTTAAAATAAAATTAATAGATGATTATGACTTTTTATTGATTTGTTAAATGGTTATATTCGAATTAAATTTTTTTCTTTATGCCTTTCAAATTAAATGAAATGAATAGTTTTGAAAATGACATTAAAAATATTTTATCGAAACAATATTTTATTAAATTATATAAAAATAAAAACATATTTTAAGAAAAAAAGTAATATATTTTGTGGTATAAAATTTAGTCCCTTGAATATATATGAAAATATTTTCACCTTATATAGGAAATTGTAACCCTTTATGAGTTAAATATATGTTACCATGGTTAATGTTGAAATGTGTTCACTAATGGGTAATTCCAAAATAAAAAGTTTAAAACATCACTTAAGACTATAAAAATTATGTTGGTTGATGTTATTTCAACTTAATACTATCTGATATATGAATCCCAATACTTTAATGTAATTTAGTATAGATAATGACTTTATTACATTTTAATATTTAAAAAAATTCCAAAAGTTCCCCTCACCTCAATTATAAAAGGGAACCACCTCCCATCACTTATACATACGATTGAGATTTCTACCTTGACCATACCCAATCCAAGTAACTTCTAAATTTCTTCGTCCACATTTTAATTGCTTGGTGTTCCCAAAATACTATCCCTATCATCATTAAAACAATGTCTAAAGGAGTTAATTCGGAGGAGAGGTAATTGCCTTAACCGATCACTTTCTTTTAAATTATTCATTTAACACCTATAAACCATTTGTATTATTAAAGATATAATAATTTAAGAAAAATATTGTTAATTATATTTAATTATGATTATGAAACCACCTTTATTCACCCTATTTCCATCAAATAGGAATTGGAAAATCGCTTGTGAGTACGTATGGCCTACCGTCTCCATGAACGGTGTAATTCATTTTTTTCTGTATCTATTTTTAAGGATGAACATAAACATGTATAAAATGACTATAAAATATATTTATATCATGTTTAAAATTATATATATTATGTAACTATGAGAAAAATTCATGGACTAAAAATAACAATCCAAAACATACATGAAAAACAATATAGGCATAACCTTAAAGAGTGATTTTAATAAATAATTGTTCACTAAAGGGTGATATAATGTTTTAAATAAAACATATATTGTATTATTTATATTATCATGGTTCTGGAGTAGATTTTTAATAATTTTATACTTATTATATTTGAGTTTCTAATGCGTACAAAATAAGTCGGACCTAAGGTAACAGATTTCCATCTCACTTTTATTTATTTGAGACATATGCAATATTCACAACTTGTATCATTTATATAGTGTATATAGTATCCATGAATTCATTTTTTGATTATTATTATAAAATTTAATGGTATTTACAAACACATATTATTCTATTTCTTTCATTGTAATTAGGAATTAATTATTATAAAATTTGTAATGTTTTTATTGTTACAATGTCATTCTTTATCGAGACTATTTATGATTAAGTTTGAAATAATGAATTTTTATGATTTAAATCATAACAAAATTTTTATTGTCTTTATATTTTTCTTATTTATTGAAAACAAATTATTTCCATTCATTTTAAACACATTATTTACTCAAGACACCAAAAAATAATTTATAAGGATAATTGACTTTCTTTCTCTCTTCAGTCGAAAAACAAATTTTCTTATATATCCAGGTTAAAAAAATATTTTAAAAAGGATTTTAAAATTATAATATGATGCTATAATTAAATTTACACATGTTTCAATTTTAAAAAATTGTTTATAAGTAATATTATTTTCAATTTCTAAATGCGGTACTGTTTGAATATTTTTAAAAATAAGAAAAAATGTTATCTTTTTTACTTATATGGCATGGATAGAATTTTCTACCACCATGACCACTAAATACTATAAATATATATTTATCAGTCTCCAATGATATTTTGAAATATATTATTTTCACAATATTTGTGGAATTGTCATTTTTTGAAAGGGGATATTTAAACAAGAATGGGTATTTTCTTTGAGAATGTTTTAATGATATTATAATTGTATTTCTATTAATCAAAGACAAAAACCCTTGATTTACCTTATCATTTACCCAGGTTATGATCCAAGGATACTGTACTTATTATTCTACTATTTTATGATAGTTATTATAATATTATTAGGACACTTTTTATTTTTCCACATGTTATGTTATGAGGAAAAGGTAAAAAATTTATGAAACCAGATTATTTTCTAGGGGTAATGCTATGATGAAATGTATTTAAAACCCATTTATTTTCATTTTTTTATGACATGGATATTTTTTATGATATTATGGAACACATATTAATGATTTTATTTATTTAATTTCTAGGATATATATCTCTATCCAATACATTTTGTAAATATAGATATCTCATGTGATCGATATGTTTGGAATGGGGAGTAAACCCAAATAAAAAAAGAACACTGTACACTATGTTTGTCTTGGGAGTGTACCTTGACTACTATGACGGTTTGGGTGTGAAAACCATCAAATATGATGGTATTGGGATATAACCTTCATCGCTATGATGGTTTGGGGTGTACACCCAATCCACTATGATTGTCTAGTGAGGGGACCATGACTACTACGATGGTTGGGGGAGTGAACATAATCCAATATGATTGTCTAGGAAGTAATCCTTGAACAATGAGGAAATTATTTTCTATGATTATGTTTATTCTACAATTACATTTATTACCCCAAGTTTATGCTTTTATAGATCATGTTCATTGATTCTATTACGATTCTTCTTTTATGAACTACCATGATTTATTACATGGATCAGGATTATGATATATGTTATGTATGGTACGAATTTTTAATGATAACATCTTTTTATAATATCCATATTCTCATGCTATTACTATGAGATCATCTTATATCATTTTTACCTATAATGAGAATATATTTACACCATTTCTTAATTTTCCTTTCCCCATGTTATGAAAAATGTTTTAGGAATTATATATCTAAGAAGGGTAGTAGTTATGAAGAGCATAATAAGAGACTCTTTTGAACCAGTTGTTTGTATATCAAGGCTTCCAAATATACTAGACCTACATGATTTTGGAATGGATCATTATGATATATAATTCATACTATTCTAACAAGATTAATTACATTTGTTTGAAAAGTGTGAGTTGTTATAGTTGGAATTAGAGAGAGGTCAAATTAACTTTTGGAAACTAGGATGAGAACACATTACTGAGATCATTGGTGATGGGTATAAGTGCATGATAATATATTATTTTTTGTGTAATAAATTTGGATAACCTAGGTTAATCTTTACATTTCAAAGATTTAAAATAATTTATCTTAATTAATACACCATAAAAATGTTTTTTCATGGTTATGTGGTTTTACACTATGATTATTGTTGATAAAACTATTATTTCCATTTTAATCAATGTATATAACCTAAATTAATCATGTTAATTATGAATGAGATATAAAATGAAACGATTTTCAACTTTTTCATCTAAATTATATAGTATTTAGAATGAAAAATATTTTTTCTTTGATCATAAAACTTTCAAAAGATATGAATCATGCTAAAATTCTGAATGAGAAAAGGAGGGAAAAATTTTATCTAGTCCTTAATGAAGAAACATCCAACTTATTTTCCTGGTTATTTTGATCCAATAGTTCATGATAAATAGATCAGTACCACTAAAAATATATATTTTTTTTTCATCTTGTGTTTATAACATTAAGAAGATATTTTGTCTATCAATCATTTGGAGGGGGAAGTAAATTGATTATGGGATCTTATCAAGAACATGAGTCAATTGGAAAAAATTGAATCCATTGAGTGAGATGCTTTTAATCGGTTATTTTTCAATAAGTATATTCCTCATATTTATCATATGAAAAAGGATAAGGAATTACTTGTGATAAAAAAATAAGGATAATGAATCGATTGGAACCTATGAGGTAAATTTTGTGAGAGTTGCGAGTCACACTTCTAGTATTGTCAACCAAAATGATGGTAATGTTTATCAATTAATTATTTTCTTAAAAAAATCATCTAAATGGTTTATCCATAATATACTTTAGTATATTTGAGGGAAACATTTTATGGGTCATTAATATGGAAATTGATATTGGAGTTAACAAACTGACTTAGGGTTTTGATAAGAAAATAAATATTGAATTTATTGGAAATCTTAAAAAAAAACAAGGTGATAAAAAAGATGAGATTACCCTTATGCTCAAGGTTTGGAAGGAAAGATTGTATAAATACTCTTAAGGGAACTGGTAAATCTTTTATGTAAATAAACGACGGTGATCAAGAAATTGAATACTAAAGTGATGGGAAAAATTTAGCTAATGATTTGAATAGAGATAAATATAAATATAATTCACAACTCACGCTATGGTAATTTAAATTAAAAGAGTTTGGGAATTACGCTAACTGATTATTAATAGAAAATGTTAATGATAATGATTGTCAACAACAACCTGTTAAGCCTATAGTCAAAGGGAAATATCATGTGATCACTATTTAAAATTTGGATTTTGATAACAAAGTGTTAAATGCTACACATACCATCCATTATAGAACTGAAAATGTTCTATTTGATTCTAGATCTTCCCACTCTTTTATATTAGAATAATTTTCTATGGGTATCATAAGACCACATAAAATACTAGATGTTGAGTTAGTAGTAACAACCTCTAATGTTACAATGATCTCATCTAATGTCTATGGTTATTTTTCAATTTAATTTTGAGGGAATGTACTTGATGAAAATTTAGTTATTATCCCTTTGATTAAATTTGATGTTATTATAGGCGTCAATTTGATTTGATTACCTAAATCTCAACTCAATTTCTATGTAATGTAAGTTAAATTTTATATTAAAAATCAACCTATGATTATTAGTATATGTAAAAATAAATAATAACTTCTGATTGAAATTGTATCCATTTTATGTTTCTTTATTTATAATCAAAAGGGATTCTTATCTAAAATGGTTAGGGGAATAAAAATACATGATATTCCTTTTATGGGAGAGTTTTTTTATGAATTTTTGGAATAAATTTCTTATCTTACATTGAATTTTGAATTTGTGTTGTCCATAAAACACATACCTAGTTCTACACCTTTTTCAAGGGCCCCATATATAATATACAAGATTAGGATACAATAATTGAAGAAGAAAGTATAGGAAAATATAATCAAGGTATTTACTCAACCAAGTGCATCACCCAGGGGTACACCCTTTCTTATTATTGAGAATAAATATTAATCAATGAGACTCTATATTGATTATCAAGATTTTAATTTGGTTACTATCAAGAAAAAGTATATTGTACTCTGTGTTTATGCCTTGTTTAATCTACAACATAGAGATCAACACTTTTACAAGAATTATATTCATTTTGGATATCGCCTATTGATTTTCAAGAAGAAGGATATTCAAAAAAACATTTTATACAAGGTATAGACACTATGAATTTAGAGTGTTTCAATTTGGTCTTACTAATGCCCCATATATCTTCATGGATTTAATTAATAGAGTCTTTATAGATTACCTTTATCATTTTTTGGTAATATTTATAGATATTATTATTATATATTAATAGATCAGGGAAGAACATGAAGATAATTTGAGGATGGTTTTGAAGTCTATAATGAAGTAGAAGATTTATGTAAAATATACCAACTGTGAATTATATATTTGTACTGGTTAATTATTGGGTCATATAATCTCAAATGAGGGTATATTAATAGATCATTTTGGGGGGAAAATTGTTTAAAAATTTCCTAAACCAACTAATGGGACTGAGATCCATAGTTTTCTTGGTTTTTATTGATATTATAGGTGCTTTGTGGAAACTTTATCATAAATATATAATCCAATCACTAAGTTAACTCAGAAGAAAGATAAGTTTCTTTGGACATATAAATGTGTAAAAAATTTCAGGAAACTAAAGAGAAGGTTAGTCGGTGTACCTTTGATTACATTACCCTATAACAGATAAGGGTTTATAATATATGTCGACATATCAGATAAGGGATTTTATGCATTCCTATATAGAATGATGCGGTGGTATCTTGTTCCTCATTCTAATTAACGGTTCATGAGAAAGATTACCCAACTCATTATTTGAAGATAACATTAAAAAAAATTCACTAATGTTATAGAGGAATTGTCTATGTAGGAAAATATGTTATATATATACTACTATTAAATGATGAAAATATATTTTCAGACATAAGGTGTTCTAAAGGAACCAAAGATGATGGTTGGAGGTGATTAAAGATTATGACTGCTCAATAAAATACCACCCTGGGAATATGCTTATGGTGGGAGATGCTCAAAGTCTAAACATTCATGAAATCTTATCTACAATGAGGATAAAAAAAGATACAATATTTTTTAACTTTTTAAGGATGGATCCTGAAGTCCTGAATGAAGGGGAGAAATACTATCATTCTAAAATGATTGTTCAACCATCTAACCAAGTAAAGAATAAAGAGTTGTAGAAGAAAGATATAGATTTACAGATGATGGGGGAAAATTTTCCTTGGATTAACATCGATTGTGATAAAATGATAATTTTTATGAACCTGGTATGTGTTACATCCATACTTGATTTGAAGAAAGAGTTTTTAGATGCATCTCATAGTTCATCATTATTTAGTCATCATAGAAGTATAAATATGTATAATGATCTAAAAGAGTATTTATGGTGAGATAGTATGAAAAGATATATTGTTGAGTATGTATCCTCATGCTAGGTATGGAATAATTTTAAGGTTGAGAGAATAAAATTATAAGGGGATGTTATAAAAATTACCCATACCAAAATGCAAATGTTAAAAAATCACCATGTATTTTGTTGTTGGACACCCCAAAATACCTTTTATGAAAATTTTTATATGGATTGTGGTTGATCACATTATAAATTCAAAACACTTCATATCCATGATATAATAGTTATCTCTAGATTAACATTAAATAAATTATATTAAATTAGTGTTAAGGTTGTATGGAGTATAAAATTCCATTATATATGATTGGGATATGACGTTTAACTAGAATTTATGGAGAATTATTTAGTGGGTTTTAGATACATAGTTTAGTTTTTGTACTAAATATCATCCTAAGATAGATGGTTAGTTTATGATTTAAATTCAAACACATGAGGATATATTGAGAATTTTTTATGGATTTCAATGGTTGTTGTGATCAATAACATCATCCAGTTGTGTTTTATTACAAAAATAGATTTCACTGTAGCATTATTATGGATCATTATGAATCCATCTATGTAAATAATTTTACAACTAAAACATTATTTGATGATATTAAAGAAATAATGATATTGGGACCTGACCCAATAGAGGAAATGATTGTGAATGTCAGGTCCATCCATTATAACATTATGGCCGCTGAGAGTTGAAAGAAAATTTATTCCACCCATCATCATCATGACCTATAAATTGAAGTTGTTGAGAGGTTTTTTGCAATAATTTCTCCATGAAATAAGGTAATGAAATTAAGAAAGAATAGAGTTTTGAGTCCTCGGTATATTGGACCTTTCAATAATATCAATCAAGTAGATATGGTATCTTTTCACTTACAGGTTTCACTGAACCTCTCTCAAGTTTACAATGTGTTCAATGTATCTCTCTTGATTAATAACATAAATGGTCCATCACATGTACTAAAATAAGTGGTCATACCAGTGGAACATGATCTTTATTATGATGAAAAATTGGCAGAAATCTTGGATCATAGAGATAAAGTGGAATTGAAAAAGACTACTCACAAGGTGAATGTTCTCTAGAGAAATAACTAATTCAATGAATCTATATGGGAACCAAAGGATATAATGGAAAAAATATATCATCATTTTTTTTGTAATAGAGTGAAAAACGTATTTCTAGAATTTAATTTTAATGGGGGAAGAATGTAAAAACCTAAGATTTTATGATATATAGTTTTTTTAAAAAAATTCTTTCATTGATAGTTTGTGTTATATGAAACATCAAGTTTAAAGAAACTGAATGATACTATTAAAATATTATTATGCGATATTTTATACCTTACCATAATATTTATGGGTATTAATAGAACTAAATAAATTGTGAAAAATGTATTTTTGTATATTTATAAATGAATTCATTGGGTATAAATTAATTAGGCCTGAAAATTCTTTTGAATGTAAAAGATATATTTTTCTAAAAAAATATTTTAATGTGCACACTTTATTATTATATTAAAAAATTAAATTATTCACAATTCATGAACGACTTACTAAAAATTATATTTTTTTTATAAAATAAAAAAATGAAACATAAAAAGAGAGACCACAACACTCATTGGGGATGAAAATGATGAAGTCCAAGGGAAATTCCATTAAAAATTCATTCAAAGTCATATGTTAAGGAACCAACACCGTCATAAATTATAATTTTATTGATTTGAATTTCTTTTCTGGAAAGTAAAACAACTGAAAATTTTCCCTCTCTTTATGTGTAACAAACCTAAATAACCTACATGGAAAATAAATCTCACTTGCTAATAATATAAGTTTTATTCCAAGGATATTTGTGTTTCCCCTATATAAATCCAAACAAAAAATTAGAGTCATTATCAACATATATTCTGTGAATATAATAAAACTTGCACAAGATCAAGATAGTGAGAAAATATCTATCATATATTTCAATGGAGTTATATGTCCTAAATAAAGCACTAAATTCCTAAACAACAGATCCCCTTTCTTCTCACAATATATCGCCACCTCGTAATATCCCTTCCAGGTATGATCCATCCACATTAAATTCAATTCCAAAAAAATGTTCTTTATATTGGACCCATTTTCATAGATGAATCCCTTTATTAACAAATGAATATACTAGCAGAGGCAACAAAATTTCAAAATATGGTGGTGATAGCCTACCATTAATAAGGATACCTAGCTCAAAAGCCAGTAGTTTCACTCGGACCTATAGGAAAATAATTGGAATGTTTTTACCTTAAATTAATTTGTTCCAAGACTCCAAAATCTACTAGCATATAGAAGAAAAAATGAAGTCCAATAATGTGAATGATTCCCTGAACGTACCTTAATTGAGTAACCAAGACTCGATGCTCACATTCATAGTGTCTCCACTCATCTGTATGTTCAGACTATGACCAGTGATCCACCAAATTTCTTGTTCACAATCACTATATGAAAAATGTTCTCTTTGAATTCTAATTTTGGAGATACATAATCTTAGAATTTGGATGCCAAGGGAACTCCCCTCTTTATCATGTTCTCATCTGTAGGTGGGGATTCATTTTTCCGTCACTAAAATAGAAATTTATGTTTGCACAAAGATTATTTGCAAAAGAGCTTTGGTCCCCAATTTTCTATAATGATATTAAAATTATATATATATATATATTATTTTTACTAAATTTCTTTAACATTAATTTTATATTTTCTTATCATGGTAAAATAATAAACCATGTTTTATGTTGAAAAATGTATTCTCCTAAATTGGTGTTCATCACTTGTTGTGTTCTTATTTTAAAATTAATTTCTACCAAATTCAAAAACATAATTGTCTAAAAATTATTCCATATTTTGAATTAGGTGGTTTAAAATTGTTAAACAGACCACCTTTATTTTTATCCAATATGAATAGTAACTATTGTAAAATTTATCACTATTGTAAATAGTAAATTAGGTAAATCTAGGTACAAAATAATTGATATGGCCTTAATTATTTATTATAATTTTTATTTGATTATATTAATTTGATCATTATAACTATATTATTGAAAATGAGTTTTTTAATGAACGCATTTCAAGGGAAATGAGCTATATGATATTAAAAGAAAAAAAGTTACAAACTATCACTCTCTTAGTTTTAAATATTTATTATGTGTCTATATAAGGAAAAAATTAATTAATGGATTAAAATAAATATCTATTTTGAGAATAATGAAATTATTTTCATGATAAAAATTTATTTCTAATTTATAGAGATTATATAATTAACACAAATTGTTATAACATCGATGTAATATTTATCCCAGTTATAAAAAATATAATAAATGATTTTGAAAATATTTAAAGTATTATAATTTGAATTATTTATTTTTTTCCATAAATTTTATATATTAATATCACATATTATTGTTTTTTAATGAATTATATTTTAATTAACACTTTTTATTAATGTATTTTAATTCAAGTTAACAAAATAGTTTCATAATTCATAATAATGAAATTTTATAAAAATAAAATTTCTTTAAATTATTTAACAACAAAAATAATATTTTAATTAGAAAAAATTATAATATATGGGGTAAAATTTTATCCCTTTTCCATTTATGATCCAATTTTCGACCTTATATTTAATATTATAACCATTTAAGAGTGAAAACGATGTTACTATGGTTAATGTTCAAATGGGTTAACTAAGGGGTAAACCAAAATATAAAGTTTTAAAGACCACTTAAAAATATTAAAATTTTATGTTATGATAGAATTTAAACCCTATAATAACTTATCTTTGAATAACTATCCTTTTGGAAGAGTTTATTCTAGATATCGACTTAATTATATTATAATCTTTTAAGAAATTCTAAATATACTCATCACCTCCGTTATAAAAGGGAACCTCCTAACCTCTCTTAATCACACCATTTTAGTCTTATATATAAACCATAACCTACAAAAATTCCTTTCAAAATTCCTTATCCACATTATATATTTTCTTTTCTACCCAATATACCAACACTATGATCCTTAACAGGAGAACTATAGGAGTTCTTTCAAAGTATATGCTATCACATTGACTAATCAATTTCTTTTCAATTATTCGTTTACATCCATTAAAAATATTATATTATTAATAATATAAAAAATTAGGAATTCTAAAAATGTTAATTTTATTATGATTCTCAATCCACCTTTATTTACCCTCTTTCTAGGAAATGGGATGTGGATTATCGCTTGTGTGTACGTATGACCTACCGTCTCCATGAAAAGTGTAATTCATTTTAATATCTTTAATTTTATGGATGACTATAAAAATGTATTTAATGTATATATATTATATTTATATAATTATTAACCATATTTATATGATATAACCGTGATCATTGTAAAATGGAAAAATCTTCCAAAACAAAAATTACATGAAAAACACAGCAGTTATGACCTAAAAGATTGATTTTAATAAATAATTGTTAACAAACAGGTGATAAATGGATATAAATTAATCATATATTATATGATATATATGATTCTATTTTTATAAAAATTTTATAGTAAGTATATATTTATTATTAAGGATGTATCAATTCATTCAACGGAAGTCAGACCTTAGGTAAGGGATTTTCGACCTGATTTTATTATTATGAGACATATTCCATATTCCCTACTTGTTTCTTTTATGTGGTGAATATAATGCTCATGAATGTATTTTATGGTTATTATTATGAAATTTATATATTTTTTACATATACATTTAATATTATTTATTTTATGGGGCTTATGATTCAATGTTACCAAAATGGTAAAGGGTTGTTTGTTAAAATCCCATTATTTATAGAGTTTACTTATTATTAAGTTTAATTTGATATATTAATATGATATAACACTCAATAAACTCATGAGTATTCTTATAAAATTGATATTTATAAAAAATACTTGTTTTCCATTCATTTCCCACAACTTAATTAATCAATATACAAAAAATACATTTTTAATGAAAATATTCTCTATTTCTCTCTTATGGGAAAAACATTTTTTATTCCATATCCATGAGTTTAAAAAAATAAAAAAGAATGTTTTTACTCATAAAATAAGATTTCTTATAAATTAATTTTTTATCCATGTTTTACTCTTTACAAATTCATTTAAATGGAATATTCTTGTCATTTTCTAAAATAGGTACTTTTTGACATTTTACAAAAAACTGAAATAAATGTTTTATTTTAAATTATGATCCATGTACAGAATTTTCAACCATCATGATAGATGAATACTATAATGATTAAGTTTTATGTTTCTAGGGAGATTTTCATGGAAATTTATTTTCAAAATATCAATTGAATTTTTAGTTTTAGAAAAGTGATTTTTAAAATAGAATGGGTATTTTCCTCAAAAATGTTTCAATAAAATTTTAATGTTATTTATATTCATAAAAGACTAAAAACCTTGATTTTACATATGATTTACTAATGATATGATCCATGGATATTTTCCTTATTTCTCTATGTTTGGTTTATGATTTTGGTGAAATGATTTTTATGAATGTTGTTCATCTTCAGTGCGTTACACTATGATGAAGAGATTAAATGTTTATAAAACACGTTTCATTTACATTAATTGTGATCTCATGAAATGTTTATGAATACCATTTATTTTCATGGGTTCCAATAAGATGAATGTTTTATGATCTTGTGGCACACATATATTTGATTTTCATTCTGTGAGGTGTTGGAGGTATATCTCCCTCCAATAAATTGGGAATGGATAAAAATATTATGGGATAAAAATGACTGGAATGTTGAAGTAAGCGAATTTAGTAAATGACTATGTCCACCATGAATTTATTTAGAGTGAACCTTGACTGAAATAATGTTTGGGGAGTCAAAAAAATCCACTATGATAGCCTTTAGAGTGAACCTTAACTACTACAATGGTTTAGGGAGTGAACCCAATCCACTATAATAGCCTTGGCTGTGAACCTTGAGTAATTTGGTGGTTTAGGGAGCGAACCCAATCCATTATGATTGTCTTGGAAGTGTTCCTTAAATAATAATGAAATTATTTTATATTCTTATTTTGATTCCCCAATTAAATTTCTTATGCTAATTATATGATCCCATGGCTTATATTCTTTTACTCATTTATGATTCACATTTTATTAACTATCGTGATTTACTCCATTAATCAAGATTGTTATCCATGTTATGTATGGTATGGATATAAAATTTCAAGTTCATTTTCATGATTCCCTAACGATCATTTTATGCTTACGAGATCATTGATATCTCCATTTTTTACCCATACTTAGCATTAGAGTTCACCCTTTCTTATGTTTCCTTTACCTAGGTTATTTAGAATGATTTTTGGAATGATATTTATAAGAAGGGTGATAGTTATGAAGATCATAATAGGAGAATCTTATGACCCATTTGTTTATGTGTCTATGTTTACAAATATAGAAGACCTATATGATTCTGGTTTGGGTCGTTATGATATATAAATAATATTAATCTAATAAGTTATAATATATATGTATAAAATTTATGGTTCAATATAGAATATGAATCTATTACCATAAAAAAAATCAGAAGACTATTACCACACACCAAAAACGTTTCCAACATGAGGGCCACACACCCATGACTGATATGACACTCCCTGACATGGTAGTGTCCATGTTGCCACTACATGATATAAATAACATGAACACCATAACAAATTCTCTTCCCATATAAGAATACAATGCCTAAATATAGCCATAATTCTCACACCTATTCCCCATGTATGAAAATCTAACAATCACCCATTACAGATTCTTAATAACATCACCATTAACATTCCTTTAATTTTATCTTATTATGAGGGTCATTCCCCAACTCATCTAATTTTTATATCCCCTCCATATAACTTTACCTTATAATGTGTCTCCTGAGTGACTCATTAATAGAGCCCAACGTCAAGGAATGTGTCTTGCTTATTCAGATCCATTATCATTGTATACCATCTACCCTAAGACCTTTTTATGGTGAAAACATGAATCATTCATGTCATCTCACACCGATCTTTAACCAACGTCATCATCATCTCAAAGACACTTAAAATTCTCATTATAGAGATTCATTCTAACACACCCACAAGAATATATATACCTTTTTCTCCCCATTCTTAGAGGAACCATAAATTTAAACCCTCTATGGTTTCATGAATTGATTACATGTAGTCTTGAACCAATTATCATAGTGGAATTTCTACCATCACATCACTCAAGATTTTGTAAGACCCAAATTATTCTCAACAATACCTTATGTGGCCTATTCCACCGATACAATTCTAATAATCCTAGAACATACTAGCCCAGTTTCATTATAAAAATAATGGGTTTTCTCTCTCCAAACACCTGATCCTATTGATTACCAAGGTTCTCATACTATACTATAACCAATTCACAAATCTTGACTCATCATCATGTGAGTTTAATATCATTGATCCAAGGTTAATGTGCCTAACCAAGAAACAGACCATGATCCTAACATATTTCTTTAGCTAACCAGTGGTATCCTGGATTATTTCATATAAAAAAACCTGAAACCTGAAACCTATCAAGGCTAAAAATATTACCACCCATCATCATGGGTATATTTCCAAGAACCCAAGAAACATACCTATACTACCACCACACATCAATAGTGTATGCACAACCAACAGAGTTAGGCATCCATGAAATCATACCCTTCACAACTGGCTAGGATACAAGACACATTCACTCTAGATGCTTAACCCCGACTCTATCAAAACTCATTAATACCAAACATGAATTGATTGTATAAGATGAAACATCTACCCAAGAAAGAAGTATCTAAATACATATATTAGACTAGGAATTAACCCTCTAATGGGTTACCCTCAAAGGTAATACGGTACTATTTTACAAATATAAGATCACAACTAAGGGTCACTAGGCTCCCTCACATAAACCATGTTTTCGGAATTACATAGGGCACAACTAAAGGGTAAAATTATTATTCTCATACCAAGGTCACACAACATATATCATTCAAACCACCCTATATTCTAGTTATTAGGTATATATATAATGGTATTACCAACCATATCATTGACCTAAAAAATAATTTAAAACCACAATACACCACATCTATCAAGAGACATAACACTCGACTATCTAATGCACCACCTATTATAGTGGTTTTTATAAACATGGAACCCTCCCTCTATCCATATACAAAACAAATAGAGGGTACACATTATCTATATACATAAAGTTTATATTGCCCTCATAGGATTTGTCTCAACACATTTAAAACCTCAAACACCATTGATTAATGAAGTGACCAATGGAATAATTCAATTTATTCATTACATATCATATCATAGGTGTCTAAAATGTTATGTACTCATAATAGACCCAACTACCCCTTCAATGGGTCAAGTAACATTTACAATCATTACGAGCAACATGATAATTTTTTGTTTTTATCACTTACTCAGGTGCATATTATAAATCATTCGATTATTCATGGTTTTAATTAAAATTAATTTTCAATACTTGTAAAACGCTAATATTTTATGAAATATATTTTTTTCCAAATAATTGTAGTTTCATTGATAGCATGTGTTACCTGAAACACCCAGTTTTAACAAACCACAATAAAAAATTTATATCATTATTTAAACATGATCCTTATTTACTAGTTGTTAAAATTGAAATCTTGAATAGGAATAAGTAAAATTAAAAATAATTATCATTAAATAAATCATATTGATAAAAAATTATTTAATTTTTTGTATAGTCATATATGCTTCAAAAGATGACTATTTTTCACAAAAAAAAAAAAAAATTTATTTTTTAAACATTTATAAAATTTAATAATAAAAAATAAATTTTAGAATACACAATAACAAATTATCTTATGGTAATGTTTTGATAAATTTTTGTAAAGTTTTGGTTTTCTGTTAATAATGAAAAGGCAGATTTTTATTAAAAAAACTACATTTCCTTTAAAGCATTTAAAAAGTTCCATATTGATTAAAAAAAATCAAAAAGTAAAATTATTTAAATAATATATTTATTAATTATATATATATATATATATTTAGAATCAATTTCATAATACTTTTTGATATTAAAACTTTATAACCATATAAAAACATTCACTTTGGAAAATTGATTTTCATCGCTTCTATAAGTTTTATTTTAAATCAAAATTTTCCACTCCTATACATGGAATTTGTAAAAATAGATTAAATATATTTAATTATAATAATTAATATTATAAAATAATTTATAAATAATATTTTTCTAAATAAATATTAAACACAGTAAATATTAATTATCTAGGTTAAGGTTAAAACAGGTTAACCATGGGGTTAAACTAGTAAGATAAATGTTAAATTGACCTAAAGAATTTCTAATTCCGATTTCATGGCCATAATTAGACCCTTATTACCCTATTATTTATTTATATGTGATTTTGGGGAAATTTTCCATTTAATTTTCCAATATAATAATTTAAGTAAAGAAAAATGAAAAATGACACCTTCTACTATTTAAATTTCAATTATGGGTTCACATTGGAAAAAATACAATATGTGAATGAATATTGAAATAAATTTTTAGAATAATGAAATAAATTTCATGAGTTAAATATATATTTAATTTATATTTGTTATATTATTACAGTAAATTCTTAAGAAACACTTTTACAATAATTATTTAATTTTTAGAAAAAAATATAAATAATACTAAAAATACTAAAAGTAATATAACATTAATTAATTATTTAATTAAATAATACTTTTGGAAAAATATATAAAATCATTGGAATGTTTTTAATTTATATAGTCTAATGACACCTTTGGGTTGATGTTTTTAATGCGAAATTAAATAAATAGTGTTAAAATGGAGATTAATGTCATTTTATAATAAATAATATTTTATTAAATAATTATTAATTCCCAAGAATCCAATATTATTCCATGTTACTGGTATATGTTTAAAAATATCAATTTTATGCCATTAATGGAACAATTTTTTAATTTATAATAATTATATTTACCTGTAAATATTAAAAACTTTATTACCACGGTAAAGGGTAAATTTTGTATTTACAAGTTTCATGCGTTTCTTTTAAAATTAAATTTCAAGTAACATAATATTTATATTTAATAAATTTAATTTAATTTTTATTACAATTGGGATAAAATTATATAATAATTATCATTATTTTTATAGACATAAGTGATAAATTACCTAGATAAAAACGTCTAGTTACCATAGTGACAACTAAAATGGTAAAAGTAATAAAATTTGAAGTTAAGGAAAAAATTGATTAAAACATGTGTTGTTTATGTGTGTTGAAGTAATTTATTGACCATATAATATATCCAATCTATTTTGTATCAATTATTTAGGGATATGGGGTGATATTGAATCCAATTCATGAATAATTTTGGATATTTAAAAAAATTTCACTCCTCCCCATTATAAAAGGTCACCTTCTTCACTCACTTATTCACACCTCATAATGAATTTGTATGAAAAACCCTAAAATATCATCCCAAAAATCATTATCCATGTTATATATCTAATGGTGATCACAAAATATCAACCCTTATGTCCTTAATAAGATATCCAAAGGGGGTTTTTCTAAGAGAATATAATTTTCTTCACTAAACTCATTCTTTTTAATTATTCTCTTACCAAATTTATTTATTATATATTAATTAAAATATAATAACAGCAGTACATAAAAAAATTAAATTTTATTATGTTTATGTAATAATCTATATTCACTACCACTTCCAACAAATGGAAAATGAAACTGTCGATTGTGTGTATGACAGACTACTGCCTCGCGAACCGATGTAGTTCATTTTCAATCACCACATATCTCAAATAAATATAATTATTGATTTAAAAATATTATATGATATTAAAGAATTAAATATTATAATTTAATTATAATATAACATATAAATTATTACTTTCCATTACATGGGAATGCAATAATTTCACTTGTGTGTACGGTGGACTAACACCTCGTGAAGTGACATGATTCACAGTTCACAAACACATTACATAGAAGGTAATAAGGGTAGATTTAATGAACTTGTGTGATATGTATAAATTAAAAATTATTCTAGATATGTGATATATTATTATCTTCTTTTCATTTAATCCATTGAGTAAATGGAAATTGCGTTCATGTGTGTGTGTGACCTACCATATCCCTTAACATTGTGGTTAATTTTATAACTATAAATTTAATGGATTAAAATAACTACATATGTATTGAATATATATGATAATATTATCACATTTAAAATTATGGATATTATATAACCAAGATCAAAGTAAAAAAATACTAAAAATACAAAACAAAAACATATTTAATAAATGAATCAATTATTACATAAAACATTATTTTAACAAGGAATTTTAAAAAAATTGATAATAAAAGGTCATAAGTAAATCATATATTTTTTGATAAATATTTGTGTGGTTATCTTCATATTTATAATAATATGATATTTATTATAAATTATTCTTGAATATGTACAATGGAATTTGATACCTAAGGCAAGGGTTTTTTTTAAAAAAATTACCTTCTTTATGACATAATTTTTATCATACACCTATATTGTTTTATGTCTTGTATATATGGACCCTTCTATATTTAATATCATGAATATTCATATTTTAAATATATTTAAATTTTTATATGATGTTATTATTTAATGACTCATATGGTTCAAAAGATACCAACGTGGTAAAGGTTTTATGTCCCAGTCTCATTGTTTATCAGGATTATTTATGATTATGATTCTGATTACAAAATATCATGATATAACTCTCAAGAAAATGATTTATTCTTCTAATATGGTTATTTATGGAGGATACATTATTTCCATTTATTTACCTCTATTAAACTAATAATGAGACCAAAATAATGTTTTTATGAAAAAACATATTTATTTCTGTAATGGTCGGACCCTCCTGGTCCATTACATTAATAATGTTTTGGTGTATGAGGTACCCTGGGGACCACTAGTGACTCATTAAAAAGTATTCCAAAAACTCGAGTCCACTAAATGGTTCCAATGAAATGGTGGAACCATCATGGTTGGACACCGAAATGATGTAACTTCTTATGGTGTCTCACTGAACTGGTGGCACCATTATGGTGGCACCGTGTCTCCCACTGTTTTTTTCTTCTATTTTTTGTGTTTTATCAATTCCTCTCCCATAATGTATCTTTTATCTTAAAAGTGTTTTAATTCCCTTTTTTAATCCATTTAATGCCAGTAAAATATGTTTTAAACCCCTATGAGTCAGGCGACCCTTCAATTACAAAAATTTGTGTCTTTTTTCTCAGTGTCACACATTTACCCATGCCTTCAACCTTTTCCCCTGTTATGTAGTTTTCTTTTTTTAGAGGATATCTATTAAGTAACTGCCATTACCTCTACCATATGTGAGGATAATTATTAAATAATACTTAATTCAATCGTGGGTTACCACCAACCACGTTGTGAAACAATGATCCTCCTTTTATACTGTTGGAGATTTCATATCCCATAACACTAGGATCTAGGAGTATATTTATCTTCTTCCTCGATTCTATTTTTTTCTTGGTGCATTTGGATTCCCTCTTTTGGAGATGAATCACGTGATAGAGTTAGAGAACATCCCTCTCATCCTTGGAGACCTTCGCGCAACCCCAATTATTGGTACGAGAAGAAAACATCGATCACTGATAATCCGAGTAGGGTTTTCCTTCCTCTCTCTTTACTATGTATCATGCTGGGTGGGTATAATAAATTTTCCTCAGGGTGAGGATGAAACCAAACCTTAACAAAGATAATACAGGTTTTTTGAGAATGAAGGGGTGTTTTTATGATGATGTTATTTGGACTATTTTGTATTTGTTTATATGGTGTAAACTGTATGGGCATGTGCCCACCGAAAATAGTGGTCTTTGGTGGTCCTTTCATGCACACTAATGCACCTATGTTTTTCAGGATAATCTTCTGATTGAATGTTCATAACTTGGAAACTAGTTAATCATGTATACATAGTTGATTTAATGGATCCTATTGAATTATATTCATTCATTGATCACCCAGATTAACCAAACGAAAAGAAGGATCTTGATAAATGGTGTGGTTAAATTTGGAAACTACATCACTCTCTTCTGCTAATAATAATAGTTGTTCTACATGGTGCTTATGGGGTGACATTGATGGGGATGGGATCCAGTATTGTTCAGTTGTTGGATAGTGGATCTGTGCATGTATATTGGGGATGGGTTTGGTTCTAGTACATTGAGGGATGTCATAGATCCATTTTTTGTTGTGACATTATTAAAGAACTTGGTGTGAATGCTAAAATTACAATTTAAATATTTTCTTCTTCAGTATAGTATTGTTTTGACTTGTGGTGTTGGTTGTTAGTTTCCTGGTAGTGGAGAATTATTTTCTAACGAAATCACTTGAAAATGACAAAAAAATGGATGGTGCTCTTGTTGTGGTTGTTTTTCTTTTGTGCATGTATGAATAGTAATGAAGATGTTTGTGTATAGCCAGGTTTCGGAACCCTTAGGTTGGGATGTGTGATTTTTCACCAATATGTATAAATTTACTTCTTGTGTTTCTGATTCACACCCCACCCTAGTAGAGCACTTAATACCGAACACCCCCATTTTATAGGGGATGAGTTTTTTTTCAATATTACTATAGGAGGCTGGTTGTTATCTCCTTTTTTACTCCCTCTCTATGGTATCCCAAGACTCTTAGTGTAGGATATGACAGCCTAAGGTCCATTATAGACCAAGATTCTTCGGGCACAATACATTTTTGTGGTTGGTCCAGGTGTGTGCAGGTAGCTTTGTTTCCCAAGTTTCTTCAGGATGAGGCCCATGTCTCTTTGGGGCGTGGTAGTGGTTGTTCTGTCCCAGGTGTATGTAGGTGTGGTTGTTTATGGTTGTGGTTTCCGAGGTGACATAGGATGGGATGGGTGGTTGTGGTGTCCCATATGGTGGTTTTTTGGGCAGAAGTGGGACTACAGTGAAAATGGAGAGGGAGTTATGACACATAGGTTGTCATCTATAACAAGTCGGAAAACAATGCAGGGTACCCAATTATCGATGTGCTATTACTATTACATTACACAACTTGTGTTATTTAGAGAGTGTTCCTTGGTGAGGCGGAGTGGGTAATTTTCCTTGCCAGGTGTCCTGGCTTCCTCTACGTTCTCATGGGGCAATGGAATGCATACCTACTTGTGCATGAGAGGTTTTGGTTTTCCATACTCGATATATCTATATACTCACCCAATGTATATAAAACATATTTCAGGATTCCAGGAGGACATTGAAGACCGTATAGGGCCATATTATCTCATACATTGGGACAATTTTTGTTTTTGTTACTTCTCTTTTTGTGCTTCTCTCTGGAGTTTTATTGTACTTTGTAGCACTTTATTTTTAACATTCATGTGGAAAAAGGTGTTCAGTTTTACTTTTTCTTTTATTATTTGTAGTTTTTTTATATTTAAAATTTTATCACGTGGTCTTTTGGTTTCTATAAAAAGGTTAATGCCTTCCATTTTATGTGTGATTCTATACACTTGGAGCTAGTCACCTCTCTAGGGAATATTGCAGGTGGGACTCGGGGGGTCATTATATCTCTTGTAACATGAATAATGAAGGGTAGGTAGTTTTCTGCCCCTTCCCTCATCTTGGAAAAGGCGGGTCATGATAGAATGGTATCAATGGGAGGTTTATATATAGGATGGATTTCAGAGTTAGGGATAGTGTGGATTGAATGGGTTGTTAGGGAAACAATGTTAGGCAATATTTTTATGTTAAATAGGCTAGTGATTAATGTCAAGGAAACAAGATTTTAGGTCCCCCCATGATCCAATACAAGGACACTAGACATACCAAACGACCAAGTGAGGAAACAGTGATTGAAGGGTAGAGACCCTAGGAGAGGTACATGCATCATCATGACTTGTGTTCTTGTATGTTTTGGGTGTTTGGGGAGTTTAAAATGAATAACATGTTTCATAAAAATTAAAAATAAATCCTTTACACTAACCGGGCTTAGGTATTCTTTTTTTTCCTTCTAGTTATGAAAACTAGATGACATGTATGAGTAGTGTGGGTGATCGAGGTCCAAGAGGCTGATATGGCTGATCAGTGGAGGGTAGATCTAGAGGAGGAAGATGACTAGTGGAAGAAGATTCTTCAAAACATTCAATGGCAGACCCTTGGGATGTATGAGGGAAGCATCTCAAACAAAGTGATTGAAAGCTAGATCGAGGAGTTGGTGATAGTTTTAATCTTCATCCAGGCTCTGGAAAAGCACTGGGTTCTTCTAGGTGTGATATATATGTGGGGAAAAGCACGTTAGTGGTGGACTATCTACCTAGGTGAGAAGAGGGATGCTGAGGTTTCGTGGACTAACATCGAGAGGGAGTTTCAGGAGAAATTCCTATCTTCCACAATGAAGGCTAAGAAGAGGTAGGACCTACTCTCCCTATACCAGGGGAGTGTGTCAGTTAGGGAATTGAAGATTATGTTTAGGAATCTCATTCATTTTTCTCTAGACCTATTTTTATATAAGGTTTCTCAGTCGAGACATTTATATGAGGCACTCTGAGATTCTCTTCATTATGTTATTACTACCATCACGCTACCAATATAACTGGATGTTCAAAATAATGAAGAAGTGATGGAGATTATACATATACAAGGAGGTTTTCTATGAGAGGGAACCAGTTGAGCTCGTTGAAGGGGATGGCTATCAGCAGCAGGCCTCCAGCCTTAGGGCCATCCAGGTTTCAACTGATGGGGAGTAGGCCCCAATAGTTCCAATTTCAATCTCTTAGTCTTCACCCTTTCTCTCTGGGACCAGGACCAGGATTCATCATCTTTGGTAGTTGTGGGAACTTTCAGAATCACTGTCCAGACTGAGTGCAGTACAGTGGAGGAGGGGAAGTTCAGTGGCCACCTCAGCAGTAGTAGTTTCTAGCCAGGCACCTTCTGCTACCGCAGTAGGGACAACGAGCTCTCACTCCTCCGAGAGTAGTTGTTGTAGGAGGAGGCAAGACTTAGGGTTCTCCTAAGTGACCTAGACTAGTGCATGGTTAGATAGTCGGCCGACTGTTGAGGGGAACATGAGCTATGCATGGGTAGTTGAACGCCATAGAGGTAGTACTTCTAGAAGGGCCAGAGGTCATTCGAGGTAAGATCATCTTTTCTAGTACCTGTAGATGTTCATTGTATGATTAAAGAGCATCTTACTGTTTTGTTGCACCCAGTATATCCCACGCTATGGGTCTTGATGTAGAGAGACTTCTTGGGCCCCTAGTATTGAGTACACCAGTCCAAGGTCATACCATCTTGTCTTATATTTACTAGGGACGTAAACTGATGTTAGTTCCACATCATTCCAGTGGGGTCCTTCATTTTCTACATAAGAATACATATGATATCATTTTTTTCATCTAATTGATATTTTTTATGTATGCTGTTATCAACTGCTTATGGAGAAAGATCATGTTTTCATATACGGGTGGTCATGTTTTATCTTTCTTTGGTGAGTGGGGTTTCCAGGAGGGTAGCCATGAGTGGAGACCCTTCTTTCCTTATTAGATGAGCTGTCAGTGGAGTTGTTAGATTCAATGATAGTCAAATTTCCAAGGATCATCAGGGAGTTCCTAGCCATCTTCCCTATATAGGTGGTGACTCTACCCCTTGATGTGATGTTGAGTTCATGATAGACTTGCAACCTGATGCCCATCTGATTTCAATGTCTCTATATCAGATGACACCTTTTGAGTTGGGGGACTTGAATATCTAGGTTGATGACCCGATGAAGAACAGTTTTATCTGAAAGATCATGTCACCATGGGGTTCTCTGGTTTTGTTTTCAATAAAGGAAGACTGTGGTCTCGAGCTATGTATAGACTACTGAAGGCTGAATTTTGAGACGATCAATAAATGTTACACCCCCAAGGATCGAAGACATTTTTGACGAGTTAAAGTGATACATATTGTTCTCTATGATTGATCTGCGGTCAGGAAATCACCAGTTGAGGGTTATGACGGGTGACATCTATAAGACTTCTTTTTGGTGAAGATATAGACACTTTGAGTTTGTGGTCATTTCATTCGGTGTAACAAATTCTCTAGTCTTGTTATTGGGGATCATGAAGGTTTTCCTCTGGTAATATCTAGACCGGTTTGTAGTCGTTTTTATCAAAAATATTCTTATCTACTAAAGATCAGAGAACGATCACGGCAAGAATATGAGGATAGTTTTAGAAGCCCTCTTACATCACTATTTGTACGAAAAGTTGTACATGTACATGTTCTAGAGATGAGAGGTTCACTTACCTGGACATGTGGTGTCCCGGTAGGGAATAGAAGGGGACACAGCAAAGGTCGAGGTAGTATTTCATGGGAAGAACCAATGAATGTGGCAGATGTTCGTAGTTTTCTTAGGTTTATAAGGTTACTACTAGAGGTTTGTGCCCAACTTCTCTGAAGTTTAATCACTTTTTAAAACATTCGCCAATATATACCAGGCCTTTGTATGGAGTGAGAAGTGACAAGAAGCCTTCAGTTATGTAAGGGGGAAACCGGTCAGTTCCCCACTACTAAGGTTTCCAGAGGAAGGGGTTATGTTTGAAGTGTTTTGTGATGCTTCTTGCCTAATATTTAGGTGTGTACTAATGCAAAAGAATAAAGTGATCTCTTATGGGTCTAAGAAGTTACATCCCCGTGTGCATAAATATAATTCTTACAATCTAGATATTACAGTGGTTTTGTTCATTTTGATATTGTGGTGGCATTACCTCATCGAGGAACACTTCATGGTCTTCCTAGATCACAAGAGCTTGAGGTATTTCTTCTCCTAGCAGGACCTGAACATACGGCATCAGAGGTGGATAAATTTTCTCTAGGAATACAACTTTGATATTTAATACATCACATGAAAATGGAACATTGTGGCCGATGCTTTGAGTAGGAAGTCTCAGAGGGATGTTTTTCGAGAATCTTTGGATGCTTAGAAGGTGATGAAGGAGTTTGATACATTACATCTAAGTATGAGAGTGGAAGAAGGTAGATGATTTATATTCTAGATGATGGTGTAGTCTTCCATGGTACATCAAGAGGCGGAATCCCATTGGGGGGGCGGGACTTAGAGGATGAAGTGATGTGTGATCTTGTTATCCTGGGTAATGCTTCAGAAGGATGGTTGGAAGATGGTCAGAATCAAATGCTATGTTGTGGGAAGCTTATATTGGTGGAAATGCAGTATAAGGTTCTCAGTGAGTTCCATAACACACCCCATGCAGTACCCCCAAGATTTTTCAGGTTTTACTACGTCTTTAGAGGTCAGTTTTGGTGGCCTAGTGTGAAATGAGCAGTGGTGATGTTTTTGGAAAAGTTCCTTGTGTGTTAGCAGGTGAAGGCTGAACACCACATCCCAGGAGGTCTGTTGTAGCCTTTAAAATTCCCTGAGTGGAAGTGGGATGACATCATGATAGATTTTATCATGGTACTACCCTGGTTTCAAGGGGGTGTGATGTTATTTCGGTAGTGGTGGGCCGACAGATGAAATCAACTCACTTCCTGGTAGAAAAGGAGTCGAGTGCAGTGGATGCCATATCATGGAGGTACGTACACGAGGTGGTGAGGTTTCATGGAGTTTTGAATTAAATAGTCTTGGATTGGGATACATGGTTTACCTCATGAGTCTTGAAGGCATTTCATCATTCTTTTGGAACCCTGCAATGCCTCAGCACTACTTTCAACCCTCAGAAAGATGTTCAAATAGAGAGGACCATCCAGATGTTGGAAGATATGATACGAGCATTTGTTTTGGACTTCAGTGGATTTTGGGTTTTACACATTCCTCTGGTATAATTTTCCTACAAAAAATAGATATCAATCTATCATTGGAAAGTCTCCATTAGATTCCTTGTATGAAAGACTATGGCATTCACTCGTGTGGTGGATAGTGGTTTGGGAAGCAGGTGTTCTTGGCCCAGAGGTGGTGTAGAGCATGATGGAGAGGGTTCAGCATATACAAGAGATGATAAAGGGGGATCTGGAAGGGCATAAGTCGTTTTCCGATAATATGAGGAGACCCTTGGAGTTCTAGGTTGGGAACCACATGTTCTTGAAGGTCTCCCCTCGGTGTGGGAAATGGAGGTTTGATAGGGGGATTAAGATTTCTCCCACATTCATCAGACCCTTCGAACTGTTGGGGTGGGTCAGTGAAGTGGCTTATCTTCTAGTGCTACCACTTCCGCTACTAAGGGTGCATGAAATCTTCCATGTGTCTCATCTCTGTCAGTATCTATATGATAATCCACACATCCTCGATTGGGGGAATCTGGATATTGAGGATGATGAGACATTCGTGGAATGACCAGTGAAGATTGAGTATCATGAGGAGAAGGTGCTTCATGGTAAAACTGTTCTCTTGGTTCATGTGTAATGGTGGCATGGTGGCCTTGAGGGGAGTACCTAAGAATGTGAGGCACAAATGCATGCCCAGTAGCCAGAGCTGTTTTGAGTTTTGTTCTATGTTGTTTTGTACTAGACTGCGATTTAATTCTTTACATTGTTAACTATGAGATGGTTTGTTTTCCTTGTTCTATGAATGTCTATTAAGAGTCCTGGCTGTGGGGAGAGGAGAACCTAGTCCCTAATAAAGATGTATTAAAGGTGATGATATTAAACATGTGTGGGTGATCTAGTACCACCAAAATAAGACAGTATTATGACATGGATGAAGGAACTCCCTGGTCCATGTATCTGAATGGTTTGACTTTTGTGTTTGTCTGGTTGCCTAGTGTTTGTACAGTTTTTAGGAGATGGGTGAGAGAGATACTCATAGATGTCAAGGATTATCCCTTCTTTAGAGAAACTTTAGGCTGATTTTTTCCCTTGGAGGTATCTTATGATGTGGTTGTTCGGATCCCTCTCTTTTATCGGGTTTACTTTTGGATTCTCAAGGACGAGAATCGTTTGAGGGGTATCTGATATAATAGCATGGACCCTCCTAGTCCATTACTCTGTCAAATTTTTGGTGAATGAGGTACCCTAAGGTCTACTAGAGAATCATTAAATAGTTTTCCAAAAACTCATTTCCACCAAATGGTTCCACCAAAATGGTGGAACCAGTCACAGTGGAACATGGACGATGTCACCATGACCATGGCACCATGACTGTGGTGTAATGACGTTGGTGTCGTGACGGTGGCACCATGATGATGGCACTAACACGGTGGCACAATGATAGTGGAACCATGATGTGGGCACCATCATGGTTGCACCCATCATGGTCACACACCAAAATAGTGCCCCTACTTACGGTGTCTCACCGAACTTGTGGCACCGTTATGGTGGCATTGTGTCTCCCACCCTTTTTTTCCAATTTCCGAGTATTTATAGTTCCTCATCCATAACGTATATTTTAATGTAAAAGTGTTTTAATACCCATTTTAAATCCATTTATATCTTTTAAAAGATATTTCATCCCCCAAGATTCAGGTGACCCTTCAATTACCAAAACATGTGGCTTTTTTCCTCGGTGCCACACCTTTGCCTATTCCTTTCATCATCAAACATGTTATGTAGTTTTCTCTATTTAGAGGATAAATATTAAATAATATCTGTTACCACCAACATCTCTGTGGATAATTATTATATAACAATTAATTCCAACGTGTGTAACCACCCAACCGCGTTGTGAAACCTTGATCCACCTTTTAAGTGGTTGGATATTTTATATCCCATAACTCTATAATCTATGAGTTTATTTTTCTTCTTCCGTAATTCCTTTCATTACATTGGTATGCTCGGAGTCTCTATTTCAGAGAAGAATCATGTGACGGTGTTATATCACCTCCCTATCAACCCTGAATACATTCGCGCAACCACAGTTCTTTGTGTGAGATGAAAACATCAATCGATGAACATCCTTGTAGGGGTTTCCTTCGTCTCCCACTACTGTGTATCATGCAGGGTGTGTATAATAATTTTTCATCAAGGAATGGATAAAACCAAACCTTAACAAAGATAATACATGATTTTTATAAAATATGGGGTTTGTTTGAGGATGATGATGTTGTATTCTTCTGTCTTCGTATATATGTTCTGAACTGTATGGGACTATGCCCACTAAAAATCATGGTCGTTGGTGGTCCTTTATTACACATTAATGCACCTTTTTTATGGATAATATTATGGTTGAATGCCTATAACATGGAAAATAATTAATCATGTAAACTAGAATTATTTAATGGATTCCCAATGAATAATAATCCTTGTCTAATCACCTTGGTTAACCAAACGAAGAGGGATGGATGACATAAATGGTGTAGTTATATCTTAAAAACCCTTGCTTTGTTCTAGAAATAAGAATTTTTGTTCTTATTAGTGCTTTTGGGATTACGTGAATTGGTATGGGATCCACTATTTTTCAGTTGTTGGATTTTGGATCGATACCCATACGTTGTAGCTTGGATTGGTTCTTGAAATTTGAGGGATCACATGAATCCCTTTTATTGTTGTGACTTTAAAATAGAACTATGCGTGAATGATCAAATTGATGTTTTACTATTTTTATCTTTAGTCTAGATTTTTTTTTACTTGTGGATGTGAATTTTACTTTCTCAGTAATAGAGAATTATTTTATAATGAAATCACTTGAACATGTAAACAAAATGGGTGGTTATCTTGGTTTGGTTGTTGTGGTTTTGTGCATGTAGGAATAGAAATGAGGGTGTTTTTGTATCGGCTAGTATTGGAACCCTTAGGTTGGGATGAGTGCCTATTAAACTATATGTATAAATTTAGTTCTTGTGTTTCTTATTCACACCCCACCCCTGTTGGGAACATTGTGCTATACACCCCCATTTTATGGGGGAGGGTTTTTTTCTCGGAATTCCTATGAGTGGATGGTTGTAAGATCCTTTTCTCCTCTCTCTCTCGGGTATCCCAAGATCCTTTGGGTGTGATGGAAAGAGTTCCATTATAGGACATGATTATTTGGGAAGGGTACGTTGTGGTGGTTGGAAATGTTGTGTATGGGAACCTTTGTTTCCCAAGTGTGTTCGAGATGAGGCCCATGTGTCTTCGAGCATGGCGGTGGTTATTCTCGCCCAAGTGTATGTGGGCGTGGACATGTATGGTTGTAGCGGTCCATGTTTCCATGGGAGGGATGCATGGTTTTGGTGGCCCATAAGGCTATTTTTGGGGCAGTAGCGGGACAATGGTGAAAATTTGGGGGAGGGGGGTTATGAAACATAGGATGTCTTAAATAACTAGTTGGAAAGTACTATATGATCCCAAATATCGATGTGTTATTACTATTACATTACCTGACTTTTTTTATTTGGGGAGTGTGACTTGTTGAGGCTAGGTGGGTAGTTTTTCGTGCTAGGTGTCTTGGATACCTCTACTTTCTCAAAGGGAATTATAATTCCTCCCCACATGTGCACAAGAGCTTTGGGTTTTCCCAATGGAGTGTACCTGTATACACACCTTATGTATTTAAAACTGCTTTCAGGTTTCCAAGAGGTCATCAAGGACCATGCAGGACCGTATTAGATCAGACATTAGGATAGTTTCTATTTCTTTTTTCGTTTATTTTGGTACCTCCCTCTAGAGTTTTCTTATAATTCGTAGCATTTTATTTTGAACATGTATGTGGAATAAGGGGTCTGTTTTTACTTAAAATTTTTGTATTTGTAGTTGTTTGAGATTTAACATCTTATCATCCGTTATTTTTGTCTCTATAAAAGGGTTAGTTACTTCCATATTAAATTTTATTCTGTACCATTAGTGTTAATTTCCACTCTGAGGCCTATTAAAGGCGGGACCTAAGGTTTATTATATATCCTTAAACTTGAAGAAAGTAGGGTTTGATAGTTTTATGTCCATTACATCATCTTGGTCAAGGAGGGTTGTGAGAATTTATCTCTTCAGTCTAAACCCCTCTTTCATCTATTTTCATGATTTCTAAAAATGTTTTCTATTTTTTTTACATTCACTAAATGATTTTTTAAACACATTATTACACCTGTTTTAATTTCAATAACGTTTTTAAAAATTAATATTCATTTCGTTTTCTTAACAAGGGCCATTTGGGTTTTACCAAAAATGTAAAAGGAATATTTATTTTACCGCGCACAACGTGAATAAAATTATTACCATAATAACCCTTATTTTCACTGAATATTCATTTATAATTATTCATTTTTATTTTTAATTAAAATTATTTACCTATAATTTTATGAATATCTATCTTGACAAAGACACTTTTCAATAAAATGCTATTTTCGTCCAGAAATGTTGTATGTGATTTTTTATTCAAAATAATTTCCATATAAGATGAAATAATTTCATGCTACTTAATATCTAATGGGGATATGATCCTACTATTTCATTTTTATATTTTATTTTGAGGGTTTATTTTTATTATATAATATTTTTATGAAACACCTTTCATGTACATGGGTTATGAAGAAAGGTAACAAGTATGGTATTTATAAGTAGGCTTCTAGTTATGAATAATTTAGGGGGAGTTGATATAAAACCCCATGATTTTTCGGTATGTATCTTCTCTAAATAAATTTAGTTTATTCAATACCTTATATTTCATGTAAAACTAAGGTTAAATAAACTGTTATATACTAATAAATATTAAGATGACCATTGGAATAGTAATGTAACCATTAGGAATATTAATGTTTCTATTATAATAATAACCTCACGAATTAATGTTCAAATGAAATTTATGTTTCTCATAAATGTAAATATGATATGTTTATATCATGTAATAAGTAAATAAATGTTTCCAAAATGATAAATTACTTGTTCGTATTTTTGATAAATGTAAATGTTTAATTAAAATTTTATAATTACCGTAATTTTATAACAGGAAAATAATTTTAATAAAATAGATTAATAAATTATATTTAATGTATTATAATTATTAGATAATTTTATGTGACTATAATTAATTTTTCAATGTGTTGTACAATCGGTTATAATATTAATATCAATATTTTTCCTATAAATAATGAATTTAATTAAAAATTAAATTTATTATAGATTAAATATTATTTTCAAAAAGTGGATCCCATTTTGGAAATCTATGTTTCAAAAAATTATTTCGATGAATTTCAGGGATTTTTCTATAATAGTTGAATTTTGGGGGAAAAATGAAATACGATAAGTTATAATTTTTAAAATTATTAGTAAATAATTGAATTTTTGAGTCATGGATGATGTATTTATGAGGTAAATAATCGTTATTTTTAAATTAAATTCTCTATTTTCTGTAAATACACACATGAATCAACAATATTGATAGTCTTGAGCCAATATAATAAAAAATGATTTAAATAATCAAAACACCCCTCTCCTTTACCAAAAAAACCACCCCTTATCCTTACAAATTCTAATCCATTAATATTTTCTAAATTATGAAAGATGACCTTTCCATACATCTTCCCCATTTCCAATACCATATTGTCTAACAAAAAGTCCAAATCCATGTGTCTTAAGGATGTTCCCAAGGTTACTATATTCAAGAGGTAAAAACCTCCTTTCTATTTTAATTTATTTTCTTTTATTATCCTCTCCTTACAGAGCCTATACAATGTGAAATGGTAACTAAAGTATCATATATATAATTTTATTTTATTGTGATAATATAATATCCATCATCAAATATTTTTTCTAATCCATTTATTTTAAAAATGATAACATCGTCTGTGATGTGCCGTTACACCACCTTCGTTGACAATGAGTTTTCATTTACCTTTACCACTTTCAATGATGGTCAGAAAACAATTATTATGACTAAATAAGATTATAATATCAAAATTATAACTTTTTTTATTTTCTACAACAGACATAAATATACTATAAAATAAGAAAGCAAAACTAGTTCATGATGGTTAGAAAATCACCAAACATAAACCAAACATTTATCATTAATTTTTTATCTAATGAATCATTATAATATAAGAAAAAATGATATATATGACCATTTAAAATATTATAATTATAATAATTTTATTTTATTCTACTTTATGAGTTTTTCTTTAATTTGACACGAACCACAATAATTATAAGCAAGGGAACTAACCATAATACCCTAAAACAAAGGATTTCGGAAAATGAAATTAAACATTATAAACAATAATATTGGTAATAAATTAAATAACTAAAATTATAATAAATAAAAATAAATGTTTAAAAAGTTTATAATTAAGTATTTAATGAATCTATTATGATCATCTAAGACATTAAGAACTAGTGCATAAAAATTTCAGGCATTATGTTAGGCGTTTATCATCTCACTTTTATTTTTATGATATATGAATTATTCTCCTCATATTTATTGTGTGTGGTGTATGTATACTACCCTTTGATATATAATATCATTAATTTCGTTATATTTATGGTATTCAATGTTTTATTTGATTATTATAAATTTTATGGGGAATACAATTTGATTGATTACAACTGGTAAGGGTTTTAATCTCAATTTAACTTATGTGTACATGTTCCATATTTATCACTTATTACCTTTGTGTAATGACAGTTTTATTTATAATCATGACTAATTGAATAATTAATTAATTATACACTTTTATCTTATCATGGATATGTTTATTATCTAATCCATATACCATTTTTACATACAATGTTTACTTTGAATGTTATTTTAAATGGGGAAATATTGATAAATTTGTATCCTCTACTCATTATGGATCTTTTAATAAGGTGTAATTTTCATTAATTTAATATTTTCAGGTATACATATTTTTAATTTTAGTGGTTGGTGGGACTTTCCATTATATATCCCCTAGATGCATCGAAAGGTCTAATGAGGCCAAATGATTAGCATAAAACCCTTTTCTTTTGTTTCTAATAAGAATCAGATAGGTTTATACCCATAGACATAATCCATATTGTGAAAGGTCTTAACAGGTGGGGTTCATGTGAAAGAAACATGATGTCCAATAATTAATCAGTTTTTCCATTCAGTATTCATTTTATTATATCCATGATATTTTCACTATGAAAAAAATCTATTGATTCATTTTCATTATCATTTTATAAATTAAGTGAATTTTTTTTCAGTTATTTACCTTTATATATTGACTAATACTTATTTAATATGTTTCACTTATTATCCATTTCTGATTTCACTATGTGTAAATCTTAACGACCATTTGAGGTATCCCTTTTTTCTTCCCCAGGTTATGAAGATTAAATATTTTAATAAGTGTGAATAAAGTACTTAATTTTCCTTTGTTATGTTATATATTGAATTTCCAATATAATAAGGGAACCATGTTTGTATCTATTCATTCAATATTATTAAAGTAATTATTCCGTGGTGATGTGATCTCTTGTATCCATGCCACTGTAATAAAATAACCACTAACTCTGGGATAATGGGGTCAGGTTATTATAGTTGGTTTCAGAAGAGGATTAATAGAAACCTTAAGAACTAGATGTTAAATAAACATAAGAATTATAATAATTATTTATAATGATTATTTGGATAAATACTCCTGATAATTATAAAGAAACATAGTGTGTTTCTTTATTTAGTGATGAAACCTAATGGTTGAAATGGATTCAATACCCTTGCAAAATGTAGGTATTTCTCTACCGAGAAAGTCATCATAGTTGGTGTTGGAGCCAAGAAGATCAACACCATATCAAGACATCTTAATTTGGTAATGATTAATAACTATATTACACCTATGTTGGATCATTTCATTTCACATAAGCCCCCATATTTTAGTGGTACTACTAATCCAGTGGTGGTTGAGAAATATATCTTGTTTGTTGATAAGATATTTATTTAATTGGGATGTGATGAAATTGAAAAGGTAGTACTCGAAGTATATTTCCTCAAATGTTATATGGATCAATAGTGGTCATTGTTCCATAATACTAATGATGACGATGACATAGAATACATAGAATGGATAAATTTTTAATAAACATTCTCTAACAAATATTTCCCTCATACAATAATAATTAAAATAGAGAAAACATTCCTTAGCATAATGAAAAAGGAATAAGAAATTATTGCTTAGTATGGGGTTAGAAATACAATACTTTCTAGGTATGCTACAGATTGTATATGTGATTCAGAAAAAATATTGATAATCTATTTGAAAGTCTTAATAAAGATATATGATGGGAACTTGATTCTAAAAAATTTTAATCATGTCATGAAATAGTATTAAGTTTCATCAAAAAGAGAAAGAATATACTATATTCTTTATTTTCAATTTAAATAAATGGAGGAAAAATTATTTTGATTACCAATAAAAAGGAAAAGAATAAAATAAGAATATGGTGAAAACACAATTCCCATTATCGAAAAAATATGGAAAGAATCATCTAGGGAAATTCATGAAAGGCATGGGATTTTGTTATAAGTGTATAGAAAAGGGTCATCAAGAAAATTAATTATTGGGGAAGAAAAATAAAAATTTGTGTTCAATGACTTAAATATAAATAAATGGTGAATTATTCAAATCAATGTCACAAGTGTCAGGGGAATCTACCAAAGAAGAGGCCAAGGGGAGATGGAAAGGCTTTTGTGATAACTATAACTGATGTGGAAGTACCCAATGACGTGGTGGCATGTACATTAATCATATCATGAAATTTAGAAAATTATTTATTTGATTTCATTTTATCACACTCTTTATTATCTACCTAGTCTTCCAAGAAAATTATACATTTACCTTTTAATTTAAAAATGGAGTATTCACTCAATACTCCTAATAGATGTTTTTTTGGAACAATTTTGTGTAAATTTATACCCATTATGATACATAAACATTAATTATTTCATGACATTATCATAATACCTATGGTTTATATTTATATTACACTTTATATGAAATGACATTAAAAATATGATGTGAAATGTAATTTCAATAAGAATGAAATCATGATTTTCAGGAAGATGTTGAATTCCTTATATTTATAGAATAAACAACATTATTTAATTTTTATCTAGATCCATCTAAAATAACTCTAATAAATGAAATTCTTGGGGAGGAAGAGAAAAAAATTCTTATGGATGAGGAAAGTAATCTTCAAATTCATGATGTACCAATTATAAAGGAATATATTGATGTGTTTACAAACAGATTACCTGGACTCCCGAAGGAGGGTGAATTTTAGAGTTTAATATTGATTTAATCTTTGATGAAAGACTGTTAACAAAGACTTGTTATAGAATAGCCAATGTAGAATTAGTTGAGATAAAGAAAAAAATAGAGTATTTGAGTAATAAGGGATTTATTCACCGTAATGTTTCTCCATGGGTAGCCCTTGTTCTCTTTGTTAAGAAGGAAGATTTTTCCTTGAGGTTGTTCATTGATTATAGAGAAATAAATGCTATTATAATAAATAAAAATTATCCTCTACACCGCATTGATGATTTATTTGATCAAATTCTTGGAGCTTAATATTTTTCAAATATTGGTCATCCATCTGGGTATCATAAATTGTGTGTAATGAATGATGGTATTCTGAATACATATTTTGGGATAAGGTATTGATATTATGAATATACAGTAATTACTTTCAGATAGAATAATCCAACCTTGGATTTCATGGATCTAATGGAAATAGTATTCATGGAATATCATGATGATTTTTTTAGTATTCATTAATGATATTTTTGGTGTTTTTTATATATATTAATAACATGAGAATCACATGTGGATAATTCTTGAGAATCCCATAAGGAATATTTATTTGGTAAACTTAGCATGTGGTAATTCTAAATTCAGTAAATTTTTTTCTATACCCATATTATGTCTTAAGATGGAATCTTAGTTTATCCTTTAATGAAAAATGAAATCCAAAAAAGGAATACTTCAATGAAAAAATAGGGCTACATTGTTTCATTGATCTAGTAGGTTACTATTGGTGTTTCTTTAAGAATTTTTTCTGATAGGATAACTGATGAACCATGCTCACACATAAAGGGGTTAAGTTTTTATGGTCAAAATAATGTATAGAATGTTTTTTATAATTGAATAGAATATATGTCAATTCTTAGATTTTGAATCTAACATCAATAAATGATGGGGTTGGGATATACAGTGATGTATCAAATAATGTACTAGGTTTTATCCTTTTGAAAAATTATAATGTTATTGCATATGAATCAAGGTTGGTGATGATTCATGAAAAAATAATACAAATCTTGATCTTAGGTTAGAATCCATAATATTTTCTCCAGATATATGGAGTCATAATATCTATTGAGAAAAATGTGAGATATATACATATCACAAGAGTTTTAAATACATATTTACACAGAAAGAACTCAACATGAGGAAAATAAGATTGGTTGTATTAGTTAATGATTAAGATTTTTCAATACACAACCACCCATGAAAATAAAATAAGGTAGAATATGAATTAAGAAAGAAAGATTATGGACATATAAACAAAATAAAGATTCAGATAGATCATATGTTAATGGTTTTAGTAATGATGGATATATAAATTTTTATGCAAGGGGAAACATCAATCCTCTTCCAAATGATTGAGAAACTACCTTTTATTGGAAAATATAAAAATCTATTAATTTAATCTTGAGAATTTTGAAAAGAATATTAACGTCGTTAAGAATGGAATATTGTTAGAATTCATGTATGATGATGGAATTATGAAATTTGGAAATAGGTTATGTATTCTATAAATATATATGCAAAAAAGTAAACTATTGGATGATTCTCCAAGATGAAATTTCCATATACACTATGGTAGTAGTAGGATGTATAAAGATATGAATGAATTTGTTTGGTGAGATAATATTAATATGAGAATTGTTGACTTTGTGTCAAGATGTCTAGTTTATCAGAAAGTGAATGTTAAGAGATATAATCCTAGAGGAGTCATGCAAACTCTACCTATTCTTATGTGTTAGTGGGTTTACATTAATGTGGACTTCACCACTGAATCACAAAAGACCCCATAAAATAATGATACGATATGGGTTATTGTTGATCACCTTAAAAAATAAACACATTTATTTCCAATAAGAGAAGATTTACCTATTTAATGCTTAGAAAGAATCTATTTTAATGAAGTTGTAAGACATCATGGTGAAACTCTATCGACTATGTCTGATGGAGGTCCCCCTTTTACATCAAAATTTTGGAAGATTCTACAGAAGGCTTTAGATACTAAGCTTAACTTGAGTACTATTAATTACCCTCAAACCAATGTACAGACTGAAAGGACTATTCTAACATTTGAAGACATTTTGATATCATTTATACTTTACTTTAAAGGTGTGTGGAGTAAGTATTTACCATGTATACAGTTTTCCTATAATAATTTTTTTCATTATAGTATTCAAATTGTTCCATAAGAAGCATTATATGAAAAAAGATGTCATACACCAACTTATTAGGATGGATTTGGTGAGTGGAAGCTTATAGGCCCATAAAGAGACAATAAAAAAGGTAAATATTATTACTATTCATGTTAAAACATCTTTGTAGACGCCGGAAAAGTCTGTTGCTCCTCAAACGAAGTTCCGGATGAGGAAAGTGAGGTCATATTTGGAGTCAGAAGCATGTTTCGGAAGGCCCGAAGACCTTGCGCGAAATTTCGGAGGCCCGCACGCAATATTGGCTATGCGTGCGCAATCCTTTTGGGATTCACACAATGGGCCGAGTCGGTGCGTAATTTTCCGCGCCTGACGCCCGTGCGCGGCGCCGAAGCGGGTCGGGCCCCTATTTCGCGCCCCGCGCGGCGTTGCGCGCCCGCGCGCCGAATTGCGCGCCCGCGAGCCGAATTGCGCGCCCGGGGTTGCCTATAAATAAAAGACGACCCCCAACATTTTAAGGGTTTCCATAATTCGAAGGGTCGCTCGTGCACGCAATCCTGCCCCCTCCGTGCGCAATGCCGATCTTCAGGTAACTTCCTTTATTTTGCGCAAGCAAGCCCCGGGGTTCGCCTTCACGCGCAACCCCTTTGGCTTCTTTCCTTTGACCAACTCCTCACCCAAAGGCCTTCGCGCACAAAAGAAGCCTCTTGCGCGCAATTGCCCCCCGGGTGCGCGCAATCCAGCCCGATTGCGCGCACCCACCTTACTAAGTGGCCATTCGTTAAAGAATGGGCCGTTGCCCCCGCGCGCTATCAGAGGCCCGGTGCGCGCAATCTCTGTTCCCCGCGCGCTATCAGAGGCCCGGTGCGCGCAATCTCCATCTTCCGCGCGCAAAGCGCTGGCCCAATTGCGCGCCAGCCCGCCCAATTGCGCGCTGACCCGCGGTATTGCACGCCAAGCTCCTCTTCTACGTGCAAACCGCCAAGGGTCGCCCCCTTTGACCCCCTGAGGGTACCCGCCTGCGTGGCGCCCGATGATCTTCATCCCGGGTGCCCGCACCATACGTTGTCTTCCCGTGCGGCCCTCCAGGCTCGCGCGAAGTGACACAGACCCATTGGCGGCACCACCTCGTCCGCGCTGCTGGACGTTAAACTGCCAAGAATCCATCGTCCTGTAGGACGCCAAGGTGCACGACATTAAACTTCCTAGCATATGGGCCTCCTAAAGGTGTAAGCCCCAAACCCCATCGTCCAACATGACGTTAAACTGTACTTCGTCCGGCAAGACGTTAAACCGTCCGCTTCGTCCTCAACACCGGACGTTAAACTGTACTTCTTCCGGCAAGACGTTAAACCGTCCACATCACCCGATCCCGTGCCTCGCACGCAGGGTCCCCCCCAGTTTGGATGTGGCCCCCACCCGCTCGTCTCTGCAGGGATGTCAGGATTTCCCCTCTTTAGGGATGATTTATTGGAGTGGCCTTCGCCCACGGGGGTAGGGTATTACAAACCCCTAGTTTCTTGTGGGGGACTGCACATGTGTATCTCCGTTGTGCTTCCCCACTGCTGAAGCCAGTAGGGGGCATGACAGGGATCAAGGTGTCTCTCACCTTCGGCCCAAGTCCCTCTTCAACTGAGCTTTTCCGCACTCAGGTTGCCTCAGTGCGTAAGTCCTGACAGAATGAACTACGTGGACTTTGATCCATATCTCCTAAACAGGGTACGTAGGAAGCCTCCCTGAGGTTCAAGCCCACCACCTGGTCATCCCGGTCGTATTCACGTCGGTTCGTCCATCAGTGGACCCCTCCCGGGTTCACATTCGCGTCGATTCACCTATGAATCCGCCCTTGTGGGGGACTGCACGTGTGTGTATCCATTGTGCTTCCCCACTGCCGAAGCTAGTAGGGGGCGTGACAGGGATCGAGGTGTCTTTCACCTTTGGCCCAAGTCCCTCTTCAACTGGGCTTTGTCGCATATGGGCCTCCTTAGAGTGTAAGCCCCAAACACCATCGTCTAGCAAGACGTTAAACTGTGATCCACCCACTTCGTGCGTGGCAGCAGCCTAGACCTCCTCGTGAGTCGGCTTGCCATCGTCCAGCATGATGTTAAACTGTATATCCGAACTACGCTGACTTTGATCCGCACTAACACGCGGTACGTAGGAAGCCTCTACGGGGTCCAAGCTCTTCACTCCATCATCCATCCTGATCCTTACCCGGACCGCCACATCCCAGTGGGGTCATGCCATTTCATTCCACTCCACTTCACTCAGGAAGCCGCCCATGTGTTGGCCCCAGCGTCGGAGGTTCCCCGCAAGGGGTTCTGTCATCTGATCCACTCCTCGTTTTGATCAGTCCGATGCCGTCCCCGTTGGACGTTAAACTCGCGGCATACCCCGTGTTAAACATGGGAAGCTGAGGAAAACCTCAGGTAACACAGTTCCCCGCACCCAGCGCGGGATGCCTCAGGCCATCACGCCTTCGAGAAGCCCTATTAGGGACGGAAGGTAGACAAGCAGAGTCGCAATGTTAAGACACGCCCCCAACACCCAGAGCTACCCGGTCTCTTCACCGCGGGTTGCTGCACCGACCAGACTCCTTGGAGTGTCTGGGCGGAAGCAGCGTAATTAACCGATGTCCTTGAAGATATGGCGCCGGGAACGAGATTCATGAACATTCTTAAATCTATGAGGGAGACCCGGATTAGGCGACGAGTTCCGAGGAGACGTCCACGGAAGGAGGAGCCTACATCCCATCATCCCGGTTTCGATCAAGGAGCAGACGTCCCTGAATAAGGGACAGATGCCGCCCGCCTTTGGAAAGCGGGACTTGGGGGCCACAAGCCGCACTCCCATCCCCTCGGGTCGACGGGCGCACGCGCGAGCGCGTCCTGGCGGAACAGCGTCGGAACAGAAAACAGACGCACATCCGCACCGAAACAGAAAATGGTGAACCCGACGTGAATCTCTTCCCCTCAATACAAAGACCGATAGCTTTCAGAGATGTTGGAGCACTAGCATGTTGCCCGGCCGAGCATTCATCACAGGGGCACGGAACCCGCCAGGGGCTGGGGAAGGGAAATCGGGCACTCCGTCTCACGACGTCGATGGCCTGGGTTCCCCCCACGGAAGGCGCCATGGCACTAATAATTGGTTGTCAATTCCTTTTCCTATCAGTATTAATGGGTTCTTCTCCCTGCTTTCAGGAATCATGTCGCCCAATCCAGTGCCCGATCGCCGCCCGCCCACTGGCGCAGGGGTAGGGGAAACACCGACCCGGCTACTCCGCGCGGTCCTGCCCATTCCACAGCCGTCCCAGCAGCCGCAACTGCGGGGTAACCACGCCCTCTCTCCCCCTCGGAGGTCATCCAGATAAGGGTGATCAACAACTTGGTGCCGAGATATGAGGAAGAGGGAGTCATCCCCACCAGGGACATGGCTCGCCTAGACCTCGAGGAAGCTGCACCTCGCCACCAACGCCACCCCCGAGGGCCGCGCAGGGAGGCACCGCTGCCTACCTCGACGTCCAACCGCTTCGGGAGTTTATCCGCGAAATGCTCCGACAGCTCCCTCCCCTATGCGGATGAGGTGGAGGATGTCCAGGACCACCCTATCCGAGATTCGCTCCAGGGATCCGCGATAAGGGCTCCTTCCAGGCCACGTCGACACCGCCGCCAGGCTTCTCAATTCGAAGAACGGGCTCTCCACCTGCCTGCGCCGCTAATCCCGACTCGTCTGCCCCGACGCCAAAGTCGGGCACGAGCGGAAGAGGATTCCCACCTTGGGGCCCTAGCAACAGCGGCCGCGTTGGCCCAAGCCACTGCTGGCTCCAGTCACCAGGCCCCTGTGCATCCTGAGCAGGGGCACTTCTATGCCCGACCTGGATCGAGGCCCCGACCGCCCCAAAGGCAGGTTGGGTTGACTCTCCCGGTTGCTGGTACAAGCAATAGCCACCGCGGACCACCTCGCGGTAGCGCTATTCACCAGTAGGGTCTACTCCGTGTGGCCGATCCAAGAGGCATGGGTTATCCCACCTTCCGATCTCGGCCCGAAGGCCCGCCCGGAATCAACTCTCCCCGCATCCCCTTTGATATCTGTCCTGGTGCTCCTCGCACCTTGGTTTCCAGTCCTCTTGGCCCCAGCACCGGTGCGGCCAGAGGACGCCAGGACAGAGATCAGCCATGCCCCGAAGAACCACCCAGGGGCAGGAAGGCGAGGCGTCGACGTCGAGGGAGGAATGTTAGGGAATTCTAGACAGAGATCCGACCGGTTCGTTTCTCTGATACGGAGGCGGAGTATGATTCGGCGACGAAGCCCTCCCCCCGATCCCGCCAGTCAGGGGCAGGGGTAGGAATGCGGCACGTCAGCCTCGTACTCCCCGAGAGCGAGATCGATGTGATCCCCGCTTCTCTCCGAAGGTATATACGGAGTAGCGAGGGCCTGGTAGACCCCCAAGGATCAAGCTTGCGGTTGGTACCGGCCCCTCCAGAAGCACCTTCTGCCTCGATCGGAGAAGCCGAAGACCTTTTCTGGGGACCGACGGTCGAGCCACGATCTAGTGCACCCTCGGTGAGCACCGACGCTACGGCATGATGTTCGTTCGCCGGCCTGTCCTATCGTGATGTGGTAGCTAGGGCACCGCAACCCTCAGAGGGCGGCCCGGGATATGGAGGCCAATCGGCCTGCTTGCCGTATTCACCGCCGACCAGCCCGCCGGCCCAGCGGCCCGCCTCGGAACCACTGCTGATTCCCCTTCCATTCCCAGTCGCTGAAGGGGACCAAGAATACCTGGGTCCCGAGTTTGAGTCGTGGAGCTTCTGGACCGTCCTTGCAGAGGGCCACTTCCCTGAGAAGTTTTGGCCAGTCGCAGGACCGGACTTTGATGCACCAGAATCACTCACCCCGGATGAGTTCGAATGCTTCCGCCGAACACTCCGGGAGACTCACTCCCGTCTTCACCGCCTACAAATGCCATATCCCAGGAGTCAAGCACACCTGGAGGATATTGGTGAGCAGTGCCGTCAGATTGACCTAGCCACGCTCCCCGCGGTTCGGCACCCCGGGTCATTTGGGCACCACAAGGCCCTCCAACAATGATGCGTTGAGTGTTTTCAAGTACTCCGCAAGGTTATCAAGGAATCCACCCCCCACGTGTATATCCGTGGATGGGGGCAGTACGCTGCCCTACGCTTCAGTGTGATTCGCCGACAACCCGACTCGCTGGGTGGCCCTGAGGGTACATCCCCAGGGACGGAAACGGTCAATATGGCTGACCTGTCGGGAGAGGGGAACGGCTTGGAACTTCTCAACGGGGGATCTCCCCCCGAAGACAAGCCTTCGTTGGATCCATCGGTGAGAGTTACTCATCACCAGAGGAACCTCATGGGTCTCCCCACACCCACTGAAGCACTGACGTTGAGCCAAAACGTCAGCAAAGGTAAAGAGCACGGCGGGGCTATAAAGCCCGCCGACCCATCTTCCTCCATACAGAGGGCAGATGAGGATCCCAAGAAGGCCACGCTACGTCAACAGCTCGCTGAGAAGAAGAAGCTAGTTGACCAGCTCCTCGCCGAGCGCGCTGCAGAGCGGCGGCCTGACTACGGTGATCCTAGGCCAAGACAGCAGGGACAGGAACAACCACTCCTCGACGAGACTCTCCCGGGTAACCGTGATTATGCCGTGTTTGCCGACAGGGGAGAGGCCATTGCCTATGGAAAGAGGGAACGGTATGTTTCACCACACCCTCCCGAACGGCGTGACTACCTGAGAGACCCCGCTCGGATTCCTCCCGCTGCCCCAAGGGCCGCTCCGCCCGCCATCCCACGAGCTGCCGAGTTCGACGACCCGGTCGACGACCCGATTGAAGAGCCATGCAATGCGCTCGTGGTTAGAGATCCTCGCCAGGACTGGAACCCATGTCCGGACGATCCGATGGCGGCACTCATCGCCCGCTTGGAAGCCTTGGAGACTCGGCAAGTGGCGATCCCACCGGACGACAAGCCATACCTAGCATGGGTGGATGACATGCCGGCACCTCCGGGATTCGAGAACCACACTTTCACCCCCTTCAACGGGACTGGAGATCCGCCACAACATTTGGCCCATTTCAACTCAAGGTGCGGGCCTATGTTGGGAACTCCAGTGCAGCAGGAGGCCGCTAAGCTTCGCTGGTTTGTCCAGACACTGGAAGGGCCAGTATTTGTCTTGTACAGCCAGCTCCCCGTCGGGTCGATAACTAGATGGGATGACCTTCGTAGACAGTTCCTCTACCAGTTCAGTTCCACGACCCAGAAGACGAGTATCGCAGACCTCTTCAAGTGGAAGCAAAGGCCCGATGAGCAAGTCGCGGATTTCGTCGCCCGATGGAAGGGTCTCACGTATTCCCTTGACATGCCATTGACTCAGGAGCAGTTGCTGACAATGTGCGTCGGGAACATCAAGACCGAGCTGGTCCCTTCCTTGATCACTCAGAATTACCCCGGAGGGTTCAGGTACTTATCAGACAAAGCTAAACGTCTTGAGGAAGCCCTGCAACAGGCCAGTCAGGCACACCCGCTGCCTCCTATGATCCCTGCAAGGAGAGTCAGCAGGGCTGAGCCCGCTGCTGTTTCCCAGATAGAGGCCCCCACGAAGTTGGAGCTGCTGCCGGTGAGGCCATCTCCACAGCCTCACAGGAATCTTCCTCCACGGGCTCAGTTCCCGGCCCAGCAGCGGTAGCCCCAAAATCGTCCGGCCCCTCCGCGTAATGTACCGCCAGAACCCAGGTGAGATAATCAGGGTCCACCTCCTCGGCAGTCCCCTCCATCCCCTCGTCAAGACCACGCTCCCAGGGCCCCGTGATACCTAACTTACTCATTTCATGAGGATCAGGTCCCCGGTTATTTCCAGAGCGCCCTGGAGCAGAGGATTGTGCGACTGCCTGAGTGTTGGAGGCCAGAGGAGGCACATCTCACGGATAACCCCCGCTACTGCCCTTACCATCGGGCCCTGGGGAGCACCATCCGGCGGTGCTACGTATTTAAGGACTGGCTCCAAGACCAGATTAACAACAATGTAATCAGGTTGGGCCCAGCTCCAGCAGAAGTGGCGGGTGTGTTCGTGAGATCGGATGATGATAGTGGCGACGAGGACGAATGGAAGCTGGTCTCCGACCGCGGATCCCAGAAGTATAATGACTGGATGCCCCGCAAGACGATCATTCGCGCCCATGGAATCATCCGTGCGCGCTTGAATCCGCCTGAGCCCCCAGAGTCTGCGGGTGCTGCTTCGGCATCGTCGTCCCCGCCTGCCTCTTCCGAGAAGAGAAAACTGCGACGGCGCAAGAAGGAAGAGCGCGCCCCGCCAGTTCCGCCGCTATCCCGCACTGTCGGCGATTTCATGCCCCCGGAGATGGGGGTCCCCCCCGGATCCGCCCAGTGATGAATGATTCGTCCGATGACTGTGTTGGGTACGCGTCGGTTAATACCGTCGAGATGGTAAATCCCTTTTCGGTTCCCGATGTTGAAGAACACCAGGTGGACCTCTCTAGTGTCCCCGGTCGTCGCCACCGTCGGAGGAACCGCAACAACAGGAGTCACTGGGGCACGGTAGTTGGTACCTCCAGCCAGGCCGTGCACGCCACTGAGACTAGGAAGCGGACTCAAAACCGAGCTCAGCGCGTGCAGCCCCCCATCCGGGGATGACGGATCCACCTCCGCCACCGTTTGTGGTGTGGGACCAGGCAGAACCGCCTCAGTCGCGCCGCGACCAGCTCCGTCCTGCCACGAGTCCATCCCGGCCTCCTGGCCCCAGTACGGTGACCACTTCCCAGGCATCAACCAGTGAACAGCGAGATGCGCCAAGCACCAGTCGGCCGTCGGTCCAACCGGCAAGGCCCGTCATGCCTCCAACCGCAGAGCAACCTCCTGCAACCAGGGGCTCACGCTTGGCAAGAATGTATGATGTCCTGAAGCACTTGGCCGACATCCAAGCAAGGCTCTCCATCCTTGAGGCTCTGCGCCTGTCACCTGAGATGCGCTAGCTGCTCGCTGAAGCCCTGAAGAGCCCCCTCCAGTTTGAGACGGAGGTTGCGGCTGCAGAGGCCTTTCATGCCGAAGCGATTGAGAACGCCGAATGTCAGGCTGTTATCTCGTTCTCTGGTAAGGATGAAGACCCTCCTATACAGGGGCACATTCGTCGGCTGTATGTTACTAGCCAGTTCAATGGCCTTGAAGTCCAGTGCTGTCTTGTCGACACGGGGTCTGGGATTAACCTGATTCCAACTCGGACGCTCCGGAGATTGGGGTTGTCTGAGGATGACTTGATTCCCTCCGACCTCAGGATCCAGGGGTACGACCGCACTGAGCAAACTCCGGTCCGCAAGATACGTTTGAAGACCCAGTTCGGTGACCTGGTTGCCTACACCGAATTCATGGAAGTCTCTCAGGACACTACGTATAACGCATTGATGGGTAGGCCATGGCTCCACCTTCATGCGGCGGTTCCCTCATCATACCACCAATGCCTTAAATACTCCCTTAATGGTCGAGTAGGCGTGCTTCAGGGAGATGCCTCTCCTTTTTCCTCATGTGAAGCCCGCTATCTGGACACGGACTATTACAAGAGAAAGGATAAGCAGATCCTGACAGGTGAGGTTGAGCCTGTCGCTGTTGCAAGTGATCCCTGGGCAAGTTTGGATGACGCTTACGTCCTCCCGATCCATCGGTTGGATGTAGCCATGGTCTCGACGGCCTGTGAGTCTCTTGATGAGATGACCGCGACCGCCCATGCCAGCACCAGCGGCCCAGCAGGATCTGGTAGCCCCAATGCAGTTTCCAACACAGTATCTCCCGTGGACGATCCCTCCCTGAGTGGAGAGGACGTGGAAGATGCACCCCCAGCCTTTGAGGAGGGCGTCTCCGCCACGGTCGATGAGTTAGTACAGGTGAACCTTGGAACCGAGGTAGATCCAAGACCCACATTGGTCAGTGCCGCCATGCCCTCTGAGGAGTGGAAGCAGTACGTGGACTTCCTCAGACAGCACCGTGATGTGTTCTCTTGGGGCTATGACGAGATGTCGGGGCTAGATCCTCAGGTAGCCGTCCACCGCCTTGGTCTCCCGGCAAACCATCGCGGGTTCAAGCAGCCTCCTAAGAAGATGCACCCATTCCACGGTGCCATGGTTGAGGCCGAAGTTGACAAGCTTATCAAAGCCAACTTTGTGAGGGAAGTTCAGTACCCCAGATGGCTGGCCAACATTGTGCCGGTCAGAAAGAAGAACGGGCAGATCAGAGTCTGTATCGACTTCCGCGATCTCAACCGCCACTATCCGAAAGATGATTTTTCCCTTCCGGTGACAGAGCTGTTGATTGACGCCACGGCAGGGTTCCAAACCCTCTCCTTCATGGATGGATACTCCGGATACAACCAAATCCGAATGGCCCCTGAGGATGAGGAGTTCACTGCCTTCAGGGCCCCCCTAAGGTATATTTTTTTACCAGGTCATGCCCTTCGGCCTGAAAAATGCAGGTGCCACCTATCAACGGGCGATGCACCGCATATTCAAGCCAATCCTCGGCACACTGGTGGAATGCTACGTCGACGACTTGGTGTTCAAATCGCGCCAGTGTCAGTACCATCTCAAAGATCTTGAGAAAGTGTTCGGCTTACTCCGGTCTCGCCGCCTAATGATGAACCCGTTGAAGTGTGCCTTCGGGGTCACCTCCGGGAACTGCAAGGGTTCCAAGGCCACTTAGCCTATATAAGCCGATTCATCGCGAATCTGGCCGGAAAGTGTAAGCCCTTTTCTCGGCTCATGAAGAAAGGTTCCACCTATGTATGGGATAAGGAGTTTCAAACCGCTTTCGAGGAAATCAAGCAGTACCTGCTTCAACCTCCGGTTCTGATGCCGCCTGTATCCGGGAAGCCGCTGGTCCTTTATGTGACTGCCCTGGAACGGTCCCTTGGTGCCCTTATCGCCCAGAAGAACAACGAGGGAACAGAGAATAGCCTCTATTACCTCATTCAAATGCTCCTCGATGCGGAAGTTAGGTATTCCCCCATCGAGAAGAGCTGCCTGGTGCTCGTATTTGCCGTACAGAAATTACGGCACTACTTGCAGCACCACGAGGTACAGTTAGTTTCTCGGGTAGACCCGTTGAAATATATCCTGAGCCGACCTATGTTGACTGGCCGTCTAGCGCGGTGGGCTGTGATTCTCCAGCAGTTCGACATCAGGTATGCGTCTCAGAAGGCCATCATGGGTCAAGCATTGGCGGAATTTCTTGCTACTCACCCGACCTCCACGGATCAGCCGCTGGATCTAGGCTTTCCTGATGAGGTCGTTCTCTCGGTCGATCGTGCCGATCCATGCTGGCAGATGCACTTTGACGGTGCCTCCCGGAGCCCCACCGGTAGAAGACTCGATAATCCTAAGCTCAACAGAGTGGGATTGGGTATCATCTTCATTACCCCAGAGCAAGCCGTGCTGCCATACTCTTTCCTGTTTCCAGAGGGCTGTACCAACAATGAGGCGGAATACCATGCCCTCATCCCTGGCCTCGAGTTAGCTCTCGAGATCGACGTGCCCCATCTGTGTGTGAAAGGGGACTCCGAGCTGGTCGTTAAGCAGATCAATGGATACTATGTTGTCAGGAAGCCGGAACTTGTGCCATTGCTGGAGTGCACCCTCCTCCTGATGGCCCAGTTCCCTTCTCGGCCAGAAATTGTCCATATTCCCCGATCACAGAACGGTCGAGCAGATGCTTTGGCCAGCCTTGTTGTGTCACTCGCAGAGCCTGAACAGGACAACCTGATCATCCGCATGATGCACCGCAGGATCATCGCTCCCGTTATCCCGGAGGGAGATCGCGGCCCATCGGTAAGTAATCTCACCACGGTTGCCCCTATGCCTAGAGCCCCGAGTACCACAGATATGGCAGTCGAACCAGCCCCTGATTGGAGGATGCCTTTGGTTGAGTACCTCCAACATGGCATTCTCCCGTCGGATCGGGCCGAGCGCGAGCGAGTTCGACGCCGCGCATCGCAGTTTGTCCTCCAGAGCAGTCCCGGCCTGGAGAAGATCCTCTATAGACGCGGATTTGATGGTGTTCTCCTCCGTTGCCTTCAGGGAGTTGAGATCACATGAGTCATGCAAGAGGTTCATGTTGGTTCATGTGGTGCCCACCAGACTGGGCCGAAGCTGTCCCACCAGATTCGGAGGTTGGGATACTTCTGGCCCTCCATGATCCATGTCTGCATCGAGTATGACAGGAAGTGCCATGTGTGCCAGGTTCATGAGAACTTTGTGCATCGGCCGCCGGAGCTTCTCCATACCACCAGGTATTCTTGGCCCTTTTCAGTTTGGGGGATGGACGTTGTGGGACCTTACCTGCCGGCGACGGCTCGCCAGTGCCGGTTCATTCTGACCGCCACAGAATTCTTCTCCAAATGGGCAGAGGCGATTCCACTCAGAGAGGTCAAATCCTGTTCTATCGCTGACTTCGTGACCTCCAACATCATTTATCGATTTGGAGTGCCTCACGCTATCCTCACGGATAACGGAGCCAATTTCAGAGCAGCCGAGTTGAAGAAGTTGTACTCCAAGTACAACATTCGCTCGAACCATACATCTCACTATCATGCGCAGGCGAATGGATAGATTGAGGCGTTTAACAAAACCCTCTCTAACATTCTGCAAAAGATGGTTGGTCAGAACAAGAAGAGTTGGCCGGACAAGATCCCCAACGCCCTCTAGGCTTATCGGACGACGACTCGCAGTTCCACCCAGATTACCCCTTATTCCCTGGTGTATGGAGCTAAGGCCATCCTGTCCATCGAGATCTAGTTACCGTCCTTGCGCACTGCGGTCTACGACCAGCAAGCGCCGGACAGAGCTGCTGAAGCCCGTCTAGCCGAGTTGGAAGCACTGGATGAGAATAGGCTTCGCGCTTTGCACAACTTGGAGAGGCATCAAAGCAGAATGGCTCGAGCTTTCAATAAGAAGGTTCGCCTCCGCTCCTTCCTGTAGGGTGACCTAGTACTAGACCTAAGATCACCAATGATCCCTGGCAGGAAGCCGCCCAAGTTGGAGCCCAAGTGGGAGGGACCTTTTGTCATCCACAAGGTCTATCCCAATGGCACGTACTCCCTAGCGACTATGGATGGTGAGCGTGTCACTCCTACCACCAACACTAGGTTCCTCAAGCAGTACTTTGCCTGAGTGTCCATCGCCCCGCATGACGTTAAACTGCACTTCGTCCCACACGACGTTAAACTGCATTCGTCCACGCTGCAGGACGTTAAAATGCATGCTCCATCGTCCTGCATGACGTTAAACTGCACTTCGTCCCGCACGACGTTAAACTGCATTCGTCCACGCTGCAGGACGTTAAACTGCATGCTCCATCGTCCCGCATGAAGTTAAACTGCACTTCGTCCTGCATGACGCTAAACTTCACCACGTCCGAGCTACAAGACATTAAACTGTTCAGCATTCGTCCCGCATGACGTTAAACTGCCTCTCAAGAACTACGTACGGCTTGATTCCCATCCTTATGGGATACGTAGGATCTCCTGGACGATTGTGTTCCATGTCCAGCCCCGTCTCTTGGTTGATCACGGGGATCTGCCGTCCTTTGGTTGCTCTCAAGGTGAGTCCTCCTACCCTTTCCGGTGATCTGTTAGCATGTTTTGGGGTACTCCGGTCTATGACCTGTAGTGTCAGATTCAATCCCGACAAGTCCTGTGTTACTTGTCAGGCCTCGCACTTCCTCTTGTTCGGGCCTTCACTCAAAGGGATCCTCATTAGCGGTTTGGATGCGATGCCTTAGTGCTCTCCTACCGCTCCCGGTCGATTTACCGGCTGGTCCTGGGCAGCAAATCGATATGAATCCTGCGCTTGAGCGGTTGATGCTCGTTTGCTTGCCTCATCCTAGGCTGACGTGATCGGATGTTGTGTTGCGAATATGGTCAGCAACTTCCTTGATCTCCATGTCAACTCTTTCAGGCTCTGAACATTGGTTGCGCAGTCCTTATCACACTCCGCCTCAGTGCGTTGTAGTGGAAACTCAACACTCTCTCTTCATACTGACCCTCAGTACACCTCTACACGTTAGGCAGGCCAACCAGGTTAATGGTGCCTTTCGAGGCTCCCACGATATGAGCACCAATGATATATGCTAATGTCCTCTCTAAGGGCCATTTGCAGCTTGACCCTCGTCCCCATGAGGAGGAAAGAGTCGCCCGAACAATCGCGTTCTGGGCCCAGCATTGCTGGAGGCTAGCATCTCTGCCCCTCGGTTGATAGACATATGCAGGCCCCTATCCCAGGATCCTTCTCCTGGAATTGTACATGACCGCAGGGCTGGGATGTGTCCCCACCTCCGCTGGGTCCGCCGTATCGCAATAAGCGGATTCCTCCATGGTCCAAGCCACACGACCTTAAACTGTGTTGCCTGGTCTTACCACACGACCGTAAACTGTGATCGTCTTGGCCGCCCGATGAGAAAAGGCACTGCATCGTGATGTTCTTCTCAGGGGACACTCACGTTGGGTGCTGGTTGATAACCACGCCAGTTATAAATGCCTTTCATGGATTGATTATTGTGGCGACGCCAGGGATTTCTTAATCACAGGCAGGTCGCTGCACAAAGAAAAACCATCCACCTTTAAGGACAAACAAGAAATATCAAATACCGCTTCTTCTGGGTGCGAGGGCCAAACCCGCACCCCTCCCCGCACTGGTGCCCGATTGTGTTGCACCACGCTTCAAGAACTACGTTTGGCTTGATTCCCATCCTTATGGGATACGTAGGAACGCCCGGATGTTTGAAACTTCGGGTCCAACCCCCCACCTCTTAAAGATTCCCCCTTCTCTTGGGAATCCGCCGCCTTCGGGTCACCCTCAAGGCGTGTCCCTCGACCCCTTGCAGTGGTCCACCGGTGTCAAGAGTACTCTGGTCTATTTCCAGGAGGGTCAGGTTCAGCTTGGTCAGGTTCCTTCCCCTTTTCAGGCTTCATGCTCCCCTTCATTCGGACCCATCACCTACGCCCTGGGTGGAACCCCCCGTGAGCAGTCTGGATACAATGCCTCAGTTCTCTCCCACCGATCCGGGCTGGTGCCCCCAAGGGCCTTGGGCAGCAAATCGATATGAATCCTGCGCTTAAGCGGTTGATGCTCGTTTGCTGCCTCATTCCATAAACGGTCAGTGCGATATTAATGCTGCTTTTCTGCCACGGTCGGCAGTACTCCCATATCGTTACGCCGGTGCCCCCAGTCCTTGAGTGAATGTCCGCATGATTCACATTACGTTTTCCACCCCCATTCTGACCAGGCAAAATCTCGGCACTCTTGACACTATCCCTCAGTGCATCTTCGCATATCCAGGGGATAGGACCACGATGTGGCATACTTTGAGGTTCCTATGGTCCGAGCTCTAAGTCCTTAAACTAAGATCTGCCCCTATGGTCCGAGCTCTACGACCTTAAACTAAGATCTCCCTAATCGGGGTTCTACGTCCCGCATGACGTTAAAACTGCACTCTCAGAACTACGTGTGGCTTGATCTCTAGCCTGATGGAGTACGTAGGAACGCTTGGGCATCTCGACTCGGGTCCAGCCTCAGGGGTCGCTAAGTTTCGCCCCTCCTCGTCGCCGGCCGTCTGGCCTGGCTTCTGGTAGAGTGGTGCGGTTGTGACATTCTCCCTGATTTAGCTCGGGATGCCCCATTGCAATGATGGGAAGCGACAGTTTCCTCGTCATAGAGGTTCTGTCTGAGAATTGGGGTGATTCACGGCCAGATTGGTGCATCCGCCTAATACGCTTTCCCCACGGTGGCACAATTTTGGGAGTGTTAGATTCTGTCCGAACAAATCATCACTTCTCCCCACGCTTCGCATGCTCTTTTGATCCGGATTTCCACCCTTTTGTATGAAGGAACCCCCAAAGCAGTATTGATGATGACATGTGATCCGCCTCCTGCAATATGAATGATGACCTTCGGTCCGTCTATTGTAGTAGTATGGTCGATTGATCCATTGTCCACTTGCCGTCTTGGGCATTTCCTGGAAGACTGACCGTCGTGGATTTCTAAATTCGGGACACGCGATTCACCGTTTTTCATCTCCCTATGTTCGGATAAATTCTCAACGCCCCTAGCATTGTCTCGCTCGTGTGTCGGAACAAGTTGGGGGGATGATACATTGATTAGTTCTGAGGTCTCCTTTCCTAGGAATGACCTCCCTCTTTTCCTTAGAAATCCAGGCCCAATTGTGGATGTCTAAAGCTTGGTTAACGCTCCCGCAAGACAATGAATTGTGGTTGAGCACGTTAAGCCAAAAGATGCAGATAAATATGTTGATTCATACAAATGGATCGAAGTATTGAGTAGAGGAAGCAAAAGGTTCTGGGAATGGAAAAAACAAAGCCCCTAGGGATTAGTGTGCTGAATGGATCTTTCCAACACCGCTACCCTTTGGCTGGCAGCCTCCAGAGGTGCTTCTCGCTCTCTGCATGCCCTCTCATCGTCGGCGGTCGCAGCGCGCAGCTCGCCGATCCTGGCCTGTGCACGCTCCCGCTCGACTTGAAGTGTGACCATCTGGTGGCCCGCCTCCGTCAGCTGTGCCTGGGCGTCATCCAGCTGGGCCGTCAATTGCTCCACAAGCTCAGTGCATGCTGCGACAAAGGCCTCCTTCTCTACCGCCTGCCCTTCGAGGCACCAGACTTCCTGCTCTGCCACGAGGAGCGCCCGCGTGTTCTCCGACATGTCCCGACATTGTGCGACGTCGGCACGCCGGCGGCTCTCGCGCATCTTTTCGGCCATGAAATCACGGACCGTCAGATGGAGGAATTGAGCATCAGCTCCTCCGGCACACAGGAAGCGCAGCCAGGTTTGAAGCGATCCCATGCGCCCCAGCCACTCCGATGGGGGTCGCTTGAGGAAGCGCTGGATGCACTTCCACCCCTTGCGGCGCGTTATCCGGCTCTCCTCGACCGCCTCCGAGTCCGAGTCATCCATCTCCTCGGGGTCGGCAGGCTGGTAGGCAGGGAAGGCAGCCAGCAGGTCTGCTGCAGGGTCCGCCCCTGGGATGTCCTCACAGGGGATAGGTTCCCCAACATCTGGGCGACCTTCTTCTCTCGCCCCAGCGGCGTTGACACCCTCGTCAGCCCCCGACCTCTCTCTGATGGCAGCACCGCCGGCGTCCGTTGCCCCCTGATCAGCAGTTGGTGGGGCCGGCTCGGTGTGAGAAGTCTGTTCCAGAGAAGGCGGCATGTCTTCCACTGGTCCACTCGTGGATGGCCCGGGTTCGACAGCCCGACGAGCCTCCAGTATTGAGATCACTGCGCAAGGCATGCCACGGTTAATCACGGATCGTCAACGGGAAGCACCAGCAGTAATGTAAGGAGACTTACGGGAGTCCATAGCGTCATCTTTCGCTGTCCCGGCCGCCGCAGGAGCAATTGCAGCAGGGGACCCCTCAGTGCTTGTCAATTCAACGATAGGTGTCTGGCCCCCACCCTGTCCTGCTGGAGCCTCTCCTACTCCTGTTGAGGATGCCTGACCAACATCCATGCACTCCTGAGGAAGATGAAGAAATGGGTTAGAAGCTGCATAAGAGAATGGACGAAGCAGGTTGAGTAGGGATAGAAGCGGACATCGAGGAGCTCAGTGATATCGATATTGTCAGAGCCGGCCACCTCACCGCTCTCCCGAGGGCTCCCCGGATGGGACCTTCCCTCAGAGCCTTCATCCTCCCCCGTCTCCTCCTCTTCCTCAGAGTCATCGTTACTATCACCTTCCTCCGGCGGCATCTGTTCTGGAGCAGGCTCTAGACCGAGCATCACCTTCACCAGAAGGGACGGCTCCGCACGCTAACCACGTTGGCGCGCGTACTCGTCCATGGCCGTCAGATACGCATACCGCCGGTGGAAGTTCACCCTGTCGGTGACCTGAAGGCGCCCGACCTCTGGCAGATGGATTCCTTCTCTGATTATCTTCTGCCAGATGGTTTCGGTCCCCAGCGACTGCCGCAGGGTCATCCAGGCCGACCACAGCGCTGGGAAGACTGCATCATGGGAGGGTTCGAGCAGACGCCTTATCTGCTTCCCGGGCCGCTCCCCGACCACCGCACGTGCCCCCTCTCTGGGCGCTGAGGCCGTGGCGGCAGTCTGCGATGTGCCCGCCGCCAAAGTCCCTGCCCGCGCCGGCTCCGCTGCTTGGCGCGCCTCCGTTCTCCCCCTTGTAACGGCGCCTCACCTCCTTCCTTGACGCCCGGTCTCCACACGGGTGACCTCGAGCCGCCGAACTGGTTTCCATAGAAGCCCCTCAGGGTAAGCGATGGCCTAGTGATCGGCGTACTCGGTTGCCAAGCCTGCGTCAACCCCGGTAGGAGGGAGAGTGATGACATCACCAGAGCTGAAAGAGGCGAACATTAACCACATCTGGCGAAGGACGCAAGGGTTCGTCTCCTCCCGGACAGCAGCGAATACCCTCTTCGGAATCCGTTGAAGGCACCCGAACTGCCTGGCGAACCGGGTTGGCACGTAGGGCTCGCAGATCACCTTCTCGTCGATCCGAGCCACGAGCACCCCGCCCCGCATGCTCAGGAAGTATTCGTGCTGCTCCAACAGACCCTACCCATTGTCGATCATCTGGCCAACGGGAGTGGGGAATGGGCTGAAGTTGAAATTGGCGTGATTGCCAATCCGAATCCTCATGCCCTCCTCATTTAGGGTCATCAGAGCGACCCCTGCGATGTTCAGCAGGGAGGGTCGCAGGCCATTGCCCGGAGGAATGACGGCGTTTGGAAACGTGTACCCACCGAGGTGAGCAGCCACCCAGCCGTGGAAGAATTGAAAGGGCCCACAGAACCTTCGTGGCGACCCCCCTCGCGAGATGCGTCCCAGGATGGCGTACAGCTTAGCCAGCACTGGGACCCCGAGGTTGAATATTTTGTTGGTGGCCATGGCGCCCGCCATCACCAGTGTCGCCGGGCGGACGCCCATCCTCGCGTCCCGCACTGGCAGGAGCCACCCACTCAGAAAGGTTGCCAGGAACGCCGTGTACCGGACATTTGGGTCCCGGGCCTTGATGACGCGGTACCCCCATGAGCAGTAGTCTCCCGTCTTCAGGACCCGCCAGTATGACCCGTTCCGGCTCCTCTGAGCCGCGGTTGGGCACCGCTTCCACCTGCCTGGCATCTTGACCGCTGGGTCATGCTCCAAGAACTGGCCGAACCACTCCTTGTAGGCTATGTCCTTGCGGAAGTCCTTGACCCCGATCTGCTCCGTAGCCAGGTCCAGTAGATGCCATGTCAGGATGGGAGTCCGTGACCTGTCGCCCGAGGTGTTCCTCGGAGGCAGGAACTCATCGTATTGGTAACCCTCCAGCGGGATACCTCCAATGAAGTGGATGTCCCAGAGACCGATGCTGACCTCCCCATGATGAAGATGGAAGGTGTTGGTATCCGGGGACCAGCGGGTGAACAGCTCCGGCCCGACCTCGGGCTGCTGGTAGAAGTGGAACTGCGACGTCCACACCGCCTCGAACATGCCGATGTACCACAGTTCCTCCGCGAAGTGATCGCAGGTGTGGCGTACCCAGAACGCCCAGGCCCACTCACTGGTGAAATTGCCCCCAGACCGCAAGTCCCAGTCCTTCAGCCAGCCCCTGGTGTCGTCGGTGACACTCTGGCAATACGTGCTCGAGTAGAGGGCTGGAGAGTTCTCTGCAGTAGGCTGACTCCCGGTAATGGTTCGCGTCCTCGGGTTCAGGACATAGACATTTAAGTTCCTGGTCTCCCTGGCAGGATGCCCGTTGTTGGTGATGTTGTAGCGGGGAAGCTCGTCCTCCCGAGTCACCCAAGTCCGTGGCGCATCAACCTCGAACCCCGGCACCGGAACCTCATCCAGGATGCCGTAGTTCCAGAGTGGCAAGTTGTCCGACAGCGGATACGTATTCTGGGCCGGAGTCAGCAAATCGAACAAGGATTGATTGTTGGAAACAATCTCCTTGGCTCCGTAGACCTCCTCGTTCGCCGCCATCTCAGCTCTGCGAATGGCGGCATCCCCCTCATTCACTTGATTCGCGGCCATCTCAGAAGCTCCGGGAGTCATGTGGGTTAAGGGATGAGGGGTGCGGAATCGTAGGCGGCTGGTGGAGAAATTTGGGAGTTGGCGCACAATCCTAGTGGACGGTGCGCAATTGGGAAGTCTGTCGCGTAAAACCCCAGGTGTTCGCGCAAAACAAGCCGAAATCCGGATGGGTTTGCGCGCCGAACGGGCGAATTTCGCGCTGTCAATGGCAACTTCACGCACGAGAGCTTGGAAGCTTATCGCGCGGAAAGCCTGTGTATGGCACGCGAGACCTAGGGCCCCTATTTATAGGCGAGGTCGGGTGTCCGCGCCGCGCGGAAAGCGCTTTGCGCGACCAAGGCAGCGAATTTCGCGCGCGACGCCCTTTTTGCGCGCCAAAGTCCCACGCCACCCAGGACTTCGGCATTCCGGCGTCTCCCTCGGAACCCGATCGTTGCGACCTCTCGCCGATCAAATTCCGAGGGGTGGATTTTGTAGACGCTGGAAAAGTCCGTTGCTCCTCAAACGAAGTTCCGGATGAGGAAACCGAGGTCATATTTGGAGTCAGAAGCATGTTTTGGAAGGCCCGAAGACCTTGCGCGAAATTTCGGAGGCCCGCGTGCAATATTGGCTATGCGCGCGGAATCCTTCCGGGATTCGCGCAATGGGCCGAGTCGGCGCGTAATTTTCCACGCCCGACACCCGTGCGCGGAGCCGAAGCACGCCGGGCCCCTATTTCGCGCCCGCGCCGCATTGCGCGCCCGCGCGCCGAACTGCGCGCCCGCGAGCCGAATTGCGCTTTCGGGGTTGCCTATAAATACAAGGCGACCCCCAACGTTTTAAGGGTTGCCAGAATTCGAAGGGTCGCTCGTGCGCGCAATCCCGCCCCCTCCGCGCGCAATGCCAATCTTCAGGTAACCTCCTTTATTTCGCGCAAGCAAGCCCCAGGGTTCGCCTTCACGCGCAACCCCTATGGCTTCTTTCCTTTGACCAAATCCTCACCCAAAGGCATTCGCGCGCAAAAGAAGCCTTTTGCGCGCAATTGCCCCCGGGTGCGCGCAATCCAGCCTGATTGCGCGCACCCCCCTTACTAAGTGGCCATTCATTAAAGAATGGGCCGTTGCCCCCGCGTGCTATCAGAGGCCCGGTGCGCGCAATCTCTATTCCCCGCGCGCTATCAGAGGCCCGGTGCACGCAATATCCATCTTCCGCGCGCAAAGCGCTGGCCCAATTGCGTGCCAGCCCGCCCAATTGTGCACCGACCCGCGGTATTGCGCACCAAGCTCCACTTTTGCGTGCAAACCGCCAAGGGTCTCCCCCTTTCACCCCCTGAGGGTACCCGCCTGCGTGGCGCCCGATGATCTTCATCCCGGGTGCCCGCACCGTACGTTGTCTTCCCGTGCGGCCCTCCAGGCTCGCGCGAAGTGACACGGACCCATTGGCGGCACCACCTCGTCCACGCTGCAGGACGTTAAACTGCCAAGCATCCATTGTCCTGTAGGACGCCAAGCTGCACGACGTTAAACTGCCTAGCATATGGGCCTCCTCAAGGTGTAAGCCCCAAACCCCATCGTCCAACATGAAGTTAAACTGTACTTCGTCCGGCAAGACGTTAAACCGTCCGCTTCTTCCTCAACACACGACGTTAAACTGTACTTCGTCCGGCAAGACGTTAAACCGTCCGCATCACCCAATCTTGTGCCTCGCACGCAGGGTCCCCCCGGTTTGTATGTGGCCCCCACCCGCTCGTCTCTGCAGGGATGTCGGGATTTCCCCTCTTTAGGGACGATTTATTGGAGTGGCCTTCGCCCACGGGGGTAGGGTATTACAAACCCCTAGTTTCTTGTGGGGGACTGCACATGTGTATCTCCGTTGTGCTTCCCCACTGCCGAAGCCAGTAGGGGGCGTGACAGGGATCGAGGTGTCTCTCACCTTCGGCCCAAGTCCCTCTTCAACTGAGCTTTTCCACACTCAGTTTGCCTTAGTGCGTAAGTCCTAACAGAATGAACTACGTGGACTTTGATCCCTATCTCCTAAACAGGGTACGTAGGAACCCTCCCTGAGGTTCAGGCCCACCACCTGGTCGTCCCGGTCATATTCACGTCGGTTTGTCCATCAGTGGACCCCTCCCGGGTTCACATTTGCGTCGATTCACCTATGAATCCGCCCTTGTGGGGGACTGCACGTGTGTGTATCCATTGTGCTTCCCCACTACCGAAGCCAGTTGGCGGCGTGACAGGGATTGAGGTGTCTTTCACCTTCGGCCCAAGTCCCTCTTCAACTGGGCTTTGTCGCATATGGGCCTCCTTAGAGTGTAAGCCCCAAACACCATCGTCTAGCAAGACGTTAAACTGTGATCCACCCACTTCGTGCGTGCCAGCAGCCTAGAACTCCTCGTGAGTCAGCTTTCCATCGTCCAGCATGACGTTAAACTGTATATCCGAACTACGCTGACTTTGATACGCGCTAACACGCAGTACGTAGGAAGCCTCTACAGGGTCCAAGCTCTTCACTCCATCATCCATCCTGATCCTTAACCGGGCCGCCACATCCCGGTGGGGTCATGCCATTTCATTCCACTCCACTTCACTCGGGAAGCCGCCCATGTGCTGGCCCCAGCGTCGGAGGTTCCCCACAAGGGGTTCTTTCATCTGATCCACTCCTCGTGTTGATCAGTCCGATGCCGTCCCCACTGGACGTTAAACTCGCGGCATACCCCATGTTAAACATGGGAAGCTGAGTAAAACCACAGGTAACGCAGTTCCCCGCACCCAGCGCGGGATGCCTCAGGCCAGCACGCCTTCGAGAAGCCCTATTAGGGACAGAAGGCAGACATGCAGATTCGCAGTGTTAAGACACGCCCCCAACACCCAGAGCTACCCGGTCTCCTCACCGCGGGTTCCAGCCCCGACCAGACTCCTTGGAGCGTCTGGGCGGAAGCAGCGTAATTAACCGGTGTCCATGAAGATATGGCACCGGGAACGTGATTCACGAACATTCATAAATCTATGAGGGAGACCCGGATTAGGCGACGAGTTCCGAGGAGACGTCCACGGAAGGAGGAGCCGACATCCCCTCATCCCGGTTTCGATCAAGGAGCAGACGTCCCTGAATAAGGGACGGATGCCGCCCGCCTTTGGAAAGCGGGACTGCGGGGCCACAAGCCGCGCTCCCATCCCCTCGGGTCGATGGGTGCATGCGCGAGCGCGTCCTGGCGGAACAACGTCGGAACAGAAACCCGACGCACATCCGCACCGAAACAATCTCTAAGTAGGAAAAATAGTTATACTGAAAATCGGAGAAAGGATTTAGAATTTCAATTGGGAGAACATGTATTTCTGAAAGTATCTCTATGGAAGGGTGTCATATGGTTTGGTAAGGAATGGAAACTAACCCCCAGGTACATTGAACCATTTGAAATTATAGAAAGAATTGGACTTGTAGCTTACTAATTATGAATTTCACCAAGTCTCTCCATAGTTAATGATATGTTACACATACCATTGTTAAAGAAGTACATGACATAAAAATGCATGTACTCACCTATGAATATAAGAAACTTGAATCTGGTTATTCCTACTTTGAAGATCCTATCGATATTCTCAATACTATAGAGTGTTTATTAAAAATTAGATGGCATAACATCTAAATGTTTGTTAGTGAAACTAGAAAATGTAAGAAGTAATGTGGAAACCTAGTAATGTTATGAAGAATAACGAACCTCATCTCTTTTGAAGGAAATACTCATTAAAATTTTGAGGAATAATTTTTTGGAGGGAAGAATATAACACCCAAATAATTTTCAGTATATATCTTCTTAAATAAATTTGATTTATTCAATAGATTATGTTGCATGAAACATTGAGCATAAAAAACTATGATATACTATCACTACTACAAAACACTCCTCTAACAATGCTAGAATAATATTTTATCAGTGATAGTAAATAGAAAAAAAATCATAACCTAGTTAAAAGGCCAAGTCTTTTATCAGCACAAATAAAAGTACTGATAAAGAATTCTTTTATCGGTGCTTTTAAAAGTGCTCAGTGATTTTATTTAGTGCTAATAAAGAGACCCTTTATCAGTGCTGATAAAGATGTCTTTATTGGCACATTAAAAATTAGTGTTAAAAGACTACCTTATCACCACATTGAAAAGAGATGATAAAGGATTCCCTTATTGGATCTTATACAAGCACTAATAATTACTATCTTTAACTGTGTATTTAGAATAACTGATAAAGGTGAAAACTACATTGTGTTGTAAAAATACATTATTTCACTAGAAGCAGAAACAAAAATTACCTAAGTAAGATAAAAATCCAAAATTTAAATGAAATAAAATTTCTATCAAAAATAAAAAGAAAAAACAATGTAATAGAGTGTGTAAGTTGTATTTTACTACAATTAATGTATTTTTTGAATAAAATGGAACTATTGGAGTCATATAGGTAACACTATTTGTCTAATTGAGGTGTAACTGATTCTTTCACATCAAAATTGACTTATGGATCATTTTACTAATGTACCAAATCAATGTGATTGTGTTCTCTTGGTTTGTAGTATGTCAATTTTTTTAATTAAAATTAATGTCAGTTTTGAATAAAAAGATGTAGTAGAAGTCTTACTAGTCACACCATGCTTTGGATTGAGGTGTGGAAGATTCATACACATAACAAATGACTAATGGACCATTTTCTTAAAGATCCAAAATACTACAAATTCATTTATCTATTTTGAGTATGTTAGTAGTTTTTTTTAACTAAAATTAATGTCAATTTTGAATATGAAGACACACATGGAGCCATAAAAGTCACACAATGCATCAGATTGAGGTGTGACTAATTCCCACATAACCCAAATGACATATGGATCATTTTACTAAAGTATTAAAATAATAATAATGTGTTTCTTAGGTTTTTAGTACATCACTTGTGTTTTTTTTATAAAATGTCTTTTTAAACTGGAGACACACACTTTGATCCATACATGTGGCCTCATGTGTGGGTTTGACATGAGAATAATTTATATACATCACAAAATAATTATTTATCATTTCCTAATTTATCAAGACAATTAGAGTGAATTTTATCGATTTTCAGTGAGTGTCATTTTTTTTATTAAAATGTAAATTTTAAGGTAATAACAGATACTTTGATTCAATCCAGTCGCATCATGCATCGCATTTAGGTGTAGCTGATTCCTATACATCACAAATGACTAATAAATACGTTTTGTAAAGTAAAAAAGAAATAAAAATATATTATCTTAGTTTCCATAATTTCAATAGTTTTCCCTAAAATTAATGTCAATTTTGAATTAGAAGACGAACTTAGAGTCATACAGGTCACACCGTGCATCGTATTTAGCTGTAGTTTATTAATACTTGTCCCAAATTACTTATGTATATTTTTCCTATAGTATCAATAAAATAAGAATGAATTTCCTTTTTAAGTACATCATTTATGTTTTTTACTAAAATTTCATTTCAAATTAGAAACACATGCTTTGAGCCATACATGTGGAATCGAGTGTGTGTTTGAAAAGATAATGGTTTAGACACCTCAAAAATGAATTATGAGTTGTTTTTAGAAATTATAAAGACAATCCAAAAAAATAATTATTTTTTAGTTAGTGACACTATATTGTTTGAAAATGTAAATTTTTAACTCATAATGGACACTTGGATTCAAACCTGTCAGACCGTGTGTCAGATTGATGTGTAGATTATTCTTATATATTAAAAATGACTTATGGATGAGTTCCCTAAAGTACCAAAACATTACTAATGCATTTTCTTTGTTTTGAGTATGTTAGTTTTTTTACTAAAAATAATGTCGATTTTTAATAAAAATAAAAACCTTGTGTCTTATCGGTCACACCATACGTCATATTGAGGTTCAGCTAATTCCTACACATCCCAAATGAATTATGAATCTTTTTTTGTAATGTATAAAAATAATAAAAATATGTTTCATTGGTTTTTGAGAATGTAACTTGTTTTTTATTTAGTAAAAAATTATTTTAAACTAGAAACACACACTTTCAGCCATACATGTGGCATAATACATGGGAATAACATGATAATAATTCATACACATAAAAAAAATTAATTTTTTTCTAAAATTATAAATATAATCTGAGTGTGTTTGATCAATTTTCAGTGAGTGACACATTTTATATTAAAATGTAAATTTTAAATCCATAATGGACACTTAGAGTCATACCAGTCATGCCATGCATCAGATTGAGGTGAGTCTAATTCATACAAGTATCAATTTACATATGGATCATTTTTATAAAGTTCCAATATAATCCTATCATGTTCTCTTGGTTTTGAGTATGTCATTTGTTTTATCTCTAAATTTATAGACAATTTTGAAGAAAAAGACGCACTTGTATTCATACCAGTCACACCATGATTTGGATGTAGGTGGTGATTATTATTACACATCCCAAATGATATATGAGTTTTTTACTACGGTATAAAAATAATCCGAATTCCTTTCATCAGTGTGATCATGTCACTTGTGTTTTTTTTACTAAAATGTCATTTTAAACTAGAAACACGCACTTTGAGTCATACTTGTGGCATCATTTTTGGGTTTTACTTGAGACTAATTTATACACATCTAAAAAGAAATATTAATCAATTTCCCCAATTTATAAAGACATACCGATCACACTATTTTTTAGATTTAGGTGAGGATGATTTATACACCTATAAAATGACATATGGATTGTTTTTATTAAATTACCAAAACAATCTAAATGTTTTTTCTTGGTTTTGACTATGAGAGTTTTTTTCACTAAAATTAACTTTAATTTTAAATAAGAAGATGCACTTTGAGTCATATCAATGACACCATGGATCATATTGAGGTGAGAATGATTCTTACAAGCCCCAAATGACTTCTGGAGAATTATAATAAACTATCAAAACAATCATAATGTGTTTCCTAGTTTTTGAGTACATCACCTGATTTTTTACTAAAATTTCATTTAAAACTAGAAACATGAACATTCAGACAAACAAATAGCATCGTGTGTGGATTTTACATGGGACTGATTCATACTCATCTGAAAAAGTTTCACCATTAGTATTTTTTTCCTTTTCATGATTTATGATTTCTCTCAAAAATTTGAACACATAATATCCACAATCAATGTCATTATCTTCTTTTGAATAGTATAGAAAAATTGAACAAAATAAGTAAATTGTTTTGAAATGTTTTGATAGTAAAATATTTCTTTATATACCTTAAATTGTTTCAATTTTTAGTAATTCAGAGGCTTTTTCTCTTTAGAAACCATCTTAATACCATGATCTTTTTAGTATGGAGTGACCCCTATATTATAACCAAATTCCTATTAAAACATATATTTAACATATAATTTGATGTTTATCTAAAAAATATTGAATGTAGTGTATTGAATATTCACATTACATGTCATTTGTGGTCAATTGATATCATATCCATGTATTGGATCAAAAATTAATGTTTATGGGTGCCTTGACTAACTGTTAACAGCATCCAGTGTATCCTAGAAATAGAAAATCATTTAATTAATTAAAATATTAAAAATATATTTTATGTGATTAGATTGTAGTGTTTTCCCTTTTCATTGTAGGCATAAAAAATATTCTGTCCGCTAATGGTTTTTTATTATATTATTTGAGTATCTCATATTTTTTCTTATTATTTACATCCTAATTCAATGTATTTTCTATCATAGAAATGATACAAGGATTAATGAATCCAAATCATGATTCACATGATCTTCCCTTTATATCGTGGTGATATAATAACCTCTACAAAATATGAATAGTAATTAATTTTAATAAACATATTATATCACTATTTGGATATATGTATAAGTAAAATGTACATTATGTATGTATTCACAACTGAGACATTGAACTATTCATGCTCAAAAATTTTATTTAGAGTCTTGAGACCAATTTCATCTGTCAAGGAATGTCCATAATTTTTCTCTTCATATAAAATTTGATGCATGGATTTACCTTTAAATGTTGTCTCTATATAAATTTGTAATGATAATAAATATCGCTCTAGAACTGGCGAGGAGAAGGTACTCTTGGAAGGTTATTTTGTTTTCTTAATCGAATCACTAGATTATCTTGATTCGGCCTTCCATTTATCCACCAATTTGTCCCTATGTAATATCATACCTGACTTCAAACATTTTATCATCTACTATTAATTTTTTTTCATATGAAAAAATATGTTAAATATGTACCTATTATATCTTTTTAATATTAGATGGTCATGCTATCTAAGTTCCAATAGTAGCTTCGACCATTGTAATGTCTAGACAATCAAATTGAATAGTCAACTCATTAGTCAGTTCATAATCTACCTCAATCCACACTCTCATGTGATAATGGTCAATAGATGTAACAAAACACCCAGCCACTGATGCTCTACTTTCACCTATTGGAAGGAAAGGAATCGATCCATGAAACATGAAACCTCCTTCTTCATTCTTGGTAACCAATATTTCCTAAGAAGATCATGATGCATTTTCATTATACCGGTTTGCATATCCCACTATGATGCATGAAAATCGTACATCAACACTTCTGGTATACATGTATGTACAACCATACAACCCCAATCATAAACAATTATATCCTATAAAATGGTCTAACTAGAAGGTGATTCCCCACCTTTAAAACATTACCCCAAATCAAAACATTAAGTATAGTCATTATTCCTCTATTTAAACTTGATTATAAGTATGGAATCAACTATTAAGGATGTAATGATCATATTACCTTGGCCTTCCTGCACCTCAAGGTGAATCTCAGTAAGGAACGCCATCATCCTCTACTAAAAACTAGATTCTTGAACCGCCTGGTTTGAGTCTTCAGACCCAAAGACTCTATAACACTATTTGCATTTATTGGGGTGTAAAATTGCTCAAAATCAATGAACTCTATGTACTAAACCCATATTAACTTCTAAAGATTCAAATTACACTAAGAGAATATTAACATTAGACTTTTTGGATTGGTATACACGATAAATTGTTCCCCAAACAAATAATACCACCAACAATTTAAAGCATAAACCACCACAGCTAATAAAAAATCATTTGTAGGGTAATTTACATCATGAGTCATAAACTGTCGTGACCCATAAACCCCCACCCAGATATCCTACATCAACATCTCCCCAAGAAAACACTAGATGCATCATAGAAAACAGTATACATATTACCTATCTCAGGTAAGATCAGAATTGATGTAGTTTTAATCCCCTTTTTAATTCTTGAAAGAAATTATCACACTCCTCAAACCACTCAAACTTGATTCTCTTATTGGATAATCCTAAAATTGGTTCTTCCAAATAGGAGAAGTCCTTAATGAACATTGTGTAAAATCTTTCTAAACTACAAAAATAATGAAATATAAAACATTATTTGCCTTATATCAAGACAAAACTTCCCAAACTTTTTATGGACCACTAACAAACCTTCATAAGAGATAATGTGACCAAATAAATGAAACCAATCATTCTAGAAATAAAATTTTCATATCTTAGTGTATTTACTATTCCTATTAATATACTATGAATGATGCCAATATTTTTAGAGTGATCATCACAAGTTACTGAGTACACCAAGATGTCCTAAAAATACAAAAACTACAAACTTATCTAGGTAAGGGTGAATGATTCAGTTCATTAGGTCCATCAAAATTGATGGTGCATTGGTCATCCTGAAAAACATCACAAAAAACTCATACAAACCATAACTTTTCCTCAAGACAGTACAAAATATATCAAAAGGTCTCACACTTAGCTAATGATACCTTGATCTTAAGTCAATCATAGAGAAACATAATTCACCCTTTAGTTGTTAAACAATCACTGATTTTGGGAATATGTTATCAGTTATTAACCAATATATGATTCAACTTTATATAATCAATACATAACAACAAAAATATGCCAAACTTCTTGGAAAACAATAATAGAGATCCTTAAGGTGATGTACTAGGAATAATAAACCCTTTATCCTCTAAATCTTCCTACAATGTTTTAGGTTCCCACTACTCTTCTGGTTCAATTCTATAAGGAATAATTAAAACATGTTCTAATCCTGGAAGAAAATATATTGAGAACTCAACAACTCTCTCAGGAGAAAGCCCCAAGAATCCCCCATGAATAATTTCATGAAACTAATCCTTATTAAGAGGGAATACAAGCTGTTGTGCTCCCCATCATAAATCTTATGATAATCCTCATGGGATTTGACCTCACCCAAGTGTTGAAAAACTAGTCCAGCATGGCCTAACCAAATATCCCATTTACCCGAATGGACATATGTTTCACCTTCAAGAGATGCGAATATTAACCTATGGTGGTATCAATTGATATAGTCTTGGAAAAACACTAGGTAGTAAAATCCTAAAATGATATCAAAACCGGATATATAAAACACAAACAAGTCTCATAAGATAGGTACCCACTAACACGAAGATCACACCCATTAAACTACCTTATATTCTCTTATCGTACCCCTAACAGTGTATCAATTGACTTAAACCCACTAAACATTCCAATGAATGTCCCAATACAACTATAAGCTGAGTGGAAATAAAATAATGTGAGGAACCTTCATTGAAAAAAAAACATGCAATTGTAGAAGCTACAAGGATCATACCTTGAATTGTCGATGGTCTAGCCCCACCACCTCCTGGTGTAGAATGGATTTCATGAAGCTAACATGCTTCTTTACCATATTCCCTAGTCAAGATCCTTGCAGTTCACTACCATGCAAATATGGAATCTTTCGTCCCAGAGTACCATATCTACCTCCTCAACTAGTACATCTAGTAGATCTCCAACTGCCTTCCTGATATCAGAAAACCAACACACTTCTAACACTCAACATCATCCTGTATCCCAAAAATGTGCCTAGAGTTGTGGGTTCCTATAGAACCTATTCACCAGCCCCATTCTATCACACATTCAGCACTCAACCGGTTGTTGGGGACAATAAAAATGGACATTCCTCAGCCTTCCACAAGGATAGTATAAAAATCGGTCACTACCATGAGGCACTGGTTCCCAGATTTGAGTATTTTGACCACCACCGACCTTGTGAAATATCATGAAATGGTGATTCCTCCCAATGGACATCTCACCATTAGATCCCACAAATAGAACTACAGGACTGATACCAAGGGCCTCCTTGATGTTTTCCTTTGAAATAAGGGCTCGATCCAACACCTAATAATATTTTCTTAATAATATTAAATTAAAATATTATATAATCTCATGTATAAGTCCATCTTGGAAATGTCTTTCTGTTTCAGGCTCATACCATATCAATCTAGAATAAATTGTTGTATGTAGGTGAAACGACTATCATATTCCATCACCAACATTAAAACATTTTTGATCCTCATAAACACTATAGGATTTTCATTCCTCAAGTTCTCTAGATTGAAATTATTTATAAACATTCCATGGAAGTCTTTCCATGACATACCATCATCCTAATGGGTCTGAACCAGAATATCCAACCATCGCTTGGACTTTTCCCACAACATGAATGTTTCCAAAATGACTCTCTTCTCAGGAGGAGTGTATACGTGATCAATAATCATCTAAAAGGAATATATCTTGAACACGGTTTCATCCAGTACACCCTCTAAAAAAAGTGGTGGGTGCTATAGATGAAACTCCCTTGTCAGCTCAAACATGCTTGGCATCAACTACCTTGGGTCCCTCTCCATCATCTCCATAACTCAATAAAAGATATCACCAATAATATCCTACACTCTATTAACTTGGACTGCCATATTTTATTCCTCCACTTATGGAGGAGTATTCTTAGCTACATTTTCATATTTGCCATCTTGTGAAGGACATTATGGTGGAATATCTCTACAATTCCAAACACACAACTCAGAACACATAACTTTAATCAGTCATAGCATTCCCAATGTAAGGCCTCAAACTATCCATAAACAACATATTTTACATAAAATATCCCAATGGATATCCTCAAACATAGAACCCTACCCACAAACATTCCTACCATGGGTCATGGTCAGAATGGGTAGACCCACTTACATAGTCACGATTCTTTCATTAGACATCCCTTTTAAACGAATTACAGCTTCATGACATAACTCATTCTTATTTAATCGTATTTTCCATTTCTCAGCTGGTTATATATAAAATTTAAACAAATTTAAATCCTTTAATTAAACACTATTCTCTAACCATTTATCACATTCTTTTAAATTGACAGATTTTGATCATCTTTATTAGATAAAATTTTAATCAAATTTTAATGAAATCAAATTGAATTCTATACCATTAATGTCCCACACACTCATCCCATGTAATCCTTTCATGATGCATTCCACCGATATCAATAAGTTCTTATAATGATGCATGAACTCACAACATCATTCCATTCTAAAATTGAGAGAAGTATCATAAGACATTCACATCACACAACAAGTGAATCACCTAATGGTAAAATACCATTCAACTATAACAACACATATCAAGAACAACATTTCCCACCCTAGTTACATAGGTTATACTTCTTCAATAGGTTACTTCCTCCAATACACGAGCTCATTTCCATGACCTGACACATCATACTCTCCCATATAACATTCCCAAATAGTATGTCAAAGAAAAAAACCACTATGATACCAATTATTACATCCTTGTCCCAGAATCCACTAAAATGATGCCCTGAGCCGAGTCACTGCACGACCTTAGATGCATCTCTCCACATTACAATGGTTTTGACTACTAGTGAGGGTATAATAGTTCATGCGGGGAGACAATACCATATTTACAAGAGTAATCCATAGTAGATATCATATGAAATGGAAGAAATAATAAGTAATAACTAATAACATGAATTCCTAACCATTTCTCAAACCAGGTACAATCAAAAACCAATAAATAATAGGTAAAACTAACCGTGAAAAAAGTGAAGGAATCTCAAAATAATGAAAAACAACTAAATACCCAAAATGGGTCCAGAATCTAAGTCCAGACCATCCCCTTTTCACATCCAAAGACTAACTCAACTCCCTTGTATAGAGCCTTTTCCCTTTTCTGAACCATTAACTATGAAATATATATGGGTACCCAATGGAGGCATGAGCATGGTGTTAGTACATCACAGTAGTCCACTACCGGTAGTGTTTATAAAATATCCTGGCTATATAGATAGTTCATACAAGATCTAACCTAATGATAAGAATAAGAAAATATAAATTTGGTGACATTAGGTAATGATGTTTATTTAATAATTCTCATTACTAAGTCCATTATCATTACATAATCCATTTCCATCATTATTTCTTTTGGTTTGGAATTTAAATCAATTACCCAATGGCCTAAGATGATCAATTATTATGTATAAGGAAATAAGTCTTGTTCCATGTCTCACAAGGGATAATAATTGTTTTAAAAAATACATCACACCTAACACGGAGCCTTGGTCCAAGGGGTCTCATCAAATGCATTTTATTGGGGAATAGATAATAACTCTAACTCCCTAACCCATGAATTCTACGAGTGGGGTTTAGAGCATCAGTCTAAACTGACCCCTGGGAGGATCCTCAATCATGTTCCTCACACCAAAAAGCCATGTGTACATTCTTATTTATCCATTTACCACATATACAATATCACAACCATTCTCAATCAATACACATAACAATTATAACTCACATCCCACTAAAAAAATCATTATGAAGGCTCAACACATTAGTACATTTAGAATTTACATAGAATATTCACTTAATCCATTTCCCATCCACATGCCTTAAACCATTGTGTATATCCAATTATTCCAATAAATTATCTAATATTAATCAATTACCATACATTAAAACATTTATAACATTTACCGAATCAAAATAATTTACCCACTTGAAATTTTCATTACTTCATATGCATTAACCCACTTGTGTATTTCCATGTATGTTTCATAAGTCACATAGAACAATATCTTTATTACACCTAACCAGTTCTATATTAAGACAAACAATCCCTTATTCCATTACCATGGTCTAAAAACGACTATAAATATTCCATTTTAACTAAACTAACATATCAATGTTTTTTCAAGGGATATACTCTACCACAAATCAATTATATACCTAACAGTTCAATTTTCTAGGTCTGGGAATTTCATTGAACCCCATGGGTGGCCCTAAATCAGCCTAGTAAACCTCAACGCATACCATGTGGATCATGATGGTTTCAATTCATCATTTATCAACCCATTTAAACAATTATTCCCAATAGCATAATATGCATAATGAGTGGGAATAAAACCCACAACCATGATTACACAAATAAACCTCAAGACTATGTGATTTAACTTGTACACCACCTACCATGAATTTGAAGAGGAACGCATGCTCAAACGTAGGCAAAGATCTAGATCCAAGAACCCCATGAAGCCCCAAACAAAGATCATCTTCAAAAAAATGGTCTTAGGGATTTAGAAAAGAATAATAAAACTACAAACCATAATCCAGAAGAGTGATGTAAGATTAGTGTTAGACTTACTCGGATCTTCAATCTACAACCAATGACTCCCAAAATGGATTATAATTGATGAAGATCGATCATTGGTATGTTTTGGTCACCTTGGATCATCACTGGGGATAGAGGATGAAAAAATGGGGAAAAAATTGTGTTGAAAAATCTAAATAATAAGGTGGGAATTTTGGTAATTGTTCTCTTTTTAATGGGCCTCATAGTTTTTCCACACAATATTCCAAACCATGTGCCAACCATGTGATTTCTTCTTTTTAAGGGGGAGTTGTGTCACATAGTTACCAGAGAAGCCTCACCTGATTTAACCTACCATGTCCCAACCATGGAGAATTCCTTTATCCAAGGATGCATTGTTTGGCCTTCCCCCTCACATTGTTTCATCAAACTGTGCACAAACCGTGCAAAAAGGAAAGGATAACCCTATTTTCATTTCATTCATGTACCAAACCCCTATAACACCCATGAACCTCACTATAAATCCGATGAACATTCAATTAAAAGAAATTAAGATATTAAAAAAAATAAACAGGTAAATACCTCAATGAAGTCTGAGATCATTCAACCATTACACCTTATAACATCTCATCCTCGAGCCTCACTCTCATGCATCACTGAGATACAAGGATAATGAGATTAGGGAATTGATCATGCATATCTGACTCTCTATCCCATTTTTCTTCCTGAAAATAACCATGATTACACCAAACTCAAATAGAGGGAACAATCATACCCCCTAAAACATTCTCACTGTGATCAAAAACATGAACTGGATACTCCTCGAAGGATGAATCTTCCACAATCTCAACACAATCATCATAAATTACATTAGACGGGTCAAGGTGATACTATCGAATATGCGACACATGAAAAAAAATAATTCATGCCACTTTACCACAATGGAAGTTCCAATAGGTATACCACCAGTCTGATCCCCTTCACACTACAATATGGCCCCATGTAATAGGGTTCCAACATTCCCTACTTCCGAATCCGATGGTTTCCCAATAATAGAGACACCAAAGAAACACATGATCACCCACCACTAACTCAAGTGGTCTACAATGTTGATCTTCATATGGATTTTTCCTACTCTAATCCATTTTTATATGTTTCTAAATCAACTAGACATATTATTATTTGTCCTGCATGATAATCAGTCCCATTAATTCTGATTACCCATCTTCTACCCAATACAATGGATATCTACACAGTCTCCCATAGATCACCACATATGGTTCCATCTGAATCATCACCTAGTAACTACTGTTTTAGGAAAACTCCATAAGAACTAGGTGCTTCACCCACAAGCCACCAGCATCTAGGGTGCTTGACCTCATCATTTCCTCTAGCACATGAATAGTACTCTCCAAATTCTTGTTTACCTATAGGTGGAAATCTATACTAAAAAGAACATAGGTACCATGATATTTTTTTAATCCCTTATAGAAGTGAAAATTAAAGTGTGGATCACTATTTGAAACAATGGTTTGTGGTACCCCATGAAATCACACTATCTCATGAACATACAACTCAACCAAGTTATCCATAGTGAAAGTATCTCAAATTGGAATGAAATGAACCACCTTAGTCAACTAGTCCATAATTAACTAGATCACATAATACTATTGAGGAATCCCCATATGACCTACCATGAAATTCATTTTCACGTCATCTTATTTCCATTCCCTAATAAGAAATTTCTGTATCAAACCACCAATCCAATGATACTTGGATTTCACCTACTATTAGGTAATGCATCGATCCATGAAACATGAAACCTCCTTATTCATTTTTGGACACAAAAATACCTACAACAATTCCAATTAATTTTAGTCAAACTAGGATGCACATCACACATCAATGCATGAAACACATGTGTCAACTATTCTCCCATACATGTTGGTACAACCACACAACCACAAACATAAATTATTCCATCAAGTCCAACGGTCCAACCAAAAGGGGTCTCCCTACATTTAAAAATTTTCCTCAAAGACAACCATTTAGGATCATTATGCTTCCTCTCCTTAATCTAGCACTGATGCATGGAATCAATAACCAAGGATGTACGTTTTATATGTCCTTGGATCTCTTGCACATCAAGAAGAATCTAATATAATAGAGTCATCATCCTCCACTTCAAACTAGATTTATGAACTACCTGGTTTTGAGTCTTCCAAATTATTGAATCTACAACACTATTTCCCATTATGAGGGTGTAAACTAGCTCAATATGAAAGGAAAGCTTATATTCAACCCATATTCACTTCCTAAGATTCAAATCATTCTGATAGAATATGTAATTCATACTTTTATGATTTCTACACATAGTAAACCATCCTCCAAACAAGTAATAGCACCAAAACATTAAATAATAAACCATCGCAGTCCACTACATATCATGTGTAAGGTAATTTATTTCATGAGGAATAAACTATCATGACCCATACTCCAAAACCCAGTCATCCTACATCAATAATTCCCCAATCCAAACACTATATGCAACACAAAACAATATATATATTATATCTGGCTTAATTAAAACCAAAATCTGTGTGGTTGTCAATCACCTTTTAAATTCTTTAAAGGCATTATCACATGCCACATACCACTCAATCTTGATTCCCTTCTTGGTTATTCTTGAATGTGGTGCATCCAAAATGGTAAATTCCATAATAAACATTTGTTAATATCCAAATAAAACACAAAAAATCCATAAATATGACACATTATTGGGATTGTCCCAAGATACAACTATATTAACATTCTCAAGGTCCATAAAACCATTCCTTATAGATAATATGACCCAATAAATGCACACTATCAATCCAGAAATAAATTTTTTATATCTTGGTGTATATCCTATGATCTCCTAGAGTACTCTGGATGAAGTCATGATTTTTAGAATTATATTCATGAGTCATAGAGTATACAATGATTTCATCAACAAAAATAGCTAAAAAATGATCAATGTAAGGGTGAATTATTCGGTTCATTTGGTCTATAAACACTGCTGGTGAATTGGTCATCTCAAACAGCATCACAACAAACTCATAAAAACCTTACCCACTCTTAAAAGAAGTCAACGGTAAATTAGATGGTCTCACCCTCAGCTTATTATACCATTATATTAAATAAATCTTATAAAATAGTAAAACACCCTTTATTTGGATAAAAATATCACTAATTTGTGGAAGAGGGTATTAGTTCTTAACCTTCATATGATTTGGACTCATATAATCCACACAAAACTGAAAAAATATATCATCATTCTTGGAAAACTAATATAAAGATATCCAAGGTGACATAGTAGCCTGAATAAACCCCTTATTCTCAAATTCTCCCAAATGATTTTTAAGATCCTACATTTCCATGAGTTCTATTCGATATAGAAGAATGGAAACATATTCTTATCAAAAAAAATCTATTATGAACTCAACATATCTATCCGGTGACATACCTATGAAGTCCTAAAAATTTTAATAAAAATGATCCACCATTGGAGGGAGGAAAATATAATCTACTCCTACATCATGAAGTATTAGATAATCCACTTGAGATTTGAACTTACCCAAGGGTTGACAAATTGGTCTGGAAGGGCCTACACAAATTTCTCATTCTCCATGGTGGAAATTAGTGCTTCCTTTAAGAGATGAGAATATTACTGTACTATGATAATATTAAATATTGTCCTAGTATAACACTAGCCAATCCATGCCCAAAATTAGATCGAACCATGACATCTCGATAATAACAAAGTCACACATGAGACTCAAACTGGTCGGTGAGGACTCATAATGTGCATCCAATGTACTCAAAATCAAATCTGGGTGGAGAAATATTTTGGATATTGTATTAGGTACTATAGTAGGCACTATATTAGGTACTATAGAATCAAGAAATATTCACCTATCTGGCCTCCTAGGCCACCAGTTTGGTCCACGATTACTATAATACATTCGGGGCACAAAAGGACTTCAGTCTAGTGTCCTCGTAAAGCCTTCGGGCCACCTCAAGGCCTTTGAGGCACCCCATGACCTTAAGGGTACATGAATATGAAAATGTACTAGTTGGATTATAAGGGACAAGGCTCCATATAAGGATTCAGAGTATGCGCATTCACCAGATCAAAGCTAACTGGAATTGGATGAATGAGATGGTATGAAATTTCCATCGATACCAGACATATGTAGCTCTGTACAGGATAGCTAGCCAATCAGCCCTATGAAGGTGGAGTGCTAATATCAAGACATGTGTTGGAGAGGATCAGTTCAATGTTGTATTGTCTTGGTGATTCCCTATAAGACCTACATGCCATGTAATTGTATTTAAGACTTTGGGACCTGTAAGGGTTCCACCTCACCGCATGAAATGTGTATTATCAAAAATAATAAAAAATAAAGGTCTTCAAGCCATTCATCCTAGAAAAAAAAGTCTCTTATGAAATTGTACCCACTAACTTCAAGAGAACAACCCTAACACTGCCAAATATTCTTGGATTGAACCCCTAATGGTGTATCAATTGATATAACCCCCAGAAACATTCCAAATCAAGTACTAATGCAACCATCTGTTCAGAATAAATAAAAGAATATTTTGAAAATATATTAAGAAAAAAACTAGAAAGATTGGAATCTAAAAGGATCTTACCTCAAACAATTGATGGTCCAGCCTCACCACCTCCTGGTGTAGACTAAACATCATGAATCTATCCTAATCCTTTACCTAGTGCACTAATTTCAATTCATGGAACTAATCTACCCAAATGATATGGATTCTCTCATCATAAATTATCAAGTATTCCACCTCAATCGGTATGAATAGTAGATATCCATCTACTTACCTGATGTGAGGGTAACTAACACCTTTCCTTCACTCTAGATCAGCCCGGTTCCCTCATATGTGCCCAACTATCAAAAATATTTACATAACCTCTTTAGATGCCATATTTTTATGAATTCTTAGCACTCAACTAGTGGATGAGGAAACTTCCCACACACATGCCCCATCCTACCACACTGATAGCAGAAAACTCGGTCACCACCCTAAGGGGATGGTTCCCTCTTTTGACTACTCAGACCACCACTGGCCCAATGAAAGATCTCAAAACAACACTTCATACCAATGGACATTGAACAACTAGATCACCCAAATAGAACTTCATTCCCCCTACACGGGACATCCATGAGGTTTCCCACTACTATAAGAGCATGATCCACCACCTTAGTAAATATTTATAAGAAAAATATATTCAACTAGGACTTAATATCATGTTTAATTATATCAAAAAACGTTTATCTATTGCTGCCTAATATCCTACGAAAGATGGAAAAATGTTTCAAGTCAGTGAAATGACTAGAATACTCTATCACCGACATCGACCCCTAGTTCAACCTTATAAACTCTATATCTATATCCTACCTCATGGTCTCTAGATAGATATATTCCAAATAAAATTCCCAAAAGTACTTCCATGATAAACCATCAACCTATTGGGTATGAGGAAAAACATCCCACGAGTGCTTTTCCTACCCCCATAAGATGAATATTTCCAACATGACTATATTTTCAGAAAGAATCCCTAAGTGATCAAGAATAATCTAAATGAAATATATCTAGAACTCTACTTCATCATGTCAACCCTATTCAAAAAAGATGGAGGGTGCTTCAGATGAAACACCATAGTCAGCTCATTCATACTTGGCATGACCTACAGTGGGCCCCACTATACCTTCTCTATAAAATGAGTGAAGTTCTCACAAAAATTCTCCTCCCATATGTTACCCTAAACCAACATATTTGCATGATCTTCTTCGAAAGGATAATTCTCAGTGACATCATCTTGTTACCAAACTGGAAAACACTGTCATGGTGGAATTTATCTACAATTCTAAACACACATCTCAGAACACATAACATTAAAAATCCACTGTTCTATAAAATAAGTCTCTCCACTACTCATAAACAACCCATTTTTTATATAAAATCCCAACATATATCATCACACATAGAATAGTTCCCTCCACTGTCACTAAAACAGGTCAATTTTAACTTTGTTAGACCAACATTCTTTGTCATGAATATTAAATTAGACATCCATTTTAATCCAATTCCACATTCATGATGTAACTCTTTCTTAGATAGGTATAATTCCCATTTCACAACTGGTTACACCCAATGTCTCAAATTAATTAAATCCTTTCATTAAACAGAAATCTCCAACCATTCATCACACTCTTTTTCTATTGACTCATTTTCATCATCACTATTGGACACCATTTTCATCAAATTTCCATGAAATCAAAACACATCATACCCATAATGTCCCACACACCCATCCCATGTGTGCCTATCATGATGCACACCACTTATATCCACAAGTTCCTATAATGATGCATGAATTCACAAACTGATTCCATTTCATCCACAAGAAAATTATCATAAAATAGTCAAATCACACGACAACTGCATAACCCAATAGTGAAATATCATTCAACTATAACAACACATATCAAGAAAAAAAATTATCACCCTAGGTACTTGGTGTTTCCTTTATACATGGGTTAGATACTCCCATACATGATCTAATTACCACGACATGAAACATCTTATTCTCCCATTTACCTTTCCCATATAGTAATCATTGAAAATAACCACTCTCGAATAACATTACACCATCCCTGACCCAGAAGCCACTAAATCGATGCCCTGGGTCGAGTCCCCACATGACCTTAAGCATGTCTCCATGTATGTCATAGGTTTTGAACTAGAAGTGAGGGTCTAATAGATCTATTGAGGAGACCATTTCCTCTTTACCTGAGTACGCCACAATATATATCATATTATATAAGGGGAACAACAAAAAATAACCCGAAACATTCATTCTCAACCATTTCCCAAACTGGGTACAACCAACAACCATAAAATAACATGTCATTTCATGATAGTAGTATCAAAAGTGAATGAATACCAAAATAAATACCAAAAATGGAATCCCAAAAATTTGTCCTAACTACATGTCTAGATCATCCTCCATGTGCAACCCCATACCAACTCAACTCTCGAGCATAGGACATTTTCCATTGTCCTAACATATAACCATGAAATCTGTTCGGGTACCCAACAGTGGCCTGATAAAGGTGTGATTACAACTCAATAGGCCACCACCAATGGTAACTTTAAACTATTTAGTCTATATAGATAGTTCATAAAAGAACTAAATAATTGGAATGAATAAAAAAAGATAACTTGGGTTCCATTATGAAGCGATGTTCATTTTACCATTCACATTACTTGATCTACTATCATTACATCATCCATCTCCATCATTATTTCTATGGGTTAGGCATTTACATCAATTACATAATAGTCTAAGATAGTCAATTACGTTGCATAAGGAAATAAGACATGTTTCCTATCTCACAAGGGTGAAAATTGCTTAAAAAAATACATCACACTTACCTTGGAGCCTCAGTCTAGGTAGTCTCATCCAATGCATCTATTAGTGGCATAAAACATTAGTTTGACTCCCTAACTCATACATTATAGGGTGGAGTTTAGAGAATGAGTCCATCTCGACCCGTGGGAGGAGGTTCAGTCCTTTATCCTACACCACCAATACATGTGCACATGATTATTTATCCGTTTACCACATATACCTTATCACAACCATACACAATCAATAAACATAATATTTACGACTCCCATTACCTTCAATAAAAAAACATTATCATGGATTAACTGAATACCACATTTACCATTTACTTAACAATGCCACATAATCCAATTCCATTCCCTATGTCTTTAACCCATTGTGTATATCCAATGATTCCCATTAATTACCTCATATTCATTAACTCCCATACATTATTACATTTAGCGCACTTATCTAATCAAATGAATATACCCGCTTTACATGTTCAAAACTTCATATGACTTATCCCACTTTTGATTTTCCACGTTTGTTTCATATACCTTATAGAAAAATATCATTATTACACCTAACCCATTTAATATTAATCCAAATAATCCCTTATTCCATTATCAAGGTCTAGAAACAAAAATCAATATTTCCTTTTTAACTCAACTAACAAATCAACGTGATCCTCAATGGATCGACTCTATCACAAATCAATTTTAAAATTAAAATCGCAATTTCCCATATTTGAGAATCTTATTTATCCCCCGGGGAGGCTTTAAATTGGTCTATTCAACCACAATGCATTCCATAGAGATCACGAGGGGTTCAATTAATCAGTTATCCTCCCTTTTTATAGATTATTTATATGGGAACCAAATTCAGAAAAAGTAGAAAGAAAATACAAAACAATGCAAACCCAAATAAACATCAAGACTATGAGATATAACATATAGAACACCAACCCAAAATCATTCGAAAAATGCACACTCATCCATAGCCTTAGATCCGGTTATGAGCACCCCTTAAAGACCCAATCTATGATCCACTAGAAAAGAGGGATTTAGGGATTTGTAAGAAGAAGAATGAAACTACATTCCCTAATCCAGAAAAAAGAATCAATAGGATCGTTAGACATAACCATAGACTCAATCCCAAACCAGTAGCACTACAAATGGCATGGAATCAAAGGAGATAAATCAGTGGAAGGCTTTGGTCACCACAGTTCGTTGCTAGGGATGGAGGAGGGATAAATTGGGAAAAATTTGTGTAGAAAATATAAAATCCCAAGGGGACAGTTTGGTAATTTTTCACTTTTTAATGGGACACATGGTTTTCCAAACTGTCCACCTGCATCTATCCAAGGGGGAGACGATTCATATGGTTACTAGAGAATCCCCACATAAGTTGAAAAACTATGCATGAACCATGTGGAATTCATCTGTCAAAGGCCACATAGTTTGGTCTTCCCCCCCCCCCCCCACAGTTTTCTTTAACCATGTGAAAACCATTCAACAAGCACAGGATGGACTGATTTTCCCATATTTCATGTACCGAAACCCCAGAACACACCATGACCTCCTCATATATCCAATAATCATTCTATTATAAAAAATTAATCTATTGAAAAACAATATTTAAATGAAGACATACCTCCAAAAAAACTGAGAATATATTGTCACGACCCATCCTCGGGGCCCGTGCCGTGACTACCCCAAGCCCGCCTTCCAGAGGCCAGAGGGCTGATGACTAGCACCAAGGCGTAAATCCCGATAAACAGGGAAGGCATTGCCTTTGTAAAGTAAAAAACCACCACAAAGTATGCAAGCGGAAAGAGTAAACACTATGTAAAAACTATAACAAGCTGGGCTGAAAGTAAAAGGGGCCAGAAATACAAGTCCAACTGTAAAGTACAACTGAAATGAAAAGATGCAGCGTCGAGCCATACTCTTGAAGTCCCACCTAAAGGGTGAGCACAGATAGCCTCCACAGCTCCTCGGACCAGTCGTTCGCTCCGAGTACGTCCCGCCCAGTGGTCCACCTCCAGGTACCATCCTGCTCCGCAAGCCTCCACCACAATTCTGCTGCGCTGTCCGTCGTCTGCAACCAAGACAACGAAGTGTGGGCACAACTAGTGTAGGGGTGAGTATAAGCTACTCAGTAGGGATCCCGAGACCCCTGAAGGTCTCCCGAAATCCACAAAGGATAAACCACAAAAAAAGATACAATCACGAAGTAACAACCGACACTGCTTAGGTGTATGCCCATACATATACCTAAGTCATCAATTCCCGTTCGGCTCCAACATCCGAGCCCAAGAACAACCCAGTCCACACGGGATAGAAAAATGTATACTCACACAGAAAAGCACAACACAATCCACGAAGGAGAGCAAAAGTAATCCACATTGGAAAGTAAACAGTAAATCCATAAAGGATAGTTCAACACAATCCACAAAGGAGAGTAAACAGTAAATCCACACAGGATAGTTCAACACAATCCACAAAGGAGATTAAATAGTAAATCCACACAGGATAGTTCAACACAATCCACAAAGGAGAGTAAATAGTAAATCCACACAGGATAGTTCAACACAATCCACAAAAGAGAGTAACCTAGGATTCAGCTCACATAGGTATACATCGTCGAAAAGGTGAAAGGGATGATCAGATATAGATACTGAATCATCTATGCTGGGACCCACTTAGGATACAAGACCAGATGTCTTCATTGATTCATCTATGCTGGGACCCACATAGGATACAAGACCAGCACTGAATCATCTAAGCTGGGACCCACATAGGATACAAGACCAGCACTCTTCATTGATTCATCTATGCTGGGACCCACATAGGATACAAGACCATCACTGAATCATCTAAGTTGGGACCCACATAGGATTCAAGACCAGCATAGCTGGGACCCACATAGGATACAATACCAGCACTCTTCATCGTCGCAGTCCACTGAGGATCTCTGCACAGTCGTCGTCGTGGAAGTCGCAGCCAGCACTAGGGTTCCAGCACACAGCAAACTCGTTCGGGAGGGTCTGCTCCACGAGCCGAGAGGCTGATACATCAACTGACACAAGGTCCAGAGTTGATGCATCCAAAAATTTCCGTATCTTCAACAGGAACTCAACGTCACAGACGGTGCGTCAATCGGACACCCAGTCTGAGAGTTATTGGCTTTTTCGTCACAGGGTCCCGGTTGGTTTTTAAGGCAAAACCAACCCGACCGTACTCCACCTGCGTCCAAACCTCGGGCGGAGAATGCCAAAAGATCCGTCTCAGATAGAGGAACTCAACGAAGTTGATGACACGTCAACCGGACGTCCAAAGCTCAAGATATCAGTATTTCCGCTCTGAGGGCTCGGTTGGTTTCGTGTACGAACCCACCTGACCGAACCCAAATATTTTGAAACCTTGAGTGCGATATACCGAAATGACCGTCTCGATCCAAGTATCGTGTTTCCACTAACGGCGCATCAATCGGAGTCTCGTAGCTCATGTTATGGGAAAAAGACCGAAAAGGTCCGGAAACGGGGGGGTCTGCGCCCGGGCCGACCCGGCCCAACCCCCCCGGTGTCGGCTGAACCGGGTCGGCCCGAACCGGGTCGACCCGACCCGGTCCGACCCGGCTGGACCCGGCCCGGCCGGCCGGCCTGGCTCGGCTCAGCCGACCAACGCGGGGGGCGCGCTGCCCCCGTTTGACAAAACTGCGGCCCCCACGGGGGGCCGCCCTGGTCAACGGACCCGGCGAAGCCGCGTCCTGTGTGCGCCGGACCCGCGCGACTGCGGGTCCGCTGGCGCCGCCGCCACCGTAGCTTTAGCTTCGGCGGCCCTTTCCGGCGGCGCGCCGGCGACCCTCACCACCGGTGGCTTCCGCGGGCCACCGGAGTTGCTCCGGTGGTCCGATTTCCTTCCCGTCTGTGCCGAAGCTCCTCCCGGGTCCCGTTCTTCACTGCGGAAACATCAAATCACCTCTGCGGCGCGTTCCATCATCGCTCGCCAAATCCGCACATCAACGTAGAACTGTAGAGGGTTGCCGGGCCGTGTTTGTTTGGCCCGCACCCTCCGCGTTAGATGATAACAGTCGGGAGGAATATTCAAAACATAGATAACATATCAAAAACAATTTTAATAAATTAAAATTTTTCTTACGAAACCGGTTTCTTTGTTTTGAACGGAAACATCCATGGAGTAAAAACATTTCCAACAAAACCCCTACCTCGTCAAGTCGTCGCACACACGTTCTTCCCGGAATTGACCATCACGGAACAAGTGGAGCGTCGCGTCGTGGAAGGGCGTCACGTCGTCGTGGAAGGGCGTCGCGTCGACAATCTCCGAGGATCAAGAAACAACAGATTTAATTAATAATAATTAAATCCGTGATGTTGTTATAAGCCACAAAGAGATTTAAAAGAAGCACAACCCCCCTACCTTGTCGTTGTCGATCGAAGGTTGTCACAGGGTTGGATTGTCGGGGAAGAACGTCAAGGAAGAAGAACCGTCGGCATCGCGGTACTTGGCATTGCGTCGTCGATCTCCGAGGGCTCGGCATTCTTCGCATTCTTCACGTTCTTGGCGTTCTTCACGAAGAAGGATGAAGAACTTGAGGTTTGTCAAATCCTCTCAATGAACAACACTTAAGGAGAAAAAAAGTTGGTCTTATTTTATTAACATGCCAACAAACGAAAAAGAGATAAGTAACGACCCATTAATTCATAGAATTAATTCAACGAATAAAACCTCCCAATTAAATGGTGCGTTAAGAATTTAAGAAAACACGTCAGTTGACTTTCATAAAAACGGGTTTTCACGGGTGCGTTACTTAGGGGAAAAGAAACGGTGGGGCTCCTGCGGGCCCCACCTCAAAAATATCCTACCAAGAGGGTAGGATATTTTTGGATAGAACCCTATCTTCATCAACTCAGCCTAAATAGCTTGAAGTGGTTTTTAAGCGGCTTTAAGTGAAATAAAAATAAAATTGTCACACAACTTTATTTTATTTCTTAACTTAAAACCCAAATATAAAAAAAACACAACCGAGCAAACACAACTCCAGAAGAGGCGTTTCTAAGCAAATACCGGTGCTGCGACTCCATCGGTGCCCTCAGAATTCGATTCCAAGAACCGGTTCAAAAGTTAGAAAAACCCGCTCGTTTGTTCACTGAACGTACCCAAGCCAAACTTCGGAAAATGATTCCGGGCACACCGGGCCTCGAAATCTGTTGCCGTCAGAAGCTGCGTTCTTGTAAAATTTCAAATAAAATTAGGAAAATAAATATCCTTGAAATTTATGCGTCTTTAAATTACTCCCACCACAGGGCTTTACGTCCCCGTAAAGCTTCACCACAAACTTAGGGATACAAAGGCGGTACTGAGCATGCATCTGAGCCTCCCGCTCCCAAGTTCTCTCCAGAAGGTTCCTGAGCTGCCATATGAAGCTCACTAGAGGAATCGATCGTCCACATAGGACCCGCTCCCGTCTCGATCTCCACTTTGATCTCCGCAAAATTCGCCCTAACATCAAAGACAAGCTCTCCATGGTCAAAGATTAGTGTCGGGTCATGCACGTATCTCCTCTGCTGAGATACGTGAAAGATGTCGTGCACCCGGCGCATCTGTGGTGGTAGAGCCAGGCGATAAGCCACCTTGCCAATCCTGCTGAGGACCTGGAAGGGTCTGATGAAGCGTGGAGACAACTCGCCGCTTCGGCCAAACCTCTGTAATCCACGTCGAGGTGAGACCCGCATGAAGATGTGGTCTCCATCCTTGAACTCAAGTGGCCTCCGTCTCCTGTCGGCATATGAATTCTGTCGGCTCTGAGCTAAACTCATCCGCTCCTGGATGACTTGGACCATCTCCGATCCCACAAGAACTGCTAAGATTTCTTTTTTTTTTCCGATAAGAGAAATCTGGTCTCATCCCCTGGATGAACCACTTCCTTTTCCTAATACAGTCAATCCCGACATGGATGTAACTAATCCATACCAAAGATGACGTCGTAAGGCCTCGACGCTACTACCAAGAGATCCAACCGTTACTCTCACCTCCAAGGGTTGAGTCACACTGTTGGCATCAGTGTGTGGTAACTGGGTCTCCTCCAGTAGATGTCTCACAAGTGAGGGTCAAGTCAACAGTCTAAACTGTAACCTCTTAGTAACAACACAAAAGAGGACCGGAATGAAAACATAAGAAAGGTAAGCATCTTTTACTAATGCAGCTCATAATACAAAAACACTACACAACAACAACAAGGAACTAGAAGTACAAAGGACGTATCCACTAGTTCCGCTCCTGTCCATCTGATCCTAGAGCTCCATGATCAAAGGCCTCAGCTACCTGAATCTGAGCTGTCGCATGTCCACCAACTCCCTGTGGTCGGGGTGGACCTCCTGGTGGTGGTGGTGGCAACACCTCGAAGTTTCTCCCACCATCTGCTACTCGGCAAGCTCCTCTGCCTCGTCCTCCTGCACCCTGCAGACCACCGCGGACGAACCTCTGTCTAGGAGGTCCCTCTACCACCTGCTCCTCATCTGTAAGATGAGTCGGGCAGTCTCGAGTCATGTCACCTCGCCCGCTGCATGCGTAGAAATGCTTGCCCCTCATATAGCTGGCTCTCCTTCGGGTGCCCCACACAACCGAATCATCATCCTGAGACTGCCCATCTGATGGTCTGGCCCGTTTGGACCTCTGCGTCACCTGTCTACTGCCAGCTGCAGAAGACCCTGCTACGGGCCGTCCTGCGAAGGGTCCTGTCACTGGAGCATGTTCGGAGCGAAAACTCTCCACTAGAAGGGATCTCTCCAACACCTCTTCCTGTGTCAGAATGTTGAGGGAGATCATCAAAGCCCTAATCTCGTGCCTCAGTCCCTGCTCGAAGGTCCGGGCCCGGAAGAACGGGTCCCGTACCATATCTGTTGAGTAGCGCGAGAGATCAGTAAATGTCGCCGAGTACTGGGCCACTATCATGCTGCCCTGCCGTAGCTGTAGCAGCCTTGGATGTGCACCGCACAGAGGGTGGCTGGGACGAACTCGGAGCGTAAGATGCTCTAAAAGTCCATCCATAGGAGATATGTCTTGTTGTGCACCTGGAGCATGAAGCTCCACCATCTACCTGCTGCAGCGTGCAGGAGGCTCGCTGTGAGGATCACCATGAGGTCTGCTAGTGTCCTCGCTAATCTGAAAACCCGTACAACTGCCTCCAGCCAGTCCTCGGGGGCCTGAGGGTCCGTCTCCCCGCAGATCCTGGGCGGTCGCTGGCGCTGGAACTCATGCAGTGCACTAAGGCGACGTGCATCGTCAGCGGCTAGGGCTGGTAGCATCGATAGCTCGGCGGGTAAAGGTACCGTCGGTGCCTCTACTGACAAGGAGCCCTACACCGAGGCCTCGTCGATCGGTAGGCTGTCATCACGCTCCACTCTCGGAACCCTAGCTAGCTGCCGTTGTGGGTCCATCCTGAAAAGAAACAGGTGCGCCACGGTCAGAACTGTATACCTGGTGAGCTGACACAAGTAATCACAAAGAAAACTTGAACACACATACAATCAATGTTTTCGTACATTAAGTCGGAAATCAGAAGTTAGGGTCCTGGTGTACGGATACGTCGGCCACCGAACGAACACTAGACTCCCTAGACTGATAGCCACACCCAATACACTGAACACGTTTTCTTCACATAGAAGAAAGATCAGAGTCTGTGGTAGAACCGAACTCCTCTGATACTAATTTTTCACGACCCGTCTTCGGGGCCGGTGCCGTGACTACCCCAAGCCCGCCTTCCATAGGCCAGGGGCTGGCGACTAGCACCAAGGCGTAAATCCCGATAAACAGAGAAGGCATTGCCTTTGTAAAGTAAACAACCACCATAGAGTAAGCAAGCGGAAAGAGTAAACACTAAGTAAAAACTGTAACAAGCTGTGCTGAATGTAAAAGGGGCCGGAAATACAAGCCCAACTGTAAAGTACAACTGAAAGGGGAAAACCGCAACTGAAATGAAAAGCCGTAGCATCGAGCCCTCCTCTAGAAGTCCTACCTGAAGGGTGAGCATAAATAGCCTCCACAGCTCCTCGGTCCAGCCGTCCGCTCCGAGTACGTCCCGCCCAGTGGTCCACCTCCAGGTACCGTCCTACTCTGCAAGCCTCCACCACGATTCCGCTGCGCTGTCCGTCGTCTGCAACCAACACAACGAAGTGCGGGCATAGCCCGTGCATGGGTGAGTATAAGCTAATCAGTAGGGATCCCGAGACCCCCGAAGGTCTCCCGAAATCCACAAAGGATAAACCCCAAGGAAAGATACAATCACAAATTAACAACCGACACTGCTTAGGTATATGCCCATACATATACCTAAGTCATCAATTCCCATTCGGCTCCAACATCTGAGCCCAAGCACAACCCAGTCCACACAGGAAAGTAAAACGTATACTCACACAGAAAAGCACAACACAATCCACGAAGGAGAGAAAAAGTAATCCACATAGGAATGTAAACAGTAAATCCACAGAGGATAGTTCAACACAATCCACAAAGGAGAGTAAACAGTAAATCCACACATGATAGTTCAACACAATCCACAAAGAAGAGTAAACAGTAAATCCACACAGGATAGTTCAACACAATCCACAAAGGAGAGTAAACAGTAAATCCACACAGGATAGTTCAACACAATCCACAAAGGAGAGTAAACAGTAAATTCACACAGGATAGTTTAACACAATCCACAAAGGAGCGTAACACTGGATTCAGCTCACATAGGTATACATCGTCGAAAAGGTGAAAGGGATGATCAGATATAGATACTAAATCTTCTAAGCTGGGACCCACTTAGGATACAACACTATCTGTCTTCATTGATTCATCTATGCTAGAACCCACATAGGATACAAGATAATCACTGAATCATCTAAGCTGGGACCCACATAGGAAACAAGACCAGCACGGCTGGGACCCACATAGGATACAAGACCATCACTCTTTGTTGATTCATCTATGTTGTGACCCACATAGGATACAAGACTAGCACTGAATCATCTAAGCTGGGACCCATATAGGATACTAGACCAGCACAGCTGGGACCCACATAGGATACAAGACCAGCACAGCTGGGTCCCACATAGGATACAAGACTAGCACTCTTCATTGATTCATCTATGTTGGGACCCACATAGGATACAAGACCAACACTGAATCATGTAAGCTAGGACCCACATAGTATACAAGACCAGCATACCTGGGACCCAGATAGGATACAAGACCAACACTCTTCATCGTCGCAGTCCACTGAGGATCTCTGCACAGTCGTCGTCGTTGAAGTCGCAGCCAGCACTATGGTTCCCGCACATAGCAAGCTCGTTTGGGAGGGTCCGCTCCACGAGCCGAGAGGCTAATACATCAACTGACACAAGGTCCAGAGTTGATATATCCAAAAAGTTCCGTATCGTCAACAGGAACTCAACGTCACAGACGACGCGTCAATCGGACGCCCGGTCTAAGAGTTATTGGCTTTTTCGTCCTAGGGGCCCGGTTGGTTTTTAAGGAAAAACCAACCCGACCGTACTCCACCTACGTCCAAACCTCGGGCGGATTATGCCAAAAGATCTGTCTCACTTAGAGGAACTCAACGTAGTCGACGGCACATCAATCGGAAGTCCGAAGCTCAAGATATGAGCGTTTCTACTCCGAGGGCCCGGTTGGTTTCGTTTACGAACCAACCCGGCCGAACACAAAGTATTCTGAAACCTTGAGTGCGATATACCGAAACGACCATCTCAATCCAAGGATCACGTTTCCGCTGACAGAGCGTCAATAGGAGGCCCATATCTCATGTTATGGTCAAAATACCGAAAAGGTCCGGAAACGAGGGGGGTCTAGGCCTGGGCTGACTCGACCCAACCCCCCCCCCCCCCAGGGTCGGCCGAACCGGGTCGACCCGACCTGGCCAGACCCGGTCCGGCCCGACTCGGCTTAGCCAACCGGAAAAGCAACGCGGGGGGCGCGCTGCCCCCGCGTGACAACACCGTGGCCCCCGCGGGGGGCCGCCCTGGTCAACAGACGTGGCGAAGCCGCGTCCTGTGTGCGCCAGACCCGTGCAGCTGCGGGTCCGCTGGCACCGCTGCATATGGCCGCCGGCGCCGTCGCACTAGCGACCCGCGCCACCGGTGGCTTTTGCGGGCCACCGGAGTTGCTCCGGTGGTCCGATTTCCTTCCCATCTGCGCCGAAGCTCCTCCCGGGTCCCGTTCTTCACTGCGGAAACATCAAATCGCATCTACGGCATGTTCCATCATCGTCCGCCAAATCCGCACATCAACGAAGAACTATGGAGGGTTGTCGGGCCGTGTTTGTTTGGCCCACACCCTCCGCGTTAGATGATAACAGTCAGGAGGAATATTCAAAACATAGAAAACATATCAAAAACAATTTTAATAAATTAAAATTTTTCTTACGAAACCAGGTTTTTTGTTTTGAACGGAAACATCCACGGAGTAAAAACATTGCCAACAAAACCCCTACCTCATCAAGTCGTCGTACGCGCGTTCTTTGCGGAATTGACCGTTGCGGAACAAGTGGAGTGTCGTGTCGCGGAAGGGCGTCGCGTCGTCGCGGAAGGGCATTGCGTCGACGATCTCCGAGGATCAAGAGACAACAGATTTAATTAATAATAATTAAATCCGTGATGTTTTTATAACCCACAAAGAGATTTAAAAGAAGCGCAACCCCCCTACCTTGTCGTTGTCGATCGAAGGTTGTCGCGGGGTTGGATTGTCGCGAAAGAACGTCGCGGAAGAAGAACCGTCAGCGTTGCGGTACTTGGCGTTGCGTCGTCGATCTCCGAGGGCTCAGTGTTCTTCGCGTTCTTCGCGTTCTTCGCGTTCTTCGCGAAGAAGGATGAAGAAGTTGTGGTTTGTCAAATCCTCTCAACGAACAACACTTAAGGAGAAAAAACGTTGGTCTTATTTTATTAACATGCCAACAAACGGAAAAGAGATAAGTAACGACCCATTAATTCATAGAATTAATTGAACGAATAAAACCTCCCAATTAAATGGTGCGTTAAGAATTTAAGAAAACACGTCAGTTGAATTTCATAAAAACGGGTTTTCACGGGTGCGTTACTTAGGGGAAAAGAAATGGTGGGGCTCGTGCAGGCCCCACCTCACAAATATCCTACCAAGAGGGTAGGATATTTTTGGATAGCACCCTATCCGCATCAACTCAGCTTAAACAGCTTGAAGTGGTCTTTAAGAGGCTTTAAGTGAAATAAAAATAAAATTGTCGCACAACTTTATTTTATTTCTTAACTTAATCCCAAAAATAAAAATAAAACACAACCAAGCAAACACAACTCTAGAAGAGGCGTTTCTAAGCAAATACCAGCACTGCGACTCCATCGGTTCCCTCGGAATTCGATTCCGAGCACCTGTTCAAATGTTAGAAAAACCCGCTCGTTCGTTCACTGAACGTACCTGAGCCAAACTTCAAAAAATGATTCCGGGCACACCGGGCCTCGGAATCAGGTGCCGTCAGAAGTTGCGTTCTTGTAAAATTCCAAAGAAAATTAAGAAAATAAATGTCTTTGAAATTTACAGGTCTTTACATATATAAATAATTCTGACCTACTAATTAAAAATATGGTATATATTTTTATTAATATAAATATTAATTATTTTTATTATAAATTTATAATTATATATATATATATATATTTATAACTATAAATTTAAATATTGGTATTTATTTATCTATATTTCCATATATTTATTTAATTATATATAACATTTTATATGAAAATAATAAATATATTTATTATAAATTAATTAATATTTAAATAAATAAATATTTATTTATATTTATAACTAATAAATAAATATGTATTTACTTTTAATTAAAATTTACAATAAATAAAAAGTTATTAATAGTTATAATTATAAATATGTATATATATATTTAAATAATTATAAAATTATAAAAATATGTTTATAATTTTATAAAAATATAAAAATATATTTATTATAATTTTTTAATTATTTAAATATATCTACATTTATTTATAAATATATTTATAATTATTTGTAATTATTTACAAATATTTTTTTATAAATATATATAATTAATATATTTATTATAAATTATAATTTATTTAAGTATATCTATAATCATTTATGAATTATAATTATAAATATTTTTATTTATTTATAAATATTTGAATAAATTTATAAATGTATTTATTAAATTATATTAAAATTTATTTGTAGTATAATAAATATATTTATTATATATTTATAGTTATTTACATATATATAGTTATTTATCGTTATAATGATATGTAAAAATTAAATATATTTATAAATATTTATAAATATTTATAAATAAATTTTTATATATAATATATGTATTTATTCTAATTTTATAATTATTTATATATACATATATATATATATATATAATTATAATTACAAATAAATATATTTAAAAATTATTTATATATAATTAAATTTTATTAATTATAAATATAATAAATATATTTAAAGTAGTTTTATTAGTATTTTTTAGTACATAATAGTCTATATGGGTAACATGAATTAATCAAATACCTTGTAAATATACATAATAAAAAACGAGACATCAATTAACAAGATGAATAATAAGAAAGGGTGTAACGTATAAATAAAGATTATGATACCTAACATATGCATGAATGATCAATATATTTATTGACCAAATTCATTCAAACATATATATTTAATAATTAATATAAATAAATAAATATATTTATATATATTTAAAAAGGAATTTATACATATAAATTATAATCCAAATAAATATATTAAAAAAATATATAACAAATAAAATAATCTAATAAATATAATAATATAATAAATAAATCTAATAAATATAATAAATCTAATAAATCTAATAAATCTTATAAATCTAATAAATCTAATTATTATTTAATGAAAATTATTACAATCTTAGAAATATATATTTATATATATAATTATATTCTTCGAGATACTTTGCTAAAAACATTATATATATATATATTTGAATTATTAAAAAAAATATATTAATTATAAACATTTGTTTTTTAGTTAATGTATCCAAATAAACATTATTTCGGAATATAAATTATTAAAAACATTTATCAGCACTAAATATAGCAGTGATAAATGAATCATTTTTCAACGCTAAAACAGGCTCTGATAAAGGCGTACCTTTTATCAGAAATTTTCATTGCACTGATAATGCATACATATATCAGCTCTTTTATGTATCATTGACAAAGGATCCACCATTATTAGTGCTTTCTTCTTAGAGCTGATAAAACGAGGCACTTCCCTTTCCCTATTTTGTGGTACTACCTCCATCGATGACCATTGCGGCCCTCACCGATTGCTGGGGCCCATATAACCCCACCGATTCTAGATTCTCATGAAATTATCCATTATCATACCCTCCATCAACCAATTCAACCCTCTACCAAGACACATTAGTTCAATTGTCCCCCGGCGTGTTGCCTCTGCGGCCTCACCCCATGTTTGTGTAGGTGACCAACTACAAACTACACTCATTCGATTGGTTCGACCTAGAACCAGTCAGGTGGATCATGCTAGACATGAAATAGGACTGGGTGGGTGCTTATCAATCTAGGTTTTTCTAGTATGGGACGTTCTTGACCTACCCCTCCTTATCCGAGCGATGGGGGGACCCAATTTTTTTTAATATATATTTATCCAAAATAGTTATATTTTTTAAATAAAAAATTAACAGAGTCCATGTGATATATTATATTTGAATTTAAAATTATAAATTAAAATTATTTAATTCAATTTTATCCTTCAATATAAATATATTGAAAAGTTATTTTCATTACACATTAAATATTTCATGTCGACAAATCCTCAGCAGTGATGAGCCAATGTATGTATGCGATATTATTTAGTTGTGAGTGAGATCACATAGTAAGTGCCTAAAATATAGATAATGAATTCATTCATCAAGAAATAATAAAAAACCTCAATGAAATATTATGTCTCAAAAATCATTTATCATCCAAATTTGACTAAAACTAGGAGTATGGGTTTCCCGTCCGCCCTAGTTGAGGATACCTCCTACTAGCAGGAAGTTATTTTTAGAGCGATGGGTTGAATGAACTAGAGAAGATTGTAAAGAAATATTCAAAGAAAGATTACTACCATCTTAGATGAAAACCACTGAGGGAATCCATGTTTCGATTCTGAGAAGCTGAGACTTCACTCAATAGAACAGGGAGTCGTGAGTTAATGTTGTTGGCCAGTCAAATTCATACCATGAAACACTTTTTGTAGTGGAAAAGACAGAACATGGAATGCGAGGAGATATTTCATGATCCTTTTCACTATTCTGAATCTCGTAGTAATGGCTACAATGGTTCAATAAAACATTGAGAGATCTTTAATAATTTAATTAATCTATAAAGGCTAATTGGTAGTCAAGATAAAAGTACTAATCTCCTAGTTTTTTAGTCGAAAATCGAATATAATACAAGAAAAAGATAGAGATTATTATTGGACAAATAAAATATATGAATTGACAAGAGAGTATATGAGTAGTGCATATTCTTGGGCATAGTACTATAATATAATAAATTCATGGTGCTGATGTCCCCAACACCTAGTGAGCTGCATCAGGAATCTAGGGTGTGAAAGATACTTACAAGAGACTCATATATCATTCATTTTATGTTTATATAATATGTTACCATAAACTTATGTGTGTTGTGGACACAACATCATGATGTGTGTGGATATCAAATGTAGTCTCATCTCTAAGAATCTTGTGAGGAGAACGTGAAGTGATATATAAATGGTTGATGATTACACTAGATATGTGTATCTTCAATGATTGATCATGGTTTATCAATATATACAACTATTATATAATATTCACACAAATACTCTAGTTTTTTTATAAAAAATATATAAAGAAAACACATTATTAACTTTTAGAGGTTCGGTCCACCGACATGGTATCAACATAAAGAAATATTAATCATTAAATATTATGGTGAGAAATTTGGAAGTCAATGAGAAAAGGATAATGCAATGTGTGATGCCAAAGGAACTTATGCAACTTCCTTCAATGAAATAAGGAAGATATTCATAAAGGATGATATATTCATCACATATAGTGAGGTAATTATATAGATGTTTAAATGTAATTAACTCAACTGATGAAACAATTGGTTACTTATTCTTCAAGTATATTACTCAATGTCTGTGATTTTTTTGCCATAATTATTTCTTATTATGTAAAATATTCCTATAACATATATGTATTGAAATATAGTAACCTGTTATGAAAAAAATTACATAAAGCAATGTGTATTCTTCTACTGGATAAGAATTGGTGATTCGTAAGATATCGGTGATAAGTATACAAATTCTATTTAAAAATTTTAATTTTTATATGGTAACATTCATTTATTATTAAAAAAATATTTATCAAAAATGTCCATCTGACACAGGGAGATATAAATCCATTTCTAAATATATATGGTTTCTGGTGTCTAATAATAAATTCAGAGTTCATTATTAGATGAATCATTGGAAATACACGATGAATATAAAAATTTGAAGGATATACCCTGTATCATATTTAGGATATTGTAGATAAAGTCCTTATGTTTTATCAAAACATTTAGACTTTGAAAAATAAACCTTTATAAATAATGTTTAGTCAAATGTATTTCAAAATTATTTCAGTTAGAGAGTGTTAATATTCCAAGGATAAGTTATAGTTATATTCATGTACTTCAGGACATTCCTTTTTGTGTAATAAGGTATAATAAAGTAAATTATATTATATACATGATCAGAATATATAATTTCTTCAGGCCCGTGTGCTGATGAATATCATGACCATGAATTTATTGATCAATCTAATATATCATGGAGTAATTACCAAATGCACATTACCTTATCCACATCAAATATATGTAGTTGGTATGGAAGATCATTGATCACTCATACATGAAAACATTATTCAGGAAAAATATAATGTGGAGTAATTACTTAATGTGAATTTTTTTATAGACATAAGAGTCATGATATATGTATAATGAGAACCAATGTTGTGCCTCATTTCATTAAATTAAAATCAATTATTTTCCCCGAAACAATTCACAAATAACAGCATTATCCCAAAACCATAGTCCAAATATAATGACAAATGAATATCATATGAGTTATAGTATGATGAAAATAAATTATTTCATATATTTTTTTGGATGAAAAGAGTTATTTAAAGGTTATAAACAAACATGCATCAAGTAAAACACTACGTTCAACTAAGGTAATTGTTTAATTTGTCTCTAAAGACACTAAAAAATCCATTATATAGAAAAATAATAGTCAAGTGATAGTTTATATTTATATATGAGGGTTCTTATCTCAATTTAGGGTAGTGGGAGAATGATTGACTTTATGTCAATTATAGGGATTCACATGTGGATGGAATTGGAACATGTTTAATAGGAGCTTATGGAAAATAATAATTCTAGAGAAACATACTATGTTGGAACACAACTAAAAATTGATGCATTTGTGACGGGGTACCATCACAAATGGCCTGTTGCAGACACTATTAGAAAATGATCCTACACCAACGGTTCAAAATTGTGGGTCTAGACCCTAAAAATATGGTCGTTAGTGGCGTCAGTATAGGTCCATGGCATATACCCATGGTTTCGAAAAACCGTGGGTATAGGTTTTTCCACCGTGTCATAACTCTATACCCACTGTTTGGAAACCATGGGTATACCATATTATACCAAACAATGGCCCACGATATTCGATCTTGCGACCACTTCTCCATTAAAGATCATCCTTACCAATACCTCATCACCACCTATATATATGTATATATATATTATTAAATATATTTATATAAATCATGTGTATAAGGTAATAATCTATGGGTATAGAACTCCCAACAACTGTTTTTTTTGTTCTTGCGGAAAAAATTATGTTTTCACGCACACGCAGGAAACATATACCCACGGTTTGTCAAAACCATGGGTATAGGTTTTTTTATGTGAAGAGTATTCCCACGGTTTTGGGGAAAATCGTGGGTATATGTCCCCTGATCACCTGGTTTTCAGAACACCGTGGGTATAAGCATTTGATGAAAGCCTATACCCACAGTTTGTAGAAAACTATGGTTATAGGGTAGCCTATGCCCACTGTTTGGGGAAACTATAGGAATATGCTATCAAAAAATGCCTATAACCATGGTTATCTCAAAACCATGGGGATAGAGTGACCTATACCCATGGTTTTCCCCAAAACCATGGGTATTAGTCCATTTTCTAGTAGTGAGAAAAGGGTGACACATATAGTTTCTCTCGGTTTTTAAAAAAACTCTTCGGCGACAAGCCCATCACAATTACTTATTTGTAATGGGTCCATTGTAAAAAAACATAAAAAATAAAAAAAATATTATTAATAAAATTAGTAAAAATATAATTAAAATAATAATAAATTATAAAATAATTAAATAATAAAATAATAAAATACATAATATTCAAAAAAAATATAAAATAATAAAATAATAGTAATAATAATAGTAAAATAAATAAAATAAATAATAAATTAAGAAAATATTAAACTAAATAAAAATAATAAAAAACACGGTATTCACAATAATATATAAATTTCACTAAATAGAAATACAAATATATGGATTAATAAAAATATTAAAATTTTTCACATTAAAATATTAATTAGAAAAAGTATATAAATCACTTTGAGTGAGGGTTATCTAGAGGTGGTTCAAGAGTTGGGGAATCCAGTGGATGGAATTACATCCCAAAACTATGAGTTAGACAACACATGTACTCCATCATCTGCTCGTACAGCAGCAGCTGCTTCTGTTACCGCTAGAGTCGATGCAGCTCTTCTTGCTCCCAATGTGTGGTCTCTATACACTCACCCTAAGCTTGAAGCTACTCATCTTACTATGAAAAAGATGATGATTACTCATTACAATCTCCTCTTGAGATGGATGTCGACATCACAGTGGTACCGTAATAACTCTCAAGAATTAATTGAGAGTCGATAACAACAACACGGCCTTTCTCCAAGACATATTGAGTCTCCTAAATCAAAGTCTCATCATCAAATCCTACAATAATAGAGGTATGTTCCTTGGTCTTAGCCTGACTGTCAGACTATTTCTGAGACATCACAGCCTCAATTGAATTCTCCAATTTCAATTTAAAATTCAAATAGTTAAAATATAATTTTTCATTAACTTTAAAACTCCAAAAGAAATTACGAGGACAACAATATGATGCTTGTAATCACCTTTAATCTGTCCAATGATGGGATCTTTTTACATCCTCTTATTAACATCGAACTCCATAGTATTGTGTTGTTTGATGGCCTATATGAGTATAAAATAACCATTTTACATTTAATGTTATATAATTTTTTAAAAAGTACTCACCAAATGTTTATGATGCATACTGAATGTAAGAATGCTAGCTTGATGTGTCATCTCCTATCTCTCCCAGTTCAATAGACCTAACTATGCTCTCCTCTAAAAATTAGTCCTCAAACAATATGAATATTATACATCTAAAACCAAATATGAGATGAAATCTAGGTGGTGGGTGCACCAAAAATGATAAAAATCTATGACTCCCACTTACTGCAATGATGTCCTCCGCATATTGTGCATAAATTGATGGTAACGATCATGCGTAGAACTCTCTCAATTCACGGAGATAGATTCATGAATGCTATCATTGACAAGATATAACAGAACCTACAAATAATTAATAATATAAAGTAATTAATTAAATGAGTTTCAAAATAATTATTATTTACTAATAATCAAACTTGTGGTGTTAAATGTCAATAGAAATCTGATCTCATATAACCCATGATCTAGAAATTTTATTCTTCAATATATAAATTTCTTGTTTAACTGCTACATGCGTAAATCTATGAAAAAATGGAAAAAATAATAAATAAATTAGTATATAAATATATTAATGAAAATTAATAAAAACTAAATAAAAAAACACATCTCAACATACGTCCAAATGTGTGAATTGAACAAAAGATGTGGACATCACTCAAGGATAGGGTCATGAATCATCAATCTCATAAGACCATGACCCCTCCAAGTCGACGATGAAGCACCAAGAGTATGAGGGTTAGATGATGTATGATCGAGCTCATCATTAGGCAGTATAACATATTCCCACATACAAAATATATCAGATAAAAGTTCATCGGCTATATAAAACATGAAATTACTTTTATAAAATAATAATTTAAAATAAGTATTATATATGGATATATATTATTTATGATTATAACCACAATTTAATTGTTTTGATCATCATCCTCTATTTATTACGACATTGTCAATATAATTATATTCCCCCTCAGAACCATCAATTTCCATGGGGGTTTCATCTTCATCGTCTCATTCTATTTCAAATCCACTTGCTACATCAACAACATCATCGCCTCCATTGACCCATAACTATGGGGTTTCGCCATTGATATTCATGTATTTTCATGGGAAATATAGATTTGGATATTTCTCATGAAAATTTTCAATTCCTTTCACTTCAGCAGAAATCATGTTCACTTTGGATAAATTTATTTTTATGATATTTCATTTTTATTATGATCCATAACTCACTCAACTCCCTTGAAGCATTATAATAATTTTCATCATAAATTTGATATACCTGATGAGCCAAAAAATGGTTCATTTTCTGCATGAAGTATTTTATATATAATATCAATTATTCCATAGTGTTGATAAACACAAAATCCTCTATCAATATCAAACCAATGACATTTAAACCTTGTCAATTAATTCTGTCCTAAATAACTGAGTTCAATTATTTCATCCAATATGTCGTAAAGGTCAACTTCAATTTTTCTATGATGATATCACTATAAGAGAACACCATTATTCAGTTTTTTTATTCCCTATATGCACATTTGTTACTAATTATCACTAATTATTATAAAAATCACTAATTATTACTTATTATCACTAATAAACAATAATTATTACTAACTATTACAAATTATCACTAATTATAACTAATTATTACTTATTATCACTAATCATTTGTAATTATTACTCATTATTACTATTCACCACTAATTATTTCTAATTACTACTAATTACAAATAATTAGTACTAATTATAATTAATTATTACTAATTATCAGTAATTATGACAAATTATTACTAATTATCAGTAAATATACCTAATTATTTATAATTATCACTAATTATCACTTCTTATTACTAATTATCATATATTATCACTAATTCTTAATAAATATTAGTAATTGACACCACTTATTAATAATTATTACAATTTATTACTGATTGCCACTAATTTTGAATAATTACGACCAATTTTAAATAATTACCACTAATTATTACTATTAAAAACTATTTATTATAAATAATTGCGAATTCTAACTAATTATTCTTAATTATATCTAATTATGACTAATTACACCAAATTATGACTAATCACAACTAATTGTGACAAATTAAAAATAATTGTCACTATTTATCACTAATTATCAATAAATATCACTAATTATCACTAATTATCACTAATTATGACTAGTTATCATTAATTAATACTAATTATCACTAATTAATGCTAAATATCACTAATTAATGCTAATTATTACTAATTAATGCTAATTATCACTAATGTTTCCTAATTATCACTCATCATTCCAAATTACCGCTAATTATTACAAATTACTAGTAATCATTACTAATCATTAGTAATTATTAGCAATTATTAATAATTACATCTAATTATTACAAAATATTACTAATTATTACTAACTAATACTAATTATTAGTAATACTTAAAAAACTATTTATTTCAAATTAAGACTAACTATGGATATTTAAAACAATTTATTACTAGTTACCACGAATTATCACTAATTATCACTAATTGTCACTAATTGTCACTAATTATCACTAATTATCACATGTTATCACTAGTTATCACTAATTATTACTAATTTTCAATAACTACTACTAATTATAACTAATTATTAATAATTAGCACTAATTAATGCTAATTATTTCAAATTAACACTAATTATTTCTAATTAATGCTAATTATTACTAATTATAACTATCTCATGCTAATTATCATTGATTATTCCAAAGTATTACTAATTATACAAATTAACACTAATTTTAAATAATTACCACTAATTTTAAATAATTACCACAAATTATTACTAATTATTACTAATTATTTCTAATCATGAATAATTATAACTAATTACCACTAATTATTACTATTTACCACAAATTATTAATAATTACCCCTAATTATTATTAATTACCATAAATTATCACTAATTATCACAAATTATCACGAATTATACAAATTATTACTAATTATGAATAAGTGTTATTAATTATTAGTAATTATCATAAATTTTCACTAATTATTACTAATTAATTCTAATTGGTACTAATTAACGCTAATTATTACAAATAATCTTTATTTATTACTAATTAATGCTAATTATCATTAATTATTCCTATTTGTTATCATTTATTACTAATTACCCCTAATTATTTCAAATTGTTGCTAATTATTACTAATTATCACTAATTATAACTAATTATTACTAATTATTAATAATTACCTCTAATGTAAAATAATTACTACTGTTATTAAATAATTTCCACTGATTTTAAATTATTTCCAATAATTATTACTAATTATGACTAACTACCACTAATTATTATTAATTATCACTAATTGTGACTAATTGCCACTAATTATCACTAATCATGACAAATTATCACTAATTATCACTAATAATCACTAGTTATCACAAATTGTCAACAATTATTACTAATTATCAATAAATAACGCTAAATATCACTAATTAACTCTAATTATTTCTAATTAATACTAATTATTATTAATTACAGCTAATTGTTATTAATTAACGCTATTTATCACTAATTATTAATAATTACACCTGATTATTAAAAATTATTAAAAATTATGTCTAATTATCACTAATTATTATAAATCATTATAAATTATCACTAATTATTAGTAATTATTACTAATTATTACTAATTATTACTAATTATTACTAATTACAACTAATTTTAAAAAATTACCACTAAATTTATGTAATTATTACTTATTATTACCAATTTGGACTAATTTGGGTTAATTATTACAAATTACCAATAATTATTATTAATTAACACTAATTGTGACTAACTACTGCTAATTATTACTAATTACAACTAATTATCACTAATTATCACTAATTATGTGTGACATCTTGGACCCCGATGCCACTTAGGAGGTTCTCTGAGCCCAATGGGCCAAATGGCCTCAAGCGCATCTCCTCAAACATGAGAGGCTGTCAACTTGTAGTGAGGGCCTAGGGTGTGTTTGTGGGGAGACTATGCCCTCATTACAAGAGTGTAGCGCAACAGATAATATAACACTTATAAATAGCAGAAGCAATATAGGTAAATAGATTGAACAACGGAAATAGATTAGGATTCCAATAACTGAAATTGATTAGAATAACATACAACAACTGATGATGATTTGTAATGTATCTAGTAACTTGGAAAGCATAGATACAAAGTAGAAAGCATAAGTGAAAAACCCAATATAGAAAAAAGAAATACATAAACTATCCCCAAACATCTTTAGCTACAGATCGGGAAACTACAACCCGCTCCATCCTAGCACAACAAGAAATCTTGGGTTTGAAGAATTATGCTTCATCCTATCAACTCCTACTTACATGTAATCTGCACGGGTTCCAAAGGCGCCTAGATAGATTGTGAGATAAATCTCAGCGGGCCACCACCAACTGTGTCTATAACATCTGGCCCATGTAATGAAAATGTAATAATGTGAAAGAATGCATATATAATGTAAAGTAGAACAATGTTACTAAATAACCAAGTACCTACCCCTGCCCTCGGCTGATGTCAAAACATGTAATCAGTTCATTATTTTATTGTTACTAGTTTATAAATAAGTCACATGTTAGTAATAGTGAAGGTTCTATGATGTAACAAGGCAACCTTTGATGATATTTCATAATGAAGTTCTAAAGTAATAACCAATGTAATATAGTCCTCAAGGGTTTCCAAATCAGTAGTGATTATAGCCTAGATAAGGGTAAGAGTGTAATGAAAGGAACATAGTTCAATGAATTCCACAAGAAGATGTCTGATGAGTCCAAGGAGTAGATCCAAGGTAAAATAGGGCTTATCAAAGACTAGGACCGATAGGATTTAACTATGGAACCTACAAATCAATCCTAGATATAAGGATTGTATCCAAGGAATCCTATAATAATATTGAAGGGATCATACGGCGTTATACCGGGCATCAATAGCTGGACAATGATCAAGTTTTAGGTAGGTCTCAACCAAGGAAAGTCACATACTTGAATCGAAATGGGGTTCCCGAGTGCTCAAGGCATTCCCTATGGAATCCAAGGTGAGCATGAGTCATACCACTTCTATTTTGATAATAAAATCTTATATATTTTATAAGGATAATACCTTTAATTTTCATTAGTGTGAAAAGGTTAATTCAGCACGAAACCATTTAATCATGTCTTATTTAATCAATAAGTCCACTTGGTTTAATCCTTTCCTTTCATTAGTTTGACAAAGCAAAGTAGCATGCAACCATTTAATTTATCTATATCTGTCACAATCATTCTATTTGGACCATCCTCTTCATGATATCAAAAGTGGAAAGGTGATCTACAACAATCAACCAACCATCCATTTTCAATTAATATGGCCATGTCATATTTATACCACATACAAGAAAATTTATCACATTAATCAATTGATTACATGTAGGAAATTACCTTAGTTTGGTCAAGTGGAAGTTACATGGGACTTTCCATTCACCATTTCACGATTCAATATGTACTTAATATGAAAGGCTTTCCATTAGTGTGGTCAAGCAAGAGTACACCCAAACGATGGCCCAGATGTGTCAAAATTATAAAAACTCAATTACGGCATAACACCCTAAATGAGGTGTTGATCATTGTGGGGGTATCCAGCAATAAATAATCACATATATGGAAAAATAATCACCATATGGTTCTAATGACTATAACCATGTCATATAAATTCAATAAACGACACCCTATGAAATTGGTGGTCCCCACATGACAGTTTGAAAATCAATGAACTTATGGGAAGAGTTGTAGACCACCAACTGTAGGATTGTATGACTCTCCTAGTCCAGTATTAGCCACTAATTTGTCTTGGAATATAGTAGATATAAGAAAAGAGTAAAAAAACACACACCATGAAAACTAGGTTGATAACGAGAGAGATGGAGAACAGAATTAGAAGACATAAGTACCCACCGTTGTCCATCCAAATTGAAAAGAAGAATATTGATCAGACCCCGGATGACGAAGATGTCATAATCCCTAGTTCAGGCCTTCAAAAAAGCTAAAAATGATAGAAAAAGAGGTTCCTCCCACTGGAAATTAGATTAGGGAAGAAGGGTAGGCTTAAATAGATCATTAAGGGTAAAAATGTTAAAATTCCAAAAAAGTAGCCTCTATAGGGTTTGGCCGCATGGTTTGTCAAACCATGTGCTAACTATGCACGGGCACCTTGAGAAGAAGGGGCCCCCACATGGTTATGCCACATGGTTTGGAAAACTAAGCGCCAACTTTGCAAGATGGATTTTCCTAAAAATTTAAACCATCTCCATGTTTAGATAAAACCATGTGGCTTACCAGCACAGTTTCCTCTAACCTTGAAACATGACAAAGTTTCCCTAAAATATGGGTTTTGAGCTCCAAACAAGCACCGTACACCCTTGAGTCCTTCAACAACTCACCATGCATCCATATTAGGAATACAATAACATATTAGATAGAAATATAAAAGATCCATACCTGAGTGAAAAACTGGGTTCTAACACTCTTCCCCCTTAAAGAAACTCGTCCCTATGTTCATCTTCCAAGGGTGGTGAAATGTTGTCTGAGAAAAACTCTGGTCACTGGGCAAGTATGTCAGCCTGCCTCTCCAGGTCTCATCATGTATGCGGTTTTTCTGCCATTGTTCCCATACTTGAGGGATAGATCGACCTCATAGAAATGTTGTTCTCTAGTCAATGATGCATATTAGACAATTCATAAATATATCATCGACATATAACTCATGTTCCTCAGGATCAAAGGTATGATATGGGGTGGTATTATAAGGACCCAACCTTAAACATTACATAATCTTGAATCCAATGAATATTTTACATTGAGGATCTTTTTAGGATTAGAGTTTTAGAGAATGAGGCAATAAAAATTAAATTACATTCCAAAAATACATGGTAGACACTTCTACACAGTTTCCGTTTTTACATAAAAAAAAACTCTTAAAAAAGGGTCATTTTTACTTCTATGTTTTAGACAACATGACTTTTCCTTGATCCCATAAATGACCATATTCATTTATTAGTCCTGTGAAAAAAACTTTAGAACATGGGATGAGAAAAAAAAATCTCAGTAAGGGTTATAAGATAAAGAAATATAACATTAGTCCAAAAATACGTACCAAGCATAAGTTCATACCTCATGAAATCATAAGATTTATGAATAACACCTAGAAATCATAAATGATAAAGGAAAATTATGGCATCCATATCAAACATATAGTGTAGATATCGTAGCTACATAGGTAGTTACGTTGGAATACCCGTCACAGTATATTCCCTAAATCGCTTAGGAGAAACATTAACATTTACCTCTATCATGTTACTCAATGCATTGGAGAGCTATATCAAGCTCACCCACCCTAGGTTTATCACATAACCAACCATATAATTAAAAAATTCCCATGAACCATAATATATTCACAACACATAAAACAATAATAGAATAAATATAACATTTACATATTGAAATCACAACATATCATATCAACATATAGACATAATCAATGCTTTATCAAACCATTTTAAAAACCATTTAAAATATTAAATAAAACGATTCAATGTTTCATATACCACTTTGAAACTTTTAAATAAATTATAGTTTTAAAAAATTAATTTCCATATAAATAAATTCTTAAAACCATTTTTAAAACATGGACCTTAATGATAATGATTTGGAAAAATAAATCATTAAAACATTAAAACAATATTTTATTCAAAGATTTTATAACAATATGAGATATTCTTGAATACAAAAAATTATGGAATAACATTAATCAAAGCATTTAATACCATGAGAATATAGGTATTCATGATTTAATATCCCAAGGTATTGTGTATACATTACATAAAAGTGAATTAGTGCATAACAACATTGAAGTCTCAATGGAATGTAAATTGAGACAAAATCCATTATAAAATAGTATCCCTAGATTAAGTATAAATCTTGTAACACCCCAAGATTTCATAGTACGTTATTTCTTCTAAGTAATTCAATAACTTGTACTACACTCAATAATGAGTTCTAGTGCACCATGACTTACCAAAAAAGCCATTCAAAAAAGGTTATGAATAGTGTTAACTAAAAATTTAACTTTATATAATCCTTATAATTTTAGAATCAATATTATGAGTTTCATAGACATAATGTAAGAACAAATACATTTTTTCAGATAAAAGAAGTATTTTTTAAAAATTTCAATTTTACCACCTTTTAATGGCGAATCCTTTTTAGATCCAATATTTGAAACTTTTATATATTCAATTTGACAAAATAAACATATTCTTTAGAATCTAGACATAAGAATTTATTTTCAATAATGTTTTGGTGTTTTTCTGATAACTTTCATATTTGGGTGAATGGTGAAAAATATTATATTTTAATTGAAAACAATGTTTTAAATCAAAAATAATTTAAATTGTTAAATTATACATTTTAATGTTTTGGAGGTATAAATAGATTATATTTTTTCTATTTAATCCAATTATGGTCATTGTATGTAATTTCACTTTGAAATTGGACACAAACAAGTGTCAAAATTTTAGTTGTTATTATTTCTTTAAAATACGCCTTTTGGTTTTGACAACTAGAATTAATTCTAAATTAATAAATGAAACTTCTATGTTTTGATAATGGTAAAATTGACTTAATTATTGAATTCGGATATCAAAATTAGATTATATTAAATTTTTGGTAATTTTCTGAAAACTTTTAATTTTTGATGAATAGTGAAAAAAACTCAATTATAGTTTAAAACCGAATTTTTTTAGAATAAATATTTATTTTATTTGAATTTATTTTATATGAAAATATATACATAATACCTATATATGTTCAATTTAATTCATTGGAGTCATTTTATAATTATTTTAGATATATAAAAATTTTATTGATCTTTTCACCGTTTTTTACCCATCTCCTAGTAGAATTTAAAAATTCACATAAAACATAATTTTACCACTTCTATGAGTGGAATTTTGAAAATATAAGAGACACGGTTAATATCATGGTGTAAAATTTGGTTCAATAAGATAAAAATAATTTTTTGGTGAATAGTAACTTTTTACTTTTATTTACCACGGTAAAAAGTAAATAGGGTAAATAAGGGAAAAATGATATTTTTATTACCATAACACATGTCATAATTCTATTGTCTAAGTATAATTCGACAAAAAACAACCTTAGAAATAAAATATGAACCTATTTGGTCCACTTGGATTAGATTAGGAAATTTATTATTATTTAATTCAAAGATGAGTTAAAAGAGATAAAATCAAAGTATAACAACTAAATCATTTTTAAAATAGGGTTATACATAAGATAAATTTGATTATAACTATTAATTAGAAAGATAAAAATAATTAATACATAATGATATTTTATTTATAATTTTTAGACATTAAATAATTTAATTTATTTATGACACAATGATGATGCAGTAATTACCTTATTAGTGAAATATTAAAATAATTGATGTTATAAATACCCAAATAAATATAATTTTTGACTTTTAATAAATTAAACGAATTTTGTTGGTTAATATGTTGTGTAATTATTTATTAAATAAATTTGTTTCTTATTAATAATGTTATTAAGACTATAACAAAAATCAATTATTAAATAGTTTCAAAATTGAAATAAATGAGTTTTTTTAAAAAATATTATATTATTAATTGATATAATATTCATAAAAATCTAAGGTTCGGAAAAAGGATTTATATGATGATAGGTATGTATTTAATGAACCACTTGAGGGTTCTCCTAGTAGTTTATAGTAAGTTTATTAAATATATAATATAAAAATACAAAGAGACATGGTAAATGTCAAACTATTTAACTTAGAGTTAAATCTAAATGATAAGGGTACAATAGTAACCCAAACATGTCTAAAACCTATTGGTTGAGTGGTTTTAGACCCATACCCACCATATAATTTAAATAATCCAATCTGGAGCCATTATAAATCGAATCTGTATTTATTATAATATAATACTTTCAATTTTTCTTAAAGAGGCCTTCTCCACTTATAAAAGGACACCACTTCTAACCAATTTCTCACACCTCTCAAGCCTTTTGGATCATCCAACATCTACCAAATTAAGCTAAATACATCCCTATCCTCCTCCTAGAATACTTAACATTGATATAAGGCACTTAATGTGTCCTTTTAGTTCAATCCAAAGTGAGTTACCCAAATTAAAGGTAACGATTTCCCTTAGCATCTTTTCTTTTATTTTACTTCTCCAAACCCTAAACTCTTATTATTATTTTCTTTTTTAAGAAAACCAGTATCCTAAATATACTATTAAATAGTTATGATATGTATTCTATCTACACTTACACACACCTCCATCTAATGGGTGAAGAACATAATGTTTCTGTGGATGGCATCCAAACACCTCCCGAAATAACGATTGTACACTTATCTTATACCACCTCCAATGGTGGACATTGTGATGTAACTATAATTAAATATGATATTAATGATATTTATTTTATATATAATCTTTTTTAATTCAATTTTATATCATACCATTATTTTTTTCATGTTTTATATATACGATAATTTCATTTGAGGAAGTACGGACTACCGCCCCCTCAATGTGATATGACTCGTTCATACCATACATGGAACATATAAGGGATGGTGTTAATGAACATAAGTAACATATATAAGATATTATATTATTCTGTAATAATAATATACCTATGTATCATTTGGTTTTGATTCCTTTTAAAATGAAAAATGAAATGGAAGTAGCGTTTGTGCGAACGTACGGATTACCGTCTCCACGAACGCGATGAGATTCATTTCCCCATCAAATCCATTCAAGATTTATTTTCATTTGATGGTTAAAAATAATTTCTAATGACATAATATCATTCTGTATACAAATCAAATATATCTTATTCATAACAAACATAACTTATGCAACCAAACATTTCAAGTAGAACGAATCAGTTAACACCGAAACAACGATAATACTGCAATGTAATATTAAAAGATCATATATGATATCATATTAATGTATATGATTCCTGAATAATTTACTATTTCACAATTATACAGGAAGTTAACCTACCCTATACCAAGGAAAAGTAGAAGGTAAGGGTTTATTTCACAATGTCTTCATTATCCGAGGTTATTTGTACTTAATTATCTACTGGGACCTCTTTATCATCCACATCCATGTTTCTTAAAAATGTATTCCAAAACTTTTTTTCTGTTTACTAGACTATGGGTTAAATTAATTTATACCATTTTTTTACTTTTTATAAAATGGTTTGAATGGAATCATTCCGTCATTTTCCAAACAAGGTCCTTTTTAACCTTTTTGACAGCATTAAGTTACGAATGTCTTTTTAACTTGTACGGATGGTGCAGTTATTTTACACCATTATAAAATCTCTGAAGCATATCTTAAAAGCTTATAATAATATTTTCAAATTAAATGTTTTATTTTATAATTATGTGACTTTTAAATTATTTCAAAAAAAGATATATTTCTCTCAAATATTTTTGATTTCATCTATGTCAACATCTTTTGATGGATTTTAAGCTTATTTGAAGTTGATTTATTATGATACAGAACTTCCATATTGAATTTAAGGTTTTGTGATATGTTTGACTGTGTATATGTTATTTTTATACCATTCATGGTGTATGGATAAGGTATATACATTTCGTATTCTAGTTTTAATACGAATGTTTATCTTATGTTTAAACCTTTTCATATTGGAATGAATTGGACTGAGTAAGTGACAGGTGGAGCCCGCTATAGCTCCTAGATGCATCGGTAGGTCTCATGAGACAAACTTTTGTATTGGCACAAGGCTTTGACAAAATCGTATTTGTAGTCTTGGCACAAGGCCTTGACTATGTGGTTATGATAGTCTGGCATTAGGAATTCCATCATTATGAAAGTGGTAATTGATATTTCATGTGATTTTTCGACTAGTAGAATATCAATGTGAATAAGTAAATGGAATTATTTCATTTTATTTTTTCCATATTATGCTGAAGTTCAATTTTTATGGTCTTTTTTTTAGTTACTCATTGTCTCAAATGTTTATGCTTATTTATGAAAGATTATGCTATATTGTTATCCTTACTGAGCATCTGAGCTCACCCCTTTTTATGTTTTATTTTTACCAGGATATGAAGAAGTATTTTATGATTGACCTGTAGGGATATTCTGAGGGATTATGAGTGTGGACTATGGAGACTATGTTGTTGTAGTTTTTCACTTTATCATGTAATGTACGACTTATGAATGTATCTAGTGTTTCTTTGGCTACTAAACTAATCGTTCATTCAAGACTTGATCTTTTGTGATCATGCCAATGATACATAATAATGCACCAACTCTAGGTAACTGGGGTCCCAGTGTTACAGTTAGTATCAGAGGAAGTTTAATACAAACCTCGGTATCTAGATATTGATAAACATTTATTATAGCACATAGACCTAAGATGGAATTATTGGATTAGTATAGAAGAACTCAATAGAATTTTGGTATTGTAGAGATTTTGTGAGTTTTCCGAGCAATAAAACCCTGTATGGATATGAGCAGGTAGAGGCGGCTCTGGCATTGATGTACCTATGGGTAAACCCCAAAAACACCACTTTGAGCTAGACTCAAATGGGAACCACTGCATGACAACGGGCCTTGTTGCACTCTTGGTTACGACACTCCCGGGGATATGCTTAGGATAATTCTCATTTCCTTTACAAACCATTATCAAGGGTTCCTATATGATTACATTTTTATGATTAAGGATTATATCCATAAACTCTTCAATCTATTTTAGGTATTTTACATGTTTGGAATTATTCATTGCAATTCATAAACTGAACTAGTGTATACCATTGTTTAGAAATGGTGCCCATTATAACAAATGTGAACTCCAACAATGCGTATGATCCAATGAGTAAGAAGGATCATATCTGTCACGGTATTAAGAAAAAATTTAGAATGAGAATTGAATCCTGAGTATTCTCAACATATTAATAAATAGTATCATGTGTTAAAAAGATAAGTAATGAATTCTCTGAGTCATATGGATTTGAAGGGAAGCATGAGAAGAAACAGATGGAAGAGAGAATGATGGATAAAGGGAAGAGGGGAAAGAAGAATTTTCCCATATTTGATAACTATGGGAAGAAACACCCAGGAACATCCCTGAAGGGAATGAGAGTTTGTTATAAGCATGGAGAAAAAGGACACAATGTAGGTGACTGCAAGGGTAAGAAAAATGTTTCAAATGAACAATGCTTCATCTTCAAGGAGTTGGGACACTACGCGAACTGTTGTCCAAATCATCATAGTATGCCCCAAATGATTCTATTGGATAATAATCAAGTAATGATAATACCACAAATGAGGAGGAATGATTAGAGTTATTATGTTATTATTAGAGAATTATGTCATTTGAGTGTTGTATCAACAATGTACTGGTTATAATAATTATGGAGTATATAAGGATTGTACTACAGTACTATTTCATTAAGGACTTGAGATTGTGTGGAACCAAGAAAAGTGACTCAATAGCAGGTTAAATGTTTTGAAAATATATGGTTGAGAGAAAGATAAACCCCAATACGGTTCTGATACCGAGGTAATGATTTTAGAATAATACATGATTGATTTGGATAAATTATATTGAATATTTTTGACTAACTTGAAACTGATTAATGATTTGTATATTCCATCATTGTTTGAGTTTACATCATTTTTGGATTGAAGGAGTATATCCCGTATTCTATAAGGAATAATGGATCATGAATGTAATCAATATGGTTTTATTGTAATTTAGGATGATGCAGTGTTTTAAAAGAATACATGATGAAGGTGTTAACATGTTATTACGCGGATAAAAGGAACTTCACTTTGTTTACCTTCCTTATAAATTTTGGACTGTGACTTTGGAAAGAAGTACTTTGGATAATTCTAGTTTGAGATTTTTTTTTGATTGCCAAAAAAGGACAACCTGGAGGTCAGGCGGCAACCTGTCATGTCTGACAAGGCCAAGAGACTTGAACTCACAACCGAAGGGCAGCAAGGGTGTATCACCTACCACTGGCCCACGTGATGTACTGGATTTAATAATGTAGTCTATTTTAAAAAATATTGTAGATGAATTATAAATTAAATTTTGAACCCTATACAAATAAGATAAATAGAATGTAATTTTTAAGTTCTATTATCTTTAAGAGTGAAATATGAGTTTGTGGTAGAAATTTGTTAAACGATGGGACTCTACTTGTTAAGTATATATTTTTCTTCTTCTCTTTTTCTATGATGAAATTAATTATTATACATTAGTGAAGGGATATTAAAACAAAAAATGTGTTATCCTAATACCATATATTTTGTTGAACTGATGGTATTTTAAATCATCAAAGATTGATGAATTTTGGGTCCTCAATTTTAAACTTGTTTGTTATTGATGACCTCAATCACCACCTATAAATATTTACATTTTCCTTCAATTATTTGTCTTTAATTTCCACAAATGTTCTCTTAATAGAGATCATAAATTGGTGGTGACCCTTTCATTTCCATTTTCATCTTATTAAGAATAAATTTTATTAACCTAATTTTTTATGTGGGTTTTCATAAAGGAATTTTCTATTTTCATACTTTTATTTTCGAAAAATAATTTCAAATTGTAAGGATGAAATATATTGAAGGAGGGAATAATGTAACTCCACAAAATTTCATAGTACATTATTTCATCAAAGCAATTAAAAAACTTTCACTACAGGCAACACTGAGTTCTAGTGCACCATGACCTACCAAACAATCCATTAAAAAAAGTATATGAATAGTATTAAATGAATTTTGATCATTATATAATAATTATAATTTCATAATCCATATAATGAGTTTCTTATATATATTGTAAGAACAAATACATTTTTTCAGAAAAAAGAAGTATTTTTTGAAAAATACAATTTTACCTCCTTTTAATGGCAATGCCTTTTTAAATACAAGATTTGAAACTTTTATATTTTTAATTTGACAAAATAATATTCTTCTTTAGAATCGGGGCATAAGAATTTTGTTTCAATAATGTTTTGGTGTTTTTCTGATAACTTTTATATTTGGGTGAATAGTGGAAAATACTATATTTTAACTAAAAACATCATTTAACATAAAAATAATTTATATTATTAAATTATACATTTTAATGGGTTGGAAGTATAAATATATTACATTATTACCATTTAATCTAATTATGGTCATTTTAAGTAATTTCACTTTGAAATTGGACATAAACAAGTGTCAAACTTTTGGTAGTTATTATTTGTTAAAAATAAGCCTTTTGGTTTTGATAGTGGGAATTAATATTAAATTAATAAATTAAAATTATATGTTTTTATTTTGGTATAATATACCTTATTATTGAATTCAGAATAAAAAAATTTTCTTCGGGTAATTTTTAGGTATTTTTCTGAAAATGTTTAATTATTGATGAATTTTGAAAAACATTGAGTTATAGTTTAAAACTGAATTTTTATATAAATAATTATTTATTTTATTTAAATTTAATTTATGTCATAATTGATATATAATACCTATATATGTTAAATTTAATTCATTGGATTCAATTTATAATAATTTTAGATATATAAAAATTTTAATGAACTTTTCACCGTTTTTACCCATATTCAAGGAAAATTTGCAAATTCAAATAAAATATAATTTTACTGCTTCTGTGAGTAAAATTTCAGAAATCCGAGAGACACAGTTAATATCAAGGTGTAAAATGTGGTTCAATAGGATAATAATAAATTTTTGGTAATAGTAACTTTTTACTTTTATTTACCACGGTAAAAAGAAAATAGGGTTATTAAGGGTAAAAATGATATGATAATTACCCTAAAATGTGTCCTAATTCTATTGGATAAGTATAATTTGACCAAAAACAACCATAGGAATAATGTATAAACCTCTTTTTTCTACTTTTATTAGATTAAGACATTTATTATTATTTAATTTAAAGAAGGGTTAAAAGAGTAAAAATCAATGTTTAATAACTAAAACATTTTTATTGTATGGTTATGCATAAGATAAATTAAATTATAAATATTAATTATAAATATAAAATGATTTCCTACATAATTATATTTTATTTATAATTTTTAGACATTAAATATTTTAATTTATTTATTACACAATTATGATGCCTTAATTACCTTATTACCGAAATATTAAAATATTTGATGTTATAAATACCCAAATAAATATAATTTAGACTTTTAATGAATTACAAGAATTTTATTGGTCAATATTACATGTTAGGATTGATTAAATAAATTTGGTTCGAAATAATAAATTTATTAATACTTTAACAAAAATCAAATATTTAAATAGTGTCAAAATTGACATAAAGGTGTTTTTAAAAGAAATATTATATTATTAATTGAGATAATATTCATAAAAATATAAGTTTGGGCCAAAGGACTTATATGATGATAGATATGTCATTAATGAAACACTTGGGGTTCACTTGGCAGCTTATTGTATGTTTATTAACCATAAAATATAAAAATACAAAGAGACATGTTAATGTCAAACTATTTAACTAAGAGTTAAATCTAAAAGAAAAGTGTAAAATTTTGACCCAAACTTGTATAAAACCTATTGGATGAGTGGTTTTCGACCCATCCCCACCATAGACTTTAAATAATTCTGTATTGAGCCATTATAAACCGAATCTGAATTTATTATAAAATAATACATTATGTTTTTCCGAAAGAGCCCCTCCTCCCCCTTATAAAAGGACACCACTTCTAACCAATTCCTCACCCCTCTCAAGCCTTTTGGATCATCCATACTCTACCAAATTAATCTTTTGACATCCCTCTCATCCTCCAAAATTCTTTACCTTAGGCAGAAGGCACTTCAAGAGTCCTTTTGGTTCAAACCCAAGGGAGTTACCCAAATTAAAGGTAACAATTTCTCTTAGCCTTTTTTCTTTTATTTTACTTCTCCAAACCCTAAACAGTTCTTATTATTTTCTTTTGTAAGAAAACAAGTATCCTAAATATTTTAGGATATTTTTATGATAATTATTAGAACTACACTTATACACACCTCTATCTAATGGGTGAAAAACATAATGTTTTTGTGGATGGCAACCAAATGCCTCACGAAACGATGATTGTTCAATTATATCCTACCACCTCTCATGGTGTCCATTGTGATGGAACTGTAATTAAATATGATATTAATGATATTTATTATATATATATATAAGATTATTCAATTCTATTTTATAGCATACCGTTATTCATTTCATGTTGTATATATATACGATAATTTCAATTGAGGAAGTGCAGACTACTTCCCCTCAAAGTGATATGACTCATTCATAACATATGTGGAACATATAAAGGATGTTGTTAATGAACATATGTAACATATAGAAGATATTATATTATAATTGAATAATAATATACATATGTATCATTTGGTTTTGATTCCTTTTAAAATGAAAAATCAAATAGATGTATCGTTCGTGCTTACATAAGGATTACCGTCTCCACGAACACGATGAGATTCATTTCCACATCATATCCATTCAAAAAAAAAATTCATTTGATGATTCAAAATCATTTTTAATGACATAATATCATTCGGTGTATAAATCAACTATATCCTATTCATAACAAAAATGTCTTACGTAACCAAGAATATAAAGGAGAACAAACTTGTTAACACCGAAACAACGATAATACTAAAATGCAATATTAAAAGATCATATATGATATCATATTAATGTATATGATTCTTGAATAATTTAATAACAATTATTTCACCATTATACAGTAGGTTAACCTACCCTATACCAAGGAAAATTACATGTTAAGGGTTTATTTCACAATCTCTTCATTATCTGAGGTTGTTTATACATAATTATCTACTGAGACCTCTTTATCATCCACATTCATGACTCTTAAAAATGAATTCCAAAAAATGTTTACTATTTACTAGAAAATGGGTTAATTTATTTATACCCTTGTTTGAATTTTTATAAAATGGTTTGAAAGGAACATTTCCATTATTTTCCAAACAAGGTCCCTTTTAACCTTTTCGACAAAATTAAGGTAAGAATGTCTTTTTAACTTATATGGCGGGTGAAACTATTTTACGCCGTTATAAAATCGACAAATCTTCTCATAAAATCTTATAACAATATTTTAAAATTAAATTTTTTCTTTTATTATTATGTGACTTTTAAATGATTTAAAAAAAGAGATATTTCTCTCAAATAGTTTTTATTTCATCTATGTCAACATCCTTTGATATATTTTAATCTTATTTGAAGTTGATTTATTATTATACAAAACATACATATTTTATTGATGGTTTTGTGATATTTTTGATTGTGGATGTGTTATTTATATACCATTCGTGTTTTATGGATAATGTATTTACATTTCGTATGCTAGTTCTAATAAGAATGTTTATGTTATGTTTAAACCTTTTCATATGGGAATGTATTGGACTTAGTAAGTGATGGGTGGAGCCAGCTATAGATCCTATATTCATCAGTAGGTCTAATGAGAAAAAATATTGTATTGGAACAAGGCCTTGACAAAATATTATTTTTAGTCTTGGCACAAGGCCTTGACTATGTGGTTATAATAGTCTGGCATTATGAATTCTATCATTATGATAGTGGATATTGATATTTCATGTGATTATTCAACTAGTAGAATATCCATGTGAATAAGTAAATGGAATTATTTCATTTTATTTTTTCCATATTATACGGGAGTTCAAGTGTTAAAGGCTATTGTTTTAGTTATACATTTCCTCAAATGTTTATGCTTATTTATGAAATTTTCTACTATATTGTTATCCTTACTGAGCATCTGAGCTCACCCATTTCAATGTTATATTTTTTCTTGGATGTGAAGAATTATTTTATGACTGAACTGTAGGGATAGTCTGAGGGGTTATGAGATAAGACTATGAGGACTATGTTTTTGTAGTTTTTCACTTTATCATGTAATGTAAGGCTTTTGAATGTTTCTAGTGTTTCTAAGGCTACTAAACTAATCGGTCATTCGAGACTTGGTATTTTGTGATCATGCCAATGGTACATAATAATGCACTGAATCTAGGTAACTGGGGTCCCGAAATTACAGTTGGAATCATAGGAAGATTAGTACAAACCTTGGTAGATAGATTTATATAAACTCTGATTAGAGACCATAGACCTAAGATGGACTTTGCGGACTAGTATAGAAGAACATCCTAGAATTTTGATATTGTAGAGATTTTGTGAGTTTTATGAGCAATACATCCTTGTCTGGATACGAGCAGGTAGAGGCGGCTCTAGCACAGGTTTACCTATGGGTAAAACCCGAAAACACCGCTTTGAGCTAGACTCGAACAGGGACTGCTGCACGACAACGAGCTGTGCTGCACTCTTGGTTACGACACTCCCGGGGATATTCTTAGGATAATTCTCATTTCCTCTAGAAACCATTATGATGATTTTATGAGTATATACTTCCTAAATGATTACATTTTTATGATTAAGGATTATATCAATAAACTGTTGAATCTACGATAGCTATTTTACAAGTTTGGAATTATTTATTCTACTTCATATACTGACCTAGTGTATGAAATTGTTTAGAAATGGTGCCCAGTAGAAGAAATGTGAACTCCAACAATACGTATGATCCAATGAGTAAGTAGGATCATATCTTTCACGGTATTAATCCAACATTTAGAAAGGGAATTGTCTCCCATTTATTCTCAACATATTAATAAATATTATCATGTGTTAAAAATATAAGTAATGAATTCTCTAAGTCACGTGTCTTTGAAGGGAAGCATGAGAAGAAAAGGATGGAAGAGAGAAAGATGGATAAAGGGAAGAGGGAAAAGAAGAATTTTCCCATATTTGATAACTGTTGGAAGAAACACCCTAGAACTTCCCTGAATAACTGGGAGTTTGTTATAAGAATGGAGAAAAAGGACACCAAGTAGGTGACTGAAAGTGTATCAAGCAGGCTTCAAATGAACAATGCTTCCTCGGCAAGGAGTTGGGACACTACGCGAACCGATGTAAAAATCATCAGAGTGTTCCCCAAATGATACTATTGGATAATAATCAAGTTATGATAATACCATATATGAGGAGGAATGATTAGATTTATTATGTTATTATTAGAGAATTATGTCATTTGAGTGTTGTATCAATAATGTGTTGGTTATAATAATTATGGAGTATATAAGGATTATACTACAATACTATTTCATTAAGGACATGCGATTTTGTGGAACCAAGAAAAGTGACTCAATAGCAGGTTAAATTTTTGGAAAATATACGGTTGAGAGAAAGATAAACAACAATATGGTTTTGATACCGAGGTAGTGATTTCGGAATAATACATGATTGATTTGGATAAATTATATTGGATATTCTTGACTACCTTGAAACTGATTAATGATTTGTATATTCCATCATTGTTTGAGTTTACAACATTTTTGGATAGAAGGATTATATCCAGTATTCTATATGGAATAAAGGATCATGAATGTAATCAATAAAGTTTTATTGTAATTTAGGATGTTGTAGTGTTTTAAAAGAATACATGATGAAGGTGTTCACATGTTATTAAGCAGAAAAAATGAACTTCACTGTGTTTACCATCCTTATAAATTTTAGAATGTGAGTTTGGAAAGAAGTATTTTGGATAATTCTAGTTTGAGATTATTTTTGGATTGCCAAAAAAGGACCTCTCGGAGGTCGGGTGGCAAACCGTCTTGTCCGGCAAGGCCGTGAGACTTGAACCCACAACCGAAGGGTGATAAGGGTGTATCACCTACCACTAGACCACGTGATATCCTGGATTTAATAATTTAGTATTTTATTATAAACTTTGGTAGATTAATTATAAATTCATATTTTTGAACCCTATACAAATATGAAAAATAGAATATAATTTTTATGTTATATTATCTTTTAGAGTAAAATATGAGTTTGTGGTAGAAATTAGTTAAAGGATGGGACTCTAATTTTCAAGTATATATTTTTCTTCTTCTCTTATTCTATGAAGAAACTTATTCTTATACTTTAGAGAAGGGATATTAAAGAAAATGTGTTATCCTAGTACCACATGTTTTGTTGAACCGATGGTATTTTAAATAATCATAGATTGATGAATTTATGGCCCTCAATTTTACACTTGTTTGTGATTGATGTACTTAATCACTACCTATAAATATTTACTTTTTTCCTCCAATTATTTGTCATTAACTAGTACCAATTTTATCCTAATCGAGATCAAAATTTGGTGGTGACTCTTTCATTTCCATTTTCCTCTTATTAAGACTAAATTTTATTAACCTAATTTTCGATGTGGGTTTTCCCAAAGGTATTTTTTATTTTCAACCATTTATTTTCAAAAAATAATTTCAAATTTCAAGGATGAAATTTATTTATGGAGTGAAGAATGTAACACTAGAAGATTTCATAGTACGTTATTTCTTCAAAGTAATTCAATAACTTGCACTTCACACAACACCGAGTTCTAGTGCACCATGGCTTACCAAACAAGCCGTTAAAAAGTGGTTATGAATAGTATTAACTGAATTTTAAACATTATATAATCCTTATAATTTTAGAATCCATATCATGAGTTTCTTAGACATAATGTAGGAACAAATAAAATTTTTCAGATAAAAGAAATATTTTTCAAAAAATGAAATTTTACCACATTTTAATGGTGATGCTTTTTGAAATACAATATTTGAAACTTTTATATATTCAATGTGACAAAGTAAACTTCTTCTTTAGAATCGGGACATAATAATTCAGTTTCAATAAAGTTTTGGTGTTTTTCTGATAAATTTCATATTTGGGGGAATAGTGAAAAAACTATATTTTAACTGAAAACATCTTTTTAAATAAAAATAATTCATATTGTTAAATTATGCATTTTAATGGTTTCTAAGTATAAATAGATTATATTATTACCATTTAATCTAATTATGGTCATTGTAAGTAATTTCACTTTGAAATTGGACATAAACAAGTGTCAAACTTTTGGTAGTTATTATTTCTTAAAAATACACCTTTTGGTTTTGACAGTAGTAATTAATTTTAAATTAATAAATGCAACTTATATGTTTTGATTTTGGTATAATATACTTCATTATTTAATTAGGAAATATCAAAATTTTCTTCAGGTAAATTTTTGGTATTTTTCTGAAAACTTTTAATTTTTGATGAATATCCAAAAATAATGAGTTATAGTTTAAAACCGATTTTTTTAAATAATTATTTATTTTCTGTTAATTTATATTATGTCAAAATAGATACATAATACTTATATAAGTTCAATGTAATTCATTGGATTCAGTTTATAATAATTTTAGATATATAAAAATTTTAATGAACTTTTCACCGTTTCTTACCCACCTCCAAGGAGAATTTGAAAATTCATAGGAAACTAAATTTTACCGCTTCTGTGTGTGAAATTTCAGAAATCCGAGAGACACAGTTAATATCACGGTGTAAAATCTGGTTCAATAAGATAAATATATTTTTTGGGGAATAGTAACTATTTACTTTTATTTACCAAGGTAAAAATAAATTAGGGTTATTAAGGGTAAAAATGATATTATTCTTACCCTAACACGTGCCCTAATTCTATTGGATAAGTATAATTCTACCAGAAACAACCATATGAATAAAATATGAACCTCTTTGGTCCACTTGGATTAGATTAAGACATTTATTATTATTTAATTCAAATAAGTGTTAAAAGAGTTAAAATCAAAGTTTAATAACTAAAATATTTTTAATATGTGGTTATACATAAGATAAATTAGATTATAAATATTCATTAAAAAGGTAAAATGATTTCCTACATAATTATATTTTATTTTTAATTTTTTGAAATTAAATAATTTAATTTATTTATGACAAAATAATGATGCATTAATTACCTTATTAGTAAAATATTAAAATAATTGATGTTATAAATACCCGAATAAATATAATTTAGACTTTTAATGAATTCCACGAATTTTATGGGTCAATATGACATGTTAGGATTTCCAAAATACTTTTTTTATTATTTTCAAGCACTTTTAGGAAACTTGGGGAACCCAAAGGAACTTCAATCCCAAAAATCACAACCAAGGCCCCTCCAAAGATGAACAAACAAACAGACACCCAAACAGTCAACAATAACTAAAAATCATAATTAACATACCCATCATCTACACCAGCGCATGAACTCACCTCTGCGGTGGCCATTCCCCATCCAGAAGCTGAGTTTAAATTCCTCTTGAAATCACCATTGTAGTCCCGCCTCACATCATCCAGCATGACTTTCCCGAAACCATCTTGCCTGAACATACTGCCTTTCTTGAAAGTCAGGGACACCCCATGCTCCCGCTTAAAAGAGGCTCTGGTGCACAACGTTCGAGGAAGAAAGTAGTAATCCTTCCTGAATTTTCTTTTTTGAGTAGCCCAAGACACTCCTCCATCCTCAGACCTAGTTTTTTCTCCACCTTTCTCAATATATTTAAAGTAAAGATTGACCATATCACCTCTATTCTCCTTGTCGCAGCTGGATAGCATCCCCTTCCTCCCAAGGATGATGTCTGAAGATAATTCCATGCCCACAACATCACTTCCTCCCCTATGATAAGGCATGTTTCATTCAATATCACACATGTTAGGACTGATTCAATGAATTTGGTTTGAATTAATAAATTTATTAAGACTTTAACAAAAATCAATTATTAAATAGTGTAAAAATTGATATAATGGAGTTTTTAAAACAAATATTATATTATTAACTGAGATAATATTCATAAAAATATAAGGTTCAGCCAAAGGACTTATATGATGATAGGTATGTCATTAATGAACAACTTTGGGTTCTCATGGCAATTTATAGTATGTTTATTAAACATATAATATAAAAATACAAAGAGACATGGTAAATGTCAAACTATTTAACTAAGAGTTATATCTAAAAGATACGGGTAAAATAGTTACCCAAACTTTTCTAAAACCTATTAGTTGAGTGGTTATCGACCCATCCCCACCTTATACTTTAAATAATCTAGTCTAGAGCCATTATAAACTGAATTTGAATTTATAAAAAAATAATACTTTAAGTTTTTCCTAAAGAGCCCCTCCTCCCCCTTATAAATGGACACCACATCTAACAATTCCTCACACCTCTCAAGCCTTTTTGCTCATCCATTCCCTGAACAATTAATCTCCCGGCACCTCTCTCATCCTCCTAGAAGCATTACCTTAGGCATAAATCACTTCAAGAGTCCTTTTGGTTAAAACCAAAGGGAGTTACCCAAATTAAAGATAACGATTTCTCTTAGCTTCTTTTCTTTTATTTTACATCTCCAAACCCTAAAATCTTCTAATTATATTATTTTGTAATAAAACCACAATCCTAAATATTATAGGATATTTTTATGAGAATTATTCGAACTACACTTACACACACCTCCATCTATTGGGTGAAGAACATAATGTTTCTCTGGATGTCAACCAAACGCCTCACGAAATGATGATTGTTCTATTATCTTCTACCACCTATCATGGTGTCCATTGTGATGGAACTTTAATTAAATATGATATGAAAGATATTTATTTTATATATAATCTTCTTTAATTCCATTTTATAGCATACCATTATTCGTTTCATGTTGTATATATATACAATAATTTCATTTGTGGAAGTGCGGACTACCGCCCCTCAATGTGATATGACTCGTTCATACCATACATGGAATCTATAAAGTATGATGTTAATGAAATTAGGTAACATATATAAGATATTATATTATAATTTAATAATAATATAAGTATTTATCAATTGGTTTTGATACCTTTTAAAATGAAAAATGAATTGGATGTAGCGTTCGGGAGTACGTACGGATTACCGTCTCCACGAACGCGATGAGATTCATTTCCCCATCATATCCATTCAAAAAGAATTTTCATTTTATGGTTAAAATTAATGTTTAATGACATAATATCATTCTGTATATAAATAAAATACATCATATTCATAACAAACATGACTTACATAACCATGCATATAAAGGAGAATGAATCAGTTAACACCAAAATAAAGATAATACAAAAATGAAATATTATAAGATCATATATGATATCATATTAATGAATATGATTCTTGAATAATTTAATAACAAATATATCACCATTATACAGGAAGTTATCCTACACTTTACCAATGAAAAGAACATGTTAAGGGTTTATTTCACAATCTCTTCCTTATCCGATGTTGTTTATACATAGTTACCTACTAGGACTTCTTTATCATCCACATCCATGTTTCTTAAGAATGAATTCCAAAACATTTTCACTGTTTACTAGACTATGGGTTAATTTGATTTAAACCCTTTTTTGTCTTTTTATAAAATTGTTTGAATGGAATATTTCCTTTAATTTCCAAACAAGGTCCTTTTTAACCTTTTCGTCAAAATTAAGGTAAGAATGACTTTCTAACCAATACGATGCGTGAGACTATTTTACGCTGTAATAAAATCACTGAAGCATCCCTTATAAGCTTATAATTATATTTTCAAATTAAATTTTTTCTTTTATAATTATGTGACTTTTAAAAGATTTCAAAAAAACATATTTCTCTCAAATAGATTTTATTTAATCTATGTCGACATCCTTTAATGGATTTTAAGCTTATTTGAAGTTGATTTATTATGATACAAAAATTACATATTGAATTGAAGGTTTTGTGATATGTTTGATTGGGGATGTGTTATTTTTATACCATTTGTGGTTTATGGATTATGTATTTACATTTTGTATGCTAGGTTTAGTATGAATGTTTATGTTATGTTTAAACCTTTTCATATGGGAATGCATTGGACATAGTAAGTGACGGCTGGAGCCCGCTATAGCCCCTAGATGCATCAGCAGGTCTCATGATACAAACTAGTGTCTTCTCATAAGGCTTTGACAAAATATAATTTGTATTTTTGGAAGAAGGACTTGACTATGTGGTTATGTTAGTCTGGCATTATGCATTCCATCATTATGAAAGTGGTTATTGATATTGTATGTGATTATTCTACTAGTATAATATCAATGTGAATAAGTATATAGAATTATTTCATTTTCTTTTTTCCATATTATACATATGTTCACATTTTAAAGGCTCTTGTTTTAGTTATACAGTTCCTAAAATGTTTATGCTTATTTATGAAAGTTTCCGCTATATTGTTATCCTTACTGAGCTTTTGATCTCACCCCTTTCTATGTTTTATTTTTCGTAGGATGTGAAGAAGTATTTTATGACTAACCTGTAGGGATAGTATGAGGGGTTATGAGTGTGGACTATGGGAACTATTTTGTTGTTGTTTTTCACATTATCTTGTAATGTAAGACTTATGAATTTATCTAGTGTTTCCAAGGCTACTAAACTAATCGGTCTTTCGAGACATGTTCTTTTGTGATCATGTCAATGATCTGTAATAATGCACCGACTCTGGGTAATTCGGGTCGGGGTGTTACTAATCAATTATATAATAATTTGTGACAAATATAAATATACTAAATATTATTGGATATTTGGTGTAAATCAATTGGATAACATTCACACATATTGTTTTTAAAAACAACACCAATGACTTGGATGTTTAACTCAATGAATGGAAATTGAGTAAAAATTACTCTTATGTATTTCACACCAATGAATTGATAATTTATCAATGGATTTATTATGTGTATTAGAAGCATATCTTCACAAAGAAGAGTGTAAATTACAACATATGTAAAATAATAGTTATTTTAAACATAATCATAGAGTAAAATAATCAATGAAGTATGTGTAAAGCCCAATGAGTATAAATTGAAAATTAAAATTCCCTTACAGATTTGGTAACATATGAAACATACACTCCATGAAATGAGGACCATTAAATAAAGATGTAAATACACATAAATTAATGTATATTACACCAAAAATACAATCATGTTCTGTACAAACACCACAGAAAAGAATATAGTGGCTAATATAGCATGAATCTCGTGGGATTAAAAACCCTTACCACGTTGTAATCAATCGAGTAATATGAACAAAAGTTAATAACCAAAAATTGAATCAAAGAATAACTTGAATATAAAGAGAATCATGATAATATGTATATCAAATAGTAGTACACAATACACCACATGCAATAAATAATTGTTGAACAATGGAAATCTCACAGAATTTAAAGTGAGATAAGAAACCCCTTACCTTGTGTCTGATTTGACTCGGTCGTTATTTAATCTCCTGAAAAATAAACTGAAGTTAATTTTTAGATGATTAATAACCTTTTTCATGTTTCTTATTCCTTTTATATCAATATTTACCTTTCTATAACATTTAGTTAATTATATGAGTTGCTATCGGACAATTTGTCGATGTTCGGAACTTCAGTCAAAAATGAACTTGTTATAATTATAAATAGTCTATGTGGTTGAAATTCCATTATCTTCAGAAATATATTCATGATTTAAACATCATATATATAATATATATCCTGTATATATATATATATATATTTATAAAATTACATAACATTTAGAGATTAGAAATGAAATGCACCGTCCATGGAGACGGTAAGTCGTACGTACGCTTGAATGCTAGTTTCATTTCTTTTTATTTTTTTCATTGAATTAAAACATAATGATACATAGGTATATTATAATTCTAGTATAATTTAATATATAATATCATTAACTCTATCCTTTATATGTCCCTCATATAGAATTATCGAGTCATATCACTTTGAGGGGCAGGTAGTCTGCACTTCCTAAAATGAAATTATCACGTTTACCCATAATGGATAAGATAACGGTATGCGAAAAATGAAAAATACAGATGAATAATGAAAAATTAGAAATAATATATGTCATATATAAAACAAATTCCATCATAATGACCACCATAAGAAGTGGTAGGAGAAGATTGAACAATCATCGTTTCGTGAGGTGTTAGATTGTCATCCACATAAACTATATATTCTTTAGAGATTAGATGGATTTGTGTGTAATTTTAGTTTTATTCCTTCTCAAAACAACATCCTATAATATTAATAATACTTTTGTTGTTATAAAAAATAAATATAAAGAGTTTAGGGGATGGAGAAGTAAAATAAAATAAAATAATTTAAGAGAAATTGTTACCTTAAATCCGGGTAACTCCCTTTGGTTTGAACAAAAAATAATTCTTGAAGTTCCTTCTTCCAATGTTCCGGATTCTAGGAGGAAGCTATGGATATTTAGAGATTATTTGGGAATGGTTTGGACGATTCATGTGGCTTGAGAAGTGTGAGGAATGGATTAGTTGGGAAGGAATTTTATAAGGGGGAGGAAGGGCTCTTTAGGAATGTGTGAAACTATTATTTTATTACCTAATGATTTTAGGTTTATAAAGGTACGAAAATAATTTAAGTCTAAGATAAGATAAATCATGGTCGAAATAAAATATTCCAATAAGAATTGGATAGTTTTTGGATATTATTGTAATCTTTATAATATTATTTATTTAAATCATTTGTTAATGAGGTAAACACTACATCATTATTGAGTCATGGATAATTTTTTTTATTTTATGTATAAAAATTATAAAACAAATACCATGATGTAGGAAATAGTTTTGGATTTCTAGTGAATATTTATAGTATAATAGTAAACTTATATAACCCTATGTGAAAATTAATTTACCAAAATATATTTGTTTATGTCATTTTTGTCTTTACTTTAAATTAGTTAAAATAAAGTGTCATTATCACTATTAAGTGGATACATGGGGTCCCAAAATAGACCCATGGATTCCCATGGTCGGCCATGACTCATAAAATAAGGCTATTACTAGTGTTAAAGTAATTTTTTGTTAGTATGATATTGTTTTTACCTTGAATTGCCCTATTTAACTCTAAATGCGGTAAATAGAAGTCAAAAGTTATTATTCCCCAAAAATTATTTTAATCATATTGAACCACATTTTATATACTAATAACAATCATGTATATTTTATATTCTAAATTCATTTCAATGAAGTGTTAGAATTTCATTTAAATGAAAAAGTCAGTTTTTAACTACTACTTTGTGGTTTAACTATTCATCAATAATTGAAGTTTTCTTGAAAAATACCAAAACTTCAGCCTAAGCTATATTTGATCATCTGAATTAAATATTTTTTTTTTCTATTTTACCAAATTCAATTCATATATTTTGGATTAATTAATTTAAAATTAACACCCATTTTAAAAACAAAAAGCCTGTTTTTAAGAAATATTAACTATCAAAAGATTGACACTTGTTTATGTCCAATTTCAAAGTGAAATTAATTCCAATGACCAACATTGGATTAAATTGTAAAAATATAATCTAATTACACTTTAAAACCAATTAAAAGGATAATATAACAATATGAATAAATTACATTAAAAGGAAGCTTTGAATTAAAATACAGTATTTTCTACTATTCATCAAAAATAGAATTTTATCAGAAAAATACCAAAATTTAACCCAAAGTGAATTTTGATGTCCCTATTCTAAAGAATAATTTTATTTGGTCAAATATAACATAAAAAAGTGACCTAAACTATATTTTAATATGGTTCTCCATCAAAAGGTGGAAAACCAACATTTAAATTAAATTATATTTGAAATTAGATTAATTCACATTTTATGCCTCTAAATATTATTGGATAAATGAAAAAACATTTAACCAACATGTATAATCATATTTTAGTTACTTATATTCATTACCATTAATACAACTAATTGTCATTTACTACCATTCAAAATAATAATATTATATTATTATTGAGCAACGTAAGATTTCAAAGAAACCCGTTGTTGCGTATCGGGTACGCCATCGAACATAACATCCCATTTAAAGTAAAATTAATATTTAATTCACAAAATTTAATAAATATAAAAAATCTATATTCTTTATTTACTTGGGATGTTACATCCTTCACCCCTTTTGGGAATTACATCCTCACAATTTTAAAATTGTTCTTCGAAACTTCATTCAATGTTCCACACTAGAAAAAGAGTTAATAAAAATTTCATTTTAAAAGAAATAAAGAGAAATACAAAGGTCACCTAAGATATCCCATACTAGTATTCCATGTCAGAAAACATGGATATGGAAGAGAAAAAAACCATGAATGTTATATAGAGAGTGGTAGAAAACATGATTAAGGGAATGTTAACCACAATAAAATCACAAAGATGTGATGGGTTAAATAGTATTTGATTCCTCAGTTGGAAAAGTTAACTGAAAATATTTTTGTTTTATGTTACATTTCATAATGTTGAGGAATTTAATTATAAGAATACCTAAAAACATATGGAAACATTCTTACTTGTCATGTATACTTTCATCCTTTACTAAATTTCTACCACAAGCTCATCTTTTATCCAAACGAAGAGTATTCAAACCGACTTGGTCACATTAAAAGTGATGGAATCAAATTCTAGATTATCTGATAATCCAAAAAAGAATAACTTTATATTTCCCATATCTTTAAACATCATCCAAAACAAAAACGTTTAATACAAGACAAGATAATCCCCAAAAAAGGATAATCATTAAAAAAATACTACTCTTAATTTTCAAAATTCAACAAAAACCATTAAATATAAAATTTTCCATAAAATCCTTCAATGTAATCCAAAATATGATTGAAACCCAAAATTCAGATGGATTTAAACATATATTTTTTTTATTTTAAATGTCATCATTTATCTAGAAATAAAATCAACTACTCTTAAATTCACATACTGAAGTGTAATTAAAAAAATCACATATTCTATATGATAGGTTAATCATTTCCATAAATAAACTAAATCACCATATGTCCCTAAAAAACATATATTCTTCCAAAATAAAATTACACCATTACTCATAAAATTAAAAGATAATTATTCCATGAATAACATTATCATAAATCAATCTTCAGGGTTACACATACTATAAAAAGTCTTCCAATGTAATCCCATCCTCAAAAGACCCTTAATACTTTTAAGAATTTCATTATCTTAAAATATACCGTAACTCTTGAATCCTTTATATGTTGTCTTCTTACTCATTCAAAGTTCATCATGATCCATTAACCCTTCATTACCAACTTATTCTGAAATACTACTATCCTACAAACAAAATCACAAATCAGATCCTAAGATTAAATAATAAAAAACATATGTTAAGAAATAATACATACCTTTCACTGGTCATTTTCAGTTTCCTCATCCTCAATTGGAATAGAATTAAATATTAGTAAACATATATTTGTATGATCTAGGTGATTGCAATCCCTAAAATACTTTATAGGTCATTTTTTTATAATGACCTTGCACACCACATTTAAAACATTCAATTTTTCCCTTAGAAAGAACATCATAACCTTTCCTAGATTCAACTGGATGCTTCTTTTTTCCAAGAAAGGTTCTTCTTTATGAAAATGATTACCACATCTATAGAATCTTCATGTCACTTTGATTTATTTTCCTAGGTGTTTCTTTCCACATCCATGACACATAGGTTTTTAAACATACATACCTTTATGATTATTACCTGAAATTATGTAGGAATTTGTTTCTCACATATACGATGCTTTATAAAAATCACCATGGTTTAGGTGGTCAATATTGACACCAGATAGTTGATTGATAATAAACAAAATATTTCTCATGGAATCACCCATTTTATTTAGTTGATCATTCAGAAAACCATCACAGTTTTATTCACATTCTCTGTTACATTGGTGCCTTCTAGATCTAGCCATTTACTAAAACCAAAAAGTCCCAGTTTTATTATATCAACATAATCATCATATAATATCCTATGAGGGGGTAAATAATTATATAGACTTATTTATATTATCTTAAACTCATTAAGTTTATCTAAAATAAATATGGACTTTTCTAATATTCTAACCAGTATGGTTATGTTACTTATTATTATATAACACCCAATCCTCTAAAGTTTTCTAAACCGACCTTTGATACCAACTATAAAGGCCTATCCTTAAATTTTACATAATTTTGAATTAAACTAATAATTCATATTGAGGATACTTTCATCTTTAGAGTTTTAGATAATTAGGCAAAAACTATTACCTTACATCTCAAAAATTACAAGGTAGATAATTAAACTCAGTTTCCATTTTTTTCATAAATTAAAAAATCTAAAAAAAGTCATGACTAGTTACACGTTTTACGTAGCATTGATTTTTTTTGATCCCATCGTTTACGCTATTCATCTTTATGTACATTGAAATTTGTGTTTAAATCATGCGATGATCATAAAAAGCTCAGTAAGGGTTATAAGATAATGAAATATAACATTAGTCCATAAATACATAAAAATCATAGGTTCATACCTTATGAAAGAATAATATTAATGAATAACACATTGAAATCTTAAATAATAAAGGTAAATTGTGTCATCCATATCAAACGTGCATTGAAGCTATCACATCTACTTAGTGAGTTATGATGGAATACCAATCATAGTATACTCCTTGAATCTCTTAGGAGAAACATTAACGTTTACCTCCGTCATGTTACAAAATTTATTGGAGAGCTATCTCGGGCTCACCTGCCCTAGGTTTACCACGGAATCGCCCATATACGTAATCCATTCCCAAGAACCATAAAATATTCGTGACACATAAAACATGAATAAAATAAAATATAACATTTCCACATTGAAATAATAACCTATAATATCAAGATATAGACTTAATCAATGATTTATCAAACCATTTTAAAAACCATTTAAAAAATATAATAGATAAATTTTTGAATCAAAGTATCCTATACCACATTGAAACTTTTAAATAAATTATTATTTGAAATCATCAATGTATATATAAATAAATCCTTAAAACTATTTTTGAAACATGGAAATTAATGATAAATATTTCAAAGAATAAATCTTTAAAATATGTAAAATTATATTTTAGTTAAATAGTTTTTAACAAAATGAGAGATTCTTGAATACAAATAATTGAGGAATAACATTAATCAAAGATTATAATATGAAGATAATAAAGGTATTAATTATATAATATTCCAAATCATAGTATATACACCATATAAATGTGAATTGGTGCATAACAACAACGAAGAATCAGTGGAATGTAAACTGAGATGAAATCCCTTATAAAAACTGTATCCTTAGATTATGGATAAATTAATTACATAATAATGTGTGAAAAATATAAATACACTTAATATGATTTTATATTTATTGAAAATCACTCAGATAACATTTACACATATTTTTTAAAAAACAACACCAATGATGTGGATGTTTAACTCAATGAATGGAAATTGAGTAAAAATTACTCTTATCATGTTCATACTAATGACATGAGAATTTATCAACGGATTGATTCTATGTATCAGAAGTATATCAACATAATGGTGAGTGGAAATTACTACGTAAGTAAATAAATTGTGATTTTACACATATTCTTGTAGTAAAATAATCTATGAAATATGCGTAAAGCCCAATTAATAGAAATTGAAATTTGACATTCCCTTACAGATTTGGTGACTTACGAAAGATACACCCCATGGAAGAAGGATCAAAAAATAGAGATGTAAATACCCATAAATTAAAGTATATTACACCTCGAATACAATAATGGGTAGAACATACACCACAGAAAAGGAAATAGTGGCTAATATAGCATGAATCTCATGGGAATGAATAGTGATATAAAAAACCCTTACCATGTTGTAATCAATCGATTCGTATGAAAAAAATTTAATAACCACCAAATGAATTACAGAATACCATGAATATAAAGAGAATCACGATAATATATATATCAAATGGTAGTACACAATACAATACTTGCAAAAATATAAGTGGCAAACTATGATTATGTCCATTATTCTTTTATATAATAATGAAAATACATTTATTTTATTGTTGTTGTTACTTTGTAAATAGTTTTTAATACACAAATAATATTTTTTTTGTTAATACTCAACTATGAAATATAATTTTATAAATCAATGGATTTTTTAATTAAATAATATTTTAATAAAATGTTATTATTAAATTACTTTTTATTATCTATAAATGATTGTATAATTTTTAAGAAAGGAATTGTAATTTTTATTAATGTTTGAAAGCTATTTTTTTCAAAATCCGTGAATTTTCGATAAATGTTGTTTTTTATTTTAAAAATTAAAATTAAAATATATAAAAAATTATTTAGTTAAAATAAATATTATTTTTGGATTCAGGACGTTGAAATTTTCCAATAGTGAATTGTTCCTAATTTTATGAGACAAGCGAATTTTTGGGTAAAAATTAAATACAATATAAATATATAATGTGTTTTATGACATCATAATTACCCAATAGTGATGTAATAATAGACTATAAACATAATGTTCGGCCAATATATGTTTTACCATTAAAATAATGTGATTTTAGTTTTGTTTGATTTATTTTACAAAGCCTTAGTGAACCTTTCAAGACTAAAAAAACATTTTATCTTTTTAAATTGATTTCCTTGAGAGTGTGTCTCACCTCCACATAAGCAACCCTATTATTTTAAAATTTTAGGCCATTTAACATATAACATATTGTTTTTCACTTCTTCTTGGAAAAAACCAGTGTCAAAAACCATGTGGTTGTTTGTGGTTTTGATTAGTTTAATGTGTGGTGTCCCAAACCTAAATAATAAAGAATCCCCTCTCATTTATTATATAAACCCACCCAAGCTCCCACTTCCTCTTCACCAAAAGCCCTTTTAGTTCATCCAAAATATACTCTCCTCTCTCTATACTCCTCCCAAGGTTCCCTAATCTCCCACAAATTCCCTCTCAAGCCTCTCCCAAGCATTTGTGGTCACACTTCCAAGTAAGGGATTTCTTCCATTCTCATTTTTGTTAAAATTTCATTATGTTGTTATGCACTTTTATTTTCAATTAAAAATCTTAGGGTTTGATTTATAACCTCCCCAATACGTCTAGATTAATTTTTTAATTATTATATATCCCTTATCCCTCCAATTAATTCCTCCCATCTGCACCCGTTACCATACTGAAATTACGTAAGGAATTTCTCTCTCCTCATTTACATTCAAGAAATTCTTGTATATTATGCATATAAATTCCATTCTATATGACGGTATATTGTGTTCCATGATGACCTTATTACCAACTTAATATATAAATTATGAGATACTCCTTTCTCACTCATCATACAATTTTATAAATTTCTATTTGACGTCGTTATGCTGTAAAAATTACACCAAAATTTCCATGAAAAAATCATTGTGTAGTGAATACCATACCCACTCATCTATCAAGGGTATTCACCTTTATGGACATTTACTTGATTATTGATGATTTAAACTAATTTATTACTTATCTCTTATTTGTGGACTGAATTATTATGTTAATGAATCCATGTGCTATGATCTTTGTGGCACACTTATGCATGAAATGGAATAATTATGAAGGGTTTTCCCTAGTAGCACTCTAATGCATTGGGATAAGTATAGTATCATGATATTTCATGTGAAATGTGTTTTGACTCTTGAAAATTCAAGGGCAATGAGGATTTAATCTCACTTATTTTTAAATGAGGGTTTACACATTCTCCATGTTCAATGAGCTATAGATCATGCTAATTCCATGTAAGGTATTGTTTCCACATCTCCATGTTATGATTATCATGATTTATCATGCCTTTATATTCATATTTATCTTATGCTCCATTAACATGCCAAATTTCTAACATGTATTGTATTCCCCATTTTATTCCATGTTTATTCTCTTACTAGGCATTATAGCTCACCCCTTTCTTATGTATGTCCTCAGGTTATCCCATGTAATGTTAAGTAAGAAGGAATTTTGTGGTAATGTAAAGTATGTTTTTAATAAAGATGTTGTATTTAATTCTTAAAGTTGATATGTAATGATCCTAAGCCCCAAAGACACTAGACCTATCTATCTTCAATATTTTATCAAGAGAATATTTTTTGTAGTAAATCATGTTTATGTGTGTAACAAAAAGTAGGGTTGTTATACAACCATTTAAGTTAGCCACCTTAAAATCCAATTTCCCCCATGCAACCAACTCGTGAAGTAAAATTGCATAATCTAGTTGAACTTATGTCTGTGAAAATCTGTCTTCTGTTGTGATACAACATTTTTTGATCCTTTGGGAGGAAAATTAAATAATGAATTTATGTGTTTGCTTCTAAAAAGATCATTATGTTGAATGTTGTGCCTTTCTAGAGCTTTCATGATAAGAGAGGCTGTTCATTTCTGAAGCTTCCAATGAAGAAATTAAGTTATTCCTATCTGTATCATTCATGAAAAACTATGTTTGAGAAGATTGAAACTTGTGTTGCTGAAATTTTGAATAGTGTAGACTTTCCATGAGTTTTCATGATGTTGGAGATGAATTGATACTAAGAGGAGTGAGTTGGAGACCATACATGAGTGAAAATTAGAATAATTCCATTTTGCTTCAAAAATATTCATGCCCTCCTCATTCAACCTCAGAATGTTTCACATTCAAATTATACCAACTGAAATACACAGAACTACCCAGAAAAGTTCTCAAGATAAACATATGTTTTTGAATAACATCAGGTGACGATATAGGAATTTATCAAGACTATGGTGACCCGTGAATGAGTTTGGATGATAAAGGCACTACTGAAATATTGATATTTGTGTGATAAGAGAAAATTCAAGTGAGGTATGTGTATTCAGTTAATGGGAGGATAAATGAAGTGAAATAAATTGAATGATATAAAAGGATAACTTGAAATAATGGTTTTTTATAAGGAATTATATCTTTTGTTTCTTTATGTATAATTGTTGGATATAAAGTATATGTGTTTTTAAATTTTTTTTGTTTTGATATTGATGTTTACTTGCACATTTTTTTGGAATACATTATATGAGGTATTTCTCAGGAGTGAAAAAGGGTAAATGTGTTGAATTTGAAAATAAAAATTTTTAAGAATATTTTCTTGATAATAAATTGAATAATTTCTTCACATTTTGTTAAAAATGTTTATTTATTAAATATTTGGGATTTGATCATTCATTTTAAAATATGTTGAATGTTTTTTTACCCATTAAAATTCCCTGTAGATTTTCAAAAATACATTTTTTATATATATTATTTGAAGTAAATTTTTTTAAATATATTCCTTAATTAATGGGATACAACTTCTATTCAGGACATTGGAGGTAAATCATGCATTTGGTTGGTTCAAATGGGTCATGAAGTAAAAGTTGGGCTGGACTCACCAGATTGGACATTGGTTCTGTATTTGGGCCATAACTTCTACATCCATGCATAGATTGGACTCAAATTTTGAGAGGATCACTATAAAAAATGTTCACACAAATAATACTTCCAGATGGATATATAGTTCACACGTGTTGAAGGTCAAAAATTCTGTTCAACCTGAAATAAAATATTTGGTTGAATTTCTCCATTCACACTTGAAACCACTTGAATCATAGACTCCCCTAAAATCTATAAATTTGTTTCTTTATCATTTAGAGGGGTTGGTATGTGAATTAAGATATTGAAGGCAGAGGATAATTGGTTTCAATCTAATTCTGAATTCATTTTCAAAGGGAGATCATTTGAAGCTTGGATCCCTTCATCGAAGCCTTCTTCTTCCTCTTCACTTTGTAATACTGTTGTTATTTCAATAAACTCTTTGTATAAATTCCATTTCTTCTGTTATATCCAATTTTATTATTATTTTTATCTTACTGTTTGGTATGTAATTAAATATTATTAACAATATTTGGTTATAGCCTTTCTAATCCCTTGTGAATGCAAAACGTTTCTACGATAACTACACCGCCCCTAGAAAAGTAGTTCTTTTTAGTAATTGATCTACCTATTAAATTATTCCTTATTTTATATTGAATCAATGAGATAATATAATTCACTTAATATGATTCATTATTTGTGTTTTTGAATTAGAATAAACTATGTAAACAATTGACCAATTAACACAAAACATGTGATGTCGATATTTGTGTAAATTGTGCGAGTGCAAACCTAATCAGTAAAACAAGACCACACGAGATAACTTTGTAGAGTTAAAATATAATCCCTAAACACAATTCATCCTAATTTTCAATAATTTATATTTTTCAAAATTTACCACTGACAAAAATCTAGATTTAGAAAATTAATCAAAGTAGGGTGTTACGATGGCATGTTTCAAATCTAGTATAATGTTTAAATAAATTCATCTTGGTGATTAAGTTAATTCTCATATGGTTCGGGTGTTAAAAATTAATGGATAATAATTAAGTGGATATTTATTTAAATGATAATGGTAAATAATTATGTGAAGATGTAGTGTTAGATCAATTACACCTTTTAAAATATTTTTCTAAAAAAACATTCTCTCATTGTGTTTTATTAATCAAATATTCATTTCAAAAACAACAAAAAAACATATAAAATATTCTTCCATCATGATTATTCTTCTAATTTTATAAACATTGAACTACCACACATCCTTATAAGTTGTTTATTTTATTTAACTTATTTTAAAAATACATTTCATTTATTGTTTTAAATTACATCATCCTTCGAGAGAAGACCTTCTTCAGCCACTCTACTGCACCTAAATAACCCAAAACTGAACATCATTTGCGACCGCCCACAAAATCTCAAATCGCGTAGAGTATGGGGATACCATCATCATTATATGTTCAGAAACATCACCCTCTCATTGTAATAATAAACAAATCTAATAAAAATTGATCCTGAACCTCTTTCATTATTTGGCCAAAGAGTCCTGCAATAGAAATGTCAACCACCCACCCACTACTACACCATTAACATATGATAATACACCCCACCCTCAACCTCACAAATAGAAACTGATGTTCCAGGAATATAATATTTATGCTATGATAGGACACTATAACCAATAAATGTTATTATATACAGACACAGAAAAGTGGGTAAAAAGAATGTATAACTCAAACCCATCCCAAAGATCAACCAACCGATCAAAACAATCTACTAAAAGCTCAACAAAGCCACCCGTTCTATATCTACATTTATTATTATTGCATATTCATGTGAATACGAAGTTGAAAGAATGTGTGGTTCTCCCAATTATTTTTTTATGAGAATATGTATAGCAGGGAAGAACTATATTTCAATAGTGTTGACAATGTAAGAGAAATCATGGAGTATGACTGGTTAGGTGGATCAATTGTAAATGTATACATGAGGTATGTTTTCTGGATTTGATTTTCCAAAAGATTATATACTATGATAATTATGAATAAATAAATTTAATATTTTTCACAGACGTATATATGGAAAAAAATTAAAGGGATTTCCCCATGAACAAAAATTTAGACTTGTTAGTCCTTATATGACCTCTCCAGAACAAAAAGATATAACATCCAAGAATTAGGTGAAATAGTGGAAGGCCTACTCAAATCATTTAACAACTAAATTACAGATCACCAAAACTTATTAATAACAATGATGGTGGGATAAATCTGTAAAATTTAATCATATCAAATATATTTAAATTTTTTTCATTACATATTCCTTTTTGTTTTTTAGGTAGCATTGGATGCTAATTAAATCCAATTTTGATACTCTCAATATTTATTTCATGAATTCAATGCATGCATATCCACCAAACCAAGCACAAATGAAGGTAATTTTAAATTTGTAATACACTACAGCCAAAAGTTTTGAACTAAATACGAAGTTATATAATTTATATTATCTTTTAATAAGGATTATGTTAAAATAGGGTGGTGCGTGAATATAATCTACATCATTGAATGAGTCTAGGGTAAAAGGAAAACAAACATCACTAGTATAATGACTAGATAAAAATCAGGGAATATATAATAATATTTCACTATCCAAACACATTAAAAATTACGTATTTTTTTCAATGTTTCTATAGAGCCTAAAACAAAAAAAAGATAAAGAATGTGTTTACTATGTTTTTAAATTTATGAAATAGATCGTCTTTCATGATCAAACTAGCATCCCTGAAGCGGTAATTTTGAAGATAATTACTATTTTCATTTAAAATACCTCTAAATCTTTTTTTATTTATGTTTTTCATTAATACCATGATTTTCGAAAAGTATCTTATCCACAAGACGAGATATATTTGTTTAAAAATTAATGGGAAGAATAACTAATGTAAAAATGTACAAAAATAGTAGGAAAATGTGACCAGTATGACTCAAACATTCTATGTATATTTAAAATTGTCATAATTTTTAGTAAAAAGAACAAGTGCCATGAATAAAATTAAGAAAACAACTTAGGATTGCTTTGCTACTTTAGTAAAACGACCCATAAGTCATTTTTAAGGTGTTGTAATCAACCGAATCTAAATATGACACATGATGTTACCATTATTACTTTATGTTCGTATTTCGATAAATAAAATAACAATAATTTAGAAAAAATAACAAGTGAAATACTGAAAAATGAGAAAAAACATATGTGTTGTTTTGATACTTTACTAAAAAGATTCATCAATCATTTTTGACATGTATGAATTAACCACACCTCAATCTGGTGAACGGTGTGACCGATATGACTAAAAGTTTTTGTTATTAGTTTAAAATGTCCATTTTAACTGAAAACACATTACTCACTAAAAACCAATAAAACATGCTCTAATTGTATTAATATTTTAGGAATAAGATAAATAAGTTATTTGTGACATGTAGGAAGTAGTATCAGGTCAAACCAAGGCATGATTCGATCGGTTTGACTCAAAATGTGTGCTTCTAGTTTGAAATGATATTTAAAAAAAACATAAATGACATACTAAAATTTGAGAAAACACATTCAAATTGATTTGATACATTAATAAAATTATCTATAAGTAAATTTTTAAATGTAGGAATCAACAACACCTCAGTATAATGATCAGAGCAACCTGTTTGACTCAATGTGCCTCTTTTAATTTAAAATTGACATTAATTTTAGTAAAAAACCCAAATGGCATATTAAAAACTGAGAAAATCTGTTCTGATTGTTTAGATAATTTAGGAAAACGATCCATTAGTCATTTGTGATGTGTAGGAATAAACTCCATATAAATACATCACATGATGTAAGTGATATAAATCTAAATGTGTCTTTTTATTTAAAATTGACATTAATTTAAGTAAAAAATAACAAATGCCATTCTAAAAACCTGGAAAACACATTCGGATTGTTTTGATACTTTATGAAAATGATACATGTGTCGTTTTTGACAGGTATGAATTAACTTCACCTCAATCCAATGCACAATGTGACATGTTTGAATAAAAGTGTCTTTTATCACATTAAAATTAACATTTGATCTCAAAACATTTAACTCAATAAAAACCAAGAAATCAATTTTTTATTGTCTTAAAAATTTAGGAAAGTGATTCTAATGTCATTTTTGATGTGTATGAAGTATAATCACATTAAACTGACACACAATTTGACCAGAATGACTCAAAAAATATTGTTTCTGGATTCAAATGATATTTTAGTAAAAAATCCAACTCAAATACTAAAAACTAAGAAGACATATTTTTATTGTGTTGATACTTTAGAAAAACAATCCATGAGTCATTTGTGACATATAAGAATCAACCAAACCTCAATATCACAATCTATGTGAACGGTATACATCCAAATGTATTATTATTTAAGTTGACATTAATTTAAGTAGAAAAAACATGTGACATAATAAAAACAGAGCAAGCATATTTGTATTTTTTTAATAATTTATGGAAATGAACAATGAGTAATTTGTGATGTGTGGGAATAAAATTCAAATCAATCTGATGCACGGTGTGACTAGTATGACTAAAAGTTTTGGTTATCAGTTTAATGTTGACATTTTAGCTAAAAAGGTTTTACTCAATGAAGACCAAGAAAACTCCCTTCGATTGTCTTCATAATTTAGGAGAATGATTAATAAGTCCTTTGTGACTTGTATAAATTAGTCTCACCTCAAACTATTGCACGATGAAGCCGATATGACTCAAAATGGATGTTTTTAGTTTGAAATTATATTTCAGTAAAAAAACAAAACTATCGTACTAAAAATATAGAAAACCCAATTAGATTGTTTTGATGCTTTAGAAAAATTATCCATGTGTCATTTTAGACATGTATGAATCAACCAAACCTCAATCTGATGAATGATTTGATTGTTATAAATCCACATTCATCATTTAAAATTGATATTAATTTTATTAAAAAGAAAAGGGAAATACTAAAAACTAAGAAAACCCATTTAGATTGTTTTGATATTTTTGTACAATGATCCAAAACTCATTTGTGAGGTGTACGAATCAACTGCCCCTTAATACAACGCACAATGTGACATGTATAATTCTAAATGTATCTTTTTTATAAAAAATTGGAATTTTAATAATTTATTCTTTCATATTAATGTTTAATTTACTTATTTATTTTATTACTAACATAATATTTTTTCTTATATTGGTGGAACATTTTTCTTTAGTTGTGATGATTTATTTGGAAAAAAATGCCATGGGCGGACCTTATTAAGAGGGGATCAAAGATGTAAAAGGATGAAACATTAATTTTTTTAACATTTTGTTGGACAATTGTAAATTTAATTATATAAAACATTGTTTGAAATGTAAATAACATTGTTTTCCAAACCCTTGTGTGCACTGATTTGTTCTTGTCTGTGCTGTGGATGTGCTATTTTGTGTAGGTTGTGTGTGTGTGCTGTGAAGGTTCAGTTGATGCTTGTAGGTCTGTTTTTTTATAAACGACACACCATAGGTAGATAAGATTTTATCAGTTCTATTTTGGGCATTATTAAAGGAACCATTTATCAGTGCATGAAATAGATCTCATAAAGGGCTCAATTATTAGTGCTATAATAGCACGGTTGAATAGGGGCCTCTATCAGCGCTTTTTTAATCATGGATAAAGGAAACCCTTTATCAGTACTTTTTAGTTCTATTAAAGGGACCCCTTTTATCTTGGATGAAATTTACATTGCATTTCTAGTGCTGTTAAAAGTGTTTTCTAGAGATGATAAAAGCATTATCTGTAGTAGTAAGCCACCACAACGGGCTTGACACTAGTGGTAAGGATTTGGCTAGATAGTGAGGATGTTGAAGTAGGTTTCTAGATCTAAGAGGTGAGGTCATCAACAATGGAGCATAGATGTGTAATAGTGGCTATCCACGAGGGGTAGATGGCTTTACAGGGATGTGAAGTGTGAGATATGAGAGGAGAGTTGAGCTTGGGTGGAGGGATGCAGTGGCCAGTCGAGGAGTATCACATGGTAATATGAGTGCACCAGGGTTTCCCGATGAATATATATGGAATATGGATAGTAGAACATCTATGTGTGGAGTAGGGGTTAGTTTATGTATCCCCAAACCACATTTGGAACAACCCCCAATATAGATTTACACATTTTATTCAATAATGGTTTTACATTGACAGACAAATCTCCCATTATCACTTCCCTTTTTTTGAATTTTTTTTTCTTATTTTAAAATTTATCAAAATATTATAATGGTAGGTTGGTGAAAAAATATAAAAAAATTATTACATCGGCAAGCTGGTGGATTTGGATGACTAGTTGGAAAAAACCATTACGAACTCTGGAAATCCAGCCACTATTGGAGTTAAATAGAAAATGCTGACACCACTTCTTTTTTGGTATACATAAACACACCAAACCACACACACACACACACATATATATATGTGCAACAAAATTTAAAAACCCTCAAAGTTAATTTCTATCTGAATTAAAAACTATGGATGGAAATAAACTGGCCATCTAGTTTCAGATTGAACCATCATCTGCGATGTTGAGACTATAATAATTATTACTACACATATTTATTTATATTTATGATTTTTATTGGTTTAAATTTTTCATGTGATCCCTTTGATTCAAAACTGATGGTATTGAGGTACACTATAGATGCAGATTAGCTGAGAATATAAAAATTTTCAATAGAAACTAACTTAATTTGGTCATCACAGGGGAACCGATTCCCTAATAAATTACTATGGATGTTTATGTGACAAATTTAAGAATGAAAAAAAATTAACTCAATTATTTGAAGAAACATTATTTGACCAATCATCTCTGATGATCTTTTCTCGAAGGAATACAATCCAGTTTTCTATAGATTATCCACACATGCATAAAAATCATATGGGGGCATCGATCAAAATTTTTTGGGTGATAGTGCATAAATCTAATGATGTCTTTGACGTCTCGAAGATCACTAGAGTGATGATCCATTTATCCAAGACTAAAAACCAGATCAGAAGATTGAATGATAGACTTCTCTCATTAGAAAGTGGGAAAGGATAGAGAGTCTCTCACCATGTGTGTAGTGAGTAGTTCACCATGTGGGAGTCTCTTCATTTTATATTGTGCTTCTAAAAAACTCGAAAACGATCAATGGATACAAAATATTTATTAATCAAAATAAATGGAATCTTATAGATTATTTACTGAGTATTAGATATCAATAATTTTTTTTCAATTTATTGTAATATAACAAATATATTACATGATAAAATTAATCCATTAACTCAATTCATTGGTCCTTCAAAATATTAGACGAACAACGAATGTTAAAATAATATTATTTCATATATTATTTCCCCATGTTTTTACATTAATACATGTAAATATATTTAATATATAAATTCATTACCAATTATTCTAAAATAAAATAATATGATTTACTTATTCCTTGGAAATCTTAAATCCACTGATATATCCCCAACCCTTTGGTGGGGGTCACCCTATCCCATAGACCTATTCATCATAATATGATAGTATTTTTAATAATCCTAATATGTAAATGAATAGGCCCTTATGTCAATAGTTGAAAAAATTATTTATAAACCACCAAAGGATTTTGGAAACACCTTCATGAACATAAATTGATCAGGAGTAGTCATATCAATAACAAATTTCCTATGAATTCATTTAGTGTAATATTGTCTCTTTGTCTTACAAATCTCATAAAGAAGGATGTAAGATTCATTTCATTATCAATACCAGATTTAATGTTCATTTACATTACTGAATGGAATTACATTCTTATAACATTTCTATTTTTTAGTAAAGGAACTAACATCATGGTCAACTAGTCCAAATATATCACTTCCTTTCAAATGAAAAAAATGATATCTTCATCATTCAATCAATGTAATACTACAAATAAAACAAAAAATTCAAAATATATTACTATAAATTCAATGCCATAGTTTTTTACTTGAATGAAAGTACATGATCAAATAGTATACAATGATAATAATCCCAATTAAAAAGACCATTACAGGTGATAACAAATAGGAACAACCAATGACATCGAAAACATGTGGTGTTATTGTTAGTGTGCCAGTCCTCATGAACTCATCAATTAGAGATCATCACGTAAAAAATCATGAGGAGAATCCTCAATACATTTGATCTCACAACACTAGATATCCAAACATAATCTATGTCTACTTATTATGATGTATCTATACCACAAGACATATGTTTATGATTAATTTCATACTATCTCAATGTTCAAGTTAGAACCTAGGAATTATTATAACCTTTTGGTACGACACATAATCTATGGACATTACCATGTAAAGAGAGTGTTGATAAAAATAGGCACTATTATGGTATGATTACATCATGTATAACTCACTCTCTATATCATATTGTAATTGAAAGGTAATATTTAGCTAGTTCTAGGGAATTCTATATTTCAACATGTTACACATTCTCCAAAGGAGATAGTTAATGTTAATCAATGATTAAGACTGCTCGTTATATAATCACCCCGAATATGAAAACAAGGTGGCTGATACTCAGAGTAGAAAAGACAATTCTATTATACATATAATGAGAACTAAAAAATAAATAATACTCATAGAAATTTATTGTATGAATCATGATTTTGTATTGGGAAGATATAAATCTTATATTACACTAGTGAAATTTCATCCATCCATTCATATAATGATAACAGAATCCCAAAAAGATAATTTAGAGAAACATAAAAAAGTATTGAATATTTATTACTTCAAATTTGATAAATATAGACTTACAAGGTATGAAATTGAGATATGCATCCCATATATACCATACATAAAGAATTACCTTAAGGATGATTCAAATAGCTCATCATTCCTTATCCACCGTAGAGGCAAAAAGCTGCAAAGAGATCTCAAGAGAATCATTTAGTGGTATAAATTGAATGGGGAAATCATAAAGTATATATCTTGATATTTAATATGTCACCAACTTAATAAAGAATGAATAAATAATAGAGGGGTGATACAATAATTACCCATCCTGTATAGAAATAGGAAAACATCACCATTCACATCTTTGTAATAATTCACATAAAATCTAAAGGCCACAATTCCATATGGGTTATAGTTGGACACCTTAAAAAATATGATAATTGTATTTCCATAAATAACTTTCCATGATATATATAAGGGTAGCGGTAACGATGCCTAGAGTACCAATATGCATAGTATTTGATTGGGATCTGAGGTTTATGTCAATTTTTCGAGAAGTATTAAAAATAAATTAGAGATGGAGTGATGATTTAGCATTATATACCATCCTATGATAGATGGTCATCCAAAGAAGAAAATTTAAACACTATAGGATATGTTGATATCATATTTGATGGATTTATAATTTTTTTGGGATCAAAACCTCCCTCGGTTTAGTTCTCATATAATAATAATTTTAATTCTAGTTTTAAAAGGGTAGCATATAAGGCTTTGTATTCAAAGATATATAAGACTCTAACATGATGGGATGATGTTAGAGATAAGAAGCTGATAAGACATAAACTTTTCTAAGAAATGGAAGAGGTTGTTAATATAAATTATAGGAATATAAAAATGGATAAATGTCGATCAGATAGTACCACATATAAATGTTGATGAGATATGTAGTTTTATTTTGGTGATAAGGTATTTCTCTAAATATATCTATGGAAACTGGTCATGTGATTTGGGATTTAATGAAAGCTGAGATCTAGGTATCTCATTCCTTTCGAGATATTTTATCATGTCAGAGTCGTAGTTTATGACATAGAAATACCTTATCACCAATACCAAGTGCATAATGTCTCTCATGCATGATTTTAAGGAAGTATATACTAGATCCATCACATATACTAAGATCAATACCCATGAAACTGGTACATGTCCTCTCCTTTGATGAACACTTAGTAGAGATTTCAGATCAAAAAGATAATGTATTATGGAAAAATACCAATCATCTAGTCAAATTTATATTGACAAATCATATGTTTGAAAAGGATAAATGTGATCCTGTGGATGTAATGAGGGAAAAGCACCATCACTTATTTTATTCCTTGTAATAAAATATTGAGGACGAGTTTTATAAGGGGGTAGAATGTAACGACCCATGTTTTACTCCTTAAATAATTAACTTTCCTGGTAACTTATAGTACATACTAAACCCTATGTAAATAAACTATAACATATTAGAAGTACATTATTAATAAATAAATAAGAAATACTAAGATTGTAAACCATTAAAATCTCTTTTTGTTAGTTGATAAATAATTAATTAGTGTTAAAATTGAAAAGTATATTTTCAATAAATATTGTCTTATTTTCATTAAATAATATTTCAAAAAAGACAATTTATAAATTTTAAAACTATAAATTCAATAAAAATAATTTCTAAGTACTTTAATGAAAATTTATACTGTATGGATTTTAGAATTTTTTCTAAAATGATGGATTTTATATTGAAAAATACATTTTTAGTGATAATTATTATTTTTTTGGTTTTATAACAATGTAAACATATCCTAGAAGGTTTAAAAAGTTAATTTAAATAAAAAATTGTTATTTTTTAATATAAATATTAATTATAATATATTCTTTTGTCTTATAAATAATATTTCAAACATTTATAGAAAAACTATTAAAATGTCAGTTTGATAATATTTTTTTTCAACATCTTTTCTGAATAAAGTACTTTCAATGAGAGATTCAGTTGTGTATTTATTGGAAAGCCTCATAAATTTCATTAAATTTATTATAAAACTGTTTCTTCATTAAAATAAATTTTAAAGAAAATTTTAACTTATATATAAATATAAATATTAAAACAACATTTTTCTAAAATTTATTTTTACAAGATTATGTGTGTTTAATTTAAAATATCTTTTCCCAAATTTATAAATTTTATATCATTAAATGATTAATAAATTTAAAATTAGATGGTTAAAATTATATAATGATCTCCATTTTAATTCTATTTATCAAAGTTAATCACTAAGGCTAAAAAAATAGTTACCTGTGTAAAAAGTAAAAATGGTAAAAACCCATTAAGAATGGGGAAATGGAAAAAACATGTCAAAAATATGTTTTCAAATTGGTTATTAATATTATTTTCAATATTATATTTTTCCACACAATATTTGTTTCCAGTTTTTATCCATTGACCCTTGAATAGCGTATGAAATTATTAAAAAATGAGGAGTGTTTCCCAAAGTTCTCTTTTCTTCTCTTATAAAAGGATATCAATTATATCCTTTCAATACTATAGAAATATTTCAAAATTTCCATAAACACCAGCACAAATATCCACTTATTGAATTAATTTTCATTGTATAATTGCTTTAGTCACCCAAAAATAACCCAAGACTCTCAAATATAAGGATTTCATCAAGTGGAATTTCATGGTATCAATATAGGTATCATATATTTCGTAACATTTATTTATTATTGTTTCATTTACAAACCAATCATAATCACAGTATAATAATTAAATCTATATAATTAGTGTGTTCATATATTATTATAATAATTTTTTATGAATTATTTATTCTCTTCCATCTTCTAATAAAAATAAGAGTCATCATTTGTGTGTGTGTGTGGATTACCACCTCCATAAAGCGATGCTTTTGACTATTCATCACCAACACTCATGGATGGTATAAATGATGGAATTAATTAATAGATATGGTTTATATAATGTATTTATTATTCTAATATGGTCATTTATTATCCTCATTCTCCTCATTCATTCATTGATTAATAGTGAAACTAATCGTGCATTGTGCGGACCCCTACCTATATAATTAAATATGTTTCATTTTCCTTAAATTAAAAACATGTATGGTCTTAGTTTATAATATATGAGATCATATGGTATATATATTTAGTATATATCATTAATATGGATCTTCATTTGTATAACATGAAAATTAGTGATCATTATATGGTAATCTTTCAATATCAGTTAATATCCCCTAACATGTTCATTACCATTTTCATTATAATGAAATGTGACTAAAACTAACATGTAATGGTATTATAACATTATAAGTATATATAAAACATCATTTAAATTTCTTTTAATGGTTTTCATGTGATGTTATTTTAGTGAAAAAGGAAGATCAACCCCACTTTTATGAACCTAGTTCAAATTTATCCAGATTATTAACACCCATTGTCGTAAAAAGGGTAAAACAATCTAATACACAAAGAGAATTTTTTAGTGAATATTATAAATATAAATTTATCTAAATAAGGTTATAAAATAGGTAATTAATATTTTATCATTTTTATAGAGGATGTCAAACAACGTTTGTAAAAATCCAGGGTAAAGGTAAGGGACTTGGAAACTCATACTTCTTTCTTTGAGTTATAAAATTTCTTACATGATATTAGTTTTTCCAATAAATCCTATTTTAAATTATTTCTTCTTTCTCACTTCTGTGGAGAAATATTTTTTTTGTCAAAATCCATTTCTATTAAAAATTTCTATTTATTATCTTTTATGAAAAAGAGAATTTTGAAAAGTGACTTATAACTATGACTTTTACGTTGAAGAACACACCATATTTTAAAATAGTTATTATTTGTGGAGTGTTTTTCATTTTCATAAAATTTGATCTAACTTAATGGGAGTTCTATTTTATTTTTCACCCCATGGTATTCTTTCATTATGTGATTATTTTGGATGATCAAGTTTTCGGTATCGAGAGATTTATTTTATGACATTATTTGGATGTTTTATGAAACTAATATTACTTCACAGGTTTCTTATCAAAGTTATATTATATATATATATGGTAGTTTTATTAAACCCATTTTGTTTCCATGGGTTCTTAATATGATTATTTGGAAATTTTCATGAAACCTTTTTTATTTCTATAAGTTATTTTATGACGTAATTATTTTTTTATCAAGTGGCACACAAAATTATGGATTATGAGATTGTTGGGACCTATATATCCCTCCAACGCATTGGGTAATAGCATATATCTCTTGTGATATAAATTTTAAGTGAATATATTACCAAGTGTCTAGGATCACAAGGGGTTTATATGATGACGTTTATTTATACTTATTATTTTATGAGTAAACAGGTTGGTGGTACCTGAGTTGATAAATATAAGAAATTATATAATTATTATTATCCCACTTTCATTCTAATATTCCATGATGCATGTTATACACTTCATGTGTTATATTTATCATTCCAAGGTAAATGTTTTGTCATTTGAAATATTATATATATCATTCATGATTTTTGTTAACACTGATTTTTTTATTTTAAATCAAAATTTCATTCCTTATTTTGGATTTTTATCATATTTTTGATCTTGAATTTATTTTATTTTATATTTTATGCCTTATAGATAATTTTAGATAAACCATTTTTATGTTTTCCCTTCCCCAAGATTTGAAGATGATTATATCAACATGAATGTCTAAGAGTAAATTTATTTTATCATGAAATGTTTTAAACATGTGAAATAAGTTTTTCATGTTTCTATCTCCCATGACACTAAAACATTTTGTCCCTTTATTGTGAAACTATTTATGAATGTAATAATTAAACCATGTAAAAAATGTATTATCTATGCATGTTAATCTTGGGTACTTTATTAAAGATGGTATTGGAAGGTACAAAGTTGGTGTAAAATTTTCAGAGCCAACACCTTGTGATAAATGATGATGCATGATGGTGTATGGTGGTTCATGATGGTAGAGGTGACCATCATAGCTGGTGATTAATTCAAGAGTACATGTATAGAGGCTGTGATTTCCACTGTCTTGGGACTGTCTGAGTCATAGGATTGTTAAATGTAAAGTTCTAAAGGTATTTTACTATGTAGTGTTGTGTTTTTATTTTACATCTAATGCATGTGTGATATACACTAAAACTATATATGTGTGTGCGTGTTTGTTTGTTTGTTGGTATCTGTGTGTATGATAAAGATTTTGATTGTAATTTTATGCATTGGAGACATGTTTTTGTTAAGGGAATATATAGGCTAAGGTCACCCATATTGTGTAATATGCTAACTTGGTGCTAGTCTCTATCCCTTGGCCTATTATAGGTGGTCGTGGGAGGCACAATTACCGTACCACTGCCTCGAGTGGGGCACTAGTGGGTTGATTTGTGTAAAATGATTTTCCATATATGATTTTCCTTCCATTTTCAATATTTTTATTCTCATATTTTTTTCTAATCATTATCATGGATGGTGGTTCAAAAATATTTAATTGGAATAATGATTAATAAAAATCTATCCCTATGAGTAAAAAATCATGTTTGTTAGTAATGGTTGGGGAATAAGATATCTATAATTATGGATGAAAAATTAATGGGAGAGGTAGCGGTGTGGTTTCTTGAAGGTAGAAGAGTGCTAAACATCTGGGTTATGTGAACCCCTTTTTAGCTGTTTTTCTAATAAAGGATGGCAAAAATTATTACTAATATAGGCATGATAGTGATGGATGAGGCTTTTGGAAGTGATTTAGTTGAATATAGAGATGTAAATCATAGTGATTGAAAAGGTATTTGAGAAAATAATGATTTTAGATATTTGTCCACTGCACTATGGATAGTTCCTGAAAGACTTGGTGGGTATCTTTTTATCTATGGTTCAAGTAATTCTGTATTTTATAATTATCATATGTTATGTGTCTCTTAGACGTACACCAGGAAGTATACACGATATTAACTCACATTTGATTATCTTTATGTAAGAATTAACACATGTCTATAGTGGTACATACAAATTATCCATTTTCACTCACATATCACGTGGGATATTCTATATTATATACAAATTATATCCACATGACTTGGGATGTGATGGTATACAATATATATCCTAAATAGTCCTGAATTTCATGTACACCAGTATACATGAAATTTAAGTAAATACACACACACCACGATTGATAGAAATACATGATGAGGCTTCCCCCAAGGGGTTATACACCTTGTACCACTATAATACATGCTATGTACTTTTATAGATATAGTGTATTTTTATATCTCCATACTTTGGTCTTGTATTTCATCACATCAGTCTCCCATCCTTAGTATTTTTTCATAGAACATGACAGTGCATCCCACTTCAATGCAAAAGGTGAGACATGTGCTGATTCAAGTAAATCATTTTTCTTATACTTGTAGGTTTGATGACTAGTATTATGCTAGAAGGTTAGAGTGGGAAACGGGGTTAGATAACCCCCTAGAAGTGCATGAGCTATAGGGAATGGGTTCCATGTATTCTTTTTAGGAACTCACTACCACACATATATATGGAATAATTCCTCCAAATCAAACGTGGGTTCAATACCCTCTTGTACCTTGACAAGGTGAGGGTCCCCCATGAATAATAGATAGAGAATGACACTCCTCAATATATTTGAGGCACGAGATGTCTATCGATTGAGTTTGTTAATCCCTTTAACATCTCATATTTAAAGTAAATATTTTTTTAAATTTTCATTATGAAATTAGTTTATCTAAATGTTAAATCAATTTATTTTTTTAATAATATGAATTTAGAATTTATCGTATTTTTTAAATACATATTTTTTTAAATAAATTTAAAATCAAGTATAATGGTTTTTATCAAAAATAATATGGGTTGAAAAAATATATTTTATTGTATTCATGATTCTTTTTACACATGTAATTTAATTTTATATCTTCATTTTATTTTTAATAGTAGTATTTACATATCACCATCTAAAGGGTATTTATTGAAATTTAGTTCAAATTCAATAAAATTATGATATATGTTCTCATATTCCAAAAATTGTTTTATATAACCCAAGAAAATATTTTCATATGAATGTTTATGTAATAAATTTCATAAAATGATGGTTAAATATCGTCTTTAAAATAAAAATAATTCATGTATTTTTTATTTTTAAAATAGTTTTTTTAAATTCTAAATAACTGCTATCATATTCTATGTATATACTTTATCACCAATGAAATTTACTTTTCATTGCTATATAACATTTTTTATAATAAAATAATTATATGCATAATTTTTGTTTTTTAGAAACAAAAATTCATTATATGAATAGTGTAATATTATCAAAAAATGATTATTAAATTTTTATAATGTGGTTTTTATAAAGGTATAATGTTCCTTGAAATAACATGGTAATCAAAGTGTATAATGGTTTTCACACCAACATTATATTTATAAATATTTTTTAAAATCAAAACTCCTCTTAATTAGTAGATCAATTTTAGTAAATATAATTTTTAAATCGACAAATAATTAATTTTCAATTATATAACAATTAATGAATAATAAAAAATTAAAATTTAATCACTCATTAAAAAAATATGTTTAAATCTACATATTTTTTCTATGATTTATATAAATTTACATTAAAAATTTAAATTAAAAAAAATATTTGAATTTCATACAATTTACTTATTATTTAGAATAATCATATATAATTTATCCTATGATTGAACTTTTTAGATTTTTAAAAACTTTATTTTTTCAAAGTACTGAAAAATACAATTTTTATGAATACCATAATATTTAGGGAAACATCATGATAAAAATATCATATAAAACTTTATAAAACAAATTTTTATACATAAAAAGTGTATAAAGTCTAAAATAATGAATTTTAAAATAATATGTTGAATTTAAATGCATATATTTTAAATTTTTGTGTCCAAATTTATATTTTGTTCCAATTAAAATCAATATTTGATTATTTACCTTTGAAAAGTGTTTACAAGTTTCCAATTAGTTTTGTACTATTTTTAATGTAATAAAAACCATGATATTTTTTACCATAAACTAATAAAATTCATGGAAATCAACATGATTAAGATACGTTGGCCTAAATGAAAAAATAATAAAAATTTTACTCTAAAATACCCCCTCGTCCTTGGCTATATAAACAACCCTCCTTCACCCATTTCTCCTCACTCACAATCATTCATACTTTGATAAATATTTACCCAGATACCTTTGTATATTCCTATTTCCACATCCCTAAGACCCTTGTGTGAGGAAAATACCCTTCTTTGAAGTATTTACTCAAAATTTGAAGAATATGACCCTAAGATCAAGGTATGGTTTCCAAACCAATTTCTCCTTTATTATTTGTGATTATTTTCCCTAAAAACTTTTTTGCACCAGCTATTATTTTTATATAATAATTTCATTCTCATTGTATTATTATACTATATATATATCAATGATGATAGAACAACCATTACCTCTCCCCAAAACCATTTTCATAAGTTGTTAGTTTTTCAACATACGAGTTTAAAAACACACGCTTTAATCCATTTAAATATTCCTTATACACAATTGATAAAACGAAGTGTATAAAAAATGTAACATTAAATCAAAGTCTTTGATATTTTTTTTTCATAACTCCAATATAAACTTGTTTTTATCTTGTATTTAAAACTCTCTTAAAGTCATGATTTTTCTAATTGTAGTTTTACGCTACCTCTAGAAACCTATAATTTATTACATATTATTTCATGATTTATTTCATAATAATACACTAAAAAAACTCTATATAATTATGAGACCAATTTTAATTGTGTATTTAGGTACATTATATAAAAAATTCAAATGATATACAACATCACAAATTAAAAACTCTAAAACATGCTCTTATTTTCCTTGGATATTCTATAACATCATAGGATAACACAACAGATAAAATTAGAAAGGTTTAAGATATAAATCCCAGAAAAAAGAATAAAGAAATTATATCATAAGTTAAAATAATACATATGATAGAAGAGGAATACCAAGGTAACAAATGTGGGGAGAGAATCATAATACTGGAAAACGAGGCTTGATATAACATCAAAACATAAAGGAAACATAGGAATATGATGACAACATAAAATAATACATCAAAAAACTAATTAAAGGATAACCACCATATAACATAACATAGTGTTCATAGGATAATCTCATGTGCACCATATATAGAATATCATGGGATAAAAAAATTACTCAATTCATTAGAGGGCTATATAATTCTGAGCCCACCGGTTACTTTCATATCATGTACAAGCATAAGTGTTCCACATAGATCATACAACAGAAAGATGTATTTCCATATTTTTATCCCCATGAATAACAAGTTTATACATACTTGAAAAATCCCAAATAAATTAAGGATAGTTACAACTATTAGAATACCATTTACTAGAGATGGATATGGTTCTTCGCTATAAAAATTTTTATCTTGAAAAAACATGATAAATTAGGCAGAATAACGAGTGTAAATTTTTGTTAGTAGAAGGGATGAATGATATGGAAAGTGGTCTACAAATAATTTGGAGTAATAAGTATAGTAAAATGGATGTCCAAAAATGATATATCCCAACCAAGATCAAGTTTCATTAAAAGGGGTAGGGGTGAATTAGTTATATATTTTTTATTAAGTTCCTTTATTTCTGAAAAAAACCATAACTTCCTGTTAAATAGTTATCACTTTTTCTGAAGACAAAACATTAAACTTCCACAAAAACATAATAATTTATAGGTTTGTTTACCCAATAAGAGTATTTATGTCCTTCATATGGTTGGGAAACAATCAAATACCACACAATCCACTAGAAACAATCCTTTTGTGTGGATACAATGAGTAGAATACGCCCTTACACCCATATAAAACATTGGTAAATACAACTATTCAATTGATTCAAGTAGTAAAAAAATATGTAATATAATTTTTTTAACAAGCTAAGAATATTTCACTAGATTTTTTAATCGATGTTACTATGATACATTTTCATCTTTTGAAAATATGTCCTTCCGAATAATTATTCACTTTTTGAAAAAAAAGTTGGTAAGAACATATCTAGACTTCATAATAATACTCATTCTAATTTATGAATCAAATACAAAAGTGAAATTAGTCCTTATGATTTCATAACTCTATTTTGATACTGAAATAACTATTAACTTCATCTATCCAAGTCAAGAAATCCTATTTTGATTTCTCAGTCTAATCCCAAAACTCGGATTATGATCTTGTCTCTTCTCCTTTCTTATTCTGTCTGGAAAACATACTCATGAATTCTCGATCGAGAAAATCCTTCTTAATAAAAAATTTCAGATCTCCACATTCTCCCTTCAATAATAAATCCATGTTATAATGTAAAAAGCTCTTGCACTATTTATATGTAATCCAAATTTGGTTTAGGTGGGATTCTGGAAAATTTCCGGCTATATCAAATTTCTTGAATCAAAAATTCCCCTTATATTTAAGATGAATATTTTAATTCTTATATACATATCATATCTTATTGAAACATTCTGAATCTTATCATGAATTCCATTTTCTTTATAATGTCATAATAATATTTAATTCGATTTATATTTCCATTCAAATTTCTCATTATGATGAAGGTACATACAAAATATTAGATTCTTTATTACGTTTCTCCATAAAAAAGAAAAACAAATATGAATGGAATGAATTTTATTCAACTATTTGGACATTGATATCCTCTTAAAAACACATATATATTTTCTTTAAACAACCAATCAAGACCCACCTTGAAAACACATTTTGGAGAGTATTTTTAGTGATAGTGTTTTTATTCATCTTCTCTGAATAATGTTCTTATGTATGAGGAGTCCTAGTATCTGATTACATCTATCAGTGTCAACCTATTTCTGATTAATCAGTCTCTGATATACTTTTATGATTAGTATAAGTGATAGATTTATACTCTTGACCATATTAATAAACATATTAGAGTTATTATTTCCTTCATGATCCCATTGAAAGGAAAAAATAAATAATTCAACTTGATGAAAATGGTTAAATATATTAATGATTGAACTCTAATCCAATTTTCCATTAGTCTCAACAACTTTTATTTTTTTATAAAACATAAAAAAGTTTTTTTATTCATTTTTTCCAATAAACTTTAAAACAAATTCTACCTTCAATGATTGGTACCCCACCCTATCCGAGGGACCAGTTCTATATGCTTCATCATTAATAACTACTTTTTTATTTATTTATGATACAAATGAACATTAAACACTCAAAATCTTTCTCAAAAGAATTATATCTTATGGATTATTGGTATGAATAAAAAGTAAAACCTTAGGTTTCTTCTCATTATGATCTACCTTTTGATCCTTCAAAAAAATATGTGTTTGGTGATATCATAACAATGATCTTGAGACCAGAAATATTTGACTTCAACAACGTTATTATTCAAAAAAAATCGTTTTATTTTATCATTACTTCTTCATGACTTTTTATACATTTAGAATCAGTATAGAATCATCTAATTTACATTGGTAAGTATTGTAACTTCCCATACTTCCAAAAACATCATTATTTCCAAATTCGATAAGAAGAATCTTGGTCTCCCCCATTCCTTTATAAGGCTTGAATGATAAGTTACTCAGAAAACTTATGAATTTTGTGAATAAAAAACAAAAAAAAACATACTAATATTTACATGAATGTCATTCAAACTATGATTCATATTTTCATTACATTCTACCTTTCATTCTAGACCCGAAATGATTCGGATGAACATTTTTTTAAAATCCTTCTTATCAATCTGATGGAATTTTTTAGTAATTTTGAGTCTGATTATCTGAATATGATGGTCAGTAATATTTCAATATTTAAAAAAGTGAATTGATTTTTTTATTCATTGATAACAAAATAAAAAACATTCAATATGAATATCCTTTAGCTTACAAAAATTTATTCCAGATAACTTTGTCTCATCAATCTCCTCCTTTAGATTTTTTTTTCAACCAAGTTTCATAATCCACTGAAATTTTTAATCCAAAGATATGGATTACTAGTTAAAAATTATAAGACTATGTGTGTTATCTCATTTTAGGAAACACGAATTATTAACAGAAAAACCATTCTATCAAAAAGTGGTGAGTCATGAAAATTCTTCAATATTGCTTCAAATAATTTTCCACTTCTTCCACATTCCTATCAATAAATGATTCATACAACTACACCAAAAAACTGTTAGAATATTTCACACACAAACATGATGAGGATCAAAAATTACTCACAACTCCATCTATATACATGCTTCCTAAAAGGTTAAGAAAATATCAATGGATAGATTTATAAAACAATTATCTCCCATGAAAACACTATCCAACTGCTAGAGGAGATGGGGGATAGAAACACACGCCTCAAACATGATGAGAAGGAAGTGATATTATCATGTTCAAGCTCATTTTATAAAAATTTTCTTTTGGTAATGGTTTAGTGAAAATGTCAGCAACTAGTTCTAATGTAAGAACATAATCCAGCTTCAATTCATTATTCTCCACATTCTCTTTGAAGAAATTATCTATGATATCAATATGTTTTGATAGATAATTATGTATCATATTTCTAGGAAGGTTTATGAGATATTTATTATCACAACCCAATAGAATGGGTGACATTAATTTAATAAGTATATCTTCTATCTGAGTCTTTATCTACATATGATGGGTAGAATCTTGAGTGGTGGAGACATACTCAGCTTCATCGGAGCTAAGAGTTACAGGATTATTTTTATTTGTATTATAGCTAATATAAATTTTACCCATAAAGCAAACTCTACCATATGTGGATCTTATATCATCATCCTTTCCATTCTAATGTGCATTTGAAAACAAAAATAGGTTAATACTTTTTTAGCCATCATACCTGATTCCAAAAATTTTCGTGCCTTTGATATATCTGAGAATTCTTTTTCAAGAAAATACTTGATATTATTTTGGAGAACATTAAAATATTTCACAAATGGTAACATCATTAACAATGTCAGGTATTTATGTAGTCATGTATAAAAAATTTCCAATCATTTTTCAAATATCTTTAGGATCAACTGCTTTCCATATCCAACATTAAGAAACATGGTTCCCAATGAAATTAGTGTGTCAACTGATTGTTAATTTTCCTTGATGAACTTATTATGATGTTACTTAGAATATTTTTATTGAGAATAAAAAATGTGTTTCTTCTTTTGTGAGATTTGTATCCCAAGAAAGTATTTCATTTATCCAAAAATATAAATCTCAAAGAACATTTTCCATTTCATCATAAAATATTTCACAAGTTCTTTCACCATTCCCAGCAAAGATATTGTCATCAATATAAAAAATTACAGAGAGGGAATACTGATAACTTTCTTTTATGTTTAAATTACTCACAAATATTCCTTTCTTAAAACTCATCCTCCTTAATCAATTGTCCAATTTGGAATTCAATTCCCTTATAAATAGTTTTATCCAATATAAGAATTTATTTATATTGCATAAATAACATTTATATTTACCATTAAAAAATACACATGGTTATTAAATGTAAAATTTATCATTAAGATCACCATTATTGAATGTTAATTTATCATCCATTTGAAATTTTTTATAACTTCATTTTGCAGCAATAACAAGAAAGGTTCTGATTGTTTTTAATATTTCCACCAGAGTAAAATTATCATCAAAATATATTCCTTCAATCTACATGTATCATTTTTCACACTAATCATACATTGATTCTTATCACTTCACTGTATTTGTATGTATTTCTCTAGAAAACTCAATTTTTACCAATAATATTTTTTTAATATGGTTTAGGTACTAGCTCCCTTATGTCATTATTTGATCCAGAAATTTCTTCGTATCTTAAACCCCTTATGGACACTCAAAATCTTGATTCACATTTTTTGGTTCAACTTTATAATACAATAAAGTATGTATAAATTTTTTTTTGGTATTTTAGTTTTTTCCTTTTGTTTTTGATCACCAATAATTTTTGAGATTCTAATTTCTTCCTCATAATTTGAAATTGGGATGTAGAAACATAGATTTTGGATATTCATCATAGTTATCATGGATTGCCTCCAAAAGTAATGAGAGATACCATGTTTGAGTTAAATAGCCTGAACAATTTCAACTTGATTTATATTTTTCCTTTAAGAAACATGTTTTTGTTTTGGAGTGTATGGTTTAATGAGATCCTTCTAAATTACATGATTCTAAAGGTAACATTAAAATAATTCATTTTTTGTATTCACAACCACTGTCTATTCTCAACTTCATTAGTGAATATTCACAATCATTATCATCTTTCCTACTAAAAAATTAATTTTTTTTTGAGAATTTTCCTTATGATTCATATAGATAACATAAGTAATGAGAGTAAAGTCATTAGTGAATGTAATGAAGTACTTATCTCCATGATTGTAATGCTTTCTCCTTAGCCATGATATATTATAATGAATATGTTCAATGTGAATTTTGAACAAATGCACACTTTATTATGTACATAATTATTAGTCATTACTTTTAACATATTTTTAAACACTAGTATCTTCTTCTCAAAATATCACAAATTCCGTGGATAATGTCTCACATTGGTAATTTTCTCATGTTTTTATGTCCCATATGTCGCATCCTTTTATTCCACAACAGATTTATTTCTATCATTCCTTGGTAACAAGAGTTTTGAACCTCAAAAACATAGAATAAGTTTCATTTGGTATGTTTTACTCGTGTAAATATCATTCCATATTATTATATTTTCACAAAAAATCAATCTTTTCTAAAAAGAACTCTGTTTCCTTCATCACAATGTTGGGAAACACTTACCAGGTTGTGTTTATCCCATAAAAAATAACTCTTTATTGTATTTAAACATTTCATACCAAATTATGGATTATAAAACACCTTTAATTATAAGTGATTCATCATTATATAAATTCACCATTTATTCATTAAAATATTTCTCATTCATTAGAAATTATAATCTTCCTATCATGTGAGAATAAAAAACACTATACAAGATCTAGGGTCATTCTCCTTTGGTAGCTTTGATAGAAATCTCATCAACATGAACTTTTTCATTAACTTTATCATTCGTAACATATGGATTCTATGAATTGATAACACAGTATCATTGTACTGGTAATAAAACATGAAATTATATTGATATGTTTCTATGGTGTTCTCATATCCTACAAAGATTTTCTTACTTAGGGGATCTATTTTCAACTTTTTTTCCAACCTTCTTTGATTTATCCATAACATCATTCTTAGAAATATTACCTTGAGACTATCAACTCCCACAAAAGTTTTTCCTTTTTTAATTGATGGAATAGTTAAATGTTATTGGATAATCCAATACATATCTATAATTTTCTTAAACCCACCACAATACCAGTAGTATCCATAGAAAAAATATTTTCCTCTAAAACTTCTGTACAGACCAGAGTTGTGAGCATGATTCTCAAAAAAATTCTTATATTTTATTTTCCAGAATTTTTTTGACCATTAAACGTTCTGTTATCAACCTGAATATTTTTTTTAATCTTCGTTTTATTTTGAATATTGCGAGAACTAGAAGTATTGCAAAAAATTCCACAATCAGAAATTTTAGAAACTTTTTAATACTCTACTTTGTTATACTTGACCACATACATAACTTTTCCATATTTCTTCATCTTAGAAATAATTTATACTTTATTATCAACCTTTGATGTTAATTTTTGTTCCTTCTTAGGGTTTACCTTTCGAGAACTTTCACCAACATCAGAGATAGAATTATTAAATCATTTAAGCCTCTATTCAGACGTAGAAATTTATTTTAGATAAGATTCATCTCTTCTTCTATATCTTTCAAATTTTCTTCTATATGTTCATTAAAATTCTTTTATATCGCAATAGATTTTTTCAAATCAAAAATTTCATCCAATAAATTAAAATTTTATCAAGAAAACATGATTGATTTTTTGTTGAGGATTTTTCCATTTTCATCTTCTTGATTTATTTTTCAAGACTCCTATTATTTTTATGGAACTCTTTTAATTCTTCTTTAAGATGAAATTATAATAATTTTTTCTATTCTTCTTTAGAAAAATTGCTTATAAATAATTCATTGTTAACTATTGTAATAAAATTATTCTCAACCTTCTCAACATACCTTTTAGATTCACCTTTACAATCGTCTTCATCACCATCTTTAGATAATAAACTTCTCCTTTCGAATCTGGATAATTTTTTATCTTTCCCTTTGGAATAGGATTTTTCTCATGACAATTTTTCTTCAATGATCCTTCATTTCTTCTAGAATATTCATCCAAATCATCTTCTTTCATTATTTGAGAATCATTGTTCACAATGTTCCCAATAGATCCACCTTCAAAATAATTCATAGAAATTGTCCCTTTGTATTTTCTTGTATAAATTCTCTAATTTTTATAAAACCATGATTAAATTCATCATGGTTTTTAAATAACTGAATTTCAGATTTAGATTCACCTACTTCTTCTTCCAGAATATTCCTAAAATTTATTTCCTGTAAGATTCAAAGGAAATTTCAAAATCTACTTTTGTTTCTCCCTTCAAAACAATCTCATTTATAATTTCATATGTAATGAAGGTGAAATGAAAATAATCCATAGACAATTTTATTTAGATATTTATTCTATAATAAAGAATCAATAACATCAAAATAGTATAGAATAATTCCCGAGAACTTTTAAAAATATATAGAATATTCTAACTTTCTCACCTATACATTGGATAGTGCTAACAATGTCATTCTCCCAGTTAATGAAGCCACCAAATGATTCATATTCACCCATCTTGATATTTTTATACTTTATCCTTTAAATTTGTAACTTTACATTCTTCACATTGGTAATTCCATTATAATGTTTTTTTTCATATTATCTGAGATACCATTAGCTAAGGAAAAACCATTAACACATAGAAACCCAATCTCATAATGTGATGAGAGTAAAACATTCTTAGCTCTTTTATCATTATAATGATTTTTCTTATCAATAGTTTTATGAGAATATTTTTCATCATTCAGAGGAATTCCATCTATTGTAGATTCAAGAAAATCATACCCAAGAGTTATGAGATAAGACAATATTTTATCTTTCAAGAAATGATATTTATTATCATCAATAACCAGAATCCCCATACTTTTTATAGAATTGATATTTTCTATAACAACTCCTCTTTTATAAAATCAAAACAATAGTAAATGAAGGGAACATTTGGTTTTCATAACAATTGAGATTACCCAGTCATGATCAAATATCACTAAGAGGAGGAGGGGTGATTTAGTGATATCATTTTCTTTTATGTTTCCTTCATTAGGAAACAACCATAACCTAGTATTAATGAGTTATAACTTTCTCTAAAAACTAACCAATACCACATATATATGAACACAAGAATTTACAAGGTTCACTACTCAATTAGAGTATCTATGTCCTTGGTATGTTTTGGAAAAAATCCAATACCAAAAAATCCACTAGAAAAAATTGTTTTCCGTAGATACAATGAGTAAGATTCTTAATTACACTCATATAGAACTATGGGAAATACAATAGTGAAAGAGAATTATGTAGAACAAAAATGTTTTAATAAATGTTTTGCAATAAAACTAGATCACCACATCCAATTGATTAATATCTTGTGGATTATTGGCCTAAATAAAAACTAGATCCTTTGGTTTCTCTTTGTTACAATAAAACATAACATCCATCAAACAAATCTATGTCTGCTGATCTTATGTAGATGATCATGAGACCAAAAATAATTTACTAGATAAAATTTCCTCTTCCAACAATCTTCTTCATATATCATGACTTATTAATGATTTTGAATAAGTTTAGGTTGAATATAGAATCAACTGACACATAATGGGATGTGTTGAACATCGTATACTTATATCAACTTCATTCTTTGCAAACCCGATTAGTTACATCTTATTCTCCACTTTTCCTTTATAATGATTTCTTCAGAATCTCCTCATACAACATATAACGTTTCTGAATTATCAAACAATAAATCATCCTTAGATTTATATCGTAATCATTCAGACTTCAATTTAGCTTCTAATTATAATACACCTTTCATTTCAGGCCTGAGGTGATTCTTATGAACCTTTTTCTTCATGAAACAATATTCACAATCCGATGGAGTTTCATAATAATTTTTAGTATGATTGTCTAAATGTGATGGTCTGACTGATTTACATCTTTTACAAAGTGAATTGATTTATTTTATTCCTTTTCAAAAAAAGACATCATGTTCTACCAAAATTTCCATCATCTTCCAAAAAATATTCCATCCAACATAGCCCCAACAAAAAACTTATCCAAATATGAAAAATTCAAAATTAGAGACATTACATAAAGAAGGTTATTGAATAAAGAGGAGAAGGATAAGATCCCTTACATTGAGAGGGTGCTTATAAAATCCTAAGTGGATATTCTTAAGATCTTTGGGGAATATTGGAAGGGATAAAAATAGGAAAGGTAAACGTGACCTAATGATTAAAGAGTTCTGAGTGAAGAGGAATGAGAGGTTGGAATGTTTATATTGAAAAAAAGATGAGATTTTTTTATTAATTTCTACAAAAGTGTTTTAGACTCCATATGAAAATGTATCCAAAAGTAAAAATCTTACCATAGATTTTGACAATGGTTTCTTTTAAATAGGATTCTTTTTCATTATTTTATATGGATAAAAAATGAAAACATTAAAACAATTACTTTTGTTTAGTGGATATGAGTCATGATTATAATGAATTGATATTAAACCCTTAAAATATAATATAGGTTTTTGAGGATTCAAAAAGGGATTATAAATTTAATCAAATAACATAAAAACACATTATTTTAAATTGGTAATATATATTTGGGTTTGTATACCTTTTTTAAATATATAGAAACACGTTTTTGTTCCTTATGATGTTATAATACATACCATATATTTATACCATATTTAATTTTTACCCAAAAATTCGAATACTCATAAAATTATAAAAAAATTCACCATTGGATATTTTAGACACGATGATTTAAAAAAACATTATTTCATCAAAATAATTCTCCAAATATGGGAATAATGTTTTTAAATAAAAAATCACCATTTAATGAAAAATATTGGGATTTTACAAAAAAAAATTCCAACCCTTATTCTTTTTTTGACTACATAAAAGTATATTATCATTTATATTTAATAAGTATTAGTTAGAAATAATATTTTATTAAAACAAAATTTATTTCAAAAAATATTGATTTTGTAAAAATAATTTATTGATTGAAACTATATATTTCATATAAATACTATTTGTGTTTCATTGTATCAAAATTTTTAATTTATAAAATTCAATATATAATAATTTGAAAACTAAAATATAATTTGACAAATAAAATAATTTTTTATTAAAAATAATATATAAAAATTTATAATGTTTTGGTATATATTAATAGCCCTTTCAATCTCCAGTGAATGGTCTAAGGGTTTATTTTGTGATGGTGATATATTAATGAGATTGTTCATTGAACATGGTTGGACCATAATCTCTATGAACTTGAAAATCACCCATAAATGGTTAATTTAATGCTTTAGTCATTGAATATCATCTTGTAATTTGTTGAGGGAAAATCCTAGTTTTGTTATCTCTATTGAATGCTCTAAAAAATGGAATTCATAGTGTAGGATCTTATTGGTTAAGGCCATTACTTACCTTGTGCCTGTCGAATTGTCATTATCACAACCCATAATATAATAATCTTAATAGTCACCATAAAAAAGTATATGAATATTCATTCTCAAATGGAACCATCTCTAGTTACAATACTTGTGGATGTTCTATTATATAAATCCTCAAACGGGATAAAAGGAAAACATCACATACTTGAGATAAGTTAGGTGGGAGTGGTAGTTGATAGGATTCCTCTATAATTTTATCAAGGATCTCAAAGGGGACAATGTATCTAAGTCAATGATTTCCCTTCTTCCCAAACCCCGTGACATTTTTCCGTGGAAATATATTAAGGAACAGTTGTCACCAAACTTAAACTCTATGCCACATCAATGATTGTTTTCGTAGTTTTTCTATTCTCTTTTTCAGAATTTCATATGATGCAAAATTGATTGAACATTCTATGAAATATATTCAATATTATCAGGTCCCATGATCTTCCACTTTCTAACTTTATCCCATTGTGTCAGATTTCAACACCACATTCCATTAACAGTCTCATAAGGTTCCAATTTAAATATATATTTGAAATTATTGTTATATGAGTACTCCATTAGTATAAGGTGTTGGTCCCAACATCATTGGAAATCAATTGAATGGGATATAAGAATACCATCTAGAGGTTTAATGGTCTATTCTGACTAACAATCTATCTGAGGGTGATAGAGTGTGATGAAGCTCAATTCTATATCCAACTCATATTGAAGGATTATTCTATAACTCTAGGTAATCATTGGATCATGATCAAATATAATAAATAATGGGACACCAAGAATCATTATCACTCCTCTTATGTATATATTGGTGAGTTATTCAATAGAGAAATATTCGTTGATAACTATGAAATTTGATGAGTTGGTAGTCATTTTAATAGAATTATTTCCTAGAGGGGTCCTAGATATTCTTATGATTAAATCCATGGTTATGTTTTCCCATTTCCAAACTGGTATAATAAATGGTTACATAATATGATTGGACTTACATCATTCAATATTTACTTGTCTGAATACCAATCATCAGGATCTAAACTCCATAATCTCCCTCTTCATGGTATCCCACCAGATTTTCTGCTTCAAATATCTATACATCCTAGTTATTCTTAGATGAATAAATAAGGATTAGTTATGTGTATCATCCATATGTTTCTTCTTCAGTTCTAGTTTTGATGGAACACATATTGGGGTTTTAAACCTTATAACTCCATATTCATCAAAGTTGTACTCCAAAATATTTGAATCCTTTTTTGTGGTAGTTCATCCTTTTTTGTGCCTCCTGGATCCTATAAATAATGGATGTATGATAATTTATTTTAGAATTCTATGATGAATATCCTTTTATTATCCCCATTTTAATCCTTCGCATGTCCAAGAAGATTGGATCCCTTGCAATCCTCATAATGGATATAGTTTCAAGATCCTTTCTGCTCTGAGAATCTTCAACATTATCTAATTTCCAATTATAGTTGTGGATTTAATAATATTAATCCTTGATCATGTCTAACAACCTTCATAAGTGCATATTATTCTCTTTTATGTGAATATATACTTGAGGATTTTAAGATCTGTACAAATGTCACACTTTTCTCCCTAGAGATAATGTTTCCAAATTTTAAACACAAAGATCACATCTGAATATTCTAGTTCATGGGTTGGGACGTTCTTATCATGAAGTTTTAATTGATGGGATGCATTGTCTTCAAATTTTTCTTCATGAATGAGTAAACAACCTTATCCCTTTTTAGATATATTATTTTAGATAAAAAACCCTTCCCCACTAATGAGTAATTTCAGCACAAGTATAATGATTATCCTCTGATTGAAATCTTTAAGTCCCTCTTCAAATTCTAAAATATAGAAAAACATAACACCCTTATAAGTAATATTGGTTATTGTGCATGAAAAGCATTATATTTTTCCCAAAAATCGATGTTTGTTACTAGAAAATCCATGGAAACTACAAATTTCGATCATATATCTTGGTCTTGGACATCCTTAAATTGTCTCAATTTATGAGGGATCTAATGATATACCTTTTTAGTGGAAACATTCCCAATAAATATTACATTCTATAACCAAACTAAAATTTGTTATAATTTTTATATAACTTTCCCTTCCTCAGGGTCTTCAGTATAATATTTAAATTCTCTTTATATTCCTCCTTTATTTTAGAGTAGATATGAATTTCATCTATATGGAATTCCATAAATTTATTAAGGTAACAGAAAAGACTATATTATTTAATTCCATGAAGAGTAATGGCATATTAATAAGCTCAAATAGAAAAACTATGAACTTGTAGTACCCATACATTGTAGGAAACCGAGTCTTAGGGATATCCTCATTATTCACATTTACATGATAATATGCAAACCGAATATCCACATTAGAGAAGTACAGTGCTTAATATATTTTATGGAACTAGTCATCAATCCATTTAAGGTGATAATTATTCTTTATCATGATATTGTTAATCACTTCATAGTCAATGTAGAGGCACATTGACGCACCATTCTTCTTAAAAAAAGTACACCACATTGTGATGAACTTTGGAATATAACCCCTTTACCTATATTTTATTGTATTTGTTTCATAACATCCTTAATTATAGGGAAAACCATTCAATGTTGAGTCTTGAATATTTTCAAATCTTTGGGTATGATCTTGATTGAGATCACAAACTCAGGTCTAGGAGAACGTCTAGGAAATTCATTGGAAAACACATTAGAAAATTACATCATAATTATTATTTCATCAAGGAAGAAATTTTATTTCATCTTTATAATTTGAGATAGACAAACTCCCTCATAAGGAAATAATATCAAATTTTGTTATGTTGGAACTAAAGAAGATTCATCCCCATCCTTCGATATTTATAGAATTGGAGGTAGAATTTTGTTACAGATGTTGATTTCCTTATATCAGAAATTTATGTTGGATCTCTACAAGGAAAGGTAAACCATTCCCATTGTAAAATATTGTATTTTCTATGTACTTTTTTATATGGAATTATTCCAAGTCCATGAAATTTGACGGCATGTAATTCTTCGATCTGGAGAGCCTGAAAAGTAATTTGGAACTTTTTTTAAGGTACATTCAGTAAAAATTCAAGCATGATATTATATCATTTAAAATATCACTTGGGTCAAAAATATGTGGGAACCATTGAATTTAGAAAACTGAGATTCACCTAGAAATTACTTAACATCGGTCGACAAGGGTCTAGTGGAAAATTCATTTTTTTGACATTTCGAGAAAAATAATAAATTTATTTTAAAAATTTATTTTATTTTCATTCTCATATTTGATTTGCAGATAAAGACGTCGCAAGTGGATGATGATGAGAATCAATGAGGCTCATTAATGGATCATTAAACATTTAGGGTAATGACATGTTAATGACGTGTGACATCAACACTGTTTCTAAAATAAAACATTGTATTAATGCGATGTCGCGTCATAATGGGAACTCCTCGACGAGCTCCTATTTATAGTTCAATGCGTTGGAAAATATGGATTAAAATTTTTGAGGATTATATAGAAAACATCATATGTTTTTTCACCCCATCAAAAAATGAAGAACACTGACATAAAATTATCTTCTTTATCACGCCTTTCGAAGAATGGAGCCAAGAAGCGACGTCAACCTCTTAACCCCTCAAGGACGAACATGCAACAATGAACATCAAAGAGTTTGGGGTTTTAATTCATTTTTATTCCCTATCCTTTTATAGATATGACAAACATGGGTCAACCCATGAATATTTTGACCCGTGATTCCAGCGTTTATGTGGGAGGGTGTTTCATTCTCAGGGTTTTATATTAGAGGGTCAAATCATGGAATGTAACGATTGAATGGAGACTCCCCAAACCTCCCCCATGTTTAAACCATATAACGTGGAGGGTGAAGGCCGACATGAACAAAAGTATGGACCCATTCATTTGTGCACTCATGGAGAACGTTTTTTCTGAAGTGATGAGAATGCGAATTTTATGTATTTCTGGTAAATAGGATGCTCTTTAGAGGTCGTACATACATGAGGTTCTAAGAATGGATCACGAGAGTGCATTCAGTGGTCTTCCGAAGGATCTAATGGTGCACTGGTGCCGATAGAGACATCACATGGAAACATTTGTGGCATGATCCAACTGTGTTCTGAAAGGCAGAATCAGGCCACCTGCAGTGCCGGTGGCCAAGTGGAGTGGCGCGACCCGACAGCGTGCCAGTGCGGCGGAAGCCACGACCGATCGGGTCGCGACGCTGGACACCTTCTATGCCAAAATGGTGTCTCTTTTACCAGGGTCAACCAATAGACTAAGTACATGGGAAACATGGTGGGTGGATGGTTTTCACCAGCCAAGGGCGCATGAAGTAGGGGCCTACTTGTTACGATCCACACTCAAACAGGGTGGGATGCGGAGGTATGTCGCGTCCGAGGCGTACCCATCAGCCGCTTGCGTGGCCGGTCTTCAAACTAGTGGGTCACGTCCCCCAATAGGAATCATAGTCATTGGGATGTTCCAGTCCCATTGTGCAATGGTCCAGACCCATGCCCCTTCGTATCGGGTCAGACTAGATAGGGTGGACGGGCGACCCAGTCGGCTAGGCCCTCTACCAACTGGGCGGGGTCCAGCGAAGCCTATTGGGGATGACCCAGAAGAGAGGCCCAAACTGACCAACCCCGACCCACCCTAGGTCAGTTTGGTTCTATTAGAATGAACCCGGGTAGGTGGAAACCCTATACCTAGTGGTCGGGTCGGTCCGACCGGGTCGAACCAGGACCCGTCGCAACCGGCTCCCTGGTTACTAAAATGCTCGTATCTTGCAAACCACGTGTCTGATTGATGGTCCGTTTGAAAATTTGGGACCCTATCTATGAGGGATATATTTTTACATGATTTTAGGGAGATATTATTATACCAATGAACAATTAATACTCATCTTCTTTCTACAATGATTAGTATCTTGTGGATTATTGGTCTAAATAAAAACTAGATCCTTTGGTTTCTCTTTGTTACAATAAAACATCACATCCATCAAACAAATCTATGTCTGGTGATCTTATACAGATGATCATGAGACCAAAAAATAATTTACTAGATAAAATTTCTTCTTCCAACAAACTTCTACATATATCATGACTTATTAATGATTTTGAATAAGTTTAGGTTGAATATAACATCAACTGACACATAATGGGATGTGTTGAACATCGTATACTTATATAAACTTCATTCTTTTCAAACCCGATTAGTTACATCTTATTCTCCTCTTTTCCTTTATAATGATTTCTTCAGAATCTCCTCATACAACTTATAACGTTTCTGAATTATCAAACAATAAATCATCCTTAGATTTAGATCATAATCATTCAGACTTCAATTTAGCTTCTATTTATAATACACTTTTCATTTCAGGCCTGAGGTGATTCTTATGAACCTTTTTCTTCATGAAACAATATTCACAATCCGATGGAGTTTCATAATAATTTTTAGTATGATTTTCTAAATGTGATGGTCAGACTGATTTACATCTTTTACAAAGTGAATTGATTTATTTTATTCCTTTTAAAAAAAGACATCATGTTCTACCAAAATTTCATTCATCTTCCAAAAAGATATTCCATCCAACATAGTCCGAACAAAAAACTTATCCAAATATGAAAAATTCAAAATTAGAGACATTACATAAATAAGGTTATTGAATAAAGATGAGAAGGATAAGATCCCTTACATTGAGAGGGTGCTTATAAAATCCTAAGTTGATATTCTTAAGATCATTGGGGAATATTGGAAGGGATACAAATAGGAAAGGTAAAAGTGACCTAATGATTAAAGAGTGCTGAGTGAAGAGGAATGAGAGGTTGGAATGTTTATATTGAAAAAAAGATGAGAATGTTTTATTAATTTCTACAAAAGTGTTTTAGACTCCATATGAAAATGTAACCAAAAGTAAAAATCATACCATATATTTTGACTATGGTTTATTTTAAATAGGATTGGTTTTCATTATTTTATATGGCTAAAAATTGAAAACATTAAAATAATTACTTTTGTTTAGGGGATGTGAGTCATGATTATAATGAATTGATATTAAACCCTTAAAATATAATATAGGTTTTTGAGGATTCAAAAAGGGATTATAAATTTAATGAAATAACATAAAAACACATTATTTTTAATTGGTAATATATATTTGGGTTTGTATACCTTTTTTAAATATATATAAACACTTTTTTGTTCCTTATGATGTTATAATACATACCATATATTTATACCATATTTAATTTTTACCCAAAAATTGGAATACTCAGAAAATTATAAAAAAAATTCACCATTGGATATTTTGGACACGATGATTTAAAAAAACATTATTTCATCAAAATAATTCTCCAAATATGGGAATAATGTTTTTAAATAAAAAATTACCATTTAATGAAAAATATTGGGATTTTACTAAAAAAAAATTTCCAACCCTTATACAATTTTATTTGACTACATAAAAGTATATTATCATTTATATTTAATAAGTATTAGTTAGAAATAATATTTTATTAAAACAAAATTTATTTAAAAAAAATTTGATTTTGTAAAAATAATTTATTGATTGAAACTATATATTTCATATATATACAATTTGTGTTTCATTTTATCAAAAATCTATAATTTATAAAATTCAATATATAATAATTTGAAAACTAAAATAAAAATTTGAAAAATAAAATAATTTTTTATTAAAAAGAATATATAAAAATTTATAATTTTTTGGTCTAAATTCATAGCCCTTTCATTCTCCAGTGAATGTTCTAAGGGTTTATTTTGTGATGGTGATATATTAAAGAGATTTTTCATTGAACATGGTTGGACCATAATCTCTATGAACTTGAAAATCACCCATAAATGGTTAATTTCATGCTTTAGTCATTGAATATCATCTTGTAATTTGTTGAGGGAAAATCCTAGTGTTGTTATCTATATTGAATGCTCTAAAGAATGGAATTCATAGTGTAGGATCTTATTGGTTAAGGCCATTGCTTACCTTGTGTCTGTCGAATTGTCATTATCATAACCCATAATATAATAATCTTAATAGTCACCATAAAAAAGTATATGAATCTTCATTCTCAAATTGAACCATATCTAGTTACAATACTTGTGGATGTTCTATTATATAAATCCTCAAACGGGATAAAAGGAAAACATCACATACTTAAGATAAGTTAGGTGGGAGTGGTAGTTGATATGATTCCTCTATAATGTTATCAAGGATCTCAAAGGGGACAATGTATCTAAGTCAATGATTTCCCTTCTTCCCAAACCCCGTGACATTTTTCCGTGGAAATATATTAAGGAACAATTGTCACCAAACTCAAACTCTATGCCACATCAATGATTGTTTTCATAGTTTTTCTATTCTCTTTATCAGAATTTCATATGATGCAAAATCGATTGAACATTCTATGAAATATAATCAATATAATCAGGTCCCATGATCTTCCACTTTCTAACTTCATCCCATTGTATCAGATTTCAACACCAGATTCCATTAACAGTCTCATAAGGTTCCAATTTAAATATATATTTGAAATTATTGTTATATGAGTACTCCATTAGTATAATGTGTTGGTCCCAACATCATTGTAAATAAATTGAATGGGATCTGAGCATATCTTCTAGAGGTTGAATGTTCTGTTCTGACTAACAATCTATCTGAGGGTGATAGAGTGTGATGAAGCTCAATTATATATCCAACTCATATTGAAGGATTCTTCTATAAATATAAGTAATCATTGGATCATGATCAAATATAATAAATAATGGGACACCAAGAATCATTATCACTGCTCTTATGTATATATTGCTGCGTTATTCAATAGAGAAATATTCGTTGATAACTATGAAATGTGATGAGTTGGTAGTCACCTTAATAGAATTATTTCCTAGATGGGTCCTAGATATTCTTATGATTAAATCCATGGTTATGTTTTCCCATTTCCAAACTGGTATAATAAATGGTTACATAATATGATTGGACTTACATCATTCAAGATTTACTTGTCTGAATACCAATCATCAGGATCAAAACTCCATAATCTCCCTCTTCATGGTATCCCACCAGATTTTCTGCTTCAAATATCTATACATCCTAGTTATTCGTAGATTAATAAATAAGGATTAGTTATTTGTATCATCCATATGTTCCTTCTTCAGTTCTAGTTTTGATGGAACACATATTGGGGTTCTAAACTTTGTAACTCCATATTCTTCAAAGTTGTACTCAAAAATATTTGAATCCTTTTTTGTGGTGGTTCATCATTTTTTGTGCCTCCTAGATCCTATAAATAATGGATGTATGATAATTTATTTTATAATTCTATGATGAATATCCTTTTATTATCCCCATTTTAATCCTTCGCATGTCCAAGAAGATTGGATCCCTTGCAATCCTCATAATGGATATAGTTTCAAGATCCTTTCTTCTCTGAGAATATTCAACATTATCTAATTTCCAATGATAGTAGTGGATTTAATAATATTAATCCTTGGTCATGTCTAACATCCTTTATAAGTGAATATTATTCTCTTTTATGTGAATATATACTTGAGGATTTTAAAATCTGTACATATGTCACACTTTTCTCCCTAGAGATAATGTTTCCAAATTTTAAACACAAAGATCACTTCTGAAAATTCTAGATCATGGGTTGGGAAGTTCTTCTCATGAAGTTTTAATTGATGGGATGCATTGTCTTCAAATTTTTCATCATGAATGAGTAAACAACCATATCCCTTTTTAGATACATTATTGTAGATCAAAAAAACCTTCCCCACTAATGAGTAATTTCAGCACAAGTATAACGATTATCCTCTAATTTAAATATTTACGTCCCTCTACAAATTCAAAAATATAGAAAAACCTAACACCCTTATCAGTAATATTGGTTATTGTGTCTGAAAAGCATTATATTTTTCCCAAAAATCGATGGTTGTAACTAGAAAATCCATGGAAACTACAAATTTCGATCATATATCTTGGTCTTGGACATCCTTAAATTGTCTCAATTTATGAGGGATCTAATGATATACCTTTTTAGTGGAAACATTCCCAATAATGATTACATTATATAAACAAACTCAAATTTGTTATAATTTTTATATAACTTTCCATTCCTCAAGGTCTTCAGTATAATATTTAAATGCTCTTTATATTCCTCCTTTATTTTAGAGTAGATTTGAATTTCATCTATATGTAATTCCATAAATTTATTAAGGTAACCGAAAAGACTATATTATTTAATTCCAAGAAGAGTAATGGCATATTAATAAGCTCAAATAGAAAAACAATGAACTTGTAGTACCCATACATTGTAGGAAACCTAGTCTTAGGGATATCCTCATTATCCACATTTACATGATAATATCCAAACCGAATATCCACATTAGAGAAGTACAGTGCTTCATATATTTTATGGAACTAGTCATCAATCCATTTAAGGTGATAATTATTCTTTATCATGATATTGTTAATCACTTCATATTCAATGTAGAGGCACATTGACGCACCATTCTTCTTAAAAAAAGTACATCACATTGTGATGAACTTTGGAATATAACCTTTTTACCTATATTTTATTGTATTTGTTTCATAACATCCTCAATTATAGGGAAAACCATTCAATGTTGAGTCTTGAATATTTTCAAATCTTTGGGTATGATCTTGATTGAGATCACAAACTCAGGTCTAGGAGAATGTCTAGGAAATTCATTGGAAAAAACATTAGAAAATTACATCATAATGATTATTTCATCAATGAAGAAATTTTATTTCATCTTTATAATTTGAGATAGATAAACTCCCTCATAAGGAAATAATATCAAATTTTGATATGTTGGAACTAAAGAAGATTCATCCCCATCCTTTGATATTTATAGAATTGGAGGTAGAATTTTGTTACAGATGTTGATTTCCTTATATCATAAATTTATGTTGGATCTCTACAAGGAAAGGTAATCCATTCCCATTGTAAAATATTGTATTTTCCATGTTCTTTTTTATATGTAATTATTCCAAGGCCATGAAATTTGATGGCATGTAATTCTGAGATCTGGAGATCCCGAAAAGTAATTTGGAACTTTTTTAAGGTACATTCAGTTAAAATTCAAGCATGATATTATATCATTTAAAATATCACTCGGATCAAAAATATGTGGGAACCATTGAATTTAGAAAACTGAGATTCACCTAGAAATGACTTAACATCGGTCGACAAGGGTTTAGTGGAAAATTCATTTTTTTGACATTTCGAGAAAAATAAAAAAATTATTTTAAAAAATTATTTTATTTTCATTCTCATATTTGATTAGCATATAAAGACGTCGCAAGGAGCTGATTATGAGAATCAGTGAGGCTCATTAATGGATCATTAAACATTTAGGGTAATGACATGTTAATGACGTGTGACATCAACACTGTTTCTAAAATAAAACATTGTATTAATGTGATGTCGTGTTATAATGGGAACTCCTCGACGAGCTCCTATTTATAGTTCGATGCATTGGAAAATATGGATTAAAAATTTTTAGGATTCTCTAGAAAACATCTTATGGTCTTTCACCCCAACAAAGAATGAAGAACACTGACATAACATTATCTTCTTTATCACGCCTTTCGAAGAATGGAGCCAAGAAGCGACGTCAACCTATTAACCCCTCAAGGACGAACATGCAACAATGAACATCAAAGAGTTTGGGGTTTTTAATTCATTTTTATTCCTTTTCCTTTTATAGATATGACAAACATGGGTCAACCCATGAATAGTTTGACCTGTGATTCCAGCGTTTATGTGGGAGGGTGTTTCATTCTCGGGGGTTTATATTAGAGGGTCAAATCATGGAATGCAACGATTGAATGGAGACTCCCCAAACCTCCCCCATGTTTAAACCATATAACGTGGAGGGTGAAGGCCGAAATGAACAAAACTATGGACCCATTCATTTGTGCACTCATGGAGAACGTTTTTTCTGATGTGATGAGAATGCGAATTTTATGTATTTCTGGTAAATAGGATGCTCTTGAGAGGTCGTACGTACATGAGGTTCTAATAATGGATCACCAGAGTGCATTCAGTGGTCTTCTGAAGGATCTAATGGTTCACTGGTGCCGATAGAGACATCACATGGCAGCATTTGTGGCATGATCCAACTGTGTTCTAAAAGGCAAAATCAGGCCACTGGCAGTGCCGGTGGCCAAGTGGAGTGGCGCGACCCGACGGCGTGCCAGTGCAGCGGAAGCCACGACCGATCGGGTCGCGACGCTGGGCACCTGCTATGCCAAAATGGTGTCTCTTTTACCAGGGTCAACCAATAGACTGAGTACATGTGGAACATGGTGGGTGGCTGGTTTTCACCGGCCAAGGGCTGATGAAGGAGGGGCCTACATGTTACGAGCCACACTCAGACAGGGTGGGATGCGGTGGTCTGTCGCGTCTGAGGCGTACCCATCAGCCGCTTGCGTGGCCGGTCTTCATACTAGGGGGTCACATCCCCAAATAGGAAGCATAGTCATTGGGATGTTCCAGTCCCATTGTGCAATGGTCCAGACCCATGCCCCTTCGTATCAGGTCAGACTAGATAGGGTGGACGGGCGACCCAGTCGGCTAGGCCCTCTACCAACTGGGCGGGGTCCAGCGAGGCCTATTGGGGATGACCCAGAAGAGAGGCCCAAACTGACCAACCCCGACCCACCCTAGGTCAGTATGGTTCTATTAGAATGAACCAGGGTAGGTGGAAACCCTATACCTAGTGGTCGGGTCGGTCCGACCGGGTCAAACCGGGACCCGTCGCAACCGGCTCCCTGGATACTAAAATGCTCGTATCTTGTAAACCACATGTCTGATTGATGGTCCGTTTGAGAAGTTGGGACCCAATCTATGAGGGAGATATTTTTACATGATTTTAGGGGACATTAATGTTTGTTTAGATGTGATTAATGGATTAATAAGTTTTTATCCCAAGCGTGCTATATATGAAACCTTGCAGTTGGTTAAGACCATAAGACTTCTCGATGACAACCTAATGGGAAATGACACCATGTGACCCAAAAGGCCCCGGTGGGTAGTGGATCTGTGTGAATCGATATTACCATGGTACATGACAGGAGGAGTACCTTAGTTCGGCCATGGTGGGGAGAAACACTGTTTTAGCCGGCAGGCCCATGATGGAGAGAAGCTCTATGTGACCTAACATTGCCACGGTAATCATCAGGGATGAGTATCACATCAGTACAATGTTAGTGGGAAGAAGTCCTATGTTACCTAACATGCCCACTATACGAGATAGAGGAGGAGTTCTCCTGTGACCGTGGAGTTCGTTATTTGTGACTAACGATGCTATTGTTACTACCCTAGAATATACCTGGTGTGAGTTATCTGAGGTTTTGTGCTTTACTTTGAATAATCTTTGTGTGTTATTTCTATTTTTTTGGTCCCTACTGAGTACTATGTTACTCACCACTATACGTGCTTCGTCTTTATGTGTTGTGTCTGGTGTAGACGACCGATGATTCAACATGGGTGGTTTGGTAGATAGGACGAACGAATGCTATGATGGTGGACTTGGTGGCCTATGACCATGTAGGGACCAGTAGGATCAGACAAACTTTATGTACTACATTGTGTTCTAGTAGCATCAATACTCTCATGATCAGGTGGGGTTTAATGTACATTTACATTAGATCACTTTTCGCACTTTACTGTTCGCATAACACTTTCATGAGTTTGTATTCTGGCCCACTATCTTTAAATTGTACTTGCAATCAGTTTATTCAGTGGTATATTGTTTTCATTTTGTGAGTTGGGACTTTTTGGGATATTTTTGCGTACAGGTATCTAGGATAATGCCTCCCACCTGCAGGTTGACACCTTTGGTGCTAGTTTCAATCCCCTGGCCTTCGGGAGGCGGGCATGGGGTAGTCACGACCTGGGCCTCGAGAGACTGGTTGTGACAATGTAGTATCAAAGGTTGTTCGAATCCCCCTCAAAGTCTGTGAGTATGATATTTTGTTTTGGGAAAACAATGTAATGTGTTTCAAGTTTGAATTTTAGATTTGGGGAGTCCAATGTTGGTTTGGCGGCTGACATATCCATACCCCAAGACCTTGAAATATATATTCATCTAAATACATGAAAACACTAGTTTCATAAGTGTCTCATTATTTTTTTAATAAGAGCTAGCGCACTAGGTATAACCTTCTAGCTGTGGTACAGATTAAACTATCACAAGATGCGTCCACATGGATGACCAGCCAGAATCCTGATACGAGGTTGTGAGGACAACCCACCTAGTGGTGAGGCATACGTTCTTGGACTAGTTCTAGAGATTACCCCACCAGGTGGTGCACCTATGCAACCCCCACCCGATGGTAAACATCTCATGCCAGCGGTTCTAGCAGAGGACGTTTTTAGGCTTAGTTTCCTACATGAGTTTTAGATACAGAGACCATCCAGGGTAAAGGGAAAGATGGATCCTTAGGTCACTATGGTCTGGATGGAGGCTATGAAGTGGGTATTCTTCTTAGTGATGACACCTCCTGACCAAATGGCATTCTTAGAAGCGAGCCTTCTATAGGGATCGACAAGGATATGGTGGAGTTTAACCATCCAGACTCACAATGAGGCGACCCTCACATGGGTTGATTTTGAGATTCCTTTTTGGGAAGAATTATTTCTTGTGACCTTTCACTTTGTGCACATCCAGAATATGTTTCACCAATAGAAGGACAACATGATTGTGGCAGAGTACTCAGTATGGTTCATGGAGCTTTCCTTCTACTCCACAGATATGGTGTGACACCCATTCTTAAGGGCTCGAGCCTTTGAGAAGGGACTATGGAGGGAGATAAGGGATTCGGTGGTGTCTCTCAGCATCCCTAACCAGGCTGAGGTAGTGTAAAGAGCCCTTCTGAGGGATAATTTCTTGGAAGAAAAGGCACCCATGACCAGAACTTCCTGCAAACCCCAGGTGGTGAAGTCTTCGGCAGGTAGAAAATAAAATATGCGAGGGACTATGTGGTCTTGTTCATTTAGAGGATGACCTTAGGACTCCGGGTTAGTGGTGCAGGATTCAAGTCTAGACGGAGTCAGTAAGGATCAAGGCAGTGATACACATGTGGCGAGTAGGGACACATGGCACGTGATTTCCCGACCCACCATATAGATGATTGTCAGATGGTCTAGGGTTCATAGAGGAAGTGAAAATGATTCATGTGAGGAGGTCTGTAAAGTGGCAGATTTGGTGGGGAGAAGGTCGAGTTATATGTGGTGGGTGATGGTTTGAGATGTTACTCCCACCCCCCTTGGTGGTCCACCCGACCTCTGGGAGTAGGTGGAAAGAGTCAAGCTCAGCTCTAGGTAGCAGAGGCTTACGACTACAATGCTCTAGAGATGATTTGGGATACGATATGATTCTTATCCACCCTAGATGCAGTACTTATATATACATTTTTAGTCACTCCTCCCTTTCCATGACTCTCGTTCGGAGCTCGGAGATTCTGGTGGAGTCGTTTGTTCGATCCTTATGGCTAGAGACTCTTATAGGGGATGATTCAATGATTACACACTGGTTTTAGTAGTGGGAGCTTACTCTAGGAGTAGAGATCTTCAACTAGAATCTCCTAGTAGCAGCGTCAAGGCCTTATGATGTTATCTTGGATATGGACTGCTTATCCATACTACATTCTTAGATCGACTGTTTTAGGCATATGGTGCAGTGTGTGATCACATATGGGACCATGTATGCCTTCACTGATTAGAAGGAAACCCATGCAGCGTAGGAAAAACTTTCTCAAAATAGGGTGCACCTAATCACTCAACAATCGGCTAGCCTCACCCTTAGTGCAATGAATGAGATGTGTCCATGTCTTCATGTAGTGGTGGAATAGTATAAGGATGTATTTTCTTGATTAGGTTCTAGGGATACCTCCTTATAGAGAGTTAGAATTCTATATTGACTTATATTTCATGATGGAACTGATATCCACACCGGCAAATTGAATGGCTCCCATAGTGCTTCGTGAGATGAGGGTAAAATTGGAGGACTTGCATGGTAAAGGGTTTGTAAGATCCATCATTTCACCATGGGCAGCCCAGAGGCATTTTCCCACGAAGGAAAATGTGTGTTTGAAGTTTTGAGTGGACATCCAGTGCCTGAAATAGGCAAAAATGGAGCAAAAGTACCCACTGCTGAGGATTGATGATCTCTTCGACCAGCTAAAGGGGGTGATGTGGATATTGAAGATGAACCTCAGTTCAGGCTACCACCTGTTTCATGTACAGTACGATGATGTACCAAATATGGCCTTTAGATGCTATTACAGCCACAATGAGTTATTGGTGATGCCTTTCATCATGAAAACATTGTTAATTGTGTTCATGAGGCTCATGAACTGGACATTACATCCTTACCTTGATCAGTTGATCATGGCCTTCCTCGATGACATCTTGGTGTATTTATCATTGAAGGAGCATCATGCTACACACCTGCCGATAGTCTAATATACACTCTGGGAGCACCTGATTTATGGTAATCATTCACAGTATCAGTTATGGATACAAGAGGTCCACTTTCTAAGACACTTCATCTCGGAGGCTAGAGTTTCAGTAGATCCGGTATAGATAGAGGTTATACTTTCTTGGAAGCCTCCCATGATTGTGACTAAGGTGCAGAGCATCTTAGGGAATTCTGGTTACTATCAAATGTTTGTTCCAAACTTTTCTACGATATAAGGACCCTTATCGGCATTGAAACATAAGAGACAACATTTCCCATGGGTGGAGAAGATATAGTTGTGTTTCGAGGAGGTGAAGAGGAGACTGACTAGTGCCCCCATCGTGATACTACCATAGGAGGGAGTTGGGTTTGTAGTTTACTACGACACATCCGGGATCGATAATTGTTGTGTTCTAATGTAGGAGTAAGATGTGATCACCTATGTCTCACAATAATTGAGGTATCATGAGAAAACTACGTGACCCAAGACTCAGAGTTGGAAGTAGTGGTCTTTTCATTGAAGATGTGGTGACAGTACATGATGGGAAAGAGGTTTATAATTTACATTAACCACAAGAGTCTCAGGTATATCATCTCATAGAAGGACCAGAACCTAAGAAAATGGAGATGGCTAGTGTTTCTCTATGACTATGATTTTGAGATATTCTATACTCCTCAAAAGGGGAACGTGGTGGTAGATGCACTGAGAAGGAATACTGGGTTGCAGTTGCTGAGTGAGGTGACAAGACAGTTAGAAGGAATGCAGGTATCCCTCGTGGAAGATGGTGAAGCTGTTTACCTTCAGTCGATAGTTTTTACTCCCCCACATATACATAGAGTTAGGGAGGAAAAGTTGGGGGACGTTGACTATGAGTCTTGGCATGCTGATATATCCTTGGGATAGGCTTCTAATATATTTTCAATATGTGGGGAGCACATCATCCTTTTTAATGGGTGGACTTTAGTATCAGGGGAGTTGAAGGAGGCGGTGTTTAGGTAGTTGCAAACATCCCCTCTAGAAGTACATCCTAGAGAAGAAATGAAGTACCCAGGCCTCTAGTGTTAGTTTTAGTGGTCATGGATGAATAAAGTAGTGGACGAGTTCGTTTAACGATTCCCCCCTTGTCAGCATGTGAATTCCGATCACCATGTTGTAACAGGATTGACTCAGCCACTCGAGGTACCTGGGTGGAAATGGGATGGTATATCAATGGAATTTGTGACAAGGTTACCATGTATGTCTTGAGTTCATGACTCTATTTGGGTTCTTGTTGACTAAATCACTAAGTTGGCTCACTTCTTACCCATACAGTAGTAGGAAATGCTAGAAGTATTGGGACCCCTCTAAATCCAAGAGATAGTGCAGCTTCACGTGGTGCCTTTAATGATCATCTCAAATCGCAACAACATATTTACATTACGGTTGTGGAAGGGATTACAGGAGGTGTTCGGGATGCAGCTGCACTTGATCATAACTTTTCCTCCTTAGACGGATGTATAGACAGAGCCGACCATACAGAACTAGGAGGACATGTTTCGTGATTGAATCATTGACTGTTGTCATAGTTGGGACGACCACATGCCACTGGTGGAGTTTTCTTACAACAAAAACTATCATTCCATCATTGGCACGACACCATTTGAGACAATGTACGAGAGACCTTGATGACCACACATATACTGGACAGACCTAGGGGAGTTGGAAATCATGGGTCCAGAGTTGGTACGAGCTACCACCGAGAAGATGTAGATCATCCAGGAGTAGATGAGGATTGCGCAGTGGAGCAAAAACTCTTATGCTGACAAGAGACAGAGAACATCGGAGTTTGAAGGAGGAGTCCGCTCCTTGTGGGCTGCACTTTGACATGGAGGGACACTGCGGCCCGCCACATCTCAGGTGCACCCACTGAACCCTAAGAAGGGAAAGCCATCTGAAAAGTCGATCACACCCTATAGTGGCATGCGTCCCCATAAGGTCAGGCCGGTCCTGCTGCCCAGTGGGCCGAACCCATGGTGGCGGGCTGGACCCCGCAGTGGTGGGCCGGACCACGTTGTGGGGATTATAACTAGCAGTGATGGTATGGACCCTGCAGTGGTGGGATGGACCCCACAGAAGAAGGCCAGACCCCGCACAAGTAGGGTCATATGCACACCCCTTCGGGCTGGGTTGTGCTTGATAGGGTCACAGGGAAACCGGGTGGGCTAGACCCTCTTCTAACTTGGCAGGGTCCAGTGAGGCCTATAGGGCCTAGACCACTAGCCAGACTGAACCATAACTACTCTAACACACCCCAAGTTAGGTCGGGTCTATCAGAATGATCTGTGGTAGGTAGAACCCCCTGGATGGGTTTGTGGGTTGGCCCAATATTATCGGACCAGGGCACATCGCAACTAGCCCCCTTGTTATTAAAACACATGTATCTTGTAAACCGTGTGTCTGATTAGTGGGAAGTTGGAGACGTTGAAACCCTATCGAGGATCAGGAACATTCATAATGATTTTTGTTCTCTTTAATGGATATTTAAATTCTATGAATGACTGGAGAAGAAATTCTCCCAACTACACTATATACATAACCCTACAGTTGGATGATATCAGAAGACTTCTCGATGACGCCCTAGTGGGAAGATGCTCAATGTGACCCTGCAGGCCCACAGTGGGGGCATCTCTGTGTGACCCGAGAGACCCATGGTACTCAAATGGATAAGTACCTTAGTTCATCCAAGGTTGGAAGAAACTTTGTGTGACCCGACATGCTCATGATGGGGAGCGACTTTATGTGACCCAGCGTACCCACAGACACATCTGGGATAAGTTCCAAACCTGTTCAAGTTTAGTGGGAATTGGATATTTGTGACATGGCTGGCCCACTATACTTGATTAAATAGGATTTTCCAGTGGCCAGTGTGTTCAATGTCTGTGAATGACGATGTTATTGTTACTACCCATGAATATACCTAGATGAGATGTCTTGTGTTTCGTGAGTTACGTTGAGGAATTGATGTGATTTCTTTATTTTTGTTTTGGTGTCCCTATTTAGTACTATGTTACTCAACACTATATGGGATTCTCTCATATGTTTTGTGTCGGGTGTAGATAGCTGAGGTATTTATAGGGGTTCTAAGGGAGATGGGACTGATGAATGCTGCAATAGTGGACATGGTTGCCTAAGACCAAGCATCACCTAGTAGGACCATAAAGACAAGACTTACTACATTGGCTTCCAGTAGAGTCACTAATATCACAATATTGTATGGTCTACTACAGATGGCTATCATAGAACATTCGAAATAGACAGTTTTCATTACTTTATCTTGGGTTTGTATTCTGGCCCACATTCATTCAGCTGTACTAGCACTCAGATTATTCAGGGGTATGATATCTCCCTTTTGTGAGTTGGGACTTGGTTTGGCATATGTGTGCCTAAAATTATCCAAGCTAATGCCTCCCACTTGTAGGTTGACACCTTTAGCACTAGTCACCTACCCGTAGACTTTGGGAGGAGGGATTGAGGTAGTCATAGCACAAACCCCAAGGGATGGGTCGTGACACCCATAATGTCAAAAAATTATTCTAAAGGGAGTATCACAAAATTTTATAAGAAATTAGGCCCAAAAATTTGATTTGTAGATGATTTATTTGACTAGGATTAAAGAATTTAACAACTTTCTATCATCACTGATAAATAAAATTCTATGTTTTGAAGTGGCATTTGAATATTTAATCTAATGTTGTGTAACATGAAATAATGTATAGAACTGGATTCAAATTGTATGTTCACTATCTTTGATTCAATAAATTGTATATAAATCACCACATCATTGTCAAGATCCACCTCAGTAGTTATAATGATATATGCTCACCGTTTCTATATTGGCCTTGGAGGATGTTTTCGTCAGTTATCATTGACAACTCTTGACTTAAATAACTGATTTTAATATTTCCCATATTCGATGTAGTTGAAACAATGGACGATGAGATAAAGTTTAACTAGGACCATCCATTCTACCATCACATTGGTGGGTTTCTCTTGTTGAAAATTTCTAGCAAGGTTCCCTTCCATCCCAAACCTAAAATGTTTCCATGTCCCCTTTATAAAATTTATTATATTCCACTTCGCACCTGTTTGACAAGTAGCATGATGGAATCTCTTAACATAGTTAGATTTATAGAACATACCACAAGAATTTAAATTATTTTTCAGCTTCTTATCCTCATGATGACCTTGTTATTCATGAATCCCCATTTCCACTATGAGGGAACATTGGAAAATTTCTTCCTAGCTATCAATGTAACAAATGGATAATGTGGATCTTGGACTCGACATTATACAAATAATGATATGGTTGTAATATCCCGAATCATGGGGCTACCCAAAGGTTCCTGGTACTTGGTTGGTCACATAGCCTCAAGAGCATTTCCCAAAAAGCCATAGGCTTTCCACTAGCAGTGAGGGCCTTGGGTTTGATAGTGGGGAAACTATGCCTTCATTGGAAGAGAAACACATTACAATAACAATAATAAACAACAACAGAAATAAAAATACAACAAAAATGATTTAAAAATTGGAAGACTCATAGGAAATATACAAAGGAAAAAAATATATAAATGATGCATGTGAAATATTTCTAGGAAATCTTCAAAACAAGTCACAATGATGTCAATATAGTATTAAACCAAAGTACAAAATAAATAAGTAAATTTCGACAGCATCACAATCCTTAGCTTGGTCCCATTCTCTCCAGCTCCATCAATAATAACATACCTGAGGTAGAATGGTGCTTTCCCTTATATATACCTACAACCATATAATCTACTTAAGTCATAAAGTGTGACCCAAATAGGGTGTGAGACAAATCCCAGAAGGCATCCACTAAAATATCTGTTCCTAACTATCAGTGAATATATATAGAAGGCAATATAAAAATGAAGCAATAAACAACGAAGTACTCAATAGTAAACAATCCTATAGTTTCCAATAACATTAATTTACATTTATTAATTATTATAACCATTGAATAAAGAAATACTGGGATCTAGCCTATTCTATGTTTCCACTTTGTAATAGAAAAACAAATGTCTCAGAAGACATCAAACAATAAGGTAAGACTGAGTCCAAGCTGCTCCTCTGGCTTGGTAGGCTCATCACTATCAATCAATCATTCAAAAGCAACCCTCTGATAATTTTCTCACATCCTAACCCCTTTGGTTCAATATATTATAAATTCAATAATGTTATTACAACCCTTTGGGAAATCTCAAATATTCTAACCCCATTGGTCTCATAAAACCAATGACTCTTTGAGGAAACACTCTCTTCCAATTCCACATGTGTTCTTTTAATGATAAACTAAAAACTATCTGAGGAAGCACTCAATTTCCATTACCCTTGTGGTCTCATAATGGAATAATTCACACACTCTGAGGGACGAGTCACCATCAATCCCCCCTATGGTATCATAATGTTAAAATATAATAGACACTCTGAGGAAGCCTTGAACGTCAATTTCCCCTATTGTCTAACTATACCATGTTATCACATCCCTGTATAATACAATCATACACAAACGATATCTAGTATCCCAATTTAAAATCAAAAACTACAAGGCTAATCAGCTACATTTCATAACACATTCATTTAAAAGTAGAAACAAGTAATCAATTCCAACCTAACAAGAAATTCAAGGAAAGGCGTTCTGTCTCCTAGGCAACCGAGACCAAATGATCATAAACATTCAATGAAAGAAACCCACCCATGGGGTATCCCCTAAACATGAAATATATCATTATATATCAATGAAAACCTTTTACCTATCAATCAATATAAGTCAGATGAACAAATATTTATTTCCTCAACACCAAATACCCAAATCATGGGTAATCGACACTTAGGCATATATAACTCAAAAACAAACTTCAAAAAGAAAACAAACCAACTACCCAGATGTCTTACAATCAATATAGTTAAACGTGTTCCTTTGAATAGGTCTAGAATTTCTTAGCTCTATAAAAGGGTAAAAAATGTTCAACCTTGGACAACTCAAGATAGAGAATAAATCTTGAAGAGAGATTCAAGAAGAACCAAAAAAATCACTAAGGTGATTCCAATGCAACCGACCATGTTTTATTTGGAGAATTGATGATATATTAGTGGCTCAGATAATATTTGCCAATTATGTATGCTCCTTCATGAGGCATGTCTAGAAGAAGGTTAAAACGAGTGTTGGATGTGACCCCAATCTGATATCTCAAATAAAAAGAAAATTACATAGTGCGTTCATTTAATGTATGTGTTGTGTACGAACCTCAGTCATCCCCCACATTAGGTGATCCACATGGCCACGTACTCGGCCATTACATGGACAGTACACAACTACCTGTGACATCTGGGTACAGAGAGTCTTCTCAATAGTACACGGTGTCTACTCAGAAAATTTCCAAAATCCTCATTTTTCCTAAAAAGCACTTGAAATAAAGATCCATACCTGAAAAGAAGATATGAACTCTTAGAAACATCCCACATTAAATCAATTCCTCCCCTAATTTCCCTTCTAAGGGTGGTGAAGAAGAAACATCAAACAATTATGGCCACTATGGTCGTATATCACCTCCCTCCCCCAAGTGTCGTCATGTACACTCCTGTGCTACCATAGAACCTGTACTGGAGGAAAAGACCAGCCACAAAGAATCTTTGAGCTGTGATACAAAATATATTTTGGTTACTCCTAAAAGGATGAATCCATATCCAGTTCAACCTCCTTGGGTTAAAAATGTGAGACGAGTATGAAAAGTAATGACATATCTGAGAAACATGCAAGACGTCATGCATAGCCCGGTACCTCTGATGTAACTACAACCGATAGGCAACCGGTCCAACTCTCTCCAGAAATAGAAAATGGACCAACATATCTTGGTGAAATCTTCCCCTATCTCCTAATCCTCTTATGTCCAAACATCAGTGTAACACATATGAAAACCTGATATCTGACCTTGAACTCTAGAGGTCATCTCCGTCGATTACCAAACGATTTCTGGGAAACCTATCATGTAGAAATCCTCATCTGAATCAACTCCACCTTCTCTGTGGTCTCCTAGAAAAGATGAGGTAACAGTATATCTTCCTCTCTTGTCTCCATCCAACAAAGGGGTGATCAGCATGGCCTCCCATACAAAGCCTCATAAGGTTTCATCTGAATCATCACCTGGAAACTGTTATTGTAGGAACGCTCCAATATGAATATATTTCTTTCTCATGATTCCCCAAAATCTAGGATGCAAGCTCAAAGCATGTCCTCCAAGAACTTAATTGCGTGGTCTAACTGGCCATCAGTCTAGGGATGGTAAGCTATACTCAAAAGTACATGTGTACGCAATACCCACTATAGTCCATATAGACACGGGAAGTAAAACGGGTGTCCCTATCTAAAATGATATAGTGCAGAACCCCATACAATTGAACAATCTCTCAGATGTACAAATTTCGAATCTCATCAATGCTAAAGGTCTCCTTGATCAGTAAAAAGTGTGTAACATTCGTAAGTCTGTCAATTACAACACAAACTGTATCATTCCCTCAAGGAAACCCTTGGTAAACCTCTCACCAAATCTATCACGAAATCATTCCACTTCCACTTGGGAATTGGTAACTACTATAAAAACATTTTGGTCCCTGATGCACCTCCTTCATGTGCTGATAGGTGGAACACCTCATCACAAACCTTGAAACATCTATCTTCATACCTAGCCACCAATATTGACGGTGTAGATCTCAATACATCTCGGTGACACCAGGATGAACTGCCTAAAAAGTGGAATGAAAATCTTGAAAAAGATCCTCGTGTATGTCTTCTAACACCCATAAGAACCCATGAGAACATAAGACTTCATCCACACCTATGGTCCAACTGAGGATTTGGCCGTCTCTTTACAAACTCTTCAATAGGACTAAGAATTCAGAATCTAATAGTTTCTTCATTAGAACCTGATCTAGAAGGGTATAAGTAACAACTATAGAAGAAGGAACCATCAGACCTGGCTATCATGAGCCTCCAAATGAATCTCAGAGAACCAATCCATAAGCATCTACTCGCTACTAGACTCTTGAAATTCTTGAAGCTGATTTCTCTTGGTCAATGCATTAGCCACTATGTTGCCTTTCCGAGGCATGTAGGCAAGATCAAACTCAATATACTAAAGGTAATCAACCAACATTTGTTGTCTCAAATTAAAATCACGTGAAATAAAGATAAACAAGGGAATTTTGTGGTGAGTGAAAACCAAAAAATGATATCCCAATAGATAATGTCTCCAACATCATAACGCATGCACAACTACAGCTAACTTGAGATTGTGAATTGAGTAATTCCTCTCATGTGGCCTCCACTACCGAGAACCATATGCAACGACTCATTCCCCATTCATAAGCACTGCTCCTATCCCGATACATGATGCATCACAATAAATATTCTATCTCTTGCCCAGCTCTAGAAAAAATAGAATCGATGCTGATGCTAATCTCCCTTTTGTATCCTGTATGGCTGAATCAAAAGAATATATCCATAGGTACTTCAATCGCTTCTTATTCAGGCCTGTCAGTGGTGTTCCTAAGCATGAATGGTACTATATAAAACATATGTAGTATCCTTCCATCCATAGAAAACAATGTACCTCAAATACGTTCTTTGGATGCTCCTAGGAAACTATTGTTCTCACAATCTATGAGCTTACAGATACTACTATCTCTGAGAAACATGAATGAAGATGTGAATTTTTTTCATCCAAATGTGGAATTTTTAAATATTGTAATATAACAGATGCTATCTAAATGTACTCAAAATATTCTCAAGATGGGGGGCATGGTCCTGTCGAGTGTGAGAGTACACCAAGATATCTTCCACTAAGACTACAACAAAAGAATCCCATTAAGGATGGAACAGTTGGTACATCAGTGCCATTAAAATTGGAGGCATGTTTCAGAGACCTAACATCATAAAAACATATGCATATAGACCATTCCTACTCTGAAAGGATATAAGAGGTATATCTAATGTTCTAACGTGAAACTGATGATAACTGGATCTGAAGTCTACTATTGAGAACACTCGGTCTCCTTGAAGCTAGTCAAATAGATCCTTAATCGTTGGAAAGGGATATAACTTTTTAACCATCAATATATTTTTCTTATGATAATCCACTCAAAGTATGAGGGTACTATCTGCCTTCATTGTTGAAATTACATTTGAACCCCAAGGAGAAGTATTGGGTTAGATGAAACCCTTTGATTGTAACTCCTCTAACAACTTCTTGATCTGTTCTAACACTACTGTAGCCATCCTATAAAAAAGATATATACCGATGCCACCCATGGAACAATCTCAAAAGAGAAATCTACCTATCTCTCCAGAGGTAAACCTAAAATTCATCCATATAGATATCTCTAAAATGTTCCAACACTATAGGAAAGTCCATATTTGACGTCCCCTGGTCATATAGATATAAACTATCAATCGTGGTTGTAATTACACCCAACCCATGATGATCTGGTCCCGCTTTTCTCTCCTAAACATCCCATTCACCCTTGAAAAGAAATGACCTACCCTCTGGTGATGTGAAACTCACCGAATGACGATAGAAGTCAATAAAGGCCCTGATGGAGACCAACCAGTCCATTCTGAGAATGACCTTGAAGCCTGTCATCTCTAAGGAAAAGAGGTCCCATAAGAAGTGACCCCACCAAACTCAAGAGGGCACTCCTTTCACTAATATACAATAGATTATCAAATCCCCAACCAAGTTTCTAGTGTTATAACATCCTCAAAAGTAAAGGTATAGATTCCAAGTCTCTCCACAATAATAGAATATATGAAACAATGGGAAGACCATGTATCAGATAGAGAAGAAGCTAAAACTAAGGAAACTAGAATCATACCACTAACCGTCGAGGGTTCATGATCATGCTCATGTTGGGTCTACTCCTATAAAAAAGTATGACCTATTCCATGACCATGTGACCCTTCTTGAAAACCCCGATCAGGTCCACCCTATGATTTTTAAAATCATTTAGATTGAACCCCACTGCCATGAACTCCTCCTCAGCCTGAATGGAGAGAAGAACTCTATTTTTCTGACAGATGAGAAACTGGGGGTCCTACTTTTGAACGTGGAGTCATAGAAAAACCCTTATCCCTAGCTGCGGGTGATAAGAACTGACAAAAATGTTGTAGGTGGCCCATATTACTACAATATTGGCACTCAACATGGTCTCTTTGGAAATGTGGCCTCTTATTTCCACTATTTCCACAATAATATAAAACCACATAGCTTCCTAAAAGAGTATCCCATCTACTCAGATCTCTATGTGTAGACTCTCTACGACTCTTCCTACTATCAGTTAGAGGAGTACCAACTCTAGATTCCAAACTGCCATGTCCCATAGCTCCAGAATCCCACAGATTATGCTTGGTGATTAATGCCAGGTTGACTATAGAAGACATGGAATTCAACCTGATGATTTTCACCTGGGATCATATTTCATGTTTGAGACCATCCTCAAACATCCTGGCCTAGAAATAACTCATTACCCCCCCCAATTGGGTGTGAAGCGCTACATCTCTTTGAAGTAAGAAGAATACTCCATGACAAAAATAGTACCCCATTCTTGACCGATGAACACTTAGGATTAGTAGTACCTTATGTTCTCTAGGTAGAAATAGTCATTGGAGGACCAATGGAACTCTTACCAAGAAATAACTCGTTAGCTTTCCACCTGTGATATCACATCCCACCATCTCTAGTAAGAATCTCGATGCATGTAGGTTATGATATTCAACCTTCTCTCAAGAGGTCTATCGAGATTCTCGATGATAGGAAATATGGATTATAACCATGAATCTATAGCATGAGGTCCTTTATCCGATTAGAATGTGGTAGGATGTTGATCCGGAAAAACCCACACCAACTTTTCCATAGACATGGGAGGATTAGGTGCTCCCTGGTTGGTCTGCATGAACCTCCTGAAGCGTTATTATAACTGTGCATCAGCACATCTGTCTAGTAAAACAGTTTTTACCAAGATATGCATGGAAGTAGGATCTTTCGGTAGTCCTTGATCTACCATTTCCTGGTTTAGATAATTTCCTATAGATGGTGTGCAACCGAATGCCATCTCGGTGGCTTGTCTCTGTATTTCCAAGCACACACCTAAGTTCATGATTATTAAGGAGTGAATCATATCAGTTAAATAAAGTAACCGGAGATGAGAACATTACAGTTTCACAAAACAGGGGTACATGGCATGTGTATCCTCCACACGGTGTGTTCCCTCATGGTTTAAAATGGTTTTGTACCACTACCCAACCTCATCGTGTAACACCCATACACATGGAATGTTCATTCCATGACACGTCATGTAATTGATCTTTCCCTCCTACCCAACTTTTTCTAAATGAAAAGACCACACAGTTCCCTCCTAGGTAACACTAGATAGCATGTTAACTATATAAATTTCATGTACTATCTAAGAGTAAACCACCTGTGTCATTAATCACACAGTTAGAGACAAATTCGAATTCTACACAGTGTGTTCAAGATGGAAATGACATGTACTACATGAAAAACATCAACATGTGTTGTTAGTCAAAAGGTCGAATACATAGTCTGTACAAAATGAAGTTTACTCCCAGAACATAGCATGTTCTACAAAATAGTTACCAACCTATGTCACTACTCACACAGTCTATCAGACGTATAAGACTACATGGTGTGTACATATTGTTCATGATGTGTACTTAATAAAAGTTGTTTATTCTAGATCAGAAAAACTCATGGTGTGTGTTTATAACACCACACATCATGTTTTCATGGTATTCAAATATCAGTCCTCTGAAACTTCTCTCGAATGCATAAAAACATAAAATTTTGTCAAGGGAATGAAAAATTCTAACCAGTGAGAGCTCATACTATCACAAATAGAATTTTGGCTTCCTTATTCACAATAGACATTACATAATTAAAATTAATGTTCATATATGATCCACCAAATGGTATAACAAGAATTCATGACATGTGATATCTAGAAAGTGCCAATATGATGCAGAATATGGCATTAAATCATCTCATCAGGTTGCAATATAAATACAACCACAATGATATAAATCAAAACAACACAAAACATGTGTATCACCAAACAATGAAATCAAATCAACAATAATGATTGCAAGACCAGATAAATTGAAATATTTGATGCAACATGGATTGTCCTCATACACTTTTTAGATACTCCTGAGCACAACTTATTACCAAGTAACTATTACTTCATATCCCTATCTATAGGCTTTAAACAGTAATACAAATCAGAAAAGAGCCTCCTCTGATACCACTTTGTAACATCCTGGTTTTAGGTGCCGGCCAAAGGTACCCCATACCTAGTTGGTCACATGGCCTCACACACATTTCCCTAAATTCTAGAGGCTTATGACTAGAATTTAGATCCTTCGGTGTGATAGTGCGGAAACTATTCCCTCATTGGGAAATCCACACAACAAAATAATAATAATATATAAAATCAGAAACAATAATACCATGAAAAATAAGGGCATAGTGGAAGACTTGTAGAAAATATACAAATAGAGAACATATATAAATGACTCGTTCCAAAAATATCTATAAAAGATTATAATAAAGTCACAATTCTATAAATACAGTACTGAACCAAAGTATACAAGAAACAAGTAAACTATTACAACATCTCAAGCCTAAGCTTGGTCCCATGCTCTCTAGCTCCATCAACAATAAAGTATTTGATGTAGAAAGGTGATTTCCCTTATCTATACCTGCAACCATATAATATGTTTGGGTCAAAAATTGTGACCCAAATATGGTGTGGCATGAATACCAGAAGGAAACCACTAAAAGATCTGTGCCTAACAGTCAGTGAATATATATAGTAGGTAATATTAAAAATGGAGAAAAAAACTAGGATATACTCAAAAGTAGACAATCCAATTGTTTCCAATTACATTCATTTAAATTTATTAATTATTCAAACCGTTGAATAATTAAATCCTTGGATCTAGGTTTAGCTATGTATCCCCAATGTAAAAGAAAAACAGATGTCTCAAAAGGCCATTTAATAATCATGTAAGACCATGTCTATGTTTGGGCTTTTGATTGGCAGGCTCGTCACCATCAATCAATCATTCACAAGCAACCCTCTAGGAAATTTCTCAGAGCCTAAACCATATGGTTCAACATATTATCAATTCAACAAAGATATAACAACCCTCTAGGAAAGCTCACACAGTCCAACCCCTTTGGTCACACAAAAAAAAGTCTCTCTAAGGAAGCACTCTCCTTCAATTACCCCAGTGGTATTTTAACGATAAAATACCAAATATCTAAGGACGAAATCAACACCCATTCTCCCTATCGTCTCATAATGGTATAATATTGAAACATTTTTGGAGAACTCAAAATCAATTCCCCATGGTCTCATAATGGTAAAATATAACAGACACTCTGGGGAAGCCCTCAACATCAATTCCCTCGGTGGTATAACTACACTAGGTTCTCACAACCCTGTGTATTACAATCATACAAAAACAATATCCAGAATCCCTAAGTAGTCTCATATACTATAAGTATAATCATCTACAATTCATAACACATGTATTTAACTAGTAGAAACATGTAATAAATTACAACATAACAAGAAAGAAAAGTAATCAAGGTCTGCTTCAGAGGCAACCTGAAACAAACTTTCATAAACATTCAAATAAAAAAGACACCCATGGGGTGTCCCCTAAAAATGAAATATAGAATAATATATCAACAAAACCCCTTATGCTTTCAATAAATCAATGTAAGATGATAACATGGTTCAATTCCATAACACGAAATACCGAAATCATGGTTAATCTCCACTAATGAAAGTATAAATCAAAGAAAAACTCCAGAAGGTAAAAAACCACCAAACTCGACGTCATATGATCGATATAGATTTTCCTCATCATTTGAATCAGTGTATAATGTTGAAGATATAAAAAAAGTTCAAAAATGTTCAACTGTGGATAACTCAAGAAAGAGGAGAAATCAGGAATAGAGATTCAAGAAGAACCAAGACCTCACCAAGGTGATTCCAATTCAATGAATGGTGTTTGATTCAGAGAACAGATGATGGATTGGTGGCTCAGAGATGATTCGGTGATTATGTATGCTCCTTCGTGAGGCACAACCGGAAGAAGGTGTAAACGAGGGTTAGATGAGACCCCTGTCTGGTATCATAAATAAAAAAGAAATGTACATGTCATGTTCATTTAATTTACCTTCCATGTACTAGCCTCAACCAGACCTCTCTTTAAGAGGTCCCCACAACAAGTACCTTACTACCCACGACTTCCAGGTACATAGCTTGTACTCAAGAGTACACGACGTGTAATTATAAAATTTCAAAAATATTAAATTATTCTAAAAAATGCATGAAATCAAGGTCCAGACCTAAAAAGAATTTCTGGGTTCTTACAACAGTCATAATTACTATTATGGGGAATAAAAAAGAAAAAGGTGCATCATGAAAGTCTTTTAGAGTTTTCCTAAAATTCTCCCCAAGGTATTCTTCTTCCTTTTTTCAGGAAGCTAAATAATTCCCCCTTAATTATATGATAGATAGTGGGATGAAAATATTTATCAAAACATTATTTCAGAATTCCTTCAACTCCATCAATTCAATTTCTTCCTCAAGATTTATATTCTTGAACAATGTCCACAAATGGTCATTATCTCCTTCTATATTATAAACAACAAAAACAAACTTCTTTTGATCATAGATTTGAAGGATGTAGAATATTTTTTCAATGAATTTTATTCATTTCTCCATGATTATGTGATCAAAATATCCACTGAATGTTAGATCCCTTTGTTGAATAATGGTCTCATTTGAAACATTATATTTCATAGAGGTATTTATGAATTCATTTTTTATTTTTGTTTCTATTAAAAATCTAATTCAAATGTGAAATTAATTTCACAGTGATTGTGATTCCTATTCCCACTGGGTTTGGAATCACATTTGGGAAATCATCACAATTCCCCTCACATTGGTTGTTGAATCACATCCTTCTATTTTAGAATATTGATTTGAAATAAAGTAAAACTTATAGTTGAGTATGTTTAAAATTTTAGTCACATAAAATAGAAATTTTTAACATTGATGTAATATCTAATAATTGAATTGTATTCTTTAATCTATGGATTTATAGGATTCAATATATGTTATCCATGATCTATTTACTAATATGATATATTATTATATTTTTCCTAATAATGGTTCGTAAAGAGATTTTGAATTTACCAAATCATATTCACCAAGAGTTTCAAAATAAGTGTTCCAAAATTCCTATTACCATGCATGGGGTGATGATAGAGTCTAGATCACTACGCCCTTTTCAGGGTTATTACCACTAGACCCAACTGTTCTAGATATAAATCCATATGTAAATCTTTGAAAATGATGTATTTTCCTTAAACCAAATTACTCTATACTTTTCCAAAATTTGGGATGGTTTTCTATACATTTTGTTTTTCCTAACCCTTTCAGCAATGTATTATAATCTTAATATCCTTAAATAACTATACTTTCATTTGATACGATTGTTGAAATCCCATATTTTATAACACCTTGTTTCATATAAAGATACACTTTATAAAGCCCAATATAACCACGAGGCATAGTTTCATTGTAAAATTATGTACATGACATAAAAACCTGTAAAATAAAAACAAAATCATTATTTAAAAACTCAGAATCATGCCCTAATTTTACTTTGATCTTCTCAAACTACACGGGATAACCTGGGGATGTACATTAGAAATGGATCATCTATAAATTATAGTAAGATAAAAAATCATGGTACAAGGTAAAAAAATATATGTGATCCAAGATTCATATAAATTTAACATAATATGGATTAGAATTATAATATTGATCAATTAGGTATAATATAACATGGCAGCAAATGAAAAATAGAGATATGTAGCAACAATATAAAATTGGAAATAATAAATACAAGTCAAGGATAAACACTTATAAAACATGAAATATTGTTTGTTGGATAAATTCTTATGCACTATACAAGGAATTTGATGAGTTAAAAACATTACCCAATTTATTGGAGGGATATTTAATTACAGGCTCACCCATCACTTCCAGTTAATGTACCTGCAAATGTGTGCAATGTAGATCATATAAAATAGAGAAATATTTCATCAATTTTAAACCTATAAATAAGGATTGAGGGTTACATAAATATAAATACATGATCAATGAAGGATTGGAATTATTCGAATACCCTTCAGTGGAAATGGAGATTGGTATTCACTACAAAAAAGTTTGGCATTGAAAACCATAGGATAATTTCGACAGTATAATAGGTTTAAAAATATAATTATATAAGGGGTGAATAAGAGGTAAATTGGTTTATCAATACATGGGAATCGTAATTGTAGTAATAGAGATGTTTAAAAACATATCTCAACTAGAAAAATTAGAAATTAACAGTATGAAATAAAGAATATGCAAGAATAAATAAGAGAAAGAGAGGACCCCTTACCTTGAGACGGTACATCTAAAAGCTTGAGAGGAGCTTATTAAGATATTGGGGGATCCTTGGGTGGGATCTGGAGAGAAAGGTGAATATAAAATTCGTTCTCAATGTGTTTTTAGTGAATATAAATGAGATGATCAGTCGGTTTATATTGAAAAAGATAGGATAACTCTTTTTAAATTTCCAAATATAGGGTTTGGAATATATATAATAATGAAATCAAAACCACAAACCTTTCCCTGGTTTTTCACATTGTTTGTTTTAAAGAGTATTGGTTTTTGTTATTTAATAAGGATAAGAACTAAAAATATAAAAACAATTTTCGTTGTGATTTCGATGATTTTTTTTATAAAGTTTTTGATTTTAAAACCTTAAAATATGATATAGGTTTTTGAATATTTATAATGAGTTTACCAATTTAATAAAATAAATTTCAAAAAAAATTATTTTAGGGGGAAAATATATATTCAGTCATGGATACATTTTATGGAAAATATTATTCAATTTTTGGTCATTATGATGTAATAATATGTATGGTATATTTATAAAATATTTAATTTTTACCCAAAAATTATACTATCTCAGAAAATTATAAAAAATTCACCCTTGGAAAATTTTAACATTTTAATTTTAAACATAATATTAATTTTAATAAAATAATTATTTTAATATGATAACTTTTTATTTTATATTTAAAATCCCCCTTTATTAAAAGATACGTCTTATTTTATGATAATTGTTTTCTGACCCTTATAAAAAGTACATTTGACCTCATAAAATGATATCATCATTTATATTTAATATATATTATTTAGTAATAATATATTATTAAAATATAATTTATTTCAATATATCATGAGTTCATTAATGTTTTTATTTATTAAATTATATATTTCCCAAAAGTACAATTTCTGTTTCATCGTATCAAAATCTAATTTTCATAAAACTCATTATTTAATAATTTTAAAATTAATATTAAAAATTGATAAATATAATCATTGTACTATTAAAAATAAAATATAAAAAATCATACTAGTAGGGTCTAGATACTTATCTCATTATTACACCAATTAATTCTCTAAGAGTACGGTTTTTATTGGTGATATTTTCACATTATGGTTTAGTGAACATGGTTTCAGACAAGATCTTAATGAGCTGAAACTTCTCCCATAAACAATTTTTCTCATGATTTAGTTATTGAAACTTGTCTTATGATTAGTAAATATTAAATCACAAGTATTATATACCCCCTTTTTGTTTGGTTAAATGGACTTCCTATGGAACGATCCTACCAGTTGAGGCCATTGCTTCCTTTGTTTGTGTTAAATGGACTTTATCATAACTCTTAATATTATAATCATAATAGGAACATGATAATAGTTATATTATCAGTGGTTATGATTTGTAATGGTATTTTAAAATTTATATACTATATAATATTACAAAAAAACCAAATTAGCACATGTGTTTTCTAGGAGATCATTTCTTAATAAGTTATTTACTAAAAAAGGAATTTCATTAATAAATGTTCTTGTTGTTACACAACCAATGTGAATAATGATATTTCAATTTCACTTATTCATATTATTATTGTTCTTATATATTTATTTCACGGTTTAATATAATATAATAACCAAATAAAATCATTTATAATATTATTTAATGATAAAATATGAATGGTAATAATGATATTAAATTGAAACCATCATTGTCATTTTTAACCATAAAATACAAATTTACCAAGGATGATTCTATTAATTATATCTATATATGTATCTATTATACACCATAAACTCAATAATGATATTAAATATATTCCATGAAACGTCAGAATCATATAGAACCATGTTACAGTTTCAATCTATCATTACCTATACATCAAACCAGTTTTGGAACTATAAACCAAACAAAATAAAAATAGTTAACATGAGAAATATAAATTTAACAAACAAAATACATGGAAATAAAAGAGTCAAAATAAATAATAATAATGAAATAAAAAAATATCAATAAATAAAAATAATTAATTTACATTGATTAAATAAATGTTATATAACATAGAAAGAATTTCAGGACTTGGGGTAAGGGATTTATCAAAATATTCATTCCTTTCATGAATTATTCCCATATTTACTATATTCTATACTTTGTCTCAAAAAAAAGCTATTAAATATATATCTTACATTTTCACATTTATTTGGGATGAATTTATGGTATCCTTTATACCATTATATATATTTTTTTTCATTACATAAATTTTTCATAAGGGTAATTTCCTATTCCTTCATATTATTAATTATTCATGACGTTATTATCTCCATCATTCTCTATCACACAAACACACTAGTTGAAAAATAGGATTCTGTATCTTAATTTTAACATCTTTTTTTTTTCTAAAAATGACTTCACAGTGCATGTAGAGGATGTTTTATAGTTTATATTAAATAATACTATTCTAAATGCCTTTGTGATAAATCATTGACATTGGTTTTTTAATGTGAATAAATTGTTTTTCAAATTATAATTTAGCATCAAATGTTTAGTGAAACTTATGAAAAATGTTTTGTTCAACTTTTTCCATCAGTTTCTATTAAAACTAATGTCAAATGATTTTTTTAAAAAATCACATTAGTTTTAATAAAAACCAACATAAAAAGAAGTTAAGAAACATATATAATGGGTTTCCCATCATTAATTCATTTATAGTTTTTCAAAAACCCTCTTAAGATAGAATCATGACTCTCAACCCCACATATTCAACCCCAATATTCCTCAATTTATCAACTTGTAATTCATTTTCCTCATTTTTCTTCTCGATTTTATCCCACCACCGAATCCCCTACTTCATTTAGTTCACTGATATCCATTCCATTTATATTGTTTCAGTTTCAGAATGGTAAAATTTAATCATTATTTTGAGACTTATTATTTGATTTCTTAAAATATAAATACCATCAATCATTATTTTAGATCTATTTGTCATAAATTTTTATCATTAATCTCTATATTTTGTAAGTTATTTTGTTGAATATTTTTTTATTATTTTTTAATTTAAAATTTCATTTATTTATCAATTTGTTTATATATACATATTTCAAAATTATAAATTAATGGGGTTATAATTAGTTTCCACGTATAAATGTCTTTGTGGTTATAATTTTTATTGTTATTGTGATAAAAAAAATTTATTATTGGAGTTTTTTATATTTTTTTATTTTTTTATTTTTCTTATTCTTAAATTTTTATGTACTAAATATTTTTGATAATTAGATAATAAAGCTTGTATGTTTTAATATTGAGTTGGATTTTATGATATTAATTATTTTTAAATCGTATTTATATGTGATATTTTGATAATAATGAATAGATATATTCAGGTAATGTTTGATGTTTTTGTATTAGAAATATTTAGATAATATTAATAAATATGATCATATTTTATTAGTCAGTTGAATTTTAGAAACTCTTTTAAGGTAGGTGTGTATAAAAAATCATAAAAATTTAATTATTTTTTAGTTTGATTAAATAGTTATCAATAAATAGTTAAATTGATTTTTTTAATTATTAGTTTTGTTATTTTAATTTTATCTATTTATATATGTTTTTAAATGTTTATTAGTATTAGTATATTACTCTTTTATATTCTTATCTTAGATAATAATGGATTTTAATTGGATAAATGTATAAAGAACTGCTGATGAATATGAAATAGGAGTTGGCTATTTCCTAGAACTTTCTAAATGAAATATTGAAAACAATGATTTAATTTTTTGTTCACATGATAAGTGATTGAATATGATAAATTTAAATTCCATATAAATTAAAGACCATATGATTTTATATGGTTTTTCGAAAAAGTATACACAATAGATATGTCATGTTGAAATGATTAAAAATTAAAAATCTAATGTTCATGAAGATATTCAACATGGTACAGAGGATCATATTAATAAAATAATTCATGATGTAGGTGTTGAAACAATTGAAAAAACATAAACGTTGAATGATTTTTTGGAGATATTAAGAAACTATTATTCTCATGATGCACTAAATTTACATTATTATCAATAGTGATGAGATTAGTTAAGATGAATGAAATAAATGGGCAGAGTGATTAACGATTCACTAAATTTATGAAACATTTTAAATAAATAATTCTATAAGGAAATAAGAATCCTTATTCCAATTATGAAACTATTAAAATATTATTTCTAATGCGATTAGGGTATAAAAAGATACATGATTGCGCCAATGATTATTTGTTGTATTGGAACGAACCTGAATATTTTTCCGAATTCCATAAATGTGTGACATATTCAAATATGATTATTCAAAAATTTAATAATGATTCAATCTTATGTATAGGAAACAAACCTCCCTCAAATACCATTTGGAATCTTCCAAAAATTCTATGTTTGAAGCTTTTATTTTAAAATTAAAATATTGTAAAGTTCTTAAGATGGTATTCAGATGAGAACATATTTTATAGAAACTTAGACCACCTTGTTGATTCACCGTTGTGTATGAAATTTGATAAAAAAATATCGTTATATTTGATGTAAAGCTAGAAATATTATAATTGGACTATGAATAGATGGAATGAATATATATTGGATCCTCAGTAGCCAAAATAGTTCATAGAATATTATGTTAGTATTTTATAACATTTATCCTCTTATATGTGTGAATGAAAATTATGTTATGATGAGCATGATGATTTATGGATGAAAACAGACATAAAATGATATTTATATATATATATATATAAAAATTAATTCATGATTCAAAATTTATATTGGAGATAGGTGTTAAATTTTTTGATGCATATATGAATGATTATTTCATTTGGCTTACTATGGAAATTTTTACTGTAAATAAATTTCATGTATATTAAAAGATTTTTAGATAATGTATTAAGGGATATATATCTTGTCCAATTTTTGGAGAAGATATGTTATATTATAAACTATAGAATGGATGAAAGAAATTGTATAAGGTACATAATTTTTTGTGTGAAAGGATCACACTTATGCAATACTAAAAAATAAATTTAACGTCTTTCAAGAGTATAATATCCCCCACCACCATTTTAAGGTGAATAATATTATGTCAATTTGAAAAATATTTATTTCAAATTTAGAAATAAAAAATACACTGATCACCAAAAACAATTCTGGATGAAATGTTCTATATTATTCAAGGTATATTACTGGTTATTTTTACAGATAAAACATTTCATTGATGTTATAAAAGTTGATATAAAAATATATGGTAGTTTTATTTGGATCATTTGTAGTTATAAAATGAAAGAAAAAAATGTATTGAGATCTATTGTGGTTCAATGGCCTCATTTTATCCTGATCGGGAGAGATACCTCAATGATTATGTGTGAGAAATAATCGAAAATTTATTTTTGGTTTTGGGAACATAGAGTCTAAATCATACCAAATTTTATTAACAAAATATACATTTGATAAGTAAAGGTATATAATTTTTAGAGGTGTAATCGAAATCAAATAATTCATAAGGGGATCCACTCAAACCCTCAGAAATTAGAAGATCAAAAGATGGTGATGTGTTTGTAGATGTTGATCCTGATGTTACACAACAAAGGATAGATCTATATACGTTATATCTTCTTTTTCACATTACTTATTTTAAAGTATATAAACCTTATTCCAATGTAGATCTAAAAAATTGAATCTCACATTGATGGAATTCTATGAGATATATATTAATTCCAATAGATAAAAAGTTACATTCATATCTTTTTTTAGAATAAGTACAATCATATCACTACATGTATGATTAGAAACATAAATTTGAAACCACAACTTTTATTACTCGTTGATTAGGATATGAAATTAAATCATTTTTACCAGATGAATTCTTATGTAAAAATATGAATAAAGATCTTTAGGCTACCTTGTTTCTTCTAGAATTCAAAGGTACACAATGAATTAGCCTCATGGAAAAGTATTCCATTATAGGTGGACCGATTAACATTAAATGGGGACATTGGAATGTACTGTAGTATTATTTTTCATGTAAATCTAGAAATAAATCCCCCATATTTAATCATCTTTATTGACAATCATAATAAAATTATGGTCCTACATGAATGTGAATTTATGCCACAATTCATTGGTATTTTCGATATTTATTGGCATTAAATTTCCATCTATTGATATGTAAACAAAAAAATATACCACAGATATTATTCTAAAGAAGGGATAGAGGCCAATAGTAATGTGAATAATAATGCTTCATGGGTGAAAATGGAATATTCTCTCATGATTAATCAATATAGGAAATGGGTAATGAAAAAAATCCAAGGATCATGGTACTAGAAGTTCATTGGATTATATTTTTGATTACGAATAAAAACAAAACAACCATTCTAACACTTTTGAGGGAGCAGGTCCTAATAGAGCTAGTTAATTTTAAATTTCATATGAAAATATTAAGATAGGAATTCTTTCTATAGGTGACAATGATAAATGATTGGATTTATATATTTCCAAAGAAATCAATGATTTAGTTGAATCAATATATTTTGAGGATATTCATGCTAAATTATACCAGTTTAATAATTATTTTCAATTCAAATGGATTGATTAAAAAAGGCTGTATATCTTATTATTGTTAATTAAAAACATTAAATCTGGGTAAAAAAACCGAACACACTAACCTCTAAAATCCAAGAAAGACAATGGAAGAGGATATTCCTATAAATGTAATAGGGGATTATTTTGTTACACATTAAAATATCACAAAAGAACTTATAAATTCATATGATATTTCAAATAAATTAGGGCATGATAGTAAAACTATTGATACTAAGATGGAGGAAGTCATGAGATTATTAATTAGGTTATACAAATTAAGTGGAAAAAACAGAAAAGGTTTCACACATTTGTTGAAAATAAAATGGAAATATTATTATGAAATTTTCAAGTTCTAGACAACCTTGAAATTATAAATTCCCTTAGAATTTTCAGCTAATGTCATTAACCTGATTTGATTGGTTGTCAGATCCTAAATGGTATTCATTTTCTAATATTTATTCAATTGATATATGGGGATTTCACCTGCTGGGTATGAATCAATATTCATTCGAAATTTGGATACATTAGAATTTGGAACACTCTAGACTTTAGAGACATATTATTTTCAGTACCAGTGAGCATTTAATCACATATTGATTCAGATGGTAAGGATGAAAACAACTTTTATCTTTTTTACTATTCTTTTAACAAAAAGTAATCTAACATATCATTATGGATGGAAATATGGTCTCCTTCCAAATTATTGGTGATCCATGGTTTCTCATTCTATTTTTCAAATCAAATCTAAAACCTAATGAGAAAATTAAGGACCTAAATAACTCCATCTAATCAAGGGAGTTCTAGTTTTTTATTGAGAGAAGTAATATTTTTGGGGTTAACATGGTGGGAGCTAAGTATACTTTTTATAAGAAGGTTCTCAATAGAATAGTGTCTAGTAATATTGATAGAGATTTTTCAAATGGCTCTTACTGCAATTCATAGAGCTACATTTAATGAGCCACATTAAAAAATAAATTCCTATTATTATCCTATTATTTTGTGCCTCACTAATAATGAATTGAAAACCGCATTTCACTTCAGATTTTATTATGACTGGGCACTTTATACAAACTATAAGAATCATGTTAATGGAATCTAGACCTAAAAATATTTTAATAACAATCCAATGAAATGTATTTTCAAGGTTAAATTTTTCAAGAGGAAACTAGAATAGTGGATCAAATATTTATTTAGTAACTTGGACATTCAGATTTCATCTCTTGAATCTAATATACAACTGACAAATGAATGTGTCACTATTAGGGACTTCTTTGGAAACCTATAAAATTATGATGAGGTTTCAACTAGGCTCAACCATATCATGAGTCTCTTGGATAAGATTTAAAAAATACTAATAAAACCCTTTATGTAAACTTGGTGATATAAAAATAATGTTATTTAACTATCTACAAATTGATATAACTGTTAAAGAACACCTATCACTCATCATGTATAGGGAACGTGTTTTGGATGAAAAAATCCCTTTATGACCATGTGATATCTTATTTTAGGAATATATTAAATAGGACTATAAGAAACATAGATTTATTGGAAGGAATAATTTATAAATTGGTAATATTTTATTATAATATTATGTTAAATTTAAGTCTGCTTTACATCGAGATTAAATATGTTGTCATTGGGATGAATATAGAGAGCACTCTTTGTCTTGATAGAGTCAACAATTTTTTCTTTCATAAAATATAATAAATTATTCAATATGATGTTTATATATTGGTTACTCATTTATTCAAAGGTGTATCTATTACAAAGAGTTTCAATTCCCAATTCAATGTACATATTACAAAAGTAGATAATGTAAGTGAAAAAAGTTCTTTGAGGATAATTTATCTTGTTAATACAATTCATAAAAATATATGTATAATCATCGATAATATAATTGAAATATATTCTAATTAAATTATATCTCAAAATCAGTTTGCCTTTATTAAATGGTGAGCATTCGGGATTTCCTTATCACAACATTAGAATGTGTGAATATGCTAAGCAAATATAGTAGGGATGGAAAAATTTATTTGAATATGTTTTTTGAATTGATATTATTATAAATGGACATTCCATAAGTTCCTTTAGTGCATTAAATTTTTTTATCGTTGATTCAGGAAACATTTGGCCATCGGGGCATGGTTTTCCACCTCTCACGCTATTTATGTCTATTTTTATAAGGGATATTCTAGTGGGGTCATCTTCATATTTATGGAATGTCAATATGGGGGAGAATTCTTTTAAAGAGGTGCTCGTAGGACCTCCCCTAATGGTGTTTCCATGTAAATTATCTAAGATCCCAAATACTTCTCTTGCTTCTTGGTGCATGGTGTGGGTGGTCAAATATCCATTGGTGGGGCTGTCACTAGATGAGTTTGTTGTGGCCTCAGAATACCATCATTGGTCTTTGGTGGAAAAGTCTAGTTGAATGAAATTGTCCCTCCCCTTATTCCAATATATTTTAAAATTGTGGGGTCTTAACATTACATCAACAGTGTCAGTGGCCACCATGTACTTCTTTTTCATCCCCCATTTTTCTTGGGTGGAAAATTGTGAAATAATGGGTGAGTGAGGCTAGGGTTTGTGGCTTGTGGCACTTCTTTCTCTTCAGGTGGCCGTGGGATGATGATTTCAAGAAAGACTTGAGGCCACTAGTGGTGTGGAAGAGGCTACCAGGTCTTCCCATACCCCTACATAACCTCACAATTCTTCATAGAGTGGGGGATTCCTTGGATCCTTTTAGTGTGTATAGAAATATAGAAAGAGTTTTCACGTGTCTACCTCAGTGCATATCTTTTTGGAAATGGATTTATTGGATGCATTTCATTTGCACGTCCTCATCAGCGTAGGAAATGGTTTTTACTTGCTTCAATAGGTGGTTTATCAAGAATATAATCATTTCATTGTGGATTCCATATTCAATGTCATTTTGAATTGGAATGTTGCTGAATTCATGATGTGGGGATCTTTTCATGCTTATCAGAGGGGGGGATTTCTGTTCTTCCACTCCAGTCACTTCTCATGATGAAAATTAGGTTATGGTTCCTCTAATTTATTTTTTCCTAATGAAGGTAGAGGTTCAACCAGATGGGCCTCCTTATTCTCTTAGAGATATGGTTCCCTATGTACCTGAGTCAACTGTCATCCTAGTGGGGGATCTACTTCAAGGTGGGAGGCTTTAGGAGCTTAAATAAATCCATTCTTTGGGTGTTTCTACTTTATGAATTATATAATCATCTCTATTGGGATGAATCAAGCAAGTGGATCTATTAGATTCCATTGAAGCTTCTTCAAATTATATGTTAGTGTAAACTGATCCTTTGGAAGTGAACCTGATGAATTTATAGTTGGTTCCTCCTCCTCTAAATAGCTCTAAAATTCGCAGGGGTCTAGCTGTGGCTATCTCTCAGGTGGAAATGGATTCTTTGTCTTCGATCCTGAATTTTGATGGTTCTAATCATTTGAAATTTATTAAGGATTATGGTAGTGATGGTTCTCTTATCCCTCTTACACTTTATAGGTTTGATGATCTCCAACAACCATCTACTTTCAAAGAAGGGTAGAAGGTCACTTTTTCTACGACTAAAATCTAAATATTGCATCGTGATCATCCTCAAAGGTTAGATTCATGGGACTAAAATCCATCTCTCCCTCTAATAAATGAACTATAATATTATTTTTAATTATGGGAGCCTGAAGGATTGGAAAAAATCTTATTTTTTGGAAAATAATGTTTGCGAACATAAAGCTTCTCTTCTGAATGTCATGGAACCTAAGTTGGATTGTAAAAAAATAGATCAATATCTAAATAAACTACGTTTAAAAGAGACTATTCATGGACGTAAACTCAATAGAAATATTTGGATTTTCTGGAGATATAATTTTTTTACATCAATATTATATAAGAGTACATTTCTTTCATGGTAAATAACAGAAGGTCAAGAATCATTGTTTCATTCATGAATGATATGTGTGATCCTATAAATGGGTATCATGCCTTGGTTCATTGGAGGAAAATTCAAAACCACTATAGATAGTGTTGAGATGAATGGAGGGGTTATATATTCCAATAGTTTCACACAAATCATTATAGATTTTTTGAATAATAATGGGATTATGAACTTGGAATTTTCAGGAGATCCTTTCATGGGGTGCAATAATAAAATGGAGAGGAATAGAATTTGGTGTATTCTAGACCATTTCTTATCCAACCTCTATGGAATTAAATATTTCACTCAATCCAAGTATCAAAATCTCCTCATGTCTCTATCTGATCACTCTCCAGTTCTAGTCCAGCATTATTGCAAAGGAAGTAGGGATGATGTCCGCTACTTCATCTCTTTGAACTGGGTTAGGTATGGTTGCTTCTCTGGGGTGGTGAGATATTATTGGGAGGAACCTGTCTTGGGTGGATTGTAGATGGGCTTATAAAATAACCTTAAGAGGCCTAGGAATGTAATTAAGTAGTCAGTTTCTAAGAAAAATAGTTGTGAGAAAAACTTGGAGGAGATCAAGAATGACATTGAAAGTGTTGGGTAAAAATCCATTAAAGAAATAATAAAGCATTTTTGGGTCGATTGTGTTTTTGGAAAAAGTAGGCTTCCATGGATATATTTCGAGTTATGTAGATATTATTTACAATCTATGGTGATAATGAACCATAAAAATGAATGATATATTTGGAGGCGTTATAAAAATATTGCATAAAATGTGGCGTAGTTGTTGAGTGTTTGCCAAAAAAATTTGTCCAAAAAATTGGAGAATATGGAAAAGTGTTTTTGAATAAGTTAGTTTCACACTAGTGTTAAGGAATATTTTATGTTTTTTTCTATTCATGTTTTGAATTCAGAACCTAAAAATATATAAAAGGAAAGGGTGGTGAGTTAGTTACGAAGTTGTGAGATAGATGAGGTTGCATAAACGTGAGACTAACATGCTTGGGAAGAAGTTTTTCACCCTACATGCATGGTCATACAAATTACTATTAATAGATGGATACCCCCACGTTTTGATGAATATTAACACTTTAAAAAAATACAATCTTAGGTTATGCAAGTGGTGAGGGAATGCAAGTAGATATTTACTCAGAAGTTGTGTGCCAGAAGTGAGTTGTGCACTAATAGTGAGTTGGGTGTAAAATGGGTGAGGCACAAATGTTTTAGAGTAGTGAGAAAGTTGGGTTTTCCCTGTAAAAAGAAACTATTGCGAATCGATCTTAAATTATAATTCATGTAACCTAGAGTATGCATTAAATTTGGATGTTTTCCATATATCTGTGGAAAAGTAGTATTATTAGTGGATGAAAGTGAAACTTCAATTGAGAATTTATCTAAAGTTGAGGATGTGTCATTGATGAAAATTAAGGGACCTAAATGTCCATAAAATTTGTGTGGATCCCTTTCAAGTGTACTGAGTGAAGGAATTGGAAGATGGTAATCCTTCCTACCAGTACTGATTCGGAGAAATAGACAATGGGAGTGACCCTTGGGTATGCAATGGGCAAACCATTAACCATGTAAAGAATTTGATCCTAGGTAGAGAAGTGATATAGCCCAAAACATGTAATAAACATAGAACTTATAATGGATTTTATACATCTTAACATTTTCATTGTATTCTCCAATGACGTATCCTAGCGATTCTGAACTACATAAAATTGTTGTTTCATGTGCTTGATTTAATTTTTGTTCAAAATTTTTATGGGAGAAAGAGAAGAGTGTGTCTTATTTAACAATTAAACATGATCAGTAGGGGTAGTAGTTTTAATATTTCATAACCTGATCCACCCCCTTCTCAGGGTATTTAACCTAGTGGACCTATAAAATAGGATATAGGAAAGGCTGAATTTTAGTTGGGATGATAATATCCTATCTCTCATGGTTATCAAGGAAAACACATTATCAGTGAGGTTTTTGTAAATTAAAAGTGTTTTAAGGGAAATATCATGGGATCATGGGATATAAAAGGGAGATAGAAAATCAAAATTATTTCATGAATGTGTGAAGGATTGGATGGTGATCAAGTGATTCAAAATCCAGCATGAAGAGGGTACATAAATTGAGGATGTTGAGGTTTTTAGTAGAATCATGAGAGAGCTGTATGAGCATATTTTAGAACGATTAGTGGTTATAGATAATAGAAGTTGGATGGGTGTGGGTGTATATGTGATGTTTATGATAAATATTCAAATATTGGTTATGAAAAGTGAAAATGGTCTCCTAGAGAACATCCTATGTGAAAGCTAGATTTCATAGGCCTTGCAGAGTATGAATCCAGATAGCAATATTATCCTTGATGGCCTCCCCGTTTATTTTTATAAGGCTATATGGTTCATTGTTAAAGACCAGGTGATTGAGGCAGTGCAAGAAATATTTAATGGGGAATATTTTATAAGATCCACTTCTGCTTCCATGATGGGTTTGATCCCAAAGGTTATGTAACCCATATACATCAACTAGTATATGCTGATATTATATATAATTTCCCTTATAATATTCTTACTTTCCTTCTAAAAATAAGTCTTAGGACGATCTTTCCTAGAAATATTTATAATTAAAAACAATTTTTCATGAGGTGATAGCATTCTGGGGGCCATTGGAATATATAATTAGATCACATATGACATAAAAAAGAAGAATTTTGTTTCTAACATTATGATTATTTTGGATATGAATAAAATATTAAAGTAGATAGAGTAGACCTTCATTTATAGGTTCATAGGGATGATTTTCTTTTGTGATTAAGTGTGTAAGTTATTTTTTTGGTTTCATGATTCTATTTGGATGTATTCTTTAGTAAGAAAATGGATTTTTGGATTCATCAAAGTGGTGTAAGACTTAAGGTAGGGTGACCTGGTGTCACCCAGTATTTTTTATCATTATATAAGAGGTGCTGACTTGAATCAGCAAACACAATCTTGCATAAGGATGGATCTTTCCATACAATAATTTTAGTGGATCAAGTATTATTTCACATCTCATGTTTGTTGAAGAAATTACATTAATTATCAATGGAAGACAAAATTATATTGGAAGTGTTAGAAAACTGATGGAGGTATATGTTGGTTGGAGCGAAAATTAGCTCAATCAACTAATGTTCAATGTTTACATTTAAAAATTATTTTTTATAGTTGAACCATATGCATCCAGAATAAATTATGAATTCATAGAATAATTTTTACAATGGATTACATCATTTCTCTTTTATGGAATGGTATAGTCTATATTTTGTACTTTTATGGTTTGATTAATCATATATTAAGTCATATTTTCAAATGGAAAATTAGATTCTTATCTTTTGGTGGAAGGATAACCATTATGAAAATAATGTTTTCTTAAATTCTTGTCCATATACTCTCTATGATAAAATTACCCAAAAGAAATATATTCTCCCTTAAAAAATGATGACATTTTTCATTTGGGATGTAATCCTTGAAGTAAAATTCCACTGGACCACATAGAGTAGGATGGCCAAACTAGCTGCATAAACACTATGCAAATCTTGCATGAAAGATTTTCATTTGACATTATAGGGGGATATTCTTTATGGGAGTGGTTCATGAATGACCAATATAGGGAGGATTAGAGGGTATGTTTTGAGCACTCCAGAAATCATTTCATCCTCACAAGAATTATTTTTGAGCAGCTTTATATTCTAAATGATAATGTTTAATGGTTGGTGGGATGTGAAGAGGTTAGATACTAGAAATATAACTCAGTAGGTAATATCATTTTTTTAAGGATGTACAATACACAAAATCAAATTTAAAGAGGTAGGTTTCATCTCCTAGATTCCCATTGATGATTAATAGACGGTTTCGATAATATAATTTTGGAGGATGAACCCATTAATTATGTGTTCACTGAGATGTCATTTTTTTTAAAATACAATGATTTTTTTCTTTGATACATGATGATAACAAGAGGTAATCATAGTTCATGAAGCTATGGTGCAAGGATATTCCAACTAAAATGCATTTTTTATAGTGGAGAGCGAGTAATTTATCCATTTATACAAAAAATAATGTATAGAGAAGTTATTTTATTATGGATTTGAGATGGCGGTGCAATGATAGGCTCATCTAGGAATGAATTTGGTATATTCTTTTTAATGAGAGAATGATAGAGAATTATATAGGATAACATGTCCCAGATGATGGTGTTCTTAGTTCATGGATAGAACATGGAGTATTTATTTATTGCTTGGTTTCATGGGACTGATCAGAGATGTGGTTCCATAAAAGAATGTGGCATGGTTTTTTTTCTTGGGTGATTGGTTTTGTGGGAAGTAAAGAAAAAATATAGTGAGGGCCTCTACTACTATAACCTCTATATTATGGGATGATATAATGATTTTCTAGCCAATAGTAGAACTCTGGAAATGAGAGGAAGGGTTAAGTTTCACTGTACTGTGATTCTTCATAGCAATGCTAATACTACTAAATGTTGGGTCTTGATCATATTAGGAAAGTGGACTAAGTACGATCCACCATGATTTGGAATTAAATTGAACATCAACAGGTCCTGTGTGTAGTGTAAGATGAGAGGATGTGGATTGGTTCATGATGGAAACTGATCTATTATCTGATGCTTTAGTTACTTTTATGGTTCTAGAAACTCCTTGGGGGTGAGATCAGAGCTCTTCACAATGGATTTATGTTTTATAGGTTGTATAACATCATACTTTCTATAGTTTAATTTGATTCTTCATTTTTTGTGGGTTCTATTAAAAACAATTTAAGTATTCAATGGGATATGAAATACTTAATTAGGAAGTGAAAGCTTCTCTTTAATCAAGAATTTAGGTTAGGAATATTTTTATGGAAGGTAATTTTGGGGCTGGTATTCTCATTAATAATGGAAGAAAAAAAGAGGGTAATATTATTTATCATCGTACTAGATCAATTCTTTATGATTGTATGTCTATATTTTTTTGCAATACACATAGACTAAATGATTTTAGAATTCCATGAATGTGGGGTTAATGAATAAATAGTTCATTTTTAGTGATTGAGGAAACAATTATTTGAATATTTATATCAAAAAATCATTTGAATCATTATATCAGTTCTTCCTTATTGAAGTTATTACCAATTTTTGGACTCGAGGAAGGTGGTGTTCATTGGATTAAAATACTATTGAGCTCTTCATGAATTTTTCCTCTAATTAATGTATCCCCTAATGGATACTTTAAATGTTAAATATGGGTTAAATTAGTATATCCTCTCTCTATCATTGTCTTTTCCATTACAGATGACTAACATAGTTGGCTTCATCTATGTAAGGTAGGTATTAGTAAATTGAAGACCATCGAAGATGCTAGAAGCCTATATACTCTATCACATATATATTATATTGATGAATTTATAGTTTTAAATAATGAAGGAAAAATGAATTTTAGAAATTTCAAAAATTCACTCCTATATCATGAAAGTGTTCTACGGAAAGAGATTAACTTGTGTAAATATTTTATCATATTTGGGAATAATATTTCAGTAACTAGAAAAGTAGATTTTATCAATAAAATAGTAATTAAAGGAGGAGTTTTACCTTTTACATAAATTGAAGTTCCTTTATTCTAGGGAATACAATGTTCTTTTCATTTTAGTCAATGATGGGTCATGTGTGATAACATTTGGAATCATTGAAAGGTATGTCTCTTTCAATGGTAGGAAGAGTGTACCTCATGAATAATGTTATTGTATCTATTTTTTACACTTTTATTGTCTGTAAATTGCTGACTAGTCTACTCCATAATATCATCACTTCAATCATGAGATTTTTTTGGAGTGGTTCCATTCATGAATGAAATATCATCATCATACCATAGAAAAAATATTTTAAAAACTAGGCTCGTAGAGGAAAAATAATCATGAACCTTTTCTACTTCAATAAATTCCTTCAAGACCATTTCTTTCTGAGATTTATCAATGACAAATAATAATTTATTTGATATCTCCAAACCAATTTTTTTTAGTATGATGAAATAAAGGAATATGAATTATTTTGAATCTATATTATCGTTGGCCTCTAAAAATGTTTTCCATGACATTTCATTCAACTCTCAATGGATTGTAAATATGACCCCTACAATAAAATGTTGGGTTTGTTAATTGGATAGGTATACATATCATGGATCTTATAAGAACCTCTAATCATGATTGTGGTCTCAATACTAAAATCAGAGACCATATGAAAAACATAGAAATCCTTGACAATGACATTAAGCATGATGCTATTAATTATAACTTCATAAATTAGGGAGAAATAATCAATTGGGAACCTAAAATGAATGGAATTACTAAATCAAGGCTCTGTTATAGAAATTATAGCCATGGTTAGGTACATATTTGGAAGAGATGATTTAATAAAAGATGGATTAAACCCCCTATATTTATGATGATTTAGAGTGTGGAATTTTCAAAATTTTCAACTGAATTATGCATTCAATATATGGTAATCTCTTTATTCTCATAGTAAATAGAATGTAACCAAGAAAAGGAAGACGTGAACTCTATTTTTCTGAGCTGTAACACTGCTTCATATTTATAAAATATTATTTACATGTTGGAGGTTAGGTCTCCAAATGAAGGTACAATTTAGGATTTATTCAAATCTTGTTACAACCTCTCTCTTCCTCAGTAGATGATGAATCATCTCATGATATCTATTTCAAAAAAAATGCATATTATTTGGATTTTTAAGAATAAGAGCCTACCTGAGGAACCTCAATCAACATGCAGTCTACCATGGATCTAATCATTATGGTCGTGTGAGATTTTAATTTCATCCAAAATGATAATTATAACAACTACATACATGATTTTTCTGTTGTGAAATGTTTAGATTTTGATGTTCATTACAATCCTCCTAATGAAAATATGGAATTCATATTGAACCCTCATTTTATTGTATTGTTAAAATGTAACTCCAATGGTTATTCAAGAGGAAATTTGAGTTATGTGCAGTTTGGTTCCATTTTTAGAGACCATAATGGTAATGTCATAAGTTTCCTTAGGGACCTTATGACATTGTATAATCTATTAAGGCCCCAATGCTGGAATTGATCCTAGTGATATAGATATATAGTCCAAAATTATGGTAAAATTTATGCTTGGAATTTTAATCCACATCTATTTTGAAAGATCTCGAATTTTTTAATTTTCATTTAGCATGGAATATAAAAAAAATTGATCAAGTGCTTGGATTTTTCTCAAACATAAAGTATTTTATCACACATTCTTTTCAAAGGAAAATTAACTTTCTAATGAAAATGAAAATAAATGTGGGAGTTGTGTGGATTTCACTTCATCTAATATGCTCCCAAGGAGTTGATACCTCTCTTTCAAATATATTATTTTAAAATCCATTCCTTCAGAATGTTGAAATTTTTTCATTCAAAAAATTAACAAACCATTAAAAAAGTATTTCATGAAATATTGGACATAATATCCATGGTAAAATGTTTGGAGTTATCTCCAATTATGAATAGATACATAACATATTTATATATGTCCCATTACACATTAAGAATGATTGAAAAGATGATTTTTTCAATGTTTTTAATGAAATTAATGTTCATATAAGTTATTATTCAAATATAATGAATTTTGTGTCATTGAATGATTTGAAATTAATAAGTATGAAATATCATGACTTTCATGTCTTGATAAAACAACTATTACTAGTCACATTGTATGTAATATTTATGATACTTGTCATAAAGTATATAATCAGGTTATATTATCTTTTCAAATCCATTTGTTGTAAATTCAATGATTCCATTTTGTTAAATGTGTTGGAGAATGTTATTTTCCTCATTAATTTAGAAATAGAAATTTATTTCCATCCAATTTTTTTATATAATGGCCCATCTAGTGATTCATTTTTGTGAGAGATAAGAATATATGGTCTTAATTATTTAAAATTAATGTGTTCTTTTGTATGATATATGAAAATTTTAAAGGGGTGTCTTAAAAATAATCATCGACCAGAGGCCCCTATTATTAAAAAAATATACATCAAAAGAGGTAATTAAGATCTATACTAATTATTTGTTTGAGGTGGATCACATCAGTCTCCCTATATCTTGATGTTGAACAGTATATAGAGAATGTATAGGGATTTTTGGCTTAAAGGTAATGTTAATTCCACATGATGAATTGATAATGACACATTTATATATTTTCAAGAACATACATGAGTTTTAGCCATTTATATCATAAAATATTATTAGATTGAAGGTACGCTATATAGAAGTAAATGAAGAGTGGTTGATGATTAAGCATAAAAAGAATCTATTTTTTGGATTAAAGAGAAATTCAACACAATTTTATCAAAATTAGAAACATTTAAATGGTTAGTAGGGGTCCATATATTAATGTGATCACATAGTTTTGTTTTTATATTAATATTTACACATTTCCAAAAAAAATAAGAATGAAAATTTTAATTTTTAAAATAATGGGGTAATGGTCATCTCTAAATAACTAAATTTTTTGAGTGAAAATATAAAAACCCAATTTATGTATCAATGAATATTATTAGAGTAGTTGAGGATTTATGGGAAATTGATTATAATAAATTTTGAGTAACAATGTTTAAGTGTAACTGGGCTGAGAGTATTAGTGTTGTGAAACATGATGATTATTGATTTACAATCATTGATTTAAAAATATATATATTGAAAGAGGAACAACCTATTATGGTGACACCTTAAGAGAAGATATTTTATGTTTCTGAACCATAAAATGATTAGTGCATCATCATTTTAAAGCGGAAAAGAATTCATTTGGTTGATGAGGATTATGAGGATGTCATGGATTTATATGAGGTTACTTTATATATTACATGATTTCAAGAAGATAACAGTGAATATAATATAGAAATTTTATATGTTGTATGAAATAATCGTGTTGAAGTTATATGTAACAGACTATGTTACTCTCCTAATTATTCAGGTAAATATTTATATTTTATTTAATTTTTATAATTTACACTTGTAAAATCTTTTTTATTTTTAACGTAAAGGTTTAAATATATATATATTAAATATATATATTATTTTTATGTTAATGTTTATATTAAATAGTTCGAGTTAAATATTATATGATTGAAAAAACCAAAGTGTATCATTATTTTATTATTAAATTTATGAATTTTTTGTAACTGTTTTATTTCAATTTATAAATTTTTATCATTCCAACCATTTTATAAATAAAATTTACTTTTATTGTTTTATGTTATATATTTTTTTGGTTATAGATAATGCAAATTTTTTTCAAACATATGGTTGAATTGAAATTATTTTTTCAATTAGATATTTTTGTATTAATTTTTTCTAGATATTCATTTTTATTATAGTATTTAAGTATGCATAATATTTTTTCATTCATATATTAAAATGATAGAAATAGTGGCTGAGAAACCTTTACATAGGCATGTTTATTATTTTTATTATTATTTATTATTTAATAATTAAATTATTTAATGAAATTAAACATTTAATACGTGAATATTTATTTGTTGGACTACTAGTGAGCCTCCTACAAGATATTTTTATTCTTCTTCTGTAGAGACCACATTTACTAGAGTTGGTAGATGTGGTATTACACATTTACCAAAACAATCACTTTCTCCAGGAGATCATAGGATATATATATATATATATAAAATAATGATAATAATTACTCAATATGACTTAATGAAATTCTATTTAAGAGTTATGTATCCATAATGACCTATTTTAGGATTCAAATTTTAAATCCTGATTAGATGTCCATCAAGAAGATAATTGAAGAGAATACGTGGAGGTCCTTAATGGTAATATATCATAATTGATTTATTTGAATGTAATTATTAAAATATAATATGTCTTATATGACAAATATTTAATGTATTCAATTATATATGACATTTAACTTTCTAGAAATGAATGAAATTAAGAAAAGGTTCGTGTCTACAGCGGCGGTTTGATGTAGTGATTTTAAAACAAAATTAACAAAAAATTAAATTTGTTTTGGAATTTAAAGAATAAAAAGCCTTACAAAATATATTGGATATTTTATATACATATTTGGATTTAATTATTTACATAATGAACAATATGAAGTATTTATGTTGTGATAATTATTGTACATTATAAAAACTTCTTTATTTTACCTAATTACAAATTTTTTTTATTTTATTAGAGGACTCTATGAGATATCATCAAGATATCTCGGTGTTTAATGTATACCCTTATACATTATCATGTGAATGGTATCATTAACTGGAGAATAAAATTAATGTAAAAGGGTTTGATTAATTCTTAGATAAATGCAATAGTTGTTTAGACATGGTCTACTTCGGTCCTACATCTCCCAAAACTCTACATGAAAAATAAAAAAGGTTGAGAATTATAAGAATTTAATAATTTATTATGAATCAATCTAAATAGCATTCTGATAAAAATATAACTTATTATAATTTTTATTTTTCTTTAATGTTTTCATTTTTAAAATTAATAGGATGAATATTCCATTTTAATATATTATTTTTGTTGGAATTCCTGGGGAAAATGGTGTCGTAGACTTTTATCACAGAGGGTAGCATGGAAATTTTAGCTACAAAGTTCGGAATGCTATAACACCCCCAGGTAGGTAAGAGGATATTAGACATGTTCCATTATTAATAATGTTTTTAGTAACCCGCGTAATAAATCAAGGTATTCTTTAAAATATGATGTGGAAGAACAAAAATAGTTAATGCGAGATAAATTTAATCTAACTATGAAAGACATGATTGAATAAATGTTGAGACAATCACAATCTATTTTGTCTACCTTCTTAGATCCTTCACCTCCATGTTTAGACAAGGCCTTAAACTATAAGTTGTATGATGGGGATCCCCATATACATTGTATCGCGTACTGAGTAGTATACATTTTCATTGATTATGTACATCAACGGCTGGTGTAGTTGGGTTAATAAAGTGTAATGGTATATTTTATTATTGATCCATATGACCTAATTCCATTTCTTCTATATGTGTTTAAGAGATTTAATGATTGGGTGGGTCAATGTTTTCTATTTCTGGCTATCCTTCTCCAACAACGAACATAATAGGATTGAATTGTTTTTTAAATATGATTTTCATTAGATTGAAAATAACTTATAATGTTTCTTATATTTAATATATATAGGATATCTAAAATAAAAATAATTACTACAAAGAAAATAAATGATTCCGGAACCAATAACATTCAATACATCTATGATATTTGATACGATAAAAATATTATCTTTGATTTATTCATTCATGGGACTTTTATGAGTTTTTATGATGTATGGTATGTTTTAATAGACTACACATTGAGAATATTAAAATAAAATATCATGGATTTTTTTATGAGATCATTGTACATGTGTTTTATTGTTTTCTATTTAAATAAATTTTAATTTCAATTTATCATTCCTTAAATAAATATGACTTATGGTCACATAATTTATTACTTATTTAATTAGTTATCTCAAGACACATTAAAATCAAAATTATAACACTATAATTTATGGTTTTATGGATATAGAATAAATTTCAATGACTATTTCATATCTAAATGATTATGCTTGAGTTACATAAATATGTAAAAGATTAAAAATAACAGATATTGGGTGTTTATTTTTTCCATTCCTTGATGTGTAAGAATACTTATATAATTATGAACTAAAATTCATTATAATTTCATTAATTTTAATCATTTTATATTACAGTGTTTTTTGGATGTTAGGTGTATTCTACCAACATGAATGCATAATTTATAAATTTTACTCTTTATTAGTTAGATTTCATAAAACATTAATCAAATTGTTAAAAATTTAAGTATTAAAATTTTGATAAGTTCTTCAATAATAAATTTTCTTATAATACATGTTTTATAGGTTTTTATATGAAAATATAGATGATGGGAAAATTTAAATGGTGATAACTTGTGAATAGTGATGACAAACAAAATTTAATTCTTTCAAATAAAGGTAAATAAATTTTATATAATATAATTTTTTTTTCTTATATATATGATTGTATTTATTTTTAATTTAATGTTTCCTAACCATATTTTCATCATAAAAAAGGAAATTTGGAATGTTTTTTTTATGATTTAAGATTCATGTTTGAGATCATCAAAACTAGGATGATAACTAAATATTATAAGATTAGTTATATTATGAATTTTAGGTTTTATATCAAAATACTATATTTATTTAATATTTTAAAATTAATTTTCATTATAGGTTTTCAGTGATATTGACTGTATATAGACGATGACATTACTTATATTAAAAAATTGTTTTAAAATCATTTTTATCTATGATTAATACATAGACTAGGTATTTTATATGTCACATTTAGTTAATGTTTTAAAAATGAGTATTTACAAAAATATTCTGGTGTATGTTTTCTTTTGGTTTTTTGTACTTGAAAACATTTCATTTTTTATTGGGGATTGAACTTATTTCTGGTTATTTAATTTATACATTTTCATGTCACAACCCGCCCATGCTGGTGCTCGATCCGCAACTACCCCGAGCCCACCTCGATAGGGCAGGGGGTCGCGACTACCACCGAAGGGGCAACAAACTGAAGGAGGCCTTTACCTATGAACCTGTACACACATACATAACCAACAAAATGAAAAATTATAGAGGGAAACAAAAAAAAAAGATACAAATACACTATATAAAAACCACATAAATTAATTGACGTGTAAATAGAGCATGTATAGAAAAGTAAAAAGAAATAAAAGGGGAAAGATACAAGCCCAACAAGAAAAAATCAACAACCCAAAAAAAGGTTAAAATGTAAAATAGCTGGGAGTGTCCCGCTCCTGAATCCCAAACTACGACTACCATATACAGTCCAAGAACTCAGTTTCCCTAGCTTCCTTGAAGTTACGATCAACCTATCAGTCATCTTCAAAGGCACACCATGTGCGGGAAAAGTCCAAGTAGTGGTGAGTATAAAACATAATATTTAGGATGCCACAAAGGTTCAAGGATGCATAAATAAATGTACAGAAGAGGAGAGCTATAGATAGAGTAAGATAAAGAAAATGGAGTGCAGCTCAACCCGACAAGAGAGTGAAGTTTTCTCATCAAAACACAATGGGATAGAAATAGTGAAAAGATTAACTTATCATTGAGTCTTCGCTACCTGAGGAATGAGAGTAGTGTCATCCAATAAAGAGAAGCTAGACATGGAATGGATGTTTCATACCCAGTGCGTATTCACCTCTCATGGATGGAGAGTAACCAAATCCTAAGAAGTGGGTACTGGGTATATAATATATACTATATATATGATTGGTCAAAGTTACCCAAACAAAAGGGTAAGGGGATATCCATATCACACGATCAGACTGAGAATGGAGTAGCCAACAGTTCTATAAGTAACCATCAATGAGTAACGTCAGACATGTCTTCTCTGAACTAGAAGTTAACGGTACTCAATCACTGCACCATGATACTATACGCTTTAGATGACATTGTCTCACCCCACGGTTTTAGGTAATATCACAAGGAAATCTCTTGGTGGGAAAAGCGTTCCTATTTATTGGGATCCCAATGGTCTGTCAATCTATGCCTCATCATTGTGCTGAACAATTAAGAGATTGTGTCTCAACGGTAAGAACCCATGCCAATCCCAGCTGGAGGGATTCACTATAGTCAAATTGAGGACCCATCCCCAGCATTTCTAGATGGTTCTACTATAAAAAGTCCAAGACCCATGCCCAGTACAACAAGAGGGTTCCACTCTACTATCGTTTAGGACCCATCCCCATATCGGCTAGAGGGTTCTACTCAGAACAGCCATCGAGGACCACTGGTAAGCTGAGCTGGAGGTAAGATCGAAACTACTCTAGCCATCCCTATTGGATGGTACCTCATGGAAAAGCACTACTGCATTCATCCGGTGTCACCCCGGATATGAGTCACACCTAGAACATCTTTCATCGTAACTTGTAAGCCAATATAGATGGAACCATCTCTTTCTACATGGACAAACAATCAAGATAAGCTATATGCTTTCCAAAATCTGGTTCCAAAATAAAGAGATGTGAGTGATAGAATATTTGTAATGTGGTACATAGAGTGTATGGGGCCCACATGTCATTTGTACCTACCACATCCTCTGGTTGTTCACCAAACCATTCTCTGGTACTAAACTGTAAACAAGTACACTTAGGAATGATTTCTTACTCCTATAGTACTTGACACACCTACTGAAAAGGATGATTAGAACACAACACATGCCATTGATCCAGAGTGCACAAATTATAATTACGCAAGCACACCTCCACACACGGTTCAAGAACATTTGAGTTCATCCCATCATACATATTCTTCACTCTTACAAGAATCATAGATGACCCAAGACATGGGTTCTCTTCAATCATGTCAAAATGATCATTCACTAATACTCCATTCATGTTTATACAATTAATTTGATCACAAAATATACTTTTCACACCGAAATGGATTACACCACTGTGATCCTTGTGAAGAAAAAAACACAGGATCAACTACTAATTCACTCGAAATGGATATCCGAACAAAATTCATGTAATGTTGCACTATGATCAATAGGCTTCCCATAGGTCCCATAACTCATTCATAAAACAAATTATATGGATCGCTCCATTGTGATCCTGTTATAAAAAACACAATATAGACTAATCATTCGTCCAAGATGGATAACCATTGAAAACATTGCATTTCACCGTAAAGCGTATGAACTGGAGTCCATGGGCCTACACCATGACATTGGTTTAAAACAAGGAAATTAGTCTTAAAAATTATGATTAAACATCAGGGTAAAATTGATTCTAACAGAGAATCATTCAGACTTTAGATATAGAGGCTATGTTTTAAAGAAGAAACTAGGAATAATAATAAATATTTTGTTATTATTAAACATAGGTGTTTCATGAAACTAAACCCCAAGACCAAGACATAAGAGTCATGAACTAGTATAAAAATATTTTTTCTCTGTGAGGGAAGTCTGGTCGTAGTAAAAACATCAAACAAAGGTTCCATTTAGTAGATACAACTATTTAAATGGGGTTACAATCCAAACTAGGATAGTCCGACCCAAACTAGACAGACCCATCTACATTAGCTAGACTGGCCCACCAACTGTGGCCCAGTCCACACCCCACTAGCTGTGAAACCCTATTTGACATCTAGCCGAGTGGCCATCCCCCACAAAACTGCATCAACATGTGACCCGCGTGACAAAGGTCGACGTCGGCCCCCTGTCCTCCGCCTTTTCACCCTGGTGTCCCCCTCTCTGCTAAAGCCACTCACAAGCCCCACACCCGACCTCACATCAATATAGTCTCTCCGTCCAGCTCACACCAGAGCTCTACCCTACCACCATGTAACCACCCCACAAGAATGTTCCTACTCCTATTAATAACCACCTATCTCCTCCAACCAACTCATCCCACCACCGACCTTCAGCTGGCCCTTTCCATCCCCATTATATCAGACCTTCTCGGCCACATTATTTCGTACATTGTACTGACTACTTTGGTGGCCCGATTTTAAATCATAATGCTATTACAAGATCATTGGATCAAGCTATTCATGGTTTCATCCCCCACTCGGTGATACATTTAATTTTTAATGTATCTAATATTAAATGATGGAGAACCATATGAATGAGCAAATAACATGATGTGGAAAAAAATTCATGGATTGATGGTCTTGTTATTGTGTCCATTGACGATAATAATTAAAACTATAAAACAAATAGGAAACTAAGGATTTTCAAATATAAATGTGAATCAGAACTCAAAGTAGAAGAAATCCTACCTTGATTGATATGTTCGACATTGATGAAGCGTCCAATGTGATCCTACTTCGATCCGTCGATGATATGTTCTAGATAATTTTATGAAAAAATGATAGAGAGTTGAGAGATAGGTACTTAGTATCAATATAAAGGTAGATATGTGTTAAAACTAATTCTAATTCCCTGATAATATATTTATATAAGTCCCGCTAGTTGAGAAATCCAAAATTCCCACACCCTGAAATTTTATGTCACGCATTGGAAAAAACCCCCATTTCAAACTCAACGGTGGTCTTAGAAATCCAATCTGGCTCTTCGATCAAAATTTATTTTTTTCTTCATTTGAGATAAAATAATTAAATTTTATTATTTTAGTTTCACTTTTTCACCTAAGAGGCTTTTTTCAAAGAAGCCTCATTCTGAAATGTGCATTGTTCAAAAACACATTGTATAATTTATTCTGAGAACACATCGACTTATAATTTATTTTATTCTTAGTGCCTAGAACTAGAAATGTATTTAGAAATATTCCAAAGCCTTAAAAGGAAGAAACCATGTCATTAAATCATTACCTCCATTAATATTTTCATCCTCGATAAGAAAAACTAGGGTAAACAACTCAAGGTAATGAGCCTGCTCCTAGAACTCTTGTCACAGGAAAACACCTAAACGTTACCATGATATCACAACATTCAAACCAATTGGAGGGTTTTTCCGCATATGGATTATTCATGCTGATGATGTTCATTGGAACATAATCATACCTCCCTAGATGTGACATGTGGAATACATCATGCACCCACTCCCACTATCAGGGGTAGGGTAAGGAAATAGACAACTACAACATCTCTTTGCACAGTCCTAAACATCTTGATGAAACTCAGGGGATAGTTTTCCTCCCCAACCAAAATTCTAGATCCCATATAGTAACTAGAATCAATGATGTCCCTCGAACATGGTCTCATGATTCCCTCCTCCAGAAATTCAATCTGGTGAAACACCCAAGGATATCTGGTTACACTAGATTTCACAGTCAGTGCATCACAATTGACAGTCTCTTAAATTATCGACAAGTAAAGGAGTCAATACCATCGAATAAAGGAATGTTTTACCCTCATGTATTACTAGGTTCAGCGGTAGAGAAGCTAACTTCTCTGAAATAACCCACACTAGGTGAACCTGGGACTTACTTCTAAGGGAATCTACAACAATGTATCATTTTCTTGTAGTATAGACTATTTTGTAGTCATAGTAATGCAGTATGTTCGACAATCATTTTTTTCCTCTGGTTCAAGTCTCTCTAGGTGAAGACGTACCAAAGGCTCTGGTGGTATAAGAAAACCAGAAAGAGTTCCCTCAGAAGGTAGTGTCTCCAAATTCTCAGGGCAATTTCTACCACTGCCAGCTTCAGATATTGTGTCACATCATTCTATTCATGGGGTCTCTATGACCTTGAACATTACTTGACTAATTTAGTTTCAATATTGATGTTGAGCATACAAGGTACCAATGAACAAAGTATGTGTGTAAACACATCAAACCACAAGAATCTAGACACAAAAAGCATGTGACATACCCATCATGACTTCTCTTATCTTTGTAGGGGAGTAATCCCTATATAGACACATTGCCACACCCCCTAGTGGCATTCCCAACAAACGTGTTAAGTAAGAATACTCCACTAGAAATGCCTGGATCTGCTTTGACACCCCCCCACACATCTTATATTTGAACTCACAAGTCTGAGGGACTCTTCCACCACTATGTGATATTATCCTCTTTGGCTGAAAGTAACTCACCCTCAAAATTTTTCTCATGTCATAAAAACACATCTTAGTGGGGGATGAACTCCTCTTCTTCATTCATTCAATGTTATGTAAAACAACATCAATACAAGGTTACACCGACGCTCTACGTCACACTGGGAAAACCTCAATCAAGGAGCAGCGAGAAAAGTACTTCACATAGTGTTTAACAAGTTCAACTATAAAAATTATAAATAAATAAATAATACCTCTTATAATATCATTCTCTATAGGATCATAGAAATCCAATGGTTTCGGGGGTCTATGGTCCCAACTTCTAGCTTCCTGAGCCTACCATGGGCCTCCTGGCGGTGGTGGAAAGACCTCATAATGTCATCCCCAACCTCTAGCTTCAAATGTTTCTATGAGAACAACACATCCCTAGGAACCACCCTGATCACATCACTATCTCTTGAATGGTGATCTACCTATTTCCTTCCAGGTGTTCTCAGCACATCTGGTCAAGCAATCTCATTTAATGTGACCAAGCCCATCATAAGAACAACACCATCCCTCCTGAGGTTGTCCCCGTGCTCTGAACTACCTCGTCCTCATATGACTGTGTGCGTAGGACCGATTATGGGGAGGCCTCTTGAGTCATGATGCTGTCATTTGGTGCCTACTAGTTGTGATGGGCGTCTCATCTATGTTGCGCCCACTGCCTTAACCAGCTGTATAGTGTCCCTCTGACAGAAGGCTCCCTATCACCAGTGCTCACTCCAACAACCTAACATAGGCGGTGATGCACAATATTACTATGATAGCATGGATCTTTATGTTCATTCCCTGCTCAAACTTTGGTGCTTGTAATTAGCCATCATTGATCATGTCCTAAGAGTAGTATGTGAGGTCTATGAACGTAGTCGCATACTCAGTCACCATCATCCCTGCCTACAATAACTAAAGAAGCACTAAAATTCGAACAAATCCCAAGAATTAGGGGTATAAATCCTCACAAAATAGTTGTTGGATGTTTTACCATAGGAGTTTCGACTCATCATGTATTTGGGTAATCAACCTTCACTAATGCCCAACTACTCCATGTAAAAGGATGGCTTACCAATCCACCATCTAGTTTGTCAGTGTCCAAAAAAGCCTAATGAGTTGAATACCTACTACAATTCTGGGTTTATCTAGCACTAGATATTTAATAGCACTAGATAAAAAAATGTTTAAATACCCACTTTTTCAGTAATAAAAAATTGCTATTAAAAGGGGGTCTTTAAGAGTCCTTTTTAACATTTTAAGGGGGTGTTTAACAGCCGTAAAAAATCATTTTTAATGGTGGCCCTTTATCATAAATTTCTTACAAGCACTAAAAAAATTATACCGGTAAAAAAATATTTCAATAAAAATTATATTTAAATATATATACATTGATATAAATATTATATATATATTTTGAAATATTTTTAGCTAAGATAAGAAGGTATTTACACTTAAAATATAAGATTTTTAGTGAAAATGTCTTATAAAATAACTAAAGAAATATTTTTAATTAATAATTTACTTATTATTATCATGTAATAGTAATTTAATATCAAATTTAAGATAAAAAAATTTAAAAAAATTAACAGATCTCAAATAAGTTGAAAACGTAACTAAAATATCAAAAAACAATAAATTTTGATCCGTTTGTCTTTTTGGGCCCTACCACCAATCAAATAGAATCATAAAACGTGATCTGCGGCATAATTACTATATGACCATAGTCACTATTTTTTCATGGAAGAAAATTTCCAAAGGTCCTCCAAAACAATGATTTTAGTTAGGGAACCCCAATTTTTTAACATATGATGGTTTTTATGCACTGTTTATGGGTGTATTATTTCCCTTTTTTGGGAAAATGAAAATATTCTCAGGTCTTACATTATATTTATATTATGTCTTTTAAATTTTATCATTTTTCAAAATTAAATTTTATTCGAAATCAAATATATTATAATATATAAATATTTTTTATATATTCATAATAAAAATTTAATTTTATAAGTAAATAATTTAAGGATATTTAATTATAAAATATGTTTCTTAATATATAACCATATATATAATCATATATATATATATGGATAAAAAATGTGGCAAAATTTATATAAATATATAGATATATCATAAAATTTAAAACAATACTGTATAGGGTAGTGGTAATGGCGTTGGATGTACAAGCGTGGGGTATTAGGTTCAAAAATCACTCGAGGCAGGGTAGAGCATGTGATGATATCGTTATCTAAAGCGTTGATAAAGGGGTGGGTGGGTGGGATGCACTGATAAAGAGGGGTGGGTGGGGCGTAGGGATAAAAGTTATATACCATTTATCAGCGCTAAAAAATCGATTATAAAAGATTCAGTATGTTAACAGCTCTTTGATTATTAGTTTTTTTATCACTGATTATGTCCTTTTCTAGTGTTGTTAAAGGACTATTTTATAGTAGTGTAACCATAGACTCTATCCAAACATATGTTGTCTAAGGGTCTGGCTCTCCTTGGAACCTAAGCAGCCTCTAGTGCTGGAACTCACGAAGTGTGCTCAGTCTACGCATGTCCTCAGCCTTCCCAGTTGGGGCTGTCTGCTACTCAATGAGATGGGGTACTACTACCTACCCCCTTGGAGAGAGGGGCTCACATGATGGGTCATGACTTGAGGCCTCATTACTCTCATGGTCTTCATCAAGATCCAAATCTAATATCCTACCTGGTTTTCATCATGTATACATCCTCAATGTTATTAAAGAGTATCGTGATTAGATGATCATATATATATATATATATCAATAATTTTGGAGAGCTAACTCAAGAAGGATAATAAAATATTCAATCCTATATGATGAATGTACCATTTTTATCCTTAATATGTGTCTCTTTGTGTCAAGTTGACAAGCAGGTAATCAGGTTCCTAGTGTATGGATATGTTGGCCACCTGTATCGTCACTGGACACCCTGGCCTGAGAGCCTCTCTTGATACACTTCCACACTATTTTCCTAAACCCATCCCAGAATGTTTTTGGAAATTGTTGGAAAAACGTTCCAAGGGTCAAACCACCTCTGATACCACTTTTTCATGACCCTACCCACCCTAAGGCTTGAGATGCAACTACCATAATCCCACCTCCATAGGCTAGGGGTGGCGACTAGCACCGAATGAACAAAAAACATGGGGAGTCCTTTTTCTAAGAACATGTACACATACGTATCCAAATGAATGAAAAAGTGCATAGGAAAAGGAAAAAATACTAATCTTATATATAAACACCATATACATCCATCGACCCCTAAGAAGTATATGTATAGAAAAGTAAACAGAATGAAAAGGGGAATGATTCACACCCAACTAGAAAAGTTTCACAACCCGACAAGAGGTGAAAAAGTAAAATATATGGGAGAGTCTTTCTCCTAAATCCCAAGCTACGACCACTGCAAGACGTCCTAGCACTCAGTGTCCCTAGCTTCTTTGATGTCATGATAAACCTATCTCTCATCTGAAAGGGCACACAAAGTGCATGAAAATCCCATGTAGGGGTGGGTATAAAATATAATCAGTAGGATTCCTCAAAGACTCATGAAAAAATATATAGATGGACTGAAGAGGGGAGATATAGACAGAACAAAGTACAAAAATCGGAGTGCATCTCAACCCTATTAGAGAGTGAAGTAAGCATGTATAAACACCAAAAACTAGAAACGGTGAGAAGATGGTCTTCTCTTCTTGTATTCACTACCTCTGAAAGGGGAGAAGACTCATCTAACCACAAGAAGTTAGTCATGGAAAGCACATGGCATACCCCATGTGACATCGCCTCTCCTAGAAGGAGAGTAAACATATCCCAAAAGGTGGGTACTATAAATATAATATATATATGTTTAGTCAAAAAAACCCAAAAAAGAGAGTAAGGGGATCCCTATCTCACAATATTATCCGATAAAAGAGTATCCAAAAGTTCTAGATGTAACAATCAATGCCTAGAATCCCACACGTCTACTATGAACTAGAAGTTAAAGGGACTCAATCGTAGCACCTTGATATGATCTGCATTGGATCCCACTGTCTCACCCTCTTCGTTTTAAGTCACATTACAAGGACATGTGTTGGTGGTATATGCATCCCTCTTTGTTGAGAGTCCAAAGGTACCTAAAACAACCCCTTGTAGATGTGCCACAAAATTAAGAGATCATGTCTCAATGATGAGGACCCATTCCTATACGAGCTGGAAGGTTCCACTCTAGTGTCATCGAGGACCCATCCCCAACATGGCTGGAGGTTTCTACTCATAAAAGATTGAGGTCCCATACCCAGTCTGGCTGGAAGGTTCCACTATAGTGTCGCCGATGACCCATCCCCAAACAAATTGGAGGGTTATACTCAAAAATTCCATTAGGGACAACTGCTTAGCCGATCAGGAGGTATGCCCAAAATTACACTGCTCGTCCCTCCTAAATTGTTCCTCTCAGAAAATCACAACTGCAGTCATCGGGTGTTTCCCCATATAGGCGTCACACTCATAATATCTCACATCGTAATTCATATTCCACTACAAAGGGATCCCTCACATTCTATGGAGAAAATTAGTCGGTATAAGATACATGCATTCCAAAATATGAGTCCAAAAGAAAGAGATAAGAGATATAGAATATTCCTAAAGTGGAACACAATACGTGTGAGGACCAAACGTTGTGCGGCCCCATGTCATCGTCTTTCCATGCACCTAACCCTTCTCTGGTACTAAACTACAAAAAAGTACTCCTATGCGTTTTATCATAATCCAAGAATTCATTAAACACCTTGTAAAATGGTGGAGGAGTCCATGACACATGTCGTTGATCGGGAGGGCCAAAAGCATAATTACCCTTCAACACCTCCTAAAATGGATCAAGAAAATTTGGGTGCATCCCTTCACACATCTTTTTCACTCTAACAAGAGTCGAAGATGACCCATTACATGTGTTCACATAAAACCTATCAAAAATATATTCCATTGATATTCCTTTAATGTTTCTACATTTAATGAGATCATAAAAAAAAGTCTCCTCACATTCAAATTTATCACTCCATTGCGATCATTGCGGGAAAACACGCAAGATGGATTATTCATTTTCTCCAAACATACATCCGATAGAAATCTCATGTAACATTACACTATGCTCGAAAGAAATATTTTGAGTTCTATTCCATGGTCCCAAAACAAATTATTTAGACCATTCCCTTCTGATCCACTACGAAAAACACCCAGTATGAACTATTCATTCATCCAAAACGGATAACTAGTGAAAAGGTTGTATTTCACCGTAATGCTTGCAAACCGAGCCCTGTGGAGCCCACACCACGAATTTGATTTAAAACAACAATATTCTTCTTAAAAACTCCACCTAAACATCATGGAAACATCACCTTTGGTGGAGATTCATTTGAACATCGAATGTAGGTGCTACGTTCGAAAAATGTAATCACAAATAATAATAAATATTTCAGTATTATTAAACATAGTAATTTCATGAAATTGGATCCCTAGACCAAAAAATAAAAAACTTGAAAAAGTCTAAAAATATCCATCTCCATGAGAGGGATTTGTGGCAGCAGAAGGTTCATCAAATAGATGCACCGTTTAGGAGATACTACTATTTAAATGGGGTTTTGAACTATGTTGGGCCGGTCCAAACCAAACTGGTCAGGCCCTTCTTCCTAGGCTGTCCCAGACCACCTAACATGGCTTATAATACTTTTATCAAGCAAATTCCATACTGGTGGGGTATCCTCACTAGTCATTTGGCCCAGTGTCCCCCCTCCTCTACTCTAGGTCAATGCGCGACCCGTACAACATGGGTCACTACCAGTCCCCTAGTCCTCCTCTTGTCCGCCCTAGTGGTCTGCTATCCGCAGACACCGTGCGCCATCCCATGCCTGACCTCACCTCAAATCCACTACACCATCTAGCTCATATTGATGCTCTGCCTTTCCACCAATGAACCACCCTGCCGGCCACCTCCTTCCCCACTTTTCCACTTCCTTTGACCGACAACCGCTTCAGCGCACCGCTGGCCTTCACTCGGCCCTTGTCGGCATCATTGCACCAGACCCGCACCACCACCATTTTACTCACATTGTACCAAATTTTTTGGTGGACATATTTTAGATTCAAAAGCTGTTTTATAATATTTGGATCAAGCTCTTCAGAACGCAGTTTTCGGCTCTACGCTTTGTCGAAGTTTTTATATGTCTTATATTAAACGTCGAAGAACCTCAAGAAATAGCAAAGAAAAAAATGCACAAAAATTGATTTTCAAAAAGTATTGATGGATTTGTTAGGGTGTCAATTGAAGAAGATAATAAAAATGATAAAACAAACATGAAACTAAGGATTTTCAATTATAAACTTGAATCCTAACTCAAAAGTAAAAGAAAACCAACCTCAATTGATTTGTTCGGCATTGACGACGCATCTGTTGTGATCCTGGTTAGATCTATTGATGATCCATTCATGATCTATTGAAGAAAGAATGTAAGATTACTGAGAGATATAGACTTAACAAATAGAAAAATGGGAAAAAGGGTTAACCCCAATTCTAATTCCATGAATGATTATTTATAGATGTCTCGCTTGGTGCTGAATCTTAAATTATCAGGCCCCCTGCTTTTTATGTTTATCATAGAAAAAACCACACATTCCAAAATCAATGTAGGTATCATATTTATAATCCTACTCTCTGATCAAAATATATTGGATCATTGTTTTAGATAACATAATTATATTTTATTATTTTATTTACGATTTTCCCATGGGTGAATTTTCTCATAGATGTCTCGCACCGACCAAAGTTATGCCCTGCCGAGGGTAAACGCCACATTTTGGACTCAACAGTTACCTCGGATTTTGTATTTGAGCTAAATTTTAAGAGTTATCCCATTTCTCACACATGAATAGTACAAAAAATAATTAATATTTTTGTATATTTCATTACAGGCACACCAGGCCTCATAATTACATGTTGTCTCAACACCAAGCTCTGGAAATATATTTAAAAATATTCCAAAGTGTAATAATGAAATAATCAAGTCTCTATATTTCCAATAAGTTTTATTATAAACTAATGTGTAGTCTGAAATAACTAGCATTCGATGTAAGTTTTTACCCAAAACTAATAATGAAAGGTGCTTTCCAAATATATTGTTTAATATAACTAGAAAAAAGGTCACAATATTTTTTATATCATTGCAAATTGGTTTAATTAGAAAATTAAAAGGGAAATAATGGAATTTATTTTTTTATAGTTTTCTTCGTTGGTTATCACTTCAAATCAGTGCGAAAAGCCTCCTCTAATGTCGATTTTTTTAAACAAATGTTTAAATTTCACATAAAATCACATTTTTAATTTAAATTTCAACATAGGTTGTTTGAAAATGGATATTGAAACTATAATTTTTATATAACCTATATTAATGGTGGTCAAAAAAAATTTCATTTTATTTTAAAAAAACAATGTTAATATATTTTTTTCACTAGTGATATACTATATTTTTCTTTCTAATATGATTCTTTGATATTGTTTACGCTTCCTTCTTCTTCCATTTATAGTAATAACCATTTTTTTATATTTCACATACAATACTTCCCCTATTTTAAACCCTACAATATTTATAAATATGCATTTTCATTTTTTCTTTATCTCCCTCTCCATGTTTACTTATATTTCACTCTATATATATTAATGGATTTATCATTAAAAAATATTATTAATACAATAAAATTTTAAAAATCATTTTTACCTTATTTAAAATAATTTAGAAATGTGAAACACTTCTATGTTTTCACAAAATATGTCAACAAATGTTATAAAAATTCTTGTCATGATTTATCTTCCAATTTACCTATATTATTATAATGATTATTTTTAAAAGACTTTATTTGTATGATATGTACAATAAATAATTGTTTATTAAAAAATAATTTTTGTATTGAAATGATGTTATATTTATGTATTTTTTATAAGGTGATGTCTTCTAAATATTTTCAATTTTTTTCATAAAAACTAATAAATTGTTTTAATAAACAATTTACAATTTCTGATCTTCATATAAAATTTTCTTCATCTATGCTAATAATATATTATATTTCACCCATTTTACCATTTTTTCAAAATTACATTTTCATTAATATATTCTTTCTCATATCCATATATAATGTGGAAACTATCCCCCAATTCATTATCAAAGATCCTATATGTATAGAATATATTGTAAATTAAATATCATTAAGATAAATGAACCAATATTACCTTTTTCTTGAATTATAATTAACTATAATAAAACTTAACATTTTTACCAACGACTTTCCCATTTTTTAACATCCTTAAATAATTCTTCTGATTAAAGGTTGTCCACGTAGATAGATATATTTTTTATTGTCATAGGAAATTGTTGACATAACTATATAACATTTATTTTTTATACTATAAATACCATATTCTTCATTATCATGATTTTATGGAATTTATATAGATTACTAGTTTATTTTTTTGGATATCCGTTTTAGTTACTTGTGTTAATCATGATATGATTTTATAAATTTTTATTCACTTCATATTCATGTGGTACACATATCTATGATGTATCATGACATGATGAGTGGGACCAAAATTATATATCCTTCAATTGATTGGTTAATTCTTACATATAATGAGGTACTTCGTATGGTTCATTAACAGTGATCATAAAACATAATGCAACAAGCAGGCCTATAATTATATTTCACCTATATTGATTTTATACTACATTCATATCATTAGAGACTATATATAATGCATGGGTAATGAGCAAGACACATTATGTTACGTTGTCTTAGTAAATATCCTTGAATTTTTAAATTCTATATGTTTCTGGGACATTATTATTATTTCCATTATCATATGAAACATTGACTCATATTTCATGTTTTTATGTGATAATTTATTAAACTTCCCTATAATGTGTTTAATATCACCCATTTTTTGTGTGTCTCCCCATTTCCCTAGATGATTATAGGCAAAAAAGATATTTTAATTATATTGTAATGGGTCTAAGATGAAGGATTTCATTAAGTTTGATAAGTTTATTAGGTAAAATATACATATTTTCCAATGTCAATATGATATTTATCTTGTTTATTGGTTATAATTATTATAATGTATTGAAATTATATTTGTTTTTCTCTTGATATATATGTGAAGATATAGTGAAAATTACTCATTCATTTTATACACATCATTTGATGAGGCATGGGCCATCTATCAAGGATTAGTACTCCTTCAACCAATATGCATACCTAAAAGAGGCACGAGTCGCCTGTTACTTATTCCAAGTGGTTAAATGGGTTTTAGAGTTGGGTAGAATGAATTTTGGGTTTCACTATATGGGTGTTTCTTCAATAGTTATGTTGTGAAGAGTGAGTATTTATCTTATGTCTTAGGTTATCTACCTTTTAATAATATATAGGTTTTCTCTTTTATTTTGTGGTTTTTAGTTGACTAGCCTTTTTTATCTTTCCTTTTTGGGTTTGGGGTTGATACCCAAGGTATGTATATAATCACCCATTCACGAGAATTTCACCTAAACATGTCAGGTTTTATGCATGTGATGTGATGTTTGATGAGGAAATTAGTTGATATGTTATTAATGGAACATGAGCTTTGTGATACCCTACCACACTGAAGATACTATTTTCATGTATTCCCCCCTTAATTTCTTGTTTACGTATTTTCTATCATTTTTGTATTTTTTCTTTTTAAATTTTTTAATTTTCAAAAAAAAGATAGTATCACAAGGTTTAGCCCATAGTTAAAAGTAAATATGCGAAAACCATGTGAAACATGTCTACAACATGAGAATTCCATTTCAAACGGTTGTATGACAATTTTCAGAACCATGTGGCCATCCCAAAAAATTAAAACTCTAAATTACCACATTTTCCTCACACAATTTTAACCATCTTTCATTCCTTTCTCCCTCCCACTCGGTTTCTTATCCCTATGTGCATGAACCCTATTTATCCTCTAATCAATAGGTGATTTCCAAGTACATTATTCTATAATTTCGTCAATGAATATCTATATAAGGCTCTCAAAATCCTTCTATAAGATTCATATCCCATTATCTCATATTTTCATTCTTTTATGTCTATGATTCCCTAGGTCATGTGAAATATTAACAGTCTTTTGTGAGCTTTGATGAATACGGTTTCTTTTTTCTTCTTTTCAGTCCCCTTACTCTTTTTTATAGGATTCCATCATGTTTCCAAAAATTTCAAATGTTAAAGGTAGGTGGGTTCATGTTATTCCATTATTTTATGAACTAAACCCACTCACATTTTTTAAATGTTTTAATTTTTTTAGTGCATGAAAGTGTAATTTTATAGACTAATTATATGTGTGTTAATTTATTTAAAAATATTTTCATTTATATTATAATGGTAATGGGTTTTTATGATATGTTTTGAATATAATATGAATTATATGTGAAAAGTGGATTGTTTGAATAGGGATTTACACATGGGAACCTTGTGTACCTAGGTGGTATGACTAGTAAAATAACTCTAGGAAAAGGTTCTCCCTCCATGGAATTTGTAGTACAACATAATAATATCTAATAAACACTTACATGAAGGTAGTTACCGTTGGGAAATTAAATTGATCCTCCCTATAATCTCATAAATGGTAAATGATGTGAATGGTTTTATCCCCAAGATTACGAGGATCTTAGGATAATACCAACCATAGATAGCCTAGGTCTTTCCATTTTTCATAGATTTTGTTTTATTACCTATTGGTTATTTATCATTTTTTAATATCTAATGTTTTATTTATTTAATTTTTTTTTCAAACTATCATGTTTATCTTGCCTAATAATGACTATTAGTGGAATACATAGTGGAAACTATTGTACTTCCATTATCACTCCCTACATACACCCAATGGATGTATGCAATATTTATTTTGTCAGACATAGGTGAAATAAATGTTTCACATGGAAACATCGAGTTCCCTTTCTAGTGGAATTTGGTTGGGTGATGGTGGTAACATGGTTGGAGGTTGACGGTAATGTCACATGTAGATGAGAAAATTTCATTTGTTTCCTTTTGAGTTATGGTTATTATAAAATCACTATATTTACTTTAACCCCTTCTTTTTGAATTTACATCAATTTTATTCTATCTCATTATATTGATTTATGTTTTTGTTAGTCTAGGGTGTTTACTTTTATTATAGACTATCATCTTTTCTTTTAGAATTTTATTTATATTATTTGATAAATTAATTGTGAAAATAATAATGAAAAGAGTTATTCGATGCCTAATAACTAGTATCCATCCTATAGGGATCCTAAAAACCCTTTGATCCATATTATGGTCCACCATAGGTACCCTTATCGGGGGTGAACTAGGTTATTTCATGAAAACATAGTATATGAGATAACTAATTTTGAAACTATGTTAATAGGAATGTTTGGATATTACAAAGATAGTATTTTTAGTGATTAGGAAATAGGTATAATAGTTTTTTTTGGAAAATACTCTTATTTTCCTCTCTAGAGTTACTTGGGAATTTTGGAAATGTTTTTATTGATTCTATTATTTTAACCTTCCTTGTTGGGTAGGATGCAGGGTTTGTAGAACATACATGCATATCATGTTTCATGGAAATATTATTCCTAGTACTTTTATTTTTTTACTGATTCAATTGGGTGTTGAAATAAATGTTTGAAGTTTTAAAAGGTGATTACTATTTATTTTCATGGTTTCTCTATTTTAATTTATTTCATGCCAAGTGATACCCCTACTAAAGAATCATGTGAATCGCTGAGAGGTAATTGTAAAGAAATTTCCATGAGTATATACACTAGTTGATCAAAATATAATGGATTCAATGGTCCAATTCATTCATTCTTTAGTCTATTATAGTTTTCCCAATCATACTGAGGTTAGGGAAGCTGATCCAGATCTTAAAAGAAATTGATCTCATGAGTTATACAAAGATAAGCATCACTATTTCTAGGGAAGTAATGAACACTAAGAGGATGAGATTATCTAGAAAGAATTGATAAAATATTTAGAATACTTGGAACTCCAAAATCCATCATGGTGAAGTGTGATACCTTCACTCATGAAGTATCTAGTCATAAGTTATGGGAGTCAGCCTTAAATAAAAAGAAACATGATAATCAGTAATGGATGGATTTCAATGAATTCTTCAATCGGTAATTCTATCCCAAAACCATAGGATTAACTAAATATCTGGAATTCATGATCTTCTAGATAGGATATTAATCAATCAGAGAGTATGAAAACTATTTTACATATTTGGTTATTTTTCCCTAAATCTCATATGTGATGAGCTGATGAAATCTAGAATGTTAAAAAAATGGATTTTGACCTAGAATTTGGCTATTGATCATCTTGTTAAATATAAATAATTTTTTGAAGGTTGTCAATCAAGACAAAATGGTAGAAATTTATTATAACTCGATGTTTACTACAATTTAGGTTCTTCTGATTCTAAGTAATGGAGTCACTAGTTTCTTAGAGATGAAGAGGAAGTGTTAATAGAAATGAATGGTTAGTGGTAGTCTATTTATGGATCCTCTTTGATCTTCATAATCATTATAATATGAGGGTTGAGGGTCCTATGTCTACTAATAGTGTGGAAATACTATGCACAGGTTATCTCCATTCCTATTGGAACTTATGGTTTTCACTCATTCGGGTGTATGAGTTATCTTTTTAAAATCAATCAATCCTTCATTTCTTTCCAATGTCTTGTAGATATTCAACACCAAGGGAATCCACAATATATCCAAATGAATTTTAGGAATTTGGTATATGTTCTAAAGGGAATTAGGGTTTTATTTTTTCCATATATGGGAATATTTGTATCAATACTAAGTCTTAGACTAGTGTAAAACCATCAATACATTCATAGGGAAATAAGTTTAATGTATTGGATCAGGCACCAATGCGATTTGAGGCAAGTCCTGAGACAATAAGTTGAACCATTTTTATTTATTTGAGTATGGGAACTAGTTCATTTAATAAAAGTTCCTATCATGATTTTATATCTTCTCATGTTGTTTAAATTTTGAGACTCCTTACCATACTCGTTACTTATGATATAGAGATATCCACACCAATTAGAAGAAAGAGAGAAAAAGGTCTCTGGCTCCCTACATGTGTTTTTTCCCTATTAGATTTCAGGATATTATGGGACTGAATTATCCTTGAAATGGACCTTTTTTATGTAAATAATAGGATATACTAGATGATATCTTAAAATCTAATATTGATTGTCACCATTATATGGAAACCTTTACTACCCTTGATGGGAGAAATCGAGTATTCATGGGAGAATGAGATCCAATGTCTAGTAAAGCGGGTCCTCCTATCTTGAAATTGGGAAGGGCGTCAATTAGGAATATAATATTATTTTTAATCTGATGAATTGAATTCTAGGAGTGAGTTACCTCCAATGGTAATAGAATTATTGAGGTGTTCTTATATTGTTTCTTAGGCATACTTCTATAGAGTGAAACAGACTTAATTATCAATGTGGTTTTGGAGATGAAAATTAAATGTCTATACTCATATCATATATCACCCATAAAGATAAAGGATTTTTATAGTCAACTAGATGAATAAAAAACTATGGAATTAAACTAACCTAGTGTGTCCCCATGGGGTTCCCAAGTGCCTTTTCAAGAACGGTTGGTATGACTCTGCGGTTGTGTATCTACTACCACAAGTAGAAAAGGGACATGAAACATTAAAAAATATCATTGACCTGTATTAATGCCATATTTTATCTTTTAAATTTGGTAATGTGGTTTTTCTATTATCAATATCCACTAATGTTATCTACAGATCAGGGTGAGAGAGACTGATGTACGTAATACTTCCTTTTAAAGAGGGTATTTCATCTTCAAATTCACAATGAATCCTTTTTGTTTTATCAATGATCAAGTGGTTTTATAGAACTCATGAAATAGATATTCCTTAAATATATTGAAACCCTTTTTTAGTGTTTATGGGATATATTCATGTTTTCACAATATTTAAGGAAAAGCATTCTGGTTACTTGGGAAATATTTTTAGAATCAATGAAAATCGCAAATTTTACAAAACATTACATGTATAGTTTATGGGTCAAGGAGATATGGTATAACATATATGTATTTTTAGAATAGGTTATCTCATTAGATCATGATAAGGTAAATGTATTTATTTATTGGGAACATTCGAAGAATATTTTTAATATTAAGATATAATTGTGAATAATGTGATACTACAAGTGGTTCATAAATAATTTTTCTCAGCTTGAATAACCCATAAAAGTACTCATCCGTCAAAATGGTGAAGTTTTAATGGAGCCTAAAGTTATTTGAATATTTAAAAAAATTAAATCAGTAGTTGAATTTAAGGAGAATTTTTATTTTACCATAGTTTTCCATGTTTATATAGATTACTTAGAAGAATTCGGTGTGGTCCTAGGCTACATTATTATGAAAGTTGATAATGTGGTGGCATGTAACTCTTTTCACCTGTGGCCACATCTGAAGTGCTACCCATCCCATAAAATCAAACTCTTAGCTATGATGAATGCTCTAAAATATTAGAACTACAATATTTTTTGAGAAAATATCATTCATTTTTTCAATTATAAAATCATTTTCTATATTTTGTCATTGAAGGGCATGAATCTTCAACACTGTTTATGGGTAGAGTATCTTTTGGGATTTTATATTTATTTCACCTACATTAAAAGAAAAAAATATTGGTTATTGAAGTCCTTAGTCAGACATTTCCCTCTCAGGAACTCATGTATTCTAATAAAGAATGTAGATTAAGGGATTCCTTTTTTCAGACACACCTAGATGCGAGGAAAGAAAAGGATAGCATGTTTCTCAATAGAATCTAATTGACTTATTATTTTCTCAAAAACATTCCTTGAGAGAAAGTATGAGATGATGAATGTTAAAGCCTCATGAGTGTCTAAAATAGTGGGGTGAACACTAGTTAATAGTCTGGGTCTTCTCAGGTTTTCCTTTGTTTCAAAAGACTTTATATGGGTCCTATATCTATGAGAAAGGTGGTAATGGAGGATTTTCATTAGTCATAGTGGGTTATCAACTAGGGTTATACAATTATTTATTACAACCTCAAACATTTGTTTTAGTGTCCATACATGTGGGATTACATAGAAAACATCATGTCTTAGTGTTTTTCCAACCAGTAGATAAATGTTGAGAATCTAGAGCTTTCTGGTCGGCTTCAACTACTTGTTATACCAGCATGGAAGTGGGATGATGTTTCCATTTATTTCATCATCAATATACCTAGAACCCTTATGTAAATAATTATATATGGGTCATGATTCAATATATGACAAGGTCCTCTCAATTAATTTTTTTAATGGGACCCTATTAAGGTTATAGACCTTGGTAAATTACATGTGTAGGAAATCATGAAGGTAAATGTAGTTCCATAATCTTCTTTATCCAATAAGTGTCCCCAGATTTTCTCAGATTTCACAAAAGATTATAAGAGATTATGGGATTCTAGGTCATGTTGATCATGACCTATCATCCATATACTAGAAACCAAAAATAGTGGGGAATATAGATTCTAGAGGACATGATTCATGTGTGTGTCATGGATTTTAAAGGATCATGGGATACCCATCTGTAACTAGTTTAATTTTATTATAATAATAGTTACTAGTAATTTGTCCTGATATCACCTTTCTATACTAACTATGGTCAAACATTCTAGTCACCCCTTTACTGGATGGATGGGAAAGAGGCTACTCAAGTAAGGTCAAGTGTCAAGAAAGGAAGCAATATTTTAATTTAGAGGGGTTTAAATCAATTGGTGATGGATCATATTCTGGAAAAGTTTCCTATGGATTATCGACATCATCCCTTATAGATTTCAATAAGGACCGAGTGTTTCAAAATTTTTCCTTCTGGTTGGGTCAACAAATACTTCTAAGTAGTGGAATATTTCTTTGAGATATGTGAGCGATTTTATATTATTGCGAAAGAGGTGAAGGTTTCATATAGTTTTATTTTACATCATAAAAAATTCAATTGTATTTTATATTTCTCAAAATAAATAATTATTATCAGAATCTATATCTGGTTTTCAATTTTGAGAAGCATGAGTAAGAACCGGATATATATATATATATATACCTGATCGAGAAGTTGATTTAAATTTTTGAATCCTTAGAGAATGTGATTCATGAATTTTTTTTTCTTAATCAACATTTTATGGTAACACATGAATAAATCTCATGATACATGGGTGTAGGAATATTTTATGAAAGATCAGTTTCCTCATCTATTCCTTTTTCATGCATTGAGTTAACTTCATGGGGAAAAAAGTATTATATAAGGGAGAATGTTTAGACCCACAATAATATTTCAAAATATTTCCCCTAATTTATTTATTTAATATCCTATTCATGAGTATTTTAATTGTAATGATTCATTTTTTTTGGAAAATAGTGGGTGTCTCATGGTTTCTTCATGGTAACTCTTAACCATGTGAAAACCGTGTGAAACAGGTTTGTAAAATGATAATTCCATTTCGTATGGTTTACCAAACAATGTGTGAAAAACATGAAGGTACCCATGTTAAGTATTCTGGTCCTCAATGTTGGTGTGAATTTTGGAAACCCATGAGGTTAAACTATGTGGCCAACCCAAAAAACATCAAACATGAAAATACCTCTTTACCCTTACACAATTTAAACCCCCATCCTTTTTATTTCACTCCCACTTAAATTCTCAGACCAAAGAACATAAACACACGTCATACTCTCATCCTTGGGTGAATTTCAAGTGGATTAATATTTAATTTATTCATGTAATATCTGGGTATGTCTATAATGTTCCTATCCCCATCTTCCTATCCCATTCTCTAATAGTTATTCATTTTCCCTATATCCATAAATTCTTAGGGATTGATAAATATATAAAACTTTTACTATTCCATGATGATTATGGTTTTATTTTAGTTTTTTCAGTGTTCTTACTCATTTCTAGAGGAACCCATCAGGTTTCCTATATTTTCAAAAGTTAAGGTATGGTGGTTTTTGTTCTATCAATGTCTGATATACTAAAGTTTCTTACCTAATTTTTATGAAATTTCATAATAAGTTAAGTAATTGAAAGGGGTATTTTATTTACTACCCATGTTTGGGAGAGTTAATTTCATAATTATTTCTATTATATTTTAATAGAAATGTATTTCTACGGAATATTTTATTTTTAATGTGAATTAGATGTGGTATGTGGATTGTATGAATAAGTATTGTATAATGGAATCCTATGTTATCTAGGTGGGATAGATTGGAAATATATTCTTTTAAAAGTCACAACCTCTATATTCTTTGTACTGAGAGACAACTCTAAGTAAAAAAATACTTCCATGGATGTAGTTACCTGTAGGACTTCAGATTCATCATTGCTAATAAGTCAAGAATAATAAAGGTTTTGAATGCTTCTATCACTAAGATTATGATGCTCGTATGAAGAATCTAAACTTAGTTACCATATGGATTCCCATTATGCATGGATTTTATTTTCATTACTATTTCATGTTATACTATATATTTTAAATCTCAAAAGTATTTTTTTATTTAAACCTATTTCCAAACGACCATTATTGTCTTTTCTACTAATTTCAAGATATTAAATTCATAGTGGGACCCTATTAGCATTTCATGATCACACCATACATACACCCAGTGGGATTATGTAGACTTTGTTATTTAACAAAGTTATATTAAATGTGTTTCATTGAGGTGGTGGGTACTTGATGTATTCCTATCACAAGGCATGGTCAAAAGTAATTATATTTTTCCTAGTGCAGTATAGTGGCTGACCAGGGTCCTCTCACTTGAGGAGCCTTCTCAGTTTGTTTCTCTAACATTTTATATTTCACCAATAATTTTTTTGTGGTTTAATAATTTAAAAAATACAATGATAAATATTCTTGGTGTTTTGAATATTTTAAAAAAATTACATGTTGATTGGAGAATTTAAACAATCATAAAATTACACAACATAATGAGGTTTGGAAAGAAATAACTTGGTCTTGGGTTCAGTTTTGGATTCAACAATTATTTTCCATTATATGTTTTATTTAAATTTGATAATACAAACTTTTAATATAATGTTTTAACTAATATTATTTATTTATAAATTTTGGAATATTATCTAATTCCTAAACACTCTCAATTCCACCGCATCCTTTATTCAAGGTAAATGACACTCCCTGGTCATGGATGAGCCATCTTCTAGGACCCAGCTCTATTGATGATGTTTCATACATTGATTAGATCAACTAAAATGTGTGAAGAACATACAAAAGGAGACAGGGAATTGATAAAAAAATAATGAATATATACATAGTTTCAGGTCATTTAGTGTAGTCACCACATTAGTGTCATTCGCCTCACCCATGCATGATATTCAATTGTATTTAAAAAAATAAAATTAATCCATTAAGAAAAATCATGAACACCTTGACATACCATCAGTCCAAGCCTCATGGTCACCCTATCATATATGAGAGTAAGAGATCACTTGTTGGACTAGGTAGAAGAGAATAAGATGAAATAACATAAAATAATAGAATTTTTTAAAAAACTAATGGTGATGAGAAAACATAACATTAATGAAAAATATAATTAGGATGAGAGATAGATAATATATGAAAAAATAAATAAATTAAAAATAATTTATATGTTTATATAACTTATAAATAATATTAAAATAATAATATTTTTATTATTATTTATTATTATTATTATAATTAAGAGAATAATTTATTTTTTTAGAAGAATATGAGAAAGAAGAAAATGAGAAAAGAAAAATGAATTTCAAAATAAGAATGTAAAAAAATATATATTAATAATATCATTAGATTTATTAATTCTAATGATATTAATTATTTTGAAAATAATTTTTTTTAAAATAATAAGAATTAAGGAATACGATGAATTTGTGGAGAAAAAATAAAATAAATGTATGACTTTATTATAAATTTAAATTATAATTTAAGATAAAAACAAAAATAATGAAAATAAAAAAATGATGATGAAGAAGAAGAAATTAGGGAGGAAGAAGATGGTTCACCACAAATCCTTGGTTTATATCTCCTCTATTGTAGATGAAGGATGTTATGTGGATAATTTTTAAAGGAGGTGCTCGCCCTCTTTTATAGGCCAAAATTTTCCCTCGAAATTGGACGAGTCTTAGACCCAATAAAATTATTAATTAGGAAATGGTGTCTTCATAAAAGTTTTTTAATAAATTTATTTCTCATTTCTCAAAAACATTTTAGAAAATTTTGAAAAGTGTAGATATTGTTATGTTCATATTAATTAGATATTTTATTCTGCAAAGGTGGACTCTCCATATTTTATATTGCCATTGTCTTATGATATAATGGCCTTTAAAACACATGATTCATAGAGAGAATCCATCATGAATGTTTTTAATCAATTTATTTCTATATCCCCTACAAATACCATCATATTTCGTCCTTAATATTAAGAGATATTTCCCTAAGATAAAAAGTCATCATATTTATGAACAGTTTTCAAGGCCCAACTTGTGAGATGGTTTTAGGCTTCCAAATCATTGATTTAGATTTGTGCACATGAAAATTAAATGAATACAAAGATGTATTTAATCCTAAAAATAAATAGTTTCATGATTTTTGTATGTATATAAAATTATATAACCACAATAGAAAAATAATTTTAAATATTTAAACCACAAAATAGCAAATTTTCTTGATTAAGATCAAAATACCACTAAAATAATAAAATTGTGACAATTTCCCGTAAAATAAAACATATTTGGGATAATAAATATTGAAATAAAAATAAAAATATTGAAAAATATTTTTTCTACCATTAATATTTCAAGAGGACCTATGTCGGGTGACTGTGGCACCATGGTTCAAGGTTGAGCCACATTTCACATTGGGATAGGTGGATTGGTTTCTTTTCTTGTGGGTTATAATTTTATTAAACTCACTCAATTTTGTATAAAACAATTTTTACATTCCCATAAAATTTATTTTGTATTTCGATATTGATACACACACATTCCTGCTTAATTTGTTTATCGACTACAATAGATTCTTTTATAAATGAATTTATGTTAGGTAGTAAAATTAATTGGGTTGATCAACCACAAATGAGTTATTCGGTGTCCACAACTATATTTTATCCCATGGGGATTGGGAATTCCCTTTAAGCCTTATCAAAGATAGACTTATGTGGCCTGTTCAGGAGTGACCCTAGTTAATTTGTGACATACCCAAAGGTGATGGTGGTGAATGAAATTAATATATATATTTATGTATTGTAGAGATTAAAAAACCCAGATTCTTTAGTTTGATTTACCTTCATGATTTTTGGGTGTTTATTTTTCTCATTTAGACTTTGTGAATCCTTGACTTTTCATTCCTCTTTATATCTAAATACTTGACACCTTATGTATATATTATAGTCTGTTTTATTATCTAACCTATATTATTATATCATCTATGGATATTTGTGTTTTTTGAATAGGTACGTCACTTTAAAGACAACCACCTTGTGTTATATACACACTCATGCTAGTCAACATCCCCTGGCCTATTGAATGTGGGCTTCAAGTTGCACACTCAACATACTACCTGTCAAAAACCGTCCCCCGGGGCCCATGCCATGACTACCCCATGTCCGCCTTCCATAGGCCAGGGGATGCCAACTAGCACCAAAAGGCGTATTCCCTAAAACTGAGAAGGAATTTCCTTTAAAACATTTACACACACTCAACAAAACAGACAGAAAGATACAAACACAAGTAAACTGTATAGAAAAAAAGTGTTCTAAAAGTAAGAGCAGCCAGAATACAGGCCCAACAGTAAATGTACAAGTACAACTAAAATACAATACAACTGTCTAAAGATAAAGACAGCTACTCTGTCGTCCTCTGAGATTCCTACCTGTAGGGTAGGTACAGATCACCTCCTCATCACTCCACGTCTTCCCATATCCTCTGCATACCGACACGTCATAGGGTCTACCTCCAGGAACCATCCAGTCATGGTACCCTTGACCTCAGTCATTATTGTACGTTGTATTCACCAAACAGAGCATGGTGTGGGCATATCCTGTGAAGTGATCAGTATAATGATACTCAGTAGGGACCCTGATACCCTCAGGGTCTCACAAAATCCAAAAAGGATAAACCACATAGAATGAAATCAGCTAACATCTCTACTTAGGTATATGCCTATACATAAACCTATGTTATCAATTATGCCCATCTCAATCATGAAAAAACATACAGTCCAACTCAAAAGCCTAAGCTCAACTGTTCCACAAAGGAAGTATTACTATGAAGTTAAGTACCACACAGGTATGCCACATAGAATAATACCACCAAGGTATTACCACAAAGGAAATAATACCATGATGGTAAGTACCACACAGGTACGCCACACAGAAGAATACCACCAAGGTATTTCCATAATAGAAATAATACCACAAAGGTAAGTATTACACAGGTAATCCACACAGAAAAATAACCCCAAGGTATTACCACAAAGGAAAGTACCACATATGTACAAACTCAGCTCACACCAGGTATATCTTATGTACAATAGTAAAGATGATCAGATGTAACTATTGAATAATCTTACTCTATTAACAGACATACCCACGAATGATATTTAATCATCATCAGACCCACAAAGGATCGTAGTACATCCTCAGACCCACATAGGATTTTAATACTTCGTCAGACCCATACAGGATCCTGTTACATCGTCAGAACCACGCTGGATCCCAGTACATCGTTAGTACATGGTTAGACCCACACATGATGCTTGTATATCGTTAGTACGTTGTCAGACCCACACAAGGAACCTAGTACATTGTCATTATATCATCAGACCCACACATGATCCTATTACATCATCATTACATCGTCATACCCACATAGAATCCTAGTATATCATCAGTACGTCGCCAGACCCACACAGGAGCCTAGAACATCATCCGTACTTTTTCAGACCCACACATGATCATAGTACATCTTCAGTGCGTCGTGAGACCTACACATGATCCTAGTACATCGTCATTATTTCTTCTGACCCACAAAGGATCCTAGTAAATCTTCAGTACGACTTTAGACCCACACAGGATCCTAGTACATCGTCAATACGTTGTCAGACTCACACTGGATCATAGTATATCTTCAGTACATAATCACAACCAGCTGCAGGATTCCCGCACTAAGCATTCTCATCTCTAAAGTGGTTCTATCATTAATCCACATGTCGATACTCCTACTACCATGAAAAAGTATCCAAATGAACCGCCACATCATACGGGTCTCAATGCAACCGATGGTGCATCAAACGAATGCCTGATCTGTAAGTTATTAGCCTTTTAGTACCGAGGGTCTGGTTGGATTTGTGCTCAATCCAACCCGATTATTCCCCAACATTATCCAAATATTCAGCGGGGTAAGAAAAAGGGACTATCTCGCTCAAAGGTTTCTAGCTCTGTAGACAGTTCATCAAACAGATTCTTGGTGCCGATGATATGGCTAAAAGAGCATAAATGGGTCGAAGCTGGTCCAGGTTTGGTCCGACCCGGCCTACTGGGTCTGGCCCGGCCCGCGCTGGGAGGCCCGACCAGGCGGCATGGCAGCCATGGTGCGGCGCGGGGGCCATGGGGGTGGGGGGAATGGTGTCGTGAGGCAGTGGGGCACAAGGTCCGCAGGGTGGTGCGAGGGAAGCGGGGTGGCGCAGGGCCTGCGTGGTGGTATGGGGGACGCGGGGAAGCGTGCTGTCGCAGGTCGGTGTGGAGGCCATGTGGCTGGCGGGGTGGCATGGGAGCCACAGAGAGACGGTCTACTGCGGCTGGCCGGAAGGCCCACCGTCCACACCGCGCGCCGCGGTCACGTGATGCGCCTTCGTCAGTGGCTAGTGAGGCCGACAGTACTCCCTTCACCACCATGGATCAAAACCGTGGTTCTCTTTCATCGGGTGGCATGGTTGCACCGACGCCTTCGTCGTGGCCGGTCATGGTGTCAGTCTCCAGTCTCGTGCCCCACTGGTGTCGGTTGTCATCCTCCTCCATTGGGAAGAATACAAAAAATCATCACAAGGATTGCAGAGAGGTTGACCCCGTGTATTTTTGGCACACACTCTCTATGTTAGAGTGGTAGGAAGCGGCTCAATTATTTCTTTAATCACAAATAATTTTCAATAATATCCACGGAGGAAAAACAAATATCAATCTTTACAACATCTAGCAATAATTATTCCCAAACCTGCAAAAGAAAATAGCTGCAGATAAATTTGTTAGAGTGTTGATTCACATTCTTTGTTTAAACAGGATGATCATGGGAATACAATTAATCACACATAAATAAACCCCTGCCTCGAAGATTTGTTGACAGAGGCTGTGAGATGGAAACGTCGAAGGTGAGGAGGATGCCAACGATCATCGCTTCCGCAATCATTCTTATAAAGATGGCTAGAACGTCATCCACATTCCTCAATTCTAGAGTGTGTTCTTTGTTGAGAATTTCTTCGTTGGGAGGTGTTCTTCGTTGGAGAATTGTAATGCTTCTCCAAGTGTTGGGCATTGCGGCACTTTACCAGCGCTTCTTCTCTTAGTGAAGACATCCAAAATAATCCTCTAAACCTCCATATAAATAGGTTAGGGGGAGGTAAATAATTATCTTCAAATTTATGGTAGTTCCTTTATTTGAAACCTTCCTAAATTCCAATGACGCTGTTACTTACCATTTAAAAAGGTAAAATCCAATTAATTTACGTTGGTGCAATTAATTGGGAGGATTCGAAGGGACTTACCCACATTTATGATGGGTTTAGGTGGTCCTGAACACCATGAAATCACAAAAGGGGTTTTAGTTCAGGTGGTCCACACCTCATTATTAACACATGAGATGTTTTAGTTTAGGTGGTCTCCACATCTTTAACATTCAGTTGGGAGGATAAAAATAAAAGTTTATTCTATTTTTTCCGCACGAAAAAGAACACAACTAACTTTCTCCCTCGATCAACTGTCATCGAAATAAAAGTCTCTTTATGTGAATATCAGTGCTGTGAGTTCAATGGTGTCCTCATTTTTCAATTCCGAGCACTGGGCCAAAACTTACCAAACACCACTTGCGTCTTTACTGAACGTACCCGAAAAAAAGTTAGGAAAATTATTAACAGTCACCCTCGACCCGCGCCAATCGAGGTTAGGATTTTCCCATGTGAAACACCCCCCAAAAAATCCAAAGGTACTCTCTTTTTTTTTAATCCAAGTTACCATTTAAATGTTATGAATTTTTACAATAAAATAATTGTCACTTAATTATTTTATTTGCGACCAAAAACCAACATTCACTGGTATCCCGTGCCAGCCAACGTTAGTATCATCTTAAATAAAGAATTACATCAGGAGTTCAGTGGTGGTCTCATATTTTCAATATGAGCTTCCATTTGGGAATTATAAGCATTTGAAAATACAAAATAATTTATTTTATTATTTTATTTACATTTATGCCATTTTTGGGTTTTCCCACAGGAGGCCCGCGCCGACTAGACTTAATACACGCCTAGGGTAAACCCATCATTATAAACGCAATGGTGCCATCGAATTTTTGATCTGAGTAACTGTTTAAGAGTTATTATACATTTTCAAGAAAACTCCTTACATAGGCTATTTAATTTTTAACAAAACATAGACATATCATTTTGGGAACACCGGACCTCGAAATCATGCGCCTTCAGATTTCGCGGTATCCAAATAATCCCATATAATTAGAAAATATTATAGGGAATTTCTGGGACATTACATTCTACCCACCTTAGTGATTTAAATACTTGAAAGAAAAAACAAAGGCAAAACAACCAGAAGAGGGTACTAAGCACGAATCTGAGCCCCCTTCTACCATGTGCTCTCCTAGAGGTTCGCGTGTTGCTAGCATACGTGCACCAGTGGTATCGACCACCCATAAAAAACCCTCTCCTATAAATCCTCATTGTCTACTAGAACCTCTGTAAACGAAGCCCCATAGTCTATGTCCAACTCGACATGGTCAATGATGTGAGATCGGTCGTTCATGTATCCCCTCAGCTGGGATACGTGGAAAGCATCATGCACCCTCTCCAACTGCGATGGAAGAGACCAGTGGTATGATACCTCACCTATCCTATGAAAGATCAGAAAAAGACCGATAAAAATCAGTTATAACTTTCCCCCTCGGCCAAAACTCTACAAACCTCATCGAGGTGAGACCCGTATGAGGACATGGTCTCCCACTTATTTTAGGAAAAAGGCCTCTACCAGCTCTGAATAGTTTTTAATTGAAAAAAAGTGAGTCATTGTGATACAAAATATGCCACTTCTTTCTTTATCCCTGGCCACCATTACTGACGCTGAACGTCCAATTACATCATCACCACACCAGAATGTACTACTAGAGGGGATGTGTGGAAATCCCTTAACACATCCTCCCAAAGTGACACTGGTACCGTGGAACATCCTCTGAAGACAATGACATGCTCCCCACCTACAGAATATCCATTTGGTGCCTGTCCTATGGATATCAGAGCACGTCGATTCTCACAGTTAGCATCCCCATTCTACACCTCCCTAACTCGCAAAAGAAGTGGGAGAGTTACTGTAAGAGACTGAAGAGAAGATGCTCCATCCCGATCCACAATGGGTATCTACAAAGCGGCCATATTTTTCGTCTCCTCACCTAGCAGCTGTATACCAGATCTCTTACTCAGTGCATCTGCTACAACGTTCCCCTTCCTAAGAGTATAGACTATCTCAAATTCATAGTCCTGGAGGAACTCAAGCCAACATCGTTGTCTCAGGTTCAGGTCCTTCTGAGAGAAGATATACTTAAGACTCTTTTGATCTGAGTAGACTGTAAAACGCTCTCTCATCAAGTAATGTCGCCACATATTCATGTTAAAGACCACTACTACTAATTCCAGGTCATGTGTAGTATAGTTCTGCTTGTGTTGTATCTGATGTCGAGAACCATATGCGATCACTTCTTTCTCCTGCATCAGGACACATCCGATCCTGGTCCCTGATGTGTCACATCAGACAATGTACTCTACGCCCTCCTCTGGTAGCCTCAAGATGGGTGCACTAGTCAGCATCTTTCTCAGCTCGTGAAAACTCTACCGGTATATCTTTGGCCAAATGATGGGTTTCCCCTTCTTTGCCAATGCTAATAAATGTGTCGCTACCCTGGAGAAGTTGTGTACAAATATTCGGTAGTACCAAGCCAAAGTAGATGTCCCTCTCCCTTCAGGGTGGTATTCCTATAAACATCTTTTGACAAGTTGTCCCCATGATCTACCACTCTTGTTTGGAACTAAAAAATCAAAACTCCTATGCGTGATTTTATCATGTGCGGCCCATGTTTCCTTTTTCACCATCCAAGGAAGAATCCATTTCAATGTTTTAGGTAAAACACATCCTTTCCCCCTAATATAGGCAATCTGAGAATGAACTCTGGATGTCCAGTCCATTCCCAAACTAACGTCGTAATGGCTCGACTCTTCAACCAAGAGGATCCAACTGAAAATATCACCTCAAGGGTTAGATAACACCATCGGTGTAAGTGTGATTATCGAGTCTCCTTCCATAAGAATCTCCAGATGTGATGGTCAAGTCAACAGTTTAACCAGAAACTCTATGTCTTGGACAAGATCTTGGAAGGAAAGAATGATTGGTACCTATATCTATTGATACCGTAGCTAGTAGTAGACATAGACTATACCTCAAATGATTCCTAGTGCTCTTTTGTCTCACTCCTTGACCGCATGTAGCTACTCACTTCTCATGTCCACCAGCTCCCTGAGCCTGGTGGGGTCCACAAGAAGGTGGTGGTTCTGTCATTTTGAAATGTACAACACCTCATGCTGTTCTCCTAGCTCTGATTCCACGTTTATTGCCCTACAGATTCATCTATCCCTATCACATTCTCTTCCCAAAACATCTTACATGCCAAGGTTTATGAGACTAGTGCCAGTTTCCTGCTTTCCCACCACTAATATTCACTAGATTTATCCACTTATCCAATGAAAATTCAACCACAAATGTCCTCTGTAGCACCCTAACATAAGTAGGAATGCATAGAGGAATAGTTCTTTCTTGAATTTCCTTAAACACGCCTCTCTCAGAAGTCCAAGCCCTGAAGTACTGATCATATCATATTAATCGAGTAATACGAAAGGTCAGTATGCCTCGATTAATACTCAACTACCGACATGTTGTCCTGCCAAAGCAGTACAAGCTCTAGAGAACTCTCAACCACCTCCTCAAGACAGTCTTGAGCTGCCTATGAGTCGGGCTTTCCTCTAAGCCTGAGAGGTATCTGATTCTGAAACACACGTAAGGCACTAAGACGATATGTGTCCTTTACCGGTACCACCGGTTGTAACTGTTGACCAAAAAGTATTGATATAGCTGACACACTACCTGAAGGTACAATATAGGGTAATGGTCCATGTAACAAAGCCTCATCACTCTACCGACCATCCTCATGGTCACTCACTGAAAAAGACATGTACCTAAGATCAACATATTCTCTAATGGTGTCTCAACTAGGTGGAAAACTCTAGCAACCACCTCCAGCCAGCCCTCAACAACATGGGAAACAGTCTCTCCTTGAATCCTTGGAGGCCTCTAATTCTGGAACTCATGCAATGCACTCAGTTGGCGTGCACCGTCTGCCAGTGTGGTTGGTTGTATTTGCTGCACAATAGGTGGTGGTGTTACTGGTACACCACCTGAAGGTGCCACCTACATATGAGCCTCGTCGCTCAGTGGGTCGTAATCGTGTACTCTTTTGGGAATACTAGAGGGATTTCTACGTGATGACATCCTAATAAAGAACAGGTGTGCAACAGTCATTTAGTTATACCCGGGGATTTGAATCATAATGGCATATAAAAACATTTTAAAACACACACATAATCAGTGTTTTCGTGCACTGAGTGAGAAACCATAAGTTAGGGTCCTGGTGTGTGGATATGTCGACCGCCGCACCAACAATGGATTCCCTAAACTGATAACCACACTCAGTACACTTAATACTATTACTGTTAAAAAATAAGAGTCCAATGTTCTATAGTAGAACCGACTCCTCTGATACCAATTTTTCATGACCGTTCCCTAGTGGCCCATGCCGTGACTACTCCAAACTCGCCTTCCATAGTCCAGGGGCTGTCGACTAGCAACAAAAGGCGTATTTCCTAAAACTGGGAAGGTATTTCATTTAAAACCTGTAAACACACTCAATCAAGAACACAACAAGATATATACACAAGTAAAAGGTATATCATAAATGAGTGCTGAATGTAATAGGGGTCGAAACACAATCCCAACAGTAAAGAATTCAAGTACAACTGAAATAAAAAAAAAACTGAAGAAAGAGAAAGACAACTACTGGGTTATCCTCCAAGGTTCCTACATGAAGGGTGGGTACATATCGCCTCCCCATCACTCCATGCCCACCCATCTCCTCTACGCACCGACACACCATATGGTCCACCTTAGAGTACTATCCAATACTTGTACCCTCGACCTCAGTCAACGTTGTCCTTTTTCTGAACTAAAAACAAAAAGGTGTGGGCATAGCCTGTGTAGGGGTTAGCATAATGATACTAAAAAGGGACCCCGAGACCCTCAAGGTATTTCAAAATATCCAATGGATAAACCACATATCATGAAATCAACTAAAAACCATACTTAGGTATATAAACAAACATATACCTATGTTATCAATTATTCCCATCTCAATCATGATAAAATACAGAGTCCAAATCAAAATCACAAGATCAACTATTCCACAAAGGAAGGAATACCACGAAGGTAAGTACCACACAGGTACGACAAATAGAAGAATACCACCAAGGTACTACCACACAGGAAAGAATTCCATGAATGTAAGTACCACATAGGTACGACACATTGAAAAATACCACCATGGTATTACAAAAAAGGAATGTATAACACAGGTACAGACTCATCTCACACAAGGTATATCTTTGGTATAGTATTAAAGATGATTAGATGTAACTACCAAATCATCATACTCTGTTAAAAGAGAGACCCACGAAGGATCCTAAATCATCATCATACCCACAGAGGATCATAATACATTATCACACCCACACTAGATCCAAGTACCTTGTCAAACCCACATAGAATGCTAGTACATTGTCAGACAGACACAATATCCTAGTACATCGCCAGTACATTGTCAGACCCAAATAAGATTTTAGTACATTGTCAGTATGTCTTCAGACCCACACAATATCCTAGTACATCGTCAGTACGTCATGAGACCCACATAGGATCGTAGTACATCGTCAGTACATCTTCCGAACCACATAGGATCCTAGTATATCATTTGTTGGTCGTCAAAACCACATTGGATCCTAGTACATCGTCAATACATAGTCAGACCCACACATGATCCTAGTTCAGCGTCCGTACATCGTTAGACCCAGACATGATCCTAGTACATCATCTGTATATCATCAGACCCACATGGGATCCTAGTACATCGTCTTACCCACATGGTCCTATTACATCGTCAGTACATTGTTAGACCCACACACGATCCTAGTACATCGTCAGTACGTCGTCAGACCCACACAATATCCTAGTACATCATCTGTACATCGTCACAACCAACTACGGGATTCACGCACTAGTCTTTCTCGTCTCTAGGAGGGTCCACTCTTCAAGTAACTGGTCGATAATCCAACTGCCATGATGTCCGAATAAGATGTATCCCAAAGGACAGACACATCATATGGGTCTCAACGCAATAGAAGGTGTGTCAAAAATTCTCCTGGTCTATGTGTTATTAAACTTTTAGTCCCAGGGGCCCGGTTGGATTCGTGCTCGATCCAACCCGACTGTTCCCCTACATCATCCAAATCTCCAGTGGGGTAAATCAAAGTGACTGGCCCTCTCCAAGGATTCCAGCACCATAGAAGGTTCGTCAAATGGATGATCAGTGCCAAAGATATGAAAAAACAAGCAGAAATGGGTGGAATTTGGTCCGGGTCTGGTCCGACCCGGCCCACGCTATGCGGCCCGGCTTGGCAGCGGGGTGGTGCAGGTCGGCGGGGTGGCGCGGGGGCCACGGGGAGGAGTGAGGGCTGCGGTGCGGTGGTCCGCTGCAACCGACCGGATGGCTGCTGTCCCATCCGATTGGTGCAGTTGTGCGCTATTCCTTCACTGGAGGCTAGTTCAGCCATCCTTCCTCCCTTAGTTTCCATGACACAAGCCGCAGTTCTCTTACGTCGGGCGGTGCGGTTAAGCCGAAGCCTTCGTCACGACCGACCGTGGTGTCAGCTGCCATTCTCATGCCCCATAGGTGTCAGTTTTCATCCTCCTCCATTGCGAAGAACACAAAAAATCATCACAAGGATTTCAGAGAGGTCAGTCGTGTTTGTTTAGCCAACACTCTCTATGTTGGAGCGGTATCAAGCGGCTCAATTATTTCGTGAATCACAATGAATTGTCAAGAATGAGCAAGGGGGGTAATGAAAAGTACAATCTGTACAACCTTCGATAATAATCATTCCCAAACCCACAAAAGAAAATATTTTTGGATCAACTAGTTAGAGACTTGATCCATGTTCTTTGTTTAGAAGGGATGAACATGGGAAAACAATTAATCCCACATAAATAAACTCCTACATCGAAGGCTTGTTGACATAAGTCATGAGATGGAAATGAAAAAGTCCAAGAGGATGCCAACTATTGTCGCTTCCGCAGTCACTCTTTCAATGTCGGTTCCAACGTCATCCATAGTCATGAATTTCGGAGTGCGTTTTTCAAGGATGAAGTTCTTCGTTGGGCGGTGTTCTTTGTTGGAGAAGCATAATGTTTCTCCTATTGATGGGAGTTGCGGCACTGTACCAGCATTTCGTCGGTTGTTGAAGTCGTCCCAAATCCTCCTCCCAAGCTCTATATAAATAGCAGAGGGGGGGGGGGGTCTTAAGTAACGATCATTGATTTTATGAAGGTTCATTTATTAGGAACCTTCCTAAATTATACGACATTGTTACTTAGTATTTAAAAAGGGTCAATCCAAATAATTTATGCTGGTGTAATTAATTAGGGGGATTGTAAGGGACTTCACCACATTTAAGAGGGGTTTAGGTGGTCCCCACCACCATGAATTCACAAAAAGGGGTTTTGTTTTAGGTGGCCCTCACCTCTTTTACAACGAGTGGGGGTTTTAGTCTAGGTATTCCCCACCTCTTTAACATTCAGTTGGGAGGATAAAAATAAATGTTTATTTTTTTTCCACAAAAAGAAAAAAACAATCGTTCACCCTCGATAAAATTCTGTTGAGGTGAAAGTCTCTTTAAGTGAATATCGGTGCTTCATGTTCAATGGTGTCCTCAGATTTCATTTTCAAGCACCTAGTCAAAAGTTAAAAAATGCCGCTTGCGCGTTTACTTAACGTATAAGAAAACAAGTTCAGAAATTTATTAACAATCACCCTCAACCTGCACCGGCCAAGGTTAGGCTCTACCAAAGTGAATCATTGCTCCAACGAAAACAAAGGTACTCTCTGATTTTCAATATGTGTCACCATTTAAAAGTTATGTATTTTACAATAAAACAATTGTCACATAATTATTTTATTTGTAGCCAAAAAATAACTTTCACATGGGCCTCGTGCCAGCCAATGTTAGTATCTGCTTAAATATAGCATTACCTCACTAGTTCATCAGTGATATTTGATTTTAAATCCGAGCTACTGTTTGTGAGTATAATCATATGAAAAATAAAATAATTTAATTATTTTATTTACAGTTATTCCATTTTTGGGTTATCTCACAAGAGGCCCGCACTGACTAAACATAATTCACGTCTAGGGTAAACAAGCCATTTTGAATGAAATATTTTCCTCATATATCTGATCTAAGTAACTGTTTAACATTTATTCCACATTTTTAGGAAATCTTCTTAAGCACACTATTTAATGTTTAACAAAACATCGAAAGACTATTCCAAGATCTTCGAGCCTCAAAATCATGCGTCGTCAGATTTTGTAGTCCTGAAATAATTCCATATAATTAAAAAAATACATAATTTCTAAGACATTACACTACTGACCCAGATAGGGTCCCAATGAATTGGTACATATTATTATTAAAATGAAATATTCAATATTTTTCCATCAAACCATAATTTTAAACTTCATAAAATATTAATAATAGCTATTTAATGAAAAAATGGTATCATGTATTCTTTTCAATGGAAGAAATTATTGTATAACATCTATACCTAATGTGGAATCTCCAAAGATTTTCGTGCACGTCTTCCAGTATTTTGGGGAATTCTATATCCTATTTTTAGGATAACCACACTATGAACATATCCCTTCTATCTTAATACCCTCTTTAGGATTCAATAGATAAATATGTCTATAAAACCTCTAAATATATTCCATTATCTTAATATATTTCCCATTGTTAATGTCAATATTACATCAATTCCAAAATACCTTATGCATTTCTTACCTATCAAAAATATAGTGAGGATATTGGGTTAAATTTTATTGAACCCATATATATTATAGTTTGCAGTAAATTTTTAAAAACCATCGAAATAATTTAAAATAATTTACATATCTCGATATAACCATAAATTTTACCCCAATTTCACCAAGTCATAATTTTACCTAATCATATGGTGCACATAAGTAGAGTCTATATTTAATTTGAAATTTTTTAACTAAGTAATGAATTGTAAACCTTATACCTCTCATACCTATTTTAATCTATATAGATTCCAGTCAATTTGTATATTATCATGTAAAAGTCGACATTCTCATGTTACATTTAAAAATTAAAATACATTTACAAAATAATTATAATTCATACATTAAAAAATACTTATTATACTTTAATTTAGCATTGAGTTATTATATTTGAATTTCGTCCCCGGTCATCTCACCGAGATAGGGCTTCACTAGAATATAAAACTTTTCATCAAGATTAGGAATTATTATTAGTTTTTTACATTATAATAACTTTATTTAATTATAGTTATCTTTTTCTAATATTTAAATCAAAGATAACTTTGACAATGAGTCCATTTTTATCTATAAAACAATCTTTTTTCTAATGTGTATCATGTTTTTCAATTGTTTAATATGAAATTTTCATTATTTTATCTCTCTAAAATGAGGGTCTATTTTAGTATATAACAAATCAATTAGTTGGGTAGGATAAATTACATAACTAAGCTAATGTTGAATATTAATCCATATCTGTATATGGTATACAATCCTGTCAATTATGTCACATATGACTATTAGATAGTATAATGGACAGAACCTGGACTAATTCCATCATGTTGAATTATATCAACTATATTGCATTAGTATCATAACCATTAAGGCCTCATATATAATTATAACCTTGATCCAAATATGGAAATAATAACCAACATGTTAGGTTCACCTATTGAGTGACCAACAAACACAAGATAATCCATCAGAACCTACCTATTCAAATGAACAAAATAAACTTTTTAGGGGCTGAATGAGTTTTTTATTTGTATGGAATCTAACACTGAGTATTTTAAGGGTTTTTTAACATCTTACCTTATTATATAATGTATACAATTCATGTATGAATTGTTTTAAGGGTCTATTTTCATCACCTATTCCTTCAAAAAAATAATATGTTCTAAACATATTAATATTTAACACTTTCTAAAACTAATTATTTATATAACATAAGTAAAACATATATAATTATATCAACATATATAAAAATTTGTATCATACATAAATCACATTAAACCCTTCAATGTAAAAATTTAGAATAATATTAAACACTAATACGCACAAGGAAATTTATGGTGTGAATTGGAGGAAACAACCACTTTTGTATATAGAAACTATGTTTTCATATTAATAAGATGTATAACCCAAATTTCAAAAATCCGTAGTTAAATACTCAAGGGATACCTTTCTTATAATACAATAATAACAAATAATTTTTTTAAATCACAACAAAACATTTACTGTTATGTTTACAACCAAAAAAATTCTTAGTATTGGTTGAATATAAATAAATCATGAGTCATACTTGACATATGATTCCATATAGGTATGATTTTACATTTAGAATAAATACTTCCAAAAATTTAAATTAAATATTATATTTATTATAAATATTAATAATTTATATTCATGAATAATAAATAAATACAAAGTCACTAAATAAATAAAAATACCATAAATTTAGGCAAGAGATATTCATTTAAGGAAATTTCATAAACAACAAAATATAAAAAATTATAATTTGTGTAAGATTTTAGGATGATTTCATAGAGTAAATATAAACACTTTTCAGTTATATCATAAATATGAAGACATCATATTTTATTGTTTATGTGAAATTAATATAAAATACTTCATAATAAAATATATGATTTTATAATAAATATAAATTCTTTATATTTCTTAACATATGAATAATTCATAATAATAATGTATATAATTTTTATAATTTTTATTTCTTTTATTTTTTATTTATTTTAACATTTTATCAAATCCCCCAAAATCAAACATTATTGGATCATTTAAAAATCTAAAATATGGAATTTAATATTAATGATCCATATTATCATTTATAAAAATATTATTACAAAATTAACTCTTATATTTTTATATGTTTTAGAATTAATAAAAATATTATAAATTAATACATAAATGAAAAAAAATTAATAAATGTTAAAACAATGTCATATTTTTTTATAATACATAATATTGTTCTTTAAATGTGATAATAATTGAATATTTAATCAAAATATTATTTAAGAAAAATTATTGGAATCAATGTTTATCAGGAGTAGAGGATGATGGAATAGATTTTAGAAGTGGACATTTTTGTTGAAAATGTGTCTTATTTGATGGGATATATATTGATGGTATTGTTCCCAAATATATTAAGATATTTTATTACGTTATGTTATTTTAATTTAATAGAAAAGGAAAAATAATTCCATAATTATAATGTTGATGCATCACTTTTAATGGGGGTTCATGATATCTAATTGAATAAATAATTTTTTTTAAATCATAAATATTATATATATATATATATATATATTGGGGTCTTATAAGGATGAAGGTCGATGAATTGATAGAGGGTTTTTGATTTTGACTAATAAATCATGAAGAAACATAAAGATACAATTTAATATGTGGGATGACTATTAGTTAAAAAATGTGGATTATGATGTATTAATATTCCATGATTTTTGATAATAATACTTTTTAAAAATAGTTTACAAGGAAATTGATTATAGTTCAAGGTTATGCTATAATGTAGAACTGTAATTTGGAAAAGATTTGTTTCATTAATTATAATGAAGTCAATTTAACAATAATATGTTTATCTAGATAATAACATAAATATTAAAGACTATGGTATCATATATTTGGAATAACTATAAAGCCTTGATTTTTATAGGTATGTGCTAATAATCATGAATTTCACTATAAAATTATATATTACACCATGATTTTTTATATATCAACATATTTTAATGTTTTGAATAATTTTCAAATTGATGAAGATATTCTTGAATTTTGGGAGATTAAACTCAGCCATAATAGATCGTTTTAAATACCATTAATTAGGGGAAATGTTGTAAAAATGTTATATTTTTAGTAAATAAAATAATAGTTATATTTCAATACGTAAAATAGAATATCAAATAGAGAATACATAACCAATGATTTAAATAATTTTCAATTAGGATTAGTAATAATTTTTATATAATGAGGATAGAGAATGTAAAATTATTTGAGATCCACAATTATTTTTAAAGATAGTGTTCAAGAGAAAAACTATTATTAATTTCATGTGTTGATTTTAAACTAAAAATTTTATTTTAATGACATGTGCATCATATTCTTTGTTTACCTATATTAAAAAAATTCGTACTGTTATAGGAGGAGGGAGTGACCCTGGAATTTCATAGTTAGTTGATCCTAAATCTTTTAGTCACAACAGTGAATTAGTTATTTCTATAGACATCCTCAAATCACCTTTTTATATTCCTTATATTTATACTTTATGGGAGAAACATCTAAAAATAAATATATCCATTCACTTAACAATAAAATTTATTTTTTTGTTGGTTTATTTATCTGAAAAATTTGGAATTTTAATGATAATTACTATGGTCACAGTGTTTTTGAGTAACGTTAGTTATGGTGTTGTAGGAGAAATTTATTTTTTGGTTTAGGTTAATGGGAGATTTTTTTTTATGTTTGAAATTTTCAATTAATGTTAAAAAATGAAATATTGTGTATTTTAATATGTGGTTCAAGGTTTATGAATTAGTTTAGAAACATATTGTACAATTTTAGTGGTGAAATGTGTAGTTTTAACACTATAGGTAGTAATTGGCACCCAATGGGGTTACATAGGGAAATAAATGCACGACACAAAAGTAGGGGTCACCTAGGGGTTTCACTAGGTAACCGATGGAACAATAGATTATACCCGTAGTGAATGTAATTGTATTTTTACTAAATTCAAACTAAATTAGTTAAAGGTTATGTAAAAAAAATTTAACTTCCATTTCTATTGGGGCTTATGAATAATTTTCTCCTATTATCTCAAATGATACCCAAGGTTCTCTCATTCACTGGGATTCAATCATTTTCCTCCTCTTAGATTTGGACATGAATCAAAGAAGATTCATCCACCTACACTGTAACGCCCCGACCCCAGCTACCCAGAGTCGGTGCATTACTTCGTAACATTGGCATGATCACAAGAAAGATCAAATCCCGAAAGACAGATTAGTTTAGTAGCCTTGGAAACACTAGATATATTCATAAGTTTTACATTACATCATAAAATGAAAAACTACTACAACAACATAATGTTTCCAACGTCCACACTATAAACCCCTCATAATATCCCTGCAAGTCAATCATAATTTACTTCTTCACTACCTGGGAAAAATAAAACATAGAAAAGGGGTGAGCTCAAATGCCCAGTAAGGATAACAACTTAGCGGAAACTTTCATAAATAAGAATAAACATTTAAGGCAATGTATAACTAAAACAAAAGACTTTTAAACTTGAACATTTAACATAGTATGTCATAAATAAAATGAAATAATGCCATTTACTTATTCACATGGATATTCTACTAATCGAATAATCACATGCAAAAATCAATAATCACTTTCATAATGTTGGAATGCATAATGCCAGACTATCATAACCACATAGTCAAGGCCTCGTGCCAAGACTACAAATAAGATTTTGTCAAGGCCTTGTGCCAAGACACTAGTTTGTCTCATGAGACCTACCGATGCATCGAGGAGCTATAGCGGGCTCCACCCGTCACTTATTAAGTCCAATGCATTCCCATATGAAAAGGTTTAAACATAACATAAACATTCGTATTAAAACTAGCATACGAAATGTCAATAATTTCACCATAAACAATGAATGGTATAAAAATAGCACATCCACAGTCAAACATATCACAAAAACTTCAATACAATATAGAAGTTTTGTATCATAATAAATCAACTTCAAATAATCTTAAAATCCATCAAAGGATGTTGACATAGATGAAATCAAAATTCTTTTTAAAGAAGTATCTCCTTTTATTTTGAAATCATTTAAGATCCATATAAAATAAAACATTTTCTTTGAAAATATTCTTATAAGATTTTATGGAAAGCTTCGACGATTTTATAACGGCGGAAAATAACCGCACCCGCCGTATAAGTTAAAAAAAACATTCTTACCTCAATTCAGTCGAAAAGGTTAAAAAGGACCTTGTTTTGAAAACGACGGAAAGATTCCTTTATAAACCTCTTATAAAAAGTCAAACAAGGGTATAAATGACTTTAACCCATATTCTTGTAAATAGTAAAAATGTTTTGAAATACATTTCAAAGAAACATGGATGTGGATGATAAAGAGATCCCAGTAGATTATTACGTATAATACAACCTCGGATAATGAAGAGATTGTGAAATAACCCTTACCTTGTACTTTTCCTTGGTTGTGGTAGGTTAACCTCCTGTATAATGGTGAAATAATTGTTATTAAATTATACAAGAATCATATACATTAATATGATATCATATATGATCTTTTAATATTGATTTGATAATAATATCTTAGTATTATCGTTGTTTCGGGTGTTAACTTACTTGTTTTATTTCATATGTTTTGTTACGTAAGACATGTTTGTAAAGGATATGTTGTATATTATTCATATCCATAATGATATCAAGTACTTAAACATCATTTTTAAATCATAAAATGATAATTATACTTTAATGGTTACGATGGAGAATGAATCTCATCGCGTTCGTGGAGACGGTAGTCCGTACGTACGCACGAGCGACAATATCATTCTTTTGATATTAAAATAATATATAAATGGATGGTATATCATATATACAGAATCATTAATATGTTATATTTATTATTTACATGAGTTACACATCATTATTATACCCATCCAAATAATAATATATTGAATAACAATTACACCACGACGTGGAGACGGTAAGCCGTACGTACGCACGTATGGTGACATGTTATTCAAAGGGTGGATAGAATACTGAATATGGTTGTACCATATTTATAATAACATCACAGTATATAAATGATACTGGAGTCATTATTTTAGAATGGTAACAACAAAGGAAGAAGAAGTGGAAGAAGAAATGAACTTGGAAAAGGGGTGGTGAAAACATTACCTCTTCTTCGGGTTCTTCCTTTTGATTTGATCAAAAGGGCTCCTTAGGTTGGCTTTCTGATCAAACTAAGGCCCCTAGGTTGTAGTGAGGGATGTTGGGAGAGTATTTGGGCAGAGTTTGGCCGAACCAAAAGGCTTTAGAGGTGTGAATAAATGAGAAGGAGGAGTGCCCTTTTATAAGAGGGGTGAGGGGCACCTTTGGAAAAGCTAGAAATATTAATTTATAATAAATTCATATTCGGTTTCTAATGGCTCCAAAGTTGACTATTCAAAGGTTAAGGTGGGGATAGGTCGAAAAACACTCAACCAATAGAATTTAGACAGGTTTGGGTACTTATATTAACCTTATCTTTAAGTATTAACTCTAAGTTAATTAGTTTCACTTTTACAATGTCTCTTTGTATTTTTATATAATATGGTTAATAAACTTACTATATACATCCAAGAGACCCCCAAGTGGTTCATTAATAATTAACCTATAATAATATAAGTCTCTTGGCCGAACCTTATATTTTTAGGAATTTAATATCAATTAATAATATAATATTTGTTTTAAGAACTCTTTTATGTCAATTTTGACACTATTCAATAGTTGATTTTTGTGAAACTGATAACAGATTGATTACTTCGAAAAAAGTCAATTAAATAAATCCTAATATATCATATTATCCTAGAAAATTAGTTTAATTCATTAAAAGTTTAATATTATATTTATTTGGGTATTTATAATATCAATTATTTTAATTTTTCACTATTATAGTAATTACTGCATCATCATTGTGTCATAAATAAAATAACTTATTTAATGTCTAAAAATTATAAATAAAATATGATTATGTAGGAAATCTTTTTATCTTTCTAATTAATATTTATAATCGAAAATCCAACATGTATAACCCTATGTAAAAATTGTTCTTCTAAAAGAGGTAAGCTTATGCCATTTTTATTTTTATTTAAGCTTTATTAATATAATGTGTCATTATCACTTACAAGTGGATCCATGGGGTCCCAAAACAGACCCAAAGATTCCCATGGTCGACCATGTATCAACCAATAGGGTTAAGACACGTTTTAGGGTAATTTAGTATTATTATAATATTATTTTTTTAACCCTTACTTACCGGATTTACCCTTAACCATGGTAAATAAAATATTTACCGCAGTAATTATTCAAAACGTCTAAAAATAAAAGTTACCTATTTACACAATTTGAAAATCCTGATTCCAAATATGGAATCCATTTTCCTAAATTCAAAACACAGAAGTGGCAGAAATTAATTTAAAATTAATTCCCGCTGTCAAAACAAAGAGCGTGTTTTTAAGAGGTAATAACTATCAAAAGATTAACACTTGTTTATGTTCGGTTTAATTGTAAAATTATGTCCAATGACCAACATTATATTAAATGGTAAAAATATATTCTAAATATACTTTAAAACCACTCAAAATCACAATTTATCACTATTAATTATTTTGATTAAAAAAGTTGTTTTTAATTAAAATTTAGAAATTTTCACTATTCATCAAAATATGAAAGTTATCCGAAAAGTACCAAAATTTCACCCTAGGCTAATTTCGATATTCCGAATCCAAAAATGAAGTCCATTTTGAAATATAAAATATATATGATTTCAAAAAGTAGGTATTACTATTCACAACGGCTAGTTTAATTAGTTGTGGTGTGTGTTAGAACTCGAGGTTGCGTACAACACACGCTATCGCATTATTCGAAGGGAAACGTACCGTAGAAGCTTGGGGTGTTACATTCTCCCCTCCTTCAAATAATTGCGTCCTCGCAATTTCTAGGGTATTACTGCATAAAAAGACTCGGGTGGTTCTTCATCATAAGTTCCTCGGGTTCCCACGTTGCCTCTTCCATCTTATGATTTCTCCACAAAACTTTTACCAGACGCGTCGTCCGGTTTCTCAGTACTTGTTCTCTTGTATCAAGAATCTTGACGGGCTCTTCGCAATAAGACAGATCGGGTTCCAGTTCTAATTCCTCATAGGTGAGTACATGCGTCTGATCAGGCATGTATTTCCTCAATATAGATACGTGGAACACATCGTGAACTTTGGAGAGACTTGGCGGCATTGCCAATCGGTAAGCTACAACCCCAATTCGTTCTAGAATTTCGAAAGGTCCGATGTACCTGGGACTCAATTTACCTTTCTTACCAAAACGTATGAATCCCTTCCACGGAGATACCTTCAGAAAAACATGATCACCGACTTGAAATTCCAAATCCTTCCTTCGATTATCGGCATAGCTCTTCTACCTACTTTGAGCTGCTTTGATGTGATTTTGGATTACTTTCACCTTTTCCACCGTTTCCTCCACCAGCTCTGGGCCTACAAGTTTTCTTTCACCAACGTCATCCCAACAGGTTGGTGTACGACATCTCTTTCCGTATAACGCTTCATATGGTGCCATCTGTATACTCGAATGGAAGCTATTGTTATAGGAAAATTCTACCAGTGGTAAATATTGATCCCACATACCCTGAAAGTCAAGTGAGCAAGATCTCAACATGTCTTCTAAGGTTTGAATAGTCCGTTCTGATTGTACGTCTGTCTGAGGGTGGTAAGCAGTGCTCAAATGAAGTTCAGTATCCAGGGATTTCTGAAGACTTTTCCAGAATCTTGATGTAAAACGGGGATCACGATCAGAAACAATCGATAGGGGTACTCCATGAAGTCTCACAACTTCATTAATGTATAGTCTTGCTAGACGTTCCAGGGGTAGATCTTCTCTTATAGCAAGAAAATGTGCTGTCTTGGTAAGACGATCAACAATAACCCATATTGCATCGTTCCTTCTAGGAGTCTTTGGTAGCCCCATGACAAAGTCCATCGTAATATTGTCCCATTTCCACTCCGGTATAGGAAGAGGTTGCATGACTCCTCCAGGATGTTGCCTTCCAGCTTTCACTTGTTGACAAACCATACATCTTGACACAAAATCAGCAATCTCCCTCTTCATGTTGTCCCACCAAAAATGTTCCTTCAAATCTCTATACATTTTGGTGCTCCCAGGGTGTATAGAGAAATTGGAACTATTAGCATCATCCAGCAATTCCCTTTTTAGATCAGGTATATTGGGAACACAAAGTCTCTTCCCGAATTTCAAAATTCCATCTTCATACACAAAGTCTCTCAATCTCCCATCATTCACAGCTTTAATCTTCTTCTGAAATTCTTCATCATCGGTCTGAGAACTCTTAATCCTTTCTAGTAAAGATGGTTTGGCAACCATTTGAAAAAGCATTGATGTTTCACCTTCCCTGGTTATTCCCATGTCCATCTTCACTAGATCCATGAAAATTGGATCCCTTTCAGTTCTCATCATGTTCAGAACTCCATGGTCTTTTCTGCTCAAAGCATCTGCTACTTTTTTTTCTTTCCCCGGGTGGTAGTGTATCGTGCAATCATAATCCTTGAGTAATTCACGCCATCTCCTTTGCCTCATGTTGAGTTCTTTTTGTGAGAAAATATACTTCAAACTCTTGTGATCAGTATAAATCTCACATTTTTCACCATATAGGTAGTGCCTCCATATCTTCAAAGCAAATATTACAGCTGCTAAATCGAGATCATGAGTAGGATAGTTTTGTTCATGAATTTTCAACTGTCGTGATGCATAGGCAATAACTCTATCATTCTGCATAAGGACACAACCATGTCCTTTCTTCGATGCATCACTATAAATAACGAACCCATCATTCCCTGATGGTAGAGTCAATATAGGAGCATTGACTAATCTTTTCTTCAGTTCTTAGAAACATTCTTCACACTCTTTTGTCCAAACAAATTTAACCCCTTTACGTGTGAGCTTCGTTAATGGGTTAGCCAATCGGGCAAAATTCTGGACGAAACATCGATAATAACCTACCAAGCCAATAAAACTACGTACCTCAGTTATACTCGTAGGTGCTGGCCATTCTTGGATTGCCTTGGTCTTAGAAGGATCAACAGAGATTCCATCTTTTGAGACAATATGGCCAAGAAAAGAAATCTCCTGAAGCCAGAATTCACACTTGCTAAACTTTCTATATAATTCATGCCTCCTCAGAGTCTTCAAGATAATGCGCAAGTGATTTTCATGATCTTCATAGGTTTTGGAGTATACCAAGATATCATCAATAAATACCACCACAAATTCATCGAGATACTCCTTGAAAACTCTATTCATCAGATCCATGAATACAGAGGGTGCATTAGTCAATCCAAACGGCATTACAGTAAACTCGTAATGCCCGTACCTGGTTCGAAATGCTGTCTTCGGAATGTCTTCCTTCTTCACACACAACTGATGGTATCCAGATCGAAGGTCAATCTTTGAAAAGTATTGAGCTCCATGTAGTTGGTCAAATAAATCATCAATACGAGGTAGGGGATACTTGTTCTTTATCGTTATAGCATTGATCTCCCTGTAGTCGATACATAACCTCATAGATCCATCTTTCTTTTTAACAAAAAGAACAGGGGCTCCCCATGGAGAAACACTAGGGCGAATAAATCCCTTATTACTCAATTCCTCTAGTTGTTTCTTTAGTTCGACTAACTCTACAGTGGCCATTCTATAAGGGGTCTTCGATATAGGCCTTGATCCAGGAATCAAATCAATGGAAAACTCAACTTCTCGTTCTGGAGGATGTCCAGGTAAATCTTCCGGAAATACATCTACAAATTCTTTCACAACAGGTACATCCTCTATTTGAACATTCCTTTCCTCACCGACAGTTATTTCATTCTCTTCCTCCCCAATAATTGAATTAAGTTGAGCTGTTGGGGGTGGATCTAAATAAGAATTAGGTGGTGACGATTCTGCTCTAAAAATAAGGTGCTCCTTATCATTATCATCAAGAATCGTAACGTCTTTATTCTTACAATAAATCTTCGCATCATAGTCCGAAAGCCAGTCCATACCGAGGATTATATCAAACTCAATCATAGGTATGACGATGAGATCAGCAGATAAAGAAAATTTATGTGCTCTAATGGGAACTGATTCACAAAAATTTGTTGCAATGATACATCCCTTAGGAGTTTTAACTGACAACTCCCTTATTAAATCAAATTGGAAATATCTAATTTTCTTAGCAAACTGGGAAGATATAAAACAATCCGATGATCCAGAATCAAATAATGCATTTGCTAAACTTGAGGAAACCATTAAATTACCTGCCACCACGTCTTTCGGAGCTTCTACCTCAGCAGTAGTGATAGCATAAGCCTGGCCTTGATCCCTTGGCCTTTTCTGAGGTAAGTTCTCCTGACGCTTAGGGAATGCATTTGCATAATGCCCCATCTCCCTGCAATTGTAGCACTGAACGTTGGTAGCTTCCTTCTTCCCCTTGCAATCATGAGCTTGGTGGCCTTTTTCACCACACTTGTAACAGACTCCCATTCCCTTCAAGCAAGTACCAGGATGTTTCTTCCCGCATTTACCACAAGATGGATATTCAACCTTTCCCTTCTTCCCCTTATTTCCATTCCCAGATTGATCAGAAGGTCTCTTCTTCTCTTGCTTCGCTTTAAAGTCATAAGACTTAGAGAATTCCTTTTCGGTCTTTATAGCACATGAGACAATGTCTTCGTACGATGAAAAGGATTGTGAGACTAATGCTCGACGGAGAAATGGTTTTAACCCATAAAAGAAACGATCAATCTTACTTCTTGGGTTGCGAATATAATCTCCAGAATACCTCGCTTACCTTGTAAAGTTAGCCTCATACTTTGTGACATTCTCATCCTCCTTTTGTCTCAGACTCAGAAATTGCCTTTCCATATCTGCTCGATGGTCTTGAGGGAAGTATTTTTCTAAAAACAGATCTTTGAACTCCCTCCATTCCATATTTGATACTTCATCATCTTCCTTCATGTTTTGAATCAATGACCACTATTGATCAGCATCTCCAGTGAGGCGGTAAACTGCCATGATAACTTTTTCCCTTTCACTGCTCCCCAAAGCCTGAAATATTTTCTCTAGGGAAAATATCCATTGCTCAGCTACTAAGGGATTTGTATTCCCATTGAACGTTGGTGGTTGTTGCCTCATGAATCGATCTAACATTGATCCTCCACGCTGCGGATCAGGGTGCTCCATACGGGTAAGGTTATTATTCATAACCTGAGTAAGTTGTCCCAGTATGGTGATTAGCTGATCGGCACCAGTTGCATCACCAGCCCCACTATAATTATCTTGAGCAGGAGGGCAATCCCTACATGGAGTGCGTGCATTGATACGGTTTCCATTTCTTCCACTAGGCGCCATTTCTAAACAATGGCATAAACTAGATCAGTTTATGAATCAAAATACATAATCCCATACTTATAAAACACTTAACATAAATTGAACTATTTATGGATATAATCCATAATCATAAAAATGTCTTCTTTGAGGAAGTATATACTCATAAACCCTTCATAATGATTTGTAATGATAGTGAGAGTTATCCTAAGCATATCCCCGGGAGTGTCGTAACCAAGAGTGCAGCAAGGCCCGTTGTCGTGCACCAGTTCTCGTTCGAGTCTAGCTCAAAGCGGTGTTTTCGGGTTTTACCCCTAGGTACATCTGTGCCAGAGCCGCCTCTACCTGCTCGTATCCAGACAGGGATGTATTGCTCAGAAAACTCACAAAATCTCTACAATACCAAAATTCTAGGAAGTTCTTCTATACTAATCCTCAAAGTTCATCTTAGGTCTACGTGCTCTAATCAGAGTTTTTCTAAATCTAGCTTCCAAGGTTTGTACTAAACTTCCTCTGATACCAACTGTAACGCCCCGACCCCAGCTACCCAGAGTCGGTGCATTACTTCGTAACATTGGCATGATCACAAGAAAGATCAAATCCCGAAAGACCGATTAGTTTAGTAGCCTTGGAAACACTAGATATATTCATAAGTTTTACATTACATCATAAAATGAAAAAGTACTACAACAACATAATGTTTCCAACGTCCACACTATAAACCCCTCATAATATCCCTGCAAGTCAATCATAATTTACTTCTTCACTACCTGGGAAAAATAAAACATAGAAAAGGGGTGAGCTCAAATGCCCAGTAAGGATAACAACTTAGCGAAAACTTTCATAAATAAGAATAAACATTTAAGGCAATGTATAACTAAAACAAAAGCCTTTTAAACTTGAACATTTAACATAGTATGGCATAAATAAAATGAAATAATGCCATTTACTTATTCACATGGATATTCTACTAATCGAATAATCACATGCAAAAATCAATAACCACTTTCATAATGTTGGAATGCATAATGCCAGACTATCATAACCACATAGTCAAGGCCTCGTGCCAAGACTACAAATAAGATTTTGTCAAGGCCTTGTGCCAAGACACTAGTTTGTCTCATGAGACCTACCGATGCATCGAGGAGCTATAGCGGGCTCCACCCGTCACTTATTAAGTCCAATGCATTCCCATATGAAAAGGTTTAAACATAACATAAACATTCGTATTAAAACTAGCATACGAAATGTCAATAATTTCACCATAAACTATGAATGGTATAAAAATAGCACATCCACAGTCAAACATATCACAAAAACTTCAATACAATATAGAAGTTTTGTATCATAATAAATCAACTTCAAATAATCTTAAAATCCATCAAAGGATGTTGACATAGATGAAATCAAAATTCTTTTTAAAGAAGTATCTCCTTTTATTTTGAAATCATTTAAGATCCATATAAAATAAAACATTTTCTTTGAAAATGTTCTTATAAGATTTTATGGAAAGCTTCGACGATTTTATAACGGCGGAAAATAACCGCACCCGCCGTATAAGTTAAAAAAAACATTCTTACCTCAATTCAGTCGAAAAGGTTAAAAAGGACCTTGTTTTGAAAACGACGGAAAGATTCCTTTATAAACCTCTTATAAAAAGTCAAACAAGGGTATAAATGACTTTAACCCATATTCTTGTAAATAGTAAAAATGTTTTGAAATACATTTCAAAGAAACATGGATGTGGATGATAAAGAGATCCCAGTAGATTATTACGTATAATACAACCTCGGATAATGAAGAGATTGTGAAATAACCCTTACCTTGTACTTTTCCTTGGTTGTGGTAGGTTAACCTCCTGTATAATGGTGAAATAATTGTTATTAAATTATACAAGAATCATATACATTAATATGATATCATATATGATCTTTTAATATTGATTTGATAATAATATCTTAGTATTATCGTTGTTTCGGGTGTTAACTTACTTGTTTTCTTTCATATGTTTTGTTACGTAAGACATGTTTGTAAAGGATATGTTGTATATTATTCATATCCATAATGATATCAAGTCCTCAAACATCATTTTTAAATCATAAAATGATAATTATACTTTAATGGTTACGATGGAGAATGAATCTCATCGCGTTCGTGGAGACGGTAGTCCGTACGTACGCACGAGCGACAATATCATTCTTTTGATATTAAAATAATATATAAATGGATGGTATATCATATATACAGAATCATTAATATGTTATATTTATTATTTACATGAGTTACACATCATTATTATACCCATCCAAATAATAATATATTGAATAACAATTACACCACGACGTGGAGACGGTAAGCCGTACGTACGCACGTATGGTGACATGTTATTCAAAGGGTGGATAGAATACTGAATATGGTTGTACCATATTTATAATAACATCACAGTATATAAATGATACTGGAGTCATTATTTTAGAATGGTAACAACAAAGGAAGAAGAAGTGGAAGAAGAAATGAACTTGGAAAAGGGGTGGTGAAAACATTACCTCTTCTTCGGGTTCTTCCTTTTGATTTGATCAAAAGGGCTCCTTAGGTTGGCTTTCTGATCAAACTAAGGCCCCTAGGTTGTAGTGAGGGATGTAGGGAGAGTATTTGGGCAGAGTTTGGCCGAACCAAAAGGCTTTAGAGGTGTGAAGAAATGAGAAGGAGGAGTGCCCTTTTATAAGAGGGGTGAGGGGCACCTTTGGAAAAGCTAGAAATATTAATTTATAATAAATTCATATTCGGTTTCTAATGGCTCCAAAGTTGACTATTAAAAGGTTAAGGTGGGGATAGGTCGAAAACCACTCAACCAATAGAATTTAGACAGGTTTGGGTACTTATATTAACCTTATCTTTAAGTATGAACTCTAAGTTAATTAGTTTCACTTTTACAATGTCTCTTTGTATTTTTATATAATATGGTTAATAAACTTACTATATACATCCAACCGACTCCCAAGTGGTTCATTAATAATTAACCTATAATAATATAAGTATCTTGGCCGAACCTTAGATTTTTAGGAATTTAATATCAATTAATAATATAATATTTGTTTTAAGAACTCTTTTATGTCAATTTTGACACTATTCAATAGTTGATTTTTGTGAAACTCATAACAGATTGATTACTTCGAACAAAGTCAATTAAATCAATCCTAATATATCATATTATCCTAGAAAATTAGTTTAATTCATTCAAAGTTTCATATTATATTTATTTGGGTATTTATAATATCAATTATTTTAATTTTTCACTATTATAGTAATTACTGCATCATCATTGTGTCATAAATAAAATAACTTATTTAATGTCTAAAAATTATAAATAAAATATCATTATGTAGGAAATCTTTTTATCTTTCTAATGAATATTTATAATCGAAAATACACCATGTATAACCCTATGTAAAAATTATTCTTCTAAAAGAGGTAAGCTTATGCCATTTTTATTTTTATTTAAGCTTTATTAATATAATGTGTCATTATCACTTACAAGTGGATCCATGGGGTCCCAAAACAGACCCAAAGATTCCCATGGTCGACCATGTATCAACCAATAGGGTTAAGACACGTTTTAGGGTAATATAGTATTATTATAATATTATTTTTTTAACCCTTATTTACCGGATTTACCCTTAACCATGGTAAATAAAATATTTACCGCAGTAATTATTCAAAATGTCTAAAAATAAAAGTTACCTATTTACACAATTTGAAAATCCTGATTCCAAATATGGAATCCATTTTCCTAAATTCAAAACACAGAAGTGGCAGAAATTAATTTAAAATTAATTCCCGCTGTCAAAACAAAAAGCGTGTTTTTAAGAGGTAATAACTATCAAAAGACTAACACTTGTTTATGTTCGGTTTAATTGTAAAATTATGTCCAATGACCAACATTATATTAAATGGTAAAAATATATTCTAAATATACTTTAAAACCACTCAAAATCACAATTTATCACTATTAATTATTTTGATTAAAAAAGTTGTTTTTAATTAAAATTTAGAAATTTTCACTATTCATCAAAATATGAAAGTTATCCGAAAAGTACCAAAATTTCACCCTAGGCTAATTTTGATATTCCGAATCCAAAAATGAAGTCCATTTTGAAATATAAAATATATATGATTTCAAAAAGTAGGTATTACTATTCACAACGGCTAGTTTAATTAGTTGTGGTGTGTGTTAGAACTCGAGGTTGCGTACAACACACGCTATCGCATTATTCGAAGGGAAACGTACCGTAGAAGCTTGGGGTGTTACATACACCCAAGTAAAGTCTCTTCTAACTCTATCCTTTATTCTTTTCGTGTTGTATATTTCTATAACATACTATAAATGGGATTAATGAAAGGGTATTTCAATAAAATCATAGTGAAATCCATTACAATTATTGGGTTCCTTCTTGTTTGTTTTAGAGAATACCTATATGGGATATTTCTGATCATATGCTAACTAATTTACTGAAAATATTTTTCAAAATGATTAAATTAAGTATTTATTTAACAAGGACATAATTTTAGAAAAATTTGTGTAGTCTTTAATTATGGATTTCATTCGATTACTAGTTAGTAAAAATGTAGTGGTATTTCAGATTTGTTTTGGTTGGGGTATCTATATGGTTATTTCAATACACATGTAATTAGTTATAGATTATTATGAAATATGTTTTGGTTATTTCAAGGGTTGTTGTGTTTCCATTGAACCATGGGGATAAAAATATCCCTGATATTTTAGTGAAATTTTCTTTGACCCTTATTTAAGTACTTAAACACTATAATGTTTTTTCTACTATAGTTTTTTATAAATTAAAAATTATAATTTAATTTTTCTAATGACCACGATCAAGGATATAAAATGAACACCTTAGTTATTAATTCAAATAAATTATTCATTATAACATCCCATTTTAATTTGTAATAAAATATAATTTTACCTACTTTTGTTTTAAATTATTGTTAAAATGGATTATTAGTAATTAACATATTTTTATATGAGGAAAAAATATTTTTTATCTATGTTGTTGTTGAAATTACTTTTTATAGGTATTGATTTTCAATATATTTTTGATATCTGAAAATTTATGGTCTTTTTTTCTTTATTAAATAATTTTAGTATAATTACGGTCATATCACACAACTTAATTATATGGTCATAACTAATAGCAAGCACTGTGGTTCCTTATGAAACAAGTAATGTGAACCTTTTCACTTAAGTTATAAACTATTTTTTGATATATTGTAACCCCTATATACACATATAGTGGTTAGGAATATTTTATTTATGTTACTATGGGTGCTTAAAATTTACTTGTAATTATTATTTAATATAACTTATTTAAATGAGTCAGACCTTTCATATACTCCATGTAGTCCTCATAAACATTTATAAACAAGAAATGAAAATGAAAGATATTCGATTGGTTTGGATTGAATCTGAAAGAATGGGTCGTGTCGATGAATTTAATTAGAGATATTCCAAATTATACCCATTGCCATATCAAACTAATTAGATCCTCACATTCCACTTTAAACCATGTGATTCATATGTCAATGATCTAAAGTTAACTTTGGTTAAGAGGTTGCATCATTGGCATGTGATGGATTGCTTATTTATATTGAAATATATTATATAATTTGAAAATATTTTTGTTTACCTTAACTATGTTTGCACATACAAAATCATTTTTTGATGAAGATCAAATTTTTCCCTCTTATATAATTTTGGATCCTTAAAATGATTTTGTATAAAAATTGTATAAGGTAAAATGTGCTTGTTACTATTATTTATTTTCTAAAACCGTTCCACAAATATGATTACCAAATAATGGATTTAAAATTAGAACCCCTATTGATAATGAATCCTATACATGAATTTGTATTTATTTATATAACACATTTTTATTAATAAGCCATTTTTTGAATAGAATTCTACAATAAAATTTAGTATTTTAAATCTAATACATAGAATTTTTTACTAATTACTTGTATTATTTTGGGTATATATTGGTATTGAATGAAACTATTCCTAGTCTCTATCTTGTATTTTATTTTTTCATCATAAATAATACGCACACATTAATCATGATCCATGTTTGGATATATTTTACTAAACCGTAAATTTATTCCATACATCAGAACATAGTATTGTCGTAAGATTTATTTAAAAAGACAAAAAGAAATTTCTTTTGATGGAATATTTCATGGTATCATGGTATTTATATACATTTTAAATATCATACATTTATTATTAATATATTATAAATGCCTTATATTATGATTATATGTTGTCTGCAATTATGTTTTGTTTGTTTTTTTTGTTGATATTGCTTATGTTATCATTTCCATTATTTGTTATGATGAGCATGATATATGTTATGATCGAATAATTACATGTGTAACAACATTCAAATTACAAGAAATTTTTTAATTTGTGACATTAATTATGCTTGAAAATGCACCATATTATACTATGATTCCTTAGATAATATTAAAAATAATTCAGAATTTTGATTTATTGAGTTTAGTTTATAAAACCCAACTAAATATACATATCACATTTTCCACAGGGTGGTTTGGGGTCCAAACCCTTCTTTAATAATTTTCATTCCAATAGGACATGCGTTAGAATTTACTCTTATTAGTTATATTATAATGATAAAATTGACTATGAAATTAATTAAACAGATAATACTAAAAATGTTATTAGAATGTTTCTGGTTTCCTAATGTTTATATTATTAAAACACTTATATGTGCACTTGGGAGGGAATATAGTTTTAGGGTCTATTTTTCAAGTACCTACAAGTATAAGTAGATGTATGGATATTATTTTTACACACAAATGATGTGTGTATGAGTCAAGTTACAATTTATATTTAATATAGATACTAGAGGTTGTGATTGGATATTATCCTTATTTAACACCATTAGATTTTTAAAAAATAAATATAAACTCGAAAGCATAGAATACATGCTACACCAAGCTTAAGCGAACCATGAAATGATATTATTTTAAATATAACCGTAATAACAAATCCCCTAAATTTTAAAGTATTAATTTTTTTAAATAACTTATTAAATTTATATAAATTTAAAATTCAATATATTTTTGTTTTGATAAATTCATATTAAATAATAAATCAATTTTTAGTAAAGTCATTGTATTCATAAAAAAATTTCCTTCTAAAATATTTTTCATTACTTTTAAAAAAAAATTATATTGATATTTTATAAAAGTACGAAAAATTATTTTATAAAATTAAATTTATTTTTTGTAATCATAATATCAAAATTAACATGGAGTAATTGTTTCTAAAATACTGACTTTTTAGTGAATAGTGAAATTGCTGATTTTTATAAAACTTTTATTTCATTTTAATAAATTAAAAAATTTCAATGTTTCATAATGATATGAATTTGATTTAATCTAACATACATATTATTTATTTATATTTAATCCAATTAATTTCATTTTAATTATCTTTATACTATTTTTCAATATATGATTATTTTTTGTGTTTAGATCGGGTTTTGTTAGAAAAATGTTTTAAAGTGCATAATGTTTATCCATTTTAATTAAATAAAAAAACCATAATGAGGATTTAAATGCATGAAATTTATAGATTATATAACAATAAATATTAATTTAAATTCATAAAATGATTATTACTAGTCCTAGAGTTAATATAAAATTATTTTATGCTTGAAAAATACATTTCATGAAAAACTACTTTTTTGTCTCTTCAGCAGGGTTTATTTAAAAATAATTTAATAGAAATTATGTGAACAAAATTTAGTAAAATGCATTAAATATTTTTTATCAGAATAATTTATATTATATAATCATTTTGAATTTATTATTTTCATAAAAAATAGTGAAAACATTTAAAATATTATACCGAGGTTAAGGTGAAAATTGGTTTACCCGGGGTTAATCTAAAAATATAGTGGATAAAATGAACTCAAAAACAGTCTAAAATATATTTTATGTACATATATTGACCTAAAAATATGTATTAATAAATAATATTTCATTTTAGATCCCTATTTAATAAGTAAAATGTTGGTACACCTTATTCTTTTCAAGAATTGCAAGTGCCAAACTTATCTCACATATAAAAGTGCACCAACTCTCCATTCCACTTCATACAATTGAATCCATTTTTATTTGGAAATATATACAAAAATACCATAATTACTTCTCCGAAAATGTCCTAGATATCCTTGTTTTATAATAAATATATCCTAGGATGTGTTTTGGTGCCAACTTAAGGTGGTTGTCCGAAGAAGATGTATCATTCTTAACCAAGCGTTATTATTTTATTTCATACTCCACCTCCACAAATTCTTATTAAATAATTATTATATAATAAAAATATTTATTTTAAAAATAATTTTATTTTATAATCTTAATTTCATAACATAAATCCATATCCTATTCCACAAAATGTTGAATGAAATCATCATTCGTGTTTACGGTGGTCTACTGCATCGCAAATCGATGTGATTCAATTTTCATCATCACCTAACACAGATTGTTATAATGACGAAATTAATGTGTGTATATATATATATATATTATATTTGTAATATTATTATACTTGCTAAATTATTATATCACATATAACTTCTTACTTTACATTCCGTGGGTGATATGATAATGTCACTTGTGTGTATGACGGACCACCACTACGTGAAGTGATGTGATTCGTTTTCCAATTACGCTTTCCATGGAAGGTATATGTATAAATTTAAATAAATTATGTGATATATATGAATTAATTATTATATTAATGTCATATTTATCATTAAAAAGGATAGTATATCATATTATTTCCTACCTTTCCACTCACTGAAAAATGATAATTATGTTCATGCGTACGTGTGGATTACCTCCTCCACAAAGAAATGTGATTATTTTTTCATCACGAAAAAATGGGTTATATATATAAATTTATGTAATGTAATAAAGTATATTTATGATATTTTTATAATTATATAAATATAAAATAGTACTTACCTTCTTTCTATAATGATCATTGAAAAATGGAACGATTACTCTTGCATACAAATGTCCTAACATCTCCATGATTGTAACATAGTTTATTTTTAAAACCACCATTCATTGGTAATTTTTTTAATATTTTTTTTTATAAAAATTATAATTATTTTATTATCATTATTATTTATATGATGGATAAATGTTTTCTTTGATATCAGTAAACACATCGAAATCATTTTGAATTAATGAAAAGAACGTACTTAAAACCCACTTTGTGAACCTAACTAATTAAGTGTTTAAATATGTCTATAAAATAAATAAAATAATAGATTTAATTATGTGGTATTAAAACATGAAAATTATATTTTTAAATAAAACAATTTATATAGGATTATTATATATGAGTTAAATGACATAAATATAATGTCTGGACCCGAGGTAAGGGATACCATCTAATATTTTATTGAGGTGCATTTTAATGTTAAACACCTAATTATTTTATGTTATATATAGTTAAACTTTTGAATGTAATATCAATAATATTAAAAAAACTATGATATTTTGTGTTTTCGTTTGAATAATTTTATCTTGGGGGGTTTGACTTGAATGTTACCATATGATAAATAATTACATAACTCGATTTATTTTTATTGTGTAATATTACTTCTTAATTATTAATTATATTATAACCTTTTTTTGTGTAATTTCTTTTTATTATCTATTTTTTATTTAAATTTGTATTATTTGGATTTAAATTTTATAAATATAATTATTTTAGTTATTAATTCTCACTTCAAAATTATGACCATTGTAAGGGTTGCTCGTCTCAAATTATCTTCGATAGGATAAATATTATATTATAATCCTATCTTATTTTATGATGTTTAACTACTAATCCATTGATATGTTATATCAATAATCTATTTACTATGAAGATATTTAATATTTAATTTGAAATTATCCATTCATTGGGCATCGAATTTAAATGTTACCAAAGTGGAAATGGTTTTATGTTATAATATACTTTTTAATCAGGATTATTTATGCTTTAATTTATATTAGATGAAATTATTTAGTATTTATCTTTTATATAACATTAATTTTATTTTCATTTTTTTATTTATATAATTTTAATTAAGGGTGCCATTTTCATCTCTTTTCTACATAAAATGGTAGAGAAAATATTTTCTATTTAATCTGACATCATTTCCCCTTTCATTCAATTTTTTATTTTCTTCCAAAATAATGTTTTATATTAAATTTTTTTAAAATAATTTATTATGATTATTTAATTTCATATTTTACAATAATTTTTTTATAAAACTATTTAAATGGAATATTTCTATCATTTGGTGAATGAGGATATTTTGAATTTTTATCAAAAATTTAAAAGGAATCGTTTTTTTAACATACTTCATATTAAAATAATTTTCCATCATCATGACCACTAAATGTTTTGAATCATCCATTTTCAGTTTCAAATTTTATTTCAAAATGAATTTTTTTCTTTATTTGTTGAGAAATTTTTATATTTTAAATAAGTCATTTCATTATGGAATGAATATTTTCCTCTAGAAATGTCTTAATTGATATTTTAAAATTATTTTCCATTTAAGATGACTTCCGTTGGTATTACTCAAAGTGAAAATAATGGTTTCAGGAATAGTTTTCTAATGATATTTTAATGGTTACTACATTAATTAACATCAACAACCATTGATGATACTTACACTCTAATGGGTGTATGTTGTATTGATACCATATTTATTCTTTCTATAGATTAATTATGAGATTAAAATGGAACCCATTTCTTTTCCATGGGTTAATTGAGATATTAAAGAACATTGATTATTGTTTTAATTGAAATATTAAGGCATTTAAATGATTTCTTCATGAATAGTACTTGATAATTATTGATGATGAATAGGTCAATCCAATAAAACTTATATAAAGGGTTGATCCCCATTATAAATCATGAGTGATCCAAATATAGATAATACATTGGGTGCACTAAGATAGTGCTAGGTGAAGATGATATACCTTATACAATTGGTGTTCCTCGATAGTTACTGGGGAGGTCGATATAATTTATATGAAGGGTAAACTCATATAGTTCTCCAATGCATTGGGTAATGTAACTTGTATTTATATGAAAGAATGAGGGATTTACCTAATGGTTTTTCTTACAGAATTGGCTGTACTCTAGTTATTTCTGACACAGGTTTAAAATGGGTTATGATGATAATGTTCCAACATACCAATACATTTTCATTATAATTTCTATGGGTTTTTAATGATTCCTTTGATCAGTATTGAGATAAAATGAAACATGATTATGGATTCTTATGACTCTAGCCTTTGATAATTATTTATGACACGTTTCATGATTGATGATCTTGGTATATATGGGTATGAATATTATTATGTTATGATAATTCTATGTTATTATGTTATCAAACCATTAGGTTTCTGTTATTCTCACTAATGATATTCAATAGTTAATGATTATGTTTAACCTTACTGATTATTTAAGATTTACCTTCTTATTGGTCAAGTTCTCCAGGTTATCAATAATGACGTAAAATGAATTATGCCTAGAAGGGTTTCATAATCATGATTATGATGTCAAATTTTGAAATTAAAAAATATATGTATAGTGTGAAGGATACTCTCATGATGTTGAATTTTCCCAGTAAGGATAATTCATCACTGAGAGGGCGAGGGGTGAATTAGTGATACTTTTTTCATTTATGTTTCCATACAATTGAAACATCATTCACATCTACTTAATGTTTCTATTCCATGCTAAAAAAAATTCTAACACATATTCAGAGAAACATAAATATTTACATGGTATACTATTCTATGTGAATAGCTACATCCCTTGTATGGTTTTGAGATAATCCAATACCACAAAATCCACTGGAAAACAATCCTTCGATTATAATCGGTAGGATATTCCCTTTAACTCATGTATCACATTGAAGACAATCTAATAGTGTCTATGAACACTCTTAGAATAAATAGGGTAAATAAATGTTTGTATAAGAACATATTTTACCTATTATTATTTAAACTTTCATAACTGAATTATATTCAAAAAAATTCTTCACTTTCTTAATTAGAAACTATTACGAACATAAAGGACTTTATAATGATAGTTATTCTGATATCCTAGTCTGATTCTCCTAATACCATTCTCTTAGTCTGATTTTTCTAGTTTGATTCTAGAAAGCTGATTTCCCAATAAGATTGATATGTCTCTTCCATAATATGATCGAGACAATTCAGAAAAATACCTTTCTCAGAAAATAAATCCCAATACATAAATCCTAATATGATTACCCAACCAAATATGATAACCATAAAAATAGCATGAAAAGAAGAATATTGTAGATAGATGAATACAATGATTACTGAGTATGATAATCAAATGAATAAAACTTCAATCTAGACTCTTATTTTTTCACTTATTACCATTAAAAATTATTCAAAAAAGGCTCAATAATGAAAATATATTCTCTCCATAGAAATTCCATGATTTAGTATATTCACATGAATAATATATCTATCATTAGAAAAAGTACAATTTACTTTCACATTTTAATGGTGATCAAAAAATGTTTTAGAGGGAATATGAAATTTTTTCCCACACAACCAAATTTCAAGAATTTTAATGTTTCAATGAATTTCAAGAACATTTATGCTTTCATAAATGTTTCTCAATTCTTCTCACTTCTTCTTGATTCTTCGTGAATCTTCTCAACACATCATCTCACTTCTTCTTAATTCCCTTTTCAATCATTAGTCCTGTTCCGATTACTCAAATCCATGTTTGTCATTATAATGGTAGGGTGAATTTGTATCAACTAAAATATAATGAATCTTAACCCAATCAAAATCAGAACTCCAAAAAAAAATTAATTGAATTTCATCCGCCCCATGAAAATACATCCATCCATCTCCTTCAACTATACTCTTGACCCACTTGAACAACAAAAAAAAGTAATTTATCCCCTTTGAAATGGTTGACTACATTGTTGGTAAAAAAAGTTACATTAATTATTCAAAAATAATTATTTCTATGAAAATAATAAATCAGTGTCAGTAACTTATTTCTCTTCTGAATAAGATACAAATTACTTCTTTTCAAATGGATAATTCTACCTCTGGTGGATATGATGAAATTTTGAATACGAGGAACTGGGTTTAGCAGATTCTACTTCACCTAATTCTTATTTCAAAAACATCAGCTTCTATCATGACCCCCTTCATGATATTGAATACATTGAGGACCGAATTTAGCATCATCAATCATTGTATATGATGAGTATCAACTTATATAGTGTCTTCCATACAATTTAATGTATTATAACTTCCAAATCCTCCAATAACCAATTTTTTATCCCATCCTAAATACATTTGTCCAGATTACTATCATGTTGAATTCAATATTCATCATTGTTTCTCTATCCCTCAAGATCAAATCAATATTAATATGATTTTTAGCTTCTCTTTCACTCCCCCTTTATTTCATCAATATTAAATCATATTTTCTATAACAAACATATAATATTTATGAAATAAAAATTAGCAAATAATTGTCACATTTGTTTTATCGTAGTTATAAAAACACCAATTCTCCATAAATATTATCACTTATTCTATACCAGATCCATATGGAGTCTTATGAAAATTTACATCTATCAAAATACATTCCCAATACAATCATCATTTTAATTCTAGATATAGTGAGAATCTAATGAGCCTTTTCCTTCTATTAAGATTATCTCAAATACGGTGGACCTTTTTAAGAATTATGAGTGTAATTATTTTGAATACAATAGTTAGACTGAACCTCAAAAATAAAAAGTGTTTTGATTTTTTATTTATTCTTTAATTTATTTGAGATCTAAAGAAACCACTTGAATACAATCACTTTACACATCATCATGGTCCTAAGAATCTCCCCCTTTTGATTTTGATGTCAACCAAGATTCAAAAAACATTGAAATTTGTTTTATCAAGAAATGGATTACTTATAAACAATTCTAATCCTATGTGACAAAATTCATTATAATAAACAAGAATTATTCATTGAAAAACCATGTTATCCAAAATTAGTGAATATGAAAGTATTATTCATTTTTTATTCCAATATTATCATCCTCAACTCTTAACAATGTTGTGTCCTGGGCCCAGGATTGTTGGGCCCCCGCCAGGATTGTTGGCGCCTGTGCCCCGGTAACCAATCCCACATCGGTTGTGGAGGGAGATTGGTGGGTGCTTGAAATTCCCGTGCCTACCTTCCCCTCAGCAACGCGTTTTAAAGCCGTGAGGCCTGGGATAGCAACTGGGCCAGAGCGGACAATATTGCTGGGCCGAGGGATCCGATCCATCAATTGGTATCAGAGGGTGGTTTGTCTCGGGACCGGTGTGGGCTTGGGGGGGGATGTTGTGTCCTGGGCCCAGGATTGTTGGGCCCCCGCCAGGATTGTTGGCGCCTGTGCCCCGGTAACCAATCCCACATCGGTTGTGGAGGGAGATTGGTGGGTGCTTGAAATTCCCGTGCCTACCTTCCCCTCAGCAACGCGTTTTAAAGCCGTGAGGCCTGGGATAGCAACTGGGCCAGAGCGGACAATATTGCTGGGCCGAGGGATCCGATCCATCAATATTGTCCGCTCTGGCCCAGTTTCTATCCCAGGCCTCACGGCTTTAAAACGCGTTGCTGAGGGGAAGGTAGGCACGGGAATTTCAAGCACCCACCAATCTCCCTCCACAACCGATGTGGGATTGGTTACCGGGGCACAGGCGCCAACAATCCTGGCGGGGGCCCAACAATCCTGGGCCCAGGACACAACATCCCCCCCCCCCCAAGCCCACACCGGTCCCGAGACCAACCACCCTCTGATACCAATTGATGGGTCGGAGAAAAATGGGAAGGATGGCAAGAGGGGGGGTGAATTGCCTTTTAAAAAAAGATTAACAAATTAAAATCAAAGTTGAAAGTGCAGCGGAAATAAAGAGGCAATCACACAAGTAATTGATAACGAAGTTTGGCCAAAAACCCGGCCTACGTCTCCGCTCCCAACTCAACCGTTGAGAGATTCTACCGCTTGCTTTTCAATGGTTTTTGCAAGAAACCCACTAGGCTTTGAGGTAGCACTAGGACCTATTACAGCTTGCTTTTGAAATGGTTTAGCAAGAACCCACTTGCTTTTAATGGTTTATCAAGAACCCACTATCCTTCTTACAGGTGAAGGATAGCTCACCTATGTCTCAAGCTATTTAAAGGAAAGCTTGACAACCTTTTCACACCTTAATGGTGATGTGAAAACCAAAAGAAAGAGGGGATGAGAAATAGAGTGGTTTGTAGACACAAACCAAAATTAAGCTCAAAATAGATAAACAAGAAAAACCGTATTTGAGGAAGTCTTGGGCGCCTTTGATTGATTGGAGATGTTGAAGGCCGCTTCCAAGCTTCTTTGGTGGTGCTCTTGGATGTGGAATTGGATGGAGCACTTGGGGTTCCTTGAGGTGGCTCGCCGGAGGAATGCCGAATGATCAACAAAGTGTCCTTAGGCTTGGTTTAAGTTCCGGTTGGTGTCCGGGGCTTCCTTGGCCTTTATTTATAGGCATGGAACCCTTGGGGAGTCTTCGGAGCCGTTGGAGAGGTCTTCGGAGCCGTTGGAGGCCAAAAGAGAGTTGACAGGTCAAAGCCAACGGCTAGTTTGACTGGGCTACCGGCTGGCCGGTACAGCTCCACCGGCTGGCCGGTGCCTTGGATGTTGAGAAGGCCTTCTGCCCAGGCACCACCGGCTGACCGGTGCCAGAGCCACCGGCTGGCCGGTGGGCAGACAGTAGCTACCACTGTTTCATCAGGTTGCCACCGGCTGGCCGGTGACAGAGCCACCGGCTGACCGGTGGAACCTGGCAGTGGGCAATGCCTCTGCCAGGTCCACCGGCTGGCCGGTGCTATCACACCGGTTGGCCAGTGGACTGAATTTCAGTCCACTTGATGTGCTTCATGGCCCATTTCCTTGGAAATCTTTTGCCTATAAAACAAAAACACTTAAGAATTTTGAGCTTTATGGCAAAGCCATGAATGCTCTTCATTGCGGGTTAGATAGAAATGAATTTAATCGAGTTTCTACTTGCTCATCTTCACATGAAATTTGGAAGCTTTTAGAAGTGACCCATGAGGGCACTAACAAAGTTAAGGATACTCGGTTAGACATGTATAGACAAGATTTTGAAAGCTTTTCCATGCATCCAAATGAGTCTATTTCTGAAATGTTTACACGCTTCACTGACGTTTGCAATGGTAGAAAATCTCTTGGTGATGATGTTTCAGCTGAAGCAATGGTCAAGAAGATTCTATGGGTCCTTCCGAGCTCATGGGCACCTAAGGTGACGGCTATCCAAGAAGCTAAGGATGTAAAGAACATGCCGGTCGAAGAGCTCATCGGATCCCTAATGACGTACGAGATCACGATGAGGAGGCAAGCTCAAAAGGAGGGCACACCAATCAAGACACCAAAGAACATCGCCCTCAAGGTACAAAAAGAAGTAAGCTCCTCATCATCATCATCATCTTTATCTAATTCATCTTCAAGCGGCGACTCGGAAATGGAGAATCTCGCCCGCCAAATGCACAAGTTTATGAAGAAGCACAAGAAGAAGAAATCCCACAAGCACCGAAAGCAAGAACCCACCGAAAGATCCGAGCCCAAGGTGAAATGCTACGGGTGCGGCGAAAAGGGCCATTACAAGCCCGATTGCCCACTCAACAAGAAACGGGCCACGCAAAAGGAAAAAGGAAAGAAAAAGGTCCTTAAGGAGACATGGAGTGACACCTCCTCTTCATCATCCTCCTCCTCCTCCTCGAGCGACCAAGGTACAAAATGCCTAATGGCATTTCACAAGGTAACATCTTCCGATTCTTCCTCCTCGTCTTCTAGTTATTCAAATTCTTTTAATAATATGTCGTATGAAGAACTCTCACACGCTAGAGACCAACTTGAAAATGGTTTTCATGAACTCTCTTCAAAATTTGTTGCTTTAAAAAAGAATTTCAAAAAGCTTTCCTCCGAAAAAGAACAACTTCTCAAAGAGAAGGAGGAACTCTCCCTAAAAATCCAAAATTTCCCAAATGTTGATTCCTTAGAATCAACCATCAAAGACCTAAGGGAATCTTTAGCCAAGTTCACCCAAGGTGAAAAAAATTCGTCCAAACTCTTAGGTTCTCAACGAGTATCTAGAACCACCAATGGACTTGGCTACACCAATATAGCTTCCTCCTCCCATCCACCCACTGTTTTTGTAAGGGGGAGCTCTAGTTATAAATTTTGCAATTATTGTAAAAAACCCGGGCACCTCATTTATGAGTGTGATTGCAAAAATGCCCGGTACGGCCAACCCAAGTCTATTTTCTATTCCGACGAGTTTTATAGGAGAAGACCCACCATGAAACAAATTTGGATTGAAAAATCCCTTTTGGCGAGTCTCTCCGGGCCAAAATTAGTTTCGGTTCCAAAACCCTTTCCCCGATGATTTTTTGTTTTATTTAGGGGGAGAAAGTTTCTTTTTTTTTGTTTTCAAACTTTCAATTCAAACTGTTATTCAATCTTTCAAATTTCAAATTTGAATTGGTTTTTGATTCAAAACTTTCAATTCAAACTGTTATTCAAATTTTCATTTCAATTTCAAAAATCTCAATTGATCTTTCAATTCTCATATCTAGTTTTTCAAACATTTTCCCTCAATCAAATTTTTATGCCCCACGCTATTTTGATAATCACAAAGGGGGAGAAAATTCTTGATTGATTGGGGGAGAATCCTTTTCATCATTCTTAGCATTTCCTTTCAATTTCAGTATTTTACATTAATTGTTTTGGTGATTGTGATCATCAAAATAGGGGGAGATTGTTGTACCTCTCGTATCCCCTCGTGGTTTAATTTTCATGATCACAATCACTTTCATGTTTATCTAATTGTGTTTTAAGTGTTTTTGTTTTATAGGAAAAAGATTGCCAAGGAAATGGGCCATGAAGCACATCAAGTGGATTGAAATTCAGTCCACCGGCCAACCGGTGTGATAGCACCGGCCAGCCGGTGGGCCTGGCAGAGGCATTGCCCACTGCCAGGTTCCACCGGTCAGCCGGTGGCTCTGTCACCGGCCAGCCGGTGGCAACCTGATGAAACAGTGGTAGCTACTGTCTGCCCACCGGCCAGCCGGTGGCTCTGGCACCGGTCAGCCGGTGGTGCCTGGGCAGAAGGCCTTCTCAACATCCAAGGCACCGGCCAGCCGGTGGAGCTGTACCAGCCAGCCGGTAGCCCTGTCAAACTAGCCGTTGGCTTTGACCAGTCAACTCTCTTTTGGCCTCCAACGGCTCCGAAGACCTCTCCAACGGCTCCTAAGACTCCCCAAGGGTTCCATGCCTATAAATAAAGGCCAAGGAAGCCCCGGACACCAACCGGAACTTAAACCAAGCCTAAGGACACTTTGTTGATCATTCGGCAATCCTCCGGCGAGCCACCTCAAGGATCCCCAAGTGCTCCATCCAATTCCACATCCAAGAGCACCACCAAAGAAGCTTGGAAGCGGCCTTCAACATCTCCAATCAATCAAAGGCGCCCAAGACTTCCTCAAATACGGTTTTTCTTGTTTATCTATTTTGAGCTTAATTTGGGTTTGTGTCTACAAACCACTCTATTTCTCATCCCCTCTTTCTTTTGGGTTTCACATCACCATTAAGGTGTGAAAAGGTTGTCAAGCTTTTCTTTAAATAGCTTGAGACATAGGTGAGCTATCGTTCACCTGTAAGAAGGATAGTGGGTTCTTGCTAAACCATTAAAAGCAAGTGGGTTCTTGCTAAACCATTTCAAAAGCAAGCTGTAATAGGTCCTAGTGCTACCTCAAAGCCTAGTGGGTTTCTTGCTAAAACCATTGAAAAGAAAGCGGTAGAATCTCTCAACGGTTGAGTTGGGAGCGGAGACGTAGGCCGGGTTTTTGGCCGAGCTCCGTTATCAATTTCTTGTGTGATTGTCTCTTTATTTCCGCTGCACTTTCAACTTTGATTTTAATTTGTTAATCTTTTTTTAAAAGGCAATTCACCCCCCCTCTTGCCATCCTTCCCATTTTTCTCCGACCCATCAATTGGTATCAGTGGGTGGTTGGTCTCGGTACCGGTGTGGGCTTGGGGGGGGGATGTTGTGTCCTGGGCCCAGGATTGTTGGGCCCCCGCCAGGATTGTTGGCGCCTGTGCCCCGGTAACCAATCCCACATCGGTTGTGGAGGGAGATTGGTGGGTGCTTGAAATTCCCGTGCCTACCTTTCCCTCAGCAACGCGTTTTAAAGCCGTGAGGCCTGGGATAGCAACTGGGCCAGAGCGGACAATATTGCTGGGCCGAGGGATCCGATCCATCAAACAATTCCAAGAAAATAATAATTTTTTTCCTATAATAACCGATATAAATTGTTAGAGTATTTCACACACAATACAGTGCTAAATTCACAACTAACCATTAACTATATCTTTTTACATGAATTCAAGAGGATATAATTAAAAGATAATTCACCCCCTTGAAATACTATCTAATGGTAATATGAGAGAGGGTATAAAAACACATACCTCAACATTGATGTGAAAGAGGTTAGATGCCCATGTTTAACCTCATTTTAGAATGGATTCCTTTGGTGATGTTTTTGTGAATATATTAGCAACTTGTTCCACTATTAGAACATAATCTAGATTCAATTCAGTTTTCTCCATATGATATTTTAAGAGATTATATATGATATCAATATCTTTTTAATGAGAATGTTGAACTAGATTCTTTGTGTGATTGAATGTACTTGTATTAGACCAACCCAAGAGAAAGGGTAATATCAATTCAGTAAGTAAATCATATAATTGAGTTTTAATCCTCATATGTTGAGTAGTGGATTGAGTGGAAGAAATATACTCAACTTCATCCCCACTGAGTGTTACAGAATTATATTTTTTTTAATTCCAACTATCTCATTTCTTTCCCAAAATGAGTACTCGACCAGATGTGGATCTTCTATGATCAAAATTTCTTTCCCAATAAAAATATGAATACCCAAAAAAATAAATACAATATGAGTTATCATACCTTATTCAAAAATTTGTTGAGCCTTTGATGTATTTGAGAATTATTTTCCTAATAAATAAATGTGATTTATTGGAGGACTACTAAATCTTACTTATAAGGTAACAACATAAAAAATGTCAAGCCTTAAGGATGTAAAATACAAAAAACATCCAATAAGATTTTTAAATCCTTTCTGATCAACATATTTTCTATCTTTATCTATTGAAAATTGTGTTCCCACTAAAATTGTTGTGGAAATGTATTTTGTGTTTTCCATGTCGATCTTCTTGAGATATTCTATAACATACATTTCTTGAGAAAGAAAAATTTATTTCTCTTTTTGTGAGATTTTTATCCGAAGAAATTATATTATTTCCCCCAGTATAGACATTTAAAATTTCTTTTTAATTTCTTCAGGAAATCATTCACAACATCATTCATAATTCCTATCAACGATAATATAATTTACATAAACAATTACGATGTGGGAATACATTTGACTTTATATGATATAAATATTGTTATCAAAACATCCTTTCTTGAGACTCATCATTCATAAGAAAGCATCCAATTTGGAATTAAATTATCTTAGATATTTTTGAATCCAATAGAAATCCTTTTTCAATATGAATACATATCTTTCATCTTTGCAAACAACAAATACACAAGGATTTCAATGTAAACTTCCTCATAAGGTTCATCATTAAATAATTTGGATTTAACATCCATTTATAAGATATTATAGATTCATTATAAAGAAATAAAATAAAAATTTATGATTGTTTCTAACAATTCAATAAGAGAAAAGGTTTCATCAAAATAAATACCTTAAAATGATGAATACCCTTTGCACACTAATCTTACATTGTCTTCTATCACTTCACTGTCTTTATTCTTCTTGTTCCATAACCCCAACTTTGTTCCAATAATGTTTTTGTTTTCTAGATAGGGTATAAGTTCCCATGTATAATTCTATTAAATTTGATACAACTCTTCATTAATGGAATGAACTCATTCGGGATACTCAAATCCTTCTTTTATATCATTGAGATCAAATTTTGAATACAAAGAAGTTTGTATAATAGGATTTATTATTCTTTTTTTTTAAAACATATAATGTTGATCCCCAATAATATTTCAATCATGTAATTATTTCCTCAGACTAGGTTTAGATTTTTGATTATCTTCCTCATCTCTAGAAATAGCTAATTCTGATTCTTCTTTTTGAATAGGATTACAAATTTCTATATACTTATCAGAATTGTTTTCATCAACTTTCTCAACTTCCTTATCTATTTGAGAATATTTGTCTTTATCATATATTTAAATAAATTTCTCATAAATAGATTCAAAAATTCATATGGTTTTTTTGAAACATATATAACCTCTTCATTCCCAAGAATTTACAAGAAATATTCAATCTTCACCTTTTTAATCAAATATTCTAATGTTTCAGCCATTCTTCATTACAATACAACCACTCCCAAAAACACGTATGTTTTTAAAATATAGATTTTTCTATAAAACAATTCATATGGATACATTTCTGAGCATGTCCTATAGAGAAATTAGTTTTTAATATACATTGTAGTACTCATGGATTTCATTCAAAATTAATGTGAAAGACCATGTTCATGTAATATAGTTCATCCAATTTCCACAATACTTATATTCTTTCGTTCCAAAACTCTATTTTGTGGAGGAGTATATGGGGAACTATTTTAATGTTAAATTCACTTATTATCAAGAAAAATATTATATTATTTGTTTTTTTATTCAGCACCATTGTTTGTTCTGATCTTCTTCATAGAATACTCACATTTATTTTCTTCTTTCCTTATGAAAATTTTAAGCATTTTCAAAGCATCTGATTTATGTTTTATGTGCATAAAAAAAGTGATAAATGTAAAATAACCAATTCAAGAGATTTAGTACATATATATATATATATATATTTAGTTATTGTTTTTTCATAAGCCCACAAATCTTGGATGTAATCAACATTGGGGGTTGTTTTAAACAAATCCAAATATTCTTATGCACTGAATTTCTAATCATTCCTTTCTAGAACATAGTGAAACACTGATATCTTATTCATGGAAAATAAAGAATGTCTCAAACACTTTTTCTTTTTAATATCTTAGTCATATTTCTTTGACCCATGTTCCCAAACCTTTTACACCATAATTGATTCTCTTCCACCATAATAATGTAACAAGAGCTATGTATTTCACAAACCGTAAACAAGTTTTCTTTTTTTTATGTCGGCCTCTTGTAATAATATTGACATATGTCTCACTCTTCCCCAAAAAACCATATTTCATGAAAGTAACTTTTTTACCTTAATCAATAAAAATTTCAAACACTTATCATATTATGTTTAAAGTCTTCAATATATAAAGCCTTTTGGGATTCTGGTTTCTCTTCCCCAATGATAGATGATCTAACACCTTTGATTCTTAGTGATTCATCATTGCAAAATGTCACAGTACCTTCTTTGAAATCTTTTATGTTCATAAAAAACATCAAATATATCTTCATATGATAATAATATAAACACACATTCAAATGAATCCAAGTATTTACAAGGATCACTATTCAATATAAATATATATGTCCTTGGTGTGGTTTAAAGATAATCCAATAACAAACTATCCACTAGAAAATAGTCCTTGGATAGAAACCAGTAGGATATATCATTTCACTCATGTAGAACTTTTAATATAATCCTAGAGTGTGTGTGATTCCTCTTAGAAAAAATAGGGTAAAAATATTAATTATAACAGAACATGTAACATGTGCTTCTTTCCGACTTTCACAAATGTATTATTTTGAAAAAAATATTCATCACTTTATTATCTAGAAGCTGGTAATAATATCAGGGAATTCATACTGATAGTAAATTATATTTCATTGTCCAATTCTCCTGATACGATTCACCTTGTCTGATTTGTCCAGCCTGATTCTTCTTATCCAATTGCCCAATATGATAGATATGTCTCTAATAAAATATGATAGATACAATTCAGAACACTTCCTCTATGTGAAAATCCCAATATGGAATTACTGATATGATTATCTAGCCTGATATGATTTCTAGCTGAATATGATGACAAGAATAATTTGATAGAAATCTGAATATGATGATCACTGGATTTCATAATTTCCTAAACAATGTTGCGATATTATCTCTTCTATTTTCATTTCTTCTGTTCAAATCTTCTTCAAAAAAAGATCAATACAATAACCATCTTCTCTCCTAATAAATTTTTAGATTCTCTCTCTTCACAAGAATAATACATCCATCATTAGAATAAGTGAAATGTAATTTCCCTTTTTATCGATTGTCCAAAAAGGTTTTGGTGGGAATTTGAAATTGTTCCCGCTCAACCAAATTTCACAAATTTGAATGTTTCCACGAATTTTTGGTGCATTTATGACTTATTAAACATATTTAAATTCTTTTTTCTTCCTCTATATTATTCTTGAATATTCTAAACACTTCAACAAGCTTCTTCTTGTTTTAATTTTCAATATTTAGTCTATTTCTGATTACTCAAATTCAATTTTGTCATTAAGATGACAGGGTGAATCTACCTCAATCTAATAAGATTAATCTTGACATAATTGAAATAAAAATAGAGAAACAAAACAATATTCATTGAATTTAAGTATCCCCTTGATAATAAATCCTTCCATCTCCTTTAACTATTCTCTTTACCCACATGATAAACACACAAAGTAATTCAAACACATTGAAATTGGTGACACTGTTGTTGGACCATTTTTTTTCTTTCATCAATCCCAAAAAATTATTCATCTGATAATGATATATTAGTGTTAGAAATATAATTATCTTGTAAATATAAAACCACTTGATTATTTTCAAAAAAAAATCTACCTCTAGTGGATATGCTAAAATTTTGAATACAAAGAACCATGATATGCAGATTCGACTTGTAACGACCCAATGTTTTTCAATGGAAGTTACATTCTCATAATTAAGTCATAAAATCACATTAAAACACTACATAATGAACTAATACGTAATAAGTGACCATTAAAAATATGTTTGAAACTTCTCTGTTTGGATTTTTGAAAATCTGGAATACAAGGTTGTAATTAGTAAGTTATTTTAAATCTGATAAGAAAAACATAATTTCTGGTGAATAGTAACCTACCCTAATGAATAGTAACATACCCTTATGAATAGTTATATACCCTAATTAATATTAACCTCTCCTATGATAGTATAAAAATAATATTCATGTTGGAAGAACGATATACTTATATTTTAGAATAAGTTAATGAATGTTTTAAAACTGGTTTTGATAATAAATTATTATATAAATTAAATATTAAAATAATCATAATTAGAAAATTATTTTTAGAAAATGGTCTTTTTTTTGGATTCAACATGTTGAAAAATGGTTAGGGTGAATTTTTGGTATTTTTCTGAAATTCTTGAATTTTTGATGAATAGTAGAATCCAATAATTCACAATAAATGCTAAATAATAGATTAATTGATTCATCGATGATATTCTATAGTTTTAATCCCACTTGGTTTGTGATCACATGATAAAATCACTATTATGGGTCAATAATACTTACTATTCCTTGTCTTGTGAGGAGATAATAAATTAATGATTTTAATATTATGAAATCTCTCCTCTCCTCCACTATAAAACCCCCCCTGCACTCCCTCTTCTCTTCACTCCTATCAAGCCTTGTACCTTGCCAATATTCTGCCCAAATCTCTCCCCCAGCTCCTCTCCCACGTCAAAAATGTCATATCCTCTTCAAAATAACAAAACCTCTCCCCTTAAGAGTTTCTCAAAAGAGGAAGTCTCAAGAGGTGAATTCCTCTTCCCAATTCTTTCTTTTCTTTTAATTTTATTTCTATTAATTTCATTCCTCACCTCCCTTCACCATAATAGTTTGATAAATCCGGTAACATACATGTAATCGGTTTTTTTCACACTAATGGTATATTTCATTATCTTTTCTTCTTCCCCCCCCCCTTTTATTTGAAAGAAATGAAAGCACTATTTGGGATGTGCTAGTTTAGCACCTTCAAGGAAAACAATTTATCAATTTATATTATTATCTTTAATTCTGGCCATGAAACCATTTGTGATATTGTTGAACCAAATTATTATATATGTAATATATCCTATTTTAGGTTCATTAATATTTTAGTAAAAATGTTATTATGTTATAAAGAATAACATGTTCTTTGTAATCAAATCCATTGATTAAGAAAAAAAGTTATCACTAAGGTTATATATATAATAATTCCACTTCACTATATGTATCCTAATTAAGATTAAAACCATGTAATATCATTTTTGTTCAATAAAGAATAAAACAAAAATTATGGACAACCACTTTCATCTTACTTATAATCCAAACATGAATATAATTGAACTGATCTTTTAAAGCTAAGTAAACAAACAATCCCGAACAATGAAATTGATCCTTATAACTAATAAAAAAGTATTTGAATGAACTAAAAAGGATTCTAATAAATAAATTAAATATATAAGATGTCCTGGACATATTAATTAATAATATTGAATTTGTTTATTCATGTATTTAAAAACAAGTGTAGAACACCAACAAATTTAAGGTAAGGGATTCTCTCATTTTCACTCATAATCAAGATTGTTCTATATGATATGCACTTTTTGTGTAATACCAAGTGATGGGGTAGGTTTTATCACCTCTCTCATGCTTTCCTAATGTTTTATAAGTGATGATAAACCACATATCTCTCTCACAAATCCCTCTTAGTTACACCCGACACCATGTCAATACAATCATAATGAATTCTACATGAACCTTCTTTATTCATTTGGGTTGCCTTATATTTCCATCAAAATAATGTTATATTATCTATTTATGTGAATCATCGGAATTCTGGTTAGTTGTACAAGATTATTATATCAATACCCTTACATCACTTTTTTTCAGGGATATACATGTTTTTTAAAATATTCCCTCCTTAGAAATTTCCGATATGCAAACATGTTTTATTGGGACATCTCGAATTTTTTACCATATTTCAGGTTCATTCTATCCTCTATTTTAAGAAAACATTGTCCATATAAAATCATTATATTATTATTAAATCATTATTGGTTAAATTCTGGTTTTATATAAATGATTGTCCTCTTTTCTATTAGAAACCCTCTATAGCATTTTCCTTAAAACCGTACAAAAAGGTTTTAATGCTTATGTTTCTAAAATACATTTCACAAATGTATTCACATCCATTTTACACCACATACCATGTTATATGTCTAGTTTACCCTATGACCATAAATGTATTTTCTAATTCTTTCCTTACATGGACACTTTCATGATACGCCCATTGGTCATGATTGTGGTACCTAATTCTTTCCATGGGTACCCTTATGTATATGTATGGTTGATTATGTATGATTTTATATGTGGTAAGAATGTTTTTGTGGAAAGAATACTCATGAAACTTTGGAGAAGGGTGCACCCAGATAGAACTCCAATGCCTTGGGTTAGGTAAATTCACATGAGACTCGATGTGAAATGGTATTGGCGGTTAGCCTTGACCCGCAATAAAATTGGAACCTGGATTAGCAGTTAGCGTTGACCCATACTAAATAAATGCTTTACGATTCTACCACATTTATATGATTCCATGTTTATATGATCCCAGAATTATATGATATTATATGTTCCATGTGTTGGATATCAATATGGAATGCCTCCTAACTCATGTGCTTAAGTTGTATCTTTATATTAATTCCCTTACTTGGATTTTCAGCTCATCCCTTCGTTCATGTGTTCCCCAGGGCACCCTATGTCGATGTCAGGGCTCAAATTAAGTTAAGAGATCGTCTTTGAGATTAAATAATGAAGTTCTTTTTAGTCCCATGTTTTATGTTATATGTATCTAGTCTTCTAAGACACTAGACATAACAATCCTTGGCTTGTAATCTGATGATTAATTATGCTTAAAATCTTGAAATGTTATATGTAAAAGGATTGGGTCACTGTAGTATGTATCCGAGGATGGTCTATTCATTTTTGGAGATTTGGAATAGAGCACCTTAGTTAGAAACATAAGGATGATATTAGGTATATGAAAATGTTCTAAAATTTTGGTGAGTATTCAGTTAGTGGTTTATCAAGGAAATACATCCCGATCTAGATATGAGCAGGTAGATGCGACTCTAGAAGAGATGTATCTATGTGTAAAACCTGGAAACCCCACATTGAGCTAGAGTATAATGGGAAAAAGTGCACGATAACAGGCCTTGCTGCACTCTTAGTTACGACACTCCTGGGGGATATGCTTCAATAGATTCAAAAGCTTAGTACAAACCGTTATTAAGGGACAAAAACAAGACCAAGTGAATATAAGTTAAGAAATAGATCGAGGATAACCTTGATATAAACCTAGTGAATCACAAGTTATGATATACTTTTTTTATATGTTTATACATTTTTATTCAAAGTTTCCATTTTATCCTCAATAGCTCAGTATTCAAGACCACTAATTATATGTTCTCTTTCTTAGTTAACGGTGGGAAATATAATAACACATGCCAAAAACCAATGTGATAGGCAATGAGATTATTTCCATAAAGATATGCCTAATGCGACGTAAGAAGCTTCTCAAAACAACATGGAAGTACTTGCTCAGCTGGCTTGAGTTATGAATAATAACATGATTTAGGTGGAACTCCCTCCTCCTCCAAGGAAAGAGCAAGTTTCCATAGAATCATTCATGTGGAAAAGTAATCCCATGTTTAGCGGATCTCTTGATACCCTCCTCAAAGAACAATTCATTAACTCCACTGAAATGATTTCCTCCATCCTCCAGTGCTCGGAAGAATAGAAAGTCGTACTAGCGGTCTATTATTTTGATGGGGAAACTGATCCGTGGTGGACACTGATCAAGAATACAAAGTCCCCAAAGGAAATTGATTCCATATATAGGGATGAATTCAGATAATGTTTTTCAAAAAATATTTTCCTCAAACCCTCCATCTCAAGATGGAAAGAGTGTTCCTTGGAATCAAGTAGAAGGAATATAAGACCATCAGTGCGTATGAAGCGAACATTACAAGGATTGAAATGTACGCCTCTGGCTTTGTTATGATCCATGAAAGAAAGGTGGATCGCTTCTTTAGAAGACTAAAGTTGAGTCTACAAAAACCGTTGGCGATTCGAGATTTCGATAGTTTTGTGGAGATTTTCCATTGTGACCCCAAGGTTGAAATGGATATTAGAAACTCTCAATTCTCTCGTGGGCCCAGTGACAAAAAACGGAAAATATAGAACAACATGGGTGTATCATCAAACAAAACTCATTATGGAAAGTATCTTCACATTCCCTTTTGAAAAAAATGTGGGAAGAATCATTTGGTGACTATCTTATGGGAACCAAGAAATGCTTCAAATGTAGAATTTTTGGTAATCTATTGTTGAAGGGATAGGAAAAATCCAACTAATGATAAAGAAGAAAGGAAGGTTTAGATCAACACTCTACCTACAGTGCAGTGTTACAACTACAAGGATCATGGGCATTTTGACAATAATTTCCCTAAGCCGAGGGTTGTCAGAGGCAGTCAACAATAACCTCCAAGTCCATAACGAAGGGCTTAATCTATCACTACTACTGACGTGGATCCAGAAACTGATGTATTCCTTGAAGAGTTTTCTGGTCTTCCCCTTGACTGAGTGGTTGAGTTCTCAATTGAAATTATCCTTGGATCTCTACCAATATCGAAGACACCATACAGAATGGCCACCGTAGAGCTGGAAGAGCTGAAGAATTAGTTACAGGAGAATATAGATAATGGTTTTATATTACCAAGTTCTTCACCATGGGGTGCGCCAGTTCTCTTCGTCAAGAAGGAGGATGGATCAATGCGCCTCTGCATTGATTATCGTGAACACTATAAATTCATGATAAAGAACAAGTACCCACTTCCACAGATAGATGACATGTTTGATCATCTTCCTGGGGAATGTTATTTCTCTATGGTGGACCCACGGTAAGGATGTTACCAACTAAAGGTGAGGAAGGAAGACATTGCCAAGACAACCTTTCGAATGAGGTATGGACACTATGAGTTCATAGTGATGCCCTTTGGACTCACTAATGATCCAGAAATTTTCAAGGATTTAATTAATAGAGTCTTTAGAGACTACCTCGACAAATTTGTGGTGGTATTTATTGATGATATTTGGATATACTCAAAGATCAAGGAGAAACATTTGGAGTATTTAGAAACTGTACTGAAGACATTGCGAAGGGAGAAGTTGTATGAAATGTACTGTAAATGTGAGTTCTAGATAGATGATGTATCATTCATGGGGAATGTTATCACCAGTAAAGGGATATCTGTCGACCCTTCCAAGATGAAGGCAATTGAAGAGTGGACGAGGCCAACATCTGTAATGGAGATCCATTACTTTTTGGTTCCAGCTGGGTATTATCGACGATTCGTGATGAAATTTTCATGATTGTCAAACCCAATGATCAAGCTGACATGAAAGGGAGTAATTTTTGTCTGGACAAAAGAATGTGAAGACTGTTTGAAGGAGTTGAAAAAGAGTCTTATCACTGCACGATTACTCACACTCCCTTCAATTGGAGAACTCTTTGTGGTTTATAATGATTCTTATAAGAATGGATTAGGTTGTGTGCTAATGAAAAATGATAAAGTGATAGCCTATGATTCAAGGAAACTGAAAATCCAGGATAAAAAATATCCGATGCATGATATGGAGTTGGAGGCTATGATCTCTGCATTGAAAATTTGGCGGAATTATCTCTATATGGAAAAATGTGAGATATATATTTACCACAAGAGTGTCAAATATATATTCACACAGAAGTATATTAGTATGCGCCAAAGAAGATGGATAGAGCTCATCAAGGATTATGACTGCCCAATCCACTACCATCCTATTAAGACAAACAAGGTGGAATATGCTCTAAGTTGACATGATCCCACATCTTTATCAATGTTGAGAATTGAAAAAGATCTGATATTCATAGATTTTAAAAGGATGGACATGGGAATAATTAAGGGAGGAACATCATCACTCCTTTCTCAAATGATTTATCAACCATCCCATTGGGAGAAAATAAATTATGCTCAATGAAAAGATGTTGAAATTCAGAAAAGGGTGAAAGCTATTAAAAATGTGAAATCCTCTGATTTCAAAATTGATGAAGAAGGAGTTGTAATATTTGGTAAACAATTATGTGTAAAATCTAATCCAGAGATAAAGAATGATCTATTGAATGATGAACATAGATCGACATTTTTTAGCAACCAGGGAGCACAAAGTTGTATCGAGATATCTGAGAAATCTTTTGGTGGGACAATATGAAAAGGGAGGTTGCTGAATATAAATTAAAGTTCCTCATATGTCAGCAAGTGAAGGCTGAGAGACAAAATTTTAAGGGGATGATGCAACCATTACCCATACCAGCATGGAAGTTGGAGAACATTACCATGGAATTTGTCACTAGACTTACAAAGACATCTAGAGAAAACAATTCTATATGGGTCATTGTGGATCGTCTTATAACGAAAACTCACTATATCGATATTCAAGAGGACTTCTCATTGGATAAACTTGCATGGATTTACATCAAAGAAGTGGTAATGATGCATGGAGTACCACTATCTATTATATCTGATCATGATCTGAGGTTCACCTCAATGTTCTGGAAATCTCTCCAACATGCTCTAAGCACTGAACTAAACTTAAGTATGGACTATAATCCTCAAACTAATGGCCAATCAGAGTGAACTATTCAGACACTATAAGACATGTTGAGAGTGTGTTCTAAGGAATTAAAAGGAGCATGGGACCAACATCTTCCACTAGTTGAATTCTCCTAAAACAATAATTTCCACTCGAGCATATGAATGCCACCATATGAAGCTCTTTATGGGAAAAATTGCAGAACACCGACATGTTGGGATATAATCGGTGAGTGTAAGCTGGTAGGACCTGAAATGATTGATGAAATGGTAGAGAAGGTGAAAACCATTCAGCAGCATATCAATGAATCCCAAAGCCGACAGAAGAGTTATTTAGATAACCATGGATGAGACCTTGAGTTCAATGTTGGATACAAGGTATTTCTATGCATATCCCCATGGAATACGGTCATTAGGTTTGGGAGGAAAGGGAAGTTGAGTCCCAGGTACATCATCCCTTTAGAGATCCTTGATCGAGTTGGAGCTATGGCCAATCAAATGGCACTTCCACCTACCATGTCGAAATTACATGATGTCTTTCATGTATCCCTCTTAATTAAGTATATACAAAATCATTCACATGTACTCTCTTAAAAGGTGGTACAGTTGGAGGATGATTTATCTTACAAGGAGCAGCCGGTGAAGATCTTGGATCGTAGAGACAAAGTTCTATGCAACAAGACTACACATATGGTCATGGTACTATAGAGAAACCATAAGTATGAAGAGGGAACATGCAAACTGGAGGAAGAAATTAAGGAGAAGTACCCACACCTATTTTTTTCTTATAATGTAAAATGAAATTTCGAGGGTGAAATTTCATAAGGGGGGATAATGTAATGACCCAATGTTTTTCAATAGAAATTTACTTCTCATAATTATGTCTTAAAATCACATGAAAACACAAAATAATGAACTAATATGTGATAAGTGACCTTTAAACATATGTTTGACAATTTTGTGATTCGAATTTCAAAAATCTGACATAGATGGTTGTAATCAATATGTTATTTCGAGTCCGATAAGAAAAACATAATTTTTTGTGATTATTAAACTACCCTAATGATTAGTAACATACCCTTATGAATAGTGATATACCCTGATTAATAGTAACCTATCCTATGATAGTATAAAAATAATATTCATGTTTGAAGTATGATATACTTATATTTTAGAATAAGTTAGTGAATGTTATAAAACTAGTTTTGATATTAAATTATTATTTTAATTAAATATTATAATAATCATATTTAGAAAATTATTTTTTAAAAATGAAATTCATTTTTGGATTCTAGACATCAAAAAATGGTAAGGGTAAATTTTTGGGATTTTTCTGAAATGCATGATTTTTTATGAATAATAGAATCTGATAATTCACAAAAAATGCTAAATAATGGATTAATTGAGTCGTTTCTTATGTTCTAATGATGTAATACCACTTTTTACAGGATCACATGATAAAATCATTATTCATGGTCATGGAATAATTACTATTCCATGTCTTCTAAAAAAATAATAAATTATTGATTATAATATTATGAAATCCCTCCTCTCCTCCATTATAAAAACCCCCCTTCACTACCTCTTTTCATCACTCCTCTAAATCCTTAGGACATGCCAATATTCAGACCAAATCTCTCCCCAAGATCTTCTCCAACGTCCAAAATCTCATATCCTTTTCAAAATAACAAAATCTATCCCCTTAAGAGGTTCTCAGAGGAGGAAGTATCAAGAGGTGAATTCCTCTTCCCAATTCTTTCTTTTCTTTTAAGTTATTTTCTTTTAATTTATTTCCTCAACTCCCTTCACCATAATAGTATGATAAATACATTAACATACATGTACAATAATTTTTTCATTCTAATGTTATATTTCATTATCTTCTCTCCTTTCCCCATGCTTTTATTTGAATGAAATGAAAGCACCGTCTGAGATGTGCTAATTTTGCACATTCAATGACAACTGTTTATCAATTTCTATTACTATCTTTGATTCTGGTCATGACACTATTTTTTTTTGGTTTAACCTGATTATTATAAATTTAATATATCCTATTTTATTTGTTTTTTAATCATTTTGTACAAATGGTATTAAGTTATAAAGCAAAACATGTTCTTTGTAATAAAATTCACCAATTAAGAAAAACGATTATCACTAATGTTATATATATAATAATTAGACTTTACACTAAGTAAACTAATTAATATTAAAACCATTTAATCTCATGGATGTAAAATAAAGAATATAACTTCAATTATGTACAACCACATTCATCATTATTATGATCCAAACTTGAATATAAGTGAAGCGATCTTTTGAAGCCAAGTAAACACACGAGCCCGAACAATGAAATTGAACAATATAACTAATCAAAAGGCTTTGAATGAACTAAAAAGGGTTATAGAAAATAAATTAAATATAGAAGGGTTTATGTATATATTAATTAATAAGCCTAAATTTATTCAAGAAATTAATAACAAGTGGAGAACACCAATGGATTTAATGTAAGGGATTCTCTCCTTTTCACTCTTAATCAAGATTATTCACTATGATATGGCTTTTTTGTGTAATAAAATGTGATGGGGTATGTTTTCTCACCTTTACCATAATTTCCTAATGTTTTAAATGTTATTATAAACCCATTATCTCTCTCATAAAGGCCTATATTTTTCACCGGACACCATGTCAAAAAAAAAACATAAGGAATTCTACCAGATCCTTATTTGTTCTTTCAGGTTGCCCTATCATTCCTTAAAAATGGTGTAATATTATCGATTTTATTGAATTATCTAAATTATTGTTAGTTTTACAATATTATTATATCATCACCCTTTAATCACATTCATTTGGGGATAAACATGTTTTTTAAATGGTTCCCTCCTTAAAACATTCTGATAAGAAAACCTGTTTTAAGGGGACTTCTCGAATTTTTACCCAAATTTCAAGTGCACTATATCATATGTTTTAAGGTGCCATTGTCATTATCAAATCATTTTTTATTATTTATACCTTCTTGGTTAAAATTTGGTTTCATATAAATGATTTTCCTCTTTTCTATTTGAAATTCACTATAGCATTTTCTTTAAAAATGAAAAAAATGTTTTAATGCTTATGTTTCTAAAATACATTTCCAAAATGTTGTCAATTTTGTTTGACACCACTTAGCATGTTATATTCCCATTTTACCCTTTGAACGTCCACATATTTTTAAATTCTTTCCTTACATGGACAATTTCATGATACACCCATTTTTTATGATTGCGGTACCCAATTACTTTCATGGGTACCCTTATGTTTATGTATGGTTGATTATCTATGGTTGTATATGTTCTGAGAATATTTATGTGGAAAGTGTACTCATGAAAATGTTGATATGGGTGCACCTAGATAGCACTCCAATGCATTCGGTAAGGTTAAGTGTCATGAGATGTGATGTGAAATAGGATTTGCGGTTAGCCTTGACCCGTACTGAAATGGGAAACAGGATTGGCAGTTAGCCTTGACCCTTACGAAAGAAATGTTTTATGATTCTTCCACATTTATATGATTTCTTGAATATACGATCCCATGATTATATGATATTATGTGTTCCATGTTTTGGATATCAATATGTCATGCCTCCTAACTCATGTTCTTAAGTTGTATCCTTATGTTCATTCCCTTACTGGGATTTTCAGCTCATCCCTTCGTTCATGTGTTCCCCAGGCTACCCTATGCAGATGTAAGGGCTGAAAATAAGTTTGGAGATCATAATGGAGATTAAATAAAGAAGTGTCTTTTTATCCCCATGTTTTATGTTATATGTACATAGTCTTCCAAGAAACAATACTTAATGATCCTTGGCTTGTAATCTGATGATTAATTATGCATAAAACCATGAAATGTTATATGTAAAAGGCTCGGGTCGCTATACGACTTCATAAACTACTTCTTTCACAAACTTCATTTTGTATCATGTATCTCTTCATGATTTTGAATACATTTTAGATCAACTTTAACATATTCAGATTTTGAATATGATGAGGATCATATTATGTAGTGTCTTTATTACAATTGAAAGTATTTTAACTTCCCAATCCTCCAGCAACCTCTTTTCCTTATCATCCTGAATATGATTGTCAATATTATGATAAGAATTATTTTGATCAGGCTGAATACAATATTCCACATTTTTTATCTCTCTATCCATATCCGATCAATTTGAATATAATTTTCAATTTCTTATTTAGTCCACCTCAATTTTATCAATAAGTCATAACAAATTATTCAAGAAATTTATGATATTTGTGAAATAAAAATCAACAAATAATCATCAGATTTTTTATGATAGTCATATAGACTCTAATTATCCATCAATACGATCACTTCTTCCATACCAAATCCAGAGTGAATCTAATTCCCATTTACTTCTATCATGATAAATTCTCAATATGATCATCCTTTTAATTTAGGATTCAGTGTGAAACTGAGGAGCCTTTTTCTTCTAGCTAGGTTCTCCCAAATACGATGCAAATTTTCACGAATTGTGCATCTGATTCTTTTGAATATGATTGTCAGACCTAATTTCACCAAATAAAATGTGATGTGGTTTTCCCTGTCTTTTTATGACTCTTTGATAAAATAAGGCACTACGTGAATATAATCACCTTCTTTATCAACTTATTCCTAAGAGAAGTCATGGGTATTACTTATGTAAGTGTTTTTTTCAAAATCTATAAAACACTAAACCAATTTTTTTTCCTGTATTTGAATGTTATACAATATTTCATTTTTATGTTGTAAAGATTCATATGGTAAAAATTGGTTCAACTTCCTCAATATCATAACCATAAATATAAAATTTTTTATGATATTGACACTACATATGAAAATGATTGTTTGAGGTTGTTATAGTTGTTATAAGTGTATGGTTTAGATGACATTATATGTTTTAATTTTTTAAAGTGAGGTTATCTTATGATTTATCGATATTTCCATAACTTTATAAGATTAATCTATATCATAAGTTTAAATTCTTATACATCCATTTTAATGTTTTAAGTGATGAAATCATAAAGTTATTAAGGAAAATTTGGGATACATTTTATTAGGATGGTGTATATTAAAAGATTTGGTTTAATGTGAGTGTGCATTTATATTTTTTGGATATATGCTTTAATGTATTTATATCCTTTAGTGTTTATTTGATCTTGGAGTTTTAGGTAATCATTGGGCACATGTTTTATTTTCTAGATGACCATGGGACTAAAAAGTGTTTTTGGTGAAAACGTTATTAATATTATTTTAGAAGAAGATAGATATATTTTGGGTATTGTAATATGAAAGTGTTATATAACCACTGAGGTAAAAACACTTTTTAATGTGTATTTTATCAATGTTATTTTGGATATATGGCCATTTATATAGGGAATGATTTAATTTCAACATTTTAATTATTATCGAATTTTGTAGATTAACATATTATTTCACCATGTGATGTTTTAATATTTTTGGAAATTTTCTTACATTGTTATAATTGTTTTGGTTTTGGTTAATTTATTAATATAGAAGGAATAAATTTTTTTCCTTTAATTGTTATATGATATATTTTAATTTGTTTTAGTGATTCAGGAATTTAACAATTCATCTTGAATACTCATCATTTAAAGGAAAAGATGATATTTTTGTGGAAGTTGAGTAAATGATGAAATTATAATTTTCAACTAAGTATATTTCCTTATTTTCATTTTAAATATTATAAATGAATTTCTAAACTCTAGGAAAATGATCTTGAAATAAAAATTTTATTGCTTAAATTGATGTCCAATTATCACTTGAATAAAAAATAATTTTACCTCTAAAATTGATCTCTTTTACAAATATATATTTTTACATCCCAAAAATTTTATATTTTTGTGGAGATTTTTTTTTTCATATTACCTACACACTTCCTTTTCATTCAATTTAAAAGATTGTTTTATTAACCCTTTCTATGATGTGTATTTTCCACAATGGAATTTTCAAATGTGAAACTGTTGATTACAAATTCAGGTTCAAATTTAAAGGATTAAATTTGTTAAATGGATGAAGAATGTAACAAAATGATATTTTTTAGAAAATATATATGCTCGATCTAATAGGAGACACACTACTCTAATCTTAAATGAACCATGATCAAATATTAATTTAAATATGATTATTAACATCTAGCCGATAAATTTTGAGGGTATGGATAATATTTACTACTTTATTAAAAATATATATAAATTTCCAACTCAATATGAATGTTTTATAAATTATTAGTAAATAATCAATCAATTTTCAGTTGTTTTTTTTTGAAAATAAGTTTTCTTAAGAAATGGGTATTATTTATTTTTATATGAAAATATTATAAATAATTCTTTGAAATTTTAGAAAATTTTTGTGATAAAATAAAATTTATTTTTAAAATAATTATCTAAAAATTAACTTAGGGTAAAATTTTTGGGGTTTTTTGAAAATATTGTTTTTAGTGAATAGTGAAATATATTGGTTTTTTTGTAAAACTATCATTTCTTTCCAAAAAATAATGTAATTTAAAAGGGCCATTATGATTTAAATTGGATTTCATGTAAAATAAGTATCATTTATTTATATTTAATCCATATAATTAAAATATGTTTTATTATAAGTTTAATTTTTAGTTTTAAAATAGGTTTCTTCCTTCCAAAAACATATTTACTGGGCATAATGTATCTCCATTTTAGTTTAATAAAAATCCCTAATGATGAATTATTTTAAATTAAATTTATATAATATATATAATTAAAAAATAATTTAAAATTTTAAAATAATATTTAGTAGTCATAGAGTTAATATAAAATCCTCTAATGCTTGGAAAAACAATTCATGAAAAATCACTTTTTTGTTATATCTTTGGGTTGTATTTTTAAATTAAATTCTCCCAATAATTTGAATTTCATTTTTTAAAATGGATTAAATATTTTTATTCATAAAAATTTATATTTTATAATATTTTTTATTATTTTTTTGTCATAATTAATAGAGAACGATGTAAAAACATTTTCCTGTGATTAATGTGAAAAGAGTTATACTGGAGTGTTAAACTAAAAAGATAAAGATTAAAATTACCAGAAGAATTGTATAAAATATATTTACAATACATATTTTGAAATTATAATGTATAATTATTGAGAGTATGTAATTTTGAAACCATGTATCATGTTAAAAATGTGGTTATATATTTTTATTTTCAAACATTACAAGTTTCCCAATCACCTCACTTAAAAATGTAAACTTCCTATCCTCTCCCATTCACACCTAAAAATCCATTAGAATTGGAAAATAACTACCAAAATTATTTACTTACATCCATACTCATGACTTATATTCCCTATTTTTATCATAAATCAATCATAGTAATGCTTTTTATGCCAACTTAAGGAGGTTGTCTGAAGAAGATATATCATACTTAATCGATCGTTTTTTATTTTATTTTATCTTCCACGTCATTAAAATATTATTAAATTATGATGATATAATAACGCCATTATATCCCATATAATGATATCTTATTATGTTAATTTGATAACCTAAATCAATCTCCTCTTCTGTGAAATGGAAATGAAATTATAATTAGTGTGTGTGACAGACTACCACCTCAAGAACTGATGTGATTTGTTTTTTATCATCACCTCTTACGAATTTCTATAAAGATGGATTTTAAGTATGTGTAGATATATATATATTATATTTTCAATATAATTATACTTATCTAATTATGGAATCACATAAACCATCTAACATTATATTCCTTGGGGATATGATTTTGTTTCTCATGTGTGTGGTGGAATACCACCACACGAAGCGATGTGATTCCCATTTCAGTTACGATTTACATGTAAGTTTATAAGTATAATTTTGTTGAATATATTTGATATATAATAAATAATTATTATTTTAATGACATAATTATCTTCATTAATATATAATATATCAATTTATTTTACACATTTCCCCTCAATTAAAAATTATAATATCGTTTGTGTGTATGTGTGGACTACCGCCTCTATGAAGTGATGAGATTATTTTATCATAATAACATCACTTGGGTGATATATAAAAGTATATATTATGATATAATATGTTACATTAATCATTATTAAAACATAAAATAATACTTACCTTGTTACCATAATGATCATTGAAAAATAGAAATGTTACTCATGCTTACGTACGACCTACAGTCATCATGATTATAAGTTGATTATCATTCAAAAACATTATTAATGGATTTTTTGAAATAAAATTTATTTATATAAATGATAATTATTTCATGATAATTGTAATTTATATGATGGATCAATTAACTTTTTATCATTGGTTAACACACAATATTCTTTTTAAGATAATGAACCAAACGCCCACAAAATTACCAACATGGACTTGAATTATTAATCATATAAATATGTCATTAAAATAAATAAAATAAATGATTTAGGTTTACCCAATTAAAATAAGAAATTTTTTCAAGAAATAAAATAATTGATATAAGTTTATTATAAATGAGTTAAATGACATACATGGAATGTTTGGACTCGAGGTAAGGGACTTCTTCATAATTTTCCATCATTGAGGAATTATTTATTGTTGTACTACAATTCTCTTTTATATGGTGTATATAATGACAATTTTATATGTAATATAATAAATCATTCATACATTATTGTATTTTATATATCAATTTTTATTATTTCATCCAAGGGGATTTGAATTGTATGTTATCAAGTGGAAAAGAATTTCACAACTAAAATTACTTTTATCCAGTTATCTTACATATAAATTATATTTGATATTATAGGATTATGTGTGTAATGATATATTAAAATATTATGTCATATTTCTTATTATATATGTGGATTTAAATTTTATACACTTACTCAATTCATTTTTTAACTGTCACATCATTTTTATGATCATTGTAAGGGTTGGGGATCTCAAATTGTTTTCTCTGTGCCATATGTTATTTTATACACTGATATTCTTTTATGAGGTGTAACTAAACCACCTTGATTTTTTATATCACAAATAACATTTTTTCACGATATTTAATATTTCATTTGAAATTATTCTTTCATGGGTCTTACGAATGAACTATTACCAAAGTGGAAAATGATTTAGGTTATATTCCCTATTTTAATCAGGATTATTTTTTCTTGAATTATTAATGAAGGAATTATATTACATTTTTCTAATAAAACCAGTAAATTTTATTCTCAACTATTTATTCATGAAATTTTAATGTAATTGTACAATTTCCTTCTCTTTGGTACTTAAATTTGTTGACAATTATTATTTTTTAAAATAAGACATCATAAATAAATTTGGTTGAAAACCCATTTTATCTGAAATTCATGTTTTCCAAAAATGTTTTCAAAAATTATATAGTAAGATTTTAAAAAAATTACATATAATTGGATTTAAAAAAAATTAAAGTAACCATCTTGTCATTTTCTGAATGTGGAGTACTTTGACTTTTAATGAAAATGTGAAAGGAATCTCTATTTTAACGTACTCAACATAAAAATAATTTTCCACCAACATGACTTCTCATTGTTTTAAAAATTCCTTTTTAATTTTCAAAATTCATTTTGATACAATATTTTTTCAATAATTTTTGAGAATGTTTTATATTTTAAATAAGTATTTTCAAAATAGAGAGGACATTTTACTCAAAAAATGATCCATGTAGTCTATAAAAATAATTTTCCATCTATGATGACGTAATTATTTTTTACACAAAGTGAAAAATTATATTCCTTAATAATTATTGTAATTATATTTTAATTTTATTTCCATTCACTAATTTTAAAAACCCTTAATGATACATACACTCCATTTGGGAGATGATGTATTGATCCCATCATTATTCCTTCTATTAATGGATTGTGATATTTTTATATAACCTGTTTCTTTTACGTGGGTTAATGTAGCTTTGGAAAGACATTGATTTTTGTTATGATTAGAATCAAAGGCTTATAAATGTTTTATTCATGAATGGTACTTTGAAATTATTGATGATGAATGAGTGAGCCTAATACAGATAATAAAAAGTGTTGAGCACCATTATAGCCACAAGTGATACTAATATTGATTATTTGATGGGTTAACAATGACAGTGTCTATTGAGCCAGATATAGAATATATGATGGGTTCCCCTAGATAGTGTCGAGTTTCCATGATATAGATTATAAGATGGGTGAACCCAGATAATGATCCAATTCATTCGGTAATATTACATTTGTTTATAGGTAAAGATGACTGAGTTTCTAGAGGGTTTCTCCAAATCATTTAAATAGGATCCAATAATTTTTGAAATGGGTTTAAAACAGGTTTTGAGGATGATTTTAGAAGATAAAAATACTTTTTATTTGTGAATTATAGAATTTTTAATATTTCTTTGATCAAGATTGAAATAAAATGAGTCATGATTATTTATTCATATAAATATTTTCATTATAATTATTTATTCCATGTATTATGATTAATGATCAATGAATTGATTGGTAAAAATATTTTTATGTTATAATCATTAACATTGATTATGTCATCATACCCCTATACTCGTCTAATGATCACTGATGATATTCATTTTTTAATTCTTATTCTTACTCTTATTGGGAATTTTAGCTCACCCTTATTTTGTTTCATCTTCCCAAGGTTATAAATAATTATGTTTAATTAATTATTTCAATAAGTGTTTTATATGGATGATGATGATGACTAATTGTGAAATAAGAAAACTAGGGTATAATCAGAATGATAATATCATGAATTGATGGGTATTATTTATATAAAATATTGTACAAATTCTCTAAAACAATCAACCAAAAAGGTCTTCGGGTATGAAAGGGATACTATATTTCATTTTGATACTATCATGTTTCATGTTGTGAACATAGTGTAACCTCCATCGATAAACAATTATAAAATTTTATGTTTACAATTTTAGAAATTGATCTGCAAGTTCAAGTTCAATGCTTTAATACAATATTTATTAAAGACATGTTATTATTGTTGAATTTTTCATGGGATGTGTATATACATTTCATGAAATTAATTTCATTATTATAGTATTTTTTAATTTTTTTTAATAAATATGTACCATCTTGTTACCTTCTTTTAATTATTTTCTCACATATCTATTCATTTACCTCCATGTTTGTGTGAGTTTTTGGGCTCCCAAGGATAGTTTGAATTTCAAGGAAAATGAACTAATTTTTGGGGATTTATTGTTATTGGAATTAATAGAGTACATGTATAATTATGTCAATAGTTTTTTGGGGTTCTCCTTAAGTTCTGATACCAACATAGATTGTTTGGGTTCTTTCATCAATGTTTGGATTGTGTACATCCAACAATGAATTGTGACATCATGAATGGTTACATGTAATGTATTGGATACCAAGTAGATCCCAGGATTTGGATAATGAAATTAATTTTTTAGATTATTTGAATTAGGTCCATATTGTGAAATGGTCTATGTCGGTATTTTTAATCAAATGTGAGGCATTTTTTGATGTATTTGTAAATTAATAAATTAACACCATGAAATAATATCACATTGTGAATGTTTCAAGATTAGTACTTTTTAGGTTTCTTCCTAGATGATTAATCTTTTATTCCATATGAAATATATTATCTTAGGACAATTGAAAAATCCGAGGTGATTTTGATGAACATCGCTCTTTTTAGATCATTTTGTTCAATGATTGAGCTTCATTGTGGTTGTGATTCATCTATTCAGGTATTTGATCTTCCTAATTATTTTCTTTCATTGGTCTAAGTAGCACTCGTGGGATATGTTTTCAGAACCATTGGTCTCGTGGTGTTGATTCTATTGATCGTTTCTATATTCATTATGTGATCTTTCTCAGGAGGATAACATTTAGGTTTTTTTGGTATAGTGTGTGAGTTTATTATGGTATGTATTGGGTTATCTTCTCCACTGAATGATTCTTTGGATGAATTTATTTTGAGATATAATTAATGAATATAAGGCCTTCATGGTTATTTTTAGTTTTTTCATATTGGTGGATTCAATTTCGGGAATGTATATCTTGAGCTCTAGGTCGGTTGTTCCATCTCAAGCACATGTTGTTGGAACTGTATTTATATGTTTTTATACATTGTTTTATAAATATTCTAAAATGATTGAATTGTGTGTTTAGAAATTGGGTTGTGAGAATATATGTGTTGTTTCTTGATTTGTTAAATGGAAATGTATTTTCAAATAATTGTGGAATTTATTTATGAAATGGTTTTCTAAGCATGATTTTGGTGAAATAATATAGAGAATGTTACAGATGGGAAGCCATATGTACTTGGGTTAAGGTTGTAGATTATGGTCTTTGTCCATTTAATTTTTGGGGTGGTTAATTCATGGGTTGTTCCCCTTCTCCATTGTCCTGTTTTTATATGGAATGGATATTGAAATTGTTGAGGGATTTAATAATGGGGTCTTTCTATACTTTTCAGCCTTGTGTTCTAAGGACATTGGTGCACACTAATCATATGATATAGTATGAGTAGTCTGCTAGCCTGACATAGCTAGATTAGTAGTGTCATTTTACCTTTGATTTGGGTTGTACTATTTTAGATATTATATTATATGTGATACATGCTTTTAAATGCTTTGATATATATATATATATGATATGCTTTGAAACAATTTTTAATACATTATTTGGAACTGTGGAAAATAGAGGAAATGGTTCACCATGCTTCTTAAATAAAAATATTCTTAATAAATTATCTTGACTTGTTTTCATTAATGTTGAGAATTTTTAGATTATAATATATATGATTGATATGTAACAACTGGTTGGGGTCATTTGAACCTGTTTGTCTCACACCTCATGGATCCCTTCAACAGTGTGTAGACCTTTGTATATATTCTTATACAAGAAAATGAAAGGCATCACAGTGAGGTGGTGAGGATTCTATAACGTGTGGCTATAAAACTTTTGGTGAGATCGTGGGAGTTTTCCCTCTCTATTCCATGGACTATCTATTTCAGTTTTTAGTTTTCCCTTAATATTGGACTTATCCCTTAGAGATTTATTAACTGCTTTTGAGTTGTATTACATCTATTATTTCCCTTTTGATAAGGAATATATTTCTTGTTGAAATTTTCTAGTTTTGTCCCCCATATATATTCATGTTTCATGTTTTATTCTTTATGTTGTGATAACTCATTACATATGGCTGTTTTGGATGCTCTAGACTAATTTTGTATACTAGAACCTCCCTTTGGGTATGTAATGGTTCTGGTCGGGTACCAGTTTGAGAGGGTATCCAAGTTAGGTTTTGTCATAGTTTGGTATCGAAAGTTGTTTTTTTTTTATTTTAGTAAGTTGGTTGAATGAATATAGGATTTTAGGGTCTTGAGATATATGTTGCAGTGAGTTCCTGGCCCTCTCATGCATTTAAGAGACACAAGTTACAATAAGATGTTGGCATGTGTCTCTACTATTTTGTGTTATATTTTATAATCTAGGTTTTTTCTTATAGTATTTTGGTTTGTACTGAGATTATCTAGTTGTTTATTCATTTATTCTATTTAGATGTGAAGTGGTATGCCTATAAGATTTATTCCATGAGTTCCACAGGTGGGTGCATCAGTTGGTCCTAAAGGGATTCATCCTCTAGATAAGAATCTTATATAATATCTCTTGTGGGTAGATCATGATATTGATCAAAATGTACTTCAAATGTATAACATAGTTATAGAGGTATAGTCAGGAGTAATTGGAGAAATGGATCAATAAATAGAATAACTACACAAGAATCATCAATCCATTATGATTATGAATGAACCTCAAGAGATAGAAGACTGACATGATAGTATTAATAAAACCATTGAAATCTTCAATACACCATAGAATATCTAGGTGATGTCTGTGGAATTCAGACTCAAGGTTCCCAACAAGCGATAGTGGGAATCCACAGTACATGTGGATGGACATGAGAGCATGGATTAGTAGGGTTTCAGGACTCTGTTCTTCTAGTATTTCTATCCAGATTCTCTAATTATAGTGATGACTTTGGAGTTCCTCTCCTTGTAGTATGGAGAGTGTTTGGTGTCTGCGTACAACAATCAATTTGTAGAGATGGTTCATTTTTGTAACAAGGTAGTAATGATTGAAAATAATGTGGGCCTCTTACCTACTATCAGTGTCGAAAGGATGGAAACACCCAATATTATTGTTCCCTACTAGAAAATATGTGTAATAGTAGTTGGTTCTATGTTTATTTATAAAGTTTCAGTCAGGACATGTCTATGCCTTGTTATGATCAAGGATTGTGGGATCTAAAGGCAACTAAGGTGTTGTCAGATGACTCAAATACAATAGAACTCCATCCACATGGATCATGTGTGAAGCACCTACTGGTATGGGATGAGTTTCTGGTAGTGGCAGATGTAGGTCCAATGATAGTGAGAGGTACCATCTTTATTGCATATTCTGTAGAAAACTCTTTGTTCGATAAAGGTTATTCCCACTCATTTATATCTATTAGTTTTGTGAATATTATTTAATATAAAAGGAAACACAAGTACATAATTATGGAGTTATCGATAGTTTTTGGAATGAGGAAAGAGCATGGGTTTCAATGTCCTTTTTTTCACTGTTGATAGATGTTGTGGAGTTAGCCTGGGATTTACTCATTTTGGATCTGGATCTATTTGATTTCATCATCGATATGGAGTAACTTATTTCTTGGTTTGTTGATATAGATTATTTTCATTTGTTTGTTTATTATTTTATATCTATAGGGGATCTCAAGTGTTTTAGGTAGAGTGGGATTTGAGATCATGTCTTGCAGGACCATCCCACCAAGAGCTTGTGAATTAATTTTCTGCTATAGTAGCTGATCCCGATGATATTTATTTTCATCATTATATTTTTGATATTGTTTGATATTTTCATTATGTTTTACAATATTATTTATTTATTCATACTCCATATAGAATTTTATATTTTATGATTGATCAGGTTCCATGTAAGCAAACATTCTAGATACCCTATTATCGTATGGCCCTATTGGTGCTAAAAAAGCTCATGATATATTTGGATGATGTGATGAAGAATGATTTTTATCACCCTAGTTTTTCTCCTTAGGAATCCCTTGTGCTCTTTTATAAGAAGGTACATGGTTCACTCCAATTTTATGTAGACTATCAGAAGTTGAACTGGGTATTTGTTAAAAATAATTATCCTTTTTTTATGTGTGGATGATTTTTTTGACCTATTAATGTCATAAAATTGGTTTTAAAATATCAATCCTTGGTCCATATATCATCAGATCAGAGTTCAAGAGTCTGATATTTTAATGAAAAATTTCAAGATTAGGTATATCCATTTTGAATATATTGAGATACCATTTCTCTTTACTAACACTAAATTATTTTTTAGGTAATTGACAAACATTATATTTCATTAATATCTCCACACTTTTTTGGTAGTGTTCATCGATGATATTTGGGATTATTTGGAATCTGAGCTTGAGAATGAGCACTATTTATGATTGGTTATGAAGATCATGAGGAGTGAAAATTTGTATATAAATCTTTTAAAATGAAATTTATGGATTCAACAATTGATGATCATTCTCCACATGCTTTCTAGGAATAGATTATTAGTAGATCCTATGAAGTTAAAGGATTCCTTGTAATTTAATGATATATTAAATTCTGTTGATATTTAGAGCTTCCTTGGTCTTACAGGCTATTTTGATAGTTCACTGAGGATTTATCATAGTTACAATCATATTTTTTTCTATTACCATGAATGGTGTGAAATTAATATGGTATTTTAAGTGTTTGTATTTTTATTATGAGACAAAATGAATTATGACATCAACTCTTATTTTGATCTTACCTGATACCGGTAATGGGGAATATGGTTTAATGTGATTATTTTGATTCTAATTTCTGTTTCTTTCTTATAATGGATGATCAGGTGGTGTCTTATGACTCTCATCAGCTTATACTTCATGAGAAGATTTACCCCACTCAATATCTGGATCTCTACATAGTTAGTCATTCCCTTAAATGTTGAAGGAATTATATTTTTGTGGAGTGGTTCATATTATTTTCTTAAAATAAGATTCCGAGATATATATTTTTATATAAGGACGTAAATATCCAACAATGGTGGTGAGTGGAATAGCTTTATATGTTTTACTCTGACAAAACATATATCCTGGGAAAGAAGAATGTCATTTCAGATAATCTCAATAGGAACGTACCATCAAAGGCTATTCTGGAATCAGAATAATGTGTTTAAACTTATGAAAGTATTCAATCTGTTGTATTTAGTTGATTAGTAGGATGTTTTAGGTATGATTATAGATATTACTCAGTTATCATAATCTCTCTTTGATTATATTTTTGATGATTATAAGTAAGATTTCGATTTCAAGGAAATTTGGGAAGCTCTATATGGTGGGGAGATTGTTTCGGGTTGATCTATCTCTTCAGATGGTATTCACCATTTTGGTGATAGTTTTTTAATCCTACCATATGCGAGGTGCTCATTTATTTACTATCATAACTCTTTGTGGTCTATTAATATGGGAAATATATAGATGAATTATGACATGAGACGACGATTCTTGTGGCTAGGCATGAATTGTGACATTATAGATTATGTGTCTCTATGTTACACCTACCGGAAGATAAAGTCATAAAATCTAAAACCATATTCATTTATCCATACTCTTCCAATGATGGTTTATAAATGGGACATGTTGTTAATGGTATTTTTTGTTGGAATACCATGGAATCCATGGGGGAAGAGTTCTATATGGGTGGTGATTGATCAATTGAAAAAGTCATCTCATTTCACTCTGATCAGGGACACTAGTAATGTTAATGACTTAAGATAGGTGTACATGTAGGAGGTTGTGAGGTAACATGTGGTTCCCTTTTACATTGATTCAAATAGTGATCCTAGGTTTACCTCACAGTTGAAGAAGAGTCTCCAGGCGGAGATGGGAATTCATGTCAGATTGAGTTCAACTAACCATTCATAGATAGATGTCCAGATGGTGTGTTCTATTCAGATCTTTCAAGACATTACTTATGCCTACATCATGGATTTGGGTGGAACATGGGATATCCATATATGGTTGATTTAATTTTCTTATAATAATAGTTACCATTCATTGATCATAATGGATCCTATCAAGGCTTTAAATGGTCACCCATACATGTCATCTCATTGTTGGAAAGTAGTGGGAATGTCCTCCATGGTTAGATAATGTCTCATTTGTATATATTAGTAAGGATTCCGGATATACATACCATCTAGTGACCACTAAAAGTACAAATAAATTATATGTGGATGGGCGGTATCATACATTGGAGTTATCTATTACTGACTTGGTTTTCATGAATGTTTCTTTTTGGTTGGGTAAACCATAGCTTAGAAAATAGGGAAAGTTGGATCTAAGATATGATGGATGGTTTGTGGTTACTGAGCATCCTGGATAAGTTTCTTATCGATTGACATTGTCAGTTCAGTTGAAAGGTATTAATTATGCATCCAACATATCATAGATTATGATGTACTATCTTGATCCTTCCCATATTCTGGGATGGGAATATATCGAGTTAGAGCCAGATGTTTCTATTGTAGAGAATATAGTGGAAATTTTTGACACTAGGATGAATTTATTTCATGTGATATAGATTATATTGGTCACAGTATTAATGTATACATGGATTTTATTATCCCGAAACATGGGAGAATGAGTTTTTGATGAGGGTTTAGTGGCCTCATTTTTTCCTAGACATAATTATTCCACATGAATCCCAGGGATGTAAAGTCTTATTGTAGGGAGTTTGTAACATATCATTACATTTTTTCATATATTTTCTTATCTCTCTATGTTTTCCCTCTTTATTGGGGTTTGTTTTGGAGATACTGAGGCTGGGGATAATTTTTGAAGAATAATTACACATCATTATTTGGTTTCTAAGAAAACTTCCTGAATTGGTTCAAGGCATGAAAGGTTTACTCATTTTGAATTTTTTTCTCATCATGAGATGGTTAAAGTCAATATTTTTAATACAAAGTGACAAATTTTTCATCATCTTCTATTAATAATGAAATTCCCAACATGAAATGGTTTCATGTCATGAATGTTTTAGTATTGGTATTTTTAGGTTGTTTCGTACATAATTATTAATTCATTACACATGAAAGATTTTCTCTCAAGACTTAAGAGATGTACCGGGTGATTTTAGGGATCTATACTCTACTTGGATTGTTTCATTCCAGGATTTATCTTTATTATGGTTTCACTAAATATCCTTGACCATGTGATCTTTCGGAATATTATTTTTCATTGGTCACAGTAGCACTGTTGTGATACTTTTTCATATCCATTGGTCTTTTTGTGTTTATTTTCATGAACATTTCTATATTATTTATGTGATATTCTTCTAGAAGCAGACCATTGTGTTGGTTCTAGTGTAGTGTTCATGTTTCTGGAGGTATGTGTTGTTTTATCTTTCCCATTGATTATTTTTTTGTTGAATTGATTTTTAGTTGTAAGGATTGATTATAAGAACTGTTTTGTTAACTTTGGATTCTAACTTGTTGTTGGGTCATATTACAGGCATGTGTTTCCCATGTTTAAAGTAGGTGTTTCCATCTCAAGCCTATGTTGGATGAACTGTATTGCTCTGTATTTTATAAATTATATTATAAATAAACTATATTGAATGAACTGTGTGTATGGAAATGGGGTATTTTAAAAAATATGGGACTTCTCATATTTTGGTAATGTAAGAGGTATTTTAAAATAATTATGAAAAGGATTAAGGAAATTGTTTTCCAAGTATGATTTTTGTTAAATTATTTAGAAAATTTAGCAGATGGGAATCCTTGGGTACTTAGGTATAAAGTATTTCTTTGGGCCATCATCCATTTATTGTGAGAGGGGCACTCATTGGTTGTTCCAATGCTCCCTGGGCCCATTTTTATTGGGACTGGATATTGAAATTGTTTGGAGATTCACTCATGGGGTGTCTCTCTAATCCTTATTCTTATTTTCTAATGTCTTGGGTGCTCACTATTAATAGTATGTGACATAAGTAGTCTATTATCCAGACCTTGTGTGATTCATTGCATGGCGTAAACTATGCGTTGGGTTTCACTATTTTGGATATGAGATGATATGTGATAAATTCTTGGAAATACATTGATATGTATTTATGATTTTCTTTGAATATTTTTTACCAAGAATATTTAGAACTATGAAAAATGTGGAAGATGTTTTACTATTTTTTTTAAAATAAACTTTTAATCTGATTATCTTGTTTTTTTATTTAAACTTGAGCATGTTCATATTTTTGTTCAGTGACTTGATATTGAACAGTTGTGTGGGATCCTACTAATTTTTTTGAGCTCACACCTTTAGAGACATGGTTATTACCAGATAATACGTTAAAATATTTTCAATTAATATCCCAGAGGCAGGTGCTATGACGGTGGGAGATTCTGAGGCCCGGTGTTCTCAGAATTAATTTAATAAAATTATCTATTGATTTTATACTATGCACATGTCAGAAATGGTATATCTATTAAATTTTTTATCGGAACGGAAATATCAGACCATGGTTGGGTCTGGAACATTGTATTTTCCCTAGGTGCGACATAAAATGAGTCGGCACGGGACGTTCAGACCCCTCGATTGTTGGAGTTGTGTTAAATGGATGAATTAAATTATTAATTTATTCATTTAATAGCTAAAACATAAATAACTCAAGGATGGGGCTCAAATGAGAAATCTGAGACTTTTGTTAAGTTAAAAACATAGATTTTACCATATGAAGGGTATAAATAATTTTGACATTGGGAGTTCAGCTTATGTGCCATCATTGATGAATAATTATGTAATTAAATAATTTTTTATTTAATTATATGATAAAAAAAAATTTACCCTAATTTATGAGTATAAATTCCTATTTTTTGGGGGTTTTCACATAATTCAGTTTTTCCAATGAAAAATTCTTTCCTCTCTTCCCTGTTGGAGAATGAAAAACGATGAAGAATAATGAAAAATATTTGGATCTAAAAGGATTATGGCGCGGTGAATGCAACAGATCTCAGCGAACACATTCTTTAGAAATGATCAATACATTCTCTATGTAGGACCCATCTTGGGTAGTTTTACACCTCTGATTAATCATTGTACTTTTTGTCAATTAATTCTCCATATTGCACCCTCTGGAACCTGCCTATTTATTAAAAATATATTGTTCATAACTTATACGTCTAATATGGATGCCCATTCCTGATTTTTGGCCAAGAACTCTTGGCCAATGATCCAAAACCTTTTCTTACGTGCTTTTCTTCCATCTTTCTATGTATTATTTTCCCTTGGAATCATGAGGTTTTCTACTCAACAGTTTTCAGGAGAACTGAGCTTGATCAGGAACCCAGATTCAGGAAGGATTTGTGGGACGACAATGGGCTCACGAGTGAAAAATAAATCTATGTAGATCAGGACCCAAGAATCACTAATCCACAATCATCATAATTTTCTAGATTAGAATGGAGGTTTGGTGGCCCGCAGATGGAGAGGAAGTCCGTGTTGGATATATGAAGGTGGTAGTGGTGTCCGGTGAACCCGAGGCGGTCAGGCGAGGCTGGGGGCATGGATTTATGTGATCCTACGATGAGTTATGCATGCAAATTGGTCATGGTGATGGTCTAGTGTGACTCTAGTAAGGGTATAAGGGCCCAGTTTTGTTTTTGACAAGGTAGTGGGTGGACACATGCCACTGATGATGTGGTCAGACGTGGTCAATGTGATTGAACATTAATATTATTGTTAATAATAATAATATATTCCACGAAATTTGTTATTAATGCTAGTAATAAATTTGTAATTAATAAATAAAATTTGAGTTTGATTTGAAATGGTCATTGATATGCCTTGCTTCTGTTCTACTAGATAAAATGTGGTGTTATTTTTTGTGGTTTTAAATATTTTGATTTTATTATTAATGATTTCATTAAAAAATGAAATAAATGAGGAGGTAAAAAGAGGTTCCTTATGAGGTGTGTGACACGTGAAGTGTTTTGATCATATGAAATTGAAGAAAAAAAGTTAATAAATAAATAATAAAAATATAAAATACAATTATTATTTATTTTAGTTGTCAAACATTAACATGGACATAATACCTTTTAGTGGTATTAGATTGATTCTCCATCAGTGGTTCTGCGACCCTAACATTGAGATTGTCTTTCTCGGTCTGATGTTCAATACCTTTTTCAGTGTTCTAGCTTAGGTCCTTGAAACAATGAAACAATAATGACATACTATTATTGTTAAATACTTGACCCACCATAACTCTTGTGTAAGATGTCCGATGGACGTGCCATCAGTGATGTTTTGAACCTGATGACGAGGTAGATCAATTTACACCAATATTGGATATTTAAACCGAGATTCAAGGATGGGCCCCATGAGGCCGAGTTCACACGTGTTGTAGTGAAATGAATATATTTCATCAGGTAACTATTTCATAAAAATGGGTTGTCTATCTCATTCATTTTCCCATGAGTATCACAATGGTGTGATGTGTACATTTTTTGGGACCGAAGCATGGGCCCTCTGTGACACCATTCAAGCGTAATGCTTCGATATATGACTTTTCGATTAGATGTTGGATCATGGAAAATGAATAGTTGATCTTGTTATTTTTTTTTCCAAGGATCATAATTGTGTGACCCTTTTGGTTATCCAATGCCATTTTATGAGGTCTTCTACTAATAGTACATTTTTTAATTTTAGATTAACAATGTCCAATGCACGTTTTTCTGCTTTTATTTTCTAGAGATATCCTGTAATCTTGGAGTACACTAGCATTCCTTTGTGTATTTGATTCAAATTTTACTACCCGAGTATGAATAGATACATGTAGAGGCGAAGAGGTGGGGCCACATGATGTGTGGTCCCCACATGCACTTTGTACCACTTTACGAATCTTCTATATCTCGTATCTCTTTCATTTGGGCTCATACATCATCATATTAGTATCCCATCCTGATTATTTTTTCACGTAGAATGTGATGGTTCCCTCTATAGTGGATTCTAAGATACAATGTAAGTTGTTACGAGGAAACAACCAATGACTGTAGTGGCATGATTTCTAAGAGGTACCATCCATCAAGGATGGTCAGTGTTTGTCAGTGGATTTTTGGAGGTACCATCCAGGTGGGGTGGTCAGTGTTCCTCAGTTGAATCTGACAGGTACCATCTAGTAGGGATGGTCAGTGTTCCTCGGTGCTTGATGAAAGGTATAATCGATCATGTATAACTAGTGTTCTTCAATGTTTCTTAATAGGTTCCATCCAAAAGGGATGACCAGTGCAGTTCTAAGCCAACCCACCCACTGGGTGTGGTAGATTAGTACATGAGGGGATACCAGGCTAACCCAGAGCATAGTCCCCAAGGATATACTGGGATGACCTAGTTCATTGTCCCTGAGGAGATACTGGGATGACCTATAGCATAGTTCATGAAGAGATGTCAGGCTATCCCAAAGATTAGTCTCTAAAGAGATATCAGGTTGACCTAGAGAGTATTCCCCGATGAGATTTTTGGCTGACCCAGAGTGTAATCTCCATGGAGATATCGTGTTGAACGTCGCAAAATGCTATGTATCATAGTCCTCGATTATTCTAAGATGTTCCTAAACCGTGTGGCTTAGTGGTGAGGTGTATTTTGATTTTTCTAGGAAATCAAGCGAAAGAGGGACACATTCCCCACTAATACACTTTCTTATGACGTGTCCAAAAACCATAATGGAGACTTAGTGTCACCCAAAGAATATAGTACTGATGTATGGTTATCTTATCCATTTTTACTTGTGACACCTAGGTAGACACATGAGGTGTTGGGATTTTCATATGGTTTTCAACATGAAACTGATGATTACTCACTTTTTTGGTTTGTGCTATGGAATAGAGGTCCTCATACTCTCTAATTGGGGTTTTATTGATCGAACATGTATATATATATATATTGTATTGTTGTTCCCAATCCTCAAGCTGTACTCATTTACAATTCATTGTTATATCAATTTCTTCTCACTTCTGTACCACACATATTGCTCCCTTGAACATTCGGGTCATAATACTCATTATCTTTATACTCACCCCTTATTGGGATTTTCCACCACTTGGTGTGCCCTTGCAGATGATGGACAGGTTGATCGTGACATCATAAGAGCATAGGGATACGTGGTTCTTGGAAAACCTGCGATGTTTGTTCTTGGGATCCATGAGCGATGCTATCTCATCTATTTTACTTATCCACATGTTTTCAGGTTGTGGAACATTTCGAGTTGGTCGTGTATTTTTTCACTTTCCCTTTCAGTTTAATTTTCATCTACATGTATTATTTAGAGTTTCTTGAACATTGGGTTTTTTCCTTTTTATAGTAGTTTTATATCATTCTTTTTTTTCCTATTCACTATTACATTGAGTTTTCTTCCTGTGTGTGTCTTTTTTCATCGGAAAATGCATCCCCTATCTTGTTGTTCCTTCAGTGCTAGTTGCTATCCTCTGGCCTATTGAGGTGGGCTTGGGGAAGTTGTGGCTCGATCGTCGATATGGGTGGGGTCATGAAAATGTGTTATCATCAGTGGTTCGACCCAAGGGAAGTTGTTTAGATGTTTCCCTAAAAAGGTCTTGGTTGGGTTTATGGAAACGATATTAAAGTGTCTCAAGAGTGGATCTCAAACAAGGGAGTCCATGGACGGTATGAGGGGCTGACGTATCCATTCCCCAAGACCCCGAGTACCCACTTGTTGACTAGGAACCCTGATACACTCATTTTAGGGAATAATGGTATATGATTCATATAGGATTGAGTAGTTTACCTTTCTTCTTGAGTCATATCCCCAATGTTCTTGATATATATATATGATCGTGTCACCGTGATATTCCTTGATAACATTTAGGATGTCTCCATGACGATAGCTAGTATGGATACTAGCTTTTCTTTATAAGGACCACCCTTTGATTGACAATGCCCCAGTTCCAAACCCATAATGTGATCCACTTTCTCCAGATGGGTAGGTAGAAGCACCCCCACCTGTTGAGTAGTAGACAATCCTAGTAGATCAAGTTGAGGATGTTCATAGGCTGAGCTTACTTCACGAGTTCTAGCAATAAATACTGATAAGGTTCCATGGTGATCCATACTCTTGAAAAGTATAGGTTTGGTTAGAGTCGGTGGTTCGCCTCTTCAGGCTTGCACATGCACCAGCAGATCATATGGTGGCTTTGGCAGTGAGCCTTTTACAAAGAGCAACTAGGCGTTCGTGGTGCTTGGTTACTTAGATACAAGAGGAGTTAATTCCCCCATTGGAGGACTTCCAACAATTGTTTCATCAGGATTACTCACCCTCATTCTAGCAGTCCATTAGACTTTAGGAGCTCATTCAGTTTCAATAAAGAGGAATTATGGTGAATGAATAGGCAACTAGGTTCACAAACCTTGCATGCTACTCATTGGACATGATCTGTGATGACTACTTATAATCATAGAGGATTGGGAAAGGACACCGTAGGGAGATCTATGCTATCATAGTACCATTGTGCATCCAACCTATTAGGGGGAACTAGAGCAGACACATGTGACCGAGGGAATTCTGGTGGAGAGATATCAGTTGAAAACATCTGATCACATGATATCTTTTCATGATCAGTATTAGAAACATATTCATATGGGGCCTAGATAGTGTATAATAAGCGTGGTAGAAGAGTCCCTCTGACTCGTTGTCTTAAGGAATGTTTGTGTAGCAGAGTTCTTGTTTTTGGGGATTACACCCCTTCCAAGAGGGGTGAGGACACGTGACATATGCCACATGCTTTCCATTTTGAGCCTCTTATGATTGGATGAGTTTAGTTTCCAGCCATGTTCATTGGTACCTTTCATTCTCAACGTAATGTTTTGATACTACATTTATCCAATACAGATTGAGTTGATGGAGACCCCATGGAAAGAACTACGTGACTCACTATTTGGTGCTAAACATTATATTATATTCCCTGAGGATGATGAGATATTATCTTCAAGAAGAGAACATTGTGGTTTGTCCAGACCACCAAAGTCTCAATTATGTATTCGCCTAGAGAGACTTGAATATGGTGTGGCATCACTAGTTGAAATCCATGTAGGACTATGAATTTGAGATATTCTATACTTTGGGAAAGGGCAATGTCATAACATATGCTCTTAGAGGGGAGTTTCATGCTCACCTAGTGCATGAAATTTCAGAATAGCTAACTACCCTACAGCTAACCCAATGGAAGCAAGAGGGTACAATTTTTCTTTGGTCGATGTTGTTAAATCCAATGCTTCTCAAGCATGTAAGATATTATCTGTTGTGATGCACTGATTTTTAAATCATGAGTGACCAGATATCGTTGGGTGTTTCACCATATGGAGATTCCGAAGGAAGGAATCACGAGACCCTATTCTAGTAAAAAATAGTGATTCTAGATACAACATTGGATTTAGAGGACCATATAGGGATGAAAAATATCCGCCGAGATCTATTAGTCTGTTTGAGATCGTACAAAGAGATGGAGAGGTTGGCTATATCCTTGCCCTACCCCTAATTGTTGGAATGGGCACCCAAGGTCTTCCACATGTCGCACCTGAGGAGATACATTCATTTCTTTACACATGTTATCAATTGAATGAAACCATATAAGGGTGTACCACACCTTTGGTCAACATGCTTTGGCAACATAGTAATGTGTACGTTAATCTGGAAGTGGGAGATCTAGGTGTGGGATCAGTGTTCCATGTTTTTTTGGTTTTTCTTTTTTGGGTCGAAAATCTTGAAAAAGGGAATGATGTTGAGACCCCATTTTTACCAAATATGACTTTAAATTATTATCCAAATAATATAACAGGATGAGGAACTGATACAAAGTGTGATTCTGAGGCCCGATGTTAGGAATTAATTTTATGAAATATATTAAGTTCTTTTATATCATGCATGTGTAAGAAATGATATATCTCTTAACAAGTTGATTGATCAGATGTTTGAGACCACTATTGTGTCCGGAACATAGTTTCTCTACTATGAGAGATAAAATATCACTCAGATAGGGACGTTCAGACCTCTCTCTTTTTGGGGGAGTGTTAAATAGATGAATTAAAATTTTATTTTATTCATTTAATGGCTCAGACCTGAATAACACAAGAATGGGGACTTGGATGTAATATATGAGAATATCATTGTGTTAAAAATGTACATTTTACCCTAAGAATGGTATAAATTTTGTCGGCATCGGTAGATCGGATTATGTTTCATCATGTATGAATAATTAAGTAATTAAATAATTATTTATTTAACTATTTGATTAAAAAACATTTAACATAATTTCTGAGTATAAATTCTTATTTTGAGAAAGTTATTTCATAATTCAATTTTTCCAATGAAAAAATCTCTCATATCCATCCTACTGGAGAAAGAAAAATGATGATGAACAATGAAAAATACATAGATCTATATTGAACTAGGTGCGGTGAATAAAACAGAACTCAACAAACGCATTCTTCACCAATGACTGATCCAATATTCTGGTTTGACTCATCTTTGGTATTTTAATGAATTTGATTGAACATTGAGATTGTTTTCAGTTAATTCTTATAACTATGCCCCATTTCAAATACATTTTTGTTGAAAATATATTGTTCATCATTTTTTCATCTAATATGAATTCCCATTCTTCATTTTTGTCCAAGAATGCTTGGCCAATAATCCAAACCCTTTGCTGATGTGTTTTTCTACCCTCTTTCTATGCATTATTCACCGTTGGAATCATGCAGTTCCCGACTCAACAATTGCTAGGCGACCCAAGATCGATCAAGCGCCTAGATTTGAGAAGTATTTGTGGCAGAAAAATGAAATCTTGAGCATCATAGATATGTGTGTACCAGGACCCGATCATCAAAGATCTGCAATTATCATAATTTTCAGGCCTAGAACGTAGGTGCGGTGGCCCGTGAAAAGGGAAGTGGTTTGTGTGGGCTTTCTGGAGGCGGCGATGTTGTTTGGCGAACCCAAGGATGTCAGGTGAGGTATGTGGTGTGGCTTCAGGATGTTTGACGATGAGCGGTGCATGCATGTTTTACAGGACGATCGTCTAATCTGACTCTAGTAAAGGCAGCATGGACCGATTTCGGCATTTTTATATCGGTGGTTGGACTCAGGCATCTGACGATGTGGTCAGACGTGTTCAATGTGATTGAACATTATTATTATTATTATTATTATTATTATTAAATACCACGACATTTATTATTAATTCTAATAACAAATGTGAAATAAAATAAGTAAAATTTGATTATGATTTGAATTGGTCGTTGATAAGACTTCGTGCCTATTTTTTTAGAAAATTGGTGGTGTTCTTTTTTGTGGGTTGAAATGTTTTGAGTTTATTGAAATTTATTTAATTAAAGTATGAAATAATAATGGAGATAAAAAGAGGTTCCTAATACAGTGTGCTGCTCATGATGTGTTTTGAGCATATTATGTTGTGAAAAAAAAGATAACAAATAAATAATAATAATATAAAGTATTATTATTATTTAGTTATGTTGTCAATCCTTAAATAAGACTAAAATTATTCCTATGGTATCTTATTGAAATTTCATTCGAGGCTATGTGACTCTAACAATGAGACAATCATTTTATTTCTGATGATGAATACCTTTTTTGGTCGTCTGGATTGGGTCCCCGAAACACTGAAATAATAAATATATACTATTATTGTTAAATCCTTGACCCACAACAACTCCTATGAATGATTTCTGGTAAACGTTTCGTCAGTAAAGTTGTGATCCTAATGAGTAGGTGGTTCATTCGACACAAATTTTTGATATTCAAATCGAGATCGTGGTACGAGCCCCAAGAGACGTGGTTCGCGCGTATTGTAGTGAAATGTAACTTTTCACCAGGTATCCATTTCGAAAAAATGGGTAGTCCATCTCATAGGTTTATTTCATGAGGATATAAATGGCATGATCCATATATTTTGTTTTGGGACAAAGGTGTTGGCCCCAAATGATGTCATTCCAATTCAATATTGAGATATACAACTTTTTCATCGAATTTATGTTCAGGTAGAATGAATAGTTGATAGTGTGCATTTTTTCACCAAGGATCGCAACTGTATGATAATTTTAGTAATCCGGTGATGTTTGAGGGGGTCTACTAGTAAAAGTATGTTTTCTCAATTCGGTTTAACAATGACAAATTAACATGTGTTTTCTTTTTGGCTGGAGATATCATGTACATTGGGAGTATACTAGGACACCTAGGTGTACTTGATTTTCAATTTAGTACCTGAGTATGGATTGGTACAAAATCGAGTGAAGAGAAAGGGAAAAATGATGTGTGGGCCCTACATGCCCATGTGTACCACTTTGCGAATTTTCTATCTATAGTATCTCCATCGCCTGTACTCGGACAACAAAATACGAGTAGTCTATCTTAATTGTTTTTTGTTAGAAATAAATGGTGACCTCTGTATTGGATTCTGAGATACAATTCGATTTATTATAGGGTGACACCCGATGAATGATGCATCGGGCATTATGATAGGTACCATTCAGTAGGGATGGTCATTTTTTATTTGTGCGTTATGAGAGGTAACATCAACAAGGGATGGTCAGTGTTCCTCAATGATTTCTGAGAGGTACCATCTAGTAGGGATGGTTAGTGTTCCTCATTGATTCTTGAGAGGTTCCATTCAACTGGGTTGGTCAGTGTTCCTCAGTGCTTTCTGAGAGGTACCATCAAGATGGTATTGCCAGTGTTCCATAGTTCTTCCTAAGAGGTACCATCCAGTAGGGATGACCAGTGTAGTTCTTGACTGACCCTCCCACTGGGCTTGGGAGGGTGTTCCCGAAGGAGATACCGGGCTGACCCAGAGCATAGTCCCAGAGGAGAAACAAGGATGACCCAGAGTGTAGTCCTTGAGGAGACACTAGGCTGACCCAATGTATAGTCCCCGATGATATTTTAGGCTGATCCAAATAATATTCCCCGAAGAGATATCGGGCTGACCTAGAGAGTATTCCCCAAGGAGATATCGGGATGTCCAATAGTGTTGTTCCCAAAGAGATTTTGGGATGAACCTCAATTGAGAAGGTTAGTGTAGTCCCCGATGGATCAAATAAGTCCCTCGATTGTGTGGGATAGTGTTGAGGTGTGGTTCGATTTACCTAAGCACTCACGAGAAAGAGGGGTGCGTTCCCAAAATAAGAGGCATTCTTTTGATGCGACCTAAAACCATGTGGACGAGTTAGGGTGTAGAGACCCACATCATGATGTACATGGATATTACATTACTTTTTTTGGAATACATAACACATAACAAAAACAAACACCAAAGGACCATAATAGTTTAGTGTATTGGAAACTCAGAACATAATCTTCTAATCGTGGTGAAAGATCTTCAACATCTCTCATAAATATCTTCCCCATTTGTTCTTACCTAAAACCATTCTTTATATTCTGGGGAAAAGAAAAAATATAAAGGGTGAGCTCAAATTCTTAGTAAGGGTAAGCATGGAGTAAATAAAATAAACCATATACATTTGAAAATAAAAACAAGAACATAATTTTTACACATCAAAATCTTGAGCGATGACATAAAACATGGCAATACATAAGGCATAGATCATAAAGAAACATTAATCATGATAAAATTACATGGGAATAAAACATGTAATTGTGTCAACCATTAAGCACATGTTATGATTTCTATAGTAGCCCAGACATTGTTTCCAAGACCATCATACGGGATAAAGTCCATTTCTGAATCGAGTTCACTCCTCGTTCCAGTACTATATCACTGAACCGAATTAAAATATCATTCCATCCATGTCTATCTCATGAGAGATAAATCTTTACCAAATGCAATGGAGGGAGATATAGGTCCCACCCATCTCAAAATGAAATCATTATTACGTGTGCCACAACATAAACATAAATCATTCATCATAACCCAATGAATAAAATCTGTTGCATAAACATCATCCCATCATAACATAATCCATATAAAACAAATGGATATCATTTCATCATAAGAAAAGTGAAACCATGTAAATCATAGAGAAACTATACTTGAAACAAACACATATGAAATAATTCCATCTTATATGGAAATTTGTTTTGATAAAACACTTGAAATGAATTCTCGAGGAAAACACAATTTCTTCTTCAAAATCATTTTCTTTTCACAAAATGCCATGTAATTTTAAAAGAAAATTATTATTTTTTAAATAGTAATAAAATATTGTAGAGTAATCTTCATGAAAATAAGGCGTTATGATAACCGTAAAAATCCGTTCATGTTCTCCTCGTACTTTTATCGGAAAAGTCCAAAAGTACATCGTATGGTAAACAAATGAAAGATTCCTTCCATTCATTGTTGTAAAAGTCAAAAGGGGTAAAAATGACTTTAAACATATATGTAAGAATAGTAATCATTATATGAAAATATTTTGAGAAAACATGGACATGGATGATAAATATAACCCCAGTAAATACTTCTGAATAAACAATCTTGGATAAGAATGAAATTGGAAAAATTATCCCTTACCTTAGGTCTAAAATTCTTCGTACGTATCTGATCCTCCTGTATAATGATTTAAATAATGTAATTTACTTATTACATAACCATATTCATTGTTATTATATCATATATGGTTCACCTATGACTTTATATTACCAGTTCTTTTGTAAATTCCATGTTAAAGGAGCGTTTTGGGTAAAATCGTTTTATTTATCGTACTTGTTTGGACTTCTTGTTCTTGATATTATTATTACTTATATCATGATTTACTTACATAAATATTTTAAATCATGATTTATATATCATATATATTCTGTATATATATATATTATAGATAGATGAATGAAATGAAATACACCGTTCATGGAGATGGTAGGTCGTACATACACATGAAGGCTGTTTTCCTTTCCTTATTGACATGAATGGAAGTAAGTAGATGACATATATATATATAAATAAATTTAGTAGATTTATGATGTCATATATTTCATTATTATTCATTATATATACTTTATAATCATTCTTTAATGGTTAACATGGATAATGAATCACGTCACGTCATGGAGACGGTAATCCGTACGTATGCACGAGCGATGATATCATTCCCATCATTATTGAATGGAATGGGAGTGGATGATATAATATCTTAGAATCATTATGATGCTATAATAACCATATATAGTTATTCTTGGCACCATTATACCCATACAAGTAAGGTGGTGGTGGAATAACTAATTACACCATGGCGTGGAGAGGGTATTTCGTACATACGCAAGCGCAGTGATTTCTTTTTCCATAGGATGGATAGAAGGTGAAATAGAGTTATTTCATATTTATAATAACATATATGTATATTACAAATACTGATGTTATTACTTTATAATGAAACCACTAAAGGAGAAGAAGTAGAAGAAGAAAGAATCTTGAATGAATCGGTAGAAGAGATTACCTCTTCTTCAATGCACCTCTTTTAAACATCTTCATTGGGCACTAGATTTGGTCTTTTTAGAAGACCAGAACCTCTATGAAATAACTATAGAGGTTGATAAGAGGAATTTTATGGGGTTTTATAAGCATCAAGGATCAAAAAGGTGTGAAGATAAGAGGGAAGGGGTGCCCTTTTTTATAAGGGAGGAGATGGGCACCTTATGAAAACTAAAAATATTATATTATAATAAAGTCATATTCGGTTTTTAATAGCTCCAAATTGATTTATTTCGATGCAAAGGTGGGTATGGGTCTAAATCATCTCAACAAATAGGTTTTAGGCAATTTTAGATTACTATTTTATCGTTATCATTTATATTTAACTCTAAGTTAAATAATTCAACTTTTACCGTGTCTTTTTGTTTTCTTACACTATAGGTTAATAATCTTACTATAACAAGCCAAATTAATACCAAGTGGTTCATTATTAATATATATATCTTTATCTATTTCATTTTTCCATGCCTTAGATATTTAGGAAAATATTAACAATTAATAATATAATAGTTGTGTTCGAAACTATTTTATGTCAATTTTGACACTGTTTTGTACTTGATTTTTTTTAAAATTATAACAGAATTATTTGTTCAAAAAAAGTTAATTAAATAACTAATAACATGGCATATTAACCTAAAAAGTTAGTGTAATTCATAAAAAGTCCAAAATTACATTTATTTGGGTATTTATAACATCAATTATGTTAATATTTTATTAATAAGGTAATAACTTCATCATCATTCCGTCATAAATAAATTAAATTATTTAATGTATAAAAATTATAAATAAATTACCATTATTTAGGAATTTTTTTTATATTTTTAATTAATATTTATAGTCTATTTTAACTTATGTATAACCCTATATTAAAAATGTTTTAGTTATTAAACTTTGATTGTAACTATTTTAATTCTTCTTTAAATAAAATAATAATAGCTGTCCTAATCTAACACAGGTGGACCTAACGGGTAATATTTTATCTCTAAGGTTGTTTTTGGTAGATCTAAAAATATACAGTAGAATTAGAAATGTGTTATGGTAAAAATAATATCAATTTTACCCTTAATTACCCTATTTTCTTTTAACTGTGGTAAATAAAAGTAAAAAGTTACTATTCATCAAAATATTATTTTTATCTTATTAAACCAAATTTTACTCCTTGATATTAACTGCGTCTCTCGAATTTTGGAAACTCCACTCACAGAAGCATTAAAATTAAGTTTTATGTAAATTTTCAATCTCTCCAAGGAGGTGGGTAAAAGGCTGTTAAAAGTTCAATAAAATTTTTATATGTCAAAATTATTATGAAATGACTCCAATGAATTACATTGAACTTATATAGGTATTATGTATCAATTTTGGCCTCATATAAATTAAAATAAAATAAATAATTATTTATATAAAATGTCGGGTTTCAAATAGTTACCCAGTGTTTTCATTATTCACCAAAAATTGAAAGTTTTCAGAAAAATACCAAAAATTCACCCTAGGCTAATTTCGATATTCTGAATCCAAAAATGAAGTCCATTATGAAAAATAAAATTAAAAAAATGGGTATTACTATTCATAAGGGCTAGTTTATATAACATATCGTTGTTTAGTGAAACTCGGTATTGCGTACAACATACGCTATCGTGGAAGGTCGCGATTGCATGTAATGGAAGTCAAGTCATGGTTGCATGTAGTGAAACCTCCTTTTGGTGTAACGTAAAACACAATACATCAATGAAATTGAAAATAAAATTTTTCATAAAATCTCGGAGTGTTACATTCTACCCCCCTTAAAATGAATTTCACCCTTGAAATTCGTTGGGGTTATAAATGGTTTACTACTCGAATGATTTAATAGAAACCCACATCATAAAAAAGAATACCAAATTTTTTATTAAAAAATAAAGTATGAAACATAACAATTACCCAAATTAACTAATCTGTAACACCCCAAGCTTCTACGGTACGTTTCCCTTCGAATAATGCGATAGCGTGTGTTGTACGCAACCTCGAGTTCTAACACACACCACAACTAATTAAACTAGCCGTTGTGAATAGTAATACCTACTTTTTGAAATCATATATATTTTATATTTCAAAATGGACTTCATTTTTGGATTCGGAATATCGAAATTAGTCTAGGGTGAAATTTTGGTACATTTCGGATAACTTTCATATTTTGATGAATAGTGAAAATTACTAAATTTTAATTAAAAACAACTTTTTTAATCAAAATAATTAATAGTGATAAATGGTGAATTTGAGTGGTTTTAAAGTATATTTAGAATATATTTTTACCATTCAATTTAATGTTTATCATTGGACATAATTTTACAATTAAACCGAACATAAACAAGTGTCAATCTTTTGATAGTTATTATCTCTTAAAAACACGCTTTTTGTTTTGACAGCGGGAATTAATTTTAAATTAATTTCTGCCACTTCTGTATTTTGAATTTAGGAAAATGGATTCCATATTTGGAATCAGGATGTTCAAATTGTGTAAATAGGTAACTTTTATTTTTAGACATTTTGAATAGTTACTGTGGTAAATATTTTATTTACCATGGTTAAAGGGTAAATCCGGTAAATAAGGGTTAAAAAAATAATATTATAATAATAAAAAATTACCCTAAAACGTGTCCTAACCTTATTGGTGGACACATAACCGACCATGGGCATCCTTTGGTCAATTTGGGGACCCCTTGGAGCCACTTGTATGTGGTAGGGACACTTTATATTAATAAAGTTAAAATAAAAATAAAAATGGCATAAGCTTACATCTTTTAGAAGAACAATTTTTACATAGGGTTATACATGTTGGATTTTCGATTATAAATATTCATTAGAAAGCTAAAAAGATTTCCTACATAATGATATTTTATTTATAATTTTTAGACATTATATAAGTTATTTTATTTATGACACAATGATGATGCAGTAATTACTAAAATAGTGAAAAATAAAAATAATTGATCTTATAAATACCCAAATAATTATAATATGAAACTTTTAATGAATTAAACTAATTTTCTATGATAATATGATATATTAGGATTGATTTAATTGACTTTGTTCGAAGTAATAAATCTGTTAGGAGTTTCACAAAAATCAACTATTGAATAGTGTCAAAATTGACATAAAAGAGTTCTTAAAACAAATATTATATTATTAATTGATATTAAAAATCTAAGGTTCGGCCAAGAGACTTATATTATGATAGGTTCCTCATTAATGGACCACTTGGGGGTCGCTTGGATGTATATAGTAAGTTTATTAATCATATTATATAAAAATACAAAGAGACATTGTAAAAGTGAAACTAATTAACTTAGAGTTAATACTTAAAGATAAGGTTAATATAAGTACCCAAACCTGTCTAAATTCTATTGGATGAGTTGTTTTCGACCTATCCACACCTCATCCTTTGAATAGTCAACTTTGGAGCCTTTGTAAACCGAATATGAATTTATTATAAATTAATATTTCTAACTTTTCCAAAGGTGCCCCTCACCCCTCTTATAAAAGGGCACTCCTCCTTCTCATTTCTTCACACCTTCAAAGCCTTTTGGTTCGGCCAAACTCTGCCCAAATACTCTCCCAACATCCCTCAATACAACCTAGAGGCCTTAGTTTGATCAGAAAGCCAACCTAAGGAGCCCTTTTGATCAAATCAAAAGGAAGAACCCGAAGAAGAGGTAATGATTTCACCACCCTTTTCTAAGTTCATTTCTTCTTCCACTTCTTCTTCCTTTGTTCTTACCATTCTGAAATAATAACTCCAGTATCTCACATATACTGTGATGTTATTATAAATATGGTACAATCATATTCAGTATTCTATCCACCCTTTGAATAACATGTCACCATATGTGCGTACGTACGGCTTACCGTCTCCACGTCGTGGTGTAATTGTTATTCAATATAATATTATTTGGATGGGTATAATAATGATGTGTAACTCATGTAAATAATAAATATAACATGTTAATGATTCTGTATATATGATATACCATCCATTTATATATTATTTTAATATCAAAAGAATGATATTGTCGCTCGTGCGTACGTACGGACTACCGTCTCCACGAACGCGATGAGATTCATTCTCCATCGTATCCATTCAAGTATAATTATCATTTGATGATTTAAAAATGATTTTTAAGGACTGTATATCATTCTGGATAGGAATAAGATACAACAACCATGGCTTATGTAACAAAACATATAAAAGAAAATGAGTAAGTTAACTCCCGAAACGACGATAATTCTAAGATATTATTAACAAATCAATGTTAAAAGATCATATATGATATCATATTAATATATATGATTCTTGTATAATTTAATAACAACTATTTCACCATTATACAGGAGGTTAACCTACCCCAACCAAGGAAAAGTACAAGGTAAGGGTTATTTCACAATCTCTTCATTATCCGAGGTTGTATTATACGTAATAATCTACTGGGATCTATTTATCATCCACATCCATGTTTCTTCGAAATGTATTTCAAAACATTTTTACTATTTACAAGAATATGGGTTAAAGTCATTTATACCCTTGTTTGACTTTTTATAAGAGGTTTATAAAGGAATCATTCCGTCGTTTTCAAAACAAGGTCCTTTTTAACCTTTTCGACATAATTGAGGTAAGAATGTTTTTTTAACTTATACGGCGGGTGCGGTTATTTTACGCCGTTATAAAATCTTCAAAGCTTTCCTTACAAGCTTATAAGAATATTTTCAAAGAAAATGTTTTATTTTATATGGATCTTAAATGATTTCAAAATAAAAGGAGATATTTCTTTAAAAAGAATTTTGATTTCATCTATGTCAACATCCTTTGATGGATTTTAAGATTATTTGAAGTTGATTTATTATGATACAAAACTTCTATATTGTATTGAAGGTTTTGTGATATGTTTGACTGTGGATGTGCTATTTTTATACCATTCATAGTTTATTGTGAAAGTATTGACATTTCGTATGCTAGTTTTAATACGAATGTTTATGTTATGTTTAAACCTTTTCATATGGGAATGCATTGGACTTAATAAGTGATGGGTGGAGCCCGCTATAGCTCCTCGATGCATCGGTAGGTCTCATGAGACAAACTAGTGTCTTGGCACAAGGCCTTGACAAAATCTTATTTGTAGCCTTGGCACGAGGCCTTGGCTATGTGGTTATGATAGTCTGGCATTATGCATTCCAACATTATGAAAGTGGTTATTGATTTTTGCATGTGATTATTCGATTAGTAGAATATCCATGTGAATAAGTAAATGGCATTATTTCATTTTACTTTTGCCATACCATGTTGAAGTTCAATTTTAAAAGGCTTTTGTTTTAGTAATGCATTGCCTTAAATGTTTATTCTTATTTATGAAAGTTTCCGCTATATTGTTATCCTTACTGGGCATTTGAGCTCACCCCTTTTCTATGTTTTATTTTTCCCAGGAAGTGAAGATGTAAGTTATGAATGACCTGCAGGGATATTATGAGGGGATTGTAGTGTGGACTGTGGAAACATTATGTTGTTGTAGTAGTTTTTGATTTTATGATGTAATGTAAAACTTATGAATATATCTAGTGTTTCCAAGGCTACTAAACCAATCGGTCTTTCGAGATTTGATCTTTCTTGTGATCATGCCAATGTTATGTAATAATGCACCGACTCTAGGAAACTTGGGTCGGGGCGTTGTAGTTGGTATCAGAGGAAGTTTAGTACAAACCTTGGAAGCTAGATTTAGATAAACTCTGATTAGAGCACGTAGACCTAAGATGAACTTTGAGGATTAGTATAGAAGAACTTCCTAGAATTTTGGTATTGTAGAGACTTTGTGAGTTTTCCGAGCAATACATCCCTGTCTGGATACGAGCAGGTAGAGGCGGCTCTGGCACAGATGTACCTAGGGGTAAAACCCGAAAACACCGCTTTGAGCTAGACTCGAACGGGAACTGGTGCACGACAACGGGCCTTGCTGCACTCTTGGTTACGACACTCCCGGGGGATATGCTTAGGATAACTCTCACTTTCTTTACAAATCATTATGAAGGGTTTATGAGTATATACTTCCTCAAAGAAAACATATTTATGATTATGGATTATATCCATAGATAGTTCAATTTATGTTAAGTGTTTTATAAGTATGGGATTATGTATTTTGATGCATAAACTGATCTAGTTTATGCCATTGATTAGAAATGGCGCCTAGTGGAAGAAATGGAAACCATATCAATGCACGCACTCCATGTAGGGATTGCCCTCCTGCTCAAGATAATTATAGTGGGGCTGGTGACGCAACTGGTGCTGATCAGCTAATCACCGTACTGGGACAACTTACTCAGGTTATGAATAATAACCTTACCCGTATGGAGCACCCTGATCCGCAGCGTGGAGGATCAATGTTAGATCGATTCATGAGACAACAAACACCAACGTTCAATGGAAGTACAAATCCCTTAGTAGCTGAGCAATGGATATTTTCCCTAGAGAAAATATTTCAGGCTTTGGGGAGTAGTGAAAGGGAAAAAGTTACCATGGCAGTTTACCGCCTCACTGGAGATGCTGATCAATGGTGGTCATTGATTCAAAACATGAAGGAAGATGATGAAGTATCAAACATGGAATGGAGGGAGTTCAAAGATCTGTTTTTAGAAAAATACTTTCCTCGCGACCATCGAGCAGATATGGAAAGGCAATTTCTGAGTCTGAGACAAAAGGAGGATGAGAATGTCACAAAGTATGAGGCTAACTTTACAAGGTTAGCGAGGTATGCTGGAGATTATATTCGCAACCCAAGAAGTAAGATTGATCGTTTCTTTGATGGGTTAAAACCATTTCTCCGTCGAGCATTAGTCTCACAATCCTTTTCATCGTACGAAGACATTGTCTCATGTGCTATCAAGACCGAAAAGGAATTCTCTAAGTCTTATGACTTTAAAGCAAAGCAAGAGAAGAAGAGACCTGCTGATCAATCTGGGAATGGAAATAAGGGGAAGAAGGGAAAGGTTGAATATCCATCTTGTGGTAAGTGCGGGAAGAAACACCCCGGTGCTTGCCTGAAGGGAATGGGAGTCTGTTACAAGTGTGGTGAAAAAGGCCACCAAGCTCATGATTGCAAGGGGAAGAAGGAAGCTACCAACGTTCAGTGCTACAATTGCAGGGAGATGGGGCATTATGCAAATGCATGTCCTAAGCGTCAGGAGAACTTACCTCAGAAAAGGCCAAGGGATCAAGGCCAGGCTTATGCTATCACTACTGCTGAGGTAGAAACTCCGAAAGACGTGGTGGCAGGTAATTTAATGGTTTCCTCAAGTTTAGCAAATGCATTATTTGATTCTGGATCATCGCATTGTTTCATATCTTCCCAGTTTGCTAAGAAAATTAGATATTTCCAATTTGATTTAATAAGGGAGTTGTCAGTTAAAACTCCTAAGGGAAGTATCGTTGCAACAATGTTTTGTGAATCAGTCCCCATTAGAGCACATAAATTTTCTTTATCTGCTGATTTCATCGTCATACCTATGATTGAGTTTGATATAATCCTCGGTATGGACTGGCTTTCGGACTATGATGCGAAGATTTATTGTAAGAAGAAAGAGGTTACGATTCTTGATGATAATGATAAGGAGCACCTTATTTTTAGAGCAGAATCGTCACCACCTAATTCTTATTTAGACCCACACCCAGTAGCTCAACTTAATTCAATTATTGGGGAGGAAGAGAATGAAATAACTGTCGGTGAGGAAAGGAATGTTCAAATAGAGGATGTACCTGTTGTGAAAGAATTTGTAGATGTATTTCCAGAAGATTTACCTGGACATCCTCCAGAACGAGAAGTTGAGTTTTCTATTGATTTGATTCCTGGATCAAGGCCTATATCGAAGACCCCTTATAGAATGGCCACTGTAGAGTTAGTCGAACTAAAGAAACAACTAGAGGAATTGAGTAATAAGGGATTTATTCGCCCTAGTGTTTCTCCATGGGGAGCCCCTGTTCTTTTTGTTAAAAAGAAAGATGGATCTATGAGGTTATGTATCGACTACAGGGAGATCAATGATATAACGGTAAAGAACAAGTATCCCCTACCTCGTATTGATGATTTATTTGACCAACTGCATGGAGCTCAATACTTTTCAAAGATTGACCTTCGATCTGGATACCATCAGTTGTGTGTGAAGAAGGAAGACATTCCGAAGACAGCATTTCGAACCAGGTACGGGCATTACGAGTTTACTGTAATGCCGTTTGGATTGACTAATGCACCCTCTGTATTCATGGATCTGATGAATAGAGTTTTCAAGGAGTATCTCGATGAATTTGTGGTGGTATTTATTGATGATATCTTGGTATACTCCAAAACCTACAAAGATCATGAAAATCACTTGCGCATTATCTTGAAGACTCTGAGGAGGCATGAATTATATGGGAAGTTTAGCAAGTGTGAATTCTGGCTTCAGGAGATTTCTTTTCTTGGCCATATTGTCTCTAAAGATGGAATCTCTGTTGATCCTTCTAAGACCAAGGCAATCCAAGAATGGCCAGCACCTACGAATATAACTGAGGTACGTAGTTTTATTGGTTTGGCAGGTTATTATCGACGTTTCGTCCAGAATTTTGCCCGATTGGCTAACCCATTAACGAAGCTCACATGTAAAGGGGTTAAATTTGTTTGGACAAAAGAGTGTGAAGAATGTTTCGAAGAACTGAAGAGAAGATTAGTCAATGCTCCTATATGGACTCTACCATCGGGGAATGATGGGTTCGTTATTTATAGTGATGCATCGAAGAAAGGACTTGGCTGTGTCCTTATGCAGAATGATAGAGTTATTGCCTATGCATCACGACAGTTGAAAATTCATGAACAAAACTATCCTACTCATGATCTTGAGTTAGCAGCTGTGATCTTTGCTTTGAAGATATGGAGGCACTACCTCTATGGTGAAAAATGTGAGATTTATACTGATCACAAGAGTTTGAAGTATATTTTCTCACAAAAAGAACTCAACATGAGGCAAAGGAGATGGCTTGAATTACTCAAGGATTATGATTGCACGATACACTACCACCCGGGGAAAGAAAACAAAGTAGCAGATGCTTTGAGCAGAAAAGACCATGGAGTTCTGAACATGATGAGAATTGAAAGGGACCCAATTTTCATGGATCTAGAGAAGATGGACATGGGAATAACCAGGGAAGGTGAAACATCAATGCTTTTTCAAATGGTTGCCAAACCATCTTTACTAGAAAGGATTAAGAGTTCTCAGACCGATGATGAAGAATTCCAAAAGAAGAATAAAGCTGTGAATGATGGGAGATTGAGAGACTTTGTGTATGAAGATGGAATTTTGAAATTCGGGAAGAGACTTTGTGTTCCCAATATACCTGATCTAAAAAGGGAATTGCTGGATGATGCTCATAGTTCCAATTTCTCTATACACCCTAGGAGCACCAAAATGTATAGAGATTTGAAGGAACATTTTTGGTGGGACAACATGAAGAGGGAGATTGCTGATTTTGTGTCAAGATGTATGGTTTGTCAACAAGTGAAATCTGGAAGGCAACAGCCTGGAGGAGTCATGCAACCTCTTCCCATACCGGAGTGGAAATGGGACAATATTACGATGGACTTTGTCATGGGGCTACCAAAGACTCTTAGAAGGAACGATGCAATATGGGTTATTGTTGATCGTCTTACCAAGTCAGCACATTTTCTTGCTATAAGAGAAGATCTACCCCTGGAACGTCTAGCAAGACTATACATTAATGAAGTTGTGAGACTTCATGGAGTACCCCTATCGATTGTTTCTGATCGTGATCCCCGTTTTACTTCAAGATTTTGGAAAAGTCTTCAGAAATCCCTGCATACTGAACTTCATTTGAGCACTGCTTACCACCCTCAGACAGACGGACAATCAGAACGGACTATTCAGACCTTAGAAGACATGTTGAGATCTTGCTCACTTGATTTTCAGGGTATGTGGGATCAATATTTACCTCTGGTAGAATTTTCCTATAACAATAGCTTCCATTCGAGTATTCAGATGGCACCATATGAAGCGTTATACGGAAAGAGATGTTGTACACCAACCTGTTGGGATGACGTTGGTGAAAGAAAACTTGTAGGCCCAGAACTGGTGGAGGAAACGGTGGAAAAGGTGAAGGTAATCCAAAATCACATCAAAGCAGCTCAAAGTAGGCAGAAGAGCTATGCCGATAATCGAAGGAAGGATTTGGAATTTCAAGTCGGTGATCATGTTTTCCTAAAGGTATCTCCGTGGAAGGGAGTCATACGTTTTGGTAAGAAAGGTAAATTGAGTCCCAGGTACATCGGACCTTTCGAAATTCTAGAACGAATTGGGGTTGTAGCTTACCGATTGGCAATGCCTCCAAGTCTCTCCAAAGTTCACGATGTATTCCACGTATCTCTATTGAGGAAATACATGCCTGATCCGACGCATGTACTCACCTATGAGGAATTAGAACTGGAACCCGATCTGTCTTATTGCGAAGAGCCCGTCAGGATTCTTGATACAAGAGAACAAGTACTGAGAAACCGGACGACGCGTCTGGTAAAAGTTTTGTGGAGAAATCATAAGATGGAAGAGGCAACGTGGGAACCCGAGGAACTTATGATGAAGAACCACCCGAGTCTTTTTATGCAGTAATACCCTAGAAATTGCGAGGACGCAATTATTTGAAGGAGGGGAGAATGTAACACCCCAAGCTTCTACGGTACGTTTCCCTTCGAATAATGCGATAGCGTGTGTTGTACGCAACCTCGAGTTCTAACACACACCACAACTAATTAAACTAGCCGTTGTGAATAGTAATACCTACTTTTTGAAATCATATATATTTTATATTTCAAAATGGACTTCATTTTTGGATTCGGAATATCGAAATTAGTCTAGGGTGAAATTTTGGTACATTTCGGATAACTTTCATATTTTGATGAATAGTGAAAATTACTAAATTTTAATTAAAAACAACTTTTTTAATCAAAATAATTAATAGTGATAAATGGTGAATTTGAGTGGTTTTAAAGTATATTTAGAATATATTTTTACCATTCAATTTAATGTTTATCATTGGACATAATTTTACAATTAAACCGAACATAAACAAGTGTCAATCTTTTGATAGTTATTATCTCTTAAAAACACGCTTTTTGTTTTGACAGCGGGAATTAATTTTAAATTAATTTCTGCCACTTCTGTATTTTGAATTTAGGAAAATAGATTCCATATTTGGAATCAGGATGTTCAAATTGTGTAAATAGGTAACTTTTATTTTTAGACATTTTGAATAGTTACTGTGGTAAATATTTTATTTACCATGGTTAAAGGGTAAATCCGGTAAATAAGGGTTAAAAAAATAATATTATAATAATAAAAAATTACCCTAAAACGTGTCCTAACCTTATTGTTGGACACATACCCGACCATGGGCATCCTTTGGTCAATTTGGGGACCCCTTGGAGCCACTTGTATGTGGTAGGGACACTTTATATTAATAAAGTTAAAATAAAAATAAAAATGGCATAAGCTTACATCTTTTAGAAGAACAATTTTTACATAGGGTTATACATGTTGGATTTTCGATTATAAATATTCATTAGAAAGATAAAAAGATTTCCTACATAATGATATTTTATTTATAATTTTTAGACATTATATAATTTATTTTATTTATGACACAATGATGATGCAGTAATTACTAAAATAGTGAAAAATAAAAATAATTGATCTTATAAATACCCAAATAATTATAATATGAAACTTTTAATGAATTAAACTAATTTTCTATGATAATATGATATATTAGGATTGATTTAATTGACTTTTTTCGAAGTAATCAATCTGTTAGGAGTTTCACAAAAATCAACTATTGAATAGTGTCAAAATTGACATAAAAGAGTTCTTAAAACAAATATTATATTATTAATTGATATTAAAAATATAAGGTTCGGCCAAGAGACTTATATTATGATAGGTTACTCATTAATGGACCACTTGGGGGTCGCTTGGATGTATATAGTAAGTTTATTAATCATATTATATAAAAATACAAAGAGACATTGTAAAAGTGAAACTAATTAACTTAGAGTTAATACTTAAAGATAAGGTTAATATAAGTACCCAAACCTGTCTAAATTCTATTGGATGAGTTGTTTTCGACCTATCCACACCTCATCCTTTGAATAGTCAACTTTGGAGCCTTTGTAAACCGAATATGAATTTATTATAAATTAATATTTCTAACTTTTCCAAAGGTGCCCCTCACCCCTCTTATAAAAGGGCACTCCTCCTTCTCATTTCTTCACACCTTCAAAGCCTTTTGGTTCGGCCAAACTCTGCCCAAATACTCTCCCAACATCCCTCAATACAACCTAGAGGCCTTAGTTTGATCAGAAAGCCAACCTAAGGAGCCCTTTTGATCAAATCAAAAGGAAGAACCCAAAGAAGAGGTAATGATTTCACCACCCTTTTCTAAGTTCATTTCTTCTTCCACTTCTTCTTCCTTTGTTCTTACCATTCTGAAATAATAACTCCAGTATCTCACATATACTGTGATGTTATTATAAATATGGTACAATCATATTCAGTATTCTATCCACCCTTTGAATAACATGTCACCATACGTGCGTACGTACGGCTTACCGTCTCCACGTCGTGGTGTAATTGTTATTCAATATAATATTATTTGGATGGGTATAATAATGATGTGTAACTCATGTAAATAATAAATATAACATGTTAATGATTCTGTATATATGATATACCATCCATTTATATATTATTTTAATATCAAAAGAATGATATTGTCGCTCGTGCGTACGTACGGACTACCGTCTCCACGAACGCGATGAGATTCATTCTCCATCGTATCCATTCAAGTATAATTATCATTTGATGATTTAAAAATGATGTTTAAGGACTGTATATCATTCTGGATATGAATAAGATACAACAACCATGGCTTATGTAACAAAACATATAAAAGAAAATGAGTAAGTTAACTCCCGAAACGACGATAATTCTAAGATATTATTAACAAATCAATGTTAAAAGATCATATATGATATCATATTAATATATATGATTCTTGTATAATTTAATAACAACTATTTCACCATTATACAGGAGGTTAACCTACCCCAACCAAGGAAAAGTACAAGGTAAGGGTTATTTCACAATCTCTTCATTATCCGAGGTTGTATTATACGTAATAATCTACTGGGATCTCTTTATCATCCACATCCATGTTTCTTCGAAATGTATTTCAAAACATTTTTACTATTTACAAGAATATGGGTTAAAGTCATTTATACCCTTGTTTGACTTTTTATAAGAGGTTTATAAAGGAATCATTCCGTCGTTTTCAAAACAAGGTCCTTTTTAACCTTTTCGACATAATTGAGGTAAGAATGTTTTTTTAACATATACGGCGGGTGCAGTTATTTTACGCCGTTATAAAATCTTCAAAGCTTTCCTTACAAGCTTATAAGAATATTTTCAAAGAAAATGTTTTATTTTATATGGATCTTAAATGATTTCAAAATAAAAGGAGATATTTCTTTAAAAAGAATTTTGATTTCATCTATGTCAACATCCTTTGATGGATTTTAAGATTATTTGAAGTTGATTTATTATGATACAAAACTTCTATATTGTATTGAAGGTTTTGTGATATGTTTGACTGTGGATGTGCTATTTTTATACCATTCATAGTTTATTGTGAAAGTATTGACATTTCGTATGCTAGTTTTAATACGAATGTTTATGTTATGTTTAAACCTTTTCATATGGGAATGCATTGGACTTAATAAGTGACGGGTGGAGCCCGCTATAGCTCCTCGATGCATCGGTAGGTCTCATGAGACAAACTAGTGTCTTGGCACAAGGCCTTGACAAAATCTTATTTGTAGCCTTGGCACGAGGCCTTGGCTATGTGGTTATGATAGTCTGGCATTATGCATTCCAACATTATGAAAGTGGTTATTGATTTTTGCATGTGATTATTCGATTAGTAGAATATCCATGTGAATAAGTAAATGGCATTATTTCATTTTACTTTTGCCATACCATGTTGAAGTTCAATTTTAAAAGGCTACTGTTTTAGTAATGCATTGCCTTAAATGTTTATTCTTATTTATGAAAGTTTCCGCTATATTGTTATCCTTACTGGGCATTTGAGCTCACCCCTTTTCTATGTTTTATTTTTCCCAGGAAGTGAAGATGTAAGTTATGAATGACCTGCATGGATATTATGAGGGGATTGTAGTGTGGACTGTGGAAACATTATGTTGTTGTAGTAGTTTTTGATTTTATGATGTAATGTAAAACTTATGAATATATCTAGTGTTTCCAAGGCTACTAAACCAATCGGTCTTTCGAGATTTGATCTTTCTTGTGATCATGCCAATGTTATGTAATAATGCACCGACTCTAGGAAACTAGGGTCGGGGCGTTACAAATCACTGGGTTTCAACATAGGAGAACATAGGTGAAAATATGGATATGGAAGAGAAATCTAACCATCATGTTTTGATGGAGAGTGGTAGAAAACATGGCTATGAAAAACCTAACAATCAGAAAGCCATAATTTTGTGATGATCTAAGGTACCATCTCATTCATCGGATATAAGGGCACTCGGACAATATTTTTAGTTTTCATGATCATTTCCCGAAAGTTGAATAATTTGAATTAGAAAAAATACTTACTTTATTTCAGTATAATTTCACCGTTGTTCGTGCCTCGAACAATTTCCACTTCATCTCTTAAAGAAATGAAGATGAATTTTTCATTCGTGAAGTGTTAGCAGATCATGTCATATAATGATGGGTCATTCCTTATGTCTCAAACAAAAGGTTATAAAAAGTTATAAAATATACATAAGTCCATCTATGGTGTGGTTAATTGTATATGATTCCAAAAATGGACTTATACTTCATCTATCATACTTCTTAATAAAACTAGTTTCTACTAAATAGGGACTTCCTGTAGGCCAGTGGTAGGAAATAAAGGTATTTCACACTTCGGTTGTGGGTTCTATTCCCATGGCCATGTCCGACGTGATGAGTTGTCGCCCGTCATATAGGTTGCCCCTTTCTCTAAAACTACATTATAATAACATTACTGCAATAAAATAGAAAAAATTTATTTCCTTAAAGAATTCAATCTTATGTCTAACATAATTCATTCCAATCTTTAGGGTTATCCAAAATACTTCTGTCCATGCTCATAGTATAAAGAAAACAGTTACTAGAAATTTCATCTACCGAGCATGTGAATACCATAATTTATGCCCCATATATCATATGATATATCTTGTTGGTCACACTCCAAACATGTGAATACCTTAATCATGTATTCTCTTGAACCATAGTGAAAACATGAATGCTATCCCAAGGTTACTCTTTCCATATACCAAAATCCCAATAATTTTATATAATCAAACCATGATATCTCCTTTTCTTTATATTAGTCATGAGATCATTAATAATATCAAACATTTCATTATCTCTTTATCCCTTATTTATGCTCATATTAGGTGCTTTCCAAAACTATCGGAATAAACTTTCATGGTTACCAGTACCATTCAATATATACTTTCAAAACTCAATCAAAGGAAACAATGTAACAATCCTTATATTTTTCTTTATTCCATAGTATCATACATTATTCTTGATAAACATAAAATCGTTACCCTACCTTCATAAACCACTGACTGAGCTTCATCATTTCTTTCATCTCATATATCATTTGTAGTACCTTCATCAACATCCACATAAATACTACCAATATGACCATGCTGATTCTATTTATGAGATTTTCCCATAGGTCATTGCTTTGTATAATGCCCGTACATTCCACATTTAAAACATTTAACTGTTTTTAAAGTCTTAGCATTGCTATTATCCTTGTCCATGGTGTTAATTGAACCTTTTACTTTACAATTACTAGCTTTGTGTCCCTATTTTCCACACCCAAAGTATCTTATAGTTCCTTTGAAACATTCTCCCTGATGCCTCTTCCCACATGATTTACATGATGGAAATTGAACTTTCTTTCCTCTACGGTCATCATGAAACTCCATCTTTTTATTATTAGCTGAGACGGGAAACATAACAAAGTTGAGATTATTGATCATATTATGAGATTAATTATTAGGCATAATAATGATATGTGGACTTCTAGGTCCAATTTCATTTTGTTTCTCATGATGAATATAATTCCATTGTCCAGCATATCCCCCTTTATCGTGAATCATCATGTTTCGAGCCATTTTCTAAAACCCAAAAAGAATAGTGTGAGAGGCCAAAATCATAATCAAGGAGGAGTAACTTCAATAACTAACATATTAGTTTTAATTGTACCGTAATTCTAGGACTATAAACTATACTTATACTTAACCTTAGAGAGATCCCTAGACATACCTTAGAAATATCTCTAGGTATCTCACTAAAGTGATCGCATCCTTGTTTCCAAAGGTTGACTAAACCGAACCTCTGATACCAACTGCTGAGATCCAAAGTTTGATGTACATGGAAATTACATTACTTTTTCGGAATAATTAATACATAACAAAAAAACACCGAAGGACCGTAATAGTTTAGTGTCTTTGGAAACTCATAACATAATCTTCTAATCGTGGTGAATGATTTTCAACATCTCCCCTAAAACATGGAAGTGCGTAAGGCATAGATCATAAAGAAAAATTAATCATGATAATATAACATGGGAATAAAACATTTAATTTTGGAAACCATTAATCACATGTTATGATTTTTATAGTAGCCAACGCATTGCTGCCACGACCATCATAGTGGACAAAGTCCCTTTCTGAATCGAGTTCACTCCTCATCCCAGTCCTGTATCACTAAACTGGATTAACTTGTTGTTCCATCCATGTCTATCTAATGAGATATAAATCTTTACCCAATGAATTGGAGGGAAATATGGGTCCCACCAATCTCATAATGAAATCATTCTTACGTGTGCCACAACATAAACATAAACCATCCATCATAACCCAAAGAATAAAATGGGTTCCACAAACATCACCCCATCATAACATAATACATATAAAATAGATGGACATCATTTCATCATAAGAAAAGTGAAACCATTTAAATCATAAAGAAAGTATACTTGAAACATACACATATGAAACAATGACATCTTATATGGAAAGTGGTTTTGATAAAACACTTGAAATGAGTTCTTGAGGAAAATACCATTTCTTCTTCAAATTCATTTTCAATTCAAAAAATGACATGCAATTTTAACTGAAGTTGATTCTGTTGAAAATAGTCATTAAATCTTGTAGAGTAAGTTTTATGAAAATAATGAGTTATGAATACCGTAAAAATTCGTTCATGTTCTCCTCGTACTTTTGTCGCAAAAGTCAAAAAGTACAACATATGGTAAACAAAATAAGGATTCCTTCCATTCATCGTAATAAAAGACAAAAAGGGGTAAAAATGAATTTAAAAATATATGTAATAATTTTATACATTTTATGAAAATGTTTTGAGAAAACATGGACATGGATGATAAATATAACCCTAGTAAATACTTACGTATAAACATTCTCGGATAAGAATGAGATGGGAATAATTAACCCTTACCTTAAGTCTGATATGCTTCGTATGTATCCAAAACTCCTGTATAATGATTTAAATAATGACATTTACTTATTAAAGTATCATATTGATTGTTATTATATCATATATGGTTCACTTATGACTTTATATTACCCGTTATTTTGTAAATTCCATGTTAAAGTAGTGTTTTGGGTAAAATCGTTTTATTTATCATACTTGATTTGACTTGTTGTTTTTGATATTATTATTACTTATATCATTATTTAATTACTTATATAATGTAAACCATTATTTATATATCATATATATTCAATATATATATATATAATAGATAGATGAATGAAATGAAATACACCTTTCATGGAGACGGTAGGTCATACGTAGGCATGCAAGCTGTTTTCCTTTCCTTATTGACTTGAATGGAAGTAATTATATGACATATATATATATATATATAAATTAAGTAGATTTATTATGTCATATATTTCATTATTATTCATTATATATACTTTATAATCATTCCTGAATGGTTAACATGGAGAATGAATCTCATTGCATCGTGGAGACGGTAATCCGTACGTACGCACGAGGGATGATATCGTTCCCATAATTATTGAATAGAATTGGATTGGATGATATAATATCATATAATTAGTATGAAGTTATTATAATCATATATAGTTATTATTTACCCCATTATACCCATCCAAGTAAGGTGGTGGTGGAAAAACTAATTACACCACATCGTGGAGACAATATTTCGTACGTACGAACGCGCGTTGATTTCATTTTCCGTAGGATGGATAGAAGGTTAAATAGAGTTGTTTACTATTAATAATAAAATATCAGTATATTAGTGATTCTGATGTTATTAATTTATAATGAAACAACTAAATAAGAAGATGTTGAAGAAGAAATAAACTTGAAAGAATCGGTAGAAGAGATTACCTCTTCTTCAATGAACCTCTTTTAAACTTATTCTTAGGGAACTAGAGTTTGACTTTTGAGAATCCCAGAACCTCTATGATATAACTATAGAGGTCTAGAAGAGGAATTTTCAGGGGTTTTCCGATCTTCAAGGCTCAAAAGGGTGTGATGAGAAGAGGGAAGGTGTTCCTTTTTTATAAGGGAGGAGAGGGGAATCTTAGGAATACTTATTATATTATTTTATAATAAAGTCATATTCTTTTATTAATATCTCAAAATTGATTTATTTCAAATATAAGGTGGGTATGGGTCTCAATACTCTCAACAAATATGTTTTATACAAGTTTAGGTATCTTTTTTATCCTTATATTTAGATTTAACTCTAAGTTAAATTATTTAACTTTTACCATGTCTTTTTGTTTTCTGACACTATATGGTTAATAAACATACTATAACAAGCTAAACGAACCAAAAATGGTCCATTATTAGTATATATATTCTTATCTAAGTAATTTTACCGAACCATATATTTTTAGGAATAAAATAACAATTAATAATAATTTTTTTAAAACCTATTTTATGTCAATTTTGACACTATTTGGTACTTGATTTTTGTGAAAATCATAACAACATGATTACTTCAAAAAAAGTTAATTAAATCAATAAAAACATATCATATTAACCTATAAAATTAGTTTAATTCATAAAATGTCTAAAATCAAATTTATTTGTGTGTTTATAACATCAATTATATTAATATTTCATTAATAAGGTTATTACTGCATCATCATTGTGTCAAAACTAAATTAAATTATTTAATGTCTAAAAATTAAAAATAAAATAAAATTATGTAAGAAATCGTTTTATCTTTATAATGAATATTTATATTCGAATTAATCTTATATATAACCTTATATTAAAAATGTTTTAGTTATTAAACACTGATTTTATCTATTTTAATTCTTCTTTAAATAAAATAATAATAAATGTATAAATCTAATACAAGTGGACCTAAAGGGTAATATTTTATCTCTAAGGTTGTTTTTGGTCGAACTACACTTATCCAATAGAATTAAGACATGTTTTAGGGTAAAAATAATATCTTTTTACCCTTAATTACCATATTTACTTTTAAATGTAGTAAATAAAAGTAAAAAGTTACTATTCAAAAAAATTTATTTTTATCTTATTGAACCACATTTTACTCCATGATATTTACCATGTCTCTTGGATTCTTGAAATTCCACTCACAAAAGCGGTAAAATTAATATTTATATAAATTTTCAAACTCTCCTAGGAGGTGGGTAAAAGACGGTGAAAAGTTCAATAAAATTTTTATATGTCTAAAATTATTATAAAATGGATCCAATGAATTAAATTTACCATATATAGGTAATATGTGTTAATTTTGACCAAAAATAAATTTAAATAAAATAAATAATTATTTATATAATAACTCGGTTTTTAAATAGTAACCCAGTGTTTTCACTAATCATCAAAAATTGAATGTTTTCTGAAAAATACCAAAAATTCACCCTAGGAGAATTTCAATATCCCGAATCCAAAAATGAAGTCCAATTTGAAAAATAAAATTTCAAAAAGTGGGTATTACTTTTAATAATGGCTAGTTTATATAACATATAGTTGTTTAGTGGAAGTCGGTATTGCGTATAACATACGCTATCGTGGAAGGTCGTGATTATGTTTAATTCAAGCCAAGTCAGGGATGCATATAGTGAATGCTACTTTTGGTGTAGCATACAACACAAGACATCGATGATATTAAAAAGAACAATTTTCATAAAATCGCGGGGTGTTACATAGTGCCACCCAAAGCAGATAGTATCGAAGTGTGGTGATTTGAGCCCCTTTGACTTGTGACTCATGGGTACACACATGACGTGTTGGGATTTTCAGAGTGATTTTATCGTTGAATTGATGGCTACTCACATTCTTGGGTTGATCTATTGAATAGAGATACCCTTACTCTCTCTTTTGGGATTCTTTGACCGATAATATATATATATATATATATATATATATATATATATATATATATATCTAATTGCAGTACCCACTCAATGAGTTGTACTCTTTTACATTGCATTGTTCTATCTATCGATTCTCTCTTTGGTGCATCACTTATTTCTCCCTAGAGCCTTCGGGATATCCTACTGAGTATCATTATATTTACCCCTATATGGGATTTTCTCGCACTCGATGTGCCCTTGTAGATAACAGATAGGTTGATTGTGACTTCAGAGGAGAATATGGATATAGGGTTCTTTGACCTCGTGTCGTGGTTGTTACTTGGGAACTAAGAGCAAGGATCTATCATCTACTTTACTTCTCCGCCTTTTTTTGGGTTGTGATACATTTTGGGTTGGGTGTGTATTTTTTACTTTTCCCTTTTAGTTTATTTTTTTTGTACTAGTATTTAGAGGTCCATTCTGATTTGTTTTGTTTCATTTTTATTATAGAGTGGTATCTTGCTTTCTTTTCCTCTAAACTTTTGCATTGAGTTCACTACGTGTGTGTGTGTGTATTGTTTCATATGGAAAGTCCTCCCCTAACCTATTTTTCATTTGGAACTAGTATCCAACCCCTAGACTAAGGAGGCAGGATTAGGGTGGTTGAGGCTCGAGCCCCAGTACGGTTCGGGTGATGACAAAGTGGTATCACAAGTGGTTTGCCCCTTGGAATGTTGTTGGGTTGTTTTCCTAAAAACGTATTGGTTGGGTTTAGGGAAATAATGTCAAATTATCTCGAGAGTGGATCATAGGCTTGGGAGTCTAGTGATGGTATGGGTGGCTGGCTTATCCATTCACTAGGACCCTGATTACTCGCATTTCAACTCAGCACCCTAATACATTCGTTGCTAGGAACAGTGGTATATGTTTCATAGAGGGTTATGTATTTGAATATACTTATTTAGTCATATCCCTAGTGCTGTTGATATATATATATGCTAATCTAACCATGATATATCTTGATAACATTTAGGATGTCTTCGCAATGATATCCATCCTGGATACCATCTTCTGTTCCTAAAGACCACCTTGTGAGTGACGAGGCCTTATTTCAAGACACATCATCTGATCCCCTTTCTCTAGGTGGGAAAGTAGTACAACCCCCACTTGTTGACCAGTAGACATACCTAGTTGAGAAGGATGAAGAAGTGTATAGGCTGATCGAACTTCTCATGTTCTAGAAAAAGAGACCGATTAGGTTCAATGGGGAGCCAGACCCTTAGGCAACATATGTTTGGTTTGAGTAAGTGGATCTCCATTTTCGGTTTACACATGAATCAAAAAATCCTATGGTGGATTTGGCATTGATACTTTTCCATGAATCACCTAGGTGTTGGTGGATCTTAATAACTCAGATACTCGACAAGTTGGCGCCCTAGTGGGAGGACATCCATCATTTGTTTAATGGGGAGTAGAGCTCATTCAGTTTTAGAAGGGTGGGATAACGGTGACTGAGCATGCGACTAGGTTCAGAAACCTTGCATGTTACTCTTTAAACATGCTATGGAGAAACTGCATCTGAGCACGGAGGTTTGAGCGGGGACTTCACAGGGAGATCCATTCTATGATAGTACCCCTGTGCTTCTCCACATATTCAAGGGCACTGAAGCATACAATTGTGACCGAGATCATTCTGTTTGAGAGACATTAGTGGAAAAGATCTCAGAATATGAGATCTTTTCATGATCGGTAAAACACACATAGTTATATAGATCCCAGAAAGTTCAGTAGAAGTGTGGTGGAAGATTCCCTCTTACTTGTGAACTCAGGTCATAGTTGTGTATTAGAGTTCCCTTTTTTTGGAATTACTCCCTTTCTAATAAGGTTGAAGACACGCGTGGTTTTCCACATGTTTTAAATGTTTACCCTCTTCAAATTGGATGAGTTTACTCACCTATCATATTCATTGGTACCTTGCTTTCTCAACGTCAAGTCTTAATATTACAGTTATCAAGTAGATGTTAAGGTGATGGATACCACAAGGAAAAAACAATGTGACTCACTATATAGTGCTAACAATGTTAGTCTTTACGCTAATGATGTGAAGACACTATCTTTTAGAATAGTTCTTTTTGGTTTGTTCAGACCACCAATGTATCAGGTACATCGTCACTATAAGATACATGAACATGATGTGGTGACACTAGTTAAACCCCCTACAAGATTATAAATTTTAGATATTATATAATCTTGGAAAGGAAAATTTCATAGTAGATACCCTTAAACAGATTTCTCAGGCTCACCTAGTGTCAGATGTTTCGAAGAAGTTAACTTCCCAAGAAGCTGACACCAGTTGGGAAGGATGGAACAATTTATCTTCAGTCGATGGTGTTGACACTTTTCTTCTTGAGCGTGTAAGAGATTCTCGATTGTGATGCACCGACAATGAAATCATGCATGACTATATATCCTTGTTTATTTCACCATATGGGTATTCTAATGGAAGGAATCATGAGACCCTGTTCGAGTGAAAAATAGTGATCCCAATTGCGAGGTTGGAAGTCGAGGTATGACCAAGGAGGTAAACTATCCCCCAAGTTCAATCACGAAATTTCAGACTATGGAAAGAGATAGAGAGGTTTTATACCACCTTTCCCTACCCCTAATAGTTGGAATGAGCAGACGAGGTCTTCCACATGTCGAAGATGAGGAGATACGTGTGTGTTTATACACACGTCATGAACTAAATAAAAAGATATGAGGGTGGACCATCCCTTTGCTCTGTGTGATTTGGTAGCATAGAAATGTAAAAGTTTATCTAGATGCGGGAAACCCATGAGTGGGATTAGTTTTTTGAGTTGTCTTATGGTTTTGATTTTTGGGGATGAAAATCTTAAAGGAGGGAATGATGAAGAGACCATATTGTTACCAAATAATACTTTAAAATACTTCCAGAAAATATCCCAGAGCCAGGTGCTAAGACAAAATTCTATTCTGAGGCCCGATGTTCCCATGATTAATTTTATAAATTTATTATGTGATTTTATACTATGCACAGGTTTGAAATGTGAAATATCTTAAACAGTTGATGAGATCAGAAATATGAGGACATGTTTGGATATGCAACACTGTGTTTCCCCTAAAAGCCATATTAAATGAGTCGGTGAGGGGTATTCAGACCCCTCTCCAATTGGATGTGTGTTAAATGGATGAATTGAGTTATTAAATTATTCATTTAATAGATCAATCCTAAATAACTCATGGACGGGGACTCAGATGATAAACCTGATACTAATATTGGGTTAAAAATGTCGGTTTTACCTGATAAAGGCTATAAATTTTTACAGAAACTAGATTTCGGAATATGTGCCATCATGGATGAAAAATTAAGTAATTAAAAAATAATTTATTTAATTATTTGATTAAAAACCCTCTAACCGAATTTATGTGTATAAATTCTTATTGTTAGAGGGTTTTCTCATAATTCAGCTTTTCTAATGACAACATCTCTCTTCTTCTTCTCGGTGGCAAATGGAAAATGATGAATAACTATGAAAAATTCTTCTATCTAGATGGATCAAGGTGAGTTGAATGAAATAGATATTGATGAATGTGTTATTCGACAAAAATCAATCAAATCTCCAGGGTAGGACTCACCTTTCATATTTTTTTTTGCCTCTGATTAAACTTTGAATATGGTTTCAATTAATTATTCAATCTATTCCCTCTTGTACAGACCTATTTTTTGAACATATATTGTTCATAAATTGTTTGTCTCACCTGGAATCCCATTCATGATCGTTGGCCAAGAACGCTTGGCCCGCAATCCAAACCCTTTTCTTATGTGCTTTTCTTCCCCCTTTTTATGCATTCTTCACCGTTTGAATCATGTAGTTCTTGTCTCGACAAATGTCGAGTGACCTGAGATCGATTTTCACCCAGTTTCCGAGAGAATTTGTTCGACGACAACAAACTCACCTGAAGAGACTACATATGTTAGGATCAGGACCTGATCATCGCAAATCTACAATCGTCACAATTTTCAGGCTTATAACGAAGCTGTGGTGGCCCATAGAGGGAGTCAAGGTCTGTGTGGGCTATCTGTGAGTAGCGTCATCATCCGACGGACCTAAGGCCGTCAGGCGAGGCATGAGGCACAACTCCACGAAGAATGAAAATGAGCGGTGTGAGCCAGTTGACCAAAAAACCATCTAGTGCGACTTTTGTTAGGGAAGCATGGCCATGTTTCGGCATCGGCATAGCAATGGTCGGACTTGGGCCTCTAAAGAAGTGGTCATACATGGTGAAAGTGATTGAACATTATTATTTTTGTTAGTAATAATAATAAAGGACATGAAATTTATTATTAATTATATTAATAAATATGTAATAAAATAATTGAAATTTGAGGGTGATATGAATATGAGATTGATATGTACCTATTTTGATTGAGAAAACATTGTGTGATTTTTTATGGTTTAATATTCTGTTTTTATAATAAATCATTTAATTAAATGATGAAATAAAAATGAAGAGAAAAGTAGGTTCCATATGTGATGTGATGCGTGTGAAGTGTATTGAGAGTTTGATGTTGAGGGAAAAAAAGAAAATAAATATATAATAATAATAATATAAAATATTATTATTATTTATTTAGGTTGTCAAACCTTAAACTAGAAAAAACATCTCCTTGTGGTATCTGATTTATGTATCATCAATGGTTGTGAATCCCTGACATTGAGACGGTCATTTTAAGTCCGATGTTGAATATCTTTTTTGGTCTTCTATTTCGGGTCCCCGAAACGTTGAAATAATGACATATTATTATTATTAAATACTTGACCCACCATAACTCTTATATATGACCTCTAATGGATGTGTTGTCTGTGATGTTGTGATCTTGATGAAGAGGTGGATGATGTGAAACCAAATTTGGATGTTTAAATCGATATCGTGGTGTGGGACCCTCGAGGCCTGGTTAGCATGTGTAGCGGTGAAATGAAAACTTTTCACTAGGTATATATATTGGACAGATAGGTATTCCATATCATTATTTTTTTAATGAGGATCTCAATGATGTGATCCATATAATTTGTTTTTGACCAAGGCATGGGCCTCATATAACGCTATTCAAGTGAAATGCTGGGATATACGACTTTTACAACAGATGTCCATTCATGGTAAATGTATGCTCGATCTTGTTCATTTGTCTCCAAGGATCACAATGGTGTCATCCTTTTGGTTATCTGGTACTTTTGTAGGAGGTTTTCTGGTAAAAGTATATTTTCAACCTTTTGTTTAACAACAAGTAATGCACGCTTGTTTTATTTTTGGTTAGAGATATCATCTACTCTGGGACTACTCTTGGAATCCTATGATTACTTGATTTGTTGTTTAGTACCTGAGTATAGATAGGTTCAAGACCCAGAAAATATGTGGAGCCATATGATGTGTTGGCCCCACACCAACTGTGTACCACATTACAAATCTTCTATATTTTGTATCTCCTTCTTTTAGACTCAGACATCAGCATATGAGTAGCCTATCCTGGGATAGTTTTCACATAGAATGAGATGGTTCCCTCCATAGTGTCTTCTGAGATACGATGTGAGTTATTCCGGGGTGACTCCTGATGACTGTAGAGACATTCGTTCTGAGAGGTACCATACAGTTGGGATGGTCAGTGTTCCATAGTTCATTATGGTAGGTATCGTCCAACAGGGATGGTCAGTGACCCTCGATGATTTTTGAGAGCTACCATCAAGCTAGGTTGGTTAGTGTTCCTCAGTGCTTTCTGAGATGTAACATTAAGCTGGGATGGACAGTGTTACTCAGTAATTCTCATGAGGTACCATCCATCAGGGATGACCAATGTAGTTATTAACTGGCCCTCCAGCTGGGCCGAGTAGCATAGTCCCCGAAGAGATACCGGGATGACCGAGAGCGTAGTACCCAAGGAGATATCGGCCTGACCCAGAGCATGGTCCTTGAGGAGAAGTTGGGCGGACCCAAAGCATAGTCCCCATGGAGATACTGGGATGACCTAGAGAGTTGTCCCTGATGAGATACCAGGCCGACCTAGAGTGTAATCCCCAAAGAGATATCGGACTGATCCTCCCACCAAGACAGGTAGTTTAGACCTTGATGGTTCATATAAGACCCTCGACTGTGTGACACAGTGGTGAGACATGGTTCGATTTACATAAGGACTCGTGATAAAGAGGGTCACTTTACCCAGCATGATGCATTCTTGTAATAATAACTAAAACTATGTAGGCGAGTCAGCACCACCAAAAGTAGATAGGATCAAAGTTTGTTGATTTTAGCCCCTTTGACTTGAGAATCCTCAATAGACACATGTGTTGTTGGGTTTTATATATGGTTTTTATCATAGAACTAATGGCTACTCACTTTCTTGGGATGATCTATAGAATTGAGATCCTATTACTCTATCATTTGTGTTTCTTTGAATAGGAATATATATATATATATATATATCATATTGTATTTCCCACACCTTGAGCTAGAATAATTTACAATGAATTGTTCTATTTACTGCTTCCCTATTTGGTACCTCACTTGTTGCTTCCTTGAGCCTTCAAGATATCCAACTGAGTGACTTTATACTCACCCCTGCTTGGGATTTTCCCTCACTCAGTGTGCCATTCTATAATAAAGATAGTTTGATCATGACATTATAGGATCATTGGGATACAGGGTGCTTGGACCGTGTGCAGTGGTCAATTCATCAGATCGAAGAGTGGGGCTCTATCAGCTGTTTTACTTCTCCACCTGTTTTTGGGTAGTGGATCACTTCTGATTGGGCATTTTTTCCCTTCTCCCATTCAGTTTTGTTTTCTTTTACTTATATTATTTAGTGTTTGATGAATATTGTTCGGTTTCCTTTTTATAGTAGTGTTATATCTTGAATTATTTTTCTATGAACCTTTTCATTAAGTTGACTGTGTATGTGTTTATAAAGTTTCATAGAAAAATCCCTCCTTGGTTTTTGTGCCTTTAGTGGTAGTCGTTATCCCTTTCCCTATATAGGCGGTCTTTAGGTAGTTTTGGATCGAGCCCTGGTACGGTTCGGGTCATGACACACCCTACACACCCCTTTAGAGGTCCATAAACCAATATATGTATTTCAATGCTGGGAAAGGAATGGTGTTGTGGAAACTAATTGAGGGTATGTTAGTTGTGTCTAGGTTTCTGGTAGAGGTAATGATTTTTTTCACCCTTGATATCACATAGAGTAGATGTTTTTGTTTTTTTCCTTTTCTTTTGGAATTTTTCCATATATATTTTTAGCTACATTTTTGTTGTATCGCTTCTACTATTATCTTTTATATATGAAAAAAATTTCTTGTATACTCTTACACTATTCCTCCCATCATGTATTAATATGTGTTATTCTATTTTCTTTAGGTTGGGGAAAATTTTCACTATGGTTTTTGATGATGTGCGGGTTCTATTCACCTGCCCATGGGCATAAAGAATGCCTTTTGAGTATGTGATGGTTTAGGTTAGGTACTATTTTGAGAGGGTATCTCGGTCAATTTAATCACAAACTACAGTAAGTAAGTCACTCTACAAATGTAATTTGACATCCGCAACATTAGTCACTATTACCTAGTGTAAGACCTCAAAATATTACGATATAATTATTTTACATATAAATTTAATTTCTTTGATTTCTTCTGATACACACAAGATATAGTTAAAATAAACATCAATATACAATATATATTATTATTTAATATAATATTTATTACCTAACCATTCTAATTGAGAGATTTTATATGAATAACAATATTTTTAAAATTATGTAGGATGGTTTTAGAGAAATAAACCATATTTGTAATTAATAACTAAATTTTTTCAAACTCTTTATATACTTAAAAAATTCATTTTCCTAAAAATGATTATTATTGATTATTAGTGAAAAAATACAATAATTAATTTCTTCCAATTTTAGATAGTTTATTAAATAAATTAACTTTATTTTTGAAATCATCATGTTAAAATTATCTTTGAGGGAATTTTTTATAAATTTTAGAATACATTTATTTTTCAATGAATATTAAAAAATATGGATTTTTATTGAAAAATTTCTTTTTGTTTAAATTATGTACATAGTACTATATTATTTTATGATATTTTTAAAGTAAAATAACAGAAAATGTTTTTTTATTAACTAAATATTGGTTATTGGAATCATTTTTATGACTAATTTTTATATAAATACTTTTATACTTTTGATAACATTTTCATTGGAAAAACATTTTTTGTTGCGTTTTGTAATATTAATTTTAAAATTAGATTCTTCCAATTATGTGAGATTAATATCATCAAATGGATTCAATATTTTGTGACATAATAATTAATATAATTCAATAGGGACAACTTAATTATTTTTATTATGAATAGTGACCATATTAAATATTTATAGCATCAGAAAAATAGCTAAAATTGGATAAAATCCATGGGTTAAATCATTAATATAATGATAAAAAATTTCTTTATCCTTTTCAATGAAGTGGTTTTCAGAAAAAGGTATCGTTTAAGATTTAAATCATCTATTATAGAAAATTATTTTGATATTCGGATCCCATACATGACTTTTGTGAAGATACATTATATTTTACCAATGTTAAAAACTATTTTTGATTCTTTGTATTTAAGGGAATGATTGGAATATACCACTTGGTTTGAATTTTTAGAAAAGTATAAAAATAATATTTTTTATATTTAACCAAAAATGTATGTTTAAAACAATTTATATCATTATTTTTAAGTAAAATAATTTTAACACTTAAATTAGGTATATTCCAAAAAAAAGTTTTACATGTGTTTTATGTTCTTATATTAAATTTAATATCTAAAACCAATGGAAATTATGTCTAATAAAATAGATTTAAAATTTAGAATAATAATATAAAAAATCTTTTATAACGACCCTTTTATTTTTTTCATATAATTAAATTATCATGGTAAAAATTTATGTTATTCTAGTTGAGGTAAAAATGGGTTTAAACTAGTATAACTAGAAGACAAGTCATAATGTATCTAAAAAACCTACCCAAAAGTGATTTTTTGAGTTAATTTATGCCCTATAACATCTTATCTTTAAATTTGGGCTTCCATGCAGACACATTAACTGATTATGATATTTATATTATATAATCATTCATACAATTCAAAATATGTCTTTTCCCTCCCCTATATAAGGATACCACCACTCCTCTCTTCTACATACTTCATGAAACTTGTATCTCATCCAAGACCAAGTATAATACCTTCCTATATTCCTTTAACATTGTATTGAGTTTTTTATTTCCAAAATACCATCCTTTGGAGGATTAAGTTGTAAGCTAAAGAAGGTTTCTCAATGATGTTATATAACTCTTCACAGAGTATTTTCAATTTTATTTCTTATTATTCCAACTTTAAATTCATTGTAACCACATTTAAATAACTAATTAAGTATATTAAATAATCTTAATTTTTATTACATGAACTTTGGAACAATTTTTGACCTCATTTCCATCCAACGAAATGTGAAAATACCACATTTGCATATAGACGGCTTACCATCTCCATGTTGCAGTGTCATTCATTTTTCATAACAAGTTTACACGGGACATTATAATGATATAAATAATAATTATATATTATATTTCTAATATTATTATGTTTTTGGAATGATAAAACATTTTTTATCCTTATTTACTTGTTTTGTTAAGAAAATGAAAACGGTGTTAATGCATACGTTAGACCTCCCATCTCATTGAACAGTGTAAATAATTTTTCTTTATATTCCATTTATTGATGAATATAGGTATATATATATAATTAATATATATGTTATTTATTTCATGATCAAAATTTTTTATATTTTTAAACCAAAATCAATTTAAAATTACTGATACCACCAAAAAACATGTCGGTTCTATTAGACTACAAATAACATACTAATCACAACTGTAAGTGTTGTTTTCTCAAAAGTCAAATCATAGAAGCATAAAATATATATTTAATAGATATTTTATAATAATATACTCAAAGAAGTTTCATTATATATAAAATCAACATTTCAGTCATTTAAATTTATTTTTAAAACATTGGGGAGTTACACATATGTTAAGGGGAATGTTATAACCATTAGCCATACTAAAATGGAAATGAGAAAACAACACCAAGAATTTTGTCATGTCACTCCCTAAAAGATAACAATTCTATAATTATATTTTCATTGTATTCGATCACCATAAAAATTTTACCCACTTCATAGGTATTATAGAAGCTGTATTTCATTATCACATTACTTGAATTTACATTATAATCATTGTAAGGCTGTATTTAGTAAAATATTTTGTTTTATCTAATGGGGTATGCGGTTTATTAAGATGTTATAGTAATGAATTTAGCCTGATATAGATATTGACTTCTGTTTCAACATTTCTTATCATCCTTAGATGGATGGTCAATATAAGATAAATATTAAAACCCTATAGGATATGTTGAGATCATGTTATATGGAATTAAATGGATTCTAGGATAAACACCTTTCTCTTTTCATGTTATCTTACCATAATGGATTTCAATCGATCATTTTTTAGGATCCTTATGATTCCTCTTATATAAAGAAGTATATAAATACAACATTCTAGGATGGAGTTGGAGATATAAATCTAATGGGACCTCATATATGCAAGGAAATGTAATAGAAATTATGATGCAATCAGCATAACATATGGGTATCTAAATGTCAATAGAAATGTTATGTTGAAAATCATCGATGAGATCTGATGTTCGAATATGGTGACAAAGTATTATTTCAATTATATCATTGGAAGAAGGTTATGAGGTTTATAAATGAGGTAAAGAGGATCCATAAATATACTGGTCCCATTAAAATTATTAATCGTATCAAGATGGTAGCTTTTCGTTTGGAACTTCAACAGAATCTCACTCATGTCCATGAGGTGTTTTATTTATCTCTCCTAAGAAAGTACATATCTAATCTTTCAAATGTTATTAACTCATAGTTCATACTTTTAGAGAAAGACTCTCTTATTAGGATCAACCGGTTTAGATTCTAGATCATAGATATAAACTTATATGAAAGAAGACTACTCACATAGTCAAATTTTTATGGAACAACCGTAAATTTGATTAAGGTACATAGGAACCCAAGGATATGATGAAAAAATATATCGTAATTCATTTATATTAGATTGATAGAATTTTTAATGGGGGAAATTAACTATAAGAATCATAAAATGTAACATATTTAGATATTATGAGAGATATTTTTTCAAATAAATATGTTTTCTTTGATAACTAGTGATGCAAACAACACCATGATTAATCAAACAATGACATAATGTTTAAATAATAATATTTAATGTGACAGTTATCACTGATCCGTTTAACTTTGTGCATTGAATTATAATAACATCATTTGTAAAAATATTTATAAATATTTTAGATAAATAAAACAAATTTATAATTTATAAACATTTTTTTTAAATTGATATATATGATTGAAAAATATATTTTCCTCAAAAACTTATTATTATTATTTTTAGACAAATAAAATATTTAATTTATCAAAATTTTTCAAAATTTATTTTAAAAAATGAACTCATATTTTTAGAATGTTACGTAAACAGTTTATTACACTTAATTTTTGATAATATTCATAAAAGAGTGATTTTCTTGATGAATAGTGAAATATATTGATTTTTATTGAAGACTAATTTTTTTAAAGTATTTACAAAGTTATATATTTTTTACATTATTTTAAAAGTATAACTAGTTTAAAAAATATAATTAATAATTCATTTTAGGTAATTTTAATCATTTTTATATTGAATTGTTATATAAAAACATTAATACTTATGATAATCCCTTCTTTTGGAAAATCAAATTTAATCATGTTTTACAAGTTGAATTTTAATATTAAATTATGACACTCGTATGATTTTAATTTGGTAAAATGGATTCCATATTTGGAATAAAAATAACTAATATAATCCAATATGGAGAAACAAATTCTTTACCATTATGAATAGAGACCATAGTAAATATTTATCACTTCTGTAAAAATGGTCAAATTGTGTTATATCAATAGAGTAAAACCTAAAAACAACAATATAAATTAACTATATCATATTTAAAGAAGTTTTTTTAATCCAATTTTGTTAATGGAGTTACATAATTTATTTTAAAACATTATTTTTAAATTGGAAACCCAATATTGGTTTTTTCTTAAATAGGCTATATTTTATTTAAATTAAATACTATTTTTAATTATTTGTAATTAATGTAATGGTTGGAAAAATACATTTAGTTTTTTATTTCCTTAAAAGTATATAAACATTAATTTATTTATTATTTAACAAAATTAATTCATTGAAAACAATTTGTTACTTTATTTAATGTTAAATTTATTTGTATTCTTAAATAAAGTAATTTACAATAATTTTTTTTTACATCTATTGTGTGTTCTTCAATTATATATAATTTAGACCAACAAAAGGATTTATATCTAAGAAAATTTTTGTAAAATTTGTAATCATCACATAAATTATTTTAAATGTCCTCTTCTATTTTTTCTTATATAATTATGTTATCATGGTAAAATTTTGTGTTATTTTAAATAAGGTTAAAATGGATTAATAGTGTTACAACCCAAAGATTCGACCTAAAATTTATCCAAAACAAGGAAAAATGTGATTGGATAAGTTTATTACGACACTCTATAATCTTATAATCGAATTTTAATTTCATCTATTCCAAATGAAATGTTGATGATGTTTTTATTTTTTTAATATTCTATATAATTTTATTTTTACCATCTTCCTCCCCTATTAAACGATACCACAATTACTCTATTCTCAACACTTAATGTGCCTTATTTATTAGGTAATACCCATTATAATTACTTTATAGATTCATTTCACATACCATATAACTTATTTTATTTGTAAAATACCATCCATTCAAGGCTTATGATGTTATTTAATTATGGTTTCCCAACGATGATGTATAACTCTTAACTGAGTGTTTTCAATTTTATTTCTTGTAATACCTTCTATAAATTCATTATATCCATTATAAAATAATGAATTTATTATATCACATTTTCAAAATTTTCATTATTTTAATGTAATTACCATTATCATTGTCTTTTCCATCCTAATGAAAATGAAAACATCCCACATGTGTAAGTACAACATTGCATCTCCAATTAGTGATGTAATTTGTTTTTCATATCCATTTTATTTGGTTGGATATAAGGATGGAACTAATAATTATATATGATATTCATTATATGATTATGGGTTTTTAATGATAAAATATTTTTTATCTTTCTTTCCATCTTTTCATTATAAAATGAAAACACATTCAAGCATATGTATGAAAAACCTTCTCCATGAACAGTGAAAATCATTTTTACTGTTATTCAAGCATATGTATGACCTATCATCTCCAATTTTATGAAAAAATTTTTAAATAATTTTTTTTACATTACAAATGATTTATTTAAGTCATTAATACCAATTATTGTCTTTTTACATAATTATTTTGGAGTAATCTTCTTGGATTATTCCAAATATATTACTTTTTGACTTTTTTTACAATAGTATGAAAAGAATTTTTTTCTTTTAACTTATACAAAATGAATGAAATTTCCCAATATCATAAATAGTGAATGATTTTATAATTCCCTTAAAATATTTCATGGTTATTTTATAATAATTTTTATTAGTATTCTTGATATTTTTAGATTTTATAGAACTGATTTCAAAATGAAAAGGGTATTTTCTCCAAGACATATTCCATTAATGTTTCAAATAAATTTTCACCTATGACAACGTACATGATATTGATTATGATCTACTATGGATAGGATAAAATTCTACCATCCTTTTTTATGTATGATTTATCTTAATGATGATGAGATGTTTATAATGCCCATTTTTTCATGTGTAATAATATAATGAATTTATGAAATGATTATGAAACCCGTATTCTTCACACAAGTTATGATATGATGATAAGATGAATATTTTATGATCTTATGGAACAAATATTTATGGTTTTCATTATGTGATGCTTGCGCCTAGAATTTTATATCTATCCACTCTATTTGGAGAATTATTATATCTCATGAGAAAATTATGGGATACCTGTTGATGTGCTTGACCAGCTTGGAGAAACAATTCGATGTTACTGATCCAATATGAAAAAAGGTGTCTCCCTATATTCTATTATGCTATTATAGTCTTAGATGTTAAACACTACATAATATATTTTTACTCTATTTATTATTTTTCCACAAAATTATTACATGAACATATGGGTCATGATTGATTAATGATGATATCTCAATCTTATGATTCGTGCCTTTAAAATAGTGTTGTTTTATTCCATGAATAATGTTTACAATACATGATATATTAGATGTGAAACTTTTACGTTATTTCCATGATCTTATACTATAATTATAATAGTATCCTCTCATATTATCATTTATTGATATCTTTTATTTTACCCTTACTAAAAATTTAAGACCACCCTTTCTTATGATTCTTTCCTCCAGGTTATGAAGAATCTATTATGTAGGTAATGTATATAGAGAGTACTAAATAAGAAAATATTTTTTGGTGATGGATAAGATATTTCATTAAAAGATAATATTCTTTACTTATTCTCCAAGACAATAAACCATGATTGTCCTTGAACATGTATTTTCAAAATGCATTGATTATTCAGCAGAAAGGATGTAATATTTATATATGTAATGTATGGTTATCTAATCTTATATATTAGGGACTACTATTTGCGTTATTTGTATGCCTCGTTTGAGTGTGTTTTCTAGTGATTTGGTCATGGAATTTAAAAAATGTTATAAAAAGATGTTAATGATAAAATTTCTCACATATATCAATCAAAATGGTGGGGAATAAGAGTTCATTAAATATATAAATATCAAGTCTAGAGAATTTAACCACAAAAGGTGTCATGAAATCATTTAATGAAAATGATCAAATTTAAAGGGATGTTTATGTAGCTAGAAAAAACACCAACAATGTAGAGAATGTATTAGATTTACTACCTAAATTGTTAGTAATTATAAATTTGTAAAGTATTATAGGGATCAAATAAGATCCAAATACTCTATATATTCATGTGTCTTATGATATAGATTCATATTAATACATGTATATAATATATGTTATGTAGTTTTTCTGTCTTAAAATTTAATTATTTATACGAAGCTGATAATGTATAAATTAATTTCAAATCCAAAATTTTAGTGCTTATTTAATTAATTAATGTAATAACATGGATGATTTTTTGGCATTCCTTTTGTCATTAATGTTCATGATATCCCTAACATTGATGTAATGTGTTATATTTTAATCATTATTCCATTTCGTTTCTATTATATTCCATTCATGTTAGTAATTAAAATTTGATATATAATTCTTTATAAAATTATTGATGTAGTACTTACATGTTATTTAATATTAATGAACTAGGTATGTACATGTATAGTTTATTTTTCATAGTACCATATTGAGTGTTATTATTGATTTTATAATTTTAAAACTTATGCTATTTTTGAAAATTTTGTTTTGACTACGTTAATTTTCTATCACGTTATATTTTTCAAATTAGATATATGAAACTATTTTTCCATTGATGTGTTTTATATAAAAAATTTAAACATGATATTGATTATGGTAAAGCGAGACATTTTTTAATTATCATATTGGTAATAAACATCACATTGTTAAGTTCGATGTCTTGTAAAATAAATTTTGAAAAGTGAATTTTGATAGATTTTAATACTATTTCATTGATGAAAGGATAATAATAATTTTTTTCAAAAATATTTATTTTAATTATATTTTTAAATTTTTTTTTGAAGAGGATCATTGTAACAGCCCAAGATTTTATGAAAAATATTCTTTTTAATTTCACTAATGTCTTGTGTTGTACGCAACACAAAAAGGAGCTTGCACAACACGCATCCTTGACTTGCCTTGCATTACACACAATCACAACCTTCCTCGATAGCGTGTGTAGTACGCAATACCGAGTTTCACTAAACAACAATATGCTATTAAAATATTATTATAACTAGCCGTTATGAACAGTAATAACCACCTTTTAAAATTTTAGAAATTTTATTTTTCAAAATGGACTTCATTTTTGAACTCAGAATATCGAAATTAGCCTAGGGTGAAATTTTGGTATTTTTCTGAAAACTTTCAATTTTTGATGAATAGTGAAACCACTAAGTGGTAGGTTAAAAACTGAACTTTGCATAAAACTTAATTTTACCACTTCTGTGAATGGAATTTAGAAAATCCCACATACACGGTTGATATCAGTAAGTAAAATGTGGTTCAATGAGATAAAAATAATTTTTTTGGTGAATAGTAACTTTTTACTTTTTTTACCGCGGTTAATAGTAAATAGGGTAACTAAGGGTAAATATGATATTAATATTACCCTAAAACATGTCCTAATTCTATTTGATAAGTGTAATTCGACCAAAAACAACCTTATGAATAAAATATGACCATTTAGGCCCACTTGGATTAGATTAGGACATTTATTATTAATTTATTTAAAGAAGTGTTAAAATAGTTAAAATCAATGTTTAATAAGTAAATAATTTTTAATATGGGGTTATACATAAGCTAAATTCGACTATAAATATTCATTAGAAATCTAAAACGATTTCCTACATAATGTTATTTCATTTTTAATTTTTAGACATTAAATAATTTAATTTATTTATGACACAATGATGATGCAGTAATTATCTTATTAATGAGATATTGAGATAATTGATGTTATAAACACCAAAATAAATGTAATTTGAGACTTTTTATGAATTAAACTAATTTTATAGGTTACTATGATATATTAGTGTTGATTTAATCAACTTGTTTCTAACATATAATTCTGTTATGACTTTCACAAAAATCATATATCAAATAGTGTCAAAATTGACACAAAATAGTTTTTAAATCAAATATTATATTATTAATTTTTATTTTATTCCTAAAAATCTAAGGTTCGGCCAAATGACTTATATAATGATATATATATTAATAATAAACAATTTGGGGTTCGTTTGGCATGTTATAGTAAGTGTATTAACCACATAGTGAAAGAAAACAAAAAGACACGGTAAAAGTTAAATTATTTAACTTAGAGTTAAATCTAATTGATAAGGTTAAAATAATATCCTAAACTTGTCTAAATCCTATTGGTTGATAGGATTGCTACCCATACCCACTTTAGCTTCGAAATAAGACCCTTTGGAACCATTATAAACCGATTTTGACTTTAATATAAAATAATATTTTGAGATATTCCTAAGGTGCCCCTCTCCTCCCTTATAAAAGGGCACCTCCTCCCCCTCCTCCCTTATAAAAGGGCACCTCCTCCCCCTCCTCCTCACACCAATTTGAGCACTCAAGCTCGTCCAACCCCTGCCATTTTCTCCTCTACACTTCCCTAGAATAATCCTAGAGGTCCTGGTCTTCCTCAAAGACCAACCTTAGTTCCCTAAGTGGAGGATTCAAAGAGGCGTTCCAAAGAAGAGGTAATATCCATTACCGATGTTTTCAATTTCTTTCTTCTTCAACATCTTCTTCTTTAGTTGTTTCAAGATAAAGTAATAACATCAGTATTACTTACATACTGATATGTTATTATAAATATGAAACAACCCTAATTAACCTTCTATCCATCCTACGGAAAAATGAAATCACCGCGCGTGCGTACGTACGGAATACCGTCTCCACGCCGTGGTGAAATCTATTTTTCCACCATCACTTTACAAGGATGGGTATAATGGTGTAATGAGTAACTATTTATGATTATTATAAAGTAATATTGATACTGAAATAATATATATATACTCCAATACAATTCCACGATCATAGGAACGATATCATCACTCGTGCGTACGTACGGAATACCGTCTCCACGATGTGATGCGACTCGTTCTACATGATCATCATTACATAGTAATTATATAAATGAATTGAATGAATAAATATGATATATGTTACACTAATACCATTCTGGATATAAAGTATCTATAAACTTAAAATAAGAATATGAATTTATTCGGCAAAACACGCATAAGAACAAAAGGCAATAAAGACCCGAGTAACAAGTAACAATGAAATATTAGTATCAAGAAGCTAAGAATATGAACATATATGATATCATATCAATATGTATGATTCTTGAATAATTCAATAACATTATTTAAACCATTATAAAGGAGCTTCGGACACGTAAAAAGCAAATTGGACCTAAGGTAATGGAAATATCACAATCTCATTTTTATCCGAGATTGTTTATTCGTAAGTATTTACTGGGGTGTATTTTATCATCCACATCCATGTTTCATCAATATGTAATATTATTTCCATCCACCTAAAATTGTTTAAATCCATTTTTACCCTTTGGTGAGTTTTTAGTAATATGTATGAATGGAATCTTTTGTCATTTTTCGTACGAGGTACTTTTTGACTTTTCCGACAAAAGTACGAAGAATGTTTTTTAAACTTATACGGCATGAATTGATTTTTAAAACATTATTTCCAAGAAGCTTCCATTACAGGTTTTCATGTTTATTTTTAATCATCTTATTTTGTTTTAAAGTCGTATGACATGTTATGAAAGGAAATATGTTTTTGAAGAAGAAAGGATATTTTCCTCAAGAATGGAGTTCAAGTGTTTTATCAAAATTATTTTCCATCTAAGATAATAAAGGGTTCTGTTTTTATCTCTATTATTACATTGATTTGATCATGTTGTGATGGAATTATTTTTATGAATTCCTTTATCTTATATGAATTGATTTATGATATCATGATGTTTCAAGAATCCCATTTTTGTTACATGTGTTATGCGATGATGTATGATTTATGATTATGTGGCACACATAAGAAAGGATTCATTATAAGATGGGTGGGACCTATATCTCCCTCCAATGCATTGGGTAAAGATTTTATATCTCATGAGATAGACATGGCTGGAATGGAAGGTTATTTCAGTTCAGTGATACAGGACTGAAACGAGGAGTGAACTCGGTTCAGAAAGGGACTTTGTCCACTAAGATAGTCTTGGCAATGAGTCATGACTAACAAGAAATGATTTTCCATGATTATGTGTGCATGCCACAAAGTTTGAAGTTTTATGTTATGATTATGGGGATCTAATTTTCACTTCTATGATTTATTCCATGTTAAGATATTACGATCTCTTTTGCAGGTTTTGATTTTCAAAAAGATATGATATGATTTTTATTTCCTTTATTTGCCCTTGCTGAGCATTTGAGCTCACCCATTTATGTTTTCTTTTCCCCAGGATATAAAGAAAGGTTTTAGGTAAAAAAAGGGAAGATCTTTATGGGAGATATTGAAGATCTTTCACCACGATTAGAAGATTACGTTCCGAGTTTCCAAAGACACTAAACTATTACGATCCTTGTGTGTGTGTTTTTGTAATGTACTAAGTATTCCTCAAAAGTAATGTAATGTCCATGTACAATAAGCTTCGGGTCTCTACAGTTGGTATCAGAGGAAAGGTTTAGTCAACCTTTGGAAACTAGGATGCGAAAACGTTAGTGAGATCCCTAGAGATATTTCTAAGGTATGTCTAGGGATGTCCCTAAGGTTAAGTATACGTATAGGTTATAGTACTAGAATTACTCTAACAATCATAGAATTAAACCTAAGATGTTAGATATTGAAGCTACTCCCCCTTTATTATGTTGTTTTCCCTAGCATGATTTTTGCCTCTCACACTATTCTTTTTGGGTTTTAGACGATGGCTGGAACCCGAAGGAACCGTGTTGATCAATGCAATAGACAATGCAATGATTGTCCTCCTGAACAAACAAATGTTATGGGAGATGGAGTGAAAAATCTTATTGCTATACTTACACAAGCTATGAATCATTCTGGACTTCCAAATGAGCAGAGAAGGAAACAATATTCTATTGAGTCCTTCATGAGGCAACGTCCACCTTCTTTCAGTGGGTCTTCTGAACCACTTTTTGCTGAACAATGGATCAGTACCACTGAAAAGATATTTTCAGTTCTTCAATGTTCTGAACATGATAAAGTCATCTTAGCAGTATATCGTTTGGAAGGTGAGGCTGATCAATGGTGGAATCTTATCAAGAATACAAGGCAAAGAGATGAAATTGAGTCCATGGAATGGGATGAGTTCAAGAACTTATTTTTCAATAAGTACTTCCCTCGTATTCTTCGAACAAAGATGGAGAAGGTGTTTCTTGAACTAAAGCAAAAGGATGATGAATCTGTTGGTATATACGAAGAGAATTTTACAAGACTTGCAAGGTATGCATCTGGCATTATCATCCAACCTGAAAGTAAAGTTGATCGATTTTTCAGGGGCTTAAAACCAAGTCTTCAAAGGGAATTAGCTATAAGAGACTTCAGTAGCTATGAAGAAATTGTGCGTTGTGCTATCAAGGTAGAAATGGAAGTTGGTGTTACATATCCATCTCATGGTTTTGACAAAAAAACGAAAGATGGAGTTCAAGGAGAAATCTCAGAATAATGGTGAAAAGAAGATGAATGTTTCCTTATGCACAAAGTGTGGAAAGAAGCATGGTGGAGATTTTCTTAAAGGGACTAGAAAATGTTTTAAGTGTGGAAAAGAAGGTCATCGAGCAGCTGAGTGTCGAAGTAATGGAAAAAGGGTTTCTAATGATGTGAATAAATCAAACACTGCAGAGAACGCACCACCAACACTTCAATGCTTCAAGTGCAAGGAAATGGGGCATTATGCTAATAAATTCCCTAATCCAAGGGTTAGTGATGATCAACATGAGCAACCACTGAAGGCAAAGGACAAAGGGAAGTCACATGCGATCACTATTGGCAATGTTGAATATGACAACGATGTGGTGGAATGATTTAGTGTTTATGTAATGGGATTTCGAAATAATGTTGTATCATTGAGTATTGCAATATTTATTGATGGGGTATTCAAAGTGATTGATATATTTTGGAAATAAGATGATATGCGCATAATGAAGGGAAAACGAGAAAATGAAATGTTTAATAGTATTCATGAGCTCATGATTGATATAAGGACTAAGTGATATCATGGTTTGAGAATATAGAATGTTGAGGATTTTGGTATGTGGAAAGTGTTAACTTTTAACTGCATTCATGTTTTCACTAAGGTTCAATGGGTATTCAAAAGAATACATGATTAAGGACTTTGAATGTTTGGAATGTGACCAACAAAACATATCTTATGATATATGGGGATCAACGATGGTATTAAATCTCTGGTAATCATTTTCACTATGTTATGAGAGTGGACTGCAGTATTATGGATAAGCCTAAAGATTGAAATGGATTATGTTGGAAATAAGTGAGTATTGTTTAAGGATAGAAGTTTTTTTTCGATATTATTGATGGGATGTTATAGTAATGTAGTTTTAGAAAAAGGACAACCTGCAGGACGGGCGACAGCCCATCGCTTCGGACAAGGGTGTGGGAATCGAACCCACAACCGAAGTGCGACTGGCCTTTATCGCCTACCACTGGCCTACAGGAAGTCCCTGTTTAGTAGAAACTAGTTTTATTATATTAAGCAGTATGATATATGAAGTATAAGTCCATTTTAGGAACCATATGTGATTAATCTCACTATAGATCGACTTATGTATATAATTTTTGCTAACCTTTTGTTTGAGACAGATGGAATGACCCGTCATTCTAACACATGATCTGCTAACACTTCACGAATAACAAATTCAACTTCATTTATTTAAGAGATGAAGTGGAAATTGTTCAAGGCATGAACAACAGTGAGATTGTACCAAAATAAAGAAAGTATTTATTCTAATTCAAAATTTCAACTTTAGGGAAATGATCTTGAAAACCAAAAATGTTGTCCTAGTGATCTTATACCTGATGAATTGGATGGTACCTTAGATCGTCACAAATTTATGGATTTGTGATTGTTGGCTTTTCCATAGCCATGTTCTCTACCACTCTCCATCAGAACATGATGGTTAGATTTTTCTTCCATATCCATATTTTCACCTATGTGGAAACCCAGTGATTAGTTTATTTGGGTAATCGTTACATTTCATACTTTAGTTTTTAAAGACAAGTTTTGGTATTCCTTTTTACGATGTGGGTTTCTATTAAAGAAACTTTCGAATAGTAAACTATTTATAACCCCGACGAATTTCGAGGGCGAAATTCATTTTAAGGGGGGTAGAATGTAACAGCCCAAGATTTTATGAAAAATATTCTTTTCAATTCCACTAATGTCTTGTGTTGTACGTAACACAAAAAGGAGTTTGCACAACACGCATCCTTGACTTGCCTTTCATTACACACAATCGCAACCTTCCTCGATAGCGTGTGTAGTACGCAATACCGAGTTTCACTAAACAACAATATGCTATTAAAATATTATTATAACTAGCCGTTATGAACAGTAATAACCACCTTTTAAAATATTAGAAATTTTATTTTTCAAAATGGACTTCATTTTTGGACTCAGAATATCGAAATTATCCTAGGGTGAAATTTTGGTATTTTTCTGAAAACTTTCAATTTTTGATGAATAGTGAAACCACTAAGTGGTAGGTTAAAAACTGAATTTTGCATAAAACTTAATTTTACCGCTTCTGTGAATGGAATTTCAAAAATCCGACAGACACGGTTGATATCTGTAAGTAAAATGTGGTTCAATGAGATAAAAATAATTTTTTGGTGAATAGTAACTTTTTACTTTTTTTACCGCGGTTAATAGTAAATAGGGTAATTAAGGGTAAATATGATATTACTATTACCCTAACACATGTACTAATTCTATTGGATAAGTTTAATTCGACCAAAAACAACCTTATGAATAAAATATGACCATTTAGGCCCACTTGGATTAGATTAGGACATTTATTATTAATTTATTTAAAGAAGGGTTAAAATAGTTAAAATCAATGTTTAATAAGTAAATCATTTTCAATATGGGGTTATACATAAGCTAAATTAGACTATAAATATTCATTAGAAATATAAAAAGATTTCCTACATAATGTTATTTTATTTGTAATTTTTAGACATTAAATAATTTAATTTATTTATGACACAATGATGATGCAGTAATTATCTTATTAATGAGATATTGACATAATTGATGTTATAAACACAAAAATAAATGTAATTTGAGACTTTTTATGAATTCCACTAATTTTATAGGTTACTATGATATATTAGTGTTGATTTAATAAACTTGGTTCGAACATATAATTCTGTTATGAATTTCACAAAAATCATATATCAAATAGTGTCAAAATTGACACAAAATAGATTTTAAATAAAATATTATATTATTAATTGTTATTTTATTCCTAAAAATCTATGGTTCGGCCAAATGACTTAGATAAGGATATATATATTAATAATAAACAATTTGGGGTTCGTTTGGCATGTTATAGTAAGTGTATTAACAACATAGTGAAAGAAAACAAAAAGACACGGTAAAAGTTAAATTATTTAACTTAGAGTTAAATCTAATTGATATGGTTAAGATAATATCCTAAACTTGTCTAAATCCTATTGGTTGATAGTATTTAGACCCATACCCACTTTAGCTTCGAAATAAGTCCCTTTGGAACCATTATAAACCGATTTTGACTTTAATATAAAATAATATTTTGAGATATTCCAAAGGTGCCCCTCTCCTCCCTTATAAAAGGGCACCTCCTCCCCCTCCTCCTCACACCAATTTGAGCACTCAAGCCCGTCCAACCCCTGCTTTTTTCTCCTCTCCACTTCTCTAGAATAATCCTAGAGGTCCTGGTCTTCTTCAAAGACCAATCTTAGTTCCCTAAGTGGAGGATTCAAAAAGGCGTTCCAAAGAAGAGGTAATATCCATTACCGATCATTTCAATTTCTTTTTTCTTCAACATCTTCTTCTTTAGTTGTTTCATGATAAAGTAATAACACAAGTATTACTTACATACTGATATGTTATTATAAATATGAAACAACACTAATTCACCTTCTATCCATCCTACGGAAAAATGAAATCACCGCACGTGCGTACGTACGGAATACCGTCTCCACGCCGTGGTGTAATCTATTTTTCCACCATCACTTTACAAGGATGGGTATAATGGTGTAATGAGTAACTATTTATGATTATTATAAAGTAATATTGATACTAAAATAATATATATATACTCCAATACAGTTCCACGATCATAGGAACGACATCATCACTCGTGCGTACGTACGGAATACCGTCTCCACGATGTGATGCGACTCATTCTACATGATCATCATTACATAGTAATTATATAAATGAATTGAATGAATAAATATGATATATGTTACACTAATACCATTTTGGATATAAAGTATCTATAACCTTAAAATAAGAATAAGAATTTATTTGGCAAAACACACATAAGAACAAAAGGCAATAAAGATCCGAGTAACAAGTAACAATGAAATATTACTATCAAGAAGCTAAGAATATGACCATATATGATATCATATCAATATGTATGATTCTGGAATAATTCAATAACATTATTTAAACCATTATACAGGAGCTTCGGACACGTACAAAGCAAATTGGACCTAAGGTAAGGGAAATATCACAATCTCATTTTTATCCGAGATTGTTTATTCGTAAGTATTTGCTGGGGTGTATTTTATCATCCACATCCATGTTTCATCAATATGTAATATTATTTCCATCCACCTACAATTGTTTAAATCCATTTTTACCCTTCGGTGAGTTTTTAGTAATATGTATGAAAGGAATCTTTTTTCGTTTTTCGTACGAGGTACTTTTTGACTTTTCCGACAAAAGTACGAAGAATGTTTTTTTAACTTATATAGCGTGAATGGATTTTTAAAATATTATTTCCAAGAATCTTCCATTACAAGTTTTCAAGTTTATTTTTAATCATCTTCTTTTGTTTTAAAGTCGTATGACATGTTATGAATGGAAATATGTTTTTGAAGAAGAAAGGATATTTTCCTCAAGAATGGAGTTCAAGTGTTTTATCAAAATTATTTTCCATCTAAGATAATAAAGGGTTCTGTTTTTATCTCTATTATTACATTGATTTGATCATGTTGTGATGGAATTATTTTTATGAATTCCTTTATCTTATATGAATTTATTTATGATATCATGATGTTTCAAGAATCCCATTTTTGTTACATGTGTTATGCGATGATGTATGATTTATGATTATGTGGCACACATAAGAAAGGATTCATTATAAGATGGGTAGGACCTATATCTCCCTCCATTGCATTGGTTAAAGATTTTATATCTCATGAGATAGACATGGCTGGAACGGAAGGTTATTTCGGTTCAGTGATACAGGACTGAAACGAGGAGTGAACTCGGTTCAGAAAGGGACTTTGTCCACTAAGATAGTCTTGGCAAATAGTCATGACTAACAAGAAATGATTTTCCATGATTATGTGTGCATGCCACAAAGTTTCAAGTTTTATGTTATGATTATGGGGATCTCATTTTCACTTCTATGATTTATTCCATGTTAAGATATTACGATCTCTTTTGTAGGTTTTGATTTTCAAAAAGATATGATATGATTTTTATTTCCTTTATTTTCCCTTGCTGAGCATTTGAGCTCACCCTTTTATGTTTTCTTTTCCCCAGGATATAAAGAAAGGTTTTAGGTAAAAAAAAGGGAAGATCTTTATGGGAGATATTGAAGATCTTTCACCACGATTAGAAGATTACGTTCCTAGTTTCCAAAGACACTAAACTATTACGATCCTTGTGTGTGTGTTTTTGTTATGTACTAAGTATTCCGCAAAAGTAATGTAATGTCCATGTACGATAAGCTTCGGGTCTCTAAAAACATAAATTTGGATTTCGTTAAGTAAGTTGTTGTTGGAAATTTATGATAAGTGGACAATATGCATGAGCAGATTATAGGTAAGTCACATATTATAGATCATTATTTGACAATGTATTATTTAAGCATTGGAACATTTAGAATCTTTTAATAGATATAATATTATTGAATAATAGGTTTTATGAGTGTTTTAGATGCTGGTTAGAACACTTATGTGTTAATGTATATAATCTTAAGTGGGTTTTCTTTGGGTGATTAATTTATAAAAATATGTGAGATTAATATTCAAGGTGATTGTGAAATATTAGTATGTTATTATAATTGATAAAATTTTTCTATTATTTTGAGATGTGTATTTTAGAGTTGGTATAGTGGGTTTTAGTGAGTTCATGTGGTTATAGGTTAGAATTACCATAATAAGATTGATGTTTTGAATACATTAAATGTATTTTTGAGGATTTTTTAGTTTTGGGTTTTGGGGAAGAAAATTGAAATGGTGGGGAGTTTATAATGACCCAAACCTTGGTTTTTACAATTTTTCGGAATTTTCATTTTTTATTGATTGATTTATTTGAATTTTTAATTTTGATTCAGGGGCCATATATCTTTTTAATGTCTAATATTTGAAACAGATGTTTTATGATATTATTTTGATTGGTTGAGAGTATATTTATATCTTTTAGAATTAGTAAATACAATTAAAGTTGGACTAAGTTTGTGAAAACCACAATATTAAGACTATAAGTGGCATCAAATAACAGGTGGGGGTACAGTAGCTACTCGATTTGGGAGGAAAAAGAGGATGAACGAATGGGTTCCATTGGTAAAACAAAAGCACCACATTGTGTACCCAATAGATATACAATATAATATTTATTAAATTATTCCTAAATAATAATAATGATATATTATCCTTAAATTTTAGTACCCATTCCAAGGGGGTTGAGATTTATTTCCTCCCATCTTCTTGAAAAATACCCAAGGATCTTCTTATCCCTCATCAATATATTTTACATATTTGGTTTACATACAGATCAATTGAGTTTGTTTTTCCAAATCCAATGTAAACTCAGTTTTGAAATTATTTTTTCACTTTATTATAATTTATATTTTTATTCCTTATTGTTAATGGCCTTAATGACTTGTGATTTCATAAAATTTATGGTGAAATCCATTCTAATTCATACATTCCTTCTTGTTTGGGTTATAAGATACCTATGTTCATGATTTATAATATCTTTCACACTACATTAATAATATTCACTTGAATTCCGATGCTTGTTGACTATCTTTTCTTTTATTTTAATAAATGGTCAGGGGGTTATCCTCTGGCTGAACCTCTCAGGTAAATTGTTAGTATAATTTTTATGGTATCCTACCTAATTTTTTATAATGTTTTTATTGTTTTTATTTATTTGGTTTGAAATAAAAAGGTAATTAAATATATATAATTATGAAATATATTTTGGTAATTTTTATGGGTCGTTGTGGCTTCATTGGAGTACAATAATAGGATTGTAAAATCATTTTATAGTTATATGGTTTCGATCAATATGAACGACCTTATGTTATGTAATGATTTTTTATATGATTTTTTATTAAATTAAAAAACAAGACTATATATGTTTTCTGATGATATAAATCATGTATTTCAAGTAAATAACATTGTTCTTTATTTAAATAATTTTTTATAAAAATATCACTTTTTAATTTGGAGTAAAATTTCATTTTCCATACCCTATTTTTGAGTTCTGGATTAAATTATTTGTGAGTAATTGATAGATTATAATATTATTAATGGGAATTCATCATTACTTAAGGGAATCCAAGTTACTATTAATACATTAACAATTCATATATATGTTTAATTTATTAAAATATATACTTGTTATCTCCATTATTGAATCATTTATTTAGAATATAGAGTATGGATTTCCATTTAATTGGTTGGTCATAATAAATAGAAAACACACTCAATAATAATGAAACCAGTACTATGAAAAATATTCATATAGGGTAAAAAAATTATTTTTATATATTTCTTGCCTAGTAGATCTATAATTTGATTTCGAATATGTCATTTATTTAACTAGGGTTATATTGAATTTATTTTTAATTTTTATTGAATATAAAATGTTTAGATGAGCTATATCCTTAAATAAAATTCAAAAAATCTTCATGAAATTGTATGAAAATATAATGAAAATCAATGATATTTCTGTGTGTTGGATTTAATATAGAAGCATCAATAGCATGGATTCATTTAATTAATGTAATATTATATTTTATCCCTTACTATTTAAAATTACATATATAATTACTGTACACTATAAACTATCTGAATCATAAGTGAACAATCCCCACTAAAAAATGGTTTAGATGTCACATTAGTGTTAAGTTGATATCATAGTTATTTTTGTGAGAATATTTGGTGTAAATTGAAAACACTTTTGGTGCATTTAATCAGGATTCCACCCAAACAAATAATATTTTCATGAAACTCACACATTATTCCATTATATAAATTAATAAAATGAAAATGGTTTTATAATTTTTTTAAATTAAACTCTGTTTTATTGAAATATATTTAAATCATAATATTATTTCACCAATACTATTTCCAAATTATATATTTCAAAGTTGAACACCTATTGATACCGAATCCATTAAATTAACACTTTATTTTTCTAAAATATTTTTTTATTAGAATACCTATTTTTATAAGAATTATAATTTTAATGTTTGGGTCTGAAATCTATTACTTGGACATCATTTACACCTTATATGATTTACCTCATGTTTTTATTTGTGTCCATTGAAACCATACATAGTCTCTACAAAGTATTTTACTATTCAATCAAAAATAAATACCATTATCATAGATAAAGATTTATTTTTTTTATATTACACTAAACAATGAATTTTTGATGAATTTAATATTTTTCACTCATGTATGAACTCATTAAAATTTATAATGAAAATTTATTTTCAAGGATTGTTAAATGAATATCTTAGTATTTATATTCTATTCTAAATTCAAAATTTTATTATTCAAATATTACACAAGACTTTTTTTATGATTATATATAGCTTTAAATTAATTTATATTAGTATATTATCAAATATAAATTTTGAGATCATTTCTATTATTTTTAATGTTGAGAAAGATATTTGTGACGATGAAATGATTAATTGAACAAGATTACAACTATGAGATAAACAAAAAATTTACTTCATTACGACATTGAGTATATTATCATATGTTACTAGTTATATTATGATAATTCTAGTTCTATGGAAAACATTAATTAGGTACATTTCATATGATGGAATGTTGAACATGTATTGAGTATACTCCCTCCCCCTTTCCATGATATGGGTCAAGGCCATGGATGTTAAATACCCCCAAACCAATTATAAATGATGGGTTTGAGACCAACCACTAACATGTTATTTTACTTAGATAGTACCAGTCGTACGGTTGTCTTACATCCATTCTAAAATTTATACTTATGTTTTTTGAAGCATGTGAGTTCAGGTATAAGCCCTCATTCTATATTGACATATTATTTAGGGATAATTATATTAATTGTAGATAATATTTACCACTTTTTACCAATTTATTGATTGATAATTATTGTAAATAATTTTTTTGATATATGTATTAAATTGAGTCGATTGATTAGGTATATACACCTGAGAATATTCTATATGTTTTTAAAATCATCATGGTTTCCCACTGAGTGTATTGTAGAAACAGCCTATATATATTCTTTGGTGGAAATATAGTTCCCTGATCAATTTTTTAGGTACTTATAAGAAAAGTTAGATGTATGGATAATTTATTCAACTTTTTCATGATAGATGTGAGTACAATTTGAGTTTCACTTTTTGTTAGAGATATATATTAGAGGTTATATTTGGCATGCATCCATGTGTACATAATTTCACATTATTTTTATATACAATTACATAAGATGTGTATATTTATTTTATAATATGAATTTAATTATTTTATTATATATTAATTTACATATAATAGATTAAAGCTAATGTTTATGTAATTATCGAACAATAAATTGAAAATTCTGAAACATATCGCTTGCCCCTAGAAGTCATGTAGTGCCCCTAGGGTCATGTGATGACTTGAGTTGAGTGTCTGTAGGGTGATTCAGGTCACAATCATTATAAGAGTTTTCTTACTAACAATAGAATAAAATTTATTATGTGATTAAATATTAAAATCCTACTTCACCCCATGTATGATTTTTGGGCCAATATGGTTGAGATAATTATTATCATAACCAAAAGGTTATCATTTTGTTAATCCATCGTATAGATGTCTTTGATATGTAAATTTTTGTTTATGTGAATGGAGTTCTACTATTAAACACCTATAATTATCATATTTGTTTTAATCGTAAGATATATTACTATGATATCTTAGGATCTATATTCTCTCATCTATAATACATGGATAATATTTAAGTGATCCTATGAAAGTATTATAAAATGAATCTCAGTAGAAGCTATTGAACACTAATGTAAAGGAAAAAATAACCTATCTATATGAATTTTATTTTATATATATGAAACTGATGACTTTTTAATCTTGTATATAAATTTGGGACATGTTTTCTTATATTTTTGAAAGAGATAACAAGGTTAAAGTTGAAAATTTATATGTCTTTCATAATATAATTGATTATTTAAAGATATATTAAAATTATAATGTTGGTGTTTTCATCAATTGTATAACTGTGGTTGTTGGATCTATTTAATATATTATTGACGATATCAATGATTTATAGAGTTTGATGAAAATAATAAGAGGAACCTCACAATTTAAATTTTTTTTTTCAACACATGAATAAAAAAATTTAGTTGAGAATCATCTTTATTGTATTATTGAAATCTTGGTGAATTATGTTATGGGGTTGAATACATAGTGAACAATAAGTTATTCATCAAAGAAAATATCATTAAAATAAATAAATAATGTTTATATAAAATATAATGAAGCATAATTGATGTGAGAAATGAATATATCTCACATTCTATGAGAAATTTCAAATGTCGGAAAAGTAGGTTTGCGGGAAAACATCCATTAAATTATTTATTATATTATATGGTTAGTTACATAGAATTAGTGTTTCCAAAAATTCAACCCGGTGATGAATAAATGATTATGTTCTTACATAACCAACAAATAAATTTCTCCACAAATGGAATGTTAAAGTCATAAATCAATCATTAAAGAAGTTATAATGGAAGAGTATATTAATAAAGGGAAATAAAAATGCATTTCTATATCTTGAAAAGGATGAAACATAATTCAAATTAACTTATTATGGTTCCTTGATGAGGATAGTATAAAAGAGCCAATTTGAAAAAATTTATTGAGATCAAAAAAGGAGTTAATGATATAAATGGAAACTTTTAAGGTGAGTTTGAGGGGTTATATATTTAATGGAAGAATAATATAAGAACTGGTGGACTAACAAGATGTGTCCATTGAGTATATTAAAAAACATGAATTTGATATCACCTGGTTTGAAATGTTTTTTATAGATTAGGCATGCATACAAGAATATTCTAGAGAATTATTTCATTTGAATATTATGATTGAGGAATAATAACAGATGATCAATGGACATAATTGTTGAATTGAAGAACGATGGAAAAAATCAGATCACTTGAAGAATAAATGGTTGCCATAAAGAATAAATCTGAAGATAAATTGAAATATATGGACTCTAAAGATGCATATTATAGTGTTTTTATGATGAAATCAAACAAATAGATGAAAGAGGCATAATGAACATTTTACAATTTGTTGAATGACCAATGGTCCACAACCATAGTAAATATCAGACTCATATATGAGGGTGAATTACGCAAGGCCCCAAAGTAATGAACAATGATTTAAGGAATTAAAAAGTTAAAAGAAATTCTAAAATTCATTATTCCATGATTATTAAAAAATATATTTTTTGGATACTAATAATATGTTCAATGAAATAGAGAAGTTCTTATTGACGTTGTTTTAATTTTTTATTAACATATGTCACACCATAGCCCATTGTAATGAGGAAAAGAGCTATCTTAATGTTGAATAACCAATTTGTTAACAAAATAGGATGAAAAAATATAATAAACCATAAAAATTTATTTTTTAATAATTTATTTTAAATATACATTTTTTTGGTGTAAGGTTTATTATTGAAATTTTATAGGAATATGTAAATTTTTTTATGAATGTTATAAATAATTTTTTTTATCCCAATAGAAAATATATTCTTCATAATGGGATAATATAGGATTTCATATATGCTTATGCTAAAAGTAATTAGAAGAGAACCACTCATGTCTGAACATAATCATGAATTTCATAAGAATATGAAAAAATGAAGGATATGAACAACTTAATTGTAAATACGCTCATGTAAGAATAGTAGTGCATAGATACCTAAAAATTGGTTTTTATCCCACATGATGAGAAATGATTTTTTATTGAAGATCATTTATAAATGTATGGGTGTTATAGATTTAATTATAAATTATTAATATTTAATGATTAAAAAAGTTGGTAAGGAAAATCTTGTTTAGATGAGTTGAAAATTATGTATATACTCTATGTGTATATAATTCGACACAGCATCATTGTGTGTTTGATCATTGTTTCTGGGGACTTTATGTAGCATTGAATTAAAATGGAGACATTGATTCCTTAGAAATAAACATCAAAAGCCCATGCAATATTACTCATGTCTAATGGAATATATATATATATCCCATTTATAAATGGAAATATAGAAAATATGCATGGTTTTGTATGAGGGGAAATATTTTGTGAAATTGTGATATGAAAAAGAATAAATGATATTTTCACATTCAATATTTGGTTAAAACTTCTATGTTTAGTCCCATGAATATAACAAGTACATGAGGAAAATTTAACTTTATCTTCTTTGTGAATGATTACACTAAGATATAATGAATAATGTTTATGAAAATAAATAAATATGTGATTAAATGTGTCAAAATATTTTATAGGTATGATAAATATTAAACTAAGAGGATGATCAACATCATACTATCATGAAATGGTATAATGTATAGATAAATTTAATTTGAGAACCATCATAAGAAACATAGAATTATACATGTGGTGTTGTTGATTAGATCCTCACAATAAAATGGAATTTATAAATGGATGAACTACATGGTGAATAAAATAATAATTATACTACTTATTATGAGTATAATTTTATGGAAATATTGGAATGAGGTAGTATATGTATTAGTGTATGCATACAATAAGGTCTTTTTAATACATAGTGATAAAATAGTGCACCAATAGTGGTGTTATGAAAGGAATTGACCTCTAAAATATTATAGAGTATTCAAAATTATGTGTTATATTCAAAAAAAGGAAGGTAACCAATGTAAATATGGCGATGGAGTAGATAAATATATATTTTTTAGTAATTCAAGAATGATTAAATCATATGAGTGGTCTCGTAAGAGCCTTAATTTGTTTTAATGTCAATACTTCAATGACATTGATGAACAATATTCATATTAATCTAGAAATTAACGATTAGATGAAATTTTCAAGGAATAGGATTCTCGTGATATAAATTATGGATAACCTCAAATAAAAAAATATATATGATGAAAACTATGAGATTGAAACGAAAGATGAAATAATAATAAAAGTTATATAATTAGTGACTTAAATATAAAAAATATAGTTAATATTGATGAGAATAACATTATACATGTTAGAACAACTCCAACCAAAACATAGTGTGTGAGGAATTCCATGAAAAACACTTTGTTATCATAGGTGGTGGTTTCCAGATTTGAAGTAGTGTAAAAGGATAAATTATAAGTTAAGTCCATGAATGAATAAATGGTTCATAAATAAAAGAATTAAACAATAGATATTTCTATGAGTAAAATGATCACAACATCATTATAATAAAATGGTTATTTAAAAGAAAAGAAAGATGAACATGGGAGTGTAATAAATAATAATGAATGATTCGTATGGAAATGATATTTTCAAATTAAGTTTTTAGATATTTTGGTAAATTTTTCATCATTAGTTAGAATAAAATAAATTTTACAATTTTTCTCATTTAAATTCAATAAAGTTTCATGATTCATCAAATGGAAGTAAAGATCAAAATTTTTAATGGAGTACTCAAAGTGGAAGTCTTTATCAAATAACCAAGGGGTATTCAACTAAGGGAATATAAAAAAAATGTATGTGATTTAATTAAATATTTTCATTTGTTAATGTATTCACAATGGGCTTGGTATGTACATTTATATTGATTCTATAATAAATTGCAATTCTAGATAGATTTTATTGATTACAACATCTATATGCGGTAATCAATGGAAAAACAGTTTATTGTACTCATCTAGATGGATAATATCATATTTGGAAATAGAAATAAGAATCCTTAAATGAATTTAAAAACATGATGTGACCAATGTTTGAGATGTCAATTATTGGTAGATTTGGATATTATATTTATCCATAAAATTTTCAAAAGTGATAATTTTTTTTTCTATTAAGATAATTATTGGGAGTTGTTAGAAAAGTCTGAAATATATTAATTTAAATGGATTTAATCACCGATAAATAGTAGAAATAAACTTCTAAAATATAATTATGGAAAATAATCAAATCTAACATTATTCTATTGATTTATTGGATGAATTATTTTTTATAACAATTTTCATGTTCAGCATTTACAAAACAAGTTTGATAGCTCACTTGCAATGTAATTTAAATTTAGAGAATTTAATAGTGAAAAAAATAAATCATGAGGTATTTCCATCGTACCCCTTAATTATGAAATGATATATTGTTTATAAAATGAGAATGATTTGGTGGATTATTCATATATTAATTTGGATAAATATATTATAGTAAAAAAATCATCAAGTGGGGGAAAATTCTTCATAGCAAAAACATTTCTTACATGGATAAAAAATAAATAAGAATGGAATTTCCTTAGAATAATTGAATTTTAGGATATATAAATGAAAAATACATATACATAATATATTTTTATGAATAAATATTTATAGAATTATGTAAATGAAAAATGAATTCAAATAACCATATTGTCTGATAAAAAAAGATAAATTTAACGTATAAAAATTTTAGAATGGTATTAATATTTAAATATTATTAAAATTATCTATCATATAATCAAAGAAATGGTCGATCACATGACTATTAATATGGTATTTATTTGAAAAAATTATAAAGTGGATGACTTATTTATATAAAAATTTACTACACTGACATTTAAATAACGTTGGTTGAATAATGGTGTCCAACCACCAACTTTTAAATGAATAATTTTAATGTATTGTATATCCAAACATGTATTTAATGTTTGAGGTGTCTTATCATTTATTTTGAGTTTAGAATCCTTTAGAATTATTTTTGAAGGGGGAGAAATGGTATAATATATATATATTTCTTGGTTATTTTTTTCAATAAGAGGAATATCCATATAACTCTCACATGAAGTGGAAAAATATAATAATGATATGGGTTGACATGATAAAATAAGTAGGGGAGGTAAAATAAATGTGGATAGGAATTATTGACAAAAGTAAGGACATATTTGAAGAAAATTTTATAAATATTTAATATCAAGGTAAGCACATAAATCATTCCACAACACTTTTTGTTAATATATAAAACATGGAATATTTAGATTTAGAGTTGTAGTTAGGATATTAAAATTCCATTTTTATTTTCTAGATACTATACGAATCATTTAAAGAATAATTAAAGTATTAAGGAATTGAAAATTTAACTTATTTTTTAAGAATAAACCCAATTGAAAAGATTATTGGAAACTAGGGTGTAAAAAAAGAAGAGTGATTCAATGGGCTTCATTAGATGTTTTTATTATTGAATATTTGTTTTAATTGATGATATATATTTATGTTAATGTTTGGAATATTTTTTAGAGAGTTTTTTTGGGTATTTTGATTGATTTTTGATGAGAAACAAACATCACAGCATAAGTATTATGATAAAATTATAATTATTTATAGAGATATTGGTTCACTGATGGAATAAATACTACATCATAAATCAAAAATATTTCACCATGATTTAGGTAATACAAGTTATAAGGTTGATGAATTAGTGGATGGTTGTCAATTGTGACTTATGAATCACATTGTAACATGAAGTTGAAATTCATGATGAGTTAGTGCTATTAGTTAGGGATTGTGAATTACATTATAATAAATGTCTATTATTTTCAATATGGATGTTTTCATAATTTTTTTTGGTTAAATGGATTTTGGTTTAAAATTAAGAAAATGATTTAAGACATTAACAAGGAAAGGATTTGTTCCGTTCATATTAATTAAATTAATTTCACTATAAAATATATATTTAGAGAATATTTTTTATTTTTAAAGTTGTGATTTTATTAATTTTATATATATATAAATATAGGAGTTTTATTAAATAAATGAATCCTCATGTTATATTTCATAATGTTCGATTTTACATAGTAATTTTTTAGATACCACATTCTTTTAATTTTTTTCAAATGTTGGATTATTTTTTTAATATTTAGAACATTTACATAGATCATTATAGATGGTTTTGAAAACAATAAAATAAGCTATATGTTGAACAACATGTTATCATTTAGGATTAAAATATTAAAATAAATTCAATATTTTTAGGAAAATGTTGAACGGTGAATACATAAAAAGCATTAAATATTTTTCAATTTGGAATCTAGAAGACTTTTCTTTGATGAGGACGAATAACATACATGTTTTTGTTAAATTATAATTATTCTTCAAGATCAAACTAAATAGAAACCTATTTTTTAATCATTTTTATAAATTCATAATTACATTTTAATTACAGAAATCCATGAATCATATTATTCAAATCCCAATCTTAAAATTGTTATTAGAGAGATAATAGATATGATCGACCATTGGATTTGATAATACGTTTACCCCAAAACATGTAGTCACATTAGTGCATTAGTTATTTCTCGGTACATTGACACATAACCATTGTATTCTCCTTAGATGAAGCAACTACATGTGAACCATTAAAAAATACCAGTTTCATCATTATTTACATCATATCTAGATTTAACTATTGGTAGATGTTAATTTATAAAATACAGTGTTATTTCTGAAATTATAGAAATATTCTTACTAATAAAAGAAGAGTAAATCCCTAATTCAACCTCCCTTTATGAGTATTAGTGACTTGTGGTTGGAAAAAAAATATTTTTTAATGTCTTCAAAGGTAATTATTTTGAACAACATCATGGTTTTATACAACCAGGTCATGGTTTTTCCATATGAAAGTTATATTAATATAAATAATTCTTTTTATTTTAAATAATTGAATAAATAATAAAATTTTCTTCAGTGCTTTATAATTTCATATTCATTTTCCATGACATGTTTTTTTATAAACCATGACTTGATTTTATAAATTATTTCATTTATAATGATATATTTTTCAAAATTAAAATAATTTGATGAATTTTTATAAACCTGTACCATTATTCAATATACTATGGAATAATTCATGAGAATCTTGTTTTCTTTATTTTTCATATATGTAAAGAAATTGAAATGATATATAATTTTCTCTAATACTACAATTAGGTTATGGAATACCTTCTTGGATGTTCCTATTGTGGGTTATTTAATAAAATAAAAAAAATGAACTTAAGTATAATGTATTATAGTGTATGATTATGGTTGTCTCTTAGGGAGGAAAAATCCTATGTGTTTTCATAATGTGTATGGGTTAAAATTATAGTGGAAAATATAGAATAATCATTGTGTGTGTAATTGAGTGAAATTGAAAGATTTTTTTATAAATAAATTTCAAGAAAGTGTTTCCACCTCATATGTTCCAACATAACCAACAAAATCATAATTCAATTTTTGATAACTCTATATATCTATATCTAACCAACCAATACCTCAAATAATTGCCCATCACTTGGTATTTTTAGGTCCAACAATGAAATGAAATGATCATAGTTCTCTCTTATATTTCCATTAAAAATGATAAAATGTCTTTCATCACATCTAAAACAGTCCTTACCTACCTCCACTATACTGAATATTTCCCTGACCAACTCTATGTCCCCTAAAATCGGTTACCCAATCCATTTCGGGATATACGTAGAGTGAGTTCCCAATTAACCATGGCTCAAAACTAGTTCTACGGAATCTAATGTGAGATCATAGAATTGATTTCACACAGATAAATAATGAATAACATAGATCTTCCACATGGAAGTTAGGAATGCCCATTTTTTATATCATAGTCCATGCGCATCAAGGATAAAGAAATAAAACAATGTAAACTAACAAAAAAGAATAACCAATATACATAAACAACTCCAAAAAAATAATAAAGAGTAGAAGTAAAGAAATATGATCCAATAAATGAGAGGTCCACATGGAAAATACACCAACTAAAAAAAATAAAACACACAGACCGAACATGACCTCCATGTGAACTCTTGTTTACCATAAATCTATAATACCAACCCTCTATAAGAGTTATCAAAAAAAATAAAAAATAAAAAAATAAAAAAGGTATACTAATTTCATATATAATATCAAATGTGTGAGGATAAAAAATCATTGTAGGAAATTACTAGAGAGACCATGCATTAACTTGTCAATAATAGACCGCTAATGATGGAATGAAATATAGAAATAAAATATGTTTTCATATTTTATGACAAACCATTTATTAGTTTTTACATCAAACTTCCATTAAGAGTAAATATATTTTTAATGAAATTTTTTAGAAACAATTATAAAACAACCCTTTTTTAAAACAAACATTTTAGTCCCCTTTTGAAAACACATTTAAATCATGCCAATGGAAATATCAAATAAATAAATAAATCCTGTCAAATTGATGTTGAAAAAAATCTTATAATGGAATCAGTGCATCATATTATAAAGAACCATAATACATTAGAAGAATAACTAAATAAAAATCTGTAATCATAAAATAGTAAAGGATAGAAATTTTTTGTAAATTCTTAAATATCTTGTTAGTATACATTTGATATGTTTTGATAGGAATCATATGCAGACCTATCAATGAATTATTATTTTAATAAAAAATAGTATTCCCTCAAATAGTATTAAATATGACTCTTCCATATGATATTTCTATACTATAGTGCATGTAGTATGCCTAATTATGACTATGTGGTAACTAAATCTCACCCTTCACTAAGATGCCAAGGATAGCTATGAATAATATAAATATGTGTTGTGATAGAATGAATCAAGTGTCAACCATGACCATTCCATCATAATCACATAACCAAGTACCACCTATATAAACCTACCAATATGAATCCCCATTAAATTAAATCCACCATAATCACTAAAAATAAATGGGGTTTTCCATTAAGGTGCAACTCATTTGTAATATCATAACGAAGTTTCCAACCAATCCTTATATTATATAAGTAGTTATACATTTGTGAAAATCCCTTTGAAAAATAATTTTTAACTAATTTCCATTTCAAAACACCTTGTAAAGCTAAAAAAGGACTAAGAGTTTTAGTGAGAATATATTATTTGGAAAGCAATTTTTTGAGCCCCTTTAAAATACCAAATCAAAATTTAAAAGTCTATGTTTAAATAATGGAATCCAAGGCAGTCATTTATATAAATATTCATAAACCTATATATGTATAATGTTTCATACATATATAAGTGTATATCCCCCTGAATATATACATATATATATATATACATATTTATCAGTATCTAAAAGAATGACCTAGAAAAACAACAAGAAGTTACATATCAAAGTACTTATGGAAACCAGGCGATTCTGAAACCCACTAAAATTAATAAAAGGGAAGAATCTAAGTTATAATATACCAAAATCCCTTAAAAAGGTAATATAGAATAATCATAAATCCAAAAAACCTATTAACCAATGAAAATACATGTAAAAACCCCTTATTGAATTTTATCAAATACGTATATTATTCCTATTCCTTGAGAAAAAAACTATTATCTATAGATTTTCGTAATATATTTATAAATTATCAAAACCCATTGAAAACCAAAAAATTAGGTAAATTGAATTTAGAAATATCGATATGTATTGTGTGTGAATAAAGAAAAAGGGAAATAACCACCTACATCAAATGAAGTGCAGATGCAATGAAACAATTAACAAAGGGAGGATAGTCCCATGAACCAATCCACACACCCTCTTGAAGAAAAAAGTAATTAAATATGGGAGGTAACAAAATAAAAGGTATGTGAAAAGATATTCAATACCTTGTCACCCTTGAGTATCCTATTAGTGTGATGGACATTGAAGAGTGATTATTGGTTAAAACATTGTGTGGTAGAATAAGAATTTCATGTTATAAAATTTATTGGTGAACCACATAGTTTACACATATGGTTTATCAAACCGTGTGCCAATCATGAGCCCTCACTAGATGCATTGAGATAGATTAATAATTTTGTAAGCAATAAAAAAATAAAAAACCTTTCCTTAACAAATTATCGGCTTCTATATTGTGTGCTTCATGGTGAGTACTAAACAGGCACCTATGCCACGACTCTAAAAATATAAATTTTTACATTAGATCACCAAAAACATAGGTGAAAGAAAAAATAACAATAAATAGATGATATAATAATAAAATTTAAGGTCAAGACATACATATTCTCTACAAAAAAACAATTTGTATCCCTATAATGTCAGAAAGTTCCTAGAAAGGGAGAAACAAATAAGCAAAAAACATTATGAAAAAAACAAAATTTTATTCAAAATTGAAATCTATTCTTCACTAAAATAAACTAAATTCATTAAAAATGAATATATCTTAAAAATTATAATCACACCTGACTAACCTAAAAAGAAAAACTTGAGAAAAATATCCATATATTATCTTTACACCATTTAAGAATTCTCTACCTTAGTGGGTCAATAAATCAACAAGGGGAAATTACTCATAGTCCAAACCAAGAAGTCTCAAGTTATGAAAAATAAATTAATTCATATCCATAAATTCAAAAATGAATATTAATTATTTATGTGGTTAAGAAACACTAAAAAATCCAAAATAAATTCCAAATATTATAGTTAACAAAAAAAATATGGGATCAAACAAGAATGAAAAGCAACAGAGAAAGAAATTAATTACCTCAATAGAATATTCTAGAAAATTTTTAATATTCAAAGGTTAATTGGGATTTATTCCTGAAAAATTATTTCACTTTTATAATTTCTAGAGGTTTCCCAAATCATCATAGTGATGATATGCTTTTTGGAACAACCATGATGAATTGTTTAGAATTACCAAAATAGGTTCCTCTAGCTTACCCTCCATACCAGAAGGGAAACCATCGCCATCTCTGAATGATATTGGGATACCACCCAACATTTAGTTCCCTCCAAATGTCAACTCTAATAAATAGTATTAGTCCACTAAATCATTAATTGAGATAAGTCTAGTCAAAAGTACTTGATTAGTGAGATATAAATAGATACCATAAATTAATAGGTGATCCTTAATGGAATAACATGATATGATATTAAAATAAAAGGGAACCAACTCACTAAATTGGTCAATGTACTCTTTCATTAATCATTGACCCTGCTAGAGACTCATGAGTTAAGTCACCTATGACACCATAAACTACTCATGAGGTAACCACATAATTAATACGGTCATAAACAATTCTTAAATCATTACAAATTGAAACAAAGCTCAGAATATCATCATCCATTAAGTCAAACTCATCCCTTAAAAAAACTGAGAATAGATCAGAATATCACAATATCAAGAGTTCCCAAAATTTTAAAGATGTGATTAAATCTATAAACCACTCCAAAAACACTAAATAATGATGATATACTGTATATATAGTCAATACATGATAGGAAACTAGTATTACCATTGTTTCATGATTCTAGGTGGTTTCATCCACAGACCAAAACACCCTCAAACTCTTATGCTACTTCAGTACATTTCATTGATGTATTTAAAAAAAAGAAAATAAAAAAATTCTACATTAATAAAAATTCAACAAAACCATACATAAATGAAAATAAATATCTATTAAAAACATTAATTCATGAAATAAATCAAAATCAATATGTATAATTTGAAATTTCCCTTTTAGAATATTGAAAAACATAAAAATTTAGTTTCAAAAACATAAAGGACTATATGGAAACCACATAAACCGAAAAATTGAATTTAAATTATTATTTCCACACTAGAAATCACATTAGAGCTATACAATTTTTTAGTTAAATCACTTATAAGTCCTAAATCTAGAACACTTCAAATTTCATTTTGGAAAACACTTTTAGAATACTCTAACAAACCCTGTTGTTTTAAAAGCCATATCACAATTTTACAATCATATTATAAAAAAATCAATTATAATCAAAACAACAAGATGGTTTCATTAAAATCATAACAATAAAATCAACATAGTACTAAAGAATATTTTAATCAAAGAGAGTTCAACATAAGAGTTTTAAGGGAGAGTAGTGACTATACATGATTAGACCACACAGTTTAGCATGACATTTTTCAAAAGTGTTGAATTACAGTTTAAGGAAATGTAACCATCCACATGGTCTCCATATAGTTTTCAACAATGTTAATATTAATTATGCACAAATGATTCTCCATTAAAATTCTCCTAAAAAACCTGGAATACCTTTTAATAACACCCACAACATCGACATAATATCAAATATCCCTACTCCTATCAAAATAGACTTGGAATAAAGTAAAAATATCCCCAAATTCAAAACATAACACCTGATAAACCATGAAAACATGAGTCTCAAGATGATTCATGTATCAATAAAATCATGTTCTGTCAGCCTATTGACTCATAAAAACCCTAATCTCCAATACACTAGAAATCTAAAATAAATGAGTAAACTCTAAGAACTAAGGTATCCTAAAAATCCGGGGCTCTTGTTTCATTTTTTCTTCAACCAAATTATAGAAAACCCTGAACCAGGAACCAAGGATTGCCCAAACAAATATTGGGGGAATGTTATCAATTGACTTGGGTAGGTCACTATTACCATGGTATATAAGGTGAACTCATTGGAATGATTTTACCCTAATAGAAAATAAATTACATAGAGTTCCACTCAAAATTATAGGATTTCCATTCTGTATGTTGGTTTCTATACAAATTAATGATAAAAAAAATAAAAATAATATAAATAAAAAAGGTTTAATAATAATATTTAGAAAATCCACCTGAAATATAAAATAGTATTATTACCAAAACAAGATCCAAAAAATAATAGGTCGTCATTTCCAATACACACACAAAAACTATAAAACTAATAGTCCCAACACGATCACCATCCAGCCTCTTGGTAATCATTTATATATAAATCCAAACCACTCCAATAGTAATGTAACCTGAACAAAATTTAGATAGTTATTTATTCTGTTAAATTTGGTTAAAACAATGTTATGTTAGTCTTTTGGATTTGGCCACGATGACCTCTCTTTTTGGAAAGTCTATTTGTTTTTTGAATGGAATGTAGTATGGGTTTAGAGGATGGGGGATGGCTTCAGAACTAATTCACAATATGAATTCAATTCATCAAGTAAATAAAATTCATGACAATAATTTCTCTTTCCATAACCCATAAATTTTTATTACATTTCACAATTTAAATGCATTCCATGATTCCTATTCTTGATTTGAACTACTTTTTCCTTGTAGGAAAAAGAATCACTGAGGATCACACATAGTGAATTACATTCACATCGTGAATATTTCATGACCTGTTTTTTAGGATAAGAACCCTAATTTTATCCCATTACTCTCTTATCTCTATGATCAGTAGGAAGAAGAGATCCTCCCACACCTAAACATAGGATTTTATACCTTTTTTCCATCTGAGATCTGATTCGTTCATCATCAATTTCATTGGATTCGTATTGGTAAGTGCTTCGTTAATCATATTTATTTTCTTTTTTTATCCAACCATCCTAGAGGTAACTTTTTTGTGATATAATATTTTATATTTTTGGGTCATTTTCCTATTATGAATATTTCTTCTATTCTAGCTCAATTTCAAGGATGAAAACATATGAAGAGTGTTCTATCAACCCAAGGTAGTTTTTCTAGTTCTTTTACTTAATTTATTGAGGTTTTATATATTGTTCCCTATCTCCATGTGTTATAACATTTTAGTTATTCATTATTAAAGTAAAATTAATTTAATTAAATGGTGTTTTTTCATTCAGAGTGTAATTTAATAACTGTCAATGAACATAGGGAGATAACCTCCTAGATGTAAGCAACCCCTAGAGTTGTTCCTTTCTTATGCAATATTTTCCTTTTTTATTTGGAATTAGTTTGAGCTACCCATTTTAAGTGTATTTAATTTCTCCATGTCATTGTGGCATTATTTAAATTGGACTATGGGAAAAATGGCTGGTCATATGTATAAGCCTCTTCCACCAAGATGTATCTCGGATAAACCATATTAAATGACTTTCCCAACATGAAAAAATAAGTATTATTGAATTCCATGAGCGTATTTCTAGTTATGAAGATTCCATTATACTAATATAAGTTCAATACAAGGGTTTTAATTTACGATGCCTTATACAGGATCATTGAGCTTTATAACTAGACGATTCAATTGATTTGAGTACACTAGGAGTGATACATGGATTATTTATTCAATAACATGGATGAGATGACCGAGCATATGTATGTATGCTTCCCATGAGTGATATATGGTTCCCTACTATATTACCTTATACATGCTCGATATGCATTGTTACTGTAGTTTTTTCATGAGAGATACCTAGTTCCTGATGTGGAAAACCATTTACCTAATTTGAGGGATATGATTTATACCTTGACGTGAGGGTTACATGGGACCTAATATTAATTCCCTGGATATAATCCTATGGAAATGTGTTTATTAGTGTATTGGGAGTGATACCTAGGTTTCTTATATAGAATTCCATTGTTTTGATCAAAATGACTACTACTCTAAAACTAAGGATTATTTCATCAATACAAATAAATTTCATAGGTTTGGTACAAGATTTATATTGGTCTTATATAATTGATTTGTTATATCTCCATGCTCATACAGCGTAAGGGTTGTAAAGCCCCTCTAAATAGTGGATGATTCAGGCTTACACCTTAGGTCCAAAATATTTTTTTGTATCTCTTTATATTCACATAAAGGTCAATATGTATATGAGGAATATAAATGCATAGAATTTTATATATTATTGTACATGAAGGGTGACATCCTTTCAAAGGAATATGGATTATGCTGAAGTAGGTACTGTCAGGAATGTTCCATGTGAGTAAATCTGTATGATAAGTTTTATTTATTTATCTACTTTATTACATTAATTATTACCTACACACAACTTATTGTAAATGCACCAACATGATAGTTTTAGACACTATTGGTGGTGGCCAACTGAGTATATCTTTCACCATGTTCGGGTCACCATTTTTTCCCAAACATACCATACTATTATAGGTTGGGAAAAAGGGATGTGTCTATAATTATATGTTTGACTTGTTATCCTAGGATTAGGAATGTATCTAGAGGACCAAGCCTATGCTCGTGATGTTAATAGAGTAGCTTTTTCCTTTTTTGTGTTTTTTGTATAGCATGTTCTATATGTTTGTACCTCTATATCACATGTGTACCCCCTTTGGATTAATATCATGAAAATATAATCTTTTTTCTATATAAAAAATTTATTAAACACCAACTTATTGATTATGATAGGATGATAAATTATTATTCTAATTCTCATTTATTATCACTAATGTTTCTCCTCACTATTATTAGATAAATCATTGTTACACTATTATCATAAGGGTGTGCTCTCTCCACTATAACCTAATAAAACATGCTACTAGTTGTCGGTATCTGGGGAACAAGAGTCAATCTCGAGGTCTTGCGGCTTACAGGGATTGGTTACTTATGAGTGAACCAGTTTTAGGATGCTATAAAGTGGTATCAAATGAATTTTTTCACTTTTTTCATACTGTTTGGGTATTATACAAGTGTCTAGAAATTTTTCTTACATTGGAAATGAAACTATTCCAAGGTTTAGTATTCCCACATATAGGGGAAATCCAAACTACATAGGTTGGGATATTATTTTTATTAGTTTGGACATATTACAGTTAAAATGATTTCCCCATTGGGTGATGTACATGTTTTGTGTCATTGTTGTTGATACTATTATTGGGGATTATTTTTTACTTGTCCAGATATGGAAAGGATGTATCATCTCATGCATCATAGAAGAACTTGATAATTTCCATGTCATGAAGTAATCCATTTCATATTGGTATATCTCATTTCTTTCATTTTCTGATTTTCCAATGATTATTTTGAGTGCCTTGAATGTTATATATTTGAAATGTCCTAAAATTTCATGAAGAGATATAATAATTTTAATAATTAATGTGTCTACATCAATCTAAATGGGTTTTTTTCTATATATCCTGATGATGTAAACTTAATTATCCAATTATTCTTTTTCTAATATGTTTTATTTATTTATGTAATTACACACCTTATAAATTAGGAATGATAATTTATTTAATCAAAAACATTTCTATTACTTGTTAGATTTTGATATAGTTGGTATGGGTAAGTTCATCATTATAAAACATTATAATTCAAACATATAAATGTTATGCCTTTATAACATGGAAATAGTGATGCAACTAACTATACTATATTGTTTATAAATATATAAATTAGTAGGAATATAAATGAATTTAAATTATAAAAATAAACGTTCATTGTTAAATGGGAATCCCAATAGAAAAGAAATTGTTGTTTTACTTTATTCGTTGCAAACAACACTCCATATACAAGAACCTCAGATTCATAATTTGAGACCTTGACCCTGACCCAACCTTTGTAGTGGGTAGTAGGGAGTGTCTCTTGGGAATTCAGTGAACCTTCATATAACCTAAACCTAGATTCAAGAGCATGTTGAGTGGTGTGATACATTTTTTGGATGACTTTTAATATATCCCTTTATGTAATCATTGACCCCATATATTGTTAAATATTATCTATGGAATGTGTTTGGGTAATATAAAGCTTTTTCATATTGAAATCATCGATTATAATGTGAAAAAGGTGGTGAAAGTCTTGTTCCAAAGGTGGTGGTCCCTAAGCCTCTAGTGTTTCCACCAGTGGTTCCATGTAAGGAACATCCAACTATTCATAATATGGGTGTCGATGATCAGTTCCAATAGACCTTACCATGCTTTTTGTAGTATCTATAGGGAGTTGTACACCTTCCCCTTCTATGGTAGAGATGACATGGGAATTCTACTGGCATCATCTTCCCACCTTCTTAAGGGATGGTGCTCCTTAGGATGCTGAGTTGTGGATATTGGCCATGTCGTTGATGTTCGATCATTTAGAGATACCTCTATAGTGGTGGTTCAGGCTCAGAACATATAAGTTTCATGATTCCACTAAGTGTTGGTGCTATGTTATCACCTGGTTGGTCATCATCATGGTATAGTCAAGGAAGAATTCTAAACAACCTTCTATTTGTAATTATTACCTTATAATTTGATAGTATACCATTCTAGAGAGTTTATGAACCTACAACAATTTGTTATGTATATGAGGTATTAGTAAGATCGTTTCACCAAACATCATCACTTAATACTAACCCTTATCTATAACAAGTGGAAAATAATGGGATGGTTTGAGGATATGATTGTATATGAAATATGATCATAGGATAATGTCTTTTAGTTTACCACTATTTCATAGATAGTTTTGTATTCCATCATCACTACGAAAAATCTATTGGAGGATGGTACAGTGAGCTAGGACAGTTCAACATCGAGATACGGAGGTGGTTCATCTTGTGGAAGTAAACATCCCTTTGAGTATACTCATATGTGTAGTACCAGTAAAGTGGAACACACTGATTGTTATGTGGAATTCCACATGTCTGGTAGGGTGGGACATAAGAGTTCCCCATGTATGAAGGACCCAATTGAGTGTCAATATTGTGGAAAGATGGGGATCCTTCACCATTTTTTATAGACATTCTCTCTAGTTCCTAGTGATAAATGATCTACATCGAATCCACATTCATGTGTAGGATCGACAGATCCACATAAGGTAATGGGTTGTTCCAATATCGGATGATTATAATGAGTTGGTGTATATAGATGAGGTATGTAGACTTTATATTTACAACACCAACCTAATATACTTTCATGAGTTAGATAGGTTGCATCTCAGGGTTGCAGATCTAGACATATATATGCAGTGTAGCCTGTGCCTATGGAGTAAATTTTGTGGACATCTATAGTTCAAGAAAATATTATAGTATTATATAATTTATTTTATTCCATATTTTATATATTATAATTTCATTGTTTAATATCTGTGGAGAATATAAAAATTAAGGGCATAGAACTAGATTACTTTTCTTATGTGATGACCCCCAACACACAATTAATAATCTGAACCAAGAGCATATTCTAATGTAAAGGATATACACTCTAGATAATCAATTATCCCTTTGTATGGATTCTATTTTTTCCTATAGATTAGGGGCTTTGAAATCATACTGTAGTTGTACTAGTTAGTTACTTATCATGCCCACATTGATTGTTATTTTCAGAGTGTGTCTTTTACATCTAACTAGGGTAGTACTTATATTCATAAGGGAGAATGGGATGTTCAATGGAGTTGATCTAGAATATAGAATCACGGGTTGGGAGGAGTTATAGACAAGGAATATAGTCTTTTTATGAGCGATCATGGTATGTGACATCTGGTGTTCCATGCTATATTAAATAATTTTAGGGACATTTTAAATGATGAATTATTTGGATTACCTCATGTGGGAAAAGAGGATATAACCATTTAGATAGTGTTAATAGAAGCACTGGTGTTCATTCTTCCAAAAAAGATGTAACAGAATTAACTTTCATAACATAAGAAGTATCTATAGCAGTTAGAAGCTAAGGGTTTTATTTTGCGTTTTACATCAACCAGCAACTCAGGTAATCTATTGACCAAGAAGGTGTAAAGAATCCTAACACTTTGCATAGATCATCACATGTTCAAACAACTTATGGTTAATAAATAATAACAAATTCCTCTTATAGAGGATCACTTTGACCATATCTAAGGGTGAATTTATTCCAAATCACTTTATGGTCGGGCTACCATTAGGAGCATGTGAGTCAATCATACATACCACATACACCATTTCATAATATATATGAACAATATGAGTTTTTGGTCTAACCATCCAATCTTAAAAATATTATATATGTATTCATGGATATGATGAATTGATTTTTCCTCTCGTATATTTATTTATTTGTGGTTGTCTTTATGGATGATATCATTGTGTATTCTCATACTCAATACAATCATTCCAAACATCATGATATCCTACTGAATACTTTGAGATAGAACTAGTTGTATGCTCAGATCACCAAATTATACTTTTTGATTGATAATGATCACTTATTGGGCCTCATCATCTCAAAGGATGGAGTTTCTGTTGAATACGAGAAGGTGAGCACCACTATTTCATAGATACAACCTAAGAATGTCTTTGATATGTGCAGTTTCATGGGTCCAGTTGGCTATTATATCATTTTATTCAGAACATATCATTCCTAGAAGAACCTCTCATGTGATTTACTAAAATGGGTGCTATGTTTTTATGGATTGACTCATTTGAGACAACATTTCAGTAGATAAAAAAAGAATTAATTCTGTGCTGATCTTGATTCTTCTCGAGTTGGGCATAAGAAATAATGTGAATCCCACTAGGAATCCCACTAGGAGTATTTCTGATGCAGGGAGATCAAGTTGTGGCGTACGAGTACCTCCCTATGAGACATCATGAGTAAATATACCTTATGCATGACCTCGATAAAGATTTTTTGGTTTATACCATAGAATATTGGAATAATTATCCTTTTTAGGAGTGGTTTTTTATTTACACAGACCACAAAAGTATCAAATACATTTACACAAAATGTTATTTGAATCTTAGGTAGTGTCGGTAGGTAGAGTACCTTCACTTATAAAAAAAATTTCTCACCTCTACACCCTGATAAGGATATGAATAGATGATTATATGAGATAGAAGACTCAGAATCTAGTCATCTAAGAGGTTCGTAGTGAGTGTAAATTGATGGACATTGTTTCTGAAATGCACCTTGTGGTTGAGAAATATCATGGGAAGCCTGTTTTAGATTATTTTATAGTGACATATTTCCATCTGTAATGGGTAAGTATGCGATATCATTCATATGTCAAGGGACTAGTCTTGAGGGATAATGTATTGGTAGAGGATCGACCACCTAGTGGGGTTATCGACGAGGGATAAATTCTTCACATCCAAGGATCTTTCTTGGTTCTTTCAAAAATACATGAAGAGTTAATGTTGGAGTCTCATTCATCCATTGGGGAAGTGCACAATGGGTTTAACAAGATGTAATAAGGCATAAATTTTCATTCTTGGTGTTTAGGAATGATGATATAGATCACAGGTTTTATAAAATGGTGGTCCACCTATCAGTAGGAGAATGTGGAACACTGACGACCTACTATACATTAACTACCTCTTTCTCTTCATAATAAGAAATGGGATGATGACACCATAGATTTGATAATAGTATCTCTAATATCCCGTTGAAGAAGTGACATTTTATGGGTGATCATATATAATTGGCCAAGTTCACACACATTCTTCTGAATAAGGAGATATTTTTCATAGACATGCTTTGGAGGCGTTACCTTATAGTGATTGTACAACTTCATGGCGTTCCCCATTCTATCTTATATGATAAGGATGATCAGTTTACATTCAAATTCATGAACGTTTAATTTAAATCATTGGGTTTATAGGTGAATCTATTTACAACATACCAGCCTTAGACCGATGACCAATGTTAGTGTACAATATGGCTGTTAGAGGATAGGCATCGAGCATGTGGCCTTAATATTGGGGATTATTTGGAGAAACACATACCTATCATTGAGTTTTATTATAATAAAAAAATTTTGGAAACTTTTCAAATGGATCCCTATGAGTCCATATACAGTAGTCCATTCCGTTTACCCCGATCTTATTTAAAGGTGGGTGGGAAAACTCTACAGGGACCTTATCATGTTAAGGAGAATTCAATGTAGGTCCAACTTATTTAGAAGCATATGGATACATCATTGTATTAGTATAAGTCTTATACCAATTATATTTTATATCTTCTAGAGTTTGTGGTGGGACATTGGGTCTTTATGCATATTCCCTAGACTCGGTGATAGATGAATTTTGAGGTAGGGAAAGTTATCACCTCATTACATCGAGCCATTCATGATATTGGAGAGAGTCATATCAATGGACTATCAGTTTTCCTTACCTTATAGGTACTATAAAATTCATGAATTATTTGATTTATCATATCATAACCATTATTATTCCGACCCATTTCAGTCATTATATCCTAAGGATATTGATATGGATATAGATGTGTCCTTGGACGATAATCTAATATATATCATTGATTAGAGAATGAATTTTCACTGAGGTAGGAAATTTTCTATGTTATGGGTGCTATTGCAGTATAACCATGTTTATGATGATACATGAGAGAGAGAGAGGGGCATATGTATATGATTAGGGTCCATAACTTTTCTCAAACGATGCTTTACCACACTTTAAAGGGAAAGATGATGATGAGTTGTTTTAATTAAGAGAGGTTTTAAAGTCATTAATTTTCAATGTTGTATGGATTCTTATAATTTTTATAAAAATTTCATAAGTTTGACTTTTTTTCTTAGGGATTAGTAACATTTTGTTCAGGATGATCATTTTGTTTTTGGAAAGGATGGTATTAGGGGGTTTGATCCTAGATGCATAACAAATTCACGATGTGAATGAAATTAAAAACATGATTTTTTTAGCCATAACCCATGATTTTTTCTTATAAGATCTGTATTTAGTGCATGTCATGATTAATTTTTATAATGGAAACTGATTTTTCCTTTAAATAAAAAAATCCAAGGAATTGATTATGTAAATTCCCCTCATTCCGTGAATATTTCGCAATGTATTATTTAAAAAGGGTAAACCCCTCATTTTAAACCATTCCCTTATTTTTTCTTAGATCAGATGTGTGAAGTGCTTCCCCCATGAGTAAACCTAGGAATGATCCCTCTATTCCATCTATGCTCCAATTAATTCACCATCAATTTTGTTGGATGTGCAAAGGTAAGATTTTGTTCCCCTAGCTTCTTTTCGTAGTGTGTGCTTCCATCTTCAGTTCTATTTTCTTACGAGCTAATGTTCCCTCTAGTTAGATAATTTTCATATTTTCTTTATTTATTTCATTCTATATCGATTTAATGAATGATTGAGATAAGGATAGTTATATTAACCTCAAATTTATGGTATGGTTATTTTCCATAATTTCATATTGTTTTATATGGTGTTTCATTATGCCACAGGATGGACCCTTCCTGTGATGCCTCTTAAATGTAAAATTAATTAAATTAAATGGTGTTTTCATGTTTAGTGTAATAAAATTAACAATGAATCAACTTCATAGGATTACTAACCTAACATGATCCACGCCTATGAATGATAATTCTGTAAATTCTTCCGAGCCTCATGATTTGGAATTATTTTTAAGTACAGTTTTTAGGTGTATTTAATTTCCCCTTCTGATCGTCAAATATTTTAACTTTTAAGATGTAAAACATGGCAGTCCATATGTATATTCCTTTTAATAAATGTTATAGATTGGATAAACCATATTAAATTAGTAGGAAAACATGATTAAAAATGATAGTTTAATGGTACGAGTTTAATTATAGTCATGACTTTTCCTTTATACTAAGTTGGGGGCAATACAATTGTAAAGATTTAGTACACCTTGGATGGGCTCACTGAGCATAACAACTAGTTGTTTTAATTTATTATATCCTGTTAGGAGAGATAAGTGGGTATTTTTATAGAACATCGTGGATATGTATATCAGGTATATATCATTATTCTTTCCATTAGTTATTCTTGGTTCCTAAGTTTATTACATTAGACAGACTCGGTTGGAATTATTACCATAGCATGCCACGAAGAATACCTAGTTTATGGTGTGGTGAATCATAGAAAGACTCAAAGGGACATTCTTTATACCATGACATGAGGGATACATGGGTCCTTATACTATTTACATGGGAAGACTCATATGGTGATGGGTTTATTAATGTAACTAGAGCAATACATGTGTTCTTTAAAAAAAATTACTTGAATGAGCTTAGGATTCTAATTAATCAAAAACTAAAGATGCACTAACTAGTCCAATGGAAAATCTTGAATTTTTTCAATGATTTATATTGTTATTTTATGGTTTCTAGGTTATATATTAATTATCATATTCCACGAGGGTATTGAAACCCCTTTTAATTAATGGTGGGTGCCTCAGGATTACACCTCAGTTCCAAAATATTACTACACATCAATTTATATGAACCTATATGTCTGTATGTATATGGTAAAAAATATACCTTTATATATATATTAATTAAATTTTTTTGTGACATATGTTCAGAGACATCTTTATTAGGACAGGGTCGATAGTTTCGGTTGAGTATTCCATGAGGAACACAGTCAGATATAATTTTTTTTAATTTATCTTCGGAGATTCAATATTACCTGCACAATAATTATTTTATATGAAATAACTACATAGTTATAGATTCAAATGATGGTGGTCGATTGATTATATCTCACACAATTTTGGGGCCTTGTTTTGGAACCCAAAAATACATTATCGTTTTAGGTAGGGACAAATAAAATCTTTCATCTTTGCATGTTTTTCTTACTGTCCTAGGATAGAGTAAATAAGTAGAAGATTGAACCAATTCTCATTATTCTAGTGGAGTTATTTTTTGAAATTTTGATTTTTTTACAATATTTTTATAGGTATAATCCTATTTATACAATTTTTATTTCCTTTTCATTAGTACCATGACATAATCATCATTTCTGTATATAACACTGATCCAGCTTTCACCGGTTGATTATGATTGGATGATTTAATATCATTTTTCTATTTATTGTTTATTACTCATTCAAAAAATTACTATTATTAAATACCACTGTGCTACAATTTGATCATGGTGGTGTAGTATCCCCACCATACCATCATATACCACTGATTCTAGTCAGTATCCTATGGAATACATTATAGAACACCTGAAATGACGTGGCCTGCCATGTTCGATATCTTATTATTGAACTAGGTATATGATGCTAAATTAATCCCAACATGATACTTGAAACATGAAAAAAACAAGGGTCTATTGATATCGTGTGAAAAAATAGAGTGTGAGCATAGTGAGATTAGGTAGAAATCACAAAATATTCCATGATTTTTTTTCTGAATGAATCCCTCGATGCTTCTATGAAATATATATATAGAAAATATTTTTTAAAATTATAATAATAACCAAACATGTTATTTTTCAAAAAACCATCATTAAAACTCAAATTATTATGTAAAGAAACATTTTGGAAACATTTATGAAACAATTCCTTTTCAAAACATACGTTTTAATCCTCTTTTGAAAACATTCCAAATCAAATCAAATGAAATATCTGCAAAATAAGTGAATCAGTTAAAATGCTATAAGAAATATAATATAAGAATAGAACCAATATAAAGTATCATAAAGATCCATAATATATTATAATAAAAAAGTAATTAAATTCTATAAGTAAAAAATATTAAATGATAGATAGTAACAGAAAATTCCCAAAAATCCTATGAAGAAACAATATACATACTTAGGTTGGAACCATTTGAAGGCCTACAGATGCATTCCTATTTCAATAATTACCACAAATATCTTAATATGCCTCATCTATTTCTATACCCTATGAAATTTATATACCATAGTAGATATAAACTATCTAATCAGGACTAGATAGAAACCATCTCTTGTACCTCAAGAAAACATCTTCGATCCCCATGAATAATGGATATAATATATGAGATAGAATAAATCAAGAGTTGAAGATAATCAATCCATCACAATCAAATAAAAAAATCCCACCTCTATACACCTACTAATTTGAAACCCCTCTAAATCCAATCAATCATAATCCATTAAATGCATGGGGATTACATTGGGGGTGTTTCCCATTAGTGAAAGTGTTCCAAAGATTCCAACTAAGCCTTATGATTGATAAACAGTGATACCTTTTCAAAATTCATTTTAAAACCCATTTTGAACTCAACACTATTTAGAAACCATTTTCAATGTTCCAAATGACCCTAATATTTTTAATGTGAAATATTTCTTTGTAAATCCAGTCTAGGAGAAACTATGAAAACCTAAAAGAAAATTTAAAATCTCTTTCTTTAAGAAATTAATCTTATGAAAGCTAATATATATATATATATATATATATCCCTACGCATATATATATAAATTTATTAGTGAGAAAACTTATATATATGAATATCCATATGCATATATATATATATGATCATTAATTGAAATCACTATGGAAAAAAAGAAGAAGTATTATATGAAGTCGCTCATCAAAACCAAAATATTCAACATTGTAAAAAAAACACACAATGAAACGATGTCAAAAAATTTATAAAAATATTAACAAAATCATAATTAAGAATCATAAATCCAAAAAAATTATTAAAAAATAAAAAAAAATCAAAACCATTTTAGTAATATTATTAAACACATAGATTATGCCATTTTTTTTGAAAACTAAAATAACTGTTCATATTCATTATCAGTCAATTTGTAATTAAATTAGAAAATTTTAAACAACACCAAATTTTATAGGAAAACAAATTTAGGCATCTTAATAATGAATTGTGTGTGATGATATAGTAATGGAAAAATGCACATACCTCAAACAAAGTGTGGATGCAATGAAATATTGGACATATGGTGAGGAATCCCAAAGAAAAAATCGGGACACCCTCTTGAAGAAAACGGGGAAATTAATGACTTGAGGTATCAACATTTAATTGAATATCATCGATGGTTGAGATCCATTCTACCCTAGGAATCTCATTTCCATGAAGAATATGGGAGTGTGTTTTGGGGAGAAAATAGAAGAGGGATGAATATAAATTTATTATATTAAAATTTTACGTTTATCCACATGGTTGGGTCACACAGTTATCAAAATATACACTAACCATGTTTCCTAATTGAAATAACCAAGAAAAGAACATTTATTGTTATAAGATTTTATAAACTATGTGTCAACTTGGTGAAACAAGTCTCTTAAAAATTTATGGTCACTCCATGATTTACTACACATTTAGTACTAACCATGTTCTTGTTCTACCACTCCAAAATTTTGATTTTTAACACCAAAACAACCAAAAAACTCATAGATAAGACCATACATATAATATATATAATAATAAGGTAATTTATGTTTAGGGTTAATTGGTTTTCTTGGATTATAATAAATCATTTCAAATGAAGCGAATGAGTTCAAAACCATAGATTAAGGAACTCCCACGAATGATATATAAATATTGCATAAAAATATAAATGAATAATAACTATAAATGATGTAACATACACCAAATATAGTCTCAAATATTTATATATAAATTTTATATTCTTTTTAAAGACATAAATGTGGAAGTCAGATGATGTCCCACCTCTAGAGGTATAAATGGGATAATAAAAACTATTCGACATGAAGATGGAATTATTCTTCCATTCATAATGTTATAGAATATTTTAAGAAAAGAAGGAAGAATAAGAGATATATGGGTCTTAGGGAGTTTCATCCATGATAGCATGGAATCAGACCACCATTTATCAACACATCTTAGTAGTTTATATAGGAAATCAAGGATTCTCCTCAATTACTCATTCATCTATTCATGTGTTGAAATATGTGAATAAATTCCATGGCTAGTTCATGAATCAACTAATTCCATGTATGCATTCAATCCATACCATTTTATCTAAAATAAATCCTTAATAATCTATAGTTATGTGGTATGATTGAACTTCCAAGCAAATACTGCTATCATAGGTAGTGAATAACAATATATCCATAATGAATTCTAATTATAATTTACATTAAAAAAATAAACCATATATAAATATATCATATATATATATATATCGAATATATATATATATATATCGAATACATTATATATATATATATCGAATATATATATATATATATATTCAATGCTATAGGGAATATTACCTTCAATATTTAATAAACACTAAAGCCTAAAAGTCTATGTTCCATTTGAACTTATATTTTATAATACATAATAACTTTTGGATCAATAACTAAAACTCATATTTGATATCTTCTAAAACGCATTTGAAAATCTTTAATAAACATCACCTTCTATAAAATAATATAAAATATGTAGTGAATACCCATCTAAAATATTATTGAATTAACTCTAAAACATTTCTAGAGTAACTCTACGAGTCAAACTCGATCCCTATTCAGTCAATCTGGAAGTTTGACCCCAAAATCCTTTATAGTGGTTAGAAAAAATATGAATATGAAGATTCATATATATAATAAAATGGATTCCACTAGATAAGCATCAATACAACTCAATCTATAAAGGGAACTGTCATGATATATATCAAACACACTTATCTCTATGCCTACGTTCATCAGTTTAAAGCATATTTAAATGTTTATTCTCTTATTTTCCATTTTCATTAGACATTGAGTGACCTTTTAACACGAAAAATGTCAATACCATATAGATAAATCATATGATCTAGATTCTTGGAGTGTAGACTAATCTGATCGATGAAAACATCATATTTCATTAATCCATATGGACAAGAAAATAATAAGCCCCTTATCTGGATTGATATATAATATCCAGGTGTGTTCACACACTCCCATAGTCTATCTCAGTCAAGGACCTAGATTTCATAATTTTAATATGGGAATAAGAAATCCATCTTGGTTAATCTCCACCCAAAAACATGATCAACATGCCCACCCATTCCCTATATTTTCTATGTCAATATGTGAACTTATGTTAGTAGGTTATGAATGTATAAATTATTCCATGCTAAGTAACTCATAAACCTCAGGTATTGGTTACTCAAATATGATATCTAAATCCCTAGTATACAAGAATTCTTCTGATATTATCCTTAAGATTTCTCAAAACCAATAATACTTCATCAAGAACCTAATTTTGGGATAAACTTATAGTCATAGTTTGGTAGTTCATTTTAAATTTTACATAATGAAATGTGTATCTATATATACATTTGTATTTCTAATGTGAATGAATAAAATATATATATTTCCTTTAATCTGATACATTTTAATATTCATACACACTTTAATAATACATAAAAAACCAACATAGGCACCAATTTATCATATCATATATGATAGACTTCTAGATCACACTTAAGTTTTCCATATTTTATGGGTTTTTTAACTAATTAAATCATATGTAATTCATGTCACATATCTATGTGAAATGTGATAAAATCATCCCACTAAACACAGTAATAAGAAAAATATATGAAGTAATCCATTTGGAATAATGGTGGGTCTTGGGAATCATATTCCTTAATGATCAAATCCATGAACATATTTAAAATTCTCAATTTCACAAAAACATATGATACAATGTCAACATATGTTTTCTACTTATAACCAATTATGTATTCATCATCATTATCCCTAGAACCATATTTGATCAATTTTTTCCTTGAAATTATCTAACTACTTGAATTATTATCTATCGACCATCCTAAAATCTTTTAGGATAAAGTGAAAACTACATTTCCATGATAAATAAATATAACTATTAGACTTCTCTTCAACACCATACCATAAAATCATTTTTTATATCAATTGTAATTAACTATAACTTTAGATTTATGTAATACTTTATTCGATAATGTTGAACTTCATTAAGTCCAAATATACTCCCACATGCCTCTTAGACTTTATATTCTCTTTATAATATTTTTTTAATATTAAAAAACCATTTTATTTTGATAAAGTATAATTTATTTTTATTTAGTAGTAAAACTTAACAAATAAAAAATTGTTTAAATTTTGTATATGGTATTTTATGTGTTTTAAACATTATCATTATGTAAAAGTATTTTATTAAAATATACCACTGATTGGTGGAAAGAAACAAAATTCCCTCATGTTTTTAACAAATATTAGTTTTAACATTTTATCATGGATAGAACATTTTTATCAATATATTCTTACCAAAAAAATGATATGAAAATTGAATAATCATAAAACATTTTTATTTAATGATTTAATACTTTATGAAAATAAATATTTGTTATCAAATAACTATTATTATCACATAAGATAAATGTGATAAAGATACACATAACATATATATATATTCATCTATGTTTGATAATATCCTTTACATTCATATCCTCTGCATGGGTACTATTTACATTATAACATGAATTTACATTACATGTTCAATAAATTATTCCTTTCTATTTTCAACAATAATATATTTACAAGGCTTTTTAAAATAAACATTTGGAATCACATACCTTTAAAAATAAAGGAGGAATTTATTTACTATCCATTTTTGTTACGTAAAATTCACGATGTTTTCAAAAATCCTTCACATAATTCTTCAGATAATCCATCCATATTAATTTAACAATCTGTTTTTCTAAAAATGTTAAGTTTCAATGGCCTTGATTGGTATCTTGAAGAATCATTATTGAACTTTCAAACCAACTTTTATTCATTCCGTTTTAAATTTTACCTAATATTATTATACATAGAATACTTTATAAACTAGACATCATATGACTTATTCATATATATTCACAACACATTGAGTGTATCTAGTAAACATCATTTGAATTCAGTCCAATTATCAGATTTTTTCATAGATGAAAATTCAATAAATTATCTAACATTTACCATCCATTTTTAGTCTCCACTAAAGAATATAATTTTATCAATTCATAAACCATGTATATTAAAAAAACTCAACTCATTTATTTTAAACAATAATTTTTTACATTCTCATATAAAGAGATAACTGATATAGAAATACACATATTATGATGCGTTTATTCAAACTTGTAGAATCCAAGGTATCAATGCATCAAATATTTTTCTTCATCACATGAATGTGATATTCAGGATTCATTTTTCCTTATTCTAATACTTTCATATGTCTTTGTTAATCTTAAAATTGATATCATATATCTATCATAATATAAGAATTTATTTATATAATTAATAAATAATTCAGTAAAACTTTATTCTCACTAAGTCATTTTATATATTTAGTCATATTAAATATAATTTCATGCACAAGATAATATAGAGTATACGAGACTAAAATTTCATTAATCATTAATGAACCGGTCATATTGAGTACATGATTGGAGTGTAATATTACTTTACTAATTTCGAAACCGAAGTTTTTGAAACCATAAGTGATCCACACTATGATTCCATAAGAATATGGACTGAATTTTTAAACTATCTTAATAGTTTGTTATTGAGGAATGAACTATTATAACACATACTATTTTCCTTAATGAAATTTTTCTCAATTTCTTGATATTTTTATAAATTTTTTGTATTTTAATAGTATTAAAATATACTTATAGTGAGTTTCTCCTTATCAAGGATTGATTACTAATTTTATCAATATGTAGATGAAGATATGATCTACAATAGAACCTGTTATCATATGTGTATTATTTCACCATTTAATGAATAATTTCATTAAATGTGAGCCCCCTAAAATAATGATTTCTTTCTATAATACATCATATACAATAATGGGACATTATATATATTTCACCATGACATACACTAATTATTAGTTAAATAATTCATGAATATATCTGGTAGAAAAAATTACAATCATATCATATATTACAGTTGGATAATAAAGGATACACCTATCTGTCTAATACATTATATGAATATACATAACTATATTCCTATGGTATCATTACTATAAGGGATTCCTAGATAAGTGTAACCCAACGGAACTGAAAAGAATAGTCCAACAATGGATTATTGGGGGATACTCATGATTAGCTCAAAAATACCATCAAGATAATCTAAATTGAATTATAACATTATTTCCTTATATAAGATAATCTAGGGGAACATGTCCAAAGCTCGATGATACCTAATTGAATGATTACTGTCTTGATAAATACTCTTATAGAAGGAATCTCATATATAGTATTTCAAGTGTATGTTAATCACACTATATTATCTCATGTCATTCCTTTTTTTGTATGCATGATTTTAGTAATTTAAATTCCAATCATATTCCCACCATAAAATGTAGCTATTCAAACCAAATTGACGTGTTATTATTTACACAACCCAAAAGATCTTGTTACTCAACCAAAATTATAATTCATGTATATTCATACATATTAAAATTCACCATATGTATAAGGTATATATACGCTTCATGTATAGGCATTCAATTATATTATATTGACAATATTAACATATGTAGGACCCAAGCGACAAATATCCAACCCCATTTACTTTCATTGACAAGACATAGGCCTCTACTTAAGTAGGTAGTCTATCCCAAAGCCCCTATACACAGGGATACATTACTTAAGGTAAAAACCAATTACTCATAATTCTAACAGCTATTATTCATAACCTATTTTAAAAAACTAATTAAATGTTCATAACATTAATTATAAACCAAGGACAAGGTATATGAAAATATAAATTTGTTACCACATTTATCATGTAATGGAAGGCTCTATAATAGAAAAAGATTTAATTTTTCTAAACTAAACCATATAAAATTTACTATATAAAATATTTATAATTATGTATAAAATATTGATTAACAATCAAATAAATGAAAAATTAAAATATTTAAACATGAGATAAACATTTAGAAAAAATTCATAAATAAAATAATACAATAAAAACTTTTATAATTTCCACTTTAAAATTATGGAGATTCCATAATTTTGAAAATAAACCCTTTATATTCATATTAATATGCACTCATTCATGTATATCATTATATCAATGATTCATTTAAAATATATGAAATTATATGAATTATAAACTAATCATAATCAAAATTATATTATGTAAACATTTTACATAATATAAGTATCATATACTTAATCAGTATTTAATCCTTGATGATATTAATTAACAAATAAATTTTTTATGTGGCTTAAATAATAACAAAATAAGGCTCCATTTTTATTTTTAAAAAATTATAAATAATTAATTATGAGAAATTTATGACTTAAATATTAAAAGTTTATATTTTGGACTTCATTCGTAATTTATTACCATTTATGAATTATCAGTAATGAAATATAAATAAATGATTTTAATTCTAAATCATACGACTTGTCATATAATTTGGTTAAAAATTATTTCAAATATTAAATTATTATATTTTGGGAAATGTTTTCATGAACATTTACATGTTTTTAATCAATTTATAATTAATTAATCTAGAAACCTTTTGAATATTGAAATATCTGAAAATACCATTTATAATAATTTATAAACATTTTTTAAACTATAAAATACATTTAATATTTTAAAAAAATATTATAAAAAATTTCTATTTACCCATACACTGAATCCATATTCTACATAAGGGTATACTATCACGCTTCCAAAGACCCTCTATGTAAGGGTGGTATGATTCTGGATCCCTTAGCTATAGGTAACCTATTGAATACCTTTACATAATCCATTAAAACACAACATTAACATTTTTTCATCTCTTTCTTGTAATGGTAAGACCTTGGTCACCTTTAATAGCCTTAAGAAATAATTTTCTACTTTTATACAATATCTCTTCACATAAGGGTATGTGTCCATAACACATTTCACATGGCATACTGTTATGTAATCGAAATAGTTACCCTTATATGAACCAATCGATATAAGGGTAAGTCCCAAATTACCCTTACTTAGGAAAACAAATATGAAAAGTTATTCCATGATGTACCTTACGTAAACCACTTCATGTAATAGTTTTTAAATTTTTTCCATTATGTTACGGGTAACATATATGTATCAACCATGATGCCCTTCCACAAATTATCATTGTATGGGTAATGAATTAGTAGCCTTTATGAAATCCATATTCATAAAGGAAACACCTCATTTACCTTTACGAATCCCTGTTATTTAAGGGAAAACTACTTTAAACATTAATTTATAGAATATGAAAATGAAATACTATTTTTTTAAGTTCATGATTTTAGGAAATATTTTATAAATCAAAATATTGGGTTCACCTTGATACAACTGATCGGTTTTGTAAGAGTCTAATAACAATTGTTAAATGAAGTAGAAGAGGATTAAAACCCTTTTTTGATGATCTCCCATCCACGATATATAAAAAATTTATAAAAATAGAATTTAAGAAATGTTGTAAATGGTTTAAATTTTCACCAATGAACATATCAACCCTTTATATAATCATTTTATATGAAAAATAATGATCATCTAGTTGGAGTTGAATGGGTCCCACCTGTGAAGGTATCCACGGGCTAATGAAAATCACATGACCCTCATATGGGATTATTATCCCATTAATGATGTGTTAAAACATCATATATAATGATGTTAGAAGAATATAGCTAAAGGTCATGGGTAGTTTCATCCAAGACAAAAATGAAGTAGACAACATACTTCCATTGCACGATGGTAATTTATATAGGAAATCAATGATTATTCTTAATTACTGTCTAAATTATTCATGTGTTGAAATTCTTGAATAACTTTAATGGATCATTTATGAATGTATGAATTCAATGTATTCATTTACCACTAGAATTATATATAATATTATAACATAACAATTGATTTTCATTTGTTATGATCAAACTACCCGGAAAATACTACTATCTTGGGTAGTATAAAACAATATAACCATAATGCATAAAAATAATTATTTTCATGAAAATATACAACATATGTGTCTATATATTCATGGATTTAGGGAATATATCCTTCAAGGGTGGGACATGAAATGAATATGGTCAATGGGTATGTATAAGAAAACTATGAAACAAATTAATGTAAGGTGAATAATAATGGAATAAACAATGAAAAGGTCCTACTATGTATAAAAAAATTAAACTAATATTTAAAAATATAGAGATATTAAAGATTATATTTTAGAATTAATTAATATGGGAGGGGAGAATCTCATTATATCGATCAAATTAATTTTAATGTACTATCACTAAATTAATTGAAATAATAAGTAATGAATGATGAAAACACAATCAATAATATTTTGTGTTATAGTAGAGTATACTCCCACTTACAATGAAGGATGAGTATTGAGTAGCTCTCATTATTCTAGGGTTATCTTCACCAAATCCTAGAAGATCCATCTACCCCATGTGGATATCATCGACTTTATTCTAACGATCGACTAAATTTTGTGTTTTCTTGATCCAAATGAAATCATTCACCCACTCTTCAATAATGCACCATATATAATTTATCAATATAAATTTCTCCATTTTTATAAAAAATAGTAATGATATATTCACATGATTTCCAAAGATACCTTTATTATATCTACATTTTCTATGGAATATCTCAACATTCACGATTCATTATGTTCATTTATGGTATAATAGAGTAGAAACAATGTTATTTCCCTGAACCATTTGTATCATCTTTCTAAAGAAAAAATTAATTAAATATAAGGGATAAAACTTATATATATAGTAATTCATGGAAGATACATTTAAATACATGATGTTTCATCCCCATGGAAATGGAACGACCCTTATATATTACTTCGTCCATAGAGATGTCTTTTATATATAAGATAACTTCCCTTATGAATCATCTTATTCTTGAATTTTTTTTAAAAGGTAAAATCATTATGTATCATCCAGTGAAGTTACTATTGGACTAATACCCCGCTATGGAAAAGTAAATGAAGTTTAAATATAGGGAAATCCATAGGGATATACCTTTAAATATCTTGTTTGTTTGAGAGAAACACTAATGTTTCTGCATTTTTTACATTTACACATATCAGTGCTCCTTGTGCTAAATATTATAATATAGGATAAACATTGATATATTATGAGAATGAAAAATGAAATAAAAAGATAATATTTAATTAAAACATATTATTATAAATATTTTATTATTATTATTATATTTTAAGAGTAATATGATGTATTTATAAAATTTAAAAAAATTAATACCAATTTATTTATATAATTTATATAATTCCTATTAAATAAGTAATATATATTAAAGAAGTGTAAATAAAATCATTTAGTGATAAAATTACTTTTTCTCAAATAATTAAACTATTTTATATTTATTATGTATTTTTAAAATAGTTGATCACTATTAAATAATGAGAAATATTTTAATAAAATATAAAAACCAATTATTAGATGTTTATCTAAATATCTTTACTAGGTATGGAATAGGAATAAATCCCTTCTAAAAGTATGAATTTTGGATCGATGTTGTAGGATTATTTACATGTGTCTCCTTTCATAACACATGATGTGGGATGGAGGTAGATTTGTATATTGATCCATAAATATTTATAAAAATAGAGGAACATAATTATGTTATTGTTTCATGTCACATAAAATTATTATAGTAGATTTAAAATTCAAACCTTTTTTTTCAAGTGAAGTATAACACATCCTTACTTTATGGTAGGTTTGTGTTGGTTTTGTTTCTTATTTCTTATTTTCGTCACTCAGTTAATATTTCATAAATTAATAGTTCTTAATCAAATAGACTAATAATCATATTTCCATGCAATGTATTACCATTCATAATGTACCTAAAAAGTTATCTCTTGAGGAAGACTAATAAAACCATCTCACACTTATTGGTTTATCAGGTGTAGATATTTATGTGGTGGGTAAGTGTTCATTCCCAATTTTCTATCTATATTACTATATTAACACTTATACATTCCCAATAATTTTCAGAAAAAGTATTTTCTATATCATAAAAAGGATTTATTCATATTCCATACCTAGTAAAGATATTTAGATAAACATCTAATAATTGGTTTTTATATTTTACAAAAATATTTCTGTTTATTTAATAGTGATAAAATATTTTAAAAATACATAATAAATATAAAATAGTTTCATTATTTGAGAAAAAGTAATTTTATCACTAAATGATTTTATTTACACTTCTTTAATATTGATTACTTTTTAATAGGCATTATATAAATTTTATAAATAAATTGGTATTAATTTTTTTAAATATTATAAATACATCAAATTATTCTTAAAATATAATAATAATAATAAAATATTTATAATAATATGTTTTAATTAAATATTATCTTTTTATTTCATTTTGCATTCTCATAATATATCAATGTTTATCTTATATTATAATATTTAGCTCAAGGAGCACTGATCTGTGTAAATGTAAAAATGCTGAAACATTAGGGTTTCTCTCAAATAAGATATTAACTAAATCATTTTTAAACAGATAAGTACATTGAAAAATTCAACCCTGTAACTTTCACATGATTCTTATATAAGAGTAAATATACCACAATGATCAGAGTGTTTTCATTTACATGCTAAATAAATTATTCCTTTCAAAAAATAGATCCATATAAAAAAAGGTTTTGAATGAGAGTTGTTTTGTGATTCTCTATCATCTACCTTTTGATAAATAAATTATTCATTACTCATATTCTAGAAAAATCAACTTCTAGATTCTTTTTTATTTCTAAAATTGACCTAAAAATTGTGGGGAAAAATTTCTTTTATGTAGACATTATCCAATACGGTAAAAAAATATATAATTAATTTTGAGTAATTATTATTAATATTTATATCAATAAATTACAAATAATTTAAAATCTATGAGTTTATTTATTCATATTTATTAAAAAAATAGAAAAAAATTATCTAAAATCGTAAATAAAATTTCAAGAATTATTTCACAATCACTCCCTCACACTTAAAAAACAACATATAATCATTTTTATAGTGGTATTAATATTTTCCAGAAAAAAATTAGTTACATGATTGATCAATGGAAAAAAATTAATAAAATTCAAACTTTAACAAATAGTAGTTTTATTAATCCATCTCCCCAAAGTGTTAGTGTACTGCAAGGAAACAATTTTTACAACAAGTGGGAGGGGGTGAATCAATGATATAATTTTCTTTTTTGTTTCATTTTTTTTTCAAATTACATTTAAATCATGTTAAATATTTATTAGTTTTTGAAAAACAGAACAACCCCACATCCATAGGAACACTAGTATTTAAATAATTCACTACTCAATAAGAGAAGATACAACCTTGGCATGGTTTTAAAAAAATATAATGGCATAAAATCCTCCAGAAAACAATAATTTTATGTAATTAAAAAATTTAGGGTAATCCTTTAGACTTGTGTAGCAATATGACCAATAAAATAGTGCATCCACTTCTTATAGAATGAATGATGTAATATAGGTATGTGTAACAATTAATGAAACCTTCACCCATTGGTTAAAAATAGGTTACTATAATACATTCTCAACTTCATTTTGAAAATCATAAAAACACAATTATTCAATTTCATACACATTATCAGTTATAAAAAACCATCTAGAATTTTTTTTGAAAACGCTACTAGATGAATCAGTCTGATTCCTCTGTTAGATACCAATCTTTGAAAACCATATATAAAATAACACCTTAGAAACAATTTTGAACTATATAAAAAATTCCCTCGAAATATACATGTAATATAATGACCAGATCCAGTAACCCTTAATTATTATCCTTCCTTATGATTCTTCAGTCATGAGATGTTTCTTCGGAAAACATTATCTAGAATCCTTTGTTAAAAATTTTAGTGCGCTCCCTCCCTCTCTCTCTCTTCACAATTGAATAGTACTATATTTCTATAATGCACAATTTAATTATTTATATTTATCGGTGTTATATGATTGTAATGGTTAGGAAACTACTTTCACTTTCTTTCTCAATCCAATTTCTAAAAACCAAAATTTGACTTACATTTTGACTATATCTTTGACTCTTTCAGAACATCACAACTCTTCATGATTCTTTTCAAACCATATAGAAACCCTTATAGGATTCAATTTTTTTAATCATTTGTTAGTCTAATACCAAACATCATTCTGATATGGTTTCTAATAATTACGAACACTGGTAAAATGAATGTATCATCATACCAATGATCCGTAACTACATAAAAATACATGTTAAAAACATTGGAAACATTCAACCAGAAACATTATGGGTACTTCATTAGAATTACGTCACTTTTATTTTTACATAATAATCATTTAAACTTATAAAAATATAAAAACACATTGGAAGCACTTCAACAACATCTTCAGAAACCACTTTGAAAAAAACTATTGTAAACATCTTAAAAAAATTCTCCATTTCTTCTATTCCTCAGACTGATGATCCTGTGTCCAATAATGTTCAGTTTCTAATGTCATATCAGTTCCAGCCTATGTGTGATGAATCTGTCTCTGTCTCTTTCCAATGGATTGGTGTGAATCATTTTCTGATAAATCAACACAAATTCTAGTCGGATGGGTCAACATAACTTCTTGTCTAAACTCTCTTGACCCACATGAAAAAAATCAGATCAATTCATACATAATTTACCAAAATGAAGAATAATAGAATATATTTTTATGAAAATGGTTGACTACATTGTTGATCTTCATTATTTTGATCATTATCTAATTCTTATCATTCACCAGTTCCAAAAAATCACAATTACTTAAACAATATTCCACTGACAGATTAGTGGCATGCTGTGTCTAACGGACCAGTGTCAATGGATAATTCTTTATTCCATTTTTTGTACAATTTTTGATTGATCCATTTTAGTTTTTCATCTAGAATATCAGACAGACTAATGGATTAGAAAATATGATAGATCGGTCAATCAGTGCTTCAACAACTTCAAACATCTAATAATTTCTTCTCCTAGAAACACATTCTTGTATCATGATGAATCCATGAAATTCAAAACATTATTGTTAGAGAATCGTCATCTAACTTAGTGTTCCAAACAAATATTCTCCACTTTCTTACATAAATCTTAAATCAGATGTTTCTAAGTTATTTAATGACATTTGATAACTTATATAATTGAAAAGCATCATCATATTTAGTATGAAGCCATTTATGTTCTAATACAACTTCTCCTAAGGATAAAAACATTCATTCTAGACCTAAGGTGAGTCTAAAAACCCTTTTTTTGAAGAAAACATCATCAAAATAGAAAACTGGAAATAATAAGATTTCTAACCATTTCAGCACCTAATCGTTTGTTTACGATATATCTTTCATTCCTATCATCCAATCACAAATTCTTACAAAGTGAATTTATTTTTTATTAGTGATAACGAAATAAAAAAAACCAACCCAAACATATTTTAGCATCCCAAAAACATTTTCATCCAACTTTTCACAAAAACTAAGATCCTTATTCCTGTAATCCTTTTCACACACCCTTGAAACTTCTTATAAAATAATTAAAAAATGCGATCTAACCATTATTCATCAAAATTTCTAATTCCCCATCCGTTTTCATTCCCTCTACTAAATAACACTTATTTAATATTTCCAAGACAAATTTTATGTAAATTAGTTATTAGATAGGTATAGATAAACATGTAACTAGACCATGTTATGATAGTAGGAATCCCCTAAGACTATGTTTAATAATCTTATATTGAATTAAATTCATGAAAAGGCATATTTTGAGTCACTCAAACCCCTAGTAAATGGATTATTAACCCATACATGTGTCTTTTAATGTTAGTAAGACTAATATATCAGTTACCATAATTATTTTTACAACAATATATATGAGCTATTAAAATTTAATATAGGGGGTTTCCCAATGGAGTTATTCATTAATAGTGGATAGATTACCTAGGTTCAAATTTAAAATTTCAGTTTCATCATGTTATAATAATAATTCTACTAGGTTGTTATCCATTATCAAATCCTTTCCCCACATATAAAATTAAGATTCCATGGTTCCCATAATGAAATATTATTTATTTTTGTATGAAAATAGAATAGTTAAATTATATTCCCATTTCTTATTTCAATATCATAGGTTATAAACAACTAAAAAGAATAATGAAAATTATAGAAAAATATTTACATCCTAAGATAACATCACCCATACCACAAACATATCCTCGACACTAACTTTAATGAATTTAAATATATAGTTTTCAATGAATTTAATTCAACCAAAGGATGTTTTCAAAACATGTAGTGATGAAGGAAACATCCTAGTTCCCTTTACCCTTATGTAATATGGATGAGTGAATACTTCTCTAGGGATTATATCAAAAAACAACCATTAATTTTTTGAGTGATTTTCCTTATCCTTAAATGGATTATGTGGATCCAATATTTTAATTTCAAATATATGAGATGTGAATACATAAGTACTTTTAATATCACAATACATTTAGAAAACAGATTACCTCGAATATGGTTAAAATGAAGAAGATAATTATCACTTATTAATTAACATGCAATTCATTTCAATAAATGATCTTTTCAATGGTAGATCTAGAACACTCATTATAATGTAATGAGTTCTCATATATTTCCCTCCATAAGTCCTAAAGATCTAACATTTATAAATTTTCACATCTCACCAACTTTTCTAAATTCCATGTTCCATTTCTTAACATACCATTAGGCATTGTGTCATAACTCAATGCTTATGTGAGAACATATACCATAAACTATTTTATTAGGATGAAAACCATGGGGGTTTTGAAGGTAGTTTTATATGATCAATGTTCTTCATCCATATTCATTCTCAAGAATTTATTGTTTGATTAAACATAATTTTATAGGAATATATTCACCTATTGATTGGAAACATCATATTTGTTACTATTTTGGGAGTGGTATGTTGTAGATATTTTCTACAACACCTCATTCTTCTTCCTAAGTATTTTTATACTTCAGTTATAGAATTTAGTTCTTAGATCATTAATTATTTCTCATGGTATCCCAAACAATTATATCATTGTGTAATGATAAGATATATACCACTATAGAATCATTAGTTCTAGTATGTTTGTCCATAGTATGTTAAGAGACATATTCTACTAACAAGAAGATATAGATAAATTTAAAAGAAATAGGAATGATCCCCAAGAAGTATAATACTTAAATATAAAATATTTCAAAAAAGGTCAAATTGTTTTGGGGTAATTTCATGTCTTTTGGAAATCTATCTAATAAAATGGTTGTTTTTTCATGATTAAAAAAATGTGTGAATCTATAAAAAATTTATGCTAAAAAAATCCATCTTTTTACACTATCTTACTTTTGAATTGAGCCCCAAAATTTCCTCATCATACATGTTAATGATACAATTATGTAAGATAAGATACCTTGTGCTCTAGTATATTCCTCAGAATCTCTTGATAACAACATATCTTCCAAAATAATGGATTCTCCAAAAATAAATATATGACTCATACCTCGTCTTAAGAAATTTATACATATAAAATAATTAAGGTATGATGGTGACCATGTGTTGTACATTGTCTACATACTATGGAAGATTACTAGTGATTTCATATAGTTTCTCACTAGGGATTGTAACATTCATAGGTGTTTCTATTGGTATTTATTCTTCCAGATTGTATGAAATTATACTCAATTTGAGGAAAACTAGTATCTCATAAATATTTTTCCCTATATTTCTATGTTGAATTATTTTTAAGAATTATCAAACATGATACCCATGTTTTTTAATCAGCTTGTATAATTTTGTAACTAAGAGATGCGTGGTAAGAGTGTATTTCTACTTTAGTTCCCGTAAAATGTGAAAAAAAGTTCTACTGGAAGCCCTATGGAAAAAATTTGTTCTTGGTGGCTTTGAAGTTATTGTAAAATAAATATAATGTTGTCAAGAATAATATATCATAAGGGAGTGTCCATTTATCATTTGGGATAGAATTTGTCCTATTACTTGGGTTAAACCATCATAGAAATATTATAAAAATGAATCCTAGGATTTTGGATTGATTATAGTTGTTGTGTATAGATTGTATATAAGTTTATAAAAATATTGAATATATGATTCATCAAATAAAAATTCATCATCCTTTTTAATCTAATTAATTAATGGTTATGAAGTTTTATTATGGTCTCTAATAATCATTATACATAATCTAACATATCCTATAACTAATATAACATGTTATAACATAGTGTGGTATGATAGTTTAAAGTTGATATCAAACAAATACATATCTAGTTAAATCCCTTATTTGGAAATGATATAGCTCGATATAAATCCTATTTATACTATAAATGACATTTTTTGAAAATCAGGACTGAATCACTTCAGTGATTATTTTTATCAGTTTTTCTAGATTCTGAATAAAACTTTCAAAAGTGATTTCATAAACCATAAATTCAATTGGAAATACCTCATGTAATGTATCAAAAATATATGAAAATATTCATACCATAAATAATTAGAATGAACTAGAGGCCTCTCATAATATTATAGGAATCCTTCAGTATGAAAACATACAATAAAGACAAGTGAAGGTTGTTTTTACAAAATATTATTATATAATATAAACCTAAAAAATTTATAATGATCCCATCAAGAAAATAGTAATGACCCTTTCTAGATAATAATTAACAAATGTAATCAATAAAATGAATGAGGAAGTGGTCATTCAATGTCATTTTGTTCAGTTTTATGAAATCAATACATTCCTTCCAACTATTTTGGATCCACCTGTGAACTTATTAATTATTTTCATTATATTAAATATTTATTTCATTATTTTTTACTACAATATAGATGGGTATAACCTACTAGGACCCTAATATTAGGTTCATTATATAAGATCCAAAAAATAACCTATTTTTTAAATACTTCCACCAGTGTTTGGTTTAGCCCAATTTGTGGCTAACACACTTTTATTGAGTGAATATAAAAAAAGATATGGTGTTTGAAAAAATTCACATTAATTCCATAAATTTACCCAACTATCTAGACTATAACCGTAATTATTTTTTCAAAATCATTAATAGTTTTTTTTACTTTATTGGGTTCTAAATTAATTAAAAATACTTCAAGAAACATATTATATTTTACAAGGTATCCATATTTTTGATTTCATGGTAGATGTATTAATTCCATCATGAGTGGTTATTATAATTATGGTTATAAACTATTGTCACTCACATTTTATTCAAACATGTTCAAAAAAGATTAGTAAATAATAGATTTAAGAAGATCATTAAGAAATTATTCCTCTATTTAATCTTCAAACTAGTCAATACAAATAGTTATTTCACGATTCAATTCATTTTCAACAACAATTTCAGTAAAAGGATTTAGTGACAATAGAATTATTCCTATAGTTATTATATCATCCAAAATTTGAGTATCCTCATCTATGTAAGATGTTTTTTTGTGTGATAAAGATTAATTATATAATTCTCCTTGTGGGGAAATTTCATGGAGCCTAGGGTAATAAAATTCATTAATTATCCACTAAATTCTATTGAAAGGGTACCTTAATAGACATTAATAATTGTCCCTATAGTTTTCATGAATGACCTCCCTAGGATGATAATATAATAAGAGTTACCATTTTCATCATCCATGTTCATAATTTAGAAATTATTAGGGAATAACATACCTATAAACCATACCATTTGATCATATAAATCTCTCATAAGAAATATTATAGCTTTGTTGGATAATTAATCCACAACATGAGTGGTTTTTATCTATCTTACCTATAGTGAAGAAATAATCCAGTGACACATTCATTTTATTAATACTGTATAATCATATATATAATTAGTGAATGAAACCATCTTTATAATATAAGGAATAGTAAAAGTACCTAAGTCCTTATACTTTTTATGTATGTATAGATTGATTGAGGAAGAAGAATTATCCATTAAACTTATCTTATCATCCATGTAATGCTACCTCCTCTTAGTATGAATCGCTTTGAGAAATTTTTCATACCCTATTATAATTTTAATTACTTCCATTAGTGGAATAGAAATTTATATATTATTGAAGGTTTCAAATACTTATTTTTATAGTAAAAATTTATTATATTTATTTAGTGTAATATTCCTTGATGGAAAGTATGGTAATGGTTGGGTTAGCTTCTCCATATTTTAATTTCATTAGACAATATTCCTTATTTATTTCCTAATATTCTGTCCACTTTATTCTCTATAGAACTATGTTCCTCATCACATGATTAATCATTTATAGGTTTAGATTTTAATGGTGCCTCATCAATAGAATTTTATTCCCTATAACTTATTAAAAAAATAGACCTTATGCTTATCTTTAGGATAGAAACTAATTATTTATTAAAAAATTGTTAGGAACTAACTTGGTTAGAATCATCCATGTTTATTGATTCCCAAAAGTGTTTGAGAAATGATTTATTTATGCTAGATTTTTAACTCCTTGAGTTAAAACCTATAAGAAGTTAGGGTGGATTAATATTTACTGAATACTCAACTAACTACCTTAATAGGTCCTCTATGTATGGTTTGTGATTCTATAATTGGGCCTCATAGATTACCGAATGTTGAGATTTTTTACTTAATAATGCTATTGGTTGATATATTTGTTTGAAATTATAATTGAATGGTAGGAATTTGTGTTTTTTTGTTTCCAAATATAGGATTGACTATCAATTAATCCATGAGGTCTTAGATATTAATTAGTTTTTGTTGTCGTCTCTTGTATTTTACATAAAAACTCTTAGGGCCTCATGTTTTAGGAAATCAATCCATGAAGTGTTCTCAAAAATGGAACAATTAGTAGATCCTTGGAAATGAATATTGTTCTTCACATAAATTTCTTAGTTTTATCTATATCAAAAGATAAATCAATTCATTAATTATAGGATCAAGTAACAGAGATTTAAAACTCATTAACTCATGAAAATTATGGTAGTGGACCTTATATTAAGTTACTTAGAGTTTTAGTAGATGTTCTATAAAAAATTTGTAGACTCAATTAATAATTTATCAACGTAATGAATAGTTTTTTTTATGTTTGGATACTTTAATTATTATTGGTATTTCACATTAGTTTATTAGTAGTGTTGGAGTGTATTGGTGTGTCAAGGGAACCCAAATATTTTTTTATAAGATATATATGTACATATTTTATTATACCTCATCGGTGTTATTGGAAATGATATTTTTCTTCTAAACAAGGGACTGGATGGGATATATGCTGTCATAATTTACTTTGGAATGCATTTTTACCCTAAATTAAAAAAAAGAATCATTTTCGTTATGTTCTTTAATGGTTATAAGTCATGAAAAAATATAGTGTATATTAAATAAAAATATATATTTATAATTTAATTAATCCATTAAAAGTTAGAAGAAAAGATTATAAAAGCCACTTATGTAAATCACAAGGGTTAGGTGCATAAATAATGGATTTGAATAGAGCCTCTCATGGTAGATATCCTGACATATGATCCATTAAAATCTATATAGTCATCAATTCTTACATTAGAGATCTATAATTATTTCAATGTGAGTTTTTTTTCAAAAAAAATATTGATCCTTTGATTTGGTAACTATTTTTGTAATATTCAATTTTTAATGTATCAGTTGTTTTTTTGAGCATGAGTAATAAATTATTTTATTTATTTCATGATCGATTATGGCATGGCCCCATCAAATTAATTTTTATAAAATTATAGTTTTATTTATTTGATTTTAGAACATTATTTTATCTACTTTGATTATTTTTTTACACCGTCATTATCGATGGCTAGAACTACCTCTTCCATTAGGATTATTCATTTTATGGTTTCCGGGATTTATCTCACATTTCCTTGTGTTTTTCCATTAGCCCTGATTTGGTCATTGATTTGATTAAAAATGGTATGTCTTGAATTGAAATCAATCCTAATTTTTTTTTCATGTTTTTAATCAATGAGGGAAACAATGGAGTGTTACAAGGTTACCACCTAATGGTATATCATGGGAATTGAATAGAGTATATTATTTTCCAAAGTTGTGGAATTTAGATATTAGAGATATAATAATGACTCTCATTTATAGTGTGTGGTGACCAAAAATCATCCTCTTGTGATGATTCTTCCTCGATTGATGCAGTTGGAATAAAATCAAGTGATGTTGATGAAACATTTGGAAGGAGCAGTGATAGACTACAAAAAAACATGAGTTTTTCAAAAAAATTATGACTACTTGGTGTGTAGTTCAAAAAAATTTCCACTATTTACTTCATGTGTTGGGGTGAATTGGGTTTTATATTGAGATAAATATCACACACCATGTGAATGAATCAGACATTGTATATCCCTAGGTTACAAAATTGTTTGTATAATAAGTACACTCCTAATAAGCGATTTAGCCTTACAAGACTTATAGTTTCAGATCACACACTAGGTACCATGAATTTAAATTACATTGGATGATGAAGTACACAACAATAATTTTCTTTAATCCCACACACTATGTGTGATAACCTATACACCATTTGTGTGGATCCTTACATGCTATGCGGGAATTCAGAATATGGCCAAGCTTCTTTATAAGGAAACAATTTGTGTATCCTATCCACATGTCATGTATTTCCTCCATAATCACATAATTAATATATCTCTTTTTTTGGACTCATATTGGGGTATTTGAGTAGTCTATCCCAAGTTTTTTCTTATATATAATGTGATAGTGGTCTTATCTGTGACATCCACGTTGTGATGCATGGTTGTTCATGTGGGGTTTTCCATTTAACATCGGTAATCAATGATGCTGATCTAGATTGATTTTTAGAGCATTAATAGGGTCATTACTCACATGATAGTAGCATTTATATCATAGTTATGTCTCTCATTTCCAATATAAAGATAGGTTCGTACTCCCCCACAGACACATGGGGAATAGTCATCTATCAATGGAGTTAGTACACCCCCTTTTGGGAGTATAGATGGGGCATGATCCTCCCCACATCATGGATATTAAAGGGGTAATGGTCCTTCACCAACTAGTTATGCACCCATCAGTTAGGTGTTGGTCCTGAACATCTAATATTGAATAGTTATACTATGCCACAAATTTTGAAGATCAAAATTTTAGAGTTGTTTGTGGTTTTCAACAATGGATGGTTGTGGAAAATAATATCCCATATATTATATTACGTCATACAAAATTGATCATATATGGGTCTATCATTCTTATATTCACTGTGATTTATGAAATGGTATTACTAATCATTTATTTTTAATTTTTGGGGTTCAAGTTATTCAATTGGGTATGCATATTCTCAAACCTACATGGGTATCTCTCCCACACATTATTTGTCTTATATATAAGAGATGAGATATGATGACAATATATGGGGGAGGGAGTCCTATAATCTTATAAGTGAATGGTGGTGGCATAAGATGATGTTTTCTATATATTAGGAGCTTGAGGATGGACCTTCCTTATATCGTTTTCTATGTTGGGTTTCCTTTTTATAGGAATTTATTTTTACCCTTACATTATGATTTATATTTTACCATTTTCTTCTGGATCCTAGAGGGTGATTAAAGCATTGTTTACATTTATCAATTGATCTTATTTATAGAATTAAATTATTATGAGATTTACAGAGGTATTCAATATATACTTGTAATTTAATTAATATCCTCATATTTCAGCGTTTTTCATACTTAGATCTTGTCACAGACCCATATAATTTTAGAGATGGGATATGGGTGGCACAATAATCTTACCACCAAACATAATGATCCTAGTGAGTCATTCCATGTTGGATTAGTGTCAATGATGGTTTTCTTAGGGATGTAGTTTGGATATATATGTTTTCTAATGACTTTTTTTGTGGGGTTTAGGGAAAAATGTTACAGTGTTTTTAGACTAGCATTCAATAGAAATAATCCCATGATGGTTTGGAAGCTAATGTATCTATTCACTAGGAATCAAATAAAATGTTTATCAATTCAGTTTCCAGAGAAATAGGAAGCTAGAAAAATGGTTTATGCATCATATAGGAATGGGAATTTATTTTTATTATCTGTATCGAGTCATCTCCATGGATATTCCCTTTTCACTATGGGATTACATGTTAAATTTCAAGATTTTATCACATCGAATGCTATCCAGGATATCATGGAAGGTTCATGGTAATTATTAGTTGAGAATAGGTACATCTATTTTATGGTATGGTACATGATTTAGTTACTCTAGGCGAGTAGAGAGTGGTTCCACCGCCCATTGGGAAATTGGAAACTCCCAACATATGGTTCATGAATATGTTTATCTCCATTACATGTAGATAATTTTTTTAGTAACTTAGGGTTAGGATATGTGTAGGTTGATCAAAATTAATAGGATTAATTATTATAGGGTGACTGGGTTCTGAGGAGAATATGACTTATAGATGGATGAGGACAATATGGAGTGACTTGTATGAGAATTATATCAAATATTTACCCCTTAAAATTAAATTTTGGTGGATGCAGATATTCTTAGTCATGGAAAAAATGATGGTGGTGGAGTATAGTAACATTGCATCATGATGAGTTGATTCTTTCCTATGCCGGTTTTGAGTGCCTCTTTTTTGATAGAGTATTACCCAATGAATCAATGACCTGAGCATATTTATTAGCTTATGGAGTTAATTTAGGGTTTAATAATAGTTTCTGATTATGAATCATGTTTCAAAGAAAATCACATGATACCCTATTAATACGATATGTGATTGTGTTTTCTGATCATGGAATTTTGAATGGTTCTTGTGTAAATATTTCCAAGTGGCTATAATCCCTTTATGATTTTCCACCTATGTTGGGGTTCTAGTGTAGTCCGTGGTAATGTAGATATTTTTGGTATAGTATTAACAAGTATTAAGTAACATTGGTCGACATCTTTTTGAAGAGTCATCAGTCATTACCAACAAGCATTTATCAGCAGATTCATTGAAGAAGAAGAATCCATGCTCACAGTCTCAAACTACATGATCATATGATTAGAGTTCATGGAGGATATCCATTCATACAGGACAGGGGATTTTATTTTTTTGAGAGGTGAAGTCACATATCTCAGGAAAACCCAATCCATTGAGTATCATATATTTTTTAGATAGTTGATGGTCCATTGGGCTAGAGACCGCGATGCATCCAAGGGCCTCCAAATGGTTTTCATAGTGTCCTTTGTAGAGGGGATTTCTATATAGGAGATGGTGGATCATGTAACAACCCATGTAATGTTAATAGTAATTCTATTACATTACATAGTAATATTCCGGAATTAGATATTATAGATTTATATTTCGTAGAAGAGTATTATGAAATTTTTGAACTGAAGAGGAAATAGTTTTCTTCAAACGAAATTCATTTATATGTATTATATGGGATTATTTAAAAGAATAATTTCAAATTTTTTGAATTTTTATTTGATAAATATAATTATATTTTTTAAAATAATCTTGTCAAAATTATCTTAGAGTGATATTTGAGAATTTTATGATTTTTTTGATGAAAGTGTATTGAAAATTCTTATTTTTATTGAGAACCTTCCTTTCAATTCAAGAAATTTCAATTGTACAGATAAGTGTTAAATGATATAAAAATTATATAAATACAATTGGATATACATATTTTGGCCCAATATCATCTCATATTTTTGAAACTTCAATTTTAATTATAATTTTCTTAATTAAGAAATTAATATATTTTAATATTTTAAAAAAATTCAAGTGTGTCCTCTCCCCCACTTATTAAAGCACACCCCCTCTTCTAACCTCTTATCATTTCAAGAACCATTTAAATCAGAAAAATCTTGAACAAATACTTAATTAAAATCCCTCCACAATTCATAGATATTTTATTTTTGTGAGATTACCAACCTTAGAGGGAATATTGTGTAAAAAAATTTGTTTTTCGAAGAAGATGTATAATTGTTAACCACACATTTCATTTTGTTTCTTCTTATTCATTTTCAAATATTACTCAAATAAAATGAAATATTTACAAAAATATAACCCATATAATAAATTTTTAATTTGATTTTGATATAACCCTTTATCATCTACATAACATTCTAATGAATAATTAAAACAATGCTAATACGTACGTTCAGACTACCACTTCGCGAAATGATATATTTTACTTTTCATCACAAAATATTATTGTTGTTGAAAATGATGGATAAAAATTAGATAATATTATATATTCGATATATGTATAATTATGTAATAGTAAATAAATATTCTACTTATTTCTTTACCATCCAATAAAAAAATAACATCACTCATGTATAAGCACAAACTACCACCTCGTGAACAGATGAGTTTTATTTTTCATCACCAAATCACATGGATTGAATATGTTGGTGGATTTAAATAAATAATATTTTATTTATGACATAAGTAAAAATATATAATTATATAATTATATCTTTTTTATTTCAGTCATTTTCTTTGAAAAATAGAAACATTACATATTCATACGTACAACTTACCACCTCCAAGATTGTAACACAATGCATTTTTATGAAATTCATACAAATTTTGCTATAAAATAACAATTGATCTACAAAAATTATAATTATAACTTGATTTTGGATATTTATATGATAAAATCATGATCTATTTGACCAAATTGGACCTACCGAAGTCATTTTGAGCTTATGAACCAGCATCCTCAACGCATATGAAGTTATAATTATCAAATAATTTATTAACAATAACATGGATATAAGTGGAAAAAATTAATTATAAACTATAATATTTCTAATTATAAATTATATAATTAACATAAATTCATTATTGAGGTTGATAAATAAGGTATGTAATGAGTCGGACGTGAGGTAAGAGAAACTTTACCTTAAAAACAAATTTAAAAAGTTTTATATATTTTTTTCAATATTTAATCTCCATTTTCATATTCACAAATATAATAATTATTAATATGAATATATAGAAATATATTTATTATAAATAAAAATTTATGTCACTTTTTTCCTTCTTTTAAGGTTTTTGAAAAGGAATCATTTTTACTTATTTTATACAGAACGTTTTGACTATCTTAACAAAACTAAATAAATTAATGTTCTATTTTAATATATATTATTTCAATGTAATCTCCCACCACCATAACACTTATTTTAATTTTTTATTCCTTTTACATATTATATATTTTCATTAATGAAATCACTAATTCCCTTTGATTTGGGTATCTATTTTTAAAAATTATTATTTAATGGAAAGGGATAAATTAATATCCAATTTGTTTTTGTTATTGTATAAAAGTATATTTATATGATTTTGATGAGGGAAATGATTGATTATATGTGTTTTATTCATTTTGTGGTCTTTGGAAATTTTTTATGATCGAGTGATCATAATATATCTCTCCAATGAATTGAGTAATGATTATTTTCTCCATATGATTCTATTAAAAGTTAATTGTGTCGGTTATCCAATTATAAGGGTTATTTTAAGGGTTATATAAAGATGATGTATGAGATAACCTTAATTATTTTTATATTATTTCTATTTAGTTTTAGTGAAAATATTTTGATTTTAAAAGGTATACTAATGATCTATTTTTGAAAGAAATATTATTACGTTTATATGTAATAAGGAGTGTTTGTTTATAAATTTTTTGTAGGAGTTATCATATTTATAATAAACCCTAAATATTAAGAATTTTCTTATTTATTTTCTTATAATGTGTTTTGTGAAAAACATTGGTTAGTAAAGACCATTTCATGTATGTAAATGAATTTTTGGGCTCAAATATATTATACCAAAGGTAAATTATCTTATATGATATTATGGTTTTTAAATAAATTTACTAGTTTATTTTATTATTTTTATTATACCAAAGGTAAATCATCGGAAACTATGATAACTAAAATATGGTTTAATGTCTCTACGAAGATATTCAAGGTCATGGGTTTTTTAGAACATTAACACGATACACATTTTATTTACACTTTTGATAGTGAATACAATAAGTGTTAGTCAATAATCTGGAATATCATTGAAAGGGAAGAGATTTATGCCTTTAAATGTGTTGAAGTTAAAAATATCTTCTTATATATATATATTTTTAAGGCTTCTAAACATATGGTGAAAAATAAATTCTTTTAGTTTAGGTAGGGGTAAGATTCAGTGGCTTTGTATGGAGAAAACATAACCTGGTTGAAAAAATACATATTAATTTTTTTGGGATATTAATAGTAAAATTAATTGGTTTTACTTAGGATTGAAGTGAATATATTGAATGGATTTAGATTCTATCTAATTTTAATGTTATGAGAATTTTTTTTTGTCCCAAGAAGGTAAAAATAGAATTTTCCAATGAACATCTGTCTAAAAACACAATGCATGAAAAGAGGTTCACAATGTAGGAAAATGGGAAACATCCATTGAGGAAATAAAAATGTAAAAAAAGAGTTTCCTACATGTGATATGTCTAGTAAGAACAACCCTTTAAAATGTATTAAAAAATTTTCGATGTTATTTCAATGTCGTAAGATTGGAAATTCATCTCATGATTGCAAGGAAAAGGATCTTTGTAATGATCAGAAAAATAATTAATGTCTTTGAGTAAGATTTTTTAATTGTAATGAAATTAGTCATTTTGTGTGTACATGTATGAAGTTAAGAGTAAATGATAGAATACGTCAATATTTAAATGATACAGATTTGGATGAATACTTTGTTCCTACTAAGGCAGATGTGGGATCATCCATTGATGTTGATTTATGTACATTACTTTTTTATTTGGATTTCACAATTTTATTGATTGATTTGGGGTCTAAATATTCCATCATTTCAACAAAATCATCCGTATAATTAAAAATTTCCCCTTAATAAATAAATCAATAAATTTTGTTAAAAACACATAGGGGTAGTGGTAAGGTAAAAATAATTTATATAAATCCTAATATTGTTGTCTATGGAAATGATTTTTCTACCAACTATGTTTTCATTAACCTTATAGAGTTTGATGTTATATTTTGAATGGATTGGATTTATAGTTATCATGCTAAGAATGTTTTTAGAGATAATGAATTTGTTTCTACAATGATTCTTAGTTTATAAACATGAATGAGTTCAGAAATATGATAACATATCAAGAAACTATGAAAATTATTAAATATGTAAATTAATGTTACCTTCTACATATTTTTCAAAAGAAGGAGATTGTTGAAATCAATCATGTTCCTATTATAAATGAATACATTGATGTATTAAAAAATTAATTATCTAGTATCATATATGATTGAGAGATTGAATATATTATTTAATTACATCCTCGTGCTAAGATAAAATCAAAACCTTCTTAAGGAATGGTTTAAGTGGAAATTTTATAATTGAAAAAATAGTTACAAGAGTAACATGAAAAGGGCTTCATTTTTATGAAAACTTTTCCTTGGGGTTATTCTATATTGTTAATTAAAATTAAATATAGTAATGTTACACTTATCATTGATTGTAGATCATTTAATAGTATAACTATTAAGAACATGTTTTTTTACCTCATAGAGATGACTTGTAAGATCAAATCTGGTGTGCTCATAATTTATTTAAGGTTGATTTTTGTTTTGGGTATAATCACATGAAGTTGAAAGAAGTATGTCCTATTAAATATGTTATTTTATACTGGATACGGGTATTATGAGTTTGTGGTTATTCCCTCGTGGTTTAATAATTATATAAATATATTTATAGTCTTTATGAATAGAGTTTCCCATACGTTCTTTGATGATTTTGAAGTTATGTTTATTGATATAATATATATATATATATTCATAGAGTTATAATTATATTGATAATAATTTGAAGGTTATTTTTCATGAATTTAAATGAAATAATTTATATTTAGGGTTTAGAATATTATAACTAAATCTACGACAGATTTAATTCTATGGAAGTGCTGTAAATAAAAATAGAATAACTATTGATCCAGGTAAAAATAAGTTGTTAAATAATTGAGAATGCCTATATATGCCACATTGATTCATAGTTATCTTGGAATTACACGTTAAAAATAACAGTTATTGAAATTTTCTCTTCTATATCTTTCTAGATGAATAGGTTAACATGAATATGAGTTAAATTAATATGGATGAAAGGATATAATGAATGTTTTTTGGAATTTAAAATAATATTAGTGAATGCTCTAGTATTGGCCCAACCATCTAGAAATGGTTACTTTTTTATCAATAAGGATTCTTCATTGAATATAATTGGTTGTGTTCTAATATTGAATGTGAAAGTAATTTATTATGTTTCACATTAATTGAAACATCATGTGAAAAATTATCATATAGATGAGATGGAGCTGGATTCTATAGCGTTTTCTATAAAAATATAGAAACATCATTTATATTTTGTAAAATGTGATATATAAATATATATACTGATCATAAAATTTTGTTGTATATATTCACATAGAAAGATTTGAACACGAGGAAAAGAATATGGATAGATCTGATTAAATATTATGACTACATGAATTATTACCTAACTAGAAAACAATAACGTAGAATATGCATTAATTCGAAAGTATAATATATCATTAACTATGTTATGTTTGGAACATGATCCATTGGTAAATGAATTTTGGAATGTTAGTATTGATATTTTTCATGAAATAACTTCCTCTATTTTGTTCCATGTGTTAGTGCATTCATTATTTTCAAGAATAATTAATCATGCTTAGAAGGATAAGTGTTTTATAGGAAAGGGTTGAATCATCCATAAAGGGTTATTTGTGAGAGTTAAATGTTGATAAAGAAAGTGCTAATATATTTAGAATGAGAATATTTTTCTCTTTTGATTCATAAATTAAAAGATAATATTTTTAGTGAATATCATTTTTCTGCTTTTTTCAACATAGTCATGCTAAGATATATAGGGACCTTGAGGAATGTTTTTTGTGGTATGGAATAAGAATAGATATTACTGAACTTAACATAAAATATTTTACTTGTGAATAGGTTAAAGGAGAATAATAATTACCTAAGGGTATGATTCATCATTTTATAGTGTTGTAATTGAAATGTGAATATATATCTATGGATTTCATCATTACATTACCAAATATATTTCCAAGTAAAAATGTGATATGGGTTATTATTGATAATTTAAATAAATATATTCATTTTCTTACTATTAAATATACTATGACTTTAGACCTACATTGTAGACTGTATCATAAGAATATAGTTAGGTTACATGGATTTACTCTCTCCACAAAATCTTATCATGATTCTAAGTATATTTCTAATTCTTGTAAAATCCTTCAAAATTAAATAGGTAAGAAATTAAATATCATTTTATATTTTCTTTCTATATCTAATGGATACTCATAGATAATTATTCTATCATTGCAAATAATGATTCAAGATTTTTAAATTGATTAGAAAGGATATTGGGATTAACATATTTCATTAGTTAATTTTACAGAAAATGATAATTTCTATTATAGAAAACAAATTTATCATTTTGAGGCAATATATAGATAGTCGTGTCAGACTGTAGGTTGTCGGAAAATATTATTTGAAAGAATGTTTTTGGGGCCAAAATTCATATATCAAATGGTTTATAAGTTGATGATGATTCAATAACGTATAAGTACATATAGAAGTAGGAATAATTGTTATTCAGATAACTAGAGGAAAGATAATACATTCAAGGTAGGAAAACTTGTTTTTCTTAATGTATCTCTTTAGAAAAGTGTTACGTGTTTTGTTAAAAATAGAAAGTCAATTCCATGGTACATTGGACCATAAATAATCCTTGATAAAGTTAGATCAGTTTCCAAATGAGTTCCCTTTCCTCTGTGTTTATCTGAGGTATATGATATGTTTAATGTTTCCTTGTTAACGAAGTATATTCCAAATACATTTCATGTTTTTAACCCTAAGGTAAAATAGTTTAAGAAAATATTTCATATGAGGATCAACTAGTAGAGATTATGGACCATATATTTTAAATTTAATGTAATAATGTGATTAACTGGGTTATTTTTTTAAAAAAAACCCATATTATTGAAAATGTAATATGAGAATTTAAAAATTCTATAGAGGAAAAATATTCCCACTTGTTAATTTAATGAATTAAATTGCAAGGATGTAAATTCAAAAATGGTATAACAATTTAACAAGCTTTGTAATACTAATAATAAATCAATTTCAGGAAGAATTATTTTTCATGAATTATATTTTAAATTTATATTCACTATATTAATTTTATGCAATTTTCTAATAAAAAACGAAATTATTTTCTTCAGAATAAATTCAATTACAAGTATTATATAGTTTTATTTGAATGATTTATTTTAAAATTTTATAATTCTAATTTGAAAGATGAACCCCATTTTTGAAATAATCAGTCAAACTTAACTAGGATTTAATTTTTTAAAATCTTCTACAAATTTTTTTTTGAATTAATGGTGATAATATTGATTTTTATTGAATAAAATAATTTCATTTCAAGAATTTACGAAGTTAAATTTTGTTTTAAGTTATTTTAAAATAAACTTTGTTTTTTTAGATTATTATTAACCTTATTTTGTTCATTGTAATCAATTTTATGTGTGATATTGGTATATAAACTTTTATACTTAAGATGATCTTTTTTATCTGGGAGACCATTTTTCATCACATTTTGAGGATTCTTTTTTAAATTAGATTATATCACTAATTTGAATTGTATTTTATAAAATATTTTCCATATTTATAATTATAATAATAATTATTTTATTGTGATAGTAATTTCATTATTGGTCATTATGAAATGTAACTAGGGTATCGAGTTATATTTCCTAAAAAGGGTTAAAATAAAAATGATAAGTGTTAATGTGGAATTTTTTTTGTCTAAACACTATTTTTTGAAAATATTCTGACCATATATCATCTAATATTTTTATATGGTCCATTTTAGAGCCATTTTAAATGAGTAATACTATAAAAAAATTAATTGTTGAAAAAATTGCAAGTGTTTCCTCACCCCCACTTATAAAAAAACACCCCTCTCCTCTCTTCCCCTCACTTCAAGAGTTATTTAATTTGGTTATGACATATCCAAATAACTTAATTAAATCCCTACACATTTTATGTATTTATTATTTTGGGTATAATTTAAACTTTAGATTGATTAATGTGTAATTCAATGGGATTTGTATGAAGAAGATGTAAAATTATTAACAAGGAACTTTCAATTTATTTTTTATTCTACCTCCTTAAAATATTAATCCGCAATGATGAAATAAAAACATAACTATCTATCATATAATAAAATTTTGTCATGATAATGCATATCTACTCTTTATCTACTTAACTAACTTATAAAAAATAAAAACATCCCTCATGCATATTTGCAGACTATCACCCGGTGAGAGGATGTATTTCATTTTTCATCAAGAAATCATTCGGTTGGTCATAAATATGGAAAAAATAAAAAAATATGTTATTTATTATATAAATTTATTAATTAAATGCTATATTAATGTTATAATTTTTTCTTTTCGATGCAAAGAATTTTAAAATCATCACTCTTTTATATGTTCAAACCACCATCTCATGAACTTAGCTCTTATTTGTTCATCAATACCTCACATAGATTGTATATATAGGTGGATATAATAAAAAATATATGTTATTCATGATATATATATAATTATAGAATGGTAAAGTGATACTTAACTTATTTCCCTCATATTCATTAAAAAATGGAAATGTTACCCATGTGTGTGTATGACCTACCATCTATGGGATTGTAACATAATTCATTTTTCATAAACATCATACCTAGTTGGTTCTATAATTATAATTAATGAATAAATATTACAATTATAACATTATTGATATTTTATAAATGATATAATCTCAATCCATTTTACCAAATTCAATCTACGAAAGCCATTTTTGATGATTGAGCCAAACATTCTCAAAACATATGTAGTAAACATAATAAATTATGTAATTAAATATATAATGGAAATATGTGGAATAAAAGGAATAATAAACAAGGAAAATTTTACAAAGAAAGAGCATAATTAACATATGTTTTATTATAGATAAAGATAAGTAATGTACATGACAAGACAGATATCATGCTTATTGAAATGCACTAATGAGTTTTTTTATTATTATTATATGTATATCACTGAGATTTTTGTCCCATTACCATGTTTTAAAATGTGTTTCACATGGTTTAATGATGAGTAGGGAAAATTATTACATTGATTAAAAAATTGAAATTTTTTATGAAAAGAAAACGTGTTTCAATTACAATTTTTTGGGTAATAATGGATAATAAGGGGAAATAACCAAATTGTATTGTAACTGTTTATTAAATAAGATTTATAACGTAATTATATAAAACTATAACCTAAAAATTTATTTTGGAATATTATAAATTCAATTATTGTCTAATATTAAAATATATTGTGGGATAATGATCAGGTCCTTATAGATCTCATAGATGAGGAGCTAGTTGAGGGAGGCGTTAGGACATACTTCTACCAGAAAAACCTCATTCAGTTTGCACTAAGATTAGAAATATAGAGTCCATGGATGTGGTTTGTTTTATAAAATTTTGGAATATGACATAAAATCTGCCAATAAGTATTTTGGTATGATCATTTAATTTTTTACTTAAATATCAGTACTCATATACTTGAGTGTGAGATATTATTTTATTGATGTATACCTTATATGTGAACATGAGATTTTTTAGTGACTATAACTCAATCCATGTGGCTATACAGGGAGCGATCCCACAATTAGAAGAAAATTCTATTTTAAAAAACTCATGCTCATTAGAGAGGGTTTTACATGGGATCTCTCTATGGATTACAAGAAGATATGTATTTGCAACCTTAGTATATACTAGTTATTGAGAATTCATTTCTTTTTAGATTTTTTTCATTTAAGGGTGAGGTTTTTTTTGAGTATATATTTCAATGTTATCATTCATGGGATATAGAAATTTTCCAGTGAGACAAACATGGTTCACACATTGGAAGATGTAGCTGATTACACATAATATAGAAAGCATCACCCTTGGTGCATTAGATATTTCAGACAGTCATCTCCCAATAGTGATGGAAGACTATGTAGAAATATTTCTCAATTAATTACCATGATTACCACCTTGTTTTGTGGGTCAAATTATTATTAATCTTCACCCTATGTTGGCACCAATATCTTCTTGTGGATTATCAGATATCCCCAACTATGTTATAGCACCATTTTTGTTCTATATGAAGTCATATAGAATATTATCAATTTTTAATAAATATTTCCATCTAAACCAGGTGGAAATCAAAAAAAGTACCATATTATGAGAATCAATTGTCTCTTTTCTCAACTAAATCGTAAAAGGTGGAGATAAATGTTAAATCATAGGTATGGATATCAACAGTTTTGGATTTTTTAGGAGGATATCCAAAAGAAAGTAATTTAATATATATATATATATGGGTATCATGATTTTTTATAATGAATTTTATCATGATTAATGCCCCCACAGTGTTCATTAGACTCATGAACCATACCTTTCATCCCTTCCATGGTCCGTTAATATTCGTCTTTATTGATTAAATCATCATTTATTAAACATTGAAGGAAAATTATGTAGATCACATGAGCGTGGTATTACACTTACATCAAGAGAACTAGTTGTACTAATAAATTCTTCAATTGATTGTTTTGGATTAGAGAGGTTCACTTCCTAGGACATGTAATCTCATAATATAGAGTAGTCATGGTCACATTGAAGATCAAGGTTATGCTATCTTATGACCAACATATGAACATGTATTGGGAGATAAGTTTTCTTCCATTTTATAGGTATTATCGACGGTTCATGTAATATTAATATAAGGTCACAACCCCTATGAATATTTGGGCTCAAAATAGAATGCCTTTAATTTTTCCATTGTGATGTTAAAAGTCCAGTGGGGGTATAATATAAATACTTATTAATACCCCTATCACGATACATTTAAAAGAAGAGATTGAGTACATTGTGTATTTTGATAGTTGTGGAGTTGTACATGGATGTGTGTTGATAAAAAGGTAGTATATGACTACTAACATGCCAATAAATCTAAGACCATAGGAGAATAATTATATAACCCACAACATAGAGTTGGTAGTAGTAGTGTCCAACCTAAAACCATGGAGAACATACCTTCTTGATGAGTGTTTTTTAGTATACTCAAACCACTAGAGACTCACGTATATGTTTACCTAGAGATAACATAACCGAATATAGAGTTTATAGTTACATTTATTATAATATTATGACTTTGAGAAAGTATATACATCGGGGATGGTAAAAATGGTAGCAAATTTCTTTAGTAAGAATCCTTTTTATAAGTTACTAATAGTGAAGTCAGATAATTGGCCACACTATAATTTCCATAGTGGATGGGGGAGGACAATTAGACCTCCTATAAATGATAGTAAACCCACAATTTCATTGATGCTAGGGTGAGGCACAACATGGGGATATTTATTGTGAGGTGAGGTGTGATAAGATTTTATTAGATAACACATAATATAAATTCTCTAATGGAGGGAAGAATATCATCTTATTTTTAGGATTGGATGTGGTCCTTGTCACATAGTGAGAGGAGGGTATGAGGGATTTCAATAATTATTCCTTAGCAGTTCATCCTAGAGTGATGAAGATATATTAATAAATTCAATATAAATTTTAGTGGGTAGTAATGAATTATATTACTAATGAGTTTCTTTATAAATTCTTTACTTATCATAAGGTGAAGGTGATGTACTAGGTTCTAGTTCCATTTGACCAAACCATCTATGTTGTAGAAATTGGATGATATATCGATTGATTTTTTAAATCGGATCCTATTATCAGTAAGAGGTAACAATTCTATTATGATGATTATATGACAAAGCACTAAGTAAACACAGAACTCTTCCATTTGAGAATAGTGTTTGGTTCAGTGATTGGTGAACTTTTAGGCATAATACATCATCTATATTCATGGGGTTTCACAGACAATTTTCTCTATCCGTGATTTAAAATTATCATAAGAATTTTATAAATGCATCCTTGAGACATTCAAGAACCAATTTTTCATGAATTTATCTTTCCACCTCATACAGATGGTCAAATGTAGGGAACCATTCAGAATCCTAATTATATTCTAATTACATTTTTAGATATCAGCCATTGATTGAAGGATAACTTTTCCATAGTGATGTTCACATACTACAACAACCAGTACAATACTATTGTTATAAATCCATTTGACACCCTGTATGAGAGATTTTTTAGGTCACCCATGGTGACTCATCACTCATAGAAATATAATTATAATGGTTAGGAAAAACAATGCACTTTTCTTATAAAACTATGAGATGTGAGAGTTTTTTGGGATGATAGTTATGCATGGTTGGCCCATAATTTATCAAAATGAGTAGCAAGACAATGTGGGATCTTTAATTAAAAGATAATGGAAATTCACTTTTGGGGCACAGTTTTAAAAACCTATTGGAACAATCATGTACCTATCTATTTTTGAGACACTAGCTTGTACAAAATTGGTGCAAGATTTGTAAAAATATGCTTCTGGCAATGTGATGTGCTTTAAAAGCTCTGTAAATTTCTGTTTAAGTACAATTTCAACTCTAAAACACTCATTTTTCTCTCAATATCCATGTATTCTAAACTAAAATCCCCCCAAGACTATTATGGTGATTCTATTTTGTTTAGAAAGAGTTTCTAATTAATCAAAGTATATCAGATCAGAAACATCATTGGAGAGTATAATTTTTTCATTATTATATTTAGATATTCTCATCTTCTCCCACCGAGATCACTATACCTAATCCATTTGGGATTGATCTGTGATATATGATGATGAGATATTTTTGTGATCTATTTAATGGATGGTTTTGTGTGAATAAATTTAGAGATGTCAGCATTCCATTATTTGGTCTCATCACCCACTGAGAGGTAGGTGGGTTCTCCCTCTTCTCCACATATACTCGAACTTGAAGGCCTAGTTTTATTGATTTGATTTTATTGGGGTAAAATGTGAAAGTTTAATTTTTATTGAGGGAAAAAATTATCTAATTTATTGAGAACATGGTAATTAAGATTTCTTTTATAAAACCCCTTTGTTTATAACTTTAAATTATTGTTTTGAAATTATTATTTTGGTCTGACGCAAACAATGTGTTTGCTGATATATTTTAATGGCATGTAAATTTTTATGTTGAATGAATATTTTTTGGAACTTAATCTTGGAATAAATTATGGATGGTGTTCATATTGAATTCTATATTGACTTGTGGAAATAAAATTGGTTATCAGAGCCAAAGGTGTAATGGAACATGGGATTTATCAGCTCAATACAAATTATTGGAGGATGAGAGACCACTCATGAGTATATAAATTTCCATTGACATGTATATGTGTGAGAGGGATAGATACATCGATCTATATTCTACGTGGAAGGAAATAAATGATAAATTTAATTAGTCTAATTATTTATGTTTGAGCTATTTTTCATGAGATAAATGATTCAATGATTTTCATCCTACATATATAACTATTTTTTATAATAAAGTTCATTTTAAAACATATTTTAACATGTTCTTGTCCTAGTAGAATTTGTGGGAAGTCTCTAGATATTACCTATTGAGTTGTATAATCACCCACTTCTTTGGAATATTGGTACATTTATAGTTTTTGTATATTGATATAAAGTTACATGATATTTGTCACACTTATCTAGTGATGTATCTTTATGTAGTGGTATTTGGAGTTGGAGTTTGGGCATGGATATTTTTGGAGTTGATGCATGGGTTGACACTATTTTACTGACTCTGAGTATTATATTTCTATTTTGTGTTAGTGTTTTACCTTTTTATTGTGTCCTCTACTCTGATATTACATTCTAATCTGAGTTATGTAGTGTTACATTACATGTATCATATAGTATTTATTTTTTCATATTCTATGGGTTATTCTCGTCTCATGAAAAATAATCCCTCAATGTTCTTGCATCCATTTATCACATGTTATCAGTCATTTCTATCTTTTTCAGTCATTATATATTTTTTGGATAGTAGCAATGAATAGGAATGTCAGAACATGAAATTTATAGTATAAAAATACATATATAAAGACTTAATACAAAAATTAAATTAATAATGGTGTTCCAAGAATAAAATTATTCAAAGAAACTTCTAGGGGTGTTTTTATCTTATCATTAAGGGATTATCTGGTGAGTATATAATATTTTTCATTAGTATTGGGACTTCCTACTAGGATTTCATTTTTCACAACTTCATTGATGATTTATAAAAAATAATTATAACATTTTCTTTTAATTATTCTTTGAAATTGGTTATGAAGATTATATATTTTTATGAATTAAAATATTCTAATCCTTCAGTTTCTAGTGATTAATACTAAGTGGTTTTTTTCTCTAGTTATAACGAAATAGAACTAGGAAGACGCATTAGAAATCAATAAGAATAGGTTCTTGCAAATAGGGTTTCACCTAATCCAAAAATGAACTAAAAAAATATTCAATATATTGTTAAATCATTTAATTATATTAATAAGGGATATCTAGATCAATAACCTCAATATGTGGATCATTCGTTTTCATTTTAGAAACTAAATCCACCACACTTTTGGGGAGTATAACATTAAAATGATATGGTGTGGCTCAATAGAAGGGAATTATTATTTTTATTTTCTTCTTACTTTTGGGTGTGTAAAAGTTCATGTTAGTAGCTTATATGTTAGAGGATATTGTACGCCAATAGTGGGATTTTTCTATCCAATTAAAAGTTCTCTAATGACTAATATGGGAGGATAATAAGGAATTTTTCAGTATAAAATTCTGTCGTCACACATTTATGATATAAAAAATAATATATTTATTCATCCTAAAGTAATAAAATCAAATAGTGATTAAATATGAAGCTATATTTAGGAACATAGATCACTTTATTCTAGAAGTATTTGTCAATGCGTCCATGAAGGAACTCATATTCAAGTACGAGGTGAAACTAAAAACTCACACTATGAATGTTATCATCTATATTAAAAATGATACGTAGATGTTAAATAGAAGGATAACAGTGGAAATTGAAATATTGGGAAATCTGACTGGAGGAAGTAATTTTTTCTCAATGTGAACATGTGGTAACTCTAATTCAAAGAACAATCATAATAGGGAAATAAAATTCCATAATGATGGATTATATCAAAATGAAACCACTAGATATGTTAACTTTACTACATAAACCGATAAAATGCCTACTAGTTTTCAATATGAATTGTATGATCATATAATTCGATATTTCATAGTCCTTCTTAAATCATGTCTCAATTGAAATAATATTTGTCATATATAGCATTATTTTTAAGTGGAACAAATTATGTCGTTTGATATTCATCTCAGGTACCCCATACATCTTTTGATTTGGCTAGATGATCTCATCAAAATTTAATTCTTTGTTACTGAGAGAAACAATGTTATTTTAGGAATGCAGTCATTTCTTAAACAGTGAAATCTCAAAAAATTATAATGTATCACTATGGAGTGAGTAATTATATTTATCATACTAAGAAGATGACCATGGAGATTCAAAATTGTCATTAAATGGATTGGGGTAATATTATATTGAATTTCACTCTCGTGTAATCTTTTTCTGATACTATTACATACCACTCTTTTATTCCTACTCATGATATGGATTATAATGGTTTTATGTTGAAATAATTCCTCATGTCTTGAAACATATAAAACCTCTTGACCAATAGGAGTGTGAATCCTTTATGTGTGCATGATGTTGTATAATTATCGATGATGTTGATTTTTTGGGATTTATCCATTCATTATATGGATATTTATGACCTGATTATGGTAATAGACTAGTTTACTTCATTTAAATCCCACATAAACTATAATGCCTGGAGGGTTAGCTTCATATCATTGGATGGTGTTGTGCATCTATATAATTGTTATTTTTATGTCAATGAAAATATAATAGGACCTTTGGTAGTGATGGTTGGAACTATCTCTTAGAAGTATTTAGTAGTTACATTGGCATGTTCTGATGTGGTCACATATAGATATTTTACAACCATCATTGAAAAATTTCCTAAGGTTTACCTTGAACATTTAATTGGATTATCACCTCAATGATAAGTGTAATTTATTATTGATATTTTACCAGGGAGGAGTCCTATTTTACATTTTTCTTATAGAATGATACCAATATTATTATGGTAATTGAAATTCTAGGAGGTTTATTTGGAAATGAATGGGTTCATTCATCTTAGAACATCTCCATGGGTAGCATACATTCTTTTTATAAAGAATGTAGATGTAACTCTTTATTTTTGTTTTTATTGTTCTAATCTAAACCATGTTATAATAAAGGATCGATATCATATTCCATTAATTGTTGATATTTTTATAAATTATGTGGATCCCATTGTTTCTCTAGGAATAATTTATCATTACAGTATCATCAAATATTATTTTGGAAAGATTATATTCCTAATAAATATTTCTTAATGTCGTTATAGTCATTATATATATGTTTTATTACCTTTAGTCTTAAAAATGCACTAATAGTTTTTATGGAATTGATGAATCAGATCTTTTAGATGTATATAGTTTTATTTTTTGTCGGTGTTCATCGATTATATTCTATTTTATTTTAGGACTAATGTCAATTGTGAACAATAAATGGTTATAGTGTTTGGAATCTTGGTAGAAAATTGACTTATTCCTATGATTTCAAAGTGTAATGTAAGAATACAATATGTAACATTCCATGGCATTTCATTTATTATTGAAGATTCTCTGTAGATCCATAAAAGGTATAATTTTTAATATATTTTCAACGAGAAAATAATTTCTCTGAGATATGTTGTTTCCTCACCTTTGTGGGACATTACTGAACTTTTGTTCTGGATCTTTCACAACATGACTCACCAATGAAAAATTTGATAATGAAATGTGTTCCTTTACAATGGAATGACTCACACCAAAAATATTTTCATGTGATTAATGTTCAAATGACATAATCACCTATCCTTACATTCTCATAGTCATGATAATGTTATATGGTTTATTTAGATGCATCTGAATCTAGGATGGGATTTGTTCTTATACATGGAAATCAGGTCGTAACATATCTATCTATAATATTATATAATCTTGATAATAATTACCCCTCAAGAATATTTGGATTTAGATGTTGGGGTACATGACATAAAAATTGAGCACCATTAAAAATATTGTGATAAATTCATAGTGTTCATGGATCATAAAATCTTGAAACACATTTTATTTCGAAGGTAATTTAATAAAAAAATTGAAATTGATGTAATACATTTAGATGTTCGAATTTTACTTGATTCATACACAACTTAATGGAAATTTCATGGAAAATCCCTTGAGTAGGATGTTATATAGTAATTTTTCTGAAGAACATTTTTTTTGTAGAAACTGATGTCGTTCACAGATGATATGCACCCGAATTATTATAAATAAGGTATTAATTTGGTTATATTTATTGTTTCATTTGTTATTTTTTTGGTTTAATAGGTTAATGTCACTCAGATACATGATTTAAAATATCTAAATTTTTTGTCAAGACATAATGTTTGTGAGGCCATTAATGGATGGTTTTTTATGGGACCTTTTTGTTATATTTATGAGATCAGATTTTGATTTCATCATATTATTAGGATCAACATCTATATACTTACCCCCAATTAATATGCGTTGTTCTTAATAGAAATTAGAAGATGAATAATTATTTGAGAGCATAGTATTTTTTGGTATCGCTTGTTGAGGAATTTGAAATAGTAGGTATCAAGATGCCTCACATTTAAAAATGGTCACGATGGGACACCAATGACCAGCTAGTATTTTAAAATATTTACAAAAACCCAAGTGGAAATGAGAGTATATAGGTATTGGTTTTGTCACATGAATACCAATTACAATTTAAAAACATGATTTAATTTGGGTGATTGTGGATCATCTCACCTAGTCAACTCATTTCAACCTTATTCATGAATCCAATACGGTGGAAGAATTTTCAATAATATATATGTGAGAAGTTGAAATGTTTACTGACATATTAGTTTTAATTGTGTCTAACTGAGACCCTTGGATTATATCTCAGTTTTTGGAAATCTATGTACTATGACCTTGGATCCCAGTTGACCATGACCATTGATTATCATCCTCAATTGGAAGTTCAGTATGAGGGAATGATCACAATGTTGAAAAACATTACTATAACTTGTGTTATAAATATTTAAGGCCCATGGTATTCTAATATACAATAATTATAATTCTTATATAGTATCATTTTCAATACTTTCATAGGCATATATCTCATTTCAATGATTTTTCTGTCTGTTCAAATAATTATCCATTTTTTGTATGAATAGGTGACAGGTCACTTATCAAACCCAGCCTTGTAAATGTGATGATTGGGAAGATTTAGATGATCATAAAGGTGTTGTAAAAAACATAGATATATCTAGAATCATGTGTAGGTCTTCATTATTTTCATTTATCATGTTATATACATGGTAATTTTTTCTTGAAAATATCCCCACGGCTAGGGAACCATCATTTTAGTGAACATTGTAAATTGTATCCTTGGTACAAAACCACTTTTGTGATACTGGAATAAATTAGTTATGTGAATTATATATTGGAGTTTTCCCCAAAGTATAGCTCAGTGCATAATTTGTATCATGTATCTTAGTTGAAGAAGTACCAACCTAATATTGACTATGTGAATCGATTAGATAATGTAGTGCATCATCAATATGATACATATATTTATATACCAATGAAAATTTTTAATATATGTGAAAAGATATTATAGGGTAAAATTATCTATTTAGTAATATTCTTATTGAAATATAGTTAGATTTAGGATGATGCAGGTGAACATGAAAAATAAATGTTGGATCTTTAGATCGTGTTATTCCAAAAAAACAAAAATTCCCAACTATTAAATGATGGAGAAAACAATGTTTAGGAGAATGTAACTCCATTAGTTTCAATTACATTACACTTTTTGTAGGTATTTTGTTGTCATATAATCATTTTTTAAGGTTTGGGTGTTTTTGGTGTGATTTGAAGTGTTTTGGTAAGATTTTTTAAGGAACATGGTTTGAAACAGTTATGTGAAACCATGAAAATTTCTTATGATAACTCATGAGATGGGAGTTTCTGGTATAGTAACTACACATAGTTGTTTCAAAATTGATGAAACCATGTTTCACAACTATTTGATACCTCTAGTTAATGGATAGAATCAGTATGTAGTTAGTTCATGGTTTTCTAAAATATGCAGCATAACTATGGAAATCTCTATTTTGGTGACAACATCATATACATGGTTGGAACAAAATTTTTAATACTATACAAACATATAATTGGACATTCATTAAAATATCTTATGATTAGGGAATTATTTATATTTCACCACAAAACCACTCTTTTTTATTCTAATATTTTAGGCTCTCAGTCTCTTATTCTCCTTTAATCTCCCTTGGTGATTCCCTTTTATTTTAAAGGTATTTTTGATTCCATTAGATACTTGTCTCTATTTATTAACATTCTCTTTATATATTCTCATATACCATCAGATGGATAATTAGACCTAATCTTGTGTGGATATATATGTGACCTATACATTGTTTTGATGATATATTTTTTATATCTATTTAAGGGAAGGTGTTGTAAGATTAGATTTATTGGTTTCATAGTTTCATTCTATTATTTTTTTCATCTGTTTAGTGGTTAACATCCTATCTCTCACCTTTAATATTTCTAAAACCTGAATCCTTATTTTTATTGAAATTATTATGGGATTAAAATGTAAATATTAAATGGTTATATATGTAAACCATCTTTATTGGTGATGTGGTAACATTTTAAATTGGTTATATTTTAGAAAACCCCTTTGTTGATATTTTAAAATTTTGGTTTTAAAATTTTGGTTTTTTGTTTGATGAAAACAATATGTTTAATGAAATGTTTTAAAGGGAAGAAATATTTTATATTGAATAAATTTAATTGGAACATGGTCTTGATATACACGGAGGGGTTCATATTTCTTTATATGGTGCCTTGTTGAAATAGACACAGAGCTCAATGCCAAAGGTGTATTATCCCATGTGATTTATCAAATTCTACTGACATAACTGAGAACAAGAGACCTCTCGTGATTATGTAATTTTCATCAAGAATATATATATGTGTGTGTTAATGTGTGATATATAGACATGTATTCCAAGAGGAAGGAAATAAATGGAAAATTTATTTTGTTCAGTTATTTTCTCTCGAACATTTTTTCTTGATATATACTATTTTAAAATTCTTATCATCTATTTTAATTTATTTTACATTATAAATAATATTTTATAAAATATGGTAATATTTTTTTTTTCCTAGTAGTGTGTGTTGGGAAGTATCTAGGACTTACTTACTGAGTTTTAGACTCCCCCCCTTCTTGGGAACCATGTTCAGTTTGTTGATGTTTTATATCTTGGTATAGGTAAGGTAAATGTTTCATATGTCTCTAGTAATTCATCTTTACTTAGTGTTATTGGGATATAGAGTTGGATCATGGATATTGTAGGATTTCATTCTTATTTTAATGGCACATTGGTTTCATTGAGTTATATCATTCAATTTTTTATAATTTTCATAAATCTTTATTTTTATACTACTCTCAAATTAATTTAAGGATTTAGTTGTGTTGTGTTACATTATATACACCATTTAGTATTATTTTCCTTATTTTCCCTTTCATAGTTCATTCTCATCTCAATAAAAATTATCCTGCAGTAATATTTTATTCCCTTGGAACTTTTTTTTATCCTTTTTTCCTTGGGTATGTCACCTAATATTAATATCACCTACCCTTATTCCCAAGACATTGGGTGAGGGTAGATATTTTACAAACCATATTTTATTGAAGGTCACACCTTGGTGTAGATTGTAGAGATCCAGTAGTCATTTTATTATTTCTTATATCCATTATTTTACAACATAGTTAACTAGGTAAACAATGTCTTCTATATTTCATAGTAGAGGAAGTATGTGGATGATCCATCACCCATTATTAATAGAGGAAATATGGTCATCGAGGATGGGACCACCTTTTCTGAGTACATGGTGTTAGTTGAGGATCATCATGATATGAAATTTCATGTAAGAGAAATTTATATGATTTTTATTCTTGGATATTATGGAAAATTCCATGATAGCTCATGGGAGAGTGATATATAGATATCGGCTTAGTACCCTCACCATTTTTTTATAGATGTTACTTTTTTGTGTGCAAATCCTTGATGATGGAGAGGGTGTAATGAAACTATTTTTTATATTTATACCCTTTGAATTTTATTTTTAATGACTATGATTTTGTTGATGGTGTTAATAAATATATTTTGTGTAAGGAAACCTGAATAATAAATTTATAAAAAATTATATAAATTTTATTATCCTTTTTTTGCATATTTTTGGAAAAAAGTCTTTATCTCATTAAATATTGTCTTGGATGGGAAATTTGAGATAGTGATTTAGTTCAAAACTTTAGTTATATCCTCAGAATGACATAAGCATAATTTTCATTTTTTTTGTGGTTCACATCCATTTTTAGATGTTGAGGGTATTAAATGAAATATTTAATTTAACTTCAAATTAAGTATTTAAAAACTACCAAAAAATTTTATTGTCACCTATTATGTAGATACCTAAGGTTATATATAGAACATGAAAATTTTAATGGATCCCCAAATGAATGATTTCATTATTTGAAATTAATAAATAATTATTCAAATAATAAATGAAAATCCCATTAGATATCTCCAACAACATCGATGGCATTTCCTTTATTGAAAATGATCAATCCATTTATTATGTGGGGATTTTATTATTGTTCAATTTATAACATCTTTTTTTTCTTATTATCCTCAGTTAATTATTCATGAATATATTTGGTGTCCAATTATAGAATATCCAAAACAAATAAATGTTTCCTAAATTATAATTATTTTTATTTGATTATAAAACTTCCATAATTCTACTATAATAATTTTATTTCCACACCCATGATTAATGTTTGCGACCACATCTTCCATAGAGATTAATCACTTTTATATTTCAAAGAAATATCCAACGATTCATTGTTTATTTATTTCCATCCATGATTTAGTTTTGATTATATTAATAATTTTTTTTGTGAATCATGACCAAACCAATACTCATATTTATGTGTTTATGATATATGATGAAAAACATGGTTAATGGGAGGGTCCCCAGATGGTGGAAGATCATGTATTGTGGAATGTATTAGTTTTTCTTGAGTTCAGGCATTCATATGATGTAGCCTGAATTTAGATTCCCATATCCAGAGATAAATGTTAGAAAATTGACATTTGGAGATAGTTCTTCTATGATGTATTTATTTGGAATAGATTAAAGTGATATTTATAGTTGATTTAGGGGTTGTAATAATAAATCGAGAGAATAAATAAATTTCAAGAAAATAATTGAATCCACGACATGTAGTTTGGAAGAACACACATAATGTACTTTAGGTTCTATAATGTCTTGGGTTTTGGCCTAATATAAATATCATGTTCTATATATTTGAATAAAATGTCACATATACCTAGATGACTACATGGTGTGTATAGAGTGTAAACTCCAAAGGGAATTTTTGGACATAAATGTTGTGTGGGTTTAGACCACCCTTCATTTTCAATGAATTTAAATAACATGGGATGTGGCGTGCACAAAGTACTACCCAATCTACATTTCGTGGATGCTAACATATTTGGTGTGTATGTGTCCATACATTATATGTGTGAAACAAGTACATGTATAAAATAATTCTTACATAATCACACTCTGTGTCCTATCCACACACCGTGTACTTCCTCTAGAACTACTAACTACCTGAATATATATTATTAGACCTCTATTAGGAAATGTCAGCAGTCTATACTTAGTGTTTTTCTATGTAATATTTGGTAGGATCCTTATATTTGAATTTCCATATTTCCTGTGAGGTGGTGTGAGTGGGTTATTATTTTGAGATACAGTTATACAACAAAAAGTGTTGGGATTGATTTTTAGAGCTTTAATAGGGTCAATACTCCCTCGATAGGTTCTCTAGTCTCAAGGATTGGTCCCCCATTTCCCATATAAAGATATGGTTGATACTACCTCACATAACCCTATGGAATAATCTCATATATTTAGAATTTTTTATTCCCAATATTAGATATCATATAGGTTATGGTCCTCTTCCAGGGATTGGTACACCGTTGAACAGTTATGCACCCATTAATGTTGCATGTATCCCTCACATTTGATTTGGAAGGGATATTCTAGTATAATAATTTTGTAAGATAAAACACTTGGATACATGTGTTGTTTTCACCAATGTATAGTTGTGAATAATGATATATCATATATATTTTTTGGATCTCCTCTATTGACAATATCTAGGTTTTTCTTTTTCGTCTTCCTCCTAATTTATTAGATGATCTGAAAAATACTTTTTTGTTTCTTTGTGTTTTTAGGGAATTATTCATGGTATGTATATACTCACCCCTATATATTAATCTCTACTAAATATTTCATGTATTATTAGTATGATCAATTTTATGGTGGAGATCTGGGATGATTATGAGTCGATAGAGCTTAAAAGTGCTTGGTGTTCATATTGGATGATATTTTTTGGATCTTCAGAGAGTGATCTAGGAATTTTATCTTATCAATTTCTATTTTGGGTTTTTCTTTTTTGGTCATTCATTACTTCCCATGCATTATTCTTTATGATATTTGGTTCTCTTATAGATTATATAGGTTGTTGTATGTAATATTTACATTTATCAGTTTGTCTCTATTGTAGATTTTTATTATTATGGGATGAAAAGTGAATGCATGATGTATTATTACATTAGTATATGGTCTCCAATTTTATTGTTATGACTATTTAGTGATAGTCACTAACACATTTTCTATTGGAGGGAACCTTAATTGGTCACACATATCCTATCACGACCTAAGAGGGGCCTGGTGAGAAAGGCTATATCATTCGATGAGAGATACTGTTGAAGAAGAATCTCAAATGTTCATATAAATATATAGAAGGTATCGATTGAAAAATATAATGAAATGGAAATGTTTTATAGTTTTATATAGATAATGTTTTGTGAGACTCTTGAATCACTCATTATAATAATAAACAGTCTCTCCAATAGCTTTCATTTGTCCACAAATATCCTTTTTGATTAATAAATTTCTGGAATAAAGGAAGAATATATAAAGTAATATTATTTTGATCTCATACTAGCTTGTGACCTTTACATGATATAGGATGTTCATCCATTCTTTGACATATCCCTCAAGGGAGAATTTGAATATCATATATTTAATTTTATCCATGGAAAATACTCTTAATTTAAATGTATTTTACACAACTAAATACTCCATTAGGTTTTCATTTAGGTATTCTCCAAGAAACCCGTGGATATTTTAAAATAAAAGGATTACTCTATGATTTTATTCAAAATCAACAGGTTTTTCTTGTAATAATAACATAATATATTATTAATTAAAATTTTTGAGCACAGAATTATTTAAGGGTTCTATTTAACTAAGTCACATTTTCTTCTATATAATCAATTATAATGGAAACTCTATGAGATGTACATGAGGATATGGTGGTTTTAAAATAAATTGAATAAAAAATATATCCAAATGTTCTTTGATATTTATGTTCCTAGATCTATCTTTGAAAGAAATTTCAACCTCCAAATCAAAACCAATGGTATGATCATAACTAGACCAATTCAAGTAGTAAAATATTATAATTGGTAGGTAAAAAATGAAAATGATGAAAATGAATTTCCTTCCCTATAATGACACTTCTTTCTTGATGTTGATATTGAAATTTTTTCATAAAATAAAAAAATTAACATAATCAAAATAATGTGTATTGTGTAACTCAAGTCACCTCTCATAGTGGAGGACTCTTGATTTTTTTAATGTCCGTGGGATCAAATTGTAGTGAAAAGTTTGGGACTATTTTGGTGTGTGTGTGTGTGTGTATTAGTATATATGAAAGAGTGTTTTAGAAAATTATTTTTGAGATAGTGTTCCCACATTGGAAATTCACACACTTAACCTACCAAATCATAAATCATTCTATGGTGTATATCTTTCTACCTGTCTAGTCATTCAAGACATTATATTACCACCCTTACATTGTTTTCTTATATCTAAAAAATAAATAAAATGATCACTTATCCCTCTATATTTTCATAGCTAAGTGACAAACGAACTTTAACCCCTCAAAAAAAGACCTCACCACCCGCTACCATATGGGAAATGAAGATAGCATGTGTGAAGTGTGTGAACCCCATCAATTAAAATAAATGAATATAGATTTAAATTTAATAAATAATGAAAATATTATACTAATAATAGATATAAACAACATAGTGTGAATGAATAATAAATAAATATGAACAAATATATTTTAATATTCATTAGCAAGGGTGGGAGAATCTCTTTGGCATGACCATAATCGGTTTAATGTGACATCACCAGAAAAATTATAATAACTAGTAATGAAATAATAAATCAAATGATACAAAGTACCCCCCTCCCATTAGATTTCAAATTGATCCCAATTATATGTAAGGATGAATGTTAAAGAAATCACCTAATGTTGAGATTAACATTATCAAATCTTGGAAGCTCCATCTCCCACTCATAGATGGTAAAAAATTAGTTCCCATGATTGATTGAATTATTTTTTACCCCAACTGAATACTATTACCAAAATCACATTGATCCCATTTTATTTTTCTCAATAGTCATGATTCATTGAGTTTCCCCAAGCTGCATCACAATAAAAATTATTCTATGTTCCGAAACCTTACATATAATTAATTCTTGATCGCAACATAATTTAATAAAGGTGTGACCCACACATTTTTAGTGATACTCAAAAGATACCATTATATATCAAATGTTTCATCCCCAAGGAAAATTAATGGCCTATACATATTACTTGATTCATAAAGATAACACATTATTATGAGATAAATACCATTATATATTATATTCCCCTAGAATTTAACTATGGGTAAGATACTTACATGTCCTTAAAAAACCATTATCCATTGGACACTCCCCATCTACTGCAAAGTAAATTAAAATTAGGTATTAGACAATCCAAATGGGGTTACCTTTACGAATCACCATTGTCTTAGAAGAACCCTTACATTTCAACATTGTCATTATTTCTCATCTTAGTGAACCTCCATAATTTACCAATTTTTTATCCATCTTCCCAGATTGACCCGTACATATTATACACATTTAATCATATATATACAATCTTGGTTAATATTATAGATATTAGGAATTGGATAAATATCAACCTATAACTTTAGGATGACTCTTACATGAGAGTAAATTAATCTCATGTATTAGATACTCTATTTTTATGTACTAATATACTTTTTAATTTACATTTAATGGATATAGATATCTTACTTGAATGTATCAGATAACTTCATCAATTATCCTACAAGTAACTTAAATAAATTAAATTTTATATCACTAATATTATAAAAACATCATCTTCTAAATTCATTATTTTTTCTAATAACTGGAAAAAATTATATATATAATAAAAAATTTAGTATATGCATCATCCAACTAAAACAGAAATGATATAATTGATTAAAAATTATAATTACATAGCATATATGGAAAAAATAAAAAATTATGTGAAATTAAAAACGCGAAGCTATTCATTTATATTTAAAGGAACATAAAGGTAAAAATATATAAAACAATAAAACAAAAATTCAAGGAACGTGTCTTGATGAATCTATTATTTGATGAAGTCTTACATGAAGTTCATACAAACCTATTAGATTACTTTATCATCGCAATTATTTTACAATGAAACTATTTACATCAATATTGTAGTTCCTATGTAGGGAGTCTAACATCATCAAACGTTCAAGAATGAATATTAAAAATAATCAATTGACTCTTTAACCATTTATCTAATAACATTATTGTTTTTTTGTGGTCACTAATCTTCTCTAGACATAGTAAAAATAAACTATTAAACAACTTTTTAAAAACATCTGTTCATTAATCTAATGTTAATATAATATAAATAAAGAATGTACCTCATGGTTTTATAAAGCCTATCAATCCACAAACTTCTACATGGGATTGATAAATACCACTTAGAATAAATTGAAATAATCATTTAACCAAATATATCTAAAATTTTAATGATACAATGGAAACTTTGGTTATATTTACTCATCCTCAAGACCATCTAAAACCTTATATTAAAAATAATGAGATAAAATATATATTTATAGATTTTATTTTAATATTTTTCAATCATCCATATAATAATTTTATAATTTTATAATACGTCTTTATATACCCCCCAAGAATCCACCTTGTACTCCTAATAGTTTTAATACACAGAAAATTTTATTATTTATAAATAATAAATAATGGTTTCAAAATTCAATAAAATATAATTCAATGATGATAAATTCAATCATAAAATATTATGTGAAATAAATAATAGTCTAAATTCATTATAATATAATGTATTATCTACCATGTATAGAACCATGATGTAGTGACCTTCTCTATGGTTTGGTTTATTCCAACACAAAACTAAATATTGTTAAAACCTCCATGCCAAGGTTTTTATATACTATATATTTTCAATCTTTATAAAATCTTATTGAAGAATGTGTTTTGATCATAGTAATTGATAGAAAAAACAAGTCTAATGGTATTCAAGAAATTTGGTATATCACTACCTCCTATTTAGTAAATAGATTCATTTATGTAATAAGGATTTAAAAAATGAAAAGTGTTTGTGATAAACTAAATAATATTAACGAATATAATTTAAAAGTAAGAATTTTTGTAAATATTTATATAAATGATAGATAAATAGTGGATTCGTTATAATGTATAAATAATAAAGCTATGACATTAAAATAGTTATTAGATAGACATAGGAAACATTCCTAGGATGTGAAGATAGTGCAACATATCTTACTAGAAGACTTTTGTTAATTTTGTTGGATACATGAAAAATTGGACTTAAAGAGATTCTATTAAGATGATTTTCATATTGTTATAGTTTCATATCATATTAGGAAAATTTATTTCAAAAATATATTTAAGTATTAAAATGAAATTTTATTCATACCCTTAAAGAATGATAAGAACAAAAAAACTTTAAGGAAGACAATAAAGATTCAATTTTTGTTCAACACCATGAGAGAAAGATTGAAAAACTCTTATCACTGATCTCAAATAACATTTGAAAAGAAAATGGAAAAAATATTATATTTTTTAATTGATCTTTTTAATTATAAATAAATTGGTTTTCTTCTTCTAATTTTATTAATATAAAATACAATGAACATGATGATAGTGGTGAATCATCATAAAAGTTTCCATATAACAAAACCGAAAAATTTAAAAAAAAACAAGGATCATTCAAATAAGAAAGATATAAGGTTATCAACATTGAATAAAATAAAATTTTCATCCTAGATTAATGAATAAAAACGTGATGATAGTTAATGTAAATATGGTATAATACATAGTAATCTTGAAAAAAAATATGTCAATTTCTAAATTAAATAAACTAGTAATACATAGAAATGGAAATTAGAGTGGTATTGAAGATGAAAGAAACAAATATGAAGTTTATACATAAAAAATAATTAAATGAATGAATAGAAACGATCAATAATATTGACATAGAGAAGTTGAAGTTGAAGAATGAATATTATTAGAAAATAGATGGATCATGTATGGAGAATTATTTAATGAGTTTTATAAGTTGTTGTTTCTATTGTTAATTGACTAGATTAGATTTATTGTAACTATAGAAAAGTTTATAATAATTTTTAAAGAAATTAATTTTTTTGTATGGATAAAGGATAAAGATGAGGGATAATGACATTTTTTATGGTCTATACATTCATGGCACAAAGTTAAACATGAATAAAAATTAATTAGAGGTTATTAATTATAATTTTAATACTAATCTATAATATTTGGTCATTTTTTTTGATATTGGTGAGTTATACCAAAAAAAATGTCATGGTTTATCATAAAAATATTTTTAGGAGAATTATTTATTACATTTTATCACACAATAAATGATACACCATTATTGGAAGTTGAAACTCAAATTTTATTTGTAAATATTTGAGATATTTTATGTCAATAAGTGGAATGTATTTTTATCGATTTATAATAATGAAAATAAATTTTACAGAAATAATGAATTTTGTAACATGATTTATTTAATATTAGAATATTTTCAAAATTCGAATATTCTATAACATGGGATGATTTACATAATTAATTAGAGATTTAACTTGACCATATTAGTTTTTTGAAGACTATATAAGTGGTGACATGTTGAAAAAATATGTATTAAATTATAAATTTATTAAAAGGATTATATAAAATATTTTAAAAGGTAGATGATAATATATAGTGAATATAAAAGAGGTGATAAATTATATTAATTTTTAACTATATAGAGGTTTATTTTCCAAGGATAAAAGATATACATGTAATTAAATATAAATAACTTTTATTGATGGTGAAGTAGAAGAGAAACACGAATTCATGTTTAGTGTGCTGATTTCATTTGAATAATTCATTGTTAATTATTTGGTAGTCTTATTCATATTATCCATATATTAAAATAATGAATGGATAGAAAAAGTGAAGTATCAAAACATGGATTTAAAAGTGAGTAGATCATAAAACATATAATCACTCAATATTGCATCAGGGGATTCTTGTTACTTTTACATACCACTTGTGCATTCTCCTTGGGCATATTCTTATATGGGTGAACCATGTAAAAATATTTATATTCATAATGTTTAATTTTTTATTCTATATTTTTCATTGGATTTTGTTATGTTGATATATTAATGTATTCTTTCTAATTATATAATAATATATATATGATGAGGAAATTTTTTTCACTATAATTTAAGCCACTATTTGGGTGTTTGGGGTTTTGTTGTTGCAATAAGTTGCATCAGAGAAAAAATGTTATCATTTAGTGAATCTATCTTAAGGAAGTATTTGGAATGAAAAGAAAAATTAATGAAATGTATTCACATTTATTAATTTATGTAACTACTAAATATAGAGGAACTGCTTGTGATCACATTTTATGTCTCTAAAGTTATTTATTGTTATACAAGGAATCAAAATTAATGATCCTATAGATTTGTAACTTAATCAAATCTACAAGAAAATTATTCAAGGAAATATAAAGACATTAAAATTAAATATTTTAGGAACTCTAAAATAAAATGTACTTGAAATAAATTATATATACATCAACAAATTCAATATAGGTTAAATTATCCAAACATTATGAAGGATACACAAAATTCAAGTAGAAAAAGATTAATGTTTTTCAGAAAGTATGTTTTGAGTTAAAGATGTATATTAATGAGATCATAAATTGCTTCATTACCAACATCATTGAGGTTTTGGATCATTTAATATGGATTATGAAGAAATAAAATTATGTGAATATTATGGAGAGAACATCATAATGACTCCCACAATTATATTATCTAATACTCTCACCAATTAAGGAAAGTAATCTTGTGAAATAATTCCCTAATGATCTAAAAAATGGGATGGTGTATTATGATTTATGGGTGCAATTAAATGGAATGAATATTTATTATTTTTTTGATATGTAATTCATGTAAATAAAAAATATAAATATTAACCATAATGAATGTTAATAATATGTGAGTGATGAATGTTTATTACTAATGGCTAGTAATTTTATACATGGATGTTATATAGTTGATGGAAATCATACATTGGCATGGTTTAAGTGTGATAAATTTTTATACATAGAATAATGATGTTAAAGGATTATTAATGGGTATTATAGAGAGTTTGATTATTAAAAAGTGAAACAAAGTAGTATTCTCCTTAGAAGAGTTGAAAATCGTAAAACCAATCATGAAATATGATTTAATCTATGTATCACATGAATAAAGAGGATGATAATAAAGATATTTTTTGACACTAACTTTGAATACATAATTATTACATCTTATTATATGTGTATTAATTAAATATCATTAGGATCTATGCTATAATTGTAAAGGAATGATATATTTGGAAATATGAATATAAAAAAAGAGGTGGATAATTGACTTACATAATAACCCACTTATTTATTCACAACATGAAACTATATATGGAATATCATTCTTAAAAACATTATTCATATACCTGGAAAATAGAAAAATGAGTAATTGTGATCTCAGAAGCCCAGTAAGGGTAAAAAGTGAGATATCAATCATTGATCATATGTGAGAATATCAAAATCATAAGGGACTACAAACATGTGATTAAAACATAAAATTCATACTAAAATTAATATAATCATGAGTCATGTAATATATATTTTTAGTTCATAATACCTAAATCATAAAAAAAATCAAAGAACATGACCCATGAGAGTATAACATTGACATTAGATCATGCCACAAAAAGTGGGATAAAGTGTAGAATAATCATAATCATAAAAATCATATGTAATGTATATCATCAAAAACATATAATACATGTTATTATTTGGATAAACACCAATTTATCTACTTTTGTATTGGGATAACCTCTAATGTACTCTCTTTTGGTATTAGGATGACCTCTTGTGAACCCTATTTTGGGATTGGGACAACCTAATGCATGCCATATTTTGTTCTTTTTATAACCTATCATTCACCCTTTGAGCTCATAAAACATTAATAATTACCCAAAATATCACAGGGATATGTAATACACACCTATCACATAATCATAATACACTCATATATATTTCACAAGATCATGAAAACATTTATCATTTCATCATAACAAAAACAATGGGAAATAAAAGGTGTTTAATCAAAATATAATTTTTATAATCCCAAAACAAAAAAAATGAGAATAAATATAATAAAATTTTATAATATACCTATTTGAATATAATAAACCTGAAAGTTTTCTATTATTAATAATCAATACCATTAAAATATCAGTGTAACATTTATTCGGTAGAATTTTCTTTCATTTTTGAAATCACAGAATTAAAATCTAAAAACATCAAAAATGCTAAGAAAAATATTTTCATTGAAAATAACCATGAAATAATTTTAAATATTTTCAATAAAAATTCATTAATTAATGTGGGAAAATCAATCTATGTGAGGTACATTAAAATAAATATTTCATTTTTATTTTCTATAAATAATTAGCAGTATCTCATTTGAAAAACAATATGAAAATTCATTTTAATTTTTTTAATGAAGGTCAAACATAGTTAAAAATGATTTTAATAAATATTTAGTCAGTATTAAAATAATTATTCCAGACCATTTGAAATAAAATATGAACATGGATAAAAATATTCCCGATCGATTTGAGAATAAAATTTCTGGTTCCCTTAAAAAACATTTATTCAGTGTCTTGAGTACATAAAGAGTGTAAAATTAAAGGAAAGCATATAATATCATGAAATAAATAGTGTAAAAAAATACATAATACTTTTGAGAGATATATTATAAATTTTTTCTTTGGATATTTAATCATAAAAAATCTCGATAAAGAATGAGATTGGAATATAAAACCATTGCTATTTTGGAAACTTTTGAGTCATAATCCCAATAAAATACAAAACATCAAATGAATAATTTACTACCATGACCATATGTATATTCATGTAAAATATATAAATTCTAATTTAGATACACCTTATAAAATATGATAGTTTTATAATATGAAAAATGTCTCAAAGAAGACATTTTGAAATGGTAAACCCTTACCACATTCGTAACTATTAAATCCAAACCAATGGGATGATAATAATTTGAATTATAACATCAAATACCATAAATTAATAAGGATCCATTATATAACATGTCAGAGGATAACTATAAACACCGCGTAAACATAAATATGTAAATAACATCAAACATGTCTCAAAAAAATACTGAGTAGAAGAACCCTTACCTCAAATTTGTATTGTTCATAAGTGATCTAAAATATTATATAAAAAAGTATATTTATTACAATTCATTGATAGAATAGTATTCATACCTATAAAACAATACATGGATTACTTATAACATATTATCACCCTTTTATTAACAATCATTCATCATCTTCATCATTTTAGGTGTTAACTACTTCACTTTCCATCTATGATTTGGTTGGGTAGATATGGTTCTTGAACATTGATCATGGTTGTTTATGTCGGATCATATTATATATGAAAATTTATTTGGGATGGAACAAAACCAGAGGGGTGAATTTTAGGTTAAAAAACATTGTATTTAAATCATTAATAAAAAACAATGTTTAAGAGGTCTTATAAAAATTCAATTCCCAACCAATACAGATGACCATACAGGTCATTGATACGATGGATATGATATGATGTAATACCACAAGTAATGAAAAATTTATTTGAATTGAATATTATTTTCAGATTAATAAAAATGTAATTTATTCAACAATATAGCGTATAGAATATCTTAATACAATATGTAATTAATGAAACTTAATAGAATCAATTACAATAGAAATTAATATGAATAGAAATAAGAAACAAAAATAATTCAAATTCTATTACAAATAGCTACGTAATAGTAATGGTATTACAATTATTTAATCACAAATTGTAGGGTATCCATTCCCCTAGAATAAAAGGTCATTCTTACCACTGCCTAAGAAATCCCTCGATTCGAAGATCGATACTATGTTCTTCCTATCCCTAGTAGCCCTTGATTAAAAAGGTAATTAACATCTTCGTATTTAAAACACATTAAATCCATCGATATTATGATCGGAAGCATGTATTCCTATCCCAGGAATCTCTCTATAGTTATCACAATTTTTGGATAGACAAAGAAAAACAAATCTCTTATAGAAATAGAATAAGTTGGATCAAGCCATTCACTTATTGTATATACAAGTCCTTCACACAAAGAAAGAGAGAAGTCACACTATCTCTCTCTATAACATGATAAGAGAAAAAATTATACTATTTTGTTCAAATGAACTCTTATTTACAAGCCTCTGGTTCCAACTATCATATTTCATCTAACATTCATATTTCTCCTAAATATTTTGAGGGACATGGACACCTTACATTTCAAAAGTCAAAACGAAAATAAAATATTACAATGTTTTTTAGTGTATTACTAATTCTTTGAAATCGTTTTTTTAAAAAGTAAGTACCAAATTATAAAATAAAGAGTATGAAAAACATGTAATTGATAATGGTGTAAGACATGAATTTAATTCATAACATGAGTATGATGCATAACTTTGTTATGATGATTAACATGGATAAGATTCATATTTTGGATAAGGTTCATTTTGAGGTTACGATTCATATCATGGTTATGAATCATATCATAATTTCAATAAATAACATGTTTATGATGCAAGATGTGATTATGATGTATATTCGGGTTACAATATATGGTTACTATGCATAATATGATTATGATATATATCTTAGTTACGATACATGAATTGGATACAATACATGTTGTTACGATGCATGACTTGGTTACAATACATGACCTAGTAACATTATATGACCTGGTTACGATACATGACCATGTTACAATACATGACCTGGTTATGATACATGTTGTTACGATGCCTGATTACAATACAATACATAACTTGGTTATGATGCATGATTATGATATATAATATAAAAGTGATGCATAACCTAGTTACAATTCCCATGTTTACGAAAACATAATACGTATTTGCGATTGTAAAATAGTTTATGTGGTCACAAAGATTGACAATATATGTGATTAAAATTTAAAAACAAGTGGTATATTATTACATTGTAGATCAACATCATGTGTGGTTACGATGGAAAAAAATCTATGATTACAATTGTATGTGATTGTGATATATGTAATTATAATTAGAATACAACCTATAAAATAAGAAGTAATTTGTGACTTCCAAAACATAAAGATTAATGGGAAATTTGATACATGTTTTGACTCAAAAATCTCCCTCTTTTTTGAAAGCACAAAACAAAATAACAGATAAAGACTTTCTCACCATGAGATTAATATCTCTTCTAAATGTAATTGTAAATAAAACTAATTCCAACCTAGCATTAAAAGAAATCACTATGGATTGAATTCTATTTTATTTTACTTGTCTTTTCTCCCCCTTAATAAGGTATTCATAAATTTATTCTCTTCCAAAATATTCTCCCACTTTGTGATTTTCAAAAAGGATAAGGGAAATCATTTGTTTTCTACAATGGGTTAGAGAAATAGAGTATAAAACAAAAGACATTACTTTGAATGAAATAATTTTTTATTAAAACAGGATTTCAAAATTCATTCTTTCCCATTTTGTTTTTTTCAAAATGATTAAACATCTAAAGATTTATCATGTTGAACTATTTTATATCATTTATTATTTTTTCAAAAGCATATTTTTGGGCCATCAAATTCTCATCTTTTTCAAAAATAACTATTTATTATGTTTAGAGCCTTTGTTCTAGAAGACGATTGATTTCTTTCTATGCTATTAAATTTTCTTCCTGGGAATTTAAATACTTCAATCGAACTTTATAGGACTTCTCCAAAATTAGAACTCTATTTAAGGGGAAAAAACCTCATTATATTCATTCCCCAATTTCTCAGTTATACAATCATGCTCTTTAGAGGATATTCTTGTTAAGGTACCTGGTCTTTGAAAGAATTTATGTATTTCATTCAAATCAGCAATCAACACTTTGAAGAGAGAATTGTGATCATTTAAATGATTCAACAATTCATCTTGTTTGTCCAGATGATTCCTTGAGACTATTATCAACATTGTAAGGCCATTTGAAAATCATATTACATGCCTGGTTTTTCTTAGTAGCAGGTTCCTTTAATATCTTGAAATTGAATTCAAGATTTAGAAACATATCCATCAAGGTTTTGACAGAGTATACTCTTTCATTATCATAATTTGAAAGGATTTCTACACAATATTAAATATATGGAATGAACGGTATCATATTTTCTAATATATTGAAAGATTGTTTGATGTATAGAATTCCCATAAAAGTGATTGTCTTTTGGAATCTGTATCTTTAGTATATTATGGGAGATCACTGAAATGAGTTTCAGTACAAATAAATTGAGGTGAATGATTCTATTTCTGATCAGATTCTTACTCTTGTTCTTTATATGAATTTTAAATAACATTCATCACGGAACCCCTTTTAGAAACTTTCCTAGAAGTCTAAGGAATAGGAGATGTAAAATTTAAAGAAGGAACTTCAAATAATTCCGCATTATGACTTCTCTTGTTTGCATCTTCTTTTTCTTCAAATTCTATTTCTTATTTCCTATATTCTTCTTCACCTTGTTCTTCCTCCCCTTGATCTTATTCTCCTTGTTCATCTTTCCCTTGTTATTATTTTTCTTCTTCTTCTTCTTTATATTCATGAATAATAAATTGTGTAGCCAATTGTTAAAAATCGTGTTTTTCATTGCCTTTTTCTGCTATGACTAATTGAGTCTGAACTGGTGGATCCATTATTAAAACAGCAGTCTTTGCATGCTCAACTATATTGATAAGTCTATTAATTTCAATTTCTTGAGCCTTTCTCTTCTTCATTATTTTATTCTTTTATTGTTCTTTTAAAGTCTCTTCTGATCATATTTTTAGAGCCAATGCTTCAGTTGGATCCAAAAAAAGAGGATCTTCTTCAATCGTTTCTTCCTCTATCTTCATCCATACAATAAAAACCACATTAGATACAACATTTTGTTTCTTTTACATTATTGTTTTTAGTCTTAACGAACTTTATTTTCCTTGAATTTTTCTTGGTTGTTATAGAATGTTTATCATTACCTTTATCTACTTCCTTTTATTTCTCAACATCATGATATTTCTCATACATTTTCGATTCTCAATTGAATTATATCCTGGGATTCCTTACCATATCCTTACTGATTAAGGGATCTTTGATGGAATTTGGATCATACATAATTGAATCATTACACTATATCATCATTCTTTTAGAAATTTACTGATAATAGTGGGAAAAATTATTTGTTGTGATATTATAACACAATATTTGAGCTTTTAATTGTCACAAAAATGAATCCCATAAGGTTTAATTTACTCATATTCACCAAATAATAATTCATATACATGTATAAAGTATTCATATATTCCTTGTCACCCATTCGAGGTACTAAAAACACTTATATACAGAGGGAAATGTTTCGATCATCCCCTGATAAATGACTCAATTTTATCTTTTCCTCTAGAATATCAAAAAGAGATTTTCAGCTTTACTTTTATCAAATATCCCATCAGATTCTAGTAGTATATAAGATGAACATATGGAATCACCCTTGGATGTAACATGACGAAATGTATTTTCTTTTTTTATGGAGGTTGTATACTTTTTATCATACATCGTAAATAAATGAGACCACTATATATCTCCATTGAATTATAAAAATAGAAAAACCTCATCAGGATAGAAAAAATATTGGTCTGAATCAGGTCTTTCAACAAAAATGGATTCTCAGGATTGTAAACTTATCTTCATTTTAAAATATGAATCAAAAGTCTCATAAAAGTCTCTGTAGACTATCCTTTAATCTCAATATGTCTCAGAAGATAATTATTTTTGGAGACATTCTCTTTGGATTCGAAGTAGTAAAAATCTTCATGAATGTGTATCTCAACACATAAAGATTTTTCTAGTTACGAAAGAAGAGTAGATCTCTGGTTACGAAAACTAAAGTAACACTGTTTATGGACCTTGCTTAATATATATAAAGCATCAAGAAATGAGAGAAAAATTGGGGAGTTTGATGTCGGATAGGTTTGGAGGGGTTTTAAACCAAAATAAATTGACGATCAATATTAGATCTGAAATATGAAATGGTCGAGAATGAATTCAAACTATTGAGGTGATTATTAATATGAAATATTATTTAGACAGAAAGTGATTAGAAGATAAAAGAATGAATTGAGAAACAACTTTTTGATAATCCAAAATGAGGATTTTGAAATTTTACCTGTCAGAGAGTCATCATAGATGTACTACTTTTTGTTTATTATTCGTACTGTAACAAAACAATGAACAATTAATATCGAAAAACACATGGGGATGATAATAATTCTAAAACTGATAAATTCAAATAATATGGTACAAATAATCTAGTACTGATAGAATGATCCAATACGGATAATCTAGTACTGATTAGAAAATCCAATATAGCTAATATAGTACCAATGACCTGACCTATGAAACTGATATAGGTGATACCGAATAAAATTTGAATCCTATGAATGTGAAGCTAATAAACATGCAAAACTGATAAAAATAAATCCAATGTCGATTATAGTTAAATTGATAAACAGGTAGAAAAATGAATGAAGAACTAATAATGAAATAATGATTAATGCAAAATTGATAAACTGATAAGGTTTAATGTGATATACATACAAACTAATAAGTGAAACTGATAAAATTTAAAACTAAATAGTGAAATGTATACTCCCCCTTTGAAAAGGTGTAACTAAATGTAAGGATATGGTTTAAATAAGAAATATATGTGAATGATTAATTTACAGTGATCATTACTAATTTCTATTTAATTTATTTAAATATTTCTAAAGTTAATGGTTTGGTGAAAATGTCTGCAATTTTTTCTTACAATGTCCTGAATTGTAAAATAATATCCCATTTTTTTGTGTGATCCTGGAGAATATTATGCATAATATCTATGTGTTTTCCATGTGAGTAATGTGCAAGGTTTTTACTAAGGGAAATTAAACTAGCGTTATCACATAATATTTGAGTTTTGGAAAAACTCAAGCTATATCTAGTGATTGTGTGTTGCATCCACAACACTTGATTATAACAACATCATGCTACTGCATATTTAGATTTAACAGTGGAAGGATCTACTGAGTTTTTATTTTTGAATGAACAAGGAACTAATGAATATTCTAAGATATGTCATCATCTAGATGTACTTTATCTATCCATTTTACAACAACCAAATAGAGCATCTGAAAAAAAAACATCCAAACAAAATCATTTCTAGAAGAATAAACTTGTTTTAAATTAATAGTTCCCATTAATTATCAAAAAATTATTTTCACTTCTTTTAAATTAGATTATTTTGGATTAGATTGATATCTTGCACATAACCATAATTAAAACATTATGTCTGGACGACCACTGGTTAAGTATAATAGGCTTCATATCATATCTCTAAAAGTTGTTTGATATACTCATTTCCCAAATTTCCCAAGATCAAGAGTATCTGAGGTATTGATTGGTGTTCTCATACTTTTAGTGTTGTCATATCCAATCTTTTTGTGTAAATATTTGATATACTTATGTTGGTATATATAGGCTCCTTCTAGTTTTTGAGAGATTTTAAACCCTAAAAATAATGTTAACTCACCCATAATACTAATGTAAAACTTATATTTCATTATATTTTCAAAAGAATAATTTAGAGATTTATGAGTTGATCTAAATATAATGTCATCAACATAGATTTGAGCAATCAAAATGTTTCTATTTTCCATTTTTATAAGAAGATTTGTATCTAGAGTAGCTTTTGCATACATATTTTGTTAAAGAAATCATGTAAGTATATCAGACCAAGCTATAATAGCTTGATTAAGTCTATAAAAATATTTTGTATGTTTAAAAACACAATTACGTTGTTTTGAATCTACAAAACCAGGAGGTTATTCTACAAAAATATCATCTTGTTCAAAACCATTATGAAATGTACATTTTACATCCATTTGAAAAAGTTTTAAATTGAAGTATGATGTAAAGCCTAATAGGGTAAAAATATATTCATGTATAGATACTAGATCATAGGTTTCTTTACAATATATTCCCTATTGTGGAATATAAAACTTAGCTAATATACTCTCATTAAGTCTTATAAAGAATTCATTTTCATCACATTTGTTTTTGAAAACCCATTTTACACCAATTAAAACTGTTTATTTAGGGTTTTCAACCAAGGTCCATACTTTATTCATTTTAAACTCGTTTAATTCATCTTTCATTGATTTGATCCAATCTTCATCATCTAAGGCTTCAATCGATGTTTTTGGTTCAAATTCAAATAGAAAGGAAAGTTGTTCTGTTAAATTTCACAAGGAATTTCTAGTCCTTACCTATTGATATACATCACCAATGATATCATCACTATAATGATTAATGATAAACTATTTATTTGGGTTTTTTTAAAACATTTTCATCAACATATAATAGAAAATATACTAGGGTAAATGTTTTAAATACATTTTCTTAACTATTTCCCTTTTCAGAAGTGATTTCAATCAATGATTAATAATAATTTATTAAAAACACATCTATTGATGTAGTTAAGGGTTGTTTAAAAACAAAGGGGTAAGTTTAATCAAACATAACATGCAATTTTTCCTAAATAATAAAAGCGTTTTTGTTAAAAACTCTATAAGCCTTAGAAGTTATGGAAAACACTAGAAAGAATCCTTTATTATATTTGGGGTAAAAATTTATGTATATTATATTTAGTATTAAATATGAATAATTTTCATCCAAATACACTTATGTATGAATATTTATGGTTTCATCAAGTCCATAATTTATAAGGTGTTTTATTAAGAAAAAGTTTTATTTAAAACACGATTTATAGTATAACCAACAGTACCAACATCTTGAACCCATAAATGCATAGTAATTGAGCATAAAATCAACATGGTTCTTGTCATTTCTTAAAGAATATAATTTCTTCATTCAATAACAGAATTTATATGAGGGGTTTTTAGGGATTAAATGTTTTGAGTAATACATTTCTCACTATAAAAAGATTCAAAATCTGAATTTTGAAATTCTCTTCCATGATCACTATGAATAATTATCATTGTTATGTTTTTCTCATTTTTAACTTGGGATCTATATGTTTTGAAATAGAAAAAGGATTCATATATCTTTTCTAGAAAATATACTCATGTGAATATTGTTTAGTCCTCAAAAAATAACAAATACATAGTACTTGCCTCTGATACTTCCAATTATTGTTGGACCAAAACGTTCCATGTGCACTTACTATAATTCGTTAGAATTTGAAACATTATTGATTATTTTAAAGATAGTTTTATGTTTCATTCCATATTTTCAAGGGTAAAAAACTTTATAAGGATCATACCTATGATCCGATACATCATTAACAAGTCATTTATTTGAGATTTTACAAAGGTTCATTGGGTTATAGTTTCAAAACCTTTTATTCCATAACCAATATTGATCTTATATTGCACTTATTAAAGGTATATCTTGAATCGTAAGGTATTATAAGTTTATTTTGTAAGCATTCTCATGAATATGGGTAGATAAAATGAATTCATCCTTAGAATTGTGAACTAAAGATTTATCATTCCTAAAATTCACAAGGTAACCTTTGTAACATAATTGACTTATAATTATAAGGTTGTTCTTAAGACCTTCATCAAACAAAACATTTCAAATAAAAATTTTCCTAAAAGAATAATATTACCTACACTAATGATTTTCCCGTAAACATTATCTATGATGTTAACTCTTCCACCATTCATTTCAATAATATTTTCATAGAACACATTGTTTCTAGTCATGTGTCAAGAAATACCAATATCAATGTACCAAATGTTCTTGTTGATTGTACACTTATTATTTTCCTGAAAAATAAACAATTAGTTTTTCATTAACCAAACTTGTTTGGATCTAGAAATTTTATATAAAAGAATTTAATTAATCCACATATGTTTTAAAAGATGATCTTTATGAAATCCTAAAGATTATGTTCTGTTAAGAGAACGATTTCTTTCCAAATGTCCACCACCTTGACATTTAGTGCAGAATATATAATTTTTGCTACATAATAGTTATCACTAAATGTTAGTTTTGAATGTGTATAATAAATTATAGAACTATTCCTTAAAGGATGAATTTGAGAATACATTTTTTTTCAAATTATTTCTTATACAGTAAAAATAGATAATATTTTTTTAAGAGAAATGATTTCATATTTAATCCTACTAAATAAATTATCATTATCACAAGAACTTGTTATGGATTTTTTTTGAAAACATTATTCTTTAAAACCCATTTTTTAATGTCCATAGAAAGTTTATACTTCTCAAAATTTATTCCATAAAGATTTTTGATATATTTTCAAAATAAAGATTTTTTTTAATAAAGATCTTTTGAATGATATGATACTTATTTTGTAAGAATAGTTATTCTATAATTTATCTTATTAATATTTTTCTTGAGTATGGAATTTTCATTCCCATGTAATTTGAAAAATCATGATACTTCATCAAAAATAGGTAAATTTTCCTCTACTGAGGAAGATTATTACTCCTAAGACTAAGAATATTTCTCATTAGATGATTTTCATTTACTGATACACTTGTAAGAGATTCTTCATTGTATACCTTAACCATAAAACAATTATTTTCAATAGGTAGTATGGTTATGAGTCCAATATTCTTCTGACTAGAATATTTGTATTCCGAATATTTTTCTAATGAATAATCACCACCTTCACCCCAAGAATAATTTTATTTCAATACGTTCTTAGTCATTGAAATTTAATAATTTTTCTTATTTCATTCATTATTTTTCTCCTTCTTTTATTTTTTGTAAGAAAAGGACTGTCTTTTATAATATGACATCCTATTTTCCATTCCTAACAAGCTACTTCTGAGTCTTTCTTGTCCTTTCTATCTTTCCTTTTTAATTTGTACTTAAATTATTTCTTTCTAACAATACTATTCATTCTACCTAAAAGATTGTCTAATTCATTCTCTAAATGATCACTTTCCCTCGATTCTGATCTAACAATATATTTCTTATATTTCAATCTCGTAACCCTTTCTCGAGTCTGGTATTTTGATGTGGTAGTAAAACCTACACTTCTGTTACCATTCTTCATCTTATTAAAATATAAAGCACTTTTCATTGTTGTCTAGTGATATAAGAGAGTGCCAAATAATTCTTCAAGAGTTATTTGAGTAACATTAATGTTCTCCTCAAATGAAATCCCTATCAATTTCCGCTCAATTGAAATTATATCGATTATCTTGTCTAGTAGCACTTCATCATCAAGACCCATTTCTCCCATGGATTGAATACTGTTGAAAATAGTCATAAATATTTGTTAAATATTTTTTATTAGTTCTCTATAGTGAATAAAAACCATGATATTCAGCTCGGATCATAACTCTTTTGGTTTCTATAACATTAGGTGTACCAAAATGTGTGACTACAAATTTTTTCTAAACACAATTAGCTGATTTTTTAAGAAGATATCTGACTATATATATTAATGGTCAATTAATCCAACAATGTATTGTGTGCCTTATAATCCAGTTGATATTATAGTTTCTCTTGGTTGGTTATGTTTATGACTTCCTTGTCTAGTATTTTGTAATTGCAAGTAAGAATGAAAAACTTTTCCACAATAGTATTAATAACAAATGTCTTCATTAATTCTCTCAAGTACTCATAATCCTTTTGATAAAAAATAGGTGGTCTAGATGGATTCATATTGTCAATTGATCCAACAATCATTCCAACCATCTTATAAAAAAAATACATTCTCACTCCACACATTAGTTTTGTAAGTAATTATAAACAAAATATTTGTAATAGAAATACATTTGTCATACTGGAAGAAATAAATCATGTAAAACAAATCAGTGGAAACCCCCTCTGATAACAATTTTTGAATCATAATATATATGTAAATGTATATGAGATGGCACAATACAAGACAGAGGGGGGGGGGGTAAATTTTAGGTTAAAAATTATATTTAAAACCATATGAAAAAATTAGTTTAATTGGTATTAAACTTATACTATTCACAACCAATACATATGGCCATACAGGTCCCGGATCCGATGGATATTATATGATATAATAACAGAAGTTATGAAAAAAATTGTATTTAAATTGAGAACAATGATCAAAATAATAAAAATGTAATTGATTCTACCATAAAACATATATAATCTCTTAATAAAATATGTAATGAATTAATATTTTTTGAAACAATTACAAAAGAAAAGAATATTAATATTAAGAAGAAACAAAATGATTCCATTTCTATTAAAAATAGATGTATACATGTAAAGATATTACAATTCATTTATCTTAATGAGTAGGGTATCCTTTCACCATGGATAAAATTTCTATCTCACCCCCACCATGGTATTCCCTCGATTTGAATATTGACATGACTGTCTTCCTATACCCGAAAGCCTTCGATTAAAAATGAAATTAGAACCTATGTCTTTCAAACACTTGAAATCCCTTGATATGATGATCGACATCAAATATTGCTATCCTCAGAATCCCTTGATCGTTAACAAAATGATTAGATTCACAAAGAACAACAAATAATTTATATAACTATATGAACTTGGAACAATCCACTGACTTCTTGTATGTTCATGTTATTTGCAAGAAGCAAAAGAGAAGACATATTATCTCTCTTTAGAACTCTATAGAATAAAAAGTTATAATTTTTGGTTCGAATGACATCTTATTTATATGATTTATGTTCCAACAGACATATTTCTTTCAATTTTAATATTTCTGTGAAAATTCAGATGGACTTGGACACCTGGCATTACAACAGTGAAAACAATCTGAATACATGATATCGTTTTGTTCAGTGTATTACTAACTCAACATCATCATTTTAGTCAAAAAATAGTATGTAAAAATGTATGAAATAATGAGTATGAGAAACAAATAATTGGTATTTAAGTAAGACATGATTTCAATGAATTATATGAGTACGATTCATAACTTGGATAAAATGATTAATATGGATAAGATGCATATTGTGGTTATGATTCGTGTCATGGTTATGATTCACATTGTGGTTACGATACATATCGTAATTTCAATACATAACATGGTTATGATGCACGATTTGATTATGTTGAATATTCTGGTTAGGATACATGGTTACGATGCATAATATTATTAGGATTCATATCTTAGTTACGATACGTGACCTGGTTACAATACATGTTCCTACGATGCATGACCTAGTTACGATACACGACCTAGTTACAATACATGACCTGGTTACGATACATGACATAGGTACAATACATGACCAAGTTACGATACATTTGTTTACAGTTTATGATTAAAATATATTAGTTACCCTCGTTAGAATTCCTTATTATGATATATAATATGAATGTGATACATAACCTGGTTATGATGATCATGTTTATGAAAATATCATATGCAGTAAACATTGTAAAATAGGTTGTGTGGTTACAATGAAAAACAACATATGTGACTACAATTTAAAAACAAATTGAATATTATTACATTGTATATCAAAATCATCTGTGGTTAATATGGAAAAAATCTATGATTATGATATATGTAATTACATTGAGAATACAACATATAAAATAATAAGTCATCTTTGAATTCCAAAACAAAAAGATTAATGGGAATGTTGAAACATATTTTGACTCAACACCATAAACTACTTTTTTTAACAATTATATAAATATAATATATATTCATTATATACATATTTATTAATTTAAATATAATTCGATGATGGAAAACTAATTACATTTCTTTTTGAAGAGGGTAGTCCATACGTACACAGAACTGATGCTTCCATTTGTTGATTGATGGATGGAAGAAATGGTAAATAATAATTCACTTTTAATATAGTTATTATAAAATCATAATTATCATATATATATATAGATATTAAATTTATCATAATAACCAACCATGAAATATTGTGGTGAAAAACGAATCATATCACTACGTGTATATGGTATTCTACACGTACACACAAGAAATACTTTCATCTCCCTTTTGATACATAAGAGGTTGGAAATGGTTTTTAAATCTTAATAATAAAATATCTTTATATTTATAATACATTATTTATCAATTTATTGTGGATAAAATAGTTTTACATGACATATAATATGAAATAAAATTGAATGATTGTAGTTAAAATTTATACCACTTCTTTGAGAGACCTATTTCAGCCTTCTCCTAAATTCATGAAATATTAGTATTATGGGAATATAATAAGATCTAGGATGAATTAAATAATTTCAATAAGTTTTTTATAATGTATTTTCTCATATATAAATCTCATATTGTGTTAATAAGAGATGATAATAGGATCCCTTTTGTATGTGAGGGGAGGGATGTGAAAGTGGTTCTTAATAGACAAGAAGTAGAATGTATGGTAATATAAGGTTTAAATGTCTTAAAAAATTTATAATTATTGATGTTTATGATTAATTCCTACCCATATCAAAATTTTCACCCCCCAAGGTAACATGTGTTAACATTAACCACAGTAAAACAATTTTATAGTTTTTACTTTTAATAATGATAGAAATTTAAGATAGCCCTACTAAATCATATTAATTATGATGATTCAAAATATTAAATCCAATTAAATAGATTCAATTTGTATAATTATACTAATTTCATTTTAAATAAGTGTGAAAAATCCAACAAAAACCCATTTTTAGAAAATGCGTTTTTAGCTATTAAACCTGATTTCATTCAATTATATTCCTTGTAAAATACATTAAATGAATTTAAAATATATGATTGAATATATTATATAAATTTTTTATTAAAATCATTAATAAATAAGGATAAATTTAATTTATTAATATAAGAAGTCATTGTGGGAAAAAAATAATTTCTTGAAAATGATTTTTAAGCCTCAAAATGAACTTTTACAAAAATCAAGTATATGGATGATTAATATATAATTTTTTTATTTTTTTATAATTAAATGAAAATTATTTTATTTTAAGATGAAATTCAATAAATAATGGGAATTTTTAAAATAAATAATTTGATGATAGGATATGAATGTTATAGAACTATTTGTATTTTCATTATCCACTTGAAAGAATTATTTACTTTTAGAAAAAATTGAAAACTTCACCCTAAGATAATATTGGAATAATGATTTCAAACATTATATTCATTTTATAAAATAAAATATCTAAAAATTGTATAATTTCATAAAAATTTCCACTCATAAAATTCAATAAAAACAATTTTTGAAGAAAACATAATTTTAAAGCCTAAAATGAATCTACTAAAATTTTTGTGTTTATTTATTATGAATTAATCAATAAATAAATAATTTTTTTAAAAAAATATAACATTTTTATAATGTAAATTTCACTATTCATGCCTTCCGATTTTATAGTTATGTTATAAAGGGCTATAATACCATGGTTCATTTAAACCCGGGATGCATGTAGAGAATGATATTAAATACATTGTGTTTATTTGAATGAAAATACATATAAAATACATGGGTGTTATATTATATCCCCACATCAAATTAATTTATACCTAAAAATTATGTCACTCTGATACAACTAATTAATGATCTCTTTTCTTTATAACATCCTCCAGATCCAATGTTGTTTCCTCAAATTTCTAATTCCTCTAAAGGGATTTAATTTTTTGAGTAATATTATAACATTGAAATTTATCTCTATGATAAAATATTTATTTTGGGTTTTCATCGTAGTAATGATCATTATTTAATGGTAAATCATTTTAGTTCAATACATGTGAAGGATCTGGAATTTACTTCCTCAATAATGACATATAGAATACATCATTAACAAGAGATAGTTATAGTGGAAATGCCAAGTGAAAATATAATGTCCAAATGATGTCAAGAATTTTGAAGGGACCAATATACAAGGGGTTCAAATTTCCCTTCTTTTGAAATATCATAACCTTATTTCCTAGATAAATTTATAGAAAAACCTTTTAACCAAATTTAAATTATAGATCTCATTGATGATAGTCAGCATAACTCTTATATCAACTCTAAGCTGCCTCGATGTGATGCCGAATGAATTTAACCTTATATTTCATTTCCTTATCTACCTCAGTTCTCAATATCTTTATTTCTCAAACTTTATCCCATCATATATGATTTTAAAACTTCTTTACATAGATGTATTCACAAGGATCCATCTATAATATTGAGTGAATACTATTTTTTTTATGAAAACTTGACTATACATATCCAAAACATTTGATCAAGTGATAAATATTCTTTGAGAAAAACAATTTTTACTAACATCATAAAGAAATCGACTAAAAAATAGTATCATGGACTTAGGTGTTCATGGTATTCTTATAGTAAGATCAATTGTGATGTTTTTCAACATCCATTCTTCTATGGGTAATGGTTATAAAATTACTTTATATTAATGTCTTTCGTCCATAACTTGCAGACATACCATGATAATAGATACATACTATACAATATATCTATTCATTTTTTCAACTATAAATACTCTTTAAAATCTATACACATAATCATACATTCATGATGAATAGATAAATATGATCTATGAGCATCATTAAATAGTCTGTAATTAATGTCTGGTATTTATGGGACACATACTGGGTTCCTCCACCTTATCATTCCATCACAATCATGGTTAAAATTAAGAACATTTCTCCCCTTATTTTTTAGATCTACATTTTTATTTTATGCCACTATAATCTTTATATCGAAATATATTTGAAAAATCATTTGATAAAGATAAGATTTATCCCCTTGATTCTAGATTTAAATGTCCATGCATAAAATTATAAAAATATTAGATATTTCGTGATCCCAATCATAGATAAGATATCATGATCCATTTGACACAAATAATTAGCCACATTGTTCACTTTCCCGAGGTGTTAATGTATTAAGTAGTCATAATAATCTCAAACCATCTTCTATAGTTCATATTCAACTCTTTCTAAGAGAGTATATAATTTAATATTTTATGATAAATATATATATAACCTATTTCAACAAAAATATAATTCCTCCATATATTAAATGAATATATTATCACTCTTATTTTTAAATCATGAGTTAGATAATTTTTTTCCTAATCCTTCAAAAATCATGAATAATAATCTATCACCATATTATTTATCATAAGATCACATCTTTTCCCCTTATATGATTTATTATTCTAAATCACAAACTCTTCTCCACTACAGGTTACTATGATTACTTATTCTTTAACCTTGTATCTATTTTGGTCCTTGAAATTTTCTTCACATTTATTAATCCAACGAAACTTAAATCCCTTTTGAGGTAACATGGACTATGGATTAGATATCTATGAGAAAGTTTTCAAAAAAATGATGATAATATATATCAAATTCAATAAAACTGTACATATAAGTCATAATTGTTGGTTAGGGCCAATTTTAAATAACTTCTATCTCTGATAGATCCACTGATATACCCACTCTTGAGATTTTATGACCTAAAATGAATCTTTATTTTTCCAAAATTCCGAATTGGTAAAATTTTCAAATATTTTATACTTCCTTAAGGTCCTATGTAAAATCCTCAATTGATCTTAGTTCTTTTTTCTTCTATTTTTATATATAATTATATCTTACTTTAAGACTACCAAAAATATTTTATTCATTAAATCCATGATTATAGTTGGTTAATTAGTAAGAATAAATGTAATAAATATAAATTCATATTGTCCATACCTTATATGGAAGGCTATATTTAGTATTTTTTCATTTTTAACCCCCATATTATTCTATCCATATTAAACCCATAAATTATATGGATGGTTTTTTGATACATCTTTATTTTTAACCTTCATTTTATATTATCCATATTTAACATCAATTATAGAAAAATATTGACTTCTTCTTAATTGATCAAAAAAATAATAAATATGGGAAAAAAGATACATATTATTGATCATTATCATGATAAGGTTTTTATATTCAATACAATGTTATAGTATTCCACCATTATTCTTAACAAAAATTATAGGTGTACCCCAGGGTGTTATACTAGTACAATGAATCCCTTATCAAGATTCTTTTGGAGTTTCTTATTCATTTCATGAAACATAGTACATGCCATTATATTTGATGTTTTTGAAAAATTTATATCACCATGAATAGGTTGTATTAAAACAAAATAGAACAATTACAAGGAATGAAAGGAAAATCGTTTAGAAATATATCAACATATGCCTGTAAAATAGGAATATCATTGATTTTAAGTGTCTCTCAAACTCTATATGATAGGAAAACCCGATTTGAATAGGAATATAAACACATTATGTGGATGTGATATCCATTGGAAGTTTATATTTATCCTCACACCAAATAATGATCATAGTTTGGTTCCAAATATAAAATTTCACTTCCATTCCTGTGTTATTAATATTGGTTTTACATAAATAAACAAAATCATTGCCAAAAATAATATGAAATAAAACTAGAGGGAGAATAATGAAATTTACATGAAGAAAATTCTCAAAATATTTAATTGGTGTATAATTTTATACTTGTGTTTTGATAATTATGACATTTTAGGGTTTTATAACTAATTTAACATATAATCATTGAGGATATGAATTAGCATTACTAATTAATTTTCATAATAGAAAGTAATTCATATTTCTATGGTCAAATAAGATAATTCAATATTTGAGTGTACATATCACCACCATAACATTATCATTATATATTCCATCCATTTTTGAAGGTAAAAATGGTTAACATGAGAATTAAACATCATTAACCAAAACGAGAAATAATATAATTATGAAAATTGGTTATTTTATTTATAAATAATGGAACCTTATTTTCAATCTATTGCACATTAGGTTTAAACTAGTTTATCCTAGGTTATTATCTAATCAAATCTTGTGTAATGGTTCAAAAAGAAAATGTAAATTATCCCAAAAATATTTTTCTATAAGTGTCTTTCTTGTAGTGTTTTCTTAGGCCCTTCATTTTGAGAAAATGATGTTTAATCTAGTACTCAATCCACCCTATTGGTATATGTTATCTCAATGTTAATATGTGCCAAAATTATAACCACTTTCTAAAGTAAAAGTATGTATTTTTTTCTATGAAAACCATACTCTTTTATTTACCATCATATTAGAGGTTATAATATAATTAGGATAATTATAATGTTTATTACTAAATGTTTCCCATCATAGTTTCTAAAAATAACTAATCCTTGTTATGACACCAACTATAGTGACCTAAACATTACATACATTAATATGATATCTTATTATTTAAATATTCATTACATATCATTATAATAACATCTAGAATAATAATGGTTTAGTGACATTAAAACTCGGATTTATAAATAACTTGTACATTAAATATCTACATCATCTCCCACTTAGATATTCACTCCTAACACCCTTCATTGAAATATCATTACTAAAAACTCAAATGTACACTCTTTTGGAATTGAGATAACTTATATTCTTCCCTATTTTGGGATTTTTATAACCCATCATGTACCCCTTGATCTCATAAAACATTATTATTTACCCAATGCATTTGATGGATATAACATACCCACCCATCACATAATCATTATCCATTCACTTGTATTCCACTAGATCATGAAGAAATTTATCATTTCATCATAACATAACCCAGGAAAAAGAAAATTTAATTAACATAATAATAATAAAACTTATATGTAATGAATAAATTCGGTAGCATGGGATAATATCACTAATAAATCACAATAAAAATAAAAGAATGATTTTATAGATAAAAACCACATTTAAAAGATTACTTGAACATTTCTGGAGGGAAATATCCTTGTCATTTTGAAATCACTTAATTAAAATCAAAAAATTTCCAAAATATTAAGGAGAAAGTTTTAATTTAAAATTACAAAGTAAAATAGAAAATTAATCCTAAAAAAGAAGACAATTAATGATGGTTGGAAAATATTTTCATGTTGTGTACGTTAAAATAATGATTATGTTTAGATTTTTAGTAAACATTTAAGAGTAACTCAATAAAAAATTACAAGAAGATCCCAATTAAAATTTTTCATAAAAATTAAAACATTATTATAAATTAACTAAATAATGTTTTTGATAATATTATATAAAATCATGAAAATGGTTTATTGAAAATATAAACTAAAAGAAAATATAGTTTTTGAAAAGTGAAATAAAGTTAATTTTCTGTAAGAAAAAATTCTTTTGGTATCATGCCTATATAAATAGAGAAAAATGAAAGCGAAACAAGTAATAGAATTAAATAACTATTAAATAAGAAAATACATAATATTTTGTATAGATAGGTCCTATAATTAAATGATTTTAAATTTAAACATAAACTATCATGATAAAGAATAATATTGTAAAATATATGCATTACTACTTGGGTATGTTTTGAGTCATAATTACCATGAAAATATGTTATCAAATTAATTATTAAATACTATTATTATAAGGATATTTATGATACAAAGGTATCAAATTATTAGTGGATACACCTCAAGAAATAAGATTTGTGTATCACATAACACATGTCACAAGGTTATTAAATTGAGATGGTAAACCTCTTCCACATTGGTAACATTCAAATAAAAACACCTTGAATGAAAATAATTTATATTAAAACATTAAATACCATTAATTAAAAAGTATCTATATTAAAAAAAAAATATATCATTATTTTAATCTCATAAACATAAATTTTCACATAACATCAATGATGTCACAATGAAATAATATTGAGATAGAGAACTATTACCTTAATTTTATATTATTTATAAATACTTTATCCTCCAGTAGAATAAATTTTAATTTTTTTAATTAGGTAAAAGAACTAAATTTATTACTATAACACCATAAATTTTTTACTTGTACTATATTAATTTCCATTTATTAATAATCATTCATTATAGTCATCATTTTGGATGTTAAGTACTTAATTTTTCATCATGGTTTTGGTTTAGCAGTTATGGATTTTGTCATTTAATTGAGGTTACATTCCCTATATAATTTTAATCATGATATAAAAAATATACATATTCATTAAATAAATATATTTATTTATTCATATAAAGTAGAGATGAAAAATTAATTGCATCACTACGTGGCGATGGTAGTTTATACGTACACAAGAGTGATGTATCCATTTTTTTAATTGATAGAGTGAAATAAAAGAAAATAATAATTTAAAATTACAGTATAATTAATTTATCATAATTATCATAGATATAAATTAAATATATCATAATATCTATCAATGAAATACGGTTATAAAAAATGATTCATATCCCAATATGGAGGCATTAGTCCAGATATATGTTTGGGTAAATCATTCATCTACCATTTGATAGGGAAGTGGTGGGAAATGTTTGCAGAATCATCATTATAAAACCTCAATATAATTCTAATTTTATAATAATCCTTTTTGTATGGATACATTAGTTTTATATAATGTATAATAATAAATAAAATAGAAATTTTTCGGTTATGACTTGTACCTCTTCATTGAGAGGCCTCATTTTCCTTACACCTTAAGCCTTGAATAATTGTTCATAAGAAAAGAAAAAAAGACCTATAATTAAGGGAAGTAATATAATAAGGTTATGGAGTATTTGATTTCTAGTAGACAAGGCTCAAATTTTGTGAATATGGGAGGAGAAAAGGTGCCCATTTAAAATAAGGGAAGGATCATACATGGAATTTCTAAAAAGATTTTAATATATAAGGTCACTTTCAGGTTAATGTGGATCCAAATGGTCATGATTTAGAAGGTATCAAAATATAAGATTGAAATATACTTAACCAAAAAAAATTTAAAAAATTTAGGTTGAATTCGTACCCTTATCTGTTAGTTAAACCCCCAGTATACTCTTTTTTACATTTACTATGGTAATACAATTTGACTATTTTTAATATTCATTATGACCAAATAATAAATTGAACCTATTATATTATATAAATTATGGAGATTAAAAAAAATAATTGCAGTTTACAAGGTAAAATTTCAATAAACCTAAGAATTTAATTTTAAATGAGCGTACATAACTCAACAAGAACCCATTTTATGAAAAATAAATTGTTAACCATATGATTAGATTTATAATCATTGCATTGCTAGTAAAAAAACATAAAATTAATTTCAATTTATATTACTAAATATGTAATCTGTATATTTCATTAATACTATTAATAAATCAAGACTAATTTATGTTATTATGATTAAACCCATTGTACATATAAAAATATATTTTTAAAAATTGCATATTCATCCAAAAAAACTTATAAAAAATTAATTATAATGATGATTTATATATAATTAATTTGTTTATTTATAATTAAAATTGATTTATGTTATCTTAATATAAAATTAAAAATATAATTTACCTTTTAAAATTACATTAGTTAAGAAAAAGAAATTACTGTTATTGAAGAAAATGTTTTTTTCAAACATCACTAAAAAATAATAATTTAACCAAATTCTTAAAAATAACATTAAGATAATATTAGAATGATGATATAAAAAATTATATTAATTTATTAAAATAATAATAATTTTTTTTAAATTAATTATAATGTTAATTCAAAAAATTTACTACAATAAATTATTGACGAAAATATATTTTTGAAGAATAAAATGACTTTACTATAAATTGTGTAAATATTAATTATTACCAATCAATATATTTTCATTATTTATAAAAATTATACATATTTTTCATAATAATTATATGATTATTAATACAATTAAATTTAATTAAGAATTTATAAATTATTATTGTATCATGGTTTAGTTAAAAATTGGTGATTCCAGTAAAGAAAGCTATCGAACAGTTCATGTTTATTTATAAGAAAATTTATATGAAATCTTGGGATGTTACAAAATAATTTACTTATGGAATATAAAATTGAATTAAATTTATTTTTTTTAGGATTCCTTTATAAAAATCATAGAAAATAATCCATCTAAAGAAAATATTATGATCAACTTGAAGTATTAGTTAATCATAATGTAGAGTTTGTTGGTGAATTGGAGGAGAAACATATTCAAAGGAAGAAAAATTGAATTATCTAAATAAATTTAAAAAACACTCCAGGTATGCTGATCAAATAGAATCCCAAATCACTCTATTATGTATATTCATGGATTAATAAACTATTATTAACGGTTTCATGGAGAAGTGGTAAAATTCAAACTAAACATTAATGAACAATACAAAGTAATCAGTGAATTATATTATTATATTAATTATCATCGGAAAAGGATAAAATCACATGAATAATAATTTGGTACCTTAAATTGTAAGTTTAATTATATGTTGAAAATTGGAAATTTAAATATGATGATTTAGATTAGGATGACTAATAATGAATAACTCAAAGAGAGAAATGCATGAGGTATAATAAATTTTAAGAAATAATCTAGTGATCAAATGGATAATTCAATTGGCATGATCAAACATGGATACTAAGTTGTCTTATACATGACTAGAATAATAAATAAAATGATGAAAGGAATGATAATGGTTGGATGAAATTTAGGAACTCAATCATAAGGAGTTGTCTAAAAACCCAAAATCAATATGGAAGCCATAAGCATTTAATGTGAAAGTGTTAATATTTGATAATTTATGGAGATTAAATACTATGGTTTCATGGGTCATACTATGACCTATTTTGAGGAGGTAAAGAGATATCTTCTTGGTGAGTCACTAAAAATAATTCAATTGTGAATGATAATATTACCTATATAATAAACAAGGTATACTTTTAAGGTTATTTCTTTAATTAATAAAATATTTTATATAAAACTAATAATTATAATGAAAAAGGGTTAGAAAAAATTTAGTGTAGGATCAAATAGAATTGATAGTCGATATGGGAACATGAGTACATTTGATACTAATTTTTATCAATTGAAAAAAGAAAAGGGATTCATCACTACACTAGTTGAATGGAATGATGGGAGACTTACTTATATCTTAACTCAACCTATATTTTCATGGAATGAAAAGATGGAGTATATTTATATCTTGGAGGAAATATCACTCAAATTAAAAAATAAAATAACCCACATGGATACTTGATATTGGGTTTTCATTCCACATATGGAGAAATATATGTTTATTAAATATCATAGATTGTCTTGTGTATGAAATAGTTTTTTTCAAAATTATGGAACATTAGATATCAAATGGTATGTTAATATTATTTTATATATATAATTATTTTAAAACACAAATATAATCATTATGGATGGAATTCAACACAATATATTTCGTGTGAGACAAATTTATAGCACAGGACTCAAAAATAATTAAGGAAACATAACTAATGGAAATTATTATTAACTATATATAATATAAGACTCATGTTTATTTATAGTGGAAGATTAAAATAGCTTGAGTTAAAGATAAATTAGTAATATACATAAAAAATATTTAAAATTATTTTAAATAAAAATGATGTCAATTATATTAAAAAATTTTGCACCCCCAGATGTCCTTGTTGGGGATGGTGAATTAGGGTATAAAATTTTGTTTTGATTATATAAATATTATCCCCACATTGGAATGAACTCGTTAAACCTATCTGATTTAATTATGTAATCACTAAACACAAAAATATTTAAATACAAATAAGACATGAAAATTTTTCTAGTTCTTTTATAAGGGATATCCTAAGGATCATATTCTATCGATGAACCCATCATGAAACGATCAATTAGGATTCACATGTTTTGATGTATTTTAATTATTTGAAAACAACCACTTCATTCCAGGTGCACAAAAATTACAATCAATTCATGTAGATCATATCGACTCCCTAGGATCAATTCCATTAACCTATACATTTTCAATGCATTGGATAAAATATTCCGTAGTTTAATAAATGAACATTATCTTTAAACTGGTTTGAATGATCATTATGAGTTTGATTATTATGGTATGTGTAAGATTCTATAAGGGATTACTCAATTTCAACTCAAAAAGTTTTCTCAAGACTCTAGATTTTCCCAGGTATTATTTTCCCAAGTCCTTGGATTCTTTTAAGAGGCCTTATAAGAGGTCCACTATTTTCCCCCAAGTATTCTTCCCAAGTATCATCTTACAATTTTTTTTACTAATTTTTGTTCACACTTAATCATTCATACAACCACATTTGGTATGTTTATATTAATGCAACACACTTTTCTTAGGTTTGTTTTACAATTTATTTTTTTCACTAGCATCACCCTTCCGTATTTTTGAAACTCAATTTTCACAACTTCTTCCCTCCACCTCCATATCTCTTCCTTGTTCATGCATATGTCATAACATTAATCCTTCACATAGATTCTCCACCTAGGTCCTATTCAATCATATGAGCCTTGAATTATAAGAGTTCATTTTAATCCCTATATAAATTTTCAGTAATATCAAATGAAGATATTATGCAAATATTTATAGGAAAAACCATAATATTTGTTTATATCTAAGCTCTAAATTTTATATTGATTCATTAAGTTGCCTTTTCTTGCATGGAGACTCCTTCCTTAGAGAAGATCCCAAACTAGCATGGAACAACTAGTGAAACCAAACATGCATGAAACCTCACTATCACATAGTGAATTTCTTTTGGGTCCCTTTTACACTTTCTCAAATAACATTCATATTGTTCCCATTCCTTTTGTCCAGAAAAATATATGAACATCCATTGAAAAATATATAAAATTTCTAGAAAACACTAAAAAACATAAACACAATAAATCATATATCTTATTTGTAAAAAACCTTCAAAAACCTACAGAAAAAACTAAAAACAAACACAATATCATAATCTAGTATATATATCCTTTTTATGACACTAATATAATAAAATAAATGGGAAATTTGTTTGATTCATGCATGAGTTGGGAAATATTGTGAAATGACTATAGTTTGAATAAGAAGATAGATAGAAATTTTCTTTGTTTCAATAATAGGTGTATATTCCCATGGAATATATTGCAATAAGAGCTTAAATACACAATTTTATATTTTTTGGAAGAATATAGAATAATTTAATTTATTATATTTATATAACTAATTTATGAGTTGATATACTGTATAAAAAGATACTATAGGTTAGATAAAAATAAAATAAGGAGGATCAGAAACTTATGAATGGATAATGGTAAGGGGTAAACATTATTTGAAGTTTATAACTACCTAGAAAAACATGGAATCCATCATAAGGTTTTGTAAATGGGTACTCTATAATAATGTGAATATTTTGAATGGAGAAACTATATGGTAAACAATATAGGAAAAACGTTAATCGTTATGAGTGGTATCTCGATGCACTATAAGAAGTATATTGTGAAAGTAAAAGTGTATAATCAAAATAATTTTTTTATGTATTAGAGATAATATTATAGAATGTGTAATTTATAATTTAGGAATGAAAACACTAAAATTGTATATAATTTTTAAAATTACTAGATCTATTTAGAACAAAGAACGAACACGAGAATAATATATTGATATAGTGTGTGAAGGTGAACTCCGTAGATATTTAACCAAGACTAAAGACAATAAGATATTTAATAATATGATCAATAAAATTCTGATATGTAATGAATATATTCATTAAATATAAATAAAAAATAAAAAAAATAGTAATACAAATTTAAAAAAAAGCAGGGAAAGAATATCATGGAATATATTCTTGGGAAACCCAAAGCGCAATATAAGAGGAAGACTCCAAAATAGAATTACAAGGAGAAACATGATTTTACGTGAATTAATAAAAAACTAAAATGTTGAACTAAAAATATGAGATTTAAAATCAAACATCATTAGTAGAATTACATCTCTTATAAAATCAACAAATGAAAAGTGTCAATATTGATATTTTATTCCCTTAGGTAGAACCAATTTCCTTTGAGGAATAGATAAAGGATAAATCATGATTAAATTTCATGTCAAAATAAATATATAAAATAGAGAATGCAAATTTTGTTGATAGAGATGAGGCCATGTAATCACAATATAAATGAAATCAGAAGACTATTAAAAAATATACATGATGAGAGTAAGATTATGATTCAGAAAAAAATAATTCTTGGAATGAAAAGATATGCTTAGATCAAAACAATAATTGTTTAAATAAAATTTTAATTATAGTATATACATGAAAAATATGAATATTTTTTATGGTTGTAATTCAAATATGATACACATTACAAAAAAATTAATATAGTGATAAAATTATTTAATTTTTTTTCGAGAGAAGATGATTAAATTATGAAATTAGTGCGTTTTAAACTTGGTTATGGTAAATAGAAGGTATTTCATTTAAAGGAATATTTATATGGATTAAAATATGAAAAAATATTAATATTTTCATGTATATTTTTACATGAATAAACTATAGTTCAATATATGTTTTTTATCTCAAGATTTATATAAACAATCAAAAGAATAAAAATTCATAGAAATCATTTATGATTATAAAATTATTTTTTTTTGTAACAAGAGGGAATCAATAGATTATTTTGTAAATTTTATTTTTTTTGTTTTTTAAAATTTCAATGATTATGGAATGTATATATTATTTTTGGATGAAATTAATGAAGAAAAGGTTAGTGTAGTTCTATTACTCAAGTTTAGTGTGTTAAATGTTTTTTTAAATATTTCAACAACAAATGTTGACAGATTTTTTAAACACCAATCATTATTTAAGCTAAATTTTGAAACAATAATGATACTAAATCTATTAATGAATCATTATTTTATATATTTATCACATGTTTTATATATTTTATTATAGAAAATAATATATTAATTATAAAATATGTTTAAAACATCAATATCAGTGCAATAAATCTAAGGAGGCTAATATGGATATAAAGTGAATTATATATTATGAAAAGGTATTTTTGATAATTTTTAATTTTATGATATTGTAAAATATAAAATTTTAGTTAATACATGGATATGAATTGTTATAGAGTCATTATAGATAAAAACCCAAACTAAGAGGAAATTATTCCTTGAAAGAAATCACATTTGTTAGTTCAACAATAAATAACAAAGTACATCACTCTAAAATGATAATGTGATATATATATCATTAATTTTTAATGCAAAAAACTAATTTGATTGAAAAATTTAGTTCAGGGATCTTGAAAAAGAAGTGAATGTTCCAATGAAAATATATTATTCCAAAAAAGTATAATTGAATATAAATGAATATGGTATGAAATTTAAGAAAAAATATATATTAATATCATGTATCATCATAAAGAAGAAAAGGTAGATCATATAGTGATTAAAGTGGTGAATATTGAATGAAAATAATGAGTGGAATAAATTTTCATAAAAACAATGAATATACTAGAATTTGAAAATCATTATCAAAATATTTACATTCAATCATCTCATAAATAATAAAAAGGTTTGACAAATCACCTCTCCCCATATGTGTTTAATGATTTACATGGTTTATATTTTACTCTTTCATAGGTTTGGTAAATGTTTGGTATATTTTCAATGGGCGATAATGTATCATATCTATGTTTTCAAGAGGACATGTAAATTTGTAAAAATGTTTTCAATAATAAGTCTCGAAATGAGATAGAAAATAATAATTTACTCTCATCAATATGGTTGCAAATATAATGTTGGGTTGTTTACATGGTATGATAATTGGGTGGAGATACAATCCACATGGACTATAATCATGGAGTGATAAAGAAGGTGGGAGAGAGTATGAGAATAAAATAACGTGTGGAAATATTTTTATAACCCTTATTTTATATACAAAACATGGACCTTATATACATAGAGTTATAGATGATACTTTATATATATATATTTATCTTCCTTTTAGAATATGATCATTATAATTTTCTTTAATATTATGGGTAATAGAATAATTTGATAGGGATTATCTATAAAGGCAAGGGGGTGTTGGAGTTTATGTTGGTATACTCTGGAGAATAGGGGAATATGTCTGAAAAATGGATATATTTGTTTTAAATTGGTCCCATTAGAGGTTTTATAACTATAGTGATGGTTTTAAGAGGTTTTTTAAATTTGTTGGATCATTGTTGTTGATTTGGTAGAAGAATAAAAAATGAAACCATTGTAATTTCCATTATGTCATTATTTATTTGAGGAGTTATATTTATTTAAAATGATAAATATCATATAAAATTTTATAAATACTACTATATGATTTATTATAAATTATTGAAAAATGATGATTAGGTGTAGAATAATTTTTTCTGCTATATACATTCATTTCATAATGGTAAACAATAATCAGAAATGGTCAAGGGTTATTGATTAATCTATGAAGTATATACCATAATGTTAAGCCATATTTTTTGAAATTTTTGTAATCTTTTAAATTATGATTACATAGTTTTTTATGATTTTATGTTTTAGGATAAGTATCTAGTTCTATATGTTATTATATATAGATAATTAAATGTTGTGTATCTATAATGAAATATTGAATCAGGAAGTATTCTATTTTGGTTTACATTTCACAAAAAAATTTCTAGAGAAGGATTAAAATTTTGATGTGAATTATTTATTATATATAATATCTATTAGGACATTATATTTTGAGATAAATATTAACAAAAATAAAAAAAACTATTCTGAAGTGTATTACACAATGATTTACTAGATAAAACAATATTTTTTAGGTTTTTAGATTTTTTAATTATAAGAAGATTTTCTGGTTTAGTGGGATAATTAACTTGAACATTATGCTTAATTTTAAAGACCAATAAATGGATACTTTTTTCCAAAAACATTTTTGAAAATTGTGAATATATTAAATGGGTTGTTTTAAGGACATAGAAAATATGAAGAAGAAAAAAAATAGAATGTAAAATAGAAGAGAACGTATAAAAAATTTAAATTATGAGTAGGTTAATGTGTCATGTGTGAAGGAATTTTATGTAATTAACAATCTATAATTATTGATAATGTAGTACCTACAGTTTGAGGTATGTAGCATTTATTTATTCATTTTAATGTGTTTAAGGTGCATGGGATGAGTTGGGATGATGTTGGGAGAGATTGGAATTGTTTTGGATGAGTTTGGAGGCTTTTAAAGGGGTGCATGGTTTGAGCACGGTTTGTGGAAACCGTGCGGGTTCTCTAGGTAACCATGTAAGGGAGACAGTAGGCTTTTCATGGCCTACACATGGTTTTCAAAACTGTGCGAGGAAACCATGTGGTCCCTTTCTCTCTAGGAAGAAGCGTGCACACGGTTAGCGCACGGTTTTCCAAACCGTGCAGGCTAACCCTGTGGCCACTTAAAATAGGGTTTTAAAACCCGGGCTCACTCCGTCTTGCCTTATTCCACTCCAATATTCCTCCCACTCTATCCTCACTTGGTATCTTCAGTTCTCAAGGGTTGGAGGGGATCTCCCACTCGGTTAGGAAGCGTTTTGAAGGGGTTTCTTTGGCGGTTAGAAGGTGGTTTCTCACAGGTAAGCCTCTCCTCTTTTTTCCCTTGTGTTTTCCTCAAGATCTACATCCCTCTCCTTCGTATTTTTCTAGATCTACACTTTTCTTGTGTAGATCTTGGGTTTCATATGCCATTTATATTAATATTAAGGCTTGAGGATGTTATGGAAGGGGATCATGAGAGGTTTTGGTGGTGCTTTTTTCGTATTAGTGGCGCAGATGATCGTGGGTTGATTTCTCAGGAATCCTAAAGGTATGTGGATTCTCTCTCGACTCCACTTGGTTAGAACTAGTGGTTCTTTGTTATAACTAATCGTTGTTCTCAAAATTAATTTTCAATTGTTATGAGAAATTGGTTGGAAATCCATTTGGGGATTTTTGAGGAAAAGCGGGTTTTATGGTGAAATGCTTTTTTGTTGTTGATTTTAAAATGGAGATTTTAAAATGGAATTCTATGGTTGATTTGAGAAAATGATTGATGGAAAAGGGTTTTCAATAAAGTGGTTGTTTCATTGAGATGTGGGTTTTCATGTAAAATGATTTTCAATAAATTGGTGATTTATTGAAGTGGATTGAAATGCAATGGAATTGGTTGATTGCATGTTGTTGTGACCTTGATGGGATATACTATTGGTTGTGACTAGTTCAAATTTTGTGTGGAAGTGTGTGGGAAGTCTCTATATAAAAGGTGATGGATAGTGGACGGAAGAACCACCATATGGTAGTGGTCGGGAAGTACCGCTAGTTGTGAATGGGTGAATGGGTTGGGTGGAAGTCCCACCATTTAGGTTGTATTGGTGTGAATGGGTGAATGGGTTGGGCCGAAGTCCCGTAGTTTGGTTGTTTTTTGTGAATTTCTCTACAAGTTGGAACTTGTAGTGCTAGTGTGTAAATGATGAAATGGATTGTGGCATGTTGGGTTTTATTTCCCTTGGTTTCTTGGTTTGGGTGTGATGGCATGGTAAGGGCATGTCTTGCTTATGGAAATGGTTTCACTTGTGATTATTTTATAGAAATTTTGGTTTATAAATGTGCTAACAGTTATATCCTAGTGGTGTGTGTAGGAAAGTAATTTGGAGAAATCCTACTGAGTTATAGTACTAACCCCCGACTTTGGAATGTTGATGTCTTGGCAGATTTTGTGTACCGTGACGTTGGAAAAGGTAAGGATTCTCCCTCCTATAGTGGTGCATCATGATGTCTTGGTGGAGTTTTGATCGTAGATCTTGGTGTGGAGTTGTGGGGGTGTCATGGCTCGTAGAGTTGGTTGTTGGTTTCCTCTTTTACTCTAATGTGGTGTATACATGTCTAGTTGAATTGGTTTTGGGTTGTATTGTGGTGAAATTTGGTTGTCTTTTGGGAATTTATGTTGTAATGTTTTATTGACATGCATCATATAGTGGTGGTTAATGGATGGTTTGGTTTGTTTTTTCTTAAGTCAATATTGTTACCCAATTTGATCATGAATCCCCAGACATTTATTTCCATCCTTTGGGAACTTCAATTAGGGACAAGTAGCCCCCACTGCCTCCTCAAGCCAATGAGGTAGGGGTAGGATGTTACAAATGGTATCTGCTTGTTCGGTCCCTTTGAGTTGATTCTTGGTTTTGGAGTTGACATTAGTTGTGGTATATTCCATTATTCAGAATAGTATCAAGGCATAGGCCTATCAGAACATGGAATTTATATAATAAAAGGATTAATCTAACCCTTTTGCTGAAAATCAAGTTACCAGGGAGTTTGGTACATAAGTGTTTTGGAGTCTCTTATAGGAATTCGATATCTCATTGTCGTGGGTGTAGCCAATGATATGAGTATGGAATGGATGGTAGAAATGGATTCCCTCTAGGATACATATTTCTTTGGGGTATAATGATTTATGGTGTGATATGAATGTGTGAAATTGTAATGTGAATAATTTTGGTATTTTAAAAATGGTTTGGTTTTCAAATTGGTGAAACATGGAAAAGGTGGAAAATGTGAACATGTGGAAATACTTATGCAATAGTGTTGTGTAATGTGATTAGAAATGGGAATAATTGAGGTCTACGTAAGTGAGACTCATGGTTGTTTGTTTTCTGTTAATAGAAATGGCACATGGTAGGCATCGTAGAGACCAACTGGAAAAGGCTGCTAAGAATGTGGTAGCACCTGAGCCTTAGGTGAACCAACAGCAAGTGCAAAGCATAGTGCAAGCTTTCCAAGATGTGGAAGATGGAAATAAAATTGATGAACCAAGGCATGTGGATCATGTAGTTCAGTTTCAAAAGAAGAATACACCCATCTTCAGGGGTGATTCAGAGCCGAAGAGGGTAGAAGCATGGTTTAATAGAATGGACAAGATCTTCGAGTTATTGGGAACACCAGTAGAGTTAAAAGTTGTGTTGGCCACGTATATAATGGATGATCATTCCCTTCAGTGGTGGTAGTTGGTAATTCAAGCATGGACGGACCAAGGTATGATGTCGGAAGGCTTTGAAGAGTTTTTTACTAAACAATTCTAGCCACATACGTTCATAATTCAGAATACTGCTGATTTCCCCAGTTTGAAGTAAGATCATATGTCTGTGACGGAGCATGCATCTATGTTTATGAACTTAGTGATGTTTTCACCCGAGGTGGCGGGTAGCATTTAGTTGAAGGTGAGGATCTTTGAAGCGGGGTTAAGGCACAAAATCCATTCAAAGATAGGAGTAATGTGTATAAATGATTACACAGAGATGGTGAATAGAGCCTCGGTGGCTGACCGGGATCTATTGGGAGCTCCGGGTGGAGGAAGCATGGTGGTACCCATGGGGAATAGTGGGAACTCTAAAGCTAGGTTCAGGAGGAGGAGGGACACTTTGGCCCATGGTTGTATTATGGCATATAATCTGATGACAGGATCAGTGAATCTTCATCCGAATCCCTAGAGCATGTCGGGAAGTTTTCAGTGTGGTTCGCCTAGCCACATCAAGCAACCTTGTATGACACAACCTTGAGCATGTCAAAATTGTAAGTAGATGGGGTATCTGCATCATTATTGTCAGATTTCTCTGAGGTTGGGTTCCTGTGATACTTCTCAAGGATCACAGACATCGTATGCTTTGATGGGACAGAGGAAGTAACGTACTTCTTGGTAGTAGGGTAAAGTGAGTCCTGGTGATTCTCGGAATACCACGATGCCTCAGCACGACAAGAAAGAGTAGAGTATGCCAAGAAAAAATTTGTTTGAAGCGGAGCAGGTTGCGGTGGATGATCTTTCAGGACCATCCATAGTGTGAGGTACTATTCTTTTAAATGTTACCTTGATGCAAGTGATGTTTGATACGGGTGCTTCAGACTCTTTTATTGTTGCATGTGTGGTTGATTTTCTGGGTTTAAGGGTAGAAATGTTGCTCTCGGTTTTGGAACTTCAAAATCTTCTCGGTAAAAGAGGGTGTTGATAATTCCTGTGTAGAGCATGTGGTATCGTTGTGGGTGAGGTTGAGCTAGTGTGGAATTTCTCAATACATGAGATGGATGGGTATGATGTAATCCTGGGAATGTATTGGCTTGTGGAATTTAAGGCCCACATTGATTGTGATGTGAAAAAGTGGCTTTTATGACACATGATGGTGTTATAAATCTCTTTAGTGGAGAGAGGAATGAAAGGCAGGGTGCAACTGGTTTGTTGTCACTAGCAGTAGGAACGTTATCATATCAGTTGGTGGTTTTGTCATTGAAAACGGTAATCAGTAATGGGTGTTATACCCTTTGGTCTAACAAATGTGCCAGTGGTGTTTATGGAATTTTCGAATCAGATATTTTAGAGATATATGGATTCATTTTTTGTGGTGTTTGTTGATGATATTCTGGTGTATTCAAAGATAAGTGTGGAACATGAGCAGCACTTGGAAACAGTGTTGGGGATCTTGAGGGATCATCGGTTGTATGCCAAATTGTAAAAGTGTGACTTTTGGATACAAGAAGTTCATTTTCATGGACATGTGATTTATGAATGGGGTGTTTCAGTGGATCTGGAAATGATATAGGATGTTATCTCGTGGAAACATCAAAAGAATGTGGTTGAGACATGGAGTTTCCTTGGTCAAGCTGGGTATTATCGGCATTTTGTTGGTGATTTTTCATGGTTGGCTTCACCGATGACAGCTTTGACAAGTACGAATGTTCCATTTCAGTGGAATTAATAGTGTCAGCAGTGTTTCTAAGAGCCAAAGGGTCATCTTACAACAGTACCAATCTCGGTTTTTCCAGAACCAGGAAAAGTGTACGTTGTTAATTTCGATGCATCCAGATCTGGATTGGGGTGTGTTCTCTTGGAAGGGAATCATGTGGTAGAATATGGCTCACAGCAGTAGAGGGTGCATGAGAGGAACTACCCTACACATGATTTGGAGATGGAAGATGTGGTCCATTATTTGAAAGTGTGGCGTCATTATCTCTTCAGTGAGAAATTCATAGTATATACAGATCATAAGATCATGAAGTATATTTTCTCACAAATGTATTTGAACAAGAGTCAAATGAGATGGATAAAATATCTCCAAATGTTTGATTTTGACTTAATATACACAGCAGGTAAGGGAAATTTGGTTGCAGATGCATTAAGTATAAAAATCATATGCTCAGAGGGTGAAACAGGCATCATACTAGTGGCAGTTGATGTCAGTTATAGCTGATATGTGGTTGGAATGTGAGGACCGGGGTGATAGAGCGGTCTTATTTCTAGTTTTGTTGTTTTTTAACATGGTTGGCCTGGCTAAAGATGCACAGATATCTGATTCTGAGTGTGTGACCATGAGGTTTAAACCCAATTATGGGGAGACCATTGAGGGTTGGAAAATGAATGGATATTTGGTTTTGTGTTTTCGGAATCATATGGTTGTACCAGTTGCTTTTCAAGAGGATCTTCTCTAGGCGTATCATCATTCCAGGTTGGCTGTTTATCCTGGAATTCAGAAAACATATAATGCGTTGAAAGTGCAGTTCTGGTGGGATGGTATGAAAAGAGGTGTGTTTGAGTTTGTTTCGAGATGCTTGACTTGTCAGCAGGTCATGGCATAGCATCAGTGGTCAGGAGGAATGTTGTAGTCTTTACCAATCCCTATTTGGAAGTGGGAGAAAATAGCTATGGATGTTGTTACAGGTCTCCCAAGAATTGTCAGAATACACGATACCATTTGAGTGATAGTTGATCATCTAATGAAGTCGTCCCATTTCATCCTGATTCTTGAATATCATACGGTGGAGGATTTGTCCAAAATCTATATCTAGGATGTGGTAAAGAGGCATGGTGGTCCAGTTTCGATCATATCCAATAGAGATCTGAGGTTTACATCTTGTTTCTGGAAATCCTTACAACAAGCCTTTGGAACTTGGTTGACTATGAGCACAACTTACCACCCTCAGACATATGGTCAATCAGAGAGGATGATACAAAATCTGGAGGATATCTTGCGTGATTCTGTTATGGATTTTAGTCGCTTGTGGGAGGATCACTTTTCATTAGTTGAGTTCTCGTACAATAATAGTTATCATGTATCCATACATATGGATCTGTTTGAAACATTGTATGGGTTGTTGGGCCGTTCTCCAATATGTTGTGTGGAAACGGGTGAGTCCTCGATGGTTCGAAAAAGCCTTGTCCAGGAGACTACAGATAAGATCAGGTTGGTTAGAAAGAGAATGGAGAAGGGTCAGAGTCATGAGAAATCTTATGCAGATCAGCGTCGATGGTCGTTGTTGTTCATGGCGGGTGATCATGTTTTCTTGAGAATCTCTCTTAGGTTGGGTCATCGTCAGTTTGGGAACCAGGGAAAGTTATATTTGAGGTATGTTGGGCCTTTTGAGATTCATGAGCAGGATGGTGAGGTGGCTTATAATTTGGATTTTCCACCTAGCTTCAGTGTGGTGCACAATGTGTTTCATGTGTCACAGTTGAAAATGTATCAACCAGATCGTGACCATCTGATTCGATGGGATCATGTTGAGCTAGAACCAGATTCTTCATTGGTTCATGTGCCAGTGCAGGATGTGGATATGCAAGAGAATGTCTTGTGTGGTAAAAGAATCAGTTTAGTTCATTTTTTGTGGAAACATTTCCAGATTCAGAAAGAGACTTGGGAGCAGGATAAAGAGATGATCGAGCAGTGGCCCGAGCTCTTTCAGTAAAGGGATGGTTTTCTACTTTCCGAGGATGGAAAGTCCAATGGTGGGGAGAATTTAGTACCCCTGGTTTGAGTTATGTAGCATTTTTTATGCATTTTTATGTTCTTAATGTTCATAGGATGAGTTAGAAAGAGGTTGAGATAGGTTGTAATAGTTTTGGAAGATTTTGGATCCTTTTAAATGGGTTCATGGTTTGATCACGGTTAGTGGAATCCAGGCTGGTTCTCCAGGAAACTGTGTGGGTTCTCTAGGAAACCGTGCAAGGGAGAGAGTAGGCCTCAAACGGCCTATACACGGTTTTCCAAACCTTTTGAAGAAACCGAGCAGACCCTTACTCTCTAGGAAGTAGCGTGCGCTCGGTTAGCGCACGGTTTTCCAAACCATGCGGGCTAACCGTGCGGCAACATAAAAAAGGGTTTTAAAACCCGGTCTCACTCGGGCTTGCCTCATTTCACTCCAATTGTCCTCCCACTCAAGCCTCACTCTATAATTCTTATGTTAAGGAGTTTGACCACCCTTTTAATGAGTTAAAAAACAAATAGAATCCACTAAAAATATAAAGAAAAAAGTTCTAATTTTGGTAAAAACATATTGGGAATTTGTAAAGTGTTAAAATTTATAGGGAAGAGAATTGTGATGGTGAATATTTAGATATATTAAGTGATGAATAAAAATTTACATCAGTTCATCCAATAAGAATAGACATATTCATTTATCCTCCAGGTTAATCCATCAACTCAAAAAAATCATATAATAATTATCACATAATAATAATATTTCTCTTTACCAAGGACCCATACCTTTCCAATAAAACCTACTATATGTTAATTCGAGGAAAAAATATACCCCTAAGGTTAACCTAACCATCCAAACATTGGTAGGAATCTATATTCTTATCCTGTTTAATCCTTTGAGAAAAAAATTAAAAATCCCACTCAAGTTCCTTACTCGTCCATCATAGATAAATTGATTCCCTTAAAATTTACAAGGAGAAATATTATTTCTGTCACCCAAATCCCATCCCACACACAATTACAATACATAAGTGAATATAAGTCCCCAATAGGCTACTAAAACCTTTATCTAAGGCCATAAATCTTTTATGGTGCCTCTCATATTGTAACACAATATTATCTATGAATATAGGTCATAATGAAACTAAAATTAAATGGGAATGCATATAAGATAACATGCATGGCCCAAGCATGTCAATCCTAGATTCATATATCTATATTACAACCCTTAACTAATTCTTGATCAAAACCCATGCTTATCAAATTTATTTTTTAAAAATAATTTTATTTATTTTCATATAAAGATTGTAATATTAGGAACTAATGTTATTCAAATATTAGTATCTTTTTCATTCACAAAATTTTCTAATTTTCAAGTAAAAGTGCATATTTTTGTGTGAAATGCCCATATTTTAATACTCAGTATAATTTTTGAGCATTATTTGAATTAATCTATATTCGAGCCAGATTAAAATTTTAATTAGAAACATCACTATTCATATGAAAATAGTGTGATTCATATTTATTGATGTTCATAATTAAAGAGACTCTAAATAATTAAACTAGGGCATGGGACAATTTAGACATCTAAAAGGTAACATGGACCACACAAGAAGGCCCGCCAAATCGGTGTTAAAAATTAAGGTTGCCATGAAGATAGAATTTACATGCTCTCTCCCAAATCCCAAATCAGAGGAAATTCAAGACTATGATATTGAATAACAAAAAACATATTTGAAAAAAACTTAAGGACCGAATAACCCAAAAAGGATCCTAATTGATGCTTTGAATTCCATCCCACAATTTTTTCCTTGAATTAATAATAGCCCACTTTTCTTAGCTTTCCCCAAATAAAATTGAAAAATGGAACTCATATTTTGTAGATTTAAATAGATGATATTGAATCTAAAAATAATTAATAAATGGATTTGATTTTAGGTAATAATTATAGACATAAATTCATTCACATTTAGAAAATTTAAAATTGTACCCAAAACTAGACATCAACACATGGTTAGGGAAAACTACTATAACATTGTCTCTAAAACTCCAATGGATACCAAATTATGAGGTTGTACTGTAAAAATCCATATCTAAAAATTTTAGGAATAATATTTCTAAATATTTTTATGTAAAAATTGTTAAAATTTCCATACAACATGTGGGACAGGTTTAAAATTCAGACAATCTACTACCTTTGGCTATAAATTGATACTCTTTATCACTTTAAAAGAAGTTGGAATTTCAGCACTTAATAAGTATATTTTTTCTAAATAGATCCATTACAAGGGACTACTAGGACATTCCTTGATCTTGGTTTAACAAGAGTGACATGTCCTCTACTTTACATTACATGTTTGTTTTCTCTTATTTTCAATTATAATCTTGTAAGTTTGTTTTTAAGTCAATTAAAAATTAATTCATATTTATTCATCATAATTTATAATTCTCATCAAACATATGTTAATACATCTTAATGGTATCAAAAAATATTAAATCAAGATGAAAACCATTCCATTTTCTAACTTTCTGATTGTATAAAAAGAACAGATTTACTTATCTTCATGTTTCATGTGTGTGTTCAATGCACCAATCTTTTCGTGTCCCATTATTTTTCATATATTTATAACTAATCACCAATTTTATCTTCATGAAACTTAATAACCATTTAAATGGATGGTTAAGTCATATGTTGTTGTGATTAATAATTTGGTTATGTTATGTGATTGAATTTTTTTTTAATATTCTATATGTTAACATTGTGTATATTAATCTTAAAATTTCAAGGATTAATGAAATGATTTGTTAAATGTGTGGATCCAATGGATTATTAAAACCATAAATTAAATACCATAAAAATGTATTTATTGATATTATAACCCTAGTAAGTTAATACATTTATTAAAGCCTCAACAGTTGGGAATTCCAATCAAAATTTTCATATAAATTGGTTGATAATTGAATACAATATCATGAAAAGATAAGGGATGTCATATATTTAAATCCTCAATAATAAAATAACCCAAATCATTATCAAACTTTTAAATAAAACCTCATCCATAAATCAATTTAATTAATCACTACCAACAAACCCCCCAATCAAAATAAAATCAACCTAAAATAATTTAATAAAAAATAGTACCATTTATGAGGATTCGACCCGAGTGACACTACTAACAATAGAAGAGAACCAAACCTTTGAACGGTCAATTAGAATCAAATTTCCATGCTTAAAATGGTGTTGTTTCATGGTATATTTCAACTTTTACTTGATTGTTTATTTTTTTCAAAAACAATAAAATTAGAAAAAGGAACCAAAACAATATAAATACAAAAGAAAAAGAAGAACTCCCCTTCCCATAAAAATCATAAATGAAAAAGGTACATCATCATCATCCATTGAAAATTTATTTAAATGCCTTGTAGCCTCCCAAACAATCCATTAGAGTTTTTGAAAAAAAAATTGAGTGAACACTTCTCCAACTTTAGAGTATCATTATTGATAATAAAATCAATGAAGACATTTTCATTGCTCATAAAATTGTTTTGGATATAGAAAATACAAGAAGAAAAATCATAAAAGAAATCATTTACCCATATATGAATTACCAACATCTAGGTATTCAAAATCCAAGTATTGAAACTTATTTTTAACTCAGATCAGGTTTGATTCATCTTATACTATATTTCCATGGGTTATCCGGTGAGGACCCACATATTCATCTGAAAATTTTCCATGTGGTGAGATCTCTATGATACCTAATGGAGTTTATGAAGAAAAAATCAAAATTCGACCATTCCCTTTCTCCCTATCCAACTCCACAAATTGATGGTTCTACAACCTCTCTCCTAGTTATATAAACTCATGGAATGACATGATGTGACAATCACACCCACCTCTTTTACACTATTTATTTTATTAAATTTCTGGGCATTGGGTAGTCAAGGTTAAAGCCCATCATTAGTATATCGAGTTCTTATTTAAAAATATATATTTTTTCCTTAACAACATTCAGCGCACAGGGAGGCCACGGCCGACGTCACGTGAATTTTCTTGGGTCACCGTACGTTTTTCTCGATGACCAATGCGGATAAATAAAATGAATTGAATAATAAAAAATAAAATAAAATTATGTTAATAATAAAGTGAATAAAATAAGAAAAATTTATGTAACTTAATGAATTGTCTTAATGGTAATAATAATAATATTAGGATATTATTATAATTATTATTATTATATTAATTGATACAATGTTTTATTTTATTATAGTATTATCAAATTAGTTTTCTTATTTTTATCATCATTATTCATATTTATTTTATTATTAATTATAATATTATTATGAGGTTTTTGGGTTTTAAGTCACCGGACGCATGGGCAAGACATGATTTTGAGACTGCGCGGTCTATGCCACTGTCAAAATGTGTTAAAACATAACAGGATAATGAAATAATCATGAATATTGAAATAGAAATAAAATGGAAATAAGAAGATTAATAAAAATTATGAAATTATTATAATGATAATAATAAAAATATTAATTGAGAATAATAAATACTATTGTTAATATTATGTGATGTTATTACAATTTTGATTATTATTAATTTACTTATTTCATTTATTTATTTTATTACTTATTTTTTTCTTTTATCTCTTCATTTTATCTTTTTTTTCTTTATTTTATTTACTTATTTTCTCTCCAACACTTTCTCTCCCTCCAAACGGTTGTCCCCCACACCCCTTCCCCAACCTTAAGCGTGTCGCGCCCCTACTACCCGACCAGTCTGCTGCTCCGCCCCTTGCTCCAGCCCAGATGCACTACACCCCTGCCTCCTGCTTGGAATCTCACCAGATCTCCCCACTTTTTCCCTTTCCATGACCAGGGAACCCCATCACCTCATACTGTCTGGAAAACCCCAACGCCCCTACTATGTCAAGCCTCCTCACCGGCACAATCTGATGTTCTCCCCTCCCATGTCCATCTTGTGTCGTGGCCCCAACCACCGGACATTCCCTTGAACTATGCCATGTCCCCTACTCGGACCCACACAAACCCTCACTGATGCCCCCCAGGTTTGCTCACTCTCCCGCCTCCCTCTCCTTCAATCTAGCGCACCTCCTCCCTAGACACTGCCGATACACCCCCTCTTCTTCCTCGGACAGCCTCCCAAGCCCTTACATCGTCCTTCTACTTCCTTTGCCGCAAGTTCGGACCACTCAGATAATCCCTTCCTCCTCATTTCTAATGTTTTAGTCATTCTCGGTTGGGTTTTTGGGGTTTTTGGAATTAAGGGTTTTAATTGGGGTTTTATATTTTCATATTGTTGGTTCGATTTCAGGTTTATGGTTTTCTTTTGGGTTCATTTGAGGTGTGGTTGGTGTGCGACTGTCTTTGCGCAACATGTTTGTGAAGTCTGCTACACCAAGGTAGGTGGTTCCATATCTAATCATTATTCGATAAATTAATTTACATGTTTATTTTGTTTAACAAATCATTTAGTTAATTTCCATATTGTGAAATTGGTTTTCTTTGATGGTTGATGTGCATTGAACTTTTTAGTAGCATTTATAATTTACTTGTGTTTTTTCCTCTTATAACTCATACTTTGTTAGATGCTGGTGATTTCTAAAATGTTTGGGTATCCTTTCAATATTTCCAAGTGGTGCGAATGATATTTTTGACATGTCTTCGTGGGCATCTGGTAGTCAAATAAGTTTTTTTGTGGGTTTATTTGGTAATGTCAAGTTATTTCTTTTAAATTATTTTGTATGTTTCTATTGTTGTCTTATTAAACTATGTGATTTGTGCAAATGTGTTCTACATATAATGTATGGCTTTCCATAAAATTATTTGTGTTGTTCATGTCACATTTTAATATTTAATTTCAGTGCGTGTGATGTTGGTGTGTGTTTGAATTTATAAATGGTTACTTTAGTGTGTGAAAATCCATGTAACACTTTTTTTCTATAGCTTTATATTTTTTTAGAATTGAGCATTAAATTATGAAAATGGTGTGAAATGTGTTCGAAATATGTTTTAGTGTGTCTTATTTCAAAATGGTTTTTATGTGTTTATGTGGTGGTTTGTTTAATGATAATAATCATTATAAATTGTGAAGATGGTTTAGCAGAATACAGAACCTTTGTAGATTGAGTTTTCAAAAAACTTGTGGTGTGCGTATGGTTTCAAAAGAAGGTTTGGATGTGCCAATGGTGATTACAGGTTTGTAAGTACTCTGGATTTTATTCATAAGTGTGACATGTGACATGATCTTGAAACCTGTTTAACCACAAAGCGGGAAGCCTCAGTAGCTATGAGTGAGAACAAGACTAGTGGGATAATATTCTGGAGGTGACTCGACCCGGTTTCACTCGAAGGACTGACGATTGCAACACAAACTAAACATATTATTTTATTAGGGTCGTGGTCTCTTAAGCCACATTTTCTGAGGTTTGTGGCCTTCTAAGCCAAGTTTTTTGAGGTTCGGGGTTTGTATGACACATTTCATCAAGACACGAACATCTAGATACCCAATCTATCTAACACCCACAAGGAAACCCCCATATTTGGTGCTCATTGGTTAATTTATGCTCATCAGTGTGACACATTTGTTATTTTAAAAAGTGAGTGTGTGTTTTTTAATTTACGTTGTTCAATTTGAATCTTTTTTTTGTTTCAATTCCATTTTCTTTTAAACTGTTCAAGAATTTATTTCTTTTATTTAGTTAATATTGTAAATGCATTTATCATTTAGTAATTTTATGTGGAACCTTTTTATTGGGTGAATAACTATTGGGGTCTTCTCTCACACCCTATATACAACTTTGGGTGTATGTAGACCATGTTCTCTATATAATACAGGTTGAGGCATCGTTCTCAACGATGGAGGTTCAGGTTGTTGATGGAATTATCATGTTGGTTGGTGTTTGTGTCTTGTGGATTTCACACTACCCTTGTTGCTTGGGGGTTTGAGTTAGAGTTCTAGTTTTTTTGTTTCCATTACTTTATGGATGTCGTTTCATGTGGTAGACCCTTAAATTTGGTTTTAGTTTAAGGCCATGTTTGGTTTTCTCTTTTTAGTCTTAGTTTATTTATCTGACTAGTTGTTTTTCATTTATTACTATGTGTAAACTGTTCCTATGTGTTAGTTTTGATTCCCATGCACTTGTGCCAGCCCGTGGGGATCCGGAATGCCCTTTGGGCCATGCTGTGGACCGGGTCAGACGCTGGGTCGGATGGCGACTCAGACTGGTTCATGAAAAAATGGTATTATAGGCAATTTTTCCTCATGGGTCATGTTCTATTGGGATAATGTCATGATTGGTTGGAGTTAAGGTTGTCGGGACTCAATGTCCTGACTACGAGCAAGGTGTCTGGCCAGCACTCCTCGTAGAGGGACTCAAGTTACAAAAGATGAATTTTTTTTGAGTTGTTTGTCCTTATGATTGTTTTGCCTAGGGGAAATCAAAAGAGAGTATGGTCAGTTGTCCTAGTGATCTCATAGGATCTGGAAAGCCATGTGGAGCCGGGGATGCTTTCCTAGAATACCCACTGTTGTCGGGGCATTTTTGGTGTATTGCTGCCAACCGTACATCCAAGTCACCCACTAAAAAAAGGTCCCTCTTACCTCGTTCCTCATTTCTTCATTTTGGATTCATGGGAATCGGGTTTTTATGTAAAAATGATTTGGTCTTTAAAAATGTTTTGAAATGAGGCACTTTAAAAATAAAATTATATCTAAGGTTTAAAAAGTGTGGGTTGAATATTTGGTTTGGATAAATAGAAAGGTATGGTTTTAATATTTAGTGTTCTCATGGGAAGCCACAAGCATGAATGCATATGGAAGGTAAGCTGGTTAATGGAATGAGTAGATGAATTTCTGGATGGTTATGAAGTGGGTTCCGGTGTGGCACGAAAACATGCATGTGTGTGGCCCATGGGACACCATCGGTGTTTGTGCAACCCACTAGCTTTGTTTATTTTCAAAATGTTTTGTTAAGAAACATTTTTGGTGTTTTAATAACATATGATTGCATGATGTGTCCTTGTGTTTTGGGATGTGATGGATGTGATGCATTTTGAGCCAAGAATCCTTTTTGACTATTTTGTGTCTTGAGTTTGTATTTTTATTTGTATGTTGGTGTGAAATAATATAGTTAGTGAATTCTTTTGAACAGTTGTTCGGGAAGCCCCTGTAGTGGTTCCCTCTGCACGTCTATTATTCACTTGCAATATGCCTAGGACAGTGGACATGTTTGACTGGGTCCATGGTTTTCTTTCTTAACTAGTGTACGCCCCCATAAAGAGTTAAGATGGAATTGAAGTTCAGCCATAAGTAATTCGTCGTTGGCCAACCCTCCAGTTGATTAAAGTAAGAACTCTCCATTTTGAGTGATAGTGCTATGTGTATTTCTTTTTCTTTTTGGTTAAGTGGATCCTCTCATAGTGGGATGAGAGGCATAAGGGAAATTGATAAGAGCTTTGGTCTCTTTGAGTTGTCATAGTTGTCGAGTATGATGTTTGACATCCTTGCATCCGAAGGATTCCCCCTGTAAGAGATGAAAGGAATTCCGATAGGGAAGGGTGAGGCGGTTTCGAATTATCTATTTTGACTAGTGTCTTTAAGGGATTTTTAGTACTTTCCATTCCCGAAAGATTCATGTTTGGTGATGTCTGGCAGTGTGAGTCCTCTTTGAAGAGTAATAGTAGATTTCATAAGATCCGTCAGGAATCCCTGTTTCCATAGGAGTATGTCCTCTTGGGGAGTTCTAATGTTTCTGTTCAAAGGGGAGTGTTTTTCGTGTATGATTTCTTCTTATGTTTCATGGTTAAGGTGAAGATATTATGCATGTACATCATATGAACCCGTGTTCCGGTGGATGTGTCATGAGAGAGTAGTTGTATGTCGTGGTGTGTTGTGTATGTAGGTGTTGTATCAGTTACAGTGTGGTTGCATGTGACCCCAAAAAGAGAATCTCTGTTTGGAAGTCTTCGATGCCAGACTGCGAGGTAGGAGATGCTTCAAACATCAGGGATCTATCCATAGGCCTCAGAGTGAAGCTGCCACTTGGTCAAGAACGCTAGGTGTGTATAGGACCAAAAAATTATTTCTATCATTGGTACTAAAGGTGAATGAGGTTTAAATTGTCTTCTATGGTTATTCCATTCATAATTAACCATCTGGCTTCATAAGGTATCCATAACTATGTAGAGGCATGTTCGTCTCGTTGCCTTATAGTCTTGGGGGTTGCGTCCCACTTGATGTGATCTCTTTAGTGGTCTTTATGGTGTATGTTGGGTAAATTGATCTCAACGATGAATAGGGATCATCTAGGGATGAGGATATGTTGGTTTGTCTTCAGATGTGGTTTTGACACCCTGGTAGTTGGGCCCGTCCCTCGCCACCCCTTATGGTGGGGAGTTGGGTCAATGTTGGGAAATTCTCAATGTTCTGTATCTTTCGTCGATCCTAATGGCGGGAAGACCCACAATGGATCTCGCTCAAATGCCTCTGGAATGAACCGGTGTTGGACTTTTTCATAATGATCGGGAGTCTGCTCGGGCCCCCTCGTGTCAATTTTCTAGTTTCGTCTTAGGCATCGGTAAGTTTCTAATGGTGGCGATCCCCTTTGGGTTTTCCCCTACTGGACATTTAGTTATGTTTGTAGAGATAAATTGGTGGTAGGTGATAAGAGTATTCATTGGCCATGGTTGGTCTTGTTTTCCTGTTTTAGTCAAAGAACATGGTTTTCATTAAATGGTTCTTGAGGTATTTCATCTTGTGATGTCAGTTTCAGTGGGTGCAGGAGTTCCTTTCCCAAATCAATCAATGGGAGTTGTTCTTTCTCGGTGGGATGGATGAATCAAATTACATTCTTTTTAAATGTTTCTTTAAGTTTACTTTTGAGTCACTTTCTTTGATCATGGCGCGTTGGACACTTTTCACCTACTTTTCGCAGAGATTTTTTTTGAACTCTAAGGGGGTATTGGTTTCTTCTTCAGGGTTCAGCCTTAGTTGTGCCTTTCCAGGGACATAAAGTTCTATGGTTTGGAGAATTCTCGCACCCTCTTCTTTTACACTATTTATTTTATTGAATTCATGGGAATTGGGTATTCCGGGTTGATTCCTGACATTAAAATATCTATTTCTTATTTAAAACTGTGTGTTTTTCCATGTCAACATTCAGCGTGTGGGGAGGGCGCAGTCAATGCCACGCGACTTCGCCTGGGTCACCGCGCGAATTTCTCGATGATCAAGAAGGCTAAATAAAATGTATTTAATAATAAAAAATAAAATAAAATAAAGTGAATAATAAAGTGAAAAAATATGAAAAATTTAATTAACTGATGAATTGTCTTAATTGTAATAATAATATTATTTGGATTTTATTATTATTATTATTATCATAATTGATACAACTTTTTATTTTATATTAGTATTATCAAATTATTTTTGTTATTTTTATCATCATTATTTTTATTTTAGTTTATTAATATTATTATTATTATTATTATTAAGTGTGTTTTGGGTTTTGCATCACCGGCCGCATGGGGAAGGCACTGTTTTGAGACCGGGCGGTCTGCCCGACTGTCAAAATGAGTTAAAACATAACAAAATAAAAAAATAATAATGAATCATGAAATATAAATAAAATATAAATAAAGAGTTTAATAATATTTAAAAAATTGTTTTAATGATAATAATAAAAATGTTATTTTAGAATAATAAATATTATTGTAAATATTATGTGATGTTATTACAATTGTTATTATTATTATTTTACATATTTCATTTACTTATTTTATTACTTGTTTCTTTTTCTTTTTATATCTTATTTTCATATTTTTTTTCTTTCATTTCGATACTCTCCCTAACTTTCTCTCTCTCACGCTTGTTTTCGCCCACTCCCCCAACCCTAAGCACGTCGTGCCTCTTCTACCTGGTTTTTCTGCTTCTCTACCCCTTGCTCCATCCCGGACGCGCCGCACCACTGCCACCTACTTGGAATATCACTGGATGCCCCCTTGTTCTTTTGCCTTGTCTAGAGAACCCCAACACCCCATGCTATCCAGAAAACCCCAGTGCCCCTACTCTTTCCAATCATCTCGCATGTGTCGTCTGCCGCTCTCCCCTCCCATGACTGGCTTGTTCCGTTGCCCCGACCCTCAGCTAGACCCTTGCACCGTGCCATGTCCCCTAATCAAACCTGCATGAACCCTCACCAGTGACCCCCCCCGTTCTTCTCGCTCACCCACCTCTCTCTCCTTCCATCTGGTGCGGCTCTTCCCCGGACACTACTGGTGCACCACCTCTTCTTCCATCAGACAGCCTCTTGAGCCCTTGCAGCGGCCTTCTTCTTCCTTCGCCACAAGTAAGGACCACCCGTGTAATCCCTTACTCCTCTTTTCTAGGGTTTTAGTCATTCCTGGTTGGGGTTTTGGGTTTTACGACATTTAAGGTGTTAATTATATTCTTATTTTTACATATATTTTGTTCCATTTCTGATTAAGGGTTCTCCATTGCGTTCGTTTGACGTGCGATTGGCATGAGATGGTATTTTCATACCTTGTTTGTGAAGTCTGCTACACCAAGGTAGGTGGTTCCATAACTAATAACTATTTGATAAATTAATTTTCAGTTTTAATTTGTTTTATACATCATTTAGTTAATTTTTATTGTGCGAAATTGGTTTTATTTGATTTTTGATGTGCATTGAACTGTTTATTAGAATGTCTAATTTATTTGTGTTGATTCCACATAAAACACATACTTAGTTAGATGTTGGTGGTTTATAAATTGTGTGGGTAGATTTTCATTCAGTGAACATGGTGCGAATGATATTTTGGACGTGGCATCATGTGCGTCTGGTGGTCAAAGAAGGTTTTTTCTGTGTTTAGTTTGTAACTCCAAGTGATTTAGTTTAAATTGATTTTTAATATTTTATTTTTTTCTTATTAAACTATTTGATTTGTTCAAAGGTGTTTTACATATGATGTAAGGTTTTCTATCAAATTATGTGTGTGGTTGAGGTCACATTTTAAAATTTTATTTGAGTGTGTGTGATGTTGGAGTGCGTTTGAATTTATAAATAGTTAATTTATTGTGTGCAAAGGCATGTAACACTCTTTTACTACTGCGTTATAATTTTTTTAAATGGTGTATTAAATTATGACAATGGTGTGGAACGTGTATGAAATTTTTTAGTGTGTCTTATTTCAAAATGGTGTCTATGTGTGTATGTGATGGTTTGTTTATTGATAAGAATCTCTTTCAATTGTGAAGATGGTTTAAAAGTGTACGTAACCTATGTAGATTGAGTTTTGGAAACACTTCTGGTGTGCGTGTGGTTTTAAAAGAGGGTATGCGTGAGAAAATGGCGATTCTGTGTCAGTAAGTACTCTGTTTGGATTTTTTGCATAAGTGTGACCTATGAAATATACTAGAAACTTGTTTGATAACAAAGTGGGAAGCCTGGGTAGCTATAAGTGTGGTCTAGACTAGTGAGCTAGCGTTCCAGAGGTGACTCGACCCGGTTTCACTGGCAGGACAGACAATTTCAACACTAACTAAACATATGCTTTTCTGAGGGTTGTGGCTCTCTAAGCCACGTTTTCTAAGGGTCATGGCCTTCTAAGCCATGTTTTATTAGGGTCGTGGTTTCTAATCCACGTTTCACCAAATAATGATGATCTAGGGACCCAAGCTATCTAACACCCTCGAGGCCTCTCCCATATTTGGTTCTCATTAGTAACTTTATTCTCATCAGTGTTACACATTGGTTATTTTAAAAAGAGAGTGTTTATGTTCTAATTTGTGTTGTCCTATTCGATACTATTTTCTTTAATTCTATCTTCTTTTAAAATTTACAAGCATTTATTTCTTTTCATTAGTTAATATTTTAAATGTATTTTTTATTTAATAATTATGCGTGGAACCTTTTAATTCGGTGAAGTACTACTGGGCTCTTGGATGACACCCTATATACAAATTTGGGTGTATGTAGACCTTGTTCTCTATGTATTTTAGGTTTAGGTATCATGCTCAGCAATGGTGGTTCTGGTTGTTCATTGACTTCTCATGCAGGTTGGTGTTTGTGGCTTTTGGATGTCACACCTCTCTTGTTTCTTGTATGTTTGAGTTAGAATTTTAGTTTCTTTTTATGTCGTTTCCTTCTAGATGTCGTTTCATGTTGTAGACCCTTAAATTTGATTTTAGTTTAAGTCCATGTTTGGTTTTATGTTTTCAGTTTTAGTTTATTTATCTTACTAGGTGTTTTGTGATTATTATTTCGGGTAAACCATTACCTTGCCTTAGTTTTGATACTCATGAACTTTTGTCTGCCCGTTGGGATTGGGAACGCCCTTTGTGCCATGTCGCGGACCGGTTCAAATGCCGGGTCGGATGGAAACAAGGCCTAGTTCATGAAATTGAATCTTCTTAGAGAAATTTTTCACTACTTATTGAAATGATTCTCACTACTGGAAATCGGATCTTTCCCAACACTTATATACACCATTTCCCAACGGTTCTCCCAAACCGTTGGGAAAGACCCCCTCAAAACACCCCTTTCCCAACGGTTCTCCCAAACCGTTGGGAAAGACCCCCCTTTCCCAACGGTTTGGGAGAACCATTGGGAAAACTCAGCCCAAAATCCAGCATTCACCCCTGGAAATTATCACCTATCCCAACGGTTCTCAAAACCGTTGGGATAGCTTCTTTGATTTCTTCCAGGTCTACTACCCGAGAACATTATATAAATATAAATTTTAAATAATTATGATAATACATATATATATTTATGAAGTTATGTTTATAAAAGTTATCTTAGGTTAGTGGTTAAGGCGTTTAATTATAAACGGGGGGTTGTGGGATCAAATCCCACCACATGTTTTTTTTTGAAATACATATACCAACGGTTTTATAACCGTTGGAATAGATTTTCATATTACTTATACCAACGGTTTTGAAAACCGTTGGGATAGGTCTATACCAACGGTTTTCCCAAAACCGTTGGTATAGACCTATCCCAACGGCTTACTTCGCAATGGTTCTCCAAACCGTTGGTATAGGCTATACCAACGGTTTGGAGGCCTATACCAACGGTTTGGAACAGTTGGTATAGGTTAGTATTCTACTAGTGTCTATCTGAAATGAAATTAGTGTTATCCATAAATTCTCAAAATGTATTACTCCATGTGTACTAAGATATGTTCAAAAATATTATGAAAACATTAAAAAACCACTAAATACCTGACCAACACTTGATATAATACTTCTTAAGAGGGGTTATAATATATATATTGAACACACATTGATGCCACAACTGGTGGTTCTCTAGTTAACAAAAATTGTGCAGTTGCAAGAGATATCATAAGAAACATGGTTGAAATCTTGTCGCAATTCCATACCCAAGCTCATGAACAAGTCAAACAAGTCCAATAGAACCAATCCATAGAGCCAAATATGTTTACCAAGTGGATGAGTGAACTTACAGGTCTTATGAAACAACTAGATGTGGCTACCAATTCCCCAACATCATTTTCTCGAAAATATCTATTCGCTAGACCTATAAAGATTTATAGAATTTGTAGCTCACCATCCAAACCAAATGACACATGTCCACAACTATAATATGATCCCTCACATTATCATGCTCAAATAGAGATAAATTTAGCATATGTTCAGTGGAACACCATCCCTCAAAAATTATTTTAGATTGTTTGAAACTCCGCTAAACCTCAATTTGGCCCCTTCAATTGTTTTTATAACCTTGGCTAGAGGTATGATAATCCCGTCTCTCATCCCACTTAGTTCCTTCCTCAAAATCCATACCAGTTGACATATTGTATAGGTTCTGGTAACTTCCAAAAACATTATCCTTTTATTCCTCAACATCAAAGGAGTAATCCTCCTCATACTCCTCTTAGCATCCACTTTCCTATTGAGACTTCTCAATTCCCAACCCAATACAATTACCTTACCAACAACCATGGTCAATGGAATCCCAATGCTGGACATGTAACTTCTTCTAATACACTATGAGAAATAATTATAGAATACCATTCCTACGTCACCCAATTATAGCATCATAAAAATTGAAAACCAAATTGGTTAGCTTGCATCCCACCATAGCTATCTGTAACAATCAGGCTCTTCCAATCTCCCTGGTCAACCATAACCCAACTCCAATGTAATATATGTTCAATTCCACTTTTATCTAGAAAGAAAAATTTTATTCCTCATGATGAATCTAAAAAATACTCTTTAAATTTTGAGCTAGAAAAAAATAAATCAAAAGTCTTGAAAAGAAACCTGGAGCCACTCCCTCACCTCCTTTTTATTTTTTTCCTCAATAAATCTCTAGGATAAAGAATCACTTTGAGCCTAATTACAAAATCCAGGAATAGTTTAGACCTATTTAGGAAAATATTTTTATCTTATATTACATAAAACCCCCTATATACGAAATGTTTCTTAAGGATATATGCACCCATAAGAGGAAAATTAGGACCATTAAAAATATTTCAACCAAATCTTCCATTCCCATGAAGTGAAATGATCCTAAGACATTTAATGTTTGATTCCAAATAGGGAGATCCAAATTTTATGATTCATTCATAGACCTAGGACCCTCAATAAATCTCATTCCCAAATCCATATTCTCAAACCATGGTCTATGTCACTTACACCCAATGAGTGTTGTTATCTAGTTATCCAATCAATATTCTACCATTCTAGAGGGAATAATCAAGGATGTCATTGTACGAGCCAACAATCAAATATTCCCAGCTAATTCCTATGTATGTGACATGAATGTTGAGACAAATTATTCTAAATCATTCCTAATTTAAGGAATTACATTCTTCATTAATGCTAAAACTATGATTGATGTCCATGTGGGAGTCTTATCCATGAAATTTTGTGTCTAACTAATCATGTTAAATATTTTTCAAGTCATGTAATACCCATTAGAGGATCACTCTGTATTGTCTATCCATTATTACAATGACACCTATGAGAGATTATTCACCCCCATTCCATTATGTTCATCATGTTCTAATGATAGAAGAGTTTGTGAAATTTTCACCATGACTAACCAAGTCATAAATGGAGATGTTTATGTGGACCTTCAATTAATAGACTCTATCAAAATTGAGGATCTTGAAATCTCTCTGGAATATCATCTCAAATATGATCTTTACTATTACACATTATAATATGTTGATGAAATCTAATCAAAAAAAATTAACCCCTTCATTGTTCCTATGTTATTTTTCCTCATGTAGAGAATGAAACTAATATTAAAATACAATATTATGCACTTGAAATATGATTTCCTTTTCTATGATCACTCTTATCCCATCATTATCTCTTCTGAACATACTAAAATCGAAGAGTCTAAACTTGGTCATGTGTAATCGGAAAACAAAAAGGCCTTATATTGGACCCAATATGGCAGACCAATCATCAACCCTGCCTTATCTACACATCACATCCATCTAAAAGAATCATCATTACCAATCATGAAAACTAAAAGAAGGCTTGATCCATTCATAGTTGATTTAGTAAGGGAAGAGATTACTAAGCATCTCTATGATGGTATTATCTACACGATTTCTAATAGTTAATTGATTTATCTGATTCATGTCATACATAATAAGGGTGGGATAACTATTGTCACAAATGAACATGGAGAGGGGGTAATAACTCGAGTGAAAAACAAATGGCGTGTGTGAATCTATTATCAAAACATGAATATTGAAACATGAAAATATTACTACCCTCTTTATTTCCATGACCAAATGATAGAAATATAATCTATAATTTCACATTATTTCTTTCTTGATGGATACACTAGGTACTTCAAAATCACCATCGCACCGCACTTCTAGGAAAATACTACATACACTTTCTCATTTAAAATATACACATATATGAGAATGCCTTTTGGACATTGTAATGATTTTGAAACATTCTATAGGTATATGATGATTATCATATCTGAATTCCTTGAGCATTACATGGAGGTATTCATTGATTAATTTATGATTTCTAGTGATTCAATTGAATCATTCTTACATTCACTTTATTTGGTCATAAAAAAGTGTGTCAAATGTAATTTTTTTTGGAATTTTGAAAAATTTCACATCATGGTTACTAATGGGATGGTTATAGGGAAAATAATTTTACAAGAGGCTATTAAGGTAGATCATACAAAAATTGAGGTGATCCAATCACCTCGTGAATGCACATCATCTTGTGAAATCCATTTATTCATTAGTCATTCTAGTTTATATCAGTGATTCATCTATAAAATCATTATGATTTCACTCCCACTCACATGAGTACTCAAAAATAATGTTACCTTCCATTTAGATGAGGTTTTAAAGAGAAAATTTTTTGAAATCAATGTTTTTCTTACATGTTCCTCAATAATTCAACTCCAATATTGGTTATCACCATTTAAAATTATATGTGACGACTCTGAGAGGTCCATTGGGGCCTCTCTTGGTTAAAGAAGAAAAAAAATCCTCATAAAATCTATCATTCATAAAAAATATTAGAAGAAACTCAATATCACTACAATCTATCTAAAAAATAACTTTTAGCAATTCTTATGGCCTTGGATAAATCTTGGCCTAATCTACTTGGTGCCAGAATCCTTATATTCACAAACCATTTAGATTTAATGTTATTACCCATGTAAATTAATTCCAAACCGAGGATAATAATATATATCCAATTTCACAAATAGTTCATACATTAGATAAAATATAGACATAGAAAACAAAACCTTGTGGCAGATCACTAATGTGAAATTTCTAATTCTTCTGATTTTGAAATAAATGATCCTAAATTTCCCATTGAACATATCACATAACTCACTCCAATGTAACCATGTTATTCCCCAACTATAAATTATTTTTTTTGTAGTACTTCTATGAAATTATTTTTAAAAGAAAAAAAGATAAGAAGAATGAGGATTTGAAATAATATTTTTGGGATGCTAATAAACATTGGAAAGCTAGTAATGACATGGTTATTAAGAGATTTGTTGGTGAAAATGAAAATTACTCCATCATATAAATATACCACTCGATTACTAGTGGTGTCTACTTTTGACCACAAAGTATCTCTTGAAAGTTCTTTGATTCATGATTCTTTTGGTCCTCACTCTTCAAGGACTCACATGAGTTCTGTCAATCATGTGCCTCTTGCTAAATGTCTAGTAAAATTTCAATAAGAAAATAAATTCCTCAACATCCCTTAATCTACTATGAGATATTAGATGATCAGGCCATCAATTTTTTGGGAAAATATCCCCCATCAAATGGTTTATCCTACATACATCTTGCAGTTGATTATGGTTCAGGGTGGTTCGAAGAAAAACCCACTAGGAAGGATGATGTATACACTCTTTGTGAGTTCTTCAAAACAAATATATTTCATTGATTTGGAACACCTCACAACTGATAAGTGACTTAGGAACACATTTATATAATCGGACCAAGGAATCTATTTTGGGAAAAAATAGTTTTTTATATAAAACGTAAACTTCATGTCACCCCAAAATATATGGCAGAGATGAACTTTCTCAAAGAGAATAAAAAAATAGATCTTGATAGAATTCTTAATCCCATATGAAATTAATGGTCTGAAAGACATGGTGAACCACTTTGGGATTATCAAAGTTATTATAAAACACCCATTGGGATGCCTCCTTTTAGTCTAGTTTTTGGTAAAGCATATAATTTAGCGGTTGAAATCCAATATAAGTCATTTTGGGATATCAAAACACATAATTTTGATTATTAAAAATCTGGTGAGAAGAGATTATTTCAATTGAATTAACTAGAGGAATTTCAACTAGATTCTTATGATAATTCCAATCTATATAAAGAAAAGTCTAAGGCATTCCAAGAAAAAAAACATCGTACAAAAAGGTATTATATGAAATTGAAAAGGTATTTCACTTAATCTATTGATTTTAGCTTCACCCGGGTAATCTAAATTCTCATTTTAATGTCCTTTTATTATTACTATGCTTTACCCATTTGAAAAAAAAAAGTTTAAGACCCCTCTTACAAAATGACATTTTTAGATAATGAAAATGGATTAAAGAATACCAATGAGATGACAAACATCTCAAGAACATCATCATATTTTACTATATCATTAATTACTACTGTTTACCACCACATGATGAATAAAAACCCATCAAATCAAATCTATGGGATATCCATTACCTTTAACTAACTTTATCCCTCCTCTTTTACATCTCATATCTCTATATTGCTCTCTTTATTCTTCTTCATATCTCATTCCCAATTTTTAACCACATTATTTATCAAACAACTCTTATATCTCTTTTTGTTATGGTGGTTTATTTTAATAAAACACTAAAAAACTAAAAAAATACAAAAACAAAAACATTCATAATTACTCACTAATTAATTTTTAATTTTTTCCAACTATTTTAGAGTGATAATGGATTTTTTTAATATAATGTTTTTTCTCTTCATCATAATTGTTTTAATTAATTTTTTTTAGGAATAATAAATTTTTAATAGTCAATTTTTTATTTGAAAAGTCATTCATCATCTACCGTATGGAAAAAATTAACTTTCATTACAAGTTCAAATATAAACATATTTTTATATTATGTTTTTTTTACCCCTAATCTTGTGTCTTGAGTTTTGTAACATCAATCTGAATTTTCTACTTTAGAATACATTAATTTGGTAGACACATTTTGTTGAAACCCATGAGAATCAAAATTTAAAAATAGCCTCCCATTACCCTTACATTGATCCTCCTTTGAAATCCCATTCATGCATATGAAAACCTTTTACTTGATCGCCACATTACAAGCTCAATACTATATCCGACACCACATCTACATGGATTTTCATTACATAGTTTATTGAAATTAATGTGTGGTGGAATGTGTTTTATATTGTGTATCATTTCCATGATTTTAAATGTTTCATCATATTCTTAAGGGGAATAATATATTTAATTGTAAGGGAGTGGTTCTCATTTGGTGGTTTTTTTGGAATGGATTCAAGATTATTTAATTAAGTAAAACTTCTGTTGAAAAATGTTCAAAAAATGAACAAAATAAAAAATAAAATAAGAAAAAACAAAATAAATGGGTTTCTCCCTGGGTAGGTAAAAAATTACAATTCCTAAATAATTGATCTTGTTCTAACTATTAAAATTATTTAAATGTGGAGATCAAACATGGGATAAGAGTTTCGTGTGATATTTCTTCCAGTTCAAACATTAAAAAAATAAAAAATGGAAAAAATGAAATAAATAACACTTACATCATCATTTCATATGTCATTAAGATAAGTTTCATGTTTTCTACATATTTAAACAATTATTCACCTTATAATTTTATCCATCTAGTTTCTTTCATAGAACATTCAATCCCTTGTAAATATGTTTTTATATTTTATTCAATGTCTCATGTCTAAATAAATGTGTATTTTATGTTCCATGTTGGTTTTTTACCTCTGTTTTCTGAAATATTAGACATTGTTTTCCATCTATAATATACCCACTGAAAACCCCTAAAAATACTTCTTGATTCTTATGAACATTAAGATAAGTAATGATATATGATATCTATTTAAAACTCTAAGACATTCACTTTGGGTTGGTGAATGTGTGACCCTCGATAAATAAATTTTTATCATTTTGAGAGGAGTGAGTTAAGAGTGCCCACATTTTCCATTTCCTTTTTTGAGTATGAAAAATAAATTATTTTTTACACATGATTACTATAAGAAATATTGGTTACATTTATTATGGATGAGTAAACTATTCTTGACCCCCTTATTGGCGAATACAAAATTTTATTATTTATTGGCGAGTGAAAATTATTTTGTTGTTCTTTTTCTGATTTATGTAAGTGAGGACATGTATAATACTCAGTGTGTGGGAGTTTATGTTATTAATATATTCAAAACTTTATTGTTTACTTACATTAGTGATTTTTATTTAAGAGTGCATGATTTTTTCGAAACACTATTTTTTTACACTAAATATAATATTCTATCGTTATTTAAATTATTCTAGATTCAATTTAGTTTTGAATTTTATTACAACAATTAAACGAAATATCAAAATAATGTGATTAATTTTTTAGGGATCCTAATTCAATGTAATATAAATTATTCAATTGGTTCTTGGGACAATGTGACTATAGAACGGGTAATATTGGCTACATAATAAGGCCCACAGAATCTGTGATGAAACTTGGACCAACCATGAAGATATAATTTTTGGGCATAATATAGAATCTGAAATATGATGAATGTCTTGGATATGTTAAATAATATCACAAAAACATATTGTTTAAAAAATTTGAGTCCCAAATATACCAAAAATTTACCCAAACGATTTTTTGATGTCCATCCAATAAATCTTTCTAAGAGTCAAAAATACTAGACCTTTATAGAATTTCCCCTAATAAAATCTATCAATAAATCATAGATTTTGGTGTAAAATTCAAGTTATAGGTGCCCAAAATTTCAGAATGAATAGGCTGGATTTGATTGATTATTCATAGAAAAAAATGAATTCAACTTTAGACAATTGAAAAACATGACACAAAACAGGGCAACAACACATGGTTATGAAAAATAGCCATAAAAGTGGCCCCAGAAGTCAAATTTCAACCAAATGATGAGGGTGAAATTTCAACATCCATATATATAACTCTAAAAAATAATATTTCTCTTGATTCAACTTTCTAAATTTTTTAATTGACCCGAAAATATGAGGGACCATTTTGGAGGGCAAACAGTCAACTACATTTGACTATAAATAGATATTAATTATCACAATGAAATGAGTTGGCATTTTAAAAGATAAGGAATATATTTGGCTTAACTAGAGGCTTTAAAATGTCTTGGAAGGACATTCCATGATCTTTTTTCTATAATAGATATATCTATTACACTTTCAATTTCATTTTTTTTTCACTTATTTACTATTGTAATAGTGTAACATTGTTTTTATTTCATTTAAATATTAATGGATGTTTATCCATCAAAATATCTAATTATCATCCTCATTATGTTTTAAAATTTTAATGGAATCAAAATAGTTTAAATAAATCTTAAAACCCTTCCCTGTTCTAACTTTCTCATTAAATCAAAAGCACATATTTACTTCTCTTCAGACATCAAGTGTTTGTTCAGCACACAACTCATTTTATGTCCCATTCCGTTTATTATATTTATATTTAATCACCATAAGTATCATCAACTGAAATAATAACCATTGAAATGTATGATTAAATCATCTACTTGGTTGAATAAAAATTTAGGGATGTTATTTCTTTTAGATCATTTCCTTGTTTAATATTCATTATGTTAACATTGTTTATATTAAACATAAAAATTCTTGGATTAATAAAATATTATGCTTGATGTGTGGATTACATTGATTATTGTAACCACAAAGACAGTACCATAAATATTTATTGATTGGTATTAGAACCCTTGTTAAGTTATGTCATGCATTAAATATTAAATTCTTGAGAATTCTGATGAAAATCTTCTTGTGAAGTGGGTGTTACAGTTAATGCAATATCACACAATGATCAAGGATATTATGTGAATAATTCCTCAATAATCAACTCATCCCAATATTTATCGAAATGTTATGTGAAAAATCATCCCTAAATCAATTCAATTAATCTCTACAATCATCCCCTGGATCAAAATACATTCAATAGAAAATAATTGAATCCAAAATATCACCATCACCAAGGATAAGAAATGACTTCCATACACATCAGTAGAGAACAATCCCTTAGAATGGTTGATAGGTGACAATCGATAATGCTTCAAGAAATAACTACATCAAATAAGAGTTATCATTTTTATATGAAATGTCATCCACCTGGAAAAATCTTATACTATCCATATCCACATCCATTATTCCTCAATTCCATAAAAAATACCCTTTAATTAATTATAAATAACTCATAATATACTTACATAATATTTCCATTATTAATTTGATTAGGTTTAATCAAGGTAAAACTATCTATGAAGCTCACACTCACTAAAAACCCAATCACTGGTATATGAACCACTCCTAATATTCATTTAAACCTATAATGAGTAAAAGCAATATTTTTTAATAGAAACTATTTTATAATAGCCAATTTATATAAACCTTAACTAAATTTTATGAAAATAAATTAATAATTAATGAAATGATTTCCCTCTAAGAAAAATATACAATAACTCGATTAAAACCATCTAAGCTTTCTCTATTATAACAACCTGATATTTTTTGATATAATTTCATTTTAATATATTTAATTTATTTTATATGTTTCTTTACATGCAAAAATGTGTTTACAATATCCAAAATATACTATAAAAATGTTATTATATAATGTGGTAGTTGTCACTTAGCAAATTGATTTGTGGGTATGAATATGATTATTGACTTTATAAAACATAAGTATAAATTTATTAATTAATAAAAATTTATTCATTAACTCATAATAAATTAATAATTTTCTTAAAATGCAATTTATGATTCAAAAATATGTTTTCTTCAAAAATAGTTTTTTATTTTATTTTTTGCACATATATTATAAATAATTTGTCATATTTTTAAAAATAAAATTATATAAAAAAATATTAAAAAAATATCATAATTATATTAGGATTATATTTTGACAATTTTATAAATAAGTTGATTTCTAGATGAATAATGAAAATTCTTATATTTAGAGAAAAATACTTATTTCTAGTATTTAAAACTACACATTTTTATTTGGGATTAATTTAAATTTTAATTCATTTATTTATTTAATAAATTAATTCAATATATACCATTTTTATCAATATTATAAGTGATCTTGGTATAAAAATACTTTTAAACTTAAAAAGGAATTATCCAGAAAATCCTTTTTCCCTGTGTTTTTCTTTTTTGTATTAAATTAACTTCTACCAATTATAAAAATTTAATATATAAAATGAATTATATATTTTTAATCATCATAATAAATATTATGTAACATGGGAAAATTAATTTTTTTCATAATTAATAGTAATAACTATAAAAAATTTGACCCTCCAGTAAATGGCTAAATCAGGTTAACCTAGGTTAAAACTTTGTGATAAGACAAAAATGATCATCTTAAATCTTATTGTAAGAATTTATTTAGATCCTAATCAACTATGAATAAATCTTGAAATATTTTTGATACTCTTTTCTGTGAAAATTACTAAATAATATATTAATCTTTTACGAAATTTATGGTGCCCCCGCCCCTGATTATAAAATGACACCCAACCTCTCTCTTTCATATACCACTCTGTGCCACCCAGATTAACCAAAAAATACACAATTATATTCTAAAATTACATATCCATTAATTATATATTTTTGTGTTCTTATAATACGACAATAGTGATCCATAATATGGGTTATAAGGGAGTTTTATTGGATAACTAGTAATCCGATTTACCGACCCATTAAAATTTATTTCTGGTTAGGGTTTCGCTAAATCATTTATATCCATGATAAAATAAGTAATAAATTATCATAAATGATATTATATTTTATTATTATTATTTTAATACAAATTTTTACCTCTTTTCATTCTTATGGAAAGAGAAAACATTACCCGCGTGTACATATGACTCACAGTTTCCACAGAGCGGTGCAATTCATTTTTCGTCTACATTTTACATTCATGCTTAAAAATATGGAACTAATAAATATATATGATATTTATGAATTAATTATGGTTATGTAATTATAATATATCATTTAACTTTTTACCCTTCCACTAATTAAAAAATGATAATGTTGTTAATGTGTACGTGTGGACTTCCACATCCATGAAGTAACATTAATTATTATTCATGGTCACATTTCATTGATGATTATAAATATTTATAAAATTAACATATATGATATCTATATATTTCTAATAATTATTTTGGTGATCTAAACACAAGAAATATTCAATGATGGAAAGTACTAAAACCAAAAATTACATGAAAAGTGCAAAAGTTTTCATTGAAAAATAATGATTTTCATAAATAATTTTTTTGAAGAGGTGTTAAAATGTTAGAAGTGGATCATATATGATATTATAAGTAAGTATATTTTAATATTATAAAATTATAATTAATATAAATTAATTATACTTGAGGATAAAATCACTCACATTGTTTGTCGAAGCTGGGGTAGGGGATTGTTTCACAATATCATCCATATTCGTTATTATTTATGATTGATATTACATTAAGGGAATTTAATGATATTTATATCTTACATCACATCAATTTTATTCTCCTATAATATTTTATGAAAATTATAGGTATTCTATTCATTATTTCTCTATAATTGTTCTGAGAATTCTGAAATAAATTTTTCTTGGAAAACCAACTTTATTTTTCTTTCACATGGGAGTAATTTTATTTCTGGTCCATATTTTATTTAAAATGATTTCAATAATTTTTTATAGTTATACAATGATTTATTGATTTAATTTTTACCCATGTTTTATATTTTATAAAATTATTTAAAATGAATCATCTTGTTGTTTTCCAAATGAGGTACTTTTTACAGAATGATTGAACATAATATTTATTTTAATGTACACCACATGAATGAATTTTCTCACCATCACAAAAACATATTAATTTGAATTTTAAATTATAATATCCCTGGTTTTTTGAGAAGAAAAATTTTTCCAATTTTTTTTAAACTGTTATATTTTACATTTATGAATTCAATAAGAAAATAATATTTTCCCCTAGAAATGTTCTAATGATTTTATGGAAGTATTTTCATCAACTTCAACAGATTTTAAGGAAAATTATACATTAACGAGGATATAAGATAGTGATACCATGCAACATATTTATCTGAATGGATAAGAATAATTTTTTATAGGTTGGAATTAAAATTCCATATTTCATTTCATCAAATATGTAAAATAATTTATTATTAATGTATGTATATTATATTTTATTATTTTTTCATGTGATGAATGTAGAGTGGCTCCATGAATAACATTATGATTTAATAATTTTAAATATTTAGTTTTTAACCTAGATTATATATTATATATTTATTAATGTAAATGTAATTATTACCTTATGTATTTATTAATGTATGATTAACCTTGATTATATCATAATATATCTTTGTTTAAAATATGTTTACATTTCATTTCTTGATTATTAATAATATGTTTTATGTGTTTTATATTGTGTTTTTATAATAAATATGTCATTTGGGACATTTAAATATGAATTATACATGTTTTTTACTATTTATGCATAGCAAAACCATATAGCCAATTCTCCCACAAACCCAAACTTCATTTCCAATTCTTTGATATATCGAAATCATGAAGTCAAATTTCCATATTTGGATACCTTCTGTATTTATGTCATAACATTTTCTAAAAAATTCCAATTTGAGTGATTATTATTAATTTTAAATTAAAGTAAAATTATAAATATTTTATTTTAAGACAAAAAATTAGAAATATATATTTATCTTTTACAAAATTTGCATAAAACTCACTTTATTTTTTTATTATAAATTCACAAGTTATTTAGGATGGTTTTACTATAATATTTTAATGGTAACTTGTGATGATAATGTCTAATTATTGTGATTATTGATTATATTGAATGATAATTAATTTTTATAATTATAAGTCAACTAGAACCAAATTTTATTTGCTCAATTATATGTTCTTTGGACAGTATAAAATTTGATAACACATATATTTTATGGATTTCATAATTTTGGATACGTGAATTAAACTATGATTTCAATTCACTTATGTGATTTTGGTTGTGTTATTGATTATATTATTTGAATTTGGATACATCAAAGTTTCATATACATGAATTTAGATATGGGATAACATTGGCCAGGTAGATTTATCAGCACAGATAGGTATGTTGTCAAATTCACTTTCATAGAACACGTCTATGTAGATTCGGTTACATGAACGAATTTGGATACGTATATAAAAATAATATGTAAATTTACTTATGTTAAATTTTTTCATAAATGATATATATTAATATTTTTATGTTGAATAATAAATTATGTCGATACATCTTACGTGGTTATACACGTTTATATATGATATTATAAACCAGAAATTATGCTTTGTTTTCATATTATTTAATATTTCTATTTCTTGTATGTTTATTATAAATATAGTAGTGTTTTATTGGTATAAAATTACACATTAATTATCTATAAATAATATTAATGGGTTTTATAATTTATTTTTTGATGAATTAAATGAGATCCACATGGGATTATGTGGGTATAGATATTTATGTTGAATATTTGGAACTTCATATATTTAAATTCAAACAGGATAAAATATAAAGAGTAAATCATGTATATAGTTAGAGATATTTCCAAGAATATTAATACATTATTTTTAATACTATTTAATTGTTTTAATATATTCCAATGTATAAGACATTATTATTTTTTGTTATAAAATATCATAGAGGACTGACACGTATATTATTTTTCATTTATAAATGAAATACACATGAAAAATTATATGGGAAAAACACAAAAATACTATGAAGTAGTTTATTATAGTTAGATGCACACTAATATCTTTTATTAATAGAAAGATACTATATTATTCATATTTAATTGATGTTATGAATGAAAGAAAATCAACATATCTGGTTGAAATAAACTACTCAAAATAATTATTTATCAAGTATTAGAGAACTATGAATTGTTATAAATTTCATTCACTTCATGCGATCATTATATATCTACTCACATTGCGGGACTTCATCATTCAACAATAATTTTATTGAGTGATCCAAACTACATCTACATTAAAATTATTCATTTCTTCAATTGGGTTTTGTGGTTTTATTTATTTATTTATTTTTTGTGCTAAATAATTTTTCGTTTATTCTGTAAATTTAAAAGTTATTAGTGTGTGTGTTATGACTCCCTAATAAAATACAGTTGGGGTTTTTCCTCAAGGGAAAAAAGTAATGAAATTGCAGGTTTTTAATCCAAGTTAAAAAGTAAGGAGTATTCATGTTTTTTCACTATTTATAAAATTTAATGTTAGCATAGGGCTTAAGAATCCAAGTGAAAATGTTTTTTTATTTGGGTTGTGACTCCATGTTTAAAAAATAAAATTTAATATTCAATAGTCAGTGAGTTCTACCTCCCTCTAAAATTAAGAAGGGTGAAGAGTATAGTATGATAAATTCGATATGAAGTTATATAAAAATATATTGTTCTAATTTAGTTTATTTACACTACATTAACATTAAAAGATTAATTAGTATTCTAATTTTTTTTTTTAAAAACCCAATTCACCCACCCCACATATTGGATATTCTATATTCAAGTCATTAGTATGAATAATTTTAATCAGATCTTGACAACTAACATGATATATATATTTGTTTGTGCTCACAATTTTTTGAAATTAACCATCAAGAGGGAAATATCCCTTTATGATTATAGAAATAAGTTAATATGATTGATGGATACATCAAATAACACCTTATTTTTATGGTTCTCACTACAAATACTAAAAATATCATATATAAACATTCTCAAAACAACCGAGCATTAATCCCTGGGAAATCATGTTAATACCATATAAACTACCAAAAGTTGTACCTAAATCATTAGTTGATAAATGTGTTGTAAACTATTTATTAGATTACATAGATACGAATATTTTATATGGTGTAATAAATAAAAACTTTTATAGCTATATATCTGCTTTTGTAACTGTGCGTGATATTTCAAAAATAATGTAAGTTATACATCTTGTCTCAGATAATCTCATTAGAACTAAGACATCATAGTTTAGATCACAGTGTCAATATTTTCAAATTATTGATGAAGAAACAATGATTAATTTGTTCCTTATATTTACTTTTATTTTAAATGTTATGAGTTCTTTTTGTTACACACAAATAACCCTATTATTATTTAAAGAGTTCATTTAGAACTTCCTAATTAGTGGAATGATAAAATCATTCTATAAATTAAGGTAAAAACGTCATGTAATATTCAAATGATATGTTTATTATATCATTATTAAAATATGTGGTAGATCTGAACAATATTACTGATGAAGATAATACAGAGAATAAGGGAAATAATATTATCCCATTCGCTTATACTTACACTTTTTATTATGAGTTATAGATTTTTGATAAGAGTGATACTTCATATTTCACAAATGTATGATATAAATGAAATAATGGTTTTCAAAAAATATTTCCAAAGGACAATACTAAAGATTATTTCACATAGATGAAGGAAGGTAATTTAATTACCAATGATACTCAAGATAAAATCATTTGTGATTGAAAAAATTGGTCAAATCAAGGCTGATTTCCCAATAATAAAGATGGAATAAATAAGAGGAATACATAAATTAAAGAAAAAAGTAATTTTTTTAAAAGTATTTTTCTCTGAGGATTTATGGTATGAAGAATAATATGGTTTAAAAAGGATGTGGGAATTTTGTGTTTAAGGGATTCATAAAATCTAGTGAGTGACTCTACATAATATTATTATTCATAATCATGTACTAAAAAACATATTATAAAGGAACTTCATAAAATGTTCAAAGACATGATTATAAATTTTAAAGTATATCTTGTTTATATATAAACCCTATGGGAAATATAAGGATGTTCTTAAGAAAAATAAATATATAAATAAATCTATCCTGGATGTTCCAAAAATCAAAAATACCCATATGAAATCTTCTCAAGAAAATATAAAAACATCTATTATTAAAAATGAAAATTTTAATATAGAGTTTTATTTTTAGTCAAAATACAATAAAGATGATTTTAGTAATTTTTATACTATTTAAAATATAATGAATACCAAAAAAGAAAATTTAAAGTTTAAAGTAAAATCTATCAAATTCTGTTCAAGGTTGATAAAAAATTGTCAAAATAATTATTTTTGATAAAATAAATAAAAATAGATCAGGTCATGGTTATTAAAATAAATTCCCAAAAATAATTCAACATTCTTTGTTAAGATCAAAAATTAAACTATAACTAATTCTACATGTTTTATATGACAAATTAATGGTTATTATATAGCCCCATCATTAAACCTTACTTAATATTGAATTAAATGATTAATTCACATTGAGGATCTTTTTAGGTTTAGAGTTTTAGAGAATTAGATCATAAATCATGAATTACATTCCACATTTAAACAAAGTGGTTACGTAAAAGATAGTATTCGATTTTTCCCATCAACGGAAACATGTTTAAAATAAAACATGGATTATTTCTTGACACTTCCTTGACACTATCATCAAATCATGCACCTTTTCCTTGACCAGTGAACAAAATTTCAAAAACTTGGGATGAGCATAAAAAGATCAGTAAGGGATATAAAAGTATGAAAAGAAAACATTATTCCATGTATGAAATCATATATTACTCATAAAACATATGCATTTTAACATACCTCATCAAACCATGAATAAATCATAGAAATCATAATGCATAAAGGTAACTTGAGGCATTAATAACATTCTTACATAGGGAGTAACCCTCTTGGTTATGTTTGGAATTCCCATCACACTATATTCCCTAAATATCTTCGGAGAAACCTTAACGTTTAACTCCTTCACGTTACGCAATGCATTGGAGATCTATATTTGGCTCACCCACCCTTAGTTTATCACGGAACCACCCATCTTTATAAACAATGCCCAAGAACCATAACATAATCACATCACATAACTTAAACATAAAGGAAATATAACATTCCCACATTGAAATAACAATATAACATTTTAAGATATTGAAATAATGAATCCATTCTAAAAACCATTTTCAGAACCATTTAAAACATTTAATAAATAGATTTTTGAAAAAAGTGTCCCATACCACTTTGATGCTTGTAACATTTTAAACCATTAATATCCATATAAATAAATCCTTAAACCCATTTTGAATACATGTATATTTATGAGAAATATTTATAAGAATAAATCATTAAAACATTTAAAACGATATTTTAGTTAAAGGGATTTTAACAAAATGAGAGACAATTGAATACAATAATTGAGGAATAACATTTAATCAGAACTTTATAATATCATGAGAATAAATGGATTCATTATATAAAATTCCAAAGGGAAGTATATACACCATATAAGAGTGAATTGGTGCATAACAACAATGAAGTCTCAATCTAAAATGAGATGAAATCCCTTATCAAGAAGGTATCCTTAAATAAAGGATAAATCAGTCTCAAAATTATGTGTGACAAATATAAATACACCCAATATAAGTGGATATTAAGTGTAAAACAATCAAAGGTCATTCACACATATTCAAATGATGACATATTCAATAACTACATGTTGAACCAAAAGAAATCGAAATTGGGTTAAAAGGATCCCTTGGTAAAATTCGGAAGCCTAACGGCATCACTTTAAAATTCATAAAATTAGTTGATGAGAGAGAAAATGGTATCTCATCACTTGGAAATTAAATTTACAACAATATGGATATATAAGAACATATCTCAACATTACAATACGTAAATTAAAACACCCAACAAAAGAAGACTTTTAAAAAGAGGAGGGTGAAAAGTTCCCCTACTAACTTGGGTATCTTTCTAAAAATACACCCAACATAACAAAGAAAATCTTAAAAGAAGTGACATAAAGGAGAGTACTTAAAAAGAAAGAGATAATTTGGATCTCTTACGAAAATTCGGAAGCCTAACGGCCCCAATGAAAACTTCCAAAATGGATTGATGAGAGAAAATAGGGTCTCTCATCATATGAACATAAAAAGTACAATAATGTTAACATAAAATAACATCCCAATCATAAGAAAAATGAGCTTAAAAGGAATGACATAAAAGAGTGTACTTTAAAAGAGAGGGGTCGGATCCCTTACCTCATGTCCGACATGACTCGATCGTTCATTAATCTCCTGAATATTAAAATTTGGTCAGTTTATAATTTCTTAAGGACCTCCTTTAAAGATTATTATTCAGCTCATATCACATATTATAATGTTATAATAATTGGTTGATAAAGTGAGTTTATATCAGACGTTTTTTTCGATGTTCGGTACATGAGTAAAAATTGAACTTATTGGAAGAGAATTTTCCATGTAGTTATACTTACATAATATCCAGAATATTATTTATGTTTAAAATATCATATATATCCAGTATATATTCATTTTATAATATTTCATAGCATTTGGAGATAAAATATTAAAAGCACCGTTCATGGAGAGGTAGGCCGTACGTACGCATGAATGCTACTTTCATTTTTTTGTCATATTAATGGAATTAAAACAAAATGACAGATATATATATTATACTTCCAGAATGATATCCATAATTTAGATGTAATATATTACATATATATCCATTATATATATTTACTTATAGTAGTATATAACATTTGTAGATAAGAAACGAAATGTACCGTTCATGGAGACGGTAAGTCGTACATACACATGAACGCTACATTCATTTCTTTTTTTTGTAATCAATGGAATTAAATAATAATTATATATAGGTATATTATAATTCCAGTAGGATATCAGATTTATTATCATTAATTCCATCCTTTATATGTCCCACATATGGAATTAACGAATCAAATCACTTTGAGGGGGCGATAGTCCGCACTTCCTAAAATGAAGATATCGCATTTAACCATAATGGAAACCATAAAGGTATTCCATAAATGAAAAATACAGAAGGTTATGTAAAACAATAACATATTATATATCATATATAAATATAGAGGCATCTTAATGGCCACCATTGAAAGTGTTAAAAGAATATTGAACAATCATCATTTCGTGAGGCAGTAATTCTCCATCCATAGAAACAATATGTTCTTTAACCATTAGACAGAAGGGTGTGTAGGTTTAGCTCGAATAATTCTTATAAAAACCTCCTATTATATTTAATATACTGGAGTTTTTACAAAATAAATGAATAAAAAGGGTTTAGGGGGTTAGAGAAGCAAAAATAAAACAAAAGAACACAAGTGAAGACATTACCATAAAATCTGGTATCTCTCTTTGATTTTAGCTCATAGGCTTCCTTGGAAAGGATTCTGCACAATGTGAGGCTTCAATGATGAAGAGAGGTATGTGGAGAGATTAAACTGTTATGGGTTGGCCAAGAAAAAGGCTTGAGAGGTGTGTGTAAGGTGGTAGATGTGGGGGACTTTTATAAGAGGAGAGGAGGGGTACTCTTGGAAAGTTACAAAAGGTTACTTTATTTTCAAATGATTTTCGGATTTTAAAGGTCCCAAATTTATTAATTTATAGGATAAGGTAGTAAAGGTTCTAAATATACTCATCCAATAGTTTTTTGACAAGTTTACGTTATAGTTGTAACATTATATTTTCATTTTATTTAAATCCTTTATTAATGAGGTAACTGGTGCATCATAATGATGTCATAAATAATTGAATTTATTTAATTTATAAAAATTATAAAAAAAATCATGGTGTAGGAAATATTTTTAGCTTTCTAATAAATATTTATAGTCAAAAATATGACTTGTATAACCCCATTTAAAAATTGTTTTAGTAAAAAAAACTCATGCTTTTGACATTTTTATTTTAACTTTAAATAAAAAGTTCTTTATGTCATTTTCCAACCAAAGTGGCTCCATGGGGTCCCCAAGTTGACCCATGGATTTTCCTGGTCGCCCATGAGACATCAAATGATGGTACGACATGTGTATAGGTCATTTGATATTATTAAAACATTATTTTCACCTTAAATTACAATAATTACCTCTACTCGTGATTAAAAACATAAAAGTTACTATTCACCAAAAAATTATTTTAAACCCATTGAACCACTTTTTACATCCTAATGAAAAACATGTATGTCGAATTTTTGAAATTCAAATCACAGAAGTGGTGAAGTTTCATTTAAACGAAAAATCAGTTTTTAAACTACCACTTAGTCGTTGAACTATTCATCAAAAATTGATGTTTTTCAGAAAAATACCAAAAATTCACCCTAAGATATATTTGACATTCCGAATTAAAAAATGATGTATATTTTAAAAAATTCAAAACATATAATTTAAATTAATTAATTTAATTATTAATTCTCATTTTCAGAGCAAATAGCGTGTTTTTAGAAACAATATCTATTAAAAGATTGACACTAGTTTAAGTCCAATTTCAATGTGAAATTAATTCCAATGACCACTATTGGATTAAATGGTAAAAATATATTCTAATTTCACTTTAAAAACAATTATAAAGATAATATAATCATATAAATAAATTATATTAAAAAGAGGTTTTGAATTAAAATACCACTTTTTTCACTATTCATTAAAAAATGAACTTTATCGGAAAAAGACAAAAAATTTACACAAAGTAAATTTTAATGTCCCGATTCTAAAGAATAATTTTATTTTGTCAAATATAACACATAAAATTGTCAAAAAGTGGATTTAAAAGAGGTTCATCATCAAAAGGCGGTTAATCGACCTTTTAAAGAATATTAGAATGTTTACGCCTAAAATTGGATTCATTCGCATTTTTAATCCTCTAACATTTATTGTAAAAAGTAAAAATATTTTCCAAACATATATAATAATTTTGTAGTTAGTTCTGTTCATTCTCGCCATTACAACAGCTAGGAGTTAACTACCATTTAAAATAATATTATTTTTTTATTAGAGTTCAACGTAAGATTCCCGAGAAACTCGTTGTTGCGTATTGGGTACGCCATCGAGCATAACATCCCATTTAAAGTTATATTAATATTTCATTCACATATATGGATAAATGTGAAAATGTCATATTCTTTATTTACCTGGGGTGTTACATCCTTACCCCATTTTGGGAATTGCGTCCTCTCAATTTTAAAATTGGGCTTGGAAACATCATTGGAAATCCCACATCGGAATAAGAGTCTGTAAAGCTATCACTTTAAAATAGAGAAAGAGAAGTAAAATGGTCACTAGAGTTAACTCATACCAGGAATCCATGTAAGAAAACATGGACATGGTGGAAAAATCAAAGGGTCATGTTCTGAGGGAGAGTGATGGGGAACATGTTTAGGAGAAAGTTAACCACAAGCAAATCACAAACTTGTGGTGGGTTAAACGGTATTCGATTCCCCAGTAGGAAAAGTTTATAGACAACATTTTTGTTTTAAGTTACTTTTCATTGATGAATTTATTTTTGAGCTTAACTGAATCATAATGAAACATACTTACTTGTCACGTAGACATTCAACATTTACTAGATTCCTTAATCAAACTCATATTTTCTCCAAAAGAAGAGTATTTAGAAAGACTTGTTAACATTAAGAGTACAATAATCAAATACTTGAGAATCAACTAATCCACAAAAGTGAACTATATACATCCCATGTCTCTAGACAAAATCCAAAACCAAAATTTTTAGTATGAGATCAGATAATCCACAAAAGTATAATCCATTATAAAAAGAAAATATATTCTTAGTCTCCTGATTTTTTCCAAAAAAATAACCCAAATTTCAATGAAGACCATTCGATAAAAAATTGTCTATAAAATTCTTCAAAGTAAACTTAAATAATATTGAAACCCAAATATTTGAAGGATTTAATCACATAGTCTTCCAAGGTACAAATTAACATTTGTCTCTAAATAACATCAGTTGCACTTAAATTCTCATATTGAAAAGTAATTAACCTAATCACATATCCTCGATGATAGTTTAATCATTTCCATAGATAACCCAAAATAAACATACTCTTGATTCCTAAAATCATCTAACTAAAAAAGAATTAGTCAAACTGACTAGGGACTTCACGTAGTCCAGTGGTAGGAGATAAATACCAGTTGCACTTTGCTTGTGGGTTCGATTCCCACAGCTTTTTCCGACGCGACGGGTTGTCACATGGTCTGTGTGTTGTCCTTTTTCCAAAACTATATAATTCATAAAACATTCCCCAAAATGAGATAAAATCTTCAAAAATAATCATAACATATTTTAACCTCATGTTTATCTCATGCCTTTCATTTTCCATCATAACATATAATAACCCATAATTACCTCAAATGTAAGGATCATATAAACCCTAATGGTTACCTTTATAATTATTACCTGAACATACACATCGATTGGTCATCTCATACATGATGCATTACATAACATACCAAGGTACAAGTGGTTGATGATGAATCCTTGATAGTTGGATTAGAATAACCACGAGTTTCCTCATTGAACCCCCATTTCATCCAGTCTCTCAATCAGAGAACCACCACAGTCTCCTTCAAACCTATTGTCACTTTGGTGCCTTCTAGATCCATCCATTCACTAAAAACAAAAATGGAAGTGTGAGTATATCAACAAAACCAGAATGTACTAATGAGGAAGATAAATACTAATATATACTTACTCATTCACTTTATCTAAAACTATGACTCTTTATGAAATCCTAAACATTATGGTAATGTCACTTATGCCTCGAGAATACCCAAACCTATAATGTTATCAAAACCGACCTCTGATAACAACAATAAGGCCCCAGACTTAAACCTTACTTAATATTGAATTAAATGAATAATTCACATTTAGAATCTTTTCAGGTTTATAGTTTTAGAGAATTGGATCATAAATCATGAATTACATTCGACATTTAAACAAAGTGGTTACATAAAATATAGTATTCATTTTTTCCCATCAACGGAAACATATTTAAAATAAAACATGGATTCTTTCTTGACACTTCCTTGACACTATCATCATATCATGCACCCTTCCCTTGAACTGGGAAAAACATTTGAAAAACTTGGTATGAGCATAAAAAGCTCAGTAAGGGATATAAAAGTATGAATAGAAAACATTAGTCCATGTATAAAATCATACTTTACTCATTAAACGTAAGCATTTTTACATACCTCATCAAATCAAGAATAAATCATAGAAATCATAATAAATAAAGGTAACTTGAGGCATTCATAACATTCTTACATAGGTAGTAACCCTCTTGGTTCTGTTTGGAATGCACATCACAGTATATTCCCTAAATCTCTTCGGAGAAACCTTAACTTTTAACTCCTCGTTACCCAATGCATTGGAGAGCTATATCGGGCTCACCCGCCCTTAGTTTATCACGGAACCACCCATCTTTATAAAAAATTCTCAAGAACCATAACATAATCACATCACATAACTCAAGCATAAAATAAAGATAACATTCCCCCATTGCAGTAACAATATAACCTTTTAAGATATTGAAATAATGAATCCATTCCAAAAACCATTTTCAAAACCATTTAAAACATTAAATAAAGAGATTTTTGAATCAAAGTGTCCCATACCACTTTGATGTTTTTAAAATTTTAAACCATTGACATCCATATAAATAAATCCTTAAAACCATTTTGGAAACATGGATATTAATGAGAAATATTTATAAGAATAAATCATTAAAACATTTAAAAAAATATTTTAGTTAAATGGATTTTAACAAAATGGGAGACACATGAATTCAATAATTGAGGAATAACATTTAATCAGAACATTATAATATCATGAGAATAAATGGATTCATGATATAATATTCCAAAGGGCAGTATATACACCATATAAGAGTGAATTGGTGCATAATAACAATGAAGTCTCAATGTAAAATGAGATGAAATCCCTTATCAAGATGGTATCCTTAAATTAAGGATAAACAAGTCTCAAAATTATGTGTGAAAAATATAAATACACCCCATATAAGTGGATATTATGTGTAAAATAATCAAAGGTCAATCACACATATTTAATAGATGACATATTCAATAACTACATATTGAACCCAAAGAAATCGAAATTGGGTAAAGAAGTTCCCTTGGTAAAATTTGACAGCCTAACGACGTCACATTAAAATTCATAAAATTAGTTGATGAGAGAGAAAATGGTATCTCATCACATGGAAATAAAATTTACAACAATAAAGATATATAAGAACATATCCTTAAATTACAATATTTAAATTAAAAGACCCAACAAAAGAAGTCTTTTAAAAAGAGGAGGGTGAAAAGTTCCCTTATCAACTTGGGTATCTTTCGAAATATACAACCCATGAAAGAAGAACAATAAAAAATTGATGTAAATACTCATAAATGAAATTATATTACACAAAGAGTAGAATAACTGGAAGTGCATATACCACTCAAAGGAAATGGTGGCAAATGTAGCATAAATCTCACGGGAATAAAAGTGAGATGAAAAATCCCTTACGAAAACTCGGCAGCCTAACAGCGCCACTTAAAACTTCCAAAAATGGATTGATGAGATTAAATAGGGTATCTCAGGATATTAAAATAAAATTTACCTCAATAGGAATATAAAATAAAATCCCCCAACATAACAAAGAGGAGATTAAAAGAAGTGACATAAAGGAGAGTACTTAAAAAGAAAGAGAGAGGTTGGATCTCTTACGAAAATTCGGCAGCCTAATGACGCCAATGAAAACATCAAAATGGATTAATGAGAGAAAATAGGGTCTCTCATCATATGAAAAAATATTACAGTAAGAGTAATATAAAATATCATCCCAATCATAAGAAAGATGAGCTTAAAATTAATGACATAAAATAGTGTACTTTAAAAGAAGGAGAGGGGTCAGATCCCTTACCTCGTGTCCGACATGACTAGATCGTTCTTTAATCTCCTGAATATTAAAATTTGGTCAATTTATAATTTCTAAAGGACCTAATTTAGTTATTATTATTCAGTAAATATCACATATTATAATGTTATAATAATTGGTTAATAAAGTGAGTTCATATCAGATGTTTTTGTCGATGTTCGGTACATGAGTAAAAATTGAACTTGTTGGAAGAAAATTTTCCATGTAGTTATAGGTACATCATATCCATAATAGTATTGATGTTTAAAATATCATATATATCCAGTATATATTCATTTTATACTATCCCTTATCATTTTGAGACAAAAAATTAAAAGCACCATTCATGGAGAAAGTAGGCCGTACGTACGCATGAACGCTACTTTAATTTTTTTGTCATATTAATGGAATTAAAACAAAATGAGATATATATATATATAATAATTCCAGAATGATATCCATCATTTAGATGTAATATATTACATATATATCCATTATATATATGTATTTATAATAGTACATAACATTTGGAGATAAGAAATGAAATGTACCGTTCATGGAGACGGTAAGCCGTACGTACGCATGAACGCTACTTTCATTTATTTATTTTTCAATGGAATTAAATAATAATTATATAAAGGTATATTATAATTCCAGTAGTATATCATATGTAATATCATTAATTCCATCCTTTATACGTCCCACATTTGGCATTAACGAATCAAATCACTTTGAGGGGGCGGTAGTCCGCACTTCCTAAAATGAAAATATCGCGTTTAACCATAATGGAAACCATAAAGGTATGCCATTAATGAAAAATACAGAATATTAAGTAAACCATTAACATATTATATATCATATATAAATATAGTGACATATTAATGGCCACCTTTGAAGGTGTTAGAAGAATATTGAACATTCATCGTTTCGTGAGGCAGTAATTCGCCATCCACAGAAATAGTATGTTCTTTAACCATTAGACGGAGGTGTGTGTAAGTGTAGCTCTAATACTTATTATAAAAACAACCTAGTATAGTGAACTATATTCGTTACAAATTAAATGAATAAAAAGTGTTTAGGGGGTTGGAGAAGCAAAATAAAAAAAAACACAAGTGAAGACATTACCTTAAAATCGGGTATCTCTCTTTGATTTGAGCTCAAAGGATTCCTTGGAAATATTCTGCACAAAGTAAAGCTTAAATGATGAATATAGGGATGTGGAGAGATGAAATGGGCAGGGGGTGGATGATACAAAGGCATGAGAGGTGTGTGTAAGGTGGTAGAGGTGGGGGCCTTTTATAAGAGGAGAGGAGGGGAACTCTTGGAAAGTTACAAAAGGTTACTTTATTTTCAAATGCTTTTCGGATTTTAAAAGTCCCACATTGATGTATTACGAGCCTAAGGTGTTAATAGTTCGAAATATACTCATCCAATATTTTTTTGACAAGTCTATATTATAGTTACAACATTATATTTTCATTTTATTTAAATCCTTTATTAATGAGGTAACCACTGCATCATGATGATGTCATAAATAATTTAATTTATTTAATGTATCAAAATTATAAAACAAATATCATGATGTAGGAAATCGTTTTAGCTTTCTAATGAATATTTATAGTAGAAAATATAATTTGTAAAACCACATTTAAAAATTGTTTTAGTAAAAAAACTCATGCTTGTGACATTTTTATTTTAACTTTAAATAAAAAGTTATTTATGTCATTTTCCAACCCAAGTGGCTCCATGGTGTCCCCAAGTTTACACATGGATTGTTTTGGTAGGAAATGACACATCCAATGAGGGTAGGACATGTTTCTAGGTCATTTCATATTATTAAAACATTATTTTTACCTTAAATTTCACTAATTACCTCTAATCGCGATTAAAAACATAAAAGTTACTATTCACCAAAAAATAATTTTAATCCCCTTGAACAAAATTTTATATCCTAATGTCAACCATGTATGTCAGATTTTTGAAATTCAAATCACAGAAGTGGTGAAGTTTCATTTAAACGAAAAATCAGTTTTTAAACTACCACTTAGTGGCTTCACTATTCATCAAAAAATTGATGTTTTTCAGAAAAATACCAAAAATTCACCCTAAGCTATATTTGATATTCCGAATTCAAAAATGATGTCTATATTAAAAAAATTCAAAACATATAATTTTCATTAATTAATTTAATAATTAATTCCTGCTGCCAGAGCAAATAGCGTATTTTTAAGAAACAATATCTATTAAAAGATTGACACTAGTTTAAGTCCAATTTCAAAGTGAAATAAATTCCAATGTCCACTATTGGATTAAATGGTAAAAATATATTCTAATTTAACTTTAAAAACAATTAAAAATATAATCAAATCATATAAATAAATTAGATTAAAAATAGGTTTTGAATTAAAATACAACCTTTTTCACTATTCATTAAAAATGACCTTTATCGGAAAAATACCAAAAATTTACACGAAGTAAATTTTGATGTCCCGATTCTAATGAAGAATTTTATTTTTTCAAATATAACATATAAAATTTTCAAAAAGTGGATTTAGAAGAGGTTCCTCATTAAAAGGCAGTTAATCGACCTCTTACAGAATATTAGAATGTTTACGCTTAAAATTGGATGCATTCTCATTTTTAATCCTCTAACATTTATTGTAAAAATTAAAAATATTTGAAAAACATATATAATAATTTTGTAGTTAGTTCTGCTCATTCTCGCCATTACAAAGGCTAGGCATTAACTACCATTTAAAATAATATTATTTTGTTATTAGAGTGCAACATAAGATTCCCAAAAACTCGTTGTTGCGTATTGGGTACGCAATCGAGAATAGTGTCTAATTTAAAGTTATATTAATATTTTATTCACAAATATGGATAAATGTGAAATTTTCATATTTTTTATTTACCTGTGGTGTTACATTTATTATTTAAATTAGTGCTCCTAAATATTTACACAATATCTTGGGAATAATAAGGCTTTAATTTATAAATATTCATCATCTAAATTACCTGTAAAAAATTAACTGAAATCATTTTGGGTTCCCAATAATAAATGTGTTCCTACCATTGGACCAAAATTTTCCTGGGTAACAAAATTTTATTAAATTTATTTTTATAGGAACGGTATTTTGTATTGATCAAAAAGGATGTTTGGTAAAATATTATTTGATTATGTTGACATATTACCGGTGATATATCAAAATTTTAATGATTAAATATATGCGATGGAGGTAATGTTACTTTTTGGGATAATTTAAAAGGAAATTATAAAGGTTTTAGTGAGGTTTTCTTAAAATAATGTTAATATTTATATTTTTTCATATATTTTAGGATTGAAAAATAATTTAATAATCAATTCACAACTATGTTATGATATAAATTTTTTGAACATTCAAAATGATAAATGTGTTGCATGTAATGATACATCAATACTGTTTTATGAATGAAAAGTTAATATCGATTCAATTAATGTTTCAAAATTTACCGAAAAAAATATTAAATTATTTAACGATATATAGTATCATAACATCATGTGGAAAATGAGGTTGGTGAAATATAATTTCATGTTGATGCACAAATTTACCAGCAACCAAACAATTCTATATTTACAGGAAATTAAAGAGGGTAACACCTTTGTTTGCGAGTACTTATTGAAATGTAAAAAACATATAAGTAGTTTCAATTAAATTAATTTAGAATACTCTATAAGGTTTATTGATCTTATTCATTTGTATTTATTTTTCCCTATCAAACCTACTAGATTGGGTGCTAATAAATATTGTCTTTTCATTATTTATGATTTTACTAGATATATGTGGGTTTATTTTCTTACACTCAATGTTGAATATATATCTATGTTTATCATTTTTTATAAATTGGTTCAAAATTATCAAGGATTCTTAATTAAATAAATTAGATGAAATCATGTTGGTAGATTATATAATCAACAATATATCTAGTTTTTTGAATTAAAAGGGGTTTTCGTAAATTTTTAGCTCCTAGAACACAAAAAAAATGGTGTTATAGAAATGAAAAAATATAACTCTTTAATAAATGTCTTAGACCATTTTAAATTAGTTTATATTACCTAATTATTTTTGGTATGAATCTATCAAGACAAAAACATTTATTACAGATTTATTTTTTTAATAAATTTGTTGAAAAATACACATTATAATATTTGTATGGGGTGAAAACTATAAATTAGTTATTTTATAGTGTATGGATGTAAATTTTTTATTCTCAATAATAAGGATACTTTAGATAAATTTTATACAAAATTTGATGTAGGAATATTTTTAGGATATTCAATTAATTGTAGGGAATACAATGTATACAGTAATAGAACATTGGATGTTAGTGAATAAATTCATGTTACATTTGATGAAAAATTATGGAATAAAATGGATGATGATATTAATCAACTTGAGAATCAATTTATATTTTTTAATTTTGATGGGGAATAAAATAATGATAAAGAAGAATATGTTGAACTGTAAAATATTAATTATAAATCCAAAAATATTCATGAATGGTCTCGGAAGACTCAAAAAGATCACTATATAGATAATGCGATTGGAAATTTTGATTCAAGTGTTCAACCTAGAATATATACTATGATTACTTATGCTTATTGTGATTTTATTTCAGATTTTGTACATATGAATATTAATGAAGAATTAAATGATTCTAATTGTATATTGGATATAAAATAAAAGTTCAATTAGATTACAATAAATAATGTGTGGACATTATTTCTCCCCAAAATGATTCTCATGATATTAGAAGAAAATTGGTCATTAGATACAAACTGGATGATTCTAGAAATATAGTTAAAAATATAGATTTATTATTTTACATATAATTTTCTCAAGAGGAATGTATTGATTATAAAAAATATTTTTCATATGTTATTAGATTAGAAGAAATTAAAATATTATAATCTTATGCTACTTTTAATGGATTAAAGTTATTTTAAATGGATATCAAAAAAACATTTTTAAATGGTTATATTTATAAAGAAGTATATGTTAGAAAAACCCATAAATTGGAAAATAAACAACTTTATGATCATGTTTTGAAACTATACAACGATTTATATCATTTTAAACAACATCCACGAGCATGCTATGAAAGGATAAGAAGTTTATTTTAAAAAAAAGTTAAGAAGGTAAAGGTTGATAATATATTGTTAATTAATAAAAATTGTAATTATATATTGATTTTGAAAATGTATATTGATGTCCTTATTTTTTTTAACTTCTTGTGAAAACATTTGAAATGAATTTTCATAATTAAGAACTTTGGAATTTGATATGAGTATAATGGTTGGATTGAAATTATTTCTTACACTCTAAATATTTCAATGAAATAATGGTGTTTTTCTAAATCAATCCAAGTATGCTAATGTTTTAGCAAAGATATTTGGTTTACAATATTATACAATTAAAAATACTCCCATGTGTAATATATTCAAATTAGATTTAGATAATTTATGAAAATCCATAAATGTTAAAATTTATATAGGTAGGATAAAACATTTTTAATACTTACCGACTTCAAGGATTGATTTAATTTTTTTAGTTTTGATGTTTGATTGCTTTCAAATTAACAGTAAGAAAAGTAAAATTAAATATTATTAGTGAATTATTAAATATGTTAGTGGATATTTTAATCATGGATTATATTAACCTTCTTAAACTAATTTTGATTTGATATTCTATTTTGATTCTGGTTTTGGTGGATGGAATATTGATAAAAAACTTACTTTAGGTCTGTGTCATTGACATTGTAAATATTTTATTTCATGGGATTAAAGTAAAAAAAGTTTTCTCCCTATCAACAATTGAATATTAATACATAATTATTTCATCTTTTATATCGATCATTAATAATTAGGAAAAAATGTTCAAATTTTTTATTTTTGATAATATTCATACACTCTGCGATAATAAATCTTCTATTTCTATATAAAAACATTACATACAATAATCGACGTCTAATACATGGAATTTAAATTTCAATACATTTGTATGATATTTAATAAAAAAATATAAACATGCAAATTATTTCAATATGAAATCAATTTTTTTTATATCTTTATTATTCCACAAAACATTACTAAGTTTGAGAAAATCTAATTTGAACTTTATATAGATGAAATTTGAAAAATTTGGTCAATAATTTTAGGGTGAGTTTGAGTGTGTTTATATAAATAAATTTTCATATTTACATGAATTATATATTAATCTAGAAGAAGTTTTTTTATTTTAATATTTTTAAATATCTTATAATACAAATATTTTATGATTTATCATATATAATAGTTAATTTTTACTTGTTATTTAAACATTTTGTTTTCATAAATGGATATTTTGTTAAGGGTTTCTCAATATTTTTTAACAAACATTTTTTTAAATTAAACATAATATATACAATTAAATATTATAAAATGGGGATTATTTTTATTGGGTCCTTGACATATGTTTTGAAATATAGATGTTTTAGAAATTTTGTTACTGTATTTATACTAAATTTTATTTTATTTTATATTGAAAAATGTTCTTATAAAATAAAATATGTTTATATATTCTAAGAATACTGATATTTATGGGGAGGGAATTTTTAAATATCAACCTATGGAAATGTAACGTTGCATTAAATAAATTTTGGAATAAACATTTTCATCTCAAAGAGTGATTTTCTGAACAAAAACATTACCATTTTTTATTAATTTCAAAATGAAAGAGATTTTTTGATATTATAATTGGTTTTATACTTATCAAAAAGTGGGAGAATATTTAGTTTCTACATAGACTAATTTATGTTTTGAAAATTACAAATCGTTATTTTTTTAACCTTTACAATATATTAAAAATTGATTAAATTAACTATAATTATTATCTTACGTGTTGATAAAATTATGTTTGAACATGATTATATCATAATATTTAATTACAAAAAATATAATTAGATTTTATGTTTTGATTTTTCATAACATTTTATATATGTTTCATGTTGATTTCCTAGGAAATTTATTCCATTTAGGACCTTTATATATCATTTATACATGTTTTTTACTATTAACACCTAACTAAACCATATACCCAAACCATATATCCAATTCTCCCAGTAGCCAAACCACATATCCGAATTTCCATATTTTATTGCGTTATTCACATGCGATATAAAACCATAAATTAAGTAATTATTGTTATAAATATCCTGACACATAACCCACTAAACCAATGACCCATGTTGGTGGGTCACATGGACTCAACCGTGCCTCATCGTACACCAAAAGATGTCAAATAGTAGAGAGGTTGTAAAGGAGGTATAGTGGGGATACTATACCCTCTTATCATAGTGAAACAATATATAAAAAAATTACATAAAACAATAGAAAAAACATATAATAACATAAAAAATTGTTAAGCTAGTGCGAAATCATAACTAGAGCTGAAATACTGAATTAATATAACAAAATCCGCAATGGGAGTGTTAACACATGATGCCTGGAATATTAATATACAAATGGGAATATACATTTAGTAATACTATACCAAAAGTACAAAAATATAAAAATTCAACTCCACTAACATCTCAAGAGCATGATCAGACCTTTTATCCTATTGTCTAACTAATTAAGAATATCAACATCCAATAGCATGGATCTTTCCCTTATCAATATCTATAGTTAAAAAGTCTTATCAGGAACCAAATATATCCCAAGTAGGGTGTGATGTCAAAATATATGTATGACACCACCAAATGTGTCTACAGGTAATCAGAGTATCGATTGTAACTAAACAGTGTGTGGGTATAAGTATAATAGTAAACCATTTATGAATAATCAAATAACTAAGCTGTTTAGATTCCCAAAAAAAACTGGCAGCTCTACCTGCCTCGCATCATTTCTAAGTAATGAGTCTGAATAGTTACTTTATATATATTAGTAATATATATATATATATATATATATATATTTCATCCACCTATATAAAATAATTATGTTTGGATGTTAGTAGATATATACCTATAATACTAGTTTTTGGATGGACCAAGCTTAACATAGGCATCAATGTCATTTCTAATGAGCCTATGACCTCAAGATAATGTTTAAATTCCCTACATCCCCAAAATAGTGAGTGACTTCATTCAGCAATGCTCGGGATGGTTAGTGATCCATCATATCATCACTCGAAGCTAGGAATATGGCGCATCAGACCAATATCTTTATTGTGTCACTAGTGTGGGATTCCATATTCTACACCCAATGTAAGGGGTGAGACTATACACCATTATCAACACTCCTAACCATCATATCATGTCTTATATTAAGTCACATTTTAATTATAACTATAATGGTGCATTACATCACATCTTTCTCTTTCATCTACCCATATATAAAATATCCATAATAATTTATAAGATAACACATAAGGCATAACCTCTTATGTATTCCATTTTCCATGTTTAATTCCTTTTATAATATTACAGTTCATATGAATCATTTTATGGGACATAAAAAACTGGAATGGCCTTACCATTCCTTCGGATCATTCAATTTAAAAGTTATTGATTCATTAAGAAAGGAAACCCACCATCCATTATCCATTTCATTTAGACCAACCCATTGAATTTGATAAAACATGAAAAATTCACTTATAAAGATCAAGGGGTCAATTGGGAAGTGCTATGGACAATTTATTTAAATGATGACACCATCATTCAAAAGTAGTCCTATATAAACCATTTACCACAACCGGTTCATTCAATTCATTAAGTCATGCCAAACAAGTCACACACATACATGGGAAATTTCAACTATAAGATGGGAAAACCTATGATATTCTTTGGGATCCATTTATTTTACATGTATCAAAGGAAATTTTATTTAAAATCTATTCTATAAATAAGGGGAAGATTCAGGCATTTGAATCAATTTAACAAAATGGACAATTATGATTAACACACCCATGGGGTAACTATATATGATATTTGTAACCTCTAAACAACCAAACAATGACAAAATAACACATATCTAGGTGAATGGTTAGACCTGAAGAACCTAATATAAAATACATTCTCAGGAAAATTTGGCATGAGGCATAATGGAAATAGTTACGAAATTATCAAAATCACTGGGAAAAAAATTATCACCAACCTAAATAATGTATATGACACCTCACTTGATATTGACCTCATCATTTAATAAGGTTTAGTGAAATCTGATAAATTGTCCAATGCCCAAAAAAGAAGGAAAATAAACCTACACTTATATAGTGAAAAAAATTAAAGGAAAACCTAATTAAGAAGGTTGAGTGTTGTTAGCCTTATCACGAGTTATCTAATTAATTTGAATGGTTGAGAAATGGACACCGTATTTAACAGATATGGATGAAACCATGATGAAGAGTTTGGAAATCCATGGGAGGAGGAACCACTACCCAACCACTGGAGGAATAAGTGAAAAGAGAAAAAATGTAGAAGAAAATCAATATGGGAAAATTGACTTTTCACTAAAACAAATAAGGGGGTGTACAATTTATGAACACAGTTATTTAAAACATGCACCAAACATGAAAAAGTGTCTGTAGAGAAGGGGCACCCTAAACGGTTAGGAACAAAATATTACTAACTATGTATATAATATAAAAATAATTTCTATCCCATGTCTAAAACTGGTCGAATAACTGTGTTCCCTTGATTGTACTATTTTAAAAAAACCGCATGGTATATCCTATTTTTTCAACTTTGGTGAAACAAGCTTTGAACAAGTCCCATACGTTCCTGAAACCTACTTTCCATGATTAAAAATCATTAATAGGTTCATTTAAAGAAACTAAATTGAGAAACTAATGATCCATACCTTAATTTAGAAGATGATTCAATACAAGATATCAAATAAAATTATATAAGGTTTATTAGAATATATAAAACAATGAATATATCTTTATTATCTCCTAAATTAGGTTAATATTTACTAATTTTTTATAGTAAAAATTATAATGTTTTTAGGACTATTTTGTTACTATATATTATCGATAAATTAAGATATAAAAGTTATATTATGGTGATTATAGATTATTTTGATTCAAAATGAAAATTTCCAAATATAAGTCAATGGTACAAAAATATGATTCTTTTATTGGATGCTCTTTAATATTTACGAAATGTAATGACCTAGGTAATGTTATTATTTTATTAATGGATATATTTCTTCCAAATAACTTTTTTAATTTTTAAAATATAAACACAAAGAAAATGATTTTTTATGAGAAATTTTTATATCATAGGTTGATATGGGAATTTAAAACTATGAATAGTAAAAAGATAGAAGACACATACTTGAAAACTAACAAGGATTTGTTCCATTAATTAATAAAATTACTTTTAGCCTATAAAAAATCCTATTATTAATCTAAATATTAAAATGGGAAGAATAAAAAAGAATAAATAAATTAAAATATAATAAAAAGGGTGTCCTTGATCCCCTATAATTAACCAACCAACAAATAGTGCAATTATGAAGAAATAGAGAAATTCTAATACAATATTTATTTTAGAAATAATTTATAACACAGATAAAATTAAACTGAATGATGAAGTATAAATAATGGTTTATTTATAGGTAAATATGATCAATTAAATTTATTTTTTTCAACTAATATAGTTTGTCAACATTATAATCCTTAGTCAGTAAAATAGTTGGTTATTATTTTTTGGTTACAAAGATACATTTTAAATGATTTTTAGTATTTATTAATCATAAAATTAGACTATATTATTTTAAGAGACTATAAAACACATTCAATTAAAATATATTATATGTGAAATTATTAAATAAAAAATTATTTCATCAAATAATCATATAAAATTACTTCTAAATGATTATATATTTTAATGACACCCAAATTAATTATTATAATAGTACAAATGTGGATTTTTCAAATAAATTGTTAATTTCTATTAAAATAAATAGTTATATAAAATTGAAACACTGATATTTATACAATCATTTTTATGAAATAAACATTATTTTTGGGTACATAAAATTAAAATTGACTTGGAATGAGTTTTTTGTGATTTTTTGGACAAAAATGATTTTTTACAAAAAAAAAAGTGAAAAATGATGATTTTAAAAATTTAGGAAACATTTTCTGGCATAGATATACCTGTGGGAAACACATTAGAATACTTTATGGAGCTAAAATATATCTGAAACAGTTTCAAGACAATAGACCCTGCTTCAAACCAATTTTGACCCTATTAGGGGGTACGCCTCGGTTAATCGTAGGCTTATACAAACCATTATGAAGGACATGAAGATAATTTAAAAAATTTATTAGGATTGATGTATATCATCCAAAAATTATGATATATAAAATTTTAAGATTAATCCGTAGTTTATAATTTTTATTATATTATTCCCAATAGTAACAAATTTCTCAATTATGTTTTCTCCTTCTAGAAAAAAATGCTACAAATAGAAGGAATCGTGCAAAAAACAGTTGATCCAACAAGTTTATGATGGCCATCCTAATATAGTATAATCTATATTTGAAGACTTCTTGAAAATTATTAATCAGATAGCTCAAGTCATAAACAAAAACTGAAATCATGTGGAGCATCCTACTTTTCTAAAAAATGAATAACTAGTTATTGAATCACTCATTCATCAACAACCATATTATTTTAGCAGATTTATCAATAAATTGATTTCAAAACTATAGATTTCCTATTTAGAAAATATATTTTATGTACTCTGCTATTTAGAACTGGGGAAAATCACACTGCATGTATACTTTTTAAAATATGAAGTAGACTAGTGGTGGAAATTGATTAAAAACACGATGGCATTAGGGGAGATTGATGATATGGAGTTGGTAGAGTTGAAGGGAATCTATTTTAGTAATTTATTTCCCAACATTAAAGAAAATATGGGGAAAGAATTCCAATAATTGAACCACAAGAAAAATGAATCAGTGGGAAGCTGTGAAATGAAAATTACAAGACTTTTTTCATACACCTTTAGCATTATTATAGACGCTAAGGATTCGGTTTATTGATTTTTCTGCAGACAGAGAACCCATCCATGATGAAATTTACAATTTTGATACTATAAAAGCTGTGAGAAAATAGTGAGGATTTCTATGAAGGTTGATTTGTGTTTGAAGAGATGCATTGGTCACATAGCTTGAATGAAAATAAAAGAGTAATATAGCAAAACTCCGGGAATAATTTTGATCATGTAAGATAAGGAGTGAAAGTGAATCTTACCCTATAAAATATATGGGAATAAGAATGTGGGGAACTTCATACATGGGAGAGTAATGTGCTACTAGTGTGGAAGGTAATGATATATAGCACCGAACTTTCATGATGAGGTTATTCCTAAACATCTCAACACTATTTTCAATGGGGAAATGTTATTAGTATAACTTAAAGATCATTACATCAGGTGTAGAAAATGTGGTAAATCTTCCAATCTATTCCTAAATCAAAATATAATATAGGGAAACCATCGTCAACTTTGACACAAGCCATGGTAGGCTGGTTGGTATTTTTCAATAATAAAAAACAAAGTAGATGATTCAAATGATGTTTTGGCTTGTACAGTCGTTATTCTCTCAAGTCTAGAAGGGTATTTTTTTATTTTGATTCTACTCATAAATTTATTTCATCATAGTTTTTAAATAATATATAATCAATATATGATCTTATAAAATATATATATTTATTAAATATTCTTAGGTGGATTATCCATTCATCAATAGTATATAAAACTCTAGTATTAAATTTGGTGATTAAAATCACAACCCAAATATGGTAGTTATTACCATGGTGCAATTATACACTGTACTAGGGATTAAATGGATCCCAAAATATAATTCTATCTTAAAATGTTGAAAAAAGGAAATTTTGGTAGCCTTGAATGGACTACCTATAGTTAATTTCATTGGAGAGATATCCCAGCATGATATTTTTCAAGGTGTACCCACCATAGCCTTCTTTATGGATATGATTGGTTAACAAGGGGACGTTAATGAAATAATAAAGATAAAAATGTACTCATTATTCCAAAATACATTGACGTATTTCTAGAAGAGTTAACTAGACCTCCCTTATAAATAGAGGTAGTGTTATCTATTTAACTAATGCATGGATCCAAGTCAATATTGATGACCCCATATAGAATGATAAATGTAGATTTAGAGGAATTAAAGAAACATCATAAATATCATTTAGATATAAGAATTTTTTAGAACATATGTGTCTTACATGTGAGTATCTTTCAACTTTTAAAAGAAGATATATAGACCAATGCTACTATGCATTGATTATAGAAAAATTAATACGATCACAATTAAATAAAGTACCCTTTCCAAAGGAATTGATGATCTATTTGACCATCTACATGGGGTTCAATTATTCATTAAAATCTAGGTATCACCAAATGAGGGGTAAGAAATAAGAAATACAAAAAATTTATTTCTGAACACGATTTTGGCATTATTTGTTTCTTTTTATTCCCTTCATCTTGAATAATTATCCTTTAATATTTTTTGTATTTAATGAATAGATTCTTTGTGTACATCCATGATAACATCATGGTAGTATTTATTACTGATATTTTTATTTATTAAAAAATCCACGAGGATAAAAAAGATCATATATTGGTAATCTTATGACCTATGAGGAAGGATATTTTTTTATAAGATGGTCAAATGCGAGTTCTTGTTACAACAAGTTTCATGCTTCGGAAAAACCATATCCAGTGAAAGACTCTTATTCGATCCAGCAACAAAAATTGTTTTAGAGGAGTGGACACAATTACCAAGTATAAATGAAATTTATACATTACATTGTCTAGTAAAATACTATATAAATTTTTTGAAAAAAATTTCTCCCCTTTGTAATCAACAATGTAAGTAAACATGAAAGGGATTGAAACTTATCTAGACAATGTATTTTGAATAAAGATTCCAAGAACTGGAAAAAATATATGTTAATGCACCTATAATCACATTATAATATAATGTGGATATATTTTTTATTGTTTTATTCATACAAATGGGGACTTGTATTGGAACACGTACAAACTGAAAAAGTGATAACATATGGAGTGAAATAGTAAAATACACATGAACAAAATTATCCTACCCATGACATAGAGTTAACTGCATCCATTTTCGATATAATGATATAGAGACACCATCTTTATGCAAAAATGGTGATATAAACATAGACCACTATATATTAATGTATATATTCATATATAAGGAACTGAAAATGAGAAAAAATAGATCTTTAGAAATTCTAAAAGACTAAGATTGTTCAATTAATTATCACCCTAGAAGAAAAGAAAATGCTGAAAATGCATTGATTATGAAATATCATGTTGCTCATGAAATAATGAGGATTTAAGAAGATCCATTTATCATCAAACTAGTATGTTTGGAGTTGGTAATCATAAGAAATGAACATTATGAATCCTATCATAAAAGAATTCTCAAAAAAAATAGTAGAAAAGGTTATGAAAAATAAAGGATATGATCCACTATATAAAAATAAGATATATGCTTTATAAAATGATATGTTTCCAAAATTTATTATTTACCAAGAAGGTGTAATGAGATTTGGCACAAGGCAATGTATTCCATCTATTCCAAAGATAAATACAGTGTTGGTTGAATAATCTCATAGAAATACATTCTCTATACACCCTGGATGATATAAATTTTATATTTACTTTCATAATCATAATTGGATGGATTATATGAAGAGGGTGATAGTGGATTTTACTACAAGGTGTGTTGTGCTTAATTACGTAAAGTCATATAGACAACATCTGAAAGGGGTACTAAAACCACCACCTGTACCTATATTGAAGTGGGATAACATCTCTATTTTTTTCATTGGCCTTCCAAATACACCCAAGGGTAGTAATTATATTTCGATAATAGTATATAGATTGAAAAAGTCACCCCACACCATTTACATATGATGGGATTTATCCCTAGAATACCCAGCTTACCTCAATATTCAAGTAGTATCACTCTATAGAGAACCAATGTCGACGGTTTTTATAGAGATCCATGATTTACATCAAAATTCTAGATGATCCTTCAAAAGTATATTAATATAGATGTAAATATAATCATATCATACCATCCTCAATCTGATGGGTAGTTTTAGAAGATTATTCGAACATTGGACGATATGTTACAAGCTTGCTCACTTAATTTTAAAAGGAGTTGGGATTAATATAATTCTTATTTTCAATTTTCTTATAATAATAGTTTTAAAAAGTTTAGAACTACAACATATTTGGATGAAGCTAGATAAGTGAAAATTGTTGGGACTAGACACTGTGAAAGAATAAATGGAAATTATTCTGGTGATTTTGACACACATCAATGAATATCAATTTAGATATTCAAATTATACCAAAAAATTAAGGACTTAGAGTTTCAATTCAGGGTTCACTTATTTCACAAAATATCACCATGGAAAGGAATTGTGATGTTACAAAAGAATGGGAAACTGAGTCCATTGTATATTTGACTGTGTGAGATTTTGGAGCATGTTGGAGTAGTTTACTATTATTTAACACTACCAAAAAATAGTTCCATTCTCTACGATGACTTCCATATGTCCCTACTGGGAATGTATATGCTTTTCCCATCACTTTTACATGATATTAATGGAGTACATTTAGATATTGACTTGTCATATGAAGGGGAACCGATCCATTTCATTGACATAATGGAAAACATTAGGAGAAACAAGAAAACATGTCTTGTGAGGGTCCTATGAAAAACTCACATGTTTTAAGAGTCTAATTTGGAATTAGAGGATTCCATGTAGTGTAAATAGCCTCACATTTTTCAAAATTAGAATATAAAATGTAATTTTGAGGGAGAAAATTTGTTAAGGTGGGGAGAATGTAACGACCAGAAAAATGTTCTTATTTTATTAATGGATCTCATGCCTTCCAAAAACATTATTAAATGATTATAAAAGATTAAAATAGAAATGGATTTTTATTTCATGGGAAATTTCTATATCATATGTTTAGATGAAATTTTACAACCAAAAATAGTAAAATTATATAAAACAAATACCAGAAAAAAACATGATTCCTTTATTTAAGAAAAATACATTTAGTCTAAAATAATTCTTATTATGAATCCAAATATTAAAATAGGATGAATAAAAGAGAATAAATAAAGGATAATACAAAAAAGTGTTCCCTTAATCCCCAGAATCATCGAACCCATAGACATGTTATGGAAAAGAAACTGAGAGTTAATAATACAATATTCATTTTGGAAATGATATAAAACCTTGATAGAATAAAATTTAATGATGATGTGTAATAATTATGGTATATTTATAGGTAATTATGATCAACTAACTTTATGTTTTTGAATTAATATAATTTGCTAACATTTTTATCATTTTTCAATAAAACAGTTGGTCATTATTTTGTGGGTTGGGTAAATTAATTTTAAATGATCGTCGGGCTTGTTTAAAAATGTAATCAAAATATAGTATTTTTTGATGTCTATAAATTACATATAACAAAAATAAGATTTATGAGGAATTATTGAATTTTTTTTCATTAACTAATCTTATAAAATTATTTCTAAATTATAATATATTTTTATAAATCATAAATAAATATATATAATGGTATGAATATGTATTTCCTATTAAATTGATAATTATAATTAAAATAAAGATTTATTTAAGAATTACAATTTTCATTCATAAGGAATTACTTTTATTAAATAAACTTTATTTTTTGACACATCATGTTTAAATTTTCTTATAATTATTATTTTTGGTATTTTATAAAAAAGATGAATTTTTATTTTAAAAGTTAAAATTGATGCTTTAAAATTCACTATGATTTATTACATCATTATTATATCATGAAGTCTAAAAAAAATTACGAATCAACTCAATTAATAAAAAATAATTCAATAATGATAAAATTTATTTGAAAATATTAAATTTAATTTATAAATTTTAACATTTCATTTTGGAAGATAAAATTTCAATTTTAATGATACATTTTTTTTGTTTTGTGTGAATTCATTGGATAGTTTGAAAGGTATAATTACGTTTTGGGAGAACGTTAACGACCACCCACCCTCAGAATAACATAATTTGTCTATAAATATGGTTTTAATTTATCGGTATCATTTGTGGTTGGATTATATAGTAATATAACTAATATTTTATAACTTTAAACCCATCCCTCTTAATGTATAAATATCACCCTTTCACCTCTCCTCTCCACAATATAATTATAATCTATGAAGTTATACCCATTTCTCCTCTCTAAATATCATCTAAGGATTCCCCATTATGTCACTATGGTCCTAATGTTTCCCCTTCCATGATTTGGGAAAAAACTCTTCAAGGTAAGGAAATCATCCTCCTCTCCTATTTCATTCAAGTATGTCATTATAATGTGTCTACTAATATTATATATTATCTTTTTTATTCATTATCTTTTATTACTACCTATACTGATAAAATTTTCATTTACCAATGGGATTCCTCTAATCTATCTCAATATTTTTTTCTTGTAATCAATGTTGTAAACTGTTTTGCTGCGGAAATCCTTTAATGATTTTTCCCTTTTTCTTGAAATATTTTCATACTATGAATAGGTAAACCACTTATATTTCCATGTGAATTCAAATTTATGTAAAAATACAATATTTATTATATTATTTACATATATTAAACCCATATTTCATTTTTATGGGTTTAAAAATATGTTTTGTCTAATAATTTAACCACTTTGTAAGCAATGATTTTTATTTGAAACCCGTTATTTATTTCAAAATATTATTGATGAAATGGTTTCATTTATGGTAAATGTCGATCAAATAATTTAAAACATATGAATTCTTATCACTTCTAACAATTCAAATAATTGGGTAAATAATTAATCTCTATAGATGACATGGTTACGACACATTGGTGAATATGCTCAGTAATTGTGATTTATAACTCCTCGGTGATAATCCATGGTGATATGGTTAAGAATGTCCTATTTTTATTGTTTTTGAATCATTTAAATGTTATGATTCAAGTAATTTATATTATTATATAGATCATATTCATTTTATCATTCCTTATTTATATGCATCTTTCTCACATTCCAAGAGTTTCTTTTGTTTATTCCCTTTTTGTGATTTATGGTTAACGATTTCTTTGATGTATGTCCCAACTGTATGAGGTAAAATTATAGTAACCTTGGAATAACCTATGAGGAAGTATATAGAGTGCATTAGAAAAAATTTTATTATTAATTTTTGGTATTTTCATGTATTATAATACTATATATAAGATACAAATACCATAATATATTCTAAAAATACAAATGTTTCATCATAAAATAAAATATTTAGGTAATAAAAAATCCGAACGCTATATAAAATTTCATAATTCAATTTTTTTAGATTTAATTATTTTTTGAGACATTAATTTGACTATGTGATAAGTTTTATCACATATATTTAACTAAGTGATCTATTCTATTATGTGAATTCAGATACATGATTGGCTTGGATATGTGAATTCAGATACATAGGTTCATTGGTTCTGTTTATTTGGCTATATAGATAGATTTGATTATGTGGAGAAATTCACTAATGTAAAACTCAACTACCTAGATTTTTTTATGTGAAATAATTTGAATGTGAATAGAAATATAATATTGATTTTTCCTACATGATACATACCCCTATGTGATATATATTCATGTGTAATGATTGAAAAATTTCTTATGTAGATAACTCTTACGTGGTTATGTGAGGTTATATAGAATGTTCTAAACCAATAATTATTCAATTTTTCATATTATTACATATTTCTATTTTCAAAAAGTTTATTATGATAAATATTGGTTGTTAATTCATTCTAAAATTGACTATTAGTTATCTAGAAGTCATAGTGATTGTTTTTAGATTATTTAATTATGAAATAAATGATTTCCATAGGGGATTATGAATATATGTATACATATGATGAAATTTTAGAACTTGAGATATTCAAATTAAAATTGTTTTAAATATGAATATACATTCTCAAATATTATAAGAGAGTTTTTCAAGAATACTAATAATGTTTTTATACGATTATATTAAATTTTATAATATATTATCCTATATATACTTTTATTTTTTATATTATATTTAGTAAAAATCTCAAAAATATTATATTTCTTTTATAAAATAAATACATTTGAAAAATTATATGGGAAACTAACACTAAACAAGACTGAATTTTTATCATTTAAGTTACATGTAAAACTCTTTCATAAGAGAAATGAAATTTTCTATTATCTTAGAATTTAATAGATGTTATGTATGGAAATAATCTATATATATAGTTAACAAAACAAATGAAAAACAATGAATTATTAGGGATATAATAATTATTAATCATCAAAACTTTTATACAATTCATGAAATTATTATGCATTAGTTCCCATTGTTGGACTTCATCATTTAAATTTCATTTATTAGGTTGATCCATACTACCTCAAAATTTACAAGCATAAATTTTTCAATAATTTTATATTTTTATTTAATTATTATTGTTTTTTTAATGTGTGTTTGGGTTATACTACCCCTTGTAATGGTTTGTATGTGTGGGTTGTGACACCCCATTAAAAGTCAATTTAGGTTTTTTCTCTATGGGAAGATGTAATTATTTTTTGTGTTGTGCCTCTAAGGGAAAATGGAGGTATTATTCATGTTATGCCTCTAAGTATAAAATGGTCTCTTAGTATTGGGTTTCATCCTCCAAGGGGAAAAGAATCATCATTTTTATTCTAAATATAGGTGATCAAAATTAAGTGTAAGATTTAATAGTGGGTTCAATATTTCTGTGTGTTTGATAGGAGTGAAGAGTATAGTAGGATCAATTTTAGCTAAACTACAATAAAAATAAATTGGGCTTTTTTCATTTACTCTAAAAATGTGATATAATAATTTATAAATTATTTTAAAATTTTATTTCACAACCCTCTTGATTTTTCTATCTATCTTACCTTTTAGACTATCAATTGGCATTAGAGTATAAAATCTAGATTAATATGTATTTTTATTTGTTGTAAAAATATATTGAATTAATATTCAAGGTTAAATGATCTATTTAAGATGGGAAGAATAAGTTATAAAGATGTATCGATACATCAAAAGCCACATTTTATTAATGTCTCTCTCTATGGATAATTGTAATCTTGGATGGAAGAATTATGAAAACAAATTATTATTTATCATAACAAAATCATGGTAAAAAGATAATAAATTCCCAAAGATAAACTTGTGTCATATTCTAAAATAATGTGGTAAATTTTGTGTTTATGTAAAAGGAAATTAATATATAATATTATGAAATAAATACAAATTTTTATAGTCAGGTATCAAAAAGTAAAATTACACAGGACCTTTAGAAAATCCTACAAGTTATAAATATTGGATCAGTTAATCTAATTAAAAATAATTGAAGTGTGTTATGAATAGAATTTCTAAAATATAAAATGGGTAAAAAATACAACTAATTAAATTTTACATATATTTATTAGTATTATAAATGGGATGATATCTTTTGGAGAAATTATTTAAAACCATGGTCTCATTAAAAGTGTTCTTAGCGAACATCTTAATAAGTGGTTTTCTAAAAAGGTTTATATAGATAAGTGTAAAATATTCAATGAATTTTTACTTGATGATTATATTGGATCATTTTTAATATATTAGTTTGATCATAAAATCTTACTGATAACTATAATAAAATAAGGTTATTTATTTTAAGTCAATTTATTTTACTTACTCATCTAATTCTGAGTTACAAAGAAGTGAAAAGAATGATATTTTATATGTCGTAAAGGGATGATATTGAAAAAATAATTTCTATTTAAGATGACTTTAGAAAGGATATTTTAAATACTATTTCAAATTAAAGAATAAATATAATTTTATTTCTAGTGATGGTTAAAATATAATATTTTATTAGTGTAGAAAAAGGGGCACATCAAGCCTGATTTCAAAAGATTAAATAAAGAGAAAGTTAAGATAATAAAATTTAAGATAGAAAAGAAAGAAATATCAGTCGAATAAAGATTCACAGATGATTCATGTTCAGAGAAAAAATTTGAATTGTAAAAGGATGTGGAAATTTTGTAATAAATTTCATTATCAAATAATGTTAGTGATTATAATTATTATTCATCCTTATAATATGATCCTAAAACCCCCAATAAATATTATTTTCTTAAATAGGTTAAAAGACATGACCATAAAATTTAATGGATCACTAGTTTATATATGAAATTTAAGATTCAATGTAAGGTTGTTCTTAAGGATAATTAAGAACTAAATAAATTTGTTTGGGATGATTTAAAAACAGCACATACATATCATAAATATTCTAAAGAAAATCTAAAAACTACTCTTACTAAAAATGAAAAATTAAATATAGAAATTTATTCCATGTAAACATTACAATAATATATAGTAAATAATTTTTATACATTTCCAAAATAAAATTGACAACACAAAACTTAAATTCAATGTTTAAAATTAAATTTTTACACATGTTTCACGAAAAATAAAACATTGATAAAATTATGATCTTAAATAAATTGAATAAAAACAAATCAAGTATTAATTATAAATTTTTTATCCAAAGTACATAATAAAATCATTAATAATAATTCTTATTTAAACACACTTATTGATATATGTTTTAAATTTCAAATGAATTGTCATTATGTAAATGATTTTACATTGAGATTTATAGAATCGCTTTGACATAATAAGGATTTAATTTATCAATCATTATCTTATATATTACCTATAAAAAATTGTTTGTAATAAGTTTGTGTTCCCAATAATTCATAAATAAATCCTATTGCAACAAAATTTTCATGGGTTCCGAAAACATCAAGAATCATTTTTTGTAATAAAATGTGTCATGGAAGCATACAAAATAATGTTTGGTGAATGGATAATTTATTATCATGACATATAACTGGTTATATATAATTTTTTTTTCAATAAATAAATTTGAAAGTGGTAATATTACTTTTGGTGAAACTTAAAAAGGAAAGGCAAAAGATTTTATTGAGGTTGAAATTTAAAATTTGGTATTAATTTCTAATGATTTATATATTGAATGATTGAAACATAATTTAACTTGAATTTCAGAATTATGGGATATTGTAATGATTATTATATTTTAAAAAGATAAATGTGTTCTATTTAAATCTGGTTATTGTACATATTGATACTATAAAATAGAATTGAAAACATCTAATTGAATGATGATCGCATCTCAATTCTATACCTCCCCAATGTTAGAGTTTTAATGGAATATGCTCACTAAAAATATTTTATTCTTCATATAATTGATGTTTGTTATAATTTAGGGCATTTATTAGACCTCTTAGTATAAATCCCAAATCCATTTTATAGGTGGAGACGTTATATTCAATATTATGAATCAGAATATGATCATCTATCAGTGTAAAAATGAACCTCAACTCCAAATAGAAATTTATTCCATAATATGTGTTTTACTACCAATTCACGAGGGATATTTGTCTCATGTTGTTTGGGATTCACTCAAAATTGAGGATACCAGTATTTTATAAATGTTTTTTGACATCTTTCCAAAAATAATTCTTATACTTTCCATAAATATTGAAATTTAGTATTTAGTAAAACACATACCATGTGATACCCCCATTTAAAATACTCCCTATAAAATGGCTCCAATTTTGTGGAAATAATTAATGAAGAAACACCTATAAAATTTATAAATTGAATGAAAATTCATGAGTTCTCCACCTTGGGGTTCATTTATTTATTTTTTGTTAAGAATACAGATGGGTCAACACATCTTTGCATTAAATATCGTGAACATAACAAGATCACTATTAAGAAAACATTTCCTCTACCCTATATCAATGATCTATTTGATAAATTATATAAATCACAATATTTTCTCACGATATATATTCGATATAGATATATTCCTTTGACAATAAAAAATGAGGTTATACCCAAGACAATGTTCTATATGAGGTATGGTCAATATGATTTTATAGTGACGCCATTTGGACTTTCCAATTCATGTTCTATATTAGTGGTTGTTTTTTAGAAAATATTCTAATATATAAAATGATTAAAGAATAAAATGTATAACATGTAAGGATTAAGCTAAAGACCTTGAGGAAGGAGGAGTTATATGGAAAAATTTTGAAGTTTGAATATTGGAAAAAAATATCATTCCTGGGTCATATAATATCAAGTGAGGGAATATCAATGGATCCTTAAAAGTCCAAAGATATTTAGAAATAGAATAAAAGATCCATGATAAGAAATATATTTGGTTTTCTTGAGCGGTCTGAGTATTACTGTCACATTATGAGATATTTCTATTGACTAAAAAATCCACTCACCAAGTTAACATAGGAAAGGGGTTATTTTTTTCGAAAAGGTGATTCTGAATAGAATATTAGAGAGTTGAAGAGGAGGTTGATCATTGAACCTATTCTCACTATATAATATAGTGTATAAAGGTTTTTAATTTATAGTGATTCATCAAATAAGAGACCAGGATTTTTCCTTTTGGATTATGACATAATGGTATAATATGACTCCCACCAATTGAATATACATGATAAAAATTACCCAAAATTATATTTAGTGAATAAAATACTAATTTTTCAGTCAATAAATTTATGCATTATCTTTATGTTGAAAGGTGTGACCTATATAAAGATCATTAAATCTTAATGTATATATTTACATATAAATATTTGAATATGAAGAAGAGAAGATGTTTAGAGTCAATCAATGATTATGAATTATCAATACATTACCACCGTGGGAAGGAAAATAAGGTGGATGATTCTCTAAGTTAAAATAATAATTATTTTTTTTCTATGACAAGGATTGAAAAAGATCTAATAAATATGGATTTTTAAAATATGGATTTTAAAATATGGATAAAAGGGGAAATATATAATTTTTCACATTTGTATGTTCAATAATCCATCCATGAGAGGATTAAGAAGGGAAAATTGTATATGTTTAATTACAGAAGAGGATAATGAATGTTCCTTAGTTCATCCATGATCATTTTAAAATGATTATGATTATAAATCGAATATGTGTTTCATAAATACCAGACTTAATGAATAAGTTATTGGACGAATACCATAATTCATCATTCTCTATTTATTCTAAAAGTATGAATATATATAGAGATATAAAAGAGTATTTTTCTAGAATAAAACCAAAAGAGATATTGCAGTGTAATTGACTAGATGAATGGTATGTTAGTATATTAAAGATTTTAGATATAATTTTAATGGTATGTTACACCATTGACCATACAATATAAAAAATGGGAAAACATTACCATCAATTTTATCAACATAAACCATAAAACATATAATGGTAATAGTTCTATTTGGGTTGTAGTTGATCTCATTAGGAAATCATCACATTTTGTTTCTATTAGATAAGATTTACGTGTTAATTAGCTTACTATTTTATACATTACTGATGTTTTAAGGTTTCATGGAGTACCACTCTCAATTATATCTAATCAGGGTCTGAGGTTTACTTAGAAGTTATGGAGAATTCCTAAGTGGGATCTCAATAAAGTATTCACTTTCAGTACTTATTATCATCCTATGAATGATGGTCAGTCTAAAAGGACAATTCAAACTCAATAATAATTTTTTTAACTGGATCTATGTATTTCAAAGGTATTGTTCATAAAAACTTTCCATTGTTGAAATTTTCATACAAAAATATATTTACACTAGAATTCATATCACTCCATATGAATCCCATTATAGAAGAAAGTAAATAACTCAAACATAGTAGGATAATGTTTGATAAATAAATTGATTGGGAACTTATCTATTTTAGTAAATATAAGATAAAGTTATATCCATTCAACAGAACATAAGTGAAAGCTCAATGATGAAAAATGTTTTTCCAACAATCGTCATCGAAATCTAGAGTTCAAAGTTAGTGACATGGTATTTCTATGAATACATCCGTGGAATATGGTTTTTATATTTGTAAAGAAGAGAAATATGATCCCTATATATATTGATAACATATAAATTATTGATCATATCATGAGGATAGCTAATCACTTGACACTCTCACCAAATCAGTCTCATGTTAACAATGTATTCCATGTATCACTCATGAGGATATAAAACATGATCATTCCCATATAATGAACTCAGAAGTCATACTGATAGATAAATATATATATTATAATGAAAAATTTGTAGAGACTATAGATCTTATTGATATGTCTCTATAAAATAAGACTACTAAACTGATAATTTTTTTGGTGGAACCACAAAATTGAGGATGCTGCATAAGAACCCAAGGATGTGATGAGATAGAAATATCCTCAGTTGTATGTATTAAAGTGATGTAATTTTGAAGGTGATATTATTATAAGATTTATACATTTACACCCTGATATTTTTAGGATATATTACTATTAAATTAAAATTTATTTATATGATAACTTTTTTAAGCGCAACACATACCTTAAACGAACTGCGATATACTACTAAAATATAATAATTTAAAGTGACTATTATCTCTTTCTTATTGGATTTTTATGATTTTATTACAGTAACTCAAATATGAGAAATATTTATAAGTTAATTATAAATACTAATTTATTGATTAATTGATAATAAATAATTACTAAATTTTCATTAAGGTCATTTTAGGCTTTAAAATTTGGTTTTCTTTTCAAATTATTTTTTCTTTTATTTTGTTCAAGGATATTATAATTACATTAATCAACATTCAGAAATTAAATTTTTAGTAAAATATATAATTGTTAAAATCATCATATCAAAATAATTATTTGGTAAATTTTTTGGAATTTTTTGAAGATGATTATTTTTGGATGAAAAGTAAAGATACCATTTTTTAATGAAAATTATCATCTATTTTCTTGTATTTTCAATGCCCTATTTGTATTTGTATTTGTTTTTAAATTTAATTAGTTTTTTTAATAATAATTCTAATTATACATTTTAGACCAGTATTTTACTTTATCTTTGTATAAAAATACTTTTAGACATAAAATGGATTTTTTAAGGAAAATGTCATCTATTGTGTTTTGTATATCCTTATTAAAATAATTTCAACCACATTTAAAAATTGAATATTTTAAAATATTTTCATATTTATTATAATAAAAATTAATATTATTTATTAATTACAACATAATTTTTTCCTTAATGAATAGTAAAAACATAAAAATAATTATCATTATGATATAAGCGTAAATAGGGTAAACCAAGGATAAAACTATATGATATGGTCATAATGTTTCATATTAATTTTTAATTGATAATGTTATCATGACCATTATCAACATATAATTTCGATTTATTTTTTTTATGGTGGAAGTTTCCATGAAAACGAAAAAATAGTGTTTTAATCCGTTAAAAATTTCATGGTGTGCCCCTCCCCCAACTTATAAAAGGACACCCCTACTACATCTACTTTACACCACTATGATCCATCTATTTCAACCAAGAAACTTAAAATTATCTTCTAGACAACCTCTTACATGAATTAAATGATAGTTTCTTCTAAAAAGACTATTTTAGGGATCCATACAAAGGTATCTAAAGGAGGCCTACCAAAGAATAGGTAACTGTCTTTATCGGTTCATTCAAATTTTTCTTTTTATAAATCCTTGAAATTATTTGTAACCACACTAAAATACTAAATATAAAATCATAAATATAGGTATTATAAAAATTTCAAAACCATTTTCCACCTATTTTCTATCCTTTGGAATGGAAAGACATTTCTCTTCCATATAAACAACTCAGCATTCCAAATAGCGGTGTAAATCATTTTTCATCACTATTTTAGTTGGATGGTTATAAATAAAGAAATAATGAATATAAATGATGTTTATTACATAAATATATTTCATTAAATATAATATATCATTTTTCTTCTTACCCTTCCACTCAATGAAAAATGATAACTTCTCATGTGCATTGGTATGGTCTACCACCGCCATGATGTGATGTGATTATTTTTACATTTCATTCATTCGTGGATGATTAAACCGATTTATGAAATTTATATATATTATATTTATATAATTATTAAAATTCTATAGATAATTTAACTATAATCAAAATTCATGGACCAAAAATACCAAATTGAAACATACAAGAAAAACGAAACATTTAACACTTGGAGAAGATAATTTAAATAAATAATTATTAATTGACGGGAATTGAAATATTATAATTTGACCATATATTACATTAAATATATTTATATGGTTATTTTATATAATTATAAAAAAAATTATTGTACCATAGGTTAAAATCATTTATGAATCAAGTGAGACTTGAGGAAAGGTTTTATTTCAAAAAAATATCCATATTCAGGATTGTTTATGTTTAAATATTAATTAATGTAATTATATGATCATTATATCTTAAGACCTATATATTCTATTATAATATATTCATTTCAATAACTTATTATTTTTCCTTTATTTTTTCTCTCTCTAATTACTTAAAATATTGAAATAATGTTTTTAAGGAAAACTGACAGTGTTTTTTTCCAATAAAGTCTTTTTATTCCATTATAATGATATAAATAAAATGATTTAAAAAATAATTTTACATTAATACTAAAAATTGTAAATTTTATGACCCATTTCTTCTTTTTATAAAATTATTTAAAATGAATAATCTTTTCATTTTCTAAATGAGACTCTTTTTAGCAAAGGTTTGAATGAAATCATTATTTTAACAAACATCACATGAATTGATTTCACACTATGATTACTATTATTTAGATTGTATCTTAATTTATATGTATCTAGGGTTATTTATGAGGAAAATTATTTTGATAATATTTTCTAAATTTATATATTTTAAAAAAGTGATTTCAAAATGAAAAATGTAATTTTATCGATAAAAAGTAAATGTTATATTTTAAAATTATTTTTTTAATGTAAACATTATTTGATAAATAATATTATTTACTAACTATATACAATAACAATATCATCCAACATATTTTCTAATGGCTAGTGATCATTTTTACTTGTGACATTATTGACATTTTTTATACAAGTCATAGAATAAAGATAGTTATTGATTATAAGTCATGTTGATTATGTTTTATTGTTTATTAAAATTATGAATTTAGTGGGCTTATTAAGTGATGGGTGAGGACAATAATTATAGATACCCTCAATGAATAGGTAGGTCTTATGAGAACAAATAGGTTGGGTATTTTTGTAAGGCCTTAATAATTTGTATAAAATGTCGTGGCATAAGGCCTCAATAGTAAGTTTAAAATGTTCGACATTATGCATCCCATCATTATATAACCAGTTATTTATGTCCATATGATTATTCATATAGTGATTTCATCCATGGATATGTGTCAAGATCACGTGATTATTTATATAAAATTATAGGATCATTATTTATTCCAGTTATATTATACGTTCCTTATTTATTCTATAATGGATTTTGTTCTATGTATCCCCTTACAGAGCACTAAGATCACCCTTTTATTTTTTTCCATTCCATAAGATAACAGGAAATGTAATATGATTGATATAGAATTACATTCTAGATGGGATAATAATTTTCTCATAGAAAATACTATATTCTCTTTAATATTTTCAAATGTAATGTGAGAATCATGAATTAGTATAGTATTCCCAAAATATAAAACAATTTGGTCCATAGATAGGATATCACATGTGTTTAGTGAGAATGTAATAAAGTAACCACCATATCTAAGTTTATATAGTAAATGTTTTTAAATAAATAAAATCTATAAAGAATCACTATAATATCAATATAACTCAACCATATTCAAATAAAAATTTACTATGATTCCTTAATATAACCACACCAATTTTGAATTAAGAAAGAAAGAATAATAACGGTGGAAGAAAGAAACAACCCTTCCATATATTGGAATGAAAAATTGTTCTTGGATTACCCATCATCATATAAGAATCATGATTAGACGATAATAATATGAGGGAATACCTCATTTTTATATACAACTACCAATACAGATATGAGAGGAGGAAGTTAAATAATACTTACTCTTGTATGGACAACATTCCCAGATTTATTTTAGAAGATAGGCTTCCCACCAGAAATTTAGTGGTCTACCAAATGACATTTTATGGTAGGCTTAGTTGTTAAACACCATTTCCTTGCCCATCAAAACTCCAAAATACTTACACAATGAATATGGAAGCTTTCTACTTCCAACCACCAAACTCTATCCCTCTCACTCATGATGAAAATGATCCAATGAAAAATACGTTGAGAATCACTGTATCAAATATTATATTTATTCTCAAAAAAAGAACATAAATAAAATCTCCCTTAATCCTTTTCAAAAATATGATGTTCACCTGATATTAAATTTATGGGTTTACAAACCTCTTTCACATTCACCAACACATGAAGTCTTGGGTTATTATATTTAGTATATTTTATATGTGGATAATTCACAACATCACACTCATAATTCACATTAATGGGTCTCTCAAAAATTTAATTCATCCTTTATATTTCCCCTAACAAACTTCTTATGTGTCTTGTATCTACAATATCAGTCAAAAAATACAAAAATCATCATTATTTGCACTTATACACCAGGAATTTATCAATTCAATAAAATCACCTAATAAAATTTATTTTAACAGTTTTTGTTAACTAAATCATCACAAATAATTTCATTAATAAAACATTTAATAAATTATTAATGATTATATTATTTAACTGTATATATTTTCCAATTTAACATTTAAACAAAATCACATTGACCTAAATTCAAACATTTTAAATTTATCTATGTGTTAAAAATAATTCATTAATATGCTCAGCTTTTCACCCTAATCAAAATTAAATCTATAACACATGAATAGTCATTTCATCAAATTTAATTGATAAAAATCCACAAAAAATAATCTCAAATCATTTATTTTATATCTAACAATAACTTCTACTGATAATGTGTTGGATAGGCTCATACACAAAAAAAAATTTCTAGTCTTGTTATCTACATCTATTTTACTCAATTACTTATATATATTATAGTCAAATAGTAAAATTTAAAATTCATTAAAACCATTTTATACCATCCCACCTTGTCATTTATATGTCATCAAGATAAAATTCCACAAATATTTTTGTTCCCTACCTCATCACAATATTTTGGAGGCCATTTCTGAGGGTCATACAAGTCCAATCTTGGAGAAATATATCCTCTAATAGTTTATCGAACATAATATTAAAAATAATTAATTAAAAAATATAGTAGAAAAAACCTTAATGTTGATGAAATGTCCTAAAAAATAAAAAAATTCATGAAAGTGTTCCACAACTATAAAACTATGATTCATGTACCAAATATAAATATCTAAATGTCGTAAAGTCTCATAATCCAAAATAAATTTGTAAAAATAGCCCCTCTAAAATAACTCTAAAATAAAATTGATCGAACTCAAACACTCTAACAATAATTTGAAATCTATATGGGGGTTTTACCCTTACCTATATCATATTGAATAAAATTTGCACATTCTTTTGGTGCAGTAATACATGGTATGATAAATAAACTCTGTAAGATGACACTATAAGACCCCAATACGTTCTTGACGATTAGAAAGGTCATATATCTATAATGATATGAAAATTAATTAACTTGATAATATATTAAATTAAAAAAATTCAATAAAATATCAATGTTCACCTACCAAACCCCCACAACATTTCATTTTACCTACTCTAGCCATCACCAGTGAACCATAAAATAAAAAATTATATAACATATCACAAATTAAATCCTAATATAATCTCTGTTTAATTGATATCCCTTATAATGAATCAAGCTAAATAAAAGTATCAAACAAGGTAAACCCTATATCATTTCATATATCAAATCAAAGGATAACATAAGACAAGGCCATACTATATTATCTCATTTCACATATCAAATTGGTAGTTAAGATAATATATTTTTATAACCATTTATGATTTCATATATAATAAATCATAATCAAACATTTTAGAAACTACATGTTAATATGTTTATTTAATCATAAAATGTAAAATTGTAACAAAATATCATTAGTAAATTGACAAGACTTTAAAAATCACCCCAATACTCATTTTATAAATCAGTAAAACTTTTCTATCTATGTATTTACCACATTAATTTATTTAAAATAATTTTAATTTATATCAACTATTTTATATCCATTAAATATATCATATCAATATGAAATCATTGTTAAACATGTTAATTAATTGATTTATAAAATAAATAATAATACTCTTAAGTATATGAGTCAAAAAGATCCATTTAATTTATAATCAAACCCTTATTTTCATCATTTAGCTACATTATCCTTAAACTATCACATCCCATAAAAAATTGACAAATAAAAATTAATGAAACAATAAAAGAGATTAAGGTCACCAGACTAACTCTATATCAATGATGAATCCATGTATAAGATGTTTAATTCCAAAACATTCCTTTAAAAAAACATTCAATAAATAATAAATATGAGTACATTATATAATGTATTAGTAAAATTTAATAAATAAAATTTAAAAACATAGGCCATATATTAATCCCAAAATTATGAATTAAATTAAATAAAAGGATTATTTTTACATTAAAATATTATAAGTTTATATTTAAATGAAAACGAGAGAAAAAAGAGATTGTACTTAATGGGTAATTATTCATTAGGATAGACAATATAATGTTTAAACAAAATTCTAAATCATCATATTACAATAAATATTCAATTTTAAATTTGGGGTTAAGAAAACGATTAGGTTCTTAGTGGGTCACCACTATATTATTGATGATTTACCACTAGACATCTGGTGGTACCTCTGAAATAATATTAAGAAAACTAAAAATAAATTTACAACATATTTTAAAAACATAATGTTGTTACCTGAGGGGACCCAATACTACATGATCACTTTAAATTCCATATTCATGATTTATTATATTTGAATGATTATTATTGTCAAATAATCATAAAAAATAATTTACTTCAAATATTTTATGAGAGAATTTTAATTTGATTTAAATATTTATATCCTAAAATAAGGTTCATGAAAATGGATTGATTAAAAAAATTATAAATGATAATCTATTTCTATGATTTAGTGATTATTTCAAGAAAATTTAAAACAAATAAAAATTATGAAATATAGTAATATTATTGAACTATCCATTTTCTATCCACTTGGCATATGACCTGAGAGGATGTGATACATATGTTATCTATTCCACACTATAGAATAGAAGATTTTAACTAGTAATGAGGATAAAATAAAAACTTGTGTGGAGAATATAGCCTAAGAATCAACATAATAAATATTAATTTATAATGCATAAAAATCAACATTCTATTACAATATTAGAGTTAAACATGAAATTATAGTGGAAAGTATTACAGAAAAAATAAGAAAATAAAATTATATAAAAATAATATATCTCATGCATATTATATAGTAATACATCAATAATGGATTTCTCAATAGATAATCATATAAAATTTAGAAAGAAAAATAAAAATAAAACATTAAAAAGACCCAACTATTATCCTCAGTCTCACCTTGGACATTTATTTATATCCCTATTATGATAATTTTTCATTCTCACATGTGGAAGGGAATCTACACGAATTCACATGCCAAAAATAAGGTATAAGCATCCAATAAGGTGTACACATTAGGTATGAGTATAAATATTAGAAGGTAAGTTCTCATGGTTCTTCTAATAATGAAAAATATATATGTGTATGCATTTAATAAATTAAATTAAATTCATAAATCCTGACATGAATAACACCGTACATAATATCATGCTATAATGATGCCACAGTAATTTTCTACTCATTCCCACTTTTTATAGTGCTCATGTATAGTTTAAGCATGTCTCAAATAGTTGTGGGTCAATTAATCATCTACCTATATTCATCACTACCATGTCAGTATACTATGTTGGTCTCTACCAACCCATCCTTTCCCAATCACCAATAGAAAACTCACTTGGCTTCCACCGTTCCACACGTACTTTATCACATCAGGATACTAGGTTTTCTTCCACCAACCTATATATACATAGACACATGAAGATACAATGATGGCCTCTACTAACCAATATATACATAGTCACATCATGATATTGGGTTTTTCACCACTATCCCATACACATCCAATCAGATATGATATATTCGGTTATTATTCACCAACCGAACCATACTCTATAATAACTAGGAATATATGATCACCTCCACCAACCAATTCGTAACCACAATCACCTTATACATTGTTTTCCAATAGGCCTAATGTCCTCACCACCACCATTTGGAGTGATATTTATATCACATTAACTAAAAATATTATGATTATCACAATGATAGTAATGGGTATTTTCTTTCCCCAATGATAGATTTCAGTTATATCCTATCACTGTACGTGCATCATGTATCTTCACATCTCTATCTCCAATCACTTTTTTATCCCCAATGATCACACCACATGAGTCACAAAGACTGATACACTTTTCTAGGATCAATCACCCAGATCTCAGTCTATCCATATATCCCATAGGCTATAACCCATAATTTTAAAGTCCCAATTTCATATACTAGACCCTACTGTATAAATAATGTAATTGACATTGAAAAGTATATCTATTCTCATAATTGAATTTGAAAACCATTATTATATTATATAATTTTCATTTACATAACATGAGAAACCCCCACATGGTAAATTTTTCCTAAGAATCAATAATATACTATACCGATACTAACACCCTAAGTAGATCAATCACTAGGTGTTTGTCTCACTGGTCAACCCTCTATACAACATCCTTTAACAACATGTATGATCCTCTCAATACGTTTATTAGCAATATTTATTCAAAAACGTATGTAAACCTTCATAAATAATCTATATGTTATATATTTTCTCAAATAATAACTACTAGACTCACCCCTATCCAATCACTTAAGGATAACCACATACATCAGCGCATAAGTCCTCCCTTCATCACTAGATCCATATCAAATATTTATAGCTTCCATGAGTTCTACTTCACTCTAACATTAAGTCCCTAATAAGTAACATATCACTTGGAATTTATGTAATTAAGGTTTTTTATTTATACGAACTACTATGAATCTGACATATTACACTTATCTTTCCTCAAAAATGGGAACACACCTTAGTTCCTCCTTATGTAATTCAAACCCACTTAAACCTAGATAGATATTAGATATTATATGTAAAAAATATATAAAATTTATAAAATTAGTGATCATCTACCCTGATACGATGTTATCCAATTTCAAATTACGTTTTTTAATCTCTTTAAACCACCCTCGATATCTATCATCAATTATGATCCCTGAAATCAGTCCAAAAGGTCCATACAATAATTATTATCAACTAATAAAAAGAAACACAATTTATTTTATTACGGTCAAAATTATGAGTATCAAAAACTCATTGTACCCTCATAAAACAAATTGTGAACTAGTTTTAAAATACATTAATACACGGAACACAAAAAATACAAAAAAATAAACATCAACCCACTATGAAATGTAATATAATTTCTCCTAAATTCATATATAAATTCAATAATTCACTTCCCTCTAGATCAATTTCTATTTCATTTTCAAAAGATAAAATATTTTTTTGGATAACTGGGAACCCTTACAGCCATGTTCCCAAAATAATACTCAACATGAAAAAAATATTGTTGTTTCACACCTATATTAACATGAAATTTACATTCTAATTTTTTCATGTAGGGTTTGGAATTACACCAACATTAATCATCCACATAAAATTATTTAAATTAATTGGCGATCAGGAATTCCTAAGTAGTGTAGTGTGTAGTTTCAAACATTGAAAATTACATTAAGTTGGTAGTGGTACCGTCAAATATAATTACACTTCAAATTTGTAAATAAATCCATATGAATTAGAGGTAAATATATAAGATTAAATAGAATGGAAAATATAAAGTATATATGCCTAAAAAAATTTATTAGCATGCCCAAAATAGCATAGATATAAACGAATACAATGAGTAGAAAGTAGGGGGAAGGTTCAGTATCCCCCTCTTAACTAGTTCCTGAGAGAAAAAACCTTTAAAGGGGGAATAAAAAAGGAGTACTTGAAATAATTATTCTTAACTTATTTAAAAGAAGAAATAATAAACCTATAAATTAATTTTTGGGCCTCAACCTTCTAATCAGTGGCCTTTTTGGTTGTGTAATAACATTAAACATCTCATTAAATACATTATGGAACCATATTGGTAACTCAATGACACTTGTAACCACTCTAAACTTGTTTTAAAATTAATAGACACCCTAAAATTTACATCAGTTATTTTTTTCATGTACCACACCTCCAAAACATCATTTTTATAATTTTAAACAGATCATATAACCCCCTTTATATTTCATTATATATAATTATCATTCATCATGGACCCTTCTCTAAAAATAACATATCTTATCTAGTTCTACTGACCACCAACAAGGCGGTTCATTTCAAATTCCCCATAATAATGATTTTATTACATTAGAATGTTCTACATAAATATTTGGGTATACAAACTAGTAATAATTATATAATGTGTAATCCTACATATTAATATCCTATAGGTTACATCATACACCAGTACAATTGAACTATTAAAATTTTCCATTCTATAAACATCTAATGGTTCAAGCATTCATATATGATTGACATAACACTAAAAAAATTTATATAACATCAAGATATTTTAAAACAAGAACACATATTTTGATACTACTTATGACATAAAACACCAATCATAGAAGAAAATATAACACTTGAAACTTTATGAAATATTTCGTTTTATAGAAATTTAGTCTCTTCGATAGCTTACAAAACATGCAACCCTGGGTCAAATTGAACCATAATATAATATGTCATTATAACCTAAATATGAAGTTGTCGAATATGAATATTAATAAATATATTATGATTTTTTTTTAATATATTAATTATAAATCATATAAGAATCATTTTAATGAAAATGACTGTTTTTTGAAAAATTGTATTTTCTTCTCAAATACTGTTTAGTCAAGATTTACACACATAATTTAAAATTATTTTTTAAAAAATTAATAATTTTTATTTAAAAAATATTTACCTTTTATTAAGTAAAAAATTCAAAAATATATTAGGGTGATTTTGTGGGATTTTTCTTAAATGTTTCATTTTTCAATGAAATGTTGGAAATACTAAAATTTAATTGAAAACTGCCTTTTCATTTAAATTATTTACGAAGTAAAATTATATTTAGAATTGTTTATAAAGTAATATTAGTTAAATAATATATCTATTAATAAAAATTAGTTCATTTTAATAATTTTTCATATTGATTGTTTATATAATAACATTGTAATATTTAGAAACTTTTCTCTTTGAAAACCTGCTTTCTCATCACATATGAGGGATTATGTCAAAATACCATTTTTAACATCTGCTAATGGATTTTGGAAAAATGGATTAAATATTTCTTATAGTAATAATTTATATTTTATTATATGGTAAACTTAATTTTTTACCAAAATAAATAGTTCAAATTTAAAAAAATTACTCTGTTTATGGTTAAAATGGATGTACTTAATGGTTAAACTCAAAACATAAAGGTTAAATTAACCTAAAAACACGTCCAAAATATATTTTATTTTCATATTTAATACATATTCTTTATATGGATCTATAATACACCATTTTAGACCCTTTTGTATGTTAGAATTGTGGGTACACCTCTTTCCTTCCAAAAATTACAAGTGTGTCACTCACAAAACTTATAAAAGGACACCCCAAACATAACTCTTATTCACACCTAAAAACACTTTTAGATAGGCCAATCCATGACCATATATAAGGCCCCAGCCTTAATCATTAATTAATCTTGAGTTACATCAAGAATACATGTTGAGGATCTTTTCAAGTTTAGAGTTTTAGAGAATTAGAACATAAATCTTGCATTACATACCACATTTAATCAAAGTGGTTACAATAAAATATAGTATTCATTTTTTCCATCAACGAAATCATATTGAAAATAAAAAATGGATTATTTCTTGACACTTCCTTGACACTATCATCATATCATATACCATTCCCTTGACCTATGAAAAACATTTCAAAAACATGGGATGAGCATAAAAAGCTCAGTAAGGGATATAAAAATATAGAATGGAAACATGAGTATATGTATACATAAGAATAAATGAAATCATAATTTACTCATAAAAAATAATCACTTTAACATACCTCATCAAATCATGAATAAATCATAGAAATCATAAGACATAAAGGTAACTTGATGCATTCATGACATTCTTACGTAGGGAGTAACCCTATTGGTTACGTTTGGAATTCCCCTCACAGTATATTTCCTAAATCTCTTTGGAGAAACCTTAACATTTAACCCCTTCACGTTACCCAATGCATTGGAGAGTTATATCGAGCTCACCTACCCTTAATTTATCCCGGAACCACTCGTCTTCATAATAATTACCAAGAACCATAACATAATCGTATCACATAAAACATACATAATGGAAACATAAAATTTTCACATTTCAATCACAAGATATCAATACAACACATGAATATAATAAAAACATTATGAAAACCATTTTCAATACCAAAAATAAAATAAAATTAAAAAATGGTATTTATTTTTCTTTTAAAAATAGTCATGGCTTGTAGAGGAAGTCGAAACTCAAATAATGGTCACGGCGGCAGAGAAGTCGTTGTCACCACATACGTATGACAAAAACATTCCCTTTTGTCGTTTAGTAAAATGATTCATATAAAAAAGATTACTTTTGAATAAACGTAAAATTAAAAAGGGTTTTATACACTGTATTATAGAAGTTTGTGTATAAAACAAAAATATGACTCAATGAAAGGAGATTGAGACGAAGTCCCATACCTCAGGTCCGACTTGACTCGATCGTTCTTTAATGTAATGAATAATAAACCAGAGTTAATTTATACATTCTTCAGAACCTTTTTCAAGTTCATTATTCCTTTTATATCACTTATTACCATGTTATGAACATTATGTAATCATTTAAGTTAATAACGGTCATTTTGTTGATATTTGGTACTTGAGTCAAAAGTGAACTTCTTAGATTTTCAAGTTGATCACGTAGTCAAATATCCATTATCTCAAGAATGATATTCATGATGTAGATGCCATATATATCATATATATCCAGTATATACATGCATTTATAATATTATATAATCATTTAGAGGTATGAAATGAAATTCACCGTTCATGGAGACGGTAAGCCGTACGTATGCATGAAGGCTACTTTCATTTCTATGTCATATTAATGGAATTAAAACTCAATGAGAGATATGTATATTTTAATTCGATAATTATATTCCTCATTTATATGTAACATGAATCATATATATATCTATTATATATATGTACATATAATAGTACATTACATTTTGGGATAAGAAATGAAATGCACCGTTCATGGAGACGGTAAGCTATACGTACGCATGAGCGCTACTTTAATTTCGATGTCATATTAATGGAATTAAAACTAAATGATAGATATATATATTGTAATTCCAATATTATATTCATAATTAATATGTAACATACATCATATATATCCATTATATATATGTACTTATAATATTACATTACATTTGATGATAATAAATGAAATGCACCATTCATGGAGATGGTAAGCCGTACGTACGCATGAACGCTACATTCATTTAAATCTCATACGTTAATTGAAAGAAATAATAATGATATAAAGGTATATTATAATTCCATTATAACATCATATATAATAACTTTAACTCCATCCTTTATACATTCCATATATGTCATTAACGAATGAAATCACTTTGAGGGGGCGGTAGTCTGGACTTCCAAAAATGAAGATATCGCATTTTCCCATAATGGAAACCATAAATGTATGCCATAAATGAAAAACTCAGAAGCTTAAGTAGAAAATAAATATATCATATATCATATATAAATATAGTTTCATCTTAATGGACACCTTTGAAGCTGTTAGAAGAATATTGAACAATCATCGTTTCGTGAGGCAAAAATTCGCCATCCACGGAAATAGTATGCTCTTTAACCATTAGATGAAGGTGTGCATAAGAGTAGCTCGAATATTCTAACAACTTCCTAGTATATTTAGGATACTGGTGTTGTTAAAAATGAAATGAATAATAATAGTTTAGGGGGTTGGAGAAGCAAAATAAAATATAAGACCACAAGAGAAAATAGTACATTTAAAACGGGTAACTCTTTTTGATTTGAGCTCAAAAGATTCCTTGGGAAGACTTATTCTTAGATTGAGGTTTCTAAGAGTAATAGAGGGATGTGGAGAGAAAAATTGTACAGGTTTTGGCCGAGCCAAAGGCTTGAGAAGTGTGGGTAAGGTGGTAGAAGTGGGGGCCTTTTATAAGAGGAGAGGAGGGGCACTCTTGGAAAGTTATAAAAGGTTACTTTATTTTCAAATGAGTTTATGATTTTAAAGGTCCCAAATTGATTTATTTTGAGGATAAGGTGATAATGGATCGATATAAACTCATCCAATAGGACTTTGACAAGTGTATGTTTTAGATTTTACATTATCTTTTTATTTTATTTAAATCGTTCATTAATTAGGTAATCACTGCATCATCATAATGTCATAAACAATTTAATTTATTTAATGTCTAACAATTATAAAAAAAATACTATGAGGTAGGAAATATTTTTAGCTTTCCAATGACTATTTATAGACCAATATCTCATTTATGTAGACAAAATTAAAAATGTTTTACTCAGGTGATACATTCTTTGTTATATTTAACTTTCATTAAAAATAAAAAGATAAAAAGTCACTTTCACACAAAAGTGATTCCACGGGGTCCCCAAGTTTAGCACAAGGAATCCCATGGTCGTCCATGAGACATACAGTATCATTAGGACACATGTTGGTGTCATTTAATATTATTATGATATTATTTTATTATCTTTAACTACCTGATTACTCATTAATCAAGATAATTAAGGATAATTACTATCATTACTATTCATAACATGCTAAAAAAGATTCTTAATTACATAATTTTGACCTATTGATTCAAAATATTGAATCCATTTTACCAAATTCCAAACATATAAATTGCAATAATTAATTTAAAAATAATTCCCGTTGTCAAAACAAATAGTGGGTTTTTTTGAAACAACATCTATGAAAAGTTTGGCACTTGTTTATGCCCAATTCCAAAGTGAAATTAATCCCAATGACAACAATTGGATTAAATCGTAAATATATATTATATTTAAACTTTATAACCAATTAAATAGTTAATATAACCATATAAATAAATTAGATAAAAAAGCAGTTTTGATGTAAAATGTAGTATTTTTCACTATTTATTAAATAAATGAACTTTTTCAGAAAAATACCAAAAAATTATCCAATGTAAATTTCAATGTTCCAATCATAAATAATAAGTTTATTTTGACAAATAGAGCTTATAAAAGTTTAAAAAGTTTTATTTAAAAATGGTTTTCCATCAAAAGGCAGTAAAATAATCTTTCAAGAATTTTAGTGTATTCTATGCTTAATATTGGATTTATTCTCATTTTAATCCTCTAAAACACTATCTAATTCATAAATATACATCGATAAAAATATCTATTATTCATTACTTACATGGGATGTTAAATCCTTCCCTCTTTAGAAAATTTCATCCCCACAAATTATTTACTTATCGAATAAGTTGGGGTATTTAGCCCTCATTGCATTTTCAGATTCCCATATTGCCTCTTCAATCATATGATTTTTCCAAAAAAAAAATTACCTGATTAATCACCTTTTTCCGTAACACTTACTCCCTGTGGTCCAGAATCTGGACCGGTTGTTCCTCATAATATTGGTTCTCTTCCAGCTGAACTACCTCTGGACTCAAAACATGAGATGGATCTGGCATGTACTTCCTTAACATTGAAACATGAAAAACATTGTGTACCTGTGATAAACTCGGAGGTAAAGTCACTCGGTATTCAACTGATCAAAATCTCTTTGGAATTTCATATGGTCCAATGAACCTTGGACTCAGCTTTCCTTTCTTACCAAATCGCATCACACTCTTCCATGATGAAACATTGAGAAAAACATGATCACCTACCTCAAAAGAGAGATCTTTCCTCCTGTTGTCCGCATAACTCTTATACCTACTTTGATCTGTTCTCATGTGTTTCTGTATCAGCTGAACTTTTTCTGCCAACACTTCTACCAATTCCGGTCCCATCAACTTCCTTTCACCCACTTCATCCCAAAAAGTTGGAGTTCGACACCGCTTTCCATATAATGCCTCAAACAGAGCCATCTGTATACTGGAATGAAAACTGTTATTATATGAAAACTCAACCAAAGAAAGATGTTGGCCCCAAATTCCCTGATAATCCATAGATCAAGCACGTATCATATCCTTCAATGTCCGAATTATTCGTTTTGACTGACCTTCTGATTGAGGATGAAAATCTGTACTAAAATTTAATTCAGTACCGAACGACTTCTGAAGGCCCTTCCAAAAGTTAGAAGTGAACCTGGGATCACGGTCAAATACAATGGAGAGAGTAACTTCATGTAACCTGACTATCTCTTTAAGATAATAATGAGAAAGTTGATCTAGGGAAAAATTATCTCGTATAGCAAGGAAATGAGTAGATTTAGTCAAGAGATCAACAATAACCCAGATTGTATTATTACCTTGAGGTGTCTTCGGAAATCCCATAAAAAATCCCATGGATATATTCTCCCATTTCCACTCTGGTACTGGTAAAGGATGGAGCATCCCTTTCAGTGACTGTCACTCTGGTTTTACCTATAAACAAGTCAAACACATCACAGTAAAATCAACAATATCTCTTTTCATTCCGTCCCACCAGTAATACTCTCGAAGAACTCTATACATCTTAGTACTTCCAGGATGAACTGAAAATGGAGAACTATGAGATTCACATATCAACTCTCTCTTCAACTGTGAATCACAAGGCACACACAATCTCTTCCCAAATCTCAAAACATAATCATTATCAATGTTGAATTAAGGCAACTTACCTTTCTGAACCAGCTCTACCTTTTTCTACCACTCACTGTCTTGCTTCTGTGCTTGCTTAATTCTGTCTGATATAGAAAATTTCACTGATACCTGAAACAAAACAGAAGAACATCCTGCACAAACAACTTCTATGACAAATTTCATCAAATCCTTAACCAAAGGATCATTTTCCAAATGCAACATTTTTAACGAAGCATTACTTTTTCGACTCAAAGCATCAGCCACATTATTTGCTTTTCCCAGGTGGTAATGAATTGTACAATCATAATCCTGGATTAATTCTAGCCATCTCCTCTATCCCGTGTTCAATTATTTCTGAGTGAATAAATAATTTAAACTTTTGTTATCGGTATATATTTCATACTTTACTCCATACAAATGATGCCTCCAAATTTTCAAAGCGAAAACAACAGCAACTAATTCCAAATAATGTGTAGGGTAATTTACCTCATGAGTCTTCAACTGACGTGAAGCATAAGCAATTACCTGATCATTATGCATTAGGATGCAACCAAGTCCTTTTAATTAAGCATCACTATAGATAAAAAACTCCCCATTCCTGGAAGGTAGTTCCAAAACTAGAGCATTCACCAATCTTCTTTTTAGTTCATGAAAACAATCATCACATTCTTTTGTCCAGATAAACTCAACACCCTTCCGAGTTAGCTTTGTCACTGGAATAGATAACCGTAAAAAAATTCTAACAAAACTTCGGTAATAGCCAACCAAACCAAGAAAACTACAAATCTCGGTTACATTTGTGGGTCTTGGCCATTCTTCAACAAATTTTGTTTTTGTAGGATCAACAGTTATGCCATTTTTTAAACAATATGAACTAGGAAATAAATTTGTTGCAAACAGAACTCACACTTGATGAATTTTCCATACAATTTAATTTCTTTTAAGGTTTGAAAGATAAACCTTAAAATTACTTTCATGCTCCTCTTTACTTTTATAAAACACCAAAATATCATCAATAAAAACAACCAAATTTTTTCACCTGAGTCAGTTGATCCATCACTGCATCAAACTGTTTAGTTTTGATTCTGACCATCTCATGAAACTGATATGAAAGGTCATTTCTCTCTGTATGCCTTCCCAAAAAAGCTGTTTTGTTTCTTCTATGAAAAACCATTTTTAACACAGAAATATCTTAGGCGAATCAACATGGTAATCTCCAAATGCTATATCATTTCAATCATACCATAAATTAATTTATAAATTTAACAATTTTCTAACTCCTAAAGTTGTCTAAACTGACCTCAGATACCAACTATAAGGCCCCAGCCTTAAACATTACTTAATCTTGAGTTACATCAAGAATACACATTGAGGATATTTTCAGGTTTAGAGTTTTAGAGAATTAAATCATAAATCTTGCATTGCATCCCACATTTAAACAAAGTGGTTACAATAAAAGATGGTATTCATTTTTTCCATCAACGGAATCTTATTTAAAATAAAACATGGATTCTCTCTTGACACTTCTTTGACACTATCATCATATCATGTACCTTTCACTTGACCTATGAAAAACATTTCAAAAACGTGGGATGAGCATCAAAATATCAGTAAGGGATATAAAAATATTGAATGTAAACATGATTACATGTGTACATAAGAATAAATGAAATCATACTTTACTCATAAAACATAAGCACTTTAACATACCTCATCAAATCAAGAATAAATCATTGAAATCATAAGACATAAAGGTAACTCTAGGGATTCATAACATTCTTACGTAGGGAGTAAGCCTCTTGGCTACGTTTGGAATACCCATCACAGTATATTCCCTAAATCTCTTCGGATAAACCTTAACGTTTAACCCCTTTGCGTTACCCAATGCATTGGAGAGCTATATCGGGCTCACTCGCCCTTAGTTTATCATGGAACCACCTATCTTTATAATAATTCCCAATAACCATAACATAATCGTATCACATAAAACATACATAAAGGAAACATAACATTTCCACATTTCAATCACAAGATATCAATAGAACACATTGATATAATAAGAAAATTATGAAAACCATTTTCAATACCAAAATAAATGAAAAGTAAAACATGGTATTTATTTTTCTTTTAAAACAATGTATGCATTGTAGAGGAATCCAAAACTCAAATAATGGTCACGGTGGTGGAGAAGTCATAGTCACCGTATACGTATGACAAAAACATTTCCTTTTGTCATTTAAAAAAACACTTCGTATAAAAAAGATTTCTTTTGGATAAATGTAATATTAAAAAGGGTTTTATACACCATATAAAAAAATGTTTTGTATAAAACAAAAATATCCCTCAATGAAAGGAGATTGAGACGAAGTCCCATACCTCGGGTCTGACTTGACTTGATCATTCGTTAATGTCCTGAATAATAAACTGGAGTTAATTTCTACTTTCTTAAGAACCTTTTTCAAGTTCATTATTCCTTTTATATCACTTATTACCATGTTTTAAACATTATGTAATCATTTAAGTTAATAACGGTCATTTGTTGATATTTGGTACTTGATTCAAAAGAGAACTTCTTATATTTACAATTTGTTCACGTAGTTAAATATCCATTATCTCAAGAATGATATTCCTGATGTAGATGCCATATATATCATATATATCCAATATATACATGCATTTATAATATTACATAATCATTTATAGGTATGAAATGAAATTCACCATTCATGGAGACGGTAAGCCGTATGTACGCATGAACGCTACTTTAATTTCGATGTCATATTAATGGAATTAGAACTAAATGAGAGATATGTATATTTTAATTCCATAATTATATTCATAATTTAGGTGTAACATACATCATATATATCCATTATATATATGTACTTATAATTTTCCATTACATTTGGGGATAAGAAATGAAATGCACCGTTAATGGAGACGGTAAGCTGTACGTATGCATGAACGCTACTTTCATTTCTATGTCATATTAATGGAATTAAAACTGAATGAGAGATATGTATATTTAAATTCCAGAATTATATTCACCATTTAGATGTAAAATACATCATATATATCAATTATATATATGTACTTATAATAGTACAATACATTTGGGGATAAGAAATGAAATGCACCGTTCATAGAGACGGTAAGCTGTATGTACGCATGAACGCTACTTTCATTTCAATCTCATAATTTACTGGAAAGAAATAATAATGATATATAGGGATATTATAATTCCCGTATAACATCATATATTATAACTTTAACTCCATCCTTTATACGTCCGACATATGGCATTAACGAATCAAATCACTTTGAGGGGGCGGTAGTCCGCACTTCTTAAAATGAAGATATCGTGTTTGCCCATAATGGAAACCATAAAGGTATGCCGTAAATGAAAAATACAGAAGCTTAAGTAAAACATAAACATATTATATATCATATATAAATATAGTGACATCTTAATGGCCACCTTTGAAGGTGTTAGATGATTATTGAACAATTATCGTTTCGTGAGGCAGAAATTCACCATCCACGGAAACAGTATGCTCTTTAACCATTAGATGAAGGTGTCTATAAGTGTAGATCAAATCCTTATTATAACAAAATCTTAGTATATTGAGGATACTGGTTATGTTACAAAAGAAATAAATAAAAATAGTTTAGGGGGATGGAGAAGCAAAATAAAACATAAGAACACAAGAGAAAACACTACCTTTAAAACGGGTAACTCTTTTTGATTTGAGTTCAATGGCTTCATTGGGAAGACTTCTGCCCAAAGTGAGGCTTCTAGGAGTAATAGAGAGATGTGGAGAGACACAATGGGCAGGGGTTGGCCGAGCCAAAGGCTTGAGGAGTGTGGGTAAGGTGGTTGAAGTGGGGGCCTTTTATAAGAGGAGAGGAGGGGCACTCTTGGAATGTTATAAAAGGTTACTTTATTTTCAAATGAGTTTAGGATTTTAAAGTTCCCAAATTTATTTATTTTGAGGATAAGGTGATAAGGGTTCTAAATACACTCATCCAATAGGTCTTTGACAAGTCTATGTCTTAGAATTTACATTATATTTTCATTTTATTTAAATCGTTCATTAATGAGGTAATCGCTGCATCATCATGATGTCATACATAATTTAATTTATTTTATGTATAAAAACTATAAAAAAATACTATGATGTAGGAAATAGTCTTATCTTTCTAATGACTATTTATAGTCCAATATATCATTTATTTAGACAACATTAAAAATGTTTTACTCAGGTGATACATTCTTTGTTATATTTAACATTTTTAACAAATAAAAAGATAAAAAGTCACTTTCACACAAAAGTGATTCCATGGGGTCCCCAATTTTGGCACAAGGTATCCCATGGTCGGCGATGAGACAACCAATTGAATTAGGACACATGATGGTGTCATTTTTTATTATTATGATATTATTTTATTATCCTTAACTACCCAATTACTCATTAATCATTATAATTAAAGATAATTACCGTCGTTACTATTCATAATGTCCAAAAACAAAAGAGTCTTAATTAAATAATTTAGACCTTATGATTCAAAATATGGAATCCATTTTACCAAATTACAAATATATTAATTGAAATAATTAATTTAAAAATAATTCCCATTGTCAAATCAAATAGCGGGTTTTTTTGAAATAATATCTATGAAAAGTTTGGAACTTGTTTATGCCCAATTCCAAAGTGAAATTAATCCTAATGACCACCATTGGATTACATGGTAAAAATATAATCTATTTACACTTTAAAACCAATTAAATAGATAATCTAACCATATAATTAAATTAGATGAAAAATATGTTTTCATGTAAAATGCAGTACTTTTCACTATTCATTAAAAACGAACGTTGTCAGAAAAATACCAAAAAATTATCCAATGTAAATTTCAATGTCCCAATAATAAATAATAAGTTTATTTTGAAAAATAGAGCTTATAAAATTTTCAAAATATTTATTTAAAAATTGTTTTCCATCAAAAGGGAATAAAACAATCTTTTAAGAATATTAGTGTATTCCATGCTTAAGATTGGATTTATTCTCATTTTAAGCCTCTAAAAAACTATCTAATTAATAAATAGACATAGATATGAATATATATTATTCATTAATTAATTTTGATGTTACACCATACGACTTATAAAAAACACTAAACTCATCCGATAAGCCATATTTTTTGAACAGAATCATCCTTCGAATGATTTGGGTCAAACCTAAGGAGTTTACTTGAAGAAGGGGAAACATTCTTCAATGAGCTTTTTTTTCGTTCTTAATCCACCTCCTTAAATTATTATAAAACCATTATGATATAATTCCATCACTATATTAAATAAGATTTTATTAAATTAAGGTAATGACCTACAACCATACCCATGTCTCTAAAATGGGTTACATAACCATCTTTTGTGTGTATGGCGGAATACCGCCTCACGAACTAATGTAATTTGTTTTTCCACTGCCTATTATTATGGGTGAGTATAATGAAGAATATAAAGGGTATATATCAATGTGATATTTATACTATAAACATACCTCTAGATTAATTATATCATATATGACTTCATTTTTCATTCCTTACGGGATACGATTATGTCGTTTCTGTATACGGTTTAATAATACCTCATGAAGTGATGTAATTTGTTTTCCACTAATGAAATACATGGATGATAATAAGGATAATGATAATTAATATCTGTGATATAAATGAAATTATTTTTAAAAATGTTTAATATTTGTTATTATTAAAATATATTATTTTATTTATTTATTTAAATAGAAAAAGGATTACATCATTCGTGTACATGTGGATTACCACCTTCACGAAGTGATGTGATGGTTTTTCATCAACACACCACATAGATGATATATATAATTATATTTAATGAAATATTATGATCTATATGATTTTATTAAAATTATATAATGATAAAATATAACTTATCATCTTTCTGTAATGATCATTGAAAAATGGAAATGTTACTCATCCATATGTATGACTTAAAGTCTCTCTAATTGTAACATAGTTCATTATTCATAACCATATTTAATTATTGGGTTTAAAATTATAATTTCTCTATAATATGATCATTATTTCATGATTATTATTCATTTTTTCTGTAAATTTATAATATTAGCAATAATTATTACATTCATTGAAAACACCCATGATAAAACTATATAATTAGCACCTGAAACTATGAGAATGATGCAAATGGTGATAAGATGTTATAAAAGGACAATATTTTATATTATAAATATTAATAAAGTTTTATAATAAGTTAATAACATGTTTAAAACCACTATATATTATATTAAATTATGTTAAACCAAAAGTAACCTGGAGTTAAGGGTTTCTCATATCACTTCTACATCTGTGAGATATATATAAAATTTACCACATATTTATTTTTTGTGGTTTATATATTTCCATTTTGTATGTTATATAAATAAATCATTTTTCTTAGAATTATTTAATTTTTTTAAATGTAATGTTATCAAAGGGGCTTATAATAAAAAAGTTACCAAATTGGAAATGGTTTATTTCACAATCATGTCATTATTTAGAATTATATTTGTATAAGTCTCCTCGGGGGAATTATTTGATATTTCAATCTAAAAATAAATCTATTTTACTATAAAATGGTTATTCATAAACCATTTCAAGTAATAGATATATTTTCCTCTCTTTGGTACAAAAAAGTTTAACAAATGTTTTAAAGATAATCCTTATTTATTTTTCTCTTTGGTTGAAAATCATTTTTCTTCCAAAACAATGTTTTCTAAAAATGTTTTCAAAAACTTTTTATAATTCTCTAAATAATTTTTCAATGTCCTATTCAAAAATTTTAATATTTTAAATAAAATGGTTTGAAAATATTATTCATAATTTTTTCTCAATGTGACACTTTTAGAACCTTCTTATACTAAAAAAATGTTTTTTAACAAATACATGATGTATAAAATTACCCTCCATTATGACCATCATTTACATGAAACATATTTTTAATTTTTTAATGGTTATTTTTAACAAAAATGTTTTCCCTAGAATTTTGGATTATTTTAGTTTTAAAATATAATTTTCAATGAAATATATTTTGATAATATTTGACAAATTATCTAGTTTTAAAATAAATTGGGTGATTTTCAAAAATTGTGTCTTCCAAATGTTTTTTAAAATTTTATTTTTAAAATTTTATTCTCAAAATGAAAAGTATATTTTCGTTAATATTGTTTTTAATGATATTTTTATGGTATTTTTATTCTTCAATGACATCATCCATTTATTATACCTATAATAATCTAGAGATATGTTGAATTGATATCATTTTTATTCTTTATTTCAATCATTTATGATTATTTTAATTTAGGATGTATAATTTTTTTACTATTCAACATTTTACATTGAATATTTTATGATTCTATTTATTGATTGGGGTATGTATTACCATTTAATATGTTATTTTTTCAATAATAAAGTTTGTGTTGATTATGTTTCAACACATTCATATGTGGAATGAATTTGAATTTTTATGTAAAGGGAGAGGCCAAAAATATCTCCTCGATGCATCGGTAGGTATCATTAGATGAACTAGAGATGGTTTTGGATGACACTATACCCATTAATATATATTTCTCAGAAAATGACACTTATATATTAGTTGTCTTTTTAAAATATTTAATAGTATGTTTTAGAAGTAAAATATTATGTATTCCATCATTTTGAGTCAATTATTGATATTCCAAGTGATTATTGGGTTAGTTAAAAAATCCTTGGTCATGTTTCAAGATCATGTGATTATTTATATGGAAATATTTAAAAATAATTTATTCCATTCATATTATGTTCTTGTTATTGATTAAAGGTCTTGTGTTTCAGTTACTTAACCTTCCATAATCATTTGTCCTTATTTATTTATAGTTTCTTTTGTACACTTACCCTTACAGGGAATCTTGGATCACTGATTTAATTTGTTCTATTTTCACTAGGTTACTAGAATGTATGTTTTGAATTATATGCAGGTTTACACTAAGGGAATAATGGAATTATCAATGAAATTATTTTTGTTTTTTATGTTTTAAAATGTAATATGAATTTCATGTATTTATCTACATTAACAAGACTAATATGAAAATTTTACTTTGGTATATGATTTTTTATCATATTCCATTTTAATAAATAATGCATCATCTCAAGCCTACTGGGGTTAGAGTTTCTATAATTGGTATGAGGGGAAGTTTAGTACAAACCTTGATAAATAGATTTGGGAAAACATTGATTAGGGATCAAAACACTATGATATACATTGTGGATATGTATATAAAAACATCATATTATTTTGGTATGGAATATATTATTGGGATTTACAAGAAAATACATCACTATCTAAATACTAAATTTGGACGTGGTTCTAGAACAGATGTACCTAGATGAAATAACCCTAAAAATGGCACATTGGGCTTGACCCGATCATCAACCAGTGCATGAAAATGGGCCTTACTGGACACTTGGTTCCACAGTCATGTTAGATCATCATATGATTATTTACATGTTCTATACTAACCATTGTAAAGGATTTAAATATAAAGATATCAACAATTAAATAATGTTTATGATTATGAGATTAGATATTAATAAATTTTTTGTTATATGTTAAGTATTTCAGTAGTAAAGGGATTATACATTATGTTTCATACTGTTATGATTTATTCTAGTGAATTAAATAGTTTATAAATAGCGCATAACTGAAATAATGGGAACTGTATCAATGCACATAATACATGTCGTTATTTCCCTATTAGGCATAATATTGATGATGGAGATAGATATGTAGCTAAAACTGATCAAATAAAATCATATTGGGGCAATTGAATTAGGCAATGAGTAAATAACTATTCTTGTATAGAGTATCATACTGATCGACCATGTTTTGTAACAATTTTAGACCATTTTATGCATCAAAAAACTCTATAATTCAATGGGAAAAATATATATATTTTTAATTGAGTGATGGATAAGTTCTTTATAGAAGGTATATCTCTCTCTAGGAAGTAGTGAAATGGTGAAATTTTTCATGGTAGTTTATCATCTCTTAGGATATATGGATCAATGGTTTTCATTGATTCATAACATTAAAGATGTGGAGGAAATATAATTCATGGAGAAGATGTATTTCAAGGTAATATTGTTGAAAAAATATTTTACTAATAAAAAAAGAACAAATATGGAATGAAAGTTCTTAAGTTTAAGGAAAATAGATTAGGAAAATGTTATTAAGTGTGAACCCAACTTTAAAAGGCTATCAATGCTTGTTGCAGACTATATAAATCATCAATTGATAATTTTTGAACATTTATTGTATTTTATTAAGATTATCCTTTAAAGGGAACATTTCTCTAAAACATTCTCATCATATCAGGATATTGTATAATGTTATACTATGACAGAGAAATAATTCTAGATGTGTTATAGCTTCTAAGGGATGAAAGATAATAAGAGGACTGAAGAGAAAAATTAGATAAAGGGAAAAGGGGATGATATCATTTTTCAAACATGTGATACATTTGGAAGGAAAGAACATGGTACTTTCTTAAAAGTAAAAATATTTTTCTTCATCTATGGAGAAAAAACCATGCTGATGATTTCATGGGTAAGAAATAATATTTTAATGTTTAATCCATCCACTATAAGGAGAATTGGAATTGAAAAAATGAATTCCCCATGCGTCAAGTGAAAATAACTCAGAAGGAGATAAGGGGTAAAGTTTAATATTTTTCTATTACTAAAGAAAAAGTGGAATGATAACTGTGCTTGTGTATTTGGATCCATGAAATATCCTATTAATGTATTTTTTTTAATGACATTCTTGAATATTATAAAGACTGTACTATAAAAATTTTACATTATTTTTTTAAAAGAGTATGTTAAATCGTTCCAATGACCAAGAAAAATTATATAGTGGGAATTTTATCATCATGTAAGAAACATGATTGTGGGTAAGATGACCCTTAATATGTTCTTAATGATGGGATAATGATGTTGGGATAAATAGATGACGGATATGGATAATGTAAATTGTACAGTACTGAATACATTTAATCTAATTAATGATAAGTTCACTTTGGATATTCAATGACATTATTTATAAAAGTAATGATCTTATTATTTTGGAAGGTCCATAAGGATAACAATTAAATAAAGGGTCAATGATAAACTTTCGATAAGGTTTTGGATATTTGTGTTTTAATCCAATATATGGAGATTAATGGATAGTGGATAACTTTTACTAACCATTTTTTCCTAATCATAACAATATATAAAAGGAATAACTTATCATTCAATTATAGATATTAAAATACATTCAATGTGAATTATAGTGATTCAGAAATAAAAAATTCATTTTTTGATATTCATTTCTTGGAGTAGTGGACGAATTGGAAATTGATAAATAGAAAACCAAATGATGAAATTGTGCTTATGAAATACAAATTTTTTAAGTAATTATATTCAGATATAATATTATAAAGTAAAATAATTCCTCATAACTTGGAAAATATATTGAAACAACAAATTTAACATTCCATATTTATATTTGATGAATCAAATGGCCTTTTAAATCATCAAATATGTAAGGTTTGGAGGTACATATCGTTCCACTGGCTATTCACATTCTTGTGATAAATGACCTCTATCAATCTCTATCATTATATATTATTTTATTCCATGTAAATATTTTAATTTACCACCTATGTTATCCTAAATGAAAATATAGTAATGTGTTATTCTATATGACCTTCATACTTTCATTTCTCTCTTATTAATAGTATTTTTTTTATTAACCCTTTTATGATGTGGGTTTTTTAAGAATGGTATTTACAAATGTCAAGCCATTATTTACCAAGATCAAGATTAAATTTTAAGAATCTAATTTATTTAATGTATAGAGAATGTTACAATCCAAAATTTTAAAAGAAGAATATTGTTTTAGAGGGCATATAAGACACATAAAAAAATCCTTGTTGAAAAAATAACACTAGTTAATTTATGAAATATATTTTTAAAAAACATTTAATTTCATCGATAGCTTGTGGAACACACGACCATGATTTGAAATGAACCATAATATAGTATAACATTATAATAAGGCATTAAGTTTTAAGTTATGAATATTACTAACTAAATGATTAAAATTATATTTATATATTGATTATAAATAAAATAACAAACTTTAAAAAAACTTTTTTGTAAAAACGTATTTCTTCTAAAAGATGGTTTACCTGAGCTTTTCATAAATATATTAAAATAAATTTTTAGTAAATTTATAAAATTTATTTGGTAAAATAAAAGAAATTGAAATAAAATTATAATAATTATATTAAGGTGAATTTTTGGGAATTTTCTAAAATGTTTCATATTTATGTGAATAGTTAAAATACATAATTTAAATTATAAACTGTCGTTTCATTCAAATTATTTTCAAATTTATTTTATATTTTTTACATATTAAAGTAAACCTATTTCAATTATATATATATATATATATATTATAAAATATATTTTATTTGAATCATTTTAATGTTGAATCCTTATATTAACACTTTGTAAGATTTTGTACATTTTCTATTTGAAATCCCGTTTTATTTTCACATTTTAGAGATTAATTTTCTTTTAAATTTTTTCACTTATATTATTGTAAAATAGAAAAATAATTTCAATATTTTTTTAAAAAAATTATATTTTCTAATAATATTAACTTTATATTTAACCCAAATTAATATTGAACATAGTATTGATTAATTAACGTTGCAATGGCAGAAATGGATTTACCATGGGATGAACTTAAAATATAAGTGTTAAAATGACCTATAAAATTGACAAACAAAATTATTTTATAGAAATATTTCAACTATATAATATAATATTTTTGATAATAATTCATTTAAGACCGTTTTGGGATGTGAAAAACAGGGGTACATCATTTGTTTTCCACAGTATACAAGTGTGCCACTCACCCCATATATAAAAGGACAACCCATCTACACTCTTCTTTACACATCCACACATTTTTATTTTATAGAATAACTAGAATAATATATTTCATATGTTCCTATATTAATCATATATGCCTTATGTTAGGAATAAATCCATCTTTTTATGGCTTTACTGTAGAGTTAAGGAGGTTTCCCATAGATGGGGTAATATTCTTCAACGAGCATTTTAATTTATTTCTTTCTCCACATCCTTAAATTATTATTAAAATATGAATATATAATAAAAAAATTATCTTACATATACTGATATATTGTAATAATAATGTAATTACCTACAACCATCCCCACATACATCAAATGGGTTACGAAATCATCATTCATGTGTATGGTGGACTACTGCATTGCAAACCGATGTCATTAATTTTCAATTTCCACCTATCAATGTAGGGTGTAATGATTTATATAAATTTTATATGTTATATTTATAATATAGTTATACTTATAGATTAATTAAATCTTATATAAATTTTTATTTTCTATTTCATAGGGGATATGATAGGGTTACTCCTGTGCACGGCAGACAACCGACTCACAAAGTGATGTAATTCGTTTTTCACTAACTCTTTACGTGGAAGGTAATAAGGAAAATTTTAATAAATATATGTGTTATAAATGAAATAATTATGATATTAATGAAATTTTTATCATTATAAAAATATATTATATAATTTTATTTTTTACACTGAAAAATGGTAACATTATTCATGTTCATGTTGACTACTTCCTTCACGAAGTGATGTGACTCTCGATCATCACAACTATAAATAGATGATAAATATAAGTATATTTAAATAAATTTTATTTTAAATATTATATTATGATAATTATGTAAATAAAAAATGATATATAACCTATTTTCATAATGAATAATGAAAAACGAAAATGTTACCCTTGCATATGTACAACCTACCATCTCTATGGTTTTTATATAGTTCATTCCTCATAACAATATTTAATGATTAGTTTAAATATTATAATTCGTGTATAAATATGATAATTATTTTGTGATTATTTTTTTAGATCATGTACCTAAAAAATATGGACAAGAACTAAATATTTCATGATAAAACGTTCACGAGAAAACAAGAGAATTAACACCTTAAACAATGAGAATAATCAAATATTTTTAATGAACAAGTGATTAGATGTTATAAAATGATCATATATGATATAAAATATATTTATTTGGTTCTATAATAAGTTAATAAAATTTATAAAACCACTATTATGAGGTTCATGATCATTCAATCAAAAGGAAGCATGAGGTAAGGGCTTCTTATCTCACTTTTAATTTCATGAGACATATGTGATATTCACCACATGTTTATTTTGTGTGGTGTATATGCTGATCTTTTTTTTATATAGTGAAATAATTTATATTTATATTATTTAATGTTTTAATTAATTATTAATCCTCCAATGGTTTTATGACAGAAAATCTACCAATGTTGTAAGGGTTTATTTTAAAATATCTTCATTATTCAGGATTATTTTTGGTTAAGTATCTTGTGAGTGGATTAGTTGATATTTCTATATAAAAACAAGTCCAATTTTTTAGACATTGGTTATTCATGAACAATTTCAATTGATAGTTAAATTATCCTCTCCTTAGTACTTAATATTATTAAGAAATTGTTTTTTGAATAATTCAACTTTAGTTTTCACTTCGGTTGAAAATAGTTTTTCTTCCAACACAATGTTTTCTAAAAAAATTAAAATTATTTTACAATTCTCCAAATGATTTATTGAAGAAAATTTTACCCATGTTTTAATTTTTGAATTAATGGTTTGAGAAGAATATTTTTGTAATTTTATAAATGAGAAATTTTTCTATCCTTTTTACACTGAAAAAGGTATGTTATTTTTAACATATATATCCTGTATGGAAGTACCCCCCCCCCCATCATGACTGTCATTTATTTTAAACATCCATTAAAATTTTAGAAGGATATTTTTGTACAATTTTTTTTTAATATCTCATAAATTATTATTATCTAAAAGTCATTTTCAATGAAAATTATTTTGATAATATTTAATGAATTTTCTATTTTAAAATAAAAATGGTGATTTGAAAAAAATCAAAATGTTTTTGGGAATTTTTAGATTCAAAAGGTGACTTTAAAAATGAAAATTATATTTTCCACCTAATTGTTTAAAATATATTTTTATGGTATTTATATTCATCAATGAAATAAAAAATTTATTTTACATAAGATATACTAGGTATATGTTGTATTGATACCATTCTATTTATTTCATTGGTTGATTTATGATTATTTTAATTGAGGATGTAAAATTGTATTATCATTCACTATTTTACTGTAAATGTTTTATGATTATTTTTTTGACAAGGGTAGTTATTAACATTTCATATGTTATTTCTTCCATATGAATTTTTATGTTGATTATATTTCATCCATTTTGTTTAAGGCTTGCACTAGGCATTGCATGTGATGGTCATGGACACCTATACTACGTCGATAGCCGATAGGTCCCATGAGACAAAAAATATATGGTTTTATCCAAGGCCTTTCCCATTTATATTGATTTCTTCAAACATGCCTCGACGATATTAGATGTCATGGAGATTGACTTTATGATATTAGATTTCTTGATACATGCCTAGTTGATTTGTTTTACATCTCCATAATTACTCACTATATCAATATGAATTTAGATAATCATATTCCATATGACTATTCATTTAGTTAGAATATATATGGTCATGTTTCAAGCCTATATGATTGTTTATATGGAATTATTTGATCCTCATTTATTCCTATCATATTATGTTCATGTTATTGATTAAATGGAATGAATTTAATTTATTTACCTTTACATAATTATTATGACTTATTTATTCGTGGATTCTTTTTTACACTTACCCTTACAGATCCTCTGAGCTCACCCCTTTATTTTTTATTATTTTTCCTATAATACCAGGACGTATTTTCTGATTCATATGAAAGGATAAACTAAGGGGTATAATGAAATTCTCAAAAAGAAATACATTTTTTATTTATTCATTAAAATGTAATGTGAATTTTAAGAATGTGTCTTGTTTATCAAGACTACTAAAAAATTTTGTATTTCAGGGTGTGATTCCTTGCATCACATGTCAATGTAACAAAGTAGTTACTTTCAGGCTACATGGGTCAGTGTTTCCACAGTTGGAATCAGAAAAGTTTAAGTAGAATTATTATTGACTAGATTTTGGAAAAATAATATATATTATGGAATATAACCATATGATAGACATAGAGGATATGTATAGAATAACATTAAAATGTTTTGGTAAGGAAGGGATTATTTTATTTTTCCTATAAATACATCCTAGTATGTAACATCCCAAGAAAATAATGAATATAACATTTTTATATTTAATAAAATTTGTGAATTAAATATTAATTTTTATTTAAAGGGGATTCTATGATAGATGGCATACCTGGACTGCAACAATGGGTTTCTCTGAAGTCTTACAATGTTGAGTTATACTGAAAAATAATATAGTATTATTATTATTTTAAATGGTAGTTAAAACTAATCCATTTTATTGGTGGGAAAGAATAAAAATAAATAAAATAATATATATATGTTTGTTAAATGTTTTTACATTTATCCAATAAATTTTAGTGGCTTAAAATAAGAAAGAATCTGATTTTTAGCATTAATACTCTAATATTCATTAGAGGGTCCCTTTACCATGTTTTTATGGAGAACCCTCATTAAATCTAGTTTTGGTCACTTTTATATTTTCTACTTTACAAAATAATATTTTTTTATAATCAGGACCTCAAAATTTACTTTGGATCAAATTTTATAATTTTTCCGATAAAGTTCATTTGTATGAATAGTGAAAAATAGTGTATTATAATTCAATACTTTTTTTAATATAATTTATTTATATGGTTAGACTTTATTATAAATGGTTTTAATGATTAATTAGATTATATTTTTAACATTTAATTCTATTTTGGTCATAGGAGGTAATTTCATTTTGATATTGGAATTAACTAGTTTCAATCATTTGATAGTTATTATTTCATAAAAACACGCTTTTTGTTTTGACAACAGGATGTAATTTTATACTAATTTCTGCCACTTCTATGTTTTGAATTTGGAAAAATGTATTCCATATTTTGAATCAGGAGATCCAAATTGTGTAAATAGGTAACCTTTATTTTTGGATATTATGAATATTTACATCAGTAAATATTTTATTTAACCTGGTTAAAGGGTAAATTAGGTAAATATGGGTAACAAAATATTATTATAATAATATAAAATTACATTAAAATGTGTCCTAATAATTTTTTTGGATACATATCTAATCATGGGCATCCTTGCGTCGATTTTGGGACCCCATGGAGCCACATGGTAGTGATAATGACACATTATTTTAATTAATTTAAATTAAAGGCGAAAATGAAACAAACATATATCTTTTAGTAAATAAATTATTAAAAGGGGTTATATATGTTATATCTTAGACTATATATATTAATATTTAATGCTAAAAATATTTCCTACATCATTTTGTTTTTTATAATCTTTATACATCAAATAAATAAAATTATTTATGACACAATAATGATGCGGCGTTTACCTCATTAATGAATGATTTAAATAAATAAAATTATAAACATTAAAAAAATATCTAAAACCAGTCCAATTCTTATTGTATTACATTATTTCAAACATGAGTCGTCTTATCTTCTACGTTAATGAGTTTATGACCATTAAAAGTTGATACTCATTATAAAATAATATAATATTTTCAAGCTGTCTTAAAGAACCCCTCCTCCCCCTTATAAAAAGCCCTCACTTATAACCCATTACTAAGACATATAAATACCCTTGGATCGTCCATACACTACCCAATTAAGATATCTAAATCCCTATCCGCCTCCTAGAATCATTCCCCTATGCATAAGGTAATTCAAGTAAACCTTTTGGTTCAATCCAAAGGGAGATACAAAATTTAAAGGTAACATCTTCTCTAAAGTTCTTTTGTATTAATTTATTTCTCCAACACCCTAAACTCAAATTAGTATTTTCATTTATAACAACTTAGGTATCCAAAATATACTAGTTCATTTTTATGATATGTATTCTAGCTACACATACACACACATCCATCTAATGGGTAACACAAATATTGTTTCTGTGTACGGAAAACTAATGCCTCCGGAAATGATGATTGTTCAATATTCTAATACAACCTATTATGTTTGATATTAAGATGGTATTGTATTTTTATGTTATATTTATTATATTTATATTTTTTCTCTAATTCTGTATTTTTTATTAGAATACCTTTATGGTTTCCATAGTGGGTAAATACGATAATTTCTTTTGAAAAAGTGCATACTACAGCCCCTTCAAAGTGATATGACTCATTCATGACATATGTGGAACGTATAAAGGATGGAGTTAATAAAATTATATATGATATTATACTGATATTATAATATACCTATGTATCATTATGTTTTTCTTCCATTATATATGATATAGAAATGAAAGTAGCGTTCATGTGTACGTACAGCTTACCGTCTCCAGGAACGGTGCATTTCATTTCTTATCTTCAAATGATATATACTATTATAAAATAATATATATACTATATATATATGATATCTAAATCCTGAATATCATTCTTTAGATAATGTAATTTTAACCACATGGACAATTTATAATTATAACAAGTTCATTTTTAACTCATGTTCTGAACATCGAGAAAGTGTCTGATATAAACTCAAATAATTAACTAATTATTACACCATGATAATAATTGAAAAAAAAGGAATAATTATCTTTTAAAAAGTTCATAAGTAATTATATTTTAACATTAGATTATTATTCAAGTGAATAAAGAATGTTCGAGTCAAATTAGACATGAGGTAATGTGTTTCTTATCTCACTTTTAATTTTGTGAGAATTCAATTGTTCACGACTTATTTACTGTATGTGGTGTATTTTTTACTGCCATTTTATGTTTATTTTCATGATTATATTTATATTCAAGTTATTTTGTTATTAATTTTCTTGTTTTTTACTTTTGTTATTACGAATCGATTTATTACAACGTTGTAACGAGTTTTCATCTCACTTTTTATTCCCATAAAATTCATGCTATATTTACCACTATTTACTTTACTGTAGTGAATTTAATGAACATGGTTGTATTAATTATGTAATATTCTCTAATTTATTGTTATTTAAATCTTTATTATTTGATCTTTTTTTCATGGGGTGTATGTTTCGTAAGTTTCCAAATCGGTAAGGGAACCTTTCACCTTCCTCTTTTAGTCAAAGACTTATTTTTATAATGTGTTTTAATTTACATCTTCTTATGTTGGGTTATATTCTTCTATATCATAATTTTAGTACATTTTATTTCCAAATGAAGAGATACACTTTTTTATATCATCAACTAATTTTCTAAATTTTAAAGTGATGTAGTTAGGTTGTCAAATTTTTGTAAGGGAACCTCTTTACCCAATTTCAATTATTTGGGTTAAACATCTACGTCTTGATTATGTCCTTCTATGAATACATTTTAATGAACTATGATTGTTTTATACATAATATCCACTAAAATTGGGTTTTTTCTTATTTTTCACACCTAATTATGTCATTTATTTGTCTTTAATCTAAGGATATGATATTTGCAAGGGACTTTGTCTCAATTTACATTCCATTGAAACTTATTTATTCTTATACACCAATTAACTTTTATATGGTGTATATACTGGACATTAATTTATTATATCAGGAATATCTCTATTCTCATGATATTATATGCTTTCATTGATTTTATTCCTCAATTGTTTCTTTTCAATCATCTCTCATTCTGTTAAAAACTCTTTAACTAAAATATAGTTCTTAATGTTTTAAATATTTATTCTTCAATATAATTCTCACTAATTTCCATGTTTTAAAACTAGTTTTTAAGATTTATTTATATAGAAATTAATGTTTTAAAATTTTAATTCCGTTAAAAGTTCCAAAGTGGTATGAGACACTTTTATTCCAAAAATCTCTTTATTAAATTTTTTAAATGTTTTGGAAAATGGTTTGGCCAAGCATTGATTTTGTCAATATCTTGAAATGATATATTTTGATGCGGAAATGTTATATTTACATTATGCTTGTTTTACATGTTATGAATATTATATGGTTACTGGGGATTGTTTACATATACGGGTGGTTCTCTGATAAACCTTGGGTGGGTGAGCCCAAATAGCTCTCCAATGCATTGGGTAACATGACGGAGGTAAACATTAATGTTTATCCTAAGATATTTAGTGAATATATTGTGATTTGTATTCCAATGTAACTCCATATGTAGCTGTGATAGCTATAATGTATATATGATTTGGATGCTACATTTTACCTGTATGATTTAATATTTCTATGTGTTTTTAATAAATCATATGATTTCACGAGATATGTTATGATTGAAAAGTATTGTTTAATTTATTTGTATTTATTGATGGGTTGATGTTTCCTTTCGTTATTTAATAACCCTTACTGAGCTTTCTATGCTCACCCCCTGTTTTGAAATGTTTTTCATTAGACTTAATGATTAATAGGGTCAAGGATGGGATCAAGGAAATGTCAAGTGGTCTAAAACATAGAACTAGACATGTTTTTTTAGAGTTTTTATTTTATGAAACAATATATACTGAGTAGAAGTGATTAATTTGTAATTTTAGAAATGTAATGTAATAGATGTGGACTAATTCTATAAAACCATAAACCTGAAAAGATCCTAATTTTGAATTAATGACTTAACTCATGACTATGTAATGTTTAAAGGTGGCTTCTTATATTTGGTATCACGAGACGGTTTAGACAACTTTAGGGTTTGAGAGTTTTCATTAAACACATGGTTAGTCCCTGTGTCTATTATTTCAGTTAAATCATTCTCTTTATCATTTTCAGATCATGGAATGTCGATTACTAATTGATGTAGTAGGATCTCAAATGACAATTCTATCTCTTTATGATGACATGCTTGAGATAATTATTTCTAAGTCATGATCAGATGTTTGTGAAACATTGTCTAGCATACAACTCATTTGTAAGCAGTTGTTTGAGATATCAAACGCTTCCACTATACCTTAATATCATTTTGGATCATGTGTTGTATTTAATCTAATCCTATTTTCTCAATATTATCATATATCCATGAATGGAAAATATTATCTAGGTAGTTTCCTATATTTTACATTATCATAAGAAATTTGAAGCATATTATGATTTTGAAAAAGATTCTAAATATGAAGTCCCTTTCACAATATATTTATATTTGGTTTTACAATATAGTCTATCAGCACATACTTATGGTATTTTCAAAGGACCATTTATTAGAATTGTCAACTCAATATTTGTTCGACTATTTTATAAAAAAAATCTTTTTTCAGATTTTTGGAAAATATATGTCGTACATGATTATTTTCCAAAACTTTTTTTCTATGAACACCCATATGACCCATGTTGTACAAGGTGTATTTGGATGATGGAAGAAAATTATTTTGAAGGATCTCTAAATCATTTTTGTAATGCATGGACTTTATACCTATGTGAACAATATGATGGTGAAACCATATGGACACCATGATCAAGGCATGGTGTTCTTTCTATTGGGAATATTTTTATTTTATCTTATGGATGTCAAAAAATGACAATATATAAGATATTGAGGTCATAATGTATTGGGATGAAAATGAAATATATAAGAAAACCATTGAGGTTATGAAATGTTTGGGTTATTTTTGAGTTTTATAAAAAGGATAACCCATAAGATTGGTGACAACCTATCACGTCCAGAAAGGCCACAGTAATCATTCCCACAATCAAAGGGAAACAAGGGTACATCGCCTACCACTATCCTATATGAAGTTCCAGATATGTATGACTTATTATTTTATGTTAAATTATTTTACGGATCAATAATAATTTAATTTTGGGGACTTCTTTTTTATCAAATGGATATCCTTAATATAGGAAATTGATTTGGTGATTATGTGATAATGGTTATATTATAAGATGTTTTCTCTTTTGGAAACATTATATTATTAAGGGAAATAGAATATTATGTGATCTTATTTGTGGAGTAATGGTTGAAATTTTATTTTTTGGAAGAATCTATGTTTTTATTGTATAAATATGGATATTTAGTGTTATTGCGGAAATTATTAACCTATCATGGAGAATATGTGATTAGGTTAATTACTTTTCAGTATGATTCTTTAAGATTAACTGATGTTATTTAGGAAAAATATAATGATTTATCTTGGAAGACTATGTGATTAAATCCTTCTGATATTTGTGTTTTAATCTTAGTTTGGATAACTTTGATGAATTTTATGGATAATTTTATATTGAATGGTCTTTCTTGAACTTTGGGTTCAGTTTGTTGATTAATGGAGATGAAGAGTAACATTTATTTTTATAAAGGATAATCCTTTTCGGGATCATCTGATCTTGTACTAACCAATTTTTGTTTTGGATGATGTATAAATATAGAGGAAATATATAGTTCATCATTTTCAGATTATGTGATACTCTGGAAGTTGATTTTGGTTCTTCAGGTGTGACTAAGTCATCTGGAATACACGTCATTTGGAGAATAGATGAGTTTGTGGTAGGAATTTAGTAAAGGATGAAAGTATTCATTGAAATTAAGTATGTTTCCTTATACTTTTAGTTAAGATAATAAATAAATTCCACAAATTGATGAAAACTGACTTAAAACAAAAACGTAGTCCTTTAACATTTCTTTCTGGGGAATAAAATACCATTTAACCCATCACAAGATTTTGATTTTCTGTTTGATAACTTTCCATTAATTACATTATCTATCACTCTCCATCAAATATTTTTGGTTACTATCTCTTCCATATCCATAATTTTAAACATGGAATACTATTATGTGTTATCTTGGGTGATATTTTTACTTATCTATCTTTCTTTTAATGTTATAGTTTTATAAACTGTTTTTTCTGATGTGGGACATTTAATGAAGTTTCTGAGACCAATTTTTTAATTGTGATGACACAATTCCCAAAAAAGTAGAAGGATGAATCATCCTAAGTAAATAAATAATATAAAATTTTTATATTTATTGAAAAAAATTAATAAAATATTTATTTTAATTTAAAGGGCATTCTAGGTTAGGTGGCATACACAACATGCAACAATGGGTTTCTCCGAAGTCTTACAACATTGTGTTATAATGAAAAATAATATATTAATATTGTTATTTTAAACAATAGTTAACACATAGCCATTATATTTGCGGTAATGAATATAACTAAGTAAAATAGTATTATATTTTTTTTCTAAATGTGGTTACATTTATCCAATAGTTTTTAGTGGCTTAAAATAAGAAAGAATCTAATTTTAAGAATAAATACTCTAATTGTCATTAAAGGGTCGATTTACCACCTTATGATGGAGAAACCTATTTAATTTTAGTTTTGGTAACTTTTATATTTTATATTTTACAAAATAATATTATTCAATAGAATCAGGACATCAAAATTTACTTTGGATTTAATTTTGGTATTTTTCTGATAAGGATCATTTTTTATGAATTGTGAAGAATAACATATTTTAATTCAAAAATGCCTTTTAATATAATTTATTTATAAGGTTATATTATTTTTCAAAAATGTTTTTAATGTTTAATTATACTATATTTTTACCATTTAATATTATTTTGGTCATTTTATGTAATTTCACATTGAAATTGGACATAAACAATGGAAAATATTTTGATAGTTATTATTTCATAACAACGCGCTTTCTGTTTTGACAATAGGAATTAATTTTTAATTATTCAATTCCACTTATATGTATTGAATTTAGAAAAAAAAATTCCATATTTTTAATCATTTTGAAAAAATTGGGTAAATAACTATCAATTATTTTTAGACGTTGTGAATATTAACTTCAGTACATATTTTATTTTTTATGGTTAAAGGGTAAATATGTTAAATAAGGGTAAAAAATATTATTATAATAATATGAAATTACACTAACATGTGTCCTAATACTATTGGTTGATAAATTTCCAATCATGGAAATCCTTGGGTCGATTTTGGGACCCCATGAAGCCACTTTGGAGTGATAATGACACTTTATATAAATTAATTTAAAGTATGAAAAAATGACAGAAACATGTATCTTTTAGTAAATCAATTATTACATGGGGTTATATAAGTTATATATTCGACTAAAAATATTCATTAGAAATATAAAATAATTTCCTAAATTATGGAGTTTCTTTTATTATTTTTAGACATCAAATAATTAAAATTCATTATGACACAATAATGATGCATTGTTTACCTCATTAATTAATTATTTAAATAAATAAGATTATAAATATTAAAATAATATCTTCAAAATGTAAAATTATTATTGGTTGACTTTATTTCAAACATGAGTCATTTTATCTTCTTCTTTAATGAGTTTTGGAAATTTAGAAACCGAGAATTATTATATAATCAAATAATATTTTCAAGATTTCTTTAAGAGCCAATCCTCCCCTTATAGAATAACCTCACTTATAACCTATTATTCACACTTCTCAATCCCCTTGTATAGTAAAAAATATGACCAATTAATCTCCCTACATACCTATACATCTTCTAAATTGTTCTCCTAGGCATAAGGGAATTCATGCAATCCTTTTGGTTCATTCAAAAGGCAGATACCCGATTTACAGGTAACACGTTCTCTTAAGTTATTTTGTTTTATTATAATTCACCAACCCCCTAAACACTATTAGTCATTTCATTTATTATCAAAATAGTATCATAAATTTACTAGGATGTATTTATAATAAGTATTCTAACTAAACATACTCACACCTCTATCTAATGTGTAAAGAACAAACACTTTTGGTGGACGACAAACTAACGCCTCATGAAACGATGATTCTTCAATATTCTCCTAAATCCTCTTATGGAGACCATAAAGATGGAACTATATTTATATGTGATGTATATTATATTTATATTTTTTCTATACCTCGGTATTTATCATTTATATAATACCTTTATGGTTTCCATAGTGGGTAAATACGATAATTTCATTTGAGGATGTGTAGACTACCATCCCCTCAATGTGATATGACTCGTTCATGGTTTATGTGGAATGTATAAAGGATAGAGTTAAATAAATTAAAAATGATATTATATTGGTATTATAAAATACCTATGTATAATTATGTTTTTATTACATTAAATATTAAATAGAAATGAAATTAGCATTCATGCGTACGTACGACTTACCGTCTCCATGAACGGTGCATTTCATTTCCTATCTTCAAATGTTTTGTACTATTATATATACATATATATACTTGATATATATGATATATATGATATCTATATCATGAATATAATTCTAGGAATAATATAATTTTATCACATGGACAATTTATAATTATAGCAAGTTCATTTTTAACTCAACTTTCGAAAATCAACAAAATGTCCAATATGAACTGAAATAATTAACTAATTGTGATATCATGGTAATAATTAATATAAAAGGAATAATATAATATAAAAATGTTCTTAAGGAATTGTAAATTAACATTATTTTATTATTCAAGTGATTAATGAATGATCGAGTCAAGTCAGACACGATGTAAGGGGATTCATACCTCATTTTAAACTCTATGAGATTTCCATTGTTCAACACTTATTTATTGCACGTGGTGTATTGTGTACTGAAATGTGATGTATATTATCATTATTAAATTTATATTAAATTTATTTTGTTATTCATTTTTTGGTTATCAACTTTTGGTCTTACGACTTTATTGATTACAAGGTGGTAAGGGGTTTTCATCTCACTTTTTATTCCCATGATATTCATTCTATATTTAACACTATTTTCTTCTTTGTAGTGTATGTACTACCTATGATTATATTCATTGTGTAATATGCTCTAATTTATTGGTATTTTCATATTCATTGTATGATACTTCTTTCATGGGTTATATGTTTTTTAAGTTACAAAATCAGTAAGGGAACCTTTCACCTTCCTCATTTAGTCTAAGACTTCTTTTTGTATTGCCTTTTAATTTACGTCTTATAATGATTGGATATGTTCTTCTATATCATTATTTCTGTAAATTTTATGTCCTAGTGATGAGAAACCCTTTTTCTCTCATCAACTCCTTTTATGAATTTTAATGTGACGTCATTGGGCTGTCGAATATTTGTATGGGAACTTCTTTACCCAATTCTAATTCTTATAGTTAAACATATACATCTTGGTTATGTCCTCCAAGGAATATGTGTGAATTAACTCTGATTGTTTTATAAATAATATCCACTTGTATTGGGTGTATTCTTCTTTGTCACACATAATTATGTCATTGAATTGTCCCGAATCAAAGGATATGATCTTTACAAGGGACATTGTATCAATTTACATTCCATTGAAACAGATTTATTTTCATACACAAATTAACTTTTATATGTTGTGTATACAACCCTTTGAAGTATTATATCTTGAATCCCTCTATTCTCATGATATTATAATATTTTATTGATGTTATTCCAAAATTTTTTGTATTCAAGTGTCTCTCATTTTTTTAAAAACTCTATAACTAAAATATCTTTTTAAATGTTATAAAGATTTATTATACAAAATCATTCTCATTAATGTCCATGTTTTAAAAATGGGTTTTCAGAATTAATTATATGGACATTAATGGTTTAAATTTTTAATTACTTTAAAAGTTTCAAAGTGGTATGGGAAACATTGACTCAACAAATATCTTTATTAAATGTTTTAAATTGTTTTGAAAATGGTTTTATAAAGCATTGATTTTATCAATATATTGAAATGATATATTGTGATGTGGAAATGTTATCTTTACTTTATGATTGTTTTATGTGTTATGAATATTTTATGGTTATTGGGCATTGTTTGTGTATATGGGTGGTTCCATGATAAACCTAGGGTATGTGATCCTGAGATATATCTCTAATGCATTGGGAAATATGACAGAGGTAAATATTAATGTTTCTCCAAAGAGATTTAGGGAATATAGTGTTATAGGTATTCCAACGTACCTCCCTACATAGTCGTGATAGATATAATGTAAGTATGATTTGGATGCCAAAAGTTTCCTTTATTATTTATGATTTCTATGTGTTATTAATAAATCATATGATTTCATGAGGTATGTTATGATTGAAAAGTATGGTTTCATTGATTTTTATTTATTGAAGGGTGAATGTTTCCTTTATTTATTTTTTAACCCTTACTAATATTTTTATGCTCACCCCATGTTTTGAAATGTTTTTTAGAGGATTTAAAGATTTATAGTATCAAGGTTGGGATCAGGGAAAAGCCATGTTGTCTAAAACATGGAACTACTGAGTAGAAGTGACTACTTTGTACTTTCTGAAATGTAATGTAACAGTTATGGCCTAATTTTCTAAAACAATATACCTGAAAAGGTCCTCAATGTGAATTCCTGACTTAACTCAAAATTATGTAATGATTAAGGTCATGTCCTTATATTGTATGACTATTACAAGTTGACATGGTTCTGGCACAGATGTACCTTTGGTTACTCCAAAAAGGTTATAACAGGCTTGGTCTGATCAGCACCTAGTGTGAGACATAAGGCCTTAATGCATACCTAGTTTGATATTACATGGGGACATGATTACGATAATTCATCTTTTCTTTTTGAACCAATATGAAGGATTAGAAAAAAAATATATCCCCAAAGAAACAATGATTATCATTATGAGATTGTATATGCATACATTTTTTAATTTTTTTCATGTATTTCACACGTATTAGAATTATACATTAGGCTTCATAATGTTATGATCTAATATAGAATATTTAATTATTTTGAAATAGTTCTTGATAGAAATAATGGGAACTGTGAAAATTAACATACTCCATGTAGGTATTTCCCTCATTGTCAAGATATTGAATCTGGAGCTGGTTTTATAGATAGAACTGATCAAATTATTACCATATTGGGGAAACTAACACATTTTATGAGTAATAACATTTCTCGTAAGTAGTATCCCATTGATCCTCCATGTGGTGTAACAACATTAGGCCACTACATGCATCAGAAACCTATATCATTCAATGGGATTACAAATCTATTTTCAGATGAGTAATGGATAAGTTCCATAGAGACGATATTTCTTGCTATGGGACGTATTGAAAGGGATAAATTTATCATGGAAGTTTATCATATCTTAGGAAATTTGGACCAATAGTGGTCATTGATTCAGAAAACTAAAGTTGAAGAGGAAATAGAAATCATGTAGTGGAAGGATTTAAAGGTTATCTTCTCAGAAAAATATTTTCCTCATGTGTAATGAAAACATATGGAAATAAAGTTCTTGATTCTAAGATAGAAAGAATAGGAAAATGTTTCCATGTATAAATACATCATTACAAGGTAAACAAGGCATGTTCCAGGCTACATACGTAATACAAACTATAATATTATCCAATTCTTTGATGGGCTTAAGTCAATCCTCTTAAGGGAACTAGTATCCCAAGAATTATCATCACATGGGGACATAATATCAAGTGTTGTCAAGATAGAGAATAATTTTTTCAAGTATTATGGCTTTAAAGATAAGTAACAGAAGAAGATAAATAAAGAGAAAAGGAATAAAGGGGAAAAGGAAAAGAAGTATTCTAAAACATGTGACACTTATGGAAGGAAACAACTTTGTACATGCTTAAATGGAAAATAATTTTTCTTAATGTGTGGAGAAAATTTACACCGTGATCGTTATTTCATGGTATATAAATAATTATCTAATGTGAAATTCTTCCATTGTTAGTATTTGGGGGACTATAAGAATGAATTCCCCAAGCGTCAAAGGAAAATTCCTCAAAATGATTTAAGGGGTAAAGGTAAATCTTTTTTATTACTAAAGACAGATTGAAAAGATTGTTGTTATTGACTATTTAGATCTATGAAATATGTTGTAAAATTATTTTATTAATGGAATTCTCAAAACATATATGGATTGCACAATAATAAATTTTTATTGGGGATTTGAGAGCGTCTGTTGAATGGTAATGATGACCAAGAAAAATTATTCTGTGGAAATTTTAACTTTATGGAAAACACATGATTTAGGGAAATGTATCCCTTAATATGTTCCCAATATAGAGACAATGATTAAAGATAAATATATAATTTATATAGATTAAGTGAATTTGATAGTCCTAAAAATCTAAAAAAAATTAATTATAATTTCATTTTATATATTCCATGACCATATTTCTAAAGTAATGGATATTAATATCTTGAAAGGTTTATAAGGTTAACTGTTTATGAAATGGTTTAGGATAAACATCTGATGTGGTTTTAGAGATTAATATATTACTCCACTGTATGGATATTTATGCATATTAAATAAACCATGCTAGATTTATTTTCATAAGTATAAAAAGTGTTTAATAGAATGTATTAACAACTTATTATAAATTTTACGATCAATTTAAAGTGAATTTTAGTGATTCAGGAATAAAAATTAATCATTTGACATTAGTTTCTTATAGTAAGTGATGAATTGTTAAATTTATCGAAGATCAACAAAGGATGAAATTATGCTTATAAAATAGAAAGGTGTGAAGTAAATATATTTACTTATAATCTTATATAGTAATATACATTCTCAAATTAAAAAAAGACCTTTAATCAAAAAAATATCTTATAATCATTATATCTTGGGATTTAGTTAGCCTTTTATATCATAAAAAATGTATGGTTTCTAGGTCCTTAACATTCCATTTATCATTCACTTTTTAGTTATCAATGACCTCTATCACTCTTTATCATTATATAAAATTTTCATCTGTATTCTTGTTTTCGTTTCAACCCAATGTTCTCCTAATTAGAATCCTAGTTATGTTCTGTTCAAGATCCCCCTCATACATTATTTTTACTCTTCTTACGATGATGTTTTATTAACCATTTTGGTGTTGTTTTTTCAAAAAAGGTATTTCGAAATTTCAATACCTTTATTATCGATATAAACATGAAATTATGAGGAGGAAATTAATTTATGTTGGGGAGAATGTAACACATGTATATTTTTAAAGAATTACATAGTTTTCCATAGTGTGTATAACATGAAACACAAATCATATAAGAAAAGATAAGACATGATACTTGTCACAAACACCTCCCTCAAAATATTGCTCTCCTAAGATGAATAGGTTGAAAGAGAGATAATAAAACCCTTGTCCCACTTATAGAAGGCATTGGGATGGTGACTAGCACTAAGAGTACAAAAATATCACATTATGGGAGGCATTACCCATTATAAGAAAATTGGATAGAGAGATAAGATGTATAAAAATAAAAACAACTATAAGGAATATATATTAAAAGAATGAAAAAATCCATCCCAAATTCATGTTAAAAATAAAATTGTTACAAACAAGGGTATCAAAATTAAATACCAAAAGGAAAGCTATAAAATGACACAACAACTATGCCAAAGATTGAACTAGTAATGCCCAACATGGTCCGTGTAGTCATCCTGTAAATCTGAATGTTTTTTTATATGTGTAGGGTGAGAATACAAGTATACTCAGTCAGAAAAAATAAAATCTCTCTTGAACATGTGGATGAAGCATACTAATACCCCTATGAAGAAACAATAGAACCAGCATCACCTATCAAGTAATACTAACCATCCCAAACTCACCAAGGCTTGATCAAAAAAATAACAAAAGTCATGTAAATTAATATAATAAGAACATAAACTTTTGGGTACCTGCACCACTTCTCACTCGTTAACTGCTCATACCTTAATGGTGAACGTCCTCTTGCTACAACACTCTTCCACATGCCCCATGTCATAATCCAACCGCACATGCCTAGTCCTTAGATCTACTCAGGAAATGTTGAAATAAAAAGATCAACATATCCCACTTGTAATAACCTAGTCCACAACTATACCACATACTATCTGCAAACACCTAGTCCTCACAAACCACAAACTCATCGTGGATACACCTGAAAAAGAACAACACATCTCATCCCGAAAACACATGGGATAACACACCTCTCCCACAGGCACCTGGGACTCACAACCACACCACAACCTATCTGAAGGGTCTTGGGATACCTATTCCTAGAATAGGGAGTAGGGAAGATCCAATAAATGACCATTCATCCTCCCATGAGATGTTGGCAAAGACACCCGCCCCCATTAAAATGGGGGTGTTCAACACATAGTACACAACACAGGTGGGGTGCATATAGAAATAAATAATAAGTAAAAGTATATATATACATAGGTATCAAACACTATGGCCATCCTATGGGGTTTTTTCCAAACAAGAAGGAAACCAACATTCCTTCCTCTGTTGCTACCTCTAAATGAACAACTCTACAACAAGCCGCAATTCAATTCATAAACCTAGCAAACACATTAAACCAATTATCATTCTTTATTAAGAAATACATTTATTCATTCCATCCCTAACAAGGAAATTACAAAACCCAGTGTGAAAAAAGACACACAGAATAATCCACACAGATGAGAAAGAACCGCATTAAACTAAGCTACTTCACACATTCTCCTCATTTAACACCCATTTTGAAATTTCAGGTGAATTACCTATACAGACCACTGTCATCATATTTATTCAAAGTCATTCAACAGAATCGGTACTATCCGAAATTAAAACACACAAATCACATCCAATCCTAGAAAAAAACCTCATCACAAACAAACCTGATAGCCCAGCTGTAAAACAACACCACACACATGACACCCAGCAACATAAAAAATTCCCAACCTGAACATATATCCCTGTTGCTAAAACATTTTCTATCTATTACACAGTCAATAAATCTCACATCCTGAGATTCCATTACACTACTTAAACCACCCCACACATATCCTTTCTCTTAAAACCATCACCACAAAAAAACACAAGCCACAATACAGAACAATTCCGCACACAACACACAACCACCCTAAACAAAGAAATGATTATTTAGATTTAGAAAACAGTCTTTGTTTAATTAAATTTTTTGAATTAATGGGGGATCACATAACAAGTTTGATCCATTGTAATCTATTTATTTTACCAAATATACATTGTTAATCAAATGAATATATATATATATATCTCTATTCAAAACATAATAAATAAAATGTCATCACAAGTCATCCCGAGTGCACAAACAAAGACCAGTAATGGCCATGATTCTCTGGAGGCATACAACCCATTAAAACCACAATATCAAAATACAATAAAATAAAAGAATAAATCACATTAATCCAAACCCCTTTTTATTTTTTTGAAGTATATTCAATTATATTTATTAAATTTGGATTCAGCTATCTTCACATGGAATCCTTTCATTCACCCATCCCACATGATGCAAAAATTAGAGGGATGGAGGAATCCCTACCTCGATGAATAGATGATTATAAATTCCCCCTTACACCCAAAACAGGGGGGCACATGCAGTAGGAAGATTCCATGAAGAAAAATACAACCGAAAACTACAACACAGAATTATTACTCCTTATAGAACAAAATTTCTAGGTGCCTTGTACCAAGAGAGAACAAGATGGAGATAACTAAGGAATGATTCCCAGCTTTGAAATATTGGTTCCTATACTCAAGTTAAATTGAACGTTTTAAAGGCCATTAAAGATGGATATTGAACAAGACAATATGACATGTCCATTACGAGTCTTATAGGTCTTAGTAATTTAAATATATAATTTATTTCCTTTTGAAAAACTTAAAAAACACTTAAATATGATTTTAAACAAATTTTACGTGAAACAAAACATTAAAGGGGAAAAACAAGATAAACTAGAAAAAACTAGAATTTTAAAAAATTTATAGAAATGACTCACCATTGGGTGAGTCACCGGTGTGAGCTACTAGTTCTGAGTCACCATTTAGTGAGCTACCATTGGATGACTCACCATTGGACGAATCACTAGTGTGACCCGCCTTTATGAGTCACCGGTCAGGGCTCACTTTCAACGACCTACCATTCATGTATCACTATAGTGAGTCAACAGTCTAGACTCACCATCAGAAACCTTCCATTCCTATATAACCATGGTGAGTCATGGATCCTGACTCACATCCAGTGCCCTACCATTCCTCTCTCACCATTGTGGGACACTGGTCGTGACTCACCATCAGTGACCTACCATTCTTGCCTTACCGTTCTAAGTCACCAGTCTTGAGTCACCATCAGTGAACTACCATTCATGTCCCACCGTTTTGAGTCACTGGTGGATGAGTCACCATTGGATGAATCACAATTAGAAAAGATTTATTTCTAAAAAACTCTGGAAGAGAGCCATTATGACCACTCAGAATACCACAAACACAGATGTTTTACAAAGGAATGGGTGAGAGTGGGTTGGGACATTGCATCATATACCTATCAGTATTTTACCCCCCTCAATAATTAAAAACCTAACATAGAAGAAAAAAAGGTCCTAATAACCACCCCATAAGATACCCTTCAAGGATTTATAAAAATGTGAAACTATTCTTCAGTTTGGACATTGTGTGGTCCAACAATAACCACCATGTATTTTTCGAAAGATGGATTGAAGCCTCAACACCCATGAACACACCCTCAGGCATCTCCCAACCCAAAAAACCACACAGCCACCATTAAATAACCAAAATCTACACTATTCAGACACATAAATCAGGGAGTTCCTTTCTCTATGTCATGATACAATCTACTCTAGGCGACACTGACTCACTCGCACAGGTTTAGTCACATTTTAATTAATCCATATTTTTTATGAATAATACCTCCCCTTTATACAGGTCAAGAAATTATCACACATTTATAAACAAGGAGAAAACCCATTGCATAGCAATCAAGGTTCAAGCATCACATTACAATAGAAACATAACATAGAAAAACAAAAAACAAATCTGATTACTAGGAACACATTTGTGTCTCCATTTTCAATGAAGTCTCTTCTAGGCCACCATGCCTCCACAACACACAAACCAATGGAATGGTCCAACCCTAAAGAACCTTATCCTACTGATCCTAGATCTCTATTGGTCATTCCATGAATTTTTTTCATTCCTCGATATTCAACTCTCCCAAATCAATGACATGGGAGTATTCATGGAGATAACAAAGAATTTGGGAGATGTGGAAGATATTGTGGATCCGCTCTAATAGAGATTGAAATTATATCTGATATGTAAGTCTACCAACTCGTCCCAACATCTTGAATGGTCTGATGAACATGAGAAAAAACATTCCCCCTCTGTCAAACCTCCACTTCCCATGTAGAGGGGAAACCCTTAAGAACACATGTTGTCTATCCAATAACTCCAAGGGCCTCCTCTTATGATCGACATATGACTTCTGTCAGACCTTTTATACATTCATCCTCTTGTAAAAAAGATTAAAATTCTCTATTATGTGCTGCACTATTTCTGGACCATGAATAGCTATCTCCCCAACCTCTATCCAGCACAATGGTGAACACCATGGTCTTCTGTATAGTGTTTCATATAGATCCATTACAATAAAATATTGATATCTATTGTTGTTAAAAAACTTTTCTAATGGAAATTGATGCTCCCATGATTGACAGATATCCAAGACACATGCCCGCAACATGTCCTCCAATGTTTGGAATGTCCATTCTGATTTCCAACCCATATGAGGGTGGAAAGTCGTTTTGAGGTGTAACTGAGGGTAATAGGCATGATGAAATATCCTCTAGATTCAAGAATTAAACCATGCATCTTGATCTAAGATGATGGATCTCATAAATCTATGCAACAACACCACCTCATCCATATACTTCATGGCCAAGGCATCCACTATTCCTGACTCCTTAATTTATATGATGTGGGCCGATTTCATCAGCCAGTCCACTAGTACCCAGATAACCGCACATCCTTCCGGAGACGTAGGTAACATTATGATTAAATCCATCGAGATGTCATCCCACCTCCACTCAAGGAAATCAAGGGGATGAAACAATCTACTAAGAAGATGATGCTCATCCTTAACCAGTTGGCACACAAGGCACATCCCCAAGAACTCTGCCACATACTACTTCATCTTGAGGCAGAAAAATTGTAACCTCAACAAAAGTTAAATCACGAAATACCCAGGTTTACCACTAAGGGTTAGATATGAAACTCATAGAGGAATCCCTCATGCATCTCCATTGGAAAATATAGTCTTCCATGTAAAAAAATTTGATTCTGACCATCCTCCGACCATACCTCCATATCATCCTTATGTTCAATGTGATCATGAATCACCTCTATTTCTGATTCTCCCCATTAAGACTCCTCCACATACAACATCAAATATGATTACACCTTCATTTGGAATAGACAACCTCTTCCACTATCTATTCATGCATCTTGGTGCAATTGAGTCAAATCCTCCATCACCTTCCAGGTATCCATAGATTCATGAATGACCTCCTTATACAAATTATTACTCAATTCATCAACCACAAAATTCCCCTTTAATTAGGTGTAAGAGATATCTAAGTCACAATACAAGAGGGAGTTTGTTTACCACTGTTTTTGTAAGCTCAGATTTCACTGGTAAAAGATATTCCTTGAGTTCTATTAATCACTAAAGACCGAAAAGAGCTCTACAATGAGGTAATTCCACCCTAACATTAGTAAAAACATGACTACTACTATCTCCAGATCATGGAAGGAATATTTACATTTGAGGAGACCTAAATACCTAGAACCATAGTAGATCACTTCCCTCTTTTGTATCTGCATGCATCCCAATCCCATACAGGAAGCATCAGAAAAATCCTCAAACATCATACCTTCCTTTAGAAACTGAAGGACCAAAGCACTAACCATATTCCCCTTCAGATTGAAAAATTTTTCATGGTACTGGTCAATCTGTAAAAATTCCATGCCCATTCTAGTCAGAGCTATCAATAAGGATTGAACTCAAGATAAATCAAGTACAAGCCTCGTGTAGTATCCTGACAGACTGAGAATACTACAATCCTCTAACACATTGTTGGGTTCTTTTAATGAAACAACTACATCAAACTTTGATGGTTCCGCTACTACACCCTACTAAGACACCACATTCCCATGTATGTGTACCGATATTGTTTAAAAAATGTACTTGGACTACTTCGTATAGTGACGGTGGTGTCGAACAACCTCCATGTTGGTCTTGAGATTCTTAGAATTATCCTCCTATACCATTATGTTGATCCGGATGTCATCAAAGAATTTGATGATGAACTGGTCTAGAAACTCGTGAAAATAGAGTTCTTGAGCACCATGAACACGACTGGAGTGTTCATAACACCAAAAGACATAACCATGAACATGAAGTTCCCATAGCTACACATGAATGAAGTATTCAAAATTTCACCCTCCTTCACCCAAATGTAGTGATACCCAGACCATAATCAATCATAGAGAACCAACTTTCTCCCCCTAGCTGGTCGAAAAGTTCATCTATCCACAATATAGATTATGGTTCTTGAATATTAATGGATTCAAACTATTGTAGACTATGAAGAACCTCAGACCACCATCTTCTTTCTTCTCAAACAATACTAGAGCACCCCATGGAGAAACAGTAGTTCCGATAAATCCCTTATGCATCAGATCATCTATCTGAATCATCATCTACGGAAACTCAGAAAGTTATAGCTGATAAGTAGCCATCGAAATTGGACAAGCACCAGGCTGCAAGCCTATCATGAACTCCACATGACACCAAGGTGTGGAGTTACAACCACATTGGGGAATGTAATGACATAAACATTTACTAATGAAAATTCATCTTGATCCAATTAAATATCGTATTCTGTAAAATGGTCATATAAAACGTATGCACTTCCTTATTTTAATGATTTTATGTTTTAAAATACCATTTAGAATCGTGAACGTTTCTAATATAGTAGGTGAACAGTGATCAATTGATTAGTATAAATATAGGGATTTACCAAATCTAAATTACCCAGACGAAGGAATCGATGGCCTCACCTAGTAGAATTGCTCTGTACGAAACCCATTTTACAGAGCTTAGAATAAAGGTGGCATCACTGGGATTCGCTCTTGACCAATCCCAAGCCAAGGTTCAACATTTTATGCTCGAACAGAATCTCTTATAGGAGAAGTGGAAGTTGATAAAGATTACCACCCGAGTGATGTTATCCAAGACACCCCAAGAGTCAATCACCATCTCACACCTTACCCTTAGGTCATATGCACGTGTCCCAAGGGGTTATGAAAAAAGTCCTTCGCACTGTGATTATGTGCATTATTTTTTTATAGAATAAAAAATATATATTCATTTTATTATTGTTACTTTGAAAACAGATTTTAAAAAATAAATAGTATTTTTTGTTAATATTAAATTAGGAAATATATTTTTGTGAATTAGTGGATTTTTAAATAAATAATATTTTGATAAAATATTATTAATAAATTAATTTTTATTAAATATAAATTATATTATTATTTTTATTACGGTTTGAAAGTCATTCTTGTCAAAATCCATGATGTTTTTATAAATGCATGTTTTAATTTTAAAATTAAAATTTCACAAATGTGAAAAATTGTTTAGATAAAATAAAGATTATAGTTTGAATCATAATGTCGAAATTATCCAATATTTATTTTTTCATATTTTTACAAGATAGTCGAATTTTTGGGAAAAATTTAAATACCATTTAATTATGTAATGTGTTTTATAACAACATAATGACACAACAATGATGCAATAAAACACTATAAATGGGATTTTCGGCCAATATTCGTTTTAACATTAAAATAATGTTATTTTAGTATTTTTTTTATTTATCTTTCAATGCATTAGGGGACCCTCCATGACTTATAAAGTATTTTATCTTTTTGAAATGATTTCTTTGAGAGTGTGACTCACCTCCACATAAGCAGGCCTAATATTTTATGCAGTTAGCACATTGGACATATAAAATAATTTTTTCCAATACTCTTTGGAAAAACCCATTTGCAAAAACAATGGGTTGTATTGTGGTTTTGATTAGTTTAATGTGTTGTGTCCAAATGCTAAATAATAAATAATTACATATCTTTTCCTATATAACCCAACCCATGATCCCACATAAACATCACTCAAAGAATTTGTAAATAGAACAAAATCTTTCCTCTTTTCCCTAGAATCTTCTTAAGGCACCCCAAGCTCCCATGAAGCCTCTCTCAAGCCCCTACCACTCCTTTGGTATCACACTTCCAAGTAAGGGATTTTGTTCTTTCTCATTTTTGTGAAATTTTCATTATGTTGTTATACCATTTTGTTTTCAACTAAAAATTTTAAGGTTTAATTTATAACCTCACCCATCCTTCCCTAATTATTTTTCAATTCTTTGAGACCTATTTCTCTCTCATTACTGCTTCCCATGTACTCATATTACCATGCCAAAATTACGTAATGAATTTATCTCTTCTCATTTATATTCAATAAATTATTTTTTATTATGAATATAAATTCCCTTATATTTGTTGGGACAAGTATTTATATGATCCTATTACTATAAATCTCATGTACATTTGATGAGATACCCCTTTCCATCTCATAAACCATTTTTATGAATATTTATTCCATGTTGTTATGCTGCTAAAATGGCACCATTTCTAAGCCAAAGTCATTGTGTAGTGAATACCATGCCCATATCTCTATTAAGGGTATTCAATATTATGAAAATTTAAGCATTGATTATAGGGTTTCATATATGTATTACATATTACATTATTGTGGAATAAATGATGATTTTTAATGAATCAATGTTATATGATCCATGTGCTACACTTATGTATGAAGTGAAATTATTAAGAATGGTGCACCCTAATAGCTCTCCAATGCATTGGGTAAAGATTAATATCATGATACGTCAAGTGAAATAAGGGCTTACTCATTCTAATTCAAGTTAAATGAGGGTTTAATCAGGACCCATGTGCAATTATCCTTGGATCTTTCTAATATCATGATAAATGTTGATACCACATTTCCATGTTATGATAATCATGCTATATCATGCCTTTTTTGTTCATGTTTCTCTTATTCTCCATTGATATTATTATTTCATAAAATATATTTCATTCTTAATATTATAACTTGTTTACTTCATTTCTTTGATAAATATCTCACCCATTAAATATACATGTCCTCTGGTTATCCCATTCAATACTAAGCACAATGGAATGTTGTGGTCATGTAAAAAATGTTTTCAATAAAGATGTTTTTTTTATATTCTATTTTGTTATGTAATGTTTCTAATCCCATAATACACTATGTATCTAAATATTTTATCTTTTATAAAGTGAATATTTCATGTAATAAATTATTTTTATGTGATATTTAAATAATAGGGTTGTTGTAGTTGGTATCATAGGATATGTTTAGTCATTTTTTGGGATTATGATTAGAAAACCCTAGTGGAAGCTTTATGAATAAGACTAAATATAATAAAATCATACCTAAATTTTTGAGAGTATTGAGTAATTGGTGTATCAAACAAATACATCCATGTCTGGATACGAGAAGGTACAGGTGGCTCAGGCAAAGATGTGTCTAGTGTAAACCCCCAAAACACCACTTTGAGCTAGACTAGAAGAGGAACTGGTGTATGACAACGGTCATTTCTGAACTCTTGGTTACAACACTCCTGGAGGATATCCTTCGATAAATTCATAAGCTTAGTATAAACCAATATTAAAAGAATTAAATAATTCACCTATGAATATATTTTGGGAATTAGATCATGGATAACATAGATTGAAGCCAATAAATTCATAAGTTGAGGAAATAAAAGTAATCTATAAGTCATCCATTTTTTTCTTTGATTCCCACTTTTTTAACACTAAATTATCTTTTTTTCTAGACAATGGATGGTAATATGAGGACTCAGACTAACAACTGATGCAAAGATCAAAGGGATGACTATTCTAATAGGATTTACAATCTGATGGGAGTAAGAATCACGATATTTGTCATTATCCCCTCTAATTTAACACAAGTATTGAATAGAAACAAGGCTCATGAAGAATGGTCAACCCCCAATAAGAAATAAATATATTCAATTGATAGATTAATGAGACAATGGCCTCGTACTTTTAGTGGATCATCTGATCCCTCAATCTTCGAACAATGGATCAACACCATTTATAATATATTCTTCATCATTTAATGTTTTGAACAATATAAGTTACTTATTGATGCTTATCATATGGAGGGTGAAGCTGAACAATGGTGGATGTTGAAAATAATTACCACACCTAAGGAAGACAATGAGGCGTTGTAATTGAAGGATTTTCAGAAAATGTTTTTGGATAAATATTTTCCTCGCACCATGTGAAATAATATAGAATTGGACTTCCTTGCGCTCAAGCTAAAAGAAAATGAATCCATTGGATCGTATGAGGAATAATTTACAAGGCATACACGATATGGATTTATCTTTTTCATTGTCCCCAAATTCAAGGTTGGTCTCTTCTTTTTAGGGATAAAACCTTCCCTACGGAAAACCCTAGTCATCTGTGACTTCGAGAGCTCTGAGGAAATTGTCCGATGTTCCCTCAAAGTTGAAATGGGGATTGATGAATCTCATGGTTATCATGGAAATATGATGTTTATGGAGGAATTTAATTCTAGTGGTTCTATGGATAAATCCAATGGTTCTAATAAAATCTAGTTCCCCACTTTCCTATGGTATGAAAAGAATCACCTTTGAAATTTCATGAAGGGTTGCAGGAAATGATATATGTGTAGAAGATAAGGGCACTTACCCATTAATTTGCGACATGAAAACCCCACTATTATGACATAAGAGAGGAACACTTTGTTTGACCCTAAAAGCATTGTTTATTACATCAACTACAAATAAATAAGGTACTTTGCAAACCATTTACCTAATCCAAGGGTTTTCAAAGGAAACCAACAACTTCTAAGGAAGAAAGGGATATCTTTTTCCATCTCTACCATTGATGTGAATCTCAAGAATTAAGTGGCGATTGGTATGCTAGTTATTCATTCAAGAATAGTGAACATACTTTTTTATTCTAGTTCTATGAATTCTTTTTTTACCAAAATTTTAGTAGAACAATCCTAACACTACCAATAATCATGGAAGTAAAGATGTTGGTGAAAATGACGAATGGGAAAATTATTGCATCAAATGAATATAACTCCTCCTTTGTTATAATTTGTGGATATAACTTCTTTAAGAATGTCGTTATACTCCCTTTGGTGGAATTTGATTCAATTATTGGCATATAATGGCTTTCCTTATATAAATCCAACATAAATTACTGTGAGAGGAAAATCACTTCCCATAGGGAAAATTGTCCCCCAATTATGTACAACATTATGGAGGAGGATAAATCTTCTTTTGCACCATCATCTCAAGCATGGATATTACTGCCCTATGAAAATATGTGTCTAGCTCAGATGATTCATTCTAAGGAGGCAGCCATCCCTGAATACATTCCTATTGTGATAGAATTTGCTGAAGTGTTTCCCAAATAATTGTATGTTCTTCCTCTGAGTAGAGATGTTAAATTCTCAATTGATCTTATACCTGGGGTGTTTCCAATTTACATGACTCCATATAGAATAGTTTTTTTGGAACATGAGGAGCTAAAGAAACAACTGCATGAAAATCTGGATAAAGGTTTTATATGCCCAAATGATTCACCATGGGGTTCACCATTCCTCTTCATCCAGAAGAAGGATAGGTCAACATATATTTTCATTGATTATCATTAGCTCAACCAAATCACGATAAAGAACAAGTATCCTCTACCCCAAATAGATGACTTGTTATATCATCTACATGGACAATAATATTTATCCATGGTTGATTTGTGGTTGGTATATTACCTAGAAATGATGAAGAAGGAGGATATCCCAAATACTGATTTTTGTATAGGGTACGGGCTCTATGATTTCATAGTAATTCCTTTAGGACTCATTATTTCTCTAACAATCTTCATGTATGTGATGAATAGTGTCTTTAAAGATTTAATCGAAAAATTTGTGGTAGTATTTATAGATGATATTCTAATATACACTAAAACCAAGGAGGATCTTGAGGATCATTTAAGAAATGTACTAGAGACCTTGAAAAAGGAGGATCTCTATGAAAAGTACAACAAGTGTGAGTTATAATTGAAGGAGTTATCATTATCGGGTAATATCATCACAAGCTATGGGATTTCTGTGGATCCCTATAAGATAGCTAAAATTGAGGGATGGTCGAGGACAAAGACGGTGACAGATATCCATAGCTTCCAGGGGTTATCTAAATATTATTTCCAATTTGTGATAAAATTATCATGATTGTTAAACCCTGTTAACAAACAAACTTAGAAGGGAGTAAAGTTTTCTTGGAGTGATGAATTTGAATAAATATTCAAGGAGATGAAAATTAGGTCTATCATTGTGCACATTCTCACATTACAAACAAGTGGATAATGTTATGTGGTATTCAATGATTCTTTTAAGAGGGGAAAGGGTTGTATGTTGATGAAAAATTACAATGTCATTGCCTATGATTCAAGGCAATTGAAAGATAATGAGAACAACTATACAAGAAATGATCTGAAGTTGACTGAAGTGATTTTTTCTTTAAAAAAATTTGTGACATCACTTCTTTGGGGAGAAGTGTGAAATATATACTAACCAAAAAATCCTCAAGTATATATTCACATAGAAAAAGTTGAATATTCACTAATGAATATGGATAGAGCTGGTAAAATATTGTGCCCATTCAATCGATTACCAACATGGGAAACGAACAAGGTGGAAGATGATATAAGTGGGAAGGAACCAACAATTATATCATTAATGAGGATTGAAAAGGTTCCAATATTCATAGATTTGATGAATATGTAAATGAGAATCACAATGAAGGGAACATCGTCAATCCTTTCACAAATTATTTCCCAAAAATCCATTTTGGAAAGGAAAAAAGGATGTTTAAAAGGATGACGTGGGACTTCAGATGAAATTAGAAACTATCAGAAAAGGGAAATCCTCAGAGTTCAATGTTAATGAAAAATTAATCATATTATTTGGGTCATGAATATGTGATCCATAAAATAAATAGTTAATGAAAGAAATTATGGATGTTTCACATAGTTTGAATTTCTCCATTCACCCAAGAAACACAAATATGTATCGAGATCTTTGAGAGCATTATTAGTGGGATAACATGAAGAAGAAGAACATTGAGTATACATAAAAGTGTCTATTATGTAACCAAGTGAAGACTGTGAGGTAGAAGTCTAAGGGGATGACGTAACCATTACCCATACCAACATTGGAATGGGAGAACATCACCATGGACTTTGTCACCAGACATCCGATGACATTCAAAGAGAAAAATGTTATCTGGGTTGTTGTGGATCATCTTACCAAGACTACACACTTCATTGCAATTTGAGAGGAATTATTTATTGGTTCAACTAGAGTAGATATATATCAGAGAAGTTGTAATACTGCATCATGTACCACAGTCGATTGTATCTGATCAATATAGAAGATTCACCTCTATGTTTTGGAAGACTCTACAACACGCTCTGAATACTGAGTTGAATTTCAGTACGGCTTATATTCCTCAAATTGATGTCCAATCTGAGTGGTCTTTACAAACACTTGAAGACATGTTGAGAGCATGTTCAATGGAATTCAAATGAGGATGGGATAAGCATCTTCCTCTAGTTGAGTTATCTTACAAAAATAGTTTCCACTCAAGCATCCAAAGGGATCCATGTGAATCCCTTTATGAGAAGAGGTGCAGAACATCATCATGTTGGGATGAAGGTGGGGAGAGAAAAATTATAGGTCCAGAAATGGTCGATGAAATGGCGTTGAAGGTTTAGACCATCCAGCAACACATTAAAGATGCTCAGAGTGGGAAAAAACTATGCGGATAATCATTGACATGACCTAGAGTTTGATGATGGAGACATGGTATTCCCCTGAATATCACCATGGAAGAGAGTTATGAGATTTGGTAAGACAGGAGGGTTTATTCCAAGGTTCACTATTCCTTTTGAGATCATTTATCACATTGGAGCAATGGCCTATCGACTAGATCTCCCACTTAAACTTACTCAAGTACATGATGAATTTAATGTATCACTCCTGAGGAAGTACATACCTGACCCATCGCATGTACTCAATCCATTGGTGGTACCATTAGAGAATGACCTCTCTTATAAATAGAAGCTGGTTAAGATCTTATATCATAGGGAAAAGGTTCAACAAAATAATACAATTCACCTCATCAAATTTTTATGGAGAAACTACGTTTTTGAATAAGAAATGTGGGAATCAGAGGATGTGAGGAAGCAGAGTTACCCGCATCTATTTTATTATGGGAGAAGGAATTTTTGACAGTGAAATTTCTTAAGCAGGGAAGATTGTAACAACTGAAACATTTGTTAATGAAGATTCATGTTGATCTAATTAAAAGTATTATTCTGTAAAATGATCAGATAAAACATATGCACTTACTTTGTTTTATTATTTTGGATTTTAAAATATCGTTATGAATTGTGATAATTTCTAATATAGCTGTTGATCAGTGGTCATTATATAAGTATAAATATTGGGCTTTAAAAATCCAATTTACTCAGAGAAAGGAAGTGATGGAAGCATCTAGTAGAATTTCAATATACGAAGCCCATTTTTCATAGCTCAAAAGGAGGTGTAATCAATGGGATTGGAAGTTGACTAATCCCAATCAAAGCCTCAACACATTGTGTCAAACAGAATTGCCTATGGGAGAAGTAGATGTTGGTAGATATTAACACCTGAAAAATGTTATCCGAGCCACCCCAATAGTCTCTCACCATCGCACACCATATCCTTAGGTTATATGAAGTTGTTACAAGCGGTTGTGTAACATGACACTATTAATATGATTATGTGCATTAGTTTTTATAGAATAATGGATATATATTCTTTTTATTACTGTTACTTTGTAAATAGTTTTTAAATCACAAATAGTATTTTTTTAGTTAATATACAATCAAGAAATATTATTTGGTGAATTAATGGATTTTTGAATTAAATAATATATTAATAAGATATTATTAATAAATTAATTTTTACTAAATATAAATATTGTATGTTTTTTATGAATACAATTGTAATTTTTATTAAGGTTTGAAAGTCGTTTTTGTCAAAACCATTGAATTTTTGATAAATGCTAGTTTTTCAATATTAAAAGTAAAAAATCACATATTTTTAGAATTATTTAGATAAAATGAATATTTTTTTTAATCAGGTTGTTTAAATTATCAAATAATGAATTTTTTATAATTTTCTGAGACAGTCAAATTTTTGGGTGAATATTAAATATTGTTTAAGAATATAATGTTTTTTATGACATCATAATGACCCAATAGTGATGTAATAAAAAATTATAAATTTTATTATTATAAAATATCTGTTTTACCATTAAAATAATGTGATTTTATTTTTGTTTGATTTATTTTACAATGTTTTAGTGTACCCTCCAAGACTTATAAATCATTTCACCTTTTTAAAATGATTTCCTTGAGAGTGTGACTAACCTCCACATAATAAAGCCTAATATTTTTAGATTTTCGTCCATTGTAATTATAAAATAATGTTTCCCACTCTTCTATGGGAAAAAACATGTGAAAAAACAATGTTTTGGTTTGTGTTTTTTATTAGTTTAACGTGTTGTGGCCAAAACCTTAATAATAAAGAATTCCCTCTCTTTTCCTATCTAAAACCACCCAGGATCAAGCTTTCTATTCACTTAAGCCATTAAATATAGACCAACCTATTCCATCCTATTCCTAGATTCCTCCCAAGGTTCCCCATGATCTCAAGAAGCCTCCCTCAAGATCCTATAAATCCTTTGGGATCACACTTCCATGTAAGGGATTTCTTCCTTTCTCATTTTTGTCCAAATTTCATTATGTTGTTATACCTTTTAAATTTAAATTAAAAATGTTGGGGTATGATTTATCACCTCCCCCATCAATCCATACTTATTTTTGAATGATGATATACCTCTTTATCTCTTATTAATTCCTCACATTGACACTTGTTACAATTCCAACATTCAGTAAAGAATTTATCGCGTCTCATTTATATTCAATTAATGATTTTTTTTATGAATACAAATTCCATTATATATGTTGAGATATGTATCTATATTATCCCCGTACATTCCATTTCATGTACAAATGATGAGATTCCTCTTTTCATCTCATCAACCATTTTTATGAATTCTTTTGTCACGTCTTATGCTGTCGAAATTGCACCACGATTTTCCAAGCCAAAGTCATTATGTAGTGAATACCAATCCCATTTCTCTATCAAGGGTATTAAACTAAATTAATACTAACATATTGATTATATAGTTTCATATATGTATTCCACATTCTGTTATTGTAGAAAAAATGATGATGTTTCTTAAATCCATGTTATATGATCCATATGGCACATATATGCATGAAATTAAATGATTAAGAAGAGTGTGCCCTGATAGCACTCCAATTCATAGGGTAAATATTATTATCATGATACATCAATTTCATTGAGTATTTAATCATTCTAATTCATGTGAAATAACTATTTACTCATTATCCATATGCAACGATCCTTGGATCAGGCTAATATTATGTTAAATATTGATGCCACATTTCTATGTTATGAAAATCATGATATATCATGCCTACATATTCATGTTTATCTTATTATCCCTTGATATTATTATTGACTATCATGTATTTTATTCTTCATTTTATTCCTTGTTTACTCTCTTACTGGTCCTTATAGCTCACCCTTTTCTTATGCATGTCCTCAGGTAATCCCATGAAATGCTAAGTACGAAAGAATGTTGTGGTCATGTAAAAGAAGTTTTCAATAAATTTGTAGTGTTTTATATTCTTTGTTGTTTTGTAATGTTCATAATCCCCAAAGTCCCTAGACATCTTGATCTTCTATCTTGTATCATGTAATTATTTTTTTGTAATACGTTATGTTTATGTTTGAAATAAATAGACATGTTGTATGGAAGACATCCATGAACTCCGCAAAGATGATGGGAACCCCCTCCATCTAAGCATTCTCTAATTCCAGTATCAGCTTGGCCAAAAATGACAGAAAGAGATTCACGCACAGTCCACCAATCTGATAACCCATCTCACCAACTAAATCTGCATTCTATCTATCCACATCTAAAAACATGAATCTCCTCCAAAAGTAGTTGGTAACAGTATGCACTGAATACAACAATTCGATGCCAAGGATTGTATCTTATGGATGCATCTATATAATGAAAAGATCCCATTGGAGTGATGTGTCCCCATCATAAGTCTATATCCCTTGCATACATCAAATAGTCTATTCTCACCTCCTACTTGAATACTCTACACTAGTGGAATATAATGTATCATTATTTAAAGTATTAGATAACGGGCTAGATCAGATGAAAAAAGGAGTGAGAAGAACTTGAATCAAACAAAACACAAGAAGGAGTACTAAAAAAACTGATCTTACCTCGAAAGACCTCAGGCCCTGCTGAAACTGCTACCTCTATGGCGTGAAACATTCGGTGCTTAGCTTTTATACACCTCTACTGAAGACGACCTACCCCCCCCCCCCAATGCTCGGGTCAAGGTCCCTAAGAAATACCCTGAGGTCGGCCTCCACCTACTCTATATACCATCAGTGGGGAAGGGTCATGTTGTCCCTATTGCTGAAATGGAATGGTCAGAAACTTCTACTAAGGTGGAAACTGGACCTACCCACCTCCACCATAATGAGCATAAAAGGGAATCAAGCACTGAATCTGATGATTACCCATGCTCTTAAATATATAACACTTTGGTCCCAAGTTTGTGGGAAATGTAGGGAGAAGGAGGCAGAAACAAATAAAACCACTGAGGTTAGTTTCCTTCTAGTCGGGACCGTGAAGGCCCAAACACCTAAGACCTTCTATTGGTAACCCTACCTCTCAAAAAACACTATTAGATCCCCTCTCCTAGTATACCTCCTCACGAGTGTATCCTCTAAACTACCTATTCCTTCTTCTGGACCTCCAAGTATATCTGTAATCTAATGGGAGTAACCATGTGTTGGAGAGAAAGAAAAGGTTACTGCTTTAAACATGTCTCATGAGACTCCTCATCCGGAAAGAAATTCAGCACAAAATTTAAGAGATCCTTGAACTTTTTCTCCAACTCCTTTACTGACATACTCCCCTCCTAGAGGTGGATTAACTCCAACCTCTTCTCATCCTTCATGGTGGATGAAAGGAATTCCACCAAAAACTCATTCTCATAGTCTTCCCACAAAACATCGGCATATTTCCCCTCTCCTAGATACAACTTCCCCCACAAGTACACTGCTCCCCACATCTAGATTGCTGCCCAGGGAACCTAATACTCTATCAAATCATAGATCAAGCTAAAGGTTATCACAAGATCCTCGATCAATCTCCCCATATTAATGTCTAAAATGTTACCCTCATACTTTTCCAAAGTCTATCATGGGAACACATGTAGCATTTTCTACCACTAGTCATCCTTCTCCACTAGATCAACCCCACAAAAATCAACTGAATCAGCATGCTAAGCCTCTGCTGCCCATGAAACATAAAAACAATGATAGAGTTCCATATCTAAAAAGGTAAACAATGAACTCCTAAGACAGAGTTGCTTGAAATTTTATTAAGATTAATTTGAACTCATTATTTTGTTTAATTCCTATAAACACCAAATTCAAATAAGAATACATGTCATTATGATCCATGTACCTTTCCTAGGGTATCTACATTGTAACTGGTGTATTATTAATTGGTCATTCGGTAGACTCATTGTTCTTACATCAGATCATGGGGGTCCTAAAATATAGTGTTCCAGTCGGTCTTCCCTAGCCTATATAATGCACCAAGATCATCTATCATTGTTTCCCTACCAACCCATTCAATCCTTACAATACCAAACATTGAACTCCATCTTATCTATTAACCATCAACTCTGTAACCATTCTATCATGACCCCCTCCCTATAAAGATTCCCCTCCTAAGATGGTAATGAAGGAAGAGAGATAATGACCCTTGAGTCCCACCTCTTGTAGGCACCGGGGTGGTGTGTAGAACCAAGGGTATGGTGATCTCGCATTATAGGAGGTATTAACATTTATAAGAAAACTAGATCGGGGGATAAGATGTATCAACCTCAAAACAACTCCAAGGAATATATTTTAAAATAAATCCAAGATCGTTCCGACATGATTATTTAAAATAAAAAAAATTAAAAAAAGAATCTCCAAAGTAAATACAAAAAGATATGATAAGTATCAACACATCAATTATCCCAAAGTCTAAGCTAGTAATTCCCAACATGGTCCACCTAGACCTCCTACTAACCGAAAAGCAGTTATATATATATATGGTGATAATAAATGTAAAAATAGTTGGGAAAACCAATGTCTTTCATACATAGGTGGTATAATCATAACAATTTCCCTATGAAGATTCAATATAACCAACAAGACCTATCAAGGAATACTAATTATTCAAACCTCACCAAGGCAGAGTCACCAAATTACACAAGTAAAGTAAATCAACGATAAAGATAGATTTTTCCAATATTATATACTGTATTTCAATGTTCTAAATCCCACAAATGTGTTATTTTATGGGAAATTGTCACATTTTTATGTTTTAGTGGAATTTTCAGTTCAAATCAAAAAATTGATTAATTTTGATGTTTAACTGTTTTATTTGTCTTTTGTATTTCGACCATATAATTTTATAAACTGAAACTAATTGTAAAATTACATTTCATTAGGTTTCCATACATATTGGGCTGCATTTAATCCATCTGGAGTCTCAGCTCAATCAATCATTTGGGGGGGGGGCAAAATCAACTCACAATTAGGACCTTGAAAACTGTGCACAGATTTGGAATGTTTTAAATATTAGCTCCTATATCGAAGTACACATGACCAATGGATCTTAAATTAAACATGGATCTGGGAGGGTAATCAATTAACTTCTTTCATTAAGGAGTCCACATCTGAATCTGATGATTACAAGGCCGTAATGGCATGGGAAGTTGGAGTTGTGGAAGAAGAAGAGTCACATGGACATATAAATTTTGATGCACTAAAACAGTCATAACCCCTTCATAAATGGACCAATTGGAATGAAATTTTGTGGAGGGACGCAGAAGATGATGTGGAACAGCTTTGATGAAGGGACTAGTTCCCAATTCTGTAATTTAATGTGCCTAGGAGTTGGGTCAATTTGGAGTTAAGAATTTGAGCGAGATTTCATCACTTATTTTTCATATAAATTTGTACCTCCTCTCACTTTTACAAGAATATCCATTTAAAGGGGGGATAAGGTGGAGTTTTATAGTTGTAATTTTTTCTTCATTTTTATAATATATATTAGTGTAGCTTTCTTTCCCTTCTATTAATTTATTCTTTTCTTTCATTTGTTTTATTTTTTGTGTTTCTCCCATCGTGCTTCTTTCTAACTCCATGTATGTAGAGAGCTAACCCTCAATGTTGTTCGAGGGGGGAAGTGATGGTATTTGAGTTTTATGAGATTTACTGATTTATAATGTTTTATTCTATGGAATCAATAGTCGTTAAATGATTGTTGTGAGCGGTCGCCCCACTTTCTCTACTATGGACTTCTTCCTCCTCGTTTATTATTTTTCCTTCCCATCAATATTTAATTCATTCAAATGGTGGAGTTTGGATTGGGCATTGATGTAGAAGAGATTAATCATACATGAAAAGGTCTCAGTATAGGGTAATACATTTCAAATGGGAGGGTGTGGTGTGACAGGTCTTGATGTCCACATCGAATATTTCATTGACAGAAATATTGAATAACAATGATAAATCCACCATGAAACCCCAAGAACAATGGTTTTCTTCTACTATCTTCATTGTGTATTTCCATACTTTTCTTTATGTTTTATATTTTTATATATTTATATATTTATATTATATTTATATTTTCCTCATTTAAATTCCCCCCATATTTAGATATGTATTATCGTAACAAATTAGTTAGATTTTAAATAGTGGCTCTAGGAAAATATTGCGTGGAAGTGGCCTCCTTGTGATCGACCCTAAGGTGTGCCACTATGGTACATTTTTTGGTATATAAGAATTTAATTTAATTTTGTTTTGTGAAAAAACCACTCTCATAAATTTGGTGTCGTTTCTGGGGAGTTCAAGTTCTTTCACACTCTATTTTTCATAAAAACCCAAAGAAAATTAAAATTTTCAAAAACTAAAAAAAGTGCTTCATTTAATATCATTATTATTTTTGGTCGAGATGGATTATTTTAGTGATTTTTCATATGAATGGCCTAGTTATGAATTGTCTGGAAAGGAAGAGTCTTTCATTCTACAGATGGAAATAGATGTTGTGTTGATTCAGAATAATTAAAAAATCATTGAACAAGCAAGCAAGATGGTTGCATCATTGGCGGTTGAAGTAGAAGAAGTTAAAGTTATATGGGTGGAACGACAACAACAACAAAACCAAGAAGAAGAAGAAAAGGTAAATGTTGGTCCACCTACATTTAGTGTTGATGAATCCAAGGAGGACTTGAGGATTAAATTTGAAGATGCAATCTTCTCTCCTTGGCCATTTCTTGAAGAGGTTCTTGAAGAAGTCATGTCAACTGATGCAACTGTGGGAGATCAACATCCTTTGGATAAACATTGGTTTGATTTTGTTGAAGAAAAAAAGGTAAGTGATCCTCCAATATTTTTAAAAGAATAATCAGTACCTCTATACCTCTCTCTTGCTTTGGAAGAAGATGAAGAATTCCCTGTTGAAAAACAATTCCTAGTGGCCTTGCCTGAAGAGATCGTATTTCAAGATGATCTACACGAAAGGGATGATTTTTATATTAACTATTCATGTTTTAATCATATCCAAGTGGATCTATTTTCTAACTTCCATTATGAATTTTTTAAAACAACATCATATGAGAAATCCCTGGATGTTGAAGTCGAAGTTGGCCAAGAAATCATGGATGATGTTGAGGACTCATACTTTATCATCCCCCATATTCTAACCGGTACCACATGGAAAAGGGAGAGGAGCTGATTTACTCATTATGTGGGTTCCTACATGACCTATAAAAGTTGATGATCCTTGGATGAAATAATTTCTTGTGGTTTCTGAGCAAAAAACATCATCCACCATCGGATTGGGGGTAAACTACTGTAACAGCTGGACTAGGGGCAGTAAAAACCTAGCACCCGCTTGGGGGTCAAACCAAGAATTATACTCTTTAATTTACCATCCTATTTATTTTTATTTTTTTTTAATATTATCTTTATTTAATGTCTTTTAGGTCAATTGGTATTAGCTAGGAGCTTAACTCAAGGCTGCCACTGAAAAATAATATCAGGTTGTATCTTTCCTTCCCTTTTATGTTTCTGCCCTTATCATTCTTTTGTTGAGTTGCAATGGGGGTTGCGAAATCTAGGTGTGGGGGATTGTCATCCTACTTAGATGTTTTGTGTGATATTTTTTTCATATTTTTAGGAATATTGATCCATAATTAATATTCCAATCATTTTTCAGACACTAATTTATTTTGAGAATGTTGATATGATTTTTGAAGAAATTGATTTTAAAGGATTGTTGATGGGAAAACTTTGTCATTGAATTGGATTTTGAATAATTTTAATGAGTTTGACGGATTTTTAAAATCCATGTCCATGAAACATTGACTCAAATATTTTTCCAGTCCGGTGAGGTATTATGAACCACTTTGAAATATTCTTTTTCATACCCACACATTCATGAGAGAAGCTTGGATTTTGTTTGTGAACCAGAACTTCTGATTTTTATCTTTTGAATCTTTGGATTTCATGGATTGTTTTTTGTATGATTGAGGAATATTTTTGGCTATCCATATTTTATCTTGAGACATAAATTTACATATAGACTTAATTAGCCCTTAGATTACATGAATTTCCTTATAGGTTTAAGCCACATTACAAGATGATTTTTCCTTACCTACCCGCACTATCGGTATTTTTGCATGGATATTTCATGTTTGAGTGTGTGGGAAGGGACTTTTGTGTGTTTTCATGGGATTTGTTTCATTTTTTGGGGATTTTATGTGTGTGTGTGAACATTTTGGGCAGTGGATGATAAATATCACCTTGGGTATGGTTAATCCTTTCATTGTGCTTTATTTGTTTCATCTGGTTCTCCTTCAAAAAAAAGAAAGAAATAGAAAAAGTAGATATGAGCTTGAATTTATCAGTGTACTTCCATTTATGACTCATGTCCATATCAAAATTCAAGTTAATTATGGTCATTCGTTCATTGTTTTCAATTTTTACCTCATTCTCCTTAATAAAATATCAAAAAAATTAAATAAAGATGTGCCTTTCTGGAGCTTTAAAAAAAGAAAAAAATGAAACAAAGGGGAGAACTTGGATGCAATCATTCATTGGATTTATTTTTTTCATCATGTACTATTTCATACAGAATATGGTTTGATGTTGTGTTTCACACTATTACGGGGATTGAGTGAGGATCATCCTGTGTTTTCACTTGATTATTCGTGCATTGTGCTTAAGAGTTCAACCTCCTATTTCTAGCCTTATTTTTTTAATACTTTTCCCACCAACCCTAAGCCACAGAATTCAAATTGAAAAAGTACTCATGATTGAATTAATTTTCATTTTATGCGTTGTGGATAGATGAGAATTTTCACAAGCCTATGGTGATACATGAACTTTCCATGTATGAGAATAACTCCAGATTTCATTTCTCTTGAGTAAAGAGTGACACAAATTTCAAGGTGAGGTAGGTAGTGATTGGGACATTGTTGGATTAATGAGGTTGAAAAAATTTAATTGTGAGGAATTAAAATGATTGGGAATTGTTTTTCATATAGGAGACATGATGGAATATCTTTTTGGAAGAGATCATTGATGTCTTCTCATTGTTGATTTTTGTGTGAATTTTGATTCGAATATATGATTATTGCCCAGGAGTGCAATGCCTAAGTGTGGGGGAGTGATAAAGCTATAATTTTCACATATTATATACTTTATTTCAATGTTCTAAATCCCACAAATGTGTTATTTTATGGGCAATTGTCACATTTTTATGTTTTAGTGGAATTTTGAGCTCAAATGCAAAAATGGATTCCTTTTGTTGTTTAACTATTTTATTTTTCTTCTATATTTCGACCATATAATTTTATAACCTGATCCAAATTGTAAAATTACATTTCTTTAGGTTTTCTTACATATTGGGCCGCATTTAATCCATCTGGAGTCCAAGCTGAATCAACCATTTGGGGGGCCCAAAATCAACTCACAATGAAGACCTCGAAAACTGTGCCCAGATTTGGAATGTTTTAAATATTAGATCCTATCTCAAATTACACCTATCCAATGGATCTTAAATTAAACATGGAGATGGGAGAGTAATCAATTAACATCTTTCATTAAGGAGTCCTCATCTGAATCCACTGATTACAAGGACATAATGGCATGGGAATTTGGAGTTGTGGAAGACGAAGAGTGAAATGGAAATATTAAATTTGACGCTCTAAAATAGTAATAAACCCTTCATACATGGACCAATAATACTGAACATTTGTGGAGGGACGAGGAAGATGATTCAGAACAGCTTTCAAGAAGGGACTAGTTCCCAATTCTGGAATTTAATGGTCTTAGGAGTCGGTGCAATCCAGCGGGAAGAATTTGAGAGAGATTTCTTAACTTATTTTTCGTATAAATTTGTACCTCCTCTCCCTTTTACAGGGATAGCCATTTCAATGGGGGATAAGGTGGAGTTTTGTAGTTGTACTTTTTTCTTCATTTTTATATTCTATATTAGTGTAGCTTTCTTCCTCTTCTGTTCGTTTCTTCTTTTCTTTATCTTCTTTTATTTTATGTGTTTCTCCCACCGTGCTTCTTTCTAAATCCATGTTTGTGGAGAGATAACCCTCACTGTTGTTTGAGGGGTAAGTGTTGGTATTTGAGTTTTATGATATTTACTAATTCATCATGTTTTATTATATGGAATAATTAGTGGATAAATGATTGTGGTGAGTGGTCTCCCCACTTTCTCTACTATTGACTTCTTCCTCCTCATTTATTATTTTTCCTTCCCATCAATATCTAATTCATTCGAACTGTGGAGTTTGGATTGGGCATTGATGTGGAAGAGATTACTCCTACAAGAAGAGGTCTCGGTGTAGGGTAATTCATTTCAAACGAGTTGGTGTGGAGTGACAGGTCTTGATCTCCACATTGAATATTTCATTGATAGATATGTTGAATAATAATTATAATTCTACCATGAAACCCCAAGAACAATGGTTTTATTCAACTGACATCATTGTGTATTTTCTTCCTTTTCATTCTGATTTATATTTTTATATATTTATATTTTCCTCATTTAAATTCCCACACCATATTTAGATATGTATTAACTTTTATATTAGTTAGATTTTAAATAGTTACACTATGAAAATAGTTCGTGGAAGTGGCCTTCTTGTGATGGACCCTAGGGCGTGCCACTATGGAACATTTTTAAGTAAATAAGATTTTAATCAAATTGTGGTTTGCGACAAACCACTCTCATCAATCAATATATTAATAACATCAATTTTTGTGTAACCTTCACCACTTACCAATGGTTAACTACACATATACCAATAGTGAACATCTTGGAACAACCAAAATCTTTCACAATCCCTATTCCAGAATCCTTTTGTAAAAATCTTAATCTTAGAGATTGTATGAAAACCTAGGCATATGAATCTCACCACATCCCACCTCCATACACTTGGTACAAAACCATATAAAATTTTTCATGCAAACACCTGGGCCTCTCGAACAACAATTTCATCTCAAAGACACATGGGAGACAACACCACATCTCATCTCGTAATCACTTGGGAAGAGACAACTCTCCCATCACACCTAGGAATCAAAAACACACCACATCCTACCCAAAGATTCTCGGGTTACAATTTCCTAGAAAGGGGGTTAAAGGATGATCTAATAACTATCCATCCATCCTTGCAAGTGATGTCGTAAAGACACCCTCCCCCAAGAAAATGGGGGAGTTCAGCGCATTGTTCTCTACTCGGGTGGGGTTTTATTGAAATCACATAGATGTAGATGTATATATATATTGGTATGAAACCCTCAAACCAACATATGATATTTTTCGAAATGAGAAATCCTCCAACAAAACCACCTTTTCTACTACCTCTAAATGATTAACTACACAACAAGACACAATTAAATTCAAAACCACATCCTTCTCATTTAACTTATTATCATTATTTATTAAAAAATAAAATTATTCATTCCTTCCTTAACTTGGTATCTACTAACTATAATGCACAACAATTCACACTACATAAACCCCAGTTACGAGAAAACACCACATTAAACAAACCCATTTCACACTTCAACCCCATCTAACAACCATTTAGAAATTCCAAGGGAGTTTCACATACCAACCACATCCATCATCATTATGGGAAGTAATTACTCCATATACATCCTCATAAAAATAAAAACCACCCAAAAAACATCCAAACCCAACAACACAGATCATCACAAGCAAACCCGACAGCACCTCTATATCTTTGAAACTAAGATTCCATTTCACCACTGAAACAACCCCACACACAGTCGTGTTCTCAACCACAACACCACAAAACTAACCAATGCACAATATAGAACAAAAACTACCAAGGAAAACAACCACACCAAACAAGTAAAGGTGTATTCATATTTAGAATACACTCGTTCATTGATTACACTTTTTTAATTTACGATTTATCACAAAAAAAGTTAAATCCTGGGGAATCCATTTATTTATCCGAATATATATTATTAATCAATTTCAAATATACATTTTTTCAACAATTTATCAATAACAATCCATTAGAATCCATCCCATTTGTGCAAAAAAAGACCTCCAACGACCATGATTTTTATAAGGCATTCAACCAATACAACTCACAATAACAATAAATAATAAAACAGAAGCATGTGTCCCATTCATCCCATCCCTCATTTAGTGGTTTAAATTTTTTTCAATTATCATTATTAAATTTGGATTCAGTTGCCTTCACATGGAAAAAATCATACACCAAACACACATGATACCCAAAAAAATATGGATAAAGGGATCCCTACCTCGAAGAGAAGTTGATCAACAATTCCACCTTACACCCCAAACAGGGGGCAGACATGCCGCAGGAAGACTCCACGGGGAAAAATCAAACCAATGGAAACTACACTGGCATACAAATCTTCAAGGAATGAAATTTTTTGTTGCATCATACCAAGAGAGAACAAGAAGGAGAGAATGAAGGAAATATACTCATCTTTGGATGATTAGATCTGAGACTCAAGTGGTATGGAATAGTTTTAAAATCCATTAAAGTCGAATCGTGAAAAAAAACAGTGTGGATTGGCCGTTTAAGAGTCCCTTAGGTGTTAGAAATTTTAATATATAATTTATATCATTTTAAATGGATTCAAAAACACTTAATAGTGGTTTTACACACATTTTACAGAAAAAAAGTTAAAGGAAAGAATCTATAAAAATTGGGAAAAACTAGAATTTGGACAAAGTGTCTAAAATGAATCACCATTGGGTGAGTCACCAATGTGAGCTATAGGTGGTGATTCACTATTTAGTGATTCACTGTTAGTGGAATCACTATTCAATGATACACCATTTGGGGTGTCACCATTCGGTGAGCTACCACTAGATGGATCATTATAGGATGAATCACCATCAGAGGACTCACCGGTTCAACCCACTATTTCAATTCACTTGTATTGAGTCACCGTCGACGACCTATGATTCTTTCCTCACCATTGTGATTCACTGGTCCAAACTCACCATCAGTGATGTACCGTTCCTTCTTTACCGTTACGAGTCATCAGTCCCGACTCATCAACAACAACCTATTGTTTTTGTCTCACCATTGCAAGTCACTGGTCTTGATTCACCATCAGAGATATGGAATTCATGTCTCATAGTTGCGAGTCATCGGTCCTGACTCACCATCAGTATCCTACAGTTAATATATCATCATTGCGAGTCACCATTGGATGAGTCACCACTGGGTGACTCACTATTGGAAATACTAGTATTTTGAACTCTTTAAAAGAGACACCATGTCCACCTAGAATACCTAAAACACAAAAAATTATATACGGAATGGATCGAACAGGTCTCAGCCATTACAATAAATTACCAAAATGCCACTACTCTTCAATTATAAATGGAATCCCCTTCCCATATTTATTCAAATCTATCAATCCATTTAGATCAACCAAACTCTTCCAAAATATATACCAACATCATTATTCACATTCTATAGGCTTTGGTATTTCCATATGATCAATCATAGTGTCCTTAATAAATGATCTAAAAGTTGTATTTCTATGCATAGGTAATCATCTTTGTCGAGCTAATTCATTTCACTTCTTATTTTATAACATTCAATTATGTATTAAATGTTATAATAAAATAGAACCATTATATACCATATAATTTTGTTATTATTTTTGGTTCATAATAATTATCTTTCTCATTATCCATGAAATGGTAAACAATGCCATCTATCATTTATACGATATATTGTTCTCTCAAGAACCCATGTACTTTTTTGATCACCAACTCATAAGTATAGGAATAATAATCGAAATAATGAATAAATATTAAACATATAATTGTATATTTATTTTATAAAATAAATATATCACTCACATAATTACCCTATCACCCATTAAGTTAATGTTATTATCGCTTGTGAGGACATATGACATACCGTTTCTATGAAGTGATTTGATTATGTTTCAATGATCAAAATTGAAGAAATGTTATACAAATGTATAAATGAAATTCAAATGATATTTATAACAGTAATATATTTTGTAAATAATGTATCTATGTTCATTTCAAAAGAACTATAATTTCCATGACAAAACATGCATAGGAAAACAAAGTATTTAAAAAAAATAATGGTAATAAAAAAATATTATTTAAAAAATTGTGATAATTTGTTATAATAATATCATATATAATATTTTGAATATTAATGTGGTTCTTTTATAAATTTATATCAAGATTAAACCACTATAGAGGATTTTAAAGCACTATACATTTATAGGAAACATAATGTAAGGGATTCTGTCACAATTTCATTTAATTGAATCATATTTTAATGTTATGCACAAATATATTTTATACGGTGTATAAATATTAAATTTTTACATAATATATCATTAATAATTAATAATTCATTGTATTTTTAATTTAAATTTGAATTATTTCCCATAAGGGGTTAGGACTTGAATATTTCCAAGAGGTAATGAATTTCATAACTCAATTACTTTTAATTTGATTATATTAATTCTTCATTGTCATTAATATTCAAAGATTATCTGTGAAATTAATTCTGATAATATTAGGCTTTATTTAAATTTTTTTATGTGGATTTACATTTGATACACATAATCGATTCCTTTATTAATTCTCACATCATCATTATTACCATTGAAAGAGTTTATCTTCTTAAAATGGATTCTTTTGGTCATAGGTTATATTATACACCAATATCATTTTATGACATGTATATACTACACATTTGATATATTATATCATAAATATATATATAATAATTATATTTAATGTTTTAGTTGAATTTATTTCCTTCATGGGGGTTATGACTCAAAACTTATGAAAGTAGTAAGGGTTTATACATCAATATCATTTTAATTAGGACTGTTTATGCTTGAATTTCCCATGAATGATATTATTTTATCATTTTATAATTAAAAAATTTCATTTTTTCTCCTTAGGTAATTCATAATATATTCATGTAATATTACCATTTTATTCTCTTTGGTACCTAAAATAGTTTTCATTTTTTAAAAAAATTGACATTATTTCTCTGATTAATTAGAAATAATTTTTTGTCTATATCCCAGTTTTATAAAAAAATCAATAATGATAGAAATATTATCCTATGTTAGTTTAAATTCATTTTTACACATGATTGGCCTTTAAAAAATGTTTTAAAATGAAATTTCTAGTTATTTTCAAAATAATATACATTTTTCTTTTTACTGAAAATGTGAAAGTAATCATTGTTTTACCCTATATGGAATGAACATAATTTTATACTGTCAAGACCACTAAATGATTTAATGATTACTATATAATTTTAAAATTTTACTTTTTAATAATAAAATTCATAATATTATAGAAATGTTTTTTCTTGAAAAGATATTTTCAAAGTGAAAATGTTATATCCCTCAAGAATATTTGAAATGATATTTGGAATGTATTTATATTCATAAAAGAAAAAATACCTTTATTTTACTTATCTTAAACTAAGAATACTTTGTAATGACACATTAATTATTCATTCTCTGGATGTTCTATGACCAATCCGTCCATAGGATGTATTGGATTTCAATTTAATGATTAAATTTTTATTCATTTACTTTCTCTTGAAACTTTCACTTTCATATGATCATTAGATATTATATTTCTATTAAATATTTATATTATTTGTATCATTTATACGATTATTTCTAAAATGGTATACTATTTTTTAAAAAAAATTAAATTGATATTTATTTGATTGTCCAGGGAAATATTAATAAATATTTATTCATTACTCAATATAAATATTTATTCATAAGGAATATTATACATAAATTAAATCAATCAATTGATATATGAGGTATTATTAGGAAATGAATTGAAGGGTGTGTTTTGGAATTATATATCCCCTTGATACAACAACATGTATCTTGATACACATTAGTAAGCTAGCATTAAATGGGTCTTTAAACATTGTTTTAAACTGTCTTGGCCATGGGTCTTGATGGTAAATATATCATGAGGTCTGAGGTCATGATGTCCAATATTTAATATTTGCTTCATTGAGAATTTATTTATTATGATCCTAGATATTATTGTATTCATATAATCAATGGTTGTATTTTTTTATGTTATTGATTAAATTAAATGTGTTTTCATTTATTTAACTTGGCATACTGATTATACCTTATCAAATCATGGTAGTAATGTAATTTATCATATGTAACACATTTTCATTTATTTACCTTTCCATATTGAGTATGCCTTTTTGATTCATGGTAGATTATACTATACATAACCCTTACAGATAATTTTAGCTCAAAATTATTTTGTATCCTTTCCCCTTGGATATGAAGAAGGATTCACTCAATGACTTCTAGGATGAAGAATATTTACAAACACTGTCTTGTATTTCAGGTTTTCAAATGTAATGTGAGATTTAATGTATTTATCTATGTTATCAATACTACTAAACTATTTTATCTTTCAATATATGATCCTTGTATTTGGTTCTAATGAAATATATTAAACACTGGATCTAAGATACAAAATTTTGGGTCGTTAAATATTTTCCCTTATGAAATTTATATAACATAAAGAAAATAATATATAGGTATTTTTACAATGTTTTTACTATATGTAAAAAATTACTCCTTTTATTATTGACTCCCATTGAATCACATATTTCCCACTAATATATCAATTACATATTACAAGTGGTTAGTAAATGAAACACCCATAACCCAAATAATTCACTATATTTCACAAGTGAATGATCATTATATTGAGTCCCATAGTAGAGATATCTCCAAAAAATATCCTCTACTATATCGATAGAATAGGTTTAGTCATTTATAATATAACTTCTAGTCTTCAAGGATTCTCCATAGGCTTCTTAAAATATGGATAATTGACTTTCTTATTTATTCCATTGTACATATCATACACATCGTCCATATCCTCCTTCTAATAGACTAAACTTATAGACATCTCCATACCTTGAACATAAATGTTTTGAATGTTAACATGTATTTTCTTGATATCAGTATGGATTACTCCTGTAGATTTTGGATATTTAGAAACCAATTACTACTTTGGAACTTCATGTTTTTTCCATATCAACATCGAATCTTCTTTTCTTTCGATGGAAGTGATCGATAAACAACCTTTTTTATAATAATATGCTCTCAAAATTCCAATTTGTTTTCATAATCAACTCAAATGTTGTTCCCCTCATTATAAAAGAATTCATCTTCTAATATATATGGTTTGTACATCATCTTCTATTTTAAATTATTACTATCTAAAATATTTAATTGACTACATTTAATATCATATAATGATACCTTGAATTGATTTCATTAGAGACCTCACAAAACATAGTGTCAAGTATTATCAACTATTTCTTATATCTTATATTGAATAATGAACTATCCTTCAATGAATATTACAATTTGGAAATCCATCTCATCATCATAAGAATTATTTTGTTTAAGACAATTTAATGTTCATTTATCAACTTCTAGAAAAAATTGTTCTGATGAAGTCACATTGAACGTTTCTGTTATGAATTTTCATCAACTCAATATAGAATCTTCCAAACAATTAACTACCATAGAAATCATAATGAATTTTTTATTACCTCTTCTTCCTTAACTCAATATTTTATATGCTTTAGTAATTCAAACATTCATCATCTTCATTCACATTCTTCCAGTGGACTCAATCTAATTCACCTTCATTTAGGGTAAATGTGGTTTATAAATTTTAATTGCTATATAGTTGACTTCAAAATCGAATTTCCAATATTACTCACTCTTATAATATTTGATTCCTCATCTTTATAAATTATATCAATCACTTTCACTTGAATTACCTCAAACACTTCATATCTACATCAATCAATGTGTATTAGCATAACCCACTCTCATGAAATATGGTTCTTTGAACATCATTCCTTCTCAATGTCAGTCTTTCTTATTTTTATTTTCATTAACATAGGACTCTTATAAAGAAAAATCGCATTCTTTATATTAATTATTTGTCCCTTCTTCCAAAAATCCATCATTCAGTAAATTAAAAACTTTGTGATGATTTACATATATCCTAAACTTCTTATGAAAAGTATTTTTTTCAAATTCACCTCATCATGAATAATTTTTGGCCTTCTTCCAATGTATTTTTTCGGATGAATGAATAGCCTAGTATTGTCTGGAATTTTTCTTCCAAAGCCTTTAGTGACATAGGATTCTCATCATGTACTTTTTGATAATTATAACTTTATGTTACACTTAATGATAAATTTTTCTTTTCTAAAACCATAAAACTCATTATTGAATATCATTCTAGAATCTATTTTCGGTATTTCAAAAATATTTGCAGTTTGGTGTTATCGATATACTCTACAACACAATCTTCTATAGGTCATTCAAAATAGTATGTCTACCATATCATTAATTTGTTTTGAACTTGATAAATTTTCACTATATTTATCAACCAATATCTTGGTAATGTGAATATCACCTTATATTTCTTATTAATAAATCTTAGGAGAATTATAAATTCATTAATTTGGTTCATCCATACGATCATCCTGTTTTCTTAAGTATAATGTGTCTAGTTTTCCCATGTATTTTTTGGATATTATATGGATTATTTTTTAGACAAAGATTCTATATAGCATACAATTATAAGGTCTTGTATTCCAGAAACAAATGTTTGAAAAAAATTAATTATATTTTATAGCATGAAAGCACAGTTTTCCATAAAAATGGAATAAATTCTAAATGGGTGACTATATAAGAAATATTAGAAATCCATTGAGTCCAGAATGAAATTTTTACCCTTGTCAAAACATAACATTAGTTGGCATGAGTCGTTTGTGAAAACGTCATCACGGGTGTATAAATGAATAAAATAGTTGAATAAAACTATTATATTTCAAATTTCTGATGAAATGACATGTTAGTATTTATATATATGATTATGTAGAAATCCCAGGGTTATTTGTATAACCCTGTAGATTTTGGAGGATCATTAGAGAGAGATACTTGTAGAATCATCTCAGGAGAATGATGGAGAAATTAAGGATCGAAGATCGACACACTTCAGATTCAACGGATCATGCCAATGATAGTAATGAAACAACGTTCTTCATTAGAGATAAAACCATTTTTCGGTAGGGAGTATTTTTCAAATATTTCTATTTCTAGTTCATGATTTATATTATGAATGAAGACCAATAAATTAATATATTTTCCTACAGTTAAGTTGTCATACAAGATGAGTATGATTACGGGGTTTATCACGAGATATTTTTCGTTGTGATTGTCGATTAATTTGATTTTAATTCTAATGACAAAAAATTGAGTCTAACTGACCATGGTCAATATTTATTCATATTTTACATGTTCAAGTTTTTCTCTCACCATTCTCCATTCATCAGTGACATTCTTCGTTTATCCCATACATTGATGCTTTACTAATGAATTTAATTTTCACATATGTTTCATGGGTAAATGATATGAGATTATTAATCTAGAATCGGAATGACATGGTTCAGGTGAAAAGATGGAAGAAACAAATAGATTAGACAAGTTTCAAAACCCAATATTTTCGAGTGAGATGCATGGAAGATGATTCAGAAAAATGGTTCCATTTTCTGAATAGATTCCATAGTCGAAGTTCATTTCTCATCTACAGCGAGGCTCAGCCAAGAGGATCTATGTTTTCTAGCGTGATGGAAGCCATATTCCAAGATGGCGGTGTCATGGCCTTGAGTGGGAGGAGGAATAAGGGTTTCTAGAAAAACCGAATACACACAATGTGTAGTCCTTGACTAAACATTGTGTAGTCCTTGACAACACAGCATGTAGTCCCCTATTTGATGACAGAGCATGTTAGAGGGAAGTACACAGACTTGTGGCGGAGTACATGGGTTTCTTACATGGTATGTACACCTCCATACATAGATGGGTTGCACAATGTACATCGACTGAGTCTTGTACTGGTACACCGACATGGGTATATGGGCTAAGGACAAACACGTGTAGAGTACACAAGATGCCTAGACAACGTGTACTGCTACATGGACATAGTTTGATGGCATGGTTAATTTACACTGGTAGGACCTAGGTTCAAGGGATATGGAGTATAACCTTCCTACAGGTCAAGTACACTTTTCTACATGTCCTAGAGACCTTTTACTCAATATCTTGGACATGTTTTGTTTGTGTTTTCTCCCCTTATGCATTCCCCAAAAGGTAATATATTATCATCTACCACTCCTAGGAAAACAATCCCTTCAACATGATTACATAGATAGAGTCGTTGGAATCCCTCTAAGATGCATGGAGTGATATCCACTATTCCTCATCATGCACTACGTGATACTCATGGTATTGACGTGACCAACACTATCTAGGTGTCAATCCTCTACAATGTAGGGTTAATTCAGATTGAGTTGTTTGAATCACTTCAGGGCCTTAGCAGTGATCCTTATCTGGGTATCATATTCACATTTGGACTATATACATGTTATTTCTCATGGTGATACCCAATGATAAGTTCTTATGGAATAACATCATTAATGTTATTAGGATCATGATTTTGTTCTCCAAGATGAGTGCTTCATTTAATCTTTGACCTATAATCCTAGTGCTCATATACAATAGTTGTGACTTACCATTAGATTGTGTGTATTTCTTGAGTATGTCTGGTTATTATTGTTATATTTTTTGTAGAAATATACCTATGTAGAGATGATTTTATTAATGTTGTTGTATGATTGGTTCTTTTCAGGTGTCCTGCTATGTATTGTTATACACACCCTTGAATGTTCTTTACCTGCATGTGTCGTGTCTTTTGTAGATAATCAACCTTTTGACAATGTCCTATGTGGAATAGGATGAGATGGATCTTAGAAAGATAAAAAAGTCTGAGGTGGGTTCCTAAGTATTTCAAACATCAGTCCCTTATCTTTTATGTTAGACATGTGTTATAGAATCTATGTGGGAGGGATTTAATTTGACCACCCTCACATTCAATACTAGGTGTCGTACTCTGGTTATGATATTTAGATGTATGCATGCATGTATGTTTAGTTGTTTTACATTTTATAAATTTATATTCTTGGAGATGTGTGTGTGTGTAAACATACTTAGGCTAATGACTCGTATCTCAGTGATATGCCTTCCCGACAAAAGTCTCCAACCAATGAACTATTGGTGGAGGTCTTGGGGAGTCACAAAATGGGACCCTCTGGGATGAGTCATGAAAATGTGCTATTAGAGTGGCTAGTTCTACATTAGGATAGATAGTCTTTGATACTGGTTTTTGGAAATAGTGTTATGTGTTTCGAGTTCAAAATCTAGTCTAAAGACTCTAGTGTTTGTGTGGTGGTCAACATATCCATACACTAGGACTCTAATCACAGGCTTTTTGACTCGGTACATGAGAACATTGATTAAAGGGAAAACAATGGTACATGAATCATATAGAAATACGGTGTGGTTTGCATTTCCTTCTTAAGTCAACTCTCCCTATATTCTCATTTTCTATGGTGCATCTTGTTTTTTTCAGGATACCTTTATGATGTATTCGAACTATGATTCATCGTTCTGATCTTGAGGATGATATACTCAGTGATAAGGCTTCGATGCTGGGAGAAGTTCCTGAGATATTACCACCAGGTGGTGCACAAACCATACCACCAATTGTAGATAAGAACACGGTACCCACAATATCAGAAGATTAAGAGTGTAGTATAATCATTCTTCATGATTTTTATTGGCATAAACCCCTTAGGTTCAGTGGGGAGCCCAACCCAAAGGAGTATGAGGACTGGATTGCGGTTGTGACCCATGATTTCCATCTATTTAGGACACCAAATGACCCGGTGGTTGTCCTAGTAGCGAACCTTCTTAATGGATAAGTAGGGTCATTGTTGGGTTTCAATACCCAGTCTTATTAAGAGGTGACACATTCATGTAAAGAGTTTGAGAGCCTCTTCAGAGAGGAGTTATCACTATATACACTGATATATTTCTATTTCCAAAATCATCTATTGCTCCTGTAGGGCATCCTGATAGTATATGAGTATTCATTTTATTTTTCCAACATTTTCAGATACCCAATGGATATGGTTCAAGAACAGTTATTTAAGTCTTGTACCTTTAAGATAGGTATACATAGAAACATATGATCTAGTGTTATCCCTATATTCATTCTTACCTATGATGTGGTTCTACAGTGAGTGTTGGAAGTTGAGATTTTATTTTATGAGTAGTAGCTGCTAGTGGTTTTCAATAGTGGGAATGTGGGAGAAGAGACCTCAGTAGAAGGGACTCAATGTTAGTCTCATGGATCTAGATGTGGTAGAAATTTTAAGAGGAGGTCCCATGAAAGAGAATCTGGAGTTCAGGGCTAACAGGGTAGGCCCAGACATCATAGAGAGAGGTTCTTTACTCATGTGACTACATGCGACAATTCACCCTGGATTTTCTGACCAACCGTACAGATGGCAGAGAGACCATAGACGTGATGATAAAGAAGAGGTATTGATAGGAGAAAGAAGTTTTGTATGTTGTATAATGTGGAAGAGGAGTTGTGAGGGAAGTATTTGGAGGTCAATTCTTTGACTTGTTACCACCACCTCCCCCAGGTGGTCCACACAAGGCTCAGGGTGATGGAGGATAGGGGCATTGAAAACAAAAATTAGTTGAATCGTGTAACCCAGAGTCTCCTGGAATGAATTGAGGTACAATATGTGTCTTTTAAACCTTAGTTGTAGTGTTAATAGATATAAGTGATAGTCATTCCTTTAACTCCAACTACATTTCATAAGACATAGATATTTTGGTTGAACATTTGGCATGAATCTAACGCTTGGAGACTCCTACTAGAGAAGACCCAGTGATCATGCACTTGTACTGACAGTGTAACTTGAATCTTGAAGGTGATAGGTTATGTTGTAATGTCTTGGTTATAGTATCAAGGCCTTATAAAATCATTTGTGGTGCAGATTTTTTATCTACTGTTCTGACCCAGATCGACTGTTTCAAGTGTTGGGTGTAGTGTTTCTAAAATAATGGAACCAGGTTATCCTTTATCGGTGAATAGAAAACTCAGGAAGTATAAGATGGACTAATATAAAATAGGTTGTAGAAGATTATTCATCATTTTTATAGCCTAACCCTTTGTGCAGGGGATGTCGTGACTTCCCATTTTCTTAAAATGGTAGTGCAGTATAAGGATGAATTCCCTAAGGATGTCCAAGGTTTTTCTCCCCCACATGAGTTAGAATTATTAATTGATCTACAAATTAGGATGAAACTGACATTTTCTCCAACATATCAGATGGATCCCATAGAGCATTACAAGCTGAGGGTGCTGTAGGATGATTTCTAGAGGAAGGGATTTGTTATACCCATTTTTTCACCCAAGGTGCCCCAGTTTTTATTTCCACGAAGGTAAAACAGGGCTTGAGGTTGGGTGTGCACTACCAGAACTTGAACCAAGTGATTATAATGAAAAAGTTTCATATATAGAGGATCAATTAAATTTTTATTATTCAAGGGGGTCATGATGGTTCTCAATGGTAGACCTCAGGACATGCCATCTCTAGCTGCGTTTACACGATAAAGATATACCAAAGACAACATTCATATGTCACTACTGTCACTATGAGTACTTGGTAGGGCCCTTTGGAAGGACAAACTCTCCAACAGTGTTCATTGGACTAATGAAATAAATCATTTAGCCTTACTTATATTGATTCGTGGTAGTCTTCAACGACAATATTCTTTTGTACTCAACATTTGAGTAGAACCATGTGATCCATGTAAGGATAATTATTGACACACTCGAAGAGCACCAACATTACGGAAAGAACTCAGAGTTCTAGTTCTATATTTAGGCAGAAAATTTCTTGGACATGCTATCTCATCACATGATGTAGAAATAGTCCCTGCTAAGGTTGAGGTAGTGGTTTCTTAAGAGACACTTAAGAGAGTGGATGAAAGGAAAATAATCCTTGGGTTGTGAGGCTATTACAAAAGATTCATACCTACTTTCCCTTAGATATTACCATCCATAACATCTTTTACTTGAATTGGGAATCCTTTCATGTGGAAATAAAGGTTCTAATATGATTCTCATAAGTTGAGGTAGTGTTTGATGAGTACTCCAATCATGATATTTTTAGAGGACGGTGTTGAGTATGTAGTGTTCTGTAATGCATCAGGAACCATACATAGATGTGTTATGATGTTGAGGTAACAAGTGATTTCTTGTAGCTTATTCTAGTTGATACGATATGAGAATAACTACGCGACCCATGATCTTGAGTGGGAAGTGGTAGTCTTCACTTTGAAGATGTGATGACACGGCCTGATGGGTGAGTAGTTTGTAATATACTATAATCACAAGATTCTATAGTATATCTTCTCTCATACAGATATGAACTTGAGATAGAGGTGATGGCTAGAGTTTCTCCAAGATTATGACTTGAAAATTTTCTATACTCTTTGGAAGGGGAATATGGTAGCAGATGATCTCTGAAGAAGATCTTGTTTGTAATAGTAGAATGAGGCATTAGAGAAGTAGGCCTCATTGTAGTTATCCTTTGTTGATAGAAATGGAGAAGCTAACCTCTAGTCGATGATTATCAACCCTTCAATCTTGTAGTGAGTCAGGAAGGCAAAACATGGGGATACTGACAACGATACCCTAAAAACTAAATATCCAAAGGAAATTCTCTTCATGGATATTACAAATTTAGGAGGAATATTGTTTATATAGGATGCATGATGGTACCAGTGATGTTGTGGAAGGAGCATTTGAGAGAGTTTAATATGAATTATTTGGAATTACATATAGGTGTGTAAAATATGTACCATGTCCTCCAATGTTAGTTTTTGTGGATTTAGATGAATAAAGGGGTTGTAGAGTTTGTCTCTCGATGCCTTACTTTTCAAAAAGTGAAGAATGAGCACCATGTTTCAGTAGGACTAGCTCAACCCCTTGAGGATCCATATTGGATTTTCGATGGGATATATATGGGCTTCATGATAGTATTACCTCATATGTCTAGGGGAGATGATGACATTTTGGAGATCACAGACCATCTCACTCAATCAGCCTACTTCCCAACTATATTAGATCAGAGTTCAGTAGAGATATTGGGGAACCTATTCATTAAAGATATATTCTGATTCCATGGTGTTTCATCAATGACTATATTTTATCATGATGCTTGTTTTACATCTCAGTTTTGGAAGGGTATAAAATAGGCGTTTGGGACCCAATTACGGTTGATCACAGTGCTTCACCGACAAACTAATGGCCAGACTGAGGGGACTATTCAGGTTCCAGAGTACATGTTGTGAGATTTCATATTAGTCTTTGGTCTTTATTTGTAGGATCACCTACCATTGGTTGAGTTTGAATACAAAAATAACTACCATTCTACCAATAGTTTGATATCATTTATGTCCTTGTACGGGAGACCCTATAGGTAACCACTTTACTGTTCTAACCTAAGAGAGTCAGAAATCATGTACTCATTGTTGGTTTGAGTAGAAATAGAGAAAGTATAGATCATCTAGGAGGGGATGAAGACTACACAAAGATGTCATATGTCTTAGGAAGATAGGTGGTGAGGGCCTATGGATTTTGAGGATGGAGACCATGTATTTTAATCAGCTTTTGCTCAGTGTAGATAATAGTGATATGGATGGGGTAACAAGCTATCTCTATGGTTAATTGTACCTTTCCAAATACTGTGTAGATTTTGAGAGGTAGTATACATGTTAGCTCTACCTCCACAGTTTTATTAGGTACATGACGTGTTCCACATGTCGCAGAGGATGTGGTACGTGCAAGTCCCATTATACATTATCAAATGGAGTGACATGGACATCAAGGATAAAGAAAACCATTGCTGAGTACCAATTATAAATTTAGGATCATCATGAGAAGATCCTTTTGGGTGATATATTCCATTAGTTTGTTTCTAGTGGAAGCACATGAATCCCCAAGAGTGCATATGGGAGTGGAAGTCTCATATTCATGCTCATTGACCTTATATTTTTTAGTATCCCTTGTTTTGGATTTTTAGGGATTTAAATCCCCTTATTGGGGAGAATGTAATGTCTCCTATTTTTCTAGTTATTATATTTTAATATTATATGGATTATTTTTTAGATAAGGCGTTGGTACAACATGCTATTCTTAGGCATAGTGTTCACTGAACAAATGTTTTAAATATATTAAATATATTTAATAGCACACATGAACAATTTTTTTTGAATAAGTGTAATAAATTCTAAACAGGTTCTCAAATCAGAATTCTAACGGAACCATTGTGTTCTGAATGCAACGTTTACCATAAGAGTGACATTAATTTGTCAAAGAGGGTCATTTGTGGAAAATTCATCACAGACAGAAAAATGAATCAAATAATTGAATAAAGTTATTTAATTTAAAATGTTTGACACATTGACTATTTAGTCTTTAAATATAAAATTATGTATAAATCCCAATGTTTTCTGCATAACGTTAGAAATTTTTTAGGATCATTGGATAGAGAGCCTTGAATAATCCTCTTAGGTGAGGGACGATGGAAATAATGATTGAAGATCCATTCACCACAGAGCTAATAGATATTTCACATGTTGATTATGACCCATCATTATTCATCAAAAAATGAACTAGATTGAGGTATGACATGTGTTTCATTTTTTTATTCCATGATCTTGATCTCTATAATGAATTAGGATAAATCAACGAATAGATTGGACCATGGTTTGATCATCATGTGGGATGGGTATGACTGTGAGGTTTATTAAGATATATTTGTCTTGGGGTTGTTAATTAGTTAAATTTTCATTTTAATGACAAAATTGTTTTGCTAACTGAACCTGGACAAGGTTTGTTCCTATTTTTTCTGTTCATAGTCTTCTCCCATATTTCCACATTCATCATGTGTTTCTATCATTTGTCCAATGTTACAACACTTTACTGATTAATTGACTGTTTTTAACATGTTAATTAGCCAAATGATATGACATTGTAGACCGGGACTTGATACGTTGTTGTGGAGGCATGACAGTTGTAGCGGAAAACAGATAAAACCGGTTTGAAGACCTTATATTTTCAAACAAGATGCCTGAAAGATGATTCACAAGAATGATTATTTTTTCCAATAAGATTCAGCAGATTGAGAATGTTGTTCCTCAAAGGTGAGGCTTGTACATGAGGGAACAATATTTTTTAGTGTGATTGAATATAGATTGCATGGTGGAAGTGGTGCGATCATGAGTGAGAGGAATATGAAGTTTTTATAGAAAAACTCGATACACATGGAATCTAATCCTTGACTACATGACCTGTATTTCCCCATTTATATGACTCAGAGTGTACTTGAGGAAGTACATAGGAAAGGGGTGGAGTACACTGGTTGCCTAAACGGTGTGTGCTCTCCCACAAAGACATGGGTTGGACCAATTACATGGGTAATGTCATGTATTGGTATATAGTAATGGTTACACGGACTGAGGCTATGTACCGGTAGATGGATATAGTAAATCTGATTCACATATGGCTTGTATTAATACACATAAATGGTTTGATGGCATGGTTCAGTTACATGGGTAGGACCTGGGGTCAATCGACATAACATATAACATTTCTACATGTCGGGCATCATTTTCTACATGGCTTAGATCCCTTGTACTTAGTAACTTGGACAAGTATTGTTGTGGTTTGTTCCACTCATCCATTACCCAAATGTTAGTGTAGTATAATATCATACTCTGAAGAAAATGATCCCTTTAGTGGGACTTCCTAAATAGATTCTTTTCAATCCATCTAAGATTCCCAGAGTGAGATCCTCAATTTTTCTTTGTTCCCTAAGTGGAGTTCTTGGAATCAATGTGACTAAAACTACCTGGGAACGGATTCTCTACATATCAGGGTTAATATATATTGAGTTGTTTGTATCACCCCCCATGGAATATGATGTTATCCTCATCTATGTATCATACTATCTTTATACTATCAGAATGTTCTTTATAATGAGGATACATGATGAAATTTACCTCTTAGATAGACGTCATCAGTGCTATCAAACTCTAGAGTGTGTTCTCCCATATAAGTGCTTTGTGAAATCTACGAGTTGGAATCCATGTTCTAGTATACTATGGTGTGACTTAGCTTTAGAATATGTGTATTTATTGACTATATTTGTATATTTTTTGAACATATATTCATATTTATAGATGAATTTGTTTTCTTTGTTATATGATTTGTGGTTCCGAGGTGTCCTTTTGAGTATTGATATACTCACCAATGAACAAGATTTTCCCACATGTGTCACGTCTTGTGAAGATAACCTACCTTTTGAAAAATTCCATAGTGGAATAGGTCCAGACGGTAGTTAGTAAGACTGAAGAGATATAGGTGTGTTCATGTGGATTTCAGATAAAAGTCCCTTTACTTTTAAGTGGGATTTGCAATACAAAATCTTTTTGGTGGGCTTGTATTTTTGCATGTTTACTTTATTTACATCAGGTCGTACTCTTGTTATGGGATTTAGATGTATGCCTTCACTGTTTTTCATTAGTTTTACATTTCATTGTTTTATAGTATTGGAGGTGTTTGTGTGCGTAAATGTAATTAGGTTATGTCCTCCCATGTCAGTGACATAGCTTCTCCATGCTAGTCACCAGCCCCTAGCCTATTGGAGGCATGCTTGGGGAGTCACAACATATACCCCTCTTGGATGGTTCAAGAAATTAAAACTCAATTAATACCTTCAAAGTACTTTACCATCATACATACATTATTTAGTAGATTTTATTTGGAATATATCTCTTTTTGATTTTTCAATAGCGTATTCAATATTCCCATATATTGGATTCACTATTCAGAGGACTATTTAAATTTCTTATAGAGTTAGTAATTCAATATTCTAGATGACCATATATTATAAAAATTAAATATTCAATTCAATAAGTGGATGATAATATTTCACCATCTTTCAGTAATAGACATGAATGTAATCAAAATCGGTTCTATAATCATCTGATGTATGTGGATGCTTCGGAGTATAATAATTTATATGTATTTATCCTTCATCCATCAAAATAATTAACTCCATTTATCTTCTTTAATTCTAATCATCTTCTATATGTAAATCATACACCTATGGTGTTCGTTATTTTAATAGTTCCTCCTTCTAGGATATGTTTTTTCAATGTAATTATTCTGGAAAATCCATAGGAACATTTCCCTTCATTTTACTCATTAACATTTCCAGAAACTATTGAAAAAAATATAATATATCATCATAATCATCTGATGGGATCTTTTCACGTTGTATTTCAAAGTCTACTACTTGAGACTCATTCAATATCATGAATACCCACTCTTCTCCCCATATCAGTTTACATTTCTATTAGTACCAACATTCTTCCAAATCCATATCGATATAGTTCTATATACAAAATATCACATACATTTAGTTAATAAGCATGTTTAAAACACAGGTTCATTTATAATTAATACCTACACCTATCTATTTTTCTTCTCACTAGACATATCCAGGTCTCTTCTATCATTGTATCGAAGAAAAAACACAACCAAAATTTGTATTAGTTTCACTGATAACATCATTAAAAATTATCGCCGAAGGTATCCTAAAATTAGTGTCCCACCATCAAACAGACTGGGATGTTCTCCTTCATATTGGATTACCATAATATCAAATCAACTAGCATTTACCGATCTATATTCAATCATTACCCATATGTTTTCACTCACAAGACACCCTTCCTATTACTCAATATACCTTTCCTAGGATCCTTACTATAGAATACACTGTCATCCGGGTACTACTCACTACTAATTTTCTATTTCAATAATGATCTATCACAACAGCACATGATACATGGCTGATGCATCACACAATTAGTGAACACACTTACTTCAATTCTAATCTCATATTTTAACTTTTTTAGGATCAATATCTTCTAATTAGAAATATTTAAATTTTCAATGATTCTTAAATAACACTAGATGAGGAATTTTTTAGGTTATAAATAATCATGTTAAGCCACTCAACCCAATGATATTATATAGAACCCATTGTTTCATTTCACATCATGTTAATTAAAAGGTTTAAGACCATCACTCATATGAGCATTCCATTTTGGTTTAACCATGATCCTTAGGACCCCATTTTTATTTTCAACAATTCTATTTAGAATTTATCTCCTTCACTAATCATTCCATGGTCCACCAATTCGTACTAGACTAACTATATGTGACCATCCTCAATGAAACTACAAAATGAAGTAAAATATGACATAGTGTTATTATGATATCTCCATTGACCATTTCTAAACCTAATAAATCTATCACTCACCTTTACTAGGTTGTCTAATTTTTAATCACACCCTAAGAATTATCATCCACGTAGCATCCCTAAAATCAACAATATAGCACCATGTATTTGTAGAAAACTATGGATACCACAGTTTTACTTCAACGCATAAGAACATATTAAGGTACTACATGCCACCACATACTAGGATGTTATCATATAAAATTTCCCATTATATTATATATTGTCACTAGAACCTTCCACCAGAAGACATGTGAATTTAAAAATAAAATATCAGTATCTAAAATCTTTGCTCAACCCCTCTAATTTACTTGTCCTATATGCTAGTGAAGTCTTGTAACATAGAACTAGTTATTGGGTCCATTATTAACTTGCCAATCATAGGTCATCATAACCCATATACCACAAATGTTAGGTGAATTCACATGATTTTTCTATATGGTAAGAGATTAATAAAAAACGCAAAAAATAGTACAAGATTCTACCATTGTCTATAAATTATCACTATTAAGAGGTAATAAATCATTTTTCTACCCCACCATCCGACTAGACCCCTGAAATTTATAATTCATATTCCATTTATTTTAGGATTACCCTCATAATAGACTAATAATGGTCCCTTTCATGTCAATCATATTCCTTATATAAATCATTGTAAGTGCAACTCTATCTCTGATACATATCCATGGAATCCTACATTCCAACTGTATATAATAAATCACACACCACCCATGTGCTATTTCTATCACAAAAACACATCCATCCATGTATTTCATTTATAAATGCATCCATTTTCATAGTTATGCCCACTTCAAAGAGATATACTCCCATATATGAAATATTTTAATATTACTACCATACCTGATAGTACAAAACCTTTTGAGTTGAATATAAAATACCATTAATAATCTTTTGACACACTTAAATCACTACACTCTGAGTCTTATATGATCATAACTGGGATCTCCTACATATTCTATATACACCAAATATAGGTCATAACTAATGAATAAACTATAATTATTTTGTTGAACACACTTTTTTGTGTGTTTTATTTGATTTAAATAACTGTATAGAATATTTTCATAACACAAATACGTTTTGGTGGAGAAATTATAAGAATATGAATTGATTTCCCAAATTTATTATTGAGTATAAGTATTCTTAAGTCCATGTTCCAATATGTGTTTTCTTATAAATGGCTATTATCGACGAACCATGAAGCATAGATGTTGTTTGTTTCATTTATTAACATTGTAGATAAGAGTAAATTATGTTTCTATCATTTCCAATGTCATATAAAGTGAGGTAAATCCATTTGAATCTTATAGATCCTCTACGTTATGTAAAATATAGTTCAAAGTCTATTATATTAAATATTATGAGGGGAATATATTTGAGGTGATTTTATAAATTGCAATTCCATGGATTGATACTTTATTTTGAATTTTATATCTTTATAATAAAATAGTTAAATCATATGGCGAAGTTATATCCTAGTGTTTACAAAGAAATTAAATTTATGATAAATGTTAATCTGTAATTTGATGATGTTTTAAGATATTTTAAGTTAGATAAGGTCATGTAAGAGTCTTAGATATATAATAAGGAATATTAATATGTTTTAAAATCTTTAGAATTTTTTTAGTGATTATTGAAGATAAAATAAAGCTACTCCAAATAGTTTTTAGGTGACAGAGACTATTTGAACTTTTTTAGATATTTGACTAGAATTTTTGAAGTGTGTCTATATAATTCTAGATAAATATATAAGATATTTGTATGAGAAAACATTGAAAATGAATATGGTGGATGATACATAATTTTTTTATTGTACCTAATATAGTCTAAAGAGATGTAATTAAAATAATAAATGGAATGTCACATAATATCCTCTCAGTGAATACACATGATAATTATCTTGAGATCTTATGAAATTGATTATTTGGTGAGTTCATCTTGTATTAATAACAGAAATATCTACCTCAAATCATGAAAATAAAAAAGGGAATAAATATGTATAATCATTTCACAATAAAAAAATTTAAAACGGAGAAAAGACACAGAGATATGTCATAAAATTTTTAGTTCACACTAAAATATTGAATTTTCTACATACATAACATATATGTTTGTTTTGTAAAATATTTTATTTATAGAATTTTTAGAAATAAATTAATGGAATAAGGAAATAGTGATATGTAATAGATTTATTATATTAAATTTGTTTTATCAGTTAAAATAATATGAGTTCTTCCAACATTTATATAGAATCTTTGAATGTTTGAATAAGAACCGATTTAGAAGAATCTTGATTTGTTCACAGTGACTAAAAAATTATTATTATATGTCTATTAATTATCCATGCTACAAGTTTTGGTGATGTAAAATGATGAATATGAGATGGTTATGCCCCATGAATGAGAGTGCCACATCATAGTTCATGGTGAATAAGTTGGGTTCTAGGGAGCTTTGTGACACATCTAAAAGAGGCACAACCATGACTATGATGATGGATGATTATAATATAGAAAAAAAATATTTATTATATAATTATTTTATAAAAAATATGAATATGAATAATAAATTCATTCTAATTTAAATTATCAAGAAAAATCCATGGTTGAGCCTTCAAGAAAATTAAAAGTAAATAAAACACAATTAGTTTTAAATGAGACATAAAGTCTTAAGATGTTATAAGATTTAATAATGATATTTTAGGAGATATAAAATTGCATATAATTTAGTAAATAATATTCAAAGTATATATATATATTCTGTTAAGAAGATAATGAAAGGATAGATAAGAACCTGATACTTCATTCATTATAATTATCTACGTATCAAAGTATACCTTACCATGATAGTATCTAGAAGATATTTAGTGTCTAAAACTTAATATCATTCAATGATATTATAAATGTAATAATACATCTAAATTGATAAAGGATAAAAAAGATAAGTTTGGGCTATACTGTTGTAGATCATTATTTAGGTTGATGTAGTGGGTGATCAAAACATACTATATGGCTATATTATAATATCTGAAGAAGATAGTGGAATCCATCAAGATGTTTACTGTTTAAGTGGAAAGATAATATCTAGTCAATTCCAAAAAATAATTCTATTATTAAATATTACTTATTATTCAACTAGTTCAGGTCATCCAATTTTATATTATAAAGGAAATCTTGGTTAGAGACAGAGCATTAACATAGTTCTTACATTGTAACTTTTTAGTTCCAGGATTACAAGTTTAAGGATATACCCTTTCCCTTGATTTTCATGATAATAAAATAGGATTTATATGAGGTTGTGATAACAAATATCATCCACCTTGGATGCATTCATCCAAAATGGCGGTGATCCGGATTAACAAATCTTAATGTTCTCTATTAATGTGATTACGTTTCTATGTGACGGTATACAAAAAAGGTGAGAGATAAGAGAGTGAGATAAATTCACTAAATAAAAGAAAACAAAAAAAACGTTATTAGTTTTAATTGATTAATAAATTACTAATTATTAATCACACCCAGATTAGGCATTTACATACTTGACTATTCCTAACAAGGGGTATCAATTCATCAGCTTCCACCTCTGATAGGTATTTATACAATTTTAGAATATTATTTCTTTTAAATATATGAATTTATTTTTCTAAATTCATGATGAATTAAAAGAATATATGATGGGAATGTATTTATGATTAAGTATTTATCATATTAAATACACTGAAAAAATGATGAAGAAAGAGATGAAATGCTTAAATATATTAACCCTCTTATGCAAAAATTAAAAGGAATTAATTTTCCCAAGTGTTATCCGAGATGAAGATGGATCTACCATGGAAGAAGATATGGTAGTAACATTAGCTACAAAGTAGATAGAAAATATTTCTTCCTTATTAGGATAAAATCATTTTTGTGATAAATATAAGGTAACAAATATTTCATACCAAAACAATCAAATAGAGAAACCAAGCACAAATTGTAAATACCACATTTATGATGATTAGAATTTTAGTCAAACTCTAATTTTAAATTCATCAGGTATAATTTTATAAAATGTATAGAAAATTCTGTTTGTGTTTACTTTTGATTTTTTCTGAAGTATATCACCATCCCTAAAGAAGAATACGATAAAATATATAGATAACTTACACAAAATGTGATTATATGTGAAGATATCACCTATAAATGTAATACTAATTGTCGAAAAATACTAAATTATAAAAAAATATAATCCAATATCGGAAAGGATATGTTTGAATTAATCCTAATGAAATATGAATCCATATGAAGGCATCAAATGACATGCCTTCATTGGAGAGAATAAAAATTTATATTAATAATTTTAATAATGATCCTCTTGACATTAAATCGCACAAGATAAAATAATATTCCTATTAGTTTCAATAGAGGTTTAAAATTCATGAAGTTATTGAGAATAATTGTACGAATTTTTGGGAGGAGTGTGAGATAAAAAATAAATCAAAAGGGAGTGGTAAGAATATCCTCAATATAATGTCTCTTAAGCTTGTAATTAAATTATAAAATATTAAATCAACAAAAAATATATATTTACAATAAGCTGGGAAAATATTTACTATTAAAACACAAACCTAAAATGAGGTTATATACACACAAAGAACTAAATTCAATGGAAATAAAATATTTGGATCGTTTAATGATCAATCCATAAAATGATTGAAATAAAAGGTACCATCCAAACTAGAAAATTATGAATATTATAATTTTATTATTAGGTAGAATACATTTTCCAAATCAAAATCTATATAAAATTGGTTAAATATATATAAATATTAACCCCCATGGTATCATTGGGGAATTTGAGAATGTTTGGTATAATTATTTCCTCTAAATAATCATATCTAGAGGATGAAAAGTGAAAAAAATACCAAGAAATAAAATATATATAAATTATTATGAAAATAAAATGACCGAAATTTCATTTCAATTTCATGTGATATAGTATAATGGGGAACAAGGATAATGATTGTTAGAATCATATATCACCCTATTTATGTTTAAATAAATTATATGTCAATGGGGAGAAAAGTAATGGCTCATTATGATTCACAAAAGAAATATGGAGATATGATTATCTCAAAATGACATTAAATTACTAAAAATTTATATTGAATATGTATTATAAGTGTTCATTGTGTTGATATTTTCTTATCGTATAATAATTTAATTAAAATAATTGAAGAGTAAAACATAGATTGAGATGATATAAGATAATAATTCCTCAAATAAAATAAAATAGAGAATACTAAAAATAATTTTTCCATTATAAGGAAACGAAGTGATACCCCAAAAAAGAAAATATATTTCTAATGTGGAAGAAGATATAATAACCTATACCACTATAATAGGATTGTAGTAATTAAATCAAGAAGAAATAATTTATATATCATGGGAATATTGGCCTATGATAAAACCAAAGTGACTAGTATGGAGAAAATAATTTCACAGAATCCATGAATAAAATTCCTGAAAACATACCATGTTACTATAGAATGCATGACCATATTCAATATAAAATACAATTTAAAAAATAAATATAATTTAAAAATTATAAACTAATTTAAAATTTTTCCCGTGAAGAAGAAGAAAAATTTCATTATCGGTTTTCAAAAGGTGAAAACATAAGAGATCCTAAGTTACTGTTTAGAAGGTGTAAATAACATTTAATATCTCAATTGATTATTTAATTATCCTACCAATGAAAGTGAAAATGTAGAGTAAGATAATTATTTCATTAAATGAAATATTTTATTTGATGGATAAAATTAAAAATATGTTTCCACTAAAATCAGTTTCTAAAATATTCAAATCAGTTATATTGACTAGGAATATCACAAACATAAAAATTTAAAAAATTAACATAAAGAGTTCTTATAAATTTGGAATATATAAGAATGAGGTATCATGGTTTAGAATAAATTATTATAATTTTCACTCCCACTAATTAATATAAAAGTAACATCTTTTTTCTCAATTCTATCATGTTGTATTTCTGCTATGTTGTAGGGAATTATTAATGATGCAAGTTCACAGGGGGAGAACTAGGAAGATGAGAAGAATACAAATACTATAAAATAGATTTTAGAAGTAACCAACGTGGTATGTCCAATTATTCTTTTTTCTAAGAAGTTGTGCCTCTGAGGGGACATTTTCATTCCCACTATCACGACTATGGTTTTATCACCAAAGCTTTCTATTCCTCTCCTCCGACATGGCCTGGTGATCATGGTGCCTGCTGCTCGATCTAGGCGCGATGTCCGCACATCTCTACGAAAAATCTGATGGGGCCTAGTTTAGAGATCTTGGCTCTACTATGCACATCAAGGTGTGGCTTGGAGATGGTTTCACATTGCATATACGTTGCTCCGTGGTTGTTTTAGGATCTCACTTCAGTAACTACGTGGCCCAGAAATGGCATTGGCATGCTTCTTCACAACGTGCTCGTTGTCAGCTTCGGTGTGGCTAGAGAGTGGGGGGTATGGTTCGGGTTTTTTTAGTGGTTCTCAAAATTTAGTGTTATGGGTTTCCATTTGATGGATTTGATTTGAGGGTTTGGTTGATGGAAAATTGACATCAAGACATAGTTTCAATCTCTTGCTAGTGCTCTCACCTACTTCTCGTGGTTAGATTCGGACTCTTGTGAGGGTGCATCTGTAGTTCAAATTTGAGCACATACATTCATAGAGTGTCATTTTTTCAGTGTGGCTCGGCCCCCCTACTCAACGATAGTTCCTTAGTGTGGTGTTAGACCATTGAATCATAGGTGAAAATGTCTCAACTACATGTTCCTTGGTTCTTCTTTGGGTGGATTATAGGGTTACGGTGGCGGTAGGAGTGTGGAGCATAGTAGGATTCATCTGGGATCTACCCTTAATAGAGATTTTGTGGTAGGACTTTTATGGAGTTTTATTTTGTATCAGCACATGATCGCATGGAACATGCCCTGAAGGAGGATTCAAAGCTGGCAGTTCATCTATGCAGACCTCTTCAGATTTGGTTGGTTTAGAGGGTATACTGTTTGTCGCCAGATCGGCCCTGTGCTTTGACCCAGGACACCTTCATGCTTAACTACCATGCAAAGGTGGAGGGATTTTCCATGATCAAATTCTTGGTTGGGGAAACTCCATGTGGTTTGTCGGGCTTTTCTCTCTTTGACCATTGAGTCATGTAATTTCTTATGTCCTTGATGACTGGGTTCCCCCCTTATTCCTTTAGAAGGTGGATTATTATCATTATAATAAAAGGCATTTGAAGGCCTTCGGGCCGTTGGATGGATGGAAAATTATTCTTCTGTCTTAAAATTTTTCATTAAATAAATTTATCAACCATGATTAATTGATGATTATGTGTCTCTTTAAGGGGGATAAAAATGAATAAACATGATAATCTTCTGAAATTATAAAAATATAAAAATATAGAATTCTACAAAATTATTTTAATCAATCGTTGAATATTTACGTATTTATATTCTCCCAATATTTTTTTTAAATAATAAATATTATAATTAAGGATGAGAAATTTATCTAATAATTAACACGAAAAATTAATAAATTTAGAGAAGTTCCGGGGATTATTTAATATTATTAAACTCATTCAGTTGTGTTTGAATTTTTTTAACCCATTTATTAAGATAAAATCATTATTTCTAGTTTTTATAATCTCATGGAAATATTTTCTTCAATTTAAATGAAATGTTTTTATCATTAAAATACTAGAAGATACCTTACTAAATGAAATATCTATTTGTATCATTTGGTTGATTTTTGTCTATCATTTCTTCGTAGATTAAACTATATTGATTTCAATATCAGGTATGTATTACATAGACTTAGAGTGTAATAATTAATCGAACATTGATTGGGTAAACTGTTACCATATTATTTCTAGTATCAATGATTTTATTATCAATAAGTAGGGAGAGGAGAAAGTGGAATATGTTAATGTGATAGAATAAAATTTCTAGAATATATTGAAATTAAATTTTCTAATTTAGTGTTGATAAAAAATTCAATGGGGGGACTGTTTTTATTTATTTTTGTTTTGATTTATTTTTATTTAGTAAGTGAAATAACCATATGAATGACGTTGGTATTTATTGGTGGAGAATAATTTTGGAATATGTTTGGAGTTATGTGGATAGTTTATGAGAACATGTATTTCCATATCTAGGTGTCGAAATGTGTTGAGATGTAAATGAGTATTAGAGATGCACCACACATATTAGAAGTCGGTTGATGTAATTTTTTCATACCGAAGACAATAATAATGTGAGTTAATGTCATATTTCAATTTAAAATAAAGTGATGATCTTCCACATAAATCTCAAATATCAATACAATTATGTAAAATATGGTTGAATGTTTGATTTCTGTAATATTATAAGGAGAATCTGTTGGAACGCAAGGGATGAAGTAGTGTTCCATTGAGTGTTTTTGTTGATGAATTTTATATCTCTATGAAAAATTAGATACAACTTGTGGTGACGTTCCATACATTAATATAAATATTAAAATATATGATAATAAAATATAATCAAGAATTTTATTATATTTAATGCAGTTTTGGTGCTTTTTGAGGAAGTTTTTATAGTCATTGAAATATTTTAATGAATATTCAAATTATTCATAATCATTGGAATGATTTTGGTTATTATTAAATAAAAAATTATTATATTCCAATGTTTTTTAAAGTGGTTGAGACTAGCAAAAGTTATTTAGATATGATACATGAATTTTTGAAGTGAATTAATCTAATTTTTCATCAATACATAATATGTATTGACCAATGATTTTTAGGGTTAGTAATGCTTTGGTGAAGTTATTATTTTGATTATGAATCAGGGTCTATTCTATGAGTTCAGAATCTTATTTCGAAACCAATCCTCGTAAAACCTCTAGAAGATTCTTTTAAGATATATAATAGGGCCTATTGGTGTTTTGGGTGGTCATAAACATCAAACCAGGGTCGGCGTTGCTAAATATAACATTTATGTATCATGTAGCAGTTCACAATATAAACCTGTTATGTTTTTTAGTGATAAGGCGTATCTAGTGTAGTCCCATCATCCTAGTTTAATTTTCACAATTAAAGGTATTAGGTGTGAGGCTTCACACATCGATGGTATAGATTCCTTTTAAAGGGGCATCCACCAAGAGTGCTTTTCACTATGATCTCTATTATTTCTATTGATATGTATGATGGAGGTGGGATTTTCAACACGAACCATCTAATTGTTCCGTGAAAGGCGCATGAGTATATTTTTTTGAAGGGTTAGTTACTTCCGTTTATGTTTATGGATATTTTGGTTATTTTGGGAAATAAGAATAGAGAGAGTCCATTTTTTGTCACATATCTCCTCCCTCTCCTATCCTTCAATCCCCTATAGTGAAAGATGTATTTAAGTGTGTTCTAGTAAAAATTCCATGTAGTATATTTCATTATTCCTTCATTTTAATTTCTCATTTATAGGGCACTAATTTTAGTTTGATTGGATAGGTATTACTGTAAATTTACAATGGGTAATGGGGGAAAATGTCTTGATTGATGGGGATTCAACATGTCTTGGAAAGAGGATCTTAGGGGAAAATATTTATGGGTTAGATAGATTTACTTATCATGAGTGATGAGAAAATCTTTCCCAAGTATGGATTTTATTATTTGGCTTCCATTAGAGAAAGATAAGTTCGTAGAGAGTTTTTATAGGATGAAAGAGAGGGGTTTCATCCGTTACATTTTGAGAGGTCTCTCTTAGGGACTGAGAAATGGGAACCCATTTAGAGTTGTGGGACTTATTGAGGGGCTTAGAATTAATATTCTATAGGGGATTTGTTTTGGAATTAGACCATGTAAAATGAGTCCAGTAATGGGATAAACCTATAGGATATGAGGTTTTTTATGGGTGAATAAAATGGGATGTCATCTAAGTGTAGAAACTAGGATGAGTCTAGAGGGACATAGATGATTCTATAATAAGAGATATGAGAGGAATTGTAAAATGAGATGCAAGAAAAGGGCTAGGTTGGGATGTAGTGATCTAGTGAGTTTTTCAAGTATTCTACATTCCATTTCCATTATTTTATCTAGGTGTTTGTTTTTCATGATATTTTATTCTATATTTCTCAGCATGGTTGATGGGTCTTGAGGTTTTGACTCTCTATGAGTGAGATAATGATGCCTAGATTTCTATGAGTGAGAGAGTACTCATTATGTATGAATTCTAGAAAAACCATGACTAAAATGATGTGACATATTTTTTTTGGAATCACCATGAGTGATATGGTATGGTCAAGATTTAACATGAGTGAGATGATAATGGTCAGACTACCATGAGTGGAATAGAATCAAGGATATGATGTGATGGGCTTATAAGATGAGAATTCATGAGTAAGATGGAGTCTAGGGAGAGATGTTACTTGGAGTTTGATGATCAAACATTCTTGAGTGAGATGAGATCCAGGTTGAAATTATATGTTGTATTTGATAAATGGAACCTACATAGAGATAGATGTTAAAGGTCAAATAGTGAACATGAATCCTTCCAAAAGATAAGGGTTGGTCAAGGTCTTGGTATGAGACCATAATCTAAGGGATTAGATGATGAGGCTTTGAAGGCATCATACCATGTGTCTTAAAATATGGGATGATATGTGTGGTAAGAGACAAGTATATTCTATTATGGTACTAAGGCGAGTTTGATATGACATCATGGTGGTCCAGTTAGTATATGGTGGCATTATGAAAATATATGCATCATTGAGTTTCATGGAAGCCTGAATAGCACATGATGACCCATAGAGAATTTTTATTTATTTATTTATTTTACATATAAACACACATTCATATAATAGCATATATTATAATTTCATGGTGATACCCTATTAAGTTAAATGCCGACATCGTACATGGGCACATCAGTGTGCATGAAAACCGTATGTTTTTTTAAGGTCAGAGTGCCAACCATAAAATATATTATGGTGGGTAGATCGATGTGTATTGGAGATTGAGATGAGGATTTTGGAAGGTAGTATGACCAATGTGTATATCTTCCTTAATGGGTGATCGATGAATGTTTGTGTGACCATGTTTCAATATATTGTATTCTATTTTCATGTATTTTTTTATGTATTTTTTTGAATACTGTAATTATATATTGTAGATAATTTTTGTTATTTTCATAGTTTTTATTAATTTTATTCAAGTTCATAGTCTCCCCCTTGACCTAAATAGGCTCTCACCACTAATTGGTATCCTAGTGTATATGGGGATGCATGTTTGAGGTCGCATGGAACTCTAGATCATACATTCATTCTAGGGTGAGGCATTAAAAATGGTATCATATATTTTCTTTTTTGTTTTAATAATTGGGAATATGGTAGATAAGAAGCATTGGAATGTGTTGGGTTTATAATATACATCAGACTGGTAAATTATGAAAACATTTAGGGGTGGGAAGTCCTAGTAACCATGGGTGAAAGATTTCATGTTTTGATTTGCATTATTACGGTTGATATGCTTAAGAAATATTATTTATTTACTAAATTTTTTTATTTTGTTGTATTTTTTATATTGGCCCATTGGAATGATTCCCATTCCCATTCATCATAATTGATACATAGTATTCAGATGACATATGTGTTTTTATGTGGGGTTTTTTTCTAATGAAAAAAGTTTTGTTGTTTAATGATTCAATAACAACTTATATATTGATTTCCCATTTACATTATTGGTGAAATTATAATTAGTTAAGACATGGTATTTTAGTTGATAAATGATTATGTGGATTAGGGTTCAAGATATTTGTAGGGACTCATAGTGGTTTTATTTAAGAATGGACTATTGAGAAATGATCTGAGGATGGGATTTGTAATGACCCAAACATTTATTAATGGAAAACACTACTGATCAAAATAAATTTATTATTAAGTGAAATGATTATATATCATATTCACATATTTGGTTTTGTGATTTGGATTTTAAAATGCCATTATGAATTGTGAACATTTCAAATATAGCCATCAAACATTGATCGCATGATTAGTATATATATAAGAATTTAACAAATAAAATTTACTCAGAAAAATTAAGGGATGGCCTCATCCAGTAGAATTGAAAACATTAAGTATGAGCGGAACCACCTACAAAAGAAGTAGATGTTAATAGATATTACTACTCGAGAAATGTTATCCAAGCCACCCCAAAAGTCTATCACCCTCGCACACCTTACCCTTTGGTCATACGAGGGTGTTATAAGGGTTAATCTAATGGTACCATATTACTATGATTATGCACACTATTTTTCTATAGAGAATACACATTCATTTAATTATTGTTACTTCATAAACACTTCTTGAAGAAAAAATAGCATCTTTAATTAATATTCAATTAAGAAATCTATTTTTTTGAATTTATAGATTTTGGAATTAAATAATTTTATAATAATATATTATTAATATATTATTTTTAATTAAATATAAATGACCATATAATTATTATGAATTCAATTGTGATTTTTATTTAGGTTTGGGTGACTCTTTTTTCAAAGCCCATTAATTTTTGACAACAGTCGGTTTTTATTTTAAAAGTAAAAATTAACATATTTAGAAAATTATTTAAATAAAATTAATTATATTTTAGGAATTCGTACATCAAAATTATCCGATGGTGAATTTTTAATTATTTCCTTAAACAATCGAATATTTGAGTAAAAATTAAATACCGTTTAAATATATAATGTGTTTTATGACATCATAATGACCCTCAAGTGATGTAATAAAATACTATAAAAATTATGTTCTACCAATATATGTTATACCTTTAATGTAATGTGATTTTATTTTTTATTGATTTATTTTAAAAAGATTTAGTGGTCCCTCTAGACTTATAAAGCATTTTTTTAAAATTGATTTCCTTGGGAGTGTGACTTACCTCTACATTAGAAACCATATTATTTTAAGAAGTTAACCCATTGTCCTTATAAAATATTCTTTTTCACTCTCTTTCAAAAAAAACCATGTACTGGTTTGTGGTTTTGATTAGTTTAATGTGAGGTGTAACAACCGAGACTTTTATGAGAAATATTTTGTTTTTATGTTTTATAACTCATCAAATAAATCTTTAACTACACACAACACTAGCTTGGCTTGCTTTACACGCAACCACGACCTTCCTCGATAGCTCGTGTCGTACGCAATACCGAGTTTCACTAAACAACGATATGCTATTAAAATATTATTAAAACTAGAAGTTATGAATAGTATTAACTGAATTTTGAATTTTATAACATTTTAATTCAACTTATACATCTTCTAGAATGAGGAATAAAAGCAAAATCAGTTTTTTGGATAAAAGAAATATTTTTCAAAAAATACAGTTTTGCTGCCTTTTGATGGCGCACCCACATTAATGCTAGTTTTTGAGATGTTTATAAGTTCAATTCGACAAAATAAAATACTTATTTTGAATCAGGGTATAAAAATTTACTTTGGATAAATTTTAGATATTTTTCTGATAACTTTCATATTTTGATGAATAGTAAAAATACCCTAATTTTTAATTAAAAACAACTTTTTTCATTGAGATAATTTATATGGATAAAATATAACATTGAATGGTTTTAAAGTATAAATATAATATATTTTTACCATTTAATATAATTTATGTCATTAGCATTAATTTCACATTGAATTCATAGTTAAAAATATTTCAATCTTTGGGAATGTTTTAACTTCTAAAACCCGTTTTCTTAACAATGGGATTTATTTTAAATTAATTACTGAAACTTATATGATTTGAATTTTGAAAAATGGATTCCATATTCAGAATAAGTGGGTCCAAATTATGTTAATAGGCTACTTTTTATTTTTGGGAATTATGAATAGTAACTATGGTAAATTTTATTTACCATAGTTAAAGGTAAATCGGGTAATTAACGGTAAATATAAGATTATAAAATTACCCTAAAACCTGAAAAAATCCTATTGGATGACTAAAAGTCGACTCATATCATTTAAGGGTCAGATTAAATTAATTTAATGGACATTTTTCCATGAAAATAATTTAATTATTTTTAAAACCAAAGAATGTGACAACATGTCACTTTCTTAAATCTTATAAGTATAATAATTTTAATTTAGTGATAAAATTAATTAAACTTATAAAATTAATAGTCTCCAGATATCTAATACAATTATCTACATCATAGGAATTTATTTAGAATTTTTAGGCATTAAATAATTGTCATTTATTATGAGACAATAGTGATGTGGAAATTATTTTATTATTTAAAATATCAATGAAATGGTTTTAAAAATAATAAAATAAATATTATATGAACTATTTAATGTGCTCCACTAATTTTTTAGATACATATAAAATATTATGGATCTATTAAAGCTTTTAGTTCGAACATATCTTCTGAATATATTTTATTTAAATTCAAATAAATGAATAGTGTCAAAATTGACACTATTGTTATTTTATAAAAATAACATATTATAAAATTGTTTTCAAAGAAAAAAAATATTTAAAATTTATAAATTAAACTTTATATGGTCGAAAATTTCATAAAGTGTCAAATTATGGAAAATTCACAACACATATGTAATTATTTGTAATAATTTAAAATTTAGAATATTATTACAACAAATAAAATTAAATTGATAAATAAAGATAAATCAAGATGATAATGTTTAAAATAAATTACTTACATGTCTAAATTTTATTGGTGGATTATATTACAACCCTATCTCATCTAATCTTCGGATATGAGTCATTTTGGAAGTTTTTACATGGGGTTGGGATTTAATATAAACTAATATTTCTTATATTTCCAAAGGTGCCCCTCTCCTCCATTATAAAAGGGAACCTCCTCCCTCTCCTCCTCACAGAAATTTGAGCCTTCATGCTCGGCCAAACCATGCCACTTGCTCCACTCCACTTCTCTAGAGACATCTTAGAGGTCCCGGTCTTCTTCAATGACCAATTTTAGTGCCCTAAAAGGAGGTCTCAAAGAAAAGCCTCAAAGAAGAGGTAATGCCCGTTACCGATTCTTTCATCTTTATTTCTTCTTCCACTTCTTCGTCTTTAGTTGTTTCATTATGAAGTAATAACATAAGTATCACTACTATACTGTTATGTTATTAGAGGTATGAAACAACCATATTTCACCATCTATCCATCCTACGGAAGACAATATCACCGCGCGTGCGTACGTAAGGAATACCGTCTCCACACCGTGGTGGAATCTATTTTCCCCCACCACCTTAATTGTATGGTTATAATGTTGTAAATAATAACTATATATGATTATTTTAAGGTTATATTGATTCTTAAATAGTATACATACACTCCAATACAATTCCACGATCATGGGAACAATATCATCGCTCGTGCGTACGTACGAAATACCATCTCCACGATGTGATGCGACTCATTCTACATGATCTTCATTTAATAATGATTATATATATGAATTGAATGAATTAAAATGATATATATTACACTAATAACATTATGTAAATGAGGTATCTATAACCTAAAGAGAAGAATAAGAATTTATTCGACAAAACACGCATAAGAACAAAAAGTAATAAACACCCGAATAACGAGTAGTAATGAAATATTACTAATAAGAAACTTAGAATATTACCATATATGATATCATAAAAATAAATATGACTCTGGAATAAGTCAATAACATTATTTAAATCATTATACAGGAGGTTCGGAAAATTACGAAGCAAATCGGACCTAAGGTAAGGGAAATATCTAAATTTCATTTTTATTAGAGATTGTTTATACATTGGAATTTACTGGGGTGTATTTTATCATCCACATCCATGTTCCCTCAATATGTAATATTTATATCCTTCTACATTGATTATATCCAATTTTACCCTTCGGTGAGTTTTTAGAAAAAGATATGAAAGGAATCTTTTGTCGTTTTTCGTACGAGGTACTTTTTGACTTTTCCGACAAATGTACGAGAAGAATGTTTTCTTTTAACTTATACAACATGAATTGATTTTTAAAACATTATTTCCAAGAATCTTCCCTTACAAGATTTCATGATTATTTTTAATGAACTTATTTTAGTTTATAATTGTATGACATGTTAAGAAAGGAAAAGTGTTTTTGAAGTAGAAAGGATATTTTCCTCAAGAATGGAGTTCAAGCGTTTTATCAAAATTATTTTCTATCTAAGAGAATAAAGGGTTCTGTTTCTATCCCTATTATTACATTGATTTGATTATTTTGTGATGAAATTATTTTTATTAATTCCTTTATCTTATATGAGTTTTTTATGATGTCACGATGTTTAAGATTCCCATTTTTATTACATGTGTTATGCTATGATGTATGGTTTATGATTTTGTGGCACACATAAGAATGGTATTATTATGAGATGGGTGGGACCTATATCTCCCTCCAATGCATTGGTTAAAGATTTTATATCTAATGAGATAGACATGGCTGGAACAGAAGGTTATACTGGTTCAGTGAAACAGGACTGAAACAAGGAGTGAACTCGGTTCAGATATAGACTTTTTCCACTAAGACAGTCTTGACAATGAGTCTTGAATAATAAGAAATGATTCTAAATTATTATGTGTGTATGAAACAATGTTTCATGTTTTAAGTTATGATTATTGGGATTACATTTCACTACTATGATTTATCCGATGTTATGAAATTATGATCTCTTTTGCAGGTTAAGATTTCCAAAAGTTATGTTCTTTTGTATATGATGTGATTGATATTTCTTTTGTTTACCCTTACTGAGCATTTGAGCTCACCCTTTTGTATGTCTTCTTTCCCCAGGTCAGGAAGAAGGTTATTAAGTAAGATATTCCAAAAGGGACTATAGATATGATGAAATAAATGGGAGACAATGTAGACGCTTTATGAACCAGTTGTTTATGTTTCCCAGTTTCTAAAGACACTATACATATACGGTCCTTTCATGGTTTTGTTATATGTTGTAATAAGTGTTCTTAAATTTTGAAGTAATAACAATGTATGTAGATTATGGGTCGTTATAGTTGGTATCAGAGGAAAGGTATAGTCAAACATTAGAAACTATGATGTGAAATCCTTAGTAAGAACCCTAAGGATAAGTCTAAGCATAGAACACAATCTTAGTGTTTTAAAATTGTCCATGAATAACCTAGGATAAGAACTTAAGTGTGAAATTTTATTCTTGATTATGTGGTTTTCCTATTATAATTAGTGTTGCTCAAACTATTCTTCTTGGTTTTAGTCAATGGCTGGAACCCGAAGGAATCGTGTTAATGCGGAATTCAACAGGTAATGCAATGATTGTCCCCCTGAGCAAACAAACGTTATGGGATCTGGAATGAAAAGTCTTGTAGACATGATCACACAACTTTTTCAAGATATGAATCATGTTGGACTTCCAAACGAGAAAAGGAAGGAGCAACATTCTATTGAATCCTTCATGAGGCAGTGTCCACCTTCATTCAGTGGGTTTACTGATCCATTAGTTTCTGAACAATGGATCAGTACTACTAAAAAGATATTTTCAGTTCATCAATGTTCTGAACATGATAAATTCATCCTAGCAGTGTATCGTTTAGAAGGAGATGCTAATCAATGGTGGAATATTATTAATAATATGAGGCAAAGAGATGGAATTGAATCAATGGAATGAGATGAGTTCAAGAACATATTTTTCAATAAGTACATCCCTCGTATTATCCGAACAAAGATGGGGAAAGAGTTTCTTGAACTGAAGCAAAAGGATGATGAATCTGTTGGTACCAATGAAGCAAATTTTACAAGACTTTCAAGGTATGCTTCTGGTATTATTATCCAACCTGAGAGTAAGATCAATCGATTCTTTAGTGGATTAAAACCAAGACTTCGAAGGGCCTTATCCATAAGGGACATCAATAGATATGAGGAAATCGTTCGATGTTCTCTGAAAGTTGAGATGGATATTGGAGTAACCCATCATTCATATGGGTTTGATAAGAAGAGGAAAATGGAATTCAAAGGAAAATCTAAATAGCGCACTGAAAAGAAGATGGGCTTTCCCTTATGCTCAAAGTGTGGAAGGAAACAAGGAGGGAGTTGTCTTAAAGGTACACGTAAATGTTTCAAATGTGGAAAGGAAGGTCATCGGGCATTTGAATGCTGCAATGACGGGAAGAAGATGTCTAATGATGAAAACAAAGGAAGGGACACACAGAATGAACCTACTACACTTCAATGTTTCAAGTGCAATGAGATGGGGAATTATGCCAATAAATGCTGTAATCCAAGGGTTGTTGATGATGATCGACATCAACAAAATCTTAAGGCTAAAGACAAAGGAATGTCACATGCAATTTCTATCAGCGATGTGGAGTACGATAATGATGTGGTGAAAGGTACACTTACAATCCTCTCTAAAGTAGAAAATGATTTATTTGATTCTAGATCCACCCAATCTTTTATTTCTGAAGATTTTTCTAAGAGTATCACCGTATTACCTCAACAATTAGATGTTGAGTTAGCTGTGACAACCCCTAATGGCACAATAGTCGCAACAAAAGTTTATAATTCTTCCCAGATTGAAGTTTGTGGGAAAGTGGTTCCTGCAAATTTTGTGATCCTTCCTATAGTTAAATTTGATGGGATTCTTAGCATGGATTGGCTTTCTTTATATGGAGCTCATATCAATTGCCAAAGAAGGGAAGTCACATTTCATATTCCAGATCAATATATGATCGTGTATCGATGGAAGGATGAACATAACCTTCCAGTGGAAATTTCTTCCATCTAATTGGTCTTGATTCCACTAAATGAGGGTTATTTATCTCAAATGGTTGGTGAGAAACTCATGATTAATAATATCCCTATTGTATGAGATTTTGATGATGTCTTTGCAGAGGAATTGGTGGGTCTTCCACCAAATCGTGAAGTTGAGTCTTCAATAGAACTCGTACCGGGTGCATTTCCTATTTCAAAGACACTTTATAGAATGGCCCCAATTGAGTTGCAGGAATTGATGAAGCAACTCCAAGAAAATCTTGATAAGGGATTCATACACCCTAGTGCGTCACCTTGGGGAGCACCTGTTCTATTTGTTAAGAAGAAATATGGATCAATGAGACTCTGCATTGATTATCGAGAACTTAACAAACTCACTATCAAGAACAAATATCCTCTCCCACACATTGATGACTTATTTGACCAACTATGCAGAGCTTAATACTTTTCCAAGATTGATCTTCATTCAGGGTATCATCAATTAAGGCTCAAAAGGGAGGATATACCTAAGACGGATTTCCGTACACGGTATGGACACTATGAATTTATAGTGATGCCATTTGGTCTTACTAATGACCCTGCTATCTTCATGGATCTGATGAATAGAGTCTTTAGAGACTATCTTGATCAATTTGTGGTAGTCTTTATAGACGACATTCTTGTCTATTCAAAGAGCAAGGAAGAACATGAAGATAACATGAGAATTATATTGAAGACCCTGAGAAAGGATAAAATTTATGCCAAATTTACCAAGTGTGAATTTTGGATTCATAAAGTTGCATTTTCTGGGTCACGTAATCTCAAAAGAGGGGATATCTGTGGATCCAGCAAAAAAAGAGATTATCGAAACATGGTCGAGACCAACAACAGTAACCGAGATCCAAAGTTTTCTTGGTTTGGCTGGATATTATTGATGTTTTGTGAAAGATTTTTCACGATTATCTAATCCACTAACCAGGTTGAATCGGAAAAGAGTTAAGTATGTTTGGATGGAGGAATGTGAAGAGAATTTCAAGGAGTTGAAAAGAAGGTTATCCAGTGCACCTGTTCTCACACTACCATATAGTGGAGAAAGGTTTGTGATCTACAGTGATGCATTCATGAAGGGGCTGGGGTGTGTTCTTATGAAAAATGATATAGTGATAGCTTATGCCTCACGACAGTTGAGAATCCATGAGCAATATTACCCAACACATGATTTGGATTTAGCTGTGGTAATCTTTTCATTAAAGATTTGGAGGCATTATCTTTATGGAGAAAGGTGTGACATTTATACTGATCATAAAAGATTAAAGTATATTTTCACCCAAAAGGAGCTGAATATGCGCCAAAGAAGATGTTTGGAGCTGATTAAGGATAATGACTGCTCAATTCATTACCACCCTTGGAAAGCAAACAAGGTGGCAGATGCATTAAGTCAACAAGACCATGCTAGCTTATCCATGATGAGGATCACAAAAGATCCTATATTTATGTATTTACAAAGGATGGATCTTGAAATGATAATGGAAGGGGAAAATTGTATCTTTCTCAAATAAATGTTCAACCATCTATACATGTGAAGATTAAAGAGGCACATAAAGATGATGTAGAGTTACAAAAGAAGGTGAGAAATGTTCCTGAATTCAACCTTGATTGTGATGGGATAATAAAGTTCCAGAATCGGGTTTGTGTTCCTCCCATCCCAGAATTAAAGTAGGAGCTGCTGGATGAGTCCCATAGTTCTTCATTCTCTATTAATCCTGGAAGCACGAAGATGTATAGGGACCTAAAAGAGTACTTCTGGTGGGATGGCATGAAAAGAGATGTTGCTGAATATGTCTCTCGATGCTTGGTTTGTCAGAAAGTTAAAGCTGAGAGACATAAGTCTAAGGGGATGTCACAACCATTACCCATACCCGAATGGAAATGGGAAAATATCACTATGGACTTTGTCACAGGAATTCCTAAAACATCCAAAGGCAATAATGCTATCTGGGTCATAGTTTATTGTCTTACAAAGTCAGAAAACTTCATTGCTATTATAGAGGATTTCTCTCTGGATCAGCTTGCCATGATATATGTAAAGGAAGTGGTAAGATTGCATGGAGTACCAATTTCTATTATATCTGACTGGGATCCAAGGTTTACCTCAAAGTTCTGGAGAAGTCTTCAGCATACTCTGGATACAGAGTTGAGTTTCAGCACTGCTTATCATCCTCAGACAGATGGTCAGTCTGAGAGGACAATTAAAACCCTAGAAGATATGTTGAGAGCTTTCTCTATATTCAAAGGTGGTTGGGATCAACCCCTACCTTTGGTGGAATTTTCTTATAATAATAGCTTTCACTCCAGTATTCATATTTCTCCTTATGAAGCTCTCTATGGAAAGAAATGCAGGACTCCAACTTGCTGGGATGAAGCTGGGGAAAGAAAGATATTAGGACTTGATCTTTTTGATGAGATGGCAGAAAAGGTCCGATATATTCAACAACACATAAGAGCAGCTCAGAGTCGACATAAAAGTTATGCCGACAATCGAAGAAAATACATAGTGTTTGAAGTGGGTGATAAAGTGTTCTTACGAATATCTCCATGGAAGAGGCTCCTGAGATTTGGAAAGAAGGGGAAGTTGAGCCCTAGATATATCGGTCATTTCGAAATACTGTATTATATTGGAAAGGTAACTTACCGATTGGCGCTTCCACCGAATCTCTCTCAAGTTCATGATGTGTTCCATGTATCTCTCCTGAGAAACTACATACCTAATCCTTCACATGTACTCAGCTCAGAAGTTGTACCGCTAGAGCAAGATCTTTCTTATGAAGAACAGCCGATAGAGATTCTAGATCGTAGTGAAAAAGTCTTACGGAACAAGACCACTCTCTTGGTGAAAGTTTTATGGAGGAACCACTAACTAGAAGAAGCTAAATGGGAGCTTGAGGATATGATGAGGGAGAGGTATCCTCATCTGTTTGTTACAAAGTGACGAATTTCAAGGGAAAAATTCATTTTAAGGGGGTAGAATGTAACACCCGAGACTTTTATGAGAAATATTTTGTTTTTATGTTATATAAATAATCAATGTAATCTTTCAATACACACAACACTATCTTGGCTTGCTTTACACGCAACTGCGGCCTTCCCCGATAGCTTACGTCGTACGCAATACCGAGTTTCACCTAAGAACGATATGCTATTAAAATATTATTAAAACTATCTGTTATGAATATTATTAACTGAATTTGAAATTTTATAACATCTTAATTTAACTTATACATTTTCTAGAATGAGGTATAAAAGCAAAATCAGTTTTTTTGGATAAAAGAAGTATTTTTCAAAAAATACAGTTTTGTCGCCTTTTGATGGCGCACCAACATTAAAGCTAGTTTTTGACATGTTTATAAGTTCAATTCGACAAAATAAAATTCTTCTTTTGAATCAGGGTATAAAAATTTACTTTGGATAAATTTTTTATATTTTTCTGATAACTTTCATATTTTGATGAATAGTAAAAATATGCTAATTTTTAATTTAAAAAAAACTTTTTTCATTGAGATAATTTATATGGATAAATTATAATATTGAAATGTTTAAAAGTATAAATAGAATATATTTTTACCATTTAATATAATTTATGTCATTAGCATTAATTTCACATTGAATTCATAGGTAAAAACATTTCAATCTTTGCCAATGTTTTAACTTTTAAAACCGGTTTTGTTAACAATGAGATTTATTTTAAATTAATTTATGCAACTTATATGTTTTGAATTTTAAAAAATGGATTCCATATTCATAATCAGTGGGTCCAAATTATGTTAATAGGCTACTTTTTTATTTTTGGGCATTATGAATAGTAACTACGGTAAATTTTATTTACCATAGTTAAAGGTAAATCGAGTAATTAAGGGTAAATATAAGATTATAAAATTACCATAACACCTGCCAAAATCCTATTGGATGACTAAAGGTCGAACCATATCACCTGAGGGTCGGATTATATTGCTTTAATGGACTTTTTTCCATCAATATAATTTAATTATTTTTAAAACCAAAGAATGTGACAACATGTCACTTTGTTAAATCTTTTAAGTATAATAATTTTAATTTAGTGATAATATTCATGAAACCTAAAACATGAATAGTATCCAGAAATCTAATACAATTATATACATCATAGGAATTTATTTATAATTTTTAGGGATTAAATAATTATCATTTATTATGACACAATAGTGATGTTGAAATTATTTTATTAATTAAAATATCAAATAAATGGTTTTAAAAACAATAAAATAAATATTATATGAACTATTTAATGTGCTACACTAATAGTCTAGATACATATGACATTTTATGGTTCCATTAATGCTTTTAGTTCGAACATATCTCCGGTATATATTTTATTTAAATTCAAATAAATGAATAGTGTCAAAATTGACACTATTGTTATTTTATAAAAATAACATATTATAAAGTTGTTTAAAAATAAAAAAAATATTTAAAATTTATAAATTAAAATTTATATGTTCTAAAATGTCAGAAAGTGTCAAATTATGGAAAATTCATAGCACATATGTAATTATTTATAATAATTATAAATTTAGAATATTATTACCACAAATAAAATTAAATTGATAAATAAGGATAAATCAAGTTCATAATGTTTAAAATAAATTACTAACATGTCTAAATTTTATTGGTTGATGCTATTACAACCCTATCTCATCTTATATTTTTATATGAGTCATTTTGGAAGTTTTTATGGTGGGTTTGGATTTAATATAAACTAATATTTCTTATATTTCCAAAGGTGCCCCTCTCCTCTATTATAAAAGGGAACCTCCTCCCTCTCGTCCTCACACAAATTTGAGCCTACAAGATCGACCAAAACCTACCACTTTCTCCTCTCCACTTCCCTCGATACATCCTAGAGGTCCTGGTCTTATTCAAAGAACAATTTTAGTTCCCTAAAAGGAGGTCTCAAAGAAGCGCCTCAAAGAAGAGGTAATGCCCATTACCGATTCTTTCATCTTTATTTCTTCTTCCACTTCTTCTTATTTAGTTGTTTCATTATGAAGTAATAACATCAGTATCACTCATATACTGATATGTTATTATAAGTATGAAACAACCATATTTCACCATCTATCCAACCTACGGAAAACAAAATCATTTCGCGTGCGTACGTACGGAATATCGTCTCCACGCCGTGGTGTAATCTATTTTCCCCCACCACCATACTTGGATGGGTATAATGGTATAAATAATAACTATATATGATTATTTTAAGGTGATATTGATTCTTAAATAGTATACATACACTCCAATACAATTCCACTATCATGGGAATGATATCATCGCTCGTGCGTACGTACAGAATACCATCTCCATGATGTGATGTGACTCATTCTACATGATCATCATTTAATAATAATTATATAAATGAATTGAATGAATGAATATGATATATATTACACTAATAACATTCTGGAAATGAGGTATCTATAACCTCAAGAGATGAATAAGAATTTATTCGACAAAACACGCATAAGAACAAAAAGTAATAAACACCCGAATAACAAGTAGTAATGAAATATTACTAATTAGAAGCTAAAAATATGACCATATATGCTATCATAAAAATATTCATGATTCTGGAATATATCAATAACAATATTTATATCATTATAATGGAGTTTCAGACACTTATGAATCAAATCGGACCTAAGGTAAGGGAAATATCACAATCTCATGTTTATCTGAGATTGTTTATAGTTTGGAATTTACTGGGGTGTATTTTACCATCCACATACATGTTTCATCAATATGTAATATTTATATCCTTCTACAATAGTTTATATCCAATTTTACTCTTCTATGAGTTTTTAGTAAAAGATATGAAAGGAATATTTTGTCCTTTTTCATACGAGGTTCTTTTTGAGTTTTCCGACAAAAGTACGAGAAGAATGTTTTCTTCTAACATATACGGCATGAATGGATTTTTAAAACATTATTTCCAAGAATCTTCCCTTACAAGTTTTCAAGTTTATTTTTAATCAACTTCTTTTAGTTTAGAATTGTATGACATCACAATAAAAGAAAAATTGTTTTTTAAGTAGAAAGGATATTTTCCTCAAGAATGGAGTTCAAGAGTTTTATCAAAATTATTTTCCATATAAGATAATAAAGGGTTCTGTTTCTATGCCTATTATTACATTGATTTTATTATGTTGTGAGGGAATTATTTTTATTAATTCCTTTATCTTATTTGAGTTGTTTATGATGTCACAATGTTTAAGATTCCCATTTTTATTACATGGGTTATGTTATGATGTACGGTTTATGATTTTGTGGCACAAATAAGAATGGTATCATTATGAGATTGGTGCAACCTATATCTCCCTCAAATGCATTGGGTAATGATTTTATATCTCATGAGATAGACATGGGTGGAACGAAAGGTTATACCGGTTCAGTGAAACAGGACTGAAACGAGGAGTGAACTAGGTTCAGAAATGGACTTTGTCCACTAAGATAGTCTTGGCAATGAGTCTTGACTAATAAGAAATGATTCTCAATGATTATGTGTGTATGCCACAAAGTTTCATGTTTTATGTTATGATTATTGGGATTACATTTCACTACTATGATTTATCCAATGTTATGAAATTATGATCTCTTTTGCTGGTTAAGATTTCCAAAAGTTACGTTCTTATGTATATGATGTGATTGATATTTCTTTTGTTTACCCTTAATGAGCATTTGAGCTCACCCTTTTGTATGTTTTCTTTTCCCAGGTTAGGAAGAAGGTTATTAAGTAAGATATGCCAAAAGGGACTATAGATATGATGAAACAAATGGGAGATAGTGTAGACACTTTATGAACCAGTTGTTTATGTTTCCCAGTTTCTAAAGACACTATACCTATACGGTCCTTTCATGGTTCTGTTATATGTGGTAATAAGTGTGCTTCAATTTTTATGTAATAACATTGTATGTATTGTATGGGTCATTATATGTGGCGTCCCAAACCATAATAATAATAAATTCTCTCTCCTTTACTATATAAATCCAACCAATCTCTCACTTCCTCTGTACTAAAATCCTTTGGAGTTTGTCCAACCACTTCCCTCCTTTATCTATAATATTTGCAAGGTGCCCCAAGTTCCCCTGAAACCTCTCTCATGCACCACCCAAACCTATGGGATCACATTTCCATGTAAGGGATTTCCTCATTTCTCAATTTTGTCCAAATTTATTTATGATATTATGACCTCTATATTCAATTATAAATTTTCGGGTATGATTTCACACCTCCCCCATACATCATAACTTATGTTTGAATAATGGGATACCCCTTTATCTCTCATTAATTCCTTCCATGTACACCTGTTACCATGCAGAAATTCTGTAAGGAATTTACTCTCTTCATTTACATTCAAGAAATTATTTTGTATTGTGAATCTAAATTTCCATATTTTTATTTAGAAATGTATCTATATTACCCCCTTAGTTTCAAATTCATGTAAATGATATTAGACACCCATTTCTCTCTCATCAACAGTTTTTCTGAATACTTATGTCACGTCGTTATGATGCCCCTATTTTCCAATCCAAAATTATTGTGTAGTGAATACCATACCCATTTCTCTATCAAGGGTATTCACCATTATGCACATTTAAATATTGATGAAATAGTTTCACGTATGAATTACCCATTAATTTATCATGAAATAAATTATGATGTTCAATGAATCTGTGTTGTATGATCTAGTTTCACACTTATTCATGAAATAAAATTATTAAGATGGGTGTGCCCTAATATCACTCCAATTAATTGGGTGAAGATCTTTATCATGATACATCAAGTGAAATATGGGTTTAATCATTTTAATTTAAGTTCAAGGAGGGTTTACTCATGATCCATGTGCAATGGTCCTTGTCTTATGATATCATGTTAAATGTGTTTTCCACATTTCCATGTTATGTTAATCATGTTATATCATGCCTTTATGTTCATGTTTTTGTTATTCTCTATTGATATGACAACTGCCTAACATTTATATCATTCTTCATGTTGTGCCTTGTTTACTCCCTTATAGGTATTTATAGCTCAACCATTTCTTATGCATGTTCTCGGGTTATCCCATGTAATGATAAGTACATGGTAATGTAGTGGTCATGTAATGGAACTTTTCAATAAAGATGTTGTGTAGTATGTTCTAAGTTGTTATTTAATGTTCATATTCCCCAAAGACACTAGACCTATCAATCTTCTATTTTGTTTAATGTGATTTTTTATGTAATAAACCATGTTTATGTTTGTAATAATGTTCAGGGTTTTCATAGTTGGTATCAATGAATAGGTTTAGTTATATTTGGGATTAGGATTAGAAAACCATAGTGAATGCCTTAGGGATAAGTCTATATATAATAAAAACATCACAAAATTATGTTTAGTATTGATTAAGTGATTTTCCAATAAAATACATCCATGCTTGGATACAAGAAAGTAAAGGTAGCCCTGTTACAAATGTACGAAGGTGTAAAAACTCTAATAAAGAGTTTAAGGCTTAACTCGGGGTTACCTGGTACATGAAAATAGGGTTTTTCTACACTCTTGGGTTTGAAAATCCCATAGGATATGCTTTTGTAATTTCAAAAGCTTAGTATGAACCATTTTTAAGATAAATAAAAAATTCCCCTAAGAATATATGTTGGGAAGTAGATCATGGATAAAATATATTGAATTCTATAAATTCATAAGATATGAAATTAATAGTAATTTATATTTCATATTTTTTTTTCTTTGGATTACCCTTTATTTGATACCCCTAAATTTCATTTTATTCCAGCTAATGGATAGTAATAGGAGGAGTCTGGCTAACAATCGATGCGAAAATCAATGTGATTATTGTTCAAATGAGATTCCCAATCTAATGGGAGAGGAAATAATGAACTTGGTGACAATACTCTCGCAGTTAACAAAATATTTGAATAGAAACATGGGTCTAGAGAAGCGTTCAACCCCTATAAGAAAGAACGTGTCGCAAGCAAGATCGTAATGAGACAAAGGCCTCTTAATTTTAATGAATCATCTGATCCATGAATTTCTGACCAATGGATCAACTCCAATGAAAGGATATTCTTCATCCTCCAATGTTTTGAAAAAGAGATGGTTCATCTGGATTTTTATGGTATAGAGGGTAAAGTTGATCAATGGTGGACATTGATAAAAAATATAATGCCTTAGGAGAATATTGAGGCGTTGGAATGAAAGGATTTCCTGAAGATGTTTTTTGATAAATTTTTTCTACACACCATCTATCTTAAGGCGGAGAGGGACTTCCTTACCCTCATGAAAAAATATGATTAATACATCAGATCAAAAGAAAGAACTACACAAGGAATGCATGATATGCCTTCGACTTTGTTGTTTCCCCCAAATTCTAGGTTGTATACATATTTTGGGGGATGAAACATATCCTATGGAAATCCATAGTGATCCATGACTTCAATAGCTATGAGGATATTTTCTAATGCGCCCTCAAAGTCGAAATTGAGAACAGAGAATCATAGGGGAATCATGGGAATAAGAAGCGTAAGATGGAATTCAATTCTGGTAGTCTGATTGATAAATCCAATGGTTCTAAAAAAATACATCACCCCACTTTCCAATGGTGTGGAATGAAACACCCTGAAAGTTGCCTAAATGGTATGAGGAAATTATTTAGGTTTGGAAGAGAAGGGAACCTAGCAGTTATCTACCAGCAAGAATAACATGAAGTTGTGATAGAAGAGAGCAATGATTCATTTGACTCTCAACATATTGTTCATTGCTTCAACTACCAAGAACTGGGGTACTTTTCAAATCAGTTCCCTAATACAAGTGTTTTATGAGGCAACCAACAATATCCAAGGCATTAAGGGTGATATTTTTCCATCACTACCATTGATGTGAACCCCAAAAATGAAGTGGTGACAGGTACACTAGTTATTTATTCAATAATATCTAATGTACATTTTGATTCTGGTTCTATGCATTCTTTTATATTTCAAATGTCTAGAAGAACAATCCCAACACCACAAAAAATCATGGAAGTAAATATATTGGTGAGTACAATAAATTGGGAAATCATAGAACCCCATGAATATAACTCCACCCCTGTCATAATTTGTGAATTAAACATCCCAGGGAATATAATAATTCTCCCTCTAGTGTAATTTAATGCGATTATTAGCATGTATTGTCTTTCCTTATACTAAGCCAACATAAATTTTCGTGAGAGGGAAATCACTTACCATGTGGAGAATCAACCCCCAATTCTATGTAAGTGAAAAGAGGTGGATGAATTTTCTTTATCTACATCATCCCAAGCATTTATAATACTACCCTATGATTATGTGTATCTTTCTCAGATGATTAGTTCTATGCATGCAACCATCCTTGAAGATATGCCTATTATGAGGGAATTCGCCGATGTGTTTTCAGAGGAATATCCTGATCATCCTCAAAGAAGAGATATTGAATTATCAATTGATCTTATACCAAGGGAATTACTAATATCCATGACTCTGTATGGAATGGTTGTTGTGGATGTTGAGAAGTTGAAGAAACCACTACATGAGAATATGGATAAAGGGTTTATACGCCCATGTTCTTCACCATGGGGTGCAGCAGTCCTCTTCGTCAAGAAGTGGGATGGGTCAATGCTCCTTTGCATTGATTATCATGAGCTCAAAAAAATAAAGATAAAGAACAAGTATACTCTACCCCAAATTGATGAATTGTTCGATCATCTATGTAGATCATAATACTTCTCAAAGGTGGATTTGTGATCGGGATATTACCATGTAAGGATGAAGAAAGTGGATATCCCCAAGACTGATTTTTGTACAAGGTATGAGCACTATAAATTCATAGTAATGCCTTTTGGACTCACTAATTCTCTATCAATCATCATGGATGTGATTAATAGAGTCTTTAGATATTACCTCGACAAAGTTATCATAGTCTTAATTGATGATTCTATAATATACTCCAAAACCAAGGATGAGCATGAGGAGATTCTAGGAACTGTACTAGAGACCTTTTGAATGTAGATGCTCTATGCAATGTATTGAAAGTGTGAGTTTTGGTTGAAGGAGGTCTCATTCAGGGGTCATATAATCACAAGCAACAAGATTTCTATGGATCCCTCTAATGCAGTTGTAACTGAGGGATGGATGAGGCTAACATCAATAATAGATATCCATAGCTTCCTTGGGTTAGCTGGATATTATCATTGATTTGTGAGAAATTTTTCATGACTGTCCAACACTCTTACCAAGTGAACTCGGAAGGGATTAATGCTTTCCTGGAGTGATGAATGTGAAAAGAGATTCAAGTGGTTGATAAAGAGTCTTATCACTATGCCCTTCCTCACACTACCCACAAGTGGAGAAATTTTTGTGGTATTTAGTGATTCTTCGAAGAAGGTCTTCGGTTGTGTGTTGATGAAAAATGAAAATGTAATTGCCTATGACTCAAGGCATGTAAATGTTCATGTGTAGAATTATCCAAGACAAGATCTGGAGTGAGTTTCCGTGGTCATGTCTTTAAAAACATAGTGACATTACCTCTTTGGGGAGAAGTGTGAAATATACACAAATCAAAAAAGACTCATGTATATATTCACATAGATAGAGTTGAACATGCGCCAAAGAAGATAGTTAGATCTGATTAAAGACTACTACTTCTCAATCCATTACCACCCTGGGAAAGAAAACATGGTGGAATATTATCTAAGTAGAATGGACCAAGAAATTCTATCATTGATGAGAGCAGAAAATGATCCAATCTTCTTAAATATGATGAATATGGACATGCGAATCATAAATAAGAGAACATCATCAATTAATTAAAAAATTATTTCTCAACCATCTATTTTATAAAGAGTAATGGATGCTCAAAAGGATGATGTGGCAATTCAAAAGAAAGTGGAGACTATCAGAAAATGGAAATCCTCAGAGTTCAAGGTTTGTGAAAAAAGGAATTCTGATATTTTGGAAAAACTATGTGTTATATAAAGTCTAGAGTTGAAGAAGGAACTTTTGGATGATGCAAAAATTTCAAATTTTCTCAATCCACCCAAGAAACACAATGATTTATCGAGATCACTGAGAGAATTATTAGTGGGATAAAATGAATATGGAAATCGATGAATATACCTCAATGTTCATAGTCTGTCAGCAAGTGAAGGCTGAGAGACAAAAGTCTAAGGGAATGATGCAACCATTATCCATACCAGCATGGAAATGGGAGAAAATCACCACAAACATTGTCACCAGACTACTGAAGACATCCAAAGAAAATAAATCTATATGGGTTGATGTGGATCGTCTTAAAAATGATTCACACTATTTCAATTTTGAAGGATTTATTATTGGATCAACTAACACGGATATATATAAGAGATGTTGTAAGGCCTCATGGAGTACTGCTATTGATTTTCTCTAATCGAGATCCAAGATTAACCTATACGTTCTTGAAGAGTCTCCAACGCACTATGAATACTGAGCTGAACATCATTATGGATAATCATCCTTAAACTGATGGCCAATATGAGTGGACTATCCATAAATTTGATAACATGTTGAGATAATTGTCAATGGACTTAAAAACAGGATGGGATCAACATCTTCCCCTAGTTGAGTTCTCATACAACAACAGTTTCCACTCAAGCATCTAAATGAAACCTTATGAAGCCCTGTATAGAAAGAGGTGCAGAACACAAACATGTTGGGATGGAGTTGGGGAGCGAAAACTCCTAGCTCTAGAAATAGCTGAAGAAATAGTGAAGAAGTCTAAGACCATCCAGTTTCATGTAAAATCTAGTCAGATTAAACAAATAAGAGATACTGATAATCTTAGACAAGACCTAGAGTTTTAAATTGGAGACATATTAGTCCTCTGTATATCACCATGGAAGAGAGTTTTGAGATTTGGGAAGAAGGAAAAGATTAGTACAAGGTCCATTCAACCTCTTTATATTCTTGATCGCATTCGAGTAGTGGACTATCAACTATCACTCCCACCAAACCTATCTCAAGTACATGATGTGTTACATGTATCACTCTTGAGGACGTACATACCTGACTCATCACATGTACTCAATGCAGAGTTGGTTCCATTAGTGAATGACCTATCCTATGAAAATAATCCATTGAAGATCTTAGATCATAATAAAAAATTACAATGAAATATAAAAATGCCCCCTGTCAGGTGTTATCACAAAACCACATGTTTGAAGAAGCAATGATGGAATCAGAGGAAGTGATTAAGCAGAGTTACCCGCATCTGTTTTAGTGTGGGGAAATGGAAATTTCAAGGGAGAAGTTTGTTAAAGGGTAAGATTTTAATGACCCAAACATTTATTAATCTAAATTCCTCTTGATCTAACTAAATGTCCTATTGTGTGAAATGCATATATAACATATACACTTCATTGGTTTTTTGTTTTGGATATTAAAATATAGTTAATAATTGTGACCCTTTCTAATATAGTCATTGAATAGTGATCATATGATTAATATAAATATAAGGCTTTAACAAATCTAATTTACTCAAATAAAGGAAGTGATTACCTCATCCATTGGAATTTCTCTGTATGAAGCCCATTTGATAGATCCCGGAAAGGATGTGGCGTATTTGGGATTTTCTCTTGACCAAGACCAATATGAGATTGAACATGTTATTATTGAGCTTAACTACCTACATGAGATAAGAAAGTTAATATAGATTACTACCCGAGCATTGTTATCTGAGCCACCCCAAGAGTCTGTCACTATCGCAGACCTTACCCATCGGTCATATGCGGGTGTTATACAGGGTTATGTAATAATACCCTAGAACTATGATTATGTACACTATATTTGTATATATAATATACATTCAATTTATTATTGTTACTTTCTAAATAGTTTTTAATGAAAAAATTTCATTTTAGTTAATATTTAACTAAGAAATCTATTTTGATAAATCAATGGATTTTTTAATTAAATAATGTTATAGTAAAATATTATTAATAAATTAATTTTTATTATAAATAAATGACCATATAATTAATATTAAATTCAATTGGGATTTTTATTATGTTTTGAAGGATATTTTTGTCAAAACCCATGAATTTTCGATAAATGTCAATTTTTTATTTAAAATAAAAATTTACATATTTAGAAAATTATTTGGATTAAATGAATATTATTTTTGGAATCCGGATGTCAAAATTATCCCATAGTGAATTGTTCATATATATTAGAGACAATCGAATTTTTCGGTAAAAACTAAATACCGTTTAAATTTATAATGTGATTTATGACATCATAATGACCCAATAGTTATGTAATAAAATACTAAAAACATCATTTTTGACAATTATATATTTTACCATTAAAATAATGTGATTTATGGTTTTTTTTATTTATTTTACAAAGCTTTAGTGGACCTTACAAGACTTATAAAACATTTTACATTTATAAATTGATTTTTTGAGAGTGTGACTCATCTCCAGATTATCAACCATATTATTTCAAGAAGTTCAGCCATTGGATTTATAAAACAAATACACTCACCCTTGGAAAAATACAAGGGAAAAACCATGGGTTGGTTTGTGGTTTTGATTAGTTAATGTGAGGTGTCCCAAACCTAAATAACGATGAATTCACTATGCTTTCCTTTATAATCCCACCCTAGCTCCAAATTCCTCTTCACTCAAAGCATTTAGAGTTTCTTCATCCTTTGACCTCCTCTCTCTATAATCCTCCCAAGGAACCCATAGATCCAAGGAAGCCTATATATAGCCCCTCACAAGCCTTTGGGATCACAGTTCCAAGTAAGGGATTTCGCCCTTTCTCATTTTTGTCCAAATTTCTTTATGTTATTATGTCCTCTATCTTCCATTAAAAATGTTGGGGTATGATTTCTCACAACCACCATACTTACCTCATCATGTTTTAATGATGGGAGACCCATTTATTTCTAATTAATTCCTTTCATGTACTCCAGTTATCATGTTGAAATTCCATAAGGAATTTCCCTCTCCTCATTTACATTCAAGCAATTCTTTTGTATTATGAATATTAATTCCATTACTTATGTTGGGAAATGTATCTTTATGAAAACCTTACTATCCATTTTAGTTACATAATATGAGACACCACATTCTCTCTAATCAAACATTTTTATTAATTCTTATGTCAAGTTGTTATGTTTTTGAAATTTTCGAAGCCAAAATCATTGTGTAGTGAATATTGTACCATTTTATGTTCAATGGTATTCACCTTTATTCACATTTAATTATTTATTAATAGTTTGAAGTATGAATTACACATTAATTTATAGGGGAATAAATTATTATGTTAGATGAATCCATGTTGTATGATCCTGTGGTACACTTATGCATGCAATGAAATGATTAAGAAGGGTGTGCCCTGATAGCGCTCTACTGCATTGCGTAAAGATTAGTATCATGATACATCAAGTGAAATGATTGATTACTCATGAAAATTCAAGTGAAGTGAGGATTATTGATTACTCATGCAAATTCAAGTGAAATGAATGTTTAATCATGATCCATGTGCAATGGGCCTTGGCTCATTCTATCACGTAAAATGTTGTTGCCACATTTCCATTTAATGTTATTAATGTTATATCATGCCTTTAAGTTTGTGTTTCCCTTATGATCTATTGATATACCTATTGCCTAAAATATATTTCATTCTTCATTATATTCCTTGTTTAGTCCCTTACTGGGATTTATAGCTCACCCTTTTCTTATGCATGTCCTCTGGTTATCCCATTCAATGATAAGTATGAGGGAATGTAGTAGTCATGTAAATAATGTTTTCAATAAATATGTTGTGTCCTATGTTCTATGTTGTTATGTAATGTTCCTAATCCCAAAAAACACTAGAACTATCAATCTTATATGTTGTATCAAGTGAATTTGTTTATGTAATAAATCATGTTTAAGTGTGTAATAATGTTCAGGGTTGTCATAGGATTGGGTTACCTTGAGGATGTATGATTGCTTACATAATGTGTCAAAAACAAACTACATAACATTTTTACATATAGAAAATAACAACCTAATATTTTTCTCCTTAAATAATTACTATTTTGTATATAATTCTCCACATTAAACACTAAAACCTAATAAATATACGTAAATATAAGGTGTATTTTGAATTGGTAGGTATAAAATGAGATAATAGAAATATGAGATATTTATATATATAAGAACAAGAAAATAATTATCACTTTAAATATAGTCTCAAAAAGTGAAACTATGAAACATATAAATTTATTTTCCTAAAATATACATATATTATATTTTAATATATTTTAATATTATTAAATGGTTAGAACTAGATTAATTATTAATTTATATGAAAAAGAATAGTTAATATACTAAATTTCATTTTCATATAAGAAATGTTTTTCACTATATTTTATGTTTTTAAATAAAAATGATATTAATAATGTTTATAATGAGAATATGAAAAAAATAACGTCATTTTTTGATTTATTAGGGAAATATTAACTTAAGATGAAACTTTAGGATGATTTCTAAAAAATTAGTTTTTTAGATGAACAGTGAAAAATATTGATTTTTTTAAAATGGTGACTTTTATTACCATATCAGTATAAAAGAGAGATTTTGAATTATATAAAACATTTTATTTAATTTAATAAATAATTTCATGTATTTAATAGATATTGTTTTAAACTTATAAAACCATTGAAATAGAATTAATATTTGAATTCTAAAAAACGGTTTTAGTATTTTCTTTCAATTATATAGTATTTTATAAAAAAAACTAATATTTGAATTGATTTGAAATCCACATAATTTTTGTTTCATTATAAAAAAGGTTATGTCTCAAAAATTTGAATCATGGATAATATTAATAGTTAAATTTTGATATCCAAATGAACTTTTTATATGAAATGCTTTTTATGTGGTGTGTGCACTAATACTAAAATATATTCCTCTAACCCATATAATTAATATTTTATAAAATGTGTTATGTATTTAAAATAATAATTTTAAATTTTTTAAATATTTTAAAATTTAATTTTTTATGATAAATTAGTTATTGAGGTTAAAAGTGGAGTTACTATGGTAATGGTAAATTAGGGTTAAACAAGTTTAACATTGTAAAATAGGATATAAAACATAAAAATGTATTATATTGAATTTTGGAGTGATTCTAGACCTTAACTATTTCACAAAAAATCATTTGACAATTTTTTTATCCTTTTCCCTTGAATAATGTAGTTATATTATTGAATCAGAATGATTTTGTAAAAAAGTTCATTTTCCTCCCTTATAAAAGGAGACAACATCATACCCATTTCATCAACCATTAAATTGATTTGGATCAACCAAAAATCTATAATAATCTCTACTGAACATCATCCCTTAACTTTTTAATTCTTTATCACACAAAAATAACAATATAAGGTTCCTAAAAGAGCTACACATGGGAGAACATCCAAGGGTGAGGTAATATATTTTATATTACCTTTCCAGTCCTTATATTTTTTTACACCCTGCTGGTACAATCTATCCATTATAGTAGGATATCACTATAATTATTTCCATTATTATGTGTTTTTAGACTAATGTAATTCCCATTTAATACCTTCATCCAAAATCATTGTGATAAATAAAAATTTTGTCATGTGTGTGCAGACTACCACCTCCTTGAACGATGAGTTCTATATTCAATCACAACCACAAATGAACTGTTAAAAAAAGTTACATAATTAACTAATATATAATTTTTGGCACCATTAATAATTTATAATAATAATATTGAGGATTATATATGTGAGATTAACAAGAAATGGGTGTTGTAACATTAACCACCATAAATTGACTTATTAATCTATCTTTTTTAATTTGTATCTATTATTTTGATAACCATTGAAACATTACAGGTACTTATCAAATGGAATTATAAAGGATATAAAATTAAACAATTATATAGATAATTAAATGATTTTACAATACCTTTGAACGTGTTCAACAAACTAAAATTGATACCTTGAAATTAATTGAACAATCCCGAGTAACTGATGTAAGAAGAAAGAATACAAAAAATAAATATCCAAATATAATAAATACAATATAAAAAATTAGATATAGTTGAATTTTTATATTATTTATATATCTAATAAAATTAATTTAATTATTCATGATGTTAAGTGAATGTGCAGAGCACTTTCATACACGAAGGTAGGGTGTTTTAATCTCAAATTCCTTAATCCAAGAAATGTTTATTCTATACACCATGTATTCATTTCAATGGTGTAAATAATTTACCAGTTTCATTTTTTATCATGACCCTATTATATTTCAAGACCATAAATTTTCTATTTATCATTCTACCTCTAATGGGGTTCTGATTCAAATGTTACAAAGACTGTAAGGGGTTTTCATGACTCAAATATTTTCCTTTGGTCATAATCAATTTTTTTTTGTATATTTTCTTTCAATATTAATATATATTTATATAAGGGATTTAATTCCACTATATTTTCTAGTTAAATAGTGTCTCACATTAAATTATTCTTCCTTGTTGATTATAACGTTTTGTTAAATTTTATTTTTTTAAAAAATAATATTTATTTCTTTTAATGGTTTTCCCTCTATATCCATTTTTAATCCCACTAAATGTAACCAACATTTTTGTAAAAGAAAATACGAATATTTATATGTTATTCACATAATAATATTTACATATTTTAAAAGTTACATTTAATAACCTTTTTAAGGATGTGGGGTTTTAAATAAAGGAATAAATAAAATTTAAAAACTTGTTTCCATCATTTTAAAATAAATTTTTTATCTTCAACTCCATATTTTATTTTGAAAACATTATTGTATTTACAATGATATTTTATTTGAAACTATTTATAATATGGTTTTCTATTTTAATTAAAATAGGTTTTCAAAATAAAATTTGTAATTTATCTTTTGTAACAATTTTAAAAGGTTTTGTGAAAACATTTTTATTTCCATATATATTTTTCCTCAAAAGTCTGTCATTTAAGAAAGTATGTTTTCAAATCTTTGTGTATTTTATTCTTATATGATTCATTCTAAAAAACAATATTTTTGATATCCTATAATTTTTTATTTTCTTGTTAAGTGATTTGTTTTGAAAATTTTATGAAAAAGATTCATTTTTCATGGGATCAATTAGGTATATTAATTATTTATTTTAGTTGGCCAATATATGTATGGATGATGATGGGTGGGGTCCTATATCATCTTCCAATTAATTGTTTCTATATTTTTATATCATGAGATATTCAAGCATGGACATGATTAGTGTGTTCACTGAGTCATAGATATAATGGGTTTACTCACATTTCTAGGCGTGGGACTAATGAGTGCGTTTTATTGGCATGGGAATAATGAGTTTTATCACAAATATTTACTCACACTTACGGTTGAGACACATTTACATCTATTAATCATGTTATTAAATATATTTTATATGAATTTTATTTTCATAAAATTCCATGTTTTCATTATCAAAATTTTTAAATGTTTGTTTCACACTTATATCCTACACACGTGTTTTATTATTATTGAAATGTATTTTGAGACACATAATAACTTTAATGATTAAATAATGATATTTTTATGATAATTTGTTTCTTTATAATGTTTTATTAGCATTTTTGGTCGTATAATCTTATATTAATATATTTATGTTATCCTTATGTTCTTCTACATGTTTCTGATCTGAAACATTATGTTGTGTTTTTCCCTTATAGAGCATCTGATATCATCCCATTATTATGTTTCCAATACCTAGGTTATAAAGTGGATTATACCATGTGAGATATTCATTAAATGGTCACGATTTTTTTGATTCTAAAGAAATAGTAGCATGTTTTTTGAAATAATATGAGTCTATATCTAATCTATAAAACACTAAACCTATTAGAACATTAGTCTTGTGTATATTTATGTAATGTATTATCTAATGCATAAAATTACAACACTATTAAGGTCATCCTTATCTTGGTCTACTATATTAGTTATCAAAGGAATAGTTTAGATTTTCTATTATATTAGTTTTGATAACATTAGTGCAAACCCTTCAAAAAAGTTAAAGGGATAAATCTTTGAAATGGATAACATCTTGAAATTTTAGAAAATTATAGATATTGTGGTTCTCTTATAAATCTCTTACCTTTAGAGATATATGTAAGTGGATTTTGGATCTAAAATTGTTGTACATAGGGTTGTAACACTATAGATGGAATTTTGGATATTAACTCCATCGTGACCCGGGGCATGGCAATTAGGCCTAATAAAACACCGCGTCTGACACTCTCATGGGATATTATTAGGTTAGTTACATTATCTTTTCAAACCATAAAAAATTATTTTAGTATGATTTTAACTTACTAGGTTAGAGATAATAATTGGAAAATTATCAAGGATAACCTAAACTGAATTCGAGGGATTTTTTAGTTATGATATGCATCTAACTGATGAGTTATTTTATATAAAATTATAATTTTGAATTGTAAAATTTGAAAACATAAGTCCTGATAAATTATATTATATCAAAAAATTATTCTAATAATTTGTAATCACCACTATAGTAAATAGATATTGATTAATCTGGTAAAACCCCTGGTGACACATTGATCCAATATAAGATTTATAAATCTTATTTGATTGATATTTATCAAATGATAATTCATGTGGAACTAATTTTTCTTCCTTCAGATGAATTTGACATAATATTGGGTATAAATTGTATTTCCCTAAATAAATTTCAAATTAACTGTTAGAATAATGAAGTCTCATTTCATATCCCAAATAGTCATATTATCAAGTATTAATGTAATGATGATTGCGAAATCCCTATGAAAGAAAAATATATAATATTGGTGATGATATCGTACAATGAGGGAATCTCATGTCAAATGATATAGTGGGAATTCATTATGTATGGAATGTATATTGTATAGGAATATATTAATGTATATATGGATGATCTTTTTGGTCTTATTCTAGAGAATGAGGTTGATTTTTCCATTGAACTCGTACATGGGCACATACCTATATAAAAGATCCAATATAGGATGGATCCCACTGAATTATAGGATTTAACATAAAAACTAAAAGAAAACATATTAAATGGATTTATACTCCCTAGTTTTAATGTCCCGACTAGGGTATGACACACCTTTCCCTGAGCTGGTTGGTCACATGACCTCAAGTGTGCCTCCCTATACACTAAAGGCTTCCAACTAGAAGTGAGAGACTGATAAGTCATTAATGAGGATATTATACCCACTTTGGGATGGGTAATACACCATTCTAAATAAAAAAGTAATAGAATATGCAACTATAACAATAAAAATACCAATATCTCATGATAATCAAAGCAGAAAATACAATATCAAACAAAAGTGGAAAACATGCCATGTTAATATAAGTGTCAAGTGTCCAAAATGAAACCTGAAATAAATACAAAGATGACTCCAAAGTGGTCCCCAAACCACATATGATTCCATCATCCAATATCCATCCCACACTTAGTCATCTAACATAGGTAATTTTCCCTAAACATGTCCTACAATAATAAATTCTATTCAGGTACCGATTCTGCAGCCCGAGTAGGGTGAGAGTACAACTCAGTAGGCAACCACCAATGGTTTCTAAAACAATATCTAGTAAGATAATAGTGAATGCAGTTCTATAAAGAAAAGTACAGTGCATAAATAAATATTTATCATAATACCATTTATTCCTTACATAACCACATTAACTCCAGGGTTCCTACGGACACCCATACCTCATGCCTTCTTAGGCTCATTCTGGAGACCATAGTTTTCCAAGGTAATATCATATCATAATACCTGAATCAGATCATGCTAGGGCCTAATGTATTCATTGGTTTTATCATATCTCAATACCTCCTTTTAATCATGTCGGATCCCTAAGAATTCTCAAGTGAGGTCATATCTCAGAATTCCATTGTTTCCATTATTTAATTCATACCTCAATTCCATTTCCCCATTTACACATTATACTATAGAATAACCATGTTCTTATTATTTTAATTCTTGTCAAATGACCATGATTCAATTCACACATCACGCATTATAATTACCATTTTCCCATTCTTTTAATTCATACTTAAATACCATGTTTCTCTTCCCACATCACACATTAGAATGACCATGTTCCCACTATTTTAATACAAATTTAATGACCATGTTTCCATTCACACATGAAACATTAGAATTACCATGTTACTATTATTTTTTCATATAATTAATTCAATAATTAATTATTCTCATAAATTAAATTACAAATTTATTAATTATTTTATCACTTAATTACTCTTAATTAATTCACCAATTCATTAAGTTATCAATCCAACTGGTTAATTTTATCAAAAAATTAATCAATACTCAAAAATAAAATCCCATTATTAATTGTTAGAATTAATTATCTCATTATCAACCTTAATGCCCAATAATTAATTTAAAAATTAACTATATCAATTCCAATTATCAAAATAATATAATTAATTCCACAATTAATTATCTCAATTTATCCAATTTGATATCTCATAATTAATCCTCAATTAATTATCTAATTTAAAATCCCTATATCTAATAATTAATTCCCCAATTAATTATCCAATTTTGAATCCCTTTATTCTAGGATTTATTCTTCAATTAATCTTTTATTTCAAAACAAAATCACTTAAACAATTGGCACATAAATTAACCCAATTTAAGAAATACAACTTCCCAAGAATTCATTAAATTGTAATATTTTTAGTCATGTATGAAAATTACTAGTATGTGAAAAATAATATTAGAGCACCTACCTGAATAAGTTGATGAAGATCACCCAATGGAAATCCTATAAAATTTAGCAGCATAATGATGCAGATCTAGATATAGATCTCAAAACACTAAATCAATATTAAAGAAAACTAGATCACTTGATTCTTAATCAATATACATAAGCCTATATCTGGATTCACAAAATCATGATGTATAAATATCAAGATAGAATATTTCTTCCCAAAAAAAGAATATGAGAAGGAAGGAGGAGTAATAAGAAATAAATTGTATATGATACATTTACCGGTAGAGAAGAATATCATCGATATGGTCTTAAATTTATGATGAATGTAGGTAAGGAGGGCATGTAATTCATCCAGAGAGATCCAAAGATGTGACAGACCTCATAAGGTCGAGTGGGGTTAAAATGGGAAATTTTTGGGGTTATGAAAAATTTTAAAAATAATTTATTGTCTACTTAAATAATTATTCATGGTTTCCTTCGCAAGGGACGCATAGTTTACTCTAACTATGAACCAAATATAAAGACCAGGAAAATCATTGGAATTTTTTTTCTTAAATACATGGTAATTTTAGAAGTTCGCAAAAATGGACAGCACTTTATTCCAAGGCCTGAAGTGACCAGAATTAATTTCTGAAGTTTTGTTCGGGTACGTTCAGTATATATATGAGAAAGTTTTTATAACATTCGAACCGTTGCTTGGAATTGAAATCTGAGGGAACCATTGAACTCGCAGCAACTGTATTCATTTAAGAATACATTCACCTCGATGAAAATTAGTCGATATTAAATGTTTTTTTTTGAGTTCTCATGGAAAAATAATAATCAAATAAGGTGAGCGACTCATTATTTTATTAGAGCTGCCATTTGAGTGTTTGGTGGTTAAAACCTCCTTGTAGGAGTTAGATGTGGGACCACCACACCTTAACCTCCCATGAGAGGTTATGGTGTTGGGGCCCACCTGAACCCAACCTTGTCTTTATGTTAATTATGGCGGGGACCACCAGGGATTTTAACCCCTTGAAACTCCCCATTAAAGTGGAGAAAATCTCAAGATCCATATTAATATAGGGGAGCCTCTTCATCTCCCCTTTAATTAATTTGTGCCAACATTCCCTAATCCTCCAATTTAATTGGGTGGGGCCAATTACATAATACTTTATTTTGATTTTTAAATCCAACATTCTAAAATAATAAACAATCATTTATTTTTGGGGGAAATATTTCTTTTACTTTGGAATTTTTTATTTGGTGAAACATGGGAAGAAGAGAGCTAAGGACAAAAACTCCCAACCAGGAACAAAGAATGCTCCACTGACAATGAATTCCAATACTCTTTGAACTTCTTCTTCGGAAACCTACCGACCTGGAGCGTCTTCCACGAGCCGACACAAATCGGGATTGGAAGCATATGGTGGAAGTGATGAACAACGAACTTCTTTTTCTACTTTCTATGACTCCATCAACGAACGACGAACAAAGGCATGGAGTTTAATTTTTTGTTTTATTCCTTTTTTATTGATCTTCTTCGGATTGAAATAAATCTTTGAGTGGTTTTAAAATAATTGTTGTGCAAAGTACATCTTTGATGAACCAATTGATACCACCATAAGTGACAAGGGTGCGGGCCAAATCAAAATGTCACGACTCCTCCTTCGATCTTGTTTATGTTGAACTTTCAGCATGGCGATGAACAAAGAGGTGAAAAAGGCAATGATGAAAAAGGTTGTGCTACCCGCAGCCTCCAAGATCTGTGCTGACCCCGCGGCGCTCTGTTGCTCTGTGCCGAACCTCGGTTCTCTGGCTGCACTACCCGTCTCCTGGCTGTCGTCGGCCTCCCGGCCTCCCGGCTGCTCGCCGGCCCGCCTCGCCAAGCCGTTGGCCCACCAGGACACGTGTCTCCCTACCGTCAGCCCGCCTGGCCATGCACCTCCCGGCCACCAAGACGCCCGGCTGCACGCCTCCCGGTAGCCGGACCGCCTGGTCGCACGCCTCCCGTCCACCGAACCTGCTGGTTGCATGCCTCCTGGCTGCCAAACCACCTGGTTGCGCCTAAACCGGCCGCCCATCGGCCCACCTGGCTGCGCCCTCCCTGAATTCCTGTATCGGCTTGCTTGGTCGTTCCATGCCTGAACCGCGCTTTTCGCACCCTTCTCGAACAGGCCGCCCACCAGCCCGACTGGCTGCACCCTACCCGACCGCCTCCCAGATGCTTGGCCATCCATACTAATCCACGGTCCCACTCACGGTGCCCTATGTGAACCAGCCCAACCGCACCCTCCATGCCGAGCCGCGCCTTCACGGTGCTCCAGGACAAACTGGCCCTGAGCCCGGGCCGAACTGCCCTCACGGCCTGCTGGACTGGACCCAACATTCTGGGCCAATACTAACAGGCTGGCCTACTCAATGGGTCAGGTCGGTCCCTAGGTTGGACCAGGTCGGTCCGATCATGTAGGACTGGACCTGAGCCCACTACTGACCATTTACATTCTTTGTCTATATCATTGGCACCAGGCGTCCATTTGACGATCAGTCATTAGCGCTGGAAATCTTGGAGTGTAGTTGTCCCTTTGAGTATATCCCACTAGAGTTCGGGGTTTAGTTGAGATACATTCATGTTGGATCATACACGAATCCAACTGGGCCCCCATGACTAAAAGGCTAATAACTCACAAACCGGGCGTCTGATTGACGTGTCGTCTATTGTGTTAAGACCCCTATGACGAGGCTGAAATTTGAGATACTTCTTCTTGGTACATTACAGAATTTTATGTATTGACCCTCGTCTTTAGGAGAGGACCCTCCTAGAATAAAACTTGCTTCATGCGGAACCCTATGGCTATCTTGGCACTAACAACTATTCATGGATCCTCTGTCAGTTTGAAAGCACTGACTACTATTCCTGGCTCCTGTGTGGGTTCGATAGCACTGACGACTGTTCTTGGATCCCGTACGGGTTCGACAGCTCTAACGACTGTTCCTGGATCCAATGTCGGTTCGACAGTTATGACTTCTATTTTGTGATCCTGTGTGGGTTCAACAGAATAACTGTTTCTGGATCCTGTGTGGGTTCGACAGTTATAATTTCTATTCTTGGATCATTTGTGTGTTTGACAGAATATATGATTCAGTGGATAAAAATGATCATATCTATCTCCCTTCTAATTTTGTATACCTATGTGAGCTGATTTAGTAACATTGTGTTTTCTTCACGATTGAGATGAATTACTAGATAACTTAGGTATATATATGGGTATATTCATATGTGGGGTTATCTGTTGATTTTATACCTTGTGTTTTATCCTTGTTGGATTTTGTGAGACCGTGATGGTCTTAGGGTCCCTAATGAGTATCGTTATACTCACCCCTGTACAGGATATGCCCGCACCTCATTCTGTTGGATGCAGACGATAGACAATGCCAACTGGGGCTGAGTGTACGAGGATTGGACGGTACCCAAAGGTGGACCTCATGATGAGTCGGTATGCAGTGGAGACTGGTGGATGAAGAGTGTTGATGAGTCTATCTGCACCTACACATAATGTAGGATCCATGGTGGATGATCAAGGAGATTATTTTCACCTTTCAGATGTTTTGCCTTTTTCTGTTGTACTTGTACATTACTGTTGAGTTTGTATTTCCAGACCCTTTAATTTTATCACTCTCTTGTTATATAGTTTTTCTTAGTGTATTATATTCAGCTGTGTACGCTGTTGTATTTATTTTCAGTTATAAAGGAAATTACTTCCCAGTTTAGGGACTTACACCTTTTGTGCTGGTCGCCAGCACCTGGCCTATAGAAGGCTGGCTTGGGATAGTCACGGAACGGGAACTAGGGGACGAGTCTTGAAAATTGGTATCATAGGATTCAATTCTACCGCCAAACATAAGGATATAATCTTTTCTGTAAAGCAATAATGTTATGTTTAATGAGTGTGGTTTTCAGTTCAGGGAGTCTAGTGTTGGTGCGACGACCGACATATCCATACACTAGGGTGCTGACTTCTGATTTCTCACACAGTGCATGAAAACATTGAGTGCGTGTATATTCAAGAGATTTCATAGTGATCTATTTATGTCAGTGCACCAGGTATAAATTATTGACCATGTAATACTTGTTTCGTTACATAATGCCTCCTCACAGAAAACAATATAGGGTTCTGAGAGTTGTACGATATGGAAGCCCAGCGAGCGACGAGGCCTCTGTGCAGGGCCCTATTACAGTGGATGCTCCAGTGGTACCACAAGCCATTGGGCCACCAATTCCACCAGCCCCAGTAGCAGAAAGTGCACGCTGCCTGAGCGCATTGCATGAGTTCCAACGCCAGAGGCCGCCCAGTTTAAAGGGCAAGACGGACCCGCAGGAACCTAAGGATTGGCCAGAGGCTGTGGTGAGATTCTTCAGACTGGTTGGAACACCAGCAAACCTTCTAGTGATCTTTGTCGTCAGTCTCCTTCAGGTAACAGTAGGCAGATGGTGGAGCCTGATGCTACAGGTGCATGACAAGGTGACACTACTTGGGGAAGACATTGAGAGCCTGTTTCGGGCAAAGTTTTTCCCAACCGCCCTACGAGCAGTGCGGATACAGTAGCTACTTAATCTATAGTAGGGTATCATGACTGTGGAAAATTACATGGCGAGGTTAACCAAACTCTCATGCTACTCCATAGATATGGTGCATGACCCATCCATTAGGGCTCGGTCCTTCGAGCAGGGGATCAAGAGAGAGATCGGGGCGTCGATGATCTTACTCAAAATCCCGTGGTAGGCGAGGGTGTTTGAGCGAACCCTCTTAGTGTAGAGTTTTGTTTGCTGATATGTCACCTGCAACATGACCCGCCATCGAGTGTCACATAGTGGAGTCTTCTGCAGCTGGAAATAGAAAGAGGTCGAAGTGGTCCAAGAGGACCATACCATCCGGTGGATGACCTCTTGACTCGGGTTCGGTTATGCGTGGCACATGAGACTAAGCCAGTCATTCGAGGACCTGGCAGTGTTTCCCATGTGGCAGGCAGGGTCACATGGCTCTTGACTGTCTGACCCGTTGTACGGATGATCAGTAGATAGTTGAGGGGCCTCCTAAGAAGAGGCAGAGGTTCGATCAAGAGGAACCGCAGGGCATAGGCAGATCTGGAAGAGGAGCTGGTCATGAAGATGGTGGTGGATGACGTTATGAGTTATTACCACCACCACAACTAAGAGGTCCACACCTTCCCCTGGGAGAAGGTGGATAAGGGAGAGCTCAGCTCCAGGCAGTTAAGGCTTATAATAATGGTTCTCCAGAGATGATTCGAGGTACAATAGGGGTCTACTCCACCTTGGTTGTAGTTATTATAGACAAAGGTTCTAGTCACTCTTTCATTTCCATTACCCTCATTCAGAGCATGGAGATTCGGATGGAGTCGTTTGACCGATCCTTATGGCTAGAGAATCTTATGGGAGCAGACTCGACGATCACGTACTGGTTCCAGTAGTGTGATCTTACTCTAGGAGGTGAGAGCTTCGACTGGGATATCCTCGTAGCAGCGTCGAGTCCTTACGTCATCATCTTGGGTATGGACTGGTTATCTACTGTCTATGCTCATATCCACTGTATTAGGCGCAATGTGTTGTGTGTCCACACGGAAGAGACCAGGTTTACCTTCATCGATTAAAATGGAGCCTTTGCATCACATGTAGGACTTGCTCGGAGGATGGTGGAATTGATCACTCATCAGTTGGCCTATATTTCCCTCGAGAGCAGTTGATGTGAAGATTCCAACATATCATGTAGTGGTGGACCAGTACGGGGATTTTTTCCCTGATGATGTCCTAGGTCTACCTCCTCACAGAGAGGTGGACTTCTACATTGACTTGTGCCTCGGGAAGTCACTGATATCTCCACTAGCATATCGGGTGGATCTCACTGAGCTTCATGAGCTGCCAATACATCTGGAGGACTTGAAGGGGAAAGGATTCATCGGCCCAGTACTTCTCCCTTGGTATCCCCGATTCTATTCTCCATGAAGGAGGATTCGAGCTGGAGGATTTGTGTCGACTACCATCGTCTAAAACAAGTGACCGTGAAGAAAAATTTCCCACTCCCGATGATTGATGACCTCTTTGATCAGCTTAAGGTAGCACTGTGGTTCTCAATGATAGAACTCAGATCAGGCTATCACTAGCTCAGAGTTCGAGATTAGGATGTGCAGAAGACGTCCTTCAGATGTCAGTACGGCCACTACGAGTTCTTGGATATGCCTTTCAATGTAACCAATGCTCCAGAAATGTTCTTTGGAATAATGAATAGGATATTTCAGCCATTCCTTGATTTATTTGTCATGGTCTTCATTGAAAACATTTTTATCTACTCGACTACTGAGGAGGAGCATGTCTACCATTTACAGGTAGTACTGGACACACTCTGAGAGAATTAGCTTTATAGTATGCTCTCAAAGTGTCAATTTTTGATCTGAGAGGTTCACTTTTTGGGATATGTCATCTTGGAGGCTGGAGTTGCAATGGATCCAGTTAATATTGTGGTGGTAATTGCTTGTGAGCCACCCAAGAGTGTGACTGGGGTTTGGAGTTTCCTAGGTTTGGTTGGATATTATTGAAGGTTCATACCAATCTTATCCAAGGTTGCAACACCATTATTAGCCTTGACAAAGATGGGGAAACCCTTCCTTGGGATGGAGAGATTCCAGAAGAGCCTTCAAGAGCTGAGGGAGAGGCTGACTAGTGCCCCCCCATCATGTGGAATCCAGAGGGGGTGTATGGTACATATTATACTGCGATGCATCAGGGACCGGACTCGGGTGTGTCCTGATTCATGATCAAGAAGTGATCTCTTATGGTTATCACCAGATGAGACAAAATTATTAGAGCTACGCTACCCATGACCTGGAGTTATAAGCAGTGGTCCTCATCTTGAAGATTTTTTTGACACTATCTGATGGGTGAGCATTTCACAGTCTACTCTTCCCACCAAAGTCTCAGCTATATATTCTCCCAGAAGGACCTGAACCTGAGACAGAGGCGATGGATTGAGTTTCTCCATATCTATGAATTCGAGATAATATATACTCTTGGCAAGGGGAATGTTGTAGCAGATGCACTCAGTAAGAGATCTGGTATACAGCTGCTAGGCGAGGCGATAGAGCAGCTGACTGCTTTATAGATATCCTTTGTGGACAGAGATGGAGTAGCTTTCCTTCAGTCTCTTACAATCACTGCACCTATTCAGTGAGTCAGAGAGGCACAGCGTGGAGATGTTGACTGCAAGCCATGACGTGCGGAGATATCCACAGGGCATGCACCTGATGTATTTTTTGAAGGTGGGGAACACATCATCCTCTTCATAGGATGTACTATGGTGCCAATGTCACGTCAAGAGGAAGTGTTGAGGTAGTTCCACACATCCCCTCTAGCGGTACATCCAAGAGTGGTGAAGATTTACTAGAACCTTCGGTGATAGCACTGGGGGTAGGTATGAAAAAAATAGTAGCAGAGTTTGTCTCACAGTGCCTCAATTGTCAACAAATGAATATGGAGAATCAGGTACCAGGAGGCTTGGTTTGGCCTTTAGAGGTTCCTGAGTGGAGGTGGGATGGGATATCCATGGACCTCGTGATGAGTCTTCCACATATATCCATGGTTCATGAATCGATTTGGGTGATCATGGACAGGCTCACCAAGTTGGCCCACTTCCTTCCAATCAAAGAGCAAGGTGTAGTAGAGATCATGGGATGCCTATATGTGCAGAAGATTGTATGGCTACATGAAGTACCTTTTTCTATCGTCTCCGTTCTTGATGCAAGATTTACTTCTAGGATATGGAAGGGGTTGTAAGAGGCTTTCAGGACGTAGCTTCATCTGAGCACCATCTTCCATCCTCAGAAGGGTGGTCAGACTGAGCGGACCATTTAGACCCTTAAGAAAATGTTGTGTTCTTGTTTCCTCGACTTCATTCACAGCTGGTTGGATCACTTACCTTTGGTGGTTTTTTTTCAACAACAACATCTATCAATCCACCATTTGGATGGCACCTTTCGAGGCGTTATACGGGTGACCTTGCAGATCACCGTTGTGCTGGACAGACACATGGGAGTCAGCACTGGTGGGACCTGAGATGGTATGGGAAACCATAGAGAAGGCTCAGATCATCCAGGTGTGGATGAATACTGCATAGAGCAGGCAGAAGTGATATGCTGATAGAAGACGGAGACCTCTAGAGTTCAAGGATGGAGACCACGCCTTTCAATGAGTCTCACCCTGACGCGGTTTACAGAGATTTGGATTAGGTGAAAAATTATATCTGCATTTTATTAGACCTTTTCAGGTCCTCAATAGAGTTAGAGAGGTGGAATATCGTTTAGCTCTTCAACCTCAGTTTCACTGAGTTCATGATGTCTTCCTTGTATCTCGACTAAGGAGATGCGTGCACAACCCTCCACATATCAGCGACCATGGGGAGATGGACATCGACGATGTGGCGACTTTTATGGAGGTTTTAGTGAATATTGAGGATTGATAGAAGCGAGTACTACATGGTCGGTTGATACCTCTGGTGTGTGTTTGCTGGCAGCACGAGAACCTCCAGTAGATCACATGGGAGAGGGAGGATCAGATGCATGCTGAGTACCCCAATTGTTCCCTTCATTCAAGTTGTATCTTATGGGGATGTAAAGCCCTGAGGTGGGGAGATTGTAAAGACCTGAAAATTCCATGTAATTTTTTTTCTTAAATACATGGAAATTTTACGAGTCCGTGAAAATTGACGGCGCATGATTCTGAGGTCCAATGTTCCCGGAATCAATTTTTGACGTTTTGTTTGGGTACATTCTATAAACACACGAGTTGGTTTTTTAACTTTTGAACCAATGCTCGGAATTAAAATCCAAGGGCACCGTTGAACTCACAACAATGGTATTCGCTTAAGAAGTCTTTCACTTTGATGAAATTTGGTCTAGATTTAAATCTTGTTTTTGAGTTTTCATGAAAAAAATAATAAAATAAAGTGAGGGGAACTTTAATTTATTTGAGACGACATGTGAGTGTTTGGTGGTTAAAATATCATTGTGGAAGTTGGAGGTGGTACCACCACACCTTAACCTCCCATGAGAGGTTGTAGTGGTGGGCCCCACCCAAACCCAACCTTCTTTTCATGTTAATTGTGGTGGGGACCACCTGGGCTATTAACCCCTTGAATATCCCCATTAAAGAGGAGAAACTCTCAAGCTCCAATTAATACAGGCGATCCTCTTCAACTCCCCTTTAATTAATTTCTGCCAACTTTACCTAATCCTACACATTAATTGGGTGAGGAAAATTAATTAATACTCCATTTTGAATTTTAAATCCAACATTCTAAAATAATAGACAATCTATTTTTTTTGCGAGATATATATCTTTTGGTTGAAATTTTTCATTTGGTGGAACATGAGAAGAAGAGAGCTAGGGAGAAAATCTCCCAACAAAGAAAAAAGAATGCTCCACCGAAGGAGAATTTCGATCCTCTTATAACTTCTTCCTTGGACACCTACCGACGTGGAGCGTCCTCCATGAGCCGACGCAGCTCAAGATTGGAAGCATGCAACGGTCACAACGAATGATGAAATCCTTCATATACTATCCACGAAACCATCAATTAACGACGAACAAAGGTAGGGGGGTTACTTTTGTGTTTTGTTTCTTTTATCTTTCTTTTATTTGGATAGAAATAATTCATTACGTGGTTGTAAAATAATTGTTGTACATCGTACATCATTGATGAACCCATTGATACCACCCTAAACGCGGAGCGTGTGGGCCAAACCAACAAGGCCTGACCCTTCTGTTGATCATGTTTATGTTGAAATTTCGGCATGGAGATGAGCAATGAGGCGATGAAGGCGTTGACGAAAAAGGTCACGCTACCCTTGGCCTTAGGGAACCATGCCGCCCCCGCAGCGCTTCGGTGCTCAGGGTCTAACCACCGTCCTCTGGCCAAGCCACCTAGCTCCCGGCCTCCGCTGGCCTCCGAGCCTCCTAGTTCACCTGGCCTTGCCACCGACCCGCCTGGCCGCACGCCTCCCGGCGGCTGTTTGGCTGGCCTTGTTCCTCATGGCCCCCGAACTGCCGCACCGCGCACCTCCGGGCCGCCGAACCGCCTTGTCGCGTGCTTCCCGGACACCAAACCACCTAGCCGCGCACGACCCAGCTACAGAACCACCTGGCCACCAACTGGCCCACCTAGCTGCGCCCTACTCGGCTGCCCGAACCAGCCCGCCTGACTGCGCCCTTCCCGAACCACACTGGCCGCGCCCTGCCTAAACTATTCGTTCACCGGCCCACCTGGTTGTTTCCTACCAAGAAGCCTCCTAGCTGCCTAGCCTTCAAAACTGGTCTGCGGTCCCCCTCATGCCACCCTGGCCAAACCAACCCGGCCGCGCCCTTCGGGGCGAGCCACACCAAGTCGCGCCATTGAGGTGCTCCGGGTTGAACTGGCCCCGATCCCAGGCCGAACCTCCCTCGCATCCTACTGGGATGGGCTTAGCAGGCTGGAAAAAATCTAACAGAGTGGCCCACTCAATTGGCCAGGCAAGACACCATGTCGGATCGGGTCAGGCCGACCGGGTTGGATCGGAAATAGGCCCACTACCGACCCTTTACATTCTTTGGCAAAATCTTAGGCACCATGCATCCGTTTGACGATCCTCTAACGGTGCTAGAAATCATGGAGCATAGCCATCCATTTGAGTATACCCCAATGGTGTTTAAGGTTTAGTTGAGATATGTTCTGGTTCAATCATACATTAATCCAGCCGGGCCCCTGAGACTAAAAAACTAATAACTCACGGATCGGGCATCCGATTGACGTGCCGTCTATTGCATTGAGACCCCTATGATGAGGCGGACCATTGATATACTTCTTCTTGGGACTTCATGCTTGTTGATGTATCGACACTCGGCATGAGGAGAAGTCCCTCCCAGAGTCAATCATGCTTCATTCAAAACCCTGTGGCTGGTTGTGAACTGGCGACTATTCATGGATCCTGTGTCAGTTCAACAACACTAACTGTTGTTCTTGGATCCTATGTGGGTTCGACAGAACTGATGACTATTCCTGGATCTCGTATGGGTTCGACATCTCTGACAACTGTTCCTGGATCCTGTGTCGGTTCGACAGTTCTGACTTCTGTTCCTGGATCCTATGTGGGTTCAACAGAATAACTATTCCTGGATCTTGTGTGGGTTCGACAGAATAGATGATTCAGTGGCTACATCTGATCTTCTCTATCTCTCTTCAAAAGTTGTATACTTGTGTCTGTTGAGTCAGTAACTTTGTGTTTTCCACATGATTGAGATGGATTACAAGATAACTTTGGTGTATGTATGGGGATATACCAAAGTGGGGTTATCTATTTTTTTCATACTGTGTGGTTTATCCTTGTTGGATTTTGTGAGACATTAAGGGTCATGGGGTCCGTACAGTGTATCGCTATATTCACCTTTGCACGGGCTATGACCACACCTCATTGTGTTGGATGCAGATGATGGACAACACTGACCGAGGCTGAGTGTATGAGGACAGGATGGTACCTGGAGGAGGACATAACAATGAGTTATTATCAGGTGGAGACTAACGGATTTGGAGTGCTGATGAGGTTATATGTACCTAACTTTCAGGTAGGATCCATGGTAGACGATCCAGGAGAATCTTTTCACCTTTCAGCTATTTTTTCCTTTTCAATTGTACTTTTACATTACATTTTGGCATTTCTTTCCATCCCCTTTACATTTAGCAGTCTCTTGTTATACATTTTTTCATAGTGCTTTTTATTCAGCTGCGTACTATGTTGTGTGTTTTTCTATTATAAGAGAAATTCCTTCCTTTTTTTGTGATTTACGCCTTTGGTACTAGTTTCCAGCCCCTGGCCTATAGAAGGCAGGCTTGGGGTAGTCATGGAATGGGACAGAGGGAAGGGTCTTGACCCCAATTGTCTTCTAATTTTTTAAGGGTGAGCGATTTATTCTTTTGGTTCACATGGTCTGAAAACCCGTGTGCCAACAATGTGAAATCCCATTGTTCAGGGTTGCATGTTTTTGGGGTTGGAGCATATGGTTCACTGAAACCATGTACGAAACATGTACTACCATATTTCTTTCAATTTTTCACAAATGTCACCAAAACGCACACCAAGATAATACCTAATAAAAATGTAATCAAATAATGAAAAAAGATTACCTAAAATCATTTCATAGTCACTCATAGAAAAGTAGGGGTCTTATAATCTTCCCACTTTATAAGAGAACATCCCCAAGTTGCACTCCCAAGCATCTCTAATGTTTTTAGCCAAAAATATTGGGCCATTGATCCCTTATATACACATCCCATTCCCATGTTTCCTCTAACACGTGCTAATGTTTCCATAATATATAAATTCTAAGCACATTATTTCCCCACAACACTTTCTCACTACGATCCAACACATGTATTAGGTGCTTCACAATGGAGGAATCGATCTTAAGATCAATTTCATTGAACTTGGTCACATGATAAGGGTTGGGGTTATACTACCAATGTTATAATACATGGAAAATTTCAAGAATAGATTTGAATTTATATAGAATATCCAATAGGCATTACAGTGGCCTAATTCTCTCTACATCCGGAAATTATCTAATAAACATGGGTTCCAACTTTCCCAAACTCTGTATCTTATGGTTACACAACCTAGGGGACACCCAATGGAATAGATAATCACCCTATGTAAAATCTATGGGTCATTTTCCTCTATCAGTATATGTCTCATTCCTTCTCTGAGTCATGGCCATATATTTTCGAATCAGTTAAACTTTCTCTGATGTCACTTACATGAGACTCGGTCCCAATAACTCCAACTCATCTTCCTCCATCCAAAATAGCATTTATTTTAATGTCCTACCATAAAGATACTCATAAGGTCCCATTTGTATCATTTCCTATCAACTATTATAATATGAAAACTCCACTAAAGTCAAGTTATATTTCCAATACCTACCAATGTTAAGAACACAGGCATGTAGGTTATCCTCACAAAGCTATATAGTATGTTTTGACTGCCCATCTGCCTATAGGTGATAATCCATACTCATTAATACCTATATATCGAGTTCCATCTGAATTCCCTGTAAGAATCATGAGGTAAAACCTGAGTCATAATCTATAACTATAGTCTGTGGTACCCTATGTGAGAAAACTATCTCCTGAACAAAAAAAATATCACAACTGATCGACTGAGAATTTCTCCTATATAGGTATGAAGTTCTCTAGTTTCATTAGTTGATCCACAATAAACCAAATATAATCATTATTCTTTTCCATATTTGGGAGACCCATCACAAAGTCTATTCTTAGGTCATCCCACTTCCAATTTATAATGGGAAACAACTACAACAAACCTCCATGTCATTGATTCTCGACCTTCACTTGCTGGAAGGTGTAGAATCATGTCATGAACCCTAGTATATACTTATTCATTCCCAACCATCCAAAATATATTCAACGGTGATGGTAAATTTTTTTCACCCCCAGATGTAATTCCCATGTAAATGCGTGAAATTATTTTATGAGCTCCTCCATCATTCATGTAGCCTCAATAACTCGATTATTGAAAAGATGGTATCATCCTCATCTATGTTCCTATAAAAAGGTGACTACCAACCTTCAATACTTTCCCTGAGGGTAAAATAATGCATATCCACATATTAACTATCTCATATCCATATAAGAAGTTTATACTCCATGTAAATGATACTAGAGTCATCTGTTCCTGGTTCTCCTAAACCACCATATGTATCTCAACCAATAAGGTCATTATATTATACTCAACAATAGATTCTTGAACTACCTATATCTGAGTCTTCCTACTCAAAACATCAGCAATATTGTTTCCTTTCCCATGTGTATATATTAGATCAATGTAAAATGATTGCATATACTCAATCTATGTCTACGTATGGATATTCCAATATTATCATGAGAAGATATACCACATGCTCTTGTAGTATGTAAAAACTAAAAACTTCTCACCCAATAGGTTATTCCTCCCAGAAGAGTACAAACAACTCCTACTAACTTGAGGTCTTCTCTAGGGTAGTTCGGTTCATGTCGTCTCAACTTCCAAGACTCATGTGCCATGAAGAAATCTCCCTAATTCAACATTTCTCTGAGCCTGATTCCAGAAGTATCCCTATATATTGTTTATTACTCACCTAGATCCATTAGAATCACGATTGGTGAAAATTTTAAATTCATGTTCAACTCCTAGAAGGCCTCCTCACAATTTTCTGACCAATCAAACATTACCTCATTTTCTTCATGTCTGAAAGAAGCAATTATAATTGAGAAAATGTTCTAAATGAATCTTCAATAATATCTAGATAATCCCATAAATATATGGACATCGAATTCGTTCTCAAGATTCTATAATAAAACTCTGCTTGAACCTTCTCTGTGTCAAATAGCACACCTTCCTCAAAGATGATATGTCTCAATAAGTTTACATGATCAATCTAAAACTAAATCTTGGATAACTTGGTGTATAGCCAATTCTCTCTCAGTGTACTCAGAATGATTTCAAAGTTCTTTCAATGATCATCATGACTCTTGGAGTACACTAAGATGTCATCCATAAACACCACCTCAAACAAATCTAGATATGGAAAGAAGATTTTTTTCATCCACCCAAAATACATTAAGATGAACTCATATAGGCTATAAATGATTTTGGGAGTAGTATTAAGTATATCAAAATTCTAGAATCTAATATTATGATACCCCGATCTCAATTTGATATTTGAGAAAACACAATCTCCCATCAACTAATCAAAAAAATCATCAATCTCTGGAAATGTATATCAGTTCTTCATATTCATCTAATTAAACTTCTAGTAATCAACAAAAAATCAAAGATTCACATCATCCTTATTCACAAAAATACAAGAGAACCCAAAGGCGATAGACTCATACAGATAAATACCTTGTCCTATAACTCCTCTAGCTGAGTCTTGAGTTCTTGAAGCTCTATCAGTTCCATTCTATATATGGGAATTGAAATAGAATCAAACATACTTATGAAATAAATATTTAATTCCACATGTCCCCCATGAGTCTATCTTGAGAAGTCCTCAGGAAAAAATATTTAATTTGTTCCACCACTAGTGGAAGGATATCATTCTTCATACCTCCACCATCCAACAAAATACTAGAAACTGTAGTTATGTGTTCACCTAGTTTCTGAGATATTGAACCTACTCAGACATCCTGTATATCCCAATATCCATGATGAATGTATTGGACACCCTTAAGAGACTTAAATGTTACTCTCCTATAGTGATAGTTAATGTGGGATCTGTATGCTACTAGATAGTCCATACCCATAATTATGTCAAAGCTTGAGATGTCAAGGATATAGATATCCAACTGATAAATAATCCCTTACTTGAAGAGAACATCCCTTGAATATATATATGTCTCTAAACCATTATCCCATTGGAGTATCTATCATCGTTTTCTTGAATAAAATATCCACATGTAGGAATAAAATGATAACAAGTTTTGTAGATATAAAGGAATGAGACTTACCAGTATCAAATAAGGCACTAGATAATGTAGAAGACACAAAAATTGTACCTCTAACTATTGAACATACAACATCACTATGTACATGTGTAGGAAACACTGCATGTAGTAGTTCTACCCCTCTTCCCTATGATGTTGTATTGATCACCTATGTTGAACCACTTTAATGATATGGGAACACATTCCCAGAAGCACAACATCCTCTACCAATATCTCCTTAGCTAGTAGAAATCTAGCTACAAGAATGATACAGTGATGAAGATCCCTTTCCTGACACCATGGTTCTGTATAGAACCTCTTTTAATGACCATTTTATGCTCTTTCATATAGAAGTTGTGAAGATGTACATATTAACACAAGATCCACACTCCATTGATAGTCGGGGATATTTTTTATGATAGTGGCCAAGACAATTGCCCTAATGGAAGACCACTCCAGTAATTTATTCTGCAACATATCCTCTAGTATGACAACTTAGCCTTCCACTACACTGGTTAAAGTTATCACAACAACACTTAATTATTTTATGAAGTCGTACCCCCTGATTATCTAGTTGAAATGATTTCTCTATCACTAGAAGCTTCCTTTAGGACCCCCTCTGTAATGAGAGTCTGATCCACCAACTCATAAAACTTATTTAACTAAATGATGATATCTTAGAACTTACTCTCTCACTTAATTCTATCTGAATAAGGCCTTTCTGTAGTTTTTCCATATCCCATAAATTCTATAAAAGATCATTATTGGTCTATAAAGAATCCAATATAGTGCATAAAAAACATTCCCTCCTCTGTCATTTTCATGAACTTCACTACATTCATTTTCTTCATCATCTGTAGTTATAGGTTCTCAAAGAACCTCTCCCAGGAGCCCTTCCATAACAAACCACCATCCTTCCCTATTTTTTATGAATTTCTCACCAGTGCTTCATTAAACCTCATTGCATATAAGAAACCAAAATGAATCTCATCTCAACAGGATTCTCCAAATGGTCATGTATCGTCTCGATTGAATTAACATAGAACTAATCCCCCACAGGTCCACCCTCTCCAATAAAAGTCAGAATGTGCTGCAACTGAAACCCCATCATCATGTTAGACATGCTCTTTTCAACCTGCACAGGGTATATTTTAATGAATTACATGAACTCAGAATTTCTCCACTGCTTCGTCACTAGGAACTATCGATTCCATAGGTTCCACTACAGGTATAGAATTATTATCCATAATATATTGTCATCCCCTCCACAAGAATTACAATGGAAGAATATCTCTACAATTCCAAAATAACAACTTATGACTTATAAAAAAATTATCACATCTGCGTAAGAGGAATAATCCCAACAGGACTTTTTCCCAAACTTCACCACACTTCCAAAACCACGATGTTATCACTACCCTTAACCATCCTACACAAAGGTATTGGTTTTCAAAAGGTATTCTCATTAATCAAGTTTCCCATTTAGACACCCACTTATTCACAATCTACATCATTTTACCATTATTAACTTCATATTGGTAACCACATTCAATTCAAAGTCATAGGAAAAGAAAAATAGTTTATGTTCATCAACTTATCAATGAAACTTTTTCTTGTGTGCACCTAAAATGACAAATGTCCGAATAATCTTTAGTTCTAACAATGATGCATAAAAACTAAAATCTCAAGCCATATCGCTCCATGAGTGAAAAAATTACATATAATTGAAATAGTAATCACATCACACAACAAGTGTGTCACCTAAGGTGAAATAATATTCAACTGTAACAACAAGTAGAAATTAAAACAATCCCACCCTAGGTACTTGGGTTTTCTACCATACATGGGTTTGGAACTCCCATACACGAGCTCATTACCAAGGTCCGAATATTTCAAGTCCCTTGTCTAACATTTACAAACTTTAATAAAAAAGAAAACCAAAATAAAATTGGTCTTTGATACCACTTTGTAATGTCCCAACCCTGGTGCCACACACTAGTACACCAATATGGTCAGTCACATGACCTCAAGCATGTCTCTCGTATGCCAGAGGCCTCTGACTAGTAGCGAGGGTCTGATAATTAATTCATGGGGATAAAATAACTTATTTTATTAGAGTAACACACTAGTGGAAATAAGAAAATAGTGTAAGAAATTATAATGATAACAATACCAATATATCAAGATAATCAAAGATAGAAATACAATATCCCACTAAAGTAGAAAACGTGCCATGATATTATAACAATCAAGTGTCCAAAATGAAACCTGAAAATAAAGATATTGATGATTCCCAAGTGGGACCCAAATCCCTTCTGGTTCCCTCATACAGGTTCCATCCCCAACTCATCCATCTAATATAAATAATTTTCCCTTAACCTATATTGCAATATTAATGTCAATTCAGGTAATACTCATGCATCCCAAGTTCGATGTGGGTACCACTTAGTAATACACTAACAGTGGTGTCTAAAACAATATCATGTAAGATAATTGGGTATATGTTTTTATAAAGAATATTTATAATGCATACATTAATAGTTATCACCTTATCATTTAGTCTTTACTTAACCACATTAACTCGAGGGTTGTCATGGGACACTAATACCTCATGCCATCGTTGACTCATGATTGATCCTGAAGTGTTCCTAGGTAATATAATATATTAATAACTACATTAGATTATTTCAGAGCCCAATGTATTAAAAGATGATATAATATCTCAATACCTTCTTCTACTCATACCGGAGCCCGATGTATTCTCAGGTGAGGCCATATCTCAGAGTACCTTTGTTACCATTCATTAATTCATAATTTCATAATTTCATGTCATGTTCCCATTCAAACATCACACACTAGAATGAAAATGTTCTAATTCCTTTAATTAATGTTAAATGAACATGTTCTTATGAATACATCACACTCTTGAATGACCATGTCCCCATTCATTTAATTCATGATGAATGACATTGTTCCCATTTACACATCACATGTTAGAATGACCATGTTACCATTAACAAAACACAAATTAGAATGGCCATGTTCCCATTATATTTCATTACATAATTAATTCATCAATTAATTATTCTAAAAAATTCTATTACTCATTAAATATAATTTTTATCTCATAATTAATCATAATTAATTCACCAATTAATTATGTTATCAAACCCGATGATTATATATAAAAATTAATTAATCAATACTCACAAGTAAAATCCCATAATTAATTTTAAGAATTAATTATCCCATTATGGATCTCAATTATTCATAATTAATTCTACAATTAATTATCTCAATTCATATTTTAAAATGTAGATAATTAATTCCACAATTAATTATCTCAATATAACAAATTTCATATCTCCTTATTAATCCTCAATAAATTATCTAAATATCAATAACTAAATAACATTATTAATTTCCCAATTAATGATATAATTAGAAAACACCTTAATCCCCCTATTATTTCATCAATTAATCATTTATTTCAACAATACTCCATTTAATCAATTATTTCATTAATTAACCCAAATTATGAAATCCAATTGCTCAAGAACACTAGAAATTATGAAATTTTCATCCACATATAAAAATATTGACTATGTTAAATTTAATATTATACCTCCTAACTAAATTAATTGATGAATATCTCCCAACTAAAATCCAAGAAAATTGAGTGGCACAATGACGTAGATCTAGATCTAGATCTGAAACCCTTAAATAAATATTAAATAAAACATGATATCTTAATTATTAAACAACATACAAAATCCTAGATATTGATTTTCCAAATATAGATATATATCATAAAAAATATAATATTTATTCCCACAAGAAGGAGATAACAAAGAATGATGAATTAGAAAGCAATGAGATAGGATCCATATTCCAGGAGAGGAGAAGATCATAAAAATGAGCTCCAATTTGAAAAAAAATGAATGTCGGGATGTCTTAAAATTCATCCCAAGAGCTCCATAAACATGGAGGTCTTTATAGGGTCGAAGAGGGGTTAAAATGAGTTAGTTTTAAGAGTTCAAGAAATTTTAAATTTAATTTTGCGGCCAATTTAATTCACGCACACAGTTTCTTGGGTTGGGGAGCACAGTTTACTCTAACCGTGTGCCAACTGTGCACCAGTTGTTTTGAGGGGTACATGGTTTCCCCTTTTGGGGTGTACATTTTGACAAACCGTGTGTCATCCATGTGAACCCCCATTATCCAGGGATTTACTATTTTCTGGGCTTGGGAGCATGGTTTTTGCTAACTGTGCACCAACCGTTCACAACCATTATTTCCTTCAATGTTTCTCAAATTTCACCCAAACGCACACCAAGTTACAACATAAACAAAAAGTACATAAACAAGGAAAAATTGTACCTGAAATAAAGCTCTAATCAAGTCTAGTAATGGTCTTGAAATTACACTAGTGCTTCATCATGATGTGAACTAGTACTCTTTAATATGACTAAGGATGGGTCAATGCATGTTTTCATAAATTATTATGAGCATAATAAAATCACGATTAAGAACCAGTAACATTTACCTTGTATCGATGATCAATTAGATCAAATTATAATATATTGATACTTATTGAAGATTAATCTATAATATTGATATCATCCATTAAGGGATGAATGATTGGGTTTTTCCAAAATTGATTTCCTTATGATGTATGTATACTATTAATTTATAATGTTTCCCTTTAGACTTGTGAATTACCATAACATTTTCATGGGTCTATTGAATAGAGTCTTTCAAGAGTACCTTGATCAATTGTTTGTTATATTTGTAGATGATATTTTTATATATTCAATGAGTAAGTAAAAGAATAATGATATTTTGTGGATTGTGTTAAAGGGCATAAAAAGGAAGAAATTTTATTCCAAATGTAGAAAATGTCAATTCTGGATGTACAAAGTATCATTATTTGGTCATTTAATCACAAGTAAGGGCATATTAAAAGATATATCAAAGGTAAAAGTTATCGATCATTGGATTAGACTGATTATTATAACCGATATCTGATGTTTTCTTGGTTTTGAAATAATATTCTAGAGATATCTGATAAATTTATCTTCACTATAAAATCCACTAACCAAGTTAACAAAGATGTAAGTAATCTCCCTTTGGATAAGAGAATATCAAGATAGTTTTAAGGAACTGAAGATGTGGTAGGTTTCTACTCTTGTATTTATATTACCCTATAGTGGGAAAGAGTTAATAATATATCATAATGAATTAAAAAAGGTTTTGGGTTCCCTTCTCATGAAAAATTATATGGTAATTTCTTATTCTTCACGTGAGTTAATGTCTCATGAGGAAAATCACTTTATACATTATTTATAGCTAGAAGTAATAATCATTGAATTAACGATCTGGATACATTATCTCTACAAATAAAAATCTTGATATATACGGTGGTCGCAAGATCGTGAAATATATATTCACCCATTAAGAAATTGACTATGATCCAAAGGAGACAATTACATTTGATAAAATATTTAACTAATTAGTACCTTACATCCTATGGAAGGAAAATAAGGTGGTTATTGTTATGAGTATAGAATACAATGTCAACATATTGATGTTAAGGATAGAAAAATACCAAATACTCATGGATTTATAGAGGATTAATCTTGAAGTCATAATTGAAGGAGATAAAGCATATATTTCATAACTGACTATTCAGCCTTCCCTTCATTTATTGGTCAAAAAAGATAAAAAATGTGATGTGTAACTATAGATGAATGTGGTGAATATTGCAGAGTGAAACATTGATAAATATGGAGTTATAATATTTGGAACACAGCTATGTGGACCATCAATATGATAATTGAAGAAGGAAATATGGGATGATATACAAATCTCATCTTTCTCTATCCATACTAGAAGGAATATATATATATATATATAATGAAAAAATCATGGCTATGTAACATTAAGTAGTAAATCACATAGTATATGTCTCAATACTTGGCATGCGGGTATGTTAAAGATGAATTATAGAAGGATAAGGGAATGTTGTAACCATTACCAATACTAGTATGGGATTGGTAAAACATAAACTAGGACATCATTAGGGGACTCCTCAAAACATAAAATGTTTTCAATATTATATGGGTTATAGTTGATCACCATTTGAATTATGCACATTTTATTTCCATCAAAGAATACTTATCTCTTGACCAACTCAATAAGATATATATATATATATGGGAAGTGTTAATGCTACATAGATTACGACAATCCATTGTATCTGATTGGAATTTGAGTTTTACATAAAGTTTCTCGATAAGTATTTACAAATATGCAGATACATATATAAGTTTGATGAAATCATATAATCATTTTACATATGGTAATTCTATGAGTAAAATTGACACTCTATATGATATGCAGAGATCTTATTGGATGGATTTCCAAGGGAATTGAGCTCAACACTTCCTCTTGGTATAGTAATCATATAATATGGTTTTCTATTCTTGAATAAAGACAACACCATATGAGGCTATATATGGGAAGATATTTAAGACTTAAACATTCTAAGATAAATTTATAGGGAGGATATTGATAGGTCCTAACTTTGTCCAAGAATAAAGAAGATAGTTCAAACCATTTAGTGACATATTATATTGGAAAAAATTCAACAAAATAATAATATAGATAATCATATATGAGATCCACATTTTTATGTTATAGAAAATATGTTTGTTTAAATATCTCCATTGATGTGAGTTATAAGATTTAGAAAGAAAGGGAAGCTATGTCCAAGGTATATTGGTCCCATCGAGATCGTTGATTGTGTCCAACATGTATCTTATCACTTAGAACTCCCACATGAATTATTCCTTGTACATGATGTGTTCCACATATCACATTTTAATAAGTACACTCCAGATCCAACACGTACTAAACTCATAATCCATATAACTAGAACATGATATATAATTCGAGGAATAACCAAAGGGAATACATGATTAAAAATATAAATAGTTATAAAATAAGAATACTCATATAGTTAATGTTCCATGGAGAAAACAAATGTTGTATGAGGCTATATGGAAACATGAATAACTAATGAGAGAATAGTAATCTAACTAGTTTTATTCCATGTAAGGAATATTTGTGGACAATTTTTTTTAAGTGGTACAATGTAAGGATCCTTGTTTTTCATTATTAAATAAATATTATGTTGGATAGCTTTCTCCAAAAACAGTACCAAAACTAAATAAATATAGATCATTTTATGGTTTTTGTAGAATTGGTGGGTATAAATTGTTACAATGGAATTATGATATATAAATATAAGAAAAAAATTATGATCAACTTAAAAATATAATAAACTGTTGCATCTAAGTAAATAAAAACAATTTCACTAAAATTTAATTCTTTTTATGTATAATATATTTTCATATGACTAAAGCATTAACATAGGATGAATTATTAAATTATTATAGAAATATTAGTTAATACACCAAATGAAAATTTTCTATAATAACAGTTTTTCTATATATTTTATTTTTTAATTAAATTTAATATGTATTATTTTTAGAATACTAAATTTTTAAAAAATAATTTTATCCTTTATGATGGAAATATTATGTTTAGATAAATATTTGTTAATTTTTATGAAATAATTTATTTTTAGATAAATAGAGAAAAATAGATTTTTTTCCAAAACAATGATTTTTACCTTATCAGTATATAATAACGACATATAATTTAACAAAACCATTTAATTAATTTAATAAAAAATTACATGCATTATAAATATATTACTTCAACTTTCAAAACCTATGAAACAAAGTGATATTTTAATTCTAAAAAAAAATATATTTTATAGTCTTTTCAAATTAATGATATTTTTGATTTTTTTATTTGGATTGATTTTAATGAAAAATGAAAAATAATATTATTATAATAAAACAAATTTTGTCTTCAAAATAAAAAACATTGATAATATTATTCCATGTGTAAATTTGATTCTCAACATAAATTTTTTGGAAGGAATGGTTTTTACAAATTATGTGTTCTAATATTAAAATTAAATTCACTTACTCTTGGATATTTTAATTTATAAAATGAATTATATATTTTAAAAAATAATGTTACATTTAGTATGTAATTTCAATTTTTATTTATCAGTTAATATTAGTTATTTATGGTTAAAATACATTTTCCACAGTATGGGTAAATTATGGTAAATATGGTTTAGTACAGTGTCAAATGATAAACATGTGAAAAACATGTATAGTATTGAATGTTGGAGGGGGGATAAACCATATTGCTTTCCCTAAAAAAAATTCCATATTTTGGACATTCATCCGTTAATAATAGAATGATATTATTTTTAAATATTGAGTATTTATAAAAGTATCATTTACTTCACTAATAAAAAGGTGACCACCACCTCTCCATTTCTACACCAATTTCATATTTTGGATTAACCAAAAATCTAACCTAATATCTCATAAAAAACCTCCCCACTACATGAAATTATTTTCCTCACCAAAATAGCAAGCAAAGGATCCTTATAGAGTTACCCATGGTAGTACATCCATGGGAGTGGTAATACTCTCGGTCCAACCTTTCTAGTTCTTCCATTCTTCTACAACCATAAAGTAACCTCTAAAAAGAATGGTATGATAAAACCATAATTGTTACCATAGTGAATTATTATTATAAAAATGTTATATTATTTCATTCCATCCTCAAAAAATATTGATAATGGGGAAAATTTCGTCATGTGTTTGTACAGACTACCGCCACTATAAAACACAGGTTCAATTTTTCATGATCCCCTTCAATAGAGGGTTAAAAGGATATTTAATTAAAAAATATGATATTTCAGAAAAAAAATTAATACTCCACTAGAAAAATATTAAACATTATATATGCGTGATTAACAATAAATAGTGGTAGTAACTTTAACCACCTTAAATAGACTTTTCAAGGTATATTTTTTAATTTTGCGCTTTTTTAGATAACCTTTGAAATTATGGAAGTAACATTTTAATATGTTAATAAAATAAATAAATCTACAAATTTCAGGAAATCATGATTTTATTTTACAAAACCTTTAAGCATGGTAAAAAACCAAAAGTATTTAGAATAATTTTACCAAACGACCCCGAGTAAGTGATATAATACGAAAGTATATTAAAAATAAATAAAAAAATAAAAAATATACATAATGAACATAAATAAAGGTGAATAAGGTTCATGATTATATAAATAATGAACTTATTTTAATTAGTAAGGAAGTTTAGTTCTATTTTCAAAGCACTTTTGAACACAAAGATAAGGGTTTTTCATCTCAAACACCTATCATTGAGACATATATATAATATAAACCATGTTTTATTTTAAATGGTTTAAATACTACCAAATTTTCATATTACATCATTATCCTATTATATTTTTGGACATCTAAGGTTCAATTTATACTTTTACCTCTCATGGGGTTTTTATTCAAAAGTTTTAAAGGTTGGATGATGATTTTTCTAACTAAAATAATTTTTTGTGTCATAATCACTCTTCATTTATTATTATATTTCAATATCTTTCAATTATAAACTATGATTCATTTTATATGTAATTACAGGAACTATTATTGGAAAATTGGTTTTTGAACAAAATTATTATACTTTGATGATTCTATTAAAAAGAATTTTTATACAAATATTTCCCATTTATTTTAATGGATTTTTCTTCTATATACATGTTTTTTATTCACAAAAATAATCTATTTTGTTTTTTAGATGATAATATGGATTATTTTCAATGATTCTCCAAATTATGTTAGCCATTTTTTAATATTAATTTTAATAATCTTTTAAACAACAGGGGTTGTCAAAAAAATGAATTTCATAATATTTTTTAAAAAGGGTTTTCTATTATTTAAAAGTAAAATGTTTTATCTTTAACTCCATAATTTATTTTCGTAATTTGTATGTATTTTCAAGAACATTTTATCTTTAACTCTTTATTATAATGTTTTCTATTTAACTTAATAGTTTTTATTTTGAAATATAATTTATACATCATCTATTTTAATAATGTTTAAAAGGTTTGGTGATAACTTTTTTATTTTCAGTTATATTTTCCCTCAAAATTATATCATTTAAGAACTGATGTTTTTACCATCCTCTATATTTTATTATTATTTTATTTCTTTTGGAAATTTATATTTTTTATATTGTATCACATTTAGTTTTTATTAAATATTTTTTGTAAATAAATTTAATCATTTCAATATTTTTAAATAAATGAATCACTTATTTTATCTTATGTTGCATGAAACAACATGTTTAGATTTTTTATAAATAACATTTTGTTTTTCATTCACTAAATGAAACACTAATTTAAATAAAAATTTCACATTCGATTATATTATTATATTTTGAAAAGATAGTTATCATTTAGGCATTGGAATGGTGGGTATGAATAAGATTAAATAAATTATGAAGATATATGGTTTAAAATTTTATAGAAGATTAATTATTTGGTGACCAATTAATTATAAATTAAAATTAAAAAAATTAAAAAAATTAAAATATTATCCAGAAAAACTATTTTGATGCACAAAAATGTGTTTTTCATCAACAAATTAATCAAATAACTATGGTATGATAATTTTAATTAATTTTATATATTAATTATTAAATAAAATTCGTAATAAGCATCGTATGTGTTTTCTAGATAAGAGATAGAAATAAAACCCATTTTATGCTTAAACTCTATTTTTCTGAAATACAGTACAATCTTCTTTTATGTTATTATATTAAAACAAATTTTGGATGGTTTGAGAAAATATTTTTGAGAAAACAAATAAAATACTTGGAAATCATAATTTAATATTTTTTGTGTTAATTTTGGAGACTTTTCTGAAAAGGTATATTTTTTCGATGGATAGTGAAAAATAATAGTTTTTATATAGATATTTCATTTATTTATTAGTTTTTTTAAAAAATATTTAATATTGGTTTAAAAGAAAAAATAGTTTAATTATATATCAATTAATTCTATTTAGTTCATGGGAATCATTTTCTTTTTTCATATTTATTTAAACACTTTTTAAACTGTTGATCATTTTCATTTTGGAAACTCACATTCTCATCGAATCGTTAGAGTTTTTCAAATTAAATTTTACAAAATATTTGAATGGAATTTATTAAAATTAAATCCTTATTTGGAATTATAATAAATTATATTATCTAATAATTTAAAATTATTTTTTGACAATTATGAATACTAAAAACAATAAAAATCATTTATCACAATTAAGTTAAAAATTGGTTTACATGCGGGTTAAACTAAACCAATATGGTTTAAAATGACCAAAAACTTTTCCAAAATAAAATTTCAATACATATTTAAATTTTATATCGGCTTTGATCGATAATGGTCCATTTTGGATCCTTTTTCATGAAAAAACATTGGTATAACAATTTTTCAAAATTTACAGCTGTTCCACTCACCTCACTTATACACACCACCTCTCGTCCTCTATTCACTCACCTCACTTATTTACAACTGTTCCACTCACCCCCTCTCTTCCACTCACCTCAGTTTTGTTTTAGATAGTAGCTGAGTATATAACTTCCTTACATCCATTATCCCATCCTTGAAGCATATTTTTGGTCATAAAGAAAACCTAATAAGCCGTTTTCTACAAACCAAAATAAGTTGCCCAAAAAAGAGGTAACATCCTTAAACAGGTTTTTTATTTCTTTTATTCGTTCACATCCTTCAATTATTATTAAAACATTATAATATAATAACCTCGATATAAGATATATACTTCTATTTTTTATTTAATTTAAATACCTATAACCATATCCCCTTCCTTCAAATGTGTTCTGAAATTATAATATTTGTGCATAGAAGATTACTACCTCACGAACCATTGTCTTTAGTTTTTACATTACGAACACTCAATGATGGATATAATATTGTATTTATTATTTTTATATGATATATATGAAATTTTTATTGTTCTATTCCATTGATATAACATATCACTTCTTACTTTCAATTCTGTGGGAATATGATAACATAGCTCATTTGTGCGTTGGACTATCACCTCACAATACAATGTGATTCATTATCACGTTACATGGAATTAATAAAAATATTTTTATTAAAAATATTTCATATAATTGAAATAAAAATTAATTAAAAAATTTAATATATTATTTATATTTCTTTTTGATGTTCCTCGGGAAAATTGAAACAAAATTCATGCTTACATACAGCCTTCCCTCTCAACGAATGGTTTTTTTTCATTTTTATATAAAACTTTTATGGTCTAATATAAATAAATTCATAACAAAAATATATGATAATTATATAATTTTTGACATTTTTTAGATAATTTAACCACTATCAATGTAAGAGTACCAAAAAATAAAAACATATAAGAAAAAGAAAGCAGTTATTGCCCGAAACACGACATCATCGAAGATTTGTTAATAAACAGGTAATATAAGGTAATTATTAAAATAGATATGGTATGATTTATATATATATATATATATTTGGATATAAAATATATTTTTAATAAACACACACACACATATATATATATATATATATATTATACATGTGTTTTGAATGTGCATGAGGGAAGTCAAGACTTACGGTAAGGGATTTTCATCTCACGTTTTACTTTTGTGTGACATTTATCATATTCACTTCCTATTTACATTATGTAGTGTATATAAATACCATGAATGTATATTAAGATTATTATACTTAAAATTATTTGGATTTACATATCCATTTTTGTTTTTCTCTTTCAGGGGGTTTATGTTTCAAAAGTTACCAAAGGGTTAAGGGATTCTTTCTCAAATAGCATTCTGGGAGAGCTAGGTTTTGTTTTGAAAACATAATCTTCGATAATCATTATATTATTACTATTTCTAATTTAATATAATTAATATCGCCATTTTTAAGATATTATATGTTTTATATAATGTTATTCTTTCATTTATAGTTTGATTCAATGTTTATAATGTTGTAGGAGTTTTACATTATAGTTTCTCAGTTTATTAGAATTATTTGTGATTATGCTTCCAATGATAAATTTTTTTATGTAAAAATCAATAAAATAATTATATTTCCTATCATATTGTTATTTCTTGTCAATACATGTTTCCATTCATTTTCCTCAGTTTATGTACTCAATAGTTAAAAATGATGGTTTTAATGAAAAATTGTCTTTGTTTCTCTCTTCGCTCGAAAAACCATTATCATACTGTAGCGACCCATACTTTACATACATTGTTAATACTTCAAAATTGAAGCACACTTATTACAACATATGACAAAACCACAAAGGACCGTATAGGTATAGTGTCTTTAGAAACTGGGAAACATAAACAACTGGTTCATAAATCTTCTACAGTGTCTCCCATTTATTTCATCATATCTAGGGTCCCTTTTAGCATATTCTACTTAATATCCATCTTCCTGACCTGGGGAAAATAAAACATAAAAGGGTGAGCTCAAATGCTCAGCAAGGGCAAATAAAGGAAATAAAAATCATATCATATCTTTATCAAAACCTGCAAAAGAGATCATAATATCTTAACATGGAATAAATCATAGAAGTGAAAATGAGATCCACATAATCATAACATAAAACTTGAAACATTGTGGCATGCACACATAATCATGGAAATCATTTCTTGTTAGTCATGACTCATTGCCAAGACTATCTTAGTGGACAAAGTCCCTTTCTGAACCGAGTTCACTCCTCGTTTCAGTCCTGTATCACTGAACCGAAATAACCTTCCGTTCCAGCCATGTCTATCTCATGAGATATAAAATCTTTACCCAATGAATTGGAGGGAGATATAGGTCCCACCCATCTTATAATGAATCCTTTCTTATGTGTGCCACATAATCATAAAACATACATCATCGCATAACACATATAACAAAAATGGGATTCTTGAAACATCATGACATCATAAATCAATTCATATATGATAAAGGAATTCATAAACATAATTCCATCACAACATAGTCAAACCAATGTAAAAATATGGATAGAAACAGAACCCTTTATTATCTTAGATGGAAAATAATTTTGATAAAACACTTGAATTGAATTCTTGAGGAAAATATCCTTTCTTCTTCAAAAACATTTTTCCTTTCATAACATGTCATACAACTTTAAAATAAAAGAAGTTGATTAAAAATAAACTTGAAAACTTGTAAAGGAAGCTTCTTTGAAGTAATGTTTTAAAAATCCATTCATGCCGTATAAGTTAAAAAAACATTCTTCGTACTTTTGTCGGAAAAGTCAAAAAGTACCTCGTACGGAAAAACGACAAAAGATTCCTTTCATATTCTTTACCAAAAACTCGCCTAAGGGTAAAATTGGATTTAAACTATTTCAAGTGGATGGAAACAATATTACATATTGAGGGAACATGGATGTGGATGATAAAATACACCCCAGTAAATACTTGCGAATAAACAATCTCGGATAAAAATGAGATTGTGATATTTCCCTTACCTTAGGTCCAATTTGCCTTGTATGTGTCCGAAGCTCCTGTATAATGGTTTAAATAATGTTATTGACTTATTCCAGAATCATACATATTGATATGATATCATATATGGTCATATTATTAGCTTCTTGTTAGTAATATTTCATTGTCACTTTTACTCGGGTCTTTATTGCCTTTTGTTCTTACGCGTGTTTTGCCGAATAAATTATTATTCTTATTTCGAGGTTATAGATACCTTATATCCAGAATGGTATTAGTGTAACATATATCATATTTATTCATTCAATTAATTTATATAATTACTATGTAATGATGATCATGTAGAACGAGTCGCATCACATCGTGGAGACGGTATTCCGTACGTATGCACGAGTGATGATATCGTTCCTATGATCGTGGAAATGTATTGGAGTATATTTATATTATTTCAGTATCAATATTACTTTATAATAATCATAAATAGTTACTCATTACACCGTTATACCCATCCTTGTAAAGTGATGGTGGAAAAATAGATTACACCACGGCGTGGAGACGGTATTCCGTACGTACGCACGCGCGGTGATTTCATTTTTCCGTAGGCTGGATAGAAGGTGAATTAGGGTTGTTTCATATTTATAATAACATATCAGTATGTAAGTAATACTGATGTTATTACTTCATCATCAAACAACTAAATAAGAAGAAGTTGAAGAAGAAAGAAATTGAAAAGATCGGTAATGGATATTACCTCTTCTTTGGAACGCCTCTTTGAATCCTCCACTTAAGGAACTAAGAGTGGTATTTGGAGAAGAACATGACCTCTAGGACTATTCTAGGGAAGTGGAGAGGAGAAAATGGCAGGGGTTGGCCGAGCTTGAGTGCTCAATTTGGTGTGAGGAGGAGGGGGAGGAGGTGCCCTTTTATAAGGGAGGAGAGGGGCACCTTAGGAATATCTCAAAATATTATTTTATATTAAAGTCAAAATCGGTTTATAATGGTTCCAAAGGGTCTTATTTCGAAGATAAAGTGGGGAAGGGTCGAAATCCTATCAACCAATAGGATTTAGACAAGTTTAGGGTATTATTTTAACCTTATCAATTAGATTTAACTCTAAGTTAAATAATTTAACTTTTACCATGTCTTTTTGTTTTCTTTCACTATATGGTTAATACACTTACTATAACATGCCAAAAGAACCCCAAATTGTTTATTATTAAAATATATATCCTTATCTAAGTCATTTGGCCGATCCTTAGATTTTTAGGAATACAATAACAATTAATAATATAATATTTGATTTAAAAACTATTTTGTGTCAATTTTGACACTATTTGATATATGATTTTTGTGAAAGTCATAACAGAATTATATGTTCGAACCAAGTTGATTAAATCAACACTCATATATCATAGTAACCTAGAAAATTAGTGGAATTCATAAAAAGTCTTAAATTACATTTATTTTGGTGTTTATAACATCAATTATGTCAATATTTCATTAATAAGATAATTACTGCATCATCATTGTGTCATAAATAAACTAAATTATTTAAAGTCTAAAAATTACAAATAAAATACCATTATGTAGAAAATCTTTTTATCTTTCTAATGAATATTTATAATCTAAAATCCAACATATATAACCCTATGTAACAATTGTTTTTCTAAAAGATATATGCTTGTGTCATTTTTGTATTCATTTTAACTTAATTAAAATAAAGTGTCATTATCACTTACAAGTGGATCAATGGGGTCCCAAAATCGACCCAAAGATGCCCATGGTCGACCATGTATCAACCAATAGGTTTAAGACACGTTTTAGGGTAATTTAATATTATTATAATATTATTTTTTAACCCTTATTTACCGGATTTACCCTTAACCATGGTAAATAAAATATTTACCGCAGTAATTATTCAAAATGTCTAAAAATAAAAGTTACCTATTTACACAATTTGAACATCCTGATTCCAAATATGGAATCCATTTTTCTAAATTCAAAACACAGAAGTGGCAGAAATTAATTTAAAATTAATTCCCGCTGTCATAACAAAAAGCGTGTTTTTAAGAGATAATAACTACCAAAAGATTGACACTTGTTTAAGTTCGGTTTAATTGTAACATTGTGTCCAATGACCAACATTATATTAAGTGGTAAAAATATATTCTAAATATACTTTAAAACCACTCAAAATCATAATTTATCACTATTAAATGTTTTGATTAAAAAAGTTGTTTTTAATTAAAATTTAGTAATTTTCACTATTCATCAAAATATTAAAGTTATCCGAAAAGTACCAAAATTTCACCTTAGGCTAAATTTGATATTCTGAGTCCAAAAATGAAGTCCATTTGAAAAATAAAATTTATAAAATTTCAAAAAGTGGTTATTACTATTCATAACGGCTAGTTTTAATAGCATATTGTTATTTAGTGAAACTCGGTATTGCGTACGACGAAAGCTATCGAGGAAGGTCGCGATTGCGTGTAAAGCAAGTCAAGCAAGTGTTGTATAGAAAAAGATTCCTTTGATGATTTATATAACATAAAAGTATCGGGTGTTACATTCTACCCCCCTTAAAAAGAATTTCGCCCTTGAAATTCGTCACTTTGCAACAAACAAATGAGGATACTTCTCCCTCATCATATCCTCAAGCTCCCATGTAGCTTCTTCAAGTTGGTGGTTTCTCCATAAAACATTCACCAAGCGAGTGGTCTTGTTTCGTAGGACTTTTTCGCTACGATCCAGTATCTCTATCGGCTGTTCTTCATAAGAAAGATCTTGCTCCAGCGGTACAACTTCTGAGCTGAGTACATGTGAAGGATCTGGTATGTACTTTCTCAGGAGAGATACATGGAACACATCGTGAACTTGAGAGAGATTCGGTGGAAGCGCCAATCGGTAAGCTACCTTCCCAACTCGATCCAATATTTTGAAAGGACCGATATATCTAGGGCTCAACTTCCCCTTCTTTCCAAATCTCATAACCCTCTTCCAGGGAGATATTCGTAAGAACACTTTATCACCCACTTCAAACTCTAGGTCTTTTCTTCGGTTGTCGGCATAACTTTTCTGTTGACTCTGAGCTGCTCTTATGTGTTGTTGAATAGATCTAACCTTTTCTGCCATTTCATCAACGAGATCAGGTCCTAATAGCTTTCTTTCCCCAACTTCATCCCAGCAAGTTGGAGTCCTGCATTTCTTTCCATAGAGAGCTTCATAAGGAGCCATTTGAATACTGGAGTGAAAGCTATTATTATAAGAAAATTCCACCAAAGGTAGGTGTTGATCCCAACCTCCTTTGAAATCCATAGAGCAAGCTCTCAACATATCTTCTAGGGTTTGAATTGTTCTCTCAGACTGACCGTCTGTCTGGGGATGATAAGCAGTGCTGAAACTCAACTCTGTATCCAGAGTATGCTGAAGACTTCGCCAGAACTTCGAGGTAAATCTCGGATCTCGATCAGATATAATAGAAAGTGGTACTCCATGCAATCTTACCACTTCCTTTACATATATCCTGGAAAGCTGATCTAGAGAGAAATCCTCTCTAATAGCAATGAAGTGTGCAGACTTTGTAAGACGATCAACTATGACCCAGATAGCATTATTGCCTTTGGATGTTTTAGGAAGTCCTGTGACAAAGTCCATAGTGATGTTTTCCCATTTTCATTCGGGTATGGGTAATGGTTGTAACATCCCCTTAGACTTCTGTCTCTCAGCTTTAACTTGTTGACAAACCAAGCATCGAGAGACATATTCAGCAACATCTCTTTTCATGCCATCCCACCAGAAGTACTCTTTCAGGTCCCTATACATCTTCGTGCTTCCAGGATGAATAGAGAATGAATAACTATGAGCCTCATCCAGCAGCTCTTTCTTTAATTCGGGGATGGAAGGAACACAAACCCGATTCCTGAACTTTATTATCCCATCACAATCAAGGTTGAATTCAGGAACATTTCTCACCTTCTTTTGTAACTCGACATCTTCTTTCTGTGCCTCTTTAATCTTCACATGTATAGATGGTTGAACATTCATTTGAGAAAGATAAGATTTTCCCCTTCCATTATAATTCCAAGATCCATCCTTTGTAAATCCATAAATATTGGATCTTTTTTGATCCTCATCATGGATAAACTAGCATGGTCTTGTCGACTTAATGCATCTGCCACCTTGTTTTCTTTCCCAGGGTGGTAATGGATTGAGCAGTCATAATCCTTAATCAGCTCCAACCATCTTATTTGACGCATATTCAACTCCTTTTGTGTGAAAATATACTTTAAACTTTTATGATCAGTATAAATATCACACCTTTCACCATAAAGGTAATGCCTCCAAATCTTTAATGAAAAGATTACCGCAGCCAACTCCAAATCATGTGTTGGGTAATTTTGCTCATGGATTTTCAACTGTCGTGAGGCATAAGCTATCACCATATCATTTTGCATAAGAACACACCCCAATCCCTTCTTGGATGCATCACTGTAGATCACAAACCTTTCTCCACTACAAGGCAGTGTGAGCACAGGTGCACTGGATAACCTTCTTTTCAACTCCTTGAAATTCTCTTCACATTCCTCTGTCCAGACAAACTTAACTCCCATCCGAGTCAACTTGGTGACTGGATTAGATAATCGTGAAAAATCATTTACAAAACGTCGATAATATCCAGCCAAACCAAGAAAACTTCGGATCTCAGTTACTGTTGTTGGTCTTGACCATCTTTCGATAACCTCTGTTTTTGCTGGATCCACAGATATCCCCTCTTTTGAGATTATATGACCCAAAAATGCAACTTTTTGAAGCCAAAATTCACATTTGGTAAATTTGGCATAAAGCTTCTCCTTTCTCAGGGTCTTCAATATAATTCTCAAGTGATATTCATGTTCTTCCTTGCTCTTTGAATAGACAAGAATATCGTCTATAAAGACTACCACAAATTGATCAAGATAGTCTCTAAAGACTCTATTCATTAGATCCATGAAGATAGCAGGGGCATTAGTAAGACCAAATGACATCATTATAAATTCATAGTGTCCATACCTTGTACGGAAAGCCGTCTTTGGTATATCCTCCCTTTTGACCCTTAATTGATGATACCCTGAACGAAGATCAATCTTGGAAAAGTATTGAGCTCCGCGTAGTTGGTCAAACAAGTCATCAATGCGTGGGAGAGGATATTTGTTCTTGATAGTGATCTTGTTAAGTTCTCGATAATCAATGCAGAGTCTCATTGATCCATCTTCCTTCTTAACAAATAGAACAGGTGCTCCCCAAGGTGACGCACTAGGGCGTATGAATCCCTTATCAAGATTCTCTTGGAGTTGCTTCTTCAATTCCTGCAACTCAATTGGGGCCATTCTATAAGGTGTCTTTGAAATAGGCAAAGCACCCGGTACGAGTTCTATTGAAAACTCAACTTCACGATTTGGTGGAAGACCTGGTAATTCCTCCGGAAAGACATCATCAAACTCTCGTACAATGGGCATATTCTTAATCGTAAGTTTCTCTCCAACCATTTGAGATAAATAACCTTCATTTAGTGGAATCATGACCCATAAGATGGAAGGAATTTCCACTGGAAGGTTATGTTCATTCTTGCATTGATAGACGATCGTAGATTGATCTGGAATATGAAATGTGACTTCCCTTCTTTGGCAATTGATATGAGCTCCATGTAGAGAAATCCAATCCATGCCAAGAATCACATCAAATTCCACTAAAGGAAGGATCACAAGATTTGCAGGAAGCACTTTCCCACAAACTTCGATCGGAGAAGAATTATAAACTTTTGATGCGATTGATGTGCCATTAGGTGTTGTCACAGCTAACTCAACATCTAATTGTTGAGGTAATACGGTGATACCCTTAGAAAATTCTTCAGAAATAAAAGAGTGGGTGGATCCAGAAACAAATAAAACATTTGCTACTTTAGAGTGGATGGTAAGTGTACCTTTCACCACTTCGTTATGGTACTCCACATCGCTGATAGAAATTGCATGTGACTTTCCTTTGTCTTTAGCCTTATGATTTTGTTGACGTCGACCATCATCATCAACCCTTGGATTTGGGCATTGATTGGCATAATGCCCCATCTCCTTGCACTTGAAACATTGAAGTGTAGTAGGTTCATTCTGTGTATCCCTTCCTTTGTTTGCGTCATTAGACATCTTCTTCCCATTATCACGGCATTCAAATGCTCGATGACCTTCTTTTCCACATTTAAAACATTTACTTGTCCCTTTAAGACAACTCCCTCCATGTTTCTTTCCACACTTTGAGCATAAGGGAAAGTTCATCTTCTTTTCAGTGTGCTCTTTAGAGTTTCTTTTGAATTCCATCTTCCTCTTCTTATCAAACCCATGTGACTGATGGGTTACTCCAATCTCCATCTCGACTTTTAGAGCACATCGAACGATTTCCTCGTAGCTATTGAAGTCCCTTATGGCTAACGCCCTTCGAAGACTTGGTTTTAAACCACTAAAGAATCGATCGATCTTACTCTCAGGTTGGATAATAATACCAGAAGCGTACCTTGAAAGTCTTGTAAAATTTGCTTCATAGGTACTAACAGATTCATCATCCCTTTGCTTCAGTTCAAGGAACTCTTTCTCCATCTTTGTTCGGAGAATACGAGGGAAGTACTTATTGAAAAATAAGTTCTTGAACTCGTCCCATTCCATAGACTCAATTTCATCCCTTTGCCTCGTATTCTTAACAAGATTCCACCATTGATCCGCATCTCCTCCCAAACGATACACTGCTAGGATGACTTTATCATGCTCAGAACATTGAAGAACTGAAAAGATCTTTTCAGTAGTACTAATCCATTGTTCAGCAACTAATGGATCAGTAGACCCACTGAAAGATGGTGGACGCTGCCTCATGAAGGATTCAACAGAATATTGCTCCCTCCTTTGCTCGTTTGGAAATCCTTCATGATTCATAGATTGAGAAAGTTGTGTGAGCATGGATACAAGATTTTACATTCCAGCTCCCATATCGTTTGGTTGCTCAGGGGGACAATCATTGCATTTCCCATCGCATTCCGCATTAACACGGTTCCTTCGGGTTCCAGCCATTGACTAAAACCAAGAAGAATAGTGTGAGCAACACTAATTATAATAGGAAACCACATAATTCAAGAATAAAATTTTCATGCTTATGGTCTTATCCTAGGTTATTCAAGGCCATTTCTAAAACACTAAGATTGAATACTATGCTTAGACTTATCCTTAGTGTTTTTACTAAGGCTTTCACATCCTAGTTTCCAAAGGTTGACTATACCTTTCCTCTGATACCAACTGTAGCGACCCATACTTTACATACATTGTTAATACTTCAAAATTGAAGCACACTTATTACAACATATGACAAAACCACAAAGGACCGTATAGGTATAGTGTCTTTAGAAACTGGGAAACATAAAAAACTGGTTCATAAATCTTCTACAGTGTCTCCCATTTATTTCATCATATCTAGGGTCCCTTTTAGTATATTCTACTTAATATCCATCTTCCTGACCTGGGGAAAATAAAACATAAAAGGGTGAGCTCAAATGCTCAGCAAGGGCAAATAAAGGAAATAAAAATCATATCATATCTTTATCAAAACCTGCAAAAGAGATCATAATATCTTAACTTGGAATAAATCATAGAAGTGAAAATGAGATCCCCATAATCATAACATAAAACTTGAAACTTTGTGGCATGCACACATAATCATGGAAAATCATTTCTTGTTAGTCATGACTCATTGCCAAGACTATCTTAGTGGACAAAGTCCCTTTCTGAACCGAGTTCACTCCTCGTTTCAGTCCTGTATCACTGAACCGAAATAACCTTCTGTTCCAGCCATGTCTATCTCATGAGATATAAAATCTTTACCCAATGCATTGGAGGGAGATATAGGTCCCACCCATCTTATAATGAATCCTTTCTTATGTGTGCCACATAATCATAAAACATACATCATCGCATAACACATATAACAAAAATGGGATTCTTGAAACATCATGACATCATAAATCAATTCATATATGATAAAGGAATTCATAAACATAATTCCATCACAACATAGTCAAACCAATGTAAAAATATGGATAGAAACAGAACCCTTTATTATCTTAGATGGAAAATAATTTTGATAAAACACTTGAATTGAATTCTTGAGGAAAATATCCTTTCTTCTTCAAAAACATTTTTCCTTTCATAACATGTCATACAACTTTAAAATAAAATACGTTGATTAAAAATAAACTTGAAAACTTGTAAAGGAAGCTTCTTTGAAGTAATGTTTTAAAAATCCATTCATGCCGTATAAGTCAAAAAAAACATTCTTCGTACTTTTGTCGGAAAAGTCAAAAAGTACCTCGTACGGAAAAACGACAAAAGATTCCTTTCATATTCTTTACCAAAAACTCACCTAAGGGTAAAATTGGATTTAAAATATTTCAAGTGGATGGAAACAATATTACATATTGAGGGAACATGGATGTGGATGATAAAATACACCCCAGTAAATACTTACGAATAAACAATCTCGGATAAAAATGAGATTGTGATATTTCCCTTACCTTAGGTCCAATTTGCCTTGTATGTGTCCGAAGCTCCTGTATAATGGTTTAAATAATGTTATTGACTTATTCCAGAATCATACATATTGATATGATATCATATATGGTCATATTATTAGCTTCTTGTTAGTAATATTTCATTGTTACTTGTTACTCGGGTCTTTATTGCCTTTTGTTCTTACGCGTGTTTTGCCGAATAAATTCTTATTCTTATTTCAAGTTTATAGATAACTTATATCCAGAATGGTATTAGTGTAACATATATCATATTTATTCATTCAATTCATTTATATAATTACTATGTAATGATGATCATGTAGAACGAGTCGCATCACATCGTGGAGACGGTATTCCGTACGTACGCACGAGTGATGATATCGTTCCTATGATCGTGGAAATGTATTGGAGTATATTTATATTATTTCAGTATCAATATTACTTTATAATAATCATAAATAGTTACTCATTACACCGTTATACCCATCCTTGTAAAGTGATGGTGGAAAAATAGATTACACCACGGCGTGGAGACGGTATTCCGTACGTACGCACGCGCGGTGATTTCATTTTTCCGTAGGCTGGATAGAAGGTGAATTAGGGTTGTTTCATATTTATAATAACATATAAGTATGTAAGTAATACTGATGTTATTACTTCATCATGAAACAACTAAAGAAGAAGAAGTTGAAGAAGAAAGAAATTGAAAAGATCGGTAATGGATATTACCTCTTCTTTGGAACGCCTCTTTGAATCCTCCACTTAAGGAACTAAGAGTGGTCTTTGGAGAAGAACAGGACCTCTAGGACTATTCTAGGGAAGTGTAGAGGAGAAAATGGCAGGGTTTGGCCGAGCTTGAGTGCTCAATTTGGTGTGAGGAGGAGGGGGAGGAGGTGCCCTTTTATAAGGGAGGAGAGGGGCACCTTAGGAATATCTCAAAATATTATTTTATATTAAAGTCAAAATCGGTTTATAATGGTTCCAAAGGGTCTTATTTCGAAGATAAAGTGGGGAAGGGTCGAAATCCTATCAACCAATAGGATTTAGACAAGTTTAGGGTATTATTTTAACCTTATCAATTAGATTTAACTCTAAGTTAAATAATTTAACTTTTACCATGTCTTTTTGTTTTCTTTCACTATATGGTTAATACACTTACTATAACATGCCAAACGAACCCCAAATTGTTTATTATTAAAATATATATCCTTATCTAAGTCATTTGGCCGAACCTTAGATTTTTAGGAATACAATAACAATTAATAATATAATATTTGATTTAAAAACTATTTTGTGTCAATTTTGACACTATTTGATATATGATTTTTGTGAAAGTCATAAAAGAATTATATGTTCGAACCAAGTTGATTAAATCAACACTAATATATCATAGTAACCTATAAAATTAGTGTAATTCATAAAAAGTCTTAAATTACATTTATTTTGGTGTTTATATCATCAATTATGTCAACATTTCATTAATAAGATAATTACTACATCATCATTGTGTCATAAATAAATTAAATTATTTAAAGTCTAAAAATTACAAATAAAATACCATTATGTAGGAAATATTTTTATATTTCTAATGAATATTTATAATCTAAAATCCAACATATATAACCCTATGTAACAATTGTTTTTCAAAAAGATATATGCTTGTGTCATTTTTGTATTCATTTTAACTTAATTAAAATAAAGTGTCATTATCACTTACAAGTGGATCAATGGGGTCCCAAAATCGACCCAAAGATGCCCATGGTCGAACATGTATCAACCAATAGGTTTAAGACACGTTTTAGGGTAATTTAATATTATTATAATATTATTTTTTAACCCTTATTTACCGGATTTACCCTTAACCATGGTAAATAAAATATTTACCGCAGTAATTATTCAAAATGTCTAAAAATAAAAGTTACCTATTTACACAATTTGAACATCCTGATTCCAAATATGGAATCCATTTTTCTAAATTCAAAACACAGAAGTGGCAGAAATTAATTTAAAATTAATTCCCGCCGTCATAACAAAAAGCGTGTTTTTAAGAGATAATAACTATCAAAAGATTGACACTTGTTTATGTTCGGTTTAATTGTAACATTGTGTCCAATGACCAACATTATATTAAGTGGTAAAAATATATTCTAAATATACTTTAAAACCACTCAAATTCATAATTTATCACTATTAAATGTTTTGATTAAAAAAGTTGTTTTTAATTAAAATTTAGTAATTTTCACTATTCATCAAAATATTAAAGTTATCCGAAAAGTACCAAAATTTCACCTTAGGCTAAATTTGATATTCTGAGTCCAAAAATGAAGTCCATTTGAAAAATAAAATTTATAAAATTTCAAAAAGTGGTTATTACTATTCATAACGGCTAGTTTTAATAGCATATTGTTATTTAGTGAAACTCGGTATTGCGTACGACGAAAGCTATCGAGGAAGGTCGCGATTGCGTGTAAAGCAAGTCAAGCAAGTGTTGTATAGAAAAAGATTCCTTTGATGATTTATATAACATAAAAGTCTCGGGTGTTACACATACAAATACATGTATTATAAAATTATTTAATTTTTTTAAAGTATTATAATTATTTATTAATTAAATTTTTTACACATTTTATACTTTTTACAAAAAAAATTAATGTAATATTCATGTCATTTTAGGAAAAATGTCTCTTTGGATTTTACCAAAAAAGTGAGAGAAAACATTGTTTTAATTTGTATATAATGAACCAAATTTCCCACCTTCATTACCATTATTTTCATAGAATACCCCTTTATAAATATTCAAGGTTATTTTTAAAGAAATTTATTTCCAAAAATATTTTCTGAATTTTTAGTTTCAAATAGTATATTTGCAAATACATGATTCATTTATAACGAATTGTTCTAGGTGGTTTCTATTTCAAAATAATTTTCTATCTAAGATGAAATACTTTTATGTTACTTATTATTTATTGGGTATATTTACCAAGTATACCATTCTTAATATTTCTTTATATGGTTTATTTTTATGATGATAATATGACTTTGAATCCCATTTCTTCTATACGGGTTATACCAAGATGAAATTATTATAAAACCCACTTCATTTTCCGAAGTTTATGCCTTGAAGAAATGATTAAATACTTATAAAATCCATTTTAAAGTGTTCTTATATTATAAATGCTTTATGATCTTTTGGAACAAGTATTTATGATTCTGATCATGTGATGGGTGGGACCTATATCTCCCTCTAATGCATTGGGTATGGATTAAATGTTATATGATCTCAAACGGTACATGGTAGGTTTTCCAAAGCCCAAAAAGGATACAAAGAAGTATATCCAATGCACAAAAGAGGCTACACAAGTGGTTATACCAATCTCAAAATAGGGTACATGGGAGGTTATCCCAAGAACAAAGAAGGTATATTGGTGGTTTTCCCATGATTTATATGTTATGAATGTCTTTATGGGTTTCCTTGACAAAATAATTTCTAGGATTATTTATATGTCATAATTCGCTGTATTATACTAGTGTAATAATATCTTGTTGTATGTTCTTTGATTCCTTTTTGATTCATGTATTTATAACTACCAAGATTTATGTCACTTCTTGAAATTATTATCATTGATATGCGGTGTATGGTTTTAAAAGTTTTGATATTTTTTTCATACCAATATACTCATTTCATTCTTATGTCAACATTGATGTCTTAATTTATTACCATGACAATGTATTTAATTTTAACCTTTATTTTGTTTAATTTTCCAAGATTACGATTAATGGTTTTATGTAGCGTATGTTTTTGAAGAGTATTGAAGTGGAAAATATTAATGGAATATGTTGAAGATATTTCACCAATTTTGAAGGTTATGTACCAAGTTTCCAAAGAAACAAAACTATTATGGTCCTTAGTCTATGTTTGTGTAATATATTGAATATACATCTAAAAAGGTATACTACCTATATATAAATATCTAGGTTATATATTGATGTTATAAAATTAAAGTCTTAGTTAATATTTTTTAACTATGATTAGAAACAATTAGCGATAACTCTAAGGATGTGTTTGAGTATAATTCTATGGTTGAATGAAGGTAAATGAAAATGTCCTAGAATTTTTTTAAAGTATAGTGTAAGTGGTTTCCATGAAATTATATCCCTATTTGGATAATAAAAGTGAATTTGGATTTGAAACATAGGTAACTAGGGGTAATAACTCTTAAAAATGAACATTTAGCCCAACTCAATAGTCTCTTGGTGCACGAAAACAAGACTTGCTACAAACTAAGTGTGATTCTCCTTTGGGATAATCTTTATAAATTAACAATGTCATTATGAACCATCATGAAGTATTTAAGTAGATAATAACTGTTAATGAACATTAATATAACAAATTTTACATATATTAGAAAGGTGTTGTCATGATTTATATATCCTATTAGTGTTTTATATTCATAAGGTTGTCCCGCGCTATGATTATTATTGTTGAAACAATGATTTTTGGTTTTAGTCAATAAAATGAACCAAAAATAATTGGATAAACATTGAATGCGATAGGAACTATATTTATAAACACCGAAATGGGAATAAAATTTGAGTGAATGATATTGGGATTGTGCATAATCCTTTATCATGATATATGATTAAAAAATTCCACCATATCAAACTCTGAAACTCAAAAAAGTAGAGAAGGATAGTGTTTGTTGAGAGTTATATTGGTGGTTACCATTGAGGAAAGTTGATTTTCATTTTTGTATTTTGAGATTGTGGAAAAAATCACCCAAGTGGATATATTAAAGGAACATGAAGATGTTTTGAGTGTAGAAAAGAAGGACACAAATCAAGTAATTATATCAGAAAACTGAAAAGTTTTGTTAATGAAATGGATGATAATAACAGTATGTCTAGGGTATCACAAAATGATTAATTTTTTTTATTGTGGAATGTATTACAATTATGAAAATTAATTTCCGAAGGGGATATATCATGAAGAAAATCAATGTGGACATATGAGTAATGGTTTTTTTGATGATGATGAAGATACTAAAAATGACATATGAATAGATGGAGGTGTTATGGAATACAATGATGAAACCTATTTAATATCATTAAGATGAGGTGGAATAATTTAAGACTTTATTTATTTTAATAACAAAATTATGTTATATGAATCATAAAATATATACATATTGTTTAATATATATTTTTTCATAATATATATTTAAAAATATTTTTAATGGTGCTGATGACCATGAAAAGTGATTTAATCAGAATGTGATAATTTGATTAAGGGAAGATAACCCTTAATATGTTCCTATTGTTTAGAAAATGGTATTTAGTTTTCCTAAATATATTATTGATATAAATAAGGTAAATTAGATATTATTTATGACCTTATAATGGATTACTAATTTATCGAAAAAGTGTTCTACGTTATAATTGGAGTTTTCAGTATTATTGGATTTATGTTATATATTAAAAAAAGTGATAGTTTTATTTAATGAATGAAGAAGAATGTATGTTTTCATTATTTTTTATTTTAATTTTCTTTAATACCATGATTCATGAAAATATATGTCTAAGGTATTCGCATTTTTTCTTTGTGACAATCATGACCTAATTTATGCTAATTGGTTAAATAATGGTATGTTTAAATTATTTATAAATTTTTAATTTTTAAAGGGTCATAAGGTAACCTATTTGTAGAATGGTTTATGTTGAACTTTAGATGATGTTTTCTTGATTAATGTATTAGTTCACTATTTGTAAATTTATCCATAATATATAATCAATTCTAAACAATTTTTTAGAACTAGAGATGGGAGGAATGACATATCATTCATTTATGGATATTATGATTAGTTAGTTATTCAGGTAATATAACAACCCATCTTCATTTTGTGGAGTAAGAGATGAAGTTTAAATTTATAAAATCAAAAATAAAAAATGAAACTTTTCTTATGGTACAAAGGGAAGTTACACCCTAGTTATATCGGTCCCTTTGAAATTATTAATCGTATCAGCATGGTAGAATAACAATTAATGGTTCTAAATAACCTGTTTTAGTTTCATGATGCATTCCATGTATCTCTCCAAATGATGTACATACCTGATCCATGACATTTTCTTTACTTATAGGTCGTACCACTAGAGCAAGATATTTATTCTAAGGAACAATCAGTAGAAATTCTAGATCGAAAGGATAATATTCTAAGAAACAAGACAACATACATTCTAAATGATTTTTTGGAGAAACCACAAGCTTTAAAATCTATATGGGAATATGAGGATGTAGTGAGTTATAATTATCCTCATATTTGGTACAAAAGTGAAAAATTTTGAGGGAGATATTCATTTTAAGGGGGTGAGAATGTAATAACATACGATTTTGTGAAATATATTTTTTCAAATTAATGGAATATATTTTTTATTCATTACATAGAAAAAAAATTAGCTTGTGTTAAACAAAACACTGATTTTAACGTTCATTACATTCCAAACTAATTTTAGCTTATGTTACACAAAATAATGTGTTTAAACAAAAAGTCACATATTATTAAAATATTATTATTTATAATGATAGTTATCCCCTAGAAATTGGAATGGTGCGTAAGAATAGTTTTAACTAAATTATGAACATATATATCTTACATGTTTATATTTAATTAATTATTTAGTAACCAATTAATTAGAAATTAAAATTAAAACTATTTAAAAAAATAGAAATCTTTTTGGGGAAAATTATTTTTATGCCCAAAATGTGTTTTACATCAATAAATTCAAAAACACACTTTTATATAATGATTTTAATAAAATTTCCATTTTATATATTCAATCAAAATTTTAACCATCATTTTCGTGTTTTCTAGACTCAGGAAAATAATTAATCAAGTTTTATGCTTAAAAGTTTTGTTTCTATAAATAGATGTTTTTTATACTTTTTGTACTTATTTTAAAATTTTATATTACATATTTAGAAAATAAAAATGGAAGTTAATTATCTTATTTTTAAATAATAATGTCAAAATAATCTTAGGGTGACTTTTTGAGAATGTTATGAGAAGATAATTTTTCTGATGAATAGCCAAAATACATGTTTTTATTATGAATTTCTGTTTCTTTTAAATATTTAAAAATAATAAAAATTGTTTTCTTCTGCTTTTAAAAGATATTTACTTTTAACCATATATCTATTAATCTAATTTTCTTAATTTTATTTGTATTCTCATTTAATATATAATTTTTTCTAAATATTTTTTACATTTTCTCTTTGATAACCCGCTTTCTCATCACGCTTTCAAGATTAATTTCAAATTAAAAGATCCATTTGTATTATTAGAATATGAAAAAAAATGATTCAATGATTTTAATAAGAATAATTTATATTATATTATTATTTTAACTTATTTTTTTACCATAATTAATAGTAAAAACATTAAAGACTATTTATCATAGTTAAGGAAAAAATGTGTTTATTGCGGGTTAAACTAATTGTATAAGAAATAAAATGACGAAAAAAATATAAAAACCCCATTGCATTGAAATATTTCAACCAAATATTTATATTTCTATTTAATGATATATTTTGGAGAATTATGGCATGTGAAAATTGTGGGTACACCTTTTTCATTTCAAAAATTACAAGTATGCCAGTCGCATCACATATAAATGACCACCCACTATATTATCAGATTAATAGTTAAAAAATACATTGGTTTGGTCAATAACTATCACAATCACTTACAGAAGTCCATAATTCCATCCTAGAATTCTTATTTGGTTCAAAAATCCAACTGATGAATTCTTTTGGTGAAAACCAAAAGAAGATGTTAGAAGAAGAGGAAACATCCCTAACAGAGAATATTATTTTATTTATTAATCCACATACTTAAATTATTATTTAACCATACTAATATAATAAAAATATTATCTGCCATATAATTATATATTTTTATGTTAATTGAATTACCTATAACTAACTTCTCTTCCATCAAAAGGCTTATGAAATCATCATTCATGTGTGTGACGAACTACCACCTCATGAAGCTATGTCATTCATTTTTTCTATAACACCTCTAATGGATGTATATAATGATAGATTTATTTTTTATATCTAATATATATTATATTATTATATTTATTTAAAAATTATATCACATTTTACTTCTTACCTTGCATTCCAATAAAATATGATAATGTTGCTCTTGTCTACGGTGGACTATCGTTTCATGAAGCGATGTGATTCATTCACGCATTATGTAGAATGTAATTATGAGGACTTTAATGAACATATGTAATATATATGAATAGAAAAATATTATATTGTTTTAATATATTACATAAATTTCATATTTTCATTCCATTGGGAAATGGATATAACATTCATATATACGTACATCTTACCGTCTTCGTGAACTATGTATTTCATTTTCTATCTATAAATGTTAGGTATTTATTTAAATTAATATATGATGAATATTTGTGACGTTTATATAATGGTTAAACTTATTTATATTATGGAACCATGATTAAATTATATAGAACAAAAAATAATTATCAAAACATACATGAAAAACAAATCATTTAATACATGAAATGTTACTTTAACATGGAATTTTTAATAAAAAGTAATAAAAGGCCATAAGTATATCATATTTGGTATGATATATAAATATATATTTATTATTATTATTATGTAATATATTTATAATAAACCTATATTGATTATAAATTCAGTTCAAATGTGTTTCAAGTAAATTGAGACTTACGGTAAGAGATATATATCTCATATTTTACATCTATGAGACACATGTCATATTCACCAATGATTTATTTTATGTGTTTTATATAATAAACATGAATTTATTTTATAATTATTATAATTATGAATATATGAATTTAAATATCTATTTTTGTTTCACTCTATCAATGGGTTCCTGGTTAAAAAGTTTCCAAAATGGTAAGAATTTTTTTCTCAAATTGCATTCTTGGAGATCCATGTTATGTTACGACCTAGTATTCTTATATAATGTATATATAATTTCCATTGGATGTATTATATAATAAATATATATCTATTAATTATATTATATGTTTCATTTAATGTTATTTTTATGGGGTTTATAATTCAATGTTTCCAAAGTGGTAGGAGTATGATGTTACAATATCTTCCTTTATCAAAATTGTTTATTATTTAGATTCTAGTGATTAAATATTAAGATATATCATTCAAAAAAAGTTTTAATTTATTTATACTCTTTTTATTTCTATATAAAACATTTTTTACCATCATTTTTCACTTTTATGTACTAAAAAGTTAAAAATGTTGTTTTTATGAAAAAATGTTTTATTTATCTCTTCAGTCGAAAACCATATTTATCCAAAACCATGTTTTTTAAAAAAGGTTTCAAAATTGTTTTGAATATTATTAAAATAATTTATTAATGATGTTTTTTTCCAAATTTTTTACTTTTCACACAATGTTTTGAATGGAATCATCATGATGTTTTCCAAAAAATGTTTATTTCAATTTTATCAAAAATGTGAAAAGAATCCTTATTTTAACATGTATAGTATGAATAGAATTAACAACAATCATGACCATTATTACTTTTGAATATTAATTTATAAATTTTAATGGTTATTTTCAAGGAAAATCAATCTCAAAATATTTTATGATTTTTAGTTTTTAAAAGATGATTTTCAAATAAATTATATTTTTTTCAAGAAATATTCCACATGATTGTTCGATAAAAATTATTTTATATATATGAAGACAACTTTTGATGTTACATACTCTTCACCAAGAATATAAACCAAGGAAATCATTCTTAATCTTTTTCATTATGATTTATGTTTACGATGATAATATGTTTATCAAACCTATTTATCTTATATGGTTTATACCATAATAATATTCTTATGAACCCCGCATAAAATTCCACAGGTTAGGCTTTGAGAAAATGATGAAATGATCAAAAAACCCATTTAATTTAATGGGTTATAATATGATGATTTTTTTTAAATTTATTGAATACGTCTATATTGTTTCATTATATGACTTGTGCGACCTATATCTCCCTCCAATAAATTGGGTAATGGTTAAATGTTATATAAGCTCAATGCACTACCAAAAATGTGGGAAAGGGAATCACTCGGGTTTTATCAGTGCTAATAAGAAAGTGCTAATCAATGTGGGACTATAATTAGCACTAGAAAAAGAGCTGATAAATCCACCCTTTATCAGTGCTAATATTAGCGTTGATAATATCCCCCCTTTATCAGTGCAAACCAAAATTGTTGATAAAATAAAGGCATTATCAGTGCTAATGGTAGTGATGATAAATAATTTTAATAGAAAATATAACTTTTTATATAATTTTTTTAATTATATATAAAAATAATGTTTATATGTATACATTTAATAAAAAGCGCATGTTTATTATGTTTATTATGTTTATGCCTTATTTCTTTTTGTTATCTTTATTTGTTTTAGTTATATCTTTATTATATATTTATTATACTATATATTTGTAAAATTATATATAAATACATTTTAATATATATAAATATATACTAATTAAATAAATTTATATATAAATAAATTTATGTTTACAAATTAATGTTTCAATTGATGCATATGTTCTTCTCATGAATATATGATTACTGTTCACCCTAGTGTTGGACATATATACTATAGTACTATATATACTTGGTGTATTCATTCATTTACTATATATATGAAGCTTTATCATGTCATAAATAATTAAAATCACAATAAATATATTTAAATAAATAATATTTATATTTATTATATTAAAAAATATAAATATTTTGTTATTTATAAATATTTAAATTTTGAAAGTATTATATATAATTATAATTATAAATGACTAATTAAATATAAATATGTTTAAATAATTATAGAAATACAAAATATATTTTTTAAATGATATATATATATTTATGAATACCTTTTGAGTGTATTTATTTATAAATATATTTCTTTAATGAATATATACACAAACACATGCATACATACATATATATATATATATATGTATTTAAATAATTGTGAAATGAAAACTAAAAATAATATATCAATTTATTTTTATATATATTTAATTAAAATTTAAATTATAAAATTAAATATATATTTAATTAGAATTTATAATCAATCACATAGGAAAACATATATAATATATATATATATATTTAATTATAATTGAAATTATTAAATTATAATAAATATATTACTTAAATATATTTATAAAATTATAAATGTAATCAATATATTGGTTATAATTTTATAATTATGAATAAATGGTATGTTTTATTGGAACTATTTAAAAAATACTGATAAATATGGGATTTATTAGTGATAAAAAGTGTTGATAAAGTCATGTTTTTAGGAGCTTTCATTTGTAGAGCTGATAAAAAAATACCTTTATCAGAGCTAAAAAAGCACTGATAATGGCATGTTTTACCAGCACATTATATTTTTGCACTGATAAAACATACTTTTATCTGAGATTTTTATCTAGTGTTGATAAAACTTTCCCAGGGGTTTATAAATATACCCTAAATTTCTCCTCCTAAATCTCACCCCTCAAGCTCTCGTGGAAGAGGATCCCTACCACTACTGTCGTTGTAGCAGCTGTCACTTCTACTACCGCTGCCTCCTTTACTCCCTCATCTCCTCCTATCCACCCTCCCCTCATCCCCCTCCCCTACCACTATCATTGCTGCAGCTGCCTCCTCTCCAACTCCCCTCCCTCTTCTACTCCCTCCTCCTCCTCCTCAGCTGCCGACCCCTCCACCACCACTAACTAATTTTTGATGTATGATTCTCCTCCGTCGTGCCACTTGCCAACCAGTAGATATATTCTTCCACACCTCTCCTTCCTTGAGGCTCTCCTCTACAACACCTCTCCTTGGCCACATCTCTCCTACACCGTGAATTCCCCTCTTCCACATGGTTAACCACACCTTCACAGTTAGTTTTTTCAACTTTTTCATTGGATTCACTTATTACAGTTTGATATTGATGGTAGTTTGTGAATTTTATGGGCTAAACACCCTACTAAAAAATGTGGCTATTGGTGGTCCTTGTTTTCTCACTAGTTGTATTTTGAAAAATTAAATTTTCTTATAAAATATTTTGAATTGGTTGATTTGAAAATCTTCAATGCAATGTGGGTTACCATCATGGGAGTATAAAAATATTTTTTTAATTAAAATTATGAATTTATGTAGGTTAAAGGTATTTTAGTGGTGTTATTAGCCTAATATTTGTTTTCCCATATCCAATTATGAGATAGTTGAATATATTTTTTTGATGGAATAATTAAATGTTGTTATATTACTCCATACTAGTATTTTAGGATTCAATAATATATTAATAATTTTATTAATCTTGAAACACAAATATAGAATTTTGTTAAATACATAGAGAATGAGCTAAAAGTTATAATATTCATGAAATGTATTGTAATAGGGGGAGCCTATCCAATATAAATATAATGAAAGGAATATTCCAATAATTCAAGAGAAGATTTATTAATGATTCCCCATGCTTATAAAAATTATTAGATAATACATCCATGAAAACAGTACAACTAATAATTTTTTTCCACTCCAAGAACACTTGAAAGAATAAATTAATATAATAAGTGTCATAATTTAACCACATACTCTTAAAAGAGGTATCAAAGAAAGTGAAAATTATATTATTTTACATAAATATAATTTTGGGAGAGTGATAACGTACTGGTAAGTGACACCCATATTTCATAAGGTAGATGATTTAGAAAAGACTCTATATTTTTCTTTTATGATGAATTTTTTCTTTGGATTTTTTATGAAATGGGTTGTAGTAATCATGATGAATCAATGAATCTATTATTCCCTTAAATGTGTAGTAGGAAGCATGATGTGATGAAGTTTTGGATTCATGATAGTGATGCCAAATAATTAATATGGGATATTTTAAGGAATTAATTGAGAATTGGTTTTAGTCATGAATTTCTGATAAATGTGTTAATATTGGATTTATTGGATATAGGTCAGTATTGTATTTATTGGTAACATTTTGTTTATGGATTTATTGGAAAAAATTTATAAATATGTGTTTTATAATCCTGGATTGTGATAAACTATTTTTCAATATATCTTGATTGATGGTGTTGGATTTATTATCAACACATGATTGGTTATTGGATGTTGTTCCTAGAAAAATGTAAAATTCATAATAAGCCCTATATATATAAAATTATATAAGAGAAATTTTAGATGAAATGGAAAAGTTTGGAGACCCTTATAATGATACATGAAGGTCACTTGTACCAATGCGTAATGTACTTTAGAAAAAGAAAATGATTTCATAGAGAAGGCCGATAGTGTTTTGGATGGTTTAGGGAAGAAATTATTGAAATTATATATATAGGATATAAGTAACATATTAACACCCAAATTCACTATAATAAATCTACATCATTCTATGGTTTGTTTCACAAGGAATAATTCACACCATGTTGATTTACCCATGAGAATTAATCACCAAGATGTTTTGAATGTGACTAGTTGATCACGCTGTGGGAGATAAAATATCAATATTCATGAACTTTTTAATGGAAATATAGATAATTCCATATATATATATGATTTATTCCTGTAATGGTGATAATATCCACACAATGAGGAGAATGTGTAAGAGTTATTCATGTCATGGGGAGTTTATACATTTTTTGAAGTGGATTAGGAAGACCTTGGTGGTTCTACCTACTTGGTGATTTCCATGCCATATATGACATCGCAGTTTGAATGATTAAGTATACATTGATTCGATGTGATCACACTAGGATAGAGAAAGTTGTGTTGTCATGTTCTAGTGAATTTATAATTATGAGATATTATACATAACATGTTTTTTTTGTGAGCGATGAAATTTTGAGATTAATCATTACAATATATAATAAAGACTATCAAACAATGTAGTAGATTGAGCTTGAACCTCTAGTTTCAAAAGAGAATGAGATTCAGATGGTGACAAAAATGTTCATTCCCAGAAGTATTCAATAGAATATATGTAACAACCTAACATGGGTCGACATGAAATGTCACCAATGATGGCTCGGTAGAAGCCATGAAGCCCATTCTAAATCACCATTGGTTGGCGATAACCAAATGGGTATCGAAATATGTAACTATGGGAATGATTTCACTCTAAAATAAAATAAATAACATAACATAAAATAAATTCTGAAAATAAGGAATAACACACCTAGAAAGTCCTCTTCCATTACAATCACCCCCTATAAGGACTTATCAACCTTGAGAAGTGTCTCTAGAGGAATTACTCGACCAACTTGGGCAACATAGCATGCACATCAAACTTCTAATTCCAATATTATTCTTGAATACACACACGATTAAAAAAACTCAAATGTTAGGCACCATCTTCCTTCTAAATAAATTTTCAATCCAATCAAAAATTCATAGAATATTGTTCCCCACACAAACTGATTGTCTCCCACACCTACAACAACATGACTCAGGGGTCCCTTATTTACCACATTACTGAGGCCTTTCCCCATGAATACATTATGTCTTTTTCTTGTTTGAATTGTTAAGGATCCTACTAAAAGTAAAAATTTTCAATGAGTTTTTACTTCTAATTTTTAAATACATAGTGAATTTTTCATTTCTTTTTATTAAGAACTATTTATAATAATGTTTTCAATAGTAATAGGTTTCCCTTAAAAAAATTAAATATAATTTTCACTTAAATGTTTTAAACAAATTTGATGAAAAGGGATGTATTTTAACTTATACTTATCATATTATGATTGTTTTCCATGTAGTGATATTTTATCCAAAATTTATAAATTATTGTGATATGATTTATTTTGGGAAATGTGATTTATAATATTTTATGATTTCTTATGTTTCTGTTATGTGATTGTTATGAATTATTTTTGAAAACAATTGTTTTTTAATTTAAATCATTTTTAACACTCTTTTTCCTTTATCTCCCCCATCCCTCTTCCATTATCTATTTCCAAAAGGGTTCTCCTTCTCCTAGGAACAAAAATTATTTTTTCACAAGGATTTCGGGGTTTAGGTTTTTTTAGGCTTTTCCATGGAAGGTGACATGTTGTGTATTGGTTACCACTCAGTATAATGTATGTGTTTCTTTTCTCTTACTTTATTTTATAATTTATGGATTGTGTATACTTTATAAAATTATTTTTAGTTAAAATATAGTAATTTAGAGTTTCTTGGGTGTAATTATAAATTTATTTCTTAAATTATAGGCCTAGAAGAAGGTAATTTTCATAAGAATTTCATGTGAAGACCCATTTTTCACTTTAAAATGTAAATAATTCATTTATCATGTGACCCTCGATGATTTCCCCTATACATGTTTCACTAGTTAGGGGTTATTGATTTTTTATTTGATGTATGTATGATGTAAAAAGGGAATGATATATGTGATGGTGTTGGAGGTGAGGTGAGAGACATTTTTTTGGTAATTATCATGATTTAATTCTCTCCTCCATGGTGGTTTGTTTATGGTAACATCTGTGTCTAGGTGAAAGGTCTTGATTTATGATACCCATGTTAGTACACACACATATATGGTCCCCCTAGTTGGGAATAAGATAACTCTAGTGGGAAGGTTTCATTATGATGAGTTATGTATAGTTTAACTGGTAGGATCACGTTATTGTTGGATGAAACATATATCAATTGTTGGTCCATGAAGTTATAGTTCAATTTTGGATCATCACACACTAGTACCTAGAGAATATCCCATGAAATTTTGTTCCTTGTTATGTGGTTCAATATATAGGATTAAATTATTTTATTGATTAAATCCACCTTATGCATGATCGGTGGTTTACCAGTCCATAAGGTTGATGGTAAGAATGCTGAAAACTAGTGATCAGTGCTGGATAAGGGGTGTCAAGAGACATAAAAGTAATGTAGCCATCAATTATTTTCATTGGGTAGATAATGGGAAGTGATAATTACATCTCGTGATTTTTTTAGGGGTTCACTTTTAAATGATTCAAGTGTTTTTTAGTGTTTCTACAAATTATATGTGTTCAACATACCATTTTTTGGTTTTGAATTTAAATAAAATGGTTTAAAAAAGAATTTTGGTTTTGAGAAAGGATGTTTGGAAATAATTATATTATTTTATAAAAAGGTTTGTTATTTTATTAGGGAATTTGTGCAAATGGTTTTTTTTTAATAGAATTTCAACAGTGATTTTATAAATAGTTTTTAAAGGAGATTTAATGTCTATAACTTTTTTAGCCTTGGTTAATTCATATATAAACGTTTTGGGTATTTATTTTTTTAGATATTAATATCACTGAATCAAATAGGATGGATATGAAAAAATAATGTACAGATTCCAATCATCTGAAAAATGATTATGAAGATGGAGTGAATGTTTCCATCATGTTTTCAAAATAATAAGCATATGATCCTTCTAAAACTTTTTGTCCATGTTTATGGTGTTGTTATTCAGGAAATGCTAGTAAAGTAGAGTTGAAAAAACACATGATCTGTTATGGAATAGATCTATTTTAAAAATTTTGGAATAAAATGGGGAGAAAGAAAATGTAACTAGTGACTAAGATAACACTACATTTTATGGATCACATGATATAATCACAAGAGTGGACAATGAATAAGAGTGTATTGAGGATGTGATTATATATGTTCATGATGATGAAGATCATATTAACGAAATGACAAGGATCGTTGAAGATGAAAAATTTAATTTCCCAAAAATGTTTTAGCAGGTAATGAGTTGTGAAAAGATTCCCCTTGTATGATGGTAGCACTAAATATACATAATTTATAGCCATTATGACGCTGTATAATTTGAATCCAGGAAAATGATTGAGTGGATCAAATTTTTTGAAATTACTTTCTCTCTTGAATGACATTCTACCAAAAGATAATGAACTCTTAAGGAAAACATACGACACCAAAAAAATTATTTTCTCAATGGGTATGATCTCCCAAAGAATACACACATGTCCAAATTGTTTTATAGTGTTTATAAAGGACCACAAATCACATAGTGAATGCAGAAGCTATAGTGATTCTCGATACAAGAAAGATTAATTTGGTCCTATAAAATTATCATGGTACATTCAAATCATTCCAAGGTTTAGGAACCTATATTTAAGTGATGAAATTACAAGTTAATTGATTTGGCATGTAGACAGAATAGTTAAAGATGAAAAACTAAACATCTTGATAGACTATTCATAGTGGTAGAGAATTTATCATGAGTATCCTGACTTAGGAAATGAGTTGAGAAACCTTTTTCTTGTGTTATCTACAGATGGAGTGAATCTTTTTGGTTTTCAAAGCATCACTCACAGTACATGGTCGGTTATGTTCTTAAATTATTACATTCCACATTATTTATGAATGAAAAGAAAACACATCATGTTATCTATTATTATATCAGGACAAACAAACTATGTAATGATATTGATGTTATTTTTGATCCAATGATCTACATTTTGAAATTATTGTGGGATTCAGGTGTAATGATGTATAATGCTTTTAGAAATGAAGATTTCACAATGACACCCATGTTGTACTGGATGATAAATGACTTTTCAGCTTATTGAAATTTTTTAGGATATATCATTAACAGTAATCTTGGGTGTCTTGTCTGCGAACAAGGTACATAGTAAATTAGGTAGAAACAATCATCAAATTTTTTGTCTCTAGGTCATTGTAAATTTCCTCCCTAATGAAAAGACTTTTAATCAGGGATGACATCATTCGATGGATGTTCACAAGAACGTACTCCACTATCTACTCTAACAGGTGATCAATTGTTTGATTATTTGAAATATGTGGACACTACTTTTGGTAAACCATTTTTGAAAAACCATAATAAATCTGGTTTGAAAAAGAAATACATTTTTTCAATTACCATATCAAAATTTTCTGTATGTCAGATACATTATTGATATTATTCATGTTGAAAAAAATATATAGTGTCATCAGCACGTTTCTAAATTCACCTAGAAAAACAAAATACGGAATTAAGGCTAGGTTAGACATGGTTGACATGGGAATACAAGAAAAGTTAGCACTATTGAAGGGTGAAAAACAAAAATTTCTTTCTCCTGCAACATACACTCCTTCAAGGAAGGAGAGATATCAGTTTTTCAACTTCTTGAATGATTTAAATGTTCTAGATGGTATTCATCGAATATCAAGAACATCTTTTCAATGCACGATTTAATGTTAAAAGGTATTAAATCACATGACTGTCATGTTTTGATGCAAGACATAGTTCATATAGATATATGTTACATTTTTTCCAAGAATTTATTTCATATATTAACGAAGCTATGGTTATTCTTCAAAGATAGATGTAACAAAGTTATTGACCTGACAAAATTGTAGATTATGGGAAGCTAGATTGTAGTCTTATTATGTGAATTGGAAATGTTTTCCCAACGAAAATATTTGATATGATGGTTCTTTTGATGGTTCCCTTAGTGAGAGAGATTTGACTATGTGGTCCTACACACTACAGATAGATGTACCCCGTTGAACGATATATGAAGAATTTGAAATGGTATGCCAAAAATTGATGTCGGAAAGAGGGTTGTTTTGGAGAGCGATATACTGTTGAGGAAGCTGTTGAATTCTATACTGAATACTTGCCTATTGTGCAAAGCATTGGTCTAATGAAATCGCGGCACACTGGGAGACTTGTGGGTGAAGTAATTTCTTGAAATGATGTCATCCCTATCAATATTATATATTGAGAGCTGGGACACCTTTATATTTTTCATAATTGTTTCAAAATTGACCGATATGTTGAAACCCACAATGAAATTATTATGAATTTGTATCAATAAAGGGCAGTAAAATGGATATCAAAAAAACATAATCAACTGTTTATAACATGGTTTCATGAATATATTTTTAAGGAGTAATGAAAATGCAGACTCAATTTCGAAATGACTTCAATGTCTAGCCTGAGGACCAAGTGTGTATGTATAATCTTACAATGATTATGTAACTAATAGTTATACAATCAATAATAATGAACATGATGAAGAATGTACCAGACAGAATTGTGGAGTTACACTTGTGGCTGAAGTGATGTATGTTTCTAGAGTTAACGATTGAAATCCAATTTACATGAATCTGTCATATTTTGGCATCATACAAAAATATGGGTGTTGGATTATATGACATTACAAGTGCCAATTTTTAATTACATGTCGGTTGATAATAGTAGTGGTGTTAAAATTGATGATTTGGGATATGTGAAGTTGATTTTTGTAAAGAAGGGTACAAATATGAACCATTTATAATAGTATTGCAGGTTGTACAAGTATTTTATATTCAAGATCCCACAATCCAAAATTGGTTAATTATTCTATTATTGACCAAACCCACTAATGAGTTAGATGAAAATTCTACTGAGGAATACCCTTTCATTGAGACATCACAATCATTTATTAGTGGTCCTAGTGTAGATGGAATTTTTTATGTCAAAGGATACCATAATAAAAGGATTTGGATAGTCAATAGAGGGGTCAAATACCTTCAACCTTTTAAATAAAATATTGTTCATTAATCAGGTCGTAATTTGTTATAATACACATCATGTTACATTATGTTAATATTAATTCACTACTAATTTCATGTTATCTAAATTTATGGTTAAACCACTTTTCTAGATAATGACTTCTGGATGTGATGATACTCCCAATCCCTAGGGAAAATAGGTTTTTCAACATGCAGCTGCTCGAACTGCAGACAAACAAAAAGTTTCTCAATGTGTTGCCCTATGTTAATTTTTTTGGGGATGATTTTATGTTATCTAAAATAATTTTTAAACCAATTTGGTAGATAATGACTTCTGTATGTGATGATGCTTCCAATCCCTAGGCATAATAGGTTTCTCAACCTGCAGTTTCACTCTGTGCAGACGAAGAATCGGATTCTCACCATGTTGCCTTTTGTTAATATCTGTTTGTTGATGCTTTTATGTAATCTAAATTAAATGTTAAATTTTTTTTTCATATAATGAATTTTTCACGTGATGATGCTACCAAAACCCAGGAATAATAGGTTATTAAAACATCTGTTTCTCGTAGTACAGACGAACAATAGGTTTCTCAACCTATTGTTACTCCCAGTGCAGAGGTACAACCACCATCTGCACATGCCGATGCTAACCCTCTGGAGCCGGAGGAACATAATGATGTTGGTGGATCCGATTAAAATTAATGGTTAAAAAACAATGGAGATGCATAAAAAATAGGTGAACTGTATTTTAACTATATTAAAAAAATCATTAAGGCTAAACAGAAAGGAATCAAATATGAGATTGGATGGAATAAGTCGGACCAACATGTTAACCCCAACAAGGCCATGTTCAGTAGTTACATTGGAATCATGACAGGGAAACTTGTAGAAATTGATGTATCTTCATGGAAACATAGTGTGGATATGATTAGAAAGTAGATGTTGGTTGATATTAAAGAAGAATTATGATATAATTTTCTTAATTTACTAAAAATTAAATAATGAATCATTGACTTACACTTCATCATATCTTGCAAATTTCATTTATAGTAGATGACACTCAAAAAGAATATAAGGTTTTTGGAAGAATGTACAGGTGTTTTCACACACTTTTAATGGAATATCATCTTAATGATGCTGAATGGAAAATAAAACTACACCCACCTCTTTTTTATGAACACTTGATAATCGAAGCATCATGGGATTCGTTTATTGGCAGTCATGCGAAGCAGTCCTTTCTGTTAAATTGTGTCTGGTAATATGTATTTATCACTTTGATTTACATTTATTTATTTGTGAAACAACAACATAGTGCTGAAAATAAACAACGGGACACAAAACTAGCTTACCCCTACTGTAAAGTAATGATGGGATAAACATCTCTTGAAAAAAATTGTACGTATTTTAAATATACCACAATAATTTTAAGTGGCATAAAACATCACAATAATTATTTTAATTTTTTTATATGTAGCTTGAAGAGTACAAATCCACAACCTCTTCCATCCAATGCCATGTGATATAGAAGGATGTGCGTGTAACGAAAGATGGAAAACAAATAGATGAAAACACACACAAAATGTGGGAATCATGTGTATGTTTGACATAATAAAATGGATGCAGTAATAAATTCAGTAGCCTTGTAGTAGCCAAAAATAATGGTCGTGTAAGAGGTGTGGGGTTTGGGGTGACACCGCAAAAACATAATTTGAGAAAAAACAAGCATATGATCACACTAATGGAACGAAAAATATGATAGAAACATTAGGTCTGTGTAAATAATAAGTACAATAATAGAGAGAGCTGATAGTAATTTTTATGGGGGAGGCAATGAGAAGAAACATCTCAAGAACACCCCACACGTAAAGACCCCACCCCACCCCCACTAGTTCTGAGGTGATCCATTTCCTATAAAAACAATTATTAACAGATGTAGTCAATTTTCTAAATAAATATCTGAAATTTGAATCAGATAGACACTAGACACTGATACATTTTATATGTTGATATTATACAGGATGAAAATGACTGTGATTTATATCTATCAACAAACACCCATCACCTTGTAGTGAGGGATACATTTTTCAATATCTAGAACGACATGCTACACAATAGAACACTTCTGAGAGATCATGATAAAGTGTCAATTACTGTATCCCTAAAGCTAATCACCGAACTACCTGTTCTAATTGATGATGCAAAAATTCATGTGGTCGAACAAACTCTAATAATATTTATCGCTTGGCCATCACATCGTGTAAAAAACATGTCAACATTTAGGTATTAATTTGCAATTAAATTTTAATGACAAACCATAAACATTTAATTAAAAAATTTCTGAACTGATTAATGCTATTATAGATGGACAAAGGAAAGGAGGTGAATCCAAACACCTATTCAAAACCATCTTAAGGATCAACCAGCTGATCTAAATGATCTATCGAAAGCACCATAACCCCCCGGTTCTATATCCACTTTTATTATCATTGAAGTCTCATGTGGATACAAAGATGAAAGATGGTGGTAATCACATAATTGTTTTTTAAGGAAATATGTACATAGGGGAAGATATAGACTTCATTGGTGTTGAGATTGCAACTGAAATCCTCGACTGTGATTAGTAAGGAAGCTCTATGGTACATGTTTACAAGAGGTATGTTTTCATGATTTTATTTTATAATAGATTATATACTATGATAATTATGACTAAATAGAATTCATTTTTCATAGGAATGTATATGAAAGAAAATTTAAGGAATTTCACCATGAAAAACAAATTTGGACTCGCTTGTCCGCATGTCACCTCTACAAAACCAGAAGACACAAATTCAACGAAACTTGGTGAAATAGTGGTAGGACTACTCAAATTGTTTAACAGAAAAATTACTGATGAAAAAACCTTATTAATACCAATAATATCAAGTTAAAACTTTAAAATTTAATAATATCATATATATTTTAATTTAATACATTGCATATTCTTTTCTGTGTTCTTAGGTAGCATTGGATTCTCATTGCAGTCAATTTAGATACTCCAAAGATTTATTTTCTGGATTCAATGCTGGGATATCTAACAAACTAACCACAAATGACAGCATTTGTCTATTATTAATACACTAAATCAAACATTTTAGAGGTAAACATCAAGTTGTATAATTTATATTATATTTTATTATAGATTATATTATGATAGAGTGGTGCGTGAATATCATTTACATCATTGAATGAGGATATGGGAAAAGGAAAAGAAACCTTACAAGTACTATGACTAGATTCAAATCATGGAACATATATATATATATATATTAAGATTTCACTATCCATACTCATATAAAAAGATAATTATTTTTTAAAATGTTTATATATTTCCCAAAAGAAACAAACAATAAAGACATTGGTTATTAGGATTGTAAATTTATGAAAGAGATCGTATTATATGAGCTAACATGCATTCTCAGAGAGGTATTTTCAATGATAATAACTATTTCATTTAAAATAATTTTGAAACCATTTTGAATTTATATTTTTTATTACTACCTTGATTTCCAAAAATAGTCACATTCACAATATGATATAGATATGCATAAAAAAGATTGGTATGCATACTTGATAGAAGAATGTACAAATATTGAATGAATATGGTAAACTTCTCAAATAATTTCGAATTTAAAAAGAATAGTCTGCCTTATTTTTCTCTTTGTTTGATGATAATGTTTTTATTTTTATAGGCTAAACGCCTTGCTAAAAATCAGCGTCATTGGTTGTCCTGGTTTTCACACTAAATGAATTTCTTTATGATTGGTTTTTTAATGTAATTGGTGGCCCTCATTTAAAGGGTATGTGTGTCGTTAATAGACAACAAAGGATAACGAATATCCAGAAGGGTTTTCCCCACACCGTGAGTTTCTGGGATATCTTGAGACATAACAAGAACAAGATCTATAGAGACTCATAGCATGACATACATTGACATTTCATTTCTTTTGTGGAATACTTAATACATAACAAAAATAAACACACATGGACCGTAATAGTTTAGTGTCTTTTGAAAATCGGAAAAGTAATCTTCTGATCCTGGTGAAAGATCTTCAACATCTCCCATAAATATCTTCCCTTTTTTTCTTACCTAAAATGTTTTTTTAAATATTGGGGAAAAGAAAACATAAAAATATGGAGCTGTGATTCTCAGTAAAGGTAAACATAGAAAACATAAAACAATCCATAGACATTTGAATGCAAAAACATGAACATAAAATCTAAAAATCAAAATCGTGAGCAAAGACATAAATCTTGGTAGTACTTAAGGCATATATCATAAAGGAACATAAATCAGGATAAAATAGCATGGGAATAAAACATTTAATTATGGAAAACCATTACGCACATGATATGATTTCCATAGTATCCAAGTCAATGCTGCCAAGACCATCTTAGTGGACAGTTCCTTTCTGAATCGAGTTCTCTCCTCGTTATAGTCCTGTATCACTGAATCAGATTAACTTATCATTCCATCCATGTCTATATCATGAGATATAAATCTTTACCCAATGCATTAGAGGGAGATATAGGTCCAAACCATCTCAGAATGAAATCATTCTTACATGTGCCACAACATAAACATTAATAATTCATCATAACCCAAAGAATAAAATGGGATTTATAAACATCATCTCATCATAACATAATCCATATAAAACAAATGGATATAATTTCAACATAAGAATAATCAAAACATTTAAATAATAGAGACAATATAATTGAAACATACACATATGAAATAATGTCATCTTAGATGGAAACTGGTTTTGATAAAACACATGAAATGAATTCTTGGGGAAAATATCCTTTCTTCTTCAAAATCATTTTCTTTTCACAAAATGCCATGGAGTTTTTAAGGGAAAGTATTTTTTTGAAAATTTTCATGAAATCTTGTAGAGTATGATTCATGAAAATAAGGCATTATGAAATTGTAAAAATCCATTAATTCTGTATAAGTAAAAACACATTCTCCTCGTACCTTTGCGGAAAAAGTCAAAATGTACCTCGTATGGTTAAAAAAGAAAGGTTCATTACATACCATGTAGTAAAAGAAAAAAATTGGTAAAAAGGACTTTAAACATACATGAAACCATTTAAAAATCTGGTAAATGGATGATAAATAAAACTCCAGTAAATACTTACAAATAAACAATCTCGGATAAAAATGAGATTGAAAAAGTTATCCTTTACCTTAGGTCAGATATGATTCATATGTATCCAGACCTCCTGTATAATAATTTAAATAATGTCATTTACTTATTACATAATCATATTCATTGTTATGATATCATATATGGTTCACTTATGACTTTATATTACCAGTTCTTTTGTAAATTCCATGTTAAATTAGCTTTTTGGGTAAAACCGTTTTATTTATCGTACATGTTTGGACTTGTTGTTCATGATATTATTATTACTTATATCATGATTTAATTACTTCCAGAATGTAAATAATGATGTATATATCATATATATTCAGTATATATATTTATATATACTTGATAGATAAATGGAATGAAATACACCATTCATGGAGATGGTAGGTCGTACGTACCCATGAAGGCTATATTCCTTTACTTATTGAATTTAATGGAAGTAGGTAGATGACATATATATATATAGATAAATCTAATATCTTTATCATGTTATATATTTCATTATTATTCATTATATAATGTTTATAATCATTCTTAAATGGTTAACATGGAAAATGAATCTCATCACATCGTGGATACAATAATCCGTACGTGCGCACGAGCGATGATATCATTCCAATAATTATTGAATTGAATTGGAGTAGATGATATAGTATCATAGAATCAGTATGATGTTATAATAACTATATATAGTTATTCATTAAACCATTATATAAATCCAAGTAAGGTGGTGGTGGAAAAACAGATTACACCACGGCGTGGAGACGGTATTTTGTATGTACGCACGCGCGGTGATTTCATTTTCCGTAGGATGGATTGAAGGTGAAATTGGTTTGTTTCATATTTATAATAACATATCAGTATAATATTGATACTGATTTTATTACTTTGTAATGAAACAACTAAGGAAGAAGAATTTGAAGAATAATGAAAACTTGAATGAATCGGTAGAAGAGATTACCTCTTCTTTGACGCACCTCTTTTCATCTTCCTCTTAAGGCACTAGAGTTGGTCTTTTGAGAAGACCAGAACCTATATAATAATTATAAGGAAGTTTATAAAGTAAATGGGAGGGGTTTTTCTGAGATTGAAAGCTCAAAATTGTGTAAATAGAAGATGGTGTAGTTTCCCTTTTATAAGGGAGGAGAGGGGCACCTTTGGAAACATAAGAAATATTAATTTATAATAAATTCAAAACCCACATAAAAACATCCAAAATGACTCACATCCGGATATTAGATGATATAGGGTTTTAATATCATTATACAATAAAATTTATACATGTTTGGAATTTATTTTAAACATTATCAACTTGATTTATCCTTATTTAATATATTTAATTTTATTTGTGGTAATAGGATTATAAATTTTAAATTGTTATAAATAATTACTTATGTGTTGTGAATTTTCCATAATTGAATAATTTATGAAATTTTATACCATATAATTTTTAATTTTTAATTTTTAAATATTTTTCTGATTTTTAAACAATTTTATATTATGTTATTTTTATAAAATAACAATATTGTCAATTTTGACAGTATTCATTTATTTTAATTTAAATGAAATCCTCAAAGAAGATATGTTCGAACTAAAATATTTAATTGATTGATAAAATGTCATTTTTATCTATAAAATTAGTGGACCACATTAAATAGTTTATATAATATTTAATATAATATTTTTAAAACCATTTTTTTATATTTCAATCAATGAAATAATTTCAACATCACTATTGTGTCACCTTTAATGATAATTATTTAATCCCCAAAAATTATAAATAAATCCACATGATGTATATAATTTTATTATCTTTATGGATATTATTAATGTTTTATGTTTTATAAAGTTTATCATTAAATTAAAATTATTATACTTATATGATTAAAGAGAGTGACATGTTGTCACTTTATTTGGTTTTAATAATAATTAAATTATTTTCAAGGTCAAATTTCCAAAAAATTAATCTAATCCGACCCTTAGGTTATATGGGTCTACTTTTAGTCATCTAGTAGAATTTTGGCAGGTGTTAGGGTAATTTTATAATCTTATTGTTACCCTTAATTACTCGATTTACCTTTAACTGCAGTAAATAAAAATTACCATAGATACTATTCATAATATCAATAAAATAAGAGTAACATATTAACATAATTTATAACCACTATATTCAAATATGGAATCCGTTTTTCAAAATTCAAAACACAAACGTTTCTGTAATTAATTTAAAATTACTCCCATTATTATGAAAACGAGTTTTAAAAGTTAAATCATTGCCAAAGAATGAAATGTTTTTACCTACGATTTCAATGTAAAATTAATGGTAATGACATAAATTATATTAAATGGTAAAAATATGTTCTATTTATACTTTAAAACCATTAGATATTATAATTTATCCATATAAATTATTGGGATGAAAAAAATAGTTTTTAATTAAAATATAGCTTTTTTTTATGATTCATTAGAATATGAAAGTTATCAGAATAATATGAAATATTTATCCAAAGAAAATTTTTATATCCTGATTCCAAAAAAGAATTTTATTTTTTCAAATTGAACTTATAAACATGTAACCCTTTCCCTTAAACATAATTCTTTTCTCACTTTTAAGGATAATCTTCGTAAACAAATGTTTAGGACTAAATGGCTTGCTAATGGAGATCGTAATACTAAATATTATAATTCCCTTCAAAGAATAAGAAAGCCCAATCGTCCTCTTACTAAACTTATTCATGATGATTTGCTCATCGATACTGAAGAATCCATAACGGATCATGTCACCTCGTACTTTTACGACATTATTAATGGCCCAGACATAAATATTGACATCAGGGCCTATATTATCCCCTTACTGGTTGATGATAGAGACAATGAAACTCTTTTAAGCACTCCGCTTGATCAAGAAATTAAAGATACTGTCTTTGGACTTAATCCAGATAGTTCACCTGGTCCAGATGGGTTCAATAATGGATTCTATCAAAAGAATTGGGATATTATCCAAAAGGAGGTTTGTAACCTTGTTAAAACCTTTTTTTCCCATGGTTCTCTGCCTCATGGTATTAATGCTCAATTTTTAGTTTTAATACATAAGGTTGAAAATGCTTCGGAGATTCATCAATTCAGACCCATTTCTCTCATTAATACTCTTTATAAGATCATTACTAAAATAATTGCAAATAGGCTGGCGCCCATTTGGACAAAATATTGTCATGGAATCAATTTGGTTTCATTAAAGGTAGGGTCATTCAGGAATGCATATGTCTGGCCTCGGAAGGTACCAATAGTCTTAATAAAAACACTAGAGGTGGGTGTGTGGCCATTAAACTGGATATCAGAAAGGCCTTTCACACTATTGACTGGAATTTCATCATCAGGGTTTTAAATAACTTTGGATTCTAGGACTCTTTCATTGGAAGACTGAAAACTCTATTCAGATCTGCCTATATTTCTATTCTAATCAATGGCTCTCTTAGGGGCTTCTTCAACTGTTCTAAAGGTGTCAGGCAGGGTGACCCTCTATCGGCCATCCTCTTTGTCATTGCTGAGGACTACCTATGCAGACTTCTAAATATTCTGGTCGCTCAAGGATCCCTAAAGTCCATATAAGCTTCCAGGAACTTAAATATCCCTACCCACCTTTTATATGCTGATGACATAATTATTTTTCTTAAGGGGGATCAAAGGAATATTCATGTCTTAAAACAAGCACTTAATCATTATGAGAAAGTCTCTGGTCAATCGATATCCTGGAATAAATCATATATTTATTTTGGAATGAACTTTCTTGTCTGAATAAAAAATACCATTACTGCCTACATTGGAATTAAATAGGGACTTCTCCCTTTCGCTTATTTAGGTGTACCAATATTTTGGGGTCGTCCTAAGGCTAGCTATTTCACTAATATCACTGAGCAAATTATAAACCAACTCTCTACCTGGAAAGGAAGACCCCTCTCTATGGGTGCAGGATTTGTCTAGTCAAATAGACCATTGTCTCTAAGATGGAATACTCTATGATGATTTACAAATGGCCCGCCAGCATTTTTAAGAAGATCAATACCTATATCAAAAACTTCATCTGGATGGGTAGTATTCTTGAAAGAAAACTTGTCACTATTCCCTGGAAAACCTGTTGCAAACCTCTCGACAAAGGTGGAATTGGTATAAAAAATTTAAAGATGTTCAATAATGCTCTCCAAGCCCGTCTTACTTGGCGTATCATCAATGGTACATCCAAAGCTTCTGATTTCTTGAACCCTAGATTCCGCACCATGATTTTAAATGGGAATCTCAAGTACATTAACTCTTCAATCTGGCCCTCAATTAGAGACTCGTATCAGAAGATCATGGAAAATTCTAGATGGATGGTTAGTGCTGACTCTTCCATTAATTTTTGGTGCGATAAATTGTGTGGTAACCCCTTGATATCTCTGTTACCACCTAACATCACTCCCGATAACTATAATATTTCTATAAAGGATGTATTACAATATCACATGCATGCTCTCCCCGACAATATTGTGCATATCATTGATAATCATCATTTTTCTTCTAATGGTGATTTCCTTGTTTGGGAACCTGCCCCGAATGGAATCCTTGACTCCAAAAACTTCTACCAGCATTACTTTTCTGAAAGTGATTATATTTTACATTGGGTGAGTCATTTTGGTAAGTCGTGGATCAAACCTTCTAGGCTTACTCTCATTTGGCGAATTGCCCATAATAGATTACCCATTGAAGCCTGTCTTCAAGCCTTTAGCATTCAACTCTGCTCCATTTTCGGCTTGTGTAGTCAACACAGGAAAGATGAGGACAATCTATTTTTGTTGTGTGCGACGGCATCTGCTTTATGGAATTATGTTTTTGACTTATTTAATTGCAGATGGTCCCTTTCTGACACTATTTGTTTGTCCCTTAATAAGTGCATTAGCTATGATTTCTCTCCTCAGGTTAAAAATCTACTGCTTACGGCGGTGGCAGAACTGCTTCATGTGATCTGGTATGCTAGAAATGACATCATTCATAATAAGTGCTCATTTATTTTAATTGTAGGAAAATCTCGAATTCTTATTGCGATACATGAAGCTGCTTCCATTCAAAAAGACTATTGCAACAACTCGGTTGGTGATTTTGAGATCCTTCGTCACCTTCATGTGCCCGGTGTCTTCCCACAGATCAAACGTTCATTTGAAGTATTTTTGCAATCACCGATGTTGGGATGGATCAATGTGAATATTGATGGTGCCTCCAAAGGTAACCTAGGTCCTGCCGGTTGTGGTGCTATTTTTCGCGACTCAGCTAGTCTTTGCCAGGGTTGCTTCTATACTGGCTGTGGCCATGCCTCTTCCCTGGAAGCTGAAATGCTGGGTGTCATCCACGCTGTTGATTTTTCCCTTCAAAGAGGCTGGAAAAAACTCTGGATTGAAAGCGACTCTACTACTATCATTCATGCCATCTGGAATGGTTCCATTCATCTGGCTTGGTATCTCACCACTCTTTGGATGAATTGTCTCAACTCTCTACATGGTATTGACTACATAGCCACTCACGCCTATCGGGAAGCGAATACTGTTGCAGATGCTCTTGCCAACAAAGGCATTCATCAGACCATGACTTGGCTGAACCCTTTACCTGTTGATTTATTATCTTTGTTTGATAGAGATTATAAAAGAATTCCATCTTTTCGGCTTTTGTAACTTTTTGCTTATCAATAATATGACAATGTTTTAAAAAAATGTAAAAAAACTAGATTTAATGTGGGTGCACCATCAAAAGGAGGCAAAACTACATTTTTTTAAAAGTATTAATTTTACCTGAAAATTTTATTTTTTTCTCATACCATGTTCTAGAAAATAATAAATATGAATAATAGTGTTATAAAATTTAAAATTTAGTTAATACTATTCAAAAAGTCTAGTCCATATTAATATTATAACAATATATCATTGTTTAGTGAAACCCGGTATTGCATACCACACGTGCTATCGAGGAAGGGTGTGATTGCATGTAATGCAGGCCAAGTCAGGGATGCGTGTAGTGAAAGATACTTTTGGTGTAGTGTAAAACACAAGATATCAATGAAATTAAAAATATTAATTCTTATAAAATCTCAGGTTGTTACATTCTACCCCCCTTAAAATGAATTTCTCCCTCGAAATTCATCAGGGTTATAAATGGTTTACTACATGAAAGATTCTTTTATAGAAACCCACATCATAAAAAGGAATACTAAAACATAATTTTAAAAATTGAAGTATGAAACATATCTTTTAACCAAATTAACTCATCACTGGGTTTCAACATAATAGGACATTGGTGAAAATATGGATATTGAAGAGATATCTAACCATCAAGTTCTAATGGAGAGTGGTAGAGAACATGGCGATGAAAAATCAAATAATTAAAAAGCCATAAATTTGTGATGATCTAAGATACCATCTAATTCATTTGATATAAGGGCAATTGGACAAAACTTTTGGTTTTCAAGATCATGTATCTAAAGTTGAAGAATTTCAATTAGAAGAAATACTTACTTTATTTCAGTATAATATCACCGTTGTTCGCACCTTGAACAATTTCCACTTCATCTCTTAAAAGAAATGAAGTTGAATTTTTCATTCATGATGTGTTAGTAGATCATGTGATAGAATGATGGGTCATTACATATGTCTCAAACAATAGGTTAGAAAAAGTTATCAAATATACATAAGTCCATCTATGGTGAGGTTAATCATATATGATTCCAAAAATGGACTTATACTTCATCTATCATACCACTTAATAAAATAAAACTCTTTTCTACTAACCAGGGACATTCTGTAGGCTAGTGGTAGGAAATAAAGGCCTGTCACACTTCGGTTGGGGTTTCAATTCTCGCAACCTTGTCCGACGCGACGGGTTGTCCCCTGTCCTGAAGGTTTTCCCTTTTTCTAAAACTACACTATTATAACATTCCAGAAATAATATAAAAAAATGTTTTATCCTTAAACAATACTATCTTATGTCTAACATAATCTATTCCAATAGTTAGGATTATCCAAAATACATATGTCCAATCACATATTTTAAAGATAACTGTTACTTGAAATGTCGCATAACAAGAACGTGAATGCCATCATTTATCCACCATATATCATAAGATATATCTTCTTGGTCAAATTACAAATATGTGAATACCTTAATCATGTAATATTTTAAAACATTAATTACCATAGAACCTTAGTGAAAACATGAGTGCTGTCAAAAGTTAACTCTTTCCACATACCAAAATCTCAAAAATACTATATACTCAAACCATGATATCACTTAGTCCTTATATCATTCATGAGATCATGAATACTATCAAACATTTTATATTCTCCTTATCCCTTCATTATGCACATATAACCCGCATTTCAAAAATATTTCAATCACTTTTCATTGTTACCGGTACCACATTCTTATACAAACCACAATGGACCAATACACAGATATTTCCATATACTATAAAAGTGCCTCAACAACATTATTATTGAATTAAAATACATAATCCTTTCAATACATCCTCTTTTATGATTGGTATAGAATAGGTCCTTCCTCAATTTAGAAGTAACTTCTTTGATCAGGGCACTGAGTTGGGTAATGCCCATGTTCTCTACAGATAAGACATTGGACTCCATAATAGTATGTCACTCGATGACCCTTTTCTCCACATAGATAACAATCATCCTCGCTATTTCAGGTATTTCTCATGGTTCTTCTTCCCTTATATAGAAATCTCAATCTTCTATTCTCTATGCTCCTCACCATGAGAACATGCATAAAATTCCATCTTATTCTTATTTGATGATTTAAAAATAAAACTAATGTTCACCTTGTTATTCCTATACTGAGATGACTGATTTGAAATAATCACAATATCTTTCTCTCTAGAAATTACATAATTTCATTGATCATAGTCACAAATTTTTCCATTAGAATCAATGTTAACTGAATTCCTTCTCGTTCCCTCTATTGAATAAGACCGGAAACCATAGTGTAAGAAACAGTTAAACTAACGAGGAACCACATAATCATAAAAAGTCACTGATGGGATGTTTAACTTATAAAAATATATTTAATCCATGACACCTTAAGTTTACCCAAGGTTATTCATGATCGTCAACATAATTCTAGGACTCTATCCTATACATATACTTATCCTTAGGGACATCCCTAGAGATACCTTAGAAATATCTATAGTGATTTCACTAAAGTTTTTTCATACTAGTTTCTAATGGTTAACTAATCCTTTCCTCTGATACCAACTGTAGAGTCCCAAAACTTGATGTACATAAACATTTCATTACATTTGAGGAATACTTAATACATATCATAAATAAACACACAACGACCGTAATAGTTTAGTTTCTTTGAAAATGCGGAAAAATAATCTTCTAATCATGGTGAAAGATCTTCAACATCTACTATAAAGATCTTTCATTTTTTTTCTTACCTAAAACCTTTCTTTAAATCCTGGGGAATATAAAACATAAAAAGGGTGAGCTCAAAAGCTCAGTAAGGGTAAACATAGAAAACACAACACAATCCATAAACATTTGAATGCAAAACCATGAACATAAAATATAAACATCAAAATCTTGAGAAAAGACATAAATAATGGAAGTACGTAAGCCATATATCCTAAAGGAACATCAATAATGATAAAATAGCCATAACTTGTAATTGTGCAAAACCATTATGCACATGATATGATTTAAATAGTAGCCAAGGCATTTCTTCCACAACCATCTTAGTGGACAAAGTCCCTTTCTAAATCGAGTTCACTCCACGTTCTAGTCCTATATCACTGAACTAGATTAACATACCATTATAGCCTTGTCTTTCTAATGAGATATAAATCATTACCCAATGCATTGGTGGGAGATATATTTCCCACCCAACTCATAATGAAATCATTCTTACGTGTGCCACAACATAAACATAAATCATTCATCATAACCTAAAGAATAAAATGGGTTTCAAAAACATCATTCCATTATAACATAATCCATATAAAACAAATGGATATAATTTCATCATAAGAAGAATCAAACCATTTTAATAATATAGACATTATAATTGAAACATACACATATGAAATAATGTCATCTTACATGGAAAATGGTTTTGATAAAACACTTGAAATGAATTCTTGAGGAAAATATCATTTCTTATTCAAAATCAATTTCTTTTCACAAAATTTCATGCATTTTTAAAAGGAATTGATTTTTTTGTAAATTAGTCATGAAATATTGTAGAGTAAGCTTCCTGAAAATTAGGAATTATGAAATCGTAAAAATCCATTCATGCCCTATAAGTAATAAAACATTCTCTATGTATTTTTTCCAGAAAAGTCAAAAAGTACCTCGTATGGTAAAAAAAGAAAGATTCCTTACATACCATGTAGTAAAAGTCAAATATGGGTAAAAAGGACTTTAAACATAGATTAAACCATTTAAAAAATGGGAAATGGATGATAAATATAACCCCAATAAATACTTATGAATAAATAATCTCGGATAAAAACGAGATTGGAAAAGTTATCCCTTACCTTAGGTCTGATATTCTTTGTATGTATCTGAAACTCCTCGATAATGATTTAAATAATGTAATTTACTTATTACAGAATCATATTCATTGTTATGATATCATATATGGTTCACTTATGACTTTATATTACCTGTTCTTTTGTAAATTCAATGTTAAAGCAACGTTTTGGGTAAAAAACTGTTTTATTTATCGTACGTGTTTGGAATTGTTGTTCTTCATATCATTATTACATATATCATGATTTACTCACTTCCAAAATGTAAATAATGAATTATATATCATATATATTCAGTATATATATATAATTGATAGATAAATGGAATGAAATACACCGTTCATGGAGACGGTAGGCCGTACGTATGCAGGAACGTTGTTTTCCATTCATTATTGACTTGAATGCAAGTAAGTAGATGAAATATATATATACATAAATATAGTAGCATTATCATGTCATATATTTCATTATTATTTATTATATATACATTATAATCATACTTTAAAAGTTAACATGGAGAATGAATCTCATCACGTCGTGGAGACGGTAATCCGTACGTACGCACGAGTGATGATATCGTTCCCATAATTATTTAATTGAATTGGAGTGTATGATATAATATCTCAGATTCAGTATTATGTTATAATAACTATATATAGTTATTTTTTACACCATTATACCCATCTATGTAAAGTGGTGGTGGAAAAATAGATTACACCACGGCGTGGAGACGATATTCCATATGTACGCACCTATGGTGATTTCATTTTCCGTAGGATGGATAGAAAGTGAAATGGGGTTGTTTCATATTATTAATAACATATCCGTATATTATTGATACTGATGTTATTACTTTATAATAAAACAACTAAAGAAGATGAAATTGAAGAAGAATGAAAACTTGAACAAATCGGTAGAAGAGATTACCTCTTCTTTGACTCTCCTCTTTTAAGTTTCCTCTTAAGGCACTAGAGTTGGTCTTTTGAGGATACCAAAACCTCTATAATGTTTCTAGAGAAGTGGATAAGGGAAATGGTTAGGGTTTTTTCAAGCTTTAAAGCTCAAAATTGTGTAAAGCGAAGAGGGAGGAGGTTCCCCTTTATAAGGGAGGATAGGGGCACCTTTGGAAACATAAGAAATATTAATTTATAATAAATTCAAACCCCACATAAAAACATCAAAAATGACTCAAATATGAATCTTAGATGATATATGGTTGTAGTCCCATAAACCAATAAAATTTAGACATGTTGTGAATTTTTTTAAACATTATTAACTTGATTTATCCTTGTTTAATCAATTTAATTTTATTTGTGGTAATGAGATTCTAAATTTTAAATTGTTATAAATAACTACTTAAGTGTTTTTAATTATCCATAATGGGATAATTTATGGAATTTTAGACCATATAAAATTTAATTTATAATTTTTCAATATTTGTGTGATTTTTACACAATTTTATATTATGTTATTTTTATAAAATAACAATAGTGTCAATTTTAACAATATTCATTTATTTTAATTTAATTAAAATCCTCACAGATGATATGTTCAAAATAAAAGAATTAATAGATTTATAACATGTCATATATATCTAGAAAATTAGTTGAGCACATTAAATAGTTCATATAATATTTATTTTAATATTTTTAATCCATTTATTTGATATTTTAATCAATAAATTAATTTCAACATCACTATTGTGTCACCTTTATTGATAATTATTTAATCCCTAAAAAAAATCCAAATGATGTAGATAATTTTATTTTATTTTTTGAGACTATTCATGTTCTATGTTTCATGAAGTTTATCACTAAATTAAAATTATTATACTTATAAGATTTAAGAGAGTGACATATTGTTACTTTCTTTGGTTTTAATAATAATTAAATTATTTTCATTGTCAAAAGTCCATAAAATAAATTTAATCCAACCATGAGGTGATATGGGTCTATGTTTAGTCATCCAATCGAATTTTTCACGTTTTAGGGTAATTCTATAATCTTATTTTTACCCTTAATTACCCGATTTACCTTTAACTACAATAAATAAAAATTACTGTAGTTACTGTTAATAATATAAAAAAAATAAGAGTAACCTATTAACATAATATGGACCCACTAAATTTAAATATGGAATCCATTTTTCAAAATTCAAAACACAGAAGTTGCAGTAATTAATTTAAAATTAATCATGTTATTACGAAAATGAGTTTTACAAGTTAAAAGATTGCCAAAGATTGAAAAGTTTTTACCTAATAATTTAATGTAAAATTTTTGGTAATGACATAAATTATTTGAAATGGTAAAAATATATTCTATTTATACATTATAACCATTCAAAATTTTAATTTAACCATGTAAATTATTGCGACGAAAAAAGTTGTTTTTAATTAAAATATAATGTGTTTTTTCAATTCATTAAAATATGAAAGTTATAAGAATAATATGAAAATTTTATCCAATGTAAATTTTTATATCCTGATTCGAAAAAGAAATTTTTTTGGTCAAATATATCTTATAAACATGTCAAAAAATAGATTTAAAGTGGGTGCACCATCAAAATTCGGCAAAACTGCATTTTTTGAAAAATACTTATTTTACCCAAATAATTTATTTTGTTATCATAACATGTTCTAGAAAATGTTTAAGATGAATAATAATATTTAAAATTCAAAATATAGTTAATAATATTCATAACATCTAGTCCATATTAATATTATAACAATATATTGTTGTTTAGTGAAACCCGGTATTACGTATTGCACACGCTATTGAGAAGGTTGTGATTGTGTGTAATGCAAGCTAAGTCAGGGATGAGTGTTGTGTAAGCTCATTTTGGTGTAGTGTACTACACATGACATCTATAAAATTAAAAATAATAATTGTTATAAAATATCAGGTTGTTAAAATATATTACTCGACACATATCATTTTCAATAAAAAAGGCTTTTCTCCAAAAAAAACCATCGATTCAATCTGCAACATTGGCAGTTCCCTTCTTTAGTTGACCCAATGAAGAACCAACTGTCATATATTTATTCAGTGGCCTTTAATATATGAAATTTTATTCTTTACTTGGTCGACTAAAGCTATTCTTCATAAGGAGGATGTAATTACATGTCAACTATACAGGGATCAAATGTTTTTCCATAATACTTCTAATCTAGGTAGATTGAAGATATTGACCAGGTCAGGTCTCATTTTTAGGTTTTAGAGGTAAGGGTGCATGTATTTTCAACCAGAATAATGTACATCATTTTTTTCTGATAATTTAAGACAACAATCAATAAGTCTTTTATTACATGTAGGAATCAACCACCCCTCTATCGGGAACACAATGTCATCAGTATGACTCCAATGTGTCTTTATTTAAAATTGACATTAATCCAAGTACATAACAAAACTCCCATACTGAAAACTGAATAAATTCATTCAGATTTTTTTGATACATTAGGAAAACTATCTATCAGTAATTTGTGATGTATAGAAATAAACCCCACCACAATCAAAAGAACGGTGTAAACGATATGACTAAAATTGTTCATTATGACTTTTAAACTGAAATTTTAGTTCAAAATGTGTCACTCACTAAAAATAAATCAAACACATTCCGATTTTCTTCCAAATCAAAGAAAACGATTTGTAAGTCCATTTTGATGCGTATCAAGAGTTATCATGTTAAACTGATGGACTATGCGGCCTCTATGACTCAAATAGTATGTTTTCAATTTGAAATGAACTGTTTCTAAAATACACAACTGATATACTAAAAACTGTGGAAATTCATTCTGGTTGTTTCGATACTTTAGTAAAACAATATTTTAGTGATTTTTGAAGTGTAGTAATCAACTACACCTCTATACGGTGCACGGTGTCACCGGTATGACCCCAAATGTGTCTTGTTATTTAAAATTGATATTAATTATAGTAAAAAAAACACAAATGACATACAAGAATACTGGGAAAACACATTTAGATTGTTTTGATACTTTCGAAAAATATCAATGAGTTAGTTGTGAGATGTAGGAATAAACCCCACCACAATCTGACACATCATGTGATCAGTATGACAAAAAGAGTCTATTATGAGTTTAAAATTGACATTTTATTTCAAAAAATGTCACTCACTTAAATCTAAGAAAACATGCTCTGGTTGCCTTTCAAATCAATGGCAGTTATTCATAATCCTTTGTTGACGTGTATCAAATTTTCTCTTGTCAAACTGATGCATGATGCAACCGGTATGACTCGAATATCATGTTTTTTATTTGAAATAACTATTTAGTAAAAAACACCAATGCCATACTTGAAAACTAATAAAATTTATTCATATTGTATTCATACATTAGTAAAATGATCTTTTAGTCATATGTGGTGTGTAAGAATCATCCTCTCCTCAATCCGATGTATGGTGTCACCGATATGACACCAAATGTGTCTTGTTATTTAAAATTGACATTAATTCAAGTAAAAAACACAACTAACATACTAAAAATCGAGAAAAAACATGTGGATTGTTTTGATATTTTTTTTAAAATGATCCATGAATAAGTTGTGAGGTGTAAGAATCAACCCCACCTCAATCTGATGAATGGTGTGACAGATATGACTAAGTGTCTGCTATGAGATAAAAAATGGCATTTTAACTCAAAATGTGTCACTCACTAAAAACCATGAAAATTCCTCCAATTGTCTTAAAAATTAAGGATATAAATTCGAATGTCCATTGTGACATGTATGCACCAGTCTCACATCAAACTGATGCTTGATGTGACTAGTATGACTCAAATTGATGGATTTTGGTTTGAAATGACATTTTTTTAAAAAAACAAATTACATACTGAAAACCAAGGAAATTTATTCTGATTAATTTTATAATTTAGGAAAATGATCCATCAGACATTTTGGACGTGTAGGAATCAACCCCACCCAATAAGACGCAAGATGTGACCAGAATAAATCCAAATGTGTCATTTTTATTAAAAAATGGATTTAACTAAATAAAAAAACACAACTAACATACTAAAAACTGAGAAAATACATTAGGATTGTTTTTATACTTTTGGGAAAAATATTCAAGAGTCATTTTGGATTTTTAGGAATCAACCCCACCTTTATCCAACACACCATGTAATCAATATGACTAAAAGTGTCTATTGTGTGTTTAAAATTGACTGTTTACTACACAACATGTCTCTCACTAAAAACAATGAAAAAACACTGAGATTGATTTCAAAATTAAGGATAGTGATTCATAATTCCTTTTTGATGGGTATTAAGCAGTCTCATGTCAAACTAATTCATGATTTGTAATGTTTGACTCAAATTTCATGTTTTTAGTATGAAATGATATTTTAGTAAAAAAACCCAACTGACATACAAATAACTAAGGAATTTCATTAATATTCTTTTGATACTTTAGTAAAATGAACTATCAATCATATTGTACATGTAGGAATCAACCAATTTTTAATCTGACACATGGTGTCACATGTATGACTCCAAATGTGTCTTGTTATTTAAAATTGACATAAATTCAAGTAAAAAACAGAATTTTCACACTGAAAACTGAGAAAACATATTTTAATTGTTTTTATATTATAGTAAAATTATCCAATAGTCATTTATGAAATGTAGAAATAAACCCCACCTCAATCCAAAATACTATGTGACCGATATAACTAAAAATGTCTCCTATCAGTTTAAAATTGACATTTTAACTCAACATGTGTCACTCCCAGAAAACCAATAAAACACACTCTGATTGTCTTAAAAATTGGGGACAATGATTCTTAAGTCCTTTTTTTCTTTATATAGTAGTCTCATTAAAAATCGACAAACTATGTGACATGTATGACTCAAATTTCATTTTTTTCTTTTTGAAATCACATTTTAGTAAAATAACACAACTGACATACTAAAAACATGAGGAAATTCATTCTAATTGTTTTACTACTTTATAAAAATGATCCAATAGTCATTTTTTACATGTAGGAATCAACCCCACCTCAATACAACAAATAGTGTGACTAGTATAAGTCCAAATGTGTAATTTTCATTAAAAATTTACATTTTTTAATGTGTTTTTCATATTAATGATTAATTTATTTTTTATAGTATTACTAATGTAATATTTATTTTATACATAGGTGAAACCTTTTTCTCATGTTGGGATGATTTATTCAGTGACAATTACTATTGGAGGACATTTTTCAGAAGGGACAACAGACATCAAAAGAGAAAATGTTAATGTTTTTAACTGTTTGATGGGTATTTGTAAATGTAATTTTATAAAACATTTCTCAAAATGTATATAGAAGTGATTTTTGGGTATATAACATAAGTGAATATTTTTTATTCATGATTTCAAATAAGCGTATATATCATTGTTTGTAAACCTTTTGTGTGTGCTGCTTTTTTTCATCATTTTCATTGTGTATGTAGTTCTTTTGAATACACAATGAGTGGTTATTTTTTAGAAATGTTTTTCTAGTTTTTGTTTGTTATTTTTGCAGGTTTGGTTAATTTTGTCTTTTTTTCTTTTTTTGTAGGTTTCTAGGTTTGTTGTTATATAAAAGTATGCCCAGACAAGGTAGCCTTTATTAGCGGTTCAAGTAGAACTAATAAAGGGGACCCCCCTTAATAGCGGCTCGATTAAGAGTGATTTTTAGCGCTGATATAGGCTTTTTTAGCATTGATAAAAGCCTATTTAATGGTAGTTAAGGGTACATGGGTGGTTATACCAAGCCCAAAATAGGATACATGAGAGGTTTTCCTTAGTCCAACAGAGGGTGCATGGGAGGTTATCCCATGCTCAAAAAAGGGTACGTTAGAGGTTATCCCAAGACATCTGTAGGTACACTACTGGTTATCCCGATCCTAATCTATAATAAATGTCATGGTGGCTATCCTTGACAAAATATTTTATATACTTATGTATATGCCAAAATTCTATGTCTTACACCACTTTTTTTCTCTCATGGATTAGATTCATTGATTCCTTTATTTTTCACACCTTATGGACTACCTAGATTTACTCTATGTCTCAAGATTATGATCTTTGATTTAGAGGGTATCTTTTCCAAATTTTAAGATCATGTTCTCATAACATTATGGTAATTTCATCCATATGTGATCATTGATATATCACTTTCTTACTCTTACTGAGCATTTGTGCTCACCCTTTTTAATATTTCCTTTCCCTGGGTTATGAATAAATGTTTTATATAGGGTATGTTTGTGAAGTGTACTAAATTGGAAGATCCATAGGGAAGATATTTATGATCTTCCACTAAATATAGAAGGTCTCTATAGATATCCTATAATTTATTATGTTTATATTTTTCGAATTTTTTTGAAATGTTTATGAAACCCACTATTTTTCTATGGGTTCAATAAGAGATGTTAATGATTAATTTTAAATTCACACATATGTATGGATAATGATGGGTGGGTAATTATATTACCCTTATCTTTTTTTAAGTTTATATATTATAATATAGTCAGGTGTGTACATAATTACTTCTTTCACACAATTGTGGAATGATGGGTTTTGTAACATTTCTAGGCAGGCACATAATGAGTTTGTTCACATAGGATTTGTAATATAAGATTTTAACACACAAAAATCACATGATTATGGTTTTCAAAATTTTCTCAAATTGTTTTCATGTCATTCCACATTATTTAGATGTATTTTCTCATAAAATTACTTGTTTTCTAGATCATGACATATTTTTAAAGTATTTATCCACCTAATATAAAAGTCACATATTTTATGATTATTGATATATATTTTGATCCATAACATAAATTTTTTGAATCCCTAATGATATTCTATGATATTACATATCCCTATCCTATTTTAGGATTTTCTATTATGTCATTATGATCCTTTTTATGATATTTATGTCTTCCTTATATTCTCCTTTATAATTATGATTTAATACATTATGATTTGTTTTTTGATTACTAATCATCTGAAATTTCCCCTTTTTTATGTTTTCTATACCAAGATTATAAATAAGATTATATCATGTTATAAATATTGAAAAGGGTCCATATTTATGTTATTTTGAATAAATTATTTCATGTGTTGTAAAATAAGATGTTCTGGTAGCTAATATATGAGACACTACACCTTTATTTCCTTGGTTGTGTGACTATTTGGGTGATGTATTATATAAGGAATGATGTTTTTATAATACTTACATTAGGTTTATATATGGCCACAATCATTTTTATCAGTGGAATGGTTTAATAATTTTAGATATTAGTTTAGATAACTTTAGTGAAACCCCTGTGTAAAAGTATATAATGAATTCTAAATAGAGGATGACATCCTAAAATTTTGGTAATGTAGAGATTGTGTGGTTCTCCAAGAAAACATATCCATGTATATATACTAGATAGTAGATGTTGGATTTTTCATTGTTTTATGTTGGGGTAATAACCCTAAATTGGGTGTGTTGGGTAATTAATCAATTGTAACATGGTGCAAAACAAAGAGGCCTAACTTACCACCTAGTTTGACACACCTTGGGAAAATTATTTATTTAATCATATTTTCATTAAAACCCACAATGAAATATTTGAGTATGATTTTGACTAATTATGTAATAAAACATAATAAGAAAATGAATATGGATAACCTATACTTAATCATAGAGACTAATATATTTGTACATGCACATCACTTGAGAGTTATTTCATCTAAGATAATAATTTTCCCTTTGTAATTATAATAACATAATTTTCTATACATTATTTTATATCACATAATATTTCATTGAATATGGAATCATTACCCCAGATAATGGATATTGAATTATCATTTAAATTAATTGGTTGAATACATATCGTGTCTACAATTTATAAATCTACTTTGATTGAGATTTGTGGGATGATACATCCTATAGATCTAATTATTATTCCTTTAATTGAATTTTTATTGTTATTTGGTACGTATTAGCAATATCATCATAAATAAAATTATTATTTTTGGATAATGAATAATTATTTCATATCAAAAACCATTTTATTATCAATAATCAACAAAAGGATGATTATGAACTCTCTCTTGAAGAAAATTATATAATATAGGTGATGATAAAAAAGATTGAGTGTCTCATTAATCAAATGATAACGGAGGAAGTCCACATTAAATACATTTCTATTATACAAGTATATACAGATGTAGTACTATATGAACCATCAATATGTCCCCCAATCAGTGAGGTTGAGTTTTCAATTGAACTCATACCTCGATCCATTCATATCTGAATAATTTTTTATATAGTTTCTCACATTAACTTAGATGAGTAAAATAAACAACTCTAGAACAATTTGTATAATATTTTTATATAACCTAGTGCTTCACCATGGGTTAAACTTGTCCTATTATTCCAAAATAATGATAAGATTATTATTATTTTCATAAATTATCATGAGATTAATAAATTCAAAATCAATAACAATAATCTTATTCACCATATTAACGATCTATTTGATCAAATCAGAGGATCTTAATACATCTCAAATATTGATATTTTATCTAGATATCATCAGGTAAGTGTTAAAATATAGGATATTTCCATGAAAAATTTAGTTACACGGAATGGATGCTATAAATTTATTGTTATTCCAATTGGATCGATCAATTATCCTACTATTATCAAGGATATAATGAAAATTATCTTTATAAACTACCTTAAAAAAATTGTTTTATTTAGAGAAGATAATTTGATATATTCAAAGAAAAAGGAAGGCCATAAATATCATTTTTTTATTGTGTTAATGGACTTGAGAAAGGATAGAGTATATGTTAAATTTAGAAAAGATTAATTCTACTTTGATAATGTATAATTCATGGGTTACGTAATAATAGGAAATAGAATATTAGTAGATCTATAAAATATGGGAGTTATCAATAAATGGATAACACCTAACTCTATAACTGAGATCCGTATTTTTCATGGGATACCAAGATATTATAAAATCATTTAGAGAAATTGCTCACATTTATCGAATCCACTAATAATTTTAACATATTATGGAGTTAATTTATCTTGGGTAGAGGAATTTGAAGAATTATTCATCAAATATAAGAATATGTTGGTCACTACTCTTGTATAAACATTTCACTATACTAGATAGTGGTTTTTAATATATAGATATTATTTTAAAAATGTTTTGTGATAAATCCTCTAAAAAATTATAAGGTAATTTCTTATTCTTCTCTCCATTTAATTACATATGAGAAAAATTATGTGATGCAAAATTTAGAGCTGGAAGTAGTGATATTTTCATTAATTATTTGGTGACATTTTATATATAGAGAAAATGTGATATATATGTTGATCAAAATAGCTTGAAAAAAACATTGAAGCTAAGTCAATTGTATAAGAACCAGATGATATTTTTGGAATTGATTCAAGATTATGACTAGTCAATACATTACCTCAGGGATGTAAAATAGTGTGTTCAATTCAATGAGTAGGAAAGGTCGTGCCACCTATACATTATGAGGATTGAAAATACCCAATACTCATGGATTTACATATGATTCAACTTGAATATATAATTGTATGAGATAAATCCTTTCTTTTCTAACATACTGTTCATCCTTACATATATATAAGGATCAAAGAATCCCAAAAACATGATGTAGAGATATAGAAAAAAGTGGTGAATATTCAAATTTTTATCTTCATTAAATATTGATTTATATTTTTTGTAACTAGGATATTATTCCCGTAATAATTAATGTAAAGAAGGAACATTTGGATAATTTTTATCTCATTATTCTCTATTTATCCTAGAAGAACAACCATGTATAATGATCTCCAAAAATATTTCTACTTTTACAAAAAGAAGAAGGAAACTATGGAGTAAATATCTTGATTCATGGTATAAAATAAACTTAAGGCTAATAGAAAAAATTCTTGTGGAATACTACAACCATTGACATATGTTATTATGGAAATGATAAAACATTAAAATGGAAATTGTTATAAGGCTCCCCAGAAATTATAAATTTCATAAGGTTATTTGGTTTGTAGTTAATAACCATATGAAGTTAGTGTATTTTATTTCCATTACAAAAATTTTATCCCTTGACAAATCACTAATATATACATATGGAAATTGGTGAGGCTACATGGAGTACCACTGTCTATTATATTCGATTGATATTTTCGGTTTGCAACAAGTATTTAGGGATTTCTTCATAAATATATGTACATATAGATTATTTTTAACAATGATTATCATCCTCAGAAAAAAAGGCCATATTGAGAGAATAATTTGAAATTTAGAGGATATATTGAAATATTGTTCTATATATTTCCACATATTTTGGGATAAAATCCTCCCCATGGTATATTACTCATATACCAATAGTTTATTTTATATAATTTATATGAAACCATATGAGTCTCTATATGGGAATAGATATTAGACTTTAAAAAACAGGGAGAAGTTGGATAGAGGATTTTGAAAAGTCTTAACCATGTCTATGAAATGATGGATAATGTTTAAACAACTCAATAACATATAAAAGTGGAACAAATTTGATATAAAAGTTTTTTAAAAAATAATTGATGAGATATATAGTTGGAATTTTTTAATAAGGGTTTTCCGTGAATATCTCCATGGAGGCAAGTTTGATGATTTGGGACGAATGGTAATGTAATAAAAAAATTATCAATGAAATTTCAATTTTTATAATTATTTTATATGGTAAAAATAACAAAAAATCACATATAGAACATAATACAAATTTTTTAAATAATTAATACATCGAAAAAGATATATTTATTGAAATTAAGGAACTTATACCAGTGGAATAGTTACTTAACTATTAGAATAGTAATATGACCATTAGAAATAAAAATATTTCCAAAAAAATATTAACCTATCATATGAAATTATAAATAAAATTGAGGTATCTTATAAAATAAAATATGATATATTTTTATCATGGCTGAAGAAAATAAATATTTAAAAAATGATAAATTAGGTTTTCCTATTTTTGAAGAACATAATTTTTAATTTAAAATTTTATAATTATAATAATGACATAAAATAAAATATATTTTCATAAAAATAGATTCATCAATTAATATTTTGTTTTATTCTGATTATTAGAATATTTTATTAGACGTTAATTAATTTTTTAAAGTGTCATAAAATCTGTTATAATATTAAAATTGGTATTTTTCGTGTAAATGGTGATTTTATTTAAAAAATAAATTTATCCTATATAGAAAATTGTTTTCCTAAAATGAAGTCCATATTTTAAGTCATCATATAAAAAAATTGTCGGTACATTTTTGTTATTTTTCTAAAATAGTTGAATTTTTTGTGAATAGTGAAATATGCTAATTTATTGTATATAACCTTATAAGTTAAATAAAATATTTATTGATTAATTGGTGATATAAGCACTAGTATCTCAAAATATTCTTCTATATTTACTATATTTATTCATGTTAATAAAAACAATTCCAATTCTTGAGCAAAAATAACAAACTATTGAATATAATAACAAAAAAATACTCCTCTCCTCCACTATAAATACCTCCCCTCACCACCTATTCTCGTCACACATCAAAATACTTGAATATTGTATAATTTAAACCCAAATAATATTCTAAAGTCCATTCACCACATTTTTGATCCTTTTATCTCTAAAAAATTCCATTTTGAAGTCCATTAAGGAAGTTCTCAAGGATACTTATTAATAGTGTAAAATCCCCTTTCATTTTTCTTTTAATTTCATTTCAATATAATATTTTTATTATTCTACCCCACCTCCGCATATTCAAGTGTAATGATAAATATAATATCATATATATATATATATATAATTTTTTTATTTTAATGGAATAATATATCATCAAATGTTATCTATATTCCCATTTTCTTCTAAAAAATCATCTTCTGTGAGGTGTCGATTCACCACCTTCGTGACTGATGGTTCATTTTTATTATACCTCAACCAAGGAAGGTCATAAAACCATTATAATGGTAAATAAATATTTAAAAATTTATATTAAAAATTATACATGGTTATATAACAAGTATATAAACATATTATTAATTAATAAAAGAAAAATTGTTTGTGATGATCGAAAAAATGCCAAAATAATCTAAACAAATATCATTAACACTTTCTATAATAAATAATCCTCATATTTGGAGAAAAAAGATATATAATACCATTAAATATTCTATAATTTCGTTAATATTATAAATTTTCAATTATGTAATATTTTTTGATTTTACACAAATTTCCACACATGTATACATGTGAGTCAATCATGAAAACCAAGGAAAAAAACACGCCCAAATGATGAAATTGAATCTTATAACTCATAAAAAAGTCCATAAACGAACTTAATAAAATTATAATAATTGATATACATGTTTAAAAATTTATTTATTAAATTATTCTTTTATTTAATTTTATTATTCATGTCATTAAGTGCAAGTGAAGAACACTTTCAGACATAATGTAAGGGTTTTCTCATCTCACTCTGATTTCTATGATAAATAAAATATTAAACACTAAATTATTCTATGTTCTGTATTTATAAATACCTCTAGAATATAAAATAATGAATATATTTAACTTCTTGGTATTTTATCATTCAATTGATTATCATTAATTTTATGGGGTATCCAGTTGGACTGTTTCCAAAGTGGTAAGTGATTCTTCGAAAACCCCCATTTTTTCATTCAGGTTATACTTTCTCTATCTACCCCAATGTAATTTTAAAATTTTCATATTTACTCAAAAAAATATCTTTTTATGTTATAAACACATGTACCTAGCTCAAATATCTATTCTTCGATGTGGAAATACAAGTTTTGTAAGGTTTCCTTTTTAATTCCTCTTGATAAGAATCCCTGATAAAAGGGAGCTACCCAAATTTCATACCCATTTTCTAGTACAATCCACAATCTATTTTATGGTACCATTATTTTTCTAAAATCATTTATTTTATCAGAAAAAAAAATCTTTTTTTATTTCTAGTTTTATATAAATAGTTATTCCCTTATCTATTTTAAATGATCATTAATATTCTCTCTTAAACAACACTACTATGGCTCATTTGTAAATTGTCTTAAACACCATTTTTACATGTTTTCACTTCATTAAGACATTATTTATACCTAAAATTTAATTTCATTTTTATACACTTTATTTTCATGGATATAAATATTTATAATATGATTTTTTTGAAGAATAAAAAATATTTTCTAAAAGAATTATTCTTTTTAAATTAAAAAATGTATTTCTCTAAATAATTTCTCAATAGTTTTATTAGATTATTCAAATCAATTTCATCATATGATTTTGAATCATATAATTAATTCATATTGATTTATTTTGTTAACATATAACATATTTTATTTAATTATTTATAAATATTATTGGGATGTATTATCTGGATACCAATCATTATATTACTTTGGATGGTCTATAATTATTTATATTTTTTAGGGAAAGTTATTAATATTTCATATTCTAATTTAAATATGAATTTTTATGTTTATTATGTTCCAAACCTTTAATATAAAGAATACATTGAACTTATTAAGTGATTTATGGGGCCAGCTATAGCCTGGCGATGCATTGGTATGTCTAATGAGACAAACTAGTCATGGATTTTACCCATTTATATATAGTGTCTTGGCCAAATCCTTGACGATATGTTTATGATGTTCGACATTATTCATTATATCATTATGAGACTAGTTATTGAAAATCAAGGTGATTATTCTCCTATTACAATATCTTTGGGTAAGTATCATTTTCATGTGATTATCTATATGGCATTATTTATTCCACTTTTATTTCCTCCATATTATTCTCAAAATTTTGTTTTAATGGAATGTTTTATTTTCATTTTATTCACTTGGATTTTTATTTACACTTCCACTATATTTAATACCCTTACTAAGCATCTGAGATCACCTCTTTATTATTTTTTATTTGTCCCCAAAATCGTAGATATATATTATGAATGAATTACATGGATAATATAAGAGTTTATTGTGTTTCCAATGGATATTTTATGTGTTATTTATTTTCATGTTGTATTGTAGAAACTAAGTTATTATATGTTTTTCTAAAACAACTAAACAGTTTTTTCCTTTAGGATGCTATATACTATTCATATTACAAATGTAACAATGAAAGGCACCAACTCCGAGGTATTGGGGTTGGGGTCATTATAGTTGGTATCAGAACAAGTTTAGTACAATATTTGGAAACAAGATTTAGGACAAAATATATTGAGGAATGGTAACCCTATAACATACTTTGAGAATATTCCCAAAGTAACCAACCTTATTTTTTAGCTATTAGTTATACCTAGGTTTACGATATGTGTTTCACTAGTTTCAGATTATACATTACATTTAATAATTTTATGATCTAATATAGTTCAAGTAATTATTTATAATTGACACCTAGTATAATAAATTAATACTGTATCAACACATGTATTCTATGAATGTACATCCCTCCTATTCAAGATAATGATTTAGGAGCTGGATATTCTTCTGGATCTGAACAACTTATAACTATGATAGGATAGTTGAATCAGGTTATGAGCAATAAACATAGTCGTATAGACCAACCCGATTCACAACATGGTGTAGTAATTTTATACTACTTCTGACAGAAAACATAATTATTCAGTAGAAATACAATCCTATTTGTAGTTGAGAAATGGATAAGATGTATAGATAATATACTTCATGATTTGGGATGAAATAAAGGGATAAGGTTTTCAAGAAATTTTTTTCATCTCTTAGTATATGTTGATCAATGGTGGTCATTAATATAGAATAAAAAACAGGGGGATGAAATTAAAAATATGAAATGGAAGGAATTTATGTTATTTTTTGAGGGAAAATATTTCCCTTATGAATAGTGAGATGATATGGAGAGGTAATTTTTGAGTTTGAGAAAGAAAGAGGATAAAAATGATTCCATGAATGAATCCAAAATTACATGGTTATAAGGTCATTTCATAGACTATATACATGATCCCAGGAAAAATAATAAAAATTTCATTGAAGGATTTATTCCAATTCTATGATGGGTACTAGTCTCCCAAAAATTGTCATTGTATGAGGATGTCATATTGTGTTCCATAAAATGGATAAATAATTCTCCAGGTCTTATGAAATCTAAATAAAGTGAGACAAGAAGAAGATGTAAGAATAAAATATGGATAAATAAGGTAAGGGAATGAAGGATTTTCCAACATGTGATAATTGTGGGAAAAAAACACTGGTACTTTCCTAAAAAAAATGGGAGTTTTCTAACATAATGGAGAAAATTGACACTAGGACTAATATTTCAAAGGCATGAAGTAAGATTTCAATGTGCAATGATTCAGCTACAAGTATATGGGGAACTATGCAAATGAATATTCCAAGCATCAAGGGAATATAGATTAGAAGAAACAAAGGGGTCATGATTAATCTTATATTGTTACTATAGTCTATGTTGAATAATAAAATATTTTGTGTTTTTGGATAGAATAATTATGATTATTCTATCTATAATCCTCTCATTATAAGAATAATGAGATATATAAGAATTATACTGCAGTAATTCTTCGTCATGTAAATTTAAGCATGTGATGAATATAACTAGTAATTAAGAGAAGTTTTAACACATGATTTGGTAAATATTACCCAATATATGATCATGTTGTTTAGATAAGAAAAAATAGATGCTTATGAGATAGTATTGGTGACCATGAAGTGGATAGTTATCTGATGGTTTATGTTATGCTATAATTATTTTATGTTTGGATTTAAGGAATATATTAAACAAATTGATATTTTAATCTTCGATTCATCCATGTTTTATAAATTATTATATGATATTAAGGTATTTATATATTTCATATGTGGAAAAAAGATCTACATTATTTAGAGAAATATTATGTTAAGTGGATTTTGGATATTTATTGATCTTCCTTCTATATTCTAGGACACTAATTTTAGGAAAAAAAATGTATTTTGATTTTGTCTTAAGTTAACTACTAATGGAATGGATTATGTTTAACTTTATATGTTATAATTTTTGGTTAAATTATTATTTATCATATTGGATTATATGTCCTGTCCATTTTTTTTGTTAAGTATTTAATGACTAAAAGATTTAATTATGGATTTTTTGAAAAAAGTTATTATTGTATAAATATTCATATTGAATGAACATATTTTTCATTATAAAATGAATTAGAGATATATGAACTCACAACAAAATGAGGACATTATTCTTATTACATGGAAAAAATCATGTTTGTTTATTTTTTCAACTACCACAATGTATATTAAAAGAATGCCTTAACTCTAGGAAAATATATCTGGAAGAAAAAAGATATCAGTTTACTTTTGTTATGAAAAAATAAATATAATTTTAACTGATTAGAAATTTAATGTTTGTTGACGGTATAATTTCTAATGATCATCTACTCTATCACTCTCCAACAAATATTGATAGTTAGATTTATTTTCAAGGATCATGTTTTCAATTCCCACAACTTTTCTACTAATAGGGAAGCCTAGTTTTGTGATGAAAATCAGATTATGTTTTCCCATCATTTAAGAGGAATTTTTATTAACCCTATTGAAGAGGTAGGATTTACAGAAAGTTATTTTAAAATTACAACTCCACGATTACCGATCAAAAGTTTAAATTGCAAGGACACAATTTTTTGATGAAGGGGATAATATAATGACCCCAAATTTTATCAATGAAATATATCTTTTAGTAATTATTTTATATAGTTTAAATTACATAAAATCACTTAGAGATAACAATAATGACTTTATAAATGAAGAATTAATGAAATAAGAGGTATTTGAAGAAATTAAGGAACCTATCACAATGGAATAATCACATGACCGTCGGTATAGTAATATGACCATTAGAAATAGTAATATGACGAATATAATAGTAACCTCACCTAAAAAGTATAAATAAAATTGAGGCATCTTAATAATGGAAATATTATATATTTATATCGTGGTATAAGTAAAATAATATTTTAAAAATGATAAATTAATTAATGTTATTATTAAAAGTCATAAGTATTTATTTAAAATTTAATAATTAATATAATTATTTTAAATAAAATATATTTTCATAAAATAGATTCATAAATAAATTTTTTGTTGTCTTATGATTAGTATATAATTTTAGGAGAAATTAATTAATTTTAGAAAGTGTCCAAAAATCAATAATAATATTTAAATCATTATTTTTGAAGTAAATGATGAATTTATTTCAAAATTAAATTTAACTTATGTAGATTTTTATTTTCATAAAATTGATTCCATTTTTGAATTTGTTATATCAAAAAATAGTTAGGGTTAATTATTTGGATTTTTCTAAAATAGTTGATTTTCTAAATAGTGAAATGTGGTAATTAACGGTATATTGAATTACAAGATACATACACTATTTAATGAGTCATTTGAGATGTAATAAAAATAATATATAAATATACTTCTCTCTTTTCTGTATTTATTCTTGGGAATTAAAACTATTCATAGTCTTATGTCAAAATAATAAACAGATGAATATAATAAAATCATTCCCCTCTCTGACACTATAAATACCACCTCTTCTCCTCACACCTCCAAAGACTTGAAAATTTTACAAATTTTAACCAAATACTGTCCCCAAGTATCTTCCCTAGTTTTAGGATCCTTTGGTCTCAGTAAAATGCCATTTTCAAGTCCCTTAAGCAAGTTCTAAATGAGATGAATTCCAGAGCTCAAATCAACTTTCATTTTTATTTTTATTTCGTTTATTTTCATATTCTCTACTCACCCACCCCCCCCCCCAACCTAGAGGTACGATAAATACATTATATTACATATACAGAAATTTTATTATGTTAAAGGAATAATCCATCATCAAATATCTTCCATCATCACCTTTTGTTCTAAAATTGGAAACATCATCCATGAGGTGTCGATTCACCACCTTTGTGGACGATGATTATTCGTTCTCTAATACCACATTAATGTATGGTCATAAAACCATTTTAATGTTTAAAAATATTTTAAAATATATATCAAAACTTCTTTACTATTATATAACCTATATATATACATAATAAAACTTAATTTAACAAAACAAGTGTGTGAACATTGAAAAAATTTTCAAAATAATCTAAACGATTATCATTAATGATTTTCCTAATAAATCATCCTAATATATGGAAAAAAGAATATATATGAACATAAAATATTCTATAAGTTCATTAATATCATATAATTTCTATTCTATAGGATTATTATCATTTTACAAGAACATTCATACATGTATACAAGTGAATCAATCCTGAAAACCAAGAAAACAAACACGCGCAAATGATGAAATTGAATATTATAAGTCATGAAAAATGACATCAATGAACCAAAAAAAATTTAATAAATAAAATAAATGTTGAATAGGTTTTGTATTAAATTATTAAGGATTATAATATCATTATTCGGGTAATTATGTGTAAGTACAGAACACTACCAATCATAAGGTAAGGGTTTTATCACCTCACTATTCTTTCTGTGAGATATAACTTATTCAAAACTAATTTTTTGTGTATGATTTATGTATACATACCATTGAAATACCATTTTATGAATCTATTTAGATTCAAAGTGTTGAATTTTTCATTCCATTATCATTAATTTTACAGGGTATATAGTTTGACTGTTTGCATTGTGGTAAGGGGTTCTCTCTGAACCCCCATTTGTTTCCTCTCAATTTTGCTTTCTATCACTACACCAATTAATGTATTAATTCCTCCTATTTACTACTCCTAAATTATGTTTTTATGTTCAAATAATATTTACCTACATCAATTTTTAATTATTTTATGATAAATTTCATGTTTTATTCGGTTTTCTTTTTTAATTCCTCCTAATAAGTAATCCTAATTAAATGGAACTTGTCAAATATCTTACCCATTTTCAAGTACCATTCATAATTTATTTTAATATATCATTATTTTTATAAAATGACTCATTTTATCATGAAAAACTATCATTATTAATTTCTAGTATTATACAATCAAATATTATTTTTTTTGATATAGACTCTTTAATATTTTCTCTTAAACTACACTAATGTTGCTCATTTTTAATGTATCTTAAACACACTTTTTTACATGTTTTCATTTCAGTTGGATATAATTTATGCCTCTAATATTTTTATATTGTCCTCCTCTTTTATTTTTCTAGGATCTACATGTTTAGAATCTGATTTTTATGTCAAATACAAATGATATTCTAAAATATGTCTTCTTTCCAATTTAAAAAAGGTACTTCTCTCAATAATTTATCAATAATTTCATTAGAGTATTCTTATCTATTTAAACACCACATTTTAAATATTGTTCTTAATTGAAATTTATCTATTATTATTCAATATATTCAATTTCATTTAATTATTTATTATTATTTTTGGTATGTATTATCTTGATACCATTCGCCATATTACTCTGGATGGTTTATGATTATGAATATTGTTTGGGGAAAGTTATTAATATTTAATATGATAGTGTCAATATTAATATATATGCTTATTATGTTCCACCCCTTCCATATGTGGAATTAATTAGACTTAGTAAGTGATGGTAGGTCTCCTCTGTATCCCCTTGATATATTGTTATGTCTCATGAGACAAACTTTTGAGGGTTCTTAACAAGTTATATATGGTGTTTTGTCTGAAACCTTGATGGTATGTTTATGATGTCCCATGTTATTCATTCCCTCATTATGATATTATTTATTAAAAATCCATGTAATTATTTTACATATAGAAAATCCATGGGTATGATTCATTTTATTGTTATTATTTATATATAATTATTTATTCATCATTTATTTCTACCATATAATACTCAAGATTATGTTTTAATGGAATTTTTTTCTAATTAATCACCATTACATATTATTTATGCTTACATTGCCTTTATTACCATTTCTATGCATTTAATCTCACCCCTTTATTATGTTTTATTTTCCACGGGCTGCAAAGATGTATATTATGAATGACTTACAATGATAATCTAGAATTTTATGGGTGTTTCAAATGGAGTTATTATATTTCATTTGATTTCAAGTTATAATGTAAAACAATTTTGTATATATAGTTCTAAAAATTTACTAAACATTTCTATCCTTTGGGATGTGATATCTTGTTCATTGTACTAATTTAATAAATAAACGCACCAGCTCTAAGCTATTGGGGTCAGGGTATTTACAGGGAAGTTGGGACCTTAGTATATCATTCGCTTTGAGATCCTTGATCTTTTCATGGTTTATTCTTATTAGTTAATACTACTAACTAACCACTACCATGTACACGATGTGTTACTTGTATCTCTTTTGAATGAGTAAATACTATAATATTCACAAGTTCAAAATTTAGAATTTATACAACTAAAAAATGATCTCTCATATGTGGAACAACCAGTAAAAGTTCTCCATCAAAGGGATAATTTACTATGGAATAATACCAGTCATATGGTAAATGTCCTATAAAGGAATCATATTTTTGTGGACTATACATGGGAACATGTGGATGTAATGATATAAGAGTACCCTCACTTGTTTCTTCCATATAATAACATTTTGAGTAATAATTTCTTTTAAGGGGGAGGTAAAATATAACAACCTGGGCTTTTCAACAATAAAAAAATATTGTTCTTGATATATTTCTCCACACACAACACCAAAAAAAATATATTTTATTTTAAGAAATTCGTATAATTAGTATGTATAAATAGTGATAAAAATTTATTATATATATATAAGAAAAAAATGAAGATCACATTAAAAATCTACATTGTAACTAATGAACTAAAAAATAATTTTTATAAAATTTACTTATTTTAAAGAAAAATATATTTTGATATGAATAAATTATTAACACTAGATTAATTAATAATTTATAGGAAAAAATAAAAGTTAATATTACAAAATTCCATTTCTTATAAAAATTATATTCACCATATTTTTTATTTTGAAATAAAAAAAATTATTTAGAATATTTAGAATCTGAATTTTATAAAATTGACTTAATTTTAGGATTTAACATGTAAATATTATCTTAACATGAAATATTTTAATTTTTCCATAAATGATTGATTTTTAGATGAATAGAGAAAATTATTGTCTTTTCCAAAAGGGTTATTTTATTTATCTTATAATTATATATGAAAAACATATAATTTTATAAAAAATATCTTTAATTTTAGGAATAATTTCATCCATTTTAAAGAGGTTTTTTCAAACATACAAATCCTATGTAGCAAAAGTAATATTTTAATTGTAATGAAATTTTTTTTGGTATTTTTATTTAAATGAACATTATTTTGGAAAAATAATACTTTTTCTGGGTTTTAATGTAACAATACATTTATTTTTATAATAAAACAATTCATGTCTTAAAAATAAAAACAAAAAATTAAAAAAGTTACCTCATACATAAAGTTTAACATTAAAATGAGCTATTTTTTATGAAATGTTTTTTATGAGTTATGTGCGCTAATAGTAAAATTAATTTTTTGAACTCATAGGAATTTTATTTGATTAAATAACTTTAGTATTTAAAACAATTATTTTCAATTTATTAATGGTTTTCAATTTAAATTTTGGCCGTTAAATTAATTTACCAATGTTGAATGTGGAGTTACCATGGTAAGGGTAAATTATACTTAAGGTGGATTAATATAATGGAAAAGTATAAAACATATTAATAGGCATATGTTATTGAATAGTGGTGAGAGGATCGACTATATCTCTTTCCCCACACAATTATTTGCCATTTTATAGAGATTTTTTCCTTAAATAATGGAGTGATATTATTAAATAATAATTATTTTTTTAAATAAATTCCATTTTCTTCACATATAAAAATATACCACCATCATCCCATTCATCCATGCATTGAGAAAGATTTATCTAAACTAAAAATAAACCCTATTATCTAATAAACACACCCACACAATCCTTTTAATCTTTGGCCTTTTTTGGAACCCTGACCCAGGTAGCCTGGAGCCGGTGTCTATATTATTACATTGGCGTATGATACATGGAATAGCATCCTGAATGACTAAATAGTTTAATATTATTGGTACAATAGATACATATTTTACTCATAAACTATATTTTAATAGAAAAATTACAATAATATTTTTAAAAAATTACATTTATACCCTATAGAATATTATTGCATATCAATCGTGGTACTCTTTATGGATTCTTGGGGAAAGGTATTAAAATAATGGTGAGATCAAATTATCTGTAAGGGTTAATTATAGTAGAATAAATCTTTAATTGATAAACATAATTGATATGGAATGGTAAATAACATAACGGACATTCAATATAATCAATAAGATGAGAAAGAAGTTCTTCCCTAGATAATATAAGTGTGAAAATATCATGGATAATAATTTCTATGGAAATTTAAATAATTGAAAACACATTCCATTTAATCAATAACATGAAAATCATTACTAGATAATGGATAATCAATATGGAATGGTAGATAACTAAAAACACAAACCATTTAATCAATTTTTGAGAATGAAATGCATCTAGAGATAATATCATTGAGAAAATATGATAGATAATAATAAAAAAATTCTGAATGAAGTCAATACAGAATTCATTGATTTCGTGAACCTAGAATCTTGATACCTATACCCTCAATACCATTCACTAGATATTTTAAAACAACTGATTACAAAATCCATTGGTTTGTCAAACTTCTTTTCTATTATATTACTAATTCACATCATAAGACTATTGATGCATGGATAGGATATCTATAACATGGCCCTATCTATATCTGTATATACAAATATTCCACATACATAGAATAATTGATTTAATTTATGAACAATGTTCACTAGCATCAAATATTTATATTGTGTAAGGAATACATATTTTTCCTTATTTCCCATGAAAAAAATAAATTTAAATGTATAAATGAAATATGGTTTTAGATATAAACAAATCCATGATAAATAATATGGATATTTAAGGGATATTTAAGGTCAACTTGAATGTAAATAATTTAATGGAAAGTTAATGACTAAAAAAATGAATCAAGGATGTGAATTCAAATAATTTACATGGTAAAAATGATCATAATATATCTATATAAATTGTAATTATGGTGTCAATACAACATATACCCATTGAGTAGAAATAAAGGGTTGTTGTCATTTATTAATAGAGATACAATAAAAATATCTTTATAAATATTATTGAGGAAAATATGATTTAAATTTTGAAAATAACCTTTTAAAACTAAAAATTCCAAAAACATTTTGAAAATAATATTCTTTCAAAATAACCTTTGAAACTTAAAAAATAAAATTTAAATCATTTGAGTGGTCATTGTATGGTCCACAAGGCTGAATACCCTAAGAGAGGGGGTGAATCAGGGTATGACTAATTTAAAATTAAATCCCGTTCTGATCTTGTTTCCCTTTTAATAAAAACACTATTCTCTCTATCCTATTGCATGATATAAACAAAAAGTAAAGAAAGCACATGACACACCAATTTTACTTGGTTCACCGCTAAGGGATACATCCAAGGAGCATACGATGACAGGTTGTCGGTTGTACCAAAGTCCACTAAACTCCACTAGATGTGGATTACAAGGTTTGGGAAAAGTCACTCTGTCCCAGGATCACTGCCTTTACAATGTTTAGGGTCAGCTCAATGATTTCCCAAGGGTCACTCTCTATTTCTCTCTCTCTAGGTCATTGCTGGTGGATAGGTTCACCTTTTCCTCATCCTTCAATCATTTCCCTGGAAAGGATCCACTCACAGTTTATAGACCTGTATGTATCTTCATTTTCATGAAGAATGCATCTTCCTCTATTTTTATATGATCTGTTGAAGTATAACTTTCACCCGTAGATGAATATCTCTTTGCACCAACGGTATTAGGGAAACTTCCAGCATCCTCCCAGCCCGAAAACACTACTGGAAAATCATCCTTACATGGCGCGCAAGTCTAATCTGGCACGCAAGTATCGGAACGCAAATCACAAATGGCATGCTAGTCTTCCCCAACCACTTGCACGACACAAACTTCTGCAACTCCAAACCCGTGCGACTCACTTCCTTCCTTGCCTAAACCACCTCAGGCGCGCAACTAAAACCTGGTGCACTACTTCCAACACTGGCGTGCAAGTCCCACTTGCGTGACACACCACCACTTGCGCGACCACCACACCTGCATGAAGGGAGCTCTGAATCTTCAAAGTTTTGAACTCTGGTGAAGAATGAGGAGGAGTGGTCCAATATTTATAGGCATTTTGGTCACCCTGCGCGACGGCGTGCAAGTCAACCCTTGGCGCGCAAGTCTCGGCGCGCAGGTCTCTTCCCCTACAAGTCACTTGTGTAACCCACTTCCAAACTTGCGTGAACCTATTTCTTTTGCCATATTTTGATCTTATGATCTTGAAAACCATAGGCGCGCATGTTCTCAAGATTCCAAAGCATCGACACACAAGTCTCTTCACGGCGCGCAAGTCACCTGCACGACACCACCAATACTTGCACGAGACTTATCCCTTTTCCATATTTTGATGATCTGATAATGAAAAACATATGGCGTGCAAGTTTCTAATACTTCATGTACACGGTGCGCAAGTCCCTTTGCCAAAAACCACATTTCTTAATTTGATGATTTTCAGGCCCAAAAATTTGGCAAACACTAGAAAACGGCGCCACCATGTATCTGTTCTTTTTGTACCGCCTCCAGATCATCCATTCCTTTGCCGACGTTCAAGAATCAAACATTGATCTTTTAACCACAGCTCTTGAACTCAACATTATACCATGAAATCTCCTTTTTCGACAATTTTGTATGACATACATTGCTTTGTCAACAATCACAGCACAGTTTTCCACATTGTCAACAAACACAAGCACCTCAAAAATGTTTCAATGATACCTTGAGGGATTTTTTCCCAACAATACCCCTCTTTGGGTTTGTTGAAAACTCTTCCATAAAAAGATACATCGTATATTCTTCAGCCACCATTTTCCTCGTTGTGATTCTGATAGCGATCACGGATTTACTCAACACATACTCTAAGCCCACATGAGCAATACTCGGTGTGAGAAACAAGAGTAAATTAAAAGTTCATCAATAAATCACATCATCTTTTACATACACTATTGACATCAAACAGATACCAATTTTTACCAAACTGATACCAATTGTTGGAAATATTCTTACCACATTCCAACATCTCTCTTTTTCTTTTATCACGATCCTCAGCTATCGTGATATCTATTCTTTGATCGATCAATTGTAGAATTGTCAGATTTAATACGCTCCCCATTTCTGTTCACAGCTTCAACCCTTGTTCGCTTCAAAACCTTTTTAGCCCTATTTCATGTGTTTTCTGAGATAAACTCTGGCTAACCATGTCCAAATAATTTCAGCTCCCCCTATATGGCTGCTCCACCCGTCATCTTCTCCCCATATCAATCCTGATTTATCAAATAGCCATATTGTCTCCCCTTTTAACAATCACTATTTTCTCCCCCTTTGTCAACGAACCCAAAGAGAACTCGTTTGTAGTCTGTAAAAGAGTATAGAAAGAATATCAGCACATTAGGGAAACACATCATACCTCGGGGAGAGGGGGTGGGTTTTGCATCCACCCTATTTCAAGTTCGGGGAGTCGACTGAACTCTCAGATCCATTCAATGCCTCTCAAAATCTTCCATGGGTAAGGCCTTTGTCAGAATTTCTGCAACCTGTAGCTCTATAGGCACATACTCTAACTTCACGATTCCATGATCAACCTTCTACATGATAAAATGATACTTTATCTCAATGTTCTTTGTCCTTGAGTGATGGACGGGATTTTTTCTGAGATTTATAGCACTTGAGTTATCACATTGGATTCCGATTGGAGACTTCACTTCAACTCCCATATCTTCAAGATGATTCTTAATCCACAATAACTGTGTGCATGCTTGAGTGGATGTAATATACTCAGCTTTCGCATTGCTCAATGTAATGAAATCATGCTTCTCTCTAAGCCAAGAAATACAAAATCCCCCAAGATAGAATGCACCAGCTGACTTTGATTTTCTATCATCCACTGAACCAGCCAATTCTACATCAGTATATCCCAATAACTCTATCTGAGATTTTATAGTATATGTCAAGCTGAAATCCATTTTTCCATGCATAAAACGAAGTATTCTTTTCACTGAAAGCATATGGATTTCCTTGGGATTACTCTGATATATCACTGCTTGGAATGTGGAGAAAACAATATCATGCCTTGTTGCGGTCAAGTACCATAAGCTCCCATTAATTTTTCTGTATTCGGTAATATTAACTGCCTTTCCGTCCTCATCTTTTTATAATTTCATCCGGTTATCAACTGGTGTCTTCATCTCCCTGGAATTATCCATTCCAAACCTTCTCAGAACCTCTTTAGCGTGTTTGGATTGAGAAATGAAAGTTCCATTAGTTGCTTGTGTCACCTGTAATCCAAGGAAAAATGTTATCTCTTCAATCATTGACATTTCAAACACATTTTTCATGAATTCAGAAAACTATCTCCACTGAGCATCATTTGATCTGCAAAAAATTATGACATCGACATACACCATCACCATCATCCTTTGATTGCTGTCATTGCTGAAATAGAGATTGTAATCAACTCCTCAACGCTGGAAACCTAGCTTCTTAAAGTACTGATCAAGTCATGGGTACCATGCCCTTGGTGCTTGTTTCCTCGCATACAATGTAACAGCCCGAGATTTTATGAAAAATATTCTTTTTTAATTTTATTAATGTCTCGTGTTGTACGCTACACCAAAAGGAGCTTGCACAACACGCATCCTTGACTTGCCTTGCATTACACGCAATCACGACCTTCCTCGATAGCTTGCGTCGCACGCAATTCCAAGTTTCACTAAACAACGATAAGCTATTAAAATATTTTTAAAACTAGCCGTTATGAATAATAATAACCACTTTTTGAAATTTTATAAATTTTATTTTTCAAAATGGACTTCATTTTTGGATTCGGAATACCGAAATTATCCTAGGGTGAAATTTTGGTATTTTTCTGAAAACTTTCAATTTTTGATGAACAGTGAAACCACTAAGTGGTAGGTTAAAAACTGAATTTTGCATAAAACTTAATTTTACCACTTCTGTGAATGGAATTTCGAAAATCCGACAGACATGGTTGATATCAGTAAGTAAAATGTGGTTCAATGAGATAAAAATAATTTTTTGGTGAATAGTAACTTTTTCTTTTTTTTACCGCGGTTAATAGTAAATAGGGTAACTAAGGATAAAAATGATATTACTATTACCCTAAAACATGTCCTAATTCTATTGGATAAGTTTAATTCGACCAAAAACAAACTTAGGAATAACATATGACCATTTAGGCCCACTTGGGTTAGATTAGGACATTTATTATTAATTTATTTAAAGAAGGGTTAAAATAGTTAAAATCAAAGATTAATAAGTAAATAATTTTTAATATGGGGTTATACATAAGATAAATTCGACTATAAATATTCCTTAGAAAGATAAAAAGATTTCCTACATAATGATGTTTTATTTATAATTTTTAGACTTTAAATAAATTAATTTATTTATGACACAACGATGATGCAGTAATTACCCTTTTAAGGAAATATTAACATAATTGATGTTATAAATGCTCAAATGAATGTAATTTGAGACTTTTTATGAATTAAACTAATTTTCTAGGTTACTATGATATATTAGTGTTGATTTAATCAACTTGGTTAGAACATATAATTCTGTTATGACTTTCACAAAAATCATATATCAAATAGTGTCAAAATTGACACAAAATAGTTTTTAAATCAAATATTATATTATTAATTGTTATTTTATTCCTAAAAATCTAAGGTTCGGCCAAATGACTTATATAAGGATATATATATTAATAACAAACAATTTGGGGTTCCTTTGGCATGTTATAGTAAGTGTATTAACCATAGAGTGAAAGAAAACAAAAAGACACGGTAAAAGTTAAATTATTTAACTTACAGTTAAATCTAATTGATAAGGTTAAAATAATACCCTAAACTTGTCTAAATCCTATTGGTTGATAGGATTTTGACCCATCCCCACTTTAGCTTCGAAATAAGACCCTTTGTAACCATTATAAACCGATTTTGACTTTAATATAAAATAATATTTTGAGATATTCCTAAGGTGCCCCTCTCCTCCCTTATAAAAGGACACCTCCTCCCCCTCCTCACACAAATTTGAGAACTCAAGCTCGGCCAACCCCTGCCAAAATCTCTTCTCCACTTCCCTAGAAACATCCTAGAGGTTCTGGTCTTCCTAAAAGACCAATTTTAGTGCCCTAAGAGGAGGTCTCAAAGAGGCGCTTCAAAGAAGAGGTAATTACCGTTACCAATTCTTTCATCTTTATTTCTTCTTCCACTTCTTCTTATTTGGTTGTTTCATTATGAATTAATAACATAAGTATCACTCATATACTGATATGTTATTATAAGTATGAAACAACCCTAATTCACCTTCTATCCATCCTATGGAAAAATGAAATCACCGCGCGTGCGTACGTACGAAATACCGTCTCCACGCCGTGGTGTAATCTATTTTCCACCACCACCTTACATGGACGGGTATAATGGTGTAAATAATAACTATACAAAGTTATTACAACATAATATTGATTCTGATATATTTTATAATCCACTCCAATTCAATTCAATATTTATGGAAATGATATCATCGCTCGTGCGTACGTACGGACTACCGTCTCCACGACGCGATGAGATTCATTCTCCATGTTAACCATTTAAGAATGATTATAAAGTATATATAAGAAATAATAATGAAATATATGAAATTATAAAGCTAATGGATTTATGTATATATATATATATGTATTTCATCAACTTACTTCCATTCAAGACAATAAGGAAACGAAAACAGCGTTCATGTGTACGTACGGACTACCGTCTCCATGAACGGTGTTTTTCATTTCATTTATCTATCTATTATATATATATATACTGAATATATATGATATATAAATCATATTTTATATTCTGGAAGTATGTAAATCATGATATAAGTAATAATAATGTCAAGAACAACAAGTCAAAACACCTACGATAAATGAAACGATTTTACCCAAAACGCTTCTTTAACATGGAATTTACAAAAGAACGGGTAATATAATGTCATAAGTGAACCATATATGATATAATAACAATGAATATGATTCTGTAATAAGTCAATGAAATTATTTAAACCATTATACAGGAGCTTCGGACACGTACAAAGCAAATCGGACCTAAGGTAAGGGAAATATCACAATCTCATTTTTATCCGAGATTGTTTATTCGTAAGTATTTACTGGGGTGTATTTTATCATCCACATCCATGTTTCATCAATATGTAATATTATTTCCATCCACCTACAATTTTTCAAATCCATTTTTACCATTCGGTGAGTTTTTAGTAATATGTATGAAAGGAATCTTTGGTCGTTTTTCGTACGAGGTACTTTTTGACTTTTCCGACAAAAGTACGAAGAATGTTTTTTTAACTTATACGGCATGAATGGATTTTTAAAACATTATTTCCAAGAAACTTCCTTTAAAAGTTTTCATGTTTATTTTTAATCAACTTCTTTTATTTTAATATTGTATGACATGTTAAGAAAGGAAAAGTGTTTTTCAAGTAGAAAGGATATTTTCCTCAAGAATGGAGTTCAAGTATTTTATCAAAATTATTTTCCATCTAAGATAATAAAAGGGTTCTGTTTTTATCCCTATTATTACATTGATTTGATTATGTTTTGAGGGAGTTATTTTTATGAATTCCTTTATCTTATATGAATTGTTTTATGATGTCATGTTGTTTAAGAATTCCATTTTTATTACATGGGTTACGCTATGATTTATGGTTTATGATTATGTGGCACACATAAGAAAGGATTCATTATAAGATGGGTGGGACCTATATATCCCTCCAACGCATTGGGTAAAGATTTTATATCTCATGAGATAGACAGGGCTGGAACGGTAGGTTATACCGGTTCAGTGAAACAGGACTGAAACGAGGGTTACTCGATTCAGAAAGGGACTTTGTCCACTAAAATAGTCTTGGAAATGAGTCTTGACTAACAAGAAATGATTCTCTATGATTATGTGTGAATTCCACAAAGTTTCATGTTTTAAGTTATGATTATTGTGATTACATTTCACTTCCATGATTTACCCCATGTTATGAAATTATGATCTCTTTTGCAGGTTAAGATTTCCAAAAGTTATGGGCTTATGTATATGATGTGATTGATATTTCTTTTACCCTTACTGAGCATTTGAGCTCACCCTATTATGTTTTCTTTTCCCCAGGATATAAATAAAGGTTTTAGGTAAAAAAAAAGGGGAAGATCTTTATGGGAGATATTGAAGATATTTCACCACGATTAGAAGATTACGTTCCGAGTTTCCAAAGACACTAAACTATTACGATCCTTGTGTGTTTTTTGTTATATACTAAGTATTCCGCAAAAGTAATGTAATGTCCATGTACGTCAAACTATGGGTCTCTACAGTTGGTATCAGAGGAAAGGTTTAGTCAACCTTTGTAAACTAGGATGCGAAAACTTTAGTGAGATCCCTAGAGATATTTATAAGGAATTTCTAGGGATGTCCCTAAGATTAAGTATACGTATAGGTTATAGTACTAGAATTACGCTAACGATCATAGAATTAAACCTAAGAAGTTAGATATTGAAGTTACTACCCCTTTATTATGATTTTTTCCTCTCACACTATTCTTTTTGGGTTTTAGACGATGACTGGAACCCGAAGGAACCGTTTTGATCAATGCAATGGACAATGCAATGATTTCCCTCCCGAACAAACAAATGTTATGGGAGATGGAGTGAAAAATCTTATTGCTATACTTACACAAGTTATGAATCATTCTGGACTTCCAAATGAGCAGAGAAGGGAACAATATTCTATAGAGTCCTTCATGAGCCAACGTCCACCTTCTTTCAGTGGAACTTCCGATCCACTTGTTGCTGAACAATGGATCAGTACAACTGAAAAGATATTTTCAGTTCTTCAATGTTCTGAGCATGATAAAGTCATCTTAGCAGTATATCATTTGGAAGGTGAAGCTGATCAATGGTGGAATCTTATCAAGAATACGAGGCCAAGAGATGAAATTGAGTCCATGGAATGTGACGAGTTCAAGAACTTATTTTTCAATAAGTACTTCCCTCGTATTCTTTGAACAAAGATGGAGAAGGAATTTCTTGAACTAAAGCAAAAGGATGATGAATCTGTTGGTATATACGAAGCGAATTTTACAAGACTTGCAAGGTATGCATCTGGCATTATCATCCAACCTGAAAGTAAAGTTGATCGATTTTTCAGTGGCTTAAAACCAAGTCTTCGAAGGGAATTAGCTATAAGAGACTTCAGTAGCTATGAATAAATTGTGCGTTGTGCTATCAAGGTAGAAATGGAAGTTGGTGTTACATATCCATCTCATGGTTTTAACAAAAAAACGAAAGATGGAGTTCACGGAGAAATCTCAGAATAATGGTGTAAAGAAGATGAATTTTTCCTTATTCACAAAGTGTGGAAAGAAGCATGGTGGATATTGTCTTAAAGGGACTAGAAAATGTTTTAAGTGTGGAAAAGAAGGTCATCGAGCAGCTGTGTGTCGAAGTAATGGAAAAAGGGATTCTAATGATGTGAATAAAGCAAACACTGCAGAGAACGCACCACCAACACTTCAATGCTTCAAGTGCAAGGAAATGGGGAATTATGCTAGTAAAGGCCCTAATCCAAGGGTTAGTGATGATCAACATGAACAACCACTGAAGGCAAAGGACAAAGGGAAGTCACATGCGATCACTATTGGCGATGTTGAATATGACAACGATGTGGTGGAATGATTAAGTGTTTATGTAATGGTATTCCAAAATAATATTGTATCATGGAGTATTGGAATATTTATGTATTGGTCTAATGTGGTATTCAAAGTGATTGAGATATTTTTGGAAATAAGATGATATGCGCATAATGAATGGAAAACGAGAAAACGAAATGTTTAACAGTATTCATGAGCTCATGATTGATATAAGGACTAAGTAATATCATGGTTTGAGTATATAGAATTTTGAGGATTTTGGTTACTGCATTCATGTTTTCATTAAGGTTCAATGGGTATTCAAGAGAATACATGATTAAGGACTTTTAATGTTTGGAATGGGACCAGAAATAAACATATATTATGATATATGGGGATCGACGATGGTATTAAATCTCTGGTAATCATTTTCACTATGTTATGAAAGTAGACTACAGTATTATGGATAAGCTTAAAGACTAGAATGGATTATGTTGGACATAAAATAGTATTGTTTAAGGATAGAAGTTTTGTGATATTATTGATGAGATGTTATAGTAATATAGTTTTAGAAAAAGGACAACCTGCCAGACGGGCGACAGCCCATCGCGTTGGACAAGGCTGTGGGAATCGAACCCACAACCGAAGTGCGAGTGGCCTTTATCGCCTACCACTGGCCTAGAGGAAGTCCCTGTTTATTAGAAACTAGTTTTATTATATTAAGCAGTATGATATATGAAGTATAAAGTCCATTTTAGGGACCATATATGATTAATCTCACTATAGATCGACTTATGTATATAATTTTTGCTATCCTTTTGTTTGAGACAGATGGAATGACCCGTCATTCTATCACATGATCTGCTAACACTTCACGAATAACAAATTCAACCTCATTTATTTAAGATATGAAGTGGAAATTGTTAAAGGAACGAACAACAGTGAGATTGTACCAAAATAAAGTAAGTATTTATTCTAATTCAAATTCTTTAACTTTAGGGAAATGATCTTGAAAACCAAAAATGTTGTCCTAGTGATCTTATACCTGATGAATCAGACGGTACCTTAGATCGTCACAAAATTATGGATTTGTGATTACTGGATTTTCCATAGCCATGTTCTCCACCACTCTCCATCAGAACATGATGGTTAGATTTCTCTTCCATATCCATATCTTCACCTATGTGGAAACCCAGTGATTAGTTTATTTGGGTAACCATTACGTTTCATACTTTTGTTTTTAAAGATTGGTCTTGATATTCCTTTTTACGATGTGGGTTTCTATTAAAAAAACTTTCTAATAGTAAACCATTTATAACCCCGACGAATTTCGAGGGCGAAATTCATTTTAAGGGGGGAAGAATGTAACAGCCCGAGATTTTATGAAAAATATTCTTTTTTAATTTTATTAATGTCTCGTGTTGTACGCTACACCAAAAGGAGCTTGCACAACATGCATCCTTGACTTTCCTTGCATTACACGCAATCGCGACCTTCCTCGATAGCTTGCGTCGTACGCAATACTGAGTTTCACTAAACAACGATAAGTTATTAAAATATTTTTAAAACTAGCCGTTATGAATAATAATAACCACTTTTTGAAATTTTATAAATTTTATGTTTCAAAATGGACTTCATTTTTGGATTCGGAATACCGAAATTATCCTAGGGTGAAATTTTGGTATTTTTCTGAAAACATTCAATTTTTGATGAATAGTGAAACCACTAAGTGGTAGGTTAAAAAATGAATTTTGCATAAAACATAATTTTACCACTTCTGTGAATGGAATTTCGAAAATCCGACAGACACGGTTGATATCAGTAAGTAAATTGTGGTTCAATGAGATAAAAATAATTTTTTGGTGAATAGTAACTTTTTACTTTTTTTACCGCGGTTAATAGTAAATAGGGTAACTAAGGGTAAAAATGATATTACTATTACCCTAAAACATGTCCTAATTCTATTGGATAAGTTTAATTCGACCAAAAACAAACATAGGAATAAAATATGACCATTTAGGCCCACTTGGGTTAGATTAGGACATTTATTATTAATTTATTTAAAGAAGGGTTAAAATAGTTAAAATCAAAGTTGAATAAGTAAATAATTTTTAATATGGGGTTCTACATAAGATAAATTCGACTATAAATATTCATAAGAAAGATAAAAGGATTTCATACATAATTATATTTTATTTATAATTTTTAGACTTTAAATAAATTAATTTATTTATGACACAACGATGATGCAGTAATTACCCTTTTAAGGAAATATTAACATAATTGATGTTATAAATGCTCAAATGAATGTAATTTGATACTTTTTATGAATTAAACTAATTTTATTGGTTACTATGATATATTAGTGTTGATTTAATCAACTTTTTTCGAACATATAATTCTGTTATGACTTTTAAAAAAATCATATATCAAATAGTGTCAAAATTGACACAAAATAGTTTTTAAATCAAATGTTATATTATTAATTGTTATTTTATTCCTAAAAATCTAAGGATCGGCCAAATGACTTAGATAAGGATATATATATTAATAATAAACAATTTGGGGTTCGTTTGGCATGTTATAGTAAGTGTATTAACCATATAGTGAAAGAAAACAAAAAGTCACGGTAAAAGTTAAATTATTTAACTTAGAGTTAAATCTAATTGATAAGGTTAAAATAATACCCTAAACTTGTCTAAATCTTATTGGTTGATAGGATTTGACCCATCCCCACTTTAGCTTCGAAATAAGACCCTTTGGAACCATTATAAACCGATTTTGACTTTAATATAAAATAATATTTTGAGATATTCCTAAGGTGCCCCTCTCCTCCCTTATAAAAGGACACCTCCTCCCCCTCCTCCTCACACCAATTTGAGCACTCAAGCTCATCCAAACCCTGCCAAAATCTCTTCTCCACTTCCCTAGAAACATCCTAGAGGTTCTGGTCTTCCTCAAAGACCAATTTTAGTGCCCTAAGAGGAGGTCTCAAAGAGGCGTTTCAAAGAAGAGGTAATTACCGTTACCAATTCTTTCATCTTTATTTCTTCTTCCACTTCTTCTTCTTAGGTTGTTTCATTATGAAGTAATAACATCAGTATCACTCATATACTGATATGTTATTATAAGTATGAAACAACCCTAATTCACCTTCTATCCATCCTACGGAAAAATGAAATCACCGCGCGTGCGTACGTACGGAATACCGTCTCCACGCCGTGGTGTAATCTATTTTCCACCACCACCTTACATGGATGGGTATAATGGTGTAAATAATAACTATACATAGTTATTACAACATCATATTGATTCTGATATATTGTATAATCCACTCCAATTCAATTCAATATTTATGGAAATGATATCATCGCTCGTGCGTACGTACGGACTACCGTCTCCACGACGCGATGAGATTCATTCTCCATGTTAACCATTTAAGAATGATTATAAAGTATATATAAGAAATAATAATGAAATATATGAAATTATAAAGCTATTGGATTTATGTATATATATATATATGTCATCTACTTACTTCCATTCAAGACAATAAGGAAAGGAAAACAACGTTCATGCGTACGTACGGACTACCGTCTCCATGAATGGTGTTTTTCATTTCATTTATCTATCTATTATATATATATATATATACTGAATATATATGATATATAAATCATATTTTATATTCTGGAAGTAAGTAAATCATGATATAAGTAATAATAATGTCAAGAACAACAAGTCAAAACACCTACGATAAATGAAACGATTTTACCCAAAACGCTTCTTTAACATGGAATTTACAAAAGAACGGGTAATATAATGTCATAAGTGAACCATATATGATATCATAACAATGAATATGATTCTGTAATAAGTCAATGAAATTATTTAAACCATTATACAGGAGCTTCGGACACGTACAAAGCAAATCGGACCTAAGGTAAGGGAAATATCACAATCTCATTTTTATCCGAGATTGTTTATTCGTAAGTATTTACTGGGGTGTATTTTATCATCCACATCCATGTTTCATCAATATGTAATATTATTTCCATCCATGTACAACTTTTTAAATCCATTTTTACCCTTCGGTGAGTTTTTAGTAATATGTATGAAAGGAATCTTTTGTCGTTTTTCGTACGAGGTACTTTTTGACTTTTCCGACAAAAGTACGATGAATGTTTTTTTTAAACTTATACGGCATGAATGGATTTTTAAAACATTATTTCCAAGAAACTTCCTTTAAAAGTTTTCATGTTTATTTTTAATCAACTTCTTTTATTTTAAAGTTGTATGACATGTTAAGAAAGTAAAAGTGTTTTTGAAGTAGAAAGGATATTTTCCTCAAGAATGGAGTTCAAGTATTTTATCAAAATTATTTTCCATCTAAGATAATAAAAGGGTTCGGTTTTTATGCCTATTATTACATTGATTTGATTATGTTTTGAGGGAGTTATTTTTATGAATTCCTTTATCTTATATGAATTGTTTTATGATGTCATGTTGTTTAAGAATTCCATTTTTATTACATGGGTTACGCTATGATTTATGGTTTATGATTATGTGGCACACATAAGAAAGGATTCATTATAAGATGGGTGGGACCTATATCTCCCTCCAATGAATTGGGTAAAGATTTTATATCTCATGAGATAGACAGGGCTGGAACGGTAGGTTATACCGGTTCAGTGAAACATGACTGAAACGAGGGTTACTCGATTCAGAAAGGGACTTTGTCCACTGAGATAGTCTTGGAAATGAGTCTTGACTAACAAGAAATGATTCTATATGATTATGTGTGAATGCCACAAAGTTTCATGTTTTAAGTTATGATTATTGTGATTACATTTCACTTCCATGATTTACCCCATGTTATGAAATTATGATCTCTTTTGCAGGTTAATATTTCCAAAAGTTATGTGCTTATGTATATGAAGTGATTGATATTTCTTTTACCCTTACTGAGCATTTGAGCTCACCCTTTTATGTTTTCTTTTCCCCAGGATATAAAGAAAGGTTTTAGGTAAAAAAAAGGGGAAGATATTTATGGGAGATATTGAAGATATTTCACCACGATTAGAAGATTACGTTCCGAGTTTCCAAAGACATTAAAATATTACGATCCTTGTGTGTTTTTGTTATATACTAAGTATTCCGCAAAAGTAATGTAATGTCCATGTACGTCAAGCTACGGGTCTCTACATACAATTCCTTCTTCATCCTACAAACTTTTTTCTGAACCTCATGAATGAGAAAACCATCTGGATGCTCAATATACACCTCCTCTTCTAGTACACCATTCAAATATGAGGATCTAACATCCATCTGGAACACATTGAAATTTCTTTGCACTGCTATGGCAAAAAATAATCTGATTGTCTCTAGCCTTGCAACCGGTGCAAATGTCTCATCAACATCTATTCCCTCTATCTCGGAGTATCCCTTGCACACCAGTCTCGCTTTGTTCCAAATCACTATTATATCTTGATTCATCTTGTTGCGATATACCCATTTAGGCCCGATAACATTCTTGTCTGCTAGCCTCGAAACAATCTCCCATGTTTGGGTGTCCTCAATCAGATAAAGCTCTTCATTCATAGCCTGAACCTATTTTTCTTCTTCAGCTGCATCGGAATAGCATTTTGGCTCCACCTGAGACAAAAACAATGTTTTCTGTAATGATTTCATTCTTCATGTCTGAAATGGAGTTGTCTGATCACCAATGATATTCTGCCTATCCATTTCAGCTGGACTCTTTAGCTTCCTTGCAGACACAGACTTGACACTTTCTTGTACATCATCTATATCTTCTTTTTAGTTAGCCTCTGCCACTTCTGCTCCCCCTGTGTTTCTTACCTCATCATCAATTTCATCCAGGAATTGTTCACTGGTTCGTTGACTATTCTGTTCATTTTCAACTATAGTGACATCATTGCTCTCAAAAAATTTTCCCAGCCTTTTGTTGAAACATCTATATGCTTTTCTTTTCTCGGAGTAGACAAGGAATATCCCCTCATCTCATCGTGACTCAAACATTATGTGATTTTCTTTGTTGAGAATGAAACAATTACTTCCAAATATTAAAATGTACTTCAACATTGGATTCATTCCATACCACATTTCATACGGAGGCTTCCCTTGCTTCAGACACAATAGAGGCCTGTTCGAAATATAGACTGATGTCAAAACTGCTTCCTTCCAAAATTTATCTGGTAGGTCCTTTTCAATAAGCATTATTCGGGCCATGTTGTCGATGATCCAATTTCTCCTTTCAACAACTCCATTCTGTTGGGGAGTTCTCACTGGTGAAACATGATTCCTTATCCCATGTTTCCCTAGATATTATTCCACTTGACTTTTTGTGAATTCTGTACCATTATCTATACTAAACTTCAAAATTTTATTCCCAAACATCCTTTTGATTCCCTCCTGTACTTCTTTATGCAACTAAACACCTCTGTCTTATGGGTAATGAAAATTCCAAGTCCATTCTTCTATAATCATCAATGAAAAAAACATAGTACCTTTTCCCATTTATAGTTTGTGTTGAGATAGGTCCAAATACATCAACAAGCACCAATTTGAGCACTCTAGATTATTTCTGTACCTTTGGCATTTATTTCTTTCTAATGATCTTCCCATGTTGGGAAGAATCACATGTATGAGTGTGATCGCGTGATAGTTTGGGAAGGTCTCTAGCAGCATCACAATTTACTAAATCTTCCATAGATGGTTGACACAGGTGACCAAGTCACTAATGCCACACCTGGTTTTCTTCCTCTCTGGATAAAAGGAACATATCTTCTTCCCCACTTACAAGGTAAAGTCTTCCCTTTGTCCTTTTTCCTTGTTGAACAACTGCTCCATCTTTTGCTTTCACAACACACATCTTCTTAGTAAATTGGATAGAGTGCCCAGAGTCACATAGTTGACTGACAATAAGAAAGTTACTACTAAGACCATCTAATACCAAGACATCATCACGTCTCATTTCCATTCCCCAAAACATGGCTTTCCCTGAGCCAAAAATCTTAGGCCTTCATTGTTTCCAGATTTGACTACTCTTTCTATGTCATATTTTATTCCTATAACAAGATCCTTATTACACCGTCATGTGGGATTTGAAACCACTATCAAGGATCCACACACCAGATCGATCGGATGCTTTACGGACAATCTCTACCACCACGGCCTTCTCATTTTTATTCTTCTTGGTCCATACTTTTTCCTTCACACTCAGCATGGATTGAGGCTTCTGTTCTTTCTCATAGTACGATGGACCAGCTTCATCTTACAGACCTGCAAATCTATTCTTCATTTTTACCCCACCTTTTCGTTTATTGATATGCTGCCTGCGTACATTTTGATTTTGCTTTGGCACATTTCTTTGAATGGTCGAAGTGCAGTACCTAGCCATGTGCCTGAATCCTCTACTCCAAAAAAAGTGTCCTTCGAAATCTGTTCAGGAAAACAGTTCTCTATTTGGATTCCATGACCGTTCATGTTCCCTTATATATTGCTTGGCTATGGAACACATATACTGTGAGTGTCCCATCTTCCCACATCAATAACACCTAATATAAGGTTCGTTCCTTCGTGTTACATCAGCAAAGAGATTTTCCCTTTAGGTTCTCTGAATATTCTAATTTTTCTTTGTGCCCAAATCATCCTTCAAATTTGGAACAGGTGTTTGCGGTATGACCTCAATTATCACATATCTTTGTTTCTGATTAAGACCTGAAACAGCCTTAACATCTGAGCTCAATTAATGACTCTTCCATGCTGAACTGCTAGGCTCCTCTTTCATCTTTTCAGTCTTCAAAACAACCTTCCTTCCTAGGAATGTGTTAGGAATCAAACATTTTTCATGGTCTTTGAATTTTCTACACAGACCGACAACTTCCTCTTCAATATATTCGATACGCTTGACGTTATCTATCAATTTTTCATTCAAGCCATCGATCTCCCTTTTCTGTTCTTCAATCTTGAGATTATGCTCATAAACCTTTTCTGTGCTCCCAGTCCTTGAAGACATGAGGTTTTCTATTTCTTTTACAAGCTAATACTTCTTTTATTCTTATTATTGCATATATAGTTTGGTATAATGTACCTCCTTGTTGTCTTTCGTAGTTTTTTCTCTTCAAGAGCTGCTTCCAATTCAGCTTCCATGTCAACTCTACCGTCAATTTATTCTTCTTCTTTAATAGTGTCGGTTTCTTCCTTTTCATGAGCACTACTAACAAAAACCAACAATGTATTTTGTCCATGATCATTAAAATTTTCAAACTCCTCAACCTCTTCATCCTCATACTCATCTGAACTGTCAATTTCTTGTGATAGAAGATTCTTCTTATTGAAGAAATTTCTCTTGAATTTTTTCTTCCATTTCACAAATGCCGAAGGCTTCTTCTGGAGAATTTCAACTTCTTCATCATCATGGTCGTTATCCTGAAACTTTTTGGGGCAGCTTGTCGTAAGATGACCAACCATTCCACATTGAAATCATGCTAGTGTAGGTTTCCCTTTAAACATTCCTTTTACTCTTTGCATATTTGAAGAAAGGAATGACATCACCTCATCTATCATTATCCATACTAAGAATCTTCAATAGTGAGCTTCTTCATGGCCTTAATTGAAATCTCTTTGGATTTCCCCTTTTTCACAGCCTCGTTATCATCATTCCTCATCTCATATGCAACCAAGGTACTGTGCAAATTGTCCAATGTCAGCTCTTTGGGATCTTTATCTTCTATAACTGAAACGATCGGATTGAACCGGAGTGGAAGCTTCCTCAAGATGTTCTTTACGATCTTTATGTCTTCAATGGCTTCACCAAGTCCTCGCATATCTTCCACAATGATATTTACCTTGTCAAAGAATGCATCAACAGACTCATTTGGGTTCATCTTTAGATCTTCATACTTATTCCACAGCACTTGCAGATTTGCCTCTCTGACCTTTGTATCTCCTTCATATATATTCAATAGTTTTTCCCACATGGCATGTGACATTTTTCATGAAATCACCTTTGTGTGGATTGGATTGGAAAGGGCTCCCCATAAGGCATTGATTGCTTTAGCATCTGCATCCAAATCTATATGCTCAGCTTCTAATAATGCACCACTATGAATATCAGCTATGATACCATCGTAGCTGCTGAAAACACAACCATTCCCAATGATCGGAAATAGTGTTGCATTCGATTCTTCTATATCTAAAAATTACATCCATCGAAGATAATGATCTATTTATGATTAGTGACTTCCATTGGGAGAAGAAAAAATATTAACCTCTCCCTCTGATAAAAATTGTTAGGTCCACAAAGCTGAATATCCGGAGAAAAGGGTGAATTAGGGTATGACTAATTTAAAATTAAAGCCCGTTCTGATCTTGTTTCGCTGTAAAGAAAAACCCTCCTCTCTCTCTCTCCTATTTCCCAATATAAACAGAAAGTAAAGCAAGCACATGACACAACAATTTTACTTGATTCACCGCTAATGGCTATTTCCAAGGATCATACACCGACATGTTGTCGTTCATACCAAATTCCACTAAACTTCACTAGATGTGGATTACAAGGTTTGGGAACAATGACTCTGTCCCAGACTCACTGCCTTTATAATGTTTAGGGTCAGCTCACTGCTTTCCCAAGGGTCACTCCATGTTTCTCTCTCTCTTGCTCACTGTCGGTGGAGAGGATCACCTTATTCTTCTTCCTTCGATCACTGCTATAGAAAGGATCCACTCACAAATTATAGACTTGTAGGTCTCTTCATTTTCATGAATGAATGCATCTTCCTCTGTATGTATATGCTCTGTGGAAGTACAACTTTCACCCGTATATGAATATCTCTTTCCACCAAAGGTATTGGGAAAACTTCCAGCTTCCACACAGCCCGAAAACACTACCGGAAAATCAACATTACATGGCATGTAAGTCTATGCCGGTGTGCAAGTATCGGCACGCATGTCACAACTGGAGCGCAAGTCTTCTTCAACAACTTGCGTGACACAAATTTCTTCAACTCCAAACCTACGCGACTCGCTTCCTTCCTTGCTTAAACCACCTCAAACGCGCAACTAACACTTGGTGCACATCTTCCAACACCGGCGCGCATGTCCCACTTGTGTGACACACCACCACTTGCGCGACCACCATACCTGTATGACAGGAGCTTTGAATCTTCAATGTGTTGAACTCCGGTGAAGAATGAGGAGGGGTGGTCTAGTATTTATATTCATTTTTGTTACCCTACGCGATGGAGCACCAGTCAACCGTTAGTGCGCAAGTCTCGGCGCGTAGGTCTCTTCCCCTACAAGTCACTTGCGCAACCCACTTCCAAACTTGCGGGAACCTCTTTACTTTGCCATATTTTGATCTTCTGATCTTGAAAAACCATAGGCATGCAAGTTCTCAAGATTCCAAGGCATCAGCGCGCAAGTCTCTTCATGGCGTGCAAGTCACCTGCGCGACACCACCAATACTTGCACGACACTTATCACTTTGCCATATTTTGATGATCTGATCTTGAAAAACATCTGTTGTGCTAGTTTCCAAACCTTCATGTACACGATGCATAAGTCCCTTTTCCAAAAACCACTTTTCTTCATTTGACTATTTTCTGGCCCAAAAAATTGGCAAACACTGGAAAATGGTGCCACCTTGTATCTTTTAATTGTGTAACGCCTCTAGATAATCCATTCCTTTGTCGACATTCTTGAATCAAACATTTATTGTTTAACCACATCTCTTGAACTCGACATTCCACCATGAAATCCCCTTTGTAAACAATTTTGTATGACATTCTCTGCTTTGTCAACAATCACAGCACAGTTTTCCACATTGTCACCAAACACAACCACCTCAATAATTCTTCAATGATACCTTGAGGGATTTTTTCCCAACACTCATGAAGGAAGAAAAATATATTTTTTCCATATATATTAAAACTACAATTGTAACGACCATATTTTTTTCAATGGAAATTCCCTTCTCATAAGTATGTCATAAAATCACATGAAAACACAACATAATGAACTACTAAGATCTATGTTTCCTTTAGACATAATTTTTTCACATCAGTGTTTGTAATTTCGAAAAACCTGCATACACGGTTGTAATAAGTAAGTTATTCAGAGTCTAATAAGAAAAACATAATTTTTGGTGAATAGAAACCTACCCTAATGAATAGTTACATACCCTTATGAATAGTGATATAACTTAATTAGTAGTAACCACACCTATGATAGTATAAAAACAATATTCAAGTTGGAAGTATGATATACTTATATTTTAGTATAAGTTAATGAATGTTTTAAAACTGGTTAGGATAATAATTTATTATTTTAATTAAATATTAAATTAATCATATTTAGAAAATTATTTTTAAAAATGGACTTTATTTTTGGATTCTACATGTTGAAAAATGGTTACAGTGCTTTTTTTTGGATTTTTCTAAAATACTTGAATTTTTAATGAATAGTAGTATCCGATAATTCACAATAAATTCTAAATAATAGAATAATTGAGTCATCGATGATGTTCTGCTGATGTAAGCCCCTTGGGATGGGAATCACATGATAAAATCACTATTCATGGTCATGGAATACATAATCTTCCTTGTCTTGTAAAGAAATAATAGATTAATGATTATAATATTATGAAATCTCTCCTCTCCTCCACTATAAAAATCTCCCTTCACTCCCTCTTCTCTTCACTCCTCTCAAGCCTCGTGACTTTTCGATATTCTGCCCAAATCATTCCCCAATATCCTCTCCCGTGTCCAAAATCTCGTATCCTCTTCAAAATACCTATACCACTCCCTTTAAGAGGTTCTCAAATGAGGATATCTTAAGAGATGAATTCATCTTCCCAATTTCATATTTTCTTTTAAGTTCTTTTCTTTTAATTTCTTTTCTCACTCCCCTTAACCATAATAGTATGATAATTCCAAAAAAATACATTTACTGGAATTTTTTCATGCTAATGGTATATTTCATTATCTTCTCTCCTTTCCCCAACATTTTATTTGAATGAAATGAAAGCACCGTTGGAGATGTGCTAATTTAGTACATTCAAGGACAATATTTTATAAATTTCTATTATTATCATTAATTCTGGTCAACAAACCATTTGTGTTATTGTTGAACCAGATTATTATATATGTAATATATCCTATTTTTTGGTTCTGTAATCCTTTTTTTACAAATGGTATAAAGTTATAAATAAAAACACATTCTTTGTAATCAAATCTACTGATTTACAAAAACCGTTATCACTAACGTTATATATATATAATAATTAGACATCACTCTAAGTAAATGAATTAAGATTAAAACCATTTAATCTCATATATGTGAAATAAAGAATATACCTTTAATTCTGTATAACCATTTTCGTCTTACTTATAATAAAAACTTGAATATAAGTGAACCGATCTTTTAAAGCCAAGTAAACAAACAAGCCGGAACAATGAAATTAAACCTTATAAATAATAAAAAAAGATATGAATTAACAAAAATGGTTTATAATAAATAGATAAAATATATAATTTTTTCTGGACTTATTAATTAATAAGCCTAGATTTTTTCATTCGGGTCTTTAATAACATGCGGAGAACACCAACTGATTTAAGGTAAGAGATTCTCTCCTTTTCACTCTTAATCAAGATTGTTCTCTATGATATGCCTTTTTTGTATAAAAAAAAGTGATGTGGTATGTTTTCTCACCTCCCCCATACTTTCATAATGTTTTATAAATGATTATAAACACTTTATCTCTCTCATCAAGCCCTCTTAGTTACACCAGACACCATTTCGATAAAATCGTAACGAATTCTACCCGAACCTTCTTTGTTCTTTAGAGTTGCCTTATCATTCCTTCAAAATGGTATTACATTATCTATTTATGTGAATCTTCTGAATTCTGGTTAGTTGTACTTGATTCTTATATTAGGGCAATTTCATCACATTCTTTCTAGGATATAATTGTTTTTTAAAAGATTCCATTCTTAGATCTTTTTGATAAGAGAACCTGTTTTAAGTGGACTTCCTGAATTTTTACCGAAATTCCTAGTGCACTCTATCCTCTGTTTTAAGACAACATTTTATTTATAAAAACATGATTTTATTATTAAAACCATCTTGGTTAAATTCTGGTTTTAGATAAATGATTGTCATCTTTTCAATTTGAAAAGATCTATTGCATTTTCCTTAAAACCACACAAAAATGTTTTAAAGCTTATGTTTCTAAAAAACATTTCAATAATGTTGTTACTTTTGTTTGACATCACTTACCATGTTATATGACTATTTTACCCTATGAACGTCCATTCATATTCTAATTATTTCCTTACATAGACACTTTCATGATACGCCCATTTGTAATGATTGTGGTACCCAATTCTTTCCATGGGTACCCTTATGTTTATATATGGTTGATTATGTATGATTTTATCTATGGTAAGAATACTTATGTGGAAAGAATAATCATGTAAATTTTTAGATGGGTGCGCCTAGATAGCACTCCAGTGCATTGGTTAAGGTTATGTCTCATGAGAGGCGATGTGAATCCGGATTGGCGGTTAGCCTTGACCCATACTGAAATGGGAAACGGGATTGGCGGTCAGCCTTGACTCATACAAAAGAAATTTTTTATGATTTATATGATTCCATGTTTATACAATCCCATGATTATATGATATTATATGTTCCATGTTTTGGATATAAATATTTCATGCCTACGAACTCATGTGCTTAATTTTTCTCCTTATGTTCATTACCTTACTAGGCTTTTCAGTTAATCCCTTCATTCGGGTGATCCCTAGGTTACCCTATACAGATGTAAGGGCTCAAAGGAAGTTAGTATCTCATCTTGGAGATTAAATAAAGAAGTGTTTTTCCTATGTTTTATGTTATATGTACCTAGTCTTCCAAGACACTAGACTTAACAATACTTGGCTTGTACTCTGAGGATTAATTATTTTAAAATAATGAAATGTTATATGTAAAAGGCTCGTATCACTATAGTTGGTATCAGAGGATGGTTTAGTCATTTTTTAGATTAGAAATAGAGCACCTTATTAAGAACCTTAAGTATGAGATTAAGTATAAGAAAACATTCCAGAATTTTGGTGAGTATTGAGTAAGTGGTTTATCAAGAAAATACATCCTTGTATGGATACGAACAGGTAGAGGAAGCTCTGGCACCAATGTATCTAGGGCTAAAACTCAGAAACACCTCATTGAGCTAGACTCTAATAGAAACTGGTGCATGACAACGAGCCTTGCTGTACTCTTGGTTACGACACTCCAGGGGGACTTTCTTCAGTAGATTCACGAGCTTAGTACAAACTATTATTAAGGGAAAAAAAGAATCTCATGAGAATATAATTTAAGAAATATATTGAGGATAACCTAGATATTAACCTAGGGAATCACAATGTAGGATATACTTGTTTTTATATGTTTATACTTTTATGTTCATGGTTTTCATTTTATTGTCAATAGATAAGTATTAAGGACCTCTAATTATATGTTCTTTTTCTTTATTAATTGAAATAAAAGAAGAACACGTCCCAACAACCAATGTGATAGGCAATGCGATGATTTCCCTAATGATATGCCTGATGTGACAGAAGAGGGTGCCCAAACAATCATCGCAGTACTCTCTCAGAAGACTCGAGTTATGAATAATAACATGAATTATGTTGAACGTCCTCCTCCTCCGAGGAATGAGAATGTTGCTGTAGCATCTTTCATGCGGAAATGGCCTCCCATGTTTAGCGGATCTTATGATCCCCTCCTTGCAGAACAATAGAATAACTCATTTAAAATGATTTTCCCCATCCTCCAGTGCTCGGAAGAAGAGAATGTTGTACTGGTGGTCTATCATTTTTATGAGGAAGTTGATCAGTGGTGGGAACTGATCAATAATACAAAGTCGCAAAAGGAAATTAATTCCATAGATTGGGAGGAATTCCTGAGGATGTTTTTCAATAAATATTTTCCCCTAACCCTCCATCTCGAAATGGAAATAGAGTTCCTTAGACTCAAGCAGAAGGACTATGAGTCCATCGGGGCGTATGAAGAGAACATTACAAGGCAGTGATGGTATGCCACTAGAATTTTCAGGAAAACCTAAAGCAAGGTGGATCACATCATTAGAAGACTTAATCGGAGTCTACGAAAAGCGTTGGCAATTCGAGATTGCGACAGTTATGAGTAGATTGTTTGTTGTGCCCTCAAGGTTGAAATGGAGATTGGAGAATCTTATTGGTCTCGTGGGCCCAGTGACAAGAAGTAGAAAATGGGGAACACAATGGGTGATTTATCAAAAAAAATCCCATGATGGATGGAATCCTGTATTTCCCATTTGAAAAAATTATGTGAAGAAGAATCATGGTGACTGTCTCAAGGGAACCAAAAATTGATTCAAATGTGGAAAGTTTTGTCATATGGCCAAGAACTATTGGAGGGATATGAAAAATCCCACTAATTTTGAAGAAGAAATGTTGTTTTAGATCAATACTCATCCTAAAGTGTATTTTTACAACTGTAAGGAGCTTGGGAATTATGCCAACAATCACCCTAAGCCGAGGGTTGTTGGAGGTAATCAATAACAACCTCCAAGGAAACAAGAAAGTTCTTTTGCTATCACTACTACTGAGGGGGATATGGGAAACAACTTGGTGACAGGTATGCTTGTTATTCATTAAATAATATCAAACATACTATTTGATTCTGGTTCTACGCATTCATTTATATCGTGCAAGATTAGTAGAACTATTCATATCGCACCTCAAATTTTGAAGGAAAAGTTATCTGTGAGAACAGAGAAAGGGTAAATTGTTGCATCGATGTTTTATAACTCATCCTCGATTAATGATTGTGTTTAGAACCTCCTAAATAATCTTGGCATACTTTCTTTAGTAGAGTTTGATTCTATATTGGGAATTGATTGGCTACCTTTGTACAAGTCCAACATCAATTTTCGGGAAAGGGAGATCACTTTTCACATCCCGAAGCATCCTCCGATTATTTACAAGTGTAAGGAGGAAGATGAGTCTTCTTTATAATATTCATCTCATGTTTGGATATCGCTTCCTTGTGAGAGAAAATATCTAGCTTAAATAATTGGGACAAAGGATATAATCATGCTTGAAGACATGCCTATCGTGAGAGATTACACTGATGTATTCCATGAAGAGGTTCCTAGTCTTCCTCCTAACCGAGAGGTTGAGTTCTCAATTGAACTTATCCCAGGATATCTACCAATACCAATGAAAACTTAGAGAATAACCACCGTAGAGATAAAAGAGCTAACGAAGTAGTTATAGGAGAATCTGGAGAAGGGTTTTATAAACCCGAGTGCTTCACCATGGGGTGAGACAGTCCTCTTCATCAAGAAGAAGGATGGATCAATATTCCTATACATTAATTATAATAAACTCAATAAAATCACGATAAATAACAAGTTTCCCCTTCCATATATAGATGACTTGTTTGATCAGCTTTGTGGGGACATTTTTTTAAGGTGGAACTTCAGTTGGGATTTCACCAACTAAAGGTGAGGAAGGATGACAATTCCAAGATTGCCTTTCAAACGATGTATGGAAACTTTTACTTCATAGTGATGCCCTTCAGACTCACTAACTCTCCTGAAATTTACATCGATTTAATGAATAGATTATTTAGAGATTACCGCATCAAATTTGTGTTGGTCTTTATTGATGATATTCTGATATACTCCAAGGGCAAGGAGGAACATGAGAATCATTTGGATACTGTTTTAACATCTTTTCAACGATAGAAGTTGTATGAAAAGTATATTAAATTTGAGTTCTGGGTGGAGGAAGTATCATTATTGGGGAATGTTATCACCAGGAAAGAGATATCTGTGGACCCTTCCAAGATGATGGAAATTGAAGAGTGGTCGAGGCCAAATTTTGTAACATAGATCTGTAGCTTTTTGGGTCTAGCTAGGTATTATAGAAGATTCGTGAAGAACTTTTCATCTTTTTAGAACCCAATGACCAAGATGACACGGAAGGGAGTAAAGTTTGTCTGGACACAGGAATTTGAATACTTTTCAAGGAGTTGAAAAAGAGGCTTATCACTGTCCCAATACTCACACTCCCTTAAACTGGAGAAATCTTTATGGTGTATAGTGATGCTTCTATGAAAAGATTAGGTTTTATGCTAATGAAAAATGATAAAGTGATATCCAATGCCTCAAGGTATCTGAAAATCCATGAGCAAAAATATCACACGTGTGATCTAGAGTTGGCGGCTATGAGCTTTGCATTGAAAATCTAGCGGCATTATCTCTATGGGGAAATACGTGAGGTATATACTGACCACAAGAGTCTTAAATATATATTCACACCAAAAGAGCTTAACATGCATCAGAGAAGATGAATAGAGCTCATCAAGGATTATGACTACTCATTCCACTACCATCCCGGTAAGGCAAACAAGGTGGAAGATGCTCTAAGTAGAAAAGATATTGTATCATTTTCAATGATGATAATTGAAAAGGATCTTATATTCTTATATTTGCAAAGGATGTAAATGGGAATCATTAAGGGAAGAACATCGTCAATACTTTCTCAAATGATTGCTCAACCATCCCTCTTGGTTAAAATAAAGGATGCTCAAAAAAAGGATGTGGAAATTTAGAAAAGTGTTGAGGCTTTTAAAAAATTGGAAATCCTCTAATTTTAAAATTGATGAAGAAGGAGTTGTAATATTTGAGACACAATTATGTCTACCATTTAATCTAGATATAAATAAGGAGTTATTAAATGATGCACATAGCTCGACCTTCTCTATCCACCCAAGGAGCACAAAGATGTATTGAGATCTCTGAGAAAACTTTTGTTGGGACAATATAAAAAAGGGGATTTCTTAATATACATCAATGTGCCTCGTATGTCTGCATGTGAAGGCTGAGAAATAATATGACTAAGTGGATGATGCAACCACTACACATACCAGTATGGAAGTGGGAGAACCTTACCATTGACTTTTTCATTGGACTTCCAAAGACATATAGGGAAAATAATGTTATATGGGTTGTTGTGGATAGTCTTATGAATACATCTCGATTTATTGAGATTCGAGGGGACTTATAATTGGATAAACATGCAAATATTTACATCAAAGAAGTGGTAAGACTACATGGTGTACCATTATCTATTGTATATGATTGTTATCTAAGGTTCACCTCGATGTTCGGGAAAAGTCTCCAACATGCTCTAAGCACTGAACTGAACTTCCGTACGACATATCATCCATAAACTGATAGCCAATATGAGAGAACTATTCAGACAATGGAAGACATGTTGAGAGCATGTTCTATGTATTTCAAAGGTGGATGGGACCAACATCTTCAACTAGCTGAAATCTCTTACAATAATAGTTTCCACTCGAGCATCTGAATGGCACCACATGAAGCCCTTTATGGGAAAAAGTGCAGAAAACTGGCATATTGAAATGTTGTCGGTGAGCATAAGCTGCTAGGACTTGAAATTGTTGATGAAATGGTAGAGAAGGTGAAACCATTCAGTAGTATATCAAGGTCTCCCAATGTTGATAGAAGAGTTATACAGATAATCGTCCATGAGACCTTGAGTTCAAAGTCAGAGACATGGTATTTCTACGCATATCCTGATGGAATAATGTCATGAGGTTTGGGATGAAAGAGAAGTTGAGTCTCAGGTACATCGTCCCCTTCGAGAAAATTGATCGAGTCGGAGCTGTGGATTATCGATTGGGACTTCCTCCTACCTTGTAGAAAGTACCTGATGTCTTTTATGTATCCCTCTTAAATAAGTACATACCGGACCCATCACGTGTACTCACTTTAGTGGTGGTACAGTTGAAGGATGATCTCTCTTACAAGGAGCATCCGGTGAAGATCTTCGATCATAGAAACAAATTTCTATGCAACAAGACTACTCATCTGGTCAATGTACTATGGAGAAACCATAAGTATGAAGAGGCAACATGGGAACTAGAGGAAGAAATGAAGGGGAAGTACCCACACCTGTTTTGGGCTTAGAATGAAAAATGAAATTTCAAGGGAGAAATTTCATAAGGGGGGAAGAATATAACGAACCAATGTTTTACAATAGAAATACCCTTCTCATAATTATGTCATAAAATCACAAGAAAACACAACATAATGAACTAATAAGTTCTAAGGGTCCTTTAAACATAAGTTTGACACTTCTATTTTTGGAATTCTGAAAATCTGGTACACACGGTTGTAATCAGTAAGTAATTTGGAGTCTGATAAGAAAAACATAATTTTTGGTGAATTGCAACCTACCCAAATGAATAGTAATGTACCCTTATGAATAGTGATAAACATTAATGAATAGTAACCTATCCTATGATAGTATTAAAATAATATTCAATTTGGAAGTACGATATACTTATATTTTAGAATATGTTGATGAATGTTTTAAAACTGGTTTTGATAATAAATTATTATTTTAATTAAATATTATAATAATCATATTTAAAAAATTATTTTTCAAAAAATGGACTTCATTTTAGGATTTTACAAATCTAAATATGGTTCGGTTGAAATTTTTGGATTTTTCTGAAATACATGATTAATTTATGAATAGTATAATCTGATAATTCACAATAAATGATAAATAATGGATTAATTGAGTCATCGATGATGTTCTGCTGATGTAATCCCACTTGGATTGGGATCACATAATAAAATCACTATTCGTGGTCATGGAATACTTAGTATTATTTTTCTTGTGATGAAATAATTAATTAATGATTATAATGTTATGAAATCCCTCCTCTCCTCCACTATAAAACCCCCCTTCACTCCCTCTCCTCTTCACTCCTCCCAAGCCTTGTTCCTTGCCAATATTATGCCCAAATCTTTCCCCAAGCTCCTCTCCCCCGTCCAAAGTCTCCTATCATCTTTAGAATACCAAAACATATCCCCTTAAGAGGTTCTCAAAGGAGGAAGTTTCAAGAGGTGAATTCCTCTTCCCAATTCCTTCTTTTCTTTTATGTTATTTTCTTTTAATTTATTTCCACACCTCCCTTCCCCATAATAGTATGATAAATCATGTAACATGAATGTAATAGAATTTTTCAATTCTAATGGTATATTTCATTATCTTCTCTCCTTTCCCCACCCTTTTATTTGAATGAAATGAAAGCACCGTTTGAGATGTGATAATTTAGCACAATCAAGGACAGCAGTATATCAATTTCTATTATTATCATTAATTCTGGTCATGAAACGATTTGTGTTATGGATGAATCAGATTATTCTATATGTAATATATCCTATTTTTGGTTCTGTAATTATTTTTTTCAATATGGTTTTATGTTATATAGAAAAACATATTCTTTGTAATCAAATTCACCGATTAACAAAAACTTTTATCACTATGGTTATATATATAATAATTCGACTTCACTCTAAGTAACATAATTATGATTAAAACCATGTAATCTATTGTATGTTAAATAAAGAATAAAACATCAATTCTGAAAAACCACTTTAATATTACTTATAACCCAATCTTCAGTATTAGTGAACTGATCTTTTAAAGCTGTGTAAACAAACGAGCCCGAACAATGAAATTGAACCTTATAACAAATCCAAAAGGCTTTGAATGAACTAAAAAGTGTTATACTAAATAAATTAAATATATAATTGGTTCTTAAAATATAAATTAATAACCCTTAATTTGTTTATTCCGTTCTGTAATAACATGTGGATAACACCAACGAATTTATGGTAAGGGATTCACTCCTTTTTCACTCTTAATCAAGATTGTTCTATATGATATGCTTTTTTTGTGTAATACCATGTAATGGGGTATGTTTTATCACCTCACCCATACTCACCTAATGTTTTATAAGTGATCATAAACCCATTATCTCTCTCATCAATCCCCCTTAGTTACACCCAACACTATGTTGATAAAATCGTAACGAATTCTACCCGAACTTTCATTGTAATTTTGGGTTACCTTATCATTCCATCAAAATGGGTTTACATTTTCTATTTATGTGAATCTTCTAAATTCAGGTTATTCATCAAATATTCTTATATCAAGACCCTTTCAACACTTTCTTTTGGGGATATATATGTTTTTTAAAATATTCCATAGAACTTTCGAATAAGCAAACCTATTTTAAGGGGACATCCCGAATTTTTACCCATATTTCAAGTGCTCTCTATATTCTGTTATAAGACACCATTGTCTTTATTAAATCAGTATTTTATTATTAAAACCTTCTTGGTTAAATTATGGTTTTATATAAATTATTTTCCTCTTTTCTATTTGAAAACAACTATACCATTTCTCTTAAAACTGCAAAAAATGATTTAATGCTTATGTTTCTAAAATACTTTTCTCAAATGTTGTCAATTCTGTTTGAAAAAACTTACAATGTTATATTCCTATATTTACCTATTAAAGTCCATGTATTTTCTAATTCTTTCCTTACATGGACACATTCCTGATATACCCATTGGTGAAGGTTGTGGCACCCAGTTCTTTCTATGGGTACCCTTATGTTTATGGATCGTTGATTATGTATGATTGTATATGTAGTAAAAATATTTATGTGGCAAGAATACTCATGAAAATATTAAGATGTGTGTTCCTAGATAGCGATCTAATGTACTGGGTAATGTTACGTCTCATGAGATTCGATGTGAAACGGGATTTGCGGTAATCCTTGACCCATACTGAAATGGGAAATAGGATTGTTGGTTTGCCTTGACCCATACTAATGAAATGTTTTATGATTCTGCCACATTTATATGATTCCATGTTTGTATGATCAAATGATTTTATGATATTATATGTTCCATGTTTTTAATATCAATATATCATGCCACCTAACTCATGTGCTTAAGTTGTATCCTTATGTTCATTCCCTTACTGGGCTTTTTAGCTCATCCCTTCATTCATGTGTTCCCTAGGGTACCCTATGTAGAAATAAGGGCTCAAAATAAGTTAGTATCTCATCCTGGAGATTAAATAAATAAGTTTTTTAGCCCTATGTTTTATTTTATATGTAACTAGTCTTCCAAGACACTAGACTTAACGATCCTTCTCTTGTACTCTGATGAATAATTATTCTTAAAATCGTGAAATGTCATAAGTAAAAGGCTCGGGTCGCTTTAATAATTCTATTCACTTTTTCAGTAAAAGAAAAATCGGAATTATTTTTAAAAAAATGAACGTTACTTTCAAAAAATGTTAAATAGAAAAAATGGCTAACAATTACTTTAATAAATAATTTTTAAAACATTAAGAACATTTTTGAAACCATTCTCAGAAATAATGGTTTTTCAAGAAAATGAATTTCTGACCAAAGAGATAAATGAAGCAATATTTTCTTGAGAACATTTTCTCAATTATATTAAGTACCAAACTATGGATAAAATATTATTATTACATTAAAATATCATTAATATCCATTTGATAATAAAATTTAATTTGTTTTTTAAGATATGGTAAAATTATTTACTTGAACTGAAATTCAAGAATAATCAATCTCAATTAGAATGAGATTTTGAAATAAATCCTTATAATGATTTTAATGTGGATGTTTGAATTAATAAATGAATAAATTATGTTTCTCCATAATGAATACACATGAAACAAGGGTAGATACAACATTATATAATTAAAATTGACTACACATATAATCTTATAATATTATATATGAATAAGAAGTAACATAATCCAATGAAATGAAATTGAGTTATGAAATTCATTACCACCTGGTAACTCTTATGTAAAATCCACTTATATTAAATAATTTAAATTGAAACATTAAATACAATTAATAATTATTTATTCATGAAATTATATTTCATGAGGTAGTATATACAAAATATAAAATAAATAATGTGAATAACATTACAATATTACTCAATGAAGGGAAGTTGAGACGAGGTTTCTTTCCCTAAGCTTATTTTTGGATAAAAATGATTTAGCCTCAATTTTAGTGGATTAAAACATATTATTAACATATAACATAAGTATATTAATATATATAATTTCCTATACGATCCTTTTAGAACATCCTATCACCCTTACATTTATTATCTTTCATTAGTTTTATTGTATCAGGTGTTAATTTCATTGTTTTTTCATGCTCTTTTAATAATGAAAGATATGGTTCTTGTACATATTTTATAATTCCATCATATAATGTAACATCCCTACATGGGAGCCACTGAACGAGTCTACGAGCTAGTTTCTCACAAGCCCTCAAGTGCACCTCCTCGTATGCCAGAGTGTGCCGACTAGCAGCGAGGGTCTAGTAAGTAAGTCTTGGGGAGATTATACCCTCTGTTATCAGAATAAAATACTAGTGGAAGTAAACAAGAAATAGAAGAATCATATATAATTATAATGGTACAATGTAGAAAAAATAACAAAGATAGGAAATACAGTACTCAACTGAAAGGTAAAGCATGTTATGACTATGCAAGTTCCAAGTGTCTACAATGAAAATGAAAGTAATGACACAATGTCTCCAAACGGGTCCCTACCCACGTCTGGTTCGCTCTTCCATCCTCCAACCCCAAATAGGACTCTAAATAGGGCTCTTGACCTTGTCTTATCATGCAACAACAAAGTCTATTCGGGTACCATTCAGGCGGCCCGAGTAGGTTGTGAGTATGACTTAGTAGATCACTACCAATAGTGTCAAAAACAAATCCAGTCATAAGCATTGTATACAGTTGCATTAATAAAAATGCAAGAGAATAAGGAAGAAAATTATATTTATCCAACTACCCTTTCTTTAAAACATTAAAAATCTAGGTTCCCTAGAACACAAAAAATATAATGCCTACTTCAGCCCGTGTAGGATCCTAAACCATTTCCCATGTTCAATTCATAATTACTATGTCACAATATAATGTTTATGAAACACCAAAATGAAACCATAGTACAAAAAATTGAAAGAGTGTAGAACTTCATGTCTAGAACACATTTGAGTATTTGAAGCATCAGTCCATGTCTCACAACCCCATGGGTATTTAGAGCATCGGTCCTTGTCCCATAAAATATTAATTTCATGCACATCATTGGTTCTAGAACTCAATGTCTAGAACCTCTGTGGGTATTTGGAGTGTCATTCTGTGTCCCACAACCCTTTTTCAAACCAGATATCCAATTCTCATATACAAAAATATTCAAATGTTTAATCATATTTATCCCTCCATCATAAATCTCACCCATATTTAACTACATCCACAATTCACAAAGAACCACATAACCAATCCACCAATTAATTATTTATGCCATGAAATTTATAAAACTGCCTTCACCTAACAAGATGAGACTATGGGAATAGATTTGGGCCACCTACCACAATGTATTTATGGAATTTAGCCCAATGAAAAACCACAAAATCCGAGCATCACAACATCATCGATAAAGTCCTGGATCTAAATCCTTAAAACCAAAATAAGATAAAAGGTATCATGATCTAGAAAAATAAGATCCAGATCCACAACCCTAGATCTATACCATAAATCATTGGTTTAGATCCATGGAAACGATGGTAATCTCCCACGAAAAGAACAAAGAAAGATAAAGGATAGAACGAAAGAACAATATGATGAAATCCACTTACCGAAGGAGAGAATATCTTCAATCTGAGCCTTCACTCTTGAGAAAAGGTGTTCAGGTCGCCTTGGAATATCTCCAAGTAGCTTTGGAAGCACCTACAAATTTCCAAGCCCAAGCCAAGGTCGGAAAATAAAGAAATCTTAGGTCTTGGGTGGTTTTAAAAAATATTTTCGGAATAAAAAACAGCATGCACTGTTTCTTAGAGAGGGGCACATGGTTTGTCAAACCGTGCGCAAACTGTGTGGACCTCACTATCCAGATTTACACAGTTCGCATGGTTTGGTCGAACGTTTTATCAAACCTTGGGTAAACCGTGCGTACCTCTCTGTCTGGTTCTTCTTGGTTGGCACGTTTTGGTTCCATGGTCTGTCAAACCATTCACAAACTGTGAAAACCCCACTGCCCTTTGGTTTTACTAAAAAGTTCACCCAATTTCACACCAAGTCACTACTCCAAAAATAGGTACATAAAACATCAAAATTACCTAAAAACGTTCCTGAGAATGACTCCATAAAATGATGTGATCTTACATTATCCCCACCTTAAAATAGCTCATCCTCGATTTGTACTCTCGAACATCTCTGCGATTTCGAGATAAAAAGATCAGGGCACTGAGTCCGTATATCTACCTCCCTTTACCATGTATCTTCCTGCACAGATCCATGCTTCCATAAAACACGAACAATCGGTACGGTCTTTTCCCTCAACACCTTATCACTAGGATCCAACACACATATCAGATTCTCCTCAAAGGAAACATCTATCTCTAGCTCAAAATCATCTACATCGATCATATGAGAAGTTTTAGTGAGATACCGTCATATTTTTGATACATAGAAAACATCATCCCTAGCAATATATTTTTGTGGATGATCCAATTGGTATAGTACTAGACCAATTCTCTTTATGATCTCAAAAAGTCCAACAAACCCAGGTTCCAAATTTCCCTGCCTTCATATCCTGCGGTGACACACCCTAGGTGACATCCGAAGGAAAACACGATCACCCTCTATATACTGTAAGGGTTATCTCCGTTTGTCAGCATATGAATTCGGCCTACTCAAGGCCATAAACATACATTTTTGAATCAGAATAACCTTCTCTTTCATCTCCTGCACAAGACATGGTCCCAATAACACTGACTCACCTGCTTCCATCCATCATAGCGGTGATCTGTATGGCCTACCATAAATATCCTTGTATGGTTACATCTATATAGTTTCCTAATGAATATTTTTATAGGAAAACAACACTAAATATAGGTGTTTCTCCCATGATCCACCGACGTCCAGAACACACGCCCTCAACAAATCCTCAAGCACTTGTATAGTACACTCTGATGTCCTTCATTTTGGGGATGGAAAGTCATACTGAATAAAACCTGTGTACAAAGTGCCTTTTGCAAACCCTTCCATAATAGCGAAGCAAATAGTGAATCACGGTCTGAAAATACAGTTCACGACACCCCGTGTAATTGAAATATCCTCTGTAAATACAACTCTCATAGTTTCTCAACTGTAAAAGATTCCCTTATAGGCAAGAAATGTGATACCTTTGTCAGTTGATCTACAATAACCCAAATAGAATCATTCATCCTAAGTGTTTGTGGAAGACCTGTCACAATGTCCATGGTCACGTCATCCCACTTCCATTCTGTAATGGACAAAGGTCATAGTAATTCTCTAGTTCATTGATGCTCTGCCTTTACCAATTGACAGGTAATGAATCGTGTCAGAAACCCTGCTATCTCCTTCTTCCTGCCTGGCCAACAAAATTGTCTGCATAGGTCATGATACATTTTTGTCGCACCAGGATGCAATTCCCATCTTGAGGAATATAAATTCTACATGTCCTCCCATCTCATGATCATAGGAACAACAACCCGATTATTTATATAAATCATATCATCCTCATCTATCTTCTAGTCTGAAGGCATCTTCCCACCTTCAATGTTTTCCCTCAAGGCCAAGCACTCTGTGTCCTCATATTGATTGTCCCCGATTCACCTCAAAAGTTTCGACTCCACTGCAACTGACAGAAGTGCCATTTCCTCCTGTCTCTCTTGAACCACAAGGTGCATTTCAGCTAGCAACGACATCATCCTCCACGCGACACTAGATTGATGAACAATCTGAGTCTGATTCTTCCTACTCAAATCATCATCCACATCGTTTCCTTTTCCAGATGCATGTACCAGCTCAAAATCAGAAGACCGCATATACTCAACCTATTTCCACTGTCGAAGATTCAAATTTCTCTGAGAAAAGATGTACCTCAAGCTCTTGTGATCAGTATAAACTGTAAATATTTTCCCCAATAGGTAGTGTCCCCATCACTTCAAATAATAAACTACCACTGCCAACTCAAGGTCATGTGTTGGATAATTCCGTTCATGCGTCCTAAGCTGTCAAGACCCATATGCCACAACTTTATCTCTTTGCATCAACACAGCTCTGCGTCTCATCCCAGAGCATCACAATACATTGTGTACTCTTCACCTTACTCAGGTAGAGCCATAATTGGTGCGGACATCAAATGCTTCATTAACTCCTAAGAGGATGTCTCTCAAGACTCTGACCATTCAAACATTACTCCCTTTTTGGTCATGCACAAAATTAGTGCTACCAAATGGGAAAAGTGTTGGATGAATATCCTATAATATCCCACTAACCCCAGAAAGCTTGGATAATGAAAATATTCTTGGGTTTCTCCCAAGAAACCAATGCTTGCACCATCTCTGGATCCACTAAAACACTATTCGTCAAGAAAATGTGTCCCAAGAAGTGTACCAGATCAATCCAAAATTGACACTTAGATATCTTGGCGTATTGCTGATTCTCTCTTAGTGTACTCAAGATGATGTCAGGATGTTGGTAATGATCGTCATGAGTCTTGGGGTACACCAAGATTTTGTCAAAAAATACTACCACAAACTGATCTAGGTGCGGATCGAAGATCCTATTATTCATAGACGTAAACATTGCTTGTGTGTTTGTTAATCTAAAAGGCATTACAACTAACTCATAAAGCCCATACCAACTCCTAAAAGCCGTCCTTGGTTTATTATAAGTCCAAATTCTCAACTGATGATACCTAGATCTTAATTCTATCTTTTATAAAAAGGCATGATCCCTTATATTGTTCAAACAGATCATCAATATGCGGTAGAGGATATCGGTTCTTTATAGTCATCTTGTTCAACCTCTCGTAATCGACACAAAAAACATAAACTCCCATCATCCTTCTCTGCAAATAGCACAGGTGATCCCCAAGGCGACATACTTGGACAAATAAAATCATTATCCTTCAAGTATTCCAGCTGATATCTGTGTTCTTGAAGCTCTTTCAGTGCCATTCTATATAGTGGAATAGATACTAGATCATCTCCTTGAATGAGCTCAATAGTAAATTTAATATCTCTCTTAGGCGGCGTCCCTGAGAAGTCTTCTTAAAATACATCATGAAACAAATCAACCACTGGTGGAAAGACATTATTCCAAACACCTTCTTCATCCAATAAACTGAATAGCATCTTTGACTGTGAGCTCTCACAGTTCCTGAGTAATTGGCCCTACTCAGCCTGCCTGGATATCCCACTCCCCACAGTGAATGTAATGGTAAGATGTAGGTGACATAAATTTCACCCTCCAATAATAACAATCAATGAGGGCATGTTATGTGACTAACAAGCCAATACCCAGAATTAGGTCGAAGCCTGTCATGTCAAGGATATAATGATCCCACAGAAAATGGTACTCTCCGATCTCAAGAGAGCATCCCTTGCACATACAAATGTCTCTAGACTACACTCCCAAAGGTGTATCTATCGTCATAACCTCACCCACAAACTCCACCATCAAACTCAATCCACAATCAAGTTTTGTATATATGAAGGAATGTGAGGCACAAGTACCAAATAAGGCACAAGATAAGGTATAACCCACAAGAATATTACCTCTCATCGTCGATGGTCCACCCTTTCTATCCACAAGTGTAGGTTGTACTGCATGCAACTATGATGTTCCTCTTCCATGTGATTCCATATGACTCCCCTGACTTGTACCACATTACTGATATGGGAATTGTTTCCCAAAAGAACCATGTTTTTCACCCTTACCACCTCGGCCGGTAGAACACCATCTTTGGGACTAAAAGGGTGCAGAGGATCCCCTTCTCACACTCTGACTCTGTTTAGCTAATCCATCACCACATGAGTCCTTTGGGTTCCTGCAGAACTTCTGGAGATGTCACATCCTACCACAAGATCTCCATTAAACAGGGGGTCAGGGTCATTGATTACGATAATTTCGTAGCCTTCCACAATAGTGGAAAAAACACTCGGTTAAGGTCCTATGTAACCGAACCCTCTACCAGGTTACTCTGTCTCCCACCTCCCTGGCTGATATTCTCATAGCGTCGCTTCCTTCTCTCAAAAGTTGCACTATCTGAACATCCAGTAAAAACCATTTATTCGCCACTCAAAGCCACCTTCAGGTTCCCCTCAGAGATGAGAGCCTGATTTACCACATCCATAAACTTCATCAGACTAAAAATGTTCACTTGAGAATTAATTTTTCATTTATGTCCATCCTAAAATCGTCTTACTGAAGTGGACTCATAGGCTTCCAATTCTAGAGAAAAACGTTGAATGTCAGTAAAGAATCCATCATTTTCCATTATAGAGATATTACCTTGAGTTGGCCTCATGAACTCAGCCGCTTTCTCCTGTCTGAGAATCTATGGATAGAAGTGCTCAAAGAACATCTCTTGAAATTCTGTCCACTCCATAGCTTCCAGCCGCCCATTCTAAGTCTATAAGTCCTGACAATGTTTCATTTGACCATGCAACATGTAAGTTTCCAACTTGACTCCATTTTCAATAGGTGTCTCTAAGTGGTCATTTATAGTCTGGATAGATTCAATCTAGAACTCATCTTTCTCCAGACCACCCTCTCAAGTCAAAATCGGCGGGTGCTGCAACTGAAACTCCCTCATAAGATTAGACATATGTTTTAGTACCCACCCTGGGTATCTTTCCATCATTTGCATGAAACGGTTGGGGTTCTCTCGAAACGTTCCCCCTGCTTCTTCAGTTGGTAATATTGGTGCCTTTGGTTCACCCATTGGAGGACCATTTCTAACTATACCCCCCCCCCCCCCCCCGCTCGTCCTCTCAACAAGCGTCATGGAGGAATAATTCTACAAAGACAAAAATGTATATTACAAAACAGTTCACAATTTTACCACAATTACACACAACCAAATTATTAATATAACTTTACAATTATTTCCTTCAATTTCAAAATTAGAAATCATTTTCATTTTAGTTTCACAAACATGTAAATGAAATAGTTTAAGTTCAAAAATCTACTCATATTCTGTTTTCCCGTGTCTACCTAACATGATGCATGTCACAATAATCATGAGTTCCTAGAATGATGCATGTAGAAAAGCCACTCATGACCTTCTGGGATACGAATAAATACTCAACAAATTCTAGAAATAATAATCACATCACACAACAAGTGCATCACCCAAGGTGAAATAATATTCAACTGTAACGACAAACATCAATAATAGCAATCCCACCCTAAGTACTTGAGTTTTCCCTCATACATGGGTTTTCAACTCCCATGCAGGAGCTCATTATCATGCCATAAAATTCCCTAGTCTTTATTCTTCCTTCCCCAAATAGTAATCCAAAAAAAAGAAGAAGAACGAACAGACCTCACCCTTTAATAGCACATTGTAACACCCCGACCTGGGAGCCACTGAATGGTGCACCGATCCGGTTGGTCACAAGCCCTCAAGCGCACCTCCCCATACACTAGAGGGTGTCGAATAATAGTGAGGGTCTAGTAAGTCAGTCTAGGGGAGACTACACACTCTGTTATCATAATAAAATACCAGTAGAAGTAAACAAGAAATTGTGGAATCATATATAATTATAATGGTACAATGTTGTAAGAATAACTAAGACAAGAAATACAATACACAACTTAAAGGTAAAACATGCTATTACTATGAAGGTTCCATGAGTCTATGACGAAAATGAATGTAATGACATAGTGTCTCCAAATGGGTCCCAACCCATGTCTAGTTCCCTCTTCCATGCTCCAACCCCAAATAGCACTCTAACCAGGGCCCTTGCCCTTGTCCTGTCCTGCAACAGCAATGTCTATTTGGGTACCATTAAGGTAGCCTGAGTAGGGTGTGAGTAAGACTCAGTAGATCACCACCAACAGTTTCAAAAACAAATCCAGTCATATGTAGTGTATGCAATTGAATTAACAATAATACAATTAAATAAGGAAGACATTTAAATTTATCCAATTAACCTTTTATTAAAATTTTAAACATCCAGGTTCCTGAGAAAACCCAAAATATAATTCCTGCTTCGGCCCATGTGAAATCCTAAACCATTTCCCTTGTTCAATTCATAATTACTATGTCACAATATTAAGTTTATGAAACATCCAAATGAAACCATAGTAAAAAATAAATGAATGAGTGTATAATTCCATTTCTAGAACACATGTGAGTATTTGGAGCATCAGTCCCTATCTCAAAACCCCATGGTAATTTTGAGCATCAATCCTTGTCCTATAAAATATCAATTTCAGGCATGTCATTGGTTCTAGAACGCCATGTCTAGAGCCTCTATGGGTATTTGGAGAATCAGTCTGTGTGCCACAAACCTGTTTTAAACCAAATATCCAATTCACATATACAACCATATTCATATGTTTAATCATATGTATCCCTCCATCATAACTCTCACCCATATTCATCTAGATCCATAATTCACAAAGAACCACAAAACCAAACCACCAATTAATTATTCATTCCATGAAATTTATACAACTGCATACACCTAACATGATGAGATTGTAGGATTGTATTTAGACCACCTACCTTGATTTATTGATGGATGTTAGCCCAATGAAAAACCCCAAAATCTGAGCGGCACATCATCATCAATCAAGTCCTGGATCTAAATCCATAAAACAAAAATAAGACCAAAGGCATCAAGATATTGCAAAACTATATCTAGATCCACAACCCTATATATATACCTTAACTCATAGGTTTAGATCCATGGAAACGATGGAAATATCCCATGAAAAGATCTAGGAATGTTAAAGGAAAGAACAGAAGAACAACTGTATGAAATCCACTTACCGAAGGAGAGAGGATCTTCAATCTGAGCCTTCAATCTTGAAAAAAGGTGTTCATATCGCCTTGGAATCTCTCCAAGAGGATTTGGAAACCCCTAGAAATTTCCAAGCCCAAGCCAAGGTCAAAAATAAGGAAATCATAGGGATCAAGTGGGTTTAAAAAAATATTTTTGGAATTAAATACCATGCACATGATTTCCTGGATAGGGGCGTATAGTTTTTCAAACCGTGCACAGACTGTGCAAACCTCATTGTCCAGATTTGAATGGTCCACATGGTTTTGTCGCACGGTTTTCCAAACCATATGAAAATCATGCACAACCCACTACCCTTTTTTTTACTTGAATGTTCACCCAAACTCACCCCATGTCACTACTCCAAAAAGAGGTGCTTAAAACATCAAAAGTACCTAAAAACGTGCCTGATATTGACTCCAAGAAAGGATGGGATCATACATATAAATAATAATAATCACTTCATAATCATAATATATATAAATAAATTATATTTTTAAAACCAATAATTAATTATGGTAATGAAAAATTAGGTACTTTGAGATCATGGAGATAGTAAGATGTATAAACACATGAGTAAAATTTCTATTTCTCAACGATCATTATGTAAATTTAGTAAGTAATTTAATATATTAACATAATGATAATAATATCATAATATCAATATTAAGTCTTGTAATATAATTATATATATCATCCATTTGGTGTTGTGGTGAAAAGTGTGTCACATCGCTTCGTAACGGCAATAGTCTACACTTACAAATATGATGTTATCATTTTTTTGTAAGAAAGAAAATAGTATATGAAAATTTAAAAATGATACATATGTCACTAATATAATTATTTTTTCATTTATATCACATATATTCATTAACATTATGCTTATTACCTTCCATGTAAATTGTTATTGAAGGACTAATCGCATTTCTTTACGAGTTGGTAGTTCATTGTACACACAAGCGACGTTATCATATCTCTAGAAGAATGGAATGAAAAAAATTTATATGTGATATAAGTAATCAAGAGGTATAATAATGTTTTAAATACCATATATATACTTAATATAACCCATCATATCCATCCGTGAGTGATGGTAATAGGAAAAATTAATGAAATTGCTTCGTGAGACGATAGTCTACTATACATGTAAATGATGATTTCGTTACCCATTTGATGGAAGTGGGTATGGTTGGTGGTCATTACCTTATTATAAAACCATCTATATATATTGAAAATAATAATGTTATTTTACCCTCACAACTTAATATGAATTTTGGGATGAGGGGGAATAAATAATATAAAATTCCCATTGAAGAACGTTACCTCTTCATTGAGTGTCCTCAATAAGTTTTCGTCAAAACCCTTCCTAGGTTGGATTTCTTCCCAAAATAAAGAAAAAATAAATATACTAAATAATTATTGAACTTATATTTTCTTTTATTGGTTGATCAAAAATGGTTTTGAGGAGTGATGATGAAAGGAGATGGGGTGGCCTTTTATAAGCGAGGTGAGTGGCATAATTGTTATTTTTTGAAAATAAAAGGTGTACCCATGTTTTTCACATCCTAAAATGGTCTAAATTTTATTATTCTCAATATTTGATAAATATAGTGTCTAAATATAGCCATAAAATAAATTTTTGAAAACATTTATGTCATATTAACTCTTATCATTTTAGATTAACTCTTAAAAAATCATTTTTAACTTAACCATTGTAATTAATTATTAGTGTTTCACTATTCATTTTGGTCAATAATTAAATTTACCTTATTATAAAATATAAATTATATTGATTCCAAATAAATAATCCATTTTTCCAAAATCCATTCTAATAATTTATCACTTTTAATTTAAAATTAATCCCTCAAAAATAACTAAAAACTATGTTTCCAAAGGGAGAATGTTTAATAATTAACAATGTTTTACATCAAAATTGAATATGAAAATGATTAAAATGACATACATTAGATTTATAGATATATAATTAATATAATTTTATTTTAGAAATAATTTAAAATATAATTTATTCATATTATTCATCTAAATGAAAAGGTAGTTTTCAATTAAAATTCGGTATTTTTCAATATTCATTGAAAAATGAAACGTTTCATAAAAATAAAAAGAAATAATCTTAAAATATTATCGATAAAATTATTTAAAAAATTAATTTTATATTTTCAAATACATTTTCTAGATGTGGTAAAAATTAATTTTAAATTTTTTGTTCAAAGCTCGACTAAATTGTCGTTTTGCAAAATATAGTTTTTTTCAGAAAACATTTTCATTTAATTTAAAGGATAATTGTTTTATATATAATTATATATGACCATAATTTTTATTATTTAGTTATTAATATTTATACCATCTAATTTAAATACTAGATATTTTATATTATGGTTCACATTGACTCAGAGTTTCATATTGCACAGGTTGTTGAAGATCTTAAATTTAAAGAAATATAATCCATGGGTTGATTAAGATCATTTTTCCATGTCACATAAGTTATCAAATACAATGTTTTTATTTTTATAATGTTTGGGTGTTACATTTTTAATAAATTAAATAAATCATGTTATCATAATGTGAACTTGATCTCAGTAATCTAGTGTTTTATATTTGATAATTTTTTTAAAAAACCACTTTGTAAAAACGATTAATAACATATCTTTTTAATTAGAGTGAAATGTATGTAAAAAGGTAATTTAGAATAACACATAACTATGTTTCTATATTGGATAAAATTTGTGCAAAGTGATGTCAATTAAATTTAAATTCATTATTCCTAGGATGATATTTATTTCTTTCCATAATGATCTCCATTTTATGTTAGTAATTTAATGTTTTATGCCCTTCTATTTCATGAAGAAAACATTTTCCCAGTCCTTTAAGACACCTTATTTTCAATATAAGACACATTGGGTGTATCCTAATTCATTCATTATCATCATGTTTTAAAATCCTTCATATTGTTCTATGATGAAATTCTGAATTATCCTAATTATATCCCATGGGAGTATCAAACTAGGTGCACAATAAGGCCTATTTTCATTCACTAGGTGATGATCGGGTTAGTCCTAGTGCACTCTTTGCTGAGTTATTACCCCTAGGTGCATCTGTTCTAGAACATCATCATCTTAAAATATCTATATAGAGTTGTATTTCCTATAAAAGCCACATAATATCTACCTTAGTAAAAATTAAATATGTTATTCTATACTTATATTCAATTACTATCATAGGGTTATGATCCATAATCTATGTTTTATTAAACATATATCCAATGGTTTTTACTAAACTTCATCTAATACCAACTATAGACACCCTAACCCTAATAGTGTGGAGTCAGTATCTACATTATTAAATTGAATTGAGATATAAGGAATCACATCCCAAGGAACCAAATATTTTAGTAGTAATGGAACATAGATATATAATCGATTATTACATTAAATTTAAAGAAAAAAATTACAAAATAATTTTTTTTAAGAGTAAAATTCATTCTCACTATCATATAACTACATAACAATCATGGTACACTTCAAGGATTACATGGTAAATAGAAAAAATTATAGTTAGATAAAATTATTAGTAAGTGTAAAGTAACGTTTTATAAATCATGAATTAATATGCATAATCAATATGTCAATGTAATTAAATGAACTAGCATTCCATGTAATCAGTAAACTAAGAAATAAGTGCATCGATAGATATTATCAATGAATAAATATTATGGATAATAGTCAATATGAAAAGGTAAATAACTAAATACACATTCCCTTTAAAAAATTACTTATCTATAAATACTTGATAAGGAATAACAAATATTGAAAGGTAAATAATAGAAAAAACATGTCATTTAATCAATAAATGAGAATCAAATGCATCAATGGATAATATTATTGTCAAAATTTAATGGAAAATAATCATAATTTTATGAAGGATGTAAATGCTTAATTATAGGACATCATGGACATAGGATCATGATACTTCTACCATTAAAACATTTCACATGATTTTTTAAAAGTACTTGGTACACACTGATTTTCTTTTTCCAACTGATTTTATTTTGTCTTACTGATTCTCTTTATGAGACTACTGATACATTGAGTGGATATCTATAATTGGGTACCACAAATTTATACATCTTTATATATTTAATCAAAAATAAAATAATGTATTTAATTTATAAAAAATCTTCTATATCATTAAATAATAATATCGAGTAATCAATACATGTTTATCAATATTTTCCCTCATAAAAGAAATAATTTCAATGTATAACACTATATTTTTAAATGATATATTATTTAAGAAATAAATATATCCATGATAAATAATATATATATTTAGGTGAAATTTATTATCTATAAGAAAATTAATTACTAAAGGGAATGTTAATGACTACTAAAATGAATCAAGGAAGTGAATATCAATTCATTCCTCAGTAAAAATGATCATCAATCATTCATACAAAGAATAAGGAGGGTATAAATATAGCATGTACCCATTGGATTAAGAATAAATGGTTGTTGTTATTGATGAATAGAAATACCATAAAAAGACCATTAAAAACATTTTAGAGGAAAATATCCTTCTAATATGGAAAATTACCTTTTAAAACTAAAATTTCACAAATAAAAAATTTAAATTCATTTATTTAAAATAACTTCTTAATCTTATAAAAAACTACTTAAAATATTTGAGTGAATATGATATATATAAATCCTATTCAGGTCATACACGTTAAAATAATTATTAATTTTAATTTATTGGTAAACTCCAAATAGGAATTTTTGTGAAAAATACTTGAATATTCCATTCAAAACAATTTTTGAACATACACAATAACTATCAATTTTTTTAAAAAATCTATTTCAAAATGATTAAAACTCTCTTTAAAATATCTTTCAAAACCATGATTTTGGATAAAAATGGATTTTAGACTGATGATAGAAATTTAATTATAGTTTCTTAAAACATTATCAAAATTATTTTAATAAAAAATGATTGGAAAAAATGGTATTATTATTTGAAAATATCATGAAAAAACAGATGAGAAGAAAATGAAATGGGATTGTTAAGAAATGTGTAAATAATTTTCATCGACTAAAATCAAATAACAAAGAATCTCTATTAGAATGAAATTGTGAAACAAACCCTTATAAGTATTATAATATAGAAATGAAAACAAATCAATTAATCGATTATGTGTATCAATTGAAGATCCATATAAAATAGGTGGAAATACAACACAAGATAATTAAAAGTCACCAGAGACATAATATTCGAATATAAATGATGAATATGACTTAATATAACCTAATTAAGAATGAATTATTCATTATATTACTTTTATATGGTAATAATATACACCATATAATATAAATTAGGTGCATAACACTATAATATTCCACAATGAATAGAAATTGAGACGGAGTCTATTACTCATGATTCTATTTAGATAAAAATAATTTAACAACATGTATAGTTGTTTAAAAATTGTTATAAAATTTTAATAGAATAATATTCATATTTATAATATAATATATGATACATATATGACATCTTATCTCCATTTCTTTAATAATAATTTCTTATTTGCATTATTTTGGATTTTAATTTCCTTGTTTTCCCATGATTTTTTTCATGAATGTTTTGTTTCTTTTGAAAATTATATAGTTTCATCATCTTAAAAAAATATTGAAAAAATTATCATATATATACAACAATTATACTCTTATAAAAAATTTATAATTTTTATTATGCATAATAATGTATGTAAAGACCATAGAGAAGGAAGGTCATACATCTGCATGTGTAACATTTCCATTTATCAACGATCATCAGAGAAAGGTGGTTTGTGATATTTTATATTTCCAGAATGATCGTAGTATCATTATTACCATTTTATGTTTTTTGAATATACTTATATATTTCATCCATGATTTTTGTGAAAAAAAGTGATTCATATGGCTTCGTGAAGGCAGTAGTCCACAAATAAATGAATGATGTTATAATTTTCAATGTAAGAAAAAAATTATATATTATATTTTTATAATGATAAATATTTCATTAATATCATAATTATTTAATTTACATCCCATATATTAATTAAAATTTCCCATTTTACCTTCCATGTAAATCATTATTAAAGAACAAATCATATCACTCCGTGAGGTGATAGTCTGTCATACACACGAGAAACATTATTGTACCTTTTATAGAATGGAATGTAAAAATGTATAAATTAAATAATGACTCAATAGGTATAATTATGTTATAAATATAGTAAATATACCTTATATCCATCATAATACCCAATCCTGAGTGGTGGTAATGGGAAGATGAATGACACTGATTCATGAGGTTTAGTTCTCTGTACACAATAATGATGATTTCATAACTCATTTGATAGAAGTGGGAATGGTTTTTGGTAATAAACATATTATAAAAATATATATTATAATTTTTATTACACCTATGTTATTATATTTTTATGCGTTAATAATAATTGAGGGAGGTGGAGGAAGAAATAAAATAAAGAACACTCATTGAAGAACGTTGACTCTTATTTGGGTATCCTCTTTAGGTTTGCACATCAATCCATCCTCAGTTGGATTTATTAACAAAATAAGTATTATAGGACGACATTAAAAATTATTTTATGTTTCATTTGATGTAATTTCTGAACGAAATTTGTCTTACGCAGTGAATATGATAGGATAGGGGTGGCCATTAATAATTGAGGAGAGCAGAACACTTGTAATTTTTTGAAAAGAGAAGGCATACCCATGTTTTCCAAATAAAAAAGGGTAAAAATGAGTATTATTAATACATAGTCATTATTGGTTATAAATATGTTCCTAAAATATATTTAGACAAGTTTATAGTTCATTTAAATGGCTATATTTTTAGTTTATCCCCTTAATAAATCCATTTTTACCTTAACCATGATAATTCATTTTTATTGTTTTCACTATTCAGATTGATCAAAATCTATGATGGACTTATTATAATACATAAATTATTATAATTACAAAAAATCCATTTTTTCAAATTCCATTATATATAGTGGAAAATTTTATCTTAAAATGAATCTTGTGGATGTAATGAGAAAGTATATTTTGAATGAGAAAATGTTCAAGACTTTATAAAGTATTTATATCAAAATTCAATATAAAAATGATTAAAAGACATATATTAGATTAATAGATGTATAATTTAACTATTTTTACATTAAAACAAATCCCAAATATAATTTCACTTTATAAATAATTTAAATGAAAAGTCATTTTTCAATTAAAATTTAATATTCTTCATTATTACACAAAAAATAAAACAATTCGGAAATAACCCATAACATCACTCTATGATAATTTTTATATGATAATTTCAAAAATTATGTTTATATTGTCCAATAATTTTCAGAAAAAAGTTGAAAAAATTAATTTTATATTATGTGTGCAATGTGTTACTAAACCGTCATTTAGGAAAATACAGTTTTTCAAATGACATTTCTTTTCCCTTAAATGATTCTTATATTATTTCTAATCATTATTAAACCGTAATTTAAAAAAAATAGATATTAATACTAATTATATCTAATATAATGACTAGGTTTACTATACTATGGTTTACTTTGACTTGGGGTTGCATATTTTATAAGTTATTAAAGAAAATAAATTAAATGAAATATATTTCTTCGGTTGTTTAAGCTCCATGTTGCATTTCACAAACATCATAGAATACTATGTTATCCATTATGAATTTTAGTGTGTTACAAAATCACCTAAATAGAAATATAAATATCTTTAATTTGTTACCCAAGGGGTAACTTTCAAGGGATAAGTAAGACTCCCAATTAACCTTTCTACAACATTCCTTTTTCGACAGCCCTCATGTCCTCCTATCCATGATGGAATAATAACACCGGAATTTTTACCATGATTATTTTTTGTTATAATAATGGAATATCCATTTTATACATTCCTCAAAATTCATTGAGAACAAATAAAACGCCATTATACAAGTGTGCTGACTACCGCATCCATGAACAATGTGATAAATTTTCCAAAACCACAATAAATAGTCATCTCAAAAAAGTTATTTAATCAAATAATTTGATATTTTTTACATCACTAATAATCTATATAAATAATAAATATAATTATTTTATTTAATAACATGAAATGGTCATAGTAACTTTAGGATCCATAAACAGACTTATGATAGTACTTTTATTAATATGGGTATATTTTTCATATAACCATTTAAACGGTTTATGTTTTGTTCAAATATAATAATAAAGGAAATAAAACACCATTTTTCTTGAGATTGGGAATTTATTTTACAATATCTTTCACCATAGTCATCAAACTAAATGTGTTGTGTATAAATTAAACGAATAGCACCAAATACGTCATGGTTGCATAAAATATATTAAAAATAAATAAGATATATAATAAATGTACCTTAGAAAAATAAATATTTATGAATAATATTCTTGGTCATATATAAAATTGAACTTAGTTATTTATTTTGGAAATTAAGTGAATGTGTATATCACTTTCATAGATGAAGGTAAATGTTTTTTTTTCTCAAATTCTTACCTATGAGACATTTTTATACTATATACTATATTTTATTTTAAATGGTTTGTATACTATCTCATTATCGATATGATTCATGATCCTATAATATTTTATGATTTTAAATGTTCTATTTAATATTCTCCCAATCATGGGGTTTTTATTCAAAAGTTAAAAAGTTTTAATTCTGTTTTTGTGCCTAAAATATTTTCCTTATAGAATAATCCATATTATTTGTCTATTATCTATCATTACTAATATAATATAACATATTATGATTTTAGTATTTAATTATGTAATATTTTTTAGTTAAATCATGTTTCAAACCAAATTCTTCTTCTTCAAGGATTCTATTGTTTCATTAAAATTAACTTTTGTTAAGAATATTTCCAATCTTATTTAATGGATTTTTCCACAATAACCATATTTCTATGTACCATAAATTCTATCCTATATCTCTTGAATGCTAATAGTGATTAATTTATATGATTCCAAAAATTATATATACCACTTTCAAAATTGAAGATGTGATAATATTTTTTATGATGCGTGTTTTTAAAAAAAGTTATTAAAAAGTATTTTAAAAAGTGGTCTTCCACAATTTCAAAATAAAATATTTATCTTCAACTTTTCATTTTATTTTGATAAAATATATTTATTTTCAATTATATATTATTTGGAACTATTTTTAAAACTTTTTTATCCTTACCTTCATAGAAACTGTTCTTCAAATGAAATTTGTGTATCATCTTTTAAATAATTTTAAAATTCTTTTTTGAAAATTATTGTATTTTCAATTATATTTCAACTAAAAAGTATGTATTTCATGAAGTGTTGTTTTAAAAACCCCTTATATTTAAAAAATATATTATTCCTCTTAGAAAATGGTATTTTAAATATCCTATGACTTCTAATATTCATTTTATGTGATTTTTTTAGAATTTTAAGAAACCCATTCTCTTTTCCATGGGATCAACAAGATATATTGATTATTGATTTTAATTGGTGTACATATGCATGTATAATGACGTTTGGGGTGATATATCACCCTAAAATGAATTATAATACATTTATATCTGAAGTGATTATTATGAATGGACATAATGAGTTTGTTCGCATAGATGTGAGCATAATGGGTTTTCTCACATTTTAAGGTGTGGGCATAATAAGTTTGTTCATATAGATGAAATCATAATTAGTTTGTTCACATAGGAATGGGAATAGTCAGTTTTCCCAAAAAGGGTTTCCTATTCTTATTGTTGTGCCACATTTCTATGTATTTTATAAATTTATTCTCCATTTTCAATTTATTTTCATAAAATTCCATGTTTCTATAACCATGCCTCATTTTTAAATTATTTTTCATATTTTATCATAATGAAATGTTTTATGATTCTTGATATGTATTTTGATCCATTCCATACTTTTATGATTTACTAATGATCTATATGTTAAATATTGTTTCTCTGTTATGTTTTATTATTATAGTTTATGGTCTTATGTTATTTTGTTAAGATATTTATGTTGTCCTTATGATCTCTTTCGGGCATAAAATGTAATACAATATGATATATTTTTCTCTTACTGAGCCCTTAAGGTTGTCCCTTTTTTATTTTTTAATACCCAGGTGATAAAGGGGATTATACCATGTGGTAAATATATAAAGGTTTCTAGAGGTTGATGACTTTAGAGAAATGTTTTAAGTGTTGTAAAGTATGCTTTATATGTATCTAATAACTGAGAGAGTAAAACTTTTGATCCATGGGATTCCAAGCTATCTATGTAATGTGTTATCTAAGGTGTGAAATAATTATATTATTCATGTTATGTTTATCTTAGGTCACAATAGTTGGTATTATAAGAATTTTTTAGTTATTTTTGGAGATAAATTTTGAGAAATTTAATGAAAACCCTAGGGAACAATATAATGGATATGTGGAAGTACAAGATAAAATCCTAAATCTTTTGAAAAGTGTAGATTTTGAGGTTCTCCAAGGAAAAAAACATTATCTAGATAATTTATTGTGGTTGAAGGATCTAGAACAATTTTACCAAGGGTTAATAACATAAATGATATTATGTGGGGTATTTACTCAATTATGACATAGTTAATGAAACATAGTTCTAACTGGACGCCTGGTTTGACAAACATGGAGGTTATTATTTAGTTAATAAAATTATCATTACAAACCATTATAAAATATAGATTTATAAGTTAGGATATGAAATTTACTTATCATTTATTTCATCTATAATCATAGATTTCCCTCAGTAAATTTATTATCTTAATTAAATCAATATTATTTTATACCACACATGTTTTCTAATAATGTGGAATCATTTCCCAAAACAATTGATATTTAACTATATGTGAAACCCCATGATGGGATAATTATTTCATCTAATATTTGAAAATATTTTACAATTGATATTTAAGGGAGGATATTTCATAAAGATCTAATTATTGTTCCATTGGTTGAATTCTATATGATATTAGGTATGTATTGTCATTCCATGTATAAAACAAATATTAACTATCTAGATAAGAAAGTCGTAGTTTAAATCCCAAAAAACCGAATTATCAAGTTTCAATGTAAGTATGATTATAAACTACTTTTGGAATAAAATTATATAATATGGGTGATTATCCCAATAATTAGGGACTCTTAACTCAAATTATTAAGGCATAAATAAACAATTAGCACATTCCTATTATATAAGAATATACTGATGTATTTTTGGGTGAAATTTCTGGTCTACCCTGACAGTTTTAGGTAGTATTTTTAATCAAATTCATGCATATATCCATGCCTATATCAATTATTCATTATGAAATGGCTCCCATTGGATTAGAGGTGTTAAAGATAAAACTACAGAAAAATTTGGGATAGGGTTTTATACACCCCCAATGCTTTATCATTGGGTAAACCGAACTTCTTTATTAAAAAATATGGGTGAATGAAAATTTAAAAATGTTATCATGAACGTAATAAAATCACAATCAAAAATAGGTATCATCTACCCCATATCTATGATTCGTTAAATCAACTTAGGGGATCTTGATACATCTAGAAGATTGATATTCGATATGGATATCATCAGTAAGGGATAATAGGGATGATATTTCAAAGAAAACATTTCGTATAAGGTATTGAACCTTTGAATGTATAGGGATTCCCTTTATAATTATAAATTCTATTACTATATTTATGTATCAAATTAATATAGTCATTAGGTACTTCCTTGAGGAATTTGTGCTTTTATATATAGATAATATTCTTATATAATAAAAGATCAAGGAAAAGAATTAATATCATTTGAGGATTATTTTAAAGCCCATGAAAATTGAGATGTTGTATGAAACAATTTAGATATATTTATTCTGGATTTATAAAGTATCATTTTTTCATCATGTAATCATAAGAAATGGAATATCATTAGATCTATCAAACACGAAAGCTGTATAGAAATGGTCCAGACTGAAAACTATGATTGACATCCATAGTGCTCTTGGGTTATAATGGTAATTCCAATGAATTTAATGTAATTTATCATGGATATGAAATCCACCTACCAAATTAAAAAATAAGGGATAAAAATTCTTTATGAAAGAGTAATGTAAAGAATTATTCATGGAACTGAAGAAGAGGTTGGTCAATTATCATGTACTCACATTACCTTGAAGTGGGGATGGTTTTTTAATATAAATTGACTATTAAAAATAGGGTTTAGCTATATCTTAATGAACAATGATAACATAATTTATTATGATTCGTTCTAGTTAAGGAATCTAGGTCAAAATTACACAATTCATGATTTAGACCTTGATACAATGGTCATTACATTGAATATTCCTCAAATGTATCACTATGGAGAAAAGTGTGATATATAAATTGATTATAAGTGCTTGAAATATATATTCACAATGATGGAATTGAATATTATCTATAGTATATGGCTGGAATTCATAAAATATTTTTATAGAACAATATATTTCCACCTAGGAAAAGAAAATAATGAAGCTTATATTATGATCAGTAAATACCATACTACTCCATCCACGAAATGGATATAATAAGACTCAATATTCATGTCATTGAAAAGAATAAATATTGAATCCATAATGGGAGGAGATAAGTCCTATTTAACCAAATTGATTTTTCAAATATCTATTCACATAAAGATAAAATATTCCATAAAATATGATATAGATCTATAGAAAAGGTATAAAATATTACAGAGTTCAACTTCTATAAAAATTGAGTGGTGAGGTTTTTAACCGAGGTATGGGTCACATCAAAACTAGAATTGATGGAAAAACTTTGGGATGATGCACACATTCAATCACTATATTTTAGTTTTAAATATCATTTTTGACATTTTCATAAAAATAATTTAATGTTTTGAAAACATACAATTGATAAGAATGATATTGTAAAATAGGTAATCCGGAAGGTGATAGAGGTTTGTCAAGATATATTTTTTATGAGTTGAGAGGAGTTAGGAAGGTTCCCTAAAATTCTCAAGATACAATAATACAATGTAAGATGATGTTCTGTTGTTCATAAAAGTTCATAGCATTAAAAGCCAAATAATCCAATATTATGTATAAAAAACCGATACATTATTTGTGAAGTCAATTTTAGAGATTATGTTTTCTATACATAGAATACTAGACACACATTTTGGAAAAAATATCATTGGATGAATTTTTTTGGATACAGTTTTCTAGATGGACCAACGAAAAAATTTTCAAATGGGGGTTTTCATCATCCACAGGTAAGAGATGAGTAGAAAGATATTGTAGATAAATAATTTCTTGAAAATAATTTTTTATGGTATGTATCAATATTTAAAAAAGTAGAGAATATTTATTAAAGTACAGATGTAAAAATTACAAAAATATAAAATCTAGATTTCAATTTTAAATCTCAGAAAAAATAATTCCATGAAATCAATGGTTGAAGATGAAAAAATCAAATATGGAAATTTTATTTAACTAATGTATTTTGAATTTCAAAAAATGTATTCAATCATCTTTAATGGGAAAAGAGAAATAGATAGTGGTAAGATAGAGTTCCTAGATAGAAATTTTATACAATTTTCAAAGTGTAAATGTATTAGGATATAGGATGTATGAATTTGAATGATGAATATTTATGAAGTGTGCTACTGATATAAGGCCAATGGATCAAATCCCTCAAGTGATGACACATCAGATGAAAATTCAAAAAATAGATGAATATCTAAAGAAAATATTTAATTTCATCAGATGTATATTTATGATAAGTTTGTTTTATATAGAGTTTATGTTGAGGAAGAATGATCAGTTGAAGGTAGCGAATAGAGTCAGTTATGTAAAGAAGATCAAATAGAAAAAAATAGATGGATGAATGCATAAATTAGATATCAAACACACATTCCAATAGATAAGGATATCATTAATTTATATATATCATTGTAAATACATTTTTTTGATTAATTATTTTTTCCTTATTTTTAATGGATTTGTTATTTAGCATGAATAAGGATGTTTTAATGAGTTCCTAGACATCTGATGTTAAGGATGTTTGATGAATGGTTTGAATTCTTTGTGTAATCATAATGGTTCTATATTTTTCTAGAGAACTCAAAAATTCTTGAGGGTATTTAATTGAGTTTAGATTGAGTGGGAAAAAGAAATTTAGTTCCATCCAATTATATTTTGGGAGCACTTATATAATCTTTTACAACGAAAAACTATAATTAACACTATGACCCCATGAAAAAGCCCTTAATACTGCATATTTATTGTCTGATAGAGTTTCCAGCAATATTATTTCATTTTGAATAAATTTACTAGAAATAAGATTCAATTAGAGAATCAGATATAGTTTATAGTTAATTAGAATTGAATATATTTTGTCTTACATAGATATTATATAGAGTTTTGAGGCAAATCAATTTTTTTGAAAGGAAAAAACACGAGTTAGAAAAGAGGGATTGATCTAGTGAGGTGCACTAGATGTAATTTTATTAGATATAGGATGTGTGTACCTGATTTAAATTATTATGTAGAAGAAAGCAGACAAATTTTTCAAGATGAAATTTTGGGAGATGAAATTAAAAAGTTTCACATATTTTTATTATCTTAGTTTTGTAAGAAAAACCGTGTAAACTTTCGAGAGTCTGTATAATAATATGTATTGAGAAATAAAAGGAATCGAATAGGAGTTGGGTCCATGTTTTATTCTCTTATTCTTAATTGTGAATTTCAAATAACTAATGAGAGTCTCTATAGAACGTATGTAACTTGACACCCTAAGGTTATAAATTATAAATCAACCATTACTTATATTAAATTAAATTTATTTTATCTTTTAGAGTTTTTTATATAAGATGATAATGGTAAAAATTCAATATGTTCTAGGAGTTAAATTCATAGAAATTGAAATTGTAAAAAGTCACCACTGATTCACCCCTAGTGGTTATAATGATTCTTTAGAACATAAATTAGTATCTAAGGAAAGTTAACCCTATTCGATGCTTATCATGGAAAATATCAATTCATTAAAATTAGTATCTAAGACAAGTTTACCTTATTTAATCCATATTAGGGAAAGTATCAATTCAGTTAATATATGAGGTATTCTTACATTTGATGTAAGAAATTATCATGGTTGATAAAATATAATGATCACCTATCTTTTATCACTTATCCTGGTGGTAATTATTTCAGAAACCATTGGGCTTCCACCTATTCAAAAAAAATCAATGACTTTTTATGGAAAAATAAAAATGAGTTAGATTAAAATACAAGAAATTATATTATTAGGTTTTTATTAGAGAATGTATTCATGAAGGTGATGAGTCTCAAAACATCCAATGAAACATGAGAAAAATATTAATTTCTTTTCAAGTAGAACACAAAGGTAAATGTGTAAAAGCTAAAAAATGTCATAGTATGTTTAATGATATTATAATAATAGATAAAGTATTTTTAGATGAGTAATTCATCAGATTTAATGATGTTTTATAGTACGTCATCAAATCATTGATTTTTAGGAGATTATATAATTCATAAGTAACACACAAGAAGTTCCCTAATATGTTTATTTACAAAATATCTTCTTTATAAGATAATAAATATCTATCTATATATGAATTAACTAATTTTTCTTTTCATATCAGATGAATAAATCTAAAATATCAAAGAAATATATATGATTAAATCTAATTTAAATATATGAGAAAAATGGAAATCCAAGATTCTAAGATTCATGAACATAGTGATACCAAAGATAAGGAATACGATAACATGAATGAAAATATCATGTCTCTTATCTCTAAAAATTACCAAAGAGATAGGGTAATGTATAGATGTAAACTTCAACTCATTTTAGTAGGTGTAGTGGAATTGGACCCTTTACTATGAATTTTGAGAATAAAAAAATTTGAGTATATGGATAAGATACTAAATAATAACATTAGTAAAATTAGGGGAAGAATATTTATATTAATGATTAGAATTCCACTTATGGTAAAAAATGTTCTCTGTAAACTAAAGAATTATATTGATGAAAATATTTCATTATGAATATTCTAAAAAAATATTTATAAAATTAAAATACATTGATATTAAGAAACTTCTTTGAAAATATTTAGAATATGAATTATTTCTATAGTAGTGACGAATAATAAGGTGATGAAACATATTGATAATATCAAAAAATATAAGAACATGTGTCATGTATTTAGAAAACCAAAAAACTCAATAAATACATCAAAATATTGAAGTATTAAAGTGAATATAATAATAAAGTATGTAATGATTTCCTTAAATAGGAAGATGGCTATATCTAGGAGATCATAATCCTCAATTGAGAGTTGTTGAATAATGAAAGGTGGAATAAGATCTTGGTAATAAACATACAACCAAGGAAGATTATGTTTTTAAATATTAATCAACATTTTTTGATTTTTGAAATAGCATAAAGAAGATGAGTAAAATTTTTAATGAGGCTTTAGAGATAAAAGTTGAAACATCTAAAGATATTAAAAAATTCACTCTAAGAGTCAAGTGAAATCTTCTCCCAAAAAATGTAAAAATTAATCTATTTTAATTTTCCACACATGTGTGAGGAAATATATTGGGAAGACATGGGTAAATAAAGGATATAGAAAATATACAACAACAATGAATGATAAAAAAATCCTCTCTAATAAAAATTCCACATGCTAGAAAGAAACAACAACAAAAAGATATTATGAACATCATCAAACTATCAAAAGGAAAATATGCTACTTATATAGAAGACTAATATACAATGGTTTTAGTTGGTTCTATGGAATAGATTGAAATAAAGCTAATATATTATGGAATAACAAGTCTGCCCTAGAAATATGCCTAAAAAATGTGAAGAAACACTTGAAGAAAAGTTATCAACTTGTGTAAGCTGTAAAGGGAAAATAACATGATGTTAGAAACATTCCAATTAAAAATCAATTGAATTGTTTAAATGAAAGAGAATATGTGACCAACTGGGACATGTTTCTATATAATGTATGAATAATATTATGGGAACAATTCTTATAAAAGAAAAAATAGTTTTTAATGAAGAACATTAATGAAATAGTTCTCATTTATGAGATGACTTCAAAATATAGAAAAAGGAACAAATCAAAGATTATTGATAACGTTTATTCATCACACAAGAACGGTGATTCAAAAATATTAAAATTTGTAGAAATATATTAGAAGATAGTAGTTAATTTTTGAATTGATAGTTCCTAAAATATCAGTGGAATATAAACAACTAATATTTCTGATTTAAAAAATAAAATCTAATGATGTTTTGTATGTTTATGATTTAAAAAAAAACCTTTTTAGTTTCAGACTAGTTTTAGATTATGTAAATGAATATATCTTTATAAAATATTTTTCTATCATCAGAAGTGAAGAATATGAAAAATATTTCACTGTATAAGAAATAACCATTAGAAAATTTTTTAATATTAGAGAACTTTGTAACTCATATTACTAGAGTTTTTAATTTGAAAACATGTTATGGCTAATATAAATTGTGAATATTTGATGAAATGGTATGTAAAAACATTACATTGATAACACTGTAAGAAACATATCTACATTAAAAATAAAATTTGACTACATAAAAATATCATGTTAAAAAGGGATGATGGTCAGTGGAAATCATAGGAATGTTAAAATTGTATATTTGATACGTCTTAAGCGTAATCCCTTCTAAATATTTTTGGGCTGATGAGACATTTAAAAACTGGATTTTTAAAATTTTCAAATTTACTGTTGATTTCACTCTGATGACCAATTTTATTTTTATGAGGAAGTAATTAGAGGCTCCAAAATTTTTATGATTTATCAAAAGAGAAGTTGAAATAGAGATGATTGTTTATAAACTGATCCTGAGAGATAATAATTGAAATGATCCCACATGAATTGATTTTAAATACCATCTAATGAAATATAAAATAAAACAAAATTATATTTATCTATAGAAACCTCAACAAAATGGTGTGGTGGAAAGGAAGAAAAAATGGTAAGTGGAAATGGGAAGACATATATTTGATGTGTACAAGAAATATAAATTTTTATAAAGTGAAGTTATTATTATTGTATTACATATAAAAATTCAATATTTTAGTGGTTTAAATATCAAATTACATTCTATTAAATATGGTATAATAAAAATACATCAGCGAAATATTTAAAGGATTTTTGAACTCCTTTATTACTGAGGATCAAAAATCCAGATCTTGGAATATTTGTGGAAGATGCAGATGATGGAATTTTCATGGGATAATATTCCAATGGAAGAAATTATAAATACTGTAATAAAGGTTTAATAATGTTGGTAGACTTTTATTATTTAAAATTTATTAGAAAACAAATTCATTGAAAATATTATTGAAAATTATATGGAATAAAAATTGATGAAATTGAATAAGAATATAAAAAGTGAAGATGAATGTGTTCTAAAATATGAATATAAAGACATAGTAGAATAATGTGATAAGGAAAGTGAAATTGGAAGAAAATATCCTAAATTTCTTAAGCTATAAACATAGGTTCAGTATAACAACATCATTTGAATTTAAAACACACCAGTTCAAACCATAAGAATGTTGAGATTAGAAAATCTGACATCACTTTTCTCACAGGTTGAAATAGAATCAGTTTCAAAGGTAGTTGATCATAAATATTCGATTGATTTTATTAATGAACAGATATATTTGATGGATATGAATGACTCAGAGAAACATGTTCCATGACTAATGGGAAGTAATATTGTAGGTAAACGTTTGGTTTATAGAAAAAATATCACTATACATGGTGAAATTTCAAGAAATAATTCTAAAATTATTTTTAATGTTTACTCTCAAGTGGAAGTTTTAGATTTTAATGAAACTTTTTCCCATGTTGTGTGATTGGAAATTATCAGAATGTTCTTAGTATTTTACACACATTGTAGTTACAAATATTATCAAATAGATTTAAAGTTACCCTTTTAAAATTGAGGGATTGGTGAATAATTTTATATTGGAATCCTTATGGATTATCATTTGATAAATATATAATCATGATATATAAGTTTAAAAATGGTTTGTTAGATATGAAACTAAATCCACATTCCCGGTACTCAAAATATGTTATTTCCTAGAAAAAATTAAATTCTTTTAAATGAAAAGTTGACATAAACATATATTTAAAGGATATGAACATAGTTAATTTTATTGACAATGTTTACATTCATGCAATAGTTTTTACATAGGATAGTGAAATGAAATTAACGTTCTTTCTAAAGAAATTATGAAAAACATTGAAATTTCAATAATCTGAGAACTAACTTTCATTATGTGGTTAAGAATAAAACTGAGGGAAATTTATATTTTTATATCATAAGAAAAGTATTATATGGAGTCATTACAAAAGTTTGGTATGGTGGATTCCAAATAAGGTTCTACTTCAATTTTATTGGGCATGAAGATGAGTAAAACTGATTCTTCAAAAAGTGTGAATCAGAAATATTTTTGAAAATTTATAGGATGTTTTCTGTATTATATATCTCAAAGTGTAGAAACTTTTTATGTTGTTTTTTTGTGTGGGATATCAATGTGACCTAAAGTAATCTCCCATAATGATACATAAAATAATTCTCAAATATGATAAAGGAATATATTACTATATGTTGTTATATAAAATATGTTTTGAGATAGATTTTTTTTATACACTGATGATGATCAGGTAATAGATTTCAATGATTGAAAATCAAAATTTAGAGGAACATTTTTTGGGAGATTTTTTTAAAATTTTTTATTGTAAAAAATATATTTTAGTTATATTGAGTAAAATTGAAGAAAAATATATTATCACCACACACGATGGTGCACCAATTATATGGATGAAATTATAGAAAAAGGATTTGAGGGTGAATGTTTCTACACCATTGCATATTCTTTGTGATAATAAAAGTGTTATTGATATTTCCAAAAAAACATATACAACATTCGAGATAAAATATCATTGATATAAATTATCACTTGATAAAAGATAATTTTACTGGGGGGGTATGTTATACTAGACAATATTTCATAAAATTAACAAATTGAAGATGTTTTCAGCAATGTTTTGACAAAACAGATGTTTTTGAAATTGGTTCTCTAACTATAGGTTTAGCTTCCACTAATGACTTCATGAAGCTAACAAAAAATAAAACCCCATTATTCTTTGCAATATGGTTTCAAAAGAGAATAATTGAAAAAAAAATTAATAAAAAAATAATATATGAATCTAAAGATATGGTTATCATAAAATATGGGATAGAGAAAAATTGAGTGAAGGTATATGTCTGGAGGAGTTTATCTTAACTTGTACACAAATTTTCTTATCATCAAGTGATATAATTCCTTAAAAAACATTAATTTGTCTAGTTTTGTAGTTTGAGGACCTTATCTATGAGAAATCCTATGTTTTAGTAAATGATTTGAAATAAGATATTTATTACAAAAAAGGATGAGTTGTGTAAATTTAGAGTTTTATAAACATGAGTTTACAAAGTTACAATGTTTTCAATAAACCTAAAGGGAGAGATTGAATATATTTTTTGATGTTTTCTTAATAATGATTTTTATTTATTGACAATAGACCTTTTTTAGGGTTTTTTGGTAAATAGGTTTTAAATAAGGTTCTATATGTTTGTTAAGAAATATTTGATATGAATTTGTTGATTCGGGTTAAAAAGATTCCCTATCTTTATTGAGAAATTTTCTTACAATGTTAGATAATGCTATGGTGTTCCAAAAAATTCCTATCAAACTCATACTTCATTATCCAAAATGATGTATAAAAAACATTTAAAAAATGTGTGAAGTCAAATGGGGTGATTAGGATTTCCAGATACAAACTACACGACACAAAATTCCCTACAAATATCACTAGACACAAAGTTCCGAACATATTTTTCCAGCACAACCAGAGATGCTGATGGTGAACATAGATGTTTTTAAACCATAAATATCTATTCATAATATATAAATTATAGATAAAGAATTGAAATAAAACCATCTTCTATGTTTTTTTATAGATATTTATAAAAGGTGAAAATAATAAATAAAGTATACATGTAAAAATTCCTAAAATATAAGGATTGAATTTCAAGTCGTTATTTTTGAAAAACAAATTGAGAGAAATAAAAGGATAAAGTTTACAAACGTAGATAGAGATGTTACATGAAACTAATGTATTTATATTTTTCAACAAAATATTTAATCATATTTAGTGGGTCAAGAGAAATGGACAGAGGTGGGATAGAGTCCCTGGATAGACATTTTGTTCAATGTTCAAAGTGGAAAAATTTTATATTACATGCTTTATGAATTTAAATTTTAAATATTAATGAAGCTTTCTACTAAAGGAAGGCCATTATATCATGTATATTGAAAAAATGTCCATCAAATGAACATTCAAAAAACATTAAATCTTCGAATATAACTCATAAATTTCTTCATATAAATGTATCTGAGATGTTTGATGTTAGAAGATTTTATGTTGAGGCATAATAGAAGAAATATTTATCGAATAGAGTTGCTCAGATGAAGAATATTAGATAGAAAAAAATGTAATGAGGGATTAATAAAAAATATATTAGCACACTTTCAATTGAATGAAGATTTAGGTTCTTTATATAAATACTTATATTTCTATTTTTCATAATGAAGATGGGGTTTTTTCAATTGATTTGTTTTCTATAAGAAATAAAGATGTGGGAATGATGTCTTAAACATATAAAGTTATGGAAGTTTGGTTAAAGGTTATAATTATAGAGTTTTCATGAAGGTTCATGAGAATTCTATAATACTTCAAAATTCTTTAGAATATGTCATTGAATATATATTGGGTAGGTAAATGATATTGGGTTCTTGTTAATTCTATTTTTGGATAACCTTTATAATAGGTTATAATTTAAAAAAGTACATAAAACTATTCAACCATGTAGAATGCTAAAATTATATATATTTGTTTTTTGACTGAGTTTCCAACTATGATTATTTTGAGATAAAGAAAATTATTGGATCTAAGATTCAATCTAATAATCATAGAAATTTTTTAGTTCTGCAAAAATATATAGAAAATTTCAGATAGAGTTTATGATTACTATTTTTAGGCATAGTGGTTTTGTAAAATGAAATAAATTTTGGTTAGAAAAGTGTAATAGTTTTTTTGAGGTGCAATACCTAGAGTTTAACAAGATGGATGATTAGTGATCCAATCAAACATTACAGGACAATGGAAATCAGAAAGAGATTTTTGGATGATCTTTTGGGAGATGAATTTATAGATTATCACTTAATTTTTTAAATAAAACATTATAAACTAGTGGGAGTATGTATAATAATTAATATTAGGGTATCTTGGGATTGTAATGGTAATTTTATCAAAGTTATATTCTACATAATTCCAAAAGTGAATTTCCATGGGCCGATAGAAGTCTCCTTGGTAAGGATGTCTATTATTGCCTTGAGGCCAAACCTTGTAAATGTAACATTATTTGATGTAATTTATCTTTAGTTCTTCCCTATGAGTTCTTTATACAAGTTAATAAAGATAAAAACTAATAAGTTATATGGTTTAATTTCAAATAAATTGAAATTGTAAAAATCCAACACTTATTCAAGCACCTATTTTCACTAGTTCAAATGATCTTTATGAACTTTACATCCTATATGAAGAAACAAGTATATAGATATAAATAATAACTCATTGTGTAATAACATGAATTGGTAACTCAAGGAAATTATATCTTGATGCTTTTTATGCCATCAAGTAAAGGTTGAACAAAAAAGTATATGTGTATATCACATTTATTACCCATACGAGTGTGAAAATGGGAAAAATCACAATGGGCCTCATTGAGGAAACCAAAAAATCTATAATTTCTATAATTCTATTTCAATTGTGGTCAATCACCTTACAATATTAGTACCTTTTATTTCCATCAATGAATATTTCTCCCATGAAAACCATATTAACATATAAAAAGGTAGTGATGGTCCTGCAAGGAGTACCATTATCCATTGTATCTAAACTAGACTCAAGGTTTAACCTAAGATAATTAGAATGTATTCAAATATATTTGAAGGCATTGATGAGTTTTATAATTTTTTATAAACCTTATAAAATTGTTCAGTGTGAGAGAACGATTCAAAATCTAGATGATATGTTGGCATCATGTTCATGGGATTTGTAAGGATATTAGAACACCACCAACTGGTATAGTTCTCATTTGAAAAAACTCTTTATTCAATAATTATGATGGAACAATATGTGGACCTATATAAGAAAATATATATGAACCCAAAATGTTAGGAATATGTTTGGATAGGGGAATTTGTTCAGTTTTGAGCTTGTCCAAGAAATTATGGATAAGGATCAAACCATTCAGTTACCTATGAAAGAAGAATAAGGTCGAAATATGATTTATGTAGGTAATATTTAATGATATTTTTATTTTCGGGTTACTGACTAGGTGTTCCTTAAAATATATCCATGGAATTGGGTTTTATGATTTGGGAATAAAGGGAAATTGATCCCTAGGTATATTAATCTCTTTATGTTACTTGATCATGTTAGGGTTGTATATTATCACTTAACACTCACTTCTGACCTCTCTCAAGTACATGATGTGTTTTATTTATCTCTTTTGATGTACAAATCTGACCCTTCACATGTACTGAACTTTTAATATCTATAACTGGAACTTGATCTCTCATATGAGGAAGAACCAGTGGAAATTCTAGATCAAAGAGATAATGTTATGTGGAACGAGACCACTCATCTAGTTAAACTTCTATTGGGAAATAAAAATATTGATGAGGCTACATGAGAAACTAAGCATGTAAGGATAAAGAAGGACCAAAAATTTCTATCTTTTATGTAATTAAATTTTTGAGGATGACCGTTTTAAGGGGGGGACTTATGTAATAACCAATGTTTTCCCTCCTTAACAAATACAATGTTTGATATCATTCCCACACGAAAAACTAACACCAATAAATATATATCATTATAGGGTATTCGTACAATTCATATGTATAAATACTGATAACATAATTTAGAAATGTACATATATAATAGAATAAAATATAAATATCACATTGAATATCAACTCAACTACTACGACTAAGAAACTAATAAATTTATTTTTTTAAAAATTACGTCTTTTCAAGTATAATATATTATATTATAAAGGAACAATTAACCCCAGATGAATTATTAATTTATATTAAAATGAATTGTTTATAGAACAAAAGTCATTTTTTTATAAATATGGATTTTTTATTTTATTTTTTTAAATAAAAATATTTTTATAATTTTTATAATTTTAATATTATGAAAATAACTCTTTTTTTACTTATAATTAAAATTATTTTAAGATGAATTTTTTTTATTTATAAAATAATTAATTTTAAAAAGAATAGTGCAAAATATAGTTTTTGCCAAAATGGTATTATATATTACCTTATAATCATATATGACAAAATTATATTTATATAAAACCATTTAGTTAATTCAAGGAATAATTTCATTCATTTTAAATATATTTTTTAAAACATATAAAACCTAAGAAACAAAAGTAATGTTTTTATTCTAATAAAAAACGTTTTTTGGTCTTTTCATATAAATAACCAATATTTTGAAAAAAATCAGATATTTCGGGATTTTAAAGAAACATATTATTTATTTATATTATAGAAAACCAATTTACATCTTGAAAAAAAAACATTTATATTATCATCCCAAACATAAATTTTGAATGTAAAAATGAACTATTTCTATGAAATTATTTTTATGTATTATGTGAAGTAATAATGAAATTAAATTTTATAACTCCAGAAATTTTAGTTATATAAAATATCTTCCATATTTTTAATCATCAATATCAAATTATGAAATATATTTTTTAATCTGATATATTAAAATTATTTACCGGATAGGAATGTGAAGTTACTATGGTAAGGAAAAATTAGGGTAAAAGGGAATTAACATTGTGAAAAAAGATAAAACATGTGAAAAAAATATATGATATTAAATTTTAGAGGGATGATAAACCTAAAATATTTTTCAAGTCTAATATTAGACATTTTTTTTATTTTTCCATTTGAATAATAGCCTGATATTATTAAAAAAACAAGTTTGTACAAAAGTTCCATTTTCGTCACTTATAAAAGAAAACCACATCCTCCCCATTTCTCCAGAAATTCAACAAATTTATCTAAAAAAATTATTCTTTATCCTCTCCTATACACCCTCCTCATTAATTTAAATCTTTGGGCTCACCAAAAGACAAATTTAGGGAGCCTTGGGGAGGTTTCCAAGGGAGAGATTATACCCTCAATTCAAACTTTCTAGTTCTTTTATTTTTTTGACATCACTCTAGTGCCTTCTATACCCAATGGTATGATAACACTATCACTATTACCACATATAAGTGTTGTTATATTAATATAATATGAATTTTATACCTTCTTCTATAATCATGGGGAAAAATTCAAAAAACCCATCATGTGTGTGTGCGAACTACCAGCTCCAAGAATGACGAGATAAATTTCACACCACAACCATAAATATTTGGTTTAAAAATGATTTTTAAATAAATAATATGATATTTGTGACATTATTAAAACTCTATAAGAATAATTTTGATCATTAATTATGTGACATTAATAATAAATGTTCGTAGTAACTTTAACCACCATAAATGGACTTCTAAAGGTACCTTTCTTAATTTGGGTTTATTTTTTAGATAACTATTTAATTTATATAATAATTTTTATAATGGAATAAAAATGGATATAAGACAATAAAAGTTTGGTTATCTTTATTTAAATTTCCAACACTTCTGACCATGGTCAAAAATCTTATGGTGTTACAAAAAAATTAACTAAACAACCCTAAGTAACAGATGTAAGGGGAAAATATATTAAAAATAAATAAAAATGGATTATCTGTTGTTATTATAAAATTATATATTAATAAATATGTTTCTCGAGTATATATATGATTAACTTAAATTAATTATTCATAAATTTATGTGCAAATGTAGAGTACATTCAGACCTAAAAGTAAGGTCTTTCCTCTCAAATTTCTCTCTTTGAGACATGCTTATGCTATATAACATAATTTACTTTCAATGGTGTAAATAATAACTCATTTTAATTTTATATCATGACCCTCTTATATTTCATTATATTAAATGTTCTTTTCAAATTTATGTCTCCCATGGGGTTTTGATTCAAATTTTATAATGGATGTAAAGGGTTTTTGTAACTCAAATGTTTTCCTTGGAAAGTAATCACTCTTCTTTTTCTATTATATTTCTAGATTGATATATTTTATCCTTTAATAATTTTTGGGTATACGAAAACATAATTTTCTAAGAAAATATTGTATCTCACTGAAGTATTCTTCCTTGGTGATTCTATTGTTTCATTAAAATTATTTTTTGTTAGGTAGAATTCTCATTTTTGTTAATCAATTTTCCCTCTATATCAATATTTTTACCACACAACAATGTCCTCTTCTATTTTTGGGAAATCTAAAATTGAATATTTTATATGATTCTCATAAATCTGTTTAATTCTATTTAAATGTAAAATTTTATACTCTTAAATGATGTGGGATTAAAAAAAGGTATTTCAAAATATTTATGTAAAACTTTACATCATTTAATGATCAAATGTTTTATTTTCCACTCAACATTTTTTTATACCCTGGATAAATTATCATGGATATTATATTTTTAAATCGTTATAATATGGTATTTTTATTCCCCTTCAATTTTTTTGAAAATTAATTTTTACTTAATCTTTTATGATAATGATTAAAAGGTTTTGTTGAAACTTTTTTATTTTCACTTCTATTTTCCCTCCAAAGTATATATTTCATAATTTGATTTTTTTATAACCCTCAATAATTTATTATGAAAAGATATATTTTGGGAAATTATATTTTTGATATCCTATGATTTCTTTTTTTATTGTTTTGGGATATTTTTTGAAATTTTTATAAATCTCATTATTTTTCCATGGGTTCTATTGAATATGTTGATGATTGATTTTAAGTGTCACATATATATATGGATGATTAATGGTGGGGTCCTATATTTCCCTCCAAATAATTAGTTTATGTTTATATCTATTGAGATGTTAATTGCTGGATATAATGTTTCTTTTCACACAAGTGTGGTCATAATGGGGTATCTCGCATTTTTAGGCCTAGTTATAATGATATTGTTCACATTGGTGAGGAAATATTGAGTATTCTCACAAATATTTACCTATAATTATGATTTTTCAATACTTCCTTTTTGTTTATGAAGTTATACCACATTTTCTAGATGTTGTTTATTTTCATAAATTGTAAAGTTTTCCTGATCATACCATATTTTTAATGTATTATTCACCCTTATGTCATGCTCACATGTTTTATGATTATTGATATGCATTTTGATCTATATCATAACTTTTATTCTTCTATAAAGATCAATTTATGATCTTTTGTTTCTCTATAATGATTTATGATTATCATTTATGGTATTCTATTCTTTTATTAGAATATTGATGTCTTCTTTATATTCTTTTTATTCTTTATAATATGATATATTATGATGTTTTTTTTCCATACTGTGTTTTTGAGATAACCCATTTCTTATTTTTTTAATACATAGGTTATAAAGAGGATTATATCATGTCATGTATTTGGAATAGTGTTTAGAGGTGTGTGATTTTTATGAAATATATGTAGGTTTTGAAAAATAACATCTCAATATAGATAGTATTTGAGACACTAAGCATTTTGGTCCATGGGTTGTAAGACTATTTGTGTGATGTATTTTCTAAGTAATGAAATTGCTATACTATTTATGTTATGTTTATCTTGGGTCACTGTATAGCTTCATGGTGGAACATTGTTGAATAGAAATAAGAGGAAGAGATGACACATATGGATCCCAAGGGCTTTGAGATATGAAGTACCTAGAGCTTTTATAGTATCAAGGGTTTGATTTAACAAGGTGGGATTGATCAGATTCTAGGCCCTATAGGTTTTGAATATTATTTTAGTTCTATGAAGGGAGAATAGGTATATGAACATGGTTTTACAATGATTCCAATATTGAGGGTGGTCATATGGTTAGCCTAGAAATGTGTGTGATTCCCTAGGATATTAGATGATATTGACCTATATAGTCATCCTGGTTAGTGGGTTAGATGTTTGATCATAGGATAGATGAGACACAACTCATGGGAGCATGTGTTTGGTTGTGTGATCAAGTTTTATGGGAGCATAAAACCATTTATTTTCAGGGATATTGAGTAATATATATGTAAGATCCTCTGAGGGGGTTATTTTTTATCACTCTTCCTATGAAGGGGAGTGACCACTTGTTTTGATTTTTTGAAATGTCTTGGTGAGAAAGTGTTGGTGTGTGCTTGGTACTTGCGACATATATTGGATGTGCATCAGTGAACGGATAGTGTGTAGGTCTATTGGAAATTGTTTGAGTTGTGGATAAACCCAAGAAATGTTTTTGTGGTACTAAAATACAGATATTCTTATACACATGGAGTATTGGGGTTTAACATAATGGGAGATGTCCCTCGACGATGAGAGGTGACAAAAAAAATGGATCGAGGCATCATGGAATGGCTGACATGAGTGTGTTCCTTAACATAATTTTTTAGGGAGGTGTGTTGTTGATACACATTTTGGTCATTACATGATGATAAATGTAAGGGAATAAATTTTGTGGGGATAACACTAGTAGAAATATAACGAAGTGATATTGTGAGTGGATTCTTGAAAATTTATGATTCACTTCCTGGTAGGCTGAGGAAGGGTCGTGATTGGTGTTTTCTATTGGATATCAGAATGAGAAGGATATCCATAATAATCTGTTATGTGTGGTAATGTATGGATCATGGGATATAGGGAATTTTAATTTCAATTTAGTTGGGAGAGGATAACAATACTCCTTTTTTGTTGTAATCTAATCAATTGAATAAAGTAGGAACTCGTGTTGAATGATTCATGTGTGGGGTTATATTGACTAAAGAGACCATCGAGGTGGAACTATGATGTTTATATGATGGAATATTTGGTGTGATCTAGTTCCTTGGTAACCACATGATTTTGAGTTCATATGTGGTGTTAGATGGAGTTGGTATATCTATATTGCGATCATATTATAGTTGGTGCAATCTAGAAGCAATTCAAATTCGAGTAGCATTAGTTCACATGGAGATAGAAAGACCGCTAGTGTTGGTGGTCCTGATCCAGCCCTAGAATTACATTGAGTGACATGTTTGAATTTTAGTGAGGTATTTAGATGACCCGATGACTCATCTGTATTTAATGGAATTTTTATTGGGTGAGGTCAATCATTTTTTAGAAAGGTCATCCATTAGAGGTTAAAATGATGTTTTTATATGGAATCATGTGTAGTGAGGTTAGAATTTCATCAAGTGGGACATTAGATAGATATAATAGGCATGAATATGTGATTTATATGGTGGGGATAACATTGGTTTGAAATCAGCCTTTGTTAGTTGAGCCTTATGTTGGGGGGAATCATGGGACTCGGGATGAACTGGTTGATGACATCTTGTTGGGGCAGAATAAATTCGAGTATTTGAGAACTGTCTAGTGCTACCGATAGTGGAGAGAATTTGGCTCATCTCCTAGTGAAAATAATGTATTACTTTCTATAGTAATGCAGGGGAAGCATATTTGATGTTCCAAGATAGATCATAGAATGATGATCATAGATAAACAATCAGTGTAGGTATGGTTTGTCAGTTGAGTGACTACCATAGCTTCTATAGATTGATAAAAAATATTATGTATATTTTATAATGAATTTTGAATTTCAGGGTCATTTCTTCTCTAGGGGGAGGTCAAATATTTATTCCTGAGTAGGGGTATTTCTATAAACTGGGATTTGTATCATGAATCAGATGCTTCAAAAACCGAAATGATTTTTTTTTGAAAAATTAATGATTCTAAATTGGTAATATGAGTACATAGGGAAGAGTCGTAGAAACGCTATGGGGGTCATCTATTGAATTTCATTATCTAACAAAAATTATGACAATGACAAGGGTAGGATAAACTACAAATATTCTTAGATGTGGGAGTTTCCCATATATTGGGGAATTCAAATCATGAAGGCACTATGTATAAATATTTTCACAGTGATGGTCGAGAGAACCATGGAAGGTGCATCTGCATGGTGTTCTTCACAATGTGATCCCTAATAACTCTGTGAATAAGTCAGGTGGAGTTGTTATTTTCATTTTAAACCCCCTATTCACACTAAACATGATCCTTCATTCTGTTTTTTTAATTTGGGGTAGTTTCATCCATTTGCGGTCATGGGACATTAGATTCTTTCATAGGATTGGGGGAGTCCATTTTAATTTTGATTTTTAATTCATGTCATTTCCTTGGATCATCCATGGTGAGGGATGGATTTTAGAATTTTCTAGAGGTGTTTTGAGCTAGTTTTTTATTTTCCTGTCTCATTTTGATTTCTCCTTTATATCTCCTCTGGTTTTTGGTGAGATTGGGAAAATTTATAATGAAAATTTCCACTGAATAATGGTAAAAATCATCTAGAATGATGTGGATTCAATATATAATGGCAATAGGATGTATTGAGGAACTAATTACATGTTCTGCTTCAAGGTATCAATGGATTTTATATACTTGCATAATTTTTTTAAGCCTTTTGCTAAAATCTAATGAAATTGATAGTTTTCTAAGTTTTGAGTTATAGTGATTTTTATTTTGATATTGTCGAGGGTAATACCTAAACATTTCTGGGTGTGGTTAGATGAGGTTTTGGATTGATAGTGATTTTCAATTGGTTTTTTATTATTATAAATAAATTTTTATGTCAAATAATTAATTATAAGATTTTATAAAAAAAATTATTGTATTTGTATATGTGAGTCGGGAACATAGGTGGTGGTCCGGGCAATGATGAGGCTTGGGCTAGCATAGTCGAGGATCAATGGTGCTTAGTGTGGGGATAAATCTTTTTTGGAGGTGGGTGGCGCCTATGATGTGATTTCATAAGAATGTTTATACTTGATATCACATTTAATGTATACTAAATGGGTTTATAAATGAGGTATATAGATCGAGAGAGTCCTTTGAAGAGATGATGGGGTGGAATAAGGCCACCAGACACAGAGTAAGTGCTCTTTAGCACTTAGTTAAATTAGGATTTCATAATAACCATGCTTACAATGGTAGATGGTTTCTAGTTAGTCGACATGAATTTATCGTTGGTCTTGGGGTTTGATATGAAAGGCATGATAGCCTAACAAATTGCCTAATGTTGGTGGGCCGGAAAGAGGAGCTTGGGGCCAAGTGTTGATAGGAGAGATAGTCATGTGTCTCGATTGTGGTGAAGAACTTCCTCCAAAGGATAGAGGTGAGTATTAGGGTATCATTAGAGTCGGTTAATTCCTTTGGTTATTTACATAAGATTATGGGGAGGGGTTTCCTTTATGGCGGGTTGAGAGGGGTCTCTTTGGGGATGAGAGATGGGACCTTACAAGGACAACCAATGCAGAACTAAAATTCCGAACACATCAGAATACATCGCCAGTGAAGTGTGTTATCATTGTATCATCAAGTCACCACTGATCCCAAGGATGGTCCAATTTATTTAGGGTCTAGAAAGACCAACACCCAAATTAGTAAATACTACAAGAGTTGGTTCATGAAAGGGCCTAGACCGAATCTTCTACTGGGAAAATTCTTACGAGCCAGAAATGAACTAGGTCGAGCGAAGCTAGTTGATGTCGCAGCTGAGATACACAAGCTGTAGGAATCAAAAGAAACCTGACTGGAATGGGTTCTAGATGAATCTTCCAAGGGGAAGCCATCAAGGCAGAAAAAACCGCACATCAAAATAAAGTCAATGACATTGAAGACCAGGCGGCGAAACACAATCCTGAAAATCCACATGAATAAGAAAGTGGAGACACTGAGTGAGATCAGAAACCCTTGTAGGGTTTTTCCAGTGTAATGTCTTATAGTTTTTGTGTATTATTTTTAAATATTATATGGAATTATTTCGAGATCGGGCATGAAAATGGCACATCATTCTGATGCCTAGTATGCCAGGAATGGTGGTTTGAACTTTTTTTATGCTAAGTGAGTCGACACTTGTGCACGGTTATGTCAGTTTCCAAACGGATAACCAAATAAAAAATACGAGGGCACCATTGCATCAAGGGAGATGACTTTACCTAAGAATGATCTTAACTTGGACTGGCACGGGTTGAGTGATAAAGATAATTTTCAAATGTTCTATGTTAAATAAAATAAAATAAATTCTCAAGGTTATTTTATTTCTTTTATGGAAACATCCTCTATAGTGCGGCAGTGGGGTAGCTGTTTCCATATTAAATGGAACATCATAATGACTTCAGAATGGAATGTTGGACTCATTAATACCGCATCATTTTTTTGAATGTCAAATACGTTTCACATTTTATGGGGATAATCGAACGTCGATCGTTGGCAAAAGATTGAGAGAAATGCTGTTGAAAACTCTCAGAGACGAACGATAATGGATCGAAGCTACATATCACTGTGACAAAAATGTTGGAGGATCTCGATGATGATGGTGGCATATCCTCTTTGTCAGTGATCGATCCCAGTATGAGGTAGGGGTTTTTTATTAAATTTTTCCCCCTGCTTTTGATTTAAATGACGAACGTGGATCAACCGTCAACAAGTTGATCCATGGATTCATGAGTTCTTGCAGGAGGGATTTTATTTGCGATTATTATAGGGAAAATTAATCCATGTTGATATTTGTTGTTGATTTTCTGATCTGTTTAAGCCTATTAACGTTAGCAGATCAACGCTATGGCGAATGACGGCGGAGGATTGTTACCGTTTTTGTTTGATTGGTTTTTCTTCCCCCATTTTCTTCTCGCATGTTATTTACGTTCTTCATGGGGCGACGAACAATGGATCATTATGCATCCGTTATATGACGCAACATTCCCAAATTGAAGAATCTCCACCCCAACGACCTTTCGGAGGACTGACCATGATAGCGAACGACGAATTAGGCTGGATCAGGAATGGTCTTTCTTCGAGCGTTCGTCACGCATATGGATCATTGCATGTTTTCAGAGCCGATAAGAGGTCTAAAAACAAAAAAATCGGCTTCTTGGTTTTAGGGTGACCAAAACATGGGAGTTTTTTGGCGATTGGACTGCCCGATCGACGAACAAAGCATCACTAGAGGTCCGTGTTTCTGGAAATTTTCAGAATACATGGCGTGTACTTTCAAAGAATATTCCATGTAGTGCTGGAGTTGGATGCTAGAGATTCGAGGGTCAAAGAAGAATCATACGTAATGTGACCCTGGTCACACGACATGTAAGACTTTCCCTGAAGATCGGTGTGTATTTTGTGAAGTACACAGACAGGGGATGGACTATATGGCTTCTAGCGACACGTTTTGTACAGCATGGAAGAGGTGTCTACGTTGAACTCGGCGTGTATACAGGGGATACACAGACACAGGATGGAGTACATGACCTTGTATTCCATCACATGGCCAGGTGAGGCCAGTAATGCAAGCCACCCCATGTACCGATAACACGGGTTGTGGTACACAGGTTGAAGACCGTGTACTGGCACATGGATAGTGCACACAGTGCCAACCCCTATCACTCGGAAATGGCATGTACACATTACTAGACGCCGTGTACTCCTTTTTTCTACACGACCATCCTTACGACACGGGACATTGTACACAGGCAGTACCCGGGGTCAGACAACATGGCGTGTAGCTTTTCTACAAGATATGTACTTTTTGGAAAAAGGCATGGTCTGCATGTTCACCTCATATTGGAAATCTTTCAATTGGGTTAGTTCACTTCTTCTTATTCCCCTAAAGGTCAGGAATCATTTCTGTTTACAGGAGTGTGATCCCTTCAGCAGCTCTTTCTGTGATAGAGTTAGGTATCCATCCAAGTGGCTCAGATCGAAATCCTCTATCCATTATTGACCCTAGGTAGAGTCAGGCATCGACATGGCCAAATCCACCAGGCATCGATCCTCTACCTAGCAGTTGATTTCCAAATGAGTCGCGGAATCCTCCATGGCCCTGGTAGTGATCTTCATCTATGTATCGTTATTTTTCCCACTCAGGATTGTGTCTCCCGTAATGAGTGAATCTATCTATCTTAACCTTCTCACTCAGGATTGTGTCTCCCGTAATGAGTGTAACTACCTCTCATGACGCTTCCTAACGAACAGTACTTCTCAGATGGAATTCATCAGAGCTATAAGACTCATGGATTGTGTTCTCCCAGAACAAGTGCTTCGTAGAATCTTCGAACTAAACCCCTAGCTGGGGGTATGTGGTTGTGTGACTTGTCTCTAGACTACGGGTTTGGGTTTTGAGTGTATCTTGTTTGTTCTATATGTTAGGTAGACATATAATGTTCATAGATGACTCTATCATTACTTTGTGTACTACTTTGTGGTTTTTGGGGTCCTCTACTGAGTATTGTTATACTCACCCATGCACGGGCTTTTCACACACGAGTCGTGTCTTGTGCAGATTAGCAACCTTTTGAAGGATTCTAGGGTGGACCAGGACATGACCAAGCTTTTGGAGTTCCCTACAGACTGAGGTGTTCCTACGGCTACGAGCAGAAGTCCCAATACCTTTTTTGTTTATAGGTTGGAATTTGTAGTTTTCAGAATTGTGTTTTGGTGGGTTTGTTTTCTGGCCTAGTTTTCTTTCAGTACTTTACCTTCTTTCATACTCTGTTTATTGAGTTTAGTTCTATGAATGCATTTTGTTCCTTATTGTTTTTTTACATTTTAGAATTTGTGGGCTTGGAGATGTTTTCATGTGTATAGGTACATAGGAAATGCCTCCCATGAATAGTAATATGCCTACTCGGTGCTAGTCGCCAGCCCCTGGCCTATTTGAGGTAGGGTTGGGGAGTCACAGCGTGGGCCCTATTAGGATGGGTCATGACAGAGTGGTACCCAAGGTGGTCAGTTCTATCATAGGACCAAGAGTCTATGAGATTGGTTTGGGGAAACAACCATAAGTGTTTCGAGTTTGGCTTTCAGGCCGGAGACTCTAGTGTTGGTGCGGCGGCCGAAGTATCCATACACCAGGACTCTGATAACCTGCTTTTGGACTCGATACACAAAGACACAGGTTGGGGAGAAATAAAATAATGGTACATGAATCATATAGGAATGGGTTGTGTTTTCTATATCCTTTGTGTTAGCTACCCATATATACTCATTTTCCATGGTACACCTTGTTTCATTTCAGGATTCCTCCACGAAGCATACCCACTAGGATTCAGCAGCGTGATAATGAGGAAAACCCCCTCAGTGATGAGGCTTCGATACAGGTGATGGTCCACCATGTGTTTCCACTAGGTGGTTCGTCTGCTATGCCACCGCCAGTGGAGTAGCTCGTCGTACCTGCGGTACCGACCGACAAGGAGAGCATTCTTAGTGCGCTCCATGATATCCAAAGACAGAGATTCCTCAGGTTCCGAGGAAAGCACAATCCTCAGGAGGCTGAGGACTGGCATGAGGGGGTGACAAGAGTTTTCCATCTAGTGAGTACACCAGCAGAGCAGATGGTGATCCTTGGAGAAATCCTTCTTCAGGGTTAGGCAGGATGATAGTGGAGTCTGACCACATAGACTCACGATGAGGAGACTCTTTACTGGATGGATTTAGAGAGACTCTTCAGGGAGGAGTTATCTCCAGTTATGCTGATAGTTATGCGCATCCAGGAGCTTCTCTTTCTCCAGCATTGCATTATGACAGTAGTTGACAATTCATCTAGGTTCACCAACCTCACCCGGTACTCGATGGATATAGTCAGGGATCAGTACTTCAAATCTCAGACCTTTGATAAAGGTCTATGGTTGGACATCCAAGATAGTTTCGTGCCTCTATGCATATCAACTTATGCTGGGGTGATCGAGTGGTCCTTCGTGATCAAGAGCTTATTGATGGAGTAGAGACTACCGATGACAGTGATCAGAAGGCAGACAGTTGCAGAGACACCGGCAGCAGGGTGCTGGTGTTATACACCGGGATCTGGATGAAGGACGCATCATAAGAAGTCCCAGGACAGAGGATCAATAGTCTAGGGCTCTCAGGATGGATCAGTCATCCTAGGGAGAAGCGATGCTACGTGTTCCATGGTAGGGGACATCTCGCTAGAGATTGCCCGACCCGTTAAGCTACTGATAGGGAAGCCATGGATGGACCACTGAGGCAGAGGCAGAGAGTGGATCAGATAGACCCTCCAGGCGGAAGACGTGGCAGAGGAGTAGGGAGATCTGCAGGTGGTGTCAAACATTTCGACATACTTCTACAACCACCCCTAGGAGGACCGCACTAGGCTCAGGGAGCTCAAGGATAGGGATAGGGACAACTGCATACGGTCGAGGCTTATGACCCATGGTCTCTAGGGATGATTCGAGGTACAATCTATGTATTTTCTACCTTAGCTACTGTTTTTTATAGACACATGTTCCAGTAATTATTTCATAGCCACATGTCTTGTACCAAACCTCTAGATTCCAGTAGAACCATTGACTCGATCCTTATGCTTGGACACACCAACAAAAGGAGACTCAATGATCACACACCTTTGCAGAGAGTGCGATCTTACCCTTGGAGGCGAGTGTTTCATTTGGAACCTCATGGTGGTAGTGCCAAGGCCTTAAGATTTCATTCTCGGAATTGATTGGTTATCTTCAGTCCATGCCCAGATTTACTGTTTTAGGCGAAGAGTGTGGTGTGTCCGTCATGATGGAACAAGGTTTTCTTATGTCGGAGAAAGGGAAACCCAGGCAAGGAAAAATGAGCTTATGCATAGGAGGGTGAATCCAATTTCTCATGAGTTGGCTATCCTTTCCCTCAGATTAGAAGATGTTGTGAGATCCTAGTTCCCAGTAGTAGTAGCGGAGTATGAGTATGACTTTCCCGAAGATGTACCAAGATTACCTCTCCGCCAGGAAATCAACTTCTGCCTCAACTTACTCCTCGAGACAACAACAATTTCTTCATCAGCATATCGGATGGCTCCAACAGAGATTTTCGAGATGAGGGTACATTTGGAGGATTTGTAGAGAAAGGGTTTTGTGAGACCCAGCATTTTACCCTAGGTGGCCTCAGTCTTGTTTTCCAAGAAGGCAGACGGGAGTCTGAGGTTTTCTGTGGATTACCGGCACCCGAACTAGGTGATGGTTAAGAACAAGTATCCACTTCCAAATATTGATGACCTCTTCGATTAGATAAGAGGGGAACAGTGGTTCTCAAAGGATGAACTTCAATTAGTCTGTCACCAGTTATGAGTACGGAACAAGGATATACCGAAGACGGATTTTAGATGCCGTTATGGTCACTATGAGTACTTAGTGATTCCATTCGGTGTGAAGAACACCCCTAAAATGTTCATGGGACTGATGAACTAGATTTTCCAATCGTACATGGACCGGTTAATAGTGGTCTTCATTGATGACATCCTTGTGTACTCGGTGTCAGAAGAGGAGCATGCGAGACAGTTGTGGATGGTTCTAGATGTACATCAGGAGAACCATCATTATGGGAAGATCTCAATATGCTAGTTCTATATTCATGTGGTCCAATTTCAAGAATATTTCATCATAGTAGATGGATTATCTATTGACCCACCCAAGGTGGATGATGTGTTAGCATGGGAGCCACCAGAGAGAAATATGGAGGTGTGGAGCTTCCTTGGATTGGCATGATATTACCGGAGATTCATTCCTGAGTTCTCCTAGATATCAGCACCTATGATAGCCTTGACCAAGAAGGGTAATCCCTTCATATGGATGGAGAAGTGCCAACGAAATTTTGAACTATTGAGACAATTTTTGACGAGCGCCCCAGTATTGAGATTGTTTTAGGAGGGTGTCGAGTACATTGTTTTCTACGACACATCTGGGACCGGGCTCGGCTTTGTCCTGATGCAAAGTTAGGCAGTGATTTCTTATGGTTCGCACCAGCTTAGGGCACATGAGTAGAACTATGTGACCCATGATCATGAGTTGGCTGCGGTGGTATTCACATTGAATATGTGGTGACACTACCTTATGGGAAAGCAGTTTATCATCTACTCTAACCATAAGATCCTCAGGTACATATTTTCATAGAAAGATCTGAATCTGAGATAGAGGTTTTGTCTAGAGTTCCTCCAGGACTATGATTTTGAGATTATCTATACTCTTGGGAAGGGGAACAAGGCGGGATATGCTCTTAGTAGAAGATCAAGCTCATAGATATTGAGTGAGGAGATAGAGCAGTTAGCCACGTTGTAGTTGTCCTTCATGGACAGGGAATATGCAGCCTACCTAAAGTCGATGGTTGTCGCCCCTCCACTCTTACAACTGGTTAGTGCGGCACAGCTAAAAGATTTCAACTATGTCTCTTTACATGCTCAGTAATCCACAAGGCATGCTCCTGATGGATATTCACGAGGTGGGGAGCACATACTTCTTTTTAGAGGACACACTGTTGTACCGGTGGCACTGCAGGAGGGGGTCCTGGGAGAGTTTCATACATCCCCCTTAACGGTAAATCCTAGAGTGGCAAAGATGTACCAGGATCTCCAACGACAGTTATGGTGGTCAAGCATGAAGAATGAAGTAACCGAGTTGATTTCTCGATGCCTGACATGCCAGCAGGTGAATCCCGAGCACCAGGTTCCAAAGGTATTATCTCACCCCCTAGATGTTCCAGAGTGGAAGTTGGATGGAATATCGATGGACTTCATGAAATTCTTACCACATATATCTAAGGGGAATGATTCTATCTGGGTGATTGTTGACCGAATCACAAAGTCGGCCCACTTCCTAGTTATCATGGAGTAGAGTTTCTTAGGGATCTTGGGATGCCTCTACATTCAAGCGATAGTTCGTATTCATGGATTCCTTTCGACAATATTCCCCGACCATGATGAATGTTTCAGATCCTGACTGTGGAATGGATTGCATGAGGCTTTTGGGACTCAGCTATGCTTGATCACAATGTTTCATCCCCAAACAGATGGTCAGACGGAGAGGACCATTCATGTTCTGGAGGATATGTTACGAGCCTGTGACTTGGACTTTGGTCGCAGTTGGGAGGACCACCTACCACTAGTGGAGTTTGCGTACAACAATAGCTACCACTCTACTATTTTTATGGCATCGTTCGAGGCCTTGTATGAGAGACCCTTCTGGTCGCCGCTTTGTTGGACCAACCCTGGAGAGTCAGCACTCATGGATCCATAGTTGCTGCGAGCTACAACCAAGAAGTTTCAGGTCATTCCGGAGCGGATGAAGACAACACGGAGCTGGAAGAAGTCTTATGTTGACAGATGATGGAGACCTCTGGAGTTCGGAGATGGATACCACATCTTTCTTCGGGTCTCACCTTGACGAGGGTTACAGAGATTTGGCTAGGGTGGAAAACTATCTCTAAGGTTCATCGGACCTTTCAGGATATTGTGCAGAGTTGGAAAAGTGGCGTACCTCCTAGATCTACCATCACAATTGCATGAGGTGCATGATTTTTTCCACATGTCATAGCTGAGGAGGTACGTGCATGATCCATCAAACGTCATCGATTGGGGCGAGCTGGATATTAATGATGGAGTGACCTTTGCTGAGTACCCTATTGAGATCGAGGATTGGTAAGAGAGGATCCTTTGTGGGAGAATGATTCCCTTGGTTCACATTATTTTGTAATACGAGAACCATTAGGAGATCACATTGGAGCAGGAGGCCCAGATCCCCGCCCAGTACCCACATCTTTTTGTTTAGCCTTTCTTTTGGCTTTTCAGGGACGCAAATCCCTAAGGTGGGGAGAATTTAATGACTCAAATTTTATCTCTATTATTTTTAAATATTATATAGAATTATTTCGTGACTGGGCACAAAAACGGAACATCATTCCGAGGCCCAGTGATCCAGGAATGGTGGTTGGAACTTTTTTTATGTTAATTGAGTCGACACTTGTGCGCAATTGTGGCAGTTCCCTAATGGATGCCCTGATTAAAATTTTGAGGGTGTCGTAGTGTTTGGGGTGATGACTTTACCTAGGAATGAGCCTAACCTCGACTGACATAGGTCGAAGGAAAAAGTTAATTTTCAGACGTTCTAAGTAAATTAAAATAAAATAAAATTTCAAGGTTATTTTATTTCTTTTATGGAAACATCCGTTGTAGCGCAGCAGGGGGGAACTGTTTCCTTAATAAATGGCGCGTCATAATGACTTATGAATGGAATGTTGTAATAATTAATACCGCAATGTATTTTTGAATGTCAAATATTTTTACCATATTATGGGGATAATCGAACATCAATCATTAGTGATAGATTGAGAGAAATGATGGGGAAAACTCTCGGTGAGGAATGATGACAGATCAAAGCTACGAATCGTTGCGCCAACAAGGTTGGAGGATCTCAAAGACAACGGTAGCATGACCTCTTATTCAGCGATCAATACTAGTTTGAGGTAGGGGTTTGTTATTTAATATTTCCTTTCCCCGCTTTTGATTTAAACGATGAACGCGGATCAACCATGAACAAGTTGATCTGCGGATTCGTGTGTTCTTTCGGAAGGGATTTTCTTTGGTATGATTATAGGAAAAATTAATCCATTATTATTTTTTTGTTTGTTTTATGCTCCATTTTATCCTATTAATAGGTTTGGATCAATATTGCGATGAATGACAGTGGAGGTGAGTTCCCCTTTTTGTTTGATTGGTTTTTCTTCCCCCATTTTCTTCTCACACGTTCTTCGAGTTCTTCATGGGGTGACGAACAACAAATTGTTGTGCATTCTTTTTGTCACTCAATGATCCCAAATTGAAGAATCGACACCCCAACGACCTTGCGGAGGTGCAACAATGATAACGGATGATGAATCTGACCGGATTGGGATGGGTTTTTCTTCAAGTGTTCTTCGTGCGGATGGATCGTTGCGTGTTTTCAGAGCCGATAATAGGTCCAAAACAACAGAATCATCTTTGTGGTGTCTGGGAGACCAAAACATGGAAGTTTCATGGCGATCAGATGGCCGGATCGACGAACGATGCATCACCGGAGGCATGACAGTGGAGGTCCGCGTTTCCGAAAATTTCCAAAATACATGGCTTGTACTTCCGAAGAACAAACCCTGTAGTAATAGGGGTGGCAACTAGGGTTTCGGGGGTTAGAGAGGAATAAAACGGCGTGTGACCCTAGTCACACGGCGTGTTATACTTTCCTCAAATCTCGGCGTGCATTTTGGGATGTACACAGACACGGGTTGGACTATACAACTTCAGGAGACACGGCGTGTATAGCATAGAAGAGGCGGCTACACGGAACTCGGCATGTTTCCAGGGGATACACGGACACGGGATGGAGTACATGACCATGTACTCCATCACATGTCCAGGTGAGGCCAGTAACATGGGCCACCTCGTGTACCAATTACATGGGTTGTATTACATAGGTTGATGACCGTGTATGAGCACATGGCTAGTGCACACGGAGCCAACCCTAGTCAATGGGAAATGACGTGTACACCATACTACACGCCCTGCACTTAGTTTTTCTACACAACTATCTTTACAACATGGGTTGTTGTACACGGGAAGTACTCATGGTCAGACAACATGGTGTGTAACTTTTCTACATGTTGTGTACTGTTTGGAAAACAGCATGGTCCTCTTGTTCACCATATCATGGAAATCTTTCATTTGGGTTAGTGCCCCTTCTTCACATTCCCCTGAAAGTAAGGCATCGTCTCCTTTTACCGAAGTATGATCCGTTCAATAGAAATTTCTGTGATAGAGTTAGGCATCTATCTGAGAGGACCGCATCGAGATCCTCTATCCATTCTTGACCCTAGGTAGAGTCTAGAATCGACGTGACCGACAACAGCGGGCATCGATCCTCAACCTAGTAGGTGAATTCCGGATGAGTCTCAGTATCCGCCATCACCATAGTAGTGATCCTCCTCTGTTTATCGTGATCTTTCCCACTCAAAAGTGTGTCTCTCGTAATGAGTGTATCTATCTATCATAACCTTCTCACTTAGGAGTGTGTATCTCGTAATGAGTGTAACTACATCTCCTGACGCTTCCCGATGTACAATCGTTCTCAGACAGACGTAATTAGAGCTATATGACTCGTGGAGTGTGCTCCCAGAATGAGTGCTTCGTGGAATCATTGAACATAACCCCTGGCTAGGGGTGTGCTGTTGTATGACTTGTCTCTAGACTATGGGTCTAGGTTTTGGGTGTACCTGGTTTGTTCTATATGTTCTGTAGAAATATACTGTGCATAACTGACTATAAATTTACATTGTGTACTGCCTTTTGGTTTTCAGGGTCCTCTACTGAGTATTGTTATACTCACCCATGCATGGTATTTTCCCGCAAGTGTCGTGTCTTGTGAAGACAAGAAACCTTTTGATAGAGTCTAGGGTGGACCACGACTGGACCGAGGTTTCTGAGTTCATTATAGATCGAGGCGTTCTTACGGCTACGAGTGGAAGTCCCAATACCATTTGTGTTTATAGGTTGGACTTTGTAGTTTTCAGACATTTGTTTCGGTGGGCTTGTTTTCTGGCCCAGTTTACATTCAGTACTTTACCTTCCGTCGTACTCGTTTGGTTAGGTTTAGTTGTATGCATTCATTTTTTTTCCGTAGTGTTTTTTTACATTTCAGCATTTGTGGGCTTGAAGATGTGTGTGTGTGTCTAGGTACTTTGGCAATGAAACCCCTGAATAGTAATATGCCTACTCAGCACTAGTCACCAGCCCCTAGCCTATTGGTTGTGGGCTTGGGGAGTCACAGCATGGGCCCCACTGGGACGGGTCGTGACAGCCAGAGTTTCCCCCAAGGAGAACAGTTCCATGGTACATATCCTCTTACATACCCATTAAATTAATATTGAAAATTGTTAATCTCTTATTTTTTATCTAATCAAGTAACACCTCATGGATTAACCTATTCTAATTGGTTTGGATATATAAGATAAATGAAATATTCACAAAACCCACTACCTTCACTAAACCTAGTGATTGGAAATCTCCAGTCACCCATAAAACAACCCACTACTCTTGATAGAATGAAGTAGAGAAAACCTAAGTGGATTTTGTGTAAAACCCAGTTAAATAGGGAAGAATAATTTTAAATGCAGTGAAATAATGAAATATTATAATATTTATAAAAATTTAAAATTATTTCAAAATGAGTAGAATATATTGATAATTTAAAGTTAAATTCATTAAAAAAATAGAAAAGTGGAATCTCCTCAGGTTAGACACTAATGGGTTACTACTCCATCACTAGATAATTACATGAAATATAAATGATATAAACATGAAACATCATCTCATATTGATCATGTAGTTATAGTCACACCCCCTTCTTCCAAAAAACAATTATCCTTCTTAAAAATATTCATAGGGCCTCACTCACAGTTGAACCTCCTACACGAGTAACACAAAATCCTTCTTTTTCCTTGATAAATTCTTTACTTCCCCATTCATTTCCTCTATGTTCATAGTTAAAGGTTCATGATTTTCATCAGTCAAATATTATTACTACTTTATCATAGCCCAATTTGATCAATGTATCTTTCTTTGATGGATGCTCTGCATGTCAATTATTTGATAGATACCTTCTTAATTCGACCAATACAGATAGATCAAAATGTTTTTTATTTTTGGTCAAGATACTAAGATTTGTGAAATTCATTTTTAATACTTGTGGGAACCCACATTTAGTATATTGAACGTCATTATGAACTTAATGTAATGTCACTGTGCTTAGTGGACCTTGACCTAGCTTTCACTTTACACTGACTTCGCTCTACAAGCTCAATGGTACACTTCCATAGTATGAAATTCACATCGCTAACACTGATGTCACCTTTATGATGTGTGGTATACCCTTATATGAGTGGTTGTTGTTTTTCCTTTATTTGAGTTCCTTTAGATGTCTTTTATATAGTGAATAATCGACCTTCATGTGGGTCCTAGAGCATGAGATTTACCAATATGTTTCTTATGTATCCTATCCTTCACCCTTTTGTAGTGCTTTATTGACCACTCCATAGTAAAGGGGGTGTGGAGGTACCCTCATGAGACAATCTCTTGTAATAGCTTCCATGTCATGGAGGTTTTTTCAATATGTAGTCAATTACTTATGGTAGGTTTAGTTGTTGTGATTGAATGAATCTTAGAGTGAATTAGAGTCTTCATATGATCATTTTTGGATGATGTGGCTGGTGCTCTTGGTCAGTGGAAGTGGGGAATGACCTTTACATTTCTTCATTAGGAACCTCATTATAACGACCCATACTTTACATACATTGTTAATACTTCAAAATTGAAGCACACTTATTACAACATATGACAAAACCACAAAGGACCGTATAGGTATAGTGTCTTTAGAAACTGGGAAACATAAACAACTGGTTCATAAATCTTCTACAGTGTCTCCCATTTATTTCATCATATCTAGGGTCCCTTTTAGCATATTCTACTTAATATCCATCTTCCTGACCTGGGGAAAAGAAAACATAAAAGGGTGAGCTCAAATGCTCAGCAAGGGCAAATAAAGGAAATAAAAATCATATCATATCTTTTTGAAAATCAAAACCTGCAAAAGAGATCATAATATCTTAATATGGAATAAATCATATAAGTGAAAATGAGATCCCCATAATCATAACATAAAACTTGAAACTTTGTGGCATGCACACATAATCATGGAAAATCATTTCTTGTTAGTCATGACTCATTGCCAAGACTATCTTAGTGGACAAAGTCCCATTCTGAACCGAGTTCACTCCTCGTTTCAGTCCTGTATCACTGAACCGAAATAACCTTCCGTTCCAGCCATGTCTATCTCATGAGATATAAAATCTTTACCCAATGCATTGGAGGGAGATATAGGTCCCAAATATCTTATAATGAATCCTTTCTTATGTGTGCCACATAATCATAAATCTTACATCATCACATAACCCATGTAATAAAAATGGGATTCTTAAACAACATGACATCATAAAACAATTCATATAAGATAAAGGAATTCATAAAAATAATTCCATCACAACTTGATCAAATCAATTTAATAATAGGGATAAAAACATAACCCTTTATTATCTTAGAAGGAAAATAATTTTGATAAAACACTTGTACTCCATTCTTGAGGAAAATATCCTTTCTTCTTCAAAAACATTTTTCCTTTCATAACATGTCATACAACTTTAAAATAAAAGAAGTTGATTAAAAATAAACTTGAAAACTTGTAAAGGAAGCTTCTTGGAAATAATGTTTTAAAAATCCTATTCATGCCGTATAAGTTAAAAAAAACATTCTTCGTACTTTTGTCGGAAAAGTCAAAAAGTACCTCGTACGAAAAACGAAAAAAGATTCCTTTCATACATATTACTAAAAACTCACCGAAGGGTAAAAATGGATTTAAACAATTGTAGGTGGATGGAAATAATATTACATATTGATGAAACATGGATGTGGATGATAAAATACACCCCAGTAAATACTTACGAATAAACAATCTCGGATAAAAATGAGATTGTGATATTTCCCTTACCTTAGGTCCGATTTGCTTTGTTCGTGTCCGAAGCTCCTGTATAATGGTTTAAATAATGTTATTGACTTATTCCAGAATCATACATATTGATATGATATCATATATGGTCATATTATTAGCTTCTTGTTAGTAATATTTCATTGTTACTTGTTACACGGGTCTTTATAACTTTTTGTTCTTATGCATGTTTTGTTGAATAAATTCTTATTCTTATCTTTAGGTTATAGATAATTCATTTCCAGAATGGTATTAGTGTATTATATACCATATTCATTCATTCAATTCATTTATATAATCATTATGAAATGAAGATCATGTAGAACGAGTCGCATCACATCGTGGAGACGGTATTCCGTACGTACGCACGAGTGATGATATCGTTCCTATGATCGTGGAATTGTATTGGAGTATATATATATATTATTTCAGTATCAATATTACTTAATAATAATCATATATAGTTACTCATTACACCATTATACCCATCCTTGTAAGGTGATGGTGGAAAATAGATTACACCACGGCGTGGAGACGGTATTCCGTACGTACGCACGCGTGGTGATTTCATTTTTCCGTAGGATGGATAGAAGGTGAATTAGGGTTGTTTCATATTTATAATAACATATCAGTATGTAAGTAATACTGATGTTATTACTTTATCATGAAACAACTAAAGAAGAAGAAGTTGAAGAAGAAAGAAATTGAAAAGACCGGTAATGGATATTACCTCTTCTTTGGAACGCCTCTTTGAATCCTCCACTTAAGGAACTAAGAGTGGTCTTTGGAGAAGAACAGGACCTCTAGGACTATTCTAGGGAAGTGGAGAGGAGAAAATGGCAGGGGTTGGCCGAGCTTGAGTGCTCAATTTGGTGTGAGGAGGAGGGGGAGGAGGTGCCCTTTTATAAGGGAGGAGAGGGGCACCTTAGGAATATCTCAAAATATTATATTATATTAAAGCCAAATCGGTTTATAATGGTTCCAAAGGGTCTTATTTCGAAGATAAAGTGGGGAAGGGTCGAAATCCTATCAACCAATAGGATTTAGACAAGTTTAGGGTATTATTTTAACCTTATCAATTAGATTTAACTCTAAGTTAAATAATTTAACTTTTACCATGTCTTTTTGTTTTCTTTCACTATATGGTTAATACACTTACTATAACATGCCAAACGAACCCCAAATTGTTTATTATTAAAATATATATCCTTATCTAAGTCATTTGGCCGAACCTTAGATTTTTAGGAATACAATAACAATTAATAATATAATATTTGATTTAAAAACTATTTTGTGTCAATTTTGACACTATTTGATATATGATTTTTGTGAAAGTCATAACAGAATTATATGTTCGAACCAAGTTGATTAAATCAACACTAATATATCATAGTAACCTAGAAAATTAGTGGAATTCATAAAAAGTCTTAAATTACATTTATTTTGGTGTTTATAACACCAATTATGTCAATATTTCATTAATAAGATAATTACTGCATCATCATTGTGTCATAAATAAATTAAATTATTTAAAGTCTAAAAATTACAAATAAAATACCATTATGTATGAAATCTTTTTATCTTTCTAATGAATATTTATAATCTAAAATCCAACATATATAACCCTATGTAACAATTGTTTTTCTAAAAGATATATGCTTGTGTCATTTTTGTATTCATTTTAACTTAATTAAAATAAAGTGTCATTATCACTTAAAGTGGATCAATGGGGTCCCAAAATCGACCCAAAGATGCCCATGGTCGACCATGTATCAACCAATAGGTTTAAGACACGTTTTAGGGTAATTTAATATTATTATAATATTATTTTTTAACCCTTATTTACCGGATTTACCCTTAACCATGGTAAATAAAATATTTACCGCAGTAATTATTCAAAATGTCTAAAAATAAAAGTTACCTATTTACACAATTTGAACATCCTGATTCCAAATATGGAATCCATTTTTCTAAATTCAAAACACAGAAGTGGCAGAAATTAATTTAAAATTATTTCCCGCTGTCAAAACAAAAAGCGTGTTTTTAAGAAATAATAACTATCAAAAGATTGACACTTGTTTATGTTCGGTATAATTGTAACATTGTGTCCAATGACCAACATTATATTAAGTGGTAAAAATATATTATAAATATACTTTAAAACCACTAAAATTCATAATTTATCACTATTAAATGTTTTGATTAAAAAAGTTGTTTTTAATTAAAATTTAGTAATTTTCACTATTCATCAAAATATTAAAGTTATCCGAAAAGTACCAAAATTTCACCTTAGGCTAAATTTGATATTCTGAGTCCAAAAATGAAGTCCATTTGAAAAATAAAATTTATAAAATTTCAAAAAGTGGTTATTACTATTCATAACGGCTAGTTTTAATAGCATATTGTTATTTAGTGAAACTCGGTATTGCGTACGACGAAAGCTATCGAGGAAGGTCGCGATTGCGTGTAAAGCAAGCCAAGCAAGTGTTGTGTAGAAAAAGATTCCTTTGATGATTTATATAACATAAAAGTATCGGGTGTTACATTCTACCCCCCTTAAAAAGAATTTCGCCCTCGAAATTCGTCACTTTGTAACAAACAGATGAGGATACTTCTCCCTCATCATATCCTCAAGCTCCCAAGTAGCTTCTTCAAGTTAGTGGTTCCTCCATAAAACCTTCACTAAGCGAGTGGTCTTGTTTCGTAGGACTTTTTCACTACGATCCAGAATCTCTATCGGTTGTTCTTCATAAGAAAGATCTTGCTCCAGCGGTATAACTTCTGAGCTGAGTACATGTGAAGGATCTGGTATGTACTTTCTCAGGAGAGATACATGGAACACATCGTGAACTTGAGAGAGATTCGGTGGAAGCGCCAATCGGTAAGCTACCTTCCCAACACGATCCAGTATTTCGAAAGAACCGATATATCTAGGGCTCAACTTCCCCTTCTTTCCAAATCTCATAACCCTCTTCCAGGGAGATATTCGTAAGAACACTTTATCACCCACTTCAAACTCTAGGTCTTTTCTTCGGTTGTCGGCATAACTTTTCTGTCGACTATGAGCTGCTCTTATGTGTTGTTGAATAGATCTGACCTTTTCTGCCATTTCATCAACGAGATCAGGTCCAAATAGCTTTCTTTCCCCAACTTCATCCCAGCAAGTTGGAATCCTGCATTTCTTTCCATAGAGAGCTTCATAAGGAGCCATCTGAATACTGGAGTGAAAGCTATTATTATAAGAAAATTCCACCAAAGGTAGGTGTTGATCCCAACCTCCTTTGAAATCCATAGAGCAAGCTCTCAACATATCTTCTAGGGTTTGAATTGTTCTCTCAGACTGACCGTCTGTCTGGGGATGATAAGCAGTGCTGAAACTCAACTCTGTATCCAGAGTATGCTGAAGACTTCGCCAGAACTTCGAGGTAAATCTCGGATCCCGATCAGATATAATAGAAAGTGGTACTCCATGCAATCTTACCACTTCCTTTACATATATCCTGGCAAACTGATCTAGAGAGAAATCCTCTCTAATAGGAATGAAGTGTGCAGACTTTGTAAGACGATCAACTATGACCCAGATACCATTATTTCCTTTGGATGTTTTAGGAAGTCCTGTGACAAAGTCCATAGTGATGTTTTCCCATTTCCATTCGGGTAAGGGTAATGGTTGTAACATCCCCTTAGACTTCTGTCTCTCAGCTTTAACTTGTTGACAAACCAAGCATCGAGAGACATATTCAGCAACATCTCTTTTCATGCCATCCCACCAGAAGTACTCTTTCAGGTCCCTATACATCTTCGTGCTTCCAGGATGAATAGAGAATGAAGAACTATGAGCCTCATCCAGCAGCTCCTTCTTTAATTCCGGGATGGAAGGAACACAAACCCGATTCCTGAACTTTATTATCCCATCACAATCAAGGTTGAATTCAGGAACATTTATCACCTTCTTTTGTAACTCGACATCTTCTTTTTGTGCCTCTTTAATCTTCACATGTATAGATGGTTGAACATTTATTTGAGAAAGATAAGATTTTTCCCCTTCCATTATAATTCCAAGATCCATCCTTTGTAAATCCATAAATATTGGATCTTTTTTAATCCTCATCATGGATAAACTAGCATGGTCTTGTCGACTTAATGCATCTGCCACCTTGTTTGCTTTCCCAGGGTGGTAATGGATTGAGCAGTCATAATCCTTAATCAGCTCCAACCATCTTCTTTGACGCATATTCAACTCCTTTTGTGTGAAAATATACTTTAAACTTTTATGATCAGTATAAATATCACACCTTTCACCATAAAGGTAATGCCTCCAAATCTTTAATGCAAAGATTACCGCAGCCAACTCCAAATCATGTGTTGGGTAATTTTGTTCATGGATTTTCAACTGTCGTGAGGCATAAGCTATCACCATATCATTTTGCATAAGAACACACCCCAATCCCTTCTTGGATGCATCACTGTAGATCACAAACCTTTCTCCACTACAAGGTAGTGTGAGCACAGGTGCACTGGATAACCTTCTTTTCAACTCCTTGAAATTCTCTTCACATTCCTCTGTCCAGACAAACTTAACTCATTTCCGAGTCAACTTGGTGATTGGATTAGATAATCGTGAAAAATCTTTTACAAAACGTCGATAATATCCAGCCAAACCAAGAAAACTTCGGATCTCAGTTACTGTTGTTGGTCTCGACCATCTTTCGATAACCTCTGTTTTTGCTGGATCCACAGATATCCCCTCTTTTGAGATTATGTGACCCAAAAATGCAACTTTTTGAAGCCAAAATTAACACTTGGTAAATTTGGCATAAAGCTTCTCCTTTCTCAGGGTCTTCAATATAATTCTCAAGTGATCTTCATGTTCTTCCTTGCTCTTTGAATAGACAAGAATATCGTCTATAAAGACTACCACAAATTGATCAAGATAGTCTCTAAAGACTCTATTCATTAGATCCATGAAGATAGCAGGGGCATTAGTAAGACCAAATGGCATCACTATAAATTCATAGTGTCCATACCTTGTACGGAAAGCCGTCTTTGGTATATCCTCCCTTTTGGCCATTAATTGATGATACCCTGAACGAAGATCAATCTTGGAAAATTATTGAGCTCCGCGTAGTTGGTCAAACAAGTCATCAATGCGTGGGAGAGGATATTTGTTCTTGATAGTGATCTTGTTAAGTTCTCGATAATCAATGCAGAGTCTCATTGATCCATCTTTCTTCTTAACAAATAGAAAAGGTGCTCCCCAAGTTGACGCACTAGGGCGTATGAATCCCTTATCAAGATTCTCTTGGAGTTGCTTCTTCAATTCCTGCAACTCAATTGGGGCCATTCTATAAGGTGTCTTTGAAATAGGCAAAGCACCCGGTACGAGTTCTATTGAAAACTCAACTTCACGATTTGGTGAAAGACCTGGTAATTCCTCCGGAAAGACATCATCAAACTCTCGTACAATGGGCATATTCTTAATCGTAAGTTTCTCTCCAACCATTTGAGATAAATAACCTTCATTTAGTGGAATCATGACCCATAAGATGGAAGGAATTTCCACTGGAAGGTTATGTTCATCCTTGCATTGATAGACGATCGTAGATTGACCTGGAATATGAAATGTGACTTCCCTTCTTTGGCAATTGATATGAGCTCCATGTAGAGAAAGCCAATCCATGCCAAGAATCACATCAAATTCCACTAAAGGAAGGATCACAAGATTTGCAGGAAGCACTTTCCCACAAACTTCGATCGGAGAAGAATTATAAACTTTTGATGCGATTGATGTGCCATTAGGTGTTGTCACAGCTAACTCAACATCTAATTGTTGAGGTAATACGGTGATACCCTTAGAAAATTCTTCAGAAATAAAAGAGTGGGTGGATCCAGAATCAAATAAAACATTTGCTACAATAGAGTGGATGGTAAGTGTACCTTTCACCACTTCGTTATCGTACTCCACATCGCTGATAGAAATTGCATGTGACTTTCCTTTGTCTTTAGCCTTATGATTTTGTTGACGTCGACCATCATCATCAACCCTTGGATTTGGGCATTGATTGGCATAATTCCCCATCTCCTTGCACTTGAAACATTGAAGTGTAGTAGGTTCATTCTGTGTATCCCTTCCTTTGTTTGCGTCATTAGACATCTTCTTCCCATTATCACGGCATTCAAATGCCCGATGACCTTATTTTCCACATTTAAAACATTTACTTGTCCCTTTAAGACAACTCCCTCCATGTTTCTTTCCACACTTTGAGCATAAGGGAAAGTTCATCTTCTTTTCAGTGTGCTCTTTAGAGTTTCCTTTGAATTCCATCTTCCTCTTCTTATCAAACCCATGTGACTGATGGGTTACTCCAATCTCCATATCGACTTTGAGATCACATCGAACGATTTCCTCGTAGCTATTGAAGTCCCTTATGGATAACGCCCTTCGAAGACTTGGTTTTAAGCCACTAAAGAATCGATCGATCTTACTCTCAGGTTGGATAATAATACCAGAAGCGTACCTTGCAAGTCTTGTAAAATTTGCTTCATAGGTACTAACAGATTCATCATCCCTTTGCTTCAGTTCAAGGAACTCTTTCTCCATCTTTGTTTGGAGAATACGAGGGAAATACTTATTGAAAAATAAGTTCTTGAACTCGTCCCATTCCATAGACTCAATTTCATCCCTTTGCCTCGTATTCTTAATAAGATTCCACCATTGATCAGCATCTCCTTCCAAACGATACACTGCTAGGATGACTTTATAATGTTCAGAACATTGAAGAACTGAAAATATATTTTCAGTTGTGCTAATCCATTGTTCAGCAACTAATGGATCAGTAGACCCACTGAAAGAAGGTGGACGCTGCCTCATGAAGGATTCAACAGAATGTTGCTCCTTCCTTTGCTCGTTTGGAAGTCCTGCATGATTCATAGCTTGAGAAAGTTGTGTGAGCATGGCTACAAGATTTTTCATTCCAGCTCCCATATCGTTTGGTTGCTCAGGGGGACAATCATTGCATTGCCCATCGCATTCCGCATTAACACGGTTCCTTCGGGTTCCAGCCATTGACTAAAACCAAGAAGAATAGTTTGAGCAACACTAATTATAATAGGAAACCACAAAATTCAAGAATAAAATTTTCATGCTTATGGTCTTATCCTAGGTTATTCAAGGCCATTTCTAAAACACTAAGATTGTGTACTATGCTTAGACTTATCCTTAGGGTTCTTACTAAGGCTTTCACATCCTAGTTTCCAAAGGTTGACTATACCTTTCATCTGATACCAACTATAACGACCCATACTTTACATACATTGTTAATACTTCAAAATTGAAGCACACTTATTACAACATATGACAAAACCACAAAGGACCGTATAGGTATAGTGTCTTTAGAAACTGGGAAACATAAACAACTGGTTCATAAATCTTCTACAGTGTCTCCCATTTATTTCATCATATCTAGGGTCCCTTTTAGCATATTCTACTTAATATCCATCTTCCTGACCTGGGGAAAAGAAAACATAAAAGGGTGAGCTCAAATGCTCAGCAAGGGCAAATAAAGGAAATAAAAATCATATCATATCTTTTTGAAAATCAAAACCTGCAAAAGAGATCATAATATCTTAACATGGAATAAATCATAGAAGTGAAAATGAGATCCCCATAATCATAACATAAAACTTGAAACTTTGTGGCATGCACACATAATCAGGGAAAATCATTTCTTGTTAGTCATGACTCATTGCCAAGACTATCTTAGTGGACAAAGTCCCATTCTGAACCGAGTTCACTCCTCGTTTCAGTCCTGTATCACTGAACCGAAATAACCTTCCGTTCCAGCCATGTCTATCTCATGAGATATAAAATCTTTACTTAATGCATTGGAGGGAGATATAGGTCCCACCCATCTTATAATGAATCCTTTCTTATGTGTGCCACATAATCATAAATCTTACATCATCACATAACCCATGTAATAAAAATGGGATTCTTAAACAACATGACATCATAAAACAATTCATATAAGATAAAGGAATTCATAAAAATAATTCCATCACAACTTGATCAAATCAATTTAATAATAGGGATAAAAACAGAACCCTTTATTATCTTAGATGGAAAATAATTTTGATAAAACACTTGTACTCCATTCTTGAGGAAAATATCCTTTCTTCTTCAAAAACATTTTTCCTTTCATAACATGTCATACAACTTTAAAATAAAAGAAGTTGATTAAAAATAAACTTGAAAACTTGTAAAGGATGCTTCTTGGAAATAATGTTTTAAAAATCCTATTCATGCCGTATAAGTTAAAAAAACATTCTTCGTACTTTTGTCGGAAAAGTCAAAAAGTACCTCGTACGAAAAACGAAAAAATATTCCTTTCATACATATTACTAAAAACTCACCGAAGGGTAAAAATGGATTTAAACAATTGTAGGTGGATGGAAATAATATTACATATTGATGAAACATGGATGTGGATGATAAAATACACCCCAGTAAATACTTACGAATAAACAATCTCGGATAAAAATGAGATTGTGATATTTCCCTTACCTTAGGTCCGATTTGCTTTGTTCGTGTCCGAAGCTCCTGTATAATGGTTTAAATAATGTTATTGACTTATTCCAGAATCATACATATTGATATGATATCATATATGGTCATATTATTAGCTTCTTGTTAGTAATATTTCATTGTTACTTGTTACTCGGGTCTTTATAACTTTTTGTTCTTATGCGTGTTTTGTTGAATAAATTCTTATTCTTATCTTTAGGTTATAGATAATTCATTTCCAGAATGGTATTAGTGTATTATATACCATATTCATTCATTCAATTAATTTATATAATCATTATGAAATGAAGATCATGTAGAACGAGTCACATCACATCGTGGAGACGGTATTCCGTACGTACGCACGAGTGATGATATCGTTCCTATGATCGTGGAATTGTATTGGAGTATATATATATATATTATTTCAGTATCAATATTACTTAATAATAATCATATATAGTTACTCATTACACCATTATACCCATCCTTGTAAGGTGATGGTGGAAAATAGATTACACCACGGCGTGGAGACGGTATTCCGTACGTACGCACGCGCGGTGATTTCATTTTTCCGTAGGATGGATAGAAGGTGAATTAGGGTTGTTTCATATTTATAATAACATATCAGTATGTAAGTAATACTGATGTTATTACTTTATCATGAAACAACTAAAGAAGAAGAAGTTGAAGAAGAACGAAATTGAAATGATCGGTAATGGATATTACCTCTTCTTTGGAACGCCTCTTTGAATCCTCCACTTAAGGAACTAAGAGTGGTCTTTGGAGAAGAACAGGGCCTCTAGGACTATTCTAGGGAAGTGGAGAGGAGAAAATGGCAGGGGTTGGCCGAGCTTGAGTGCTCAATTTGATGTGAGGAGGAGGGGGAGGAGGTGCCCTTTTATAAGGGAGGAGAGGGGCACCTTAGGAATATCTCAAAATATTATTTTATATTAAAGTCAAAATCGGTTTATAATGGTTCCAAAGGGTCTTATTTCGAAGATAAAGTGGGGAAGGGTCGAAATCCTATCAACCAATAGGATTTAGACAAGTTTAGGGTATTATTTTAACCTTATCAATTAGATTTAACTCTAAGTTAAATAATTTAACTTTTACCATGTCTTTTTGTTTTCTTTCACTATATGGTTAATACACTTACTATAACATGCCAAACGAACCCCAAATTGTTTATTATTAAAATATATATCCTTATATAAGTCATTTGGCCGAACCTTAGATTTTTAGGAATACAATAACAATTAATAATATAATATTTGATTTAAAAACTATTTTGTGTCAATTTTGACACTATTTGATATATGATTTTTGTGAAAGTCATAACAGAATTATATGTTCGAACCAAGTTGATTAAATCAACACTAATATATCATAGTAACCGAGAAAATTAGTGGAATTCATAAAAAGTCTTAAATTACATTTATTTTGGTGTTTATAACATCAATTATGTCAATATTGCATTAATAAGATAATTACTGCATCATCATTGTGTCATAAATAAATTAAATTATTTAAAGTCTAAAAATTACAAATAAAATACCATTATGTATGAAATCCTTTTATCTTTCTAATGAATATTTATAATCTAAAATCCAACATATATAGCCCTATGTAACAATTGTTTTTCTAAAAGATATATGCTTGTGTCATTTTTGTATTCATTTTAACTTAATTAAAATAAAGTGTCATTATCACTTACAAGTGGATCAATGGGGTCCCAAAATCGACCCAAAGATGCCCATGGTCGACCATGTATCAACCAATAGGTTTAAGACACGTTTTAGGGTAATTTAATGTTATTATAATATTATTTTTTAACCCTTATTTACCGGATTTACCCTTAACCATGGTAAATAAAATATTTACCGCAGTAATTATTCAAAATGTCTAAAAATAAAAGTTACCTATTTACACAATTTGAACATCCTGATTCCAAATATGGAATCCATTTTTCTAAATTCAAAACACAGAAGTGGCAGAAATTAATTTAAAATTAATTCCCGCTGTCAAAACAAAAAGCGTGTTTTTAAGAGATAATAACTATCAAAAGATTGACACTTGTTTATGTTCGGTTAAATTGTAACATTGTGTCCAATGACCGACATTATATTAAGTGGTAAAAATATATTCTAAATATACTTTAAAACCACTCAAATTCATAATTTATCACTATTAAATGTTTTGATTAAAAAAGTTGTTTTTAATTAAAATTTAGTAATTTTCACTATTCATCAAAATATTAAAGTTATCCGAAAAGTACCAAAATTTCACCTTAGGCTAAATTTGATATTCTGAGTCCAAAAATGAAGTCCATTTGAAAAATAAAATTTATAAAATTTCAAAAAGTGGTTATTACTATTCATAACGGCTAGTTTTAATAGCATATTGTTATTTAGTGAAACTCGGTATTGCGTACGACGAAAGCTATTGAGGAAGGTCGCGATTGCGTGTAAAGCAAGCCAAGCAAGTGTTGTGTAGAAAAAGATTCCTTTGATGATTTATATAACATAAAAGTCTCGGGTGTTACACTCATCTGAGTCTAAATTTATTTCCATGATGTGGTTCTATTAGTCTGTATTTTACCTATGTGTGGAATGTAACATTCACATAGTAGTATGACCTCACATAAGGGTAAATAAAAACCAATTAATCCATAAAAAGGAATAATTCTCAATGTATGGATTTTTCATATTAAGTAAATAATTTTTAAAAATAAAAAAATTATGAATCAAAATTGTTTAATTATAAAAATTATATAATTGAAACATCAATATATGGCTTAAAATATATTTCATAAAAAATACAACATATAAAAACTTTGTTTTGATCCATTTATGAATTTAATTCCGAATTAGGAAAATATAAATTTTTTTTTTAATTATCAAGTATTTTTTATACTAATGTGTTCAAAATACAATGAAAGGAAAAAAAATATAGTAATTTTAGCTTACATCACTCCCACACAGTTTTATTATTGCACCCCTATAAAATGAAATTAATTTCATTTATTTAAAAATATTATTTTAACAAAAATATAGTCCTCCTTAGGTTTAAATACATAAAAGAAAAGTGAGAAAAGAGAGATCCATTGATTATTTCAAAATTCCGTTCCTCTTATGTGAATAAATATTTCTTCCCTCCCTTCCATTCAAGATAAAGATCAATTTCAAGGAGTGAATCAAAAATAATTGAGTGGAGTTAAAAAAAATTAACATGGGGCAATTACAAATATAACACTCTGTAATGTTTCCCTTACCAAATATCCATTTTCAACTTCCCTGATACAACATAAATGATATTATTTTAGGCTAATTTCACCCATCTTAATTTAGGATTAATATCTCCCTCACCAAAATAAATTCAGTTTAAAAAATTAGACCCTTATTGAATAATTTCCATCGATGTTTGTGAAAATAAATTATTGAATGTATAAATGGGATTTTATTTACTGACACACACAATGCCTAATGAGTCAAATCATTATTATGCGATCCAAATTTCCCATTTTACACTAGTTTCAATAGATTTTTGTAAATATATTTTCATTTACCCCCTGATCATTAAAGTACAATTTACCTCAAATTATGTTCAAAATTTCAATGTTCGCATGTTATAATTTCAATTCCACAAATATCTTTTCACTTAATCTCATTTCTAAAATCTCCATGAAATTTGTAGCCAATTTTAGCCAACAATCATTTAATTTCAATAATTTAAAAATTAGTACAATATCTCTAAACTAGCATTGTATTTGTTCTAGTAAAGGAAAAAATGTGGCACAAGATTCTTTAATATAAAAGATCTCTAAAATTTCAAAAATAGAATAATGTATAAATTCCATAAAGAACAATTATTCAGAGATTCCCCCTTGACCCTCTATAATATAATAAAAACCCATTAGAAAAATAAAAAGTAAAACTAAAAAATTATTTTCAAATTAGGTTACTTGTATATTCCTCCAAAATCATCTTAAACGCAATTCCTATTTATTATAGAAGGAAATTTTTAGGTTGGATGGTATATTGACTATTATAAATATAAGAGACAACATGGGTTCCTTATTCAATGGACATTAAAAGAATTTTAGAATAATATATTGGATATTTCCAAAAGTTCTCATGGAAATGTTTCAAGGGTGTTCTATTAACATTAAATGTATGTTTTGATTTATCTTATTTGATCTCAACTACACCAAATATAAAAGTATTAGTTACTATGTATGCTCTAGTCCCCAAGGAATTATTTTACAAGGTGTATGATTGATTCTAGAAGTGAATAATAGTATTTTATCTATAACCTGAACTTTTCATCTATTTATATGTCTGTTATTGATAGATATGGCGTTCACCTTATACAGAAGGGTTTTATCATTCACATATCTCCTCATCTCCTCAAATTACATCATCCAAATATCTATCATTATTTTCTGAACTCCAACCAAACTCTCTTGACAGCCCATTAGGTGTTATGCTTTAGATCAACCATAAAGTATAAATGTTACCCATAAATTATTTTGTAAAGAGACAAATCTATGGGGGGTTTTTAAGGCAGTCATTTATTCCCATAATGCATCCCCTAACATCTTTCTACAGTCCTTCCAGATGGGTTAAATTTTCTTCTCTAGAATACTCTGATTTCAATTTTAGACACCTCTTCATTCCCATTTTTCTTTGGAAGATAGTCATTTGAGGTATTTTCGTGACATCCATATGTCTTCGTTAGGGTTTTCATTTCCAAATGTCTGAGGTCACACCAAACCTACCAAAAAAATTTGATTTTAGAAACTCAATCACAACCTTAGAATCATCTTTTTCTGGTAGATTTTTCTTTATTCCACTTAAAAATAGTCCACTATTAATAATATGAAGGAAAATACAAATTATATATTAAATGATCCAAAAAAATCCAATCCCCATACATATTGTATTTAAAATTAATGTTACTAGTGAATTTCATTTATTATTGAGATTTTAATAGTAAGTTGAAGATTTCAATAATTATTAAAATAATTATATTAGTATTTCAAAATAAACGGAAAAATATACTAGCTTTCAATACCTTATTAGAATTTCAATATGGTCTAGAATAAACATCAAATTAATGTTCACGAAAAATTGTATGCACCGGCCTAACTGCTACCTCCGAGATGCATGTCATATTTACTTTCTCATTGAATAAATTACTTAAATAAATATCCTCATATACATAAAATTTTGACTCATATTTATATTTAATGATTTAATACATAGTAAATATGGGTGTTACCTTGTATTTGAATGGATAATTGGCCAAATCATCATAACAGGGTACATGGGTTACATTTCATAGATACTCTCTAGGGAAGGAGTCATCCATGTTAATTTCAGTTAGTATTTATTAATCAAAATTTTGAGTTAATCTACTCATGTATTCTGAAATTATATTTTCATACCCATTCTTATGATTTATATCGAAGTCGAAATCTTTCAGTAGTATTAGACACCTCACTAACTGTGTGTTTTCATTGAGTTTCTTGATTAAATAATTAAGTGCAGTATGGTCAGAATAAACAGTCATTTTTCATCCAAATAGATATAGATGAATTTTTTCTAATGAAAAAGTAATTTTAAAAACTCATTTTTATATTATTGTGGATTTTTTTCTAGGGTATGAGTGTTGTAGGATATCACATGTGGTTGTCCATCAATTTTATAAAAAGGCCTTGTTTGAGACATCACTTGATATTAGAAACTGTTCCTTTTAGTTAGGTTGGAATATTATATAATTTCTGGTCAATATTTCCTTTATCCAATAAAATACTTTCATAAAGGAATAATAAAACATAAAATTAGTCTTTTTCTTGAGTATGTTCATTAAGGTAAAATAAATCTTAATAATTTTTTTAATAAACCTATTATAAAATCTAATATGGCCCAAATAATACCTAATATGTCTCACAATAATGGTTTATGGAAGTTTTTAATTGACATAAACTTTTTGATTTTCTACTTCAATCCCATATTTAGAAATTATGTGGGAAAACAATTCTTTTATCTACTATGAACTAGTAGTTTTACATGTTTAAAATAAATATTTTTCTCTATTCATTTCAAATAAATTTTAAAACTTTCAATGAAATGTTTTAATTATTTTCCATGTATAGTAAAATCATCATGGAATAACTATAATCATATATCAATTATATTTTAATATATACTTACTATGTAGCATTGAAAAGTACTTGGGAAATAACATAATCCCTAGAGTATCCTTTGGAAATAAAATGTACTAAAGGAACATGGTAATGTGGTATTTTCATATAATTTTGAAGCTATTATAATTTTAAATTATCCAAAATATCCAATAAGTAAATAGTAGTGTCACTTTTTAACTAGCCTCTCAAACATTCGTTCTAAAAGGGAATGGGGATGTTTTATTTTTAGGTTACATGATTTAGTTTCAATATTCATGGAAACCCTTGAACTATTCTAAATACTTGTGTGTGATAACTTATGTTTATCTTATTGTAAAAATTTGTTTATATAATTCTTCTGTACAATTTTAGTAGGAATTACCCATTACGAGTCTGAGACAAGGTATATAATTACATCCCCTAACAGACTCTAATGTTCAATTTTAACAAAATCCATGAGGATGGATTTGAGCCTTTTTTGGGGTTGTCTTATAGATTTAATTCAAATTATAAACAAATATTATTGTGTGGAGGTTATATGGATAATCCCTTAGATGTATTCAATTAAATATTCTATTACCCAACAATTTTATAAGAATGTACAATAATTGGTGTTCTTTATTAGAGTTTAAATTATATAAACTTATTACTGCAAGATTATAATATCCTCTTAGAAAGGTATATTTTAAATTTTATGGTGGAAAATTAGTTCCAAATATTTTGATCTCTCTAATGATTTTTTTAACTCAGTTTTATCCATGTTTGAAGAATACACATTTAAGTAAAAAGTTTTAGTGGTAGTTTTGAGTAAATAATTAAAGTAATTTTCTTTATCATCGTTAAAATGTTTAGCACATAAAAATAATATTATATTCATTTTAAAAAACATATGAAAATGAAAATTAGGTGCTTCTTAAGCTTCAAATATTTAAATTATATCATAATACAATTTAATATCCTCCTCAAATTGATAGGGAATTTAGAAATGGTTCAATGTAAACATAGATTACTCATCTTGGGGATATTTAATTGAGTCTCGGATGTTAAAATTCACTATCAATTCTCCATAAGTTATTTAAAGTGTTCTACACTTTATATTTATTTTGGTTTTAGTATCCTTCTGGAATAGAATACCCAGAATGTTATAGGAGTGTAATTTAACTCTATTTTATTCCATGTCTAGGATGTAAAAATCATTATGTAACAAAAACCATTTTAGTATTACCAAAACATCCTCTAGAACTCCAAATGGGTAGGAAGTGTCTCGATAAGGATGTTTTACAACCACTTGTGTGAGTTTTTGTTCTCATAACTATTGGGATGAATAAACTAAATAATGAATTACATTAATTGATTCTCCCAAATCACACAATGCATTTAAAAAAGTGAGTTCCACTACAGTGGAAGGGATAGTTAATGTACTTGGGTATTGGAATATCCAATGTAATTATGATTTAATAGGGGAATAAAAATTTCTACCTAAATTTACCTTTCCATTCCCCTATAATATTATCATTCTAGTATATATCTCTTTGTGACATCTTGTATACCATTAGATTTGTGCATGGACTCTAGAAAATGGATATTTATCACCAATCTTTTGAATATCTCCAATATATCTTATCATAATGTTTCATCATAGATTTTTGTTGCTGGTCTAATAATTTTTGAGAATGGAGGTTGTTATTTAAGACCTCTATTTAGGATTTTTAGTTTTCTTATTACAATGTGGGTGTCTCCATAGGTTCTTTTTATTTAGGTTCTTTTTCAAAAAAAATATTATTCTGGTTCATTGGGATGTTATCTTCAAACTCTATATTGAGATGTTTATTATTCATTACTTCTAATATCCCTGTAACTGTATAATGAAATTGATCGAACATCTCCATTGTGGTTAATAATTGAATGTGAATGATTTTTACCAAATCCATGATTTTTTATGTCATTGAGTGTACACATAATCTAGTTGAATTTTTTTGTAGCTCTTTTGGTGTTCAACCATGAGTTTTGAGAGTAGTTTTATGAGTGGTGTAAGACTCCAACTATTTTTTATGGTTTTCCATCTTGAGTTGTTCTTAATATTCCATATTATTGACTTATTTAAGGTTGATGAATACTTATATTAAAGTGTAATGGCTAGAAAGATAGTTGAAAATTCTATTGGATAGGGGTACTTTGAGTTGGTTATTTCCCAACTTCATATTCAATGATAGAATAATCTATAAATACTTTATTTTAGTATGGTTACTATTATTATGGATTCTAGAACATGCAACTATATATTTTAGTTCCTTTACCTTGATGGAAAAGATCAATGTAGTAGTCCATAGAGTGTCAATGATGGTACACACTTGGGGGTGTGGAAGGTGATGTTTCATATACTTTTTTCATGGAAAATAATATCAAAACAAAGGTTATATCATAAATTTATTTTTCAAGTAAAGGGATATTTTAACTCTTTACCTAAAATACTCTTGATTTTTTAATTATGTTGAATTTATACTAATTTTGGGAAATTCCTCACAATTATATATCTAAATTAGGCAGTGGACATGTCAATCAGTGCTCCTCTAAAGGAAGCATCTAGTAGGTTTTGGTCATTTCCCATCAATCCTTGGTAAAAGGACACCATGAAATGGTTCTAATTATAGATTTGGGGTGGGAAATATGTTTCCATCAACATAAATATCTCTCAAACTTGGTAAAGTGTTTTTCCACATATTTTTGAATCTATATATATTTTTCCTTGGTTCGGAACACTTTGAGGTAGGTAATTTTTTTAGATAAAATCAATTGGGAGCTCATACCATATGGTGACTTCCTTAGGAAGAAGGGTTTAGATCCATTAATTGGATAATCCGTTATTATATAAGAGAAATACATTCTAGGTAATTTGTTCCTCGATGAATCCTATAAATATAAAACATTTTTGGGGTTCTTAAAATTCTCCCAGGTTTTAGTTGGGATCTCCTCATAATAAACAATGAAATATTGGCAGTATACCAATCATTCCCGTTATTGGCTAATGATCCTGTTGATTATTTGGTTTTTAAATTCAATTATTATTGATAAATATAGTTTTATATAACTCTATAAGGGTTTTATTCTATTGAGCTATATTTAATACATGTTTTAAATATGTATAGTGACTCTATTGGAAGAATGGGAGGAGAATATAAATGTTGGAAAAGGAATAGTGATGAAATCTCATTCTTCTTTTCTAGTGACCTTTATGTTTTTTTCATTCAACAATATTTCGTTCAAGCTTTGGATCAAAACCAGTGAGGTGAGATGAACTATACATGTCTATGTGTTTGAATCATTTTTAATGAAAAATAATAGAAAATAAATAACACTTAACTCCATAGTAATAGTTCCAGGTCATTGAGAGTCCTATAATGGGGCCCTATAAAATTAATTTATGAAAATAAATTAGTATAGTATCTAGGGGATTCTGGTGGTATCTAAATAAGAGAGAATTTTGGTTGTTCTTTTCCTTTTGTTGTGATCTTCAATGTGTGCATAAATTGTGATTTAATTATGTTAAATATTCAATTATATAGGTTTCAGAATTAGTTTTAAGAATATTTTCCTAACCTTGGAAATCTATTCTCTTACACATTAAATAATAATTCCATTTTTACACTCTTTTTATTTCTCTAAACAAGTGACACCTAACTAATAACCCACAATTAGTTTTTTAGATCAAGAAGTAGGAATTAACAATCACTAGACCAACTACCTTTATGTAGCCTAGTGATTATAAATATCTAATAAGCATAACATTAACTAAATTCTAAAGATTTCAAATTGTGGATGTAACCTAATTGGAATTTGTTTCAAAACCATTGAAAAAGGGATAAAGAATACCATATTCCAATAAAAGCTAAAAAACACATAATATCTAACCAATCCGGTAATTTTTTGGAGAGGAATATAAAACATTGATCATTTAAAAGTTTAATTGATTAACAAGGGGTAAGGGTTTTATATTAATATTAGCCACTAATGGCTTAGTGTGTAGTCAGAAGATAATTTTGACAAATATAAATGAAATAAAGAAAGAAAAAATAGCTCATATTAATCCTATAGTCATCATTGAACCCTATTATTTAGTTATTAGTTCTTCTTATTAAATAGATGCTCAAGGCCTTGATGATATTAGCTCCTCCTTCCATGTGATTCTCAATGCTTCCTTCTTTCCTTTATAAATTACAAATTTTTTTGTTCCAAATTCCATATTCTTTAATTTACCACACATTCACATATTGTGGGTCATTATTGGCATCCCATGATTCTTATAACATCTTTATTACCACCCAGGATCAATGTGTGCGTCAATTATTAGATGATCACGATGTGCTTATCTTGATAGAAATCATCCCTACTCAGCATAACCAGAGGGATGGAAATGATTCTAATTTTATATCAAGATACATGGATTCATGAAATATAGATTTAATCCCCATGGCTTCCCTCGAGTATCCTATGGAACCTCATGATAACCTTGACATTTTGGTAGTGTGATCAGTGATGCATCTTTCACATTACCATGAAATATCTCTACAAGATTAGTCATTCCCATATATACCATGAGGTACATTTCACTAACCCTGGCACATCATTTTAGATGTGTGGACAACCCTTATGTATGTATTTTTTGTTCTACTGTTACATGTGTCCCTTTAGACGTCCCTTACATAGTGTATGATCAACCTTTATATAGGTCCTTGAGCTTTATCCTTACCCTTCCATAGCCTAGGAAACATGACTTGTACCCTTCTATAGTGATTTATTAACCTTTTCAAACTATAAGTAACAAAGACATTCCCTTACATAACTTGATCAGGTGGTAGCATCAATATCATTGTTACTTATTCAATATTTCGCCAATTTCATATGGTAGGTTTAGTTTTTGTGTCCCGTTGAAGCTCATGGTATGTTGAAGTCTTCATAGGAATATTTTTGAAAAATGTGTTTGGTTCTCAGGCTATGTTAATGTGTAGAAATACATTTACATAAATTTTTTATGACCCTCATTGTAATTTGAATTTATTACCTTGATGTTGTTTTATTAGTCAATGTTTTACCTACACGTGGAATGTGACCTTCACACAACAACATGTCCTCACGTACGGGTAAATCAAAACAAAATAAAACATAAAAGGGATTAATTATCAATGTATTCCATGTTCTAATTAACTCTATAATTGATTAAAATAATAAAATTAAGATTCAAATTCCTTTTAAGAACTACATTACATAATAAAACAATTAATACATAGATTCTAATATTTTCAACAATAATAAAACATGTGCAAACCATGTTTTGAACTATTTATAAATTTACATAGTAAATAATAAAAATAACAAAAATTTATTAATTTCATTAGAATTAGATTATTTATACGGTTGAAATACAATTAATTATAGAAAATATATGTAAATTTTGGCTCATATTAGGATTCTATGGGGGTTGTGGATATGAATTGAACCATGCCTGATGAGGCTAGGGTCAGGATTTGGTTATGGGATTTGAGGCAACCTAAGGGTGATAAATATGGGATGGTATTGATGAGATAAGATTAGGATGTGTCTAAAAGTCACTAGAGGATAAGCTGGTGAGTGATACAATATTGGATGTAACATGGGAGGCTTACTATGGTCTGGTTTAGGACATGATGGGTTGGTGAGATTATGTGTCAGATTGTATACCATGTCTGTTATTTCATGCATGAGTTGGTTTTTCTGCTCATATTTGAAAACCAATATTGTTGTGGGTGACAGGTATTATCCTGCATGAGATTTTTGTCATGTGGAGAGGTTTGAGACCTATTGGAACCATCATGAGTGAGAGAGGATGTTTAGGACTTACCATGATTGAGTTGTTGTGATTAGACCTCCATAAGTGAAATCGGGTGGTATATTATGTGATGGTATCAGATGATGGTCTATCAAGAGTGAGATGGATTTTGAAATAAAATCCAACATGGATTTGGATGAATTTAATACCATAAGTGAGATGGGTCTTGGGTCAACATGTGATGGTCTATTAGATGGACGAACACCACCTTGATTGAGAAGGAAGTAGTAAAGTTGTGGATGTGCAACATTCCTTCCAATATGGGTGGGCCAGGTTGCTTGGTATGGGAAACTATTATGAGTTAATAGGATTATAACATGGATGATTCCATTCCATGATTATTTTTTTATAGGGTGGTACCTATGTCATGAGATAATTAGATTCTAATATGGTGTCGAATCACGTTTTTTTGGACATCATGGTGGTCTTGTTAGCATATGATGACCTAAATGTAATATGTACCTTGTCATTTGTTGTGGTTGCTTAGTTATCATATGATGAATAAATGAGAATATTTTTTATTTATTTATGTATAGACATGGATATGAAGATGTATGTTATGGTTCCTTGGTGACAACCTACTGGTTTATATGATCATTCCTTTCATGGTAAATTTAGTGCGCATAATGACCTTAGGTCTGCATTTAGGTTAGAGAAAATGTCATGCAACATATTAGGTTAGGGTATTATGATGTCTATCAAAGACTAGCATGAGTTCCACGGTTTGGAGAAGGTTGACTGTGTGAATTATGTTTTTTTATTTATTTATAATGGATCCTCCTAGTAAACAATTAGTTTTTATTTGGGTGATTGGGTGTTATTATGCTATATTTCATTATGATTTATCATTTGGTTTATATATTTATAAATAATATGATTATTTATTAAGGATTTTTAGGAAATTTATGTTTTATTGTATTACTTTGATTTGAGGGAATAATATCCACCTTGTATGGGTTAGGCTCTCGTTCCTAATCGACATCGTCTAGTGTATAGAGAGGTACTCTTCTGGTCACATGAAACTGAAGGAAATAATTAATTCTTGGATGGACTATTATATAAGAGATTTATTTGAAATATATCTAAAAATGAAAATGGAGGATTATACATAACATGTTTTTATGATATGTGATATAATCTCCAAAGAAGTGTTATATGAAAACTGTATTAATACGTAATATGCTCTCAATGAGTATATATTATTTTTTTATTAGCATAGGAAATATATTATGGGTTGTGTTGTCCTTATATAAAAAACATAAATACTAGCCTCAAATCAGAGGAATCTAGTAAGCGGATCAATACATATGATCATTTGAGGATGAGAAAAAAGTAATATCAAGAAATAACAAAGAGATAAATTTTTTTGAGTCCACCCAAAAAAGATTTCAATTCCATGGATACATAGAATATATATATGGTACATAAGATATTTTTTCCATAAATTTAGAAATGTGCAAAAGGTAAGAGTTTAGAGTGATACATAATATATTTATAATATTATGTATGTTTTATAAATTTGAAAAATGTGTGTTCTTCATAAATTTATAGAGAATATTAAGAATATAAAAGGATATTGGAATCATAATTTTAATGATATTTTAATTAGTTAACCAAACACATGATTAAAGATAGAATCATGATTCTTGATATTAAATTTTGGTTATGAATAATTATGAAGATAAATGGTTATGTTATATGAAAACGAGTTATATGATGCATTGCATGATGATGAATATATGTTGTGGGAGAGATTTGATCATTGTAGGAAGTATCCATAACCATGAATGTGATGATACACGACTCTCATGGATACATGGATAGATTATTATAGTGATTTTATGGATTTTTTAGAATAAATACAAATACACCATAATTATAATTTTTACAATGAATTAAAGGATGAGTCTTTTGGATAAGTAAATTGAGATCAACAACAAACAGTTTTAAATGATACATGATGGCTGAAGTGATTTGAGTATTCATGACTTTGATTTAAGGATATTATATGGTCTCGTGAATTTTGCAAAACAATATTAATGTGGTTTTTTTAATATATAATATAAATAATATGAAGAATAAAAGTGGGATAAGAACCAGATACTTCATTTCTAATAATTATATGAGTTTCGTGGAATGGGAAATGGCCATTCTAGCACTTGGATTTTATTTTATGTCAAATACATGAAGAGATTAAAAATTATTATAAAGAAAATAATCTGTATTTATTCAATAATGAGAATATGAAGAGAATGTTGTTCCTTACTACAATAGATCATTATTTAGGAAAAAAGCAGGGAGTGATCCTAACTTACAATGTGGCTGTATTATATGATAAAAATAAAATTGAGGCATCCCACAAGATTAATTCTATTTGAAGAAGAATATAATACCCTTTAAAGTTTAAAATTGAATTTGTTTTATTCAATGTTGATCAGTATTCAATAGGTTCTTTTTGATATCCTATATACTCTAAGATAATGACTTGTTAGTGTTATAGATTGAACAAAAAATTAGTTCAAGTATTGTACCTTAATGATTCTATGATTGTTTTCTAAATATATATGCTTAAATTATATTTTCCTGATAATAAAATATTTTCTATATGTGATTAGGATAACAACCACTGTATAGTGTGGAAATAGTCATCCACATTTGACGTGAACCTCATTAAAAAATCTTGTTTTTTATTGTTTTTTTAATTCATTTCTACATGTTAACATATATGAAAAGTGATAGATAAGACAGTGAGATCCATTCAATAAATAAGTGCCGAGATAAATAAGGTTAAAAACTGATCAATATGTTACTAACACTAAATCACCACTTCTCGTTATTGACCATACTCATGTGATCCTAACAAATAATGTCTTACATATCTCAAGGAAATTCTTATGTCAACATAGACACTCTAGGCTTCTTATCAATGTCTAGATATTTATACAACAAAATTCCCACTCTAGGTTTATCATCATTACATCTATGTGAATTTTGATAATATATATATATAGATAGATTAAAATTCAAGAAGGTGTCACATTCAGGCTCAATTAAGTGGAGTACCAACTAAATGTTATTTGGGAGAAAACTGAATAAGTTATTGTTTACATTTTAAAAACCAATACCTCTTTCATTCATGAAAACAATTTTCTTGATGACATACAAGTGTGAAAATGTCATCTAATCCTACATACCAAGTAGGATGCATGAACTCAAGCCTCTTTCCACCTCATTCTATGTGTAAAAAAATGTACTATAATCCCTAAAAATTATACTTATCAAAATGGATCGAGCCTAATAATAAAATAGAAATAGAAATAGTCCCATCTATCTAGAAATGTGGATTTTCTCCCATAATTTTTCTTGGAAGGACAGAAATTCTGCATCAATCCCATCTTTCAATATGTCATTGCTCAATCTACCACATAACAAATTATATGATAAATAAAAAAACATACTCTAATATTATCGTATTACATCTCTAAACTATTCACTACCCATGAGACCCAATCCAGAATACTACAAACCTCATGTGTCACTCCATGTATATTAAGGGCTAATGACTAATGTTCATGGTTAAGTAAAATGACGTTGGGAGACTATACCCCGAGTATCATCATAATGAATATCAATACAATCAAATAAACATACAAAAAATGTATAATATTAGTATATAAGATGGAATAATACTAGAAATCATTCAATTCTAAATAAAAATACTTCATGATATATAAAAATGTAACTCATGGAGATCATATAATCACATATTTATATAGGATCATTGAATAAATAAAATATATTTAATTGACACAACCACTATCCTCAATCTCACATCAGACCTATCTGTAGTTCCACATTAGTTAACCCTAACACAGTCACCTATTTGAGATCATGTACCATGAATTTTGTTCTAACTATATGATCTTTACATAACCCATTGAAATTTTGAAGGGTGTGAGTATGAAAAATTATATTCCAACATCAATGGTTCCCCTAATAATAACCTATATATATCTAAATGTGTTTTCTAATTGAAATGAAATATGTAAATCATCACATGCCTAAAACAATTCATCCCATTAGGTGCTCACAAATCCACCCAAATGGTTATCTCGTACTTATATTGTATAAAGATACTGTAGAGACTAGTCATGTTGCCTCTTTGGTGGGTAAGATTCATATAAACCCATATGCATCACAACCATGTCAAGATAGAAGATTGGTCATTACTAACTTGTATCTAACAAGTCTCCATTGTAAAATTTAGTTGACCTATCCTAATCCATCCATGATTTATGAAATCACAGTACTGGGTTGGGTATCACTAATACATTTACACACTATCACATTGGAATATTATGTTTTCCTATAGAATTCTTCCCATAATTAGTCACATATTGATACTATGTTGGACTCCACCAACACATACATACTCAATAATATCCATTTTAGTAGGTATTACACCAATAAACCATCCAATATCAATTAAAATCAAGATACTAGGTTATCCTCTACCAATAATTCCATACTAATTGTTATATCCTCCATCAATTTCTTAAAAACACACTATATTTCTTCACCAATTTCCCTTAAAGAAATAATTATATCACAAAAATAAAAAACATCAAAATAATCACAATAAAAATCATAGGTAGTCCCCTACAGAATCAAATCCCATTGTTGTAACCCATCACTCATTGTACATCATCTATCTTAACATATCTATGTTTCAATGCTAGATTGTCTCCAATGACCTCACAACATGTGTTATAAAAAACAATAAGATCGATAAGGATTAACCATATCATAAGTAGCCTATCCCTATTGGTTTTAAATTATGAAATGATACATCTATAATTTCACAACCTATAATTCCCATATACTAAGGTCACAAAGTAAATCTTCCCCAAATAACTATGTGATACACTACCCATACGTGGCCATGGATCATTATTGACTTAGTCATCCATGAATATGTACTATAAAGTCTATTTCCATCACATAATTCAAACATCATGTGGTTACTGATCTATAAGGATTAGAATTATCCCATATTGAACACTAACCCATGAGGAGAACTAATGTTTGAGTAGTTATCTTTCTACTCCACTGTAACACCAACATGTAATTATAGTTGGTTATTTTGTATTATTTAGTATCAATTTGGATAAATTTGAGTTTTTGTAATTTTGGGCTATAAATTTGATGTTTTTGAAAAAAATGTGTTGTGGGGTTATGAGTAAATATTCAGAAACCATTCAAGGGGTTCTGTGTTGGAGGTAGTGGTCTTTGGCACAATCTTGGTATGGTTTTTATAATCATTCAAACCATAAAATGGGACTGTAAAAACTAATTTGGGTTAATAGGATATCTTGTATAGTTAGAAAATTGTTAGTATTCATTGTGAATCCTACCCATGCGCATCATCCATATTCTAATTTTTTTGGAATTCTAAAAATACCAATTTTGAATTAGAATGGATTTCTCTCCTATATTCCCCCCAAACAACTCAACTGACCCCCTTGGAGTCCTAGAGGAGTGTCTTGCTGTTGAAGTTTATTTTTGATACCCTAATTTAAATTTTAGATATTTTCTCAGGTAAATCATCCTTTAATTTACTCTTATATTTCTCCTATCTTTTCACATAGTTGTAATCACTCCTACAAAACCTATTAGTATTATTAGATGATTTTGGGAATGAGGTGAACCGAATGTTAAGGAATTTTGGTTTCTAGGACTTACAAAATCCATATCCATCCTTGTTTATATTCATTCAATTGACGACAACATTTTTTTAAATATTTTCAATTGTCTCTCACTTCATTGAGGTATATGTTTTTATGAGGTTAATTTTTCATATAATTCATAGAATTCTTCAGCTTTATAATTTTTTTTAATTATGGATATATATAAATTCCAAGTAATTTTTTCAATGGTTTCCATGAGTTATTGTCTTGAAAAAAAGGTTCTCATGTGAGTTTTAATTTCTATTTTCCAATGAATTTTTATGTAATAACCCTGACTCTACTAACCCAAAGATAGTGCCTACTTTATTACATAGGCTTAGATACAAGGTGTGAAATCCCATGGGATTGATTGGATTAATAGTCTTGGAGAACCAGATACATATATAATACACATTTTACATTGGGAATAAAATATAAACATAACAGAAGAAATCATTTTTCATCCTTTAAGACTAATTAAGTGATATATTATTCATACCCTAGGTAATGGAAACAAAATATGGTTGAGATAAAATGATAAACAAGGGTTATATATAGAGGAATATATTATGAGTAAATAATCCATAATAAATATGGGAAGGTAAATAATTGAAAACACTTTCCATTTAATCAATAACTTGATCGTAAAATTAATTCATGGATAATATTGATGTAATAATCCCATGGATAAAAACAACTTAATTCCCAATGAAGGAAATAAATATTATTGGACATCATGATATAAGAAAAAATGATATCTCTACCATCTACACCTTACAAAAATATGGTTTCAAACTAAGTGTAAATACCTATTTAATTCTAGTTTACTCATTTTTCTTATGAGACATATCAATGAATGAAGGGAAAATTTAATTTAGATCCCGGCACATGACTAAATGATTAACGCATCCCACATATATTTAATTCATGATCAATATACCTTATTAAAACAAATTCAATGTCGATTTAATAAAACAAATTATCTATAACTCCTCAATCAATCAAATAATTTTTAATGTAAAATATCATATATATATATATATATATGGTTTATAGTTTGATAAATAATTATATCCATGATAAAATGAATATGAATATTTAAGAGAAATTTAATTTACGATGATCATAATAAAATAAATTTCTCTAAAGATTATATCATTACAACATATCCATAGTGTTAAATAATTAAAATATAGGGTTGTTATCATTGATGAAAAGAAACACAAAAAAATTATCATTAAAAATATTCTTGAAGAAAATATCCCTTTCACTTTAAAATTAAAATTTAAAAAACTAAAAATTTCAAAATATTTAACAATTGTTTTTAAAAAATATCCTTGTAATATTGTAAAGGATTATTGAAAACATTGAACGATCATGACAGAGTGAAATTTTATTCATTCTATATATGTTTAAAAATAAATTCATTTCATAATTTTGTATGAAAATATACTCATTTATAAAACATTATCAATATTCCTTAAAACCATTTTTTCAAAAGTCAAACATGGGTAAAAATGAATTTAGGCCATACTATAAGAATAGTAAAAAACATTCTTTAAATCATTTTTATAAAAAATGGATACGGAAGAAAAACTGTTTTTGACCGAAGAGAGAAATAAAGTCGATTTTACATAAAAACACAATTTTTGTATCTTGAATACTTAATATGTGGAAAATGAAAAGATAAAATCATTCTAATGAAATAACTATAGTATAAGAAAATTCATGGGTTTATTTACATGTCTATTGTAATACCCTAATATTTTGATTTCTGTTTAAATAAATTTAATATTTTTTATATTTTGTGATGCAGACAATACCAAGTTAATCTTTTGTTGCACACAACACTGATTTTATCTTTCATTACATGTGACATCGAGTTTTAACAAACCATAATATATTTTTAAGATTATTATTTAAATATGACATTTGTAACCTTATTATTATACATAATGATATGAATAGTAATTAATAATTTTTAAATATTTAGTATAATTGGTTTTATTTAATCAATACATAATGATAAAAAAGTACTTAATTTTTATAAAATTCATTATAGGTTTTGAAAATAATATTTTCCAAAAAAAAAAATTCCATTTATAAAAAGATAATAAAATTAATATTTACCACTTTTATAAAAATTATTTGGAAAAATAAACATCATTGATTAAATCTAAATGTAAAAATTATCTTAGATTGATTTTTTTGAGAATTTTATATGAAGATAAACATTTCAATAAATGGTGAAAAATATTGGTTTTTATAAAGAATTTTCATTTGATTCAAATTCTTAAAAAACAGAAACATTGTTTTAATGTGGTTTTAAAAGTAAATTTTGTTGAATTATATATTTATTAACCTAATTTATTTCATTGAAATAAATTTTATACTAAATTTTGATATGGAGACTTTGAAAACATTTGAACATTTGTTTTTGAAAACCATCTTTCTCATCACTTCTACGGAATTAGTTTTAAATTAAAATTTCAAATTATGTAAATTTCATTTATAAAAATTGATTCCCAATTTGAAATTAGAATAATTTATATTATATAATAATTTAATATTAAATTTTTTCAATAACTAAAAAAAATTCATTAAAAATTATTTTCCCTCGATAAGGTAAAGATGGTTTTATTAGGGGGTTAAACATGAACAATAATGGGAAATGACCTAAAGACATTCAAAAAAATAAAGTTTATAGACTTATTTAGACACTATATGTTTTAGTTTATATAATATCATATTTTGGATCCTTTAGGTTGGTGTAAAATGTGGGTACATCTTTTTCTTTTCAAAAACATTTAGTGTTCCGCTCTCTTAACAAATAAAAGGACACCCCTATCCTTTTAGATTAACACTTAAAAAATACCATTGATTAATATAATAACTTCCCAAATAACATATTTAATTCCATAATATAATATTATAATCCTTATTTTTGTACATAAATCTAACCTTAAAACACTTTTGGTGGAAAACAAAATAAATTTTTCAAAGAAGAGGCAACATCCTTTATCAAGCATTTTATTTTATTTCTTCCTTGAAATCATTAAAAATTTATTACACCATTATTATATAAAAAACGAAGTTTCTTACATATACTGATATTTTTTATGTTAATGTAATAATTTATAACCATCTCCCCTTACATTAAATGGGTTATAGAGTCATAATTCAGGGGTATGGCAGACTATCACCTCATAAACCGATGTAATTACTTTTTCATTACCCCCTATAACTGATGGACATAATGATGAAATTATTATTAATATTTGAAATTTATAATTTTTTTTTGCTTTTTTATTCATTATATCATGTGTAAATTATTACATTCCATTAATTGGAAATACGATATTGTGGTTCATGTGTATGGAAGACTACCACCTCGCGAAACAATGTGATTCATTCAGGCTTTACATGTAAGGTAATAAAGATGCGTTTAATTAAAATATTTTTTATATATTAAAAAAATTATTCTATAATGTTAATATATTATTTACCATTATTTCTTTATTTTTTCATGAATATGGAAACAAAGTTCATGCATATATACGAATTATCATCTCCACGAACAGTGTATTTCATTTTTTTACTCTATCTTGTATGGATCACTAAAAATAAATTTATACAAAATATATATGATATTTATATAAAGGTTAAAATTATGGACATTATGGAAAAAATCAAATTAAGATTACCAAAAATAAAAATCAAAATATATATGAAAAACAACACAGTTATTTCATGAAATGTGACATTAACATGGAATGGTAAACTAATGGGTAATAAAAGGTCGTAAGTAAATAATATATGGTATGATATATATATTTCTAGTTATTTAATAGACTTATAATAAATTATATTTATTATATAGTATTATCTAAGGTGCACAATGAAATTTGATAAACAAGGTAAGGAATTTCCATCTCACTTTTTACTTCTATGAGACACATTCCATATTCATGACATTTTACTTTTTAAAATGTATATACATCACATGAATAAATTTTATTACTATTATATTTAATATTATTGGGATTTATATAACCATTTTAGGATCTCCCGTTCATGGGTTTTACAGTTAAAAAGATACCAAAGCGGTAATAGATTTTTGTCACAATATTCTTTCTTTGAGGAAAAATTATATTATGCACCTATCTTCATTTATGAGTTGTAAAAACTTCCCCATTTGGAATGTTATATCATTAATATCATTATTTTAATTAGATCTAACATTTTATTTGATTTTATTATTTAATGGTATTTAAGATTTAATGTGACAATAGTGGTAGGCTTTTTATGATACAATATCATCGTTTATCCGGATTTTTTATGATTATATTTCCATTTATGAAATATTATGATCAACATCTCAATAAAGTCATGAATTTTATTATCCCTTGGTTATTTCATTAAAATAAAATTTTCCCTACATTTTCTTATCTTTTTACACTCAATATTTCAAAGGATTGTTTTTAATTAGAACTAAATGTATTTCTCCCTTCAGATGAAAATAAAATTTCTTCATTATTTATGTTTTATGAAAAAACATTTTAAAAAATGTTTTAATGTTCCTCAATTATATTTTGAATTATTTTTTACCCTTATTTTAAAAATTCCTCAAAATTAATCATTATATATTCATTCAAACATGTACATTTTGGTTATTATAGAAAATGTGAATAAATATTTATTTTAATATGTAAAACCTGAACAGAATTTAAAACAATTATCACCATTATTTTCATTGAAGATTCATTTTATATTTATTCAATGTTACTTAAAAAAACTATTCAGAATGTGTTCTATGTTTAAAAAAAATTCAAAGTGAAAATGATATTTTCCTTGAGAAATGGTTTATGTGATTTTAAGGCATACTTTATTAGTTTTAAATGTTTATTTTCATAGAAAATAATTAAAACGATATTTTTAAGAGTTTATTTTTTAAATTTAATTTTATAATAATGGTTATTTTCCTAAAAATGTTTCAAGTGATATTTCAATAAAAATCAATTTTCATCCATGATGACATCCTTTTAGGATTATTATCCTCTATTGGGGATAAGATCCAAGGTTACCATTCTTATTCTTTATCTGAATGATTGATGTCAATCATGATGTGATTTTTATAAAACATACTTCTTTTTCCATGGGATAAGCCATTCTAGAATTTTTATAAAGCCCACTTTTTCTGTGGGTTATACCTTAATATAATTTTTATGAGACCCACATTGTTTTCTATGGGTTATGATATGATGAAATGGTGAAATCTTTATAAATTATTTTCTCTTCCAATGGGTATACTGGTTTTAAACATTTATGAAACCCATTTATGTACATAGGTTCTGATATGTTGAATATTTTATTATCTCATGGCACCCATTTGTTTGATTTCCATTATGTGACTAGTGATACCTATATCTACTTCTAATATATTGGGTAATGGTTCATATTATACAAGGTCAAAGGGTATATAAAAGGATATCTCAAGCCTAAAATTGGGTACATGGGAAGTTACCCCAAGCCTCAAAGATGGTACATGGGAGGTTATCCCAAGGCTAAAAGAGGGTATATGGGTGGTTATAATATTCCCAAAAGCGGTTACATGGGTGGTTATCCGAAGACTAATTTGTTATGGATGTATTAGTGGGTATCCTTGACATAATATTTTCTATGATAATGTATATTCCAAAAATTTATGCCTTATTTGGGTGTTATGATCTTATGGGCTATATTCATTAATTCGATTATAATTAATAACCTATAATCTTCTAATATTTGTGTCGTGACTGAAGAATATAATCTTTAATATACAGGGTATGGTTTTCACATGTTATTCTCATGTTCTCATACACTTATGTACATGTTATGGTTATGTATCTCTCATTTTTACCCGTACTGAGAATCTAAGCTCACCGATTCTTTTATTTCTTTTCCCTAGGATATTAAGACTATTTTTATACAGGGTATGTTTTCGAATAGTACTAAAGCGGTATATATTTTTGGGATATATTGAGGTTAATTCACCAAATTATAATATTGTGTACCTAGAATCCATAGACACTAAACTATTATGGTCCTTAGATGTGTGTTTGTTTAATATATTAAATATTCATAAAAAATTTATAATATATATTTATAAAAAGCTTGGGTCACTATTGTTAGTATTATATGAAATGTTTTGATATCCACTAGAAACTTGGATGAAAATATTTAGTGAGATCCCTAGGATAATTTTTAGCATATATTTAAGGATTAGAACAATTATATGAAAATGTACTGGAATTTTGGTAATGTATATAGAGAGAATTTTCTAAGAAATTACATCCCTTTTTGTACAATAAGATTGAATCCGGATCTAGAACAGTGGTACATAGTGGTAATACCTCCCAAAATGGAGCACTGATCTAGTCTCAATCTTTACCTAGTGCACTACAACATTTTTTGAGTCACATGTAGTTTGACACTCCTTGGGGATATGCTATGGAAATTTACAAGCTATTTACGAACAATAATAAATGATATAAGTATATAATGACTATGAAAGACTAATGATAAACCTAATGATTCATAGATTAAAAATAATTTGTCACTATTTAGACATTGTATATGTTATTTTTATTGATTATTTAGTTCCCCAATATGATTATTATTGTTTACACTGTTCTTCTGGTTTTATTCGATATATGTAACCTGAAGAAATCTTGTTAATTAAGAATGTGATTGTAAAACCAATAATTTTCCTCATGAGAACCTGAATATTATGGGTAATTGAATAAAACCCCATATTTATTTGACCACACACCTTTCTTAAGATAGTCATCATGCTATACTTTCAAACGATCAATAGAGGGTACAACATTCTGTTGAGTCCTTCTTGAGTAAATGACTACATTATTTTAGTGGTTATTCTAGTCCACTTATATATGAACAATGGATCAACACCAAAAAAATATATTTCCTATCCTCTGTCGTTTAGATCATGAGAAATTCATTTTTTTTCATCTACAATTTTGTAGGTGAATCAGATCAATTTTGGAATTAAATCAAGAATACAAGGCAATATGAAGAAATTGAATTCTTGGATTGTGATAAGATAGTGAACATATTTTATCAATAATTACTTTCCTCGTATTGTGTATAAAATTTAGAAGTATTTCCATGATATAAATAAAAATTACGATGAGTACATTAGTGCATATGAGTATAATTTTACATGACTTATGAGGTACACTTATGTTATTGTTTCCTTGATATAAATAACAATTATGATGAATACATTAGTACCTATGATTACAATTTTACATGACATATGAGGTACACTTATGGTATTATCATTCAACTTGAATGTAAGGTTGATAAATTATTTAGGGTCTTAAAACAATGTATCCAAAGGGTGTTAGACATAAGAGAATTCAATAGATATTAATATAGATTTCAATATTCTATCATTTTAGAAATGGAGGTTGGATTTACATGTCAATATCATGGTTTGGATAAGAAGATAAAAATTGAATTAAATGGGAAATCATGAAAACATGGAGATTATATGATGATATTTCTTTTATGTTCAATGTATGAGAACAAACATGGAAGAAATTATCTTAAGGGAACTAGTAAATGTTTTTTATGTGTGGAAGGCAAGTTCATCAGGCAATAAAATTCCAAAGTGATGGAAACAAGTTAGTTAATATTGAAAGTTGATAGAAATATCCACAGAATACACTACACACACACACCAATGTTTCATGTTCAATGTGTTTGGGGATTATTCAAATCAATGACCCGATCTAAGGGATAATGTGAATAAAAATCCATAAAATCCTATAAATTCAAATGAAAAAGAGACAGATTGTGAAATCACATTGGATGAAGTGAATCATAATTATTTTGGGAAAATTATCCCCACCTCTTTATTTGAGAAATTCATGTTTGATTTGGAATGAATAATCCTTATGATTATTTCTTATTCATCCTTTAGTGAAATATCATTTCATTTTGAGTGATGGTTATCTCCCTCAATATTGATTTTGGATTAGTGAAATAATATATGATAGTTCATATATTGAAGTATTAACCTAAGAAATCAATGGAAATTTTTTTCTATAAGACAAGACTTTATTTAAGGAATAAATGGTTAATTATATTTTCGAATCATATATGTATCCATCTAATATTATCTTAATATATATGGATACAATCTTGGATTTTTGATTTTATGGGTGATTATAGTTTTAAATTAATAGACACCCCTTTTTGGGATTATGTGATTAGAGATTATCAATATTAAGGATAAAATAAGATATATCTATTGAAATACAACCCTTTGGTTTTGTATATGTTTAAGTGGAAAAATTATTTTAAGAGAAATTCCTTTATACTTTTTGGAAATATGATTAAAGGTAATGTTAACATCTTTGGTTTATCCTATCATTTATATTAATTTAATTATTGGTGTATTTGATCACTTTACAAAGTCAACAAAAAAATTTCTATCATTGAATATTTATATTTGGAACCACATGCCAAAATATACATTAAATAAGTGGTATGGTTGTATAGAGTACCACTTTCAATTGTTTCTAATCAGGATCCAATGTTTACCTTGATGTTTTAGTTAATACTTTATCAAGATCTTGATAAGTATTTTAGTTTTAACACAACATATCATCATAAAATAGATGGTCTGTTTAATATAACAATTATAACCCTAGAGGATTTTCTAAGATCTTTTTATATGTATTTTTATGGTTTTTGGGATCAACACCTTCTTTTAGTTGAGATTTCTTTTGATAATTTATTTCAATTGAGTATTAAGATGGCTCTTTAAGAATCTCTTTATAGAAACTAGTGTATAACTCCAATGTAAAAGAATGAAGTTACATAATGAAATGAATTGGGACCTAAGAAAAATAATGAAATGTAAGAGAATGTAAGATCTATATAAAAACAAATAAAGACAATATGAAGTTGACATAAATTTCATGCTGATAATCATTAACATGATCTAAAATTTCATGTTTTTTATAAAGAATTTATATGAATTTATCCAGGGAATAAATATGGGAAACTAAACCCATGGTATATCGATCCCTTGGAAATACATGATCATATCTGGATAATGGCTAATCTTTTGATTCTTCCACTTATCCTCTCTTTGATTTATGTTGTGTTATATGAACCAATCCTGAAGAAGTATATACCTGATCCTAACATGGAATGAAAACAAAGTTCATGTTCATATAAAATGAATATTCTTATAATGAATAATCAGATGTGATTCTATACTATACAAAGAAATTTAAATGAAACTAGATCACTCACCTTATAAAATTTCTGTGACAAAACCACCAACTTGAGGAATCTATGTGGGAACCATAGGATTTAATGAGATAGATTTATCCTCAATTTTGTTTACTAAAGATTCAAATTTAAAGGATGAAATTTATTTTAAGAGTGGTATAATGTAATACCCACAGATATAGAGAAATTGTATTCAAAAAAAAAATTTTGAAAATTTTTATTACACACAACACTATGTTAATCTTTCATTATGTGCAACATTATGTTTTTTTTGTGTTACACGTGTCATTGAGCGTTAAAAAACCGTGATATATAAGTAATAATATTATTCAAATGTTATTGTTATAACCTATTCATTAAACATAGGGATTTGAATAGTAATCACTAATTTTAAAATATTATTAAAAATTGTTTTTGTAAAGAAAACATATTGATAAAAATGTACTTATTTTTTCGAAATATCATTACATGTTTTGAAAATACAATTTTCTAAAAAAAAGCTTTTATTTAATTTGGAAAAAACTAATAAAATTAAGTATTACCACTTTTCTAAAACGTATGTGAACAAATAAACATAATTTTTTAATTTTTCATGTCAAATTATCTTGGATTTAATTGTTTATTATATTATTAAAAGAAGAAAATTTTAATGAATAGCAAAAAATACTTGTTTTATTAAGATTTTTAAATTCTTTTACAGATTTAGAAAATAGAAAAAAATTAATATTGTTTCAAAAATTAAAATAGTTCATATATTTATTTATTAATCCAATTAAAGTAAGTATAATCAATTTAATTTTGAATTTTTATATGAAAACATTTTAAACTTCTCAACATTTTCTCTTTGAATTCCTTCTTTCTCATCATGTTTGAAAGATTAATTTTAAAATATAATTTTCCAATTATATGAATGAAATATTAAAAAATGGATTCCATATATGGAATATTTATAATTTAAATTATATAATAGATTTAACATAATATTTTACGATAATGGATAATAAAAAAAGGTAAACAAATATTTAATACTGTTGAAGTAGAAATGGGTTTATAAGGGGTTAAACAAAAAAGATAAGGGTGAAAATGACCTATAAACTTATAAAACACCCATTTGATTTACATATTTTAACTTTATTACATATAGTTTTGATAATTTATTATTTTTGAGCCTTATGGAATGTGTAAAACTTTGGTACAACTTTTTCTTTCCAAAAAAATACAAGTGTTACACTAAATTCACTTATAACTGGGCACCACCTATTGTCACAACCCGTCCTCGGGGACCGTGCCGTGACTACCCCAAGCCCGCCTTCCATAGGCCAGAGGCTGGAGACTAGTACCAATGGCATAAAATCCCGATAACTGGGAAGACATTGCCTTTATAAAAGAAAACAAGCACCATAGAGTACAAGTGGAAGCAAAACACTAAGTACAAAAGAAAAGCTGAAAAGTAAATGGGCCAGAATACAAACCCAAAAGAAAGTACAACTACAACTGAACAAGGTACAACAGCAAAAAGACAAACAACTGGAAGAAGGATGCAGCTCCTGGGTCGTCCTCCTCGGATCCTACCTGAAGGGTAGGTAAAGATAGCGCAACTCCTGGTCGTCCACCACAGATCCTACCTGAAGGGTAGGTACAGATAGATTCCTCCACGCTCTCATCCGTCAACCTCCTATGTGAGTCTTCACGTCGTGTAGTCCACCTCCGGGTATTGACTCGTCGTGTAGTCCACCTCCGGGTACCGTCCAGTCCTCGAACACTCGGCCTCCGTCAGCACTACCCGTCGTCTGCAACCAATACAACGAGGTGTGGGCATATCCCGTGCAGGGGTGAGTATAACGATACTCAGTAGGGACCCCGAGACCCTCAAGGTCTCACTAAACCAACAAGGATAACCACAAAGAAGATCTCAACAGATAACCTCTACTTAGGTATATGCCCATACATATACCTAAGTTATCAAGTAACCCATCTCAATCATGGGGAAACACAAGGATTGTGAAATCAACGGATAACCACTACCCAGGTATATGCCCATACATATACCTAAGTTAGGAAGTGACCCATCTCAATCATGAGGTAAACACAATGTCAAAAGTCTCAGCTCAAACCAGGATTTTCATTATAGAAACCGTAACTTCTGAAGAGCTCCGTCTCTGGAGTGTATAGTGGTCCTGTCACGACTCCGAGGTACTGCTCACTAACCTAAGACGGCTGAAGTACTCCTCCTGTCGAGTACCGCGGGTCAGCCGCCCAGACACAGTAGTGCTTCTCGCCGAGGTATGTCACCCAAACACAGTAGTTCATACCCCCTAGTAGCCTGCTGAGGTACTCTCCGGATGAGTACCGCGGGTCTGCACTGTCACACAGGTAGTGCTCCGTCCGCCATGGGTCTACACCTCAGAAAGTAGTGCTCCGTCCACTGGGCTAGTCGACTCACTCCAAGTCGAGTCGGTCAAGCAGTCGTCAGGTCTCAGCCAGTTACACGGTCTCCGTACTCCGCACGCTCGTCACTGGGAGGGTCCGCTCCACGAGATACAGGTCGATACTCCAAGTATCTCAAAGTCCCACTAAGAAGTATCTCAAAGGACCTCCTCGTCATAGGGGTCTCAACACAACAGACGACGCGTCAATCGGATGCCAAGTCTGTGAGTTATTAGCCTTTTCGTCCCACGGGCCCGGTTGGTTTCGTGAGCGAACCAAACCCGGCCGTATCTCAACTGTACCCTGAACTCTCATAGGGTATACTCATAGGGACCGTTTCTCAACGAGATCACCAACGCCACTGACGGTTCGTCAAACAGACGTTCTGTCAGAAAGGTATCAGCTTTTCCGTTCCAGGGGCCCGGTTGGATTTCTGTGCGATCCAACCCGGCCACTATCCATCGACATCCAAATCTCGTACGGAGAATGCCAAACGTTCCGTATCGTCAACAGGAACTCAACGCAACAGACGGCGCGTCAATCGGACGCCCGATCTGAGAGTTATTGGCTTTTTCGTTCTAGGGGCCTGGTTGGTTTTTAAGGAAAAACCAACCTGACCGTACTCCACCTGCATCCAAACCTCGGGCGGAGTATACCAAAAGATCTGTCTCATCAAGAGGAATTCAACGAAACATACGGCACATAAATCGGACGCCTGGTCTGTTAGTTATTGGCCTTTCCGTCTCACACCCACCCTGAGAAACTTCCCAGGAGGTCACCCATCCTGATCACTACTCTTGGCCAAGCACGCTTAACTATGGACTCTTAACCACGTAGGCTCCCGAAAAGGAAGGTGCACCTTGAGTATAGTATTCCGAAACGACCGTCTCGATCCAAGGATCGTGTTGCCACTGACGGCGAGTCGTTTGAAGGCCCGTAGCCCAAGATACGGGCATTTGACCAAAAGTGGTCCGAAACTGGGGGTCTGGGCCCGGGCCGACCCGGCCCGACCCCCCCCCCCCCTGGGTCAGCCGAACCGGGTCAACCCGGCCCGACTCGGAAAAATCCCGGCCCGGACGGGGGCGCGACGGCGCGGCGGCGCGGGCAGGTGCGGCGGCGCGGCGCACGGTCCGGCGTGGCGGCGCGGCCTGGGCGTCGTTCGGGTGCCGCGCGCGGGGGGTAAAGCCCCCCCCCCCCCTTTGAGAACCGTGGCCCCTTAATTGGGGCCGCATTTGAGACCCGGCCGGGGGAAATTAATTCCCCCTGTCTTCACTGCCCGGCCGGCCTGCACTGGCCGGCCGGTTTCGCCAGCAAGGACCGGCGACGGTCGGTCCTCCCTTCGCCGACACCGGCGGCCCGGGGCCGGCCGCCGGTCATCTTGCTCCGCCGCGGCTCGGAACCGGCCGCGGCCTATGCCGTTCGGCGCGATGCGACGACATCGCTTCCCTCCGCCGCGGCCCCGCTCCGGCCGCGGCGCCTTTGACTTTCTTCGACGCGCCGTGACGGCGTCGCGTTCTTGGATTTCGTTCCACGGCGCGGCGCGACGGCGCCACGCGTATCTTCTGCAATAAATCGCGTGGTGTGACGGCACCACGTTTTTCTCGTATCATCCTCAAGAAACCATCACGAAAAAAAAGGAGGAGGGTTGGTCGTGTTTGTGCGGTCCGACCCCCTCGCGTTATTCGATAACAAAAAGGGTTTTAATCCATGATCATCACCAAGTTTGTATTCACAAACAATTAAATAAATAAAAACCCTCAATCATCAACCGCTTGATCGGAAGATCCGCGGATCAACCCGGTATTGGTTGGTCCGCGCTCGTCGTTTTTTTCTCAAAAGATAAGTGAATTCCAAAATAAATTCCCCTACCTCGGCTTCAAGAACAGAGTTCATCAACGACCCGCGGAAAACAAGCGTCACGGAGGTCGGGCGTTGTTCCGTCTAGGTTGGTGGGAGAAGAGCTCGGTGAAGTCGAGCCGAGATGTCACCCTCTGTATACTTTGTAGGCGGCGGTGCTTCCCTTCCTTACTCCGGTTGAAGATGGTCGGAGATGTTGCTTCACGTTCTTCGGAAACGTGGAACGTTCTTCCTCGAGAGGTTGGTGATCTTCCAAGAGTTCTTCTCCTCTCCTTAGTTCTCCCCACAAGGTTTATGCCAACCCAAAAAGAAGAATATAATCTCTCTTTTTAATGTTTGAAAAATGAATTCAAAAGAATTCAAACACTCAAAATAATTAATTAAGTTTATTTAATTAATTAATTGCAAAGTGTTGGCAAGAATTTCAAAAGATTGAAATTCAAATAAACCATTCTTAACTCACCTCATTAATTAATCAAGTTGTCAAATATTAAAGAATGTGAGTTAATGGGGAGTTGGAATGTGAGGGGTTAAGAGGGTTAGGGAGTTTAAGGAATTTGAAAAGGTGGGGGGTCGTGTGGGCCCCACCCTTTCAAATATCCACACATGGGAAGTTGGATGGATGTGGGCCCACCACCAACTTCCCATGGGAGAAGTTAACCACTTAACATTGTTAAAATTTGATTTAACAATTTTATTCCCTTTTTTTAATTAAACCCCAAAAATTAACTTCTCCTCCCGCACAAACGCAACTACGGTAAAGGTTCTCTTAAGTGATTACCGGCGTTGCGAGTTCATCGGTGCAATCGGATTTCAATTCCGAGCACCGGTTCATAAGATATAAATTCTCGCTCGCTCGTTCGCTGAACGTACCAGAGCCAAACTTCGGAAATTAATTCCGGGCACACCGGGCCTCGGAATCAGGCGCCGTCAGAAACTGCGTTCTTGTAAAATTCCAAAGAAAATAAAGAAAAAAATTTCCTTGAAATTTCCGGGTCTTTAAATTACTCCCACCTCAGGGCTTTACGTCCCCGTAAAGCTTCAACACAAACTACAGTCACAAAAGCGGTACAGAGCACGCATCTGAGCCTTCTGCTCCCATGTGCTTACCTGGAGGTTCCGTACTGCCAAAGAAAGTGCACCCGAGGAATCGATCGTCCTCGTAGGATCTGCTCCTGTCGATCCTCGATCCCCACTGGAACCTCCGTGAAAGACACCCCATCGCCATCGTCCAGCTCCTCATGGTCAATGGTATGCGAAGGGTCGAGCACGTATCTCCTCAGTTGAGATACGTGGAAGTCGTTGTGCACCTGGTGCAAACTGCGGTGAACGGGTCAAGTAGTAAACCACCCCGCCTACCCAGCTGGGGACCTAAGAAGGTCCACTGAACCTTGGAGATAACTTGCCGCCTTGGCCACATCTCCGTAAACCTCGTCGAGGTGAGACCCGTATAAGAACATGGTCGCCATCCTCAAACTCCAGAGGATTCCAATTCCTGTTAGAACTGGAACTCAAACGACTGCTGCCACGAGGGTAAGGTTGGATGATTCAAGAGTGATCGGTCACACCCTCCCGTGAAAGAGTTTATCCCGTGCTGCCTGGGGTTTCCTTTTCGCCGACTAAGGAAAACCCATCCCGACATTTGCCTAAAACCGTCAATTTGAGTATGAACATTTATTGCCCATTCCATACTCAAACTAACGTCGTAAGGCCTCGACGCTGTCACCAAGAAATTCCAACCGAAATTCTCGCCTCGAGGGTCTGACCACACCGTCGGTGTAAGTGTGATTATCGAGTCTCCTCCCAAAGTATCTCCAGACGTGAGGGTCAAGTCCACGGATTACCGGAAACGCTAAGTCTGGAACAAGATTTGTGAAAGCAAGAAATGATTCACATCGACGTCCGTTACTACAACAGCTAGTAGTGGACACAGACTGTCCCTTGAATCATTTCTAGAGCCATTGGGTCTCACTCCTTGACCGCATGCAGCCGCACTCTTCCTCTTCCCTCTAGCTCCCTGAGCCTGGCAGGAATAACTAAGGCGGGTGGTTGTACAATGTTAGGATGTACACCACCTCATGTTGCTCTCCTAGTTCTGCCTCCACGTCTGCTGCTTCGTAGATTCATCTCTCCTTTAATCTTCCTCTTCTTTAACACGCCCGAGTCTCTAAGACTGGCACTAGTTTCCTGTTTCTTACTGCACTGTGCAGTCTTCATCCTCTATTGGATGTCCTGGACCTCCTTTAGTCTCACAAGAGCTGCTATGATTTCTTCTTTGCCAATAAGAGAAACCCGGTCTCATCCCCTGGATGAACCACATTCGTTGCCTAATATAGTCAATCCTGACATGAATGATGCATTCATGCCATGGATGACGTCGTAAGGCCTCGACGTAACTACTAAGAGATCCAACTTTCACTCTCGCCTCCAAGGGTCGAGTCACACTGTCAGCATCAGTGTGAGGTCACTGGGTCCCCTCCAGTAGAAATCTCGAAAGTGAGGGTCAAGTCAACAGTTTTACCGGGAACACTCAGTATCAACCAAACAAAAGGACAGGAAAGAAAACATCTCAAAGATAAGTGTCTTTTTATTATTGCAGCACATAGTACAAGACACGAATACAATAGCAAAATGGAACTAGAAGTACAAGGGACGTATCAACTAATTCCTCTCCTGTCCACCTGTTCCCGGAGCTCTCCTGCCTTGTCCAATGCTCAGCTGTTGCTCAAGCACCAGCCGCTGCTTCTGTCTCTGTGGATCCTCCAACACCCGCTGATCAACCATACGAGGAGTCGGATAGTCACGTGCCAGGTGACCCTTCCCGCCGCAGGAGTAACATTGTCCGTTTCTGGCATGCCTGGCTCTGACCCCACCTCGGGTGCCCCGCACCACCAGTCCTAAAACCCGAGATCGTCCAACTGCTATTCTGGTCCTCCTGGACCTCTGCATCATCTGTCTACTGCCCACAGATGTCTCGGCTACTGATTGAAAAACATGCGGCAAAGGCAGAAGCTCCTGTACACGCTCGGGGTGTAGAGCTACTGGCACAAACTCCACCCTGAAGAAGGTCTCGAAGTCTTCCCATGCGAAGGTCATCCCGTCGCAAAACTAAAACAAGTGGCTCCACCACCTACCTGTTGCTGCCTGAAGGAGGCTGGCAGCAAAGATCACTATGATGTCTGCCGGCGTCCCCACTAGCCTGAAGACTCTCACCACAGCCTCCAGCCAAACCTCAGCCGCCTGCGGGTCCATCTCTCCCCGGAACCTGGGTGGCCTCTGGCGCTGGAATTCGTGCAGCGCACTCAAGCGTCGTGCATCGCCTACTGCTGGGGCTGGTGGTATCAGTGGCCCAACGTATGGTAGTACCGTTGGTGCCTCCGCTGGTGCCTCAACTGCAAGAGGGCCCTGCACCGAAGCCTCGTCGCTCAACAGGATGTCAGCACGCACATCCCTCTGGGCTCTAGCTGGTCGTCCGTGAAAAGGCATCCTGAAAGAAACATCGTGACATGGTCAAACGTTTATACCTGGTGAGATGACCTGGTTTGAGCTGTTTTAAGGGAAAACCTTTGAAAACACACACACAATCAGTGTTTTCGTGCACAAAGTCGGAAATTAGTTGTCAGGGTCCTGGTGTATGGATACGTCGGCCGCCCGCACTAACACTGGACTCCCTGAACTGAAATCCACACTCAGTAATCTTAACACTATTGCTTCACAGAAAGAAAAAGTCAGAGTCATAGGTTCTGCGGTAGAACCGAACTCCTCTGATACCAATTTGTCACAAACCGTCCTCGGGGACCGTGCCGTGACTACCCCAAGCCCGCCTTCCATAGGCCAGAGGCTGGAGACTAGTACCAAAGGCATAAAATCCCGATAACTGGGAAGACATTGCCTTTATAAAAGAAAACAAGCACCACAGAGTACAAGCGGAAGCAAAACACTAAGTACAAAAGAAATGATGAAAAGTAAATGGGCCAGAATACAAACCCAAAAGAAAGTACAACTAAAACTGAACAAGGTACAACAGAAAAAAGACAAACAGCTGGAAGAAGGATGCAGCTCCTGGGTCGTCCTCCTCGGATCCTACCTGAAGGGTAGGTACAGATAGCGCAACTCCTGGTCGTCCACCATGGATCCTACCTGAAGGGTGGGTACAAATAGCTTCCTCCATGCTCTCGTCCGTGAACCTCCTCTGTGAGTCGTCACGTCATGTAGTCCACCTCCGGGTATTGACTCATCGTGTAGTCCACCTCCGGGTACCGTCCAGTCCTCGAACACTCGGCCTCCGTCAGCACTGCCCGTCATCTGCAACCAACACAACAAGGTGCGGGCATAGCCCGTGCAGGGGTGAGTATAACGATACTCAGTAGGGACCCCGATACCCTCAAGGTCTCACTAAACCAACAAGGATAACCACAAAGAAGATCTCAACAGATAACCTCTACTTAGGTATATGCCCATACATATACCTAATTTATCAAGTAACCCATCTCAATCATGGGGAAACACAAGGATTGTGAAATCAACGGATAACCACTACCCAGGTATATGCCCATACATATAACTAAGTTAGGAAGTGACCCATCTCAATCATGAGGTAAACATAAGGTCAAAAGTCTCAGCTCAAACCAGGATTTTCATTATCGAAATCGTAACTGCTGAAGAGCTCCGTCTCTGGTGTGTACAGTTGTCCTGTCACGACTCCGAGGTACTGCTCACTAACATAAGACTACTGATGTACTCCTCCTGTCGAGTACCGCGGGTCAGCCACCCAGACACAGTAGTGCTTCCCGCCGAGGTATGTCACCCAAACACAGTAGTGCATACCCCCTAGTAGCCTGCTGAGGTACTCTCCAGATTAGTACCGCGGGTCTGCACTGTCACACAGGTAGTGCTCCGTCCACCATGGGTCTGCACCTCAGAAAGTAGTGCTCCGTCCACTGGGCTAGTCGACTCACTCAAAGTCGAGTCGGTCAAGCAGTCGTCAGGTCTCAGCCAGTTACACGGTCTCTGTACTCCGCACGCTCGTCACTGGGAGGGTCCGCTCCACGAGCTACAGGTCGATACTCCAAGTATCTCAATGTCCCACGAAGAAGTATCTCAAAGGACTGCCTCGTCATAGTGGTCTCAACACAACAGACGGCGCGTCAATCGGACGCCCGGTCTGTGAGTTATTAGCCTTTTCGTCCCACGGGCCCAGTTGGTTTCGTGAGCGAACCAAACCCGGCCGTATCTCAACTGTACCCTGAACTCTCATAGGGTATACTCATAGGGACCGTTTCTCAACGAGATCACCAACGCCGCTGACGGTTCGTCAAACTGACGTTCTGTCAGAAAGGTATCAGCTTTTCCGTTCCAGGGGCCCGGTTGTATTTCTGTGCGATCCAACCCGGCCACTATCCATCTGCATCCAAATCTCGGACGGAGAATGCCAAAAGTTCCGTATCGTCAACAGGAATTCAACGCAACAGACGGTGCGTCAATCGGACGCCCGGTCTGAGAGTTATTGGTTTTTTCGTTCTAGGGGCCCGGTTGGTTTTTAAGGCAAAACCAACCCGATCGTACTCCACCTGCATCCAAATCTCGGGCGGACTATGCCAAAAGATCCGTCTCATCAAGAGGAATTCAACGAAACAGACGGCGCGTAAATCGGATGCCCGGTCTATTAGTTATTGGCCTTTCCGTCTCACACCCACCCTGGAAAACTTCTCAGGAGGTCACCCATCCTGATCACTACTCTAGGCCAAGCACGATTAACTATGGACTTTTAACCACGTAGGCTCCCGAAAAGGAAGGTGCACCTTGAGTATAGTATACCGAAACGACCGTCTCGATCCAAGGATCGCGTTGCTGCTGACGGCGAGTCGTTTGGAGGCCCGTAGCCCAAGATACGGGCATTTGACCAAAAGTGGTCCGAAACTAGGGGTCTGGGCCCGGCCCGACCCGGCCCGACCCCCCCTGGGTCGGCCGAACTGGGTCAACCCGGCCCGGGCGGCGACCCGGCCCGACGACCCGGCCCGACTCGGAAAAATCCCGGCCCGGCCGGCGGCGCGGGCCGGTGCGGCGGCGCGGTCCAGCGTGGCGGCGCGGCCTAGGCGTCGTTCGGGTGCCGCGCGCGGGGAACAAAGCCCCCCCCCCCCTTGAGAACCGCGGCCCCTTAATTGGGGCCGTTTTTGGGACCCGGCCGGGGGAAATTAATTCCCCCGGTCTTCACTGCCCGGCCGGCCTGCACTGGCCGGCCGGTTTCGCCAGCAAGGACTGGCGACGACTGGTCCTCCCTTCGCCGACACCGGCAGCCCGGTGCCGGCCACCGGTCATCTTGCTCCGCCGCGGCTCGGAACCGACCGCGACCTATGCCGTTCGGCGCGATGCGACGACATCGCTTCCCTCCGCCGCGGCCCCGCTCCGGCCGCGGCGCCTTTGACTTTCTTCGACGCGATGCAACGGCGTCGCGTTCTTGGATTTCTTTCCACGGCGGGGCGCGACGGCGCCGCGCGTATCTTCCGCAATAAATCGTGTGGTGCGACGTCACCACGTTTTTCTCGTATCATCCTCAAGAAACCATCACGAAAAATAAAGGAGGAGGGTAGGTCGTGTTTGTGCGGTCCGACCCCCTCGCGTTATTCGATAACAAAAAGGGTTTTAATCCACGATCATCGCCAAGTTTGTATTCACGAACAATTAAATAAATAAAATCCCTCAATCATCAACCGCTTGATCGGACGATCCGCGGATCAACCCGGTATTGGTTGGTCCGCGCTCGTCGTTTTTTTCTCAAAAGATAAGAGAATTCCAAAATAAATTCCCCTACCTCGGCTTCAAGAACGGAGTTCTTCAACGACCTGCGGAAAACAAGCATCGCGGAGGTCGGGTGTCGTTCCGTCTAGGTTGGTGGGAGAGGAGCTCGGTGAAGTCGAGCCGAGATGTCACCCTCTGTATACTTTGTAGGCGGCGGTGCTTCCCTTCCTTACTCCGGTTGAAGATGGTCGGAGATGTTGCTTCACGTTCTTCGGAAACGTGGAACGTTCTTCCTCGAGAGGTTGGTGATCTTCCAAGAGTTCTTCTCCTCTCCTTAGTTCTCCCCACAAGGTTTATGCCAACCCAAAAAGAAGAATATAATATCTCTTTTTAATGTTGGCAAAATGAATTCAAAAGAATTCAAACACTCAAAATAATTAATTAAGTTTGTTTAATTAATTAATTGCAAAGTGTTGGCAAGAATTTCAAAAGATTGAAATTCAAATAAACCATTCTTAACTCACCTCATTAATTAATCAAGTTGTCAAATATTAAAGAATGTGAGTTAATGGGGAGTTGGAATGTGAGGGGTTAAGAGGGTTAGAAAGTTTAAGGAATTTGAAAAGGCGGGGGGGTTCGTGTGGGCCCCACCCTTTCAAATATCCACACATGGGAAGTTGGATGGATGTGGGCCCACCACCAACTTCCGATGGGAGAAGTTAACCACTTAACATTGTTAAAATTTGATTTAACAATTTTATTCACTTTTTTTTAATTAAACCCCAAAAATTAACTTCTCCTCCCGCACAAATGAAACTACGGTAATGGTTCTCTTAAGCGATTACTGGCGTTGCGAGTTCATCGGTGCAGTCGGATTTCAATTCTGAGCACCGGTTCATTAGATAGAAATTCCCGCTCGCTCGTTCGCTGAACGTACCCGAGCCAAACTTCGGAAATTAATTCCGGGCACACCGGGCCTCGGAATCAGGCGCCGTCAGAAACTGCGTTCTTGTAAAATTCCCAAGGCAATTAAGAAAAAAATTTCCTTGAAATTTCCGGGTCTTTACACCTATAATCTCATATTCACACCATAAAAGGCCTTTTATTCATCTAAACCATTAAAAAATTAATTTTTTTTATTATCTTATATCATCCTTTAATGCTTTTTTTTTCAGAAATCCATCCTCAAAATTATTTCGGTCCAAACAAAAAGAAGTTGTTTGAAGAAGAAGAAACATCCCAAATCGGTCAATTTATTTTATTTCATCCTCCAAATCCTTAAATTATTATTATTACATGATGATATTATAACATATTTAACTTATATATAATGATATGTTTTTAATTTAGTTCAATAAACTACAATCATCTCCTCTTCATCCAAATGGTTTACAAAATCATCATTTGTGTGTACGGCGCACTACTACCTCAGGAAAAAATGTCATTTTTTTCCATTACCTCATATAATGTAAGGATATAATGATGTATCAATTGTTAATATATGATATTTATGATATTATTATTTCCTTTAATCATGATATAAAATTTTATTTTTTTTACTTTCAATTTCAGGGGAAATACGATAACATCGTTCGTGTGTACGGAAGACTACTACCTCACGACGTGATGAGATTCATTTAAGCATTACATGGAAGGTAATAGGGAGAGTATTAATGATAAAACAATATTTTTGAAAGAAAAAAATTTCTGTAGTAGTAATTAATTACAAACATTCCTTTACTTCATTCCATCCTTAAAATGGAAACAATGTTTATGTATACCTATGGCCTACTATCTTCATGAACAATGTATGACATTTTTACTCTAACTTTTATAGAACATTATAAATAAATTTCTATAAAATTAATATTATATTTATTTCATGTTTAAAATTCAAAATATTATGGAATCATGATCAAAGTAATAGGAACAAAAATAACAAATCAATATATACATGAAAATGAAAGAAGTTGTTTCCCGAAACGTGACATTAACATGGAATTGTTAATAAATGGGAAATAAAAGGTGATAAGTAAATAACATATGGTATGATATATATATATATATATGGTTATGTAATAAATTTATAATAAACATAAATTTATTATAAATGACGTTTGAATGCATACGAGGGAAGTCATGACTTTAGGCAAGGGGTTTATGTCTCACTTTTCACTTCAGTAAGACACATTACATATTCATAACCTATTTAATTTATGTAGTTTATATACTGAACATTATGTTAATTTATTATTATTATAATAAAAATTATTGGTATTTAATTAACCATTTTACTATCTCTATTTTATTGGCGTAATGGTACAAAAGTTACCAAAGTGGTAAAGGATTTTTGTGTCAATTTTCTTTCTTCGAGACATATGTTATGTTATATAATTATCTTCATTTATGAGGTGTATATAAAGTCCCATTTGACATGTTATAACATGAATATAATTATATTCATGCTATTTAATTTTTCATTTTTTGTTTTTATTTAATGCTACTTACAATTCGATGTTACCAAAGAGGTAAGGTTTTTATGTTACAGTCTCATTGTTTATCAGGATTATTTTTTAATATGTTTTGGATATTGAAATAGTCTGATCCATATATCAATAAAATTTTATATATTGTTATACTATGTTTCATTCCAAAAAATATATGTTTTTTATTCATTTTCCTCTCTTTATAAACTCATGATTTCAAAATAACTCATTTAAATAAAACTGACCTTATTTATATCTTCATTAAAAACCCCTTTCTATTCTATATATATATTTTCTAAAAACATTTTAATTTTTTTTTTAATTTCCTTGTGTGACTATTTAGATTCATATTTACAATTTTTTACTTTCTGAAATGGTTTCAAAGGAATATTTGTTCTATTTTCCAAATATGTCTTGTTTGAATCATACCAAAAATGTGAAAGAGATATTTTTTTAACATGAATTATATGAAAAGAATATTTCATTATAATGAGAATTATTTTATTTAAAGCTTATATTATATGTTTTCAATGTTATATTTAAATAAAATAATTTCAAAATTTTATTATTTAAAAAAAAAATCAAAGTGAGAAGTATATTTTATTCAAAGAAATATTTTAAATGATTTTTAATGATTCCATTAAAACAATTCAAATATTATTTTGAAAAAAAATTATTTCAAAAATATTTTATAATGTTTATTTTTAAAAATTTATTTTCAAAGAATGATTATTTTCCTCAAAATAATGTTCCAAGTGATTTTTATTTCAATATAATTCTCTATTTCAGTTGTAATCCTTTGAGTATGCTTACAATTTACATGGCATTGATGTAAGTATATAATTATTTTTATTTCCCAGAATTGTTTATTTTTATAATGACATGATATTTATAAAACCCACTTCTTTTTCTTAGGGTTATAACCTGATTTAATTCTTACGAAAATTTCTTCTTTTCCCCAGGTAATACCATGATAGAATTCTTATGAAACCTATTTATTTTTTCATGGGATGTGTTGCTTTTAAATGATGAAATTATTATGAACCTAATTTTTTTCCACAGGTTTGGACATGATAAAACATTTATGAAACCCATTTCTTTTCATGGGTTCTTATATGATGAGTGTTTTGTGATATTTTTGAACACATGTTTATGACTTTTATTGTGTGATGGGTGGGACCTATATCTCCCTCATGTTAATTGTGTAATGATTAAAATTACATGATCCCAAATGATATATTGGTGGTTATCCCAAGCCCGAATGAGTGTATACAAGAGGTTACCCTAAACATAAAAGATGGTACATGGTATGTAATACCAATACCAAAAGAGTGTAAACAATAAGTTATCCCAATAATAAAATAATATATATGTGGGGTTATCCCAAGCTGGAAAAAGGTAAATGGGTGGTTAAACCAATCCTAATATGTTATGAATGTGTCTGTGGGTAACCTTGACATATTATTTTCGATAATTATGTATATGCCAAAAATGTATTCCTTATACAAATATTATGATCTCATGGATAGTGTTATTTTATTATCTCGTGATTCACATCTTATTAACTACTAATTGTTATGTCATGACTCATGATTATGATATTTGATATATAGGGTTTGGTTTTCCAATGATATTCACATGTTCTCATGCCCTTATCTTCATATTATAATTACATATCTCGATTTTTTTACCGTTAATGATCATATGATCTCACACTTTCTTATGTTACCTCTCACCAGGTTATGAAGATTGATTTTATGAATGGTATGTTCGTGAAGATTAAAAAAGGGTAAGATATTTATGGTAGATCATGAAGATCTTTTACCAAATAAAAATATTGGGTACCTTGTCTCCGAAGACACAAAATGATTATGGTCTTCATGATTTTTTGGGTAATAAATAGAATATTCATCAAAAAATATGTAATATATATATATAAAATCAACAAGTATATATATATCATATTATTTCATCATCATAAACATAATTATAAATAGTGATGATAAATAATTACATTGTAATATAAAACCATTACCACTTTTGTGACCATTGAATCATAAGCTCCAAGGATGAAAAAACCTTATATAGATATATATACATTAATTTTCATTAAAATAATCATAAAATACATTTATTGGAATTATATACACCACACATAGGAAACAACTGGTTTATAAGGCATGTGTCCCATTTAAATAAAAGTGTTAAAAAATCTCTTACCTCAGGTTCAAATTTCATTAGATGAATTATAAACTCTTGTATAATAAATTTCAACTTATCATAATTCAATAAAATAATTATTTAAATGATTCTTATTTCATATATATTAATTATAAATAAATATTTATTCATATGTAATGATAGAGATATAAAATTAATTACAATATTCATGGAGACGACAGGTCATACATATGCTTGAATGCTATTTTCATTTTTTGATAGACGAAATGGAATAAATTAAACAAATAATTCAACTTTATTAAATAATTATTATATAATATATCTAATATATATTCAAAACACCATTCCTTATTACTTTATAAGTATAATATAAATGACAAAATAATTACATCACTTTGTGGAGATAGTAGTCCACACGCACGCAAGAGTGCCGAAATCGTTTCCTGACAGATTGTAAGGTAAGAAAGAATATATGATATTATCATTTAAGATGTATAATTATTTGAAAAATATCATATATAAATAATAAAACCATAATAATACACATATATAGAGGATGGTGATGAAAAATGGATTGTATCTCTTTGTGGAGACGGTAAGACATACATACTCATGAGTGATACTTAAACTATCAATTTGATGGGAAAAGGGTGTATAATAGTGGTTTCATAATCATAATAAAATTTAATATTATTGATGATACATAATTTTTTATTTTATGATCAATATTGTAGATTTAGGTTATGTAAAAAGACGTAAAAAATGAAAGTGATAGGTTAAGGAAATTAACTCTACTTTGAAAGAACTCTTTTACATACCCACTTAAGGATCACATGGTTATCTTTTATGAATAAAAAACTATAAAATATGTAAAATGAATTTTATAATTTATTTTCTCTATTTATGGTAGATCTATAAGGATCTATGTGTCACGATGAAAAGAAATTAGGAGTGTCCTTTTATAAGAGGAGGGTACTCTTGGAATTTCAAAAAATATTAAATTAATATAAATTAATTTTCAATTTAAAATGGATCCAAAATGATATAATTTCAATATATGAAATTTTTATGTCGAAATAATCTACTTTAAAATAAAATTTATATGTTTGGACTATGTTTTTACCCATATATTTTGGTTTTAACCCCTGAGTAACCCTTTTCAAATTTACCATGGCAGTAAGGTTTTTTACACATTAAGGGGAAGATTGTTCCAATAAATAAAAAATAAACCCATAAATGAACCATAGATTATATTTTAAATAATATAATAATACATTTTCAGAATCTGATTTTTTTATTAATTTTATGATATTTAAATAATGATTATTTATTAATAAATATCATTAATGTCAATTTATAGAACTATTCAACACTATGACATTAATAAAATCATAAACTAAAATAAATTATAATGTAATATTTTAATAAATTTCAATCATGTTATATTCATTTATAAAATTCTTGGATAACATTAATTTTCACAAATTAAAATACTAAAAATATTTTTAATTTTCATTAATTGATTAATCAATTTGTTAAACGATTATTATTTCAATGTCGTGTAAGTATTTACGGTTATTGTTACTTCACTAAAAATTTGAAATATATTACCATGATAAATATAAATAATTTATATTTAAAATTAATTAATATATATATATTATAACATATCCTTTATGAATACCCATGTTAAGAAAATTATATTTATTAAAAACATGAGTGTGAATATTTTTACTTTTCCTTACATAAAATGTTATAAATTTCATAATCACATATAAATGGAAAAAAGGTCATATAACCAAATATTAATGATCATGGATTAAATTAAGTCATATAATAAACATGATTCTTGTTTTAGGGTCATTTTATAGTTCTTATTAGAAATGTTTTAATCCTAAATTTTCTGATTTAACGTTACCGTGGTAACAAATATTTAATAAGGTTACTATGTGTAATGAATAAATATAAAATGGATCTATTAAAAAAACATTAACCTTATAATTAGAAATATGGAATCAATTTTTTAATATTCATAAGAAAATGTGAAAGAATTTAATTTAACATTAAACTGCTAAAATGTGACAAAAATGGGGTTTTGAATAAAAAGTCCCTTTTAAAATATAGAATGTTTCTAATCTAAATTATTTTATAGAAATTATTTAAAAATCATAATCTGATTATTTAAGATAAAAATATATAATAAATTTTAATAATAATCCAAAATATAATTTGTGTTTTTAAATACTTGAAATGAAAATAAAGTTTTCAATAAACAACTATATTTTTCACTATTCGTCAAAAAATCAATCATTCCATAGAATTATCCAAAATTGCTCATATTTTTTTAAATGATGGATTAAAAAATAAATTTAATATTTTAAAATAAATTTTATACATTTTTATGAAACTAATTATAATATTCACTCATAAAAATAAAGAAATACTATTTTTGAAGAAAACAAATTTTTTAAGAATAAAATGAAATTGATAAAAATTGTGTGCTTATTTACTATGAATTAATTTATAAATTATTAATGACTAGTAAACATGTATATTTTATAATTTGGTTAATACTAATAATTTCTACCAATTTAATAGAAAGGCCATGAAAGTCATATTTAAATAATAATATTTCATGGAATGTTTAGGCACAATATTGCGTGTAATGAAAGCTATCCAAGAAAATAAAATTTATTGAAAAAAATATAACATAAAATCTAAAGGTATTATAGTTTTATTATTATAAGTACCATTTTAAAATATATTTATGTCCCTTAAAAGTGCATTTGATTAAATTGAAAAACCCTGGGTTCTTTTTTGATTTTTTAAAAATTGAAAATCTATGTTTTAATGTTCGGATTTAAAGTGTTAATGGAATTTGTATATTTTCATGAATTTATAATAGATATTTAAAAATAAGTTTTATGAATTTTCAAATTAATTGACATCCTGAGTTAGGTATTGTTATTAATGGCCCATTTTGAATCATATTAAACAAATGGTTCATTTTGTTTGAGAACATTAATATTTCCCCTTGGGTTATTGTCCCCTAATGCGTGTTTTTTTATTATATTATTCTTGTTACTCCTTTTCTCAGATGAAATTTTTTTGTGATAGAAATGTATGATGTGGAAAGGGGATTATTGTGTCACTGTGATACAGGTTAGGGGTATTAATTTTCATAAACCTTTTTCATTGAATTTCCATTTTTATGTTTTCTCTCTTACATTTTTGTTTGGTCATGGGAACTCATGTAGAAATGTTTGTGACCTTGATTTATTTTACACTAGTTAGTCCACATGATACTATGTTCCCATAGAATTTTGTTAGAGCTAGTAGGTAGGTTCTAATCTGATGAGGTCAGTGTGGGATAGTTGGATGGATTGGGTACAGTTCAGACTCATAATATGTAGAATTTTTCTCCATGTATAATAATATTTGTTAGGATAATATATTGTTGGGATCCAATGGTATCCCATGAAACATATTTCTTGATTGGGTGTTTAATTTATGGTATTTTTTCTTGATTTTATTCACCTTTTCTTGTACTATTTTTGGTTGAATTTATCTTAATTACTTGATTATTATCTCTTATATTATGGTGAATTTAGGTAATAACGTTATGTATTTTCTAATATTTTCATTAATTGTGAATGGTTTTTCACTAATGAAAAAATTGAATGGAATTTCTTTATAACGATATCTATTTTTACAAGATAAATCAATGATGTTTTGAAAGTTATAATAGAAAATTCGACAATGTGAACATCCAGATCATCAAGGGGACCAACTATCTCATCTCATGAGCTATGTCAATCCCCACTCCCACATGACCTTTTTGTGGTTTTGTTCTGTAGAATATTTTCTTGGATATTGTCTAATCTATTCTTCACAACAAGGTGATGGGTTAGTGATGATACACATAATTCAAAATAAATTTTTCTCTATATGATATTGGTATAGGAAATGTATTAGTATCTTCTTTATTCACATATCATAGAAAAAAATTCAAAAAAATACATATAGTAAGGCTGTCATTTAAACGGAATGGCTTGCCTCAAAACTTGTATGTCATCATGCATTGGTTGTTGTTATGTTGTTTTTTATCAGTGATTCTTTCCTATAACATTATATAACAACAAAAACTATAAATTATGTGTTTATATTACATAATTTATTCATGTATGTATCTAATCATTTTTCTTATCTTTATTCCCTTGTTCATTTCTTTTCTCAATATTTGTTTAGGGTGATAGTCCAAAACCCACAACTCTGACCCAACCATATTTTTTATTCTTGATTAATGTCCAATGAAATTATTTATTCATGAGTTATATATTATGAATATTATTGTTTCTAAATTGGATTTAAAATATAGAAAAATAAGTTTTAATTGTTATGTAATACCTATTTAATGAAGAGAAAAAGATTATGTCATACATAAACATGATTCAAATACTATTTTTTTGTTTTCATCAACGAGAATTCTTTATATATTTATATAAGCCTCCTTCCAAAACACATGATGTTGGATGGTGGTGTATTTGGATTTGTATTTATCAATATATATATATATATATATCAATTATCAAATTATTTTTTTGTTTCATGACACCTGAAATTATTACTATGTATTTTAAATAAATATCTATTTTTTAGTGACCATACCCTATCCTTTTTTTACAATGGGGGTATATTGGTTTTGATGCATACTCCTTATTTATAGGAATTAATTATTATTTAATAAATTAAAACTTCTTAATGAAATTGATTAATAAGTGTATTATATGTTAATTACTATTAACCACAAGGTACATAAAAATATGCTTCCTCATGATGGCCAATAATCAAATGCAAAATTTCATGGTTTATCATGTGTACATAAATATATATATTTTATTGGTTTTCATTCCATTCAAAATCACTATAATGATTCTTTGTAAGAATAGTTCAAAATCATCTATGAGCCTTTCTAGTGAATATTAATAAAAATTTTAATCCACAATTACCTATTATATATGAGCTATATAAGGGATAATGGAGAGTAAATTAATGTTTATTTATTTTATTTTTTAGTAAAATAGGGAAATTATAACATAATGTTACCCTAATATGTTACTGAATTCGTGCCTTAAAAGTGGGAACAACATTTTTCTATGTATCTGCATCAATCAATATGTGCATTCATATGATGAACCCAATGAAATCAATAAAAATGGACCTAATTTTGATAATATAATGTATATGTTAATTTCATACAAAATTGTATTTTATTCCTCTACTTCTAACCTTAATAATTTTATTAACAACATCATCCTATGATGTTCTTTTTTTTCTAGGACATAGGTTGTTAAACATCTACCATTCCCTCTATTCAAACATCATCATTATATTGTTCATCCAAATTGTTTTCATTAGTGTGAAAAAACATGTTGTTCCTCAGTATTGTGAGAATAATCATATTTAGAAACTTGTAATTCCTCAAGATTGGGGGCATCAATATGTGTAAAAGATGTAATATAAAAAATATGTCGAAAATATAGTTTATATTATGTAAATATAGTAGTTTAAAAATAATACTATGAAGTAACATGATATATATTACTAAAAAATATAACCTAATTAATGAACTCACTTTTTTCTATTAAGGGTTAAAGGGACTCGACCCCTCTGTCGAGTATCCATATCCTCTCATTTTGGTATACATTGAACTAAAATACCCCACCTATATTTTTACTGTTCTAAAATTATTGTGAAATCCCAATAAAAGGTTCATCCATAGATGAATTAACATATGAATATATAATGATTTTTATCAATATTAGAATAATTAACCACTTTATATTTAAAATATTTTATGCATAAAATAAATTGACTATGTATTATGCCACTATAAATGGTTTATCCATGTATCATTCCTTACTAAATCCACTTTCACATACCCCAATTAATTAATTTTAACTGCACTCTTTTTATCAACCCTCTTTCTTTGAAAACTCAACACTCAAATTGTTGTATAATCCAACTCCCACATTTTTTCAATAAAGAAAAAGTATGACACATTCACATAAATTTTATTTCTTTCTTTGTTAATAGATACATTCATCGCTTAATCCACAAGTGTAGCTCTAATATTCTCCATCGTATTGTGTTCATCATTTTCATTTTTATAGAACATATAGAAATTAATTATATAACCATTATAAGATAATATATGCACACTCGGTCCTCCGGATAGCCATTAAATTCATTTATAAATTTAATATGGATTTGTAGTTGACTTTTAAAATATTGTCTTGAAACCATCCTATAAACATTTTATTATTTTTATTTGATATCAATTTTAAATTTGTTGATGTATTTAAATGCCTATGAATTGCTTTGTGGACTTCAACATATTGCACAAACACTAAAATGTTATTTAAAATGTAAAGGTTATCCTACTCCAAATATGAATAGTAATTGACAAAATATCTATTTTGGAAATTCGTTCACCCATGATTCATTATTTTGATGAGATTTTGGTATAACAATGTCTTCCACATCAGATGGGTAGTTGTTATATAATTCAAAGGCTTCCTGAATAATATATCACCCTGCAATACATCCTTTTGGATGACATAAATTTTTGGAAACCATTCATAATATCTATAAGATATTCAATGGGTTACATCAATCAATAATGTATAATACCACATAGTTAGATCTCTCTAAACAAAAAAACAATCAAGTGAACCATCATATCAAATATTTAAGCTGGGAAGAACATTTCTAATTCACTTACTATAACATAAATTTCTTTTTCTATAGTTTTAATTTTCACCCTGTTTATAACATTACTACCTATATCATTAAAATTTAAACAAATCTTGTTAATATATCATGAAAAATTTATTCATTATTATAAGGAAATCTATAGAAATCATATATTAAATCAAAACATTAAAATTATATAATTTTAGGACATTTCAATTTTAATCAGTTATGGACATGATATTCTATATATTTTATGAATATCTATCTTAAAACATTACATCATTTAACAATTTGAACATTTTATTTCCCTATTTCTTGGAATGAATGTATGAAGTTGGTGGAAAAAAATTCATCTTTCACCCTTTATTAGCACTAACTCTTCCTATATTTCCATTTTAATCATTTCATACCAAGCCCCAATTCCATCCTTTTTAAGTAAATTTAGTAACATTCCAATGAAACTCTCATATACATTTTTCCACATGAAAAACATTTATAAAATTTTTTACATAAAAATAATTCAATTATGATATTTTTAAAAAGAAAATATCTTTTCTATCTAGTTTTTGAAGATTTTTTAAAGTATTATTACTAAAATAGTTGGCCATATCAATAAATATCTCAAACACATGAGAATATTTTAGTGGATATGGTGTTGTACCCTCTTCTTAATTCCCATAAAATCATGTCACCATAGATCCATGTTTATGTCTTGAGGGTCGAAATATGTGGTGTCCTAGAAAAATAATTTTTATGAATGTTTAAAACTAACTGAGTGTGTACCTTGTTCACAAATTAGACACCCTTGATTTTATTTAATTCAATATCCTAAAAATATTCCATATGTTGTAAATTATGTTATTATCCCACACAACATGTATATTAATGTGATATATTATTTTTTGTAAGAACGATACATCATAAAAGCAAAATCAAACAATAATTTCAAATTTTATATCAATGGATCTAGATGATCATATATATCCTTACCTTGTTATTTTATCCCAATATAATCATAAACAACATAATATATTTTTTATTCATGCATAAGCATGGTGGAAAGATATAAATTACCAACAAAACCATCAATATACTATGAGTTTTATTTTTTAAACTAAAAGGATATACTCCATCTATATATAGTGAAAGATAAAGATTTATTAGATCATTTTAGAATTCAAGATACACATAAATAATTTTCTTCTACTGAGGAGAGTCTGTTGGGGATGAATTTCACCATATTAATTTCATGTATCTATGTTCCATGAAAATTTTCATTCAGTTTCCTCGCATCTATACAGGCACTCAAACCTTGTAATAAATGGAATTTACCATAAAACATTCAAAGAACATCATTCCCCTATCATGAATCGAGACACCACACTCTTTGGGAATTTTTAAGTGATTTATGGTTCTTTATAAATAATATACAATCATCAGGACATGCATGTATTATTTTAGATATTTTTCCCATTGAATTAAATATTCATTTAGAGCTATATATTCAATATAAAATATTATTATCTTCATGTATTATATAATTCAAGAGATATAATCGTATATTAAATATGGTTTCACTCAATCATTTTCCATCTTTTACACTAGAAAACTTCATTATGGCTAAAAATGTGGTCTATTTAGTACAAGAATCAAAAAATGGAATCTTAGAAAAAATATTTGACTTCAAAAATAGTTTTGGAAAATCATGAAGTTAATATTTAACTATCATTATCATTTCATCGATGTGATATTCATCATTTTTTAGAACTATATTCATTTCTTTAATATTCTCTTTATTATCATTCAAACTTGTAGTCGTATCATAGGATCTATAAAATGTAGTGTTATCCATGTAACTTTCTATATTGAGTTTTTCCTCACACTTAGTCCAAAATTTATAACTTTGATCTATTATATTGTAAATCAAGTGTTCTTACAACTCCTCTATTCTAATTATTATTGAATAAAAATAGTGTAAACAAGGACTATGGATTTGTGAAGGGGAAATTAATGAAAATTTTTATACTTTATGAACACTTTATCATCATCCTTGTACACATTTATAATATAATTATCATCCATCTATTTTTGATTCATATATATCCTATTTGATTAAGTAATATTAAGGAATAATTTAAGAACACTAAAGGATATTATTTATATATAAATACTCATAGTATTAATATTTGATATAAATTTTTATTATTTCAATATCATACATGATCATATAAAGGTCATGAATTATATGAATTTTATGTATTGTAACATAATTTCTTTATTATAAGAAGTCACATATCACATATCATTTGTTTTTATTTAAATAGATTCACTATAGAAGACAGTTCAATTAATGTCACTATAAATGTTCAAAATAAACTTATAGAATTCTAAAACTATATAAGTTTTAGGTTATAAATAATAATATTTCAGTATCGAAGTAGATATCAAAAAAATTACTTATTTTCACAATATTTATACAATTATTAAAAAACATTAATCACATAGATAATGGTTGTTATGTTTATAAATTTATAAAAGATATCATATTTTATTTATTAATTTGGAAATAATTTAAATAAAAATTTTATTATACCATGAGAGTTTGAAAATATTTATGATTGTTGGTATAATTAAAAAAATGATTTCTTTAACCAAAACAACAGAAATTTTCAATTTTTAAAAACAATGAAGATGATGATTTTAATAAAAAATATTAATTTTCATGATTAATATAATTCACAAAATAAAAAACCATGTTATTAAAATTTTAATTGTTATTTTTTTGAAATTTAAATTCTAAAAATGATTCAGATTTTTTAAATTTTCATTTGTCTATCATTGAAAATAATGTAAACATAAAGATTGACTTTTAACAATAATGGGTGGACAATATTAATTATCATAAAAAAAATAATGGATATAATTTTATTATAGAATTTATAGAAAATTTATACATCTTACCACTAAAATAGGGTGAAAATATTCTATTTTGTAATGCACTCTAGGGATGAAAAAATAAATGAATTCTTATTATCTTTTAATGTAATTTCATGAATTGAATCTAATGAGATAAAAATACCTCCTTGAATCCTTTATTTTTAAACACCAATCCACCAACCTAATTCCATTACATAATCCATGAAAAATTCCTTATAATTGATGAAAACGTTTCTCCTTCATAGTAAATGTAGGTACATTGAAATAATATGAAAAGTGTTCCAGGTCTCAAAAAGAGGAAAACAAGAAAACATGTATTCTTACATAAGGGATATGAATTTCTATTTAAGGTAGGTAAACATGTGAATATATTTATCAATTGACTTGAGTGAATTTTTTTTATTATAATGAAAATGGAATTAAAATCATAGAATAAACATGATTTGAATATGATGAAAAATTAATTTTCTATATCATTTTTGATTTAATTAGTTTCAGTTTATATTAATTGTGGATATTTTTTTCGATTGTAATTGAATAAGTGTGGGGGAGTGAAAAAATGAGTAATTTGGGAATTTTTAATTAATTTTAATCCAAAATATTCCACCATGTTTTCATTACATTATCACTTGTTTTTGTGATTTATAATATTATAGTTATAATTTGTTCAATACATTAATTATATGAATTATATAATTTTATTAATTATAATATTAATTTTGGTATAATCAACCACATTAAAATTATATTTTCATTGATTTTTTAGGTGTAAAGTGCAGTTACATATGATTTTCATGGAATTTCATGAGTTTTAGATGAGTTAATATAATGAATAAAATTTTTGAAAATTAATTTAATTTAATATAGAATATAATTCATTAATAATTCCATTTTTTGAGTTATCTTATAATTGGGTAATTAAAATTTTATGTTTGATTTTTGGAGAAATTCTAAAAAATATTTTATTTTAGTTTACTTTTTTAATTAATGTTTCTGTGAGATGTGTAGGCTAGATATAACTAATGAAGATGAATACTTTTGTCAAAATAATGGGGCAATAAGTGTCATCCCCAAACTAGTGGGTATCAGTACCATTAGTATCCAAATAAGGGACACCATCCAAGCTACCTAGAGGGAGAGAATACCACATTTAGTAGAGGAGGATTATTTCTTGGGAAAGGAACATGACCACACTGGTGCATGAGGGGATAGTCTATGTGGCTATAAGAGGATAGCCTCACTGGCACAGGTAGGAACTGGTGGCATTATTTTCCCTATAGCCACCATCCATCTTAATACACTACTCCAAATATGGAATCTTATTTAATTGTGTAGAATACCATGGGACTTTTTGATCTGGGATTCCTATCTCCTGGACACTATTCATACTTACTAAAATGATGCATTTTGAGCGGGGTCAGGTGTCGTCATTCCTTATATAGAAGCTACACGATAGAGACCCACCATGATACACCGTCATTATCACCCCTATATTGTATGTCCCCCATGGTATATCGAAGGAGAGATCCACCACCACTATAAAATTTTGAATCCACATGTTGTAGCCATGACTATGTGGCATCGTGACCCATGGTGGGTGAACATATAATGGATTTCACATCATGGTATGTCCCCTTCACTGTGGATCTTTATTTCATAGAAAATGATAATGCGAGATGTGATGTCCTCTAAAGTGTTGTGTCAGGGGCCTGATAAACATGATAATTTTATGGTGTAGGATTTGGGCTATATCGTGGAGGCTTTTAAAATGGTGGTATCAAGGTTTGAGAATGGTGAGAAACTTTCATTCACGGATATTGATCTATGCTATAGGCCATGCATGGATATGCACAATTTAGACCGATTATGTCATAGGGGTTTCTCCCATGGCATAGGGTTCTTTAATGAATAATTTTAAATACCCAATATCTTTTTTGATACACACACTATATAGGTAAATCCTTGAACATTTTTATGGAGAAGAAAGTTCTTTGACATCACTAACACATATGAAGTTATAAGGTACCACATGATAGGGAATCCATGACAATCATTGATGTTTTTTAATGAGAATCACTATGTATATGTTTAATGTTTCAAATATATAAAAATATAGAATGGGAAATAAAATTTTATGCATTTTAGAAACAAATAAAGATACATAGGGATTACTGAGTATAAATTATACTTCGATGGTGTTGTGCAAGGTGATCGGACCTGACATCCCAAGGAAGACTTGTATAATAGAGAATCAACCTGTTTTTATTCCTACTCTATGTTTCTTATATATTAGGTTTGATTTTTTTTATTTTTCACATCCCTTTATTATTATTATTAGTGGTTAATTTTTATGTTCGATGAAATGTAATAGAAGGGGAATTCACCAAGTAGAATTTAATTTCCTGTTTGGTTTAAAATATGTGTTACTTTTTTTTAGTTTCTAAAACAAAAATCTCCTCTATCAGATATGACCATTGTTGATTAAGGAGGGTGAATTTTTTAAAGAATTTTATAAATAATATTTACCATAGAATGAATATTTCATGTATTGGAGTAATTATGTTAAAAAATATTTTTGAAAACATATCCAAAGATTAAACTAAGTATCTGATAGGGGAAAGGGGGATATATGGAATAAATAGTGAGTACTTAAAGAAAAGGGTGCCTAGAATTCAATTATAACACTACCAAAACCGAATCATGTTATTTTCATGACTAGTAATATGAACCCAAAATTACAAATGCTTAGTTCACGCATCTCATCTCACTTTTCTCAAAACCAAAACAAATCCAATCATCAAATTTTCATTAATTGTTCCCAAAATATTATTAGTCATTTTCACACCATTTCTCATGGTTATATATTTACTTAAACAAAACTACATTTTAATATTAGTTATTAATATTTTGTGTATAATTTTTAAAACATGACATCTCTCAAATATTTAATGATGCCTTTCAGGTGGATGAAAAACTTTCACTTTTTGCGGGTAATGGTGATACAAATTGATTAGAATCTATATGAACTTTATATTTCTTTTCATTTATTTTTCCCATTTTTATATTCGGTATTTTCATGAATTTGTTTCAGGAACAACCTTAGCACAAGAATACTCAATTCAAGGTATGAAAAAAAATAAGGATAACTCACACTTGATCATGAGATATAAATTTCCCTTCGGAAATAAGAAAAAAAAATGCAATAAGAAATTACATATGGACATGAAGCATAAGGAGTAGGAAAAGAACTCTAAGAAAGGAACCCAAGGATTAAATCACTAATCAACAATGGATGACCCACAAATTTGGGGAACAATCTGAGCTTCTTCATCACTTTGGTAACCTCTCAACAATTTGAAACCAATCTGCTACTCAGACAGATGATCACACATTCCATTAAATTAGTTGGGCTTCCTAATGAACACCCCAAATATCACATTGGGAGTTTCTTAAAATTGTGTGACAACATTCAGTTCAATAATGTAATAAGTAATGAAATAATATTACGCCTAATAATATTATCAATAAATGGTAAGTATTGGGAGTTGAACTAGATTCTACCCCCACACTCCATCACAACATGGAATTATATTGTAAGAATGTTATTAAAGATGTCGTTACCCCCTCAAATTATATGGATATATGGGTATTTATTTTGAATTTTGAGTAATTGAATTATGATTTTATATATATATATAATTGGATAATTTTATGACTCTAATTCTAATATTTCATCATCACAAAATATAAACATTGTTAATAAAACAAATATTTTATAATTATTGAAGGTTAACAATTCGATTATAGATGATTCGGTAAGGGGATTGATAATTTGAAAGTCACTTGAATAGAGATCAATATTATTTGATTATTTTTCCATCAATAGTTTTTAGTTTAATTTAGATGGAGTAAATGTTCAAGGAGTTCATGTGGTGGACAATATTTGGGGTTCCATCCAAATGAATGAAATGTCAAATAAATTAGATTTTATGATGTCCAATCAACATCCCTATGGTATGTACTATAATGATTTCAACTATTTATATTGTAATAATAAAAATTATGCATAGGGTTGGAGGCCACATTACCACCACACCATAATCAAGGATAAGGAATCCATTGATACTATATATTTCACCCGCGAATAGAAAATTTTCAACCTCATCACCAAGGCCCATATCTAAAGATTCCATTTCACTCACTACAGTATACCCTATAAATATTTATGATACCATAGAAGATAAAATTAATATGTCAATTGAATAATAAAAATATAATGGTGTAAGAAATCGATAATTGAAATATGACTCACAAAACCAACAAGTTGTAATGGGGATCCTTGAAAACCTAGTGGGTTAGATTGTTAACCAACTGAAAGAGATTCCTTGGGAAATTATTTTGAGTGACACTAAATTTCCATTAAATTGTGATTTTGAATCCATTACTCTAAGATATAAAAATATAAACTATGATTGTTTGGTTGAATTTAGAATGCAGGTTAACAGATATATTAGAAAATGAAGATAAATTGGGCATAAAAGCAAGGAAAAAGGGAAAGTAATCTGATAAGATTTTTTTTATTGTATGAACCACCACAACACTGACTAAATATACCCTTTTCATAGTTCGAAATAAATGTAAGGTTTTATTGAAAAAATTAAACATTTCTAGAAATGTTTAAAAAATGAAACTTCAAATTACTATTTGTTGAGGTAATTAAAAACATTCCCATCTATGTGATTCTTATGAAGGATTTGGGGTAAAAAAATAATATCGAATAATTAGGAACCATAACATTGATGAGTTAATGTTTATTAGTGATTTTAAATATCGTACCAATGAAGGAAAGGCGTCTGAGTTGTTTTTATATCCCTATTAGAATGAGGTCTATCATGTTTTGTTGTGCTTTATGTATTTTAGGTGAAACTGTCAATATAATATAATACTAAACATTAAAAAACTATTATTGAGAGTGATGAATCTAAATAAATTTATTCATAAATATGATGATACAATAGTGATAAATACACAATAACTAATTTAATATGTTATCATTAAGTTAGAAAAGTTCTAAATTCTTGATTACTTCATTATGATGGAGAAGGATTACAATAAGGACCCAAAAATGTTAGGATTAATTTTCATAGAAATGGTAAGTGCACTAATTTATGTTCATAGTATGGATTTATATTGAATTTTTGGTGTATAAGAGGTAATGTTAAACATATACCATGTGTTAAAAATCATGATAGAAACAGGTGATGAGTTAAAATAGGATAACTTACTAGGAGTTGAGGAAACTGTTGTCCACATAAAAAGAAGTGATTTTGCTACTGAAAAAAAATAAGTGAAAAGGGTTTAAGGAAACAAAATAGTATGTTGGAAAAATATGGATATAGAATAGGGATTGATATCCTTTAAGAGTTCAAGTATGTTCTATAGGTTTTCGATGTTACTTAACTATCCTTTGATTAATAATTACTGGACAAAAAACACTAGATTGGGCTCATAAAGGTTTAGAATATGTTACTTAGAGGAATTGTTAAATTATTTATTGAAAAAGGGAGAAGGCCCATATATATAGAGGAATCACAGATTATGTCATTATTAGATCCAGACTATATAACCTTTTTCCTTCCCTCAATCACTTAAATTCAATAGGTAAGGTTGAGGATATTGAACATAACCCAAGAACTTTTGGGAGGTTAACTACATTTATTATGCTTCATTACATTAGGACTTATTTTCTTTCTCAATACTATTTAGTAACTATTTTAAGGGTGAATTCACTTTATTTTTAATCTATCATGAGAATAGGCCTCCTCATCCACTAGTTGTTTTAGATTTTTTGGCACATGAGGATTCAAGGTACAAAGACCTAATGCAGAAGACAAGGGGACAATGATTAAAATTCCCTTCGGGTTATATTTATGTTTCAATACTCACATTCACTCTAACATTTTCAAAATATGTTTAAATATTTAGTGAAAAAAATGGATTCACCTAATTAGATTTATGTTTTAATATTGATCAAATAAACTTGAATATTTTGGTAACCCCAATGTTCCATGTTTTAATTTTTATTTTGATTGAATTCAATAAGTAAAATCGGAAGATTAGATTTTTATTGTTAATCATAGGGATTTAAATTCAATGAATATTGTTTTTTCATTTTATCACATGATGTTAAAAGTTTCACTTCTATATTTAATTCATTCAATTTTATAAATTCATGATGATTAATTTATTATTTTTACACATTCCATGAGTGGTTAAAATAAATTTAATGTCTCCCAATCTTGAGAGGTATCTAGAAAAAAAAATTTCAATTGTTCTTAATAAAATTCATGAGATACCTTGGTACTTATAACATAGATGGAATTAAATTTTTACCCTATGAATATAATGAATCTAAAAATTCAAATAAAAGATTATTTAGGTATTTTATTTGGTCATACATTATATATAACAAATACCTTACTATGTTTCTACTTTTATCCCTCATAGACCGTGAATGTCCTTTGATATAAATGAGACACACTACAAGACATTTTATTCCATTCCTTATCATACACTACTATTTTTTATGCTTTTAAAAGATAAAATTCAAGGAGAATGGTAGTTCATATAAAAGGGGATGTGCATCATCGAGGGAAAATGACATGATTTATTTCATTGAATTTTGAAGAAGGGTTATTTCATTATTAACTGTATTTATTGTTTACCCCTCTTGAAAAAAAAATATTTGGGATGTGTTATAGTGGGTCAAAAATCACCTTAATTTGATCAGAAATTTTTATCATTTGGGTTAGGGTGATGGATGTGAGTCTTGTCCTATCTTAATTTAAAAAAAAATTAAAAATTAAAATAGAAAGGACAAAAGAAAAAAATATGGAGGGGTAACACACTCATTGTGCCTTAATTTTTCATGACCATTACATTATGAGTGGGAATGTGGTTGATGATTTAATTACAGATATGATAATTTCATTGAATTAACTTTTATTATCATGAATTTTACCTAGAGATAAAGCTCATTTTGATCTATAATTGTTTATTTTTCAATTACCCATCATTCTTTAACCAAAGTGTCTTATGATCAAATTTTTCGAATAAATCATGATTTTTAGTGATTTTTGTCTCTACTAAGTGTGTAATGTAGATTTTATTCAGGTTCATAAGTTTGGTGCATGTACTCAGGGTATGAGGAAAACATTACATTTATATTTTATCTTGACTAATGAAAGAGGGAAAATGGTGAGGTAGATCATGATTAAAAGGTTTAATAATGATTCTTTAAGCGACATAATTATAAGAGAGGATAAGCTCAAACATTTTTCTTTTTTAAAATCATTTACACTATATCTATTAAGGAGTTGAATTATATTTCCATATTCATCAATTGAAAGTTATCCCCTTCCCCCATTAATAGTTATGTATATCCTTAATTTCTATTTTGTAATATTTATAGAATGAGGGGTCCTTTTAATTTATATTAGATATATCTTCTTGAGGAATATTATTGTTTAAATGTAGGGTATTTAATGAGTTTACATTATGCATAAAATATTTGAACTTTAATTTCAGATAATTTTGAATTTAATTTATTAATAACACCCATTTTCAATTTATGTACTTTATAATTTGGTAACTAACAATTTATTTTTGATTTTGGATAAATTATAGAAATATTTTTAATTGAATTGAATATGTTAAATTAATATTTTTTTATGATGTGTAATATGGATATGGATAATAATGTTGAGGAAATTTCAAAAATAATTTGGTTAGCAAGGGAGAACCTGCAATCAGTCGGAAACATGCTATGTAGAATCCCAAGAATGATCATTGTCCAAGATACCCTAAGATTTATCTAATAGAATGCAAGAATATGAGTAGAATAGATCAAAAAAAGAGTAGGAACGAGCATAAGATAGAATCGACACATGAGAGTACAGTTCATGGGAAGGTAGGAGGAGAACCTCACCAATATAGGGAAATATAGGGAGTATCAGTGGTCCTTCTTCCCTGATTCTCCTTAATTGGATTATTCAAACATATAAACATATTTAAAGGGGAGACATTCCATGGAATTTTTTGATTTGGGATGTACATCACCTAAGAAATGATCATATGTAATGAAACACAGTTTTTCATGTGGGGTTGCTTGTCGTCATCCTTGGATAGAAGTTGTGATGTATAGAACCATGGCTCTATTTCATCATTGTCGTCATTCTGTTGTAATTACACCATGGACAATCAAAGGAGAGAACCAATTACGCTGAAAAATCAAGTATCCCAACACTAAAACCCTGTATTTGGGACATAGTGGCCTATAGAGGATGAGAAAAAAATAGATGTTGCACCATGGTTTTTCCAATGCAATGTAGATCCCTTTTTCTCTAAAAATGAAAAATGGAGTAGCACTGTCATTGGATGTGTTCATCCATGGGCCTGATGATCATGAGAAATTAAAGGCATATGCTTAGAAATTTTTTTTTGGAGGGTTCTAAAGGAATCTAGCGAGGTTCGAGAAACAAGAAGATCTTGCATCCATGGATAATGGGAAACTCTATGTGCCACTCATGGAAATTCACAATATATAAGGACTATGATAAAAGAGATTCTCTCACACCTTACGTTTTTTTTCTAATGAATTTCAAATACCGAATATCTCAAGTCTACCCTTTCAATACATTATGAGACTCATGAAATTTAAAGGAGAAGCATGGGAATCATAATGACCTACACATTATATGTTATAAGTTACCCTAAAAAAAGGAATACCCAACCAATGCTCAATTTTATGGGGTTAATCACTTTGGACATGCTAACTTGTTAAAAATAGGAGGTAGAAAGAAAATATTCAATAGTTTATAACCAGTAGAGTTTACATAAGGGATATTGCATTAAAATTAAACATAAAGGCTGTTGGGAAATAATCTGGGACCTAACCCCTAGAGGAGGAATTGAAGACTAGAGCTCGAACCTAGTGTTTTTGTTTCGGTGTGTTTGTTGTGGAATTAGGAATCATTTTTTATTTTTCAAATCCTATCATGACTAGAATTAAGGGTTAACATTTTATGTGCTCAGGTATGTAAAATAAGGGGAGTATACCTAGTGGAATTTGATTTTATGTTTTGTTTAAAATAGTTTGTTACATTTGTTTTTAGTTACTAAAACATAACCATCCTCTATCATGTATGACCATTTCTGATTGAGGAAGGTGCATCATTGAAGGTAATAACTAATTACTCTTTCCCATAACATGACCAATGAATGGATTGAAGTAATTTTTTTTAAATACAGTTTTGAATACCTATCTATTGATCAAACCAAGTATCTTATATGAGAAAGGGGAATCTATGGAATATATTTTGAGTAATCAAAAAGGTGGCACAATAGAATTTAATTTTGACAACAACAAAACCAACTCATATTATTATTTCTATAGGGTGTATAAACCCAATCATACAAGAACATGGTACGAACATCTCATATCACTTTTCTAAAAACCAAATAGAGTCTTCTATTTTTCATTATGATTTCCTAAAATATTCAGAGTCATTTCTAAACCATTCTTTATGGATGAAACTTAAATTCTACTAAACTAAATTTCAAAAATATTTTGTGTTTTTTATAGTATAATTTTTGTAATTTTATTTTCTTGAGAGGATTAATGACATCTTTTCGGTGGATCAGTTATGGATTAATAAATTTGGAAATCTTCACTTGCGTGTGATTTATGTGAAGTTTAGATGGCTCAAATCATATTAAACACAGTCCCTGTAATTATGTGATATCGAATCAAATTTATGAGGATCATGTGGGATTTAAGGGAATATAAACACACACAAAATAATGCAAAACACATTAATGATCAACTATGATTACATAAAAAATCTTAATTTTATACCAATGTTTTTAGTTTTGACTTGTCCAAAAATTTCAATTTTGACTACAATAGACATTCGGTTTCACGAGATCTTGAGTATGGTGTGAGTATGATGGGGTCCTCTAGGGTAACATTTTAATAAGGGAAAATTGTTTTATCATCACTTACTAAAAAAACTGATAAAATCTCAGTTTATCAATAATAAAAAATTTAAGTGTTGAAAAAAACCTATTTTTAGTGCTTTCTATGTGTAGATAAATCATCACTTTTATTAGTGCTAAAAAAGCGTTGAAAAATTGGTATTTATCACCCCTTATGTTTTAGTGAAAAAAATACACTTTTATCAGTGTTTATCCTAGCCCTGAAAATATATAAAAAATTGAGTAAAAATGAATGAATAAATAAAATTTATTATATAAATTATAAAAGTTGTAAAAAAGAACTATATTAACTTTAAAATTTAAAAAATATTCAAAATGAAGTTAAATAAATTAATCATATAAATTAAAAACATATTAAAAATACTGCTACAAAAAAAATAAATTAATAAAAATAAATATTAAAAAATTTAAAAAATATGAAAACCTAAAAATTAATAAGTAATATTATATGAATGAATATTAAAAATGAATAAATCAAATTTAATAAATTAAAAAAATTAAAATAATTGATTTCATAACATTAATGGCATAATTTACAAACATATAAACTATTATTAAAAATGAATAAACAAAAAATGTTAACCATATAAATGATAAAATTTATAAAAATGAATAATATTAAATAGGTTAAATTATAAAAAAAATTAAAATTTCTTTTAAATAAATAAATTAAATTTTTTAAAAAATATTAAAAAAAACAAAACATAATAAAAAAATGGATAAATATTAATCATATAAATTACAAGCATATTGAAATTATTAAAACATTCTAAATTAATTTGAATAAATATATATTCAATAATGATTAGATTTCAAAAAATGAAATTAAATAAATATTAAAAAACTATAAATAATATTAAATTAATGAATATTTAAAATGTATAAATAAAATTTAATTGATAAAAAACTGTTTAAAAAATCATATGTTTTTTTATAAATTTTAACCAAAAAATTGAAGAAAATGAATGAACAAATAATATTAAATATATAAATAAAAAAATTATTAAAAATGAATGGTATTAACTATATACATTATAAAAAAATTATGAAAAATATATTTAGGTAGATTAATTGAAATAATTTCAAATTTTTAAAAACATTAAAAATTAATAATTAAAAATGAATAAATATTAATCATATAAATTAAAAACATATTGGAAATATTAAATCATAGTAAATAAATATGTATATATAAATATTTAAATTGAAAACATTTCAAAAAATATTAAAAATGAATATATATTAGAAATGAATAAATAATATTAAATGATAGAATATATATATATTGAATAAATAAAATTCGATAAATTACAAACATGTTTAGAAAAAGATTTTTTAACATTAATTAAATTATTTAAAATTAATCAAAAAATGAATATTTTTAGAAAAATTATAGATATTTAAAAAAAAATTAAAAATGAATTATATTGACTATAAAAAAATATTATAATTTAAATGTATTTTTGAAATCAATTATATAAATTTCAAACATAATAAAAATATTAAAAAATATTTTATAAAATTTAATAAATATTATTCATATAAATTACAAACATCTTGAAAATATTAAATCTTAGAAAATTCATATGTTTAAATTTAAAAAAAAGGAAAAATGAGAAATATTTTAAAAATTACTAAATATCACAAATAAAAAAAATTAAATGAATGAATATTAATAATGAATAAATAAAATTGAATAAATTACAAAAATATTAAAAAAATTAATTTAAATGACTAATTCCAAAAATTGAAAACACAAAAAATCTGAATAAAAACTAATAAATAGAAAATAATATTATTTCTAAGTATTGATGTATATATTGTATTAATTGTATATAAAAAATATTAATAATTATTAAAATTTAAAAAAAATTAATAATATGTCATAATATTATTATTTAATTAAAAGTATCAATATTTAAAAATGTATAAATAACTATAAAAATTCAATATATTACAAATATATCAGATGAATATATTTTAAAATTGAATAAAAAAATGAAAAAAATTATTAGATATATAAAAAATACAGAAATATTAAAAATGAAAAATAATTTTAAATGAATAAACTAACATACAAACATACATACACATGGACATACATGTACACAAACAGCCAAATACACATACACATAGATGAAAACACATACACATACACAAACACAAACACATACACATACACATACACATACACATACACATACACATACACATACACATACACATACACATACACATACACATACACATACACATACACATACACATACACATACACATACACATACACATACACATACACATACACATACACATACACATACACATTCACATAAACATACACATACACATACACATAAACATACAGATACACATTCACATACACATACACATACACATACACATACACATACACATACACATACACATCCACATACACATGCACATACACATAAACATACAAATACACATACACATACACATACACATCCACATACACAAACAAAAACACAAACACAAACACAAACACATACACAAACACATACACATACACATACACATACACATACACATACACATACACATACACATACACATACACATGCACATACACATGCACATACACATACATATGTCTACATTCTTACACATACACATACACATACACACATGGATACACATCCATATATATACAATTACATACAGAAGCATTCACATATATACGTATACATGCATATACATACCCATACACAGACACACATGGATTCATGATTTACGCTCAAATTTACCCAAGATATGAACGTAGAACGGTCCCTATAGTTTAACTTGGTTTGTCGAATCCACTGAGACCTAAGAAGATACATATGATACACAACGTATGTGATTGATTTTTGGCTATGAAGTGGCCCACTAGGTTTTGATTTTAGATGGTTTTAAAAACACAAATAACCCTAAGTGAATTCAATTCAATGAAAATGGGTTGATCATAGGATTATCCTCAGGGTGGATTGAATGGATTTTACTTCTTTAGAAAATTTTCATTTTACTAATTCTTGAGGATTTTATTCTTCAAAATAACACTACCATTATCATTTTCTAGTTTGAGTCATACTAAAATCAATTACGAATCACCTAAAACATAGAGAACGAAATTCATGATCTATCCAAGGTATATAGTCATTTTAGTACTTGGATTTAGCTTCCTTGAACATAGTGAAGATGAAGAGTGGAAATAACTGAAAAATGGAAGTCTTAAATTAGTTTTCAAATTAACAACAATATGTTCATAAAATAACATTCCATCCAGCTTTTTCATCTTCTTATGATCAACTAACTAATGTATTATCCCTCTATTTATGGTATACACTTAATTGTGGGAAGAATATGACTTACAAGAATTTGATTGAAGAAAATTAAACCGCAAAAATAACAAGCACTCCACTGAGTGTGTGACTGAAATTCACACCTATGTGGGAATTAATTCACCACAACACAAGGATATCACTATGCGTTGTGAATATATTTCTTTAATCAATAAAATGGGAAGAGTATAAAAGAAAGGTGTTGATTAAGAAGATAGAAATACAAAAAATAAATTTAATGGAAATTGAAAGCATTACAAAGAAACATTGGAATAATCACATTAAAAAAACAAGCTGTACCTTCCCCCTCACCCCAAATTCCTTAAATAAGAAATTTTTACGACTACTTAGGAGCCTAAATAAATTAATGCCCAATTATTAAATTAATTTAGGGCTTATGGTTGTAGAATTTAGCGGAATAATTGATGTCTTTCCTTACTTTTTATCCTCCTTGTCTCCACTAGAAAAATTATCTTATATGGGCAGGAATATCACTGAATCTAAGTGGTAAAAAAATTTATTCTTTGTCCGAGGATGGCTTCTAGACCTCTATAAAATCTTGGGCCTATTCGGAGTTTTGGATCAGGAGTTATGTCTGATTTAGTGGGATAACATTCTACGCTACAGATTCTAGCACATATTTTGATATTCTATTTGGGATGCCTTAATAACCACCATGGAAGATGAATTATCGCTATATAATGACGAAGGATTGGTTCCTATATATTTATTCTATCATCCCATGACATCAGGGCTTCTTTGGTCGTGTATTGTGGGCCCTACATTCTCATCAGTGGGCTGGTGTCCAATATGCAATCTCCATAATTATTTCCCTTGATCACCAAATATCCCCATCATCCTTTATGAATCCTCCCCAGATCACTGAATGAAAAAAATTTCATATTGAATTGTAACTACATTTCTGAAAATAACATATTAAAATATTGATAATTAGATTCTTTAAGATCATATGAATCATTGGGCCTAAATTAGTGTACATTAGGCATGAAGTGGACAAATGATGAGAATGGATGTTCAAAATTAAAATCCATTATCTCAAGCCCATAAGATCAAAAATGATCAATTAATAAAATTAAAATGTAATTAGCATATGTGTTTTTATTTGATAATAACACCCCCCAACTTTAGATTTGTTAGTCCCGAGCAAATATTTCGAAGATTATATTTCAATTCCTTTTTTCTTAAAACACATTATAATAAACAGTGCTCACAATGTAAACGACACACAAGTATATATTTATAAACAATCAAAATAATTTAAAACAAGATAAATTTAGATGAAAATCCCAATCCCAATCCCATTCTTTTCATCAAATCCATCATCATACTTCATCCAATTCAATTAGGTGAGATGATGTGTTGTTAATCACAAAATATCTAGGGGTTTATTTTCATTCAATGTGAAAATCATGGAAGCGCTAGGTGGAATCCCATTTAATCCTAATATGAGCATTCATTTTTTTTATTTTTTTACAATGTTTTCAAAGTAATTGTGATTGTAGGTAATCAAATTAACCAATGTAGCTAGACTTTACTGATGACTCCCAGGCTCAAAGGCTTTAGGTCACCAAGTGAAACCCACATACTCGGGCATCATCTCAAGTTAACTTCATCAAAAATAAAGTCACATTACCCTAAATGGAGATCAAGTGAGAAAATCATGGCTAGAAAACTCTGGAATCACTATCTCCAATTTCCAACACCCTCAAATTTTATCAATTCATTGCTCCATAAGAAAATTTTTATTTTACGTTTATTTTATTTTTATTTTTTTTATTTTTTATTTTTTTAATACTCATATTATTCATAAACTTCGAACCAGCCTATGATATTTATTATGTGACCCTAATAATTCAAAATACTACCCCACAGTCAAGGGGACAAGAAATGTGGCATTTTGATTAATATATAAAAATAAAAAATGATGAAAATTATCATTGGGCAACCAAACATCCAAAATAAATTCTTGTAAACATAATCATGAATTAAATTAACAGTCAAAGAAATAAAAATTATTTTTTACATAGTTTTAATGTGAGCTAAGATGATATTATATTAATAAAAAATTAATTTATCTTTTTTTCTCATTGTTTTTTAACATGCATTTTGTTTCCACACCCCCAAATTAGAATGAATCTGTACCTAGTGTATTAAAAATATAAGAGAGGAGAATGTGGTAGGGTGGAAATGTGTTGGAATGGGAATGGAACAATTTCACATGGTGGCTTCATAATGATGATTATGGTGCTCTCAAATCACTCTTTATTCTCATAGTAGAGTTAGGCACCACCTTGATTGAATATGAATCACTGAAAATTTTCCGTGAACCATACAAACAAGAAAAAACCAGAAAAACCCAATAGCACAACAACTTATTTAATTTCATGCCTCATCATTTTTATGGTTTTCCTTTGTTTTAAATCAAATTGATGATACATTGTCTTTTTTTTAATTTCTTGGTAAGGTAGTGATCAGGGATCAAACTGTGTGACACAGATTAATAAGTTGTTGCCCTTTTATACACATCTATACTCATAAGTGAAGAACATGTCAACAATCTAAGGTAGAATAGAATTATATCAAAATTATCCACTAAAACTATTTTAAATATGAAGTTTATTAAAACAACACAATTTTTGGAAACATGAAAACCACAAGTTTCCTCCCATGAAGAACTTTTTTTTACGTCATAAGTTCGACTTGGACCCCTAATTGATTAATTATTTTGTTCAACTAATGTAGGTTCACACAATTCTTCATCAACTTCATGTTTTTGGAATAGTTCTCTGAGTGGTTTTACTCTATGGCCATTAACATTAACTGTTATACCATTGGTGGGATCTTGAATTTCAACAGCCCTATGGGGGTACACCGCATGTACTATGTATGGACCTGACCATCTATAACTCAATTTACCTAGGTTTAAGTGAATTTTAGAATAATATAAAAGCACACGTATTACTGGTGTAATGTGTTTGGTTTTATGGTTTTGAGATTTGAAGGCTTGTACTTTTTCTTTATTGATCCATGAATTTTCCAAAGCCTCTATCCAAAGTTCTTTATGATCATTGAAATCTAATTTCTTTTTTGTTCCACCCAATGAGATGTCAAAATTCATTTTCTTAATTTACCAAAATCCTTATGTTCAATTTCCACTAGAAAATGGAATGATTTTCTATAAACCAACCTATATGGGTACATTCATAAAATGGTTTTAAATGCGACTCAATAGGCCCAAAGAACATCTAAGAGTTTGCTTAACTAATCTTTCCTAAATGTATTAACATTTTTCTCAAGAATATTTTTGATTTCATGATTGGATAACAAATCATGAACATTTGTCTGTGGTTGGTAAGCAGTGGACACTTTGTGAGAAATTCAATAATATTCCATGAGTGTTGAAAAAGGAAAATTGAAAAAATGAGTTCCACGATCTCTAATTATATCCCTAGGAATTCCAAATATAGAAATTATGTTTTTCTTGAGAAATCAAATCAAATCTTGGTGATCATAGGATTTTATTGGAATGTCCTAAACCCATTTGGAGACATAATTGATAGCTAAATGGATGTACAAATATCCTTTAGAGTTTGGTAAAGGACCCATGAAATCAACTCCCTAGTAGTCAAATATTTAAATCACTAATATAGGAGCGATTGGTAATTGATTCCTTTTTGTGATGGACACTACTTGTTGAAACTTAAGACAGGTTTGAAGAAATGTGAAGGAGTACCTTGAGAGGGTGGTCCAGAAGAGACCACACTGACGAACCTAAGTAGAAGATTTCTTAGTGGAAAATTGACCTCCACAATCCTCACTATGACAGAATTTAAGGATTGACTCTTGTTCGGATTCTGGGACACACCTCCTAAGTACGTGGTCAGGGAAGAACATGTAGAGGTATGGATAATCAAAAACATAGTGCCTAACATCAAAAATTAATTTCCTTCGAGCGTGAGTCCCTATGAAATATGGAGTGATTACTGTAACTAAGAAGATGGAAATATAGGCATACCAAGGGCAGTCACTGACAGAGTAAAAGTGTTCATCATGGAATGAATCAGACACAGAAAGGATATTTGAGTTGTCTTTGAATTCTATCCTTTATAGGTGATCAGCTACAGCATTTTCAACTCCCCTTTTGTCCTTTATTGTGAGGTCAAAATCTTGTAAGAGGCTGACCCACCTAATTAGTCAAGCCTTGGAATATTAGGGCTGAATAGTCAGTGGAGAAAATAATGGGTGATCCTAAAAGATAGGACCTAAATTTATCTAGGGAAAAGACAATAGAAAGCAACTCTTTTTAGTGGTGGTGTAGTTTATTTAGGAATCATTTTAGGATTTTCATGCATAATCAATGAAATGAAGAGTTTTATTGCAATGTTGTCCTAACACAGCTCCAACAGAAAAGTCGTTGGCATCAAACAAAGCTCTAAAGGGAGGTTCCAATTTGAATATTTCATAATGGGAGGAGAGGTGAGTGAGGATTTGATGGTTGAGAATGAACCCTCGCAGATTTTTGTCTAAACAAATGGAGCATCCTTAAATAGGAGAGGACAACGGGAACTGGATATTGAACTAAATTCCTTGATGAATCTTCTATAGAAACCAGCATGTCCAAATAAAGACCTCCCTTCATTGACAGTTTTGTGTGATGGAAGGTGAAGAATGATGTCAACCTTGGATTTATCAACATCAATCCCCCTACCAGAGACTAAATGGCCTAGATATAGTCCCTCTTAAACCATGAAATTGAATTTTTCCAAGTTTAGGACCAGATTCTTTTTTTCACATCTTGGAAATACTCTCTCCACATTCCTCATACATCCCTCAAATTTATCCCCAAGCACACGGAAGTCATCCATGAATATGTGTAGAATATCCCCTACTATTTCTGAGAAGATTCCCATCATGCACCACTAAAAGTTTCCAGGGGCATTTCATAACCCGAAGGGTATGCATTTCAAGAGAATGGTGCTGAATGGATAGGTGAATGTAGTCTTCCCTTGATCCTTTAGAGATTCCTCAATCTGATTTTACCGCAAGTACCCATCTAAAAAATAGTAGAAGGATTGACATGGCACTCTTTCAAGGACATGGTCAATGAATGAGAAGTGGAAATGGTCCTTCATGTTAAAGTAGTTTAGCTTCCTATAGTTGATGCAGACTCTCCAGCCACTACTCACCCTTGTTGGAAGAATCTCTCCATCCTTATTGGTTGTCACTGTGATTCCTACATTCTTGGGTACCACTTTTATTGGGCTCACCCACTCACTCTTACCTATGGGATAGATGATACCATCTTTTAACAATTTCAGAAGTTCCTTCCTTACTAAGTCCATGATATTAGGATTGATTCTCCATTGAGGTTGGCGACATGGCTTTGAATCAAATTCTAGAACAATCATACGAGTCCTGATTAGTGGGATAATCCTAGGAATATCAGACAGTGTCCAACAAATGGCTTTCTTATGTTTCCAAAAGTCATCTAGAAGAATCATGTCATGATTGACTTCATGAGAAGAAGAAATGACAATAGGATGTGTTTTATTGTCCCCTAGGAAGTCGTATAGAAGTGTAGTAGGAAGTCCCTTTAATTCATTATCAGGTTGGATAAGAATTTCAACAGAATATTGGGATATTGGATCAAGATATACTTTCTTTCCAATAGTTTTAGATATAATTGAATCCCTATGTGTAGAAGTTTCAGATAGAAGATTGGTTTTATCAGATTTCGTGAAGGATGTTTGATTGGTCTCCATGAAAGTTGTTTCCTAAAAGGTCTCACTGATTGTTGGACCTAATACTTTATCATAAGATCAATATGAAAATGATTCAATCCAATTAGATAAAATTATTTCATGTGAACAAAGGAAATAAATCTCATCCCTACTTAACCATCTATCAAATATTCATTGATGTTCTATGGATTAATTATCAATTATTCTTATCATGTTTACTTCATGAATGTCCTCATCATCCCCTATTTGTGATCTTTCAATATAGAAGTTCAAGTCTAGACTCATGTTTCCAAAGTTGATGGTCATGTTACTATTTCAAACTCAGATAACAGTGTTGATTGTTGCAAGGAATGGACATCCAAGGATGATTGGGGTTTGTTCCTTAATTCCTAATTGTGGATGGTTGTCAAGGACAATGAAGTCAGTAGAGTAGATGATGTTTTTAACCTTTAACAGAATATATTTTAAAATTCAATTTCGAACTATAATGCTATGATCAACAAGTTGAAGTGTGATAGATGTGGGTTGGATCTCTTCAAAGCCTAACTGGAAGTAAACATCATAGGATATGAGATTGGAACTAGCACCTAGGTTACACAAGTCCTTGACAACATTGATCTCTCCTAGTTCAACATTGATGTAAGGGAAAACCGGGTCATTCAACGTAGGAGAAATGGTCCCCTGAATGTTGGTACTCACATTATCATCCAAAAGGACTTGGTTTTTATGTGAAAAGTTTCATTTAAAATTGCACAAGTACAGAAGGAACTTTGAGTAGGAAGGTATGGTTTGGATTTCATCGAGAAGGGGAATGTTCAACTTGACTTGTGAGAATATTTACTTCAATATTTCACTCAATTCAGGATTGGTTTTCCCCCTCGTGCATTGAGGAAATTGTACAGGTTGTGGGGTTGTTTGTTGAAGAGTTGTTTCTTTGACAATGTTATCGTGGTTTTTTAGTTTGGTCATTATGTTAATTTGAATATTCATCTGAGGTCGAATGTTCAGATGAATTTTTAATTAGTTGTTTTAGTTTCTCAATTGATGTCCCACTTCATAAAATAGTCACAAACTTTAGTTTTTCATGAGTTTTTTATGTAAAACGTGACTCTCCCCTTACTTTTTGTTGTGGAATGTCTTGTGTAGGTATGGGTTCCTTTCCGGTTTTTATGATTTGAATTTCTTATTTAAGGAAATAGACTTCAAAGTTCATCCTTTCCATTTTTTTGCACAGTTGTTCTAGTAGGATTTCTGGAACAGTTTCGGTTGGTGCTTGAGAAGATTGTTTTATCCCAGGGGGATATTTTGGAGGATGGATGGTTTATTAAAAATGGAATGGTGGTTGTTGGTATTGGATTGGTTGATTTTGGAACTGTTTATGGGTTTGGTAGTTCTGATGGGGGTACGGATTTTGTCCATGTGGTTGTCTAGGTTGTTTGTTATCATTCCAGTGGAAGACTGGGTGGTCATTATACCATGGGTTGAAGTAGTTTTTGTATTGAAGCTTTTGAATGTTCAAATCATTTACATATGATGGGGTTCATCATAAATTAACATCTTTTTTGGATGGAATGGTTGGGAAGTTGTCCATGTTATGGTCTTCATTGTCACAAATTGTGAAAAAAGGGTCTACACTTTGGATTTCATGGACATTCCCAAGGTCTATCTCTTCATCCTTCCTACAGAGTGATGTAAGTTTAGCCCTAAGGATTTCCTCTTATCTAAGTGTATGAATTCCAGTAGTTATTTGTGGATTTTTTGAATAAGGTGAATTTCCCCATGTTTGGTTTTGTTCACCATGGCATTCCAGATACTTGTAAGAATCATTTGGGGCATTGTTTTTAAAGGTTCCATTACACATCATGTCAATGAATTGTTTGTTCCTTGAGCCCAACCCTTCATAAAAAATTATCACTTTATCAGGTATAAGAAAACAATGATTTGGAACCATGTTTAGGGTGTCTTTGAACCTTTATTGTGTTTATAGAATGACTCAACCTCTTTTTCAAAAAAAATTGGATTCCCTTTTGAAGTGTAATTGTTTTGTGGTGGGGAGAGTATTTTTTGTAGAATTTTCTTCGTAATTGATCCCAAGAGTTGATGGATGATTATTTGAAATTTTTTATCTAATTTTTAGATTAATCCTTTAATGGAAAAGGAAATAGAATCAACATTGCTTATTCTTGTTGATGTGGGGGACACATGGTTTCTAAAATTTCATTGAACTCCTTAACTTGAAGGTAGGGAATCTCGGACTCCATTCCATGGAATAAGGGATGGTGGTTTAATATATGGGGTTTAATGATGTAATTTGTATCTCCTAGGTAATTGTGTCTAATTCATGAGGGGGAATTGGTCCATGTTAAAGTGAGGAAATCATTCATGGTATGATCAACTACATTCCCTAGATTTATAGCTTCTTGATTTTGGTTTCCAATTTGATTTCCCCCAGGATTTACAATTTAATTTCTTGGAACACCCTCCATTAAAACTGATTCAATTTTTGATTCTAGAGTATAAAAAATATTACGATCTAATGGAAACAATCCACGAGGTTCACTGGACTCAACTATCTTAGGACTTTCCACCCTAACTAGTCTATTTGAATTATCGCAGGTGAAGGCAGACATGCGTCAAATAGAAAAAGTAGTGAAAAGGGACAGGATAAGATATATTTGGTGTGAATAGAAGAATGAGGGTGAGGATAAAAGTTTTTGGTCTAAGGTACTTACTTTATCCACGAAGACAGTGCCAAAATTTTATTCACACTCAAATTTACCCAAGATATGAAGGTAGAATGGTCCTTATAGTCTAGCATGGGTTTTCTAATCCACTGAGACCTAAGAAGATACCTAAGATATAAAACCTATGCGAAGGATTTTTGGCAATAAAGTGGCCAAAATGGATTTGATTTTATATGGTTTTAAAGAACACTAATAACCCTATGTGAATTAAATCCAATTATAATGGGTTGATCTTAGGTATATGTTTAGGGTGGATTGAATGAATTTTACTTCTTTTGACAATTTTGGTTTCACTAATTCTTGATGAATCCATTCTTAAAAATAACAATAACTTTATCATTTTATGGTTTGAGTATTACTAAACTCAATTAATTATCCCCTACACACATAGGGATCCAAATTCATGATCTCTCTACGGTATATTGTCATTTTAGTACTTGGATTTAGCTTCCTTAAACACAGTGAAGATGAAGCGTGGAAATAAATGAAGAAGGGATGTCATAAATTAGTTATTCAATTAACAAATATTCATTCCTAAAATAACATTCCATCCAGCCTTTTCATCTTCTTATGATCATCCCATTAAAGGGTTAGCCCTCCATTTATGGTATACTTCCAGTGGTGGGAAAAATGTGGCTTACAAGAATTGGATTGAGGAAAATTAAACTAGGTAAATAACGAGCACTCCTCCTTGTGTGTGAATGAAATTCACACTAATGTGTGAAATAATTCCCTATAAAACATAGATATAATTGTGATTTGTTATAATATGGATTTAAAGAATGAAATGAGAAGTGTAGAAGAGAATGATGTTGATTAAGAACAAAGAAATTCAAAAAATAAACTTACCTAGAAATTGAATGCATTACAACGAAACATTGGAATAATAGCATTACAAAAAAACAAGAGATACCTTCACCCTAACCACCAATACCTTAAATATGAAATTGGTAAGCCTATGGCTGAGCCTTAATCAATGTATTCCCAATTGAAAAATTAATTTAGGCCTTAGGGTGGTTGAAAGTAGTGGATAGATTGATTCCGTCCTTGACTTTTTATCCTCCATATCTCCCCTCGAATGTTCATCTTGTATAGGAAAGAATATTTCTGAATATCAGTGGGTCATAGAAGACTATTTTCTATCCCCAGATGTCTTCTAGACGTATATAACTTTTGGGCCCATTCAGAGTAGTGGATTGGGAGTTTTTTCTAATGTAGTGGGCTAACATTCTAGGTCGTAGATTCTGGCCCAGATTTTGATATTCTATTTGGGCCACCTTAATATCTAACAAGGAATCCGAATTAGCACCGGATCCTGCAGAATTACTTGTTCCTATATATGAATTCTAGCATACCATGAAATTTGGGCTTCATTAGTCCTATATCATGGGCCCCACATTCTCAGCAGTGGGCTGGTGTCCAATCTTCTATCCCCAAAATTGTTTCGTTTCATTACCAAATATCCCCATCATACTTTATAAATCCTCCCTTGATCCCTAGAGGAAAAATGTTCATATTGAAGTGTAAATCCATTTCTCAAAGTATAAAAATAAAATATGGATAATTATATTCTTTTAAATCATATAAATCATTGGGCCTAAATTGGTCTACATTAGGTATGAAGTGCACAAAAAATTATAATAGATGTTCAATATTAAAATCCACTAACTCAAGCCCATAAGATCAAAAATGAACATTTAATACCATTAAATTGTAATTAACATATGTGTTTTTATTGGATAATCAATACACATTCACATACATACAATTACATACACAATCATGCACATACATTCACATATAAAAATATACTACATAAATTTGCGTACATCCACATACACATACACATACTCACATATAGAAACAGAGAGATACAGGTACATAGACATACACGTACAAATACACATATACATATATATATACACATAAATATACACATACAAATATATTTTTATACATACACATTCCATATAAACATATATACACATGCACATACACATACAAACATACATACACACACAATGACATACATATACACATGCATGTACATACGCATACACATAAACATACACATATAAATACACATACACATACACATACACATACACATATGCTTACACATACACATAAACATACACATACATGTTTACAAATGTATACACAAACACATACATAAAATTACATACTCGTGCATGCACATACATACAAATTCATATCCATTTCTACAAAAACAAAATAAACAAGCACATGCCACATAAAAATACACATATATACACATATACTACATATAAACATAAATAAATAGATACACATAAGTACACATACACATACACATTAATTCATGTACATACACATGTATACACTTACACATAACATACACATACACATGTACATACACATACACAGACACAGACACACATACATGTACATATGCACATTCACTTTATCACATACATGCATACATGTACACATATAAATACAATTACACAAAAAATACACTCACATACAACACAACATGAATATATATACATAAAAACATATATACATGCATGTACAGAGGTAAACATAAAATCACATACATACACATGCATACACTCTAACATCCCCAAACTCGTACTCTAGGATCCAATGCTAAAAACAAATTATTTACATTTATGGAATTGATACATACAAATGAAACCCAATTTTATCCATCTAAATCATATAATATAAAACTAAATGATTATAAAAATTACATACGAAAGGACCATTTATGTTTAGAGTTTTTGAGAATTAGGATAAATACTTTCAAAGTGGATATTTCTACACAGTATCCATTTTTACCTTAAAACATGTTATCAATAAAGACAAGCATTCAGAGTCCAAGGTTACTTCTAAATCTGTAATTATATTATCATTAACCTTTCTAAATATCCTTCATCCTTAAGAAAAATCAATTTTAATATGTGGAATGAGAAAAATAAAAAACTCAATAGGAGACATAAATGTTAGAAATATCTTTGTCCATTAAAAAGCATGAAACCCACAAAATGTTTATATTTCCTTGTTTTATATTGACAATATAAAGTAAATCATATCTACATGTAAACCCGACATTTTTCTCAAATAAAACCATTTAAACTCATATAAATATAAGGGAAACCCAATTAGGTATCATAAAGCATTATATTCTTAACCTGTGTCAGAAATATCTTGAGCCTAGTTAAATCCATAGGAGAAAAATCCATGATTAGTTCCCTCCTTCTTGAAAAAGAAGACAATGAACATAACCCAATGTATTAGAGATCTATATAGGGATCACACTATGTGTAATTCCCTAACCCCAGAATTCCAGAGTTGGTGTATTATTTTAATACATTGGAATGACTACATGGAATCAAGTCCGGAAGAACCGCTCAATTTAACAATCATGGAAAATAGAATATATATATGAACATTACATTACATTATAAAATTAAAAACAACAACAAAATTTCCCCCTTTTGAACACATTAATATCCCTTAGACTATCCATGTAGGTCAACCATAAAATACTTCTTCACATCCTAGGAAAAATAAAACATAGAATGGGGTGATCTCAGATGCTCAGTAAGGATACCAATATAGCATAAACTTTCACAAATAAGCATAAACATTTAAGGTAATGTATAAAAACTAAAAAATCATTTTAACATATAATTCAACATAATATGAAAAATATGAATAAAATAATTCCATTTACGTATTCACATGGATATTCTACTTCTGGATTAATCACAAGTAATATCAATAGCTAATTCCATAATGATGGAATGTGTAATGCTAGACATCATAACCACATTGTCAAGGCCTTGTGCCAAGACTACCAACAACATCTTGTTAGGGACTAATGCTAAGAAAATATTCTGTCTCATGAGACCTACTAATACATCGTGGAGCTAGATCGGGCTCCAACCGTCACATAATATGTCTCATTCATTCTTCATATGAAAATTTTTAAACATAACATAAACTTTTGTATTAAAAATAGCATACGAAATGTCAATACATTATCCATAAACCATGAATGGTATAAAAATAACACATCCACAGTCAGACATATCACCAAACCATCAATACAATATATCATAATAAAAAAATCTTGGATTATGATTTGTTTTTTGAGGGGAATGGTGAAATGTGAGGATATTTTGAGAAGATTTTGAGTAATTGTTTAATGATTTTCAATCATAAGTCTTGGAAAACAATGTTGTGTAAAATAAAAAACCATTGGCTTACCCAGGGACATTTCATCAGATTTTTTTACATTTCAGTAAAATTTTATGATAATTTATTCCACTAGAACCAAACAACATTTTTATATATTTTTTTTGGCCTGGAAAATTAAACATTCTATAAATAATGATATAAAAAACAAAATTTAAATTTTAGATTTTGAAAATTTAATACGGGTTCCTAATTGGTTAAAATACATTAAAATATATAATATTAATAAAATGAAATACTTGTGGTGATTTATTTTGTTTATTTAATTATTACATCATTATGAAATAATTATTATCACATTAATCGTATTGAAATCCCCAAACGGTATAGTTACTATTCACTAAAAAACAATGTATTTTAGAAAATAATCATAATTTTACCCGAATGAAATTTAAACATTCTGATTTAAAAAATTATTATTATTATATTTAATAACACATTAAATATGATAATTGTAAAATTTAAATATGAAAAAACCTTATTTATTAAGAAAATTATTATTTTAATATATAGCTTAATTTTTTACTCTTATAAAAATTACCAAGTATATAATAAAATTATTTCAAATTTTTTATTATTATAAGTGTGTTTAAATATATTATTTAATTAAAATAAATTTTATTTTCTAAAATATTAATATATATATTTTTTCTAAAAACAAAAATGTTTATTTTTAGTCCAGAAAACAATTTATAAATTTTTTTTTAAATTAATCATATATTTTATTAAACTAAATAATTAAAAAATTGAATTGATGGAATAAAAATTTACTTTTAAAAAGGAAAAGAAAAATTAAATATCTAAGGTAAGGATATGATGTCCCTTATTACACCTATATACACCTATGTGTATTGTGTGTGATTGTGGTAGTTTCATCGAGTGGAATAACTAACAGGGGCCTAGTGTTAATCAACAATAAATTTAACATGCTTCATTTATGATTTGGTTCATGATTCTCATGTTGATTATAGGCTTTGCCTTGGCAAGTTGTGAAACCCAGTGACACGACCTCACTCCCATGTTCTATGAAATTTGATTCAAATTGCATGACATTGCTGGTCGATACCATTGTTTCCCCATTATTCATTAATTATCCTCTATCAATATTTATTATAAACAAAAATTATAATAATAAAATTATTAAACATGTGTTTAATTTAGAATTTTCAAATTAAGAAATGATCATATTGACTAATGATCATATTTGACCAATGGTTATATTGAAGAGTGGTCATATTTGGCCAATAGTCAATTATTACCAACAGACATATTATCATAAAATATCAACAGTCAAATTTCCCCCATACACCCTATAAATAAAACAACATTTTTTCTCAATATTGAATACAATTATTCCTAAGATTTTTTCATTTCATAATATGTTTATTGGTTAGATAATATTTTTTATTTCTATTGGATTTTGTGTGGGGAAGATGATTATAGTAGATTGTGGTGATCCCTAGTTTCACTTTTTAGATATTTTACTTTATATTATTTATCTAGTTATTATGTTTTCTAATTTAATTGGTTAAATTGGGGACTAATATAATGGCCATTATTAATGAGATAGGTTTATTTATCACCTGTATTTTTTATGTAAACATATTATTTAAAATATATCACAACTATATTTAAGAAAGAAATATTAAATAACTAGTGTGAACTGTTACATTATTCATCCATTATTAAAATTTGTCACTGAAATTTCATCTCATTCACTTTTATAAGAAATGGTGATGATCATTTTTATCACTGATTCATATGGTTACCAAGTCATCTAATCATATTTACTATTTATTGATAAAAATTTTACCATGTGAGTTGTCTTGTTTCAATGAACTTTTTCTCTAAAATCCAAGATCTTCATTTGCTACTCCTCATAGGGGAGTTAATGTTTTAGTTGTACCACCACCAGATATTGTGCATGTGATACATTAGTTATGTTCTCCCTCTTGAGGGATATGTGGAATACATCACTATAATGAGCTATATTTTGTGGATATTCTAGCTAATATGCAACTGCTATAATGAGATCAAGGATATCAAAAGGGATAATGTACCTAGATCAAAGAATCCATTAATATCCAAATCATATTACTCTATTCCATGTTTATATACAAATTAAAACTCTTTCTACAATATAAAACTCTAAGTGCATTTATTGTTTGTAAGATTCGATATTCTACGGAATCTAACCACCCGTTGTATATTGTTGGATAACATGATTCTCTTCTATTTCTTGCACAAGATCAGGCCCATGTATCTTTCTCTCACTAAAATCTTCCCAAAATGTATAATTTATACATCTATTCTAGTATATATCTTTATATGGTTCTATATTAATTCTTTAGTTAATGTTTTTGTGTATGAGAACTCAAATAATGGGTTGTGCTGATCCCACCCATAATTAAATTCCATTGATAATTCTTTAATTAATGTCTTGGACAGTATGAACAACCCATTTAGATTTGAAATTAGTTTTTTGGGGGGGTTTACCATATTGAAATTCAATTTATTATTCAGATAATGTAGATGAATTATCTAAAATTTAGGTGTGAACCTTCTATCATGATAAAAACAATGATAGTGGAAACCCATGAACTCCAAAATCAATCATTTTATATATCTTGGAATTTTGGTCAAGATTAAAATATTCACAATTAGAAATAAAATGGATTTTCTTGGTGTGTTGAGCCACTATAACCCATATATCATTGTTTGCATGGGATATTCCGGGAAGACTATTGATGAAGTCCATAGTCATATTTATCCACATCTATTTTGGTATGGGTAGTGCTATTAAGAACCATTTAGGATTTGTTTCACACAATTTTAATGTGTTGAAACACCAAGAATCATTATGTGTATTTTTAAATCATCTATTTGATTCTATATCAACAATATTGATCATGAAGGTCCATATACTTTTTTGTGCTTCAGTGATGTAAAAAGGATGTAGATCTGTGAGTTTCATCCTCAATTTAATTTTCTTATCTCTAGATATATGATGAGCATAACCTGATAAAAAATATTGTTACACCTTCTTGATCAATTTTTAACTCATGAAAATTCACATTATTTATACCATCTATATTATTTTGTATCAAATTATCTTATAAATATTTACTCATGATATTCTATAGTAATGATTCATGAAATATTATTTGGTATAGGTTTGTTGATTTCCCTTGACTTATAATTTCCATGTCTATCTTTACATGGTCAATAATCATGGGATCTCTATGAGTCCACATTATTGCAGCATAAAAGGCTCTTTTCCACATAATGCTTTAGATATTTTGTTTCCTATTTTGGGGTGATAATGAATTTAATAATCATAGTCTTTTTTTAGTAACAACCATATATTATTTCTCATATATAATTTATTTTGCGTGAATATAGATATATATGACTATGTTAGTATATTTAAATATAACATCTCTCACCATAAAGATATTGTCTCTATATGTTCAGAGAAAAAAAATGTAGCTAATTCTAGGAAATGTGTACGGCTACCCTACCAGTGAGGCTTTATATGTCGAGATTCATAAAAAATAACCTTGAATTTTTTCTCTAGAACACACCCATTCTAATTCAGAGATGCATTCCAAAAAATAATGAATCATTATTTGTTGGAGGGAAGAGTTAAAACTAGGTTAACAGCCAATCTATTATTTAGTTCAAGGAATCTTTTTTCACACTTCTTTATCAAGAGGAACATATCTCTATTGCTAGTTAACTTGGTTAGTGGTTTAGAAATCCATGATATGTTATCAAAAACCACAAACAATATCCTTATAATAAATGGGAACTATGAATCTTAGTTATTGTTGACAAATGGATTAACAGTTTAAAATATTCATGTCTATATAAATAAATCCTTAAAACCACTTTGAAAACATGGACGTTAATGAGAAAGGTTTAGATGAATAAATCATTAAAATATTTAAAATGATGTTTTAGTGAAAAAGTCCCTTAAAAATAATTCCATTTAATACTCTTTTATGATACATGGACACAGATAATAATTATATCATAGTAGATACTTACGTAAAAACAACCTCGAATAATAAAGAGATTGTGAAATTAACCCTTACCTTGCACATTCCTTTAGGTGAGGGCTCATTTAACATATTATATTAAGACCATAGTATGTTATTAAATTAAAACATAACCATATTCATATTTATTATATCATACATGATTCATTTATGGATTTATACTACCCATTTAATATTGATTTCCATGTTAAATTAACATTTTGTGTAATAATCACTTTCTTTACCGTACATGTTTTAACTTGTTATTTTTTATCATATCATTTAGATCATGATTTAAATAATTCCGGAATATAACACATGAGTTATATAAAATATATATTTATAATATAAATTTGAATGATAAATATATATATGAAATGGAAAACACAATTTATGGAGACGGTGGATCGTACATACGCATAAATGTTGCTTCTGTTTTTATATCGTATTGAATGCAAGTAAGTGAATAAGATATATTTAAGTATATACATATATAATTATATTATGTAGAATTATTATTTCATATATTACATAATTATTAATAATATATATTTTTATAATCATTGTTGAATGGTGAATGTGGGAATTAATCTCATCGCATAGTGGAGACAGTAATCAGTATGTAAGCACAAGAGACAATATCGGTATACTGATGGTGAAATAGTATTTAATTGGATGTTATATCATATATAAAGAATAATTAATATGTTATATTTATTATTTACATCTGTTATATGCATTATTATGCCCATCCAAATAATGATGTCTTTGAATAACAAACTGCACCACGTTGTGGAGACAGTTAGTCGTACGTACGCATGTATGGTGAATTTGTCATTTATAGGATGAATAGAAAACGAAATATGGATGTACCATATTTATATTAACATCAATGTTTTTAGGACGTACTTGAGTTATTATTTTGGTATGGAAGAAACAAATAAAGAGGAAGTGGAAGAAGAAAAGAACTTGAAAGAGGGTGCTGAAGTTATTACGTCTTCTTCGGGTGTTTCCTTTTGAGTTGATCAAAAGGTCTCCTTAGGATGGATTTATGATAAAAGTAAGAACTATAGGTTGATTTTATGAGATTTGGTAGGATATTTTTTTAGGGTTTTTCCTAGCCAATTGCCTTTGGAGGTGTGATTATGAGAGAAGGGGAAGTACCCATTAATAAGAGAGGTGAGGGTCACTTTAGAAAAAACGTGAAATATTATTTGATAATAAAATTATTTACATTATAAAATGGATTATAATGATTTATTTCATGAATAAGGTGTGTATGGTTCAAAAACAACTCAACCAATAGGTTTTATACAGGTTTATGTCATCATATTAACCTTATCTTTTAGATTTCACTTTTAGAGAAATAGTTTAACTTTTACCGTGTCTTCTTGTATTCTTACGCTATATGTTTAATAAACATACTAAAAACATCTAAGAGAACCTAAATTTGTTCATTAATGACATACATAATATTATTTAGTCACTTTTTATGAACCTTATATTTTTATGAATATTATATAAATTAATAATAATGTTTTTGTTTTAAAACTAATTTAAGTCAATTTTGACAATATTTGGTATTTTGTTTTTGTAAAAGTCATAAAAATGTTATCACCTCGAAAAAAAATTAATATCATCCCTAAAATTTAATATTATTATGGAAAATTTGTGGATGGAATAAAAACTTTCAAATTATATTTATTTTATTATTTAAAATGTAAACTATTTTAATATTTCATTAAGAATGTAATGGCTGCATCATCATTATGTTATAAATAAATTTTATTATTTAATATCTAAAATTTATAAATAAAATACCATTATGTATGAAATATTATTGTCTTTCGAATGGGTATTTATAGTCTAATTTATCTTATGTATAACCCTATATTAAAAATGGTTTAGTTAATAAACATTGAATTTAACACTTTTAACTCTTCATTATATAAAATAATAATAAATGTCATAATAAAATCTAAGTGGACCTAAAGGATAATATTTTATTACTAGGGTTATTTTTGGTCGAATTACAATTATCCAATAGAATTATTACATGTGGTAGAGTAATTATAAAATCATTTTTACCCTTAATTATGATATATAACTTTTAACTGTGGTAATTAAAAGTAAAAAATTACCATTCACCAAAAATTAATTTCATCTTATTGAACCACATTTTACATACTGATTTCAACTGTGTCTCTCATATTTTTGAAATTCATCTCATAGAAGCAGATATATTATGTTTTATGCAAATCTCTAAATGCTCCTTGAATGTGGGTAAATGACGGTAACAAGTTTAATAAAAAAATTATACGTCTAATTTGATTATAAAATTTCTAAAATGAATTATATTAAACATATATAGGTACTATATATCTATTTTAACTTAAAAAAATAAATAAAATAAAAAATTATTTAAATAAAAATTTGGTTTTAAATAATAACGCAATGTTTTTAACTATTAAAAAAAGATTAGATATTTTCAGTAAAATAAAAAAAATCACCTTAAGATAATTTTCATATTATGATTTCAAAAATAAATTCTATTTTACCAAATTCAAAACATTTAATTTTCATTAATTAATTTAAAATTAATTCCCATTGTCAAAACCACAAAAGTGGGTTTTTTATAAGTAAAAACTATCAAATGATTGACATGTGTTTATGTCTAATTTAAATGTGAAATTACTTATAATGACCTAAATTGTATTAAATGTTACAATTTTAATCTAATTATACTTTCAAACCATTCAAATTTATAATTTATAACAATAAATTATTTCAATTAAAAATGTTGTTTTCAATTAAAATATAGTATTTTTCACTATTCATCAAAATCTGAAAGTTATCACAAAATTATCAAAAAATTATGCAAATTAATTTTTATGTCTTGGTTCTTAGGACAAATTTAAATTCATTAAATTTGATAAATAAAAGTGTCAAATATTTGTTTTAAAATGGGTTCTCCATTAAAAGGTTGTAAAATTTCATTTTTTAAAAAAATACTTCTTTTATCTGAAAAATATGAATTAGTTCTCATATTATGTCTATGAAAAACGTAATATTGGTGTTAAAATTATATAGAGTATATAAGATTCAAAATGTAGTTAATACTATTCATAACCACTTTTTGAACTACTAGTTTGGTAAGTTGTGGTGCGATCGAACTTAGGGTTGCGTGTAATGCAAGTTATTGAATTGAATTAATGAGATAATGTACTATAAAATCATGTAGTGTTACATTCTCCCCTACTTCAATAAATTGTGCCCCCACAATTTGAAATTGTTCTTCGAAAATAAATGGATAAAGATAGAAAAATACCTTTGTGGAAAACCCACATAAAAAATTTGGTAAATAAAATTAACTCTTAATAAGATGGAAAGGGAAATCAAAAAGTCACCACCAAATTATGATCATTCGTAAGAAGAAATTGGTTTGAATTAGAGACACATAATTGGGGGGAAAACATAAATATTTATAGAGAGTTATTGGGGTCATCAATATAAGGCCCCGGCCTTAAACATTACATAATATTGAATTAAATGAATAATTCACATTGAGGATCTTTTCGGGTTTAGAGTTTTAGAGAATTAGGATATAACTGTTATATCCAAATGATTACAAAGTAGACACTTCTACTAAGTTTCTATAGAATAAAAAAACTCTTAAAAAGAAACATGTATAGTTCCATGTTTTATATAGCATGACTTTCCCTGGATCCCATCCTTGACCCTATTCCACAGTATGTCCTGTGAAAAACATTTCAAAAAAACTTGGGGTGAGCATAAAATGCTCAGTAAGGGATACACAAAGAATAAAAACTATTAGTTTATCAAAACAACAATTAAACCATGTATACTTTATCAAACTAATACTTTTCACCTTTATGAAGTAGTAAAAACTATTCACTGAATAAAAGATCACTATTTCCCTTTTGTAACAAAAATATTACAATAAAACCCATATAAAGATCACATAACCTATAAAGGTAACATGTGACATAAACATACTTAAGTGGAATAACCATACGGTCGACTTCCACACATATCACTTAATGGAATTGACATTAGGCCAACTACCATACATACTTAATGGAATAGCCATACAGCCGACTTCCATACCCAATGCATTGGAGGTTATAACGTAACCACCCGTCCTGGTATTCATGGCACCACCTGTCATATGGTTTATCACGTAATCACCCGTCAAATGTCCAAGTACCAATATAAAATCATAAAACATAAAACAAATATAATGGAATGAAAACATTTACACACTTTGATCACAATATATCACATAAATATAATGACATAACAAATCGATTATAAAAATCATTTTCAATACCAAAATACATAAAAGAGTATATGGTATTTATTTTATTTTAAAAACATTATGGCTTGTTGAGGAAGCCAAAGACCAAATAATACTCGCAGCGGCAGAAAAGGTCATTGTCACCGCATATGTTAAAAGAAACATTACTTTTTGTCGTTTTGTAAAACGCTTTGTAGAAAAAGATTCTATTTGTATAAAAGTAAAATTCAAAGGGGTTTATACACTGTATAAAAGAAAGTTGTGTATAAAAAGAAATATGCCTCAATAAACGGAGATTGAGACGAAGTCCCTTACAAAGATCATTTTTTTAAAAATAAAATAAATCTATTATGTGTATTCACTATAATTAAACATAAATAAAGTAAAAATACAATATAGGACATAACAATATCATGACATAATTTGAAAGTAGGAGATTAACCCAAAGAACCGAAATTGGGTTAAAAAGTTCCCTTACCTCGGGTCCGAATTGACTCGATCGTTCTTTAACGTCCTGAATAACAAGCTTGAGTTAATTTATACTTGCTTAATAACCTTCTTCAAGTTCATTATTACATTTATATCCCTTATTTCTATGTTATAAACATTATGTAATCATTTAAGTTAATAATGTTTGTTTTGTCGATATTTGGTTCTTAAGTCGAAAGTGGACTTCTTACAATTACATGTTGTTCGTGTGGTCAAAGGTTCATTATATCCAGAATGATATTCCTGATTTGGAAATCATATATATCATATATATCCATCATATACATTTATTTATAATATTACATAATCATTTAGAGGTAAGAAATGAAATGCACCGTTCATTGAGACGGTAAGCCGTACGTACGCATGAACGCTACTTTCATTTCTATGTCATATTAATGGAATTAAAACTAAATGAGAGGTATGTATATTTTAATTCCAGAATTATATTAATCATTTAGATGTAACATATATCATATATATCCATTATATATATGTACTTATAATTATACATTAAATTTGGGGATAAGAAATGAAATGCACCAGTCATGGAGACGGTAAGCCTTACGTACGCATGAATGCTACTTTCATTTCTATCTCATACATTAATGGAAATAAATAATAATGATATAGAGGTATATTATAATTCCAGTATAAAATCATATATAATAACATTAAATCCATCCTTTATACATCCCACATATGGCATTATCGAATCACATCACTTTGAGGGGGCGGTAGTCCGCACTTCCTAAAATGAAATTATCGTGTTTACCCACAATGGAAACCATAAAGGTATACCACAAATGAAAAATAAATAAGCATAAGGAAAATATAAACATAATATATATCATATATAAGTATAGTGACATCTTAATGGCCACCATTAAATGTGTTTAAAAGAAGATTGAATAATCATCGTTTCGTGAGGCAGAAATTCACCAACCACAGAAACAGTATGTTCTTTAACCATTAGATATAGATTTGTGTAAGTTTAGCTATAAATATTCATATAAAAACATCCTAATTTATTGGAGATACTGGGGCTATTACAAAAGAAATGAATAAAACAATTTTAGTGGGTTGGAGGATCAAAATAAAACAAAAGAACACAAGTGAATACATCACCTTAAAATCGGGTAACTCTCTTAGATTTGAGCTCAAAGGCTTCCTTGGGAAGACTTCTGCCCAAATTGAGTCATCAAGGAGTAATAGAGGGATGTGTAGAGACAAAATGGTCCGGGGTTGGCCGAGCCAAAGGCTTTGGAAGTGTGGGTATGGTGGTAGAGGTTGGGGCCTTTTATAAGAGGAGAGGAGGGGCACTCTTGGAAAGTAAGGAAATGTTACTTTATTTTAGAATGAGTTTCGGATTTTAATGGTCCCAAATTGATGTGTTTCTAGGATAATGTGATAAGTGTTCTAAATCCACCCATCCAATAGGTTTTTGACATGTTTAGGTCTTAGATTTTACATTATCCTTCCATTTTATTTAAATCGATAAATAATGAGGTAATCGCTGCATCATCATGGTATCATAAATAATTTAATTTATGGAATGTCTAAAAATTATAAAAAAAATAATATTATGTAAGAAATATTTTTTCCTTTCCAATTAATATTTATAGTCAAAAATATGATTTTTATAACCCCATGTAAAAATTTTTTTAGTAAAACAACTCAAGTTTGTGGCATTTTTATTTTAACTTTAAATAAAAAGTTACTAATGACATTTTTCAACCAAAGTGGCTTCATGGAGACCCCAAGATGACCCATTGATTGTATTGGTCTTCCATGACACATCCAATGATATTAGGAAATGTGTCAAATTCTTTTCATATTATTACAACATTATTTTTTCCTTAAATTATACTAATTACCTCTAATCGCGATTAATAAACATAAAAGTTACTATTCACCAAAAAATTATTTTAATCCCATTGAACCACATTTTACATCTTAATGACAACCTTGTATGTCGGATTTTTGAAATTCAAAACACAGAGGTGGTAAATTTTCAATGAAATGAAAAATCAGTTTTTTTAAGTACCACTTAGTGGTTTCACTATTCATCAAAAATTGAAGTTTTTCAAAAAAATACCAAAACTTCACCCTAAGCTATATTTGATATTCCGAATTCAAAAATGAAGTCCATTTTACAAAATTCAAAACATATAAGTTGAATTAATTAATTTAATAATTAATTCCCACTGTCAGAGCAAATAGCGTGTTTTTATGAAACAATAAGTATCAAAAGATTGACACTAGTTTAAGTCTGATTTCAATGTGAAATTAAATCCAACGACCACTATTGGATTTAATGGTAAAAATATATTCTAATTTCACTTTAAAACCAATTAAAAAGATAATCTAATCATATAAATAAATTATATTAAAAAGAGGTTTTGAATTAAAATACAACATTTTACACTATTCATTAAAAAATGAACTTTAACGGAAAAATACCAAAAATTTACCCAAAGTAAATTTTGATGTCCCGATTCTAAAGAAGGGTTTTATTTGGTCCAATAGAATGTATAAGAGTAAAAAAAACGATATTTAATGATGGTTTTCCATCAAAAGGCGATTAGTGAACCTTTAGTGAAAACTAGGGTATATACGCCTAAAATTGAATTCTTTCCATATTTTATGCCTTTATCTTTTATTAGATAAAAGTAAAAACATTTAAAAAACATATATAATCAAATTTTAGTTATTTATATCCATTCACACCAATAGAACGACTATGTGTTAACTACCATTTAAAATAATATTATTTTATTACTTGTGTGCAACAAAAGATTTCAAAGAAACTCTTTGTTGCGTATCAGGTATGCTATTGAACATAGAAACCCGTTTAAAGTAAAATTAATATTTAATTCATAAATATTAATAAATATGAAAATGATTTATTCTTTATTTACCTGGGTTGTTACATCCTTCCCGCTTTTGGGAATTCTGACCTCGCAATTTTATTCACTTAACAAAATAAGTGGGGGTATTTGTCCCTCATAGCATTTTCAGATTCCCATGTTGCCTCTTAAACCATATGGTTTTTCCACAAAAACATTACCTGGTGAATTACCTTATTTCGCAACACCTGCTCTCTTCGGTCAAGAATCTGGACTGGTTTTTCTTCGTAAGATAGTTTCTCTTCCAGCTGAACTACCTCTGGACTCAAAACATGAGATGGATCTGTCATATACTTACTCAACATCGAAACATGAAAAACATTATGTACCTGAGATAAACTCGGAGGTAAAGCCACTCGGTAAGCAACTGATCCAACTTTCTCCAGAATTTCCTATGGTCCAATGAACCTTGGACTCAGCTTTTCATTCTTACCAAATATCATCACACTTTTCCATGGAGAAACCTTGAGAAAAACCTGATCACCTACCTCGAAAGATAGATCCTTCCTCTGGTTATCCGCATAACTCTTCTATCTGCTCTGAGCTGTTCTCAAGTGTTTCTGAATCAACTGAACTTTTTCTGCCATCTCTTCTACCAATTCTGGTCCCATCATCTTCCTTTCACCTACTTCATCCCAAAAAGCTGGAGTTCGACACCGTTTACCATATAATGCCTCAAACGGTGCCATATGTATACTAGAATGAAAACTGTTATTATATGAAAACTCAACCAAAGAAAGTTGTTGGTCCCAACTTCCCTGATAATCCATAGAGCAAGCTCGTAGCATATCCTCCAATGTCTGAATTGTTCATTCTGACTGCCCTTCTAATTGCATATGAAAAGATGTACTAAAATTTAATTCAGTACCCAATTACTTTTGAAGGCCTTTCCAAAAGTTAGAAGTAAACCTTGGATCACGATCAGATACAATGGAGAGGGGAACTCCATGCAACCTGACTATCTCTTTAAGATACAATCTAGAAAGTTGATCTAGAGATAATGTATCTCGAATAGGAAGGAAATGAGCTGATTTAGTTAATCGATCAACAATAACCCAGATTGCATTATTACCTTGAGATGTCCTTGGTAATGCCTCAACAAATTCTATGGATAAATTTTCCCATTTCCACACTGGCACTGGTAATGGCTGAAGCATCCCTTTAGGTAACTGCCGCTCTGCTTCAACCTGTTGACAAGTCAAACACTTCACAGTAAAATTAGCAATATCTCTTTTCATTCCATCCCACCACTAATACTCCCACAGATCCTTGTACATCTTATTACTGCCAGGATGAACTAAAAACGGGGAACTATGAGCCTCACATAACAACTCATTCTTCAACTGTGAATCACCAGGCACACATAATCCCTTCCCAAACCTCATGACACAATCATTATCAATGTTGAATTCAGGAAACTTACCCTTCTGAACCAACTCTACCTTTTTCTGCAACTCACTGCCTTGGTTTTGTGCTTGCTTGATTCTGTCTAATAGGGAAGATGTCACTGATACCTGAAACAAAACAGAAGGACTTCCTACACAAACAACCTCCATGCCAATGTTCATCAAATCAAAAACCAAAGGATCTCATTCCAAATGCAACATTGTTAATGAACCATTACTTTTTCGACTCAAAGCATTAACCACTTTATTTGCTTTTCCCGGATGGTAATGAATTGTACAATCATAATCCTTGATTAAATCCAGCCATCTCCTTTGTCTCATGATCAATTCTTTCTGAGTGAATATATACTTTAAATTTTTTTGATTAGTATATATTTCACACTTTACACCATACAAATGATGCCTCCAAATTTTTACAGAAAAAATACCTACAGCTAATTCCAAATCATGTGTAGGGTAATTTACATCATGAGTTTTCATCTGACGTGAAGCATAAGCAATTACCTGATCATTCTGCATAAGGACACAACCAAGTCCCTTCAGCGAAGCATCACTGTATATAAAAAACTCACCATTCTTGGAAGCAAGTGCCAAAACTGGAGCTTTCACTAATCTTTTTTTCTACTCCTGAAAACAATCATCACATTCTTTTGTCCAGATGAACTTAACACCCTTTTGAGTTAACTTAGTCATTGGACTAGATAACCGTGAAAAATTTTCAACAAACCTTCGGTAGTAACCTTCCAAACCAAGAAAACTACGGATCTTGGTTACATTTTTTGGTCTTCGCCATTCTTCAACAACTTTTGTTCTAGCAGGATCAACAGTTATGCCATCTTTTGAAACAATGTGACCAAGAAAAGAAATTGTTTGCAACCAAAACTCACAGTTGCTGAATTTCCCATACAATTTCTTTTCTTTCAAGGTTTGGAAAATAACCCTTAAATGACTTTCATGCTCCTCTTTACTTTTAGAAAACACAAAAATATCATCAATGAAAACAACCAAAAATTTTCTCCTGAGTCAACTGAGCCATCACTGTAAAAAACTGTTTAGTTCTGATTTGACCATCTCAGGTGTAACACCCCGAGCTTCCATGATACTCTTCTCATTCAATAATGTAATAGCTTGCATTGTACACAACTTCGAGTTCTAAAACACAACGATTAATCAAAGTAGCCATTATAAATTGTAATAACCACTTTTTAAAATTATAGAAATTTTATATTTCAAAATGGACTTCATTTTTGGATTCAGAATATCGAAATTAGTCTATGTTGAATTTTTGGTATTTTTCTAAGAACTTCTAATTTTTTATGAATAGTGAAAAATACTTAAAAACAACTTTTTTAATCAAAATAATTTATAGTGATAAATTATACTATTTAGTGGTTTTACAGTATAATTAGAATATATTTTTACCATTTTATCCAATGGTGGTCATTAGAATTAATTTAACATTGAAATTGGACATAAACAATTGCCAATCTTTTGATATAAATTGTTTCTTAAAAACACGCTATTTGTTGTGACAGCGGGAATTAATTATAAAATTAATAAATGCAACTTATATGTTTGTAATTTTGTAAAATAGGCATCATTTTTTAATTCATAATATCAATTATAGCTTAGGGTGAAATTTTGGCATTGTTCTGAAAAACTTCAATTTTTGATGAATAGTGAAACCACTAAGTGGTAGTTAAATAACTGATTTTCATTTAAATGAAATATTACCACTTCTGTGATTTGATTTTCAAAAATCCGACATACATGGTTTTCATTAAGATTTAAAATTTGGTTCAATGAGATTAAAATAATTTTTGGTGAATAGTAACTTTTAAGTTCTTAATCGCGATTAGAGGTAATTAGTGTAGTTTAAGGTAAAAATAATGTTTTAATAATATGAGATGAGCTTGACACATGTACTACCCTCATTGGATATGCCATGGCCGACCAAGACAATACATGGGTCAACTTGGGGTCCCCATGGAGCCACTTTAGTTGGAAAATGACATAAATACCTTTTATTTAATGTTAAAGTAAAAAATGACACAAACATGAAATGTTTTACTAAAACAATTTTTACATGGGGTTATACAAGTCATATTTTTGACTATAAATAGTAATTGGAAATATAAAAAGATTTCCTACATCATAGTATTTTTTATAATTTCTAGACATTAAATAAATTAAATTATTTATGACATCATTATGATGCAGCGATGACCTCATTATTTAACGATTTTAATAAAATGAAAAGATAATGTACAATTAAAGGATTAAACTTGTCCAAATACTATTTTATGGCTATATTTCGAACCCTTATCACCTTATCCACGAATTATATAAGTGTGGGACCTTTAGAATCTGAAAAGCATTGTATAATAATGTAAAGTTTCCTTACTTTACAAGAGTGCCCCTCCTCTCCTCTTATAAAAGGCCCCCACCTCTACCACCTCATTCACACTTTCAAGCCATTTGGCTCGGCCAACCTCTGCCCAAATACTCTCCCAACTTCCCCCTCTTACTCTTAGAAGCCTCACTTTGGTAATAACTCTTCCCAAGGAAGCCTTTGGCACAAATCAAAAAGAGTTACCCGATTTTGAGGTAATGTCTTCTCTAATGTTGTTTTGTATTATTTTTCTTCTCCAACCCACTAAACTCTTTTTATTAATTTTTTTTGTAACAACACCAGTATCCTCAATATACTATGATGTTTTTATAAGAAGTATTCGATCTACACTTACACACACCTACATCTAATGGTTAAAGAACATACGGTTTCTGTGGATGGAGAATTTCTGCCTCACTAAACGATGATTGTTCAACACTCATATAACACCTTCAAAGGTGGACATTAAGATGTAACTATATTTATATATGATATATAATATGTTTATGTTTTACTTATGCTTCTGTATTTCTCATTTATGGCATACTTTATGGTTTCCATTATGGGTAAACGCGATAATTTCATGTTAGGAAGTGCGGACTACCGCCCCCTCAAAGTGATTTGAATCGTTAATGCCATATGTTGGATGTATAAAGGATGGAGTAAATGGTATTATACACTATATTATACTGGAATTATATTATACATTTATATCATTATTATTTCATTCCATTAAATACGAAATAGAAATGAAAATAGCGTTCATGCGTACGTACGGCTTACTGTCTCCATGAACGGTGCATTTCATTTCTTACCTCTAAATGTTACGTAATATTATAAATGAATGTATATACTGTATATATATGATATATATGATATCTAAATCATGACTATAATTCTGGATATAAGGGATATTTCACCACATGAACAACTTTTAATGATAAGACGTTTATTTTTGACTCAAGTACCAAAGATCGACAAAACAACCGTTATTAACTTAAATAATTACATAATGTTCATAACATGGTAATAAGTGATATAAAAAGTATAATGAACATGAAAAAGGTTCTTAAGTAAATATAAATTAACTCTAGTTTATTATTCAGGAGGTTAAAGAACGGTCGAGTCAGGACAAGACGCATGGTAAGGGAACTTCTTAACCCAATTTCCATTCTTTGGGTTATTCTCTTACTTTAAAATTATGTCATGATATTATTATGTCCTATTTTGTATTTTTACTTTCTTTATGTGTACCTATAGTGAATACACATAATAGATCTATTTTATTTTAAAAATGATTTTTTATGGACTTCGCCTCAATCCCCTTTCATTGAGGCATATTTGGTTTTATACACAACTTTCTTTTATACGGTGTATAAACCCCTTTGACTTTTACGTTTATTCAAAAGGAATATTTTTTATACGAAGCGTTTTACTAAAAGAAAAAAAGGGAATGTTTTTCTTTCCGTACTTATGCGGCGACAACGACTTATCCGCCACCGTGACCATTATTTGAGTTTCGGCTTCCTCTACAAGCCATCATTTTTTTAATGAAAAATAAATACAAAGTTTTAACATTCTTTTATTTTGGTATTGAAAATTTTTTTGAAAGCGTTTTTATTATATCAATGTGTTGTATTGATATCTTGTGATTGAAATGTGGAAATGTTATGTTTCATTTATGCATGTTTTATGTGATACGATTATGTTATGGTTTATGATTTGTTTAAACTTATTCATATGAGGAATGCATTGGACTTAACAAGTGACGGGTGGAGCCCGCTATAGCTCCTCGATGCATCGGTAGGTCTAATGAGACAACTATACATGGAATTGGCCGAGTCCCTTTCCCAATTTGATTTATGGTTTTGGCCGAGGCATTAATCATTTTAGACGTCTTGGCTGAGGCCTTGACAAAATGTTTCAGAATGTCTGGCATTATGCATTCCATCATTATGAAAGTGGTTATTGATATTGCATGTGATTATTCGACCAGTATAATATCCATTTGAAAAAGTAAATGGCATTATCTCATTTTACTTTTTCCATATTATGTTGAAGTTCATGTTTAAAAGGCTTTTGTTTTAGTTATACATTGCCTTAAATGTTAATTTTTATTTATGAAAGCTTCCGCAATATTGTTATCCTTACCGAGAATCTGAGCTCACCCCTTTCAATGTTTTAATATTTTCCAGGATGTGAAGAAGTATTTTAGGAATGACCTGCAGGGATAGTCAGAATAGGATATGAGTGTAGACGATGAAGACTTTGTTATTGTAGTTTTTTACTTTATGTTGTAATGTAACATTTATGAATGTATCTAGTGTTTCCAAGGCACCTATACTAATCGGTATTTCGAGACTTGATCTTTTCTGATAATGCCAATGTTACGAAGTAGTGCACCGACTCTGGGTAGCTGGGGTTGGGGCGTTACATCAGGATACTGATTTGAAAGTTTATTTCCCTATGTATGACTTCCCAGAAAAGCTTCTTTGTTTCCTCTACGAAAAACCATCCTTAACACTAAAATACCTTAGGCAAAGCAACATGGTAATCTTTAAATTCTATATCATTTCAATCGTACCATAAATTAACTTATAATTTTAAAATTTTCTAACTCCTAATGTTGTCTAAACCGACCTCTGATACCAACTATAAGGCCCCGACCATAAACATTACTTAATATTGAATTAAATGATTAATTCACGTTGAATATATTTTCGGGTTTAGAGTTTTAGAGAATTAGAACATAACTGTTACATCTCAAAAGATTAAAAATTAGACACTTCTACTAAGTTTCCATAGAATAAAAAAAATTCTTAAAAATAAACATGGCTAGTTCCATGTTTTATATAGCATGACTTTCCCTTGATCCCATCCATGACCCTATTCCACAGTAAGTCCTGTGAAAAACATTTCAAAAAAACTTGGGGTGAGCATAAAAAGCTCAGTAAGGGATACACAAAGAATGAAAACTATTAGTTTATCAAAACAACAATTAAACCATGTATACTTTATCAAAGTAATACTTTTCACCTTTATGAAGTAGTAAAAACTCTTCACTGAATAAAAGATCATTACTTACTCTTTTGTAACCAAAATATTACCATAAAACCCATATAAAGATCACATAACATATAAAGGTAACATGGGACATAAACATACTTAAGTGGAATAACCATACAGTCGACTTCCACACATATCACTTAATGGAATAGCCATTCGGCCGACATCCATACATACATAATGGAATAGCTATACGGCCGACTTCCATACCCAATTCATTGGAGGTTATAACGTAACCACCCGTCCTGTTATTCACAGCACCACCCGTCTTATGGTTTATCACGTAACCACCCGTCAAATGTCCAAGTACCAATATAAAATCATAAAACTTAAAACAAATATAATGGAAAGAAAAAATTTCCACACTTTGATCACAATATATCACATAAATATAATGACATAACAAATCCATTATAAAAACCATTTTCAATACCAAAATACATAAAAGAGTATATGGTATTTATTTTATTTTAAAAACATTATGGCTCTTTGAGGAAGCCAAAGACCAAATAATACTCGCGGCGGAGGAAAAGGTTGTTGTCACCGCGTAAGTTAAAAGAAACATTCCTTTTTGTAGTTTTGTAAAACGCTTAATAGAAAAAGATTCATTTTCTATAAAATTAAAAGTCAAAGGGGTTTATACACCATATAAAATAATGTTCTGTATAAAACGAAATATGCCTCAATGAAAGGAGATTGAGACGAAGTCCCCTACAAAGATCAATTTTTTTAAAATTAAATAAATATATTATGTGTATTCACTATAAGTACACATAAATAAAGTACAAATACAAGATAGGACATAATAATATCATGACATAATTTTAAAGTAAGAGATTAACCCAAAGAACGGAAATTGGGTTAAGAAGTTCTCTTACCTCGGGTCTGACTTGACTCGATCGTTCTTTATCGTCCTGAATAATAAAATTGAGTTAATTTCTACTTGCTTAAGAACCTTCTTCAAGTTCATTATTACTTTTATATCTCTTATTTCCATGTTATAAACATTATGTAATCATTTAAGTTAATAATGTTTGTTTTGGCGATATTTGGTTTTTCAGTCGAAAGTGGTCTTCTTACAATTACATGTTGTTCGTGTGGTCAACGGTTCATTATATCCAGAATGATATTCATGATTTGGATATCATATATATCATATATATCCAGAATATACATGTATTTATAATATTACATAATCATTTATAGGTAAGAAATGAAATGCACCGTTCATAGAGACGGTAAGCCGTACGTACGCATGAACGCTACTTTCATTTCTATGTCATATTAATGGAATTAATACTAAATGAGATGTATGTATATTTTAATTCCAGAATTATGTTAATAATTTATATGTATCATACATCATATATATTTATTATATATATGTACTTATAATATTACATTAAATTTGGGGATAAGAAATGAAATGCACCGTTCATGGAGACGGTAAGCCGTACGTACGCATGAACGCTACTTTCATTTCTATCTCATACATTAATGGAAAGAAATTATAATGATATAGAGGTATATTATAATTCTAGTATAAAATCATATATAATAACTTTAAATCCATCCTTTATACCACCCACATATGGAATTAATGAATCACATCACTTTGAGGGGGCGATAGTCCGCACTTCCTAAAATGAAATTATCGTGTTTACCCACAATGGAAACCATAAAGGTATACCAGAAATGAAAAATAAAGAAGAATAAGGAAAACATAAACATAATATATATCATATATAAATATAGTGAAATCTTATTGTCTACCATTAAAGGTGTTTAAATGAATATTGTACAATCATCGTTTCGTGAGGCAGAAATTCGCCAACCACATAAACAGTATGTTCTTTAACCATTAGATGTAGATGTGTGTAAGTGTAGCTCGAATGATTCTTATAAAAACATCATAGTATATTTAAGATACTAGAGTGGTTACAAAATAAATGAATAAAAAGAGTTTAGGGGGTTGGAGAATCAAAATAAAACAAAAGAACACAAGTGATGACATCACCTTAAAATAGGGTAACTTTCTTAGATTTGAGATCAAAGGCTCCCTTGGGAAGACTTCTGCCCAAAGTGAGGCTTAAAAGAGTAATAGAGGGATGTGTATAGACAAAATGGGCTGGGTTTGACGAGCCAAAGGCTTTGGAAGTGTGGGTATGGTGGTAGAGGTGGGGTCCTTTTATAAGAGGAGAGGAGGGGCACTCTTGGAAAGTAAGGAAATGTTACTTTATTTTAGAATGAGTTTCCGATTTTAATGGACCCACATTGATGTGTTTAGAGGATAAGGTGATAAGGGTTCTAAATCTACCCATCCAATAGGTTTTTGACATGTTTAGGTCTTATATTTTACATTATCCTTCCATTTTTTTAAATCGTTAAATAATGAGGTAATCGCTGCATCATCATGGTGTCATAAATAATTTAATTTATTTGTTGTCTAAAAATTATAAATAAAATAATATGATGTAGTAAATATTTTTTCCTTTCCAATGAATATTTATAGTCAAAAATCGGATTTGTATAACCCCATGTAAACATTGTTTTAGTAAAAGAACTCATGTTTGTGACATTTTTATTTTAACTTTAAATAAAAAGTTATTAATGTCAATTTCCAACCAAAGTGCCTTCATGGGGTCCCCAAGTTGACCCATGGATTTTATTGGTCGGACATGACACATCCAATGAGGTTAGGACATGTGTCATGTTCATTTCATATTATTACAACATTATTTTTACCTTAAATTATACTAATTACCTCTAATCACGATTAATAAACATAAGAATTACTATTCACCAAAAAATTATTTTAATCCCATTGAACCACATTTTTCTTCTTAATGACAACCATGTATGTCAGATTTTTGAAATTCAAAACACAGAGGTCGTAAAATTTCATTTAAACGAAAAATCAGTTTTTTTAAGTACCACTTAGTGGTTTCACTATTCATCAGAAATTGATGTTTTTCAGAAAAATACCAAAACATCACCCTAAGCTATATTTGATATTCTGAATTCAAAAATGAAGACCATTTTACAAAATTCAAAACATATAAGTTTCATTAATTAATTTAATAATTAATTCCCGCTGTCAGAGCAAATAGCGTGTTTTTATGAAACAATAAGTATCCAAAGATTCACACTAGTTTAAGTCCGATTTCAAAGTGAAATTAATTCCAACGACCACTATTAGATTTAATGGTAAAAATATATTGTAATTTCACTTAAAAACCAATTCCAAAGATAATATAATCATATAAATAAATTATATTAAAAATAGGTTTTGAATTAAAATAAAACATTTTACACTATTCATTAAAAAATTAACTTTAACGAAAAAATACCAAAAATTTACACAAAGTAAATTTTGATGTCCCGATTCTAAATAAGAGTTTTATTTGGTCCAATATAATTTATAATAGTGAACAAAACTATATTTAATGACGGTTCTCCATCAAAAGGCGATAAGTGAACCTTTAGTGAAAACTACGGCATATACGCCTAAAATTGAATTATTTCCGTATTTTAAGCCTTTATCTTTTATTAGATAAAAGTAAAAACATTTAAAAAACATATATAATCATATTTTAGTTATTTCTATCCATTCCCCCCAATACAACGGCTATGTGTTAACTACCATTTAATATAATATTATTTTATTACTTGTGTGCAACGTAAGATTTCAAAAAAACTCTTTGTTGCGTATCAGGTACGCTATCGAACATAGAAACCCCTTTAAAGTAAAATTAATATTTAATTTGTAAATATTAATAAATATGAAAATGATTTATTCTTTATTTACCTGGTATGTTACAATCAATCACAAATAAGAGTAAAATTGTGGGCGCCATCAATCTATGGTGATTTAAAATATCGTCGGTTCGATAAAACATAAAGTATTAGGATAACACATTTTTTGTTTTAATATACCTTATCTAATGTTTTATAATTAATGTATTCATATAATAAGGGAAAAAAATATCATTAATAAGTATAGTTTCACCCTTCAACTAATTACTAACACAAACTCACCTTTCACTACAAAAGATAATACAATTAAAAAATATTCTATTTATCGTAATCATATAGGGTTCTAAAAATATTGAATTTATAATTCATTTGTCTGAAAATTTAAAAAAAAACTACACTACACAGACCAGGACATCACATAGGATAGTGGTATGTGATGCACACTTGTAACCCTTCGGTTGTGAGTTCAAGTATCGCGCCTTTTCCAGACACAATGGGTTATCACCGGACCTCTGGGTTGTCCTTTTTATAACAATCCAAAAATAATCTTATGAAATGATTTAACCTTAATAATGGTATCCAAAGTCTATCATAATCCATTCCAACATTTATATTTATCCAAAATACTTCTGTCCAATCTCACAGTCCAAATTTATAAGGATCTTAAACAAATTGACGATCTCTTTTTCCACATAAACACATATGAATACCTTCATCATTTATTCTTTTAAAACATGGTAACACCCTGAATTACCATAAAACCATATCTATTAAATTCATTCTCTATTATTCCTTATAGAATAGTAAATATATTCCTTATATCCCAAATTTTTTTATGTTACGACAATAATGGAATAAACAAATCATTAATCAGTTCCAAGGTAGTAAATAATATCCAATACCATTTATCCAAATCAAACATATCATATTCCAAAATCACAACCTCTGTATCAAGACCATATTATGTTTTACATTTCCTTCAACAATGTGTTTTTCAAAAAAAAACTACCTGAAACTATTTCAATTTACTTGGTACCAAACAATCTAAAATCATTAATGAAATAGTACTGCAGTACAACCCTTATCTATTTCCATAATTCATATTACCAGTACATCTGTGATACAAAACTCAAATGAAATAATTAATTAACAACAGCATAAAAAAACTATTCATTCAACTTCATTTTTAATAGAATCATAACATGATTATTAACCAATATCATCATTTGGGGCATAATCTAATGATTTGGACATTGATTTTCGTGGTTTCCCAACTCCTTGCAGATGAAGAATTATAAATTTGAAACCTTTTTCTTACCCTTGTAAACATTTACATGGTGTAGTTATTCTCCACACATATATCAAACTCTCATTCCCTTCAAGAATTTACCAAGCTGATTCTTTTAACAATTATCACATATGGTAAAATCCATCTTTCCCCTATACCCATAATCAATATTTCTCCCAATCATCCATTTCTTTTCTTTCTTCCCTTCAATGCCATAGGACTCAGGTAATTATTTATATATCTTTTTAACATGTGATACTATTTCTTCATATGATGAGAATATGTGAGAGACTATTTCCTTTTTAATTCATGGATTAATACTATGAATGATAGTGTCCTTATTAGTCATTCGATCATGAGTATTACTAGAATTCTCATTGCATCTACTAGGCGCCATTTCTAACCAATGGAATACACCAGGTTAGTTTATGAATCACAATGTATAATTCCAAAAATGTAAAATACCTAATGTAAATTGAAAATATTATGAATATAATATATAATCATAAAATATTTTCTTTTTGGAAGTGCTTACTCTGAAATCCTTCATAATGAATTGTAATGAAAATGTAAATTATCTTAAGCATATCCCCCGGGTGTGTCGTAACCAAGAGTGCATCAAGGCCCAGTGTCCTATACCATGAAACCCTAGGTCAGGCCCGAAACTCTTTGTCATAGTTTTCACTCCTAGGTATATTTGTGACATAGCCTCCTCTACCCACTCGTATACAGATAGGGATGTATTGGTTGGAAAATTCAAAAAATCTATACATTACCAAAATTCAAGGATGTTCTTATATACTAATCCTCAAAGTCTATCTTAGGATAATGTTCTATAATCGGAGTTTTTCAAAATCTAGTTTCCATGATATGTACTAAAATTCCTCTGATACCAATTGTAACACCTCGATCCCAGTTACGTAGAGTCGGTGCATTATTTTAATATATTTTCATGATTACAAGGAATCATGTCTCAAAAGACTGATCATTTTAGCTGTCTTGGATAATAGATTACATAAATGAACATTACATTACACCGTAGAAAATAAAACACAACATAAACGATCCTTTGAGAACACCATTAATCCCATAGCTTATCTTATCTTATCCATCATTATATACTACATGGAATCCTGGGAAAATAAATCATCAGAAATGGGTGATCTCAAATGCTCAGTAAGGATCGACAATACAACAGAAGATAAGATAAACATTAGGCAAGGTTAATTAATTGAATCACATTCCTTTACAGATAATAAACATAAAAACTTTATGGCAGTAATATGAGATGAGTAAATAATTCCATAATAAAACATATTCACGGGTATTCAACTAGTCGAAAAACCATATGATCCATCAAAAATATTTTCATAATGAGGGAATGTATAATGTCCGACATTCTAAAACATTTTGTCAAGGCCTCATCCAAGACGTCCAAAAATAATTAAGGCCTCAGCCAAAACCATATATCAAAATTGGGAAAGGATCGGTCAATTCCACATCTAATTGTCTCATGAGACCTACCGATGCACTGAGGAGCTATAGCGGGCTCCACCCATCACTTAAAAAGTCAAATACATTTTTCATATGAAAAGGTTGAAACACAACTGAAACATTCGTATTAAAACTAGCATATGAAATTTCAATACTTTATCACTAAACAATGAATGAAATAAAAATAACACATACATAGTCAAATATATCACAAATCCTTAAATACAATATGGATGATTTGTATCATAATAAATCAACCTCGATCAAGAATAATATCCTGTAAAGGATGTTGACATAGTTGAAAAGGATCGGTAAAATTGTTTAAGAGAAATATCATTTTTTTATGAAATAATTTAAAATTCACATAATTTATAAAGGAATTCATTTAAAATATAGTTTTGAATCAAATTGTCTCATTCCTCTTTAATACTTTTAAAATTAATTAAAATTTTGAAACATTCATGTCCATATAAATAAACCCTTAAAACCAATTTGAAATCATAACCATTAATGAGAAATTTTTAGAAGAAAAAATCATTACAACATTTAAAATGAATTTATAGTAAAATTGTCTATAAAAAATAATCCCTATGAAAAATCTTTTATGAAACATGTACATGGATAATAAATATGTCCCAGTAGATAATTATGTAAAAACAACCTCGGATAATAAAGAGATTGTGAAATTAACCCTTACCTTGCACTTTCCTTTGATCTACGGTACGTTTAACCTCATATATAATGAAAATAGTATGTCATTAAATTATAACAGAACCATATTCATATTTATTATATCATATATGATTCATTTATGACTTTATAGTACCGATTTAATAATGATTTCTATGTTAAATTAACATTTCGGGTAACAATCGCTTTCTTTATCATACATGTTTTTTAACTTGTTATTATTGACCATATAATTTAGATCATGATTTTAATACTAACATAATATTACTCATGATTTATATATCATATATATTTATAATATAAGTATGTATAATATATAGATATATGAAATGGAAATCACAGTTTATGGAGACGATAGGTCGTACATACGAATAAACGTTGTTTCCGTTTTCATATCATACTGAATGGAAGTACGTGAATAAGATATATATAAGTAAATATATATATATATATAATGTAGAATTATAATTTAATATATTACAGAATTATTATAAATATATATTTTTATAATCATCGTTGAATGGTGAATGTGGAAATGAATCTCATCGCGTCGTGGAGATGGTAATCCATACGTACGTATGAGCGACAATATCATTATATTGATGGAAAAATCACATGTAATTGGATGGTATATCATATATAAATAATAATTAACATTTTATATTTATTGTTTATGTCAGTTATACTCATTATTATACCCATCCAAAAAATGAAGAGAATGAAAAACAAACTACACAACGACATGGAGAAGGTAAGCCATACGTACACATGTATGATGAATTTTTCATTTGTAGGATGGATAGAATAATGAATATGGTTTTACCATATTTATAATAACATCATAGTATATAGAAGATACTGTATTTAATATTTTATTATAGAAACAATAAATAAAAAATAAGTGGATAATAAAAGAACTTGAAAGAGGTGATTAAATATTTACCTCTTCTTCAGGTTCATTATTTTGATTTGATCAAAAGAGCTCCTTAAATTTTATTTCTGACCAAAGTAAGGCCTCTAGGACTACGGAAAAAAATTTGGGTGGATATTAGGGCTGGGTTTGGCCGATCCAAAAGGATTTTGAGGTGTGAAATTAAGAGAAGGGAAAGTTCCCTTTTATAAGAGAGGTGAGGGTCATTTTAGGAAAATCTTTAAATATTATCTTATAATAAAATCATTTTCAGTTTATAATGGCTCCAAAATGAATTAATTATAGGCTAATGGGTGAATGGGTCGAAACAATCTCAACTAATAGGTTCTAGACAGGTTTGGGTCATCATATTAACATTATGTTTTAGATTTAACTCTTAGTTAAATAATTTGACATTTAACATGTGTCCTTGTATTTTTATATTTTATGGATAATAAACGTAATATAAATTGCTAAAAGAACCCAATGTGGTTAATTATTAATATATATAACCTTATATAAGTCCTTTATCGGAACCTTAAACTTTTAGGAATATTATATCAATTAATAATGTAGTATTTGTTTTAAAAACTCAATTATGTCAATTTTGACACTATTCAGCATTTTATTTTTTCAAATCCATAAATAATTTATCACTTATAATGAAATTTATTTAACTAAGTATAACATGTCATATTGACCTAAAAAAATAGTTGAATTCATCATAAGTATCAATTTACATTTATTTGGATATTTATAATATCAATTAGTTTAATATTTCATTAATAAGGTAATTAATGCATCATCATTGTGTAAGAAATAAATTAAATTATGGACGGTCTAAATATTATAAATAAAATACTATTACGTGGGAAATATTTTTTTCTTTCTAATTTAAATTTATAGTCTAATTTATATTTTGTGTAACCCTATATTAAAAATGACTTAGTTATTAAAATTTGAATTTAACTCTTTTAACTCTTCTTAAAATAAAATAATAATAAATGTTCTAATCTAATTCAAGTGGTCCAAAGAGGATCATATTGTATTCCTATGGTTTTTTTGGTCGAATTTCACTTATCCAATAGAATTAGGACATGTGTTAGGGTAATTATAATATCATTTTTACCCTTAATCACCCTATTTAATTTTAACAATGGTAAATAAAAGTCAAAAGTCACTAATTACCAAATATTATTTTCATCTTATTGAACCACATTTCACATACTTATATCAACAGTGTCTCTCATATTTTTGAAATTCAACTCTTAGAAGTGGTAAAAATATGTTTTATGTAAATTTGTAAATGCTCTGAGGATGTGGGTAAAAGACAGAAAAAACTTCAACAAAACATTATACATCTAATTTTAATATAAAATGACAACAATGAATTACATTGAACATATATAGGTATTATATGTCTATTATAACTTAAAATAAATTTAAATAAAATAAATATTTACTTAAATAAAAAGTCAGTTTTAGACAATAACGCTGCGTTTTTCAAAATTCATCAAAAATTGAATGTTTTCATAAATATTCCAAAAATTCCCCCTAATCTAATTTAGATCTTCCGAATTCAAAATTTATTATATTTTACCCAATTAAAAACAAATAAGTTTCATTAATTAATTTAAAATTAATTCCCATTGTCAAAACAAAAAAATTGTGTTTTTAAAAAGTAAAAACTATCCAAAGATTTCCTTGTGTTAATGTCAAATTTAAATGTCAAATTTCTTATAATGACTTATATTGTATTAAATAATAAAAATATAATCTAATTATAAATCAAATTAATTCAAATTCATAATTTACCACTATAAATTTTTTCGATTAAAATGTTTTTTTCAATTATAACACATTATTTTACACTATTCATCAAAATATGAATGTTATGAGAAAAGTGCTAAAAATTTATCCAAACAAATTTTTTCTATCCCGATTCAATAAAATGGTTCCCCATTAAAAGGCGGTAAAATTTCTTTTTTTTTAAATTAATTCTTTCATGTGAAAAAATGAATTTGTTCTCATATTATGTCTGTGAAACACATAATATGGATGTTAAGATTATATAGAGTATATAAGATTCACAATGCAGTTAATACTATTCATAAACTCTTATTGAAATGCTAGTTTGATAAGTTGTGGTGTGCTCGAACTCTGTGTTGTGTGTACCACAAGCTATTGAATTATTTTAATTAGATAACGTACTATGAAATCTTGGGTTGTTACACTTTGTATAGTATATATTGAGTTCCCCTAGAGTAGATTTTTATCGGTCTCACACCTCATCATCTAGAGTGTTCACTTACCATATTGTAACTCCTTGACCTTAACCGCCAGGTATAAGCTCAAGGGTCACATGACCTCCTGTTTTCCTCTGTGTATACGAGAGGTAGCTGACTAGCTGGGATGGTCAATGTGTGTTAGTAGGGAGACTATACTATTAGTATTAATCCTTAAACAAATAGTAATATGAAAGAATATATAATAAGTAAAAAATCATATTAAATATGAAGAAACTAACTTTAAAGAAAACTAACCAAACAAGAAGTAATTAGACTCCCAAAAGTGGCAACACATACCATATTATAAATAATGAAGGTAAATAAATAAATTATAAACTCTAGATTCTCGTTGAGTCTGTCCCATTACACTTCTTTCTTAAATCTCTTTTGGTCAAACATCATCCATGGGCCCTTTTTGCTTGCTCTAATCGTTATACATGATGTTTACACATGCTTCTAGGTTATCATGAAGGATGTGAGTAATAAAACGTAGTAATACATCACTAAAATTTCCTTAACAATTGTGATCAATTACAATAGGTGTATTTCATGATAATAATAAATAGATAACAATCATACCTCATGTACTGAATGGTCTTATGCAAACCAACCCTCCACATACCCCTAAACATACCTTCTTTGAATTTTTACTGGTAGGGTAATCATATGATGTAATGAGTGATGAAGAGAAAGCTGCTAGGTTTGTAACACATCTCCCATAGTTCTCATGGAATTTTGTAGAATTAGAGATCAAAACATCATATCACAGATCCATTAGGGTTAGGCTTACATGCCTTTGAATCTTAGTTATGCCTTATGTTAGGACCATAACCCTTCATTCCCCTAACACATTGTCTGGAGTTAGTCCTTAATACTATCATGCCCCTACCCTATTCTTAGGTCTACCATCTTCATCATCTCATGTCATGCACACTGCCCCCTCTGAGGGATAAATATCACATAATAGTCCACCTATCTCAAGTACCAGTAATAATTTCCATGTCATGGAAACACATATAACGTGGTAGATCATATATGGAATTGTTAACAGATCATCATGAGAACATATTATCAATAAATAACAACATATGATCCTAATCAAACATGTAAATAAAATAGTTTTGTAATACACATGGAATCTAATATCATAATAGGTCTCACAAGCTACACACACCGATAGGTGGTCATAATCTAGCATGGTAAACAAGGTATACCATCATAAGAATTAAACCAAGAAAACGAGTGTAATGAGATCCCTAAAATTTAAAGATCTTCCTACCTCAAATTTATCGATGAAGAGCTTCAAGGTTAATCAAGGAATCAACGCCCGATTCTCATCCATGTATTAATTGGTTCCAATAAATTGCCCTGGATTCCTTGGACTGATTACAACTATTTTATTTCCAAAAATAATCAAATCCCCCCATATGATTATAGTTTCCCACTACTAGATAATGTCCAAATTATCAAATTATTCCAAAGTATATGCAACAAATTTCTTCTTCAGTGAATAATTGAAAATCAGATGTGATAATATTCTATCTCTCAAGAATAATTTGAGGTAATAATGTGATAATTATTTATTATTATTCTATTATAATTACAAGTTATTATATATTAAAAAATTATTTATCAATTTATATATAGAATATGAGATATTATTTCACAATCTCCTACTGAAAAGAAACATGGAAAATATTCCCTTAAAACGTGTCACCCAATAGTGGAAGAGAAAGAGAGAGCTCTTCCACACCTGGAAACCATAAGAATGTCATGAATCACTCGATGAAGAATTTTTAGATACCATTTAAATTAATTTATAGGTATCTTATTTCAAAATTACCACAAAAAATAAAGGAATAAAAGGTTCATGTACTCTTAGAAAATACCAAAAAATTCTGGTTCACAGAATATTGAAACTATAAATTAAATTAATCTTTTAATATTTCTTTTAATAATTTGTTAATTTCATAGCATTTAAAAAATATCCTAATAGAGTTATAATATTTTAACAAGTCAAATGAATTAACCCCCCATGATTTTAGTCATTTAATACCATGAAAATGTGATAAAGGATTGAGTTGGGAAAGAATAATAAAAAACATGGTTCCAAATTAACTTTTCACAAAAACATATCATCGTGTAATGGTAACTTTGGTTTACCCTTTTACATGTCAATGCTTTAATGTGATATACCAGTTTCCCTTATGTGGCCTTTTAAAAACATGACCTACCCTTTTCCATCCTAGTCATAACCTTATGTATTTTCATGATACCTAGGGTTACCCTTATGTGTTGTCTAGGATACCATTACATAACAAGTGTTACACACCCTTTGGAAAATCCACATTAAATTTACTTTAGTAGAGTAAATGGCTCAACATTTAAGTATTCTGGGTGTAGAGTAGTGTTAGTATGGGTGAAGAAATAAGAAGTTTCCTAGGGAGTGTGTGAATGAGGAAAAAGAACACTAAAAGTTTATGTGTTGCCATGTGGAGACAATCACTACAATGATAAGTAAACTCAATGGGTAATAGCATGTTGTGTTATAGGAGGCAACTTAATTTATTATGAGAGACCCATGGGGTCATATGACCCTATTCATGGCCTAGGGGAGTTTAGGTCATGAAAAATGGCATCAATTAATTTTTTAAGTTTTCTTTTTGACTAACCTAGGACAAGGTCGAATAGAGATATATGTTTTGAACCCACTTTTGGGAATTTCAATGTGTCTAACCACCTCATGTGTAAATAACCAATGAGTTTACATTGATGGGAATTATATCATTGTTATATTATATTTTTGGGTGCATTCATGGAACATGAATAGAAATTTAGGATCACATTCCAAATATATACATGTTATTGTGTTAAATATTAGCTCATTAACATAATAACATGATTTCTGTTATCTTCTCAAGATAGATTATCTATAACATTAAATATATTTTTTTCACTTATTTTTATGAAATATAACTATTTTCATTAATTAGTTTAATTATTCATGATGTAGTGTTATTGTATATATATGTGATTATTGTGACTAACATATATAGAAGAATAAAATGGTTAGTGTGAGGAAGGGTATACCTTGGGTTGTGGTTAGAATCTCAAGATAACCATCATGTGATATTATATAATTATTAGGATCTTTATTAATGGATTAATTATTTAATTTTTTTATTTTATGTTGTAGAAGATGTTTCCTCAATGTGGTACTAATGGATAATTTGAAAGTAAGGTCAGTAATACTCTTGGAAAGGAGGATGTTATTGATTTACCATTGGAAATATATAAATATGTTTCTAATCATTCTATCACATCTGCTTTGTGGTTTAGCTAGATGGGTTGCTTCTGCTAGATTTCGTTTTCTTAGTGCATGTACTAATAATAGGATTTCACAACTATGTCTAAATATAACATGATTTACAACCCTATAATTCTTAATACTTATAGGGAACCATATTTATTCTTGATGTTATAGAATGGGTTGAAACCATTATTGGATTTCGTGACCTGGTACATACTCTGAAGGATTAGCAAGTAAAGTTGAGATAGAGATCATCTAGATTTTTCACACCATTTTTATACACCCCTATCATATTGTTCCATACAAGTTAAATGAGATCAACGTGAAAATCAATTGCTAAGAGCATAAGTGTTTTATCAGGTAGATTACATCATGATAGGGTGCACCTATATTGTTCACCAAGATGGAAAATGGATGTCTTAGAATCTACATTGATCACCAGAACCTGAACCCGGTGATAGTGAATAAACAATATCCCTTACCTAGAATTGGAGATCTTTTTCATCAGTTACATGAATCATGGTGGTTCTCTATGATTGATCTTTTATCGGTATAATACCAAGGCTGGAGAAGAGGATATATGAATGATGATGTTATGGAGTGGGGATGTGTTGTTTGAGTGGTCGGTGATGTCATTTGTTTTTTCCAATGTGTTGGTAGTGTCCATGATTCTAATGAACAAGATCTCCCACCCTTAACTAGGCTCGTTCATCATAGGGTTCATTTTTGAAAACCCAATCATCTCATAGATGAATGAGTAGCATGTCAAACATCTTGAGATAGTATTGAGTATGCTTCAAGCACATCAGCTTTACAAAAAACCATCTAATTGTTACATATGGATTCATGAGGTAATGTTATTGGGGAATTTGATTTCTGAGATAGGTATATTCATGAACCTATAAAAATTAGATGTAGTGATGTTTTGAGAATTTCCCAAGAACATGTTTTTTAACAGAAGAGTAATGGGTTTAGTTGTTGATTTACATCATTTTATGTATGAATTGTCAAGATTATCAGCACTGATAAAAGTGTGAATGGCTGAGGGAGTAATTTTATAGTAGTTATAAAAGTATAAAGAGTATTTTCATGATCTTATCAGAGGTTTTCTATGACTCCTTTTCTGATAATCCATGTTCCAGGAATTAGATATGTCATTTATAGTGGTTCGTCGTGAATTATTTTGGGAGTGGTAGTAATGCTCAGAGAGACGGTAGTATCATCTAGGTCATAATTACTAAAACACAATGATCATACCTATACCAATCGTGAACTAGATATTGTTTCCATATTCTATGTTATTATGTTCTTGTGACACTATCTCATATCAGAGAGGTTTTTTGTCTATACTAACCATAAGAGCCTTCATTGTGTCTTCAAACAAAGGGTCCTTAACATTATTTAGAGACACTGGGTGGAGTTTCTATATATTTTTTAATTTTATATGGTGTATGTACCTAGGAAAATAAATTTCATAGTAGATTATTTTATTTTTAAGATGTTGTTAGATGTGGATATATAAGAGAAACCATTAGAATAACATTACAGCATGATGATATTATTGGTGGACTAGAGGATGGTTTCTTCAATCGACTAAAAATCGATGATTCTTACTCACTTGGTGGTTAAATATTATCTATTAGTCTAGGTAATGGCATAAAACGATAATAATCTTGAGTTTTTTTTGGGATGTAGGAACATCTAGAGGGAGGTGACCCGATACCTAGGTGGTCATTGGGAAACAACGACGTAATCATAGTGAATGAGAGAATATTGGTCGTTTCTTATAGCAGATAAGAGCCTATGAGGGACATCCATACCTCTAGATGAGAAAAACATACTTTTGTGACTATGGTGTTACATGACTTTAGCTTATAATTATGGGTGCCAATGACTAAGAGGGACATCGCTGGTTTGTGTCCTGATGCCTTACCTTCTAAAGGGTACAAGGTGATCAGCAAAATACTGGTGTTTTTCTTCAGATACATCCAATATCTATGTGGAAGTGTAGGATGTCATGATGGACATTATTAAGGGGTTACCTAAAACCATACAGTGTTGTGAAGTAGTTTGTTTTATTTTTAATAAGTTGTTGAATGATTCTCATTTCTTACCGATCTGGGATACTCACTTAGCAGAAGGGCTGGGAAATATATAAATCCCTGAGATATCACACATACATGGATTTACCTTTAGTATTGTATCTGATATAGATGCATGTTTCACTTCATTATTTTTATAGTACTTATAGAAATCCATGGGTACTCAACTAATATTGAGCATAGCATACCATCCTCAAACAGACGGAAAATCATAGTGAATTATTCACATACTAGAGGAAATTATCTAAGATTATTCTCTATACATCATTGTAGATTGGGATGATCACCTAGCCTTTGTAGAGTTATCTAACAACAATAGATTCAATGAATTTATACAAATTCCACTATTTGAGGTTCTCTATGGACGGTCATTGGCTCACTATTGTGCTGGATTGAGGTGTGTGAGGTAGGCGTTTTTGGGCCTAGTACCGTATAGGAGACCTTAAATAGGGATTAATTGATCAAGAATTAGTTGGTGATAGATTAGTGAATGCATCAATATTTTGTAGACCGGAGGAGAAAACCTTTAGAGTTCTCTGTTAGTAAGCGAGATTTCTTTTGATTGTCACCTTGATAAGGGAATTGTTTATAATGACCAAAAATTTTAAAAATGTAATTAATTCTTTTATTATAATTATGTTTTATAGTAATAAACCCATATATAGCATATATATCCCAATGAATACATTATTCACATAAATAAGGAATGAAATAGTGATATTTATAAATTAAAAAACTTATACCATTAGGATAGTAACATGACCATTGGAATAGTAATGCGACCATTAGGAATAGTAATTTGGAAAATAGAATAGTAACATCATCTATGAAATTATAAATAAAATTTTTGCATCTTATAAATTACAATATAATATAATTATATCATAATATAAGTAAATATTTTTATTAAATTAATAATTAATTGTTAGTATATTTAGATAACATAAATCTGTATTTATATTTTATAATTTATTTAATTATTTAATATTAATTTTATTTAATAAAATATATTCAAAATTATCATTTTTTTCTTATTTTTATAAGATAATATTATGAAACCTTCATTAATTTATCAAAGTGATATAAAAGTACTAATAATTTTAAAATCTATATTTCCCAAGTAAATGATGATTTTAATTAAAAATTAAACATATAAAATTTATAAAATTAATATCATAAAATAGAATTCATTTTTTATTTATACAGGTTGAAAATATTTTATGGAAATTTTTTTGTATTTTTCTAAAATACTTGAATTTTTGGTGAATAGTATAATTTGATATTTTATGATGAAAGCTAAATATATTTATTTATTAGTCATTACTGATGTAAGGGTGATGTAATCCCATAATACCAAACTATCCTTCTCTCATTACTCTATTTATTCATGGAAATAAAACTATTCATGTTCTTTGAGCCAAAATAATAAACTAATGGATAAAATAATGAGAAAAAACCTCTCTCCTCCCCTATAAATTCCACCCATAAACACCTCTTCTCCTCACACTTATAAAGCCTTAAATCATTCCCCAGTTCTAACCAATACTCTTAAAAAGACACTTACCCACATCCAATGTAATGTCCAGGAATTTTTCCATGTATTATTTTAATTTTATATGGGAATTAATTCGAGACTAGGCTCTGAGACGGCGTGCAGTTCCGATGCCCAGTGATCCCAGAACAAATGTTTAAATTTAATTTATTAATTAAATAATGCGCGCATGCGGTTTTCTGAAAAAGTTGAATAACTCCTGAACAGGTGCTCGGATCAGAAATCTGAGGTCACCATTGCATTCAGAACAACGTTTTTACCTTAGGCGAGGCCTAACATCGGCCGGCGCAGGTCGGTGGTGAAATATATATTTTTTACATAAGAGTAATATAATATTTAATCAAAATATTTTATTTCTATAGTGATATTCTATTAAATCTTTTACAGCAGATATCTTCCTTTTAAAGAAAAGCTTGTGTAGGGTCTAGGGTTACAAACCTCATAACCCTGAAACCGTTGGCGGCTCTGGAGGCTCTGGAGAAAACCTCCCAACGCGGCGACGACGACGCAACGACCGGATCTTCGCCAACGAACGCCGCAGAAATCTAGTTAGGATGTTGTTGTGATTTTTCTTCCCGGTTTTTGATTTCCACGACAAATGCGGACTAATCCACGAACAGATTATCCCATGGATCGATCGTTCTTGCGGGAGGGGATATTTGTGGGAATCGTGGGATTTTGATTCTCGAGTTGTTTTGGTTTTTTCTCAACCTTCTAATGGTGATGAACCAAGGTCGACACGAACATCGATCGATGTTCGCCCCTCCCAATTGCTGTGTTTTTCTCTCACGATTCCAACATGTTCTTCATGTGAGTTCTTCACGTTCTTGGGGAAAATCGATCGGTGCATCTTCGTTTGTTAGCGCAACGATATGAAATAAATGATCCAACATCAGGATGACCTAACGGAGGTGCAAAAACAATGGCGGTGGACAAATTGACATGGTTCGGAAGTTCCCGTTCTCCGAGCGTTTTTGTGCAGATTGATTGGTATGCGTTTTGATGGCTGATGGAAAGCCCAAAACCAATGTAATTGGTTTCGTAGGGGCGGGACGACCAAAAATACAGAGTTTCGTGATGATCGGGAGGTTGGATCAAGATCCTGAGGATTTTCCAAGGCACGCGGAGGAAGATGACGATTCTAGAAATTTCCTAACTACACGCCGTGTTGTATGGTCTACACGGCGTGTGTTCGTTGGTGGGATTACATAACGTGTACTCCGAGAGTACACAGACACAGGTAGGGTACATGGCAAAGGACACGCCATATATACCCCTTCCCGGCCAGACCCAGCCAGATACACGAGATACCTCATGTACTGGTACACGGGCAGGCGACACAGACACGGGCAGAGACCGTGTATGGGCACATGGCCGGTGTACACAGAGAGAGCCCAGGTGCTCGGACATGGCATTTACCTCTTCTACAAGCCATGCAGTTGCTTTCTACCAAATAACCCAAATGCCACGGGCCATTTACACGGGCAGTACCTGGGGTCAAGGAACACAACATGTACCTTTTCTACACACCGTGTAGTTTGGTTTTAGACGGCTTGAACGAATGATACGGGCTGTTTACACGGGCAGTACTCGGAGACAAGGAACATAGTGTGTAACCATAATACACGCCATGTAACCTTTTCTTCGTGGCTTGAGCCACTTGTCTTCTTTGACTTGGACTAGCTTCTTAGGGTTCGTACCCATGGTTTTTCCCTTGAAGGTTTTGGTATCATTTCCTATATACTTGAGTATGATCCCTTCATCAGGTATTCCTAAATAGAGTTTTTGGAATCCCCTCTGTGACACATAGAGCCGGATCCTCTATCCATTCCTGGAACCCTAGGTAGAGTTCATGGTATCGACGAGACCAACTTTACCTGGGCACTGATCTTCTGCTTAGCGGATTAGCTCAAATGAGTTGTTGGAATCACCCCATGGCTTTTGGTTGTGATTCTCATCTGAGCGTCATGTTCCCATGTACTTTTGGAGTATGTTTTCCCGGAATTAGTACTTCGTATCTCTCTCTTTAGACATAGGAGTGTGTTCTCCTGGTTGCATACTTAGTGGAATCTTTGAGCTGGAACCTACTGGCAGTATCGCAATGGTCATTTGTGTATGAGTATATCTAGATATTTCTTGTTATATGTTATATAGACAAATACTGTGTGGATATGACTATATCTTTCCTTTGTGGTATTTTCCCTTGTTGTATTTCCTTTGTGGTTTCAGGGTGTCCTACTGGGTATTGTTATACTCCCCCCTACACGGGCTTTGCCCGCACGTGTCATGTCTTGTGAAGATGAGTGAGCCTTTGATAGGATTCTAGGTGGACCGAGGCCAGAAGGTGGTCAGTGAGATCAGGCAGGCCGAGGTGTGTTCCTACGACTACAGATCGCAGTCTGAGTACCTTTCTTTAAAGGTTTGACTTTGTTACAGACTCTCTTTTGGCGGGCTTGTACTTTTGGCCTAGGGATTTACTTTATTGTACTTTACTTTCCTGTTGTAGTCTGTTGTTGGGTTTTAGTGTATGCATGCATGTTTTCCTTTTTGTAGTTTTTACTTTTCATCTTTTTCGGTTGGATATATGTGTGTGTGTTTACAGGTTTATAGGCAATTCCTCCCATTTTAGAAGCATGCCTACTTGGTGCAAGTCACTAGCCCCTGGCCAATTGGAGGTGGGCTTGGGGAGTTGGAGCCCGGGCCCCACTGGGACTGGTCATGACAGAGTAGAATCAGAGCAGGTCGGTTCTACCTTAGGACCGAGAGCCTATGAGAAGGTTTGGGGAAAAATGTGAAGTGTTTCGAATTCGGATTTCAGGACAGGGACACCAGTGTTGGTGCAGGCGGCCGACGTATCCATACACCAGGACTCTGATAACTTGCTTTTCGACTCGGAAAAAGAGAACAGTAGTTGCAGGGAGAATAATGGTACATGCATCATATAGAAATGGGTTGTTGTTTCAATGTCCTTTTTGAGTCAGCTCTCCAGATATACTCACTGAATGAGATACATCTTGTTTCTTTAACAGGATGCCTCCAAGATGCGCACCTGATTGGATCCAGCAGCTCGATCATGAGGATAACTCCCTCAGTGATGAAGCCTCGATACAGGGACCGGATCCCCTAGTTTTACCACCAGGTGTTGTGCCAGTTATTCCGCCACCGATGGATCAATGTTTAGTGCCTGCTGTACCTGTGGAGGAGGAGTGCAGGCTAAGCGCACTCCATGTGTTTAAGATTCAGAGACCCCTCAAGTTTCGAGGTGAGCCTGACCCTCAGGCAGTAGAGGACTGGCTTGATGCCATGACTAGAGTTTTCCCTTTGGTCAGGACAATGGTAGACCAAATGGTGATCCTGGCATCGAGCCTTCTACAGGGCTCAGCAGGACGATGGTGGAATTTTGTTATCTAGACTCACGACGAGGCGACACTCGCTTGGTCGGAGTTCGAGCGTCTCTTTCTAGAGGATTTTTCACTGGATACCCTGAGAGTAGTATGCATACACGAGCTTCGTCAACATCTATCGGGAACCATGATGGTGGATGACTATTCGTCAAGGTTTACCGACCTCTCACGGCACTCGATGGATATGATCAGAGATCATTACTTCAGAGCTCGGCCTTTTGAGCGTGGATTGCGCAGAGATATCCGAGCTATCATCATCTCTATGAGCATTCCTACTTATGTTGGGGTGCTCGAGTGGTCTCTGGTGGTCGAGAGCTTTTTTGTAGAGCAGAGACAACCGAAAGATGTCAGTAGTGGGCGAGCTGGAGTAGAGACCTCACCAGTAGGGAGACGACGTCAGGGACCCAGGTGTGGGAGACGTTTTCAGAGGAGATCCTAGGATAGGGGATCTGTCATACAAGGTTTGGAGGGTGCATCCATCCAGCCTAGAGAGAGGCGATGCTACTCATGTGATGGAAGGGGACATCTTGCTCGGGATTGTCCAACCCGCCTTACTATTGACACGGGAGCAGTGGATGGACCACCGAGGCAGAGGCAACGTGTGGAGAAGACAGATCCGTGGGGCGGAAGACGTGGTAGGGGAGCTGGGAGAGTAGGTGGAGGTGGTCGGTGTTTCGACCCTTTGCCACCACCACCCCCAAAAGGTCCACCCCAGGCCCAGGGAGATGGTGGACAGAGGTAGGGATAGCTATAGGCGGTAGAGGCTTATGACCCAGGTACTTTGGGAATTATTAGAGGTACTATCTGTGTCTTTTCTACTTTGGTTGCCATATTGATAGACACAGGTGCTAGTCATTCCATTCTGGCTGCTTATCTTGTTCGAGAACATCAGATTCCAGTTGACCCGTTGACTCAACCCTTATGCTTAGAAACACAGACTGGAGAAGATTCAGAGGTCACACACCTATGTAGACAGTGTGACCTTACCCTTGGAGGTGAGAGATTCGGTTGGAACCTCTTGGTGGTAGCGTTGAGGCCTTACGATGTCATTCTTGGTATAAATTGGATGACCATAGTTTATGCCCAGATCGACTATTTTAGGAAAAGGGTAAGGTGTGTCCGCAGTGATGGAACGAGGTTCTCTTTTGTCGGTGAAAGAGAGACCCAGTCAGTTCAAGATGGACTCGTGCATAGGAGGGCCCAACCGATTTCACATCAGTTGGCTAGCTTAGCCCTTGGTGCAGCAGATGTTACGAGTTTCTAGGTTCCAAAAGTAGTGGCTGAGAATGAGGATGTCTTTCCGGAGGATATCCCCAGGCTACCTCCCCGTCGAGAGATATATTTCAGCATTGAGTTTCAACCTAGGATGACATTGATATCAGCATCAGTGTATCAGATGGCTACTGCAGAGCTTCGTGAGATGTGGGTGTAGCTGGACGACTTGAAGAAGAAAGGCTTTGTGAGACCTAGTGTTTCACCTTGAGCGGCCCTAGTGTTTTTTTTCAAGAAGGCGGACGAGAGCTTGAGGCTATGTGTGGACTACTGGCATTTGAATTAGGTGACCATGAAGAACTGGTGTCCACTACCGAGGATCGATGACCTCTTTGACCTGTTGAGAGGGGCACAATGGTTCTTAAAGGTTGATCTACGATCAGGCTATCACCATTTGTGATTATGGGATGCGGATACACCGAAGATTACTTTCCGATGTCTCTACTGTCACTATGAGTACTTGGCGATGCCTTTCCGCATGACGAATTCCCCAGTGGTGTTCATGGGGCTCATGAACTGGATCATTCGGCCCTATCTGGAACGGTTTGTAGTGGTCTTCATCGATGATATCCTTGGCTACTCTGCGTCCGAGGAGGAGCATGCGAGATACCTAAGGATGGTTCTGGACACACTCCGATAGCACCAGTTGTATGGAAAGCACTTAAAGTGTCAGTTCTGGTTACAGGAGGTCCACTTTCTGGGACACGTTATCTCAGAAGATAGTCTAGCAGTTGACCGAGCGAAGGTAAAGGCAGTGCTAGCATGGGATCCACCCCGGAGTGTGACGGAGGTGCAGAGCTTCCTTGGGTTGGTAGGCTACTATCAGAGATTCATCCTTTATTTCTCCATGATTGTAGCACCCATGACATCTTTAAACCAAAAGGGGTAGCCTTTCGTGTGGACTGAGAGATGCTAGTAGGCTTTCCAGATATTGAGACAGAGTTTGACGAGCGCCCCGATCCTGAGATTACCAGAGGAGGGTGTCGAGTTTGTAGTGTTCTGTGATGCATCAGGAACCGGGATTGGATTTGTCCTGATGTAGAGGCAAGCGGTGATTTCCTATGTATCATGTCAATTCAGGCCACACGAGTAGAACTACGTGACCCATGATCTTGTGTTGGCAGCGGTATTCTTCACATTGAGTATGTGGTGGAACTACCTGATGGGAGAGCGGTTTACCGTCTAATCTGATCAAAAGAGTCTCAGATATATATTTTCTCATAAGGATCTGAATTTGAGACAAAGGCAATGGCTTGAGTTCCTCCATGATTACGACTTTGAGATCGTTTATACTCCTGGGAAGGGGAACATGGTTGCATATGCTCTCAGTAGGAAATCCAGTTCAATATTGCTGGATGAGGTGATGAGGCAGTTGGCCTCCTTACAGTTATCCTTCGTGGATGGAGATGAGGGAGATTACCTTCAGTCGATGGTTGATACCCCTCCACTCTTACAGTGAGTGATGGATGCACAGCGCGAGGATTCTAGCTGTGAGACTCTACATGCTCAGATATCCATTCGTAATGCTGCTTATGGATATTCAAAAGGTGGGGAGTACGTTGTTATTTTTATAGGGAATACGGCAGTACCAGAGACGTTGCGGGAGGAGGTTTTGAGGGAGTTTCATACATCCCCTTTGGAAGTGCATCCAGGTGTAGCAAAGATGTATCGGGACCTCCGACGTCAGTTCTAGTTCTGGTGGCCAGGAATGAAGAATAGTGTGGTAGAGTTTGTCTCTTAGTGCCTTACTTTTCAGCAAGTAAAGGCTGAGCACTAGGTTCTAGTAGGTTTGACTAAGCACCTTGAGGTGCCAGAGTGGAAGTGGGATGGGATATCCATGGACTTCGTGACGGGTTTACCACACATGTCTAGGGGACACGATGCCATTTGGGTGATCGTTGATCGACTCACCAAGTCGGCCCACTTCCTAGCCATATGGGAGCAGAGTTCAGTGGAGAGTTATAGACATCTCTATGTGAATGAGATAGTCCGAATTCATGGACTTCTATCCACGATTGTCTCAGATCGTGATGCTCATTTCACATCCCAGTTGTGGGAGGGATTGCAGGATGATTTTGGGACTCAGTTGCGCTTGAGCACAGCATTCCATCCCCAGACTGATGGTCAGATAGAGTGGACCATCCAGGTCCTAGAGAATATGCTTCGAGCTTGCATTCTTGACTTTGGTCATATCTAGGAGAATCACCTAACACTGGGGGAATTTTTTTATAACAATAGTTATCATTACACTATTGGTATGGCACCATTCAAGGCTCTGTACGGGCGACCCTATAGGTCGCCACTTTGCTGGACTAACCCGGGAGAGTCAGCACCCATTGGCCCAGAGATGTTGAGAGCTACTAGAGAGAAGGTGCAGGTCATCCAGGAGTGGATGATGACTACACCGAGTAGGCATAAGTCATATGTCGACAGGAGGCAGAGACCTTTGAGTTCGAAGTGGGAGACCATGTGTTCCTTCGGGTCACACCTCGATGGGGATTGCAGAGATTTGGTCAAGGCGGCAAGCTATATCTGAGGTTCGTTGGCCCTTTTCAGGTTCTGAGTAGAGTTGGAGAGTTGGCATATCGCTTGGTTCTACCTTCTTAGATAGACAGGGTACACAACATCTTCCATGTGTCACAGCTATGGAGGTATGTGCACAATCCATAGAACGTTATCAACTTGGGAGAGCTGGACATCGATGATGGAGCGACCTTTGTTGAGTACCCAGTGGAGATCGAGGATCAACAGGAGAAGATCCTTCATGGGTGAGCTATTCTCTTGGTTCATGTCCAGTGGCAGCACGAGAATCTCCAAGAGAGCACGTGGGAGTGGGAGGCTCAGATTCGCGTGCAGTACCCACATCATTTTGAGTAGCATTTGTTTTGGCTTTTCGGGGATGTAAAATATCTAATGTGGGTGTGATGTAATTTCCAGGATTTTTTCCATGTATTATTTTAATATTATATTAGAATTAATTCGAGACAAAGCTCTGAGACGGTGTGGGGTTCTGAGGCCCAGTGTGCCCCGTAGAAATGTTTACATTTATTTTAATAATTAAATAACACGCTTGTGCAGTTTTCCTAAAAAAGTGGAATAACTTCTGAACGGGTGACCGGATCAGAAATCTAAGGGAACCATTGCATTCAGAACAATGTTTTTACCTTAGGGAAGGCCTAACATCAATATGCGCAGGTTGGTGGTGAAATATAGTTTTTGGACATAAGAGTAATAAAATATTTAATAAAAATATTTTATTTCTGTAGAGAGATTCTATTAAATCTTTTACAGCGGACATCTTCCTTTTAAATAAAGGAATGCGTAGGGTCCCTGGTTACAAACCTCATAACCCTAAAACCCTTAGCGGCTCGGGAGGCTCTGGATAAAACCTCCTGACGTGGCGACGACGACACGACGACCGGATCTACGCCAACAAACGCAGTAGAAATCCAGGTAGGATGTTGTTGTGATTTTTCTTCTCCGTTTTTGATTTCCATGACGAAGGATGAAAAATCCACGAACAAATTATTCTGTGGATCGATCGTTCTTGCATGAGGGGATATTTGTGGGAATCATGGGATTTTGATTCTTGAGTTGTTTTGGTTTTTGCTCAACCTTCTAACGGTAACGAACCAAGATCAACACGAACATCGATCGAGGTTCGTCCCTCTCGATTGCTGTGTTTTTCTCTCATGATCCCAACGCGTTCTTCGTGCATGTTCTTCGCGTTCATGGGAAAAATCAATCATTGCGTATTATTTTGTTGGCGCAACGATCTGAAATCGAAGATCCAACATCGGGACGACCTAACGAAGGTGCGACAGTGATGGCGGTGTACATTTTGACGTGGATTGGAAGTTCCCGTTCTTTGATCATTTTTTGTGTGGATTGATCGGGATGCATTTAAAGGGACTATTGGAAGCCCAAAATTGACAGAATCTATTTTGTAGGGGTGGGACGACCCCAAATCTGGAGTTTCATGATGATCGGGCAGTTGGATCAATATCCTCAGGATTAGACTATGCGCGCAGAGGAAGATGAAGATTCTAAAAATTTCCTGACTACACGCCATGTAGTACGGCCTACATGGTGTGTGTTAATCAGCAGGATTACATAATGTGTACTCCAGGAGTACACGAACACGGGCAGGGTACACAGCCAAGGACACGCCGTGTATACCCCTCCCTGGCCAGACCCAGCCAGATACATGGGATACCTCGTGTACTGGTACACGGGCAGGCGACACAGACACTGGTAGAGACCGTGTACGAGCACATGGCCAGCATACACGGAGCGAGCCCAGGTGATCAGACACGGCGTGTACCTCTTCTACACGCCGTGTAGTTTCTTTCTACACAACAAGCCAAATGACATGGGCCATTTACATGGGAAGTACCTGGGGTCAAGGAACATGGCATGTACCTTTTCTACACACCGTGTAGTTTGGTTTTATACGGCTTGAACGAATGAAACGGGTCGTTTACACGGGCAGTACCCATGGTCAGAGAACATGGTGTGTAACCATACTACATGTAGTGTAAACTTTTCTTCATGGCTTGAGCCACTTGTCTTCTATGACTTGGACATGCTTCTTAGGGTTCGTACACATGGTTTTTCCCCTTAAGGTTTTGGTATCATTTCAAATATACGGGAGTATGATACCTTCAGCAGGACTTTCTAAATAGAGTTGTTGGAATCCCCTCTGTGATACATAGATCTGGATCCTCTATTCATTCCTGGAACCCTTGGTAGACTTCTTGGTATCAACATGACCAACTTTACCTGGGCGCCAATCCTCTGCTTAGCGGCTTAGCTCAGACTGAGTTGTCGAAATCACCCCATGGATTTTGGTTGTGATCCTCATCTGTGCATCATGTTCCCATGTACTTTTGGAGTATGTCCTTCTCGAACGAGTACTTCTTATCCCTCTCATCATACCTAGGAGTGTGTTCTCCCGGTTGCATACTTAGTGGAATCTTCGAGATGGATCCTAGTGGCAGTATCGCGATGGTCGTTTGTGTATGAGTATATCTGGATATTACTTATTATATGTTCCATAGACATATAATTTGTGGAGCTTCAAGCATCTTTCCTTTGTGGAATTTTCCCTTGTTGTATTTCCTTTGTGGTTTCAGGGTGTCCTACTGCGTATTGTTTTACTCACCCCTGCACGGGCTTTGACCGCACGTGTCATGTATTGTGTAGAAGAGCGAGCCTTTGATGGGATTCTAGGTGGACCTGGGCCGGAAGACACTCAGTGACATTAGACAGGCCAAGGTGTGTTCCTACGACTACAGGTTGCAGTCCCAGTACCTTTCATTACAGGTTGGACTTTGTAACGGACTCTCTTTTGGTTGGCTTGTACTTTTGACCCAGGGTGTTACTTTCTTGTACTTTACTTTCATGTCGTACTCTATGGTTGTGTTTTAGTGTATGCATGAATCTTTTCCTTTTTTTAGTATTTAATTTTCATCTTTCTGGGCTTGGAGATGTGTGTGTGTGTACATATTTATAGGAAATGCGTCCCATGTTAGTAGCATGCCTACTCGGTGCTAGTAACCCGCCCTTGGCCTATTGGAGGCGGGCTTGGGGAGTTGCGGCTCCAGCCCCACTGGGACAGGTCATGACATCCAAGATCCCATGGTATCATTAAAAGAAAAATCCATTTTCCCTTAAGAGGTTCTCAAGGATGATAAATTCAAGAGATAAAATCCTCTTTCTTTTTATTTGAATTTCTTTTCAATTTCATTTTATTCTTATCCTATACTCACTACCACTTATCCAAGTGGAATGATTACAATAATATATTTTATATAGTTTATTTTTATTATTTTAATTTAATATTTCATCTTCAAATATCTTACCTTTTCCTTTGATTCTAAAAATTAAAATATCGTATGTGGTGTGTCGATTTACCACCACTGTGGATGATGCATTTTCATTTTTCACTAATGCCTTCAGGGATAGTCATAAAACTATTATTATGGTTAAATAAGATTTTAATAAAAATATTATATTTTATATAATGTTATATAAACAATATATAAACATGATGTTAAAGAAAATGATATAAGATCATAATGATCATTAAAAAATAGAAAGATAAATTAAATCATTTTAATTATCCTTCTATCTAATAAATCATCCAAAATACATATAACCAAATGTTATATAAAACCAATTACTCTACTTTATTTCATTAATAACATATAATTTCAATTCTATAGAATCCTTCTCCTTGAACATGAAATTTACATACTAATAAACAAAAGACCTGATCATGAAATCCCAGAAAAACGAACACTCCCAATTGATGAAATTGAACACTATAACTCATCAAAAAGGTCATAAATGAACTTAATAAAACTATAATGAATCAAATAAATTTATATTAGGTTTTGGATTTATTAATTAATGAATTTATTCTGATCATTTATAAGATTAATGTGAAGAAATCATTCAGACAGAAAGTATGGGGATTCTCAAACACAACTCTATTTCCTTGGTTTTTTCCTCTTTCACTCCATTTTCAGTATGGTTATTCCACTAATATTCATTAGATATAATTTATTTCCTTATATTTTAATGGGATATAAATGATTCTAATATTTAATTATGTTAAATACAAGGATTTTTCCAAAATAAATATTATTTCAATATACATATTTTACTTCTCATGAGATTATTTATCTTTCATTGAAGATTGATGATTTATATACCAAGATTATCATTTCTACATTATTTTGGTAAACCCATAGTTTATTCACTAACATATTATTTTTAAATTAAACCCATGTATTTCAATGGGTTATTTTATGTCTATGATTGATATACGTTCCAGGTGGCACACATGATAATTTAAATGTTATGAAGTGATAGGTGCACCAGGAATTATATAGTGCATATAAATGTTATGATGTGGTCAGTGAACCCAGAATTATATATCACTCTGATAAATTTTCTAATGTGATGTATCTCATAAGATATGTGAAATATTTGTGAACATGATGTGATATTTTTTAAAAACATTGTGCGGTAGTTGACCACTAATACATGATGTTTTATTTTTTTGCATTTCCACAATCCATGACTTTATCTAATACAGCCAATAATTTTTATGATGATGATGTTATAATGAGGAATATGATCACCCATGTTTCATGTCTCATATTCATCCTCTTATTATGATTTTATATCACCCCTTATTTTTATGTAGATCCTTAGGTGAATACTCGTATTAAAGAGAACATGATGGCCAATAAGAATATAGAGAGTAAATAATAAAATAAATTTTTATGTTTTATTATAATAAATGTTATGTGTGGTCTTAATTTTCCAAATACACTAAAACATTAAATTTTATGTCCACTAGGTTTGATACCCTGAGCGGGGAGGGTGAATCAGTGTATGGCTTATTAAAACAACCACCCCTATCAATATTGATTCGTAGTTAGACAAAACTCTCTTTTCTCTCCTTCGTGTTGCAGAGTATGAAGAAATATTAAAGCAAGAACAAGACACATCAATTTTAAATGGTTCAGCCTCTCTGGGATATGTTAAATGATTATAAACCAGTGATGTTTCGATGTACCAAATCCACTAAAAGCTCACTGTAGTTTTAAATGTTCGGAGTGAACTCACTATCACTCCTAGTTTGCAACCACTCACAACATGAAAGCTCACTGCTCTCTCAACTGAATTTTTCTCAGTACCTCTTTAGAAGATACAATCATATTATATATACTAATAGGCCCCTGTATTATCACTAATGAATTAATCTTATTATATATGTATATGCTTTGTTGAAGTTACACTTTCATTCAATGATGAATACAACTTTACCACTGGTGTACATGGATATCTTCCAACATTCACGAAACCCTAGAATGATCGGCAGGTTTCTCCAATACTGGAATGCAAGTGTCACCAAATCTCTTGTGTGAAAATCCATTCTCGAACTTATAACATGGGTGACACACACCCTTTTATTCCCCAACCAATATTGGCGTGCAACTAACAATTGGAGCGCAAATTATGTATAACATTATACTTGGGAACCCAAACCAACACTTCTGCCCCCAAACCTATTTGCACGACCGGAGATACAATTTTCACTATCTGTTGAGATTTAAATTAAAGTGGGAGGGTTATCCCACTATTTAAGGGTATTTTGGGCACACTGAGCGTGATGTTCATGTTTTCTGACTGCGTGCAAGTCCAACTACCTAAACCTCTTTCACCCAAGTCAACTTGTGCGCCCAAACCAAAACATTGAAACCCCTCTTTCCTTTTCATTATTTTGATGATTTGATATTGAAAAAAAAATATGGCGCGCAAAATTCCACGCCTCCATGAACTTGGCATGCAATTCCCTTTACCAAAAACACTTTTCTCCATTTATCGATTTTGAGGCTCAAAAATTTGGAAAACATTGTAAAACGACTCCACCTTGTATATACCCTTTTTGTGCGGCCTCTAATTCATCCATTAATTTTTCTAGGGTTTTCTATGAATCACGGATTGTATAAAAAATCTCTTGAACTCTCCCAATCACCATTAAAACCCTCCTTTTTCAACAAATTGAACATTGTGGTCTTCTTTGTAAACAAACACAACATTGAGAGCCGCTTTGTCAACAAACACAGCCGACCCAAAAATGATTCAATGATGCCTTAAAGAAATTTTTACTAACATTATATCATATATTTTTATTAGTATTATGTTTTTATCATTAAAATTATGTAATAGTCATGTTAGAAATATCAGGGTCATTATTGTTGGTATCAGGGTATGACTAAGTTGATTGGGAAATTTGAATTAGGTAACATTATTTCCAACACTTAGTATGAGTCTAAGTATATATATGAACAAAATTTGATTTTTTTATAATTATTATAAACAAAGGTATCCCACAAGGTATTTTTTAGAGTTAATTTCAAAATGGAATAAATTATTCATTATCACTTGTGAATTATGTTCAAATATTTTCTTTTTTAGGAAATAGTGGGAACCATGAGAATCTAGGCCAACAAACATTGTGAGGGAAAATGCAATGATTTGCCAAAAAAACACCACGAATTCCTTGGTATGTAGAGTTTAAAATATCATGTAAATTCTTACTCAGCTATCTCAGGCTATGAAAAATATCCTGAATAATGTGTAACGCCCTCCTTAAACAAAGAGGGTGAAACTGGTTGTCAATTATTTTATGCAGTACTGACCAATAACCTTTAGTGGATCTTTTGATACACTAGCCATAGAAAATTGGGTCAACTCAATGGAGAAGATCTGTTCTATGCTTCATTATTATGTGCTGGAGAAGGTCACTCTATCCATTGATCATCTAGATGGAGAGGCTGATCAATTGTGGTATTTGATTAGGAACACCAAGTCAAATTATGAAATAGAAGAGATGGAGTGGGAAAAAATTAAGAAAATATTTCATAATAATTATTTAACTCAAACTCTTTAAAAAAATTTGGGGATATAAGTACTAGATATGTAGAAAAAGGGAGAGGAATCTATCATGACTTATGAAGAAAATGTCCCAAGGCATGCAAGGTACACCCCATGTTTTGTTATCAATATTGATAGAAAAATAGATGTATTATTTTTTTGTTTAAAACCACACCTTCAAAAGGATATATCCATTCAATACATTCAGATTTATGAGGAAGTATTTTTATGTTCTATCAAAGTGGATATGGAGTTTGGAGAATGGTCTCATGGATATGGTGATATTAAATGAATGTTGGATTTTTTAGCTGGAGGATATAATGAAAACGATTGAAATAAAACTCAAATAATCACTTGTCAAAAATATTTGAATAACCATCTTGAAAATTTCATTAATGTGTTTGTGAAATTCTTCAAATGTGGGAGATAATTCCACCAAGATCATGAATGTGAGCTAGACATTAAGAATCTGGCCAATATGATGGAGGAAATGAGGTCACCACCCCTTGCAAAATACTTCAACTATAGGGAGAAAAGGCACTATACCAGACATTGGACTAAACCTAGAGTCCTTGAGGGTAATCAGCATATGTAACCACAAAATTCATAGGAACACGATAATCCTTCTTCCATCACTACAACTAAAGTGGAGTTAAAAATTGAAGTTTTACAAGGTAAAATTCGTAATCACTCAATAATGGATAAAATCATATTTCATTCAGGTTCTATGCATTCCTATATATCCATTATGTTTTCTAGAACTATTGAATTGAATCCACAAAACCTTATAGTATAGATATTCGTAAAAATACTTGTGGTGTGATCATTGCAACCCAAGGGATGAACTCTTCTCCTCTGGTCATATGTGGAAATATTATTCCTGTAAACCTCATGATTCAACCATTTGGTGTAATTCTGCACTATAATAAGAATGTATTGGATCTAGTTATATAGAGAATACATCAAATATCAAGAGAAGGAAACATATTTTTACATTTTTAACCATCCCATGTTCCTTTACATATACAAGGAAGATCATGAATCACCTTTAGAAAATTCTCTATTGGTTGTGTGTTAGTTCCCTGTAATTAATTATAACTCACTCAAATGGTGGATTGAAATGAAGATATTAAAAAATGGGAAATTACCATTGTGATAGAATAAAATGATATACATCCAAAATAGTTACCCATACTTACCCATGTTCGTGAGGTAGAGTTCTCAATAAAACTCAAACCCAGAACTACCCCTATCTGAAAATAACCCTATATGATGTCCCCTATCAAACTAGATGAGTTAGAGAAGAATCAGCAATATTCCTTGTATAAGTGTTCACAAACCCTAGTGAATCACCCTAGTGGGTATTGGTTCAATTTTTCAAGAAGAAGGATGAATCAATGCAGTTGTATTTTTACTATTGAGATCTCACCAATATAAAAATAATGAACAGGCATCCTCTTCCAAGGATTGATGAATAGTTCAAACAACTACTAGAATCTTAGTACTTCTCAAAGGTGGATCTTTGTTCTATATATCGTCATCTAAAGGTGAATAAGGAAGACATTGATAAGATAGTCTTCCATAAAATATATGGACACTATTAGTTTCTAGTTATTCCATTTAAACTTACTAATGCTCGTTCCTATTCTTGGATTTGATGAATAATGTCTTTATACACCACCTTGACATGTTTGTGGTGGTTTTTATCAATGATATTCTCATATAATCCAAGATAAATGAGGAACATGAATAATATCTAAGTATTATGTTGACGATATTAAGAAAAAATAAATTGTACACCAGGATTAGTAAGTGTAACTTTTGGATGTAGCAAATGACATTTATGGGCCATGTGATCACAAGTGAGGGAATTTTTATGGACCCTTTAAAAAAAAAGAAAATTGGGGAATGTCTCTATAAGGACTCATCCTTAAACATTACAAAATATTTAATTAAATGGATAATTCACATTGAGGATCTTTTCAGGTTTAGTGTTTTAGAGAATTAGAACATTACATTTACATCTCAAAAGATTACAAGGTAGGCATATCTACACATATTCCATTTTTTTCATAAAATAAAAACTCTTGAAAAAAAAATTCATGTCTACTTCCATGTTTTAGACAGCATGACTTTTCCTTGATCCCATACTTGACCTTATTTATCTTAAAGTCTTGTTAAAACATTTCAAAACATGGGATGAGCATAAAAAGATCTGTAAGGGTTATAAAATAGGGAATGAAAACATTATCCCATCAATATATACAAATCAATGAAACCATACTTTTCAATCATACCCTACCTTGTGAAATCATGAGATTTATGAATAACACACACAAATCATAAATCATAAAGGTTACATATGAAATCCATGTCAAACATACATTATAGATATCACAGCTACATAGGGAGTCACAATTGGAATAACCATCACAGTATATTCCCTAAATCTCTTAGTAGAAAATCATGTTTACCTATGTCACATTACCAAATGCATTGGAGAGCTATCTCAGGCTCACCCACCCTAGGTTTATCACGGAACAACCCGTATACCTAAAAAATTCCCAATAACCATAACATAACACATAAAACAAGCATAAAGGAAAGATAACTTTTCCACATTCCAATCACAATATATCATATCAAGATATTGAAATAAACAATGCATTATCAAACCATTTTCATAACCTTTTAAAACATTTAATAAATAGATTTTTGAATCAAAGTGTCCAATACCACTTTAATGATTTTAAAAAGAAATTAACATTTTAAAATATTAATGTCCATATAAATAAATCCCAAAACCATTTTGAAACCATGGACATTGATGATAAATATTTAGAAGAATAAATCTTTAAAACATTTAAAACGATATTTTAGTTAAAGAGTTTTTAACAAAATGAGAGACACTTGAATACAAATAATTGAGGTATAAAATTTAATAATGACTTTATAATATAATGAGAATAAATCGAATCATGATATAATATGTCAAAGGATAGTATATACACCATATAAGAGTGAATTGTTGCATAAAAATAATGAGGTCTCAATGGAATGTAAATTGAGACGCAATCCGTTATAAAGATGGTATCCTTAGATTAAGGATAAATCAATGACATAATTTATGTGTGAAAAATATAAATACACCCAATATAATTTGATATTAAGTTTAAAACAATCAGATTTCATTCACACATATTTATATCATGACATAATCAACAATTATATGTTTAACCCAAAGAATTGAAATTGGGTTATGAATTCCCTTTACAAAAATTTGACAGCCTAACAATGTCACTTTAAAATTCAAAAAATGAATTTATGAGTTAAAAATGGTATCTCATCACATGGAAATAAAATTTACATCAATGAGGATATATAAGAACATATCCCAACATAAGAATATGTAAATTAAATGACATAACAAAAAATAAGTCTTTTAAAAAGAGGAGGGTGAAAGGTTCCCTTACCGATTAGATAACTTACAAAACATATGCCACATGAAAGAAGGATCAAACAATGAAGATTTATATACTCATAAATGAATGTATATTTCAAAAAGAGTACAATAATGGGCAGTACATACACCACACGAAAGAATTGTACCTAAAATTCGTCAAATGTAATCCTAACCGTGATCCTAACCCAAATCTCAGGAGGATTTAATTACATATACTTCCAACATACATCTTAACATTTATCTCCCAGTAACACCAGTTACTCATAAGGTCTCATATTGAAATTTAATTAACCAAATCACAAATTCTCCATGATAGGATAATCATTTTCATAAATAAATCAAATAATCATGTGTCCGTAATAAAAACATAGATTCTTCCAAACTAAAATTTCAACCTTTATTCGACAATTGAAATCCCATAGTATTCTATCTTACTTAGGCATATAGTGTTTCCTAAAAATAGAGAAGTTTTTCCTTCACAACCTTTATGACTTAATCACTAAATAATTTTTCTATAAAAATTATATCCATTTGATAAAACATAATTTCCAAAAATAAACTTATTCTTATTCTATTATGTCATTTTACTAAAATAATAAGTCATACTAACTAGGGACTTCAAGTAGGCTAGTGGTAGGTGATGCACCTTTGTCACCCTTCGGTTGTGGGTTCGATTCCTGCAGTCTTACATGATGTGATGGGGTGTCACCAATCCTATGAGTTATCCATTTTATAAAACTCAAAAATAACCCTAACATGTTTTACCCTCAAATGTTTCTTTATAACTCTCATTTTCATCCAAATTCATTATGATCTCAACATCTTAATTCATGATGTCTTATTTCACCACCATATGATAAAATAAAACAATTCTCAAAATGAATAACATCATACCTTGATCATGGAATCCACTTGGTTTCATCGTCATCTTGTTCATGTAGGTAGAAGGTCCATTCATCACAACAATGATTTAGAGATCCTTCAAAATTATTTTCTTCCTCTAACAAAATACACCTTGTACAACATGGGTCATATGGGTGTTCACAGAAAAATAGTTTTGGAAAATAATCATGTATGACATATAATTTCAAAACATCTGATAAAACATGATTTCTATAAAATAGTTATACTGAATTTTAGTTGAAACATTCAATTAACGATCCTTTTAAAATACCATAATTATGTGTTGTGAGACTTAATTTTAAAATCAAATATAAATAGGTTGTGCAAGGGTCTCCTTTTTCAGCACCTTTATTAAAATCATAATAAACATCAAGATCTTGTGATAAGGAGGTATAGTGGAGGTGTTTGATATCTCAAACCACTTCTTGCAAGTGAGTTGTATGCTAGAAAAAGTTTCACAATCATATGAACATGATTTTGCAATTATTATTGCATGCATGTCATCAGGAAGAGATAGGAATGTCATTTGAGATCCTCCTCCTTCCATATGTAAATGAATTTCCTTGATCTGAAAAAGTTTTAAAACAAGGATTTAACTGAAATAATAGATAGGGACTAACCATATGTCTAGAAAAAATTCCTAATCCCTACAGTTGACTAAACCGACCTCTAATACCAACTATAAGGACCCGGCCTTAAACAATACATAATATTTAATTAAATGGATAATTCACATTGGGGATCTCTTCAGGTTTATAGTTTTAGAGAATTAGGACATTGCATTTACATCTCAAAAGATTACAATGTAGGAATATCGACACCGATTCCATTGTTTTAATAAAATAAAAACTCTTGAAAAAAAGAGTCATTTCTAGTTCCATGTTTTAGAGAGCAAGACTTTTCCTTGATCTCATCCTTGACTTTATTTATCATTATGTCCTGTGAAAAAATTTCAAAACATGGGATGAGCATAAAAATCTCAGTAAGGGTTATAAAATAAGGAATGAAAATATTAGCTCATCAATATATACAAATCAATGAAACCATACTTTTCAATCATACCATACTTTATGAAATCATGAGATTTATGAATAACACACACAAATCATAAATCATAAAGGTTACTTATGCCATCCACATAAAAAATAAATTGTAGATATCATAGCTACATAGGGAGTCACTGTTGTAATACCCATCACAGTATATTCCCTAAATCTCTTATTAGAAACATCACGTTTACCTCTGTCACGTTACCCAATGCATTGGAGAGCTATCTCGGGCACTCCCGCCCTAGGTTTATCACAGATCCACCTGTATACGTAAACAATGCCCAATAACCATAACATAACACATAAAACAAGCATAAGGGAAAGATAACATTTTCACATTCCAATCACAATATATCATATCAAGATATTGAAATAAAAAATGCATTATCAAACCATTTTCATAAACATTTAAAACATTTAATAAATAGATTTTTGAATCAAAGTGTCCCATGCCACTTTGAAGATTTAAGAAAAATAACATTTTAAAATATTAATGTCCATATAAAAATATCCCAAAAACATTTTGAAAACATGTACATTGATGATAAATATTTAGAATAGTAAATCTTTAAAACATTTAAAGTGATATTTTAGTTAAAGAGTTATTAACAAAATGAGAGACACTTGAATACAAATAATTCAGGAATAAAATTTAATCATAACATTATAATATCATGAGAATAAAAGTATTCATGATATAATATGTCAAGGTAAAGTATATACACCATATAGGAGTGAATTGGTGCATAAAAATAATGAGTTCTCAATGGAATGTAAATTGAGACACAGTCCGTAATAAAGATGGTATCCTTAGATTAAGGATAAATCAATGACATAATTTATGTGTGACAAATATAAATACACCCAATATAAGTGGATATTAAGTGTAAAAAAATCATATTTAATTCACACATATTTATAGCATGACATAATCAACAATTAGATGTTTAACCCAAATAATTGAAATTGGGTTAAGTAGTCCCTTTACAAAAATTTGACAGCCTAACAACGTCACATTAAAATTTAGAAAATGAGTTTATGAGTTAAAAATGGTATCCCATCACATGGAAATAAAATTTAAATCAATGAGGATATAGAAGAACATATCCCATCATAATAAGATCTAAATTAAAAGACATAACAAAAAGAAGTCTTTTAAAAAGAGGAGGGTGAAAGGTTCCCTTACGATTTGGTAACATACAAAACATATACCACATGAAAGAAGGATAAAAAATTGAAGATTTATATACTCATAAATGAATTTATATTACACAAAGAGTAAAATCATGATCAGTTCATACACCACACAAACGAAAGTAGTGGAAAATATAACATGTATCTCATGGGGATAAAAAGTGAGATGAAAACCGATTACCACATTGTAATCAATCGAGTCGTATGAACCAAAATTAACAACCACCAAATTAATAAAATAATACCATGAATATAATTATATTCATGATAATATATATCAAACGTAAGTACACAATACACCACATTCAATAAATAAGTGGCGAGCAATGGAAATCTCACAAAATTAAAAGTGAGATAAGAAAATCCCCCACAAAAATTCGGCAGCCTAACGACACCTCTTAAAAATTATTAAAATGAATTGAGGAGAATAATAGAGGGTCTCTCATCATATGAAAATAAAAATTACAGTATTTTGAATATAAAATAACATCCTACAACACAATAACATGGATAATAGATGAAATTACATAAAAGAGAGTACTTAAAAAGAAAGAGAGAGGTCGGATCCCTTACCTCGCGTCCGACTTGACTCGATCGTCCTTTAATCTCGTGAATAATAAACTAAAGTTAATTTCTACTTGATTAAGAACATTTTTCAAGTTTTTTATTACTTTTATATAACTTATTACCATTTTATAAACATTATGTAATCATTTAAGTTAATAACATTAATTTTGTCGATATTTGGTACTTGAGTCAAAAATGAACACATTATATTTACAAGTTGTCCATGTGGTCAAAGGTTAATTATATCCATCATAATATTCATAATTTTAATATCATATATATCATATATATCTAGTATATACATGTTTTTATTATAGTACATAGCATTTAGAGGTAACAAATGAAATGCACCGTTCATGGAGACGGTAAGTCGTACGTAGGCATGAATGCTGCTTTCATTTATATTTATTATTTTAATGGAAATAAAACATAATTATACAAAGTTATATTATAATTCCAGTATAATATCACATATAATATCACTAACTCCATCCTTTATACATCCCACATAAGGCATTAATGAATCAAATCACTTTGAGGGGGTGGTAGTCCGCACTTCCTCAAATGAGATTATCGTATTTACCCATTCTGGAAACCATATTGGCATGATATAAATGAGAAGTACAGAAGAATAAAGAAATCATAAATATAATATATATCATTTATAAATACAGTTCCATCATAATGTCCACCATGAGAGGCGGTAATATGTAATTGAACAATCATTGTTTCGTGAGGCGTTATTTTTCCATCCATAGAAACATTATGTTATCCATCCATTAGATGGAGTTGTGTGTAAATGTAGATATAATAATTCTTATAACAAAATCCTAGTATATTCTTTATACTGTTTTGGTTACAAAAGAATGAAATAAAAAGATTTTTGGGGTTGGAGAAGTAAAATAAAAGAAAACAATTTATGATAAATTGCTACCTTTAATTTGGGTAACTCCTTTTGGATTGAACCAAAGGACTGGTTGAAGTGCCTTTTTTCTAATCTATTTCTTATAAGAGGAGTAGTGGTATGTGGAGAGATTAATTGGGCAGTGGTTTGACGAGTAAAATGGCTTGAGAGGTGTGAGTAATTGGTTAGAAGTGTTCTCCTTTTATAAGGGGGAGGAGGGGCTCTTTAGGAAAGTGTGAAAGTATTATTTTATAATATAATTATATTCGGTTTCTAATGGTACAAAAATCTTTATAGTCGAATATAGGATGATTTATGGTCGAAATAAAATCATCCATTCAGAATTGGACATGTTTTGTATAATATTTTAAGCATTATAATCTTATTTATTTAAATCATTTATTAATGAGGTAAAACCTGCTTCATTATTATGTCATAAATAATTTAATTTATTTGTTGTCTAAAAATTATAAACAAAATACCATGATGTAGGTAATATTATTATCTTTCCAATAAATATTTATATTAAGAAATATTCATTATATGACACCATATAAAAATTAATTACTAAACGATATTTGTTTATGTCTATTTTGCCTTTACATTCAATTAATTAGTTTAAATTGTCATTATCACTTCCAAGTGGCTCAAAGAGGTCCCAAAGTCGACCCAAAGATTACCATGGTCATTAATGACTCAAACAATAAGGTTTGGACAAGTGTTAAGGTAATTTTGAATTATTATAATATTCTTTTAACCTTGAATTACCTTATTTACCCATAACCACAGTAAATAAAAGTCAAAAGTTAGTATTCACCAAAAACAATTTTCACCTTAATGAACCACATTTTACTTCTTTAAAACAACCATGTATGTCGGATTTTTGAAATTCAATTCACAGAAGTGGTAAAATTTCATTTAAATGAAAAATTCTATTTTTTTTACTACCACTAAGTGGTGTCACTATTCATAAAAAATTGATGTTTTTCAGAAAAATACAAAAAAATCAGCCAAATCATTTTTTGATATTCAGAATTCAAAATTGATGTCTATTTGGACATATTCATAACATAGAAGTGGCATTAATTAATTTAAAAATTAATTCCTGTTGTTAAAACAAATAGCGTGTTTTTAAGAAACTATAACTATCCAAAGATCGACACCTGATTAAGTCCAATTTTGAAGTGAAATTAATTCTAATGACCAAAATTGGACTAAATGGTAAAAATATAATTCAATTTCACTTTACAACCAATTAAAAGTATAATCTAACCATATAAATAAATTAGATTGAAAGGCACATTTCAATTAAAGTACAATATTTTTTACTTTTCATAAAAAATGATTTTTATCAGAAAAATCCCAAAAATTTTCACAAAGTAAATTTTTATGTCCCCATTGTAATGAAGGATTTTATTTGGTCATATAGAATGTATTAATTGAAAAAAACTACATTTAATATGGGGTTTCCATTAAAAGGAGAAAAATTGGCCATTTAATGTAAATTGTGCTTAAAATTAAATTCATTCGCATTTTAACCCTCTAAAATTTTATTGGATAATGTAAATGAATTTAACAAACATGTATAATCATATGGTATTTAGTTTTGTTAATTCCTGCCAATACAACTCCTAGGAGTTGACTACCATTTAAAATAATAATATTATATTATTAGTGTGCAACGTAAGATTCAAAGAAACTCATTATTGCGTATCATGTATGCTATCAAACATAGAAACCCATGTAAAGTAAAATTAATATTTAATTAACAAATATTAATAAATATGAAATATTTATTATTCTTTAATTACCTGGGATGCCACAGTCTCATACCCACTAGTGTCCTAGAAATCCATAGTTTTCTTTGCATAGGAGGGAATTACCATCATTTTGTGGTAAATATCTCATGATTTTCTAGAACACTATATATGTTTTCAAGGAAAAGGGTAAAGTATGTCTGTACACAAGAATGTGAGTAAATTTTAAAATATATAAAGATGGGGATGATCATTTCACTTTTACTCACATTACCAACATGTGGAAAATGTTTTGGGATATAAAGTGATGCTTCAAAAAAGGTATTGGGTTTCATACTCAAGGAAAATGATAAAGTGATAGTATAAATCTCATGAAAGATGATGATCCCTTATTAAGACTACCCAATACGTGATCTTGAGTTCACATCTATTACTTTTACATTTAAAATTTTGCATCACTTTCTATATGGTGGGATGTGTAACATATATACTGATCACAATATCTTAATTTATATATTCACTTAAAAGGATCTCAACATGAATCAAAGGGGAGGGTTAGAAATAATCAAATAATATGATTACATTATTCATTGTCATCCTACAAAGGAAGACAAGGTATATGATTCACTTAGTAGAAAATAACCTACTACACTATCCATGATACAGATTGATAAAGACCTCATTGTCCTGGATATAAAAAGGTTGGATTTGGAAATCACAATGGCGGGGAATAAATCCTACCTTTCCCATGAGATTTACCAACCATATATCCAATAGAAGATTAAAGAGGAACCATGGGATGATATATACCATCAGAATAAGTTGAAATCATTAATGGAAGGAAATATACATGAGTTCTATATCAATGATGACAGTGTGAGTAAATTTAGAGAAATGGTTTATGTTCCCCCACCACCCAAGATAAATAATGATATATTGGATAATTCACATATCTCAACTTTCCATATCCATCATGGATGTACCAGGATGTACCATGATCTCCTAGAACACTTCTAGTCGGATAACACAAAAAATGAGATTGCAGAGTAAATCTCAAAGTGCATAATAAGTCAAAAAGTTAAAGTATAGTGAATAAAGTCCAAAGGGATAATGAAACCATTACCTATACCCATGTGGAAATGGTAGAATGTGACCATGAAATTTTTCACTAGTCTCCCTAGTATATCCAAAGGAAAAGATGTGATATGGGTTGTGGTGAATCGACTCACAAAAACATCTAAAATTATCTCTATTTGGGAAGATTTATCTACTGAAAAACATTCAAAGATATATTTAAAGGAAGTTTTTAGGTTGTATGGGGTTTGAAATTTGATCATCCCAATTCACGATTCAAGGTTCACTTCTAAATTCAGGAGAAGTATCTCACATTCCATTAGTAATGAAGTGAATTTCAGCATTACTTATCACCCCCAAAATGATGGCCAATCAGAAAGTTATATTCTGACATTTAAAGACATGGTAAGAGCCTACTAAAGGGAATTAAAAGGTGGATAAAATCATCATCTCTAGCTGGTTGAGTTCTCATACAAAAAAAATATTCACTCGAGTATTCAGATGAATCAATATGAGGCTCTGAATAGAAAGAGATATATAACTCCAACCTCTTGGGACGAAGTTAGAAAATGAATGTTACATGGACCTGATCTGGTGCAAAATTTGATAGAGAAGTTTTAAGATATCTAGGAACATATAAAATCTTCTTAGAGTAAAAAAATAGCTATGATGATAACTATTCAAAGGACTTATAGTTTGATGTTGTAGATAAATTCTTTATTCAAATATCATCATGGGAGAGAGGCATGAAGTTTGGAAAGAAATATAATCTTAGAGCAATGTACATTGGCACCTCTATGATGCTTTATTGCATAGGATCTATCACCTATTGTATTTAACTTCCAAAGAATATAAATAAACAACATGATGTGTTCCATGTATCCCTCATGAAGAACTATATACCTAATCCCTCACATGTACTGAACTCATAGGTGATACAACTAGATGATGATCTTTCTTGTGAGAAGCATTTGGTAAAAACTATGGACTAGATAGATAAGTTACCATGGGAAAAAGATATCCAACCTTTCCAATGTAAATTAGAGGAACTATATGTACGAATAAAAGACTAGGGAACTATAGGTGGTGATGAAAAAGAATATCCATCGCCTATTTATGTAAAAGGAAATTTCAAGAGCCAAATTTCAAAATAGTGGAAAAATGTAACGATCCAAACTTTTAACAATGGAATATTATCCGTTCTTATAATTTTCATATAGGGTATAAAACACATACATATCATTGATCTCTAAATAAAAACATTATTCTCATAAATAACGAATGAAAATGTGATATTTACAAATTAAGGAACCTATTTCGATGGAATAATAACCTGACCTTTAGAATAGTAATGTGGCCTTTAGGAATAGTAATTCTGCCATCGAAATAGTAGCCACACTTATGAAAGTATAAATGAAATTTAGTTATCTTATAAATTACAATATGATATAATTATATAGTAGTATGTGTAAATAAATATTTTCAAAAAATTTTATTAAGTGTTGTAATTTTTAGAAAACATACATTTTTATTTAAAATTTTATAATTAACATTATTATTTTCAATAATGTTTATTTTAATAAATTAAATTGAAAAATTAACATTTTGATGTCTAATGATTATAAGAAAATTTTAAAATACCTTGATTAGTTTTCAATGTGATATAAAATCCTTTATAATTTTAAAATTAGTATTTTCCACGTAAATGATGATTTTAATGAAAAATTAAATTTCTCATATTTATAAAATTATATTTATAAAATAAATTTAATTTCTAAATTTTACATTTTTCATAATGGTCTAAGTAATTTTTTGTTTTTTTTCTAAATTTCATGAATTTTATGGTGAATAGTAAATTATGGTAATTTACTATAAAATCTAAATATTCAAATTTTTTTTCATTATTGATGTAAGGATAATTTAAGCCCATGATTTCAAATTTTTCTTATTCCTTAACTATATTTATAAATTGGAGTCAAAATTATTCATAGTCTTCTCCTAGAATTATAAACTATTGAACAGAATAATGCGAAAACACCCCTCTCCTCCCCAATAAATACCACCCCTCACCACCTCTTATCCTCGCACCTCTAAAGCCTTAACGGATATCTAGGATCTACCCAATAATCTTTCTAAGAACCTATCCCATTTATAATATCCCTTGACTTCATCAAAAGGCCAAAACCTTTTCCCTAATGAGGTTTTCAAGGAGGAGAAACTCAAAAGGTAAAATCCTCTTTCTCTTTCTTTTAATTTCTTTTCAATTTCATTTATATTATTATCCTCTCTTCACCTAAAATTATCCTTGTGTCATGATAACTCAATTATATTTTATATACTATAATTTTATAGTCTTTATGGAAGAATTTATCTTCAATCCTCTTCCATTTTCATTTTATTCTAAAATAATCATTCGGGCTATGTCGATTTACCACACCATGGACGTTACTTTTTCATTTTTCACTACCACATTAATTAATGGTAATTAAACCATTTGTTATTGTTAAATAGGATTTTAAAATACATATTATAAGTTATATAATGTTTTCTATGCAATATATAAACATGATGTTCAATAAATGTGTATAAGATCATAATGATCGTAAAAATACATAAAGATAAATTATATAATTTTTTTAACATTTTATATAACAAACCTTCCTCATGGAATATTAAAAAATTTATATAAAAGAAATTACACTGATGGATGTTCTTTAATAACGTATAATTTTATTTCTAGAGAATCATTCTCTTTGTAAATGAAACTTCCATACTTCCATCCATCCATCCAATGGCCTGAACGCCTTGATTTTTTTATTGATTTTTGATAATCCACCTTTAAATGGGTGAGGTGGAACCCTTATAAGGCTCATAAACATAATTATTACATGACTTGTAGGCCATAGAGGAATTCATTACTCATAGGATTTAAAAATTACATACAACCCAAACTAACTACTTGGCACTGCTCCTCTCCAAAATCTTCATCGTGATACCATCTCTCCACATTTACACACCTATTTGGATAGGTTTTACCAATCATGCATAGGCCTATCCCAATGGAAAGTGTCATACCCCCTCATTCTTGCAATTTTTTTATCATTTTCTATGGTGAAGGCTTCTTTTCTCATCCTCCTTTTGGAGATTCTTCCTTGTAGGTTTTCTAGTTTCCATCTACACTTAAAGTGGCATGAAGTCCATGAGGTGGCCCGGAGACCTTACTAACCCTATGTACTTATTGGCCCGAAGGCCTTAAAGGACTCGAGGACCAAATCAAGGACCCGAAGGCCCAAACAGGGGAGTAGTCCCAATTGCTATAGTGTCGAATAGTGCCTTCTACAGTACCTGCTATATTACCTGCCACAGTACCTGCTAAAGTATTTCTACAGTAGCCCCCAAAATTATACCTCCACCTAGATTTTATCTCGGTCTCTGGGATGAACTTAAATAGTCCTCACTAACTAGGCTAAGTCTCATGTACATGAAACTTCTATACTTATAAACAAGTGAACCAATCATGGAAACCAAGCAAAATAAACTATCCAGGATGATGGAATTGAACTCTATAATGCCTCAAAAATTCCATTAATGAACTTAATATAACTATAATTAATCAAATAATTTTATAATACATTCTATATTTTTTAATTAATTAGTATAATTTAATTATCTAGGAGATTAAATTGAAGAATTCATTCAGACGGAATGTAAAGGGATTCTCGAACCCAACCCTGTTTCCTTATGTTTTCACTCTTTCAATCCATTTTCATTATTTTTATTCCTTTAATGTTCTTTAAATATCAATTATTTTTACCTTAAAATTTATTTTCTAGGATATCAATTTTTCCAATCTTGTTTTATGACAAACTAATTGATTTTTCCAAAAAAAATCTTCTTTATAAAAGGAATAATTTTCTTCTCGTGAGATTATTTATCACTTACTCAAGATTAATGATTCTTATACCAAGTAAAATATTACCTATTTATTTTGGTAACCCTAAATTTTATTCATGACTGTATACTATGTGAAATGTAACTTATTTCTTTCCAGTGGATATTTTTTTTAAATATTAATATGCATTTTATATGGCATGCATAGTAAGGGAAATGTTATGATGTGATGGGTGAACCCATAATTATATAGTTCTCTAATAAATATTTTAATTTGATTTACCTCATGAGATAAATATAAATTTTTATATTTATGTTTCTATATTTTTTCACAACTACGTGTGGTAGTTTTCCTCTAACACGTCATGTTTCATTTTTATGTGTTGCCACATTACAATCCTTTATCTAATGATTCAACTCATGATTATTATGATGATGTTAAAATAATGATTATTCTCACCCATGTTTCTTGTATCTTATTAATACTAATAATAGTATTTTAGATCACCCCTTCTTTTGATTGATATCCTCATGTGAATACTTATACTAATGAGAACATGAGGGCCAACAAGAAGCTAGAGAAGAAGGAATTAACTAAATTTTAATGTTTTATTATGTTAAAGTTATCTATGGTCCTAATTTTCCCAAGACAGTCTGTAGAGACCCCAATCATGACGTACATGGACATTACATTACTTTTGTGGAATAATTATTACATAACAAAAAAACACACAAGGAACATAATAGTTTAGTGTCTTAGGAAACTCAAAATATAATATTCTAATCGTAATGAAAGATCTTCAACATATCCCATAAAGATCTTCCCCTTTTTTCATTCTTACCTAGAAACTTTTTTTAAATTCTATGGAAAATAAAACATAAAAGGGCGAGCTCAAGTGCTCAGTAATGGTAAAAAGTACATAAAATTAATCTAATCTGACCCTTAGGAGATATGGGTCGACTTTTAGTCATCCAATAGAATTTTGTAATGTGTTAGGGTAATTTTATAATCTTAGGTTTACCCTTAATTACATGATTTATCTTTAACTAATGTAAATAAAAATTATCGTACTTACTATTCATAATATCAAAAAAATAAAAGTAAACTATTAACATAATTTGGACCCACTGAATCCAAATATGGAATCCATTTTTCCAAATTCAAAACATATAAGTAGCCGTAATTAAATTAAAATTTATCATGTTGTTAAGAAAACGAGTTTTAAAAGTAAAAATATTGCCAAAGTTTGAGATGTTTTTACCTATGAATTCAATGTAAAATTAATGGTAATGACATAAATTATATTAAATGGTAAAAATATATTCGATTTATACTTTAAAAACAGTCCATATTATACCTTAACCATGTAAATTGTTGCGATGAAAAATATTGTTTTTAATTAAAATATATTGTGTTTTTACAATTCATTAAAATATGAAAGTTATCAGAACAATATGAAAATTTTATCCAAAGAAAATTATTATATACTGATTCCAAAGAAGAATTTTATTTTTTCAAATTGAACTTACAAACATGTCAAAAACTTGATTTAATGTGGGGGTGCCATCAAAAGGAAAAAAAAGTGCTTTTTTTTTAAAATACTTATTTTACCTGAAAAAACTATTTTTTATCATACCATGTTCTAGAAAATGTGTAAGCTGAATAATAATGTTATAAAATTCAAAATGTAGTTAATAATACTCATAAAATCTAGTCCATAATAATTTTATAACAATATATCATTGTTTAGTGAAACCCGGTATTGCGTACTATACACGCTATCGAGGAAGGTCGAGATTGCGTGTAATGCAATCCAAGTCAGGGAATACTGTAGTGCTAGCTCCATTTGGAGTAGCGTACAAGACAAGGCATCAATGAAATTAAAAAGAATAATTCTCATAAAATCTCGTGTTGTTACCCACTAAACCATTTGATCCTATTTTTTAGTTATTTTATGTTGTTTATCTTTAAAATGATGTAATAGTCATGTATTAAAAAGAAGGTTCACTATATTGAAATTTTAGGAAGAAAGGGAACTAGTACAATAGTTTTTTGGACCCTTTGAGATCACTAAATAGGTTAGGGTTGTGGAATAATGATTGCACCTTCCTCTAGTTTATTTTGTCAATAATGATTTGTTCCACATTTTTCAACTTTTTAGGTATATACACAATCATTGAAAAGTTATATACTATGGGTATATTGAGTTACATTCAAATGCATCTTATGAGGATCAGCTATTATGAATTATAGACCAAAGTGAGAAAGTCCGACGAGGGAAGAAAATACCACTTATCTAGATCTTATAGTTTTATGGTTGGATACAAGATGAAATTAGTGAGTGGGAGTCTGATGTTCAATATTATTTTCCTAATTTATTCAAGAAATAATTCTAGAGGTACTTCCCAAGGATTAGAAGTCATTATAAGAGGATAATTGTACTATTATCATTTTAATAAAAACTTTTTGTTTACAATTCATTAGTTTTTTCTGGGAAAAAATAAACCAAATAGTTTATAAAAATTGAAATGTTACCCATATGAGGAATAAAACTTTTTAATCTTTCACATTTTAATTTTAAAACCCTTGAAAAACTTTGTTCATATCATATGAAAAAACATTCATGTATCGAAATACCATCCACATGTAAAACCCCATTTTAAAAACTAAAATACCAAAAAATGGGAAAGAATGGTTTTTATTTGAATAAATTAATAAATAATTTATATTATTCTAGAAATATAATAAATTTTCTGGTGGTGTGAAAATTCATCGATATTGTATACATTAAAATTGAACATTCTTTTTCTATTTGTAAATAATGTCAAGACATTCTGTATAAAATATGAAAAAGAATTCGTTTGAAAACTATTTAGATAAAGTCAAAAGTACATAAAATTTCCTTTATAATTTATTTATATCTATATAAATATATCCATTATATAATTTTAAAAATATATACATGGAACAAATATAATTATAAAAAAAATCATTAAAAAAATTTTAATCCTGGTTTTAAGTAAAAGTGTTCCATACCTCAAGTATGATTCATCACGTATAATATTTATATTCTTATATAATAAGATTGTGTTAATTATTTATTTTATGAAGAACATTTTTCATGTTCATTCCTTTATCACAATAACATTTATATAATTTATGATCATGTTTTATTTAGTTACTTCATACGTTTATTTTTTGTTGGACGTTTTGTGGATATTTGGTTCATAATCTAAAACAAACTTGGTAGGATGAACAGGGTAAAAGAGATAATTATTCAATCATGTAAAAAAATAATATTCATCAATTTATTATCATATTTATAACGTTATTATACTTTTGAAACCAATCATAAAATCTGATTATGACGAATGAATTGCGTTACAATCCTAGAGAAAGCAGGTCCTACATACGCATGAGTAACATTTTCATTTTATAATGAACATAAAAGAAAGTAGGTAAGTATTCATTTTACAATAAAAACTTATTATTATGTTAAAAATATAATATTATATATTTAAAAACATTATATACACCATCCATGTGATATGGTGATGAAAAACAAATTGTATCACTTCGTGAATGTGGTAATCCACACGTACGCACGAACGACATTATCATTTTTCAATAGCTTAAAAGGTAAGAAATATGTGATATATAATATTTATAGAATAAATATTATTTCATTTATATAATATATATACATAAAATCCATCATTATATTCAACAGTGATATGTGGTGATGGAAAACAAATTATATCAGTTCATGAAGAGGTAGTTCATTATACACAAAAATGTTGGATTTATTATGAATTTAATGGAAGAAGTAGATGGATTAAGTTTGTGAAATTATCATAATAACATATAAGTATATGGGAAATATTTATTCTATTATATCACAATGGTTAGAATAGGTTTGAAGGAGGATTAATAAAATAAACTAAAACAATCGATAAAAATATATACCTCTTATTCAGACAATAACATTTTCATTAAACCTTATTCCCTATATGGTCAGAATTATTCATAAACCAATACCTATATTACATGTATTGGTATTTTTGGAAGATATTTTTATAGTTATTCACAAAACTATATTTCTCAAAATTTGTGTGGAAGAGAGGAGAGGATGTTCTATATTATAAGTGAGGGGACGTGAACTCATGGAATTACTTAATGTGTTAAATTAATATAGAATAATTTTCATGTAAAAGTGGAATAATATATATATTTAAAATATATGATTATTAGGATTAAAAATACTCTCATACATTAATATTTGTATGAGGTTAGGTGATTTTTTCACCCTTGTATCTTTGTTTTAACTCCCCCATTAAATATTTTTAGGATTACCATGATATTAAAGTTCTTTTACACTTTTGGTGTCAATAAAGCTACAATAAAATGATAATTGGATCATAAATAAACCATGGTTCATATTTTATACTATATCAAATTCTCATTGATAATGATTTTATTTTTATAAATTTTATGTCATTTAATAAAATATTGTTTATTATAAAATATCAATAATGTTATTTTATAACTATTCATTTTATTTGACTTTGAAGACATTAGTACAATAATATAATTATAATTTATAATTTTAACACATGCATAATATTTTATATATATTTATAAAATATATAGGACACTACAACTCACCCAAAAAAATAACTTTTAATGTGATTAAAATTAGTTTCTCGAATTTCATAATTCTTGCACAAGTACTATATCGGGGATGCATACACCTTTAATGTAATTATTTCATCACTAAAATGTCAAAATAAATTTTGATGATAAAAATACTTTCATTATTCAAAAAATAAATAAATATTAATTCACAACTTATTTTTATTCCTATGTTATCATATAATAGAAAATTAAAATCAATAGAGTTACTTTTTTTAAAATTTTGTCAACTTAAAATAATATATGAGACATTCTCAAATAAAAAATTCACAAACATTAAATAAATTTGAATATTTTTTGAGTATGGTACAACCCCACTCATAAAATAGATTAAATTACAATTTTGGTTTTTTTAGTCCTTACCACATTACTTTTAACTTTAATTACCATGTTTTCCTTAATCAATTTGACAAATATTTACTACATTTACTATTCACAATGAAAAACAAATACAGTATCATATTTACAAAATCTGAACCACCTAATTAAAAATATGTGAAAAGTTATCAAATATTTAATCCCTATAAGTGGTATAAATTAATTTTCTTATGAATGCACAAAACACAAGGAAAAGTAGTTTTTCAAAAAATTCATTTTTAATCCCAAAAACGAGTTTATAACAGTATTATATATAATGATGATTAAAATTTAATTTATTATTTTATAAATATTGTTAGATTCATTATGTTACATTGAAAAACTAATTAAATCATAATAGGACTATCTAATGAAAAAATTACTGTATTACCAAAATTAATATTTTTCATTATTCACTAAATTCTCAATCATTCAAAAAAATAGCAAATAGTAATTATAAGATAACTTTTGTATGATTATTTAAAAAATGATAACATTTTTTGAAAATAAAATTTATCAAAGTATTATAAATTAATTAAAATGTTTTCCTATAAAAACTAATTAAAATCAATTTTGAAGAAAATTTATTTTTGAAGCATAAAATCTACTAAAAGAGGCTCAGACATGGGTTCAAAGAACAATGACCCCAGAATTTATTAAAAATGTGTAATGTTACAAGATACAGGAAGAAATTCATACACGATAAGTACCAAATCTATATAGAAAACTAAAAAACGCATCTAAACATTACCTTTTTCAAGGTCGGCCTCGACCCCTAGATCCTCCCCGATTAGTAGGATGGCACCCTTGCCCCCTTTGCATTACAGTTCCATTCTCCAACGACAAGACCTCAATATTATGAAATTCAGTTTCTTCATGAGAAGCTTCCCCATGAAACATTGAATACCCAGCTTCAACAGAGGCGATGCCATCCTGGTGACCAATACCAGTGGGAGACTCATGATGTGGGTCTTGAGGATTCTCCATTGGCTATGTTATATGGGTTATAAAATAATAATATTTTTTGGTTCATTAATTCCCGGTGTGTTTTATCTCATACACTATCCAAAAAAGTGTAATTTTATAATATTTTTTTGTTACATTCTTCCCCAGTACCGATTTATTAAATTTTATCCTGTTAATTTTAACTTGAGAACAATAATAAATGTTTTGACATTTGAAAATTTCATTGTAGAAAACTAACATCATAAAAAGTGTTCATAAAACATTCTTTTTAAAAGAGCTAAAAGGAAATGTGAAGGTCATCTTGAATAATAAATAAATAGGCTTCAAATTATGATAAAATTAGTGGGAAGTAGGAATATATACATGGAGGAAAAATTATTTTCCACGTAATTTTACAGGGTTACAAAGAGCATTGATCATAATAAAGTGAATTATTATGATAAAGTCGATGACCATAAAACCATAAATAAATAAGCTATTAAATACCATCAATTCATCATAAATTAAATTAATATGATAAATAATTAATGCAATATCCTTTTTCTAGTGTAGAGGATTTACTTTACCATCTAGACTATGGAAATTAAAAAATATACTTACTTTTAATTATTTAATTATATAAATGTAATTTCACCATTTAGTTACATGTTTCAATTAGTTTCCACTTCTATCTCATCTCTAACTCTAAGAAATGAATATTCAAATGTTCTAGCATAATGTATGATAATTTCCTATATAAATAAACCATTATATACAAAAATATAGCATTAATCTACAGTGAATAAATAATAATACCCAATGTTATTCTGAAATTCATCAATAAATAACTATAATTAAAATTCATTGAAATATTTTGGATCAATATTGGAACTGAATGATTAGAATGTTTTGATCACATATTCATTAGTGATAAACATAACATGTATATCCAAATAAATCTAATAACACATAATTTTTCATTCAAATAATTAATATTACTTAGTCATATATTCTCCAAAATATAATACTTATTTCCCAAAAATAATGTCATAATAAAATCATATATACTTCTAAAAGATAAATAACCTTTTATTACTCAAATAGAAATACGTGTTAGGAAAAATTGTTTTCATTTAAATAAATCATATAATGTTCTTAAAATAGTAAATATGTCCAAAAGACATTTATCACAATTTCACCAAATCAATTTTCAGTCCCATAGTTATCTATATAATTAATCATATGTTCCCAATATATAATAACCCATTAATCGATATTAACCATAATACCTCAACATCAATGATTTTTTTACCACAACAGTTGTATAATTTTATTGATCTTACATGAAAAAACATGTAAAATAATTATTATTAAATAATCATTCATTTTAATTATAAGGTTTACATATATCTAAACCAAACAAAACACCTCCAAAAATATCAATTTTAACATTAATATCTCATCACTTTAAACCTCAAAATTAGTTTATATGCATTAAACATATGATAAACCTTGGAAATATTGAATCATGATGGTTTAGATAACTCTTATGTTAACCTCATTTGAAAACAAAAAAAAATATTAATTTATCTAAACTCTTCTCTAATTATATATATAATATCCCTGAACATGTACCCTTAAATCTGAGGCTAAAAACATAATATTTACATTTATGGAATTGATAGGGATAAAAAATTTCCAAATTTCTCCATGTAAAACATATAACATTAATCTAAATTTTTAAATCACATAAATACCAAAAAACACATTTTAGTTTTAGAGTTTTATATATTTATTACAAACACATTACAAGTGTAAATTTCACATTGTGTCCATTCATTCCAGAAATAAATTATTTATAAAGAAATTCTTTATTAATTCAAGATAAATTCCATATCTATAAATAATAAAATATTATATTTAATACCCATCGTTAATGCATGAGATAAAACATTTGAAAACACTGAATTGTAAAAAAAATCTCAATAAGGGACATAAAATTAAGACCTCTATTAGTCTAGTGAAAAACCTAAAAAATAATTATTTTTACCTTTTAAAAATTTTCCATGATTATATAAAATAAATATTATCTGTATGAAAACTATTATTCTTTTTCAAAGTAAATATTTAAAATCTATAGAAATAAAATACCATCCCTTTTAGGAAACATGTAGTATTAAATTCCTGACCCATGTTATAAATAATAGGATCCTAGTAAAATCCATAGGTGAAACCTCCCCTATTAACTCCCTCCATATTTAATTTGTATAAAATTAATATTTTCCAATTAATTGATGAGATATATCGGGCACACCTATCATTTAAGTCGTTTTAGGATAACCCACTATATAAGTTGTATCATGCTTACCTATCATATAATTTGTATCAAGAACACTCATCATCACCTATAATGTGTATGTGTCTTATAATGAATAAAAAAAATTTAATATTGGAAATTTTTAAAATAAATTCTTGATAAAATATTTTTTACCCATATGTAAAACACGTTCATTTATTAAAATACCCATTCATTTAAAAAACCCATTTTGAAAACTAAATTACTCAAAAAGGGGAAATAAATGATTTGATTTGATAAAAAATTAAATATTGTAATGGAATCAAATCATCAAATATATTTTTTTACTATAGTAAATTTAATTTATATACTATATGGTCAAATAGAACAATTTTTTTTGTAAATAAATTCATTATATTATCTATAAAATACATAAAATGATTTCTTTTGAAAAACATTGAAATAATGTAAAAAAGAGACATAAAATTTACTTTATTATTCATTTTTGTGCATATATATACATCCATAAAATAATTTTATTAATTTTTATGTGGAAGTAAATTATTTTGAAAATAAATCATTGAAACATTTAAAAACAGGGTTTATGTTAAAGTGTATTTTACCACGTGTCTAACTTGTCACATACATTATTTTTCTTTTTTAATAATAAAATTATCTTAAGTATTTTATTTCTTAATAAATTTTTACTTTTCTATTCTGCTTTCATTATCCATTTTTATATCGTTTATGACTATATTTTATTTATATACATCATTTGTTAACTTTACAATGTGAATTTTGAGGATGTTCGGTTCATATTCCTAAATAAAAAATTGTAAAATGAAAATGTTCAATGTGGTCAGTATTAAATCATATAAAAAATAATAATAATGAAATAATTATTATTTTTATATATTATTTTTTATTTTAAAACCAAACCTAAAATATGGTTACAAAAAATGAATTATGTTACAATCATGGAGGAAGTAGGTCATATCTGCGCATGCGTAACATTTCCATTTTTCCATGAAAATGAAAGAAATAAGTTAATTAATATTTTATCATTAAATAATAATTATTAAATCATAAATATCATATTATATCTTTAAATACTTTTTATATACAATCCTTGTGATTTAGTTATGAAAAATGAATTACATTGCTCTGTGGAGGTGGTAACCCACATGTACTCACAAACGAAATTATCAATTTTCAACAAATTCAAAGGTAATAAAATAGTTGATATATTAGCTTAAAAAATTATAATTATGTCATGAATATCATATATATTCATTTAATACTTCATTATAACCATCTGTGAGAGGTGGTTATAGAAAATGAATTACAAAAGTTTGTGAGGTGATAATCCATCGTAAACACAAACGATGATTATATATCCCATTTCATGGAAAAAGGAAACATATTAAGATTAAAAAATAACATAATAAAATATAATTATGGGTTAAGTATTTATTTTGTTATATCAAAATTGTTAGATGAGTATTTATGTTGGTATAAGAATAAATAAAATTAAAACATTCGTTTAAAAACTATACCTTTTCATCAAATAATCAACATTGATTTAAACATTAATCTTTATAAGGATGGTATTTCTTCCAAATAAATACCTCTGTAACATATAAAGGGATATACGGAATGGATTTGTGTAGAAATTGGATGAAATATAGTGGTCAAATATATGAATAAGAGAGGAGGGGAGGTTCCCTTTTATATGTGAGGGAAGGGGAACTCTTGGAATTATATAATATATTGAATTAATATAAATTATTTTTCATGAAAAAGTGTATCAAAATAGATATATTAAGAATATTGAATGATTATGGGTATAAAACCACCCATATAATAAATTTTAGACACATTTAGGTGATGTTTTCACACATATCTTTTTATTGTAACCCAACATTAACCCTTTAGATAATTATCAGGATATCACATTTTTTAATATAAAGGGGTCCATAAAGTTACTATAAAAGAAAATTATTCCATAAATTTACAATTTTTGATATTTCAAACATATATTATTCCCATTTTCAACAATAAGATTTTTTATGAATTTTAAAGCATTTAAGAGAATTGTTTTATAAAAAATACAATTATTTTCATTCATGGTACAATTTATTTATTTTGAAATTAAGTCAAAAATATAAAAATTGAATTAAACTATAATCTTTTAAAACAACCTTAATATATTATATAAATATAATTCATGAGACATAATAAATTAACAAAAAACATGTATTTTAGAGCTTTCAAAATCCTTTACATTATTTTTCTACATCCAACAAAAATATTATGTTAATGATGCATTAATAATTAAGGTAATTATTTCACCAGGAAAAATTTTAAAAAAATAAATTCTTATAAATTAATATTATTATTTTAAAAATAAAATGTTAATATTCATCCAAAACATTTTTTAAATTCTTAGGTTGTCATATAATATAAATTTAAAAGTGAAAAAGTGACATTTTTTATTTTTCATTACAAAAATATTATTTGTCATTTTGAAATAAAAATTTCACAATATTTCTATAACATATAATCTTGGATTATTTTGGTATAACCCCAATCATAAAATAGATAAATGTTAATTTTTATGGTTATTTTTAATCCTTATCATATTATTTTTAACATTAATTACTAAATTTACCATTAACGAGGTGGAAAATACCTACTACAGTTAATAGTCATAATGTCCAAAAATAAAATATGACTTTTTTAAAAATTTAAACCACATGATCACAATTATGGGATTAAATTTTTCAATATTATATTCCAAGAATTATAGTAATAAAATTTGAAAATAAATTTGTAAACCACAATGAAAAACTGATTTTAGAAAAATGTATTTTTAAGCACAAAAATGAACTGATACAAAAATTTAGTATAATAATAATTAAAATATAATTAATTATATTATATATAATTAAGGAATTCATATTTTAAATTTAGATAAAATTTAGTTCATATGGATATTTTAATGAATATAAATGAATGTTTTATAAAAATTGGTATTTTCACATTTCACAAAAACAATGAATCTTAAAAAAACTAATTAAAAATAAGATGATTTTGACTTGATAATTTTATAAATAATAACCTTTTTATACAATAAAATTTCTAAAAGAGGAAGAAATTAGTTATAATATTTTCTCACAAAAAACCATGAATAACTTTTTTGATGATTACATATTTTTGAGGCATAAAATGACTTTACTAAAAATTAATTTTTAATTTCCTATGAATTTATCAATACATTTTTATTGATTATAACCATTATATATTTTTTTAATTCGTTAGCTTTAATTTATACTCACCAATGGATATATTACAACGGTCATAAATTAATAATATTTTGTGGTTCATTAATGCTTGGTGTTGTGTGTTGTATACACAATCAATAATAGTGGTCTTTTAAAATATTAGGGCATTACCCACACATAAATACAAATATATATAGGTCTATTTTACATTATTTAATACAAAAATAATCCTAAAAATTATATTATAAAATATTTAAATAAATATATTCATTTATATATTTATATTATTGTTTAAATAAAATATTAATATATTATATTCATATTTATATATACATGTGTAATTAATGTATATTAATATACTGTTAAACTTTTTATCGATTAATGTAAATTTGATAAATTAACTATCTATAAATTTTTTAAAATAATATAATAAGGAATTTTTATTATAATATAGTTATGAGAAACATATCAATATATTATACATACACATATATACTTGTTTTTATGTAAATATTATTTAAAAATATAGAAATAAGTATATATATATATATTAAACTGTTCACTCTACCCATTATCAACCCTAATGAAAACTTTGATAAAGGTAATTTTTTGGTTCTACAAAAATCTCTAACAAAATATATCCTTTTATTATCTCTTTTAACTAGAATTGATAAAAGTATGCCCATTATCATTATAATTTTTAGCATTGGTAAAGGATATTGATGAATATTTCATTACCTATAGTATCACTTTCATAAATTATCATTGAGAGTTTATGTGCTTTTGAAATCTGAAGATTGATTTTTGATAAAATCATAATTTCTTTGGAATTATTACATCGTGTAGAATCAGTAGGTAGAAATTAAAAAGGATAGTTGGTTGTGTATTTGGATTTGATCAAATAATTTGATCACATTGAGTGAGATTTGATATAAATGTAAATTAGGAAGTATTGTATCAGATAAATTTTTATGGGACATTGTATGAAATCTTTCTCTTATATTATATTTTAATTTATCATCCATGGGGAAGGTAGAAATTAAAATTTTCAAGGTTCTTGTACTTTTTAGTGGAAAACCATTTTCATGTATATGTTTTTGTTTTGTTCCATGTTTGTTAATGCACTCACGATAAGGGCTATAAGTGGTAATGATTTAGAGGGTAATTATATTAATTGATCGGGATGCTTTCTTAATTATTAGTTTATTCACTAATACTACTATTTTTTATGGAAATGTGGTTTGGGTAATAAGTATTTGTTTGAGGATTTTAATATGAATTAGCTTCACTCTAGTTAAAATCTTAATTTTGGGATGTTTGGTTTCTTATTTTATAATAATACTGTTGAATGAGTTTAAGTTTATATTAAACAATAACTGTAAATTCAAGAGATCGTGAATGATGTACTTTAATTTAATATTGTGATGGTCTCACATTAAAGTCTTTAGATCACTGAAGACGTTTTTTGTTGAAAAAATGGATGGATGGAAAGGATGAATTCTGTATAAGATGGGGTGGAGTGTATTGAAAAATTATGTTTCCCTCACCCTTCCAATCAACATATCATTTTTTTTATTTTTAGTTCATTTGGTTCTGTACAATAATATCAAAGGATTAAGATGTTTGGTGTTGGGTTGGCCTTTGGGGGTTGGTGAAGTGGGGTTTTGAATTAATGAAAACCCCATTTATTTAATGAGGATAATAATATGTTTGGAGGTGGAATCTATTTCTGGTGTATTTTTATAATGAATTTCAAAAGTATAAAATTTTATGGAGGCTTCAAATCAACTCATTTGGATGTAGGGTTAATGTGATGGATCACTGAAGTCATGTAGGTAGGTGGGAATAATTATGGTTATGGAAATGTAGCCATGATTCAGAGTTAATAACCCATGTACTTGTATATTGGGTGTTAATCTGACATAATGGTTTTCATAGAAGAATGAGATTTTTATATCAAATGTGCTTATAGAATGCAATGATATGACAATAGGGATCAATTGTTTTACTCAGTTTCCTCATATTTTTCATCATATCATGTTACAAATTTTATTTATTAAAATCATAGCCCCATTTGAATAGGAAATATATATTTTTTTAAATAATTAGAGATATTTTTTTGGGAATCTCACATTAGTTATAGGTATTTTATTCTCAAGTTATTTCCCCTATAAATAATGTACTTGAGAATTGTAATTTTTTCATAACAAATATGAATGGAAAAAACATTTATTTTATTTTAAATATAAATTCATAATTATTTTTCTATTATATATGTATAAAATTATTAATAATACCGTAAAATATTTTTTTAAAAAATGGTCTCATTGTGAGATTAGTTAGGATGATTGGATTTGAAAATTAGAAATCCGCTCAGTTGGATCCCTCCAAAAGTTACCTTGTTTTAATCGAATTAAAATATATTTTGATTAAAATGGTGGGATTGAACATGTATAAATCTGACTGATATTGATATATAAACAATTGTAATGTTGAGATATTATAAAATCAATCTCCCTTATCCAAAACTCTATAATAATTTTCCTCAAATATCACTATAGTTGGACTGTTGGAAATTGGTGTTTGTTTTTCCGTATCATTTGTGAAATCCTTGAGAGAAATTTCCACTAAGAAACTTATACTAAAAAGTGTGGTGTATCCCACCATTTTGGACAATGAACATCATTCATGTTTCATGGTTATGTACCTTTTATATTTTTTACTATGACTATGATTTTCATAACAATCAAAATGGTTTGAACTTAATCCCAACCTAAACGAATGATTTCAAATATCTCAAAGTGATGAACCAATACATGGTCAATATTTACCATTTGGATGAAAACAAGATCTCTCATTAGAATGAAAATATAGAGTTCCTCTTTAAAATATTAATGATTTTTTACATTGTAAACCAAGAATTCAACAAATTCTCATCAAACTACTCCAAATACCTATGGGACTCTTGTTGACATGACTCAAGTCAAACATATTCGTATAATGAGGAAAAAATAAATATTATGAGTTTTTGGGTCGAATACATATCCTCAACACATTATCCAATCAAATTTATGAATACATTCTCCAAATAAATTTTTATCGATAGACATGGGTTTCACTTGAATTCATCTGAAAATTTGATGAACAAGGTAACATTAAATTTCATATTGAAAAGTATCTTTAACATCAATATGGTTGATAGAAACCCAATGATGGAGAAATTTCATGAGATTTATGTTATTGAAAAAATCTTATTTACCTTAAAAATAATATACCAACAATAGTGAAATTTGGTGTAAATATTTATAAATTATCATCTATATTGAAACACAATAGTAAATCAATAATTAAAGAGAGGATATTCTGGAACAATTAAAAAATAATTTTCATATTGAGGAATAATATATGTTGAGAGATGTGGGTGTGGGCTAAAAATTTGATACCAAGGTTAATATTGTTGAGAGAATGTCACAGCTTAACAATTTTTTACATGTCAAGAAGTAAATTAAACAATTCAGGATAAAATTAAATCCTTCCAATAATAAAGGATAAAGTCTTATCAATAGAAAACTATGAATTTTCTCAAGGAAATATCACTATATAAAGAATGTGGAGAAACCTAAAAAATATATAATGACTATAGAAAATATAATTTCATTGATATTATAAGTAAACAAGGCTTCGATGAATATGGGTTGCTGGTTTGATTCTAGAGTAACATGAAATAATAATTCAATGATCAAAAAAATTTGATGAATATATTATCGAGAAATAAGTACATTTGGGAAGTAGCACCTATGTTAATGTCCTCTCTTAATAATGTGTGGAACTAAACATTACAACTAGTAAGAATTTGTATATTTTATATGTAGTGTGTATACTAAAAGAAATACCCTAGAATTCTGTGATTTTTTATGAAAATGAAATGGGATTATTTCGAAACCAGGTTATGAGATGGCACATACTTCCGAGGCCCAGAGTGTACAAAACTTATTTTGAAACTATTTATAAGGTTTATTAAATAATCATACAAGTTAGTTTTTATAACATTTAAATCGGTGTTGAATCATAAATCTGATGGCATTGTTGAACTAAGAGCATAGGGGTTCTCTTAGAAAGGGCATAAAATTGGCCAACATGGGCCAATAGTGGAAAGTAGTTTTTGAATGTAAATAAAATAAATAAGTAGTAATTATTTTATTTTCAAATCCATATAACTCCAAAATTCTAAATCTAATCAGAAATCTGAGAGTACTATTGAGCTCATGAGGGTGTGTTTCCTATAGGAGAAACATAACCTTAACTAGCGTGGGATGAGGGTAAAAGATAAATATTGGAATTTTTAAGAAAAATTAAAATAAAATAATCTTGATTATATTAATTTTGTTTTAAAAATAAAAAATTGTTTCAGAGAAATGAGATTGTAACATTATGAAACTGAAAAGATGTTTCATAAATGAAATAGCATAATGAAACTGGAACTCAATGGTAACAGAAAAGTGTTTCCTCCGTTAATTATTTTATCATGGGGGTACATTATTGACATGTTTGGATAACACCTCAGAATCTCTAGAGGATTTCCATTGATGAATGACGAATGGTGATCACCATCATCTTTGAGCACCCATCCTCCCCTTAAAGATATCCTAACATTGATGTCGAATTGATTTCTTTTGTGGATAGATCACCATTATCAAAAAATCTACCCTTCGATCAAACTTGCTCTCCATGTTGGGGTTTAAATTATTAGTGAATCTTCCCCCATTCTCCCCTACAATGAACATGTATCAGCTCCCAAAGAAGTTGATCCGTGGATCAACTTCCCTTAAGGAGTTGGGAATTATAATTATGGGTAGATATCAGGATTAAATCTTAGTGATTTATAATTTATTTTTTGTGATACTGATAACACAATCAATTCCAGACCATCACGATCAAATACTAATTGTTCATATTGGTGTTCTTTATGATCCCCTCCATCTATTTCTCCCCATTCTTTGGTGTGTAATTGATGGAGGAACATAGGTTATTGAAGTACCAGGAAGAAGGGCCGCAGCCAGGCACACTGCGACACCAGTGAGAGACAACAATACAAGGCTGAGACTGTGGCACTAGGCCACAGCGGTAAGTGGGAGGCGGAACGCTAGAAGTGCACCACCGTAGCGACATGAGCCACCTTCAATGAGGTCAGAGGACATAGCCACTCAGCCGCATTGGAGGCGCACACAGCATAGAGCCATGGTCTGTAGGCCGTGGTGGTGAGTTTGAGCTACTGTGAAGCCGCCATCCACCTAGGAAAACCGACCCACATGAGAGGACCGGTACAGAAGGGCGGTGCCTCCCGAGCTCCTCTTTGGGGAAGCGACCCATGTTGTTGGGCCACAGTAGGAGTTGGCATGCAGTCCTGGACTACTTGGGAAGGGGGCGGCCAAACTTAACTGCCATTCATAAGAAAAACTCATCCAATAGCGTGCAACATGAACCGAACTCCCCACGGGGGTCCTGGAAAGGGGGAAACCAGCCCTGCCATGCGGGCTAGGTTGATGGCACAAACTAGGGAATTAGGTAGCTGGGGCTGGAGAAGTTCTGATCCACCAGTACAGGTCGATCTGATGAGAGAAACCAGGACTTTGGGCGGCCCTGGGCCGGTAAAGATCCTGCCGGCCAGTTGCGGGATGGGCCGGATGAAACCTGGTTACTGGGTGACCTGGTAGGCTGGACTCATGGCCGAACGGGGATGGGTGCCGCAAGGCCTAATGTGTATGTCCCGGAGGCCATGACATACCGGTCCCACCTATACCCCCACTGGGTCGAGTCAGGTTGGTCAACTAGTAAGGTCATGCAGGACCCCCATGCCAGATTGGTCGGGTCGGGATGACCGGTTCGGATCATGCCCGGACACAACCGACCCCTGTTTACTAAAACACCAATATCCTTATGACTGGGTGTCTGATTGGGGAACCTTCTATAGAGTTTGGTCCCTTACGATGAGAATGGCCATGTGAGTATACTCTAAGTGAGTTTGTGTGGCAGTCAAGATAGTACTGATCGATTGAATATTAGAATAACATGGAGTCAAGCACACTAAAGAGAGGGAATCCGACAACTGGTAGTGACATGGAGGATAATACAAGTGGTACCTCGTTGGTCCAGGAGCCGAGAAGACCTTAGTGGTCTGTAAGATCAGCAGACCTCAGTGGTCTAGTTGGGGAGTAAACCACCATAGTCTAGCAGCAAAGCCTACCTCAGTGTTCGAGTAGCTCAATGGTCCTCAGTGGTCCATGAGCGGAGCAGACATTATTGGTCCAACAGTCGAGTGGACCTCAGTGGTCCAACAGCCAAGAAGACCTCAGTGGTCTAGTAGCTGAGTGGACCTCACTGGTTCAGCTACTGAGCAGACATTAGTGGTCCAGAAAATGAGGGGACCCCACTGGTTCGGCAGCAGAGCTGATCTTAGTGGTCCAGGAGCCGAGCCGACCTCATTGGTCTATCAGTGATGAAGGCATCATTTATATAGAAACCGAGCGGACATAAGTGTTATAGCAGTCGAGCAGACCTCAGTGGTCAAGAAGTCGAGCAGACCTCAGTGGTCCAGTGGCTGAGTGGACCTCAGTGGTCCAGTGGCCGAGTGGACCTTAGTGGTCCATTGGTCGAGGAGACCACAATGATCCAGCAGCTGAGTATACCTCAGTAGTCCAATAGCCTAGCAGACCTCAGTGGTCCAGCAGCCGAGCAGACCTCAGTGGTCCAGCAGCCAAGAGGACCTCAGTGGTCCAGTAGTCGAGCGAACCTCAATGACTCATCAGGGAACAGTCCCTTAGTATTACAATATGATTTATCTCTATGGATGATAATATTAATTTCTATTCCTTTATTTATACCTGGTCTGAGATATCCTTTCCCTATGGTCTTGTTATGTGGTATTTCTTTGTGGCCTATAATTTTTGGTTTTAGGTCCCCATTGTGTATTGTGTTACTCACCTCTGTACAGGCTTCTGTTGAACGTTTCATGTCTCATGTAGGTGATCTACACTTTTACAGAGACCTTGGTGGTCTGGGACCATGTGTTGCTTAGTGGGATTGGATATATGGGCTTACTTTTATGGATATAGGCATCTACCCTTCACATAACCATTAGGTAGGGTCTCGAGTGGATGGACTGTTATAGTTGTACCTTTCATTTTGGGTTTTTTTGTTTTATAATAGCCCCTTGAACTTCTAGTTTTCAATGTACTCTCAGTTATTGTCTCAGTAATAAATGTGGTTTACTTTGTGTTTACATTCTGCAGTTTGAGCATTGTTCCTATGTAAAGTATTAATGGAAAATGCCTTCCCTTTTTAGGATATTCTTATTCCATGCTAGTCACCCGCCCCTGGCCTATGGAAGTCTGGCTTGGGGTAGTCATGACATAATCCCTAGGGGATGGGTCGTGACACTCAAAATTTGAAATAATACAGTCCCTATTGATCATAGGAATTATTAGTGATTTTTAGTTTTACTCAAATCCAACAAGGTTATATAGTCAAATGGAGTCATGTTTTTTGGGAAGGGGCACTCAAATAATGGCATGTATTAACTTTCTATTGCTAATATAATTAAAAATTTTTCTTTCATTATTGAGCTCCCAAATTTATGGAATGATACTTTGATATGTGTTAATTATAATTTATGAAAACTAATGAATAAGTTAAATTTGATTATCATTGTAAATTAATTTCATACATGAGAAACATGTGAAAATTATAAAATAGTTATAAAATATATTATGAAGTGTTGATAGAAATTTAGATATATTAGAATTAGTACAATATGGTATATATGAATTAAATTTTCAGATACCTCATAGAGGAAATTGTTATTTTTTACTTTTATTGATAACATCAATAGATATTTACATATTTTTCTTATTAGAATAAAATATAAAGTCTTTAGTTTTTTTAAGTAGTATACAGCTAACGTTGAAAACCAACTAAATAAATGGTTTAATGTATTAGGCTCAGATATATGTGGTGAATATATTATGATTTTATTTAATGAGTTTTGTGGGAAAGAATTGTATAATTCCTCAAAACAATTATCCTTATACGCCTCTGTGAAATGGGTTAGAACAAAGGAAAAATACTAATTTAATAGATTTGGTAAATTTTATGACTAATAAATTTGAGTTACCATTAAATTTATGGGGTGATGATTTATTGGATTCATGTTATATTCATAATAGGATTTATTCAAAGAAAAAATAATTACCCCCAATAAAATTTGGAAATATAGAAGACCTAATCATTCATATATTATATTTTGGGGTTTTTTAGATTACTCTAGAGTTCTTGATCCTAAAAATCTAAAATTGGCACTAGAGTGATTATAGGTAATTTTGTTTGATATGTAGAAAATAGAAAATCAAATAGAGTTATGAATTTGGGTTCCAATGTCAATGATAAATCAAGGGATCTATATTTTTTAAAAAATAAATTATACAAAGATGGTGAGGAATAGGTCAGTCCTTCTACCTCTATCCCTTGTACACCATCTAGTTGAAATGAAATAGTATAAAATAATGATGATTCTTGAGTTGAACATTAATATAGTACAATACATAGGAATGAGAAACATCTACATATGAATTTTATTTCTCTTGAATCTATATTTTTCCAAGGGATATCAAAATGATCATATTTTGAATATGTATCCAATGTTATTTACTATAGAAGATGAACAAATGATATATAAAGACTATATGAATTATATACCTCTTTATCTTTTGAAATAAGTAATTAATAATGAAATGGATTCCATACTAAGGAATAATACTTGGATCATTATCAGTTTACCAAGATGTTAAAAACTTATTGGCTGTAAATGGGGTTTTATAAATAAGTATGTTTCAAATGGAATCATTTGTCATTTTAAAGAACGATTTGTTTTCTAAGGTTTCAAAAACAAATAAGGGGTTGTTTATTGTGATACGTTTTCTCCTATAGCTCGAATTAATTCAATATGGATTTTTTTTCATTAAATTATATTAATCATTTTTATTTCCATAAAAAATATATATAATTTTACTTTTTTGAATGGTGAATTAAATTAAAATATTTACACGGAACAAAAAAGTTTTTTATATAATAATGTAATGAAAATAAATTATATTAACTAGTTAAATATATAAAAAAATGACATCCAATGTTTGATTATATTATATTTGTTGATAAATTTATTTATAATAATGAAGATAAATGTGTCTAATCAAAGTTTAAAAAATAATATGGAATTATTACGTATCTATATGTAGAATATATCTTAATTTTTGAAGAATATCGTAGGTGTAAATGAGAAAAAGAATTATTTATTCCCTATATTTAAAATTAAGGATCTTGGAATAGTTGATACTATTCTTGGTATTAATGTTATAAACAATAGTGGGTTAATCATTTAGTTAGTCTCATTATAGAGAAAAAATGTTAAATATATTTTATCATATTGGTTTCAACGATGCTAATACATTATTAGATTCCATTGTTATGTTATTTTTGAGTATGTGTAGAGTCATATAATACCTTGAGTATGCTACTTCAATTGGTTATCAAATGTATGAAATTAATTGTACTTGAAATGTATAACAAAAATTATTGGATACCTTAGGAAGGCCTAAGGTTTAAGTTTTAACTATATAGATTATATATTTTTATCAAAAGGATACACTGATACGTGTTGGAATACCAGTATTGGTGATAATACTACACATTTGGTAGGTTGTTTTCTCTGAGTGGTTGTGTTATTTTTTGGGATATCAAGAAACAAAAATGTATTTCACATTATTCCATGAAGTCATAGTTTATCATCATATCATCATATTTAAAGGTAGAAAAATGAGTTAGTAATCAATTATTGGATATTAGATTATTGCCTAGTCTGATGCCTCCAATATCTTTTAATTATGATAGTTATGAAAAATTATCAAATCCTAGTAGTGGAATGTACAATGAAATGTTAAGAAATATTTTCTTGAGACATGATTATGTGATAAAATGTCTAGAAAATGTTCCCATAATAATTTTCCATTTGTGAGCTTGTAAAAAACATTGAAGATATTTTTATAAAATATCTGTTGTGATAAATTATTCAAAAAAATAATTAATATATGGTGTTAAAACCAATATAATAGATATTTTTTGTAATGAATGACAAATACATTCTTCAGGTAAATTAGAATAGATGTTTTTAGTGAGTAAAAACAAGTTATGGGGATAATTGTCAATATAGACAAATTATAACTCAAATAACATGGTGTCAATATCGCCCATTGTGACTAGAGGCTGACTTATAAACTCTAACAATATATTAACAGTTGGTTATTTATGTGTTCTTATAATGGAAACATGTTGTAATATTTTTGTTGTATAAACTTAAAAGTGGTGTTAATTCTTATATAAGTTAATAGTTTTACTCCTTAGAGAGTTATTAAAAAGGATATATACGCATGGAAATAAAATAACTAAAAAATGAGATGTTTGATTGAAAGATCATTTCATGTATGATATCTCTTATTTATATTAATTATTAACAAGTTGAATGTGTCAACAACTTGTAAATAATATAATAATTTGAAATATTGATATTAAGTAAAGGTTTAAATTGAAAGATACCGTTATTATGTATAAATATCTAGATGTGATCTGCCGAATTAATATTTCATAAACAAAACATGGTGGTTTTTAAAAAAATAATTATTATAATGGTGGTCCCATTTGAAAAGGAGGGAGTTAATTTTTTAAATAAAAAAGCAAAATATTTTTTTTGTTTTCGGAATCCTACATTGGTTTCTAGGTTATTATTACTTAGGTATTTCCCTAATAAATCAAGGCCATATAAATAGAATTTTTTTTATAAAAAATATATATATTCTAAAATAATTTGAAAATATTTTAAATATACATTTTTATTAAACTATATATATATAATTAATAAAATATTTTTTTAAACCAAATAATGATGAGATTAGTCATGAATATTGGATTCCATAATATGAAATCTAATTAGTTTCCACCATAAAAAAAAGATATATTGATTTGATCAAATATAAAAGTATTTTGACTAAAACATTGAGATTGAATTAGTGTGAGTCATTCCATTTTTGACCTATAAATAAGTGTGTTATCAAGATCTTTTAAAATCAATCTCCTTGATTTGAAACACTACAAGATATTTCCTCCAATTTCACAAAAATGAGACTATTGTAAATTGTTGTTCACCATTACTTAAAATTGGTAAAATCCGTAAGATAAATTTACACTGAGAACCCTTCACCAAAAATTATGGATGGATAAAACCATTTTTTGTAGTGAAATTTATTTACATGTCAAGGTCCTTTATCCTGTATTATCTCTTCTCTAATTTTTACTTTCACAAAAGATCATAAATTTTTAAGAGACTTTGATGAGATACCTACCATAATTTTAAATGGGGGGATAATGTTTCTACAGACCATCTTATGTGTATTTCCTCTAGAAACTAGAAATCAAACATCTGGAGGTAGTAGCGGTTGATTTCTCGTCTTCATTTGGATAATCTGTTCGATATTTATTTTTTATCTCTATTTGTGGTGGAATTTTGAGTGTCGAAAAAAAACATTTGATCCATATATTAATGATGAATAAATTGTTTTTACTAAATTTATTTATTCACACATAAAAATTTATTTATCAACAAACACACATAATTTAAATAGAATAAAATTTAATTAATTTCACAACTAAAACATAATAATAATGATTTATTTATTTATTTAGTTCTTTAATTAATAATTATTTAATATCCTATATTAAAAAACTTATAATTTAAAAGAAACCAAAAACACGGTTTCAAAAATAATAATTAAAAATCCATTAAATAAAATGACTAGAAATGATTAAAAATACAATAATAATGACAATGTCTTTATTTTTACTCTAAAATATATTATTTCTATAAATTGTAAAATAAATTTTAAAAAGTACATTAAAATAAATAAAAATAATAATTTTACCTTATCAAGTCTATAAAACATAATATTTTTTTCATCCTCAAGTAAAATAAATATTAATGTAAATAATAAAATAAAAATAAATAGTAAATTTACCTGTATTTGAATTTTAATTAATCGGTACCATAAGGTTGAGGAAATTGGTCGCCAACCATTCCCAGTGCTAAAATTGAGCACTAAGAATGGATGAAATTCTATGACACATTTTTTAGAAACATTATTGATTTATGTTAGTATAAAAAACATTTGAAAATATATATCATATTTTATTAATATAAATCATATGAAATGTGTGTGTGTATTTTATTTTAGATATTTTTTTTCTTATTTATTATATATTGAAATCATATTTAATTGTGTACGTGTATGTGAGTCTATGTAAGGTAAATGGGATTATAAAATACAAACAACACACACTCAGACACTCTAATGGGTCAGGACTTATCCATCCCCATATGGAATTGTAAGAATCCATAATACATATTTATTTTATAATCATGGCATGACATCCCAGGTTCTTAATGGCCCAAAATCCCAGATTAATATGAACCAAAATACCCTAAAAGAGATGAAATAAAGGTTCAAATGTGTAACTTTCATTATCTCATGTTATAAGTATTACATCACATCACCCCTGTTGCTAGTAGTCATCATGCTGTGTTGCCTATATCAATGTTCTTTCAACCCTTCCCCCTTAAAGAATCATTACATAATGATACCCTCCGACATATCACATCAATGCAGCGCTTCATCCCACATTATAAATCTATGTGGTAGGAGGGTTAAAAGTTATTTATCAGCACACTCTTCTATTTTTTGAGTTTTCCACCCAATTATGTCTACATAAAACCTCACCATATCCCCAAAAATAGCCAAGAATGCACACTCCTATATCTTATGTTGAAATCCATAACTTTACATTCCCATTTTTCATTATGATAATTATTACTCAGATTTTTCATCTAAACTCTACAACATTAAAAGGAAATATTTTATCACCTATATACTAGAGTACCTTTTAGGTGTAGAGTTTTTGAGAATTTGGATAAATACATACACAAAAAAATTAACATCAACTTGGACTAAAAACAATTGGTTCATAAATATGAATATTACCTCCAATTATAACCATATTTTGTAATTTCATATTATTTCATCATTATCATCCTTGTGAAATCCATTATAGACATAAATCATTCAACATAATTCATTAAAATTTAAGCAAAATTAAACATAAGAAAGGTGATATCAAATAATTAGTAAGGGTAATAAAAAGAATTAATAATTAAATTTCATCAATCAGAACAAGAGTGCATAAATGAATGTTGACAAAATCAAAATGCATTGGAAATTCATAAATGAACTCATACACATCAATACTTGGATCATCAAATATGAAAACATGGAAAAATTAAGGGTTATCAGAATCAATAATAAAAATCCATGTGGTATCAATCTTGATCAATAGAATCATCATAAACTCATACTCATAATATATATAAAACATGTGGTTTTCTTTGCACATCATTACATAGAACCCTTATATAACACTTACAAATGGAATAATAAATATGGCCAACTTCCATCTTAGGAGTACCCAAAGAGTTCTATTTGGGAACACCTATAGTATATGTAATAATGCGCTAACTCGATGCTATCCATGTCCACCAATAATTTGCAATGTCCAAGAATCTAATACATGGAGAAATCATCAAAACTCAATAAAACAAAATTTATTCATTTTATATAATGATTAACCCATGTAAAATTAATGGGTTCTAATACAATCTCAATGAAACATGATTAACCCATAGAAAATATACCATTTTCTAAACAATATTTTTGAATGAATGTTTAACCCACCGAAAATAAATGGGTTACAAAAAAATATCATTGAAACATGATTAACCCATGGAAAAAATGGGATTCAAAATAATTATTTTAAAACATGATTAACCCAGAGAGAAGAAATGGGTTTCAGAAAAATATCATAGAAACATTATTAACCAAGGAAAAGACACCAGTTCCAAAACAATCTCTTTGAAACATGATTAACCCAGAGAAAATAAATTTTATCCAAAAAATTATTTTCGAATGATGGTTAGCGCATTGAAAACAATTAGATTTCCTAAAATTCTATTTGAAACAATCTTAGTCAATCCTTAAATTAATGATGATGGTATCAATAAAAAATATTCCTAGCAGATGATATGTAACAAAAATCTTTTTTTACTCTGATGAATGTAAATACCATTAAAATATAAATAGAATAATTCATGAGGAAAACCCAATTAAACATTCCAAAGTGTATCATACCAACTTAAAACAGTTGAATCATAAGCCCCATAAAGTAGTAGTGTTAAATGATACATATAATATCATGATAATTATGTGATTCACGGTATATCTTTTCAACGTAGAAGTATATACACCTCATAATATAAAATAGGTGTATAACATAAAAATATCATAAGGAATGAATATTATAACAATAATCAATTACTGATTTGGAAGCATTGAAACTGAAAACCCCATGAAAGATACATCATAAAAAGGATGTGCTAAACCCATAACATTAAGGATAAGAATCATGAAATAAATTCAAGGATGTATATACATCACAAAATAAAAATAAATGGTGACTATGGAATACATATCAAAGAACTAAAAGTGAGATGAGTTAAACCATTACCAATATTATATCATTATATTGAGAATAAATCAATTAAATAGTTATGTGGAAGAAATATAAATCCACACAATAAAAGTGGAAATATAGAATAATAAAATCATAGGTTATTTTGAACATGTTATATTCATAACATAACCAATGAAATTGATGTTTTACCCAATGAATGTAAATTGAGTTAAGACAACCCTTATTACTTGAGTAACATTTCCATGAAATAAACACCTTCCAATAAAATAAAAAATAAAATGAAGATAAATTTATGTTGAGTCAATAAGGTTTTACTTATGACTTTTTCCATTTCTTAATTCAATAGAGAGATTGTTAAGTCATTAAGGATTTCCTTTTTTTACTTTATCATTCCTCTTGATTTGAAAATCACAAACACCTTATTTTAAGGAAAATGCTATTTTACCCATGTTTTACTTCTATAAGGAAATTTTCTTTCCCCAGGTAAATTTACCCCTGCCTAGATTCCTTTGTTCATATCCTAAATTTTACAAGTATAAAATTCTGATTGTAGTCCAAAACCATAGAATCATATAATACATAGATATGAGGTATTTTGTTTTAGGATACGAATTCCTGTTACGAATTTTTATGAAGTTCTACTACAAATTTCCTATTATGAAATTTTATGAATTTAAACTCTGAATTATTATTATGAACTTATATAAAATTCTATCTACGAATTATAATGATTAATTCTTCTTCTGAATTCACATTACAAATTCTAATGAAGAATTATTATTACAAATTCTCATTATGAATTCTAATGAAAAATTCTGACTACAAATTCTCATTAAGAATTCTAATGAAGAATTCTGACTATAAATTTTCATTACGAATTCTAATTAAGAATTCTGATTACGAATTATCATTATGAATTCTAATGAATAATTTTGATTTCGAATTCTCATTACGAATTCTGATGAAGATTTCAGATTATGAATTCTAATGAAGAATTCTGATTACGTATTCCCATTACGAATTCTGATGAAGAATTTTTATTATTAATTATCATTTTGAATTATGATAAAGAATTGTGATTAGGAATTCTCATTATGAATTCTGATGAAAAAATCTAATAATGAATTCTCATTATGAATTCAAATGATGAATTCTGATTACAAATTCCCATTACAAATTCTGATGATGAATTCTGATTACGGAATCTCATTAAGAATTCCTTATAAAAACAGAATTTGTATATCCTTGTATCATAGACTCTGAATTCATTTTTTGGATTGACTCCGAACAATAACATTCATCATTCCGAACATTCATTAAACCCCATTCTTGAAAATCTGTTTTGGCTATACATACACTTTCTCTATTACAAAATGATGTCGTGTCTTTAGTTATTATCAAACCGTTGTTTGAGAGACATGGGTACATGTCCCTCTGAAATTCAAGGAAGAATTCGATTTTTGGAGGAGCGAGTCGACCATTGGAGCTTCACCTATAAATAGGATCTCATTTGAACGTTCTCATAACTTCTTGGAACTTTTGGAATTTTGATGCTCAGAACACCCTGAAGTGATTTTCTAGAGAGAGAGGCTCTTATTAACTCTCAAGCTTCGTGCATAATGTTTGAATGTCTTGTTTAATATTTTCCTTGTCCATATTTTCGTCTTGCGACTCTTATTGTTCATGTGTACAATCGAGGGCATCCAGGGATTGGAAGACAGAGGTTCCAACACCTTGATTTGGAGGTCTTCCTTGCTGAGGAAGACAGAGGTACCGACTACTAGATAGTTGAGGGCTTGCAGGAATAGAACGATAGACACCGATCTGTTTATCGAGGGCTGACCCTGGTGTGGGTAAGATAAACTTTTTTTGAATATATAAATCAAGGGACCTTTATCCAAGGTTTTTGGATACCCTTATTTATGGGTTAAAAGACTTATTAATTTTTACTTGTTTTTGTTACAAGTTTTTCCACTACATTTTGTATTGTTGAGGAAATTATACTATCTTATACTTCCTCACCCTTGTAATATAATATATTTAGATTCTATACGATTTATGGAAGAATCCTAATCTTTATAACTTTAGTTAAGTTCCATTTTTCATAATCACGTTTCCGAAATCAAGAAAGCTATTAGAACTCATAGAGGTCTTGTGAATTATCATGTTTAACTGTGTTAAACATAACCATCCTAAAATTTCCTAAGGGAATTTTTAAAAGGAACAATTCACCCACCCCCCTCTTGTATCTGAGAATCTGATTCTTATTTTGATCCTACTTTTGGTATTATAGAGTATATCAAACTCAGTCACATACCATCCTAGAAATTGGTATCACATGATTTGGTTCAATCTGAATTAATCTAATGATTAGATTCATAAAGAAACTCTCAGAATTACATATTTTGTATTCATATTTTTTGGGATCTTTTTTTCAGACTCATATAGTTCAGATTCACTTTTTCGTAGAGTTACAATATCTAATTTCTTGCTTAGAATATTTTCCTCCAGTTTACAAACTCATGGTTTTGTGCCAAATATTTTCTTAAGAATGGAAGGAATCAATTTTGGATCCATATACAATCTAAATCCTACCAGACCACTTATATTTGATGTTAATGATTAGGAATATTGGAAAGATCACATGAATACATTCATTATCAACACTGGGGTTGAAAATTTTGTTATGCTTACTGATGGATACAAGATCCTTGATAAAGAAGTAAGTACCTTTACAAATCAATAAAAGCATGATTACCAACTAAACTATAAAGTACGCAATACTTTACTGTGTTCAATGACTAGAAATATATATAGCCAAATTTGATCTTGTGAAGTAGCAAATTCTATATGTAAGAAACTTGAAGTTACGCACTTTGGAAGTTCAAAAGTAATTTGGACTAGAAGATCCATGCTTAGAGAAAAATATCATTGTTTTAGTTTTCTTTATGGTGAACCCATATGCAAAGTGCAATAGAGATGCATGAATATAGATAATAGTTTAAAATAAATGGGTGGAAAAGGATTGGACGATGAATCCCTTGTTGACAAGATCATCGACATCATGCCAAATGAGTGAGAATCTAAAAGGACCGCAATTGATGAGAATAGAAGGGTCACTCAGATTACCCATGATGAGGTGTTTAGAACTCTTCTTCTGTATGAGACTAGAAAGAAGAGATATGTTGATATAGTGAAGAAGAAGAATAGAACTGGTAGTGTAGTTTTTACTACTACTTCCAATCCTATGAAAGCCAAGAATCCTGAGAGAGTTACTAGATCTAGATATATGAATGTTTTTATCCATTCCAAATCTAGTGGAATTGAATCCTCGGAAAATGAATTTGAAAATCTTGCTTGAAGGATGAACAAGATAGCTGGACAGACAAACTTTCAATCCAAATACAAGAAGAAGTAAATGAAAGACAAGAAAGATTCTGAAGTTACATGCTATGAATGCAAAGAGATCTGGAAACATTAGACCTCAATGCCCTATGCTCAAGATAAAAGAATGAAAGGAAAGGAATTCTGAGAAGAATAGAAAGAAGTATTGCAAATCCAAAGCTATGAATGTGTTGAAAGCCAATGAATCATGGAGTGCCAGTGGTGGAGATTCATCAGATGAATCTTCGGATTATGAATCATCTAGAAAGAAGAATGTTGGCCTTTTATCCAGGCTACCTCTTGATAATCATTTCTTGATGTCTAAGGTACACAATGCTGAATCAATGAGAATTTTTTCTTTAAATGCTAATGATATTAAATATTATAACTCTTCAGATGAAAAACTTTCTTTTGATGAAGATAATACTTTACCAACCTATGTAGAAGTTTTGAGGTTTTCTAAACTCTTTGACAATGAGAATTCAAAATTCAGGAAAAAACTTGATAAGGAAAATTCTAGGAATATTGTTCATACTAAGGAAATATCATATCTTTCTAATGATCGTGATAAGAAAAATGAGGATTTTGAATGTATTTCAAAAAATCACGAGGAAGTATGTTTTGAGAAGAATAAACTTTCTAATGATGTAGAAAACGTAATTTATAAGAAATTTTTTTGAGCCTAGCTCAGTTCAAATGTTTTTGAAGACAAGAAATTAGTTTTGAAACTCAAATCCGAAATATTCTATTTGAGGATATATTTTTCAAACATTACCCTAGCTGAGGAAAATTTTGATAAAATGTATTCACAAATCCGACCTCGGAGGAATAACTATGGTTTTGGTTACACAGGTTCTAAACCATTTTTTAGCAATAATTACATTGTTCCTCAAAGTGCCCCATTCTGCACTAAGTGTCAAAGTGGTGGTCATTGGGCCAATAATTGTTCCCTAAACAAAACCCAGTCCATAGGATTCCATAAGTCTTATTTTTATAAGAAGATGTGGGTGCCCAAAATTTTACTTTCTAAAATTTCCAGATCCAAGTAAGTCTGGATTCAGAAAACCTAAATTTTTCTTATTTCTAAGAAAATAGGGAAAGTGTCAAAATCGATACATGGTACATGGATAGTGGATGTTCCCGGAATATGATTGGTAACAAAAACTATTTCGAAATGATTATCAAGACGAAAGGAGGAAAAGTAACTTTCTGAGATAATGCTCAGGGGGAAATTATTGGTATAAGTAACATTGTTTTTCTTGGAAAAACATTGATTTAAAATGTCTTATTTGTTAAGGGTCTTGACAACAACCTCATAATCATAAGACAAATATGTGATTAAGGCTACCTTGTGGATTTTAGGAATGATAAGTTCTTAGTACACAATTCCAAGGAAGAATTTATTCTTTCTGCCAATAGGAAAGAGAATGTTTACACACTAAACATTGAAGACCATTCGATCCAATTCATACCTTGCCATAGTGAAATGGAAGATAATTCTTGGTTGTGGAACAGAAGTCTAGGACACTATAACCATAGGAAGTTATGAAAACTTACTAAGATGAGACTAGTTAAGGATCTACATGAGCTTAGATTTGATTCTAAAAAATCTTATGACCCTTGTCAATATGTCAGGAAACATAAATCATGTTTTAAATAATTCGGTGAAATCTCAACTACTGATGTATTACAGCTAGTACATATGGATCTTTTTGGTCCAACCCAAACTGGAAGCATTGGTGGCAAGTATTATGTATTTGTCTTAGTTGATGATTACACTAGATTTACGTGGGTCTATTTTCTAGAAAAGAAGCCTGAAGATTTTTCTTATTTCAAAAGTTTTAAAGCCCATGTTAAAAATGAGGAAAACCATCCATTGAAAACTATTCATAGTGATCATGGAGGAGAATTTAAATTTTCTGATTTTTAAATTTTTGGTAGTAGAAAAGGAATTACTCATAATTTTTCAGCACCGAGAACACCTCAACAGAATGGTGTTGTTGAAAGAAGAAATAAAATTCTTCAGGAGATAACTAGAACCATGTTGAGTGATTATTCTATTGCAAAAAAATTTTAGGCCGAAGCTGTGAGTACTTCTTGTTATACTATAAATCTAGTTTTGATTAGAACGTTTCATAAAGAAACCCCTTATTAATTATGGAATGTTAGAAAACCTAGAAATTCCTACTTTATGGATTTTGGTTGCAACATATTCATTCTGAATACAAAAGATAATCTTCATAAATTCACACCAAAATCTGATGAAGGAATTATCTTAGGCTACTCCACAACTTCTAAGGCATATAGAGTTTTCAAAAAAAAACACATGTAGTGTTGAAGAGATAGTACATGTCAAATTTGATGAAACTGATCCTTTTGTTTTTAGACAACCTCAAACTACATCCTCAGATGTGTTTTTAAAAATTGATTATCAACATATGATAGAAGATCCTTATGATAAGGAAAATGTTCAAGAAGATACTTCTGAATCATTTAACCTTGAATATTTCCTACACTGTGTTGATGAATAGGTTTTACAAAACACAAATAAGTCATTTCAAAAGAATCATCCTAGTGATAGTATCATTGGTGATGTCAATCAACCCGTAAGGACTAGAAGATAATTATGAAATGAAGTAGAGCATCTAGAATTCCTTTCCCAATTGGAACCAAAAAGCACTGATGAAGCTTTAGCTGATGATGATTGGATTAAATCAATGCAAGATGAACTAAATGAATTCAAAAGGAGTAAAGTCTGGACCATCATTGAAAGACCTAAGGAAGCTTCTGTAATTGGAGTCAAATGGGTCTTAAGAAACAAGTGTGATGAAAATGGAATCATAGTAAGAAATAAAGATAGATTAGTTGTTGAAGGCTATAATCAACAAGAAAAAATAGAATATGAAGAAACCTATGCTCCAGTAGCTAGACTTGAATCTATTCATATTTTACTTGCCTTTACAGCATTCTTCAATTTCAATCATTTTCAAATGGATGTGAAATGTGATTTCATTAATAATTTTTTTTCAAGAAGATGTTTTTGTTGAACAACCTCCTGTATTTAAAGATACGAAACATCCTAATCATCTTTCTTGACTTACCAAAGCTTTGTATGGCCGTAAACAAGCCCCACGAGCTTGGTATGATAGAATTACATGATTTTTTCTTCAAAATAACTTTTTTATGGGAAATGTAGATCCAACACTTTTTATAAAGAAAGATAGGAAACATGATTTAATTGTTTGAATTTATATTGATGACATTATTTTTGATTCAACTCACCAATCATTAACTGATTCCTTTGCAGATCTAATGAAATCTTATTTTGAAATGACAATGATGGGTGAGTTAACATTTTTCCTTGGTTTTCAAATTTCCCAAAAACCAGAAGGAATATACATATACAAATATATGTATATTAAAGATCTTCTTAAAAAGTATGGATATGACAACACTAAGAGTATAAGTACTCCCATCGGTACCTCAAATAAAATTGATCTTGATGAAGCTGGGAAACCAGTAGATCAAACATCTTTTAGAGGTATGATAGGAAGTCTAATTTACATGATAGCTAGTTATCCAGATTTAATGTTTTCAGTATACTTATGTGCAAGATATCAATCCAATCCAAAGGAATCTCATTTAAAGGCAGTGAAATGAATTTTTCTCTACTCAAAATGAACCATGGATTTAGGACTATTTTACCCTTCTGAAAATGATTTTGTTTTAAAGAGTTTTTTGGATGGTGACTTTGGTGGATGTAGAATGGATAAAAAGAGCACATCCAGAACTTGTCATTTCTTAGAAGCTTTGTTAGTTTCTTGGTCTTGCAAGAAGCAACCCTCAGTAACACTTTCCACTGCTGAAGCTGAATATGTAGCAGCTGAAAGTTGTTGTGCTCATGTGTTGTGGATGCAACACACAGTCACATACTATGGCTTGATTTCTACTAAGACTCAAATTTTGTGTGATAACACAAGTGCCATTTCCCTTATTAAAAACCCTGCACATCAATCTCATGAAAATCACATTGATATTAGGCATCACTTTCTTAGGGATCACACACTAAAAAGAGATATCATTCTTCAATTCATCGGAATGAAAGATCATCTTACTGATATTTTCACAAAATCGTTACCTTCTGATATATTTGAATATATTAAAAAAAGTTAGGAATGATAATCTTAAGGTAGTATTCCTTCATTATCTTATTATTGAACCATTATCCTTACAGTAATAAACTCTTTTTCAAAGGGGGAGTACATCTATTCTTTACGCTTTTCATTTTTTTGTAATGATGTTTTCACATTTTTCTTAATGATGTTTCCACATTTTTCGTAATGATGTTATCACATTTTTTGTAATAATGTTTACACATTTTTCATAATGATGTTCTCACATTTCTCATAATGATGTTTTCATATTTTTCGTAATGATGTTTTCACATTTTTTTCTCATAATGATGTTTTCATATTTTTTGTAATGAGCTTTTCATATTTCTCATAATAAATATTTTCAAATTTTTCATAATGAAGTTTTTCATATTTTTCATAATTGGTTTTTGATATTTTTGTAATGGAAATTTTCATAATGGGATTCCTCAATCCTTGAATTTTTTGTAATGAAAATTTTCGGAACTGAAATATCCGTAATGAAAATCATTCATACTGAAATTTTCATAATGAATTTTTTTCATATTCAAAATATCGTAGTGAACTCTTCATAATAATTTTTTTTTCATTGTCAATTTTTCTTCAAGAATATGATCACCTATTACGAATAAACTTCCATGCCAATCCGAAAGGTATGACATCCTTATATAAGTTTTGGTAGTTGTTTTTACTTGCTGGAATTTTCTTTTAAAATTTCTCAGATTCATTTTTTCTTTAAATCCGAATATTCTTCCTTAAAACCTCGAAAGATTGGATTCAATATTTCCTTGTAGGGATGTTTTCAACCGTCAGATTAGATCATAGAGATTCACAACTGTTAGATTGGTTTTGTAAGATGAAAGGTCACTTCCATCGCCAATATAAAGGGGACCCCCAATGGTGTCCCACATCGGTTTCCAAGATCTCACGTCTCAAATATTTACCTCAGTTATTAATCCAATTCTGAATTCTTCAGAAGCACTTATTCCAAATTTCTACAAAAGCACCTTCTCAGGATATGTCTTCAGTCAAACCCATCTCGGAGTGGCAGATTTATATGGACAGGTTGGTACACCCAAATTTCTTCAATAATTATGACTCCCTTATTTCCAAGAATCTCAGGCTAAATAGTTGGGAAAGTATAGATATTTATAAGAAAGTATTCCAAGATGTAGTCTATCCTGATCTTCTCATCAAATTATATGAATCAGTTTGCATGTTCGAGGAACAAGGTAGAGAAAATTTTTCCTTTAACAGTTATGGGACGACTTACAAACTTTCTTACACTAATGCAGCAAGCATGGTGGGGCCAGCATATGAATAAGAAGCTGGGTTTTTCTTACACAAACATCTAGAGGTTCAAGGTATTTTTGTTAAGGTAAAGGCTATGGAGTGCACTGGTCTTTCTAATATCAAGACTGCAAAGAAGATTTCACATCTTTCAACAAATAATCAGATTCTAAAACTCTGGGTACAAGGATTCATTTTTTCAAGGAAGGGTGACAAGGACACCCTAAAGAAGATTGATATGTATATCCTAGATTTCATGGTAATTCTACAGAAGGTGAATCTAATGAGACATATCCTCATTATAATTCCGAACATCAAGAATGGAAATCTTAGAGTCCAGATCATCATGTATCCAGCTTTTCTTTCAAATCTATTGTTCAGACTCTTGATTCTTTCAGGATTCCATGTAGCTCCAAACCGAGAAACTATAAGGTTATGATAATCAGTGATGTCACTATGAAGAGAATGAACTTTGGTTTCCCAAAAATAGTCAGGAGAGTTCTGTGATCTTCTAGAGGAGGAGGCATAAGACAATCCGGAAAAGATTGAAAAAGCTAAGCCATCGAAGAAGGTTGGAATGAAAAGGAAAATGAAAGAAGTGGAAGTTGAAGATAAAACCCCTAAAGCTAAGGAAGCCCAATATGCAACTCCCAAACCGAAGAAACAAAAATATTATCTTGATGAAGTGGTTTCAAAATAGAGGGATGTTATGGAAAAGAGGAAAGAAGGGGAGCGAGAGTTTGGCTCGGACCCTGCTGAGGCTAAGGCCTTAAGAGAATCATCTAGTGAAGAGCTTGAGAGGAAATCAAAGAAGAAGAATATGAATAAGAATATGTATGTGGATGAAGATTTACAATCTCTTATAAAATCCACAGAAGTAACTTCCAAAAATATTCCAGTACCGGAAACTTTCCTTGTCGAGCCATTACTTGAGACTCTGGGGATGAATTTCTTCACTCTAGAAAAATATAAAGAGAAAGAAGTTTATGAAAGAGTAGAAGAAGATGATGAAGTAGAAGAAGAAGAAGAATAAGTAGAAGAAGAAAGTGGTGATTCAGATGATCTGATTAAACAAGGTGAAGTGTATCAAGATAAGGAAAATCCATCAGAAAAATTACCACTCTAGACATCTGAGGTCGAGTCCTCAATGCTTGTCACTCCTGGAAAGGAATAAGGGAAAGATGGAATGAAGGATGAAAACAATGAATAAGAGGAATTAAAATATTTAACTGAGGAACAAAGAAATGAAAAACACTTCCTTGAGGAAGGAGCAAATAAGGAGAAACCTGATGAAGACAAGATTGTACAACAATCCGAAAGTGAACATGAATCCCCTGATGAAGAGGTCGTTCCGAAAATCAGCAAGGGAAAGCAAGTGCTTATTGACACCCCAACGAAGGATATAATAAGGAAGAAGTATGTTGGAGGTTCTTATAAGATAAATTGGTGGAAATAGATGAAGAACAACTGCCTAGAAAAGTCTCAGATTCGGACTCATCTGCATTGGGACATGATTTTTTTGTTGATTCCCTCAAAAAGTTGGTGGATACAATTCTGATCTTTCCTACAATAGACGGCAGATGCTAGATGCTTCAGCACATCATGAATCAAGAGTCATAATCTGTATACATGGTAATGGATAAATGCGTGAAAATTGAGGCATATCATAAAAATTGTCTTATCAACTATGAGGTCCACAGAAAATTATGAAGAAAAATGACTCTATGGTCAAAGAAAATTGATGATGATTTGGCAGAGCTTGATCACTATCAAAATGATATAAAAGAATATTTTGAAACCGAGGAAGCCAAGATAAGGAATCTTCAGGAAAAGATGACCCTTGAGGAAAATTCTCGGAATAAACAGGTGAAGGATCTAAATGGGAATCATAACTCTGTTTCTCAAAGCTAGAAAAGGCAGAGAGATCTCCAGATTGAGAACGAAGAGAAGCTTGTAAAGTAGGATAAAGTTCTTAAGGCTCAGTTTGAGGCTCTGAAGGCTCAAGATGATAGGATTAATGCGTTAGAAAAGCAAGGTGAGGAGGATCACAATGATTTAAAGAAGCTAAAAATCCTTCTGATGAAGCTAATCCCCACGGAAAAAGAAGACAAATAGACCAATCCGATCTTTTATTGTAATGTCTTTCCATGTAAAAATCCTTTCAATATTCATGAAAACTCTTGTTGCTTATGTTGTTTATTAATGTTTCAGGTACTTTATTTTTTTTCCATTCCCTCAAATTCTTTTTGAAAATAACAATGGGGGAGAAGAAAAAAGAACTGAAAAGAGTAAAGAATAGTTATCCCTAAGTAAGGGGGAGTTTTTTTAAGGGGTAGATTTAATTACGAAGATTTATTGATTCTAGAAATCTAGAAAACAATCCTTAGAGTTCCAAAGCCTAAGGGGGAGTTAGTCATATTCACCATTGTCTATAAAAAGGGATATAAGCTTTACTTTTTCAAATTCATGAAATTTATTCTATGTCTTTACATTATTTTTTGTAAGGATGTTTGTGCTTTCCAAAAAGGGGGAGACTGCTGAGTCAATAAGGTTTTCGTTATGACTTTTTCCATTTCTTCATTAAAGGAGGAGATTGTTAAATCATTAAGGCTTTCCTTATGACTTTATCATTCCTCTTGTTTTGAAAATCACAAACACCTTATTTTAAGGCAAATTCTATTTTACCCCTATTTTACTTATATAAGGAAAATTTTCTTCCCCAAGGAAATTTACCCTAGCCTAGATTTCTTTGTTCATATCATAAATTTTCTATGTATAAAATTCATATTATAGTCCAAAACCTCGAAATAATATAATACTTAGATATGAGGTATTCTATTTTAGGATACGAATTCCTGTTATAAATCTTTATGATGTTCTACTCCGAATTTCCTGTTACGAAATTTTATGAAGATCAACTATGTATTCTGATTACGAAATTATATAAAAGTCTAACTAATAATTCTATTGATGAATTCGGATTCTGAATTCACATTACGAATTCTAATGATGAATTCTGATTACAAATTCTAATGAAGAATTATGATTATGAATTCTCATTATGAATTCTAATGAAGAATTCAGATTACGAATTTTCATTATGAATTATATTGAATAATTCTAATTACGAATTCTCATTACGAATTCTAACGAAGAATTTTGATTATGAATTCTCATTACGAATTCTGATGAAGAATTCTGATTACAAATTCTCATTACGAATCCTAATGAAGAATTTTGATTACGTATTCCCATTATGAATTCAGCTGAAGAATTTTGATTACTAATTATCATTATGAATTCTGATGATGAATTCTAATGATGAATTCTCATTATGAATGCTGATGAAGAATTCTGATCACGAATTCTCATTAAGAATTTTAAATATGAATTATGATTACCAATTCTCATTACATGTTCTGATGATGAATTATGAGTACGAATTCTCATTACAAATTCCTCAGAAAAATAGAATCTGAATATCCTTGTATTATAGAGTCCGAATTCATTTTCTGGATAGACTCCAAACATTAGCTTTCATCATTCTGAACCTTCATTAAACCCCATTCCGAATATCAGTTTTGGTTATACATAAACTTTCTCTATTAAAAAAAGATTCTGCGCCTTCAATTATTAACTAACTGTTGTTTGAGTGACATGTGTTCAGGTCCCTTCAAAAATTCAAGGAATAATTCGACCGTTGTAGGAGGGAGTCGACCGTTTGAGCTTCACCTATAAATAAGAGATCATTTGAACGTGCTCAAAAATTTTTGGAACTATTTAAATTTTGATGCTTTGAACTTCTTAAAGTGATTTCTAGAGAGAGAGGCCTTCATCAACTCTCACACTTCATGCAGAAATTTCGAACAACTTGTCTAAACATTTCCTTGTGCATATTTACTTCGTGCGACTCCGATTGTTGCGGTGTACAATTGAGGGTTTCCGGGGATAGGAAGATAGAGGTTCCAACACCTTGAAGTTGACTTGTTCCATTCTGAGGAAGACATAGGTTCCCACTACCTGATAGCTGAGGGCTTGCTGGGATAGAAAGAAAACTCTGATCTTTGTATCGAGGGATTACGCTTGTGTGGGTAAGACGTACTTTCTTGAAAGTATAAATCAAGGGACCTTTATCCAAGTTTGTTGGATACCATTCTATTTAGGTTAAGAGACTTATTACCTGTTACTTGTTTTTGTTACAATTTTTTCTACTTTATTTTTTATTGTTGAGGAAAGTATACTATCTTAAACTTCCTCACCCTTGTACTCTGATATAGTTAGATTCTATACGCTTTAAGGTAGAATCTTAATCATTATAACTTTAGTTAAGTTCCTTTCTTCAGAATCAATTTTACAGAATCAATAAAGCTATTAGAACTCATTGAGGTCTTGTGAATTATCCTATTTAACTATGTTAAACATAACAATCCTAAAATTTCCTAAGGTAATTTTTAAAAGGTATAATTCACCCCCTCTTGTATCTGAGAATCTCATTCTTATTTCGATCCTACGTTTGGTATTATATAGCATATAATACTCAGTCACATACCATACTATCAATTAATTCATGATATAAAATACACTATGGGTATTATATACACCACACAAATGAAATAATTTTTTAATATTGCGTATGCCTCACAAAACTAAAAGTGAGACAAAAATCCCTTACCTTGAGGAAAATTTCTCATGCTTGTCCTCTATATTCCTGATTAATAAAAATATGATAATTATTTACATAATTCATAACATTTTTAAAGTTTATTATTACTATTAATTCACTTATAAACTAGTTATAAACAATTACTTAATCAATAATGTTTATGTTTTATTTTTTGACCATATTTGGCTTATGTGTCAAAACTGGCTTTGATTGTTCGACTATGGTCAATGAGGTCATTTTTTAAACTTATAATGAATAATAATCATAAAATATTTATCACATTTTTACATAATTTTTTATTTTAAAATCATATAGAAAATATGGTTATGAATAATGATCCAACGTTTCGATCATGGAGTTGATAGGTTGTACGTACGCCTGACCAACGTTCCTATATTCAATGATTATTATGGAAAGAAGGTAAGTAATTTATATCATTATAGGATGAATATAATATAATAAATACCATATTATATAATTATATATACTTATATATATATATTATTGGTTATGAAAAATGAAGAATCACATTGCTTCGAGGAGGCGATAGTCTACACATCCATGAATGACATTATCTCTTATTCAATGTGTGAATTAGAAATAAAAAATGATCTATTATATGTAAAGATAGGTAATTATGCCCTGAATGTCATAAATATTTCATTTAAATCATCTATTATTAATAAAATCATCCTTAATACATTATATGTGAAGGTTGAAGGTATCACATCACTTTGAGGAGGTGGTACTCCACACATCCACAAACGATGTTATCATTTTCCCAAAAAAATAGAAATCATCTGGATATATATAATATATTAATTCCTGAACAATAAATACATTATTAGTAATATTTATATCAAATAACAAAATTATTTAAATTATATTTCTAAACCTTAATATGTGGTAAAGGAAAAAATGACGGACCTCGTTTCACAAGGTGGTTGTTCACTATACACAAGAATGGTGATTTCATTACCCATTTGATAAGAATGTGTGTAGGTGTTGGTAAAAAATTTAAAATAAAAACATATAAATATATTTAGAAACTTATTTTATTTTATAATTAAGTAATAATAATATTTTAACTAGTTTGTAAAAGAAATATTATAAAATTGATCATTGAAGAATATTGCCTCTTATTCTAGTAACACTTTTAGGATTACACCAAAAAACATTCTCATATTACTTTACTCCCAATGTTTTTATTCTATTATTTGAGGAGGGATTTTGGGATATTAATTTTTCAATGTTTTAACTCAAAAAAAGGTCTTTAGAGGCATGAAGATGTGGGGAGGGTTAGTGCCTTTTTAGATTAGTGGGTGAGTTGCATTCTTTTAAATATAAAAAGTTAAGCACTATTGGGAGGCCTTCTTTATATTATGTGTCTAAAATAATGATTTTAATTTTATAAAATAAGTTATATGGTCGAACAATGTCCATAAAATTTGGTTTTTATATGTTTCTAGGTCATTTGGCTCTTATGATTAAATAATAAACACAAACTAAACACATTTTTACTTTAATCACTCTAATTAATTATATTTAATTTTTGTAATAATTTCCATAAAAAAAGTTTGATCATATTATAAAATATAAATAAATTTGTTTCAAATTATTTAATTCATTTTTCCAAATTCTAAACACATAAGTGGAAGAATTTAATTTAAAATTAATCCTACAAAGAGATGAAGCAATGTGTTTTTCAAGAGAAAAGTTCAAATGTTTGAAATGTTTTTATACCCAGTTTTAGTGGGAAATTTATTTCATTGAATTTTTTTTAAATTATATTGAATTTATCTAATTATACTTAAAAACAAAATTAAAATATAAATTAACGCTATAAATTATTTAGATGAAAAATAAGTTTTTAATTAAAATTTGGTGTCAATCATTATTCCTCGAGAAATTAATGTTCTCAAAAAAATCAAAAAATTCACCAAAGATGACTTTTTATATTTCAATTTAAATAATCAATTTTATTTTTAAAATAAAAATTATTAAAGTCACAATAATTATATATAAAATAGGTGTTCAATTAAATGGTGGTAAAACTGCATTTCAAAAATATATATCCTTTTATGCTTAAAATTGGATTCATTATTATCTTAACCCCATCAATCATATTTAATGAATTTAAAAACATTTTATTAATTATATATAATATAAACATCATTAACATATTTCAATAATTTTTTTTAAATTAATTTAATAATATAAAACCCCATTTTGGCCATAAAAATAATTTTTCATAAAAATGACTCCTTTATATTCAATTGGTCTTTATTTTAATTTATAATCAACTAGTAATGAATAAGTTAATTTTATAAACATTTTTAAACTATTATTTTCATAATTTAGTAAAACATATTCATTCTCTCTATTCCAATGGTTAGGTGATAACTATCATTTTAATATTAATAGTATATTATTGTTTGGTATGTCTCAGGCTTGTGTATACCATAAGAAATCAAAGGAACTCAATTATGTATGAAGATCAAGATAAAAAATGGTGTTTTTTGTGATGAAATATAAAATATTTATTATGTGTTGCACAATCTATCAATAAATTAAAATAAATTTGGAAGAATATATTTCATAAAATATAGGGATGTAACATCATATACCTGTCATGTCGCGTCATATGACTGGTCCCACTAAGCTAAAATTCAGGTGGCTAGAAACCCCATATCCCCAGATCAGAAATCGATGTAGATGAATGGACTGTTGATTGTAATTAGCATGCCCATCACTCATTCAAGACCGCCCACCAAGCTACGCCTACATATCGCCATCTTGCATTGTTTGTCTATTGTGTTGAGTTTTTCTCTTTGTCTTTCCATGTAACCTAATTCCAAAAAAAATCATGTCTATAAGGCGAGCACCTATTTTTGTTCATAAATTTCAAAATAAATCCCCCATTAAAGTTTTATTTCAAAATTCGAACATAGTTTGATATGAAATTATAAGATGACATTACCACCCTCGTAAGCTCCCAACTAAAACATGTGTGTATATATTTATTATATTATTTTTTAATTATTATATATATTATATATATTATATATATTATATTATATATATATATATATATATATATTATAGTATACAGAATTATTATGAATATATTAAATTGAAATTTAAAATGAAATTTTAATTTGAAAAAATGTATTGTATAAGTGTGTACGTAATAAATCATTTTATCATTTGTGATTAAATTTAAAATGTTTATATAAATATTTCAAAAACTAAAAATTTAATATTTAATTATTTAAGTTAATTTATCGTTGAAATTGAAATGTATATTTTATAAATAAAATTTATTTCATTAATATTTATGTTAAAAAATTGTTTATATTTTAATATAGTTAATATTATAATTATATATGTAAATATATTTTAATATATATTTTTGAAAATTCAATATATATTCATATATAAATTCATTTTACTATATATCTATTTACGTTAATGTACACACAAAGTCACACATAATGGTTATTTAAATATATAAATAGAACCCACACAAAAACATATATGCATATATGTATATGTGTGTTTGTGTGTGTGTATTTATGTGTTTGTATTACAATACTAAAATATTATTTTACTTTTAAATATGTATTTTTTGGAAAATGAAATTTAAATCTATAATTAAAATTTAAAAACATTTTGAATATATATGTGAATATAAATTAATATAGATAAATATATTAATATATATTAATATATATTAATATGTGTGTGTCTGTATAGCATGGAGGATATACATAAATATATATTTATTAATTTTTTGGAAAATAATATGTTTGTGTATGTGTGTCCAAAACATATTATACATTGGATGTGCTTTCTAGGTTGATTTTTTATCTAATTAATCAATGGATTGAGTAATGATATTTTGATCCTCCATCCTTCATTGTTCTAGTTTTTTATTCTTATAGTATATCATTTCTTAGTGTAAAATAAAATCAATAAGAAATTGGGTGTTTTTAAATTCTAACAATGCATCAAGAACTCAATGTTATTTTTTATCCCTATGAAAATTTACCTGTCATAACATTTTTTGAAATATAATGATTTTAAAGACTCACAATTTTATTAAATTATAATTGTGAAATGTTCTTCTTTTTTATCAATTTTTACACCTAGAACCATTGTATGAATATTTATTTTATATTATTATAATTAATTTTACAGAAATCTGTGTTTTTATAAGTTATGGGATATATTTTTTTTCTAGAATATTATTTTCTGCACATGGTTTTCACTGCATGATTTAGGAGAATCTATTAAATTATTCTTACAGAGATGCAAATATAGGGTCTTGTAGTTCATTTTGAACATGCATTGGTTCCCTTGCATGGATAATTCATGGGTATCATAAGTCTTAAGAGAAACTGTGTAACTTACCCTTCTACGAAAGATGGTCTATGCACGGTTGGTGCATGGTTAGGACTAACTATGTGACATGACCATCTAAAGAGGGTTTTCTGTCTAATGTCTCTCGCATGATTGGTGAATTGTTCGAAAAATCCATGTAAGCTTACTAGTTTTTCTAAAAAATATTTTTTTAGAAATTCCTCATAGATTTTAAAAATCACAAAGCATCATATCCATCTCCCCCTCTTCTGAAAATGCAAAGGATCACTAAAAGGTGGTTACTCCCACTATTATTCTTTAATTAAAGCCTCGTCAAAACAATTTTCTATTGTATTTCTCAAGTTAAATCATATTTTCCCTCTTGTTCTTCCTTATCTCCCCCTCTTTCTCACTTTTCTCTCCGATTCATTTCCCCTTAAAATACTAATTGTGTATTATGGGTGAAATTAAAGTTTGGGGTAGTTTTAGATTAGGGGTTCTTGTTTCTAGGGACTAAATAGGACTCTTTGGGTTTTTTTGAGCATCTATCATAACAAGAGACACCATTTAGGTTGATTTTAGTTGAAATGGGTTAGGTGTTTTCAGGTGTTTTCTTTGATTGTGAAATAATTGTGTTCCTTATTATTTTAGGAACTATATTTGTTAGATTAAATTTATATGTGTTGTTTTTAATGTGTTTAATAATTTTTTTGAATGAAAATTTACATTTACATAATTTTTTTGCTAGTAATTTTAAATAATACTTGAAATTACAAGTATTGGTAAAATGTTTAATGTGTTTTTGAAATTAAAATGTGGTTTTTAAAACAAAATTAACCCATTCTGGTATTGAATTGAATTAGAAAGTTGTGTATTAATATTTTTGGGGGTTTTAATGAAAAAGGGTGAGTTGATTCCTTACTGGGTTTTCAAATGGATTGCTGGATTGCTTTAGAAATTTTTTGGGAATGTATTTCAATGTGATGATTTTAAAAATCCATTTGAAATAAATGTTAAAATTACTAGAAATGTCTTGGAATTATGAGTCCTTTTAGTAAAGTCCCTTTTGTAACTTTTGAATAGTTTCAAATAGTTGGTGTGTGAGACCCTCTTGATCCCCTTGTTCAACTGTGACCTGTGAGGGAGAATTTTTTATTTATATAGATTGTATCCAAAGGGGCATGCTACACACACATATCATGTGATTTGGATGACATGTGATCAGGGGTTTTCCTCATGAGGGTGTAGGATGTTGTATGATATTCATGACTTTTGATTCATTATTTCTTGTGAATGATAAAATCTTATCATTTGACATATATGGGGATCCTAGTAATCATTATGGGGGTGAGATATGTTTCTATATTGTAATGATTAGATATACTAGATCTTCTATTATATTGGAAGTCTATAGAGGAGTGCCACATTTCAGGGTAGTTTAGAGAATCTGATTGTTAATAAAATTAAGAATGAATTAATTAGCCTATAAATTGTTTTTATACAAGTAAATTTAAAATCAACTCCTGATATTTTTAGGAATTTCTCATTTTTAGTGATGATTATTCATAGACAAATAGTATTTATTAATTTTCCCTTAGTTAATTAGCATAAATGGTTCTAGGACTCCTACCCCATTTTTCATGGGGTCATGGTGTTTTATTTTTTTTCAATCTTGTATTTAATTTATTTATATAAAATTTTTCAAAATATATTTAAAATTATGTAGTTATAATGTGTTTCTAGTGGTGTATTTAAACGAATTATTAGGTTAAAAAAGGGATTAGTCCGAAAAAGTGTTTTTTAAGTGATTAATTTCATTTAAATTAAAAAGAAATATATTTCGTAAATGATGAAAAATGTTGTAATGACCTGTATCTGGAGCCCCTCCATTGGTGCCCCGTACCCGGTTCGCCACATGAACTCAAGCCTGATTCCCCAAATGCCAGAGGCTGCCGACTAGCAGTGAGGGGCTTGGTGAGTCGGTGGGGAAACTATTCCCTCATTCAATAAAGTATACAACAGAAGAAAAACCAGACACAATAACGGAAACAATAAACAACATAAAACAACTGAATTGAACAGAAGAAGATATGTATAAAATAACAATGATGCAATATGGTACGTATGTGTATGAAAAGCAGTAAACAAACCAATGTGATGAAGTACAACTGAAAAAAAAAATTGTAAAAGAAAACAAAGTAAACTCCTCAGCATTGCAGGCCACGGCTCGATCCCACGCTCTCTAACTCCAGTGCAATCAAGAACCGAAAGTAGAAGGGCGCTTGCCATTATCTATACATGCAACATCATAGTCTGCTTGGGCCCAAAAGTATGGCCCAAACTAGTTGTGAGATACAATCTCAGTAGGAAATCACCCAATGATTTGTGCCTAATAGTCAATGAATACAAGGAATGTAAATGTGCGTAAACAATAAACAGAAAAACATGCAGCAGCTACAAACCACAGTTATAACATATAAAGTGCACAAGTAAACAACCAACAACATGTCAGAAAATAGGTAAACCTCTGGGTAGCTCTCACAGCCTAACCCCTATGGTTCAACCTACAAGTACTAGAAACCCTCTAGGAGGCACAGACAGTCTCACCTCTTTAGTTCATCTATGAGTAGACTTTCTGAGGAAGCACTCACCATCAATTCCCCCTATAGTCTCGTATCGTACTAAAGGCTCTCTGGGGAAGCACTCAACATTTCATTCCCCATGTGGCTCGCGTCGAGGATCTACAAACTCTCTGAGGAAGCACTCATCGTCAATTCCCTCTATGGTCTCACATCGTATTAAAAGACACAATGGAGAAGCCCTTACGTCCATTCTCTCTATAGTCTACTACAGTAGGTTCTTGCAGTCCCGTGTGAAAATAAACATGCTCAGCGTGCGTGTAACGTCCAAGTAAAACTCAAAACTACTTGTCTGTCATTATAAGGCTCAACAGCATAACAAGGCAATAGTTCCACTATCCTATAACTTAGCATGGTAACGGGAAAATGCCAAACAAGAAAAAAAGCATGGAAAAATCCATATCACAACAAAAACTACTCTATTCATAAAGTAAAACCTCTACTATAGCAATCAAGAAAGTAGGCAATCAATCATGAGAAAACAGGGAAAAAACACAATTCCCGTTCAAGGGTATTGGTGTAATTGCACAAAATAATCAAAGACATTCTACAAAAAGGCACAAACCACCTACCTCGATCCTAGGATATCGATATACGTGAATAGTGACAAAATATTCTCCTTAGAACGTCGTAGATCTGAGAAAACATTTGAAACACTTAAACCATGATAACTTGATAAAGAGGAGGAATTGTAAAGCAAGGATTAAGAAGAAGGAAGAACTCACCACTGTGATTCCAACACAACAGACGGCGGTGGGAATGGAGATCGGACGGAGGCACGGGGGCTTGGGGAAGATATTTGGCCGTACGGGTCTCTCTCGGACGAAGATCCTGAAGAAGATGCATGTTATGTCTGTTAAGCGCGACCCCGGTGCGTTTAGTGAAAAAAAAGAGAAGTACATTATGTGTAATTTTAGAGTACATTGTGTGTACTAGATCTTTCCGTACTCTGCCAAAATCGGCCTCCACGTCAACCCTACACACCGGGTCTCTGGCCTGGGCACAACCAGTATACATCTTTGAGCCAAAGAAGAGTACACGGTATGTACTCAATAAGTACACGGTGTGTACTTCAAAAATTTCCAAAAACCTTATTTTTTTCAAGAACTCCAAAAAAGGAAAAACATACCTAAAACGAAGATCTGGGTTCTTACAAACATCCCCATTTAAAGAAATTTGTCCCCAAATTTCCCAAGCGAGGAATATAAGAAGAAACCCCAAATAGCTCTAGCCACTGCGAGCATACATCGGCCTCCCTCTCCCATGTCTCGTCATGTACTCGCCCATGCTGCCATAGCACCCGTACAAGAGGGACAGACCTCCGGCAGAGAACCTTCATACTGTGATCGACAATCCAGATGGGATTATCCTCAAATGATGCATCCGCATCGAGCTCAGACTCCTCAGGATGAAAGACATGAGATGGGTCTAAAAAGTAATATCGGAGCTGAGAGACGTGGAAGACGTCGTGCATGTCCCGGTACCTCTGAGGTAGCTGCAACTGATATACAACCATCCCAACTCTCTCCAAATCCTCAAATGGTCTGACGTACCGTGGTGAAAGCTTACCCTGTCTCTAAATCCTCCTGTGGCCCAACCTCGGTGCGACACGCAGGAAAACCTGATCCTCAACCATGAACTCCCGAGGTCATCTCCTCTGATCATCATAAGACATCTGCCGAGACTGTGCTGTATCCATACTCTTTAGAATTAGCTCTACTAGCTATGATGTCTCTTGAACAAGACGAGGTCCCAGTAAAGTTGCATCTACTAACTCCAGCCAGTATAAGGGTGATCAGCATGGCCAACCGTACAACGCATCGTATGGTGCAAAATGAATAGTCGCCTGAAAACTGTTGTTGTAGGAGAACTCCACCAGAGGAATATGCTTCTCCCAAGGACCGCCAAAGTCCAGAATGCAATCTTTGAGCATATCCTCTATCAACTAGATCGTACGCTCGGACTGGCCATCTGTCTGGGGATGGAATGCGGTACTCAAAAGTACCTATGTACCCAACGCCTTATGAAGTCCCTGCCAGAACCGAGAGATGAAACACACATCCCTGTCTGAAACAATGGAGTGTGGAACTCCATGCAGATGAATGATCTCTCTGATGTAAATTCATCCCTTATCATCGACACTGAAGGTCTCCTTGATCAGAAAGAAGTGAGAAACCTTCGTGAGCCTATCGACGACAACCCAAATAGAATCGTTCCCCAGAGGCAACCTCGGCAACCCGGTCACGAATTCCATCGCAACATCATTCCACTTCCACTCCAGAATGGGTAACTGCCGTAAAAGGCATGTTGGTAGTTGATGCTCTGTCTTCACCTGCTGATAAGTAGAACATCTCATGACAAAACCAGAAATATCTTTCTTCATACCTGGCCACCACTACTGGCGATGAAGATCCCAATACATCATGGTGACACCAGGATGAACTGCCCAAACTAAGGAATGAAAATCCTGCATCAGCTCCTCGCGTATGTCTGCTAGCACCCATATGCGTCCTTGGAAATGAAAGATCTTGTCCTCACCCGCTGTCCATCCAAGAAGAGGGTCCTATCCTGACACGCTCTCCCACAGGACCAAGCCTTCAGAGTCTGATAGCTTCTTCATCCGTACCTGATCAAGTAATGTAGTGGTAATAGCTGCAGAAGATAGAAATGTCAATCCCTATCTGTCGTGCATCTCCAGATACATCTCAGAGAATAGAGCCATCAGCTTCCACTCACTGCTGGCCTCCAGAACTTCCTGAATATGAGTTCTCCTGCTCAACGCATCTTCCACTGCGTTACCCTTTCCCGACGTATAGGAAAGCTCGAAATCAAAATACTGAAGATACTTGACCCACCTGCACTACCTCAGATTCAGATCATGCTGAGTGAAGATATACATGAGACTCTTTTGGTCAGTGAAGGCCAAAAAGTGCTCTCCCAGAAGATAGTGTCTCCAACAGTGTAAGGCATGAACAACATATGCCAACTCCAGATCGTGTGTAGGGTAGTTCTTCTCATGCGGCCTCAACTACTGAGACTCGTAAGAAATGACTCCATCTCCCTGCATAAGCACAACACCTAGTCCGATACCTGAAGCATCACAGTAAACAGTGTAGCTCTTTCCTGGATCTAGCAAGACTAGTATCGGTGCTGACGTCAGCCTTCCCTTCACCTCCTGAAAGGATGACTCGCAAGATTCTGATCATAATAATTTTCCCCCCTTTTTGGTCAGACCTATCAAAGTTACTACAAGGCAAGACAAGTTCTGAATGAAGCATCTGTAGTATCCAACCAGCCCTAAAAAAACATTGTACCTCAAAAACGTTCTTCAGCTACTCCTAGGAGACTACAACTCTCACTTTCTCTGGGTCCATAGATACTCTTGCCTCTAAGATGCATGACCCAAGAATTGAATCTGTTCCATCCAAAAGTGGCACTTCGAGAGATTAACATAGAGCTGATGCTCTCTCAGTGTACTCAGAACGATCTCAAGATGTGTGGTATGGTCATGTCGAGTGTGAGAGTACACCAAGATATCGTCCACAAAGACCACGACGAAGGAATCCAAGTAAGGATGGAACACTCGGTTCATCAAAGCCATGAAAACTGTAGGCGCATTCATGAGACCGAACGACATGACTATATACTCGTAGAGACCATACCTACTCCTGAAGGCTGTCAGAGGTATATTTGATGGTCTAATGTGAAACCGATGATAACCAGAACTCAAATCTATCTTCTAGAACACCAGGTCTCCTCAAAGATGATCAAAGAGTTCATCGATCTTTGGAAAGGGATACCAGTTCTTGACTGTCAACTGGTTCAACTTCTAATAATCCACACAAAGGCGAAGGGTACAGTCTGTCTTCTTCGCAAACAGGATAAGAGAACCCCAAGGAGAAGTGATGTGTTGGATGAAACCCTTTTCCTATAACTTCTCCAACTGCTTATTGAGCTTCTGCAACTCAGGTGTAGCCATCCTATAAGGAGGAATGGACACAGATGTCACTCCTTCCACGAGCTCAATAGAAAATTCCACCTCACACTCCGGAGGAAAACCCGAAAAGTCCTCTAGAAAGACGTCCTTGAAAGGATCAACCACTGGAAGAAAGTCCAACTACGATGTCCCCTGATCATCTAGATAAAGGATAGAAATCTGGGCTGTCACCCTTCCTATCCCATGATGCTCGGGTCCTTCTCGACTCGCTTGTACATCCTATTCACCTCTATGAAGAAAAGATTCACCCTCTGGTGAAATGAAACTTACTCGACGGTGATAAAAATCGATGAATGCCTAGATGGGAACCAACCAGTCCATCCTGAGAATGAAATCATAGCATGTCATCTCTAGGACATAGAGATCCCATAAGAAACGATACCCTGCAACCTCGAGAGGGAACTCTGTACACTGGAATACACTAGAATTCCTTGTCCGAAAAGGTGTGTCTAGTGTTAACGAGTCAGTAGAAGATAAGATGCAGAGCCCACGGTGCTCCACTATAGCAATAGATATAATGCTATCCGTAGCACTATTATCGAAAAGAGATGAAGATAAATATGAGGCTACTAAAATCATACCTCTAACTGCAGAAGGGTCGAGATCCTTCTCCTGATAGGTCTGATCTACAGAGAAAGAATGGCCCGCACCACAGCCATGTGCCCCTAGATTACTGCTCTGAGCTGATCTACCCTGTTGGTGGCGAGGGACTGGTGGCTGACTGCCATGGCCTCGACCTCCACCTCGGCCCGAACAGCCGGAAGAACTCCAGTTCCCTGACTAGTGAGAAACTGGTGGTGCTTCTCCTGAATGAGGAGTCATGGAAGAACCCTAGTCACCAGATGTTGGTGAGAAAACTTGGAAGAAACGCTGAATGTGACCCATCTTGCCGCAAGATTGACACTACATGGGTTCTCTCTAGCACTGCGGCCTCATGTTCTATGACCAGCCACACTTGTAGCATGTCACCTAGCTGCCTGACGATGCATCTCCCTTCCTCAGATCACCGTATGTAGTCTCCCTACATCTTTTCTTGCTGTCATCTAGAGGAAAACAAGCTCTGGGAGAAGACCTGCCCTGGCTCGCAGCTCCAGAGTCTCTCAGTTTGCACTCCGCAATTAGTGCCTTGTTGACGATGGATGTGATGAAATTCAATTGGAAGAGATTCAACTACGATCGGATATCCCGCCTGAGACCATCCTCGAAATTCCTTGCTATGAACACCCCACTCCCATCCCGGAGGGGTGAGAAACTCTGCAACTCGGTGAAACGAGAGGAATTCTCCATGACAGAATGAGTAACTTTCTCTAATCTCATGAACTCCCGAGCACAGTCGGCCCTCAGGGTCTCTGGGTAGAAGTAGTCGTAGAACCCGCGCTGGAACTCCTCCCAATCCATAACCTGCTGATGGCCCGCCTGTGAGATCACGTCCCAGCACCTCTGGACAACGTCTCGGAGTATATAGGTAGCGATCTTGACCCGCCTCTCTAGAGGCATCTCTAGATGATCAAAGATGGTCAACATGGATTCCAGCCATGACTCTGCAGCTTCAGGTCCTCCTTCCCCTGAGAACGTGGGAGGATGCTGTTGCTGAGAAACCCACGTCATGTCTTCTATAGTCGAGGTATGAGGTGGTGCTCCCTGAATGTTCTGCATCATCCTCCTAAAATTTTCCCTGAACTGAGCATCAACGCCTACAACTGGTATGACAGCCAGTGCCAAGGCTGGCTCGACTGGAGGATCGACAGAAAGTCCCTGATCAGCCATATCTAGCGTCTAGTCACTGCGTGACGACAGACGTACAACTGGAGGATGTCTCAGAGTCATAGCTCTGAATGTTCAAAAGAATACCTTAGTCTATAAAAACAAGAATAGCGAACATAAGAGTACAAAACTGTAACATGGGAAGAAAAACACACAAGTTTTCAAAACACGACTACATGTCATGTATAAAAACTACACGGTGTGTCTTCTTAAGACACTAACATGGGCGTGTACCCCTACCCTACAGGTCTTGTAACACCTCAAACTACACGGCGTGTTTACCCAATACACAGCTTGTACCGGAAATCTATTCCCCTTACCGAGTCTCTTTACACGACTAACCCAGACGGTCCGACATAACCCGAAACTATATGGTGTGTTTTAGAAAAACACGTTGTGTACTAGACAAGGATTAAGCGGCCCGTGTTGTTAAATACATGTCCTTCTACATGGCTGGACCTCAAACGGCGTGTTCCGAACAAACATGGCATGTATAAGTGAAGTTGACACTGTCCTGCGTTGTTCGTGACACGACCGGTACCTGAACAAGACTACACGGTGTGTTCCGAAAACACACGACGTGTCTAAGAGAAGGTAACGCCGTCCTGTGTTGTTCGTGACATGGTCGAGTACCTGGATAGAACTACACGTTTTTTTTCCTTTATAACACAGTGTGTTCTACTCGAGCTTCCCCAAACCATGTTGTTAGTGACACGGTCGGGTACACGGCTCCTAAATACACGGTGTGTACCTACCGTACATGGAGAGTTCCTGAAGTTATTCTCACAACACCGTGTTTCTTCTCACACGGTCAGTGAAACGGCCTGAAAACTATACAGCATGTATCTAAAAAGTACATGTCGTGTATTCTGGGTTTTTCTGGGTAGTAGCTCAGAAACTGCAAAGAAGCCCAGAAACACTGAAAACAAGGGAAAGAGGTGCCAAATTCCAATTTGTGAGGGCCCATACTCCCCGCGAATCAAAACTTGGCGTTCATTTAAGCAAGGTAGAATACAAACAATCCTTTTGCAAGGAATCAGAGATTCTATCAAGCATCTATCACAACAGTAAGAAAAATCTACACAAGGTCTATCACAACAGCATGCAATCGCTAATGCACCCGATATGAAATTGCGAGAATTCATGACATGGGGTTTTTAACAAGTGTCTATTTGATGCATGAGATGGCATACCCTCATCTCATCGGGTTGCGACAGAAATAAACCCGTAATTGTCAAGAAAACAACAACACAAGACATCTGAATCACTCTAGGTGAAATCATATCAACTGTAAATCTCAAAACCAGGAAACTGCAATAAACGAGGTAGTATGGATTTTCCCTTTACACGGGTTAGCTACTCCCGAGCATAGCTTAATACCAAATACCGAATCTGTCATATCCCTGGCTAAAATCTCCAAACAGTAAATCAAGAGAAATGAAACACCCTCTGATACCACTTTGTAACGTCCTGAATCCGGAGCCCCTCCACTGGTGCCCCATACCTGGTTCGCCACAAGACCTCAAGCGCGTTTCCCCAAATGCCAGAGGCTGCCGACTAGTAGCGAGGGACTTTGTGAGTTGGTGGGGAAACTATGACCTCATTCGGTAACGTATACACTGGAAGAAAAACTAGACACAATAATGGAATCAATAAACAACATACAATAACTGAACTGAACAACAAAAGCAATGTATAAAATAACAATGATGCAACATGGTACATATATCTATAAAAATCAGTAAAAAACCAATGTGCTGAAGTAAAACGGAAAAAATGTGCAAAATAAAACAATGTAAACTCCTCAGCATCGCATGCCATGACTCGGTCCCATGCTCTCCAATTCCAGTGCAATCAAGAACCTGAAGTAGAAGGGCACTTGCCCTTATCTATACGTGCAACAACATAGTCTTCTTGGGACCAAAAGCATTTCCAAAATAGGGTGTGAGATACAATCCAAGTAGGAAATCAGAAAAATATTTGTGCCTAACAATCAATGAATAAAAGGAAAGTAATAGTGCAGAAACTATAAAAAAAACACACAGCAGCTACAAACCACAGTTCTAGCATATAAAGTGCACAAGTAAACAACCAACAACATGTAAGAAAATAGGTAACCCTCTAGGTATCTCTCACATCCTAACCCCTATGGTTAAACCTAAAATTACTAGCAACCCTCTAGGAGGCAGACACAGTCTCACCCCTCTGGTTCAGCTAAGAGTAGACTTTCTGAGGAAGCACTCACCGTCAATTCCCCTTATAGTCTTCTATCGTACTAAAGGATATCTGGGGAAGCATTCAACGTCTCATTCCCCCTGTAGCCCGTGTCGAGGAACTACATAATATCTGAGGAAGCACTCATTGTCAATTCCCCTGTGGTCTCTCATCTTATTAAAATACACTCTGGAGAAGCCCTTACATCCATTCTCCCTATGGTCTACTACACTATGTTCTCGCAGTCCTGTGTGAAAATAAACATGCTCAGCGTGCGTGTATCATTCAAGTAAACCTCAAAACTACTTGGCTATCATTATAATGCTCAACAGCATAACACAACAGCAGTTCCACTATCCTACAACTAGGCATGGCAACTGGAAAATGCCAAACAAGCAAAACAATCATGGCAACATTCAGAGCACAACAAAAACTACTCTATTCACAAAGGAAAACTTTTAATATAGCAAACAATCAAAAATGAAATCAATCTGGGTAAAATTTGGAAAACGCACAATTCCCATTCAAGGGAATTGGCATAATTTCACAAAATACTCAAATACATTCTATAGAAAGGCACAAACCACCTACCTCGATCCTAGGAGATCGATATACGTGAATAGTGATGGAAAATTCTCCTTAGAACGTTGTAGATCTGAGAAAAAATACGAAACACATAAACCAAGACAACATGAGAAAGAGGAGGAATTGGAAAACAAGGCTCAAACAGAAGGAAGAAGTCACCACTACGATTATAACACAATTGACGGCGATTGGAACGGAGATCATACAGAGGCCTAGGGGCTCGGGGAAGATTTTCGGCTGTACGGGTCACTCTCAGATGAAGATCCTGAAGAAGAAGAAATTTATGTCTTTCAGGCACGACCCCGTTGCATTTAGTAAAAAAAAAGAAAAAGTACACGACCTGTACTTTTTGAGTACATGACGTGTACTAGGTCTTTCCGTAATCTGCCAAAATCTTCCTCCACATCACCCCTACACACCGTGTGGGTGGCCCATGTATGGCCAGCACACGGCTTCGAGCCGGAGAAGAGTACACGATGTTTACTCAGAAAGTGCATGGCATGTACTTCAAAAATTTCCAAAAACCTTATTTTTTCCAAAAACTCCAAAAAAGGAAAACCTTTTGTGAAATGATGATCCGGTTTCTTACAAATGTGACATTATATTGTAAGTTACAATGTTTAAATGAAAAATTAAAACCGATTTTCAATATTTATTATGAACTATAATAAATTAATTTCCAATTGTAAGGATTTTTTTAACTCCATGGTGGAATCCTAATGAGTCGAGTTTCACTCCCAGTCTATATATACCATTCAGTGTATTCCTCTATTTTGGTTTCCATTCCAGTTCCCTAACATTAGTTTTTCTAGATTGAAATGTTGGGTTTGAAGTGTTAAAAGATTTTGGTTTGGGATGTGGACCATGGTCATGGGTAACATGGATAGGGTAGTGGTTTAGTCATGTTTTTAATTGGATTCATTTAGGATTTAGATGTATCACAATTGAAGAATTCAATCTTGTTCAGTTATTTAATTTTTTTTTGTGATTTGAATTTTATTTTTATCAGTTTATTAAATGTCTCATTATTTATTTCTGTACCCTGATTGTATATTTTATAATGGATGTGTTTTTTATATTTAGGATGAATTTTTTACCATTGATTGTGTTCTGATACCTTGTCACTAGTTTCTAGCTCAAGGTGATCAGGAACGCACCTTAGGTATGTCAATAGTTAGCTCAAGTTCCTAGTTCAGGGGTAGCCCAAGTTGGTTCATGAGAAAATGGTATCAAAGCCAATACCTGGCTAGAAGTGCATTGTGACTATGTCTGTTTGAGGTGTGTTCTCCAAAATGAGTGTTTTGTGCATTAAAGGGGGGGGGGGTTTAGCACCCTTAGAAAAGTTTATTTTAAAAATATTAAATGTTACTACCCATTTCAACAAGGTGACCAGTTCTTTTTAAGAACATACCTGATATGCTCAATATTTTTGGGTATGTTTTTTATGTACTTGTTGGATGGGTGACCTCCTTGGATGTTTTCTAGGGTGTCTGTTGACTGAAGAGAAAGAATTATGGGAGAATATGTGTTAGCCATGGGGAAAATTATTAGTCTGAATTTTACTCTAGTAGGTAATGGCATTTGGTGTTTGGGGAAGGAAATGTAGTAATTAAATGAGATCCATGGGGTCAGATAAATAGTTCACTATCAAAAAAACACTAAATAGTGGGGGTCTAGTAGTGATGGTTTCATGTAACTACCACTAATAAGCATAATTTAAATATCTGTTATTTTTTTAATGATGTTTCTTTTCCAATGATAATTTATTTTTATTCATGGTTATTTAAAAAATTACATCCAAATATGAATTTAGAAGGAGATTATTAAAGAACCATCTCTTAATTGGATCACATGTCTTAATTTTCACCCCCATTCTTCTTATACTACTTCCTGACACCCTAAAATATCTCAATCATAGTAGTGACTTCTCAATGTAGAATCATTTTCTCCAGCAAATCTTCCTCGACCGCAAATCCTCCTCATGATATGACATTAGATAATCATTCACTCCTTATCATTATCCCCTTGTGTTCAACCATCAATGAATAAATCCTCCCTTTATTTTAGTATTTAGGTAAAATTCTATTCAAACATCTACAGGTGATACAATGAGGTAAAACCAGGAAAAACGTTTCTTATACAATATCCATATGCTCAAGCTACATTAATCTTATTTCCATATAATAACAATGATAATAATGTTATTTTATTTCCATTTATATTTTTTTAGTAGGAAGGGAACATATCATCCAATATAGGTTACATTTATCAAATAATATTATATTTTTTCAATAATATAGAATAATTATATTAAAATGACCATTAAAATAGTTTCAATTTTTTAAAAACCATTTTTGGGAAAACCACAAATAATTATTAAATGAATGAATTACACACTAGGTATTGTAGTAATATCAAACAAAAGGTGATTCATGAGTAAATATTTCATGAATCCTTGCATTAGATTTTGGTTTTCTGGGTACCTACTTTATGGAATGAAAATCAGGATGTTTTATATTTTTGTTACACACACTATGGTTATGCCTTTGAAATAAATGGTGATATAACCACAAAAACCATAATATGTCTTTCATTTTTATATCAAATAATAAAATGAAAATTTCACTTTCAATTTTAAACATGAATAATGTTAATGGATTATTATAAAAAACATAAATTCATATCGAAACATTTCATGTTTTTAAAATGAAACAAATAAAAAGTTGTATTAATGATCAAAAAAATTGTATAATAAAATAATTAAACTACGAAATATATAATTTAACAATGGAATTATAAAAAGTTAAAGTGTAATAGTCATTTATTAAAACTAATAATTTTGTTAAAAAATATCAATATATCAAATAAGGAATGGACCATAAAAAGATAAATTATGGATTCATATAAAACATTAATGGAATTAAATTTCATTTTAAACCTCAAACTAATTATAAAAGTTTTCATTATTATTTTAAAAACGGATTTTTGATCTTTATTGAATGTCTGTAAATCTGTTGGATGGAATATCACATGCATAACCCACAAAATAATGCAAGGCTGAAACAACCTACCATTATCAACATTATACAAGTTCATTAAAATTAAATGAAAACCAAATGGATTTTTGATAATAATAAAACATGTTCCAATACATAATAAAAGAAAAAAATTTATTTATATTAATAATAAAACATGAAGACCTATAAAACCCATTAATTGATTATGGTGGGAATTTTTTCTCATAGGATGTTAATGTCTTTGTGAATCCTCATGGATTTATTAAGGTCTATCTTAGGTAGAGGAACTGATAATCATATGATCCAACTTCCTTCTCCTAATGATCTTCTCTTATGTTTCTATTTCTTCCCTAGTTTTTCTTCGTAGTCATTTATTTCATATGGGAACCATTTTTGATATTCTTTATTTTAAATTTTTCTAACCTCATTATTATATAGGATATAATTATGGTTAAATACCTTAATAATGGTCCATAAATAGTATTATGTCTATCTATATTCTATCATATATTATAATTTTCAGCTTGAATCATCTCAGGTCCCTTCATCAATGTTTTTCCTTGGTTTTAGTGTCAAGTATTCCATATCATAGTGGTGTGTTTGAAGCATCATATTCCTTGATATGATTTATTTTTGAGGTTTTTATTCTTGGGGATACCCATTATATATATATAATGTGAGGCATGTTTCATTTTATAGTGATAAAAAAACAAATGAATACAAAATTTTATAGAATTTACTCAATTTCCCTTAGTGGTGGTGGGGGGTTTAATTATCTCCTTAAATGGTGTTATTATTTCTAGATTAAAAAATTTGTTTCATATGAAAATTTTTAGTTGGGTGACCTCTCACAGAGACTATGTTCATGGGGACTATAGTTCTATTAAAGGATCATTGTTTTTGATGACATATTTATAAATTATATAATCTATATAATTGAATTTAAATATGTGTGTTGGGATTGGGTTTTATTTTTTTCCCATATATTTATCATTGTTTTATAGTTTTTTTATATGTGAAGATTCAATTTACATTAAATGGATCTTTTTTAAAATATATAATATAGAGAACATAAACCCATATTGGAAACTACTAAATAATTTTTGAAACACCCAATTATAAAATCCATAAAAACACTTATATATAATCAAAATCATAATAAAAAAATAAAATTCCTTAGGTCAATAACTAAAGAGGGAACCCTTTTAAGAAATAATCATCCATGTAAATCAAACAATCCTTTTAAAAGAAATATAATAATGAAAAAAATTAACCACTATCAATCTAGAATTAATCCACCATTATATTATTGTATATCATGTTCTATATTTTTATATTCTTGTTGGATGTATTAATGAGGATAAAAAATCATTTAATGGTATGAGATGATCATTCCGAACTTCTATGGTGTTATATAACCCTTATGGTATGCTTCTAGTTTCATTAGGTATGTTCCCTATTTTTAATTTACTCGATTTTATATCATTTGATGTCATCTGACATGCTCTCACATTAATCAGACATGCTCGCCACTTTTTGTGAATCAACATCTACACTAGGGATATCAAGGGGATCATATGGTGTAGCTGAATGGAAATCAACGATTGAGAATATGGTAACATGGTTACCATCATGAGGGAACTAGAGGGTCTCTAATATTTGTATGTAACTATTAATGTGAGAATATAATTTATTACATATGCATACTAATTTTTAAATATTTTTATTGTAATGATTCAGATAATAAGAAGACAAAAGAGAACATAAATAAAATATATGTTTGTAATCTCAAAAATTTCAAAGTAGTTTTTCCATTTAACATATTTGAAGTTCTTTTATATGATGTTGTGGGACTTTATGGGAAGATCTTGGGTCACTTAGCATGTTAGATGAGGTCCCTTCCCATCAATTATCACGAATAATGACATAATACCATTAGTTCAATGAATGAAATTTTTTAGAAAAATTGAATGTAATTAAAAAATCATATTTGTTGTTTTTCTCTAATATTCTTTTCAAATTCCAATGTAATTATTTTTTCGTATCTAATATGTATATTCTTTTTCAAATTTATGTGCATGAAGAGATTGTGCGTCAATAGAACATGAATGGTTTGGGGGAAAGTAGATAGATATTAAGTATCGGTAATGGTGATATTTCAATGACACCTTCTTGATTTCCCATTTTATGTACGAAACAGTTCCCAAAGAGATAACTTAGGATTTGTATAAATCCTTTATTGATATGAATTATTCAGATTCACCAAAGTTATTTCATATTTTCTTATTACATTGATCTTAATTTTTTAAAAATAATTATTTTTTTATTAATATTATCATTTCTTGGTAGTAATAATCTCAAAAAAACATATCAAATAGGGAGAATAAAGGCATCCCACACACAACCACTTCAACAAAAATTGAGGATAAGATTGCTTAAGGTAATATTTTAGCTATTTCTTAAATATTGTTTGGTGTAATTTTAAGATCTCTAATTATTTTAATTTATCAATTTTTATTTATATTATATAGGAGACCGAAGTCGTTCATGATATCTCTCAAAATAATTTGTGGATCAATTTTCATCATAAACCTGATGTAAATTACATAAACACACCCACTAAAGAAACTTGGTTAAAAAATCTAAATCACGGTTTATTTTTTTAAGATAAGTATTTGGTTAAAAATTCTATTTGAAGAAGAAAAGTAAAGAGGCAAGATATGAAAACCCCCATAGAAATAATTATTCTTCCATAATGATTTTATTTCCCAAATATTTGTCAAGGATCATATTGTTCATATTTTAGGGTATGGTTCTAGACAATCCCCCACATGAGTCTTTTGGTGGATAATTTATTCATTCATTGTGATGACTCATCATGTAGGACATTTTTATTTCAAAGGTCTAAAATTTTTTGAACCATAAAATAAAATTTTTATTGTCATTAATAAACTAGAGGAGGGTGAGTCATGATTGATAGTTTGAGACAAGAAAGGTGCAGTAATGGGGACTCCATTGGTTACATTATTTCAAAGTATGATTAGTGGAATTCCTGCAGACATTGAAACCTTAATATTATATACTTCAATGGTTCTGAATATATTACAATTATTTAAATATGTTCATATTATTATTATTATTTAAATATTTTTTTCTCCGCCATCTTATTAAAAACAATTTATATTTTATGTTTTATTTAATGTTGGAACTAGATAGGGAAGAATCTACTTGATGAAATGATAATTAGGAACATGTATCATCTTGATTGTAATAGTCCAATATTTTGTAAGATATTTTTTTCAAATAAATTCAATATCTTTGGTAGCTTGTATTATACACAACAACACGTTTAAACATACCGCGATATACAATTAAAATTTTATTATTTAATGTGTCAGTTATCTCATAGCCATTGGATTAGAAAATATGAATTTGACTAATTCAATAATAAAAAATTAATGTTTACAAATTTATGAAATTAATTCATTAGCCATAAATTATTTAAAAATTAAAAATAAATAATTTCCAAATAAAAGAGATTATTTTTATGAAAAATATTTTATTCGCCCTATCTCTTTTTATATAACTAAATTAAATTATTTGTTATTAGTGAATTATTTTTATGAAATTTATCTATTATATATTCAATAAATAAATTTTATATTCATAAATTGTATTTTCTATTAATGGGATAGTAATAAATCATGGTTTATGCTTAAAAATATATTTTTCTAAAAAAACGGGATTCGTTGCATTTTGCGCACAAATTTCAAAATGAATTTCTTTCAATTATAAATATTAAATTTGTAAAAAAGGATTAAATATTTTTAATCATGGGTTCTAAATTTTATTAATATGTCCACTTTATTTTTAGGAATTATGAATATTTGTTGTGGTAAAATTTATCACCTCGGTAAAGGGTATATCGTACTAACCTAGGATAAAACTATGTGTTAAAGTCACAATTTTTCATCTTAATTCCTATTTTTTGAATTGAATATTACAAATATCACATTGGAATCAATATTTATTTTTTAAGGGATATAAATCTATGATATTGACCAATATAATATTTAAAGAAATGAAAAATACAAAATGTCACGCTCTTACGTTTAAATGTCTCTTATCTGTTCATATAAGGAAAAAATCATGTTTTGTAAAATAAATAATTTTTATTTTGAGAATAATAAAATTACTTTCTGGAAACTAATTTATATATATATATTTTACAGATTATATAATCACCCTAAATGTTCATATAGTGTCGATGATGTATTTATTAAAAAAATAAAAAAATAAAATTAATGATTTTAAAAATATTAAAAGTAATATAATTTGAGTGAGTTATAGTGTTCCAAAATATCTTTATATGATTATATTTTTAAATTATTATATTCAAAATCCATCTGTGTCTTCGTGTATTTAAAGTAAAATTAAATGTAAAATTTCAAAATTGACACAAGTGATATTTTATAAAAAAAATAATAATTTAATAGGTTATTTAAAATTCATAAAAATATTATATTTCTAAAGATGAATAAAATATGTATTCAAATATCAATCATTGTCTATTTATGAACCATTGTTTCATATATGGTAATATTGTCACCATTTAATATTGAAATAAATATTATTTAGTTTAATGTCAAAAATGATTAATGAATGGGTTAATAAAAAATATAAGGTTTCAAATGACACCAAAATAATTTAATTTTCATTATATTATTTTATTATTCCATATACTCTTTATATTAAAATTAAAATCCGTTTGGGATCAATTTTATTGACATCTAATTTAGTATATTTTAATATTTTAAGAAATTTTAATTGTGTCATCTCCCTCCCTTATAAAAGGAACGCCTTATTTTCTCTTATTTACCGCATGTTGAGTCTTTTATATTAAAATAAATGATAAAAATTACCTTATAAAATAACCTAGTAAAATTATAAAGGTTATGGTATCCTCAAATTACCAATCCTAGATTCCTTAAAGGGATAACCAAATGAGTTCTTTCAAAGAATACGTGCTCACCTTAACTAACCACTTTTATTTTTTCATCATCATTTACCTCCTCTAAATATATGTTGTTTATCATAAAATAATAATTTAATAATTTTAAATATAAAGACCTTTTATTTTCATTATGAAAATTTATTTTTCTTTCCACTTTCCCTGTTAAATGGGAAGTGAAAGTATTGCTCGTGCGTAAGTAAGGCTTATCATATCTACATAGTGATACAATACAATTTTCATCACCATATTTTATGTAAGGGTATTATGATTGGTATAATGTTTATATAATATAAAAATTACATAATTATAATTCTATAATTATTATATCATAACAACCTTCTTACATTCCTACCATTTGGAAAATGATAATGTTTCTCATGCATAAGTGTAGAATATCACCTCCAGAGAGCGCTGTGATATGTTATCGGTTTCCATTTTAAATGAAATGTAATAAGAATGTATTTAGTGGATATATATTATATATATTATATAATAATTATTCTAGAAGGTTTATTTTTTATTTACCTTTTCTTTTGTTCCATATCTAAAAAATGGAAACAACGTTCCGGGGTATGTAAGACCTTCTATCTCCAAGAACAGCGTAATTCATCTTTCTATATCTACCGTTAATGGATGAATAAAAAATATATATTATATTTTATCACAAATAAAAATATTGATTTTATTTATCCTTGATCAATGTACAAGGATCGAGACTGCCCACAAAACATTCAGAGGAAAAAGGATGATATCACCGAGAATAGTGATTTTAATAACAAACTACTTATAATGGGAGACAAGAATTTATGAGTGAATCAGACATGGTAATATGTATATATTATTATGGTTTTGTAATAAATTTATAATAAATATATATTTATTACATATAGGTTCTGACATGTACTAAGAAATGAAATACTTGAGTTAGGGGATTTATGTTTCAATCCTATTTTTAATTCGGATTGTTTATGATTTAATTTTAATTGATTAAAATATATAATAATTATCTAGTGATTCCTTTTTATTTTTAATTTAATCTTGTTATTTTTAAAGAATACCTATTTTTCTTTGATTTTCCTCACATTATATACTCAGTATATCAAAATAATGATTTTAAGGAAAACTTAATTTATTTTTCAATTAAAACAAAAACCATTTTTCATATATTTCTATGTTTTCTAAAATTGATTTCAAGAATTTTACTACTATTATCCTAATATTTTTTGAATAAATTTTAACATAATTTTTAATTTTAAAAAATGGTCCAAAATTATTATTATTTTTTTTTTCCAATATTGTTGTTTTGATTTTTTACCTAAAATTATATAAGTAAATCATTCTTTTTTCATACACTACATGAATATAATTTTCCACCTTTATGACCATTCAATTCTATGAAAATTACTTTACAATTTTACAATGTTATTTTTAAATAAAATATTGTCATTAATATATATTTTTTAAAATTATTAATAAGTGGTTTCAAAATGAAATGGGTATTTTCCTACTAAATATTTATGTGATTATTTAAATGGAATTTTCCTCTATAATAACATCCGTTGATTTTAATAATGTTTTCTAGGTAAAAGATCCAATGATACTATACCCATTCTTCTTCTTTTTATATTATTATTATTTATATGAGATGTTCACGTAACCCATTTATTTTCTATGTGTCTTGCTACGATGAAATTATGAAATATTTATAAATCTAATTTTATTTTCTTGTGTTATGATATAATAATATGATAAATGTTCTCTGATATTATAGAACAAATATGTATGGTTTTAATTATATTATGGGTGATCCAAGAATTATATATCCCTCTAATAAATTGGGTAATGTATTATATCTCATTATAAAATTTTGGTAAACATTTCAATGTGCTTGATCAGCAATTAGAAACTATTCGATGTGTTTGATCCACTAAGGGAATTATGTCATTATTATTGATCCATTTTTATTTGAAAGTATTGGTAGTTGACCTTGACATATGAAACATTTTCTATAGTTATTATGGTGCCACACTTATATTACATGAGCTTATGAGTCATGATTTATTTATAAATATTTCTCACTCTTATGATCCAAGTATTCACAATTGATATTTTTTTAAGCAATTGGACATTATTTATGATCCATGATTGATTAGTTTTGAAATTTATATGTTATTTTCATGATATCATACGCTTAATCTGATCTTATTCTTATATATGATCATGGATTAATATCTCCCATGTTAACCCTTACTATGTAACTCATCTCACCCTTTTTTATGTTTCTTTTCCATGGGTTATGAAGACTTGTTTAAGTAGGGTGTGTCTATGAAGAGTACTATATGTGATGTTATTTATTTTAGATGTTTAATATCTTTATAAAATATAGAGATTTTGTAAATATAATGACACAAGATTTAATGAATAGACATTCAATATTTTTTGATAAATATTCATTACATTGAAAAAATACACACCTAAGGATCATAACATTTTAGTGTATTCAGAATCATATAAACATAAGCAACTATTTGATAAGTGAGATACATAATTTATCACTATTTTCTTTATAAATATAACCCTTCTTACAAAAATCATACCTAATACAAATTTTCATAAAATGGGGAAAGAAAATATGGGGAAGATTAAGCTTAGATTTTGAGTAAGTGTAAACATGATAGATATCATTCTTCGATCATATTATAATATAAGATACGTATAAGGGTATGTGATCATGAAAATAACTTACAATCTTCATAACCAAACTGCCAGAGATCATAAAAATGTGTCATGGAATAAACCATTATCATTGAAATTTTTTTATTAATAAGAGTGTGAACTCATCATAATTCATGAACCATAAGCTCATGTCATAAAAGTGTGGAACCAACATAGGTATAAATACAATTTCATTTTTTAAGGTTAACTACCACGCCAAAAAAATAGTGGATCATGCCTCAACACATTTTTCTCATCATGGATCATTCCAATCGGCTTATTTCCAACTGTGGATTAATCTAATTTGTATGTTTCTTACTATAGATCAAGAAGGTTGATGTGTTTCAAATTTTATCTCATGAGATATAATGTTTTACCAAATGAAATATAGGGATATATAGGTTAGACCCATCCCATAGTGTAAATCATACATATGAGTTCTATAAGATCACAAAAAAATTATTTTATCAGAACCCTTGAATATAAACAGCCTTCATAAAACATTGATCATATCATAATCCATGACAATAATTGGTTTTCATAAATAATTTCATCATAGAATAAAAATTAAAATAAAAAGGGTTTTATAGACATCTTTCTATCATAAAAATAATCCATATAAAGAGATAATAAATATGGTATCATTGGATCATATCATCAGTAAATATTAAGTAACCTCAAATAATTGCATCTTAATAAGAAAAAGATTTTAAATGAATAATCACATGGAACATTTATTGAGTAAAATAATATTTCCTTGAAAATAAAATTTATAAAGCTACAAACATATTAAATATTGAATAAATCATTTATTTTAAATTTAAAATTTAATACTTATAGGGAGGCTTCAAGTAAAATAATGGTAAAGTTCGTGGTAGATTTTGTTCAAATCGTACGCTTTAAAACATATAATCATTTAACATTTTTGAAAAAAATCAAAATGGGACATGTTAGTAAAATGACATTAATATTATATTTAAAAAAAATTATAAAAATAAACCATGTATAAAAATTCCCTTAGTAAATCCCTTTGCAGAATGTTAACACATTTTTGAAAACATTTTTAGAAAATATGGATATGGAAGGAAAAGGGTTTTCAACCGAAGAGAGGGAAAAATATGATTTTTCATAAAAACATTCTTTTGGTCAATATAATCCTTTAAGGGAGATAAAATTAAGGTAAAATGTATCTTATATAAATAACCATAGGAGAATAAAATAAATGAGTTTATTGGGAGTATGATCATAATATTTCATCATCAGAAACATAACCATAAACAATATTGATAAACAATGAGATTATAATATAAAACCATTACCACTTTGGTACATTTTGAATCCTAATAACCATTATAAATAACATTAATTAAAACATTAAATATCTTACCTTAAGTCTTTACTTACTTCTTACAGGTTTGAAATTATGGTATAATAAATATATTTTTATTATTAATATATTATAGAACCTAATCATATGCATCATACCACATATGATTTACTTATGACCTTTTATTACTCATTTATTAACAATTATTTGTTAAAATCATGTTTTGGGTAATAACTACATCATTTTTCATGTATTATTTTGTTTTGTATATTTACTAACCATATTTAGATATTTATAACAAAATATATATAATTTTAAAAAATATATAAATATCATATATATTCATTATATAGGTGTTCTTTTTTATCCTTTAATGATAGAGATATAAAATCAATTACACAATTCATGGAGATGGTAGTCCATACGTATGTAGGAACACTGATCCCATTTTCAAAATTTCTGAAATAAAATCATTTTAAATAATATATCATCATTAAAGAATACATTTTATATCATATATATCATTTATTTGTAAAACATGAACAAATCACAACACTTAACGTGGTGATAGCCCATTGTACACATGAGTGCCATTATCATATTCCAGAAAAATAGAATATAAGAAGGTATATGTGGTATTATAATTAAAAAAATTATAATTATAACATAAATATAATATAAATATTTCAAATAAATCGTTATATTAAATCTTTAGTGGTGTTTATGGAAAATGTGCTATATTAGTTTTTTTTGCAGTACTCCTCCATATATACGATCGATGGTTTTGTTTCCCACTTGATGGATTAGGGGATGGATAAAAGTCATTAAATTAAAATAATAACATATTAGGGTAAAATAGATAATAATTTTATTATATCATATTTATTTAAAATAATTTTAATTATGTGGCAAAGAAATAAAACAAAAACATAAGTTTAATAATTTTATCTCATCATCCGTGAACCTCTTTAGGTTTATACCTAAAGCCTTCATTGGAGGGGTTAATAAAAAAATAAGGAATTTAAGAAGAGTTTATTGATTTAAGGAATAAATTTTTAATGTTATTGTATAAAAAATTCTATTGTCTGTGTGAATAAGAGAGAATATGGGGCAACCATTTTTATGTGGGGGGAAAGGTTATATTTGGAATTTTTAGAAATACAAATTTTTACCCACGCTTTTCACATAATGAAAGGTTCCAAAATAACTCATTATAGAACCTTATAGGTTATATGATCGAAATATAGTCCTAAAATGGGATTTTTATAGGTATATAGACAATTTTAACCCTTATCATTCTTTTTTAACCACAAGATAAATCTTTTTTAAAAATAACCACGAAAATTAATTTTTACTATTTTTACAATTCATTTTGACCAAAAATTAAACTAAGTTTATTATGTAATATAAATTATTATGATCCGAAATATGGATTTAATTTTCTCAAATTCATTTCATATAAGTGGTACTTTTTTTTAAATTAATCTTGATGACATGACAAAAATCGTTTTCCAAAGAGAAAATTTTCGAAAGTAGAGCTAGTTTTAATATAAAGATTCAACAAGAAATTATATTAAATTCCATAAATTAGTTGAATAAATATAATATTGAACTAATTTTTATTTTTAATCAATTTTAAAATTAAAATTATCCTTATAAATTCTTTAAACAAAAAATATAGTTTTGAATAAAAAGCAGTATTTTCACTATTCACCAAAAAATTAATCTTCTCAGAACAATACCCAAAACTCATCCAAATATAATATTAAATTTTTGATTCGAAAAAGAATGTTTATTTTATAAATTAAATTTTCAATCATTTTAAAATATTACTTTTATTACTTTTTCACAAATAAATAAATAATAATAATTTTATGAAAAATTGTATTTTCAAAGAATTTAAAGACTCTACCAAAAATTAATTACTTATTTATCAATATAATTTATTTTTCTAAAAACATAATAATTATTCCTAAAATGTGGTTATTACTATTTATATCACAAATTTAATGTCTAGGTTGTAATAAAAGTAATAGTATACTCTTCTTCACTAAAACTTGGTGTTGGGGGAAACACAAGTAATCGATGAAAATAAATTCCTTCATAAAAAATTTCATAAAATCTGAAGGTGCTAAAATATATAGTATCAAAAGACACAAATAATTATTGTCATTTGGATTTTTTTTAATAACTGTTGAATTATTATATAATAATATATTATATTAATATATATAAATTATGGGTCTTTTTGTTGTTATTAAAGAACAGGTTTAGTTAATATTTCAAGATTAGAGTCAGAATTTTTTTTTGAACACTTTAGGGATGTTTCTAAGTATAGAAAAAAATTTAATATTTTGATAATTATGTTATTATGTGGTTTTACTTAAAATACATCCATGTTTGGTTACTATAAGTTGATGTGGTTTAATAATAGATGAATCTAGGGGTTGCAACCCAAAAATAGTTAGTCATGTATATCTCTACAATCATTCTAGTTCTAGGTGAGTGTGACCTTACTAAAAAATTGGTTTGACACTACTAGTGGATAATCATGGGTTAATTCTCATTTTCATTATTTACAATTTTTTCAGATTTTAATAAAATATGATTAGGGTTGAACTATGTCAAAACTGAGGTTTATTATATTTAAAATAAACTAAAATGATTTAAAAATAATATAAATTACTTATCATGATTAATAAATATGATTAAAAACAATTAGGATTCATTCTAAACATTTTAGATTTAGTAAGTTATTGAATATTGAATAATTAAATTTATGTGGCAATGCATATGCCCAAATATTGATGTTCCCTATTTGAGATCAGTCATATAAATTCTTTTCTGTGATAGAAATTATAAAAGAATTATAATTGTTATCCTAAAAAATTAGATGTTGAATCATTAGTGAAAATTCTTAATGTTATGATTATCACATCATAAGTCTATTATTTTTATCTAATTTATGTTTTTGGGAACATACTTCATAAAAATATAATTAATCTCCTCTATTTAAATTCGATGTTATTTTTTGAATGGATTAGCTTATATTACATAAAGAGCACAATAATTGCCAAGAAAAGGAAATAACGTCTGTTATTTTGATCCAACCTATGATATTATATTAGTGAAATGATATATATGGAATTAAAATGGAAATTTCATCCATTTTGTGGGTTTTTTCCTACTCAAAATGTGTGTCTATCAGATATAGTTGGGGATAACTCAACATTAAAGATAATAATGTTGTTCGAGTGTTTTTTGACGTCATTCTAAAAGAATTAGCTATTATTCCTTTATGTTTGAAAGAGGATTTTTCATTATAAATAATAATTTTTTATAAACCTATTTCAAATACTCCTTATATAATGAACCCAATATATTTTTATGATTTGAATAAAAAATTCTATGATAATCCTGATAATAAATTTATTCATCCATGTGTGACACCTTGGGATGAAGAAGTTTTTTTAATAAGAATAAATATGGGCAAAAGAAACTCTAAATTGATTATCTAAATCATAAAAAGATCAAAATAAATAAAAAGTAACATCTATCCTATATCGATGATCTGTTTGATCAATTACGATTGGCTCAATACATTTCCATGATAGTTCTTTGATCTTAGTAATATCAGGTGAGGGGAAAAATTGAAGACATACCTAAGAAAACTATCCATATGAAGTATAGACAATAAGATATATAGTGATTACATGTGGCCTTACTAATTCTGATTCTATATTATTTTATTTAATGAATAGAGTATGTATAGATTACCAGAACCAATTTTTAGAAGTCCTTCTATATGATAATCTTATATATTCGAAGATAAGTTAATAGCATGAATATCACTTGATAATTGTACCGAAGACCCTAAGTAATAATAATTTTATTGAAATTTTACCATGTGTGGATTTTGTATTTGGAATTTTTCTTTATCAGGTCATATAATCTCATGTGATTATTTTTTAGTTGATCCTTAAAATACATTCATTGTTGAGAAATGGCCCAGACCAAGCATTGTAACTAAGGTCCATAATTTTCTTATATTTTCATGATATTATTAATGAATTGTGGAAAACATCTCATCTCTGTCTAATCCAATCACAATTTTAACAAAAAGAGAATAAAATATATTTTAATAAGATAAAGGTTAAGAAAATTTCAAGGATCTGAAAAGAAGGTCAGTCAATGCACCTGTACTTATATAAAACAACAATGGATAATAATTTTTAATGTATAATCATGCATTAAAGAAGGGACTGGTATGTGTTCTCAAGTAGAATGACATGGTTATAGATTATACCTCACGACAATTGATGGTTCATGAAAAAAAATACCCAACTCGTGATTTTGAATTAGTTGCTGTAATTTTTGAATTAATGATATGGAGGAGTTATCATTATAGGGAAATATGTGACATATATGTTGATCATAAATGCTTAAAGTAAATATATTAACTCCAAAAAATATGAATATGTGTTAGAGAATATTGTGATATAAAATTAATGATTAGGACTACCCAACACATTACCACCCTTGGAACGTGAATAAGGGGGAAAATGATATAAGTCTAAAGTATAATGACCAATACATTATATATATATATATATTAAATCTTAATTGATGAATTTTTATTACTTAAAATTTCAATCAACCCTAGAACCATTTCAATATAATAACATTGGAAACTTGGATACATAAAAAACTTGTTCATAATATATCAACATAGTCTCTCACTTATTTTTTTCACTGGAACCCTTCTAAGACATATCATACTTAATACCATTCTTAATTACCTTAGGAAATGAAATGTATGAAATGGTGATATCTGATGTGCATTAGGAGTAAAAAAGTGAAATATAAATGATCATATAATAAAAAAATTATATTAGGGATATGATAACATGAGTTTATCAATTGAAAACCACACCTTTCATAACTTCTATTATAGTCTTCATTCATGGAATAAATCATGGTTTTTTATAATAAATTAATCATAAATGAATCAGTGAACGTTATTCATGAGAGTATAATATAAGCATATTACATGGAATTATGGAATACACCTAAGTATAAAAAATCATTTCTTTAGTACTTATGTCTCTTTGACAAGACTATCATAGTTTAATGGGTCCACTCCCTAAACTATCATAGTAGTCAAGGTGCACTCCCAATACTATCATAGTGGAAAACGTCCCATACTGAACTGAGTTCACTCTCCCTTTCAATCATATTTATCCTAAGAGATATCAATATTTACATGATTCATTAGAGGGAGATATAAGTCCCACTCGTAACATAGTGAAAATCAAACATATGTATTTCATAAGATTGTAATGAATTTATCATATCACAACCCATAAAATGAAACGGGTTTCATAAACATTTAATCATAAAATAACATGTGGAAAAAAATAGAGTTCATAAACATTTACTCATAGCATAACCTGTGTAAAATAAATGTATTTTATAAACATTGTTTAATTATTTTAATAAATAATACATAGAAAAAATAATGATGGTATCCTTGGATCATATCATGAGTAAGTCATAATTTAAATCAATGTTATTTTTCTTTAATAAATTGAAATACCATTAAAATACCATCAAAACATTATTGAGGAAAATAACCTTTTTATTTTGAAATCCCATATTAAAAACACTGATCAAATATAAAGGAAAAAACTTTCTTTAAAAATAACCATATATACATGTAATTTATAGTTTAAAATAAACATCATTGATGATGGTGTGAAATCTGTTCATTGTGTATATGTTAAGAAAACATTCTTTCCATACATTTGCTGGAAAAGTCACAAAGTACCAAATTCGGAAAATGAAAAAAAGAATCTTTTCAAACCATGTTTCAAAAAATAAAACATGGGTAAAAATTACATTAAATATTTATAATATAATATTAAAAACGTTCATTGAAATTTGTTTTAGAAATCATGGATATGAAATAAAATGGGTTTTTAGCCAAAGTGAGAAATGAAGTTAATTTTACCTAAAACCATATCCAAATCTCTTGAGTATTAAACATAAGGAATATTAAAAGAAATGGTGTATTTTAATGAAATAACTAAAAGATAAGAAAATTTATATGTATCTTCATAGGTAGAATAAAATATTTCATCATCATAACTTAATTATAAAGAATCCTAATAGATAATGATATTGTTACATAAAACCCCTTACCTTGAGTTTTCCATGCATTGAAAGAACCGTAAAATCAAAAATAATACATTTAAATTTAATATTATTTGATAAAAGAGTAATTTTATAATTAATATGTCATATATTATACCTTTAGAACATTTTAACACCACCTTTTATCAATCATTTCTTATTGAAATCATCATTTCATGGTGTTAGTTGTTTTGTTTATCATAAGTATTTCATCTTAGTAGTTTCAATACTTGTACAATTATCTTGGTTCTAGAATCTCTATAATATTTATAATTATATAATTATCATATATATTAATTATATATATATATTTATATTTATCCATGAAAGTTGTAGATAGAGAAATAAATTACCCCATTCTTTTAGATGGTGGTAAATACATATGTGTGAATGTTGTTTTCAATTATTGAAGAATGAAAAATTGTAAATATTAATTCAATTTTGTAGGATAAGTATTATATAATATGTATAAAATATATTAATAAAATTATTATTCATAAATATCCATGTAAATTATAAATGAAAAATTACTCACAACACTTTTTGGAGGTGGTAGCCCACACATACACACGAATGATGTTATCATTTCCCAAAGGATAGGACGGTAAGTAGGTAGATTGGATAATATAATTCCAGAATCCCAATTATGTCATAAATATCATATATAAATATTAAACACATCATGATACCCATCCCTAAAATATTGTGATGAAAAATTAATTTTATCTCTTTTTGGAGATGGTAATCAATACATATACATGAGTGATAATTTCATTTTTTATTTGATGGAAAAGAGGGTAAATAAAAGTGTTTTCAAAGATAAAATAATGTATTATACTATTTATAATAATAAATTAGTTATTTAATGATACATATCAAATATTTTTATAAGTTAATGAAGAGTAGAAAATAAAATGATCGGTTTGGGAGATTACTTCTTTGAAACAACTCCTTTAGATCTCCCCTAAATGGCTCTAGGGTTGGTCTTTCGGGATGTCCAAAACATATATAATGTGACTAGGAATGTTTATATTATAAATTTAAATATTTTTATCATGATATAAGGCACAATGTGGTGTAATGACATTAGGGAGTAGGTTCTGTTTTATAATTTAGGCAAGGGACACTTTTTGGAATTTCACAAAAGATTGAATTATAATAAATTAATTATCAAGAAACATGACTCCAAATGGACATATATTACAATAAAATATAGGATAGGGTTTTAATACAATCAACCAATATAATTTAGATATATTTTTGTGTCATTTTAAACCTAATCATTTTTATTAACTATTAGTTAACCAATTTTATTTTTTACTGTAGTAAACAATATTTCTATATTAAATGGTTGTAATTTTTTATTATAAAATGATAATTGTACCATAAATGGACAATTTATGAAATTTTCTATAATATAAAATCTCATTTTCCTGATTTTAATTTGTTTATGATTTTTAAATAATTTAATGAATTATTACTTTTCTAAATATCATTATTATAAATTTTGATAGTATATTTTTAATTTGAATTAAAATACATAAAGAAAAAGTTATGATGAAAATATAATCTTTTAACAATAAAAATAAAAATATTTCATTTTTATGTATAAAATTCATGGAACATTATATGTTAATCAAATTATATAACCTTTATTATTTTAAAAATTATTTATTTTATTTTTCCATTATTGTGTAAGCATTTATGGTAATTAAAAAATACCTAAAAATTATAAATAAATTATAAATTTTAATATAATTTAATTATTCACAAAATAAATTTTAATATTCATTTAGAACTAGTTTTGTTTTTCGACGGGAACATATCAAGGATATTTAAAAAAAGTGACATTTTGTATCTTTATTTGATTTATATAATATATAAATATTTTTTATAGAATAGTGTCCATTAAAATAATACATTTGAGCCTAGGTTTAGCGGAGTCAAATTCCCATCATTAAATAATAATTAATATGAAAAATTATGGTCTTTTGACTTATTTTTAATCTAGTTAACCTGATTTACCATTTACCGAGGTGATAAATTCTACCACGCTTACTAATCATATTATCCAAAAATAAAATGGGCCTATTTATGAAATTTGAAACTCTTAATTATAAATATGTAATTCATTTTATCTAATTCAATACCTATATATAAAAGAAATTAATTTTATTTTAAGTGCGTAAAATTCCATAAAAGTTATTTTTTAGAAAAAAATATATTTAAGAATAAAAATGGATTTACTCTTATCCTCTACATAGAAAAATATTTTTTGAATATTAAAAACATTTTATCAAGTTATAATTATTTAAATTTCATTAAAATTATTTAAATTTTTTTATTAATTAAATTTATTAATTAAAAAATACATTTCAAGCATAAAAACAATTTTATACAAAATACATCGGTTTTATTTTCAAATAATTTTTGTTTTAATTATAATCATTTGATAAATAATGAATTAATTTTATTAATGTGTAGAAATTATAATTTACATAATTTAGTTATTACTATTCACACTCATCAATCCACATCATAAGTAGTAAAAAATGAATAATATTTTAATAATGTCACATTTTTTTAAACTCATTATCGATTGCAAAATAAGCTATCAAGGAAATAAAATTATATTAATAGAAATATTTTAAAAAAATATCAGACTGTTAATAAAGTACCATGCTAAAATATCTATGATAAGGATCATAATATATCCAATATTTCTGATTTTTCAATGAATGGATATAGAAATCTTGATGGAATGGGAAAAATATTTTCTTTCTTAAATAAATGTTCATCTATATATTTATGTGAGGATTAAAAGGATGAAAAAGGAATATGTAAAACTAAATGATAAGGTGAGAAATTACCCAGAATTCAACCTTGATTTTGATGCAGTGATATGGTAGAGTAATCATTTATGTATCTCATCCATACCAGATTTGAGGAAAGAGATATTGGATAACATTCATAGTTAATCATTCCATATTCAATCTAAAAGTAAAAAGATATATAGACATCTTAAAATTGTATTTCTGGTGGGATAAAATAAAAAATAAATATTGGAGTGTATGTATCTCGGTGCTTGGTATGTTATTAAGTCAATGTTGAGGGAAAAAAGTTGATGGATGTGTTACAACCACTACCATACAATTATAGAAATGGGAAACATCACCATGGATTTTTTTTTCTGACTCTCCAAAATATCTAAAGGCTATAATGATATTTGGATTATAGTTGGTTTCCGTACAAATTAAAAATAATTCATTACTACTGGATAATGTTTATCATTTGATCATATTTCCAAAATATACATTAGATAAGTGGTAAGGTTACATAGAGTACCACATTCAATTATATCTGATCGTGATGAGAGGTTTACCTTAATGGTATGGAATAGTTTCAATAGGCATTGGATATGGGATTATGTTTCAACCATACCTATCATTATCAAAAGGGTACTCAGTATAAGAGAACTATTGAAACCCTAGAGGATAAGATAAGATTTTTTTAAGGATTTCAATTGTGGTTTGGATCAACACATTCCACTACTCATGTTTTAATACAATAATATCTTTCACTCAATCAATCAGATAGATTTTTACGAGGCACTCTATAGTAGGAAGTGAAGAACACCAATGTGATGGGATTAAGTTAGAGAAAAATATATTTAGGGACCTAATATATAAAACTAAATTAAAAATAAAGGTACATCTATTTAATAGTATGGAAGAGCATCTCATATCTGATAGAAAATTTATTATGATAATTTTCTGTGAGATATGTTGTTCGAAGCTTGTGAAAATGTATTTCTATAAATTTATCCATGGAATAAGGTTATGAGATTCAGAAAGAAATTAAATTTTAGCTCATGGTATATCATCCCATTGGAGATAATTTAATGAGTAGCGATGGTACATTATTGATTGGCCCTTCCACCAAACCTCTCTCAAGTTCATCATGTGTTCTATGTATATCTCATGAGGAAGTACATGCCCGATCCACCACATGTGCTGAACTCAGAGGTTATACCACACAAGAATGATCTTTATCATGAATAATAAATAGTAAAAACTATGAATAATAGAAATAAATTGCTACATAATATGACTAATCACCTGGTTAATGTTCTCTATAGGAATTAGAAATTCGAAGAAGCTATAATATAACTAGATAATTTAATGAAATAGACATATCCTCATATACTTATATCATAATGATGTAATTTTGACAGGGATATAATTTTTATGGTGGGTATAATGTAATTCCCAAAATTTTTATGATATATTTAGAAAATACTAATTTAATTTCTTTTATATCTTGTGTTACACACAATAGCGAGTTTAAAGATATTGTGATACACTGTTAAAATATCATAATTTATTATGATATTTATCTTCTAGTTGTTGGATTAGAGGGTATGAATTGTACTAAACAAATAACTAAAACAACATGGTTTAAACATTTATAAAAATAATTTATTAGTTATCAATAAAATATAAATGAAAATAAAATCATTTTAGAATTAAAGATATATTCCTTTATGAAAAACTGATTTAATAGGAGAATTTTGTTTTTATCTTACTAAACAAAATTAATCACTATTTTAAAATTATTTTAATGATATTTATATATTATATATTTAGAAAAAAGTTTTTACATTCATATAATATTTTTTTCAAGGCATGAGATAGAAATAAATCTTGTTTTATACTTAAATATTAATTTTTCAAAAACCATTTCCTCGTGTTTTTCACACATATATGAAAATTAATTTCTTTCACATATAGAAATTTATTTTTGAATAATGTTGCCTATATTGAGAATCTAAAGGTATAATTTTAAAAAATAGGCCCCTTTAATTTTTAGGCATTATGAATAGTAACCATAGTAAAATTTATCACCTCTACTAAGGGTAAATTAGATTAATCAAGGATAAAACAAAATATAAAAGTAATATTTGTATGTTAATTATTATTCTATGAATGGTTTGAAAATTAATTTTTTTAATGGACACTTTTCCCTAAAAATGCCCAATATAATATTTAAACCAATGAAAAATAAAAATGTCAATCTCTTGCTTTTAAATATCAGCTATTAGTTCACATTGGAACAAAAGAATGTTGTGGACAAATATTAATAGATATTTTGATAATAATGAAACAATTATAGTGATAATAATTTATTTCTAATTTTTAGTGATTATATAATTTCTTTATATGATTACAAAATGCCGACATATTATTTCATTAATTAATAAAAAAATAAAATAAATTATTTTAAAATTATTAAAAGTAATATAATTTTATTTAGATATAGTGTTTAATTAATTTTATAGATTAATTTTATTTTTATTATTATATTTTAAATCCATATTTGTCTTGGTGTCATTAATGTTATATTAAATTACTAGTTCAAAAATTGGCATTAATGATATTTTATAATAAATAATAATTTATTAAATGATTTAAAATTAATAAAAAATAGTTTATCTAGAAAATTGAATGTAATATGGTTTAAAATATCTACCCAGGTCCATTTTTAGACATTTTCCATTTATTGAATCATTATTAAACCTTTAATATTGAAATAGTTGTTACCTCAGTTAATGTAAAAAATGATTAACAAAGAGGCTAATATAAAATTTAAGGATTAAAATGAGAACAAAACCTATATAAATTTCATTTAATGATTTTACATATACCCTATACTATTATTATTTGAATGAATATCTTTTTGGAATCATTTATATAGATATTAATGTTAGTATATTTTAGTCATTTAAGAAATTCCAACTATGTCCTCCCTCTCCCTTATTAAAGGAAACCCATCCTTTCTCTTATTTACACCACCTTGAGCCACCTATATCAAGAAACCCCTAAAAACATATCTTTTAATCTTATCTATATAAATTTTATAGGTTTTTTTCTCCCAAAAAATCTACCCCTAGATTCATGAATAGTATATCCAAAGGAGTTGTTTTGAAGAAGATGTAATCACCTTAACAAATCATTTTCTTTTTTACCTGTTCCCTTAAATACTATAAATAAATTTTATTTGTGTAAAATAAAAATTTTATTCCCTAAATAAAATTAAATTTTATTTTTACTATGAGAATAAAATTATCAACTATCTTTCCCATCCAATAGGAAGTGAAAGTATTGCTCTGCGCACATATGGCTTAATGTCCCCATGTAGAGATACAATTAATTTTTCATCACCATGTTTTATAGATGGGTAACATGATGGGTATAATTATTATATGTGATATTTAATAAATAATCAATATTTTATAATTATAATATCACAAAAACCTACATACCTTCCAACATGTTGGAAAATAATAACATTTCTCAAGCGTGCATGTGGAATATCTCCTCTACAAAACGATGTGATTTGTTCTTATTTTACAACATACTTAGATGGTAATGAGGATATATTTTTCAAATTTATAATTTATATATTATATAATCATAATACTTCAAGGGAGAATTATAATTTACCTTTTCTTTTGTTCCATCTGTTGAAAAATAGAAACAACATCCATGTGAACATACGACCTACCATCTCCCTGAACAATGTAATTAATTTTTCAATATATACCATTAATGAATGAATATATATATATATATATATGATATAATATTCACATCATGATTAAAATTTTAGAGATTGTGGAACCATGATCAAAGATAAATATTGAGACTACTGAACTGAAACTTGCATTAAAATAAAGCAGTTATCACCCTAAACGGTTATTTTAATAATAATTTGATAATAAAATGATGATAATATTTCATTATTAAATCATAAATGGTATGATAAATATGTTTATAGATATATATTACATATAATATATATATATATTATAATAGAATGTGTATGAAGATATATGAGACTTTATGTAAGGGTCTTATGTTTCAATCATATTTTTAATCGAAATTTTTTATGATTGAATTTACATGAAGTAAATTATATGGTACTTATCTAATAAGTAAATTTAATTTTTCTTCTACTATATTAATTTATGAATAATACATGTTTTTCTTTCATTTTCATCTCTTTATATACATAAGAGATCGAAGTACATTTTTAAGTAAAATTTTATTTATTTATCTATTCAGTCATAAATTATTTTTCTTACATGCAAATGTTTTCTAAAAATTATTTCAATAATGATATTACTATTATCCTAAAAAATTTTAAATTAATTTTACCCTTGTTTGAATTTTTTAAAAATAGTTTAAAATGAATATTCTTTTCAATATCCAAAAGCGGTACTTTTGAATTTTTTAAAAAATAAATATATAATGTATATTTGTTTTAATGTACATGGAATGAACATAATTTCAAACTGTAATAACCATTGAATTCTTTGAAAATTAATTTACATGTTTCAAAGGTTCTTTTAAAAACAACCTTATTATTTTGGAAATTTCTATATTTTAAATTAGTTATTTTAAAATTGGAAGTGTGTTCTACTCAAAAAATATTCAAGTGATTATTTTAAAGGAATTTTCATCAATGATAACATCCTTTGATGCCAAAAATGTATTTTTGGGGATATTATCTAATTATACCATACCTATTATCTATTTGGATGGTTTATGATTATGAGGATGTGATTTTTATAGAACCCATTTATTTTACATGGGTTATGCAATGATAAAATTATCAAATTTTTAGGGTGCCCATTTTATTTCCATGGGTAATGATATGATGATATGATCAATGTTTTATGATCTTAATAAACACATATATATGGTTTCGATTGTGTTATTAGTGGGATCATAATTATTCATCCCACTAATGAATTTGGTAATGTATTTTATCTCATTAGAAAATAATTGGATACCAGTCGATGTTCTTAATCCACCCTTGAATGCAAGTCGATGTGTTTAATCTACTATGGGAAACATCTGATGATTCATGATCTGTTCTTATTTATTGGTATTAGTTATTAACCTTGACATATAAAATTGTTTCTATACTTATAATGGTGCCACATTTATATAACATGAACATATGTTTCATGATTTATTTATGATTATATCTTACACATATGATTCATGTATTTTGAGATGATAATGTTTTGTTCCATGGACATTGTATACAATCCATGATTTATTAGGTCTGGAATTTTTTAGTTATTTTCACAATATCAGACCTTTAATATTTTTTAATGATATCATATGTTTATTGGTTAATATCTCTCATGTTTACACTTACTAAGAATCTAATATAACAATTTTGTATATTTTTTCCCCTTGGTTATGAAGAATGGTTTGAGTAGGGTAAGTCTATGAAGAGTAAAATTGTTAGTTAGGGATAATACAAAGATACACAAGAGGGGGTGAATTGTGTATTTTTAATAATCATGGAAAATTATAAATTTAACTCAATTTCTTATTAATGTAGATATGTATAATTCTATACTATAAGTAATTAAGTAGTAGATAAACATGTACAATAAGAACATATCAATTTTTATAGTGGTTCAGTACACAAAGATCCCCTACTTTACTCTACCAACAATCTCTCTCTGAGGTTGGTGATTCTCACTAGAAAGTTCCTACTATCATAAGACTATTAAATCCACAACTTATTACATGAATTTAACACAATTCAAAAAATGATAAATAGATCCTTATGGTTCTTTTATAGGGAATAGGTTATCCAAATATTAGTATAATAATATAACACTTAACCAAAATTGAGTGAGATCAGTTGAAACTCCAATGAATCAAAAAAATGTTTTTATGAATAGTACATGTTGAACATCACCGATTGTATTAGAAACTGATAGAATAAAAATCATCTTCTGCAAGATGAATGTTATTCAAGATAAAATTTCTCTAAAGATATCTTGGTTACAAATTATCTTGAATATGAATAAAATTAAATAATCAGTAGTAGTTACAGTGATACAAGATTGAAATGAATATCTTCAAAGCATAGCTTCTTTAGAAAAAATAATTGAGTACTTCATTCATTGCAGAAATTTATAGAGAATATAATCATAAGGAAAATTTGGTGTTATATCATATGTATCATGATTTTCAAAAGTGAAAATATTCTGATCATATATGTATATTTTATTTAGTTTATCATATCCAATAAAGTATCCCAATAGACTGCTGCTATTCAAACTAAAATCATTCAGAAGTTTCATAATATTCCTTTGGAGAAGGAGTGATTTACTCATTTAAATCAACCATAATGAGCCTTTGAATAGATCTTAAAATAGATTTGATCATATATTTACTCATGTCAAGACCATTGCATAAATCTCAAATACAATCGCAAATATAAATCTCTACTGTTAGATAGTAAAATGGTTTTTTCAACTTTGTAGTGTAGGGTTCTTTTTCTTAGTGTAGGGATCCTTTTCATAGCATATGGTTCATTTGTGTAGCATAGGGTTCCTTTGGGTAGAGTAGGCATCAGAAGCAATGTAGGGATTATAATACATACGTTTATCTTTACATCATCGGTAATGAACAATGATTCCATTCATCAATAGTGCATTATTATTCCATACGTTTATTCAAACATAGGGTTGTTGATCCATATGTTTAATATTCTATACAGGGACATTGATCTATATGTTCATTCACCTAATTTAGGATAAGAACAGTGTTTACAAAACACCTCCTTTAGCTTTCTATTCTGTCAAAAATATACATATTGTCATGATATATATTTTAATAAAAAATACTTAAAGTAACATTATTAGAAAACAAGTAATGGTATTTTTGAACATAAAAATAAAAATATATTATAGAGTATTATTGAGATAATATATTCTCAACAGTATCCCCTTTTATATGATCATAAAACCCATAATCATATCCTACATAATATAGATAATATAAAAAATTAAATAATGTTTTCTTAATAAGGTATTATTATAAAAGTGAATATAATAGAACATGAGATTTTTGATGTTTTACAGTAAATTTATCAAAAAAAATCATTACCTAAAATTTATAGAAATTATAAGTTCTCATATTTTGTCATTTTTTTAATATGTAATGTTGTGGTTCTAAAATTTTATCCACCTTTTTATGACATCAAAATGAAAGTTGAAAGAAAAATGATATGTGAAACAGTAATTACATCACTAATAATTAAATTAATAGTTACTAAAATTGTTAAAATATTAATAAAATTAAAATTGGCATTGGAATATTGTATATAAATAATAAAACAATAAAAATTATAATACTATATAAAACACACAGGTATAAGGATAATGAAAATTAAGGAAAATTTCTTATCAAATTCATATAATGAATAAATGTTTTTAGTGACTTAAGAAATGTTTTTTAAAGGAGGGATTTGGTTAAATTAGTTGGTTAAATATAGATCTACATTGGGAGAGGGTGAATTAGGATGATGAGTTAACATAACGACACCATTTATTTTATTTAAGTTCAAAAACAAAATATAAAAAGGATTATTATTATTTTCCATTTTTGCAACTAATTCCTTGTGTCTCGAAGTATCCCCAAAATTTCGATGAAATTTACCTATATAAATTCATTAACTAATTCTTAAATCTAAATGAATATAGAAAACTGATGTTTCAATCGATGAATAACTAAGACTAGCCATGATTTACTGGAGGTCAATTCACTAATCAGACTTCATTAATTATCCAAAAGAACATTCTAGGGAATACTATCATGCTATAGAGTGTTTGTTTTTTCATTTAAATATAATAAAACATGATTTATTGCCACAAAGATTCTAATAAAATCTATAGATGTTTGTTGAATAGAATTCGATGCTTGATGTTTTTCTCTAAGAGACCGAAACTCTTGCCAATAATTTCTTCATCTCAACAAAATAATATTTCTTAACAGATTCTTCCATTAACATTCTAAAATCACTAGATATGGTGATGATAAAATTTTCAATATCACCTATGGAAAAACAATTCTTGATTATCCCTGAATTGAGTCTGAATTGCCTCAACCTTAGCTCAAGATACATTTGAACATATTAGGACTTCCACTTTCTTCTTTTCAGCTTCTAATTCTTTTCGTAGATATAACTTCATTTACATTAATTGATTTTATTTATGGAATATAGCTTCATTATTTATGTTCAATGAGTTATAAGACTCAAAAAAAGTGCTTAGGTAGGTTTTTGAATATCCACTAACACCATACTTGGCTCTCCAATAGATATGGTATCTTCAATACCTTATGTCTGTTCTCTTAATGTAGACACCTCTTCATTAATAGAATAAAAAATAATAATAGATATATTAACATGGGTCAATAAACTGGAAATGGGTACAAATTTCCTAATTTGATCTTCCCTTTGATCCACTTTTTCAACATCCTCAACCACTTTAGGGACTTGCTCAACTCTTTCTTCTTTTTATTTTATTGCCTCAACCACATCCTCAGTAATGTTAAATAATATTATTCTCCATTGATGATGTCCAATTTATTTAATTATTTATTTATCTTCTTCTTCAAGTATAGTTTTAATATTACCATTATATGGTAATAATCTAAGCTCCCCTAAGAAGTATTCATCACCCTTTATTGTTCTTCTATTCCAATGGGTAACAAACCATTATAAGAATTGATCCAAAAATATCTTTATTTCCTTACAGATCCATCATTCAAAATATTATTGTGATTAATCTCAAACCTAATGAGGTGTCCAATACTTTTCCCAATAATAGTAAAAAGAGTGAAAGAACCCTTCTATAGTGATAAAATGCCATTTTATCATTTTGATGACAGTAGTGATGCAAGTATCTCATCATATGACGAATCAAATTATACTTGATATTATTTAGAAACAAAAATATAAGATCAATATCTTGATACAAAATATTTTCCAATACATTAGTTCTCAGTACAATTTCCAACAGAATAAACATTATAAAGATATTTTGATCAACATCGAGGTATTTTTTCATCGTCTTCTTAATAGTTTTTGTTCTAAATAGTGATGACCTTATATACTCTGATTTATATTTTTAATCTCTTATATTTCATAAATCAGAATTAGATTTATTCTCATGGGGAAAAACCATCCTCTTAGCAATTTTCAGGGAAGAAATAAAAATTTAATCATTAAAAATATAAGAGATAAAAGTATCTTCTTGATGAACAAAACAAAATGAATCATTTCTATAAAACTCTCAAACATTAATTTCAAACACAAAAGGTGTATTACTATCTCCAAAAATTAACCCCATCTCTTGAAATATAATTATTGTTGGGACCAAGTATATTTTTTTAAATATAGTTATGATTGTTTTTTATCAATCCATGTATGTAAGATCATGAATTCTTCACAAAAATGGATCTTAAATTCAAGATGAATACAGTATTGAAGGCCAAATTTTTTCCTACGATTGGAAAAAAATTTGGTCCATAAATTTGAAAATGGAAAAACGTGATTATGGAAAATATACTGGAGAAAAAATTTCAAGGATGATTGGAAATTTCAATGTGAGATATTTGTCTGGATCAGTACATAAAAATATGGAAATGGAAAGAAGGACACTCAAGTTATGGAATAAAAGCTAGGAGTCACGTGCAAGTAGAGAGTTGTGCACAATGAAAGAGTTGTTCACAAGTTGTGAGTTGAATGAAATAAGGTAGTTTCACATAAGGTGTTCCTTGAGTTTATCAGGACCAAGTGAGTCTTACAGTGTATCTTCGCGAAATAGAAGGGTTGCATGAAATAATTGTGTAGTGAAAAAGTGAAGGGATTCAAGAAAGAGAAGGGTTGTATGAATGTAAAATTGTGTGACAACCCCAAACATGTGTGGATGAACAATTGTTGTGAACAGGAACTGAGTTGATATGCTTTCATGTTTTGGATATTTTGTTTTTTAGTTCAGTGCTTTCAACATCATCAATTTTGGACTTCAATGGAACTAGAGTCTCACAGTGAAAAGAGATAAAGAAATCAATACAAATCTATTTAAGATACCTTTAAGTCAAAAAAATGAGTGAGACGTAACCCAAAATATTGAGTAATGGGGAGTTAATAGATGTGGTCCAAGGAATGTAATGTGCAGTCCCTAAAGTCTTGTAAAGTCAGTCTTACTAGTACAGAGTGACTGTGTCTGAATTTTTCTATTCCACAACTAATAATGATTAGTGGATTTAGGATTGACTAATAGGATCTATGAAATCTCTCTTTGAACTATCCCTTAGTGGTGAACCTTGTAAAATTTTATTTTTGTCTCTTTTCATTTGAATGTTTTATTATCGAACTATTTAAACCGATAAGATTAACAAGTTATTACCAATGTGGGAATAAGATTTTTCACTTTAAAAAAAAATTGATTCCCTGATTCACCCCTCCCCTCAGAGGGTGCTACGAGGTCATACAAGTGGTATCAGAGGGAATGTTAACATATGTTGGAAACTCAACATGAAATCTATTATCTATTTAAGATTTTTGTTTCTTTCCCAAGTCAATATTTATGCGTAATTTTTATGAACATATAGTTATCTTTGATAAGAATTATATATCCTACAAGACCATGGTGAATTGAAAAATGAAAGAAGTGAGGCAGTTGAAGAATTCCTGATTATCTAAAGAAGAGGTATCATATGGTTGTCCAATTTTCAGAAAATGAAGATATACTAGGCTTGGAATTTAAAGAGCTGGTGGATTAGATTTCCACTAAAGAAAAGGAAAACACTTCTACCTCATGTAAATCAAAACATTAAAGTGATCAATAGGTATGTGTTAGAACCATTGAAAGATATACTAAAAATAAAGATCCTAGCATAAGTGGGTATATTGATAAATCTATAAGCCCACATTAATACTCAACTAAGAGATGTAGAAATTATCTTCATGATATTCTTGAAGAAATAGTCATCTTTTTTTGTATAATCCTTCAACGTATTCAGTAATAAATCACCCAACTATGAAAAGAAGTAGATTCTATGGTGAAAGGACTGCAATGAAAAATTCTTGAATGTTATAATCTCCCAAAAAACGTTGGAACCTTTGTATAAAAAAATTGGGAACTTGAAATAGTTTTCTCAAAATACATCAATGAATTTGAAAATAAATAGGGATACAAAAAGGATATTGAAGAAAAAATACCTATTCTTGAAGACAAATCGAACAATAGAACTGATGTCGGGGGTTAAAAATTGGAAGGAATATCCAAGAAGATCAAGGAACATGACTCTTTTATTAAGAATAAATTGAAGTTGCATGAAACAGTTGTTTTTACAATGAAGAAGGCTTGTACAAAAGATATTATTATGATTGAAGATCGAAATATCATCCTCAATAAGAAATTTCTAGATTTGGAAGCCTAGTTAGTCAATCATAAGAATAATATTGATACTTCACAAAAAAAGGAAATGGTTTTAGCAGCTACACAATTTTAACTGGATGATTCTAAAGTTGTAAGACCTCCAACATGTGATAAGAATAGAATGATATTTTTTTACAATCTATCTCAAGCGACTAAGAATAAATAGGTACCATTAGAACCAACTTAGGTCAATTCATTTGAACCAATTATCATGAAGAGTGAAGGTTATAAGAAAAATACTGGACACGTATGGATGAATTCTTGTGATAAGAAACATACCACCATGACTAGAGTGGATGTGAAAAGTAGTATGAAATAGGGTTACACACAAAGAGAACAAAAATCAACTAACAATATCTGATAAACATATACCGAAGATATAAGGAGATCAAGGTTTTTGTTGAATGTTGGCACTACAACAGATTTGTGAAATTTTCACCATATTGTGGGTACAATCCTTAAAATGTGAAATCATAAATGAATTATATCCCATGGGGGAGAAAGCCAGATATAAATAGGAAACATGCACGGGTCCAAAATCATTTGTTTACAAAAAAAAATATTTGGAATCCTTGATAACATATTTTTTGTACACAATGGGAGTGGTCACAAGGTTATATCATGCTCATTGCAACAAGTTTCAATGGATGCACATAAAATAATATCGCAAAATCTAGCTAGGAATGGTGAATAATACTTGTGAATAAATCAAAAAAATTATGAACATAAATCCTCCCAAGAAGGTATCAAAAAAGTATTATGAGAATCGCTTGGATTATAAATCCATGAATTTTAAGGTAGTGCTCCCAAAATAACTACAAATAGGGATGACACTCAAAAGAATCCTTGTGTAAGATCAAAACATACTACCAAAATTCTTAAGTGCATGTTAGTTATTTGGAATGATTGTTTGGGAGGAATGAGAAAACATGAAGATGAACAGGTCATTACTGGTGTAAAAGGAAAATAAATGAATCTCCATAATGAACAAAAAGTGCATGAGAGATTGAAAACAAATGGAAACTCATGTTTTGAAGAAGTTTATGTTTGAAAGATTCACGAAATTTGGTCACTTTGCAAAAGAATGTTTAACCTTAATACCAGAGAAATAATCATACCATAAGAGGGGTAAGAATGTATCATCCATAAGGGTAGTTAAGAAGAAAAATTATCCGCAAAATTAGAAGATAATGTTAATAGACACATGCCATGAAAACATAAATCAAAACATATTTTCATATGTGAATTTTTGATGACTATAATAAATGGAGGACCTTTGTTGAGAAATATATCTCAACTATGCAGTTCTTATTAATGAAGTAAGGATAATTAACCTCATTCCCTTAATCTTTTTTTATTTTATATGTGTTTATAATACATGGAATTTAAGGTGAAGAATGTTCTCAGGGGGGAGAACCTGAAAAGAAAATGTGTTTGCCAATTCTTCATAGTCATGCTAAAGAAGTCACCTTCTTTGAAAGTTTTTTTAATTGATATTAAAATTCAGATATGGTATAGTGTCTTTGTTGGATGAAGAGGAATATTCTCTAATATAAATAACTAGGATAAATATGGTACCATCATTTCCTAATCTTATATTTGGTATACAAAAGAAAGTGGTCAAGAATATTATCCATAATGATATATCTTGAAATCCATTGTTAATGAGATCCACTGTTATGATGATGTTGGGAAGTATTTCCCTTTATGTGATTCAAGTGAAGAGTGATGAAGAATCTTTTAGAATGATTATTTCAATTGTTATCCAACCATATTATTTTGGAAACTTCTTGAAGATGATGTCATTGTAAAAGAAGTTTCAGGTATCAAGGTCAGTGGTCCTGGGATAGATTATAAAACTTAAATAGTACAAGGATTGTAAAATATTCTCGACTGACCCGAAGAATATGATCCACATGAACAATCATAAGAATAAACAATAGCTGATAAAACATCATTTGAACCACATAGGAGAAATGAAAGATCTTAAATTGATCAATCCAACATCATTGGGGGTGAGACCATGCCCAAACCTATCAGGAGAATAAGGAATGATGAAAATTCTACCTTCTTATAAATTGTTGAACCAACCAAATTTGATGATACTGTGAAAGATGAATCATGGGATAAAGCCATGAATGAAGAACATGATCATATTGAGAGGAACCAAATGTGGGATTGTGTTACTTTACATAAATATCACAATGTGATTGGAACCAAATGAAAATTTGGTATGAATAAAAATGTGATCAGAAAGAAGTCATACCTTGTGGGTAAAGAATATTCAAAGGATGATAGAATCGGTGTCGAATAATTAGTTTCACCATGGGAAACATATGAGTCTATTATGTTTTTACATGATATAGAAATTTAAAGAGGATATAATGTTTTTCAAATGGATGTTGAAGACAACATTACTAAATATTTTTCTTGAAGAATAAGCATACATTGAAATATTGGAACAATGAGAATGGTATTCTCATATAGATTCTTCTCTACTGAAGATCCAATTTAGAAGAGAAGGTTTCAATCCTAATATATGTGTGAAGACTTCCCAAGAATATCAATTTATGGTTCTTGATTACATGAATGGTATTATACATGAAATTATAATGAAAGGATCAGTGGAAGAATTTGAAAATCACAGTAAATCAGAATTTTAAATGTCTATAATTGATGAAATCGCATACTTCTAAGGGCTACAAGTGATTTGTAGGAATGTACACACTTTTCATTAATATGAGAATTATTCTAAAGATTTGATTATGAAAATAATTATACATCAATCCAGACCAATTTGACTCCAATTTATATTGGGACATTGGTGGATGCCACAATATACAAGAGAATCATCAAATGTTTAATATATTAAACTACTACATGATACGATATTTTCTTTTCAACATTTATAGAATCCAGATTTCAATGTAATCTGATGGAAGAGCATTTGAAAATAGTTAATAGAATCATGAGTAACATTCAAGGTACTCACAATTATGATTTATAATTTGCTGTATGAAAAGATAATGAACTGTCAACATTCAATGATATTGAATGGTACGAAGATGTTATTAATATAAAGACCAGAAGTGGAGGAGCATTGTCTATTTACAAGAAATTTTTGGGCTGGTTGAGTAATAAATAGGAAAGATCCTCCATCAGTACTATTTATGTTGAGTATATATCCTCTACAATGTATTGCACTCAGTTATTGTGGATATAGCAATAATCAACTAATATTAGTGATGAGGTGAAACAACCAATGGTTATTCACTATGATAACAAGAGTGAAATTGATTTTACAAATATTCATGTTCAACACTATTATATAGAACACAATGAAATCAGTTTAGTACTTTTTTGAAAGTAGAGTGTCTTCCAAGATAGAGACAAGTAATTCCATAGAAATCTATTGAAGAGACCATCAATTCATTAAACTTAGTCTGAATTCACCCAAGGTAGTGTGAAAGGGGGATTCAATCGATGTTTTCAAGGGATGTTGTCTTATATCCTTAAAGTCTTGTAAAGGAACTATTTCTGGCATAGAGTGACTATATCTAAATTATTGTATTCCACAACAAGTAATGTAACGCCCCGGCCCCAGTTACCCAGAGTCGGTGAATTATTACATAACATTGGCATGATCACAACAAAGATCAAATCTAGAAAGACCGATTGGTTTAGTAGCCTTATAAACACTAGATATAATCATAAGTCTTACATTATATCATAAAAATGAAAACTACAACAACATATTTTCTTTATAGTCCACACTCATATCCCCACATACTATCCCTGCAGTTCATTCATAAATTATTTCTTCACATCCTGGGAAAAATAAAACATTGAAAGGGGTGACTCAAATGCCCAGTAAGGATAACAATATTATGGAAAATTTCATAAATAATAATAAACATTTAAGGAAATGTATAACTAAAACAAAAGCCTTTTAAACTTGAACTCCAACATAGTATGGAAAATATAAAATGAAATAATTCCATTTACTTATTCCCATGGATATTCTACTTATCGAATAATCACATGCAATATCAATAACCACTTTCATAATGATGGAATGCATAATGCCAGACTGTCATGACCACATAGTCAAAGCCTCGTGCCAAGACTACAAATAAGGGTTTTTCAAGGACTTGTGCCAAGACACTAGTTTGTCTCATGAGACCTAACGATGCATCGTGGAGATATAGCGGGCTCCACCCATCAAATATTAAGTCCAATGCAATCCTCATATGAACAGGTTTAAATATAACATAAAAATTCGTATAAAAACTATCGTATGAAATGTCAATACTTTCATCATAAACAATGAATGGTATAAAAATAACACATCCACATTCAAACATATCACCAAACCATCAATACAATGTGGAAGTATTGTGTCATAATAAATCAACTCCAAATAAACTTAAAATCCATCAAAGGATGTTGACATAGATGAAATCAAAACTCTTTTTAAATAAATATCTCTTTTTATTTTGAAATCATTTAAGATTCATATATTTATAAAACATTTTCTTTGAAAATAATCATATAATATTGTAAGGTAACCTTCAACGTTTTTATAACGGCGGAAAATAGCCACACCTGCCGTATAAGTTAAAAAACATTCTTACCATAATTCTATCGAAAAAGGTTAAAAAGCACCTTCTTTGGAAAACGACGGAAAGATTCCTTTATAAACCTCTTGTAAAAAGTAAATCAAGGGTATAAATGACTTTAACACATATTCTTGTAATTAGTAAAAAAAATTGAAATACATTTTGAAGAAACATGGATGTGGATGATAAAGAAGTCTCAGTAGATTATTACGTATAAACAACCTCGGATAATGAAGATATTGTGAAATAAACCCTTACCTTGTACTTTTCCTTGGGTGGGGGTAGGTTAACCTCCTGTATAATGGTGAAATAATTCTAATTAAATTATACAAGAATAATATATATTAATATGATATCATATATGATCTTTTAACATTGATTTGTTAGTAATATCTTAGTATTATCGTTGTTTCGGGTGTTAACTTACTCGTTTTCTTTTATATGTTTTGTTATGTAAGCCAAGTTTGTCATGAATAGGTTGTATCTTAATCATATCCAGAATCATATCAAGTCCTTAAACATTATTTTGAAATAATCAAATGATAATTATACTTGAATGGATACGATGGAGAATGAATCTCATCGGGTTCGTGGAGACGGTAGTCCGTACGTATGCACGAGCGACAATATCATTATATTGATGTTAAAATAATATATAATTAAATTGTATATCATATATACAAAATCATTATCATGTTATATTTATTATTTACATGAATTACACATCATTATTATACCCATCCAAATAATAATTTATTGAATAACAATTACACCACAACATGGAGACGATAAGCAGTACGTACGCATGTATGGTGACATGTTATTCAAAGGATGGATAAAATTCTGAAATATGGTTGTAAAATGTTTATGATAACATCAAAGTATATATAATATACTGGATTTATTATTTTCTAATGGTAATAACAAAGAAAGAAGAAGTGGAAGAAGAAAGGAAATTGAAAAAGGGTGGTGAAATCATTACCTCTTCTTCGGGTTATTCCTTTTGATTTGATCAAAAGGGCTCTTTAGGTTGTCATTAGGATCAATCTATGGACTCTAGGTTCTGTTGAGGGAAGTTGAGAGAATATTTGGGAAGATCTTGGCCGAAACAAAAGGCTTTGAACGTGTGAATTAATGAGGAGGAGTGCCCTTTTATAAGAGGGGTGAGGGGCACCTTTAGAAAAGCTAGAAATATTATTTTATAATAAATTTATATTCGGTTTCTAATGGCTAAAAAGTGGATTATTTAAAGGTTAAGGAGGGGATGGGTCTAAAACCACTCAATCAATAGAATTTAGAGAGGTTTGGTTTACAATATTAACCTTATCTTTAAGTATTAACTCTTAGTTAATTAGTTTCACTTTTACAATGTCTCTTTGTATTTTTAAATTATATAGTTAATAAACATACTATATACATCCAACCGACCTCCAAGTGGTCAATTAGTGATACCCCTATCATGATATAAGTCTCTTGGCTGAACCTTATATTTTTAGGAATTTAATATCAATTAATAATATAATATTTTTTTAAAAACTCTTTTATGTCAAATTTGACACTATTCAATAATTTATATTTGTGAAAATCATAAAAGAATGATTACTTCGAATAAAGTTACTTAATTCAATACTAACATGTCATATTAACCTATAAAATTCTTGTAATTCATAAAAAGTCTCAAATTTTATTTATTTGGGTATTTATAATATCAATTATTCTAATTTTTCTTTAATTAGGTAATTACTGCATCATCATTGTGTAGTAAATAAATTAAATTATTTAATGTCTAAAAATTATAAATAAAATATAATTATGTAGGAAATCATTTTAGATTTCTAATGAATATTTACAATGAAATTTATATTATGTATAACCCTATATTAAAAATGTTTTAGTAAATAAACATTGATTTTAACTCTTTTAACTCTTCTTTGAATTAAATAATAGTAAATGTCCTAATCTAATCCAAGTGGACCTAAATGATAATATTTTATTTCTAAGGGTTTTTTTGGTCGAGATACACTTGTCCAATAGAATTAGGACATGTGTTACGGTAATATTAATATCATTTTTACCCTTAATTACCCTATTTACTTTTAACCGTGGTAAATAAAAGTAAAAAGTTACTATTCCCCAAAAATTATTTTCATCTCATTGAACCACATTTTACTACTTGGTATTAATCGTGTCCCTCGGATTTTCGATATTCCATTCACAGAAGCGGTAAAATTATGTTTTATGAAAAATTCAGTTTTTTAACTACCACTTAGTGGTTTCACTATTCATCAAAAATTGAAGTTTTTCAGAACAATGCCAAAATATCACCCTAATCTATAATTGATATTCTGAATTCAAAAATAATGTCTATTTTACAAAATTCCAAACATATAAGTTGAATTAATTAATTTTATAATTAATTCCCACTATCACAACAAATAGCGTGTTTTTAAGAAACAACATATATCAAAAGATTGACAATTGTTTATGTCCAATTTCAAAGTTAAATTAATTCTAATGAACACCATTGGATAAAATGGTATAAATATATTCTAATTATTCTTTTAAACCACTCAATAAAATAATTTATCACTATAAATTATTTTTATTAAAAAAAGTTGTTTTTACGTATTTTTCACTATTCATAAAAATTGGTAGTTCTCATAAAAATACCAAAAATTCCGCTTAGGATAATTTTGATATTCTGAATCCAAAAATGAAGTCCATTTTGAAATATAAAATATATATAATTTCAAAAAATTTATATTACTATTCATAACGGCTAGTTTGATTGGTTATGGTGTGTAAGAACTCGATGTTGTGTACAACACACACTATCACATTATTCCATGAGAAGCGTACAATAGAATCTTGGGGTGTTACATTCTCCCCTCCTTCAAATAATTTCATCCTCCAAATTTCTATAATACTACCTCATGAAAAGACTTAGGTGGTTCTTCATCATAAGTTCCTCGGGTTCCCACGTTGCCTCTTCCATCTTATGGTTTTTCCACAAAACTTTTACCAGATGCGTCGTCCGGTTTCTCAGTACTTGTTCTCTCGTATCAAGAATCCTGATGGGCTCTTCGCAATAAGATAGATCAGGTTCTAGTTCTAATTCCTCATAGGTGAGTACATGGGTTGGGTCAGGCATGTATTTCCTCAACAGAGATACATGGAACACATCGTGAACTTTGGAGAGACTTGGCGGCATTGCCAATCGGTAAGCTACAACCCCAATTAGTTCTAGAATTTTGAAAGGTTCGATGTACCTGGGACTCAATTTACCTTTCTTACCAAATCATAAGACTCCCTTCCATGGAGATACCATCAGGAAAACATTATCACCGACTTGAAATTCTAAATCCTTCCTTTGATTATCGGCATAGCTCTGTTGCCTACATTGAGCTGCTTTGATGTGATTTTGGATTACCTTCACCTTTTCCATCGTTTCCTCCACCAGTTCTAGACCTACAAGTTTTCTTTCAGCAACGTCATCCAAACAGGTTGGTGTGTGACATCTTTTTTCGTATAACGCTTCATATGGTGCCATCTGAATACTCGAATGGAAGCTATTGTTATAGGAAAATTATACCAAAGGTAAATTTTGATCCCACATACCCTGAAGGTCAAGTGAGCAAGATATCAACATGTCTTCTAAGGTTTGAATAGTCCATTCTGATTGTCCGTCTATCTGAGGGTGGTAGGCAGTGCTCAAATGATGTCTAGTATCCAAGGATTTCTAAAGACTCTTCCAGAATCTTGAAGTAAAATAGGGATCACGATATGAAAAAATTGATAGGGGTACTCCATGAAGTCTCACTACTTCATTAATATATAGTCGTTTTAGACGTTCCTGTGGTAGATCTTCTCTTATAGAAAGAAAATGTGCTGACTTGGTTAGATGATCAACAATAACCCACATTGCATCGTTCCTTCTAGGAGTCTTTGGTATCCCCATGACAATGTCCATCGGAATATTTTCCCATTTACACTCTGGTATGTGAAGAGGTTTCATGACTCCTCCAGGTTGTTGCCTTCCAGCTTTCACTTGTTGAAAAACCATACACCTTGATACAAAATTAGCAATCTCCCTCTTCATGTTGTCCCACAAAAAATATTCCTTCAAATATCAATACATTTTGGTGCTCCCAGGGTGTATAGAGAAATTGGAACTATAAGCATCATCCAACAATTCCCTTTTTAGATCAGGTATATCCGGAACACAAAGTCTCTTCCCGAATTTCAAAATTACATCTTCAAACACAATGTCTCTCAATCTCCCATCATTCACAGCGTTAATCTTCTTTTTAAATTCTTCATCATCGGTCTAAGAACTCCTAACCCTTTATAGTAAAGAAGGTTTGGCAACCATTTGAAAAAGAATTGATGTTTCACCTTCCATGGTCATTCCCATGTCCATCTTCACTAGATCCATGAAAATTGGATCCCTTTCAATTCTCATATTGTTCAAAACCCCATGATCTTTTCTCCTCAAAGCATCTACCACCTTGTTTTCGTTCCCCGGGTGGTAGTGTATCATACAATCATAATCATTGAGTAATTCAAGCCATCTCTTTTTCCTCATGTTGAGTTCTTTTTGTGAGAAAATATACATCAAACTCTTGTGATCTGTATAAATCTCACGTTTTTCACCATAGAGGTAGTGCCTCCATATCTTCAAAGAAAAGATCACAGCTGCTAACTCAAGATCATGAGTAGGATAGTTTTGTTCATTAATTTTCAACTGTCATGATGCATAGGAAATAACCCTATCATTCTGCATAAGGACACAACCAAGTCCTTTCTTCGATGCATCACTATAAATAACGAACCCATCATTCCCCGATGGTAGAGTCAATATAAGAGCAATGACTAATCTTCCCTTCGGTTCTCTGAGACATTCTTCACACTCTTTTGTCCAAAAAAATTTAACCCCTTTATGTGTGAGCTTCATTAATGGGTTAGCCAATCGGGCAATATTCTGGACGAAATGTCGATAATAACCTACTAAACCTATAAAACTACGTACCTCAGTTATATTCATAGGTGCTGTCCATTCTTTGATTGCCTTGGTTTTAGAAGGATCAATAGAGAATCCATCTTTAGAGACAATATGACCAAGAAAAGAAATCTCCTGAAGCCAAAATTCACACTTGCTAAACTTTCCATATGATTCATGTCTTCTCAGAGTCATCAAGATAATGCGTAAGTGATTTTCATGATCTTCGTAGATTTTGGAGTATACCAAGATATCATCAAACAATACCACCACAAATTCATCGAGATATTCCTTGAAAACTCTATTTATCAGATCCATGAATACAGAGGGTCCATTAGTCAATCCAAAAGGCATTAATTTAAACTCGTAATGCCCGTACCTGGTTCGAAATGCTGTATTTGGAATGTATTCCTTCTTCACACACAACTGATGGTATCCAGATCGAAGGTCAATCTTTGAAAATTATTGAGCTCCAGGCAGTTGGTCAAATAAATCATCAATGCGAGGTAGGGGATACTTGTTCTTTATTGTTATAGCCTTGATCTCCCTGTAGTCGATACATAACCTCGTAGATCCATCTTTATTTTTAACAAAAAGAACAGGGGATCCCCATGGAGAAACACTAGGATGAATAAATCCTTTATTACTAAATTCCTCTCGTTGTTTCTTTAGTTCGAATAATTCTACAGTGTCCATTTTATAAGGGGTCTTCGATATAGGCCTTGATCCAAGAACTAAATCAATGGAAAACTCAACTTCTCATTCTGGAGGATGTCTAGGTAAATCTTCCGGAAATACATCTACATATTCTTTCACAACAGGTACATCCTCTATATGAACATTCATTTCCTCACCCACAATCATTTCTTTCTCTTCCTCCCCAATAATTGAATTTAGTTGAGCTACTGGGGGTGGATCTAGATAAGAATTAGGTGGTGACGCTTCTGATCTAAAGATACGATGTTCCTTATCATCATCATTAAAAATCATAACCTCTTTATTCTTACAATAAATATTCGCATAATAGTCTAAAATCCAATCCATACTGAGTATTATATCAAACTCAATCATAGGTATGACGATGAGGTCAGCAGATAAATAAAATTTATGTGCTCTAATGGGGACTGATTCACAAAACTTTGTTGCAAGGATACTTCCCTTAAGAGTTTTAACTGACAAATCCCTTGTTAAATCAATTTTGAAATATCTAATTTTCTTAGAAAACTGGGAAGATATGAAAAAATGTGAGGATCTAGAATAAAATAATGCATTTTCTAAACTTGAGGAAACAATTAAATTACCTGCCACCATGTCTTTCGGAGCTTCTACCTCAGCAGTAGTGATAGCATATGTTTGGCCTTGATCCCTTGGAATTTTTTAGGTAAGTTCCCCTGACACTTATGACATTCATTTTTATAATGACCCATCTCCATGCAATTGTAGCACTGAACATTGGTAGCTTCCTTCATCCCTTTGCAATCACAGGCTTGGTGGCCTTTTTCACCACACATGTAATAGACAACCATTCCATTTAAGCATATACAGGGGGGTGTTTCTTCCCACATTTACCATAGGATGGATATTCAACCTTTCCCTTCTTCCCCTTATTTCCATTCCTAGATTGATCAGTAGATCTCTTCTTCTCTTTCTTTGCTTTAAAGTCATAAGACTTGGAGAATTATTTTTCTGTCTTGATAGCACATGAGACAATGTCTTCGTACAACGAGAAGAATTTTGAGACTAATGCTCGACAGAGAAATGGTTTTAACCCATCAAAGAAACAATAAATCTTACTTCTTGGGTTATGTATATAATCTCCATCATTCCTTGCTAACGTTAAAATGTTAGCCTCATAATTTGTGACATTCTCATCCTCCTTTTGTCTCAGACTTAGAAATTGCCTTTCCATATCTGCTCGATGATCACGAGGATAGTATTTTTCAAAAAACAGATCTTTGACCTCCCTCCATTCCATATTTGATACTTAATAATCTTCCTTCGTGTTTTGAATCAATGACCACTATTGATCAGCATCTCCAGTGAGGCGGTAAACTGTCATGATAACTTTTTCCCTTTCACTACTCCCCAAAGCCTGAAATATTTTCTCTAGGGAATTTATCTATTGATCAGCTACTAATGGATTTGTACTCCCATTGAACATTGGTGGTTGTTGCCTCATGAATCGATCTAACATTGATCCTCCACGCTGCGGATCAGGGTGCTCCATAAGGGTAAGGTTATTATTCATAACCTGAGTGAGTTGTCCCAGTATGGTGATTAGCTGATCGGAACCAGTTGCATCACCAGCTCCACTATAATTATCTTGAGAAGGATTACAATCCCTACATGGAGTGCGTGCATTTATACGGTTTCCATTTCTTCCATTATGTGACATTTCTAAACATTGTCATAAACTAGATCAGTTTATGAATCAAAATACATAATTCCATACTTATAAAACACTTAACATAAATTGAACTATTTATGGATATAATCCATAATCATAAAAATATTTTCTTTGAGGAAGTATACAATCATAAACCCTTTATAATGATTTGTAAAGAAAATGGTTTTTATCATAAGAATATCCACCAAGAGTTTCATAACAAAGAGTGCAGCAAGGCACGTTGTCGTGCACCAGTTCCAGTTCGAGTCTAGCTCAGAGCAGTGTTTTCAGGTTTTACCCCTAGGTACATCTGTGTCATAGCTGCCTCTACCTGCTTGTATCCATACATGGATGTATTGCTCAGAAAACTCACAAAATCTCTACAATACCAAAATTCTAGGAAGTTCTTCTATACTAATCCTCAAAGTCCATCTTAAATCTATGTGCTCTAATCAGAGTTTATCTAAATCTAGCTTCCAAGGTTTGTATTAAACTTTCTCTGATACCAACTGTAACGCCCCGACCCCATTTACCCAGAGTCGGTACATTATTACATAACATTGGCATGATCATAAGAAAGATCAAATATCGAAAGACCGATTTGTTTAGTAGCCTTGGAAACAATAGATATATTCATAAGTCATACATTACATCATAAAAATGAGAACTACAACAACATATTTTCTTCATAGTCCACACTCATATCCCCACATACTATCGCTGCAGGTCATTCATAAATTACTTCTTCACATCCTGGGAAAAATAAAACATTGAAAAGGGTGAGCTCAAATCCCCAATAAGGATAAAAATATTATGGAAAATTTCATAAATAAGAATAAACATTTAAGGCAATGTATAACTAGAACAAAAGACGTTTAAACTTGAACTTCAACATAGTATGGAAAAAATAAAATTAAATAATGCCATTTACTTATTCCCATGGATATTCTACTAATCTAATAATCACATTCAATATCAGTAACCACTTTTATAATTATGGAATGCATAATGCCAGACTATCATAACCACATAGCCAAGGCCTCGTTCCAAGACTACAAATAAGATTTTTTCAAGGCCCTGTGCCAAGACACTAGTTTGTCTCATGAGACCTACTGATGCATCGAGGAGCTATAGCGGGCTTCACCCATCACATATTAAGTCCAATTCATTACTCATATGAACAGGTTTAAACATAACATAAATATTCGTATAAAAACTAGCATATGAAATGTCAATACATTCATCATAAACTATGAATGGTATAAAAATAACAAATCCACAGTCAAACATATCACAAAAACATCAATACAATATGGAAGTATTCTGTTATAATAAATCAACTCCAAATAAACTTAAAATCCATCAAAGGATGTTGACATAGATGAAATCAAAACTCTTTTTAAAGAAATATCTCTTTCCATTTTGAAATCATTTAAGAGTCATATATTTATAAATCATTTTCTTTGAAAATATTTATATAAGCTTGTAAGGGAAGCTTCAATGTTTTTATAATGGCAGAAAATAGCCACACCCACCGTATAAGTTAAAAAAACATTCTTACCTTAATTTTATCGAAAAAGTTTAAAAAGCACCTTGTTTGGAAAACGACGGAATGATTCTTTTATAAACCTCTTGTAAAAAGTAAAACAAGGTTATAAATGACATTAACCCATATTATTGTAAATAGTAAAAATGTTTTAAAATAAATTTTGAAGAAACATGGATGTGGATGATAAATTATTCTCAGTAGATTATTACATATAAACAACCTCGGATAATGAAAAGATTGTGAAATAAACCCTTACCTTGTACTATTCCTTGGTTGAGGGTATGTTAAACTCATATATAATGGTGAAATAATTGTTATTAAATTATCCAAGAATCATATATATTAATATGATATCATATATGATCTTTTAACATTTATTTGTTAATAATATCTTAGTATTATCGTTGTTTCGGGTGTTAACTTACTCATTTTATTTTATATGTTATGTTACGTAAGCCATGTTTGTCATGGATTGGTTGTATATTAATCATATCTATAATGATATCAAGTCCTTAAAAATTATTTTTAAATCATCGAATGATAATTATACTTGAATGGATAAGATGGAGGATGAATCTCATCCCGTTCGTGGAGACGGTAGTCCGTACGTACGCACGAGCGACAATATCATTCTTTTGATATTAAAATAATATATAATTAGACGGTATATCATATATACAGAATAATTATCATGTTATATATATTATTTACATGAATTACACAACATTATTATACCCATCCAAATAATAATTTATTGAATAACAATTACACCACGACGTGGAGACGGTAAGCCATACGTACGCACGTATGGGGACATGTTATTCAAAGGATCGATAGAATACTGAAATATTGTTGTAAAATTTTTATAATAACATCAAAGTATATATAATATACTGGTGTTATTATTTTATAATGGTAATAACAAAGAAAGAAGAAGTGGAAGAAGAAAGGAACTTGAAAAAGGGTGGTGAAATCATTACCTCTTCTTCGGGTTCTTCCTTTTGATTTGATAAAAAGGGCTCCATAGGATGGATTTCTGATCAAACTAAGGCCTCTAGGTTTTATTGAGGGAAGTTGAGAGAGTATTTGGGCAGAGTTTGGCCGAACCAAAAGGCTTTGAATGTGTGAATTAATGAGAAGGAGGACTACCCATTTATAAGAGGGGTGAGGGGCACCTTTGGAAAAGCTAGAAATATTATTTTATAATAAATTCATATTCGGTTTATAATTGCTCCAAAGTGGATTATTTAAAGGTTAATATGGGTATGAGTCGAAAAACACTCAACCAATAGAATTTATACAGGTTTGGGTTACTATATTAACCTTATATTTAAGTATTAACTCTTAGATAATTAGTTTCACTTTTACAATGTGTCTTTGTATTTTTACATTATATGGTTAATAAACTTACTATATACATCCAAGAGACCCCCAAGTGGTCCATTAATGATAAAAATATCATGATATATGCCTCTTGTCCTAACCTTATATTTTTAGGAATTTAATATCAATTAATAATATAATATTTGTTTTAAAAACTCTTTTATGTCAATTTTGACACTATTCAATAACTGATTTTTGTGAAAATCATGACAGAATTATTACTTCGAAAAATGTTACTTAATTCAATACTAACATGTCATATTAACCTATAAAATTAGTGTAATTCATAAAAAGTCTCAAATTATATTTATTTGGGTATTTATAATATCAATTATTCTTATTTTTCATTAATTAGGTAATTACTGCATCATCATTGTGTCATAATTAAATTAAATTATTTAATGTCTAAAAAATAAAAATAAAATATCATGATCTAGGAAATCATTTTATCTTTCTAATTAATATTTAAAATCGAATTTATATTATGTATAACCCTATATTAAATTTTTTTAGTAAATAAACTTTGATTTTATCTCTTTTAACTCTTCTTTGAATTAAATAATAATTAATGTCCTAATCTAATCCGAGTGTACCTAAATGATAATATATTATTCCTAAGGTTGTTTGTTTCGAGATAAACTTGTCTAATAGAATTAGGACATGTGTTAGGGTATTATTAATATCATTTCTACCCTTAATTACTCTATTTACTTTTAATCGTGGTAAATAAAAGTAAAAAGTTACTATTCACCAAAAATTATTTTCATATCATTGAACAAAATTTTACTAATTGATATTAACCGTGTCTTTAGGATTTTCGAAATTCCATTCACAGAAGCGGTAAAATTATGTTTTATGAAAAATTCAGTTTTTAACTACCACTTAGTGGTTTCACTATTCATCAAAAATTGAAGTTTTTCAGAACAACGCCAAAATTTCACCCTAAGCTATAATTGATATTCCGAATTCAAAAATAATGAAAATTTTAAAAAATTCCAAATATATAAGTTGCATTAATTAATTTTATAATTAATTCCCGCTGTCACAACAAATAGCGTGTTTTTAAGAAACAATATATATCAAAAGATTGACAACTGTTTATGTCCAATTTCAAAGTGAAACTAATTCTAAGGAACACCATTGGATAAAATGGTAAAAATATATTCAAATTATACTTTAAAACCACTCAATAATATAATTTATCACTATAAATTATTTTGATTAAAAAAGATGTTTTTATGTATTTTTCACTATTCATAAAAATTGGATGTTCTCAGAAAAATACCAAAAATTAAACTTAGGATAGTTTAGATATTATGAATCCAAAAATGAAGTCCATTTTGAAATATAAAATATATATAATTTAAAAAACTAGGTATTACTATTCATAACGGCTCGTTTGATTGGTTGTGGTGGGTTAGAACTCGATGTTGCGTATAACACACGCTATCACATTATTCAAAAAGAAGCATACCGTAGAAGCTTAGGGTGTTACAAGTAAAAATTAGTGTATTTAGGTACGATCAACAGACTATTGACGTATGATCCTTCGACTATCCCTTATTGGTGAAAAATGTTATTTTTTTATGTTTTATCTCTCATGTTAATGTTTTATTACTGATCTTTTCCAACAACCAATTTTGAAAATTTCCTACCAATGTGGGAACATAATCTATCAGTTTAAAATAATAAGTCGACACTCTAATTCACCCATCCCCTCTAAGGGTGCCTTGGGGCCCTACAATTGCATTCTTCAACAATATATTTGTATAGATTGACCAATCGAAATCTATTACCTTTCCTTGATAAACTTTTTGATCATTCACATGCTGGTGGGTAGGCTCACTCGGACTAACTTCATCACCCTTTTCTAATGTTTCCATTGTCAATGGTTTGAGTATTAAAGGTTCAATGTATTGGGTTTTAGAAAACTGGAAGGAGAGACGATATAAAATTCAATGGGTCAGGAAAGAGTGAGAATGAGAATTGGAGAAGCCTGATGGTTTAGTGAAATGGATTAGTTCCACATGTTGATTACATGGGGTAATCATTAATAAATTTTTTTTTGAAAATATTTGGTTTAAAACCAAAGTCGAAACAAATATTTTTTCAACCAAATAAATTAATAGTTACTAAATAAAAATAATTGACAGAGAAATTAAAAAAAAAATTAAAATAAATTAATACAAATATATTTAAAATTAAATATCCTTAACCCCCCATTAATAAAATCAAAACATTTAGAGGAAAGTGGTTTAGTAAAAATATTGGCCTATTGATATTTATTATTTACAAATTCTATAGATATACCCTTTTCAAGAATATGATCTATTAGAAAATGATTCCTTATATCAATATGCTTAGTCCTAGGGTCGCTTGTAGAGTGTTTTGAAATATTTATTATACTAATATTATCAAATTAAATAAGAATATATTTAAAAATTAGTCCAAATTCTAGTAAGGTGTGTTTAATCCATAACACTTATGCATTGAAACTGCCAAAATATATATATTATGACTTAGATTTTTACTGGGAAACTGAATGTTGTTTCATACTCGATAATGATACAAAATATTTTCCTAACAAGTGATATGTCCATGAATTACTTTTTTTAACTAATATAAATCCCCCAATGTTAGAATCTATATATGAAATCAAATTAAAATTATAGGTTTTGATATAGATAAGCTATTGAAACATAGTTCCTTTTAAATGTCTAAAAGTCCTTTTGACGGTATTAAGATGGTATTCCTTTGGATTTGACTTGAATATAGCACATAGACACACATAATTAATTATTTCTAGTCTTCTTGTATTATTATATATTAATATTTTAATCATACATTTGTATAACATGTTTTCATCATGATTCTCATCTTCATCCAAACCAAGTTTTACATTTGTACACATAGGAGTCGTGTAGGTATTACTATTTGGAAGTCCAAACCATTTCAATAAATCAATAAAATAATTAATTTTATTTTAAAAATATCCATAATATCTTAAATAGATTTTAAGTCTTAAAAATATATATATTTCTTCCACCATACACATTTTAAATTCTTTATTCATAATATTTGAAAAATCATTACAAATATTTTTCTTTGTTGAACTGAAAATAACATCATAAACCTAAATTTTTACTAATAGAATATTAGAAAAAAATTCTTAAAAAGAGTAGCATCTAATAATCCCGCTTAAAATTCATTTTCAAACAAAAATGAATTTAATCTTTCATACCAATCTCTAGGTGCTTGTTTACGAACATAAAGTTCTTTCATAAGTTTAAAAATAAAATTTGGATTGTGAGGGTTTTCGAAACCTGGTGTTTGTTAAACATAAACTTCTTCCATTAAATATCTTTATAAAAATATAGATTTAACATATATCTTATTTAATTTAAAATTTACATGATATGCATAAGATTAATGGAATATAATGACTTTTAATCTAGTTATAGGCACAAAATAGTCATCATAATTTCTTCTTTTTACCTACTTATTCAATTTTTCTATTAATCTAAAACTCTATTCAGTAATGATCCCTTGATCATCCTGTTTATTTCTAAAGATCAATTTAGTACCTATTACTAGATAATTTGATGGTTTTTCTACTAATTCATAATCTACATTTATTTTAAATTGGTTTAGTTCTTCTTACATAGCTAATATATAACTCTCATTTTCTAATGATTCTTCTATAGACATAGGTTATAATAAAGACAAAAGGGAAGATAATTCATCTAGATTTCTGACAATTTTTCAAGTTCTAACACAAGTTTCTAGGTTTCCTATAACTGTTTCTAAAGGATAGTCCTTTAAGATTCATTATTTTCTATGTAAGACACTTCCAGGTTCATTAGTTTTACGTTCTTCTAAACTGAAATAAATTTTATTTATCTTATTTTCAAAATTATTTTTAGGTGATTCAAGTCTAGTGTTGTCTAAAGAGTCTTTAATTTCATCTATTTGATCTTTCTTTTTATTAAATGGGTCTATTTCATCCACCTTCACATGAACTATTACTTAAAAAATACTCAACATCTTTTTAAACACTCTATAGGATTAACAATATTATAATATTCTAGTATGATTCCTTCATCATATTTTTGATCGAATTTACCAAGGTTATCTATAGTAATCAAGATATATACCTTGCATCCAATGACTTTAAATTTCATTTATTTAGGTTTTATATTATTCCAACGTTCATAATATTTCCTTTTAATAATTGTTCGTATTAAAACTCTATTTATGGTATTGAAAGCTATGATAATATCTTCTACCCATAAATAGGTAGTAAGACTATACTCATTCAACATATCCATTACCAATTTTTAATAGTTTTTTTCTTTTTTCAACAATTCCATTATGTCGAGGCGTTCTTAGTGTAGATAAGGGTTATTTAATACCTAAATTTTATCCAAAATATTTAAATTATTGATTCTCAAATTATCCACTAGGAATACTTATTATTGAAATTATTTTAAAATCCTTTTCATTTTGAACAATTTTTCAAAATCTTTAAAAAATATTGAATACTTCAATTTTGAGGTTTAGAAAATAAACCCTAGTAAATCCTGAAAAATCATTAACTAAAATATAAAAATATATTTTTTCATCCAAACATGCTACACTAGATGGTCCAAATTGATCCAGGTGGATAAGATCTAATGGTTTAGATGTATAAATTTTTTATTTGATTTGAAATATTGTTTGTGTTGTTTTCAAATTTGACATGGATCACATAATCTATCATTTTTAAACATAAGACTTAGAAAATTAGAAAATAGTTGTTTCATAGATAATTTATATAAAGAATATGTATTGAAATGTATAAGTTACCTATAAAATATCCATGACTCATTTTTCTTAGTAGTTAAATAGTTCAATTTTTTTACATAATGAATTGAGATCCAATGTATAAACATTTTCATTTATTATTGCTCAATGTATAAGAAATTTTTCTTTGAAAACAGACCTAGAATTCTTTGATAAATCAACATAAAATCCACCATAATAATGTTGATAAATACATATATGTTTTTTATTTATACCATGTACATATTACTTTTTTATCAAAGTTGTGTTTGGATATCCAACAGTTCTATATCCAACAATATTTGCTTTTGTATTTCTACCAAACGTGACTAGACCTCCATCAACTTATGTTACTATATGGAAATTTGAAGAGTTACTACTCATGTTTCTAGTGTATCCACTATCCATATCCCATATAATTTTTTTATTGTGGTATTTTCCCTCAAAAATCATTTAAACATTTTTTGGTTTTGGATCCCTTATTTTCATGGGTATGGTTGGGTCAGCAAGCAAATATCAAAGAATCAAGATCTTCCTTATCCTTTAAAATTTTATATTACTTTTATCAGTCATATTTTAAAATAAATTTTTTATACCACTTATTAAAGGAATTATTAAATAATATTTGTTAGTGTGATGACATTTTATTCCATAATAATAGTAGGTAGTGTTTTTTGAATTGGGCACAAAATATTTTTTTATAACTTTTTCCCCTTCACATCATATTCCATAATTTTATCTTTTAATAACATTCTTCCCAAGAATCTAATTCATATTATTCTCTCCATTTTCGTAAAATAATTTCCGAACTCTTACAATATTCTTTATCATCCTATAATTATTTTATAAATTTTCCATGAATAATACTATTTGATATAGATGAATTGAATGTTTCCACTTGTTCTTAATGTCATTTTAGCACTATGTCTCTTTCACCTAAAACAACATTGTGAATATTTGTAAATGATATGTAATTCATTATTAAATAATCAAAATTCTTATCTAGTATTGATCAATAAGTATCCAATTTACTATCTGAACAACCATCATAGTTTATAGAAGATGAATAATAGGATTATACCACTTCTTCTTCCTTAGACCTAAAAAAATATTTTCTTTCATATTTTTTGGGACTTTTTCTGCATTTTATTTTGAGTTTCTAGTAGAGTCTTTAGATATTATCCCAGTAGATTTCATATCTCTTTTTTAACTCCTCTCATAAATATATTTCCTTTGATATTTCTTTTATATCATTCTTCTTTCATATTTCAATTTGTGGAATCAGGTCTTATGTGACCCATATTTTCACATTCAAAACATCTTACTTCTCTTGGTTCCAGTTCATCATTCTTAAAGTATTTTATGAAGCCTCATTTCATCTTATAGAATTTTCTAAATTTTTTGGATAACTGATCCAGTTTCATTTTAGCGTTTGAGGAATTTCAGTTTTTTTCTATTTTAAAATCATGTTTTTATTTTCATTTTTATTATAAGATGTCACATTAAGGGAAGTATTTTCCATTTTGACAATATTTTGATCTTCAAATTTAGCTTTTATTTTTTTTCATACATCATCAATGTTCGAATTATTTCTTATATAGTCAAATTTTTGATAGGTGATGATTATCAAATGGATACAGATATTCCATTCCATTTAGAGAAAATCACTCTATGTACATTTAGTTCTTGATCTATTTGTCAAATTGGATATACAATAGAATTAATATGGCTGAAAATTTCTGTTAAATGTCCATTCATTTGTCTGATTCCCTCATCGTTTTACATTCAAATGGTGCCAAAATTTAGTTTCGTAGTAGCATACCTCATTTATATGATATTATCAATTCCATTATATGAAATAGTGACTGTTTACCACATTTAATAAGTAGTAGTACATTGTGATACATGGTTGAATTCATCATGTCAATGTCCACAAATTATGGAATTAATTTCTTTGGAGTTTATATCTTATTAATCTTTTGTTGTGGAATCCAATGTTTCTAGTTTCTCAAGAATCACATAAGGAATTATTATCTCTGAATAAATTTTGAAATCATTATTATTCAAATAGATGATCATTCAGGATTTCCATTATCGATAGTTATCACCATTAATATATGAATCTTGAATCAGAGGCATATATTCTTTCAAATCATCCATTGAAATTTTATTTGTATAGAACTTATTCTTTTGATATTTCTAGAGTTTTATCGTCTTTAATAAAAATATCACCTTTAATACCAATTCTTAAGTTTGGATAATACAAAATTACTAAATATAAATTATAATTGTTTCTTTTCAATAATCATGATAGATTCTTATGTTTACTAGCTTTTCAATTCATGAATATATGAAAAATTATATACTATAAGTAACTAATTAATAAATAAATAGTAAATAAGAATAATGTTTTTATAGTTTTTAAGGTCATAAAGACCCCTTAGTGCACTCCACCAACACAATCTCTATGATCGTAGTGATTTTCACTAGAAAGGTCATATTATCACAAGGCCTTCAAATACACAACTGAGTACAAAATGTTGAAATCATTACAACAAGGATAAATAGATCCCTATAGTTATTTCATATAGAACTGATTATCCCGAGCTTAGGGCAAGAAGCTAACACTTAATGAAAACTTAGTACAAGAATTTGAAACTCCAATAAATCTAAAAAGTTTAATTTGATGAATGGTATATGTTGAACATCATATATTGCAATAGTAACTGATATAATTTGAATATTCTTATTCAATGATTAATGTTCTTCAATAAAGAATATATTTGAATAAATCCTGGTTAGAAATGATCTTTAATATAAATAACGATAAATAATCAGCATTAGTTATAGTGGTATAACATTAAAATGAATATCATCAAAGCATATCTTCTTTAGAAAAGATAACATAAAACTTTATTATTTATAGTATTTTATTAGAAAATAGTTTCACAAGAAAAATTTAGTTGTATATCGTATGTATCGTGTGTTTTTATAGAGAAGATATTCAGATCATAAATATGTATTTCTTTCAGTCGAGAAGGTCTAAAAAAGTCTCTTGTTAGACATATTGTACTCTAATTTAAATAATTTCGGAGAGTTTTAACTATACATTGGATTAGGAGTTATTTACTCCTTTTTGGAATCGATAGTAGCAATACATTCAATTGGATATAAAATAGCTTTGAATATATATTTACTTTTGTCAATATTGTGGCAGAAATCTGGAAGAAAATCATGGATTTAAATCTCAATTGTTAAATATTCAAAAGTATGGTTCAGTTTCATATTGTAGGGTTCCTTTGTGGAGTGTAGGGATTCTTTTTGTAGTATAGGGTTCATTTATGTATAATATGGTTCTTTTCATAGAGTAGGGATCAAAAGAAATGTAGGGATAAGAATCTATACATTCATCCTTCTCGTGTAGGGTGTGAAAAGTGATTCCAATAGTCAATATTGGACTATTATTCCATATCTTTATTCGAACATAGGGTTATAAATCAATATGTTTACTGTTAAATGTGGGGATGTTGATCCAAACCTCCATTTCTTAAACATAGGTTGAGAACATTGTTTATAGAACACATCCCTTAGATTTTAACTCCATCAAAAAGATACATTTAATCCCGATATATGTATATATTCCTATAAATAATTAAAGAAACATTATTATAAAAAACTATGTTATTTATGAGCATCAAAATCAATATATATTACATAGTATTTTTGAGACAATACATGCCTAAAAATAGTTTGGATGATCTTTTTGGGATATTCTTAATATCTTTCATGATATAATAATATTGTGTATCTAGTCTCCAAAGACACTAATCCATTATGGTTCTTGGGGACGTATTTATGAATTTTATTAATTATTTATCTAAAAAATATGTAATATTTACCTATAGAATGTGCGGTTCACTTAATGGAGATAGTCAGAAAGATATAGTAGAGTGGCATTGATGTTGGATTCCTTTTTTTATGGGTTGTATTTGTAACTCAAACTTATATATGCTACTTGTGAAACATATGATTAACTTGATGTATATTTATATTATATATTTATATATAATAATTTTGTATTTGGTATGTTTGGATTGAAAAATGAAATTATGGAATTCTGTATATTATTGATATGTGTGTGTTTTTATATTGGAGGTGGGATCTTATTTAAGGGGTTGATGAATGCTCTATTTTTATGATTAGTATCGGTTTTAACCACAGTGATATTTTAAATACTAGAATCAATTATATAATGGAATTTTAAACCATCTCAATGCACTATAATATGTTTCTAAATAATTCTAAGCCACAGTTACGTATAGTATTTTTTTTTTTAAATATTTTGAGTATATTATTAGTGGTGGTTTGAAATATGGTAATGTTTACAATACGTAGTAAATAAAAAACCTCATTAACCATTATAGTTGTTTTAACTTCCACCATTATAGAAAAATATTTTTTTTAAAAAATCAATATATATTTTCATGGGGTTTCTGAAATATCCACCAAATAAAAATGAACAATGGTACCATAGAATTTCCACACATTAAAAAAATACATGATTTTTTTTTCTTCTCATAAAAAAATATGGTTTTAAAAACAAGGGCATGTTAACGTGATTTTATTAAAATTTCCTCATTTTATAAAAAAACTAAATCTAACAGTTGGTTTTAATATAGTGGTTTTATTTCCTGATGAGTTTGTACCATGAAATACATATTTTTTATAATTCACCATATTGATATTTGAGGTGTGTCTATGTTGTAGAGAGGCTAGGAACATCATTGGGACCCAGGTGGATGGTGTAGGAAAGTGTCTTCCATTCCCTTATTCACACTAAACCCCATGTTTCCATGTGTATTTGGGAATCAAGTCCTAGTTTTTAGTTCTATTTTGGGCACCATTAAGGGATTTTGATATTCTACGATGATACATTGTCCCTTAATTAGTTTTTTTGATGATTTAAGGGGTTATTTTCTTATTTTTATAGGTGAAAATGTGTGGAGTAATAAACAATTTATGACTCACAGAATAAGATGAAAAGGGAAAAAAATTAATATCATGAGAGATAGTGATTTACATTGTTTGGGAAATTAATCTCTACCCCCACATGTTGGTATAAATATCACTATGTTTTGGAGTATAATTATACAGTGATTTTCAAATAATTACACACATGAAAAACTAGCATGAATGAGATCATTAATAAGACAAACTAATAGTTGAACCATCCACACAATATGCTTAATGTGCTTTAGTGATCAATGGATGGAACTCCATGGAGCTATAGTAGTTCTCTTACCATAGTATGAGATGCTACAGAAACCATGTCAATGTTTGTTCTAAAAAATTGATTTTTAGTTATGTTGGTAAGATTTATTGCAGTATAGTCAGAGTAGGTATAATAAAAACTTTTAAATAAGTTTTATTTATCCCTCTGACCCCTAAGGAAGGGTTTAAATACCCCTACAACCCCCAACAACCTCGCAGTGGAGGAGAACTATGTGAGTTTCAGTCTACTATGAAGTATATGACATTAAAAGTTAGCCTCAATTCTCAAAAGTATCAGGTTACACCATTCTAATAATCACCCACATATGTCTTGAGCTTCTATTATTACAAGCTTCGATTCTACTTAGGCAACTTACTTAATTAGAGATCCTCTTCTTCACCCACAAATGGGAAAATCCCATCACATCTTCATTTTCAAGATGAAAATTCATAAATTACCATATATTTTCACTTATATCCTTCCATTGTGTCCTCCAATATTCTAAATATCATCCTCCATTCATCAATGGAGTCATGTAGATACATTAAAGTACCTCAAATTCTATGCCACCATCATCTTTGTTAACATGTATTCCAGAGTATTAGTTCCATAAATTTTTTGTAATGTCAACATCCCATCATGTATTAATCTGATGATTAAATTGTAATTCAACTAAATTTACTTCATCTAGTCATGAAATCATAGATTCTTTTTAACTTTTATAATAGTTTTAATTTCATAGTGTAATATATTTTCCTCTCACTTTCTATCCAACTCCTCTATAAATTTATTCAACCAAACCATATTTTTATCAGCTTTTGTTACAACAATGGATTATATCTATATGGGGGATAATGTTACCACCTTCTAAAACTATGATATTTAACTTTTTTTTTCTACCCTAGGTAAATACATAACCTTCAATACTCCTTCTATTGTTAACAACTCTTTTATGGTTAGCATCTACAAACCGCAACAATGAATTTCCATACCCAAAGCTCATAGATACTTCATTTCGTCCCTTTAGATACTTCACTATACAATTTAAAATATCCCAATGTTTCTTTCAAGGGTTAGTTGTGTACCTTCTCACAACTCCCATTGAATTAGTAATACAAGATTAGGTACAAAACAAGGAATACATCCCGATTCCAATAACAAATGTGTAATGACACAAACTTTTATTAATGAAAATTCCCCTTGATCTAATTAAATGTATTATTGTGTAATATGGTTATATAAGATATAAACATCCATGGAATTACGTTTTCATATTTTAAAATACCATTATGAATAGTAAATGTTGCTAATATAGTTGTTGAACAGTGATCACATGATTAGAATAAATATAGGGATTTCAAATATCCAATTTACTCATAGAAAGGAAGAGATGACCTCATCTAGTAGACTTTCCCCATGCATAGCCCATTTTTCAACACTCAGAAAGGAGGTGGTGTCATTGGAATTTTCTCTTGACCAAGCCAAAGCTATGGTTCAACATGTTATGCTTGATCGGATCCGCCTATAGGAGAAGTAGATATTGATATAGATTACCACCTAAGCGATGTTATGTGAGCCACCCCAGCAGTATAACACCATCGCACACCATACACTTTTGACTTTTGTGGGTGTTATAAGGGTTTATGTAAGAAGTCCTTATAACTATTATTATGTGCATTATTTTTTATATAATAAATAATATACATTCATATTATTAATGTTGTTACTCTATAAATAGTTTTTAAACACAAATAGTTTTTTTTAATATTCAACTAAAAAATCTATTTTGATAAATTAATGGGTTTTTGAATTAAATAATATTTTAATACAATATTATTATTATTAAATTATATTTTTTTAAGTCTAAATTTTCGTATAATATTTATGAAAACAATTGTAATTTTTATTAAGGTTTAAAAGCTTTTTTTTCAAAACCCATGAGTTTTCGATAAATATTGGTTTCTATTTTAAAATTTAAAATTCATATATTTAAAAAATTATTTGTATAAAATAAATATTATATTTGGAATCATGATTTTTAAATTATTCAATGGTGAATTTTTCATAATTTTTTGGGACAGCCGAATTTTTGGGTAAAAATTAAATACTGTTTAAATATATAATGTGTTTCATGACATCATAATGACACAATAGTGATGTAATAAAATAAAATAAACATTATTTTTGGATAATATATGTTTTAACATTTAAATTATGTGATTTTAGGTTTTTTTTAATTATTTTACAAAGCCTTAGTGGACCCTCCAAGACTTATAAAACATTTTGAATTTTTAAATTGATTTCCTTAAGAGTGTTACTCACCACCACATAATCATCCCTATTATTATAATATTCTCGGCCATAGGCCTTATAAAATATATTTTTCCAATCCCTTTTTGGAAAAACCCATGGGCAAATTCCATGGTCTGGTTTGTGGATTTTATTAGTTTAATGTGTGGTGTCCCAAGCCTAAATTACAAAAAATTCCTTCTCTTTTCCTAAATAAACCCACCCAAGATCCCACTTCCAATTCACTCAAAGATAATGGAATTCATTAAACATATGACCTCATATATCTATAATCTTACCATGGCACCCCAAGATCCTAAGAAGCCTATCTCAAGCCGCTCCCAAGCCATTGGGATCCCACTTCGAAGTAAGGAATTTCTTCCTTTCTCATTTTTGTCCAAATTTCATTATGTTTTTATTCCCTTTTATATTCAACAAAAATTTTAGGGTATGATTTGACACCCTCATATACTTCCCTATTAATGTTTTAATGATGATAGATATCTTTTCCCAAACATTAATTCTTCCCATGTACACACATTACCATGCATAAATTCATTAAGGAATTTCTCTCCCCTCATTTACATTCAATAAATTATTTTATATTATACATCTAAATTAAATTCCTTTTGTTGGTATATTATGTCCCATGATCCCCATAAATTCCATTTAAGGTATAAATTATGATATTCCCCTTTCACTATCATCAACTCATTTTATGAATTTTTATTTGACGTCGTTATGCTGTTGAAATTAAACCAAACAATCCATGCCAAAATCATTGTGTACGGAATACCATACCCAATCCTATATCAAGGTTATTCACCTTTATGAACAAGTACCTGTATATTGTGTTCATAAATTTATTTATTCCACATATATTATTTGTGTAATGAATTATAATGTTAATGAATCCATGTTTTACTATCTATGTGGCACCCTTATGCATGAAATGAAATGATTATGAAGGGTGCACCCTAATAGAACTCCAATACATTGGGTAAATTATAATATCATGATACATCATGTGCAATTGGAGTTGACTCACTCTAATTAAATTCCAATTCGAGTTTACTCGTGCTTCATGTAGAATGATTGTTTACTCATGCTTCATGTGAAATGAGCATTGGCTCATGTTAATTCTATGTTAAGTGTAGTTTCCACATCTCCATGTAATTATTATCTTAATTTATCTTTCCTTTATGTTCATGTTTCTATTTTTATCCATTGACATTATTAATTTCTTACATGTATTGTATTCTTCATGTTATTCCATGTTTATTCCCCTACTTGTTTTTATAGATCACCCATTTCTTATGTATGTCCTCAGGTAATCCCATGCAACGTTAAGTACAAAGGAATGTTATGGTCTTGTAAATGATGTTTTCAATAAAGATGTTGTATTTCATTTTTTAAGTTGATATTTAATGATCATAATCCACAAATACACTAGACCTCTAGATCTTCTATGTTGTATCAAGATAAAATTTTATGTAATAAATCATGTTTAAGTGTGTAACAAAAATCTGGGTTGTCATAGTTGGTTTTAAAGGATAGGTTTAGTAATTTTTGGGGATTATGATTAGAAAACCCTAATGAAATCCTTACGGATAAGGATAAGTATAATAAAAACATCCCTATGTTTTTGTGAGTATTGAGTAAGTGGTTTATCAAGAAAATATATCCCTATCTGGATACAAGCAGGTAGAGGTGTCTCTCCACAGATGTACATAGGATTGAAAACAATGACAAGGAGTTTCGGGATTGACAAGAGGTATCCTGGTACATGAAAATGGGCCTTGCTGCACTCTGGGTTACGACGCTCCGGGGAGATATTATCTAGTAAATTCTCAAGCTTCTTATGAACCATTATTAAGGGAATTAAAAAAATCCCATAATAATATATGATAGAAAGTAGATCATGGATAACAGAGATTGAATCTTATAGATTCATAAGTAAAGGTACGAAATTTATTTATACGTTATTTGTTTTTTCCTTTCATTACCCTTTATTTCATACCCCTAATAATCTTTTTATTCCAGACAATGGCCACAAAGTGGAGGACTCGAGCTAACAACAGATGTGATGACCAATGTGATGACTGATCTAAGGATATACCCAATCCGATGGGAGTGGAAATCGTGAACTTTGTCATGATTCTCTCTCAATAAAATCATGATTTGAATATAAACATGGGTTAAGAGGAACATTCATTCACCCCTATGAATGAACAAGTCGATATCTAGAGCTTCATGAGACAAAGGACTCCTACTATTAATGGATCATTTGATCCCTCCATTGTCAAACAATGGATAAACTCCATTGAAAATATATTCTCCATCATTCAATTTTTAGAACAATAAAAGGTTCTTCTTGATGATTATCGAATGGAGGGTGAAGTCTATCAATGGTGGAGTATGATCAAAAATACGAATCATGTGGACGATATTTAGGTGTTGGAATGGAAGGATTTCTAGAAGATTTTTTTCGATAATTTTTTTTGTGCACCCTCCGAATAAAGATGGAAATGGACTTCCTTTCCGTAGAGAAAAAAGATGAAGAATCCATTGGATAGTACGAGGAAAACATCGCAATTATATCATGATACACCTCTGGCTATTTCATTTCCCCCGAATGCATGGTTGACCGATTCTTTGGGGGGGTAAAACCTATCATGTGGAGAGCCTTGGTGATCTGTGACTTTGTCAGCTATGATGAAATTGTCTGATGTTACCTCAATGTCGAAATGGTGATCGAAGAATCTTAGGGGTATCATGGGTATAAGAAGTGTAAGGTTGACTTCAATTATGGTAGTCTGATGGATAAATCCAACAGTGGTAAGAAAATCTAGTACCCCAATTGCCAAACGTGCAAAAAGAAGCAACTCAGAAATTTCTTGAAGGGGACGAGGAAATTATTTAGGTGTGTAAGAGAAGGGAATCTAGCTGTTAACTTCTGATAAGAAAAAAATGTAGCAATGAAAAAGGAGAGGAACACTCTACTTGACTCACAATGCATTATTAATTACATTAACTACAGTGAACTAGGGAAACAATCAAATTATTTCCCTAATAAAAGTGTTTTCAGAGGTAACTAACAACCTCCGAGGTAGCAAGGGCGAGTTTTTTCCATCACTATTACCGAAGTGAACTCTGATAACAAAGTGGTGACAGGTACGCTAGTTATTCATTCATGACTAGAGAATGTACTTTTTGATTCTGTTTCTAAACATTTTCTTATATATCAAAATTTTAGTAGAACAATCCCAACACCACCAAAAATCATGGAAGTAAAGATGTTAGTGAGTAAAGAAAATGGTGAAATCAGTATATCCCATGAATATAACTCCTCCCCTATCATAATTTGTCTGTTTAACTTCCCACTGAATCCCATTATACTCCATCTAGGGGAATTTGATGCAATTATCAGCAAGGATTGTAATTCCTTATATAGATCCAACATAAATTTTTGTGAGACGGAAATCACTCTCCATATAGAGAATCAACCACCTATTATATACAAGTGAAAGGAGTAAGATGAATCATCATTGGCACCATCATCTCAACCGTGGATATTACTACCCTATTAGAATGTGTATCTAGATCCGATGATTGAGTCCAAGGAAAAAACCATCCTTGAAGACATGCCTATTTTGAGAGAATTCGTTGAAGTGTTTCCTGAGAAACTGCATGGTCCTCCTCTTATAAGAGATGTTGAATTCTCTATCGACCTTAAACCTGCAGATTTTCAAATATCCACGACACTATACAGAATGGATATTTTGGGGCTTGAGATGCTAAAGAAACAACTATTAGATAATCTAGATAAATGGTTTATCTTCTCAAGTGCTTCACCATGGGGTGCACCAGTCCTCTTCATCATGAAGAAGGATGGGTCAATAAAGCTTTTCATAGATTATCGTGAGCTTAACTAAATCACGATAAAGAAAAATTATCCTCTTCCAAAAATTGACGACTTGTTTGATCATCTTCTTGGAGCACAATACTTCTCTATGGTAGATTTTCGGTTGGGATATTATCAAATAAAGGTGATAAAAGACGATTTCCACAAGACTGATTTTCATACAAGATACAGGTACCATGAATTCATAGTAATCTCTTTTGGGCTCACCAATTCTCTATAAATATTAATGGACTTGAGGAATATAGTCTTTATACATTACATTGACATATTTTTTTTAGTCTTTATAGATGATATTATAATATACTCCAAAACCAAGTAGGATCATGAGGATCATCTAAGAACTGTTCTAGAGGCCTTGAAGAAGGATAATATCTATTAAAAGTACATCAAGTGTGAGTTCTGGTTGAATGAGGTCTCATTCTTTGGTAATATCATCACAAGAAATGGGATATCTATGTATCCCTCCAAGAAAAATGCAATTAAGGGATGGTCAAGGCCCACATTGGTAATAGATATCCATAGATTATTGGGGTTAGTAAGATATTATTGCCAATTTTGGAGAAATTTCTCATCATTATCCTGCCCTCTTACCAAGCTAACTAGGAAGGGAGTGAAGTTTTATTGGAGTGATGAATGCGAAGAGAGATTTAAAGAGTTAAAAGGAGGCTTATTACTATGCCCATTCTCACATGACCCATATGTGGACAACATTTTGTGGTATTTAGTGATGCTTCAAAGAAGGGAATGGGTTGTGTGTTGATGGAGAATGATAGCGTGATAGTCTACGCCTCAAGGCAACTAAAAAACCATGAGAAAAACTATCTCGCGCATGATCTAGAATTGGCAGCTATGATCTTTGAGTTGAAAATATGGCAGCATTATATTTATTGAGAGAAGTGTGAGATATATACTGATCAAAAGATCCTAAAATATATATTCACACAAAAATAGCTTAATACTCACCAATAAAGATGGATAGAACTAATCATGGATTATGACTTCTTGATCCACTCCCATCATAGTAAGGAAAACAAGGTGGAAGATGATCTAAGTTGAAAGGATCATACATCATTATCAGTGATGATAATTGAAAAGGACCCAATCTTCTTATATTGGAAGAGGTTGTACATGGAAATCCTTAAGGGAGGAATATCATCCATCTTTTCTCAAATTATTTCTCAACCGTCCCTCATGGAGAAAATAAAGGATGCTCAAAGAAAGGATGTCGAAATTTTGAAAAGGGTGGAAGCTCTCAGAAATGGTAAGTCCTCAAAGTTCGTGGTTGAAAAGGATGGAATTGTGAGATTTGGGTCCTGATTATGTGTACCATCTAATCTAGAGATAAATAAGAAGCTTTTGAATGACTCACATAGCTCAACCTTCTCTTTTCACCTAGGTAGCACAAAGATGTATTGAGATATCTGGGAAAACTTTTGGTGGGACAATATGAAATGGTAGACTATGGAATATGAATCAAAGTTCCTAGTATGTCTGCAAGTGAAGGATGAGAGGAAAAAGTCTAAGGAGATCATGAAACCACTACCCATACAAACATGGAAGTGGTAAAACATTACCATGGACATTGTCACTAGACTTACACGGACATATAGAGGAAAAAAAGTTATACAGGTCATTGTGGATCTTCTTATGAAGACAACTCACTTTATTGCAATTCGAGCTGACTTATCATTGGATATACTTGCGTGTATTTACATCAAATAAGTGGTAAGGCTGCATAGTGTACCACTATATATTATATTTAATCATGATATTAGATTCACCTAAATGTTCTGGAAAAGTCTCCAACATGATCTAGGCATTAAACTGAAATTCATTATGTCCTATCATCTTTAAAATGATGGCCAATCATAGAAAACTATTCAATCACTGGAAGATTTGTTAGGATCTTGTTCGATGGACTTCATAGGAGGATGAGGCCAACATCTTCCACGGGTTGAATTCTATTACAATAACAGTTTTCAATTGAGCATCTGAATGGCACTATATGAAGAACTTTATGGGAAAAGGTATAGAACACCCATGTTTTGGGATGAAGTTAGTGAGAGTAAGCTACTATGACCTAAAATGGTTGAAGAAATAGTTTAGAAGTTAGAAACCATTTAGCAGCATAACAAGGTATCCCAAAGACTACAGAAGAGTTATGAAGTTAACTGGTGATGAGACCTTTAGTTCAATGTTGGAGACATGGTATTTCTACGCATATCTCTGTGGAAAAATTTCATGAGGATTGTAAAGAAAGGGATGTTATTTACTAAGTACATCATCCCCTTTTAGATTCTGGATCATGTCGGGGCTATGGCCTCTTGACTAGAACTTCCACCTACCATGGCCAAAGTACATGATGTATTTCATGTATCCCTCTTAAGGAAGTACATACCAGACCCTTCACATGTATTATCCTCAGAGATAGTACAGTTAGAGGATGATCTTTCTTACGATGATCAACCAGTAATTCTCTTAGATAGTATATAAAATGTTCTATGAAATAAGACAATTACTTTCATCATGGTGTTATGGTGCAACCACAAGTTTGAAGAGGCAACATGGGAATCAGAGGAAGTGATGAAGCACAGTTAACCACATCTGTTTTAGTGTGGGAAAAGAAAATTTAGAGGGTGAAATTTCATAAGGGGGGAATATTGTAATGACCCAGACATTTATTAATGAAAATTAATCTTGATCTAATTAAATATATTATTATGTAAATGGTTATATAACTTATGGAATTACATTGTTTTGTGTTTTCAGATTTTAAAATACCATTTTGAATTGTAACCAGTACTAATATCGTTTTTGAATAGTGATCACATGATTAGAATAAATATAAGGATTTAACAAATCCAATTTACTAAGACAAAAGAAGTGATGGCCACATATAGTAGACTTGCCTCATACGAAGCCCATTTATCAGAGCTCGGAAGGGAGGTTTCATCATTGGGATTCGCTCTTGACCAAGCCCAAGCTGATCTTCAACATGTTATGCTCGAATGGAACTACCTACGGGATAAGTGGAAGTTGATAGATATTACCACCTGAGCGATGTTATTTGAGAAAACCCAAGAGTCTATCACCATCACACACCATACCCTTTGGTTTTATGCGGTTTTAATAAGGGGATATGTAACAAGACCTTATCACTATGATGATTTTCATTGTTTTTGTATACAATAAATAATATACATTCGTTATGAAATTTTTGTTACTTTGTTAATAGTTTTTAAAACGCAAATAATATTTTTTTTGTTATTGTTCAACTAAGAAATCTATTTTTGATTAATTATTGCATTTTTTAAATAAATAAAATTTTAATAAAATATTATTATTATTAAATTAATTTTCATTATGTATGTATGATCATATAATTTTTATTAATAAATTGTAAATTTATTAAGGTTTGAAAGTTGTTTTTGTCAAAACCCATGATATTTTTAAAAATGTTGGTTTTTATATTAAAAGTAAATTTTCACATATTTAGAAAATTATTTGGATAAAATAAATATTATTTTTGTTATCTTTACATCAAAATTATCTAATGGTGAATTTTTCATAATTTTTTGAGACACAAGAATTTTATGGTAAAAATTAAATACCGGTTAAATATATAATGTGTTTTATGACATAATAATGACCCAATAGTGGTGTAATAGAATACTATAAACATTATTTCTCGAAAATATATGTTTTAACATTAAAATAATGTGATTTTATATTTGTTTTATTTATTTTACAAAGCCTTAGTAGACCCTCCAAGACTTATATAAGATTTTAGCTTTTTAAATTGATTTCCTTGAGAGTGTGACTCACCTCCTCATAAGAAACCCTATTATTTTAAAAATTTATCCAATTGTTCTTATAAAATATTTTTTTCCACTCCCCTTTGGAAAAACCCATGGGAAAAACCCATGGGTGGGTTTGTGGATTTTATTAGTTTAATGTGTGGTGTCCCAAACCTAAATAATAAAGAATTCCATCTCCTTTACAATATAAACCCACCCAAGATCCCAGTTCCTCATCACATAAATCCTTTAGGGTTAATACAAAATATACCCTCATATCTCTATAATACATACAAGGTTACCCATGATCCCAAAAATCCCCTCTCATGCCTCTCCCAAGACTTTGTGATAACACGTCCATGTAAGGGATTTCTTCCTTTCTCATTTTTGACTAAATTTCATTATGTTGTTAGGCCCATTTATTTTCCATTAAAAATTAGGGTGTATGATTTTTTCACCTCCCCCATACTGTGCTCTTAATTTTTTAATTGATGATAGATCCCTTTTACCTCTCATTAATTCCTCCCATGTACACCCATTACCATGTGGAAATTCCGAAAGGAATTTTTCTCTCCTCATTTACATTAAATAAATTCTTTTATATTACGAATCTAAATTCCAATCCATATGTTGGTATATTAATTCCTATAATTCCCTTACTGTCCATTTAATTTATAAATGATGATATATCCCTTTCACTCTCATCAACCCATTTTATTAATTTCTATTTGATGTTGTTATTACAGAAATTACACCAAAATTTCCTTGCCAAAATCATTGTGTAGTAAATACCATACCCACTCATCTATCAAGGATATTTACCTTTATTCACATGTAATTTCTATTTTGTAATTACATTTATGTATTCCACATATCTTATTCATGGAATAAATTATGATGTTAATGAATCCATGTGGTATGATCTATGTGGCACACTTATGAATGAAATTAAATGATTATGAAGGGTGCTCCCTTATAGTGCTCTAATGAATTGGGTAAAGTAGAGTATCATGATACGTCATGTGCAATGGGTGTTCACTCTTGCTAATTCAAGTGCATATAGATTTTACTCATTATTCATGTTCAAGGAGGGTTTAGTCAAGCTCCATGTGCAATGATCTTTCGCTCATGCTAATTCCATGTTAAGTGTTGTTGCCACATATCCAAGTTGTGATTATCATGCTTTATCATGCTTTTATTTTCATGTTTCTATTGTTCTCCATTGAAATTACTATTGTCTAACATGTACTTTATTCCTCATGTTATTCCATGTTTTTCCCTTACTAGGCTTTATATCTCACCCCTTTATTATGTGTGTCCCCGGGTTATCCTATGTAATGTTAAGTACGAAGGAATGATGGGGTCATGTAAATGATGTTTTCAATAACAATATTGAAATTCATGTTTTATGTTGTTATGTAATGATCATATGCCCCAAATACACTAGACCACCCTATATTTTATGATGTATCAAGATAATATTTTTTGTAATAAATCATGTTTATGTTTGTAACAAAAAATGAAGGTTGTTATAAAATGTGTATGGATAATTTTTCCCTATAATCAACCTCTTCATATGTATTCAGTGATTTCTCATTTGACAGTTTGAAATGGATTTCTAGATGAATAGAAATTGTATTTTCTTCCATCATACTAAATATTCTTATCAAATATTCAATATATTAATCCTATTATTACATCATGGTTTTAACTATATGATCTCTTTTGATCTTATTTCCCAAAGTCTTTTAATATTATCTAAGATCATTCATCTCAAACTCTATAGCGATATTTTATTTTAGTTCCACAATCCTCTATATACATGATCCATCAATGAGAATGTAATCCTTATACAGATAAAATAAAATGTATCCTTCCCTAAAATACTTAAAATAACATCCATTATTCATGACACAAAATTTGTATGATTTTTTTCTCATGAATGATTCAAATTTATTTTTCCACTTCCTACTACTCACTTTAACCCATAAAAAATTTGAGTTTTTACACTATATCATTCTTTCATAACTCAACATAACCCTTTAGAAGCATCATATAAATTTCCTACTACACATCTCTATGAATTAAATAAGTCTTCACAACAAACTTCTCAATATGAAAATCCTCTGATGCAACAATATTTAGAACCACCAGGATGGTGGTAAGCTTCACTATAGGTGGGAAAATTTTATTAAAGTCCACAACATTCTTCTATTGAAATAAATTCACCACCAACCCTTCCTTGTATATCCTCGTACCATGATGTTATTCCATGACTCGATATACACATCTTTATATAATTATTTCAGTCCTTGTAAAAATTGATTCATCTTGCAATTATTGTTATCATGAAATGAAAAATTCTCCTCCTTCACACCTCTCTCTGGCTTCTTTTTCTCCTTCAACTGAATTGACTCTTCAAATAATTTTGGTTTCCCAATGTTAGTGAATAATAGATAATATTAGGATGATTAATACCTCTACAAAATACTTCTCATCCTTTTTGATCTGCTCAACTCCACTTAAAGATAATCACCCATAGGTTTTGGTGTCACATGATTTGGTACAACATTAAACCCCACATTCTCTTACCACCCTAATTATTTTTTGACAATATTAACATAATCTGTATGAAAACTGTTATATATGATACCTTCCTTAAATATCATAGTCAATCTTCTATTGATCATTTTTTTATCATCACAGAAATGATATCCAAACTCCTCAACACCATAGAAAATAAATAAATATTTTTTGGACATTGAATCATGATTTTCCCCTGTATAAGAATCTATATGTTCAAATTCCAAATAAAATGACTTATAAATGAGAGAGTCTTACCTCCATTACTAACCATATTTCCTAAGGTATGAATTATTCCATTACTATAGATAAAATACTATTTATGAGATATGATTGCTTGTTCACTTATTCTACCCAAAAAGTCTTGGGTAACCCCTGGTCTATCCTCAAACTATTATAAATCTTATTCAATGTCATGTTCATAATTTTATCTATTTTATTATGTAGTGGTGTACCATGATTAGTATTATCCCACCAAATTACAATATATTGAAAAATAATACTTGATTTTATTACAATTATACTCTCCTATACTATTAGATATTATGAATTTCATCATTGATTCTGACCCACTCTACACTATGATATTCAACTTATAAACATGTTAAAAACCTCATATTTTCTTATATGAAAGTAAAACCATTACTTACTTATTGTGTCATCAATAAATTTTTAATAATATTATACCATACAAAGTAATATACTAGTGTAGGACCCCAAATATCAGTGTTCACTAGGTATGTCTTCCCAGTTTTTTTGGTTTCACCCCCTTTTGCAATGGATACCTTGCTTGTTTCCAAAGATATAAACATCACACAATCCAACCGAAACTAACTTTATATCTAGTATAATTCATTTTTTTGGAATATTTATCCCTTTATTACTTATATAAACTAACCTATAGTTCCATAGTTGTGTCTCCCATTTAAATTTTATTAATGAAATCATGAACAATTATGTTTTTTTCATGTTTTACCTGGAAATGTTCTTTACTCGGCGATCTATGACCATACCTCCCTTGGTTATATTTCATGCCCCAATTGTGAACATGGTACTAAAACCATCATCTTCCAATAACTTAATAAAAATAATATTTCTTCTTAAGATATGGTTATACCATAAATTATCTAGAAATAGAAAACTATCACTAACAGATTTAATTTTTTCATCTCCCTTCCCCATAATCTATAAGGGTTCATCATCAGAAAGATGCACCTTACCAAAATTTCCCAAAGCATATTTATTCCAAAAATCTTATACCAAAGTGGAATGGAAGTATGAACATGTGTCTAAAATCCAGAATAGCATATATCTATCCATGATCAAGTGTTATAGATCATTATTTCCTTATTCTTCCATGTTTTTTGTATTGGTTTTTGGAACCTTAAATTTTTCTAAACACTACTTCTTGATGTGTCATTTCTTCCCAAATATCGAATAGGTATAATTGATCTCCTTTTCCTTTCCTAAAATATTTCAACATAAATTATATCATCTTTTGAGATTATCCTGATGCATGTATCTACCTTTTCTTACAATCTTTAGAGTAGAACTAGAAAATATTAAGGATTCTCTTCTTCGAAAATCCTCACCGAGGATCAAGTCTCACACATCATTCAAAACCAAATTATTATTCCCCAAAGAAGCAACGATGATGGATGCTTCCCAAATATTTTGTAATGAATACATTAAAACTAAAACATAAACCTCATCATCCATCATAATACCCAATGATGACAGAAGACTTAGAATGGTGTTAAACGCATTGATATGATATGCAACAATCTTTCCTTCAATCACATTTAGACTGAATAATCGATGCACTAGGTACACTTTTTACAATTCAGATGGTTTCTCAAAAATATTCATAATAGATATAATCTACCCAGTAACACCCCAATATTTTATGGTATGTCTCTTTTTAAATTTAATTTCTTTGACATCATATGTTTCACATAACACCAATATTAATGAACAATGACAAACAATTAAATATCATTATTTTAAAAGTATCTTTATAAAAAATAATAGAATATTTAGTATTATACAAAATATGAAATTTAAATATCATATTTTTAATCAAATGTTTTTATGTTTGTAAAAATGATTTTAGAGGCATAAGGTAAGAATGAATACAATGTCATGCATTAAAAGGAAATATATTTATAAAGGCAGTTTTAACACCTTTTAATGGAACAATATTTATAAAACAAATACTTGACAATTAAATATAATTTATTTATCAAAAAAACTATATTTTTAATATAATATTGTCAAAATTATCTAAAGGTGGAATTTTGGTATTTTTATGCCAATATTTTTTCCAGTGAATAATCAAAGTACCGATTTTTTTAAAAAAATATCTTTGTCTTTATATTAATAGTATATTTATGATTTTAATAGTAAATCCTTATATGAATGTGTAAATAAAACCATTTCTTTTTATATATTAAAATATGATATATTTATATTTTGTAAAATGTAAATATTTTTTTAAAAAATGATAAATTAAGTGTTGGTATTTTTGTGGAACATTAATGGTTATTTAAAATTTTATAATTATAATAATTAATTTAAATAAAAATTAATTTATTGAAATATATTGATAATTTTTTATTTTTTCGTAATATTATAATGTGATTTTAAGAGACATTAATTGTTTTTTCAATGTTTAGTTAAAATAGTTATGATATTTAAATCTGTATTTTTCGAGTAAATGATGATTTTAATTGAAAACTAAATATATCATAATTGGAAAACTATTTTCATAAAATTAAGTCCATTTATTAATTATACAAGTCAAAATATGGCGAGGATGAGTTTTTAGAATTTTTTTTGAAATAGATGATTTTTGGTGAAAAGTAAAATACGATAATTTTTTGTATTTACCATTTTAGAAAAATACACGAATTATTTAGTCATGGATGATGTAAGAATGAGTTAAAAACCCAATTGTTAGAAATAAAGTAAATTATTTACACTATTTAGTCACAGGACTCTTCTTTATTCATAGTGTTTAGCCAAAACAATAAACAAATGAATAAAATATTAAAAAACACCTCTCTCCTCCACTATAAATATCACCCCTCACCATCCTTTATCCTCCAATATCCAAATCCCTAAATCATTATTATATTATGCCCATTTACTCTCCTAATACACTGGCCCACATTATGGTCTTATTGGTCTCACCCAAATGAACATTTGAATTTTCTTTAAGGAGGATCTCAAGGAGAAAAATTCAAGAGGTAAAATCCCCTTTTGTTCTTTTATTTTTCATTCAATTTCTTTGTATTTCTTATCCTCACCTCACCTAACCTATTAAAAGTGACAAGATAACACTTATATCTATTATATACTATAATTTTATTATTTTAATGGTATATCAACCATAAATTCTTTTCTCTACCCATTTTTATTCTAAAAATGAAACATCATCTGGGAGGTGTTAATTTACTGCCTTCATGAACGATGGGATTTTATTATTCAATTATGCCTTCATGGATGGTAATAAAACCATTTTAATGGTTAAATAATGATTTAATATATTTAGTTCGACTTATTTAATGTTCTTTAACCAGTATATTTAGACAATTTTAATTCATAAGACAAAAATAGTTCACGATGATCGAAAAAATGTCAAAATAATCTAAATAGTTATCATTAACGTTTTATATAATAAATCATCCAAAAACATGGAAAAAGATGATATATAAGACCATTAAATCTCCTATAAGTTCATTAATAACATATAACTTCAATTTTGTAAAACTATTCCCATTTTACATGATATTTTACACATGTATACAACTGATTCAATCATGAAATCCATGGAAACAAACACTCTCGAATGACAAAATTGAATCTTATAACTTACCAAAAAGCCCATAAATGACCATTATTAACTTATAATAAATCAATTAAATCATGAATACATTGTGAATTAAATTATTAATGAATATTATTTCAATATCTCAGACATTAATTACAAGTGAAAACCACTTTTGTACATAAGTAAAGGGTTTTCTCATGTCACTTTTATTTCTGTGAGATACGCCTTATTCACAGCTATAACTTGTTTGTGTTTTATGAATACTATCCTTTGATGTATAAAATCATTAATATATTAATATTTATGGTTTTCAATGTATCATATGATTATTATTATTTTTATAGGGAATATGATTCGATTGATTATAAAGTGGTAAAAGATTCTCCCCGAACCTCTATTTTTCATTCATGTTACGTTTTCTTTCTATTTAACACAATGTAATTATTATTTATTTTTATATACTACTTAATTCTGTATAATTTTTCTAAAATATTATATCCACATTATTTGATCTTTATTCTATGGTAGAATACATGTTTTATAAGGTTTCCTTCATAATTCCTCCCAATAAGAACGCCCGATTTAAAAGAACTTCCCATTTGCTTACCCATTTTAAGGCCCATATTTATTCTTTTAAAAAACAATATTATTTTTTAAAATAAATCTTGATATAATGAAAAACTATCTTTAATAATTGTTGTTTTTATAAAAACAATTATAAGTTTTTTGATTTTAAAGACTCTTTTATATTTTCTCTTAGACAACACTGAAGTGACCCATTTCTAAAGGTTAATAAATACACTTTTTATATAATTTCACTAAATTTAGACATTATTTATGCCTCAAAGAAATTTTCATTGTATTTACGTTTTCTTTTTTGGAATATTCATGTTTACAAAAGTATTTTATTACAAATACAAATGATTTTCCAAAAGGAAACTTCTTTCCAAAGTAAAATGTTATTTCACCCAAGAATTTATCAATGATTTTATTAGAGTATTTTCATCTATGATTATGATTAAAATATTACAAAGTGGTATGAGACAGTTTTATTTCAATATTTCTTTTTAAATTGATTATTCATCATATTAGGAATTCATTGGACTTATTATGTGATGGTTTTTCCTATTATAGCACTTCGATGCATCGGTAGGTCTCATGAGACAACTGTGATCAGTTTTCACCCATCTATATATTGGTTCTTGGCCTAAGCCTTGATGGTACATTTTTTAAGTCTGACTCTATATATTCAATCATTATCATACAAGTAATTGATATTCTGTGTGATTATTCGACTATTAGAATATCAGTGGATAAGTTTTATTCTCATGTGTTTACTTATGGAATTATTTAATCTTCTTTTATTCCTAGCATATTAATCTCAAGATTATTTTTTATTGGGACATGTCTTTAGTTATTCACCATATCCTATTGTTTATTTTTTTATGATATCTTCTATTGTATTTATTTCCCTTACTACGCATCCGATCTCACACATTTTTTATATTTTACATTTCCCAAGATGCTATGATGTGTATTATGACTGATATGCATGGTTAAGCTAGGATAATAATGGTATTTATTATAGGATTATCTATGTTGTAATATATGATTTAAATTTTAATGTAAAGTTAACGTATTTAATATAGATTACAAAAATGATAACATGGGTGGTTCTTTGGTATTTTATTACTTGTAGTCATTCCAATGTAAGTAAATAATGCATTAGATCTAGGCTTCTATTGTCGGGGAGTTACAGTTGGTATCAAATGAAATTTAGCAGAAACCTTGGAAAAAATATTTACAAAACATAATTTAGGGAACATAACCCTAAGATATAATTTGTGGATAAGCATATAAAAGAAGCCTAAAATTATAGTAAGGTGGAGATTATGTGGGACTTCATAGAAATACATCCTTATATAGATATTAAAAGTGTATGTGGTTCTGGAATAGATGTACCAAGGGGTGACAACTTTTATAAGGTTTTTCGGGCCTAAATTAGTGTAACCAAGTAAAAAACACTTGGAATTTATATTCACATTCTTTGACACTCCTGGTGGATATTCTTATGATAATTCACATTTATTTACAAACCACTATAATGTCATCAAAAGTTATCATGTCCATAAATAGATCGTGTTAGATATGGAAAATTTTATAATTTATATTAATAGCTTCGTAGTTTGAAATTATGAATTATGGTTTGTAACCTAATTTAGTGTATACCGTTGTTTTTAAATAGAACCTCACATAAGGAATGTGAACTTCACTAATGAACATGTTCTAAACTGTAATAATGAGCCTATCTTTTAGGGTCTTATGATAATATTTCCAAGGGAAGCAATCTCCCAAACATTCTCATAGTATAATTATATAGTATCATGTGCTATCAAGATAGGTAAATAATCCTCCAAGTTGTATGATTTATGAATGAAGAAAGATAATAATAGGATTGCGTGGAAAATTATGGATAAATGGAATATGTGAAAGAAGTATTTTCCCACATGTGATAATTATGGAATGAAATACCTTGGTATATTCTTAAGAGGAAAATTATTTTTCATTAGTTTTGGGTAAAAAGGACACCTTTTTCATAATTTCCAGAGAAAGAAATAATCTTCCAATATTCAATTCTTAAACTATAATGATGTGGGGAAGTAAACAAATCAATGTACCAAGAGTCAAGGGAATATAGTTCATAAAAAGAAAACGGATTATGGTCAAGTTTTTTATAATATATAATATGAAGAGGAACGATTAATATTATTGTGTTTGAATTCAATAATTATGTTATTTGAGTATTTTATCAATAATTCTATATTTATAAGATTCATGAGATATATAAGTTTTTTATTGCATTACATCTTCTTTATGGATTTGAAAGATTACATGTTTTCATTAAGGTTGTAAGGTGTCATGTTATTCAAAAATTCAGTTTGTGGGATTAAGAGCTATATTTTTTGAGAATGTTATCTTAAGTGTATTTTACAAATTTAGTGACCTTCCTTCAAATAATTTTGGTCGTTGAATCTGGAATGACATGTTTTAAACAAGTCTTGAGAATAACTACTTATAAAATGGATCAAGTTACACTTTTGATGTTATATATCATTGATAACATTTATCAAACTTATTAGTTTTAGTGAATATCTAAATATTAAATAAATGAATGAAAGACCATATGATTCATTGAAATTGATTCATTTGTGAAAAACTACATTTTTGAACTTTCTTTTCAAGGTGTACTGGATGAAGTAAAAATAGATCAAATCACAAAAAAAGGATATTATTCGTAAGAAATGGAAATAAATAAATAAATTTTATATTCTAATGAGCCTATCTATTTATTAAAATAATCCATAAACTTTAATAAATAATTTTTTTAAAAAAATTATCAATTTATTTTCCATTCTTAGAACTAAATAGTCTTTTAACCAATTGAAGATTTACAGTTTTGTGATTGTTAAAGTTTTAATTCAAATGTTATCTATCACTCTCCATCTGAACAAGATGGTAATATTTTTCCTTCATGCCTATATTTTCACATTGAACTAATTATATCCTATTTAAATACCTAGTTTTGTGGTGAGTATCACATTTTCATTTCCCTCTTTTTAAGAGGTGGTTTTATTAAGCCTTTTTATGGTGTCTAATTTCCACAAGGATATTCTAAAATTACAACTCCATAATTACCAATGAAAAGTTTAAATTATGAGGAAACAATTTATAAAATGTGGTGATTATTTTACACCCCAATATTTTATGTATTGTCTCTTTAAATTTTATTTCTTCGACATCGTAGTTTTCACACAACATGAAGCTTAAATTAACAATGATATATAATTAAATATCATTATTTTAAAACAACCATTATAACCTAAATGGGAATCTGTAGTATTAAAAAAAATTCTAATATATATATATATATATTATATTTAGTAAAATGAGTTGACATTACTCGAAATTATTTATTGAAATAATATAATAATGAATCCAATTTCACACATTAAAAGGTTGTATTTTCTAAAGGTATCGTTACCACATATTAATGGTGCACTTGTTTTAAAACTATATTTTAAAACTTTTATGAATTTTTTGATCAAAATAAATTTCATTTTTAAATGTGGAATTTCAAAATTATCTTAGAATGAATGTTTGGTATTTTTTTGAAAAATATTATTTTCCATTGAATAGTGAAAAATCATGATTTTTATCAAAATGTACTTTTCTTTATATTAATAATAAATTTATGATTTGAATAGTAAAATAATATATGAAAGTATAAATAAAACATTGGCTTATTATAAATGAAAATATGATATATTAATATCTTAGAAAATGTAGATAAATGTCTTAAAAAGTATAAATTAATTGTTGGTATTTTAATGGAACATAAATGTTCATTCATAAATTTAATTTCAAATAATTATTTAAATGAAAATTTATATTCATGGAATAGATTAGTACATAAATTTATTTTATTATTATTATAATATAATTTCATTAAACCATATTTAATTTTTCAAGGTGTTGTAAAAAGAGTTATAATATTAAAATCTGTATTTTTTTAGTAGATGATGACTTTATTAAAAATTTTGATTTTCTTGTAATTAGAAAATTATTTTAATAAAATTATGTTCATCTTTTAATTATAAATATTTAGAAAAGTCTAGGGTGATTTTTTTGGGATTATTTTAAAATAGATAATTTTTTTATGAACAGTGAAATACTATAATTTTTTGAATTTGACATTTTATTAAAATACAATACTTATTGAATTATGGATGATGTATGGATGAGTTAAGAACCATTTGGTTAGATATAAAATTGATTATTTACATAATTTAGTGATAATAATCATCATTATTCATACTTCTGAGCCAAAAATAACAATCAAATTAATAGAGTATTCAAAAAACACCCCTCTCGTACACAATAAATATTTCCCTTCTCCTCACACATCCAAAGCCTTGAAACTTGCTTACATTCAGAGCATTTCCTCTCCAAAACATAACACCGACATTCTATTTTTTTTCTCACCAACTATACCATTTTATTATTATGTAAGGAGGTTCTAAAAGATAGGAATTGAATTGGTAAAATCCCCTTTCGTTCATTATTTTTTCTTTCAATATCTTTCTTTTTCTTATCCTTCCTTAACCTCACCTATCCATGGTAAAATGATAGCTCCAGTATCTTTTATGCAATGAAATTTTATTTTTTTAATGGCATATAAACCATAAATTCTCTTATATTCTTCTTTTATTCTAAAAATGAAAAAATATCCCGTGAGGTGCTGATTTACCGCCTCCGTGGATGAAAAGCTTTCATTTTTTTAATTCTGCCTTCAATTCTGGTCGTAAAACAATTTATTGTTTAAAACATGATTTTATATATGTAATAAAACTTATTTAATTTTCTAAAACTGGTATATATATATATATATATATAATTTTACTTCATAATACCAAACTAGTTTCTGACTATTAAAAAACACAAAAATCATCTAAATAGCAATCAATAACATTTTATCTAATGAATCATCCTCATATCATGAAAAAGATGATATATAAGACAATTGAATCTCCTATAAGTTTATTAATAATATATAACATCAATTATAGGTTACTATTTTTATTTTACATGACATTCTATACATGTATACAAGGGAACCAATCTTGAAATTCAAGGAAACGAACACTCTCAAACGACGATGTTGAATGTTATAACACATAAAAATGTCCATATATGAAAATAATAAAATTATAACAAAAAAAATAAATGTTTAATAATTATGAATTAAATTTTTAATTAATATTATTTCATTATCCATGATGTTAATTACAATCTTAAAATACTTTCAGACATAATGTAAGGGTTCTCTCATCTCACTTTTGTTTTTGTGAGATATGCCTTATTCACCAGTATTTCTTGTGTGTGGTGTATGTTTAATACTGTTAGATGTATAATATCATGAATATATTTATCTTTATTGTATTAAATATTTCATTATATTTTTAATAATATAATGAGGCATATGATTCGATTGATTACAATGTGGTAAGGGATTCCCCCAAAACATCCATTTTTCATTCGGGTTATGATTTCTCTATATTTACCCAAATGTAATTATTATTTATTTTTATATAATTATTATTCATTATGTAAATATGTTCTATGATCATTTATACATATCAATTCATCTTTATTTTGTGGGATAATACATGTTTTATAAGGTTTATTTTTCAATTCTTCCGGATATGTAATCCCGATTTAAGGGAACATTCCAATTCCATACCCATTTTCAATTACCAATTGTAATTTGTTATAAGAAACCATTATTATTAAAAAAATTACTATTTATATCATGTTAAACTATGTTTTTTCATTTATGGTTTTATACAAACAATTATTTCATTTTTTTAAATACTCTTTTATATTTTCTCTTAATCCACACTGAATTGGCATATTTCTAATGTTTTTTAAAATTTATTTTTAAATGTTTTAACCTCAATTGGAAATATTTTATGCCTTAAAATTAATTTAATTTTCCTTTCATTTTTTGGATATCCATGTTTACAATATGATTTTATGATCGATACAAATTATTTTCCAAAATAACTCTTCTTTCCAATGTAAAATGTTATTTCTATCATGAATTTATAAATGATTTTATTTGAGTATTTTAATAGATGATTATGATTCAAATATTTCAAAGTGGTATGAGAAAATTTAAATTAATGATGTGTTTTTTAATTGATTATATGACATATTAGAAATGCATTGGACTTAATAATATATGGGTTATGCCCGCTATATCCCCTCAATGCATCAGTAGGTCACATGAGACAAAAAAGATTGGGTTTCTAACCATTTAAGTATGGTGATATAGATGAAGAATTGATTGGTTGTTTATGATTTTTGGAATATGGATTACATCATTATGATACTAGTAGTTAAAATTCCATGCGATTATTCAACTATTAGAACTTCAACAGTTATGTTTCTTTCTCATGTGATTATTTATGGAATTATTTAGTCACATTTTATTCCTATAATATTATGATCCATATAATGTTTTAATGGAATTTTCTTTTAGTTATTAAACAACACTATTGTTTTTGTTTAATTATGATAGCTTATGGTGTATTTCATACCCTTAATGACCATTTTAGCTCACCACTTTTTTTATGTTTTTATCTTCCAAAGATCCCTCAATGTATATTATGACTGAAATATAGGGCTAAGCTAGGAGAATAATTCTGTTTATCAATATATTCACTATTTTGTACTATATTCTTTAAATTATAAGGTAATGTTCGTGTATATAATCTAGCTTCCAAAACTGCTAAACTAATTGGTTCTTTATGATTTAATTCCTTGTAATAATTCCAATGTAATAAAATAATCTACCAACTCCATTATTCTGGGGTCTGGGCGTTACAAACCCAACCATTATATTCTCATATCAGATGTTGAATTCCATGTTTTCTAGAAAGCGTAAGGCACAAAACTCCTAGAACCGATTTCCCTAGTGTCTCTCACTCTTTCTTCTTCATATCTCTTAGGTTTTCACCCAAACCTAAAGTGAGAATTTTTATGGTAAAAATATTCTCTAATATACATCCTCCTAAAACCTTAATCAGTTCCATCGAAACCATTGGACTTTACTACTCCTTCCATATCCATTTTCCATTTTCATAAAACTAATATTAATTTAAAAAACTCATCCCTTTGATACCAATTATTATGGAAAAATGTGGAGAAATAAATGATTAATTATACCCAAAAGAAGAGTAAAAGGAAAAATATAAATTAACAGAAAGTACATCATGTGATATAGAGATTTATGAGGTTTGGGAAAGAGTCTCTACATCTATGGTGAGGTATAAGTATCACTATGTTTGGGAGAAAACTTACATAGTGATTTTTATATTTTTACTCATAGAATAAACTTTCTTGAATGAGATCATGAAGAAGACAGTGTACCAGGGCCACTAATCGCACACTATGTATACTATATTTTAATGACTAGTGGTTGGATGTTCATTGAGCTATAATACTATTGTCTCTGATGTTCTGGATGATACAGTAACCATTTCAAACCCGTCACTTTTATAGTAAATTATCATTTTCATTGGTCATCTATGATATTTTCCGGTGATAGTATCTATAGTGACAAAAAATTGGGTAAAGGTCCTTTATCCACGAGACCCCTAAGTAGGGGACCACTTTCCCTTATCACCCCCAGTGACCGCACTATTGAGGTCAAACCATGGGAGTAGTGGTCTAGTGTGAAGTATGGGCTACTAGGAGTCTACCTACATGTATCCAAAGGGTTGGGATATACCATTCCAATATATAAAACCATGTTTTAGTGGTTGTCACAAAAAATTTGGTAAAATATGTGGAGAGGTTACAAACCATCCTAGGCTTTGACCTGAACTGTCAACCAATTCATTCCTCCATAATTCCGAACACATATTATCGATTTTCTAGATTTAAAGATAAGTATCAGGGTATCATATGTGAACATGTGGGAGGGATTTACCCCTAAAAAGAACAATGATCAACAATTTTTACAACTAGGAATCCCAACATAAGGTCCCCAAACATTGGGTATATATATTAAGGATAAATAAATAGATACTAAAATAAAAATATCCAAACATGGAATAAAAAAAAGACAATCAAATTATTTTTTTAATAATTTTTAGAACCTAAAAGGAAACATTTTATAAAATATTTTTCAAATTAATATAAGAAATAAAACAAAAATAAATAGTATTTTGGATAGGTTGATACACCACACAATCCAAACTAGTCCAAATAACATAGGTGAATAAACCTAATATCACTATGTGACACTTGCGTCACCACCCTAAACTCAAAAATACCTACTTTTCAATTTAGATAGGTATCAATCCAACTTGTAATCTATAACCTGTAAGCCTATAGAAATCATGAATACTATAAACCCACTAATGTGAGTATATAAGGTGTGACCCAAATGCCAATAGTATAACACAATGAATCTATTAAATTATTTTTCCTAAAGAAAACATGTCCACTAGTTTAAAATTAATTGTAAAATATTTTTCATTTACTTCATACAAAATGGAAATAAATGTGAAACACCATATATCATTTCTAAAAATGTTCTTTTTTATGGAATTCCTCAAAGGGGACTTAGTAGTGTAGTTTCATTTCAAAAAACAACTCATTTCCTTTTAAAAAAATCATTTCAAAAGGAGAGAAGTTAACCTTCTATTTTCATTTAAAACCTTCATATTTGAAAAAAACAACTCATGGATTAAATAACATTTAAAAAGAATAATTTTTTAATAATATCATTTAAAAAACAGTCCCTTCTACCTTTTTAAACATAACTCACATAAACACACACCTCAAACATGAGTAATAGAAAAGGGAAAAGCAAAATAAAATTAAAATAAATTAAGGGTCATAATAATAAAAACAATAATAAATGTAAATCCTTACAATAATAATGATCTAAAATAGATAATAAATACATCAAACTAGGCTTCAAGTAAGGAATAATATACCAGTATTCCAATACATAATAAATAGGAATAAAATTGGACACAATACATTAGACAAAAACCTAGGAAATAATGGAACTAGTCCTACACATGAAAAAATCAAACCAACTATCTGTATTTTAATGGTTACACATCACATCCCCTACATCACTCTGAACTTGTCTCATTGATGAAACCTACTATTCATGGCATGGCATTCAACAAGTTTTTACATACCTGTGCATAAATATCTTCTAGTATATTTTACATCCCTTGACTCTCAACATAGTAGAATAGGGTTACTCATGTCATACCAAATGGAGTTGGACCACTATCTGGATATTGTCAATCAAATGAAAAAAATACCCAAGAGAAATATAACATAAAAATTATAAAAATCTATCCTCAAACACAACCCATTTAAATATGATCCCTAACCCCAATGAAATAACCATGAATCAAAATTCATATAACTAAAAACATGCGTATGAATGCATATACAATGGGTAATAATTGGGCTCAACTGGGGTATAGACCATTATTAAATCAAATGGTATCTCATAGGGTTCAGAAAAAGCATTCTCTTTATATATATAATTGAAATGTTTTGGAAATAAATTTTAAAAAAAATTCAAACCCAAACACATTTCAATGTAAAATCACACATAAAACCAAACTACATAAAAAGAATTTAGAAATCCACTTCAAAATAAACTAAAAAAACAAGGTATATTCTAAAAAAATGCATAAGCAACATCAAAGTATAAATATTCCCAATTAAACAAAACATTCAACCAAAATAGCCAACTCAAAAAAGCTCAAAACCCACTTTTCAAAATATTCAAATCCATTTAATCATGATAAAACCATTCTAAATATCTTAATTTACCCAAATCACTATGAACCAAAAAAATTCTTGTAAAAAATATCAATTTCATTTCATTTAACACTTAAAATGAACCAGATACCACATAAGAAATTCCATTGAATCTAAAAATTCACCATTTGTTTCCTAAATAAAAACCCAAAAAAATCCTATAAAACATTTAAAAATTCAAAAAATATAGCATATGCTTCATTAATTTAACATAAGTGTATATTTAAAACATCAAGAATTCATTGATCTCTTTAATAAATGGAAGAAAATAAGAAATACCTTCCTCAAGTGGTGGAATTGTTTAGAATTTTACATAAACAACTATAATAAGCCTTAATATATGGATCATAAAATTTAGTAACCAAAATCCCAATAGTATCAACACGAGATAACCAAAATAGGTAAAAACATGGCTATTAGGGTTGATGAATATGGAAAAAATTGGTATAAACTTAGAGGATAAGGATTGAGAAGACCCAACTTTTTGATTTGGGGAAAAGGCCAATCCAAATATTTCTTCAAGGTTCTTTAAATATTTAAAGAGGCCTTTGTGAGGTACCTCATAAAAGGGTTTATAATAGATGAGATATAGGGAGTTCCCCCAAATAAAAATAACACTAAATGAAAAAAACCCAAATGTGGGAAGGTTGTACATTTGTCTTACATGGATTACCAAACCATGTTTAACCCATGTTATCACCACTATCCCAAAACTAACCATGTTATATGGTTTCCATTATATGGTTTCCTAAATAGTGTTCCTAACATTCAACCTAAAAAATATTCAAAAATAAAAAATTAAATCCCTGAAACACCCCAAACCCAATGGAGTTATCAATAACATTAACAAAATAAATAAAGGGACATTTATGGGTGTTATATTAGCCCAATAATAATGGGTTTTCATCCATTGGAAAATTTATTTCATGTTTGGTGCACATATTACTAGCCCCTGAAACCTAATAATGCATACTGATATTTCTCCTCCATAAGTTTTTCTATCCATATACTACTTTTTAGATTGACCATGATAGTATTTATCATTTTTGTGATCTAAATTAATGTAGTTTTATATAAATTTATGTGATTGAACATGGTTTTATTTGAGATTTATATCTATATTATGGGGTTTTCCCCTAATTCTTTTTGTGTTATGTGTTTATAAAATATTCATTTGGAAATTTATGTGGTGTTTGTTTTTTAAAAACTAATTTTATAATGATTGTGTTTATGGAAGGATATTTTAGGTTTTTTAAAATTTGTTTTGGAATTTAGTAATGTTAAATTATTTGATGCTTGAGGAATTGATTTACATTTTTTAAAAATTATGGTTAAAGTAATTGTTTTTGGTTAAAAGGGTTTTTTATTCTGAAAAGTGGGATTTTTATAAGATTGAATTTTAAAATGATATGATTTAAAATGGGTTAGTTAATGAGTATTAAAAGGTAATCAATTTCAAAATGGAAATTTTAATTTATTTTTAATGTGTGTAGTAAATTTTGAGTTTTTGTTTTAAAAATGTATATTAGTGATTATTTTTTAATGTGTTTTGGTAAAAGGGTATTTTTTTTTTTTGAAAGGTTTTGAATTTAAAAATCTTTAATTTAAAATGGATGAAATATTTTTTATGGTGGAATTTTAGATAATCTGAGTTTTAGAAAATAGGTTTTTTTTGAAATATGGATGTTTTTTTAAATTAGTTATTTTTTTCTTCTTTAGCTATAGAATAGTACTATTTGATTTATGGATCCTGAATAGTTTAGTTCATGGTCAGTGTTAGTTGTTTTATGCTTCCTAGAGCAGTCTTAATAGATTACGAGATTTTTTTTTCTTTTTTATAATTATCCTAGTTTATGAATCTTCCATGATTCAAGGTAAATTGGTAGATATATAATCTCAAAGCCCTTATTATTTATATGATATTACATTGATCAGTTTCATCGAGATTTTGGTGTTTGGGGTTGCTTTTGGTAGTGGATGTGTAGTCAATGTTTCTGGTAGGTGACCACGTTGGGAAGTGATCTGATGTGATGATTTAGGATTTTTAGTATAAATCATGTATTATTTGTTTTCCTTTTGTTGCTAATAATGAATTATGCATTGTTGTGTAGGCCTTATAGATTTTGAGTATGATATTAGGTGTTTTGTTCATTGGAATGAATTTCTATATTAGTTACCTTATCTTATGGATTTGGGTGTCTTCAGGAATTATGGTCTTTTACATGATAGTTTTTTGACGCTTTTAGTGAGGGTGACCATTTGGTCGATGGTTGGATAACTAAGATGAAAACCTACTTTGAGAAGATAGGCACTTGGTAGTGATATGTGTTTATTTATTATGTTCTTTGTGGGAAAATTTTAAAATATTGAGGTCCTAGTTTATTTTTGTGTACTATGACTCGGGTTTTAGATCCCATGGGTTCCTTATTGTAGCATGATATTGATTTTTTCCTGAGGAGTTTAATGTTTAAGGTTCATGTAGAGCATGGTGAGGTTTACAGTGGAGGATATTGAGTTATCATATGTTATTATTATTTGAGATATAGGGGTGTTTCCATGGTGATTTACCATAGTTTATGGATTTGGTTGATTATAAAAAATTTATAGAGATGTGTTTTCTTGGTAAATTTTTTGGCCTCATAGAACATTATCTTCTTATCACACAATTTTAAGAATATCTAAATGGCAGGAGAAAAATTTTTAGTCTCTTTCACTCTTTAACTCTTTCTTCTTATTTACATAGTATTATTTTTTGGAGATATCATGTCATTTTGTGGATATGGTTCTCTTGGTTTAGGGGAATCACAAGTGTTCAACTATTTTCTTCTGGGAGTTCTCTCTTGTCGTTTCACTACATAACCCACCACCTTCCATAGGGTGTGGTTGTGAAATTTTTATGGTTACTTCCACTCATACTAAGAATATTTAGGGGAAGAAAGAGGAATATAGGGGATATTGACACACCTTATGTCATTTTTGGTCTCTTTATCATAAATATTTTTTTTTAATTTTGGGGAAATATACATATTTATAAATTTTTGTATTGATATTTTTTTGGAATGTTTAATTTTTCACACAGGTTTTACATGTTGCTTTAGAAGAAACAATGTAATGATTCTTACACAGATGAAAATAAAACTAATTTTTAGTTCATTTTCAGCATTCATGATTTAACCTATATAGGTACCTAAAAGGTAGTGTGTGTCCCATTAGAAATTTTTTGAATTACTCTTCCATAGGATTTGGCTGGAACCTTCTTAAGATTAATCTTTCTTCCCAACCATGTACAGGTGGGTAATATTCCCTGATTTGACCCATGAAATTCATGCCTATATATTATATATAATTATATAAATATTAAATACATCAAAAAACATTACACACCTCATAACTATAATGGTTTAGTTCTCTTAGAGGCTAGATACATAAACATATTCTTTAGGCACAATATTCCTAATCAATCATAAATTTGGTATCTCATTTTACCCTTCTAAACATAACCCAATTAAAACCTTTCTTTATAACCTATGTAAAGGAATAATAAGAATGCGTGAACTTTGAAGCTCAATAAGGGGAAAAAAGCGAGATATCAACTGAAAATAATATTCAATCATAAGATAAGAATAAGGTTATGTGATCATGATCATAATTTATAAAGTTCATACACAATATATCATACATCATAAACCCGATTCATGGTATATAACATTATAATATCATAATACATTATTCATATGAGTGATGAATCATCATAAATTAATCAGCAACCATGAGTTCAAAACATAATCATAAAAAATTTCATCATAGTGTGGCACTATCTTAAGAATAAAAACCTTATAATATTTCATGGTTAACTAACGAGACCTTAAAATCATTATATATTATGAATCAACACTTATTTTTTATATAATAATAGATGAGGAACCACCACATGTTTCCCATATCCCTCTAGATCAGAACACCTACTTGTTTTCCAGAGTGAATCAAGAAAATCAACTCTTTTACCATAATTATCACATGAGGTATAAGGCTTTACCCAAGGAATTAGAGTTATTTAATAGACCCACCCTTCACATAATGAAATATATACATTTTTATGTAATAATATAATAAAAAATTCTACATTTCATCAAAGAATAACCTATAGAAAATAAAGGAGTTTCATAAACATTTTATTATTTCATCTTGTCATAACCTATGGTAAAAGAATGGGTTTTTTAGAAATCACATCATCGTAATAATAAACCATGTATAAAAATAATTATTATGGTATTCTTGGATGATATCCCTATTAAATAATAAGTAACATAAAAAGATGTTATCATAAATAAAAAATTTTATTAAAAGATAATAGGAATATTTCTTGAGGAAATTACTGTTTTCATTCTGAATCCAATTATTTAAGATCTAGTTTTTGTCCAAAATATTATTGAAAATATATTATAAAAATAACATTTAAATATTTTAATCAATGTTTCAATGAATTAAGTTATCATGATAGCAGTAAATTATGTTCTTGACATAATTTTTAAAACAAAGATTTAGTTCACATCTATGAAAAAATGGAAGTTAGTTTAAAAAATAAAAAGTAGATTGTTTTTTAAAAAATTGTAAAAATTTAAACATGGGAAAAAAATAATTTATGAGATCATAATATAATTTTTAAAAACATTCTTGAAAACATTTTATAAAACATGGATATAAAATAAAAAGGCTTCTCAGTTGAAATGGAGAAACAAGGATGACTTTCCATAAAAACATTTTCTAAACCATTTCAAGTACAAAAGAGATGAAAAGGTACCAAAATATCAAAATTAAAATAATAAATAGAGGTTAATAAATTTTAAATGGATTTATTATATAATAATAATATATTTTCCTCAATGAAAATTCATGTATAAACAATCTCGATTAAATTGGTCTTGAAACATAAATCCCTTACCTCAAGTATCATCTTTCATTGTGTGTGTTCAGAACTGTTGTAGAATAAAGATATATTTATCGTATATATATTTTATAAAATTAATCATATATATAATAACATATATTATTACTCATTTATTAATAATTCTTTATTAAATTCATTGTTCTCGGGAGATAACTGCTTCATTTTTAGGTATGTTTTGGTCAAGAAATCACAATACCTATAATTTGATTTTGGTTCCAACATATCCATAATTTTAATCAATAAATAAATATATTATATAATCATTATATAAACTTTTATAACTATTCATATGAATCAGTGATGAAGAATCAATTTTATCACTTCATGGAGATGGTAATCTATACGCATGCATGAGTAATGTTTCCACTTATCAATAGAATTAATAAATAAAGGTAAATTATAATTATCCTTTTTATAACTATAATAAAATCATAAATATAAAATATTTTCATTTAATCCATCATTATGAACATAAACGTGAAGAGTTAATGAAAAATAAAACACATTGCTTTGTGGGGGAGGTAGTATACATGGACGCAAGAGCGATAATTTCATTTACGATTTCATGGATAGTAGGTGAATAATTGTTAGTACATAATCATAATAAAATTTAATTGTATTTAATATATTTATTTCATTATTTTATAATGTATCATTGAATTGAAATTGGCAAAAGATAAAATAAAATTTTAAGTGCTCGATTAAGTGTTATACCTCTTCGACGAGAAATCCTCCTCTCACATACACTTTAATCCTTGAAAAGATGGAATTTTAGTAACAAAAGAATAAATTGGTCATGCGTAAGGAATATAGTATGATATTGACGTTTTTATTGTCCATTATAGAGGGATAAAAATTTCTAAATAATGAAGGAGAGGAGGTTTCCTTTTATAGGTGAGGGTAGGGGAACCCTTGGAATTACATAGGGTATTAAATTTATATAAATTAATTTTTAGGATTAAGTGGATAAAAAATAATATATTTAGACTAATGGACAATTATAAGCTGAAATAATATCATAAAATAATATTTAGTAATGTTTAGGTGATGTTTTCATCCTTATCTCTTTGTTTTAACCTCTCATTTACCCATTTGAATAAACGTAATATCAATGTTTTTTACAGTTTAAGTGCCAGAAATGTTACTATAAATGTAAACGTGACTCATAAGGGGAAAATTGTTGATATTATAGACTATATATAATTAAATATTGGTGATGATAATATTTTTATGAATTTTAATTTAATAAATAAATTATTATTTTACCTAATATACCATTAAATTCATATTAGAGGCTAATGAAAACATTTAAATTTAAAGGCAACATGATTGAAATTGAATTCAAATAAAAACATTTAAAACATCACTTGTATGTTATGTTTGTCTAAAAAACTTGTGGTACTAAAAAATCATCCAATTTTTATTACTTTTAATATTTTTAAAATCATTTATTTTATTTTTCTATTACTTCAAGAAATATTATGTCGGTGGTGCATAATAATTTAATTTAATTATGACATCACTAATTTTATTTAGAAAATAACATGATAAATAAATTAAATTCTTGTTTAAAATAACCATTTATTACTAAAATTAACTTCTTTTACCCTTATAAAAATAATATAGATATTAAAGTCAATAGAGGGACATTTCGTATTTATCCTTTTCAAAAAATAATATAATGTTCATAATCAAACAAATATGAAACCAAGTTAACTTATTTTCAAAACATGTATGATCATGAATATACTGCACTCATCCAATAGGATAGAAATGTTTAGTGAAAATTTAATTCCTTATCCTATTGTATTAACCATATTTTGCCTATTTTTCCTTGCAGAGATGAAAAATATTAACCAATGTTACTATTAATAATGAGAACAAATAAAAGGGCACTATATTCCAAATTTTATCTACTTGACTCAAAATATGGAATCCATTTTCCATGGTTCAATATCATTAAGTAGAAAAATTCATTTCATAAAAAATAAACATGTTTAATGTAATAAAAACCGTTTAAACACGTTTTGAACGCATAAAACTATATTTATTCTAATCTCATTCCTAGAAAAAACCATTTGATAATTTTTTTTCAAAAAATAATAAATATATAATATCTACATGTCATTAAAATCATTCATTAACAATGATTTAATTATCTTGTTAATATAAAAACGTATTATATGTGTAAATATAGATTTTCCGTCAAATATATCATTTATTTTCAAATGATTTGTTTTTATTTATAATCAATTGATAACCAATGAATTAATTTTATACATTTTTAAACAATAATTTTCCATAATTTTGTTTTTTATATTGACACCCTCTACTCTAATATCTAGGATATAAAAATATTTCAATTATATATCATGATTCTTTTAAACTTATTGTTTCATGTAATAAAATATTTAAAAGAAATAAAGTTGATTTAAAGAGAAAAATATCATAGTACCTTTGGGTTTTACATTATACCTACTTATTTAAATTTCTCTCTCAAAATTATATCACTTTGATACACAAAAATGAGGTTACTTATGCCTCATCGCATCCTCAAGTTCCTACAAATCATTCATTATTTTATGGTTTCTCAATAAAGCTTTGACTCGGTGAGTTGTCTAATTTCATATAACATTATCTCTATGATCCAAAATCATACTAGGTTGTTTCTTATAAGAGATATGTGAAACACATCATGAACTTGAGAATGATTTGGTGGATGTTCCAAGTGATAAGCTACTGCCCCAATATAATCAATAATTTAAAAGACACTGATATATCTAGTGCACAATTAACATTCATTATAATTATCATAACCTTATTATAATTAGATATTTATTGGAATGACATTCCACCAACATCGAACTCTAGATCTTTTCAATGACTATATTTATAAATTTTCTTTCTACTATGAGATTCCATTTTGTATTTTTGCATGGATATAAACTTCTATATTATATCCTTGGATAACTTATGTCCTAATATATTTCTTTCTCCATGTTCATACTATCAAATTAGAGTTATTCACTTCTAACCATTGATATAATCATAATGATATATCAGAATTATTGTGTGAATGAAATAGTTTTATGAAAATTTAATGATAGAATTGTGTTGATCCCAACTACCATTAAAATCTATAGAACATTATCTCAACATATCTTATAGGGTTTGAATTTTCCTCTCATGATTAACATATTTGAAATGATGATATATAGTATTGAACCACAACTATGAATTGATTGCCTATTGAATACTTATCTAGAACATCTTGGTAAATATTAGATCATGATCATATACAATTGAGAGTTTTATTATATGAATTCTTACTACTTACTTACTATATATCATCGTAATATGATCAAGAGAGAAGTCTGATCAAATGGAAATAATGTGTACTAACTTTGTAAGGTGATAGAATAATGACCAAATATGAATTGTTCCATTTAGATGTTTTGGGTAGTCCGATGAAGAAACCACTCGTAATGGTTTCCTATTTACTTTCTAGTATGGGTAGTTATTGTAGCACCCCCTTTGAAATTTTTCTCTCAAACATTACTAAATAACATGCTAGAAATCAAGATACACACTCTTTAGTATCACTTTTCATGTTATCCCCTTAAAAATTTTACTTAAAATCCCTATAATCATTTATACCTCTAGGATGTATAGAGAATGATAATCTATGAGCTTCATAAAATAGATACTTCATCCAATCTATTATTAATGGGACACATACTCAGTTTATAAACCTTATCAATCCCTCAAAATTATGGTTTAACTGATGAATATTTTTTAACTTCTAATATAGTTTCACATCCTCTTTATATACCTATGTAACCCCCATATGGATGGATGTATGAAAATTTATAAGAGTTAGATAAAATATGTCATATTTTCTAAAAATGATATGTTCTATCATTTACAAATCCATAAGTAGTGGCTTGATTTCAATCCACATCATGGAAAAACTATCATGTTCCTTTTGACTCAGAGCATCAGTCACCTTGTTTTCCTTCCCAAAGTGGTAATGTATTGAGTTCTCGTCTTCATTAATCAGACCTGACCATCTTTATTGTAACATATTCAACTATTTTTGTGAAAATATATACATTAATCTTTAATGATCAGTATATTTGTAACATATTTCACTAAAAAGATAATGCCTCCATATCTTCAATAAAAAAATTAGCACTTCCATCTACAAATCATGAGTTGGGTAATTTATCTCGAGTATTTTTATTTGGGTGAAGAATGTGATATCACAAAATCTTTTTTCATAAGACACATTTTGGTCCTTTTATTGGTGCATCATTATAGATCACAAAACCTTATCCACTACAGGGTACTGGGATAAGAGGCTCATTGTTAGGTCCACAAGGATGAATACCTTGAGAGGGCTGGGGTGAATTAGGGTATGAATAATTTAAAATTAAATCCCATTCTAATCGTGTTTCTCTGTTAAGAAAAACACTCTTCTCTCTCTCCTGTTGCACGATATAAGCAAAAAAGTAAAGCAAGCACAGGACATAGCAATTTTTCTTGGTTCACCGCTAAGGGCTACGTCCACGGAGCATACGCCGACAGGTTGTTGGTCGTACCAAATTCCACTAAAATTCACTAGCAGTGGATTACAAGGTTTTGGCACAATCATTCTGTCCCAGGCTCACTGCCTTTAAAATGTTTATGGTCAGCTCACTGCTTTACCAAGGGTTACTCTCTATTTCTCTCTCTCTAGCTCACTATCGGTGGAGAAGATCACCTTCTTCCTCTTCCTTCACTCACTACTCTGGAAAGGATCCACTCACATTTTATAGACCTATAGGTCTCTTCATTTGCATGAAGGAATGCATATTCCTCTGTATGTAGATACTCTGTTGTAGTCCAACTTTCACCCGTAGATGAATCTCTCTTTGCACTGAAGGTATCAGGAAAACTTCCAGCATCCATGCAACCGGAAAATCACTTCCGGAAATGAACATTACATGGCGCGCAAGTCTATCTCGACGCGCAAGTACCGGCTCGCAAGTCACAACTAGCGTGAAAGTCCACCTTACACAATTTCATTAAACAAGCTTCTTCAACTCCAAATTTGCACGACACACTTCCTTTTACGCCCAATCCAATATTGGCATGCAATAACAAACAATCGCCCTTCTTCAAATCTGGCGTGCAAGTCCCACTTGTGTGACACACGACCACTTACGTGACTTCCACACCTACATGACGGGAACTCTGATTTCTCCAAGTTTTGAACTCCAGTGAATAATGAAGAGGGGTGGTCCAGTATTTATAGTAAATTTGACCACCCTTCGTGACGGCGCGTAAGTCAACCCTCGGCACGCAAGTCTCGGCGTGCAGGTCTCTTCCCCTACAAGTCACTTGTGCGACCCACTTCCAAAATTGCGCAAACCACTTTGCTTTGCCATATTTTGAACTTCTAATCTTGAAAAACCATAGGAGCGCAAGTTCTCAAGCTTCCAAGGCATCAGCTCCCAAGTCTCTTCACGGCGTGCAAGTCACCTACGCGACACCACCAATACTTGTGTGAAACATATCCCTTTTCCATACTTTGATGATCTGATCTTGAAAAACTTATGGCGCGCACGTTTCCAATCCTTCATGTACAGGGCACGCATGTCCCTTTTCCAAAAACCACATTTCTTCATTTGTCGATTTTCAAGCCCAAAAATTTGGCAAGCACTGGAAAACAACGCCAACTTGTATCTATTCTTTTTTTACCGCCTCCAGATCATCCATTCCTTTGTCAATGTTCTTGAATCCGACATTGATCTTTAACCACAGCTCTTGAACTCGAAATTCCATCATGAAATCCCTTTTGTCAACAAATTGGTATGATATGGTTTGTATTGTCAACAATCACGACACAAATGTTAACTTTGTCAACAAAAACAATCACCTCAAAAATGATTCAATGATGCCATGAGGGATTTTTTCCCAACAATCTCCCCCTTTGGGTTTGTTGACAACTCTTCCATAAAAATATACATCGTTGATTCTTCAGCCAACATTCTCCTCATTGCGATTCTGAAATTGATCAAGGATTTAATCAACACTTACTCTAAGCCCACATGAGCAATGCTCGGTGTGAGAAACAAGAGTAAATGAAATGTTCATCAATGAATCACTTCATCTTTGACATCCACTGTTGACACCAAACTGATACCAATTTTTACCAAACTGATACCAATTGTTGGAAATCATCTTACCACATTCCAACATATCTCTTTTTCATTTATGACGATCATCAGCTATCGTGATATATATTCTTTGATTGATCACTTCGAGCATCATTTGATTTTATACGCTCCCCCTTTCTGCTCACAGTTTCAATGCCTCTTTAGCCATATTTTATGTGTTGTCCAAGCTAAGCTCCTGCTAAGCACGTTCAACTAGCTTCAACTCCACCTATCTGACTGCTCTACCTGTCAGCTTCTCCCCATATCATCCATTATTTATCAAATATCCACACTGTCTCCCCCTTGAACAATCACTATTTCCCCCCCTTTGTCAACGAACCCAAAGTTCACTCCTTTTCAGTTTGTAACAGAGTAGATAACACATCATCACATTAGGGAAAACACATTATACCTTGGGGAGAGGGAGTGGTTCCACATCCACACTCTTTTAATTGCGGAGAGTCGACTGAACTCCCAGAGCCAGTCGATGCCTCTCAAATGTTTCTTTGGGCAAGGCCTTTGATAGAATGTATGCAACCCGGAGCTCTGTAGGCACATACTCCAACTTCACAATTCACTTCTCAACCTTCTCCTTAATGAAATGATATTTTATCTCAATGTGCTTGGTCCTTGAGTGATGTATGGGACTTTTGGTAAGATTGATAGCACTTGAGTTATCGCAGTGGATTTCGATCGTAGACTTCACTTCAACTCCCATATCTTCAAGCTTCTGCTTCATCCACAATAATTGTGTGCATACTTGAGTGGCCACAATATACTCAGCTTCCGCGGTGATCAATGAAGTGCAATATTGCTTCTTGCTAAGCCATGATATACACAATCAACCAAGATATAATGCACCACCCGATGTTGATTTTCTATCATCCGCTGAACAGGCCCAGTCTACATCAGTATATCCCAATAACTCTGTCAGAGATTTGTCAGTATATGTCAAGCTGAAATCCACTATGCCCTGGATATACTGAAGTATTCTTTTCACTGCAATAATATGAATTTCCTTGGGATTACTCTGATATCTCGTTGCTTGGCATGTGGCAAAAATAATATCAGGCCATGTTGTGGTCAAGTACAGCAATCTCCCAATAATTTGCATGTATTCGGTAATATTAAATTCTTTTCCATCCTCATCTTTTGATAATTTCATCAGGGTTTCAACCGGAGTCTTCATCTCCTTGGAATTCTCCATTCGATACTTTTTCAGAACCTTTTTGGAATATTTTGATTGAGAAATTAATGTTCCATTTCTTCCTTGTGTTGCCTATAAGCCAAGGAAAAATGTTAGCTCTCCAATCAATGACATTTAAAATTCATTTTTAATGAATTTAGAAAACTGTCTGCACTGAACTTCATCTAATCCGCCAAAAATTATGTCATCGACATACACCAGCACCATCATCCTTTGAATACTGTTATTGATGAAATAGAGATTTTAATCAACTCCTCAGCGCTGGAAACCAATCTTCATCAAGTACTGATCAAACCATGAGTACCATGCCCTTGGTGATTATTTCAGCCTATACAACACCTTCTTCAGCATGAAAACTTTTTTCTCATCCTCATGAATAAGAAAACCATCTGGCTGCTCACTATACACCTCCTCTTCCAGAACACCATTCCAGAATGCGGATTTGACATCCATCTGGAACACTTTGAACATTCTTTGCACTACTATGGAAAAAAATATTTTTATTGTCTCTAACCTTGCAACCGGTGAATTTGTCTCATCAACATCTATTCCCTTATCTGGGAGTATCCCTTGAACACTAGTTGTGCTTTATTCTAAATTACTGTGCCATATTCATTCATCTTGTAGTGATGGCTCATTTAGTTCTGATGACATTCTTGTCTGCTGGCCTGGAAACAATTTCCCATGTATGGTTCTTCTCAATCTGATCAAGCTTTTCATTCATAGCCTGAACCCAGTTTTCTTCTTCAGCTACATCAAAAAAAACATTTCGGCTCCACCTGAGATAAAAAAATATGTTTGCTGTAATGATTTCATTCTTTGAGTATGAACTGGAGCTGACTGATCACCAATGATATTCTGCCTATCAATTTCAGCTTGACTATTTGTCTTCCTTGCAGACACAGACTTGACAGTTTCTTGTTCATCATCAGTATCTTCTTCTAAGTCAGCCTCTTCCACTTATACTCCCCAGGTGTTTCTTACCTCATCATCACTTTCATCCAGAAACTATTCACTGGTTCGTTGAGAATTCTATTCATTTTCAACTATAGTGACATCATTACACTGAACAATCTTTCCCAGCCTTTTATTGAAGCATTTATATGCTTTGATATTCCCTGAGTATCCATGGAATATCCCCTCATCTCCTCGTGACTCAAACTTCATGTGATTTTCTTTGTTGAGAATGAAACACTTACTTCCAAATATTCAAAAGTATTTCAACATTGGATTCTTTCTGTACCACATTTCATATGGAGTCTTCCCTTTTTTCAGACACAACATAGACCTGTTTGAAATGTAGACCGATTTCAAAATAGCTTCCTTCCAAAATTTCTTTGGTAGGTCCTTTTCAATAAGAATTGTTCGGACCATATTGTTGATGATCTGATTTCTCCTTTCAAAAACTCCATTCTGTTAGGGAGTTCTCACTGATGAAACATGATGCCTTATCCTGTGTTTCTCGAGATATTCTTCCACTTGACTGTTTGTTAATTCGGTACCATTATCTGTACGAAATTTAAAATTTTTTTCCCAAGCATCCTTTCTGATTCCCTCTTGTTCTGATTTATGCAACTGAACATCTCTGTCTTTTGGGTAATGCCAAATACCCAGGCCATTCTGCTATTATCATCAATGAAAAAAACTTAGTACCTTTTCCCATTTATAGCTTGCGGTGAGATAGGTCCACATACATCAGCATGAACCAATTCGGGCACTCTAGTTGATTTCTGTTCCTTTGGCCTATAAGTCTTTCTGATGATCTTCCCTTGTTGGAAAGCATCAAACGTATGAGTGCGATCACATGATAGTTTGGGAAGGTCTCTAGCAGCATCACATTTTACTAGATCTTCCATAGATGGCTGACATAGGTGACCAAGTTGCTTATGCAACAGCTAGTTTTCATCCTCTCTGGATAAAAGGAACATATCTTCTTCCCCACTTACAAAGTAAAGATTTCCCTTTGTCCTTTTTCCTTATAGAACAACGGCTCCATCTTTTTCATTCACAACACACATCTTCTTAGTAAATCGGATAGAGTTCCCAGAGTCACATTGTTGACTGACACTGAGAAAGTTATGACTAAGACCCTCTACTACCACGACATCATCACATCTCATTTCTTTGTCCCCAAACTCGGCTTTCCTAGTGCCAGCAGTCTTCAGGACTTCATCATTTCCAAATTTGAAAACTCTTTCTTTGTCATAATTTATGGCTGTAACAAGATCCTTATTACCCATCATGTTGGATGTGCAACCACTGTCAACTATCCACACACCAGATCGATCTAATGCATTAAGGGCAATCTCTTCCACCATGGCATTCTCATTTTTTTCTTCTTGGTCCATACTTTTTCATTCACACTTGGCATGGATTGAGGCTTCTGTTCTTTCTCAGAGTATGATGGACCAACTTCATCTTGCAGAGCCACAAATCTATTCTGCATTTTTAACTCACCTGTTGGTTTATTGATCTGTTGCCTGCGTACATTTTTATTTTTCATTGGCACATTTCTCTGAATTGTCGAACTGCAGTACCTAGCCATGTGCCCAAATCCCCAGCACAAAAAACAGTGTCCTTCGAAATATGTTCTGGAAAACTATTCCCTGTTTGGCTTCCACCACTGTTCTTGTTCCTTTCTATATCTCTTGGATATGGAACACACATACTGTGAATGTCCAATCTTCCCACAACAATTGCACCTGATATAAGGTGCATTCCTTTGTGTTATTTCAGCACCGTGATTTTCCCTTTGGGATCTCTAAATATTCTGATTTCTCTTAGTTCCCCAATCAACCTTCAATTTTGGGATGGGTACTTGCGGTCTAACCTCAATTGTCACAGATTTTTGTTTCTGATTAAGCCCTGAAACAGCCTTAACTTCTGAGATCAATTGGTGCTTCTTCCCTGCAAAACTACTAGACTCTTCTTTCATCTTTTCAGTCTTCGTGACACACTGCCTTCCCAGGAATGTGTTAGGAATCAATGATTTTTCCTGGTATTTGACTTTTCTCCGCAGACCGACAACTTCTTCTTCATTCTCTTCGATACGCTTGACATGATCTTTCACTTTTTCATTCAATCCATAGATCTCCCTTTTCTTTTCCTCAATCTTGAGCATATGCTCATAAACCTTTTCTGTTCTCTCAGGCCTTGAGGACTTAAGGTTTTCTATTTCTTTTACAAGATCGTACTTCTCGTCTTCCTACTATTGCATGTAGAGTTTGGCATCATGTACCACCTTGTTGGATTTCATTATTTTTTGTCTCCAAATATCTATCTCTTCAAGGGATTCTTTCAATTCAGCTACCATGTCAACTCTACCTTCAATTTCGTATTCTTCTTCAACATCTTCGGTTTCTTCCTTTTCATAAGCACTACCGACAACAGCCACCATTGAATTTTGTCCAGGATCTTTAAAATTTTTAAACTCCTCAACCTCTTCATCCTCAGACTCATCTGAACTGTCTATTCCTTGTAAAAGAAGATTATTCTTTTTGAAAAATTTATCTTGAATTGTTTCTTCCCTTTCAAAAATGCTGAAGACTTATTCTTGGGAATTTTGACTTCGTCATCATCATTATCTTTATCATGAAACTTTTTGGGGCACCTTGTCTCAAGATGACCAACCATTCCACATCAAAAGCATGCTAGTGGATGTTTCCCTTTAATCTTTCCTTTTTCGCTTTGCATATTTGAAGAAAGGAATGACAACACCTCATATGTCTCTTCTTCTTCCTAATAATCTTCAATAGTGAGCTTATTCAAGGACTTAAATGCCACATCTTTGGATTTCCCTTTTCCATAGCCTCTTTATCATCATTCCTCATCTCATATGCAACCAAAGTACTGTGAAAATTGTCCAATGTCAGCTCTTTTGGATCTTTATCTTTTAGTACTGGATCATTCGGATTGAACCGAGGTGGAAGATTCCTCAAGATGCACTTTACGATCTTTATGTCTTCAATGACTTCAACAAGTCCTCACATATCTTCCACACCAATATTTACCCTGTAAAAAAATGCATCAATAAACTCATTCGGGTTCATCTTCAGATCTTCATACTTATTCCACAGCACTTGCAGCTTTTCCTTTTTGTCCTTTGTATCTCCTTCATATATATTCAATAGTTTTTCCCACATGGCATGTGATGTTTTTCATGAAATCACCTTTGTGTATATGGGATTAGAAATGGCTCCCTCTAAGGCATTGATTGCTTTTGCATCATCATCTAACTCTCTATTCTCAGCTTCTGATAATGAACCACTATTAATATCAGCTGTGATACCATGCATAGCTGCTAAAAACATATCCATTCCCAAATATCAGAAATAGTTTTGCATTCGATTCATCCATATTTGAGAATTACATCCATCGAAGATCAGAATCCCTTTATGATTAGTGACCTCCATTGAGAGAAGAAAAAATATCAACATTTCCCTCTGATACCAATTTTTAGGTCCACAAGGCTGAATATCCTGAGAGGGGGGTGAATCAGGGTATGAATAATTTAAAATTAAATCTTGTTCTGATCTTATTTCACTATTAAGAAAAACACTTTTCTCTCTCTCTCCTATTGCATGATATAAGAAAAAAGTAAAGTAAGAACATGACGCAACAATTTTACTTGGTTCACCGCTAAGGGTTACGTCCAAGGAGTATATGCTGATAGGTTTTCGGTCGTACCAAATTCCACTAAACATCACTAGATGTGGATTACAAGGTTTGGGCACAGTCATTTTGTCCCAGGCTCACTTCATTTACAATGTTTAGGGTCAGCTCACTGTTTTCCCAAGGGTCACTCCTTGTTTCTCTCTCTCTGGCTCACTATTGGTGGAGAAGATCACCTTCTTCCTCTTCCATCGCTCACTGCTCGGGAAAAGATCCACTCACAGTTTACAGACCTGTAGATATCATCATTTGCATGAAGGAATGCATCTTCCTATGTATGTAGATGCTCTGTTGAATTCAAACTTTCACCCGTAGATGAATCTCTCTTTGCACCGAAGGTATCGGGAAAACTTCCAGCTTCCACACAGCTCGAAAATCACTGCCGGAAATGAACCATACTTGGTGCACAAGTCAATCTCGACGCGCATGTACCGGCGCGCAAGTCAAAACTGGCGCACAATTCCACCTCACACACTTGCGCGACACAACTTTCTTCAACTCCAAACATGTGCGACACAATTCCTTTTATGCCCAATCAAATATTTGCGTGCAACAACAAAAAATTACCATTCTTCAAATATGGCACGCAAGTCCAACTTTTGAAACACACTACCACTTACGCGACTTCCACACCTGCACGACGGGAGCTCTGATTTCTCAATGTGTTGAAATCCAGTGAAGAATGAGGAGGGGTGGTCTAGTATTTATAGGCAATTTAACCACCCTGGGCGACGGCGTGCAATTCAACCCGTGGCGCGCAAGTCTCGGCACGCAGGTCTCTTCCCCTACAAGTCACTAGCATGACCAATTCCAAACTTGCGCGAACCTCTTTCCTTTGACATATTTGGATCTTCTGATCTTGAAAAACCATAGGCATGCAAGTTCTCAAGCTTCCAAGGCATCTGCATGAATGTCTCTTCACGGTGCGCAAGTCACCTGTGCGACACCACCAATACGTGAGCGACACATATCCCTTTTCCACATTTTGATGATATGATCATGAAAAAAAATATGGCGTGAAAGTTTCCAAGCCTTTATGTACATGGCGCACAAGTCCCAATGCCAAAAACTACTTTTTCACTTCTCGATTTTTAGCCCCAAAAATTTGGCAAACACTGGAAAACGGTGCCACCCTGTATCTTTTCTTTCTGTACCACCTCCAGATCATCCATTCCTTTGTTGAAGTTCTTGAATCAAACATTGATCATTAACCACAGCTCTTGAACTCTAAATTCCATCATGAAATCCCATTTGTCAACAAATTTTTATGTCATGGTTTGTATTGTCAACAATCACAACACAGATGTTCACTTTTTCAACAAACACAATCACCTCAAAAATGCTTCATTGATACCTTGAGGTATTTTTACCGAACAATATCCCGCTTTGGGTTTGTTGACAACTCTTACCTAAAAAGATTCATCATTGATTCTTCATCCACCATTTTCCTCATTGCGATTCTGAAATCGATCAAGGATTTACTCAACACTTACTCTAAGCCCACATAAGAAATTCTCGGCGTGAGAAACAAGAGTAAATGAATAGTTCATAAATGAATCACTTCATCTCTAACATCCACTATTGACACCAAACTGATACCAATTTTTACCAAACTGATACCAATTGTTGTAAATCTTCTTACCACATTCCAACATCTCTCTTTTTCTTTTATCACGATCATCAGTTATCGTGATATCTACTCCTTGATCGATCACTTCTAGCATCGTCTGATTTTATATGCTCCCCCTTTCTACTCACAGTTTCAATGCCTCTTTAGCCCTATTTCATGTGTTGTCCAAGCTAAGCTCTAGTTATGCACGTTCAACTAGCTTCAACTCCCCCTATCTGGCTGCTCCACCTATCAGCTTCTCCCCATATCATCCATGATTGATTAAATCACCACAGTGTCTCCCCCTTGAACAATCACTATTTTCTCCCCCTTTGTCAACGAACCCAAAGGTCGCTCCTTTGTAGACTGTAACAGAGTAGAGAACAAATCAGCACATTAGGGAAACACATTATACCTCAGGGAGAGGGAGTGGTTCCACATCCACACTCTTTTAAGTGCAGGGAGTCGACTAAACTCCCAGAGCCATTTGATGCCTCTTAAATGCTTCCTTGGGTAAGGCCTTTGTCAGAATGTCTTCAACCTGGAGCTTTGTAGGCACATACTCCAACATCACAATTACCTGCTCAACCTTCTCCTTAATGAAATGATATTTGATCTCAATGTTCTTGGTCCTTGAGTTATGTATGAGATTTTTTCTAAGATTGATAGAACTTGAGTTATCGCACTGGATTCCGATCGGAGACTTCACTTCAACTCCCATATCTTCAAGATACTTCTTCATCCACAATAAATGTGTGCATTCTTGAGTGGCCGCAATATACTCACCTTTTTCGGTGCTCAATGAAATGAAATATTTCTTCTAACTAAGACAAGAAATACACAATCCACCAAGATATAATGCACCACCCGACGTTGATTTTCTATCATCCACTGAACTGGCCCAGTCTCCATCCGTATATCATAATAACTCTATCTGAGATTTTTCAGTATAGGTCATGCTGAAATCCATTGTGCCCTGGATATATCGAAGTATTCTTTTAACTGAAAGAATATGGATTTCCTTGGGATTACTCTGATATCTTGCTGCTTGGCATGTGGCGAAAACAATATCAGGCCTTGTTGCGGTCAAGTACAGCAAGCTCCCAATAATTTTTCTGTATTCGGTAATATTAACTGTCTTTCCATCCTCATCTTTTGATAATTTCATCCGGGTAGAAACCGGAGTCTTCATCTCATTGGAATTTTCCATTCCAATCCTTCTCGGAACCTCCTTGGCGTATTTGGAATGAGAAATGAATGTTTTATTACTTCCTTGTGTCAACTGTAATCCAAGGAAAAATGTTAGCTCTCCAATCATTGACATTTCAAACTCATTTTTCATGAATTCAGAAAACTTCCTGCACTGAGATTCATCAAATCCGCTAAAAATTATGTCATCTACATACACCAGAACCATCATACATTGATTACTATTATTGCTGAAATAGAGATTGTAATGAACTCCTCTGCGCTGGAAACCAAGATTCTTCAAGTACTGATAAAGCTGTGAGTACCATTCCCTTGGTGCTTGTTTCAGCCCATACAACACCTTCTTCAGCCTGAAAACTTTGTTCTCATCCTCATGAATGAGAAAACCATCTGGATACTCAATATAAACCTTCTCTTCCAGAACACCATTCTTGAATGCAGATTTGACATCCATCTGGAACACTTTGAACATCTTTTGCACTGCTATGGACAAAAATAATCGGATTGTCTCCAGCCTTGCAACTGGTGAAAATGTCTCATCAACATTTATTCCCTCAAGTTGGGAGTATCCCTTTCACACTAGACATTATTTGTTCTGAATTATTGTGCCATATTCATTCATCTTGTTACGATAGACCCATTTAGTCCCGATGAAATTCTTGTTTGCTGGCCTCGAAACAATTTCACATGTCTGGTTCTTCTCAATCTGATCAAGCTCTTCATTTATAGCATGAACCCAGTTTTCATCTTGAGCTGCATCGGAAAAACATTTCAGCTCCACCTGAGATAAAATAGATTTTTTCTGTAATGATTTCATTCAATGAGTCTGAACTGGATCTGTCTGATCACCAATGATATTCTGCCTATCAATTTCAGCTCGACTCTTTGGCTTCCTTGTAGACACAGACTTGAAACTTTCTTGTTCATCATCAGTATCTTCTTCTGAGTCAGCCTATGCCAATTCTACTCCCCCTGCGTTGCTTACCTCATCATCAAATTCATCTAGAAACTGTTCACTGGGTCATTGATCATTATGTTCATTTAAAATTATGGTGACGTCATTGCTCGCAACAATCTTTCTCAGCCTTTTTTGAAGCATTTATATGCTTTGCTTTTCAATGAGTATCCAAGGAATATCCCATCATCTCCTCTTGACTCAAACTTCATGTGATTTTATTTGTTGAGAATGAAACACTTACTTCAAAATATTTGAAAGTATTTCAACATTGGATTCTTTCCGTACCACATTTCATATGGAGTCTTCCCTTGCTTTGGACACAATAGAGACCTGTTCGAAATATAGACCGATGTCAAAAATGCTTCCTTGCAAAATTTCACTGGCAGGTCCTTTTCAATAAGCCTTGTTCGGACCATGTTGTTGATGATCTGATTTTCCTTTTAACAACTTCATTCTGTTGGGGAGTTCTCACTTATGAAACTTGATGCCTTATCCCGTGTTTCTCGAGATATTATTCAACATGAATGTTTGTGAATTCTGTACCATTATCTGTACAAAATTTGAAAATTTTCTTCCCAAGCATCCTTTTTGATTCCCTCCTACAATTCTCTATGCAACTGAACACCTCTATATTATGGGTAATGACAAATACCCAGGTCGTTCTGCTATAATCATCAATGAAAATAACATAATAGCTTTTTCACATTTATAGATCATGGTGAGATAGGTCCACATATATCATCATACACCAATTCGAGCACTCAAGTTGATTTCTGTTCCTTTGGATTGTATGTCTTTCTGACGATCTTCCCTTTTTGGAAAGCATCACACATATGAGTGTGATCACGTGATAGTTTGGGAAGGTCTCTAGCAGCATCACATTTTACCAGATCTTCCATATATGGTTGACATAGGTGACCAAGTCACTTATGCCACAGCTCATTTTCTTCCTCTCTAGATAAAAGGCAAATATCATCTTCCCCACTTATAAGGTAAAGATTTCCCTTTTTCCTTTTTCCTTGTAAAACAACTACTCCATCTTTTTCTTTAACAACACACACATTCTTGGTAAATCAGATAGAGTTCCCAGAGTCACATTGTTTACTAACATTGAGCAAGTTATGACTATGACCCTCTACTACCAAGAAATCATCATGTCTCATTTCCTTGCCCCTAAACTTGGCTTTCCCTGAGCCAACAATCTGCAGGCCTTCATCATTTCCAAATTTGACAACTCCATCTTTGTCATATTTTATGCTTGTAACAAGATCCATATTACCCGTCACGTGGGATTTGAAATGTCATGTATCCACACACCAGATCGATCTGATGCTTTAAGGGAAATCTCTACCACCACAACCTTCTCATTTTTCTTCTTCTTAGTCCATACCTTTTCTTTCACAGTTGGCATGGATTGAGGCTTCTGTTCTTTCTCAGAGTATGATGGACAAGCTTCATCTTGCAGAGCCGCAAATCTATTCTGCATTTTTAACTCACCTGTTGGATTATTGATCAGCTTCCTACGTACATTTTGATTTTTATTTGGCACGTTTCTTTGAATGGTCGAAGTGCAGTACCTAGCCATAATCCCAAATCCTTCGCACCAAAAATAGTTTCCTTCAAAATATGTTCTTGAAAACTGTTCTTTGTTTGGCTACCACCACTGTTCTTGTTCCCTTCTATATCTCTTGGCTATGGAGCACACATACTGTGAATTTCCCATCTTCCTGTAACAATAACACCTAATATAAGGTACATTACTTCATGTTACTTCATCACAATGATTTTCCCTTTGGGATCTCTAAATATTATGATTTTTCTTTGTGCCCAAATCAACCTTCAATTTCGGGTCGGGTTCTTGCGGTCTAACCTCAATTGTCACATATTTTTGTTTCTGATTAAGCCCTGAAATAGCCTTAACCTCTGATCTCAATTGTTGCTTCTTCCCTGATGAACTACTAGGCTCCTCTTTCATCTTTTCTATCTTCGTAACACCCTGCCTTCACAGGAATGTGTTAGGAATCAAAGGATTTTCCTGTTCTTTGACTTATCTCTACAGACCGACAACATCCTCTTTAAGCTCTTCGATATGCTTGACGTGATCTTTCAATTTTTCATTCAATCCATTGATATCCCTTTTCTGTTCTTAAATCTTGAGCTTATGCTCATCAACCTTTTCTGTGATCTCTGTCCTTAAGGACTTAAGGTTTTCTATTTATTTTACAAAATCAGACTTCGTATCTTCTTGCTGTTGCATGTTGAGTTTGGAATCATGTACCACCTTGTTGGATTTCTTTGTTTTCTCTCTCCAAATTTCTATCTTCTCAAGAGCTGCTTTCAATTTAGCTTCCATGTCAACTCTACCTTCAATTTATTCCTCTTCTTCAACAGCATCAGTTTCTTCCTTTTCTTGAGCACTACCGAAAACATCCACCATTTCATTTTGTCCATGATCTTTAAAATTTTCAAACTCCCCAACCTCATCATCCTCGGACTCATCTGAACTATCTATTTCTTGTGAAAGAATATTCTTCTTCTTGAAAAATTTCTCTTGAATTGTTTCTTCCCTTTCACAAATGCTGAGGACTTCTTCTTAGGATTTTATACTTTGTCATCGTCATTATCGTTATCTTGAAACTTTTTGGGGAACCTTTCCACAAGATGACCAACCATTCCACATCGAAAGCATGATAGTGGAAGTTTCCCTTTAAACTTTCCTTTTCCTCTTGGAGATTTGAAGAATGGAATGACATCACCTTATCTATCTCTTCTTATTCCTGAGAATATTTAATAGTGAGCTTCTTCATGGCCTTAAATTCCATCTCTTTGGATTTACCCTTTTCTATAGCCTCGTTATCATCATTCCTCATCTCATATGCAACCAAAGTACTATGCAAATTGTCCAATGTTAGCTCTTTAGGATCATTATCTTCTAGTACTGAAACTTTCAGATTGAACTGAGGTGGAAGCTTCTTCAAGATGCGCTTTACGATATTTATGTCTTCAATGACATCACTAATTCCTCGCATATCTTCCACAACAATATATACCCAATCAAAAAATGCATCAATAGACTCAATCGGGTACATCTTCATATCTTCGTACTTATTCCATTGCACTTGAAGCTTTTCCTCTCTGACCTTTGTATCTCCTTCATATATATTCAATAGTTTTTCCCACATGGCATGTGAACTTTTTCATGACATCACCTCTGTTTAGATGGGATTAGATAGGGCTAACCCTAAGGCACTGATTGATTTTACATCAGCATCCAACTCTCTATGCTCAGCTTTTGATAATGCACCACTATTAATATCAGTTGTGATACCATGCCTAGCTTCTAAAAACACATCCATTCCCAAAGTTCGGAAATAGTGTTGCATTCGATTCTTCCATATATTTAAATTACATCCGTCGAAGATCAGAATACCTTTATGATTAGTGGCCTCCATTGAGAGAAGAAAAAATATCAATCTTTCCCTCTGATACCAATTTTTAGGTCCACAAGGCTGAATACCCTGAGAGGGGGGGTGAATCAAGGTATGACTAATTTAAAATTAAAACCTGTTCTGATCTTGTTTCTCAATTAACAAAAACACTCTTATCTCTCTCTCTCTTGTTTCACGATATAAGAAAAAATTAAATCAAGCACAGGACACTGCAATTTTACTTGGTTCACCGCTAAGGTCTACGTCCAAGGAGCATACGCCGACAGGTTGTCGGTCGTACCAAATTCCACTAAACTTCACTAGATGTGGATTACAAGGTTTGGTCATAGTCACTCTTTCCCAGGCTCACTGCCTTTACAATGTTTACAGTCACCTCACTGCTTTCCCAAGGGACACTCCTAATTTCTCTATCTCTGTCTCACTGCCGGTGGAGAAGATCACCTTCTTCCTCTTCCTTCACTCACTGCACTAGAAAGGATCCACTCACAGTTTATAGACCTGTAGGTATCTTCATTTGCATGAAGGAATGCATCTTCCTCTATATGTAGATGCTCTATTGAAGTCCAACTTTCACCGGTAGATGAATCTCTCTTTGCACCGAAGGTATCAGGAAAGCTTCCAGCTTCCATGCAGCCCAAAAATCACTGTTGGAAATGAACCTTACATGGCATGCAAGTCTATCTCAGTGTGAAAATACCGATGCACAAGTCACAACTGGTGTGTAAGTCCACCTCACACACTTGCGCGACACAAGATTCTTCAACTCCAAACTTACGCGACACACTTCCTTTTACACCCAATCCAATATTGGTGCGAAATAATAAACAATCCCCCTTCTTCAAATATGGGGTGCAAGTCCCACATGCGCGACAAACTACCACTTGCGCGACTTCCACACCTGCACGACAGAAGCTCTAATTTCTCAAATTGTTGAACTTCGATGAAGAATGAGGAGGGGTGGTCCTGTATTTATAGGAAATTTGACCACCCTGGGTGACAGCGCGAAAGTCAACCCTCGACGCGCAAGTCTCGGCACGCAGGTCTCTTCCCCTACAAGTCACTAGCATGACCAACTTCCAAACTTGCATGAACCTCTTTACTTTGACATATTTTGATCTTCTGATCTTTCAAAACCATAGGCGTGCAAGTTCTCATGCTTCCAAGGCATCGGCACACAAGTCTCTTCACGGAACACAAGTCACCTACGTGACACCACCAATACGTGCACGACACTTATCCATTTTCCATATTTTGATGGTCTAATCTTGAAAAAACATATGGCATGAAAGTTTCCAAGCCATCATGTACATGGCGCGCACGTCCTTTTTCCAAAAACCACTTTTCTTCATTTGTCGATTTTCAGGCCCAAAAATTTGGAAAACACTTGAAGACGGCACCACCATGTATCAGTTCTTTTTGTACCGCCTCCAGATCATCCATTCCTTTGTCAAAGTTCTTGAATCAAACATTGATTGCTAACCACAGCTCTTGAACTCTACATTCCATCATGAAATCCCCTTTGTCAAAAAATTTGTATGCCATGGTTTGTATTGTCAACAATCACAACACAGATGTTCACTTTTTCAACAAACACAATCACCTCAAAAATGCTTCAATGATACCTTGAGGGATTCTTTCCCAACATTCATTGACCAACCATCACTTCATCACCTTGAAATTTTCTTCACATCCAGACATCTATAATAACATAACCACCTTGAAAGTTAACTTAGTGTGGTGATTAGATAGTCATGATAAATCTACAACAAATCATCTAAAGTATCCTACTAACCCAAAAAAAACTATAGATCTTAGTTACTGTGATTGGTGTGCTCAATTGTTCAATAACTTCTACATTTGAAGGATCAACCAATATACACTCACATGAGAATATATGACCCAATAATGAAAATTTTTATATCCAAAATTCATACTTGTTTAATTTTTTATACAACTTCCCCTTTATTATGGTCTTTATCACAATCCTCAAATGACCTTAATTACCATATTTTATCATTAAATATATAAAACATCATCTATAAAGACTACCACAAACTGATCAAGGTAATATTTAAAGACTTTATTCACTAAATTAATGAAGATAACAAAGGAATTGGTAATCCAAAATAGAATCACTACAAATTCATATTGCCCCACCTTATATAAAGGGTTTTCTTGGGTATATTCTCCTTATTAAAACTCAATTGATGATATCTATAATGAAGTACAATCTTTTAAAAGTGTTGATCTCTTTGTAATTGATGAAACAAATAATTAATATGAGGTATATTATACATTTTCCTTATTATGGTATAGTTATGTTCAAAATAAATAATGAAAATACACATTGGCCCATCATTCTTTATAAAATAAGAACATGATCACACCAAGGTGATGAAATAGGGAATATGAATCCTTTAGTAATATTATCCTGGAGTTTCATCTTCAATTCACTCCAATAAATCAGGTATATTCTATATATAGTCTTTGAAATAGGATTATCACATGGCATAAGTTCTATTGAAAAGTCAACATTGTGATTTAGTGGAAGGCTATGACACTCTTCTGGAAAAACATGAAAAAAACTCATAAAATATAAATATAATCCAATTTGATATTCTCCTCAATCATATGAGATAAATACTCATAATGGGAAGCAATTAAGTCCCATAAGGTCGAATTAATTTCCATTGGATGTTCATGTTTATCCCCACTTTGATAAATGATCAAAGGTTTATTTAGAATACGAAAAGTAGATTACCTTATTTGGAAATTGATAGGGGGTCCCTATAAATAATGTCAATCCAATACTAAATTCAAATAAAGTTATACTAGAGGGATAGTCACCAGATTTACAAGAATCACATTCCCATAAACATCAATCGGAGAGGATTTATAAATGTTATATGAAACCCTTGTACCATTAGTATTTTTCACCACTAACTCAAAATATAATTATTGAGGTGGTAATGTAGTACCCTTAAATAATTAATTAACTGTAAAAGTGTGGGTAGAGACAAAATAATATATTTTAATATTTGTTTTTAGTGTATAATAAATGTACCTTTCACTACGTTGTTCTGATAATCTACTATAGTTATTGTGGTCACATGATATTTCCTTTTACCTCTAGGATTATGAGTTTTTTGGTTTTGATCATCATAAAAAACAATCATATTATTTAAATATTTGGTTTAATACACATACTTCTTACATTTTAATCAATGGATTTTGGTCCATTTATTTGTTGAAATATTTCTCTTCTCCATTGTACTGACTAGCCTCTTCACTACCTTTATCTATTCACAAGATTTATTACTAGATTTTCCATATTTGAAACACCTCCTTATTCCATTAAATAAATTTCCTTGATTTTTTCCCACATTTATTTCATATTGGTGATTAAAATTTCATCCCACCATGTGGTTTATTGGGTTTTCATGTGACACAATCTTCCTTTTATGATTAAAATCATGGGAATGAGGAGAATATACAATTTTAATTTATACCTTGAGAGTAAATAAAATAATTTATTCAATGATAATAATGTATCTTATAGATAATACCTTTTGAGGACTTCTTTTTAAGATACCAAATAATCTATAAATTTTTCTTTCAAGAATGATGATAAAACTAGAATCATACGTTTATAGTCCTATAAATTTTTTCTTATTAGTACAAATGAATTCCTAATATTTATGGTTAATCTCAAGTAATTCCTTCTCTATTTTTATACATACAATATGAGGGATGTAGAAACTAAGAAATAGCCAATTAAACTCATACTATTATAAGGAGTGAATTTCTCCCTCTTTCCTCATATTCTTAATAATATTCCACCATTAATCTGTTTCCGCATCCAAATAATAAATGAATAGGAGAAACTCTTCATGTTTTGAGAACTATAGAATATAAAATATATTCTCAGTGGTACTAATCCATGACTAAAAAACTAGTGGATCAGATGACCCACAAAAATAAAGTCGATGTTTCCCTATGAAAGATACAATTTTATGCTGTTCCCTCCTATTATATTTTTGAAACTCCGCATGATTTTTGGTCTGAGAATGTTTCATGGGAATTACAATTTTATTTTTCAAACCATCTCTCATAGAATTCAGTTTCATAAACTAAAATCATTTAATTTCCTATAACATTCATTTTTAGCAAGATTCATTCTTCTTATAAACATTAACTAAAACAAAAAATCATAGTGTTATCACCAAACTAAAAAATCAAGATTATAAATAATATTATCATAAAAATAATTTAGAGGTTGTATAGATATTGACACATTAATTTCAATTTATGAAAATTTTGGATCATCCAATGTCATTCATGGTCATTTTCTACTCAAATACTTTATAATGGTTCATAAATAAAATGGGAATTAACCCAATAATATCACATGGGAGTGTCTAAATAGGGGTGTAGTCTTAGGCATAATCAGTATACATAGGGGATGATCAAGTTAACCACCAATCCTCCCCTTTCAAATTTATTACCACTAGGTTCATCTATGCCATAACTCCATGAGCATTCTATTATCTGGACATGGATTTATTTTCTAGGAAAATCATAGTCCTTTTTTTACCATAACATAAAATGTTTTCATATAAATATAAATATCCCTAGGGTTTTCACAATGTTATTGAATATTAATCTCCAAAAATAATTAAACTCTTATCTAATTCCAACTGATGAAACCCAAGGATTTCATACATAAATATTACATCCATTTAGATTAATATTAAATTCATCAAATAACATTTCACACCCCAAAACCGTAAATATTTATTTTAATTTGGTATTAGATACATAAGCATATTATTATGGTACCATATCCATCATCAATCATAAATTTATTCTCACACTGTACCGTTCAAGATATACCCTATATAAAAACATTATTTATACCTTATGTAAAGGAAATATGAGAAAATGTGAGCTCAAATATTTATAAAGGGTAAATAATGGATATATCAATTAATGATCATATATAGTCATAAGATAAGCATAAAGGAATAAGATCATGATCCTTACATATATAGTTCATACCCAATCTATCATAGATCATAAACATGGGTCTAATAATAATACATTATCATATCAAAATAAATTAACCATAAGATATAGTAATTATCATAAATCAATCATGAACCATTAGATAAAATCATAAACATAAAAATATTTCATAAAAGTGTGACACCATCATAAGCATAGAAATCAAATAATTTATCAATGTTAACAACTTGAGAGATTAAATTTATGTGGGTTAGGAATCAATAGTTATTTCTCATATCATAAATATTAGGAATCACTGCTTATTTCCCATATCATAGTGTTTCATGTAAACCTATTTGATTCCCACAATGTATTGGAAACATCAACTCATTTCCCCTAATTATTTCATGAGATATGAAAATATTCAAAATTCATGGGAGGGATTTAACAGACCCAACCATTATTTTATGAAAACCATAAATATTTGTGCCACAATATCACAAAACAAGCATAATTTCATCAAATAATTACCCGTACAAGAGAAAGGAGCTTCATAAAAATTCATCATTTCATCACAGCATAGCCCATGAGAAATTAATGTGTTTCATAAACCTCTCATCATCAGGATCATAAATCTCTCATAAAAAGAATAAATATTGTTTCATTTTGTCATATTCCTGAGATATAATAATTAACAAAAATGGATGTTATCATAGATGAAAAATATCTTTAGAAAATTATTGTAATATTACCCAAGTAAAATACAATTTTTATTTTAAAACTAATTATTTAAAAACTAAAACGTTTCCAAAATATTATTGAAATAATTTTTTGTAAAAATAAAATAATGAAATTTTAATATAAGTTTAAAATCATTGAGCAGTCATGTCAGCCTAAAATATTTTTGTTGCCTTAATCATTAAAACAACGATTCTCTTTAAATAATCGGTAAGAAATACCTCATTCTGAAAATGAAAAGAAGATTTTTTTAACCATTGTGTAAAAAGTAAATAATTAGTAAAAATGAATTTAAAAAATCATTTTAAAATAGAATAAAATTATTATTGAAAATATTTTTGAATAAATGGATATAAACGAAAAATTAATTCTAATCGAATGAGGAGAAATAAGGTCAGATTTCTTTAAAAATATTTTTTGACAAATATGAGTTCTAGAGAGAAGAAAATGGGACCGAAACATTAAAATTTAAAATCTAACCAAAGGAGAATAAATATTTAAGGGATTTATCTATTATGGATAATATAATTTCTTCAACAAAAAATTAAGCATAAACAATGTCGATTAAAATGGGTTTAGAATAGAAATCCCTTTCCAAAAGTATCATCATGATTCATACATGTTCAATCCTTCTAAATAAAAAAAATATATTTATTATGAATATATTATTGAACTATAAAAATATAAATCAAACCATATATTATTTAAGTATAACATCATATCCCAATTTATTAATAATTATTTATTAAAAGACTTATTTGGGATGATAACTAATTTGTTTTTAATTCACGTTTCGATTCTGAAATCTCGGTATATATGATTGGATTATGGTCCAATCATCTCCTAAAATTTAATAATTTAATTATTATCAAATTTAATAATTATATACACTTTTATAAATATTCATATAAAGTGGTGATGAAAAATTAATTACATCTCATCGTGGAGATGGTAATATATGCATTCCTATGAGTGATGTTTCCACTTTTTTATTAATGAAAATAAGGTAAATAATAAATCACCTTAAATTACTATAATAATATCCAAAATATCATATATATTCAAAAAATACATCATTATAACCATCAATGTGATGTAACAATGAAAAATAGAACACATTGATTATTGTACTAGGTAGTCTAAACGTACACATGAGTGATACCTTCATTTCCCATTTGATGGAATTTCATATAATGATAGTTATTTAATAATCAAAATATAAATTATTTTTATTGAATATATTGAACTAAATATTTTATAATTAATACCATATACATAGAATTATTAAAAGAAGAAATAAAATTGAATGTACTCAGTAAAGAGTTATACCTCTTCATTGAAAAATCCTCTTTTACATTACAACATAGAATTTAAAGGATATTATTATGGAAACAGAATAAGATCTAGGATGTGGGTAAGGAATATATTATATTATTAGGTACAATATTTTCCTATCCATAAGTCTTAAAGATTGTGAATAATGAATTATATGATTTTCTGGTTTATAAATGAGAGGGGAACCATTGGAATTACTTAAAGTATAAAATTAATGTAAATTAATTTTCAGGTTCATGTGGATCCGAATTTATTTATTTTAAATATATTATGAGTATAAGCTTTAATAATATAATAAAATAATTTTTAATAATTTTTATGTTAAATTTTTACCATTATCTCTTTGTTTTATCTTTTGCTAACCCTTTTGAAAATAATCGGGAAATCAATTTTTTTTAATATTTAATGTTAATGAATTTTAATATAAAAGTTAAAATTGACCCAAAAGATGATAATGGAATATATGATAGACAATATCCCATTAAATTTTATAAATATAATATTTTTATGAATTTTAATTCATTTATTAAAATATTATTTAACATAAAATACCATTAAACTCATTTCAGTGACTATTCACAGAGTTCGAAGGTAATGGAAACATGATTGAAATGGAAATTGAATAAAACAGTTAAAAAACAATATTATGTTACAATTATCTACTAAATTCAGGGAACACAATAATTCATCCATATTGTATTACTTTTAATATTTTCAAATCATTTATTTTATTTTTATATTACTTGAACACAAAAATGTGTCAGCATTACGTAACTATTTAAGGAAATTATTCCACCAATAAATTTTAAAATACAATTACCATGATAAAAAATAATAATTCATATCTCAAATAAACATTTATAAACTAAATTATCACCTCTCTATCCATATGATAAAAAAATAGTGATATTATAGTTAAGATAGTGACATTTTTTATTTATATTTTTTTAAATAATATAGTGGTTATAATTAAAGGAAAATGACACCAATTTTCCATATTCTATAAATATGGATGATAATGGATTAAGCCCACTCATATAATAGGATAAAATAATGTGTTAATGAAATTTTAAAATTTTATCCCAAAATTTTAACCATGTGTTACCCATTCTACACTTATCAAGGTGACATATATTTACCAAGGTTACTATTCATAATTACTAAAAATAAAAGGTAACTATTTATAAAATTTGATCATCTAGATTATAAATATATAATTATATTTTCATGATTAAATTCATATAAGTTACATAAATTCATTTTAAAAGAAATACGTGAGAAAAATGCAATGAAACCCATTATAAAAAATGCATTTCTGTAAGAATAAAATTGGATTTATTGTTTTACATTTTCATGAAAAAACCATTAGATCAATTTTTAAAACTATTATTGAATATTTAACATATACATATCTTCAAAATCATTAATTAATACTGATTAATTTAATTTATTGAGAAAAAGGAACATTTCATGGAAAAACAGTTTTCTAAAACTTTTCATTTTACATTCAAATGATTTAATTTTTAATTATAATCAATTGAAAACCAATGAATTAATTTAATACATGTGTAAGATATATTTTTCTTAATTTAGTTAGTCTTATCCGTATGCTCCAATCCAACGGCTTGGATATAATAATATTTCAACAACGTATTTTGAATCTTTTAAACTCAATGTCATGGGAAAATTATGATATAAAATAAATCAAATTTATTTAAAGAGAAATAATTACTTAAAATATTAGGGTGTTGTATTTCCAGTGGTTCCCACATATTTGGTTCATGGTTTGGAAAAATATTTGGTTTAACCATGTGAGCATCCCAATTTTAGTAAAACTATATTTTTAAGAAATTCACCTTTGATTTTTAAAATCCTAGATCTTACTATACCAATCCATATCATTTGGAAAAGCTATAGAGAAGTCCAAGGGGTTCCCTCCCTCCATTATTATTTTATTAAATCCTTCTATAGCCTCTTTTCTAGAGAATTTATCTAGGTATTGTCCCCTCTTCCTATTATTATTCCATCCCCCCATATATCTCTCTTTTCTCTTAGATTCACTACCACCTAAAACCCTAAGGAGTTTTCTTGGTCTAAATTGGGGATCAAGGTGGTTTTAAATTAGGTTTACCAATTTTTAGGGCATGTTCAGGAATCTGAGAGGCTTTTTTGAGAATTTAAAATCATTGGAGACAACTTTTGACCTAATTTCTATTGAACCTTGGAAGGTACTTTCATGAATTTTTTTAAATTGAAAAATAACTATGTGGTTTTAGATTTAAAATGACTTATTTGTTATGTTAAATTTATATATAATGTTTCTAATGATTTTGTTAGTTTTTTTGAAGGGGTTTTTCATATTTCATAAAGGTTTTACATACAATTTCAAGTGATACTTGAAATGATATGTATTGATAAAAAGTTCAATGGGTTTTTTAAAATATTTTTTATAAATACATTTTGTCTCCATTTGGGTCATGAATTTATGTATAAATTAGTGTTTTATATTTTATGGGTTTTAAAGGAAAATCAGTGAGTTGATTCTTTAAAGGTTTTTTACTAGACTAAGTGAATTGTTTTAAAAAGTTTTGAAGAATAGATTTCCATGGGTTAAGTTTGATGCACCATTTAAAATATAATTTAAAAATAATAAAAAGGAAATGTAAATATAAGTCTTTTTTATTGAATACATGTTTGTAACATTCAAATAGTTTCAAAATGGTGGGATTATGAAACCCTCTTGAGCCCCTTATTTGTATGTGACCCCTAGGAGGGGAAATTTTCATTTATATGGACTGTATCCCAAAGGGAATACTACATATATATTTTTTCATGTGATATAGATGATATTTTATAGAGGTTTATTATTGTGATGGTATAGGGATGAGAAGATATTTACTACTTTTTATTCATTGAATTAGGTTACTTATCACCTCCAACTATTTTATCTACATGGTGATCCTGGGAATCATAGTGAGGCATGAGAGATGTTTCTGTGAAGATATTTTTAGATGGAATATATCTCCTAAGTTGTTGGAAGGCCATAGTTGAGTTCCATTAGTGATTCTAGTTTAGAGTAGTCAGTTGGTCATATAATTTGGAAGGCATCAGTAGGCCTGAAGATGGTTCTGACCTGAGTATGTATAGGTTCACTATTGGCACCAAAATTCGGAATAGGGAAGAAGATGAGAAATAATCGCCACTGACTACTTCTTGAATCCATTGCACAGAGTCCCACAGCACCATGGCAGCTGCGAAGAATGGAGGTGGGACGCTCCATGAACTTATTTGACGTTCGTGAGCCCGCCGTGAAGCAAGGAGGAGGGACGCTCCACAAACACATTTAATGTTCTCAAGCCCGCCACGAAGCATGGAGGCGGGATGCTACGTGAACACATTTGATGTTCACAAGCCCTCTACGAATCAAGTAGGAGGGACGCTCTACGAATTCATTTTATGTTCGTGAGCCCTCCGTGAAGCATAGAGGCGGAACACTCCATGAATGAATATGATGTTCATGAGCCCGCCACGAAGCAACCAAGTCCCTCTTCATGCCACATATGCTCAGCTTTGCGGTGTCTCTTTCCTATAAATAATGGGCTCCCCCTGAGCCCAAGGATGGACAATCCGACCATCCGACTTCCCATCTCCCGAATCACGAAGCATCCTTCTGCTCTGTGAATCATGAGCTGTGCGAGGTACTTCTGCTCCATTAAGTGCCTTCCCTTTGTCTCGTTTTGGTTCCTTCTTTTGAGAGGGATGCCATTCGTGATGCCTAAGGGACTATGCTATGGAAGGGGATCCCCAAGGGGACCTGGGTCATCGCAGAGCGTTTATGCTTCGCGGAACACCCTTTATGTACACATGATCCATAGGCTAAGGCAGGGTCGTTGTACTTTTCAAAGCACATTCCTTCATGACACCTTGTTTCGCGATACACCTTTGCCCCGTGAGGTAGTTCTCCACGAATGCATTTCCACTTAGCAAAGTACCTCCCATATGCACTTCTATCCTATTCTCAGTCTAAGTCACCCCACTTCACGAAGCACACTCCTTCGCAAGTTCCCTCTACCACGTGGATCAATAGAGAATCACAAGGCCCTTGCCAATGAACCCCTCTGCATGGAAATTTTCTTTCTCGTGCAACCCTCCAGGTTTTCACAATGTGACTTCAAAGCCCCTCTGACGATACTGCCCTTTGTGTTGATTCTCTCCATGATTCTTCACATATGCATGCTAACAGTGATTGCTTCTTTGCATAGCCACGCTAAAGTGGGCCCCGTGATTGTTCTCTCCATGAAACCCCTCTTACCACGGCTTTGCATGTCCCCTCTCTGCACCAGGGATCAGAGGGTACCAGTTATGTAAGTACTTGGGGTGCAGAGAAAACCGACCTCATCTGAGCTGTAGGATGTTAAACTGCCAAGAACCTTCATCCTCAACACATAAGGATAAACTGTGACCTCTCCCCATGCCTCACACGTGGGTTACCCCCACCTTGGACATTCTCTATGTCTACTGTCCTCCATAGTGGATGATATCCTCCATATGGGAGTGGCATTTCTCTGTGGGGCAAGGGCATACACCTTTGTGTAAGCCCCTATATTTTATTGCAGGAGGCAGCGTCCATGCTTTTCCTTTCATCTCTGGTCCCCAGGGCAAGAAAAGGGCATGGTAAGGAATGGTGCTTCACCTTTGTTCGATAGCAAGGCCCTCTCCCACAAAACCTTTTCTCCACCGGGCCTCCATTCTGATGTAAGTCTCAATCATTCTCTTCATGGGCCACTAACCATGTGTAAGCCCCACTTCACTTCCCACGAATGCACCTTTCGCAACATGATTGTCTTCCCTCTACTAATTCTTGTTTCTCACACCGAGCATGACTCACATGGGCTTAGAGTGAGCACTGACCATGGCATCCACCTCCTTCAGACGCCTTAGAGTGTAAGCCCCACTCCTTTCCCAAAATACGAGGTCTTTGATCCTTGCTAAGGCGATGTATGTAGGAAGCCTCCCTGAGGTTCAAGCCCACCATCAACCTGGATCCCAGGTCCTCTTTCACATCGGTTCACCGACGCCACCCCAACTACGAGGTATTTGATCCATGCTATGTTAAGGTATGTAGGATGCCTCCCTGAGGTTCATGCACACCATCCAACTGGACCCCATCTCCTCCTTCATGTTGGTTCACCGAAGTCATCTTGATCTACATGGACTTTGATCCTGGATAATGTAGGGTATGTAGGAAGCCTCCAGGAGGTTCAATCCCACCATTATGTTCATTCTGAAATCCTTCACATCGGTTCACCAAAACCCAAGGCATCCTAGAGTGTAAGACCCAAATCAATCCTGAACTACATTGTCTTTGATCCTTGCTAAGGTAGGGTACGTAGGAAGCCTCCATGATGTTCAAGCCCAACAACCATCGGACCACAGGTCCACCTTCACTTCAGTTCACCCCCATCCCTCATGACAATTAAACTATATACCCCATCCTGAACTATGTGGTCTTTGATCCTTGAAAAGGAAAGGTACGTAAGAATCCTCCACGAGGTTCAGGCCCACCACCCATTGGACCCCTGTTCCTCTTTCACGTCAGTTCACCAAGGACAACCTGAACAATGTGGTCATTGATCCATGCCAATGCATGGTACGTAGGAACCCTCCATGAGGTTCTCTCCCACCACCCATGTGACCCAAGGTCCTCCTTCATGTCAGTTCACTGACATCACCCTCCAGAACTACAGGGACTTTGATTCTCTGCCCTGGGGATACGTAGGATACCCCTCCAAGGCTCAAGTCCAAAACCATCATCATCCTCATGATGGTTCCATCCCATTCACTATCCCTTTCACAGAACCTTCCATTATCCATCCTGATTCTTACCCAGGCCGCCACATCCCAGTGGAATCATTCCCCCCCATTCCTCGTTCCATTTGTCAGCATTCGGGAAGCCACCCATGTGTTGGCCCCAATATCGGTGTTCCCTCCAGGGGGTTCCTCCATCTCATCCACTCTAGTTAGTGTCCTGGTCAGTCTGATCCATCTCCGCTGAACAATAAACTTGCTTTATACCCTATGTTATACATGGGAAGCTAAGGAAACCCACAGAAACATTCCCATGGAATACGATTCCCCTCGTTCGATGTGGGATTCCTCGGGCTTCTGTGCCCTCGAAAAGCCCTCTAATAAGGGACAGAAGACAGACACACCAATCCTCATCGTCCAGACACGCTAGTGATTCCCAGCATGACTACTCTCCTAACCGAAGGTTTCATCCCTGACTGGACCCCTTGGAATGTCCTGATTGAAGCAGCGTAATTAACTGGTGTCCATGAATATATGGCGCCAGGAAGAGTTTCACGAACAACGTCTTAAGTATATGAGGGAAAACCGGACTAGGTGACAAGTTCTGAGGAGGAATCCATGGATGGAAGAACCGACATCCCATCATCCTGTTTTGATCAAGTAGAAGACTTCCCTGAATAAGGATCTTATGTCACCCGCCTTCGGAAAGTGGGAATTCAGGGCAACCAAAAAAAGTCGCATCTTTCATCCCAAAACAAGACGGGCGTGCATGCCACGGTGAAGATGGACGCGTGTGCCCTGATTAAAGAGTTTGAAATAGAAATGGTGAACCTCAAATGAATATCTTCTCCTGGAATATGGAGATTAGTAGTGCTTGGGGCATCAATGGATTGACGTGTCACCGGATCTAGACATCTAGCGCCAGGTCCCACCAAGCAAATAGTGGGCCTGGCGTGAAACTCACCAGATGTTGGGGCATTAGAACATTGGAAATCCCGTTCTGTAACATTTTCAGCATGGACCCCACTTACCGGTCACAAAAGACAGGATGGCGCTGGTGCATTGGTCATCGATTCCATTTTCCTTCAGCACTGACGAGTTTATCTCATTGCTTTCCCGGAATCAGGTTGCTACCTGAGGGACGTGATAACTGCCCTTTTTTCTACGTAGGTTTAGGGACAATGAAACCATAGCCTCTCCACGTGGCTTCACTTCTTCTGCAACAACTTCTGCTTCCACTACTGTGGGGCGCCCACACCCCATCTCCCCATAGGATGTTATCTAACGAAGGGTAATTAACAACCTCCTGTGTTGTTACGAGGAAGAGGGAATCATCCCTATGTGGGATATGGCCTGACTGGGTTTGGAGGAATCCAGGCCTCACCGTCAACACGGCCCCAAGGGCCGAACTGGGATCCATTGCTCCACACCCTCGACATAAAACCGCTTTGGGATCCTATCCCCTGAGTGCTTTGAAAACTCCCTACCTTACGGTAATGAGGTAGGCAATGTCTGGCCCAGCCCAGTCAGAGTCCCGGTCTGGGGGCTCCCAACAAGGGCTACCAACTATCCACGTCAGCACTGCTACCCATTCTTGCCAGAGGAGTAGGTAAGTTATGCACCTGCACCACCAACCTGGACTCGCCCGACCCGACGCCAGTGTCGGGCACGAGCTGAGGAGGACGCCCGCCAAGGGGCATCACCACCGACAACTATTGTGGCTCGAGCCACCTCCGATTCACATCATCATTTCCCTGCACACAATGAACATGGGCTCTTCTATTCCCAATGGGGATAGAGGCCCCAGCTACCCCACGAGCAAGCTGGGTCGACTCTCCTGGTCGCAGGCACGAGCAGTGGTCACCGCGAACCAACCTGCAGCGATTCCACCCCAGATGGAGGTCCTCCCTGTACCACTACCATAGAGAGTGTGGGTCTTCCCCGCTTTGAGGCTCGGCATGGAGATCCGCCCCGTGCTACTGCCGGTCCAAAGGATGGTCCAACCCGTGATAGTGACACTCGATACAAAAGTCTCTCTCGTTCCCACTACACTGGATATGGAGTCGCTCCTCCTGATCTCGACTGCCGGTGCAGAGACATCATAAATTCAGTCTCTCTTCAATGTGGAGATCCTCCCTACATCCTCCGCATAGCTGGTGAAGTTCCTCCTCACCCCAGAAATCTAAGGGTTGAAGTCCATCATCGCTCCACATTCACCAAGCATGGAGGTCCTCCCCATGCTCCTACTGGTCCCAATGGAGTTTTCCCCCCTAGCACTATTCATGGGGGTCCTCCCCATGTTCCCTTTGACATTTGTCAAAATTCTCCTCGCACCCCATCTTTCTCAGGTGGAAACCCTCTCCACCCCAGCACTAGTGCGGCTGAAGGACCCTATGCTAGGAATTAGCCCTGTCCCGAGGAGCCACCCAGGGGCAGGAAGGCAGGTCATCGCCACCACAAGAAGAATCTTGGGAAGGCCTGGATGGACATCAAATCGGTCTGCTTCTTATACTCTGTACTAGAGTATGACTCATCTCATGAACCCTCTCCTCGCTCATCTGAGTCAAGGGTCGGGGCAGGGACGAGGCGCATCAGCCTAGTGCTCTCGAAATGCGAGGTCCACTTGATTCCCGCCTCCCTCTATAGGTATATCCAGGAGGATGAAAATCTGGCGATGCCACATGTTACGGTTGTGCAATCACCACCATCATCGCCAGAAGTGCTCTCTACCTCCACAAGAGGTCACAGAGAGCTATTATGGGGACCAATGGCAGGCGAGCAGCATCACGGCCTATCACCAGCAGCACTCGCCCCTGAGCTAAGAATAGTGGTTGTCAGCCTCTCTTATCACAATGTGGTGGCCGGGTCGCTACACTACTCGGAGGACATCCTATGAACCGGCAGCCAGCTTGCCAGCTCTCCATATTCTCCAACGGCCAGCCTACCGTCCCAGCAGTCTGCCTCAGTACCGCTGTCAGTTCCTCAGCCACCCCTATTTGATGAGTGGGTAATCAAGGGCCAGGCATTGAATCTGAGATGAGGAGCTTCTAGAAGATCCTCGTCGTGGACCACTTCCCTGAGATGTTCTTGCCCGTGGTAGCACCGAATTTCTGCATACCAAAATCCCTCACCCTAGAGGAAGTTGAGTGTTTCTGCTACACCCTATGGGTGACACATTTCAGTATTTGTCATCAGCGCATGATTTATCCAAGGGGCCAAGTGCACTTTGAATACCACAATGATTAGTGTCGTCTAGTCAATCTGGCCGCACTTCCTGTGGCCTAGGGCCCCATGTCACCAGGTCGTCGTGAGGCTGTCCAGCAGAAATGAATTTATTGTATCAAGGTACTCCACAAAATTATCAGGGAGGCTGCCCCCCACATGAAAATCCATTGGTGGGGAAAGTATGTTTCCCTCCTTTTCATCCCTATCCAGCGGAAGCCCGAATCTCCATACGATATTGAGGACATGCCCCCGAGGAGGGTCCCGGTCAACATGGTTGTCATCGTGGACAAGGAGGACAAGTTGGAGCTTCTCTATAGAGACTTACACCCAAAGGGTGTTCCAAATTTATTCGACCCATTATGGAGGATTACTTGTCAAAAAAGGAACATCCTAGGTCTCCCTGCGCCCACCAAGGCATTTGTACTTGGCAGGAATGACAGTAATGGAAAAGATCACATCGGAGCTATCAAGAACTGTGACCCATCTTCCTTCGTAAAGAAGATGGAGGAGGACCCCAATAAGGCCACGTTGCACTAGAAACTTGCTGAGTAGAATAGGTTGGTCAACGAACTCTTGGATGAACGTGTTGTAGAGTGATGACCAGAATACGGTGATCATAGGCCAGGCTAGCAGGGGTAGGAACAACTACCCCTTAGTGAGAGGCCCCCCAGAAACCCTGATTATACCTCTCCTGTGGACAGGGATGAAGCCGGATCTCACAAAAAGAGGGTGTGGTATGTCTCTCCAAACCCTCATGAACGGCGCGACAATCCAAGGAATCTACCCTGGGTTCCCCCAACTGCCCCGCATGTCGATCCACAATCCGCTCCATGAGCTACTGAGCCTATCTACTTTATTGAAGAACCTGGAAATGCGCTTATGGTTAGGGACCCCGTCAAGATAGAGACCCCCATATAGATGATCCAATGGTGGCACTCATTGCCCTCCTAGAGGAACTGGAAACACGACATGTGGAAATCCCACCTGATGGAAAGCCATACACGACATGGGTGGATGATATGTCAGCACATCTGGGTTTCAGGAATCCCACCATCTCTACCATTAACGGGACCTGCCAAATCACCTATCCCACATCAACTAAAGGTGTGGTCACATGTTAGGGACTCTAGCGCAATAGGAGGCTTCCATGCTCCACTGTTTTGTCCAGACGTTGGAGGGGATGGAATTTGTCTTGTACAACCAGCTCCTTGTTGATTCTGTAACCAACTGGGAGGACCTTCACAGGCAATTCCTCTACCAGTTCAGCTCTACCACCCAGAAAACCAGCATCACAGACCTCTTCAAGTGCATTACAAGGCCTCATGAGCCAGTCACAGACTTCATCTCTTGGTGGAAGGTGATTACATACTCCCTTGGAAGGCCACTGACTCAAGAGCAATTACTAACGATGTGCGTAGGGATCGTCAAGATGGAAATAGTTCCTTATATGATCACCCATGACTACCATGTATGATTTTGAGACTTCACCGATAAGTCTTAGTGCCTGGAGGAATCCCTACAATAGGCCAGCTATGCACGTTTGTTGCCCCCTATAATTCTAGGAAGGAAAACTTCCAGAGCTGAGCCCTTCGCGGTGGCCTAAATAGAATCCCCTAGAAAACTATAGTTAATACTGGTTGCATAGCCTCCATAGCCTCGCAGAGGCCCTCCTCCTCAAGCACAACCTCTGGCTCAGTAGCATCCTCAGAATCGGAAAGCGCCTCCGCATAATGCGCCACCACCACCTAGGTGGGATAATCAGGTCCCACCTCCACGAGAGGCCGCTCGGGCTCCCCATCAGGGCCAGGATCCAAGGGCCCCCTTTCTGGAAATAAGAAACAATGCTTACCCTTTCAGTGAGAATCAGGTCCCTGGTTACTTATGTAGTTCCCTAGAACAAGGGATTGTACGCTTTCTTGAGTGCAAAAGACAGGAAGAGGCGAGTCTCACTGATCGTCCCAACTACTTCCCCAATCCTCATATTCTGGGGCACACCCTCAAGCAATGCTATGTGTTTGAAGAATGTATTTAAGAATAGTTTGATAACATCATATTCAGCCTTGGCATGGCCCCGACGAAAGTGGCGAGTGTCTTTGTAAGGTCAGACAGTGGTAGCGACAATGAAGGCGAGTGGTAGCAGGTTTCTAACTATGGGTCCTAGAAGTTCAGGTATAACGGTTTTGAACAGGTTATAAACTCATTAAAAAATTATATTAATGTTTATGAAATCATAAATTATCCTTCTAAAATATATTATTACCCTTTAATTCATATTCATTCTATATTTTCCTCATTTCGCGTGTTAATTTCCTCATTTTTCATGTATGTTTTGACTCGTTTTTTTTGTTTTTATTTCATAGATAATGATTTATTCTTATCCAAAACATAATTTGTTTTTAAATTTTATTTATATATATTAATTATATAATTATTTATAAAAATAAATAATATTTAGTGATAGGAAATGGAATGCATTTTTCACAGAGACGGTAATATTTACATACGCATGGATGTTGTTTCCATTTTCTTATCATATTGAAAGAATGAAAATTGAATTATTTATATTTATGTTATTATAAAAGTATCGTTTTTATGTCATATATGTCACATATTTTTATTAAAACCTTCCTTAATACAGTCTAGTTGTATCATGAATGTATGACATCACTTCATGATGTGTTAGTCTGCAGAACACACGAGCAATGTTCTCATATTCCCAAAAAATGGAAAGAATTAAGTTATGTATTATATAATAATTAAATATGAATAATAATATCAAACAGTATCATTGACATCATATATAAACTATAATTCCAAAAATATTTCTATCCATGAAAGGTGGTCATAAAAGAACAAACAACACATGTTCATGAGGTGGTAGTCAACCCTATACATGAACGATGATTGCATATATCATTTGATGGAATTTTGTGATTTTATAGGTCATAAATTTTTCATAAAATCATATAATTATATTTTAGATACTGAGGTTTTTATATAATCAATATATTAAAATAATTTAAGTGTTTTTATGAAGAAATAAAACAAAAACGTTCATTGATGAATGTTACCTCTTTTTCAGGTATCTCGTTTTGGTTTACACCTAAATACTTCCTTGGTTGGATTTCTAACCAAATTAATTATTATTGGATGAGGTTAGATATGGTTATTTTTTATTTTTTCTAGTTTCATTCTGAACCAAATTTCTCAGGATGTGTGAATAAGTGAATGGAATGAGTGCCCATTTATAATGGAGGAGGAGTGGCATTTTTTAAAATATCGAAAAGTAAACACAATTGGGAAGTATCCCTTACCTCGTGTGCCTCCAATAATGAACCATTTATTATAAAATATGGTATAAGTTCTAAATATGTCCATAAAATGGTTATTTAAAATCTGTTTGGTCATTTCAACACATTATATTTCACGATAAACCACTAACAAAACTCATTTTTACCTTAATCCCTCTGATTAACATTAACTGTCTTCACTAATACATTCAGTGAAAAATTAATTTGACATTATTAGAAAATAAAAATTAATTCGATTCCAAATATTGCATTAATTTTTATAAATTAAAATCCTATTAGTGTAAAAAATTAATTTAAAATTAATCACATAGACGAGTTGAGAAGGTGGGGATTTAAAGTAAAAATGTTCAAAACATTAATAAGATTTTATATATAAATTACATAAAAAAATGATTCCAATGAACTAATTTGGATTAATATATGTATAATTGATTTAATTTTACTTTATAATAAATTTAGAATGTAACTTATCCTTATAAATTATTTACACAAAAAGTCATTTTTCTATTAAAATTCAATATTTTTTCACTATTCATCAAAAATAAAACATCTCAAAAAATAGAAAAAGACTAAACCTATGATAATTTATAAATTTTTATTTCAAAAATGAATTTTTCTTTGTAAAATAATATTAAAGTGTATAAATTTAGTTTCAAAAAAAATTGTCCACTAAAAGGCAACAAAACTGCTTTCTAAAAAATACAGCTTTTTATGCGTAAAATTGGATTTGTTATAATATTGTGCCTATAAAATATATTTGATTAGTGTGAATTTGTTTTATTGAATATTTAATATATAAATTTAATTAATATCATTAACTAAAATTATTTAATTTAATCTATTAATATAAATTTCCTTTTAGTGTATAAAATAGTACTTTATAAAAACATTTCTTTTATATTCAATTAGTTTTTATTTTAATTTATAATTAATTGGTATCCAATGAATTCATCCATTTTTTTAGAAGTTATTTAGTCATATTTATAACCATTAATTTAATGTCTATGAGATAATTTTCATTTTAAATAACAATATTAATATTATTCGGTAATACATTGTATTGCGTGTAATGCAAGTTATAGAATAAAACTTGTTGTTGCATGCGACACAAGATAAATCATAATTACATGATTTAATTTTTTTTAAAATATAAAATATATCACAAAAACATGATAGTTTATATTCCTTTCTATTTTTGGTTTTTCTTTTCATACAAACTATCAACTAAATGTTATTCTTTCATAGATTTTGGGGTGTTACAATCAAGTTTTCAAAAATGATCAATAACTAGCTGGATGTTTAAAGATAAGTCACTAAACATGCATAAGGAATCAAGTGGGCATGATAGTTAGTACCCACAAGGAATCATGTTCTGTAACATTCCTCAGTATCATCAAGTCCTTGAGTTTTGTCCAGGCCACAAGGTATCATGATCCTGCACTATACATGGGTTCAAAACTGTCATCACCACATGTCATGTGTGCTCCCCCATTAAAGGACAAACAAGAAAAATGGTCCACCTATTTTAAATACCATAAATAAACCACTTACTCCATGGTAACAGACGTGATAGGGTAAACAATAAATTTAAATCGTAACATATCATTACGAGAAATTAGTGGAAATATAACTACTAAAAAATCGGGCAATAGCGATCGCCATTGGAGGTCGCTATAGGCCTCTAGAGACCTCCTAGCGACCGCCATTGGCAGTCGCTTTATCTTCGTCGTAGTTGTCCAATAGCGACCGCCAATGGCGGTCGTTATAGGTGGACAAAATGTTAGCCTACAGCGACCGCCTGGCGGTCGCTCAAGGCGGCCTGCCTGGACACCATTAGCGACCACCAATGTTGGTTGATGGAGGTGACCGATATTCCGGCCTACAGCGACCGCCTTTGGCGGTCTCTAATGTCATCCGGCAGGCATCCTATAGCGACCGCCATAGGGGGTCGCTAGTCTGGGAATTTGTTTTTGAAAAAAAATTCCTAGTGAAACAAATATATATATATAATATGTTTTAAATATTTTAATATATATAATATTAAATATATATATAAATATTATTAAAATATATATTTTTATTATTCATCCAATAGGATTGTTAAGCATATGGTAATAATAAATCAAATGTTATGCTTAAAATTTTTTTTCTCTAAAAAGGTAATTTTACTACCTCTTAATGGAGAGCCTATTTTAAATATAAATTCTAGATCATTTATAAATTTTTTATTTCAATATAAACTTATATTTTCAAAAACTTAACGTAAAAATGTGTTAGGGTTAATTTGTGGTATTTTTTGTGGATTTTCATTTTTTTTAATGAAATGTACGAATTGTGTTTTTTTTTCATCAGGGTGAAAAATCAGAGATAAAACAAGGTAAAAATCATAAAAAATTGAAAAAAATTTCAAATTGCATAAACATCAAGATAATCAAAAACAATAAATGATAAACGTGCTTCAACGATCCGAGTAGGTCCATCCATTTCAATCTTCTACTTCAATAAACCTACAATAAGAGAAAAAAAAAACAAAACAAACCAAACGTAAATTAGACATAATTATTCAGTTATTATATTAATATAATAAAATTAAATATGACATCAAATCATGGTGATATAATAATTTTAAACCCCCAATTTAAGAAATGCTATCATTTCAGGTCATTCGGAGCATGTTTGCTCCGAATTCAACCGTCTAATGCCGTTCTGGTGTCTTATTACACCAGAAACACCTTTCCAGTCACTATGGTCAAAAGACACACTTGATTGACATGCTTTCTGCCCGACCATTTCAGAATTCACACAACGGCTGTTGTCGTACTGTTTCATGGCATTATGAGGTCGTTCGAGTGGTTTTGACCCCCCCAACGCGCCATTTTAGCACGCGTCGAGCTGCTGAAAAAGACACAATCGGTCGTACCGTGCACACCGCACGTTCGATGGGTGGGTCGTCTCCTCTAACATGTCACGAATAATATTACTAATGTTTTCGTGTGGTTTCAGGTCATTTGGAGCACGTTTTCTTCAAATTTGACCGTCTCACGCCGTTCTGGTGTTTTTTTACACTAGAAACGCGTTTCCGGTCACCATGGTCAAACAACACCTCAGATAGACACGCCGTCTGCACAACCATTTCAAAATTCACACGGTGGCTTTTTTCATACGGTTTCATGTCATTATGAGGTCGTTCGGGTGGTTTTGACCCCCCAGCGCGCCATTTTAGCGCGCGCCGAGCTGTTCAAAACGACAAAATTGGTCGTACCGCGTGCACCACACGTCCGATGGGAATACTGTCTCCTCCTACATGTCACGAATAATATTATTAATGTTTTCGTGTGGTTTCAGGTCATTCGGAGAAAGTTTTCTCTGAATTCGACCGTCTCATGTCGTTCTCGTTTTTTATGACACCGGAAACACGTTTCTGGTCACCGCGCTCAAATGAAACCTCTGATTGACGTCTCGTCTGCATAACCATTTCAAAATTCACACAATGGCTGTTGTCGTACGGTTTAATGGCATTCCGAGGTCGTTTGGGTGGTTTTGACCCCCCAACACGCCATTTTACCGTGCGCCGAGCGGGTGAAAACGACACAATCTGTCGTACCGCACGTACCGCAAGTTCGATGGGAGTTCTGTCTCCTCCTACACATTACGAATGATATTTATAATTTTTTCTTGTGGTTTTAGGTAATTCAAAGCATGTTTTCTCCGAATTCGACCATCTCACGCCGTTTTGGTGTTTTTTGACACCGAAAACGCATTTCCGGTCACTACGGTCAAACAACACCTCCGATTGATGTTCCGTCTGCACTACCATTTCACAATTCACACAACGGCTGTTGTCGTACGGTTTATGGCATTCCGAGGTCATTCGGGTGGTTTTGACCCCCCAACGCTCCATTTTTGCACGCGTCGAGCTGCTGAAAAAGACACAATCTGTCGTACCGCACGTACCGCACATCCGATGGGCGTCTTGTCTCCTCCTTCACATCATGAATAATATTCATAATGTTTTATTGTGGTTTCAGGTTATTCGGAGAACATTTTCTCCAAATTCGACCATCTCACACCGTTTATGGTGTTTTATGACATCAAAAACGAGTTTCTGGTCACCACGGTCAAACGACACCTCCGATTGACATGCCGTGTACTTGACCATTTCACAATTCACACAACGGCTATTTTCATACGGTTTCATGGAATTCTGAGGTAATTCTGGTGGTTTTGAGCCCCCAACGCTCCATTTTAGCACGCACCGAGATGCTGAAAATGACACAATCAGTCGTACCACGCGCACCGCACGTCCGATGGGTGTGTCATCTCCTCCTACATGTCACAAATAATATTCCTAAGGTTTTAGTGTCGTTTCAGGTCATTCGGAGCATGTTTTCTCCGAATTCGACCGTCTCACGCCGTTTATATTGTTTTATGACTCCGAAAAAGCGTTTCTGGTCACTGCGGTCAATAGAAACCTCGGATTGACGTGACGTCTGCCCAACCATTTCAAAATTCACACAACGGCTGTTGTCGTACGGTTTAATGGCATTTCAAGGTCGTTCATGTGGTTTTGACCCCCCAACGCACCATTTTAGCGCGTGCCGAGCTGCTATAAATGACACAAACGGTCGTACCGCGCGCACCACATGTCTGATGGGTGTTGCTTCTCCTCCTACATGTCACAAATAATATTCCTAATATTTTTGTGTGGTTTCAAGTCATTCGGAGAACGTTTTCTATGAATTTGAAGGTCTCATGTCATTCTAGTGTTTTGTGACACTAGAAACGTGTTTCCGGTCACCGCGGTCAAACGACACCTCCGATAGATGTGTCTCCTGCCCGACCATTTCACAATTAAGACAATGGCTGTTGTTGTACGGTTTCATGGAATTCTGAGGTCGTTCGGGTGGTTTTGACTGTAACACCCCAGGTATATAAAGAATATGACATTTTTATATTTATCCATACTTGTGAATAAAATATTGATATTACTTTATAGGGGATGCTATGCTCGATGGCGTACCCAACACGCAACAACGAGTTTCTTGGGAATCTTATGTTGCACTCTAATAATAAAATAATATTATTTTAAATAGTAGTTAACGCCTAGCCGTTGTAATGGCGGGAATGAACAGAACTAACTACAAAATGATTATATATGTTTGTCAAATTGTTTTACTTTTTACAATAAATGTTAGAGGATTAAAAAATGCAAATGAATCCAATTTTAAGCATAAACATTCTAATATTCTTTAAAAGGTCGATTAACAGCCTTTTGATGGCGAACCTCTTTTAAATCCATTTTTTGACAATTTTATGAGTTATATTTGAAAAAATAAAATTCTTCTTTAGAATCGGGACATCAAAGTTTACTTTGCGTAAATTTTTGGTATTTTTCCAAAAAAGTTCAATTTTTAATGAATAGTGAAAAATGTTGTATTTTAATTCAAAACCTCTTTTAATCTAATTTATTTATTTGATTATATTATCTTTTTAATTGGTTTTAATGTGAAATTAGAATATATTTTTACCATTTAATACAATAGTGGTTGTTGGAATTAATTTCACTTTGAAATCAGACTTAAACTAGTGTCAATCTTTTGATACATTTTGTTTCATAAAAACACGCTATTTGTTTTAACAGCGGGAATTAATTATTAAATTAATTAATGAAACTTATATGTTCTGAATTTTTTAAAATAGAAATCATATTTGAATTCATAATATCAAATATATCTTAGGGTGAACTTTTGGTAATTTTCTGAAAAACTTCAATTTTTGATAAATAGTGAAACCACTATGTGGTACTTATAAAAACTGATTTTCCATTTAAATAAAATTTTTCCATCATTTTTTTTTGAATTTCAAAAATCCGACATACATGGTTGTCATTAAGATGTAAAATGTGGTTCAATGGGATTAAAATAATTTTTTGGTGAATAGTAACTTATTAAGTTTTTAATCGCGATTAGAGGTAATTAGTGTAGTTTATGGTAAGATTAATGTTTTAATAAAATGAAATGACCTAGACACATGTCCTACCCTCATTGGATGTGTCATGGCCGACCAAGAAAATCCATGGGTAAACTTGGGGACCCCATGGAGCATCTTTGGTTGGAAAATTACATAAATAACTTTTTATTTAATGTTAAAGTAAAAATGACACAAACATGAGATGTTTTACAAAAAAACTTTTTCCATGGGGTTATACAAGTCATAGTTTTGACTATAAATAGTCATTGGAAAGATAAAATTATTTCCTACTTCATAGTAGTTTTTTAATAATTTTTAGACATTAAATAAATTAAATTATTTATGACATCATAATGAGGCACCGATGACCTCATTATTTAAAGATTTAAATAAAATGGAAAGATAATGTAATATCTAAGACCTACACATGTCCAAAACATATTGGATGAGCGGATTTCGAACCCTTATCACCTTATCCTCGAAATACATCAATGTGGGACCTTTAAAATCCGAAAATATTTTGAAAATAAAGTAACATTTTGTAACTTTACAAGAGTGCCCCTCCTCTCCTATTATAAAAGGCCCCCACCTCTACCTCCTTACCCACACTCCCAAAGCCTTTGGCTCGGCCAACCTCTGCCCATTTTGTCTCTCCACTTCCCTCTCATTCACCTTGAAGCCTCACTTTGGGCAGAAGTCTTCCCAAGAAAGCCTTTGATCTCAAACCAAAGGGAGTTACCCGATTTTAAGGTAATGTCTTCACTTGAGTCCTTTTATTTTATTTTGCCTCTCCAACCCCATAAAATCTTATTATTAATTTAATTTGTATCAAATCCATTATATTCAATATACTAGGATGTTTTTATAAGATGTATTCGAGCTACACTTACACACACCTACATCTAATGGTTAATGAACATACTGTTTCCGTGGATGGCGAATTTCTGCCTCACGAAATGATGATTGCTCAACACTCATATAACACCTTCAAAGGTGGCCATTAAGATGTCACTATATTTATAAATGATATATAATATGTTTATGTTTTACTTTAGCTTATGTATTTTTCATTTATGGCATACCTTTATGGTTTCCATTATTGGTAAACGCGATATCTTCATTTAAGGAAGTGCGGACTACCGCCCCCTCAAAGTGATGTGATTCGTTAATTCCTTATGTGGGATGTTTAAAGGATGGATTTAGAGTTATTATATATTATTTTATAATTTAATTATAATATAACTCTATATCATTATTATTTCATTCCATTAATGTATGAGATATAAATGAAAGTAGCGTTCATGTGTACGTACGGCTTACCGTCTCCGTGAACGGTGCATTTCATTTCTTATCCCCAAATGTAATGTACTATTATAAGAACATATTTATAATGGATATATATAATGTATGTTACATATAAATTATTAATATAATTCTGGAATTAAAATATACATACCTCTCATTTAGTTTTAATTCCATTAATATGACAAAGAAATGAAAGTAGCACGGCTTACCGTCTCCATGACTGGTGCATTTCATTTATTACCTATAAATGATTATGTAATATTATAAATACATGTATATGTTGGATATATGTGATATATATGATATCCAAATCATGAATATCATTCTGGATATAATGAACCATTGACCACACAAACAACATATAATTGTAAGAAGTCCACTTTTGACTTAAGAACCAAATATCGACAAAACAAACATTATTAACTTAAATGATTACATAATGTTTATAACATGTCAATAATTGATATAAAAGGAATAATGAACTTGAAAAAGGTTCTTAAGAAAGTATAAATTAACTCAAGTTTATTATTCAGGATGTTAAAGAATGATCGAGTCAAGTCGGACCCGAGGTAAGGGATCCTACTCCTCTCTTTCTTTTTAAGTACACTCTTTTATGTCATTCCATTTAATCTCATATTTATTGTGATTGGAATGTTCTTTTATATTACTCTTACTGTAAATTTTATGTTCATCTGATGAGAGACCCTATTCTCTCTCATCAATCCATTTTGGATGTTTTGAGTGGCGCCATTAGGCTGCCGAATTTTCGTAAGAGATCTGACCTCTCTTTCTTTTTAGGTACTCTCCTTTATGTCACTTCTTTTAAGATCATCTTTGTTATGTTGCGGGATGTTTTTTAATATTCCTCTTGCTGTAAACTTTATGGTAATATGATGAGATACCCTATATGATCTCATCAATCCATTTTTGTAAGTTTTATGTGGCAACATTAGGCTGCCGAGTTTTCGTAAGGGATTTTTCATCTCACTTTTATTCGCGTGAGATTTATGCTACATTTTCCGCAAATTCCTTTGAGTGGTGTATGTACTGCCCATTATTTTACTCATTGTGTAATATTCTTTCATTTATGAGTATTTACATCAATGTTATATTTTCCTACTTTCAGGAGGTGTATGTTTCGAATGATACCCATGTCGGTAAGGGAACCTTTCACCCTCCTCTTTTTAAAAGACTTCTTTTGTTATGTCTTTTAATTCACATAATATTATGTTGGGATATGTTCTTCTATATCCTTATTTATGTAAATTTTATGTCGAAGTGATGAGATCCCCTTTATCTATCTCATCAAACCTTTTTTTAAAATTTTATGTGACGCCGTTAGGCTGTCGAATTTTACCAAGTGAACTTCTTAACCCAATTTCGATTTCTTTGGGTTCAACATGTAGTTATTGAATATGTCATCCATTGAATATGTGTGAATAACCCTTTATTGTTTTACACATAATATCCACTTATATTGGGTGTATTTATATTTGTCACACATCCTTAATTTAAGGATACCTTCTTTATAATGGATTTCATCTCATTTTACATTTCTTTTGAGACTTCATTGTTGTTATATACCAATTCACTCTTATATGGTGTGTATACTGTCCTTTGATGTATTATATCATGAATCGCTTTATTCTAATGATATTATAATGTTCAGATTAAATGTTATTCTGCTATTATTTGTATTCAAGAGTCTCTCATTTTGTTAAAAACTCTTTAACAAAAATATCGTTTTAAATGTTTTAAAGATTTATTATTCTAAATATTTATCTTTAATGTCCATGTTTTTAAAATGGTTTTTAGTATTTATTTATATGGAATTAATTTTTTAAAATTATAATTCCACTAAAATCTTCAAAATGGTATGGGACACTTTGATTCAAAAATCTCTTTTAAATGGTTTTTGAAAATGGATTGATTAATTCAATATCTTGGAATTACTTGTTTTGATTGAAAATGAAATGTTGTTTTTGAAATGTTTATATTTTCAATATTTTATGTGTAATGATGGTACTTGGACATTTTACAGGTGGTTACGTGATAAACCATATGACGGGTTGTAACACCCCAGGTAAATAAAAAATATGACATTTTCATATTTATCCATATTTGTGAATAAAATATTAATATGACTTTAAAGGGGACGCTATGCTCGATGGAGTACCCAACACGCAACAACGAGTTTCTTGGGAATTTTACGTTGCACTCTAATAATAAAATAATATTATTTTAAATGGTAGTTAACATGTAGCCGTTGTATTGGCGGGAATGGATAGAAATAACTAAAATATGATTATATATGTTTTTAAATATTTTTACATTTATCCAATAAAATATAAAGGCATAAAATACAGAAAAAATTCAATTTTAGGCGTATATGCCCTAGTTTTCACTAAAGGTTCACTTATCGCCTTTTGATGGCGAACCGTCATTCAATATAGTTTTTTTCACTTTTATACATTATTTTGGACCAAATAAAACTCTTCTTAAGAATCGGGACATCAAAATTTACTTTGTGTAAATTTTTTGTATCTGTCCGATAAAGTTCATTTTTTTAATGAATAGTGTAAAATGTTGTATTTTAATTCAAAACCTCTTTTTAATCTAATTTATTTATATGATTAGATTATCTTTTGAATTGGTATTAATGTGTAATCTGAATATATTTTTACCATTTAATCCAATATTGGTCATTGGAATCAATTTCACTTTGAAATTAGACTTAAACTGGTGTCAATCTTTTGATACTTATTGTTTTATAAAAACACGCTATTTTCTCTGACAACGAGAATTAATTATTAAAATAATTAATGTGACTTATATGTTTTGAATTTTTTAAAATAGACTTCATTTTTGGATTCGGAATATCGAATATATATTAGAGTGAATTTTTGGTAATTTTCTGAAAAACTCCAATTTTTGATGAATAGTGAAACCACTAAGTGGTAATCAAGCAAACTGATTTTTCAGTTAAATGAAAGTTTACCACTAATGTGTATTGAATTTTAAAAATCCAACATACATGGTTGTCATTATTATGTAAAATGTGGTTCAATGGGATGAAAATAATTTTTTGGTGAATAGTATCTTTTTTTCATTAATCGCGATTAGAGGTAATTAGTGTAATTTAAGGTAAAAATGATATTATAAAAATATGAAAACAGCATGACACTTGTCCTACTCCTATTTTATGAGTCATGGACGACCAAGACAACCCATGGGTCAACTTGGGGACCCCATGGAGCCACTTTGGTTGGAAAATGACATTAATATATATATTTTTAATGTTAAAATTAAATTGACACAAACAAAAGTTGTTTTACTAAAATAGTTTTTAAGTGGGGTTACACAAGTACAAATTTTGACTATAAATATTCATTATAAAGATAAAACAATTTCCTACATCATAGTATTTTTTTTATAATTTTTAGATATTAAATAAATTAATTTAATTATGACATCATGATGATGCAACGATGACCTCAGTATTTAACGATTTAAATAAAATGGAAAGATAATGTAATATCTAAAACCTACACTTGTCCAAAAACTATTTTCTGGAAATATTTCTAAGCCTTATCATATTATCTTTTAAATATATCAATGTGGGACCTTATAAATTTGAAACATTTTTGAAAATAAAATAATAGTTTTATGATTTTCAAAAGTGCCCCTCCTCTCCTCTTATAAAAGGCCCCCACCTCTACCTCATTTCACACACTCCTCAAGCCTTTATCTCGGCCATACCCTGACCATTTACTCTCTCCACACCCCTCTCCTCATCCTAGAGGATTCCCTTTGGGAAGAATCCCTTCAAAGGAAGCCTTTAGGCTCAAATCAAAAGGAGTTACACTCTTAAAGGTAATTCATTTTCTCATGTTCATTTGTTTTATTTTGCTTCTCCAACCCCCTAAACACTTTTTATTTACATATTTTGTAACAAAACCAGAATATTAAAAATACTAGGATGTTGTTATAAGATTTATTCTAGATAAACTCTCACACAACTACATCAAATGGTTAAAGAACATACTGTTTCTGTGGATGGCGAAATTCTACCTCCCGAAATGATGATTGTTCAATACTCATTTAAAACCTTCAAAGGTGGCCATTATGATGTCACTATTTTTATATATGATATATAATATGTTTATTCTTTCCTTAATCTTATGTATTTTTCATTTATGGCATACCATTATTGTTTCCATTATGGGTAAACACGATATCTTCATTTTAGGAAGTGCGGACTACCGCCCCCTGAAAGTGATTTGATTCGTTAATACCATATGTGGGATGTGTAAAGGATAAAGTTAATGATATTATATATGTTATTATACTGGAATTATAATATACTCATATATCATTATGATTCCATTCCAGAAAATACGAAATAGAAATGGAAGTAGCGTTCATGCGTACGTACGGCTTACCATCTCTATGAACGGTGCATTTCATTTCATACCTCTAAATGTGATGTAATATTATAAATACATGTATATGATGAATATATATGATATATATGTTATCCAAATCATTAATATCATTCTGGATATAACGATACTTTGACCAAATTAACAATATGTAAGTGTAAGAAGCCTATTTTTGACTTAAGAACCAAATACCGACAAAATGAACATTATTAACTTAAATGATTACATGATGTTCATAACATTGTATAAAAGGGATAATTAACTTGAAAAAGGTTCTTAATAAATTAGATATTAACTCAAGTCTATTATTCAGGAGATTAAAGAATGGTCGGGTCAAGTCGGATACGAGGTAAGGGATCCTACTCCTCTCTTTCTTTTTAGGTACACTCTTTTATGTCATTCCTTCTAAGCTCATATTTATTGTGATTGGGAGGTTCTTTTATATTACTCTTACTGTAATTTTTATTTTCATATTATGAGATAACCTATTCTTTTTAATCAATCCATTTTGGATGTTTTAAGTGGCGCCGTTAGGCTGCCGAGTTTTCATAAGAGATGTTTCATCTCACTTTTATTCCCGTGAGATTTATGCTACATTTGACACAATTTACATTGAGTGGTTTATGTACTACACATTATTACACTCATTTTTTAATATAATTCCATTTATGGGTATTTAAATATTCATTCTATGACACTTCTTCAATGGGGAGAACTTTTCGAAAGTTACCCAAGTCGGTAAGGGAACCTTTCACCCTCCTCTTTTTAAAAGACTTCGTTTGTTATGTCTTTTAATTCTCATACTATTATGTTGGGATATGTTATTCTATATCCTGATTGATGTAAATTTTATGTCCAAGTGATGAGATTCCCTTTTTATCTCTCATCAACTCGTTTTCTGAATTTTTGAAGTGACGCCATTAGGCTGTCCAATTTTACCAAGGGATCTTTTTAACCCAATTTCGATTTCTTTGGGTTCAACACGTAGTTGTTGAATATGTCATCATTTGAATATGTGTGAATTACCTTTTATTGTTTTACACTTAATATCCAATTATATTGGGTGTATTTATATTTTTCACACATAATTTTGAGATTGATTTATCCTTAATTTAAGGATACCTTCTTTATAAGGGATTTCATCACATTTTACATCTCTATTGAGACTTCATTATTGTTATGTACCAATTCACTCTTATATGTTGTATATACTGTCCTTTAGAATATTATATCATGAATCCATTTATTCTCATGATATTATAAAGTTCTGATTAAATGTTATTCCTCTATTATTTTATTCATGTGTTTCTAATTTTGGTAGAAACTCTTTAACCAAAATATCGCTTTAAATGTTTTAATGAATTGTTCTTATTAATATCCATGTTTTCAAAATTGTTTTAAGGATTTATTTATATGGATATTAATGGTTAAAAATGTTGAAAGATTCAAGGTGGTATGGGACTTCATCTCAATCTCCTTTCATTGAGGCATATTTTGTTTTATACACAACCTTCTTTTATACGGTGTATAAACCCCTTTTACTTTTACATTTATTCAAAAGGAATCTTTTTTATACGTAGCGTTTACTAAATGACAAAAGGGAATGTTTTTGTCGTACGTATGCGGCGACAGCGACTTCTCCACCGTCGTGACCGTTATTTGAGTTTCGGCTTCCTCTACAAGCCATACCTTCTTTTTAAAAGAAAAAAATAAATACCATGTTTTACTTTTCTTTTATTTTGGTATCGAAAATGGTTTTCATAATGTTTTTATATAAATTTGTTGTATTGATATCTTGTGATTGAAAGGTGGGAATGTTATGTTTCCTTTATGAATGTTTTATGTGATATGATTATGTTGAGGTTCTTGGGCATTATTATGAAAATGGGTGGTTCCGTGATAAACTAAGGGCGGGTGAGCCCGATATAGCTCTCCAATGCATTGGGTAACGTGAAGGAGTGAAACATTAAGGTTTCTATGAAGAGATTTTAGGGAATATACTGTTATGGGTATTCCAAACGTAACCAAGAGGGTTACTCCCTACGTAAGAATGTTATGAATGCCTCAAGTTACCTTTTATGTCTTATGATTTCTAGGATTTTTTTATGATTTGATATGCCTATGTTTTATGGGTAAAGTAGGATTTCATTCTTATTTATACATGTACTCATGTTTTTTTTCCATATTTTTATATCCCTTACTGAGCTTTTTATGCTCATCCCAAGTTTTTGAAATGTTTTCCATAGGTCAAGGGAAGGGTACATGATGTGATGATAGTGTCAAGGATGTGTCAAGAAAGAATCCATGTTTTATTTTAAATATGTTTCCATTGATGGGAAGAATGAATACTATCCTTTATGTAACCGCTTTGTTTAAATGTGGAATGTAATGAAAGTTTCATGATCAAATTCTCTAAAACTCTAAACCTGAAAAGATCCTCAATGTGTAATCTTGTAATAACTCAAGATTAAGTAAGGTTTAAGGCTGGGGCCTTATAGTTGGTATCAAAGGTCGGTTTAGATAACTTTAGAGGTTAGGTTATTCGTTAAGCGTAAGTGACATTACCATAATGGTTAGGATTTCAGAAAGAGACATAGTTTTAGATAAAGTGAATGAGTAAGTGTATCTTAGTGTTTACCTTCCTCATTAGTACATGATGGTTTTGTTGATATACTCACACTGACCTTTCTATTTTTAGTGAATTGATGGATCTAGTAGGCACAAGAGAGACAACAGGTTTGAAGGAAACTGTGGTGGTTCTCTGATTAAGATACTAGATAAATTGAAGGATTCAATGAGGAATCTCGGGGTAGTTCTAAACCAAATATCAAGGAGTCATGATCAACCACTTGAACCATGGTATGTTCTGTAATGCATCGTGTACGATATGACCAATCGATGTGGAAGTTCAGGTAATAATTATAAAGGTAACCATTATAGTTTATATGATCCTTATTTTTGAGGTAATTATGGGTTGTTATATGATATGATGGAAAATGAAATGCATGAGATAAACTTGAAGTTAAAATATGTTATGATCATTTTTGATGATTTTATCTCTTTTTGGGGAATGATTTAAGAATTATATAGTTTTGGAAAAAGGACAACACACAGATCGTGTGACAACCCGTCGCGTCGGACAAAGCTGTGGGAATCAAACCCATAACCAAAGTGCGACTGATATTTATTGCCTACCACTGAACTACGTGAAGTCCCTGGTTAGTTTGACCGATTCTTTTTAGTTAGATGATTTTATGAATTAAGAGTATGTTTATTTTGGGTTATCTATGAAAATTATTAACCTATCATGGAGGATATGTGATTAGGTTAATTACTTTTCAATACGAGACTTTAGGAGCAACTAATGTTATTTGGAGATAAATGTTACGATTTAACTTAGAAGGCTATGTGACTAAATCCTTCAAATATTTCGGTTTCAATCTTAGATTGGTTTAATTTGAAGAATTTTATGGACAAATTGTTTATCAGATGGTCCTCGTTGAACTTTGGGTTTTGTTGGACAAATTTTGGAGATTAAGCATAGATTTTTTTAAAGGGTTACCCTTTTCTGGATTATCTGACCTTGTACGAACCTTTTTGGTTTTGGTATTGGTTAAAGCCTAAAGACATGGGATGTATATAGTTCTCTTTGGTGGATAAGTTGATTCTCTAGAAGTTGATTATAGTACTCTTAATGTGAACAAGTCTTCCTAAATACTCGTCTTTTGGAGAAAATGTGAGTTTGTGTAAGGAATCTAATAAAAATTGAAAGTCAACATGATAAGTGATTATGTTTCCTTATGAATAAATTCATCAATAAAAAGTAATTTAAAACAAAAATGTTGTTTATTAACTTTTCCTACAGGGGAATCAAATATCGTTTAACCCATCACAAGTTTGTGATTTTTTTATGGTTAACTTTCTCTTAGACATGTTTACTATCACTCTCCCTCAGAACATGACCCTTTGTTTTTTCTTCCATGTCCATGTTTTATTACATGGAATCCTAGTATGGGTTAACTCGGGTGACCTCTGTACTCCTCTTTCTTTCTTTTAAAGTGATTGTTTTACCGAATCTTGTTCCGATGTGGGATTTTCAAGGATGTTTCCAAGACCAATTTTAAAAATTGCGAGGACGCAATTCCCAAAAGGGGGGAAGGATGTAACACCCCAGGTAAATAAAGAATATGAAATTTTCATATTTATCCATATTTGTGAATAAAATATTAACATGACTTTAAAGGGGACGCTATGCTCGATGGCGTACCCAACACGCAACAACGAGTTTCTTGGGAATTTTATGTTGCACTCTAATAATAAAATAATATTATTTTAAATGGTAGTTAGCATGTAGCCATTGTATTGGCGGGAATGGATAAAAATAACTAAAATATGATTATATATGTTTTTAAATATTTTTACATTTATCCAATAAAAGATAAAGGCATAAAATACAGAAAAAATTCAATTTTAGGCGTATATGCCCTAGTTTTCACTAAAGGTTCACTTATCGCCTTTTGATGGAGAACCGTCATTCAATATAGTTTTTTTCACTTTTATACATTATTTTGGACCAAATAAAACTCTTCTTAAGAATCGGGACATCAAAATTTACTTTGTGTAAATTTTTTGTATCTGTCCGATAAAGTTCATTTTTTTAATGAATAGTGTAAAATGTTGTATTTTAATTCAAAACCTCTTTTTAATCTAATTTATTTATATGATTAGATTATCTTTTGAATTGGTATTAATGTGTAATCTGAATATATTTTTACCATTTAATCCAATATTGGTCATTGGAATCAATTTCACTTTGAAATTAGACTTAAACTGGTGTCAATCTTTTGATACTTATTATTTTATAAAAACACGCTATTTGCTCTGACAGCGGGAATTAATTATTAAAATAATTAATGTGACTTATATGTTTTGAATTTTGTAAAATTGACTTCATTTTTTAATTCGGAATATCGAATATATCTTAGAGTGAATTTTTGGTAATTTTCTGAAAAACTCCAATTTTTGATGAATAGTGAAACCACTAAGTGGTAATCAAGCATCTGATTTTTCAGTTAAATGAAAGTTTACCACTAATGTGTATTGAATTTTGAAAATCCGACATACATGATTGTCATTAGTATGTAAAATTTGGTTCAATGGGATGAAAATAATTTTTTGGTGAATAGTAACTTTTTTTCATTAATCGCGATTAGAGGTAATTAGTGTAATTTAAGGTAAAAATGATATTATATAAATATGAAAACACCATGACACTTGTCCTAATCCTATTGGATGAGTCATGGAAGACCAAGACAACCCATGGGTCATCTTGGGGACCACATGGAGCCACTTTGGTTGGAAAATGACATTAATATATATATATTTAATGATAAAATTAAATTGACACAAACAAGAGTTGTTTTACTAAAACAGTTTTTAAGTGGGGTTACACAAGTCCAAATTTTGACTATAAATATTCATTAGAAAGATAAAACGATTTACTACATCATAGTATTTTTTTTTATAATTTTTAGATTTTAAATAAATTAATTTAATTACGACATCAAGATGATGCAACGATGACCTCATTGTTTAACGATTTAAATAAAATGGAAAGATAATGTAATATCTAAAACATAAACTTGTCCAAAAACTATTGGATGAGAATATTTAGAAGACTTATCATCTTATTTTAGAAATATATCAATGTGGGACCTTAGAAATTCGAAACACTTTTGAAAATAAAATAATAGTTTCATGATTTCCAAAAGTGCCCCTCCTCTCCTCTTATAAAAGGCCCCCACCTCTACCACATTTCACACACTCCTCAAGCTTTGGCTCGTCCATACCCTGACCATTTACTATCTCCACATCCCTATCCTCATACTAGAGGATTCCCTTTGGGCAGAATCCCTTCAAAGGAAGCCTTTAGGCTCAAATCAAAAGGAGTTACACTTTTAAAGGTAATTCATTCTCTCATGTTCATTTGTTTTATTTTGCTTCTCGAACCCCCTAAAATCTTTTTATTTAATTCTTTTGTAACAAAACCAGTATCTTCAATATACTAGTATGTTTTTATAAGATTTATTCGAGCTAAACTCTCACACAACTACATCAAATGGTTAAAAAACATACAGTTTCCGTGGATGGCGAAATTCTGCCTCCCGAAATGATGATTGTTCAATACTCATTTAACACCTTAGAAGGTGAACATTATGATGTAACTATTTTTATATATGATATATAATATGTTTATTCTTTCCTTAAGCTTCTGTATTTTTCATTTATGGAATACCATTATTGTTTCCATTATGGGTAAACACGATATCTTCATTTTAGGAAGTGCGGACTACCGCCCCCTGAAAGTGATTTGATTCGTTAATACCATATGTGGGATGTGTAAAGTATAAAGTTAATGATATTATATATGTTATTATACTGTAATTATAATATACTCTTATATCATTATGATTCCATTCCAGAAAATACGAAATAGAAATGGAAGTAGCGTTCATGCGTACGTACGGCTTACCGTCTCCATGAACGGTGCATTTCATTTCTTACCTCTAAATGTGATGTAATATTATAAATACATGTATATGATGAATATATATGATATATATGATATCCAAATCATTAATATCATTCTGGATATAATGAGCCTTTGAACAAATTAACAACATGTAAGTGTAAGAAATCTATTTTTGACTTAAGAACCAAATACCGAAAAAATGAACATTATTAACTTAAATGATTACATGATGTTCATAAAATGGTATAAAAGCGATAATGAACTTGAAAAAGGTTATTAAGAAAGTTGATATTGACTCAAGTTTATTATTCAGGAGATTAAAGAACGGTCGGGTCAATTCGGATACGATGTAAGGGATCCTACTCCTCTCTTCCTTTTTAAGTACAGTCTTTTATGTCATTCCTTCTAAGCTCATCTTTATTGTGATTGGGATGTTCTTTTATATTACTCTTACTGTAATTTTTATTTTCATATGATTAGAGAACCTATTCTCTCTCAACAATCCATTTTGGAAGTTTTAAGTGGCGTCGTTAGGCTACCGAGTTTTCGTAAGAGATGTTTCATCTCACTTTTATTCCCATGAGATTTATGCTACATTTGCCACAATTTCCTTTGAGTGGTTTATGTACTACCCATTATTACACTCCTTTTTTAATATAATTCCATTTATGGGTATTTAAATATTCATTGTATTACACTTCTTCAATGGGGTGTACTTTTCGAAAGTTACCCAAGTCGGTAAGGGAACCTTTCACCCTCCTCTTTTTAAAAGACTTCGTTTATTATGTCTTTTAATTCTCATACTATTATGTTGGGATATGTTATTCTATATCCTGATTGATGTAAAGTTTATGTCCAAGTGATGATATTACCTTTTTATCTCTCATCAATTCGTTTTCTGAATTTTTGAAGTGATGCCGTTAGGCTGTCGAATTTTACCAAGGGAACTTTTTAACCCAATTTCGATTTCTTTGGGTTCAACATGTAGTTATTGAATATGTCATCATTTTAATATGTGTGAATGACCTTTTATTATTTTACACTTAATATCCAATTATATTGGGTGTATTTATATTTGTCACATATAATTTTGAGATTGATTTATCCTTAATTTAAGGATACCTTCTTTATAAGGGATTTCATCACATTTTACATCTCTATTGAGACTTCATTATTTTTATGCACCAATTCACTCTTATATGGTGTATATACTGTCCTTTAGAATATTATATCATGAATCCATTTATTCTCATGATATTATAAAGTTCTGATTAAATGTTATTCCTCTATTATTGTATTCAAGTGTTTCTAATTTTGGTAGAAACCCTTTAACCAAAATATCGCATTAAATGTTTTAATGATTTGTTCTTATTAATATCCATGTTTTCAAAATGTTTTTAAGGATTTATTTATATGGATATCAATGGTTAAAAATGTTAAAAGCTTCAAGGTGGTATGGGACTTCGTCTCAATCTCCTTTCATTGAGGTATATTTTGTTTTATACACAACCTTCTTTTATACGGTGTATAAACCCCTTTGACTTTTATGTTTATTCAAAAGGAATCTTTTTTATACGAAGCGTTTACTAATCGACAAAAGGGAATGTTTTTGTCGTATGTATGCGGCGACAACGACTTCTCCGCCATCGTGACCGTTATTTGAGTTTCGTCTTCCTCTACAAGCCATACCTTCTTTTTAAAAGAAAAAACTAAATACCATGTTTTACTTTTCTTTTATTTTGGTTTCGAAAATGGTTTTCATAATGTTGTTATATCAATGTGTTGTATTTATATCTTGTGATTGAATGGTGAGAATTTTATGTTTCCTTTATGCATGTTTTATGTGATATGATTATGTTGAGGTTCTTGGGCATTATTATGAAAACGGGTGGTTTCGTGATAAACTAAGGGCGGGTGAGCCCGATATAGCTCTCCAATGCATTGGGTAACGTGAAGGAGTGAAACGTTAAGGTTTATATGAAGAGATTTCATGGAATATACTGTGATGGGTATTCCAAATGTAACCAAGAGGGTTACTCTCTACGTAAGAATGTTATGAATGCCTCAAGTTACCTTTTATGTCTTATGATTTCTATGATTTATTCATGAATATGTTTTATGGGTAAAGTAGGATTTCATTCTTATGTATACATGTACTCATGTTTCCTTTCCATATTTTTATATCCCTTACTGAGATTTTTATGCTCATCCCATGTTTTTGAAATGTTTTCCACAGGTCAAGGGAAGGGTACATGATGTGATGATAGTGTCAAGGATGTGTCAAGAAAGAATCCATGTTTTATTTTAAATATGTTTCCGTTGATGGGAAGAATGAATACTGTCCTTTATGTAACCACTTTTTTTAAATGTGGAATGTAATGAAAATTTCATGATCTAATTCTCTAAAACTCTAAACTTGAAAAGATCCTCAATGTGTAATCTTGTAATAACTCAAGATTAAGTAAGGTTTAAGGCTGGGGCCTTATACGGGTGGTGCCGTGAATACCAGGACGGGTGGTTACGTCATAACCTCCAATGCATTAGGTATGGAAGTTGTCCATATGTCTATTCCATTAAGTATGTATGGAAGTTGGCCGAATGGCTATTCCATTAAGTGATATGTGTGGAAGTCGACCTTATGGTTATTCCACTTAAGTATGTTTATGTACCAAGTTACCTTTATATGTTATGTGATCTTTATATGGGTTTTATGGTAATATTTTGGTTACAGAAGGGTAAGTAATGAACTTTTATTCAGTGAAGAGATTTTACTACTTCGAAAACGTGAAAATTATTACGTTGATAAAGTATACATTGTTTACTTGTTGTTTTGAAAAAAACTAACAGTTTTCATTCTTTGTGAATCCCTTACTGAGCTTTTTATGTTCATCCCAAGTTTTTGAAATTTTTTTCACTGGACTTAACGTGGAATAGGGTCAAGGATTGGATCAAGGGAAATTCATTCAACCTAAAACATGGAACTAGACATGTTTCTTTTTAAGAGTTTTATTTTATGGAATCTTAGTAAAAGTTTCTACTTTGTAATCCTTTGAGATGTAATAGTTATGTACTAATTCTCTAGAACTGTAAACCTGAAAGGGTCCTCAATGTGAATTATTCATTTAATTCAATATTAAGTAAGGTTTAAGGCTGGGGCCTTATAGTTGGTATCAAAGGGAGGTTTAGATAACTTTAGAGGTTAGGGTATTCTTTAAGCATAAGTGACATGACCATAATGGTTAGGATTTCAGAAAGGGTCATAGTTTTTAGATAAAGTGAATGAGTAAGTATATCTTAGTGTTTATCTTCCTCTTTAGTACATGACGGTTTTGATGATATACTCACACTGGCCTTCTTGGTTTTAGTAAATGGCTGGATCTAGCAGGCACCAAGGTAACGGTGGATGTGAAGGAAACTGTGATAGTTTTCTGAGCGAGCAACTTAATGATATGGGAGCTGCAATGAGAACTATTGTGTTTATCCTCAACCAACTATCTGGAGTCATGATTGACCACCTAAACCTTGGTGATTTCTATAATGCATCAAATATGTAAGAAACAAATCCCTACGGAACTATAGGTAATGATCATAAAGGTAAGTGTGTTCAAAAACCTTTGTGTCATAGAAGTGGAAAGAAACACCTAGGAAAATGTTTCAAAGGGATAGAAATATGCTATAGATGTGGAAATGAAGGTCATAAAGCAAGAACCTGCCATGGAAAAAGGAAGCATCCAGTTGACTCGAGTAAAGGGAAAGATGTTCTTTCTGAGGGATCAATTGAATGTTTTAAATGTGGTGTGCATGGTCATTATGCAAACACATGTCCTATGAAGAAGTTTAGTGAATGGGATCACCAAGATCATACAAATACTTTTTTACCAATACCTAATGCCATTCCGATTGAGGATGAAGAAACCGACAATGACCAATCAAAGGTATGGATTATTTCTTAACTTTTGTTTTCTATTTTGGAATCTTAGGATATGATTCTGGATTTTGTTTGTAGGAAAGAGGTATTTCAGAATAAGTTGGAAAGGAATGTTTAATGGATCATGAAGAATGTTGAATGAGTAAGAAGTCAACATATAAGGGCTTCAAGAGTTATGGTGAAATTCTTAAGAGTATTAAGTGTCTTTTGATGATGGGATACATTAGAAGACTTTTTATAGTATGTGTAACACAGATGTTTGATATATGAAATTTTTTTTTCAAAGAATAGTAATCTGTTCTTTTGTGGACATTGTTATAAAGAACCATTTGGGTTTATATTGTAACACCCGAGACTTTTATGTTATATAAATCATCAAAGGAATCTTTTTCGGCACAAAACTTTCTTGGCTTGCTTTACACGCAATCACGACCTTCCTCGATAGCTTGCATCGTACGCAATACCGAGTTTCACTAAACAACAATATGCTATTAAAACTAGCTGTTATATATAGTAATAACCACTTTTTGAAATTTTATAAATTTTATTTTTCAAAATGGACTTCATTTTTGGACTCAGAATATCGAAATTAGCCTAGGGTAAAATTTTGGTATTTTTCTGAAAACTTTCAATTTTTGATGAATAGTGAAACCACTAAGTGGTAGGTTAAAAACTGAATTTTGCATAAAACTTAATTTTACCGCTTCTGTGAATGGAATTTCGAAAATCCGACATACACGATTGATATCAGTAAGTAAAAAGTGGTTCAATGAGATAAAAATAATTTTTTGGTGAATAGTAACTGTTTATTTTTTTTACCGCGGTTAATAGTAAATAGGGTAACTAAGGGTAAATATGATATTACTATTACCCTAACACATGTCCTAATTCTATTGGATAAGTGTAATTCGACCAAAAACAACCTTATGAATAAAATATGACCATTTAGGCCCACTTGGATTAGATTAGGACATTTATTATAAATTTATTTAAAGAAGGGTTAAAATAGTTAAAATCAAAGTTTAATAAGTAAATCATTTTTAATATGGGGTTATACATAAGATAAATTCGACTATAAATATTCATTAGAAAGATAAAATGATTTAATACATAATGGTATTTTATTTGTAATTTTTAGACATTAAATAATTTAATTTATTTATGACACAATTATGATGCAGTAATTATCTTATTTATGAAATATTGACATAATTGATGTTATAAACACCAAAATAAATGTAATTTGAGACTTTTTATGAATTACAAAAATTTTATAGGTTACTATGATATATTATTGTTGATTTAATCAACTTGGTTCGAACATAGAATTCTTTTATGACTTTCACAAAAATCATATATCAAATAGTGTCAAAATTGACACAAAATAGTTTTTAAATAAAATATTATATTATTAATTGTAATTTTATTCCTAAAAATCTAAGGTTCGGAAAAATGACTTAGATAAGGATATATATATTAATAATAAACAATTTGGGGTTCTTTTGGCATGTTATAGTAAGTGTATTAACCATATGGTGCAAGAAAACAAAAAGACATGGTAAAAGTTAAATTATTTAACTTATAGTTAAATCTAATTGATAAGGTTAAAATAATACCCTAAACTTGTCTAAATCCTATTGGTTGATAGGATTTCGACCGTTCCCCACTTTAGCTTCGAAATAAGACCCTTTGGAACCATTATAAACCGATTTTGACTTTAATATAAAATAATATTTTGAGATACTCCTAAGGTGCCCCTCTCCTCCCTTATAAAAGGGCACCTCCTCCCCCTCCTCCTCACACCAATTTGAGCACTCAAGCTCGGCCAACCCCTGCCATTTTCTTCTCTCCACTTCCCTAGAATAATCCTATAGGTCCTGGTCTTCTTCAAAGACCAATATTAGTTCCCTAAGTGGATGATTCAAAGAAGCGTTCCAAAGAAGAGGTAATATCCATTACCGATCTTTTCAAATTTCTTTCTTCTTCAACTTATTCTTCTTTAGTTTTTTCATGATAAAGTAATAACATCAGTATTAATTACATACTGATATGTTATTATAAATATGAAACAACCCTAATTCACCTTCTATCCATCCTACGGAAAAATGAAATCAACGCGCGTGCGTACGTACGGAATACCGTCTCCACGCCGTGGTGTAATCTATTTTCCACCATCACTTTACAAGGATGGGTATAATGGTGTAATGAGTAACAATTTATGATTATTATAAAGTAATATTGATACTGAAATAATATATATATATATATACTCCAATACAATTCCACGATCATAGGAACGATATCATCACTCGTGCGTACGTACGGAATACCGTCTCCACGATGTGAAGCGACTCGTTCTACATGATCATCATTAAATAATAATTATATAAATGAATTGAATGAATAAATATGATATATGTTACACTAATACCATTCTTAATATAAGGTATCTATAACCTTAAAAGAAGAATAAGAATTTATTCGGCAAAACACGTATAAGAACAAAAGGCAATAAAGACCCGAGTAACAAGTAACAATGAAATATTACTAACAGGAAGCTAAGAATATGACCATATATGAAATCATATCAATATTTATCATTCTGGAATAAGTCAATAACATTATTTAAACCATTATACAGGAGCTTCGGACACGTACAAAGCAAATCGGACCTAAGGTAAGTGAAATATCACAATCTCATTTTTATCCGAGATTGTTTATTCGTAAGTATTTACTGGGGTGTATTTTATCATCCACATCCATGTTTCATCAATATGTAATATTATTTCCATCCACCTAAAATTGTTTAAATCCATTTTTACCCTTCGGTGAGTTTTTAGTAATATGTATGAAAGGAATATTTTGTCGTTTTTCGTACGAGGTACTTTTTGACTTTTCCGACAAAAGTACGAAGAATGTTTTTTTAACTTATACAGCATGAATGGATTTTTAAAACATTATTTTCAAGAAGCTTCCTTTAAAAGTTTTCAAGTTTATTTTTAATCAACTTCTTTTATTTTAAAGTCGTATGACATGTTATGAAAGGAAAGATGTTTTTAAAGTAGAAAGGATATTTTCCTCAAGAATGGAGTTCAAGTATTTTATCAAAATTATTTTCCATCTAAGATAATAAAAGGGTTCTGTTTTTATCCCTATTATTACATGGATTTGATTATGTTGTGATGGAAATATTTTTATGAATTCCTTTATCTTATATGAATTGTTTTATGATGTCATGTTTTTTAAGAATCTCATTTTTATTACATGGGTTACGCTATGATGTATGGTTTATGATTATGCGGCACACATAAGAAATGATTCATTATAAGATGGGTGGGACCTATATCTCCTTCCAATGCATTGGGTAAAGATTTTATATCTCATGAGATAGACATGGCTGGAACGGTAGGTTATACCGGTTCAGTGAAACAGGACTGGAACGAGGGTGACTCAGTTCAGAAAGGGACTTTGTCCACTAAGATAGTCTTGGCAATGAGTCATGACTAACAAGAAATGATTTTCCATGATTATGTGTGCATTCCACAAAGTTTCATGTTTTATGTTATGATTATGGGGATCTCATTTTCACTTCTATGATTTATTCCATGTTAATATATTATGATCTCTTTTGCAGGTTTTGATTTTCAAAAAGATATGATATGATTTTTATTTCCTTTATTTTCCCTTGCTGAGCATTTGAGCTCACCCTTTTATGTTTTCTTTTTCCCAGGTCAGGAAGATGGATATTAAGTAGAATATGCTAAAAGGGACCCTATATATGATGAAATAAATGGGAGACACTATAGAAGATTTATGAACCAGTTGTTTATGTTTCCCAGTTTCTAAAGACACTATACCTATATGGTCCTTTGTGGTTTTGTCATATGTTGTAATAAGTGTGCATCAATTTTGAAGTATTAACAATGTATGTAAAGTATGGGTCGTTATAGTTGGTATCAGAGGAAAGGTATAGTCAACCTTTGGAAACTAGGATGTGAAAGCCTTAGTAAGAACCCTAAGGATAAGTCTAAGCATAGAACACAATCTTAGTGTTTTAGAAATGGCCATGAATACTCTAGGATAAGACCTTAAGCATGAAAATTTTATTCTTGAATTATGTGGTTTTCCTATTATAATTAGTGTTTCTCACACTATTCTTCTTGGTTTTAGTCAATGGCTAGAACCCGAAGGAACCGTGTTAATGCGGAATGTGATGGGCAATGAAATAATTGTCCCACTGAGCAACCAAACGATATGGGAGCTGGAATGAAAAATCTTGTAGCAATGCTCACACAACTTTCTCAAGCTATGAATCATGCAGGACTTCCAAACGAGCAAAGGAAGGAGCAACATTCTGTTGAATCCTTCATGAGGCAGCGTCCACCTTCTTTCAGCGGGTCTACTGATCCATTAGTTGTTGAAAATGGATTAGTACTATTGAAAAGATATTTTCAGTTCTTCAATGTTCTGAGCATGATAAAGTCATCCTAGCAGTGTATCATTTGGAAGGAGATGCTGATCAATGGTGGAATCTTATTAAGAATACGAGGCAAAGGGTTGAAATTGAGTCTATGGAATGGGATGAGTTCAAGAACATATTTTTCAATAAGTACTTCCCTCGTATTCTCCGAACAAAGATGGAGAAAGAGTTTCTTGAACTGAAGCAAAGGGATGATGAATCTGTTGGTACCTATGAAGCAAATTTTACAAGACTTGCAAGGTATGCTTCTGGTATTATTATCCAACCTGAGAGTAAGATCAATCGATTCTTTAGTGGCTTAAAACCAAGTCTTCGAAGGGTGTTATCCATAAGGGACTTCAATAGCTACGAGGAAATCGTTCGATGTGCTCTCAAAGTCGAGATGGAGATTGGAGTAACCCATCAGTCACATGGGTTTGATAAGAAGAGGAAGATGGAATTCAAAGGAAAATCTAAAGAGCACACTGAAAAGAAGATGAACTTTCCCTTATGCTCAAAGTGTGGAAAGAAATATGGAGGGAGTTGTCTTAAAGGGACAAGTAAATGGTTTAAATGTGGAAAGGAAGGTCATCGGGCATTTAAATTCCGCGATAATGGGAAGAAGATGTCTAATGATGCAAACAAAGGAAGGGATACACAGAATGAACCTACTACACTTCAATGTTTCAAGTGCAAGGAGATGGGGCATTATGCCAATCAATGCCCAAATCCAAGGGTTGATGATGATGGTCGACGTCAACAAAATCTAAAGGCTAAAGACAAAGGAAAGTCACATGCAATTTCTATCAGCGATGTGGAGTATGATAACGAAGTGGTGAAAGGTACACTTCCCATCCACTCTAAAGTAGAAAATGTTTTATTTGATTCTAGATCCACCCACTCTTTTATTTCTGAAAAATTTTCTAAGGGTATCATCGTACTACCTCAACAATTAGATGTTGAGTTAGTTGTGACAACACCTAATGGCACAACAGTCGCATCAAAAGTTTATAATTCTTCTCCGATCGAAGTTTGTGGGAAAGTGCTTCCTGCAAATCTTGTGATCCTTCCTTTAGTGGAATTTGATGTGATTCTTGGCATGGATTGGATTTCTCTACATGGAGCACATATCAATTGCCAAAGAAGGGAAGTCACATTTCATATTCCAGATCAATCTACGATCGTCTATCAATGCAAGGATGAACATAACCTTCCAGTGGAAATTTCTTCCATCTTATGGGTATTGATTCCACTAAATGAAGGTTATTTATCTCAAATGGTTGGTGAGAAACTCACGATTAAGAATATTCCCATTGTACGAGAGTTTGATGATGTATTTCCGGAGGAATTACCGGGTCTTCCACCAAATCGTGAAGTTGAGTTTTCAATAGAACTCGTACGGGGCGCTTTGCCAATTTCAAAGACACCTTATAGAATGGCCCCAATTGAGTTGCAGGAATTGAAGAAGAAACTCCAAGAGAATCTTGATAAGGGATTCATACACCCTAGTGCGTCACCTTGGGGAGCACCTGTTCTATTTGTTAAGAAGAAAGATGGATCAATGAGACTCTGCATTGATTATCGAGAACATAACAAGATCACTATCAAGAACAAATATACTCTCCCATGCATTGATGACTTATTTGACCAACTACGCGGAGCTCAATACTTTTCCAAGATTGATCTTCATTCAGGGTATCATCAATTAAGGGTCAAAAGGGAGGATATACCAAAGATGGCTTTCCGTACAATGTATGGACACTATGAATTTATAGTGATGCCATTTGGTCTTACTAATGCCCCTGCTATCTTCATGGATCTAATTAATTGAGTCTTTAGAGACTATCTTGATCAATTTGTGGTAGTTTTTATAGACGACATTCTTGTCTATTCAAAGAGCAAGGAAGAGCATGAAGATCACTTGAGAATTATATTGAAGACCCTGAGAAAGGAGAATCTTTATGCCAAATTTACCAAGTGTGAATTTTGGCTTCAAAAAGTTGCATTTTTGGGTCACATAATCTCAAAAGAGGGGATATCTGTGGATCCAGCAAAAACAGAGGTTATCGAAAGATGGTCAAGACCAACAACAGAAACTGAGATCCGAAGTTTTCATGGTTTGGCTGGATATTATCGATGTTTTGTAAAGGATTTTTCACGATTATCTAATCCACTCACCAAGTTGACTCGGAAAGGAGTTAGGTTTGTCTGGACAGAGTAATGTGAAGAGAATTTCAAGGAGTTGAAAAGAAGGTTATCCAGTGCACCTGTGCTCACACTGCCTTGTAGTGGAGAAAGGTTTGTGATCTACAGTGATGCATCCAAGAAGGGATTGGGGTGTGTTCTTATGAAAAATGATATGGTGATAGCTTATGCCTCACGACAGTTGAAAATCCATGAGCAAAATTACCCAACTCATGATTTGGAGTTGGCTGCGGTAATCTTTGCATTAAAGATTTGGAGGCATTACCTTTATGGTGAAAGGTGTGATATTTATACTGATCATAAAAGTTTAAAGTATATTTTCACACAAAAGGAGCTGAATATGCGTCAAAGAAGATGGTTGGATCTGATTAAGGATTATGACTGCTCAATCCATTACCACCCTGGGAAAGCAAACAAGGTGGCAAATGCATTAAGTCGACAAGACCATGCTAGTTTATCCATGATGAGGATCACAAAAGATCCAATATTTATGGATTTACAAAGGATGGATCTTGGAATTATAATGGAAGCGGAAAAATCTTATCTTTCTCAAATGAATGTTCAACCATCTATACATGCGAAGATTAAGGTGACATAGAAAGAAGATGTCGAGTTACAAAAGAAGGTGAGAAATGTTCCTGAATTCAACCTTGATTATGATGGGATAATAAAGTTCAGGAATCGGGTTTGTGTTCCTCCCATCCCCAAATTAAAGAAGGAGCTGCTGGATGAGGCTCATAGTTCTTCATTCTCTATTCATCCTGGAAGCACGAAGATGTATTGGGACCTGAAAGAGTACTTCTGGTGGGATGGCATGAAAAGAGATGTTGCTGAATATGTCTCTCGATGCTTGGTTTGTCAACAAGTTAAAGCTGAGAGACAGAAGTCTAATGGGATGTTACAACCATTACCCATACCCGAATGGAAATGGGAAAACATCACTATGGACTTTGTCACAGGACTTCCTAAAACATCCAAAGGCAATAATTCTATTTGGGTCATAGTTGATCGTCTTACAAAGTCTGCACACTTCATTGCTATTAGAGAGGATTTCTCTCTAGATCAGCTTGCCATGATATATGTAAAGGAAGTGGTAAGATTGCATGGAGTACCACATTCTATTATATCTGATCGGGATCCGAGATTTACCTCGAAGTTCTGGCGAAGTCTTCAGCATACTCTGGATACAGAGTTGAGTTTCAGCACTTCTTATCATCCCCAGACAGACGGTCAGTCTGAGAGAACAATTAAAACCCTAGAAGATATGTTGAGAGCTTGCTCTATGGATTTCAAAGGAGGTTGGGATCAACTCCTACCTTTGGTGGAATTTTCTTATAATAATAGCTTTCACTCCAGTATTCGGATGGCTCCTTATGAAGCTCTCTATGGAAAGAAATGCAGGACTCCAACTTGCTGGGATGAAGTTGGGGAAAGAAAGCTATTAGGACCTGATATCGTTGATGAAATGGCAGAAAAGGTTAGATCTATTCAACAACACATAAGAGCAGCTCAGAGTCGACAGAAAAGTTATGCCGACAACCGAAGAAAAGACCTAGAGTTTGAAGTGGGTGATAAAGTGTTCTTACGAATATCTCCCTGGAAGAGGGTTATGAGATTTGGAAAGAAGGGGAAGTTGAGCCCTAGATATATCGGTCCTTTCGAAATACTGGATCGTGTTGGGAAGGTAGCTTACCGATTGGCGCTTCCACCGAATCTCTCTCAAGTTCACGATGTGTTCCATGTATCTCTCCTGAGAAAGTACATACCAGATTCTTCACATATACTCAGCTCAGAAGTTGTATCGCTGGAGCAAGATCTTTCTTATGAAGAACAGCCGATAGAGATTCTGGATCGTAGCGAAAATGTCCTACGAAACAAGACCACTCGATTGGTGAAAGGTTTATGGAGGAACCACCAACTTGAAGAAGCTACATGGGAGCTTGAGGATATGATGAGGGAGAAGTATCCTCATCTGTTTGTTACAAAGTGATGAATTTCGAGGGCGAAATTCTTTTTAAGGGGGGTAGAATCTAACACCCGAGACTTTTATGTTATATAAATCATCAAAGGAATCTTTTTCTACACAACACTTTCTTGGCTTGCTTTACACGCAATCACGACCTTCCTCGATAGCTTGCATCGTACGCAATACCGAGTTTCACTAAACAAAAATATGCTATTAAAACTAGCCGTTATGAATAGTAATAACCACTTTTTGAAATTTTATAAATTTTTTTTTTCAAAATGGTCTTCATTTTTGGACTCAGAATATCGAAATTAGCCTAGGGTGAAATTTTGGTATTTTTCTGAAAACTTTCAATTTTTGATGAATAGTGAAACCACTAAGTGGTAGGTTAAAAACTGAATTTTGCATAAAACATAATTTTACCGCTTCTGTGAAGGGAATTTAGAAAATCAGACAGACACAGTTGATATCAGTAAGTAAAATGTGGTTCAATGAGATAAAAATAATTTTTTGATGAATAGTAACTTTTTATTTTTTTTACCGCGGTTAATAGTAAATAGGGTAACTAAGGGTAAATATGATATTACTATTACCCTAACACATGTCCTAATTCTATTGGATAAGTGTAATTCGACCAAAAACAACCTTATGAATAAAATATGACCATTTAGGCCCACTTGGATTAGATTAAGACATTTATTATTAATTTATTTAAAGAAGGGTTAAAATAGTTAAAATCAATGTTTAATAAGTAAATCATTTTTAATATGGGGTTATAAATAAGATAAATTCGACTATAAATATTCATTAGAAAGCTAAAAATATTTCCTACATAATGGTATTTTATTTATAAATTTTGGACATTAAATAATTTAATTTATTTATGACACAGTTATGATGCAGTAATTATCTTATTTATGAAATATTGACATAATTGATGTTATAAACACCAAAATAAATGTAATTTGAGACTTTTTATGAATTACACAAATTTTATACGTTACTATGATATATTAGTGTTGATTTAATCAACTTGGTTCGAACATATAATTCTGTTATGACTTTCACAAAAATCATATATCAAAGTGTCAAAATTGACACAAAATGGTTTTTAAATCAAATATTATATTATTAATTGTTATATTATTCCTAAAAATCTAAGGTTCGGCCAAATTACTTAGATAAGGATATATATATTAATAATAAACAATTTGGGGTTCGTTTGGCATGTTATAGTAAGTGTATTAACCATATGTTGAAAGAAAACAAAAAGACATGGTAAAAGTTAAATTATTTAACTTAGAGTTAAATCTAATTGATAAGGTTAAAATAATACCCTAAACTTGTCTAAATACTATTGGTTGATAGGATTTCGACCCTTCCCCACTTTAGCTTCGAAATAAGTCCCTTTGGAACCATTATAAACCGATATTGACTTTAATATAAAATAATATTTTGAGATATTCCTAAGGTGCCCCTCTCCTCCCTTATAAAAGGGCACCTCCTCCCCCTCGTCCTCACACCAATTTGAGCACTCAATCTCGTCCAGCCCCTGCCATTTTCTCCTCTCCACTTCCCTAGAATAATCCTAGTGGTCTTGGTCTTCTTCAAAGACCAATATTAGTTCCCTAAGTAGAGGATTCAAAGAAGCGTTCCAAAGAAGAGGTAATATCCATTACCGATCTTTTCAATTTCTTTCTTCTTCCACTTATTCTTATTTAGTTGTTTCATGATAAAGTAATAACATCAGTATTACATACATACTGATATGTTATTATAAATATGAAACAACCCTAATTAACCTTCTATCCATCCTACGGAAAAATGAAATCATCGCGCGTGTGTACGTACGGAATACCGTCTCCACGTCGTGGTGTAATCTATTTTCCACCATCACTTTACAAGGATGGGTATAATGGTGTAATGATTAACTATTTATGATTATTATAAAGTAATATTGATACTTAAATAACATATATATATACTCCAATACAATTCCATGATCATAGGAACGATATCATCACTCGTGCGTACGTACGGAATACCGTCTCCACGATGTGAAGTGACTCGTTCTACATGATCATCATTACATAATAATTATATAAATGAATTTAATGAATAAATATGATATATGTTACACTAATACCATTCTGGATATAAGGTACTTATAACCATAAAATAAGAATAAGAATTTATTCGGCAAAACACGCATAAGAACAAAAGGCAATAAAGACCCGAGTAACAAGTAACAATGAAATATTACTAACAAGAAGATAAGAATATGACCATATATGAAATCATATCAATATGTATGATTCTGGAATAAGTCAATAACATTATTTAAACCATTATACAGGAGCTTCGGACACGTACAAAGCAAATCGGACCTAAGGTAAGGGAAATATCACAATCTCATTTTTATCCGAGATTGTTTATTCGTAAGTATTTACTGGGGTGTATTTTATCATCCACATCCATGTTTCATCAATATGTAATATTATTTCCATCCACCTACAATTGTTGAAATCCATTTTTACCCTTCGGTGAGTTTTTAGTAATATATATGAAAGGAATCTTTTGTCTTTTTTCGTACGAGGTACTTTTTGACTTTTTCGACAAAAGTACGAAGAATGTTTTTTTTAACTTATACAGCATGAATGGATTTTTAAAACATTATTTTCAAGAAGCTTCCTTTACAAGTTTTCAAGTTTATTTTTAATCAACTTCTTTTATTTTAAAGTCGTATGACATGTTATGAAAGGAAAAATGTTTTTAAAGTAGAAAGGATATTTTCCTCAAGAATGGAGTTCAAGTATTTTATCAAAATTATTTTCCATCTAAGATAATAAAAGGGTTCTGTTTTTATCCCTATTATTACATTGATTTGATTATGTTGTGATGGAAACATTTTTATGAATTCCTTTATCTTATATGAATTGTTTTATGGTGTCATGTTGTTTAAGAATCCCATTTTATTTACATGGGTTACGCTATGATGTATGGTTTATGATTATGTGGCACACATAAGAAAGGATTCATTATAAGATGGGTGGGACCTACATCTCCCTCCAATGCATTTGGTAAAGATTTTATATCTCACGAGATAGACATGGCTGGAACGGTAGGTTATACCGGTTCAGTGAAACAGGACTGGAACGAGGGTGAATCGGTTCAGAAAGGGACTTTGTCCACTAAGATAGTCTTGGAAATGAGTCATGACTAACATGAAATGATTTTCCATGATTATGTGTTCATTCCACAAAGTTTCAAGTTTTATGTTATGATTATGGGGATCTCATTTTCACTTCTATTATTTATTCCATGTTAAGATATTATGATCTCTTTTGCAGGTTTTGATTTTCAAAAAGATATGATATGATTTTTATTTCCTTTATTTGCCCTTGCTGAGAATTTGAGCTCACCCTTTTATGTTTTCTTTTCCCCAGGTCAGGAAGATGGATATTGAGTAGAATATGCTAAAAGGGACCCTAGATATGATGAAATAAATGAGAGACACTGTAGAAGATTTATGAACTAGTTGTTTATGTTTCCCAGTTTCTAAAGACACTATACCTATACTGTCCTTTGTGGTTTTGTCATATGTTGTAATAAGTGTGCTTCAATTTTGAAGTATTAACAATGTATGTAAAGTGTGGGTCGTTATATATATGATCCTTACTTTCGAGGTAATTATGGGTTACTATATGTAATAATGGAAAGTGAAAGTCATGAGATAAAATTTAGGTTAAATTAAGTTATGGTTATTTTTGAAGATTTTATCTCGTTTTTGGGGAATGTTTTAAGAATTATGTAGTTTTGGAAAAGGACAACACGCAGACCGTGTGACAACCCGTCGCGACGGACAAAGCTGCGGGAATCGAACCCACAACCAAAGTGCGACTGGTATTTATCTCCTACCACTGGACTACGTGAAGTCCCTGGTTAGTTTGACTGATTCTTTTTAGTTATATGATTTTATGAATTAAGAATAAGTTGATTTTGGGTTATTTATGAAAATTATTAACCTATCATGGAGGGTATGTGATTAGGTTAATTACATTTCAATACGGGACTTTAAGAGTAACTGATGTTATTTGGAGATAGGTGTTAATTTGTACCTTGGAAGACTATGCGACTAAATCCTTCAAAAATTTGGTTTTAAATATTAGTTTGGTTTAATTTTAAGTATTTTATGGACAATTTGTTTATCTAATAGTCCTCGTTGGACATTGGGTTTTTTTGGACAAATTTTGGAGATTATGCATAGATTTTCTTTTTAAAGGGTTATCCTTTTCTGGATTATCTGACCTTGTACTAACCTTTTTGGTTTTGGTTTTGGTTAAAGCCTAAAGACATGGGAAGTATATAGTTCTCTTTTGTGGATTAGGTGATTCTCTAGAAGTTTATTATATTACTCTTAATACGAACAAGTCTTCCTAAATACTCATCTTTTGGAAAAAATATGAGTTTGATTAAGGAATCTAGTAAAAGTTGAAAGTCAACATGATAAGTGATTATGTTTCCTTATGAATAAATTCCTCAATAAAAAGTAACTTAAAACTAAAATGTTGTCTATTAAATTTTCCTATTGGGGAATCAAATACCGTTTAACCCATCACAAGTTTGTGATTTTCTTATGGTTAACTTTCTCCTAGACATGTTTACTATCACTCTCCCTCAAGAACATGACCCTTTTCTTTTTCATCCATGTCCATGTTTTCCTACACGGAATCCTTTTATGGGTTAACTCGGGTGACCTCTGTACTTATCTTTCTTTATTTTAGAGTGATTGTTTTACCGACTCTTCTTCCGATGTGGGACATTCAAGGATGTTTCCAAGGTCAATTTTAAAATTGTGAGGACGCAATTCCCAAAAGGGGGGAAGGATGTAACACCCCAGGTAAATAAAGAATATGACATTTTTTTATTTATCCATATTTGTGAATAAAATATTGATATTATTTAAAAGGGGATTCTATGCTCAATGGCGTACCCAACACGCAACAATGAGTTTCTTGGGAATCTTACATTGCACTCTAATAATAAAATAATATTATTTTAAATAGTAGTTAACGCCTAGTCGTTGTAATGGCGGGAATGAACAGAACTAACTACAAAATGATTATATATGTTTGTCAAATATTTTTACTTTTTACAATAAATGTTAGAAGATTAAAAATGCAAATGAATCCAATTTTAAGCGTAAACATTCTAAAATTCTTTAAAAGGTCGATTAACTGCCTTTTGATGGCGAACCTATTTTAAATCCACTTTTTGACAATTTTATGTGTTATATTTGAAAAAAAAAAATCTTCTTTAGAATCGGGACGTCAAAGTTTACTTTGCGTATATTTTTGGTATTTGTCCAAAAAAAATCAATTTTTAATGAATAGTGAAAATTTATGTATTTTAATTCAAAAACTCTTTTAATCTAATTTATTTATATGATTAGATTATCTTTTGAATTGGTTTTAAAGTGATATTAGAATATATTTTTTCCATTTAATCCAATAGTTCTCATTGGAATTAATTTCACTTTGAAATCGAACATAAACTAGTGTCAATCTTTTGATACATTTTGTTTCATAAAAACACGTTATTTGTTATGACATCGGGAATTAATTATTATATTAATTAATGCAACTTATATGATCTGAATTTTTTAAAATAGACATCATTTTTGAATTCAGAATATCAAATATAACTTAGGGTGAACTTTTGGTAATTTTCTGAAAAACTTCAATTTTTGATGAATAGTGAAACCACTAAGTGGTAATTATAAAAACTAATTTTCTGTTTAAATGAAATTTTTCCATCATTGTGTTTTGAATTTAAAAAAATCCGACATACATTGTTGTCATTAAGAAGTAAAATGTGGTTCAATATGATTAAAATAATTTTTGGTGAATAGTAACTTATTTAGTTTTTAATCACGATTAGAGGTAATTAGTGTAGTTTAAGGTAATAATAATGTTTTAATAAAATGAAATGACATATACACAGGTCCTACCCTCATTGGATGTGTCATGGACGACCAAGAAAATCCATGGGTCAACTTGGGGACCCCTTGGAGCCACTTTGGTTGGAAAATGACATAAATATCTTTTTATTTAATGTTAAAGTAAAAATGACACAAACATGATATGTTTTACTAAAACACTTTTTACATGGGGTTATACAAGTAATATTGTTGACTATAAATAGTCATTGGAAAGCTACAAATATTTCCTAATTCATAGTATTTTTTTAATAATTTATATACATTAAATAAATTAAATTATTTATGACATCATAATGATGCAGCGATGACCTCATTATTTAACTATTTAAATAAAATGAATATATAATGTATTATCTAAGACCTAAACATGTCCAAAACCTATTAGATGAGTGTATTTCGAACCCTTATCACCTTATCCTTGAAATAAATCAAATTGGGACCTTTACAATCCGAAACGCTTTTGAAAATAAAGTAACATTTTGTAACTTTACAAGAGTGCCCCTTCTGTCCTCTTATAAAAGGCCCCCACCTATACCTCCTTACCCACACTCCCAAAGCCTTTGGCTCGGCCGAACTCTGCCCATATTGTCTCTAAACTTCTCTCTCTTACTCCTTAAAGCCTCAATTTTGGCAGAAGTCTTCCCAAGAAATCCTTTGAGCTCAAACCAAAGGAAGTTACCCGATTTTAAGGTAATGTCTTCACTTGAGTCCTTTTGTTTTATTTTTCCTCTCCAACCCCCTAAATTATTTTTATTCATTTATTTTGTAAAAACTACAGTATATTAAATATACTAGGATGTTGTTATAATAATTATTCGAGCTACACTTACACACACCTACATCTAATGGTCAAAGAACATACTGTTTCCGTGGATGACGAATTTCTGCCTCACGAAACGATGATTGTTCAACACTCATATAACACCTTCAAAGGTGGCCATCAAGATGTCACTATATTTATATATGATATATTATATGTTTATTTTTTACTTAAGTTTCTGTATTTTTCATTTATGTCATACCTTTATGGTTTCCATTATGGGTAAACGCGATATCTTCATTTAAGGAAGTGCGGACTACCGCCCCCTCAAAGTGATGTGATTTGTTAATGCCTTATGTGGGATGTATAAAGGATGGATTTAAAGTTATTATATATGATGTTATACTGGAATTATAATATACCTCTATATAATTATTATTTCTTTCCATTAATGTATGAGATAGAAATGAAAGTAGCGTTCATGTGTACGTACGGCTTACCGTCTCCATGAACGGTGCATTTCATTTCTTATCCCCAAATGTAATGTACTATTATAAGTACATATTTATAATGGATATATATAATTTATGTCACATATAAATGATTAATATCATTCTTGAATTAAAATATACATACCTCTCATTTAGTTTTAATTCCATTAATATGACAAAGAAATGAAAGTAGCACGACTTGCCGTCTCCATGAACGGTGCATTTCATTTCTTACCTCTAAATGATTATGTAATATTATAAATACATGTATATGATGGATATATATGATATATATGATATCCAAATCATTAATATCATTCTGGATATAATGAACCATTGACCACACGAACAACATGTAATTGTAAGAAGCCCACTTTTTGACTTAAGAACCAAATATCAACAAAAGAAACATTATTAACTTAAATGATTACATAATGTTTATAACATGACAATAATTTATATAAAAGGAATAATGAACTTGAAAAAGTTTCTTAAGAAAGTAGAAATTAACTCATGTTTATTATTCAGGACGTTAAAGAACGACCGAGTCAAGTCGGACCCGAGGTAAGGGATCATACTCCTCTCTTTCTTTTTAAGTACACTCTTTTTTGTCATTCCATTTAAGCTCATATTTCTTGTGATTGGGATGTTATTTTATATTACTCTTACTTTAATTATTATGTTCATATGATGAGAGACCCTATTCTCTCTCATCAATCCATTTTGGATGTTTTGAGTGGCGCCGTTAGGCTGCCAAATTTTCGTAAGAGATCTTACCTCTCTCTTTCTTTTTAGGTACTCTACTTTATGTCACTTCTTTTAAGATCCTCTTTGTTATGTTGGGGGATGTTATTTAATATTCCTCTTGCTGTAAAATTTATGGTAATATTATTAGAGACCCTATTTGATCTCATCAATCCATTTTTGTAAGTTTTAAGTGGCACCGTTAGGCTGCCGTGTTTTCGTAAGGGGTTTTTCATCTCACTTTTATTCCTGTGAGATTTATGCTACATTTTCCACAAATTCCTTTGAGTGGTGTATGTACTGCCCATTATTTTACTCATTGTGTAATATAATTTCATTTATGATTATTTTCATCAATGTTTTATTGTCCTTCTTTCACGGGGTGTATGTTTTGATAGATACCCATGTCGGTAAGGGAACCTTTCACCCTCCTCTTTTTAAAAGAATTATTTAGTTATGTATTTTAATTCACATACTATTATGATGGGATATGTTCTTCTATATCCTTATTTATGTAAATTTTATGTCCAAGTGATGAGATCCCCTTTATCTCTCTCATCAACCCTTTTTGTAAAATTTTATGTGATGCCGTTAGGCTGTCGAATATTACCAAGTGAACTTCTTAACCCAATTTCGATTTCTTTGGGTTCAACATGTAGTTATTAAATATGTCATCAATTGAATATGTGTGAATAACCTTTGATTTTTTTACACTTAATATCCACTTATATTGGGTGTATTTATATTTGTCACACATAATTATGAGATTGATTTATCCTTAATTTAAGGATACATTCTTTATAATGGATTTCATCTCATTTTACATTTCTTTTGAGAATTCATTGTTGTTATGCACCAATTCACTCTTATATGGTGTGTATACTGTCATTTGACATATTATATCATGAATCCCTTTATTCTCATGATATTATAATGTTCGTAATAAATGTTATTCCGCTATTATTTGTATTCAAGAGTCTCTCATTTTGTTAAAAACTCTTTAACGAAAATATCGTTTTAAATGTTTTAAAGATTTATTATTCTAAATATTTATCTTTAATGTCCATGTTTTCAAAATGGTTTTCAGAATTTATTTATATGGACATTAAGTTTTTAAAATTATAATTCCACTAAAAGCTTCAAAGTGGTATGGGACACATTGATTCAAAAATCACTTTTAAATGGTTTTTGAAAATGGATTGATTAATTCAATATCTTGGAATTACTTATTTTGATTGAAAATGAAATGTTGTTATTGAAATGTTTATATTTTCAATATTTTATGTGTAATGATCATACTTGGACATTTTACGGGTGGTTACATGATAAACCATATGATGGGTGGTGCCGTGAATACCAGGATGGGTGGTTATGTTATAACCTCCAATTCATTGGGTATGAAAGTCGGTTGTATGGATATTCCATTAAGTATGTATGGAATTTGGCCGAATGGCTATTCCATTAAGTGATATGTGTGGAAGTCGACCTTATGGTTATTCCACTTAAGTATGTTTTTGTACCTAGTTACCTTTATATGTTATGTGATCTTTATATGGGTTTTATGGTAATCTTTTGGTTACAGAAGGGTAAGTAATGAACTTTTATTCAGTGAAGAGTTTTTACTTCTTCGAAAACGTGAAAAGTATTACTTTGATAAAGTATACATGGTTTACTTGCTGTTTTGAAAAAAACTAACAGTTTTCATTCTTTGTGAATCCCTTACTGAGCTTTTTATGCTCATCCCAAGTTTTTGAAATGTTTTTCATAGGACTTAACGTGGAATAGGGTCAAGGATGGGATCAAGGGAAAGTCATGAAACCTAAAACATGGAACTGGACATGTTTCTTTAAAAGAGTTTTTATTTTATGGAAACTTACTAAAATTTTCTACTTTGTAATCCTTTGAGATGTAATAGTTATGTCCTAATTCTCTAAAACTCTAAAACTGAAAAGATCCTCAATGTGAATTATTCATTTAATTCAATATTAAGTAAGGTTTAAGGCCGGGGCCTTATAGTTGGTTTCAAAGGGAGGTTTAGATAACTTTAGATGTTAGGGTATTCTTTAAGCATAAGTGACATGACCATAATGGTTAGGATTTCAGAAAGAGTCATAGTTTTTAGATAAAGTGAATGAGTAAGTATATCTTAGTGTTTATCTTACTCTTTATTACATGATAGTTTTGATGATATACTCACACTGAACTTCTTGGTTTTAGTAAATGGATGGATCTAGCAGGAACCAAGGTAACGGTGGATGTGAAGGAAACTGTGACAGTTTTCTGAGTGATCAATTGAATGATATGGGAGCTGTAATGAGAACTCTTGTGTTTATCCTCAACCAACTATCTAGAGTCATGATTGCCACCTAATCCTTGGTGATTTCTATAAGGCATCATATATGCGAGAAACAAATCCCTATGGAACTACATGTAATGATCACAAAGGTAAGTGTGTTCAAAAACCTATGTGTCATAGATGTGGAAATAAACAGCTAGGAAAATGTTTCAAAGGGACAGAAATATGCTATAGATGTGGAAATGAAGGTCATAAAGCAAGAACCTTCCATGGAAAAAGGAAGCATCCAGTTGACTCAAGGAAAGGTAAAGAAGTTCTTTCTGAGGGATCAATTGAATGTTTTAAATATGGTGTGCATGGTCATTATGCAAACACATGTCCTATGAAGAAGTTTCGTGAATGGGATCACCAAGATCATAAAAATACTTGTTTACCAATACCTAATGCCATTCTGATTGAGGATGAAGAAACTGACAATGACCAATCAAAGGTATGGATTATTTCTTAACTTTTGTTTTCTATTTTGGAATCTTAGGATATGATTCATGATTTTGTTTGTAGGAAAAAATTATTTCAGAATAAGTTGGAAAGGAATGGTTAATGGATCATGAAGAATGTTTAATGAGTAATAAGTCAACATATAAGGGCTTCAAGAGTTATGGTGAAATTCTTTAGAGTATTAAGTGTTTTTTGATGATGGGATACATTAGAAGACTTTTTATAGTATGTGTAACACTGATGTTTGTTATATAAAAATTTTTATACAAAGAATAGTATTCTGTTCTTTTGTGGACATAGTTATAAAGAACCATTTGAGTTTATATGATCCTTACTTTCGTGGTAATTATGGGTTACTATATGTAATGATGGAAAGTGAAAGTCATGAGATAAAATTTATGTTAAATTATGTTATAGTTATTTTTGAAGATTTTATCTCGGTTTTGGGTAATGTTTTAAGAATTATTTAGTTTTGGAAAAGGACAACACACCGACTGTGTGACAACCCGTCGCGTCGGACAATGTTGTGGGAATCGAACCCACAACCAAAGTGCGACTGGTATTTATCGCCTACCACTGGACTACATGAATTACCTGGTTAGTTTGACTGATTATTTTTAGTTATATGATTTTATAAATTAAGAGTAAGTTGATTTTGGATTATTTATGAAAATGATTAACCTATCATGTAGGGTATGTGATTAGGTTAATTACTTTTCAATACAAGACTTTAAGTGTAACTGATGTTATTTGGAATAGGTGTTAATTTGTACCTTGGAAGACTATGCGACTAAATCCTTAAAATATTTGGGTTTCAATATTAGTTTGGTTTACTTTGAAGTATTTTATGGAACTTTTTTTATTGAATTGTCCTCGTTGGACATTGGGTTTTGTTGGACAAATTTTGGAGATTATGCATAGATTTTCTTTTTAAAGGGTTATCCTTTTCTGGATTATCTGACCTTGTAATAACATTTTTTGTTTTGGTTTTGGTTAAAGCCTAATGACATGGGAATTATATAGTTCTCTTTGGTGGATTAGGTGATTCTCTAGAAGTTGATTATCGTACTCTTAATGCGAACAAGTCTTCCTAAGTACTCGTCTTTTGGAAAAAAATATGAGTTTGATTAAGGAATTTAGTAAAAGTTGAAAGTCAACATGATAAGTGATTATGTTTCCTTATGAATAAATTACTCAATAAAAAGTAACTTAAAACAAAAATGCTGACTATTAACTTTTCCTACTGGGGAATCGAATACCATTTAACCCATCACAAGTTTGTGATTTTCTTATGGTTAACTTTCTCCTAGACATGTTTACTATCACTCTCCCTCAAGAACATGACCCTTTTCTTTTTCTTCCATGTCCATGTTTTCCTACACGGAATCCTATTATGGGTTAACTCGGGTGACCTCTGTACTTATCTTTCTTTATTTTAAAGTGATTGTTTTACCGACTCTTGTTCCGATGTGGGACTTTCAAGGATGTTTCAAAGCTCAATTTTAAAATTGAGAGGACGCAATTCCCAAAAGGAGGGAAGGATGTAACACCCCAGGTAAATAAATAATATGACATTTTTATATTTATCCATATTATTGAATAAAATATTGATATTACTATAAATGGGATGCTATTCTCGATGGCGTACCCAACACGCAACAACGAGTTTCTTGGGAATCTTACGTTGCACTCTAATAATAAAATAATATTATTTTAAATAGTAGTTAACGCATAGCCGTTGGAATGGAGGGAATGAATAGGACTAACTAAAAAATGATTATATATGTTTGTCAAATATTTTTACTTTTTATAAAAAATGTTAGAGGATTAAAAAATGCAAATGAATCCAATTTTAAGCGTAAACATTCTAATATTCTTTAAAAGGTCGATTAACCGCCTTTTGATGGAGAACCTATTTTAAATCCACTTTTTGAAAATTTTATGTGTTATATTTGAAAAAATAAAATTCTTCTTTAGAATCGGGACATCAAAGTTTACTTTGCGTAAATTTTTGGTATTTTTCCAAAAAAGTTTAATTTCTAATGAATAGTGAAAACTGTTGTATTTTAATTCAAAACCTCTTTTAATATAATTTATTTATATGATTAGATTATCTTTTGAATTGGTTTTATAGTGAAATTATAATATATTTTTACCATTTAATTCAATAGTGGTCATTGGAATTAATTTCACTTTGAAATCAGACTTAAACTAGTGTCAATCTTTTGATACATTTCGTTTCATAAAAACACGCTATTTGTTTTGAAAGTGGGAATTAATTATTAAATTAATTAATGAAACTTATATGTTCTGAATTTTGTAAAATAGAAATCATTTTTGAATTCGGAATATCAAATATAGATTAGGGTGAACGTTTGGTAATTTTCTGAAAAACATCAATTTTTGATGAATAGTGAAACCACTAAGTGGTACTTATAAAAACTGATTTTCCATTTAAATGAAATTTCGCCATCATTGTGTTTTGAATTTAAAAAATCCGACATAAATGGTTTTCATTATGAAGTAAAATGTTGTTCAATGGGATTAAAATAATTTTTTGGTGAATAGTAACTTATTATGTTTTTAATCGCGATTAGAGGTAATTAGTGTAGTTTAAGGTAAGAATAATGGTTTAATAAAATTAAATGACATATAAACATGTCCTACCATCATTGGATGTGTCATGACCGACCAAGACAATCCATGGGTCAACTTGGGGACCCCATGGATCCACTTTGGTTGGAAAATGACATACATATCTTTTTATTTAATGTTAAAGTAAAAATGACACTAACATGAGATGTTTTACTAAAACACTTTTTACATGGGGTTATACAAGTCATATTTTTTACTATAAATTTTCATTGGAAATATAAAAAGATTTCCTACTTCTTAGTATTTTTTTAATAATTTTTAGACATTAAATATCTTAATTTATTTATGATATCATAATGATGCAGCGATGATCTCATTATTTAACGATTTAAATAAAATGGAAAGATAATGTAATATCTAAGACCTAAACATGTCCAAAACCTATTAGATGAGTGGATTTATAACCCTTATCACCTTATACTCGAAATACATCAATGTGGGACCTTTAAAATCTGAAAATATTTTGAAAATAAAGTAACATTTTGTAACTTTACAAGAGTGCCCCTCCTCTCCTCTTATAAAAGGCCCCCAACTATACCTCCTTACGCACACTCCCAAAGACTTTGGCTCGGCCAACCTCTTCCCATTTTGTCTCTAAACTTCCCTATCTTACTCCTTGAAGCCTCACTTTGGGAATAAGGATTCCCATGGAAGCCTTTGAGTTCAAACCAAAGGGAGTTACCCGATTTTAAGGTAATGTCTTCATTTGAGTCCTTTTGTTTTATTTTGCCTCTCCAACCCCCTAAACTATTTTTATTCATTTCTTTTGTAACAAATCCTGTATATTCAATATACTAGGATGTTTTTATAAGATGTATTCGAGCTATACTTACACACACCTACATCTAATGGTTAAAGAACATACTGTTTCCGTGGATGGTGAATTTCTGCCTCACGAAACGATGATTGTTCAACACTCATATAACACCTTCAAATGTGGCCATTAAGATGTCACTATATTTATATATGATATATGATATATTTATTTTTTACTTAATCTTATGTATTTTTCATTCATGGCATACCTTTATGGTTTCCATTATGGGTAAACGCGATATCTTCATTTACGGAAGGGAGGACTACCGCCCCCTCAAAGTGATGTGATTCGTTAATGCCTTATTTGGGACATATAAAGGATGGATTTAAAGTTTTTATATATGATGTTATACTGGAATTATAATATACCTCTATATCATTATTATTTCTTTCCATTAATGTATGAGATAGAAATGAAAGTAGCGTTCATGTGTACGTATGGCTTACCGTCTCCATGAACGGTGCATTTCACTTCTTATCCCCAAATGTAATGTACTATTATAAGTACATATTTATAATGGATATATATAATTTATGTTACATATAAATGATTAATATAATTCTGTAATTAAAATATACATAACTATCATTTAGTTTTAATATCATTAATATGACAAAGAAATGAAAGTAGCACGGCTTACCGTCTCCATGAACGGTGCATTTCATTTCTTACCTCTAAATGATTATGTAATATTATAAATACATGTATATGCTGGATTTATATGATATATATGATATAAAAATCATGAATTTCATTCTGGATATAATGAACCATTGACCACACGAACAACATGTAATTGTAAGAAGTCCACTTTTGACTTAAGAACCAAATATCGACAAAACAAACATTATTATCTTAATGATTACATAATGTTTATAAAATTTCAATAATTGATATAAAAGGAATAATTAACTTTAAAAAGGCTCTTAAGAAAGTAGAAATTAACTCAAGTTTATTATTCAGGACGTTATAGAACGATCGAGTCAAGTCTGACCCGAGGTAAGGGATCCTACTCCTCTCTTTCTTTTTTAGTACACTCTTTTATGTCATTCCATTTAAGCTCATCATTATTGTGATTGGGATGTTCCTTTATATTACTCTTACTGTAATTTTTATGGTCATATTATGAGAGAACCTATTCTCTCTCATCAATCCATTTTGGATGTTTTGAGTGGCGCTGTTAGGCTGCCAAATTTTCGTAAGAGATCTAACCACTCTCTTTCTTTTTAGGTACTCTCCTTTATGTCACTTCTTTTAAGATCCTCTTTGTTATGTTAGGGGTTGTTCTTTAATATTCATCTTGCTATAAACCTTATGATAATATTATGAGAGACCTTATTTGATCTCATCAATCCATTTTTGTAAGTTTTAAGTGGCGTTGTTAGTCTTGCGAGTTTTCGTAAGGGATTTTTCATCTCACTTTTATTCCCGTGAGATTTATGATACATTTTCCACAAATTCCTTTGAGTGGTGTATGTACTTCCCATTATTTTACTCATTGTGTAATATACTTTCATTTATGAGTATTTACATCAATGTTGTATTGTCTTTCTTTCACGGGGTGTATGTTTCGAAAGATACCCATGTAGGTATGGGAACATTTCACCCTCCTCTTTTTAAAAGACTTCTTTTGTTATGTCTTTTAATTAACATACTATTATGTTGGGTTATGTTCATATATATCCTTATTTATGTAAATTTTATGTCCAAGTGATGAGATCCCCTTTATCTCTCTCATCAACCCTTTTTGTAAAATTTTATGTGACGGCGTTAGGCTGTCGATTTTTACCAAGTGAACTTCTTAACCCAATTTCAATTTCTTTGGGTTCAACATGTAGTTATTGAATATGTCATCCATTGAATATGTGTGAATAACCTTTGATTGTTTTACACTTAATATCCACTTATATTTGGTGTATTTATATTTGTCACACATAATTATGAGATTGATTTATCCCTAATTTAAGGATACCTTCTTTATAATGGATTTCATCTCATTTTACATTTCTTTTGAGACTTCATTGTTGTTATGAACCAATTAACTCTTATATGGTGTGTATACTATCCTTTGACATATTATATCATGAATCCCTTTATTCTCATGATATTATAATGTTCGGATTAAATGTTATTCTGTTATTATTTGTATTCAAGAGTCTCTCATTTTGTTAAAAACTCTTTAACAAAAATATCGTTTTAAATGTTTTAAAGATTTATTATTCTAAATATTTATCTTTAATGTCCATGTTTTCAAAATGGTTTTCAGTATTTATTTATATGGACATTAATGTTTTAAAATTATAATTACACTAAAAGATTCAAAGTGTTATGGGACACTTTGATTCAAAAATCACTTTTAAATGGTTTTTGAAAATGGATTGATTAATTCAATATCATGGAATTACTTATTTTGATTGAAAATGAAATTTTGTTTTTGAAATGTTTATATTTTCAATATTTTATGTGTAATGATGGTACTTGGACATTTTACGGGTGGTTATGTGATAAACCATATGACGGGCAGTGCCGTGAATACCAGGATGGGTGGTTACGTTATAACCTCCAATGTATTGGGTATGGAAGTCGGTCGTATGGCTATTCCATTAAGTATGTATGGAAGTTGGCCGAATGGCTACTCCATTAAGTGATATGTGTGGAAGTCAACGTTATGATTATTCCACTTAAGTATGTTTATGTCCCAAGTTAACTTTATATGTTATGTGATATTTATATGGGTTTTATGGTAATCTTTTGGTTACAGAAGGGTAAGTAATGAACTTTTATTCAGTGAAAAGTTTTTACTGCTTCAAAAACGTGAAAAGTATTAATTTGATAAAGTATACATGGTTTAATTGTTGTTTTGAAAAAAACTAACAGTTTTCATTCTTTGTGAATCCCTTACTGAGCTTTTTTATTCTCATCCCATGTTTTTGAAATGTTTTTCACAGGACTTAACGTGGAATAGGGTCAAGGATGGGATCAAGGGAAAGTCATGCAACCTAAAACATGGAACTGGACATGTTTCTTTTTAAGAGTTTTTATTTTATGGAAACTTAGTAAAAGTTTCTACTTTGTAATCCTTTGAGATGTAATAGTTATGTCCTAATTCACTAAAACTCTAAACCAGAAAAGATACTCAATGTGAATTATTCATTTAATTCAATATTGAGTAAGGTTTAAGGCCGGGGCCTTATATTGACCCCCCAACGCGCCTATTTAGCAGGGGGCCGGGGGGCTATCTGGGGTGCGGGGGGGATGTCTGGGGTGCGGGGGGCCAGTCCGGGGTGCGGGGAGGGCTGTCCGGAGTGCGGGGAGGGCTATCTGAGGTGCGGGGAGGGTCTGTCCGGGGTGCGGGGAGTTCTGTCCGGGGTGCGGGGGGGGCTGTTCGGGGTGCGGGGAGGGATGTCCGGGGTGCAGGGAGGGTTGTCCGGGGTGCGGGGAGGGATGTCCGGGTTGTGGGGGGTCTATCCGGAGTGTGGGGGGGCTTGTCTGCGGTGCGGGGAGGCCTGTCTAGTGTGCGGGGAGGGCTGTCCGGGGGGCGGGGGGATGTCTGGGGTGCGAGGAGGGCTGTCCGAAGTGCGGGGAGGGCTGTCTGGGGTGCAGGGGGTGCTGTCCAGGGTGCGAGGGGGGGGGGGGGCTATCTAGGGTGCGGGGGGGCTGTCTGAGGTGTGGGGCGGGCTGTTCGGAGTGTGGGGAGGGTTGTCCGGGGTGGGTCGGGGACAACAAATAGTGAACTCACATCATTCATTAAAAACAAGTTTAATGGTTTATATTAAGAATAACATTTTTTTAAAAAAAATATTACAGAACATGCAATTGAAAATATTAAAGAATTAAATTGTAATGGCCCGGACCTCTCCGGTCGATTACTTTGTAAAAACGTTTTTTTATGTGGTCAATGCGGCGAACATCAAAAATAATAATTATTATTAATAATAAATGGTGACGTGTTAATAAATTTTATTTGGGGTTTTGTTATAAGTGTTATACTAAATAATAATAATAATAATGTTGGTTTTTTTGATAGATCTGGTAATAATGATTTAATGAGAATTATGTTTTGAATTAATTGAAATGAGATTTGAGATATAAGGATAAATAAGAGATGTTATTATTTATGATAATTGTGTTTAAAATAATAATAATAATAATAATAATGATAAAGATTTAAAATAGGTGTGTGTCATGTGGGTTTTGATGGGAGGTGATCTTGCATGTTTTTTTAGGGAGATTCAATCATTATTATTGAAAATAATTATGATAAAAAGAATGGAACTAATGGTGTAAAATCAATGGAGGCGCCACTTTGTTGGGGAGGAATGAGATTGAAGAGAGAAGATGAAAAAATATATTAATAATGATATAAAATAAAAGATAATATTAAATGAAAAAAAAGAGAGAGAAGGAATACAAGGTGGGACGTTTTGGGCATGGAATGAGGAAGAGAGAGGCGCCACTTTTTGTGGAAGAAGGTAATAAGATAGGAGAGAGAAACATGATTAAAGGAAATAAAATTTATTGAAAAATAAATATAGGAGAGAGGCGCCAAGTGTAATCCACCTAAACAAATGACTTTGTGCGTGAATCTCAAGGAGATTGGAGAGAGAATGTGAGAATTTATGAATTAAATTAAATAATATAATATAATAATGTAATTATTAATTTTGGTTGGGAAAACTGAATTTTGACGGTATCTTCCTCATGCGACCTCGGTTTCACGAACCGTCAGCGGCAGTGTGACCCTGACTACGAGACGGAAATTTTGAGTCCAATATTGGATGTCTTTTTCGGGTTTTCAGATTGGGTACTCGAAACGCTCATGAATTAATTGAACATGAGGTTTTCCTTTATTATAAAAATATTTGTATTATATATTTATTATGTTAATGAGGAGCATGTGGGTGAGGCGCTATACATGGACCTCCCTATGTATATTATAATAATAAATCATATGGATTAAATGAGATAATAAATTAAAGTAAATAAATGGGGAGAATAAAGGGGGTGTATGATGAGGTTAAAGGAGGCGTAAGGGGGGTTTTTTTTCTTCCCCTTAAATGAATAATGTTCATAATAATATTATTATCATAATAGAATAAAAATAAAGGTGATTGATTGGTGGTGGAGATATTTGGGCGTGAAAGCAAAAAGGGACCCAATTTTTTGAGCGAATAAAATTCAAGGAAAATAAATATATAATAATATTATAAAATTTTATATTTATTTTTTGGGTTTTATAATCTTAATTCGACCGTAACTTCTTCATATGGTGTCGGAATGACGAACCGTCAGCGGCAGTGTAATCCTGAAATTAAGACGGTCATTTTAAGACCAGTGATGGATACCTTTTTATGAGTTACGTCTCGGGTCAACGAAACACACATATTAATAAAATTAACGTACGTGTTGTGTGTTAACCAATCAAAACATGTAACGTATGTACGGTCACATCGTGTATTCATTAATGCACGCTGAATATGGATTTACCTATTCGTTGCCTATATAAGAACGAGGTCATGTTTTATCTTCCATATCGATCGCTTCTTTGTCGCACGACGACGCTCTTGGACGATCGAGAAGTATTCCTCCTCTAACTTCTTTGTCCGAGCTTCGAATTACGATCCGTCAGTGGACACAGGATCGTAGTGACGAGACGAAGCTTCTAAGCCTAGACTTGTCACCTTTCCTTCCGGCCTTCCTTCTCCAGATTCCATCCTAGGAGGCGTTTGTCGGGTTTGGCGAAGGCAGAGGACACCGAAGGACGTCGTCGGATGCGACGTGATCGGGACCTTTTGAGGTAGGGGTTTACCTTCGTCTCTCTTTTTGGTGCAACATACGAGGTGGGATATTTTTCTTTTGTTCCATGGGATGAAGTTGAACTTTAAATAAAGATAATAACCGGATAAAGAAGGGTTTGGGGTTTTGTGCTGTTTCTATTGCCTTCCAGTTTCTTTATCTTCTGATTGTGATTTTGGATTGAAAGGCCTTTGCCTACTGAAAATCAAGGCCGTTGGTGGCCTTTGCGTGCGCAATTGATATCTGAATTGTTTGTGGTTGGTTTTGTTAAAACATGGAAAATGGATAAGCACGTAAAGACTGGCTGATTAAATGAGAATGAAAACCCTGTGTGATCACCCCGGTTGAACAAAATTGGAATAATGAACATGTTGGTGGTTTGGTTGTTTGTGGGAAATGTTTTTGTAAACGATGGTGTTGAAATGGGAAGTGGTTGGTTGTGGAAAATGCCTTTATTTATGAAAAGTGTTTTGATTATGAAAAGTGTTTTGGAAGTAAAAGGTGTTTTCAAATGCGGAAATGTTTTGTGTGTGGAAAGGGTTTTATGTGTGGAACATTGAAATAAATGAATGATGGAATGTTGTATGGTTGTGATAATCATTTATAAATGAAATGGCATGTGGTTGCTTGCGTTTTACCTAACCTTGGTTGTGGATGGCAGGGATATGTTTGTGAAAGTTTTTGTCTGGATGATAGTTGCCCAGTAGTAATAATTTGTTAAACCATTGCATGAAACATGAAAACCTAAATGGGGTTGGGGGATGATTGTTTAGTTGTTGATGCATGCTTCGTGGTAGCAGTGCCGAGGCACATGCTCAGTTCCTCTTTTTAAGAAGCCATAGGTTGGGCTGTGTGTTTGGTATATGTATATATATAATTGTATCTTTGTGTTTTGTCGCACCACACCCATGTCAAGCACCTAGTGCCGAACACTCCAATTTTATGTGAGAGGGTGTTCCCCCTTAGTTACTAGCTCCTTACTACTCCTTCTTCCATAGGCTATGATGGCTTGAGGTGACCTTACACCCAAGACTCTTCGGGTAGGTCTCGGAGGCTGTGATGGCTTGAGGCGACCTTTAGCCCAAGACTGTTCGGGCAGGCTTACCATTCCAAAGAACCTTCGGGATGAGGCCCAGGTGTCTACGGGCGGGTTAGTGGTTGTGGCCCAGGTGTGTGCGGGCGAGATGCGTGGTTGTGAGGCCGAGGTGTGTGTGGGGCTGGATGCGTGGTTTGGCCCAGGTGTGTGCGGGCGGGAAGAGTGTGGTAGCGTCAGGACGTTTTCCGTTAGGAAGAGCAGCATCTAATTAAGTGGGAAATGGTGCGGGGTACCCAATACTTTTGTTCTATATATATACTAAACTTGTTTGTGTTACTTGGTGAGTGTGACCAGTGAGACAGGGTGGATAGTTTTTTTCCTTGTTAGTTTCTGGTTCTTCTGTTTTCTCACGGGACCTTAGGGTGTCTCCCCACTTGTGCACGAGAGCTTTAGGTTTCCCTACTGAGTATACTTGTATTCTCACCCTACGTTTACTTTCAGGTTTCCAAGAGGACTACCAGGGCCGTGCGGGACCCTAATAGTCGGGTAGTTGGAGTTGTTGCAGTTGTTGTTCTCTTGTTTTCTTTGGCATTGTACTTTTGAGCTTCCTTGTACTTGTACCTTTTTATAAAAATTGTTTAAACATGCATGTGGGCTTGGTTTGGGTTTATTTATATACACTTGTTCTTTTCCCTTTTTGGTGGTTGACTTGTCCTATTTCCCGATCCAAAATAATAAAAAGGGTAATGCCTCCCATATTTGTGAAAACTCATACCCTTGGTGCTAGTCGCCAACTCGGGGCCTACTGGAGGCGGGACTCAGGGGTCATTATCTTCCTTCCACCATTGCCATATCAGGAGGGGCATCTTTGGTGGGAGGGGGTCGTGACAAAAAATGTAATGGCATGTGGTTGCTTGCGTTTTACCTAACCTTGGTTGTGGATGGAAGGGATATGTTTGTGAAAGGTTTTGTCTGGATGATAGTTGCCCAGTAGTAATAATTTGTTAAACCATTGCATGAAACATGAAAACCTAAATGGGGTTGGGGGATGATTGTTTGCTTGTTGATGCATGCTTCATGGTAGCAGTGCCGAGGCACATGCTCAGTTCCTCTTTTTAAGAAGCCATAGGTTGGGCTGTGTGTTTGGTATATGTATATATATAATTGTATCTTTGTGTTTTGTCGCACCACACCCATGTCAATCACCTAGTGCGGAACACTCCCATTTTATGGGAGAGGGTGTTCCCCTTAGTTACTAGCTCCTTCCTGCTCCTTCTTCCATAGGTTATGATGGCTTGAGGTGACCTTACACCCAAGACTCTTTGGGTAGGTCTCGGAGGCTGTGATGGCTTGAGGCGACCTTTAGCCCAAGACTCTTAGGGCAGGATTACCGTTCCTAAGAACCTTCGAGATGAGGCCCAGGTGTCTGCGGGCGGGTTAGTGGTTGTGGCCCAGGTGTGTGCGGGCGAGATGCGTGGTTGTGAGGCCCAGGTGTGTAAGGGCGGGATGTGTGGTTTGGCCCAGGTGTGTGCGGGCGGGAAGAGTGTGGTAGCGTCAGGACGTTTTCCGTTAGGAAGAGCAGCATCTAATTAAGTGGGAAATGGTGCGGGGTACCCAATACTTTTGTTCTATATATATACTAAACTTTTTTGTGTTACTTGGTGAGTGTGACCAGTGAGACTGGGTGGATAGTTTTTTTCCTTGTTAGTTTCTGGTTCTTCTGTTTTCTCACGGGACCATAGGGTGTCTCCCCACTTGTGCACGAGAGATTTAGGTTTCCCTACATAGCATACTTGTATGCTGACCCTACGTTTACTTTCAGGTTTCCAGGAGGACTACCAGGGCCGTGCGGGACCCTACTAGTCGGGCAGTTGGAGTTGTTGCAGTTGTTGTTCTCTTGTTTTCTTTGGCATTGTACTTTTGAGCTTCCTTGTACTTGTACCTTGTTATAAAAATTGTTTAAACATGCATGTGGGCTTGGTTTGGGTTTATTTATATACACTTGTTCTTTTCCCTTTTTGGTGGTTGACTTGTCCTATTTCCCGATCCAAAATAATAAAAAGTGTAATGCCTCCCATATTTGTGAAAACTCATACCCTTGGTGCTAGTCGCCAACCCGGGGCCTACTGGAAGCGGGACTCGGGGGTCATTATCTCCCTTTCACCATTTCCAGCTCAGGAGGGGCATCTTTGGTGGGAGGGGGTCGTGACAGAATGGTATCAGAGGCTGATGGTTGAGAGATAGGATGGAGTCTGGAGTTAGGCACAGTGAGGATTGCATGGGATGGTAGGGCAATAATGTTCGTTAATCTTGGTGCGTGACATAGGCCAGGGAAGACCGGCTAGGACACTGGATTTTAGGGCCCCCCGTGATCCGATGCAAGGACTCTGAGCCTACCGAACGACCAAGTGATACTATATTGATTGCACGGTAGAGACCCTAGGGAAGGTACATGCATCATCATGTTTGTGTTTTACTTGATTTGGGTGTTCTGGGAAAGAAATTGAAATAAAATGATAATTAAAACTTTTAGTTTTTCATTACTACTTGGGCTTAGGCGATCCTTGTTTACCGTACATCTATGGCACTTGGACGTTAACAGAAATATAGAGGAGTGGGACGCAGACAATTTCACGCAACAGAAGTGGCAACCCCAGCAAGGCGAAAGATCAAGAGAGTTGTTTCATGTTTTACTTAAATGCTCTCGTTTATGTTTTGTTTAAATCCAGGAGCATCACACTCAATTGTTGAAACTCATTCTCGCCCATGCTTTGGGCCTGAACCTTGTTTTTCATGAGTCTATAATGCTATGTTGTTTCCCGCTTTTCTTTAAATGTACGTGAAGAGCCCTATCATGTGGGGAGGGGAAGACCTAATCCCTAATCGAGACGCATTAATGTGGATGTGATTTAACCCGTGCAGGCGAGTCAGTGCCGCCTAAAGCGGATAATATCTCAACATGGGAGAAGGAATTCCTCAAGCCATGTGTCCGGGCAGTGTGTGGGTTGTACGTTGTTGGGTGCAGTTTAAGTTGAAAAAAAAAACAAAAACCTAATATATGGGAAAGGAAAAACCTGATCCTTAATCAAGACGCATTAATGAGGATGCGATTAAACCCGTGCAGGCGAGTCAGTGCCACCTAAAGGGGATAGTATCTTGACATAGGAGAGGGAATTCCTAACTCATAGAGTTGTTGGTTGGTTCCTTGTCATGACGAGAGCCCTGAGAGGTATCTTGTGGAGTGGTTCTTCAGATTTTTTCCTTCTTCTGGGTCAGTTTTTAATTCTCGAGGACGAGAATGTTTTGAGAGGTATCTAATGTAATGGCCCGGACCTCTCCTGTCGATTACTTTGTAAAAACGTTTTTTTTATGTGGTCAATGCGGCGAACATCAAAAATAATAATTATTATTAATAATAAATGGTGACGTGTTAATAAATTTTATTTGGGGTTTTGTTATAAGTGTTATACTAAATAATAATAATAATAATGTTGGTTTTTTTGATAGATCTGGTAATAATGATTTAATGAGAATTATGTTTTGAATTAATTGCAATGAGATTTGAGATATAAGGATAAATAAGAGATGTTATTATTTATGATAATTGTGTTAAAAAAAAATAATAATAATAATGATAAAGATTTAAAATAGGTGTGTGTCATGTGGGTTTTGATGGGAGGTGATCTTGCATGTTTTTTTAGGGAGATTTAATCATTATTATTGAAAATAATTATGATAAAAAGAATGGAACTAATGGTGTAAAATCAAGGGAGGCGCCACTTTGTTGGGGAGGAATGAGATTGAAGAGAGAAGATGAAAAAATATATTAATAATGATATAAAATAAAAGATAAGATTAAATGAAAAAAAGAGAGAGAAGGAAAACAATTTGGGGCGTTTTGGGCATGGAATGAGGAAGAGAGAGGTGCCACTTTTTGTGGAAGAAGGTAAGAAGATTGGAGAGAGAAACATGATTAAAGGAAATAAAATTTATTGAAAAATAAATATAGGAGAGAGGCGCCAAGTGTAATCCACCTAAACAAATGACTTTGTGCGTGAATCTCAAGGAGATTGGAGAGAGAATGTGAGAATTTAAGAATTAAATTAAATAATATAATATAATAATTTAATTATTAATTTTGGATGGGAAAACTGAATTTTGACGGTATCTTCCTCATGCGACCTCGCTTTCATGAACCGTCAGTGGCAGTGTGATCCTGACTACGAGACGGAAATTTTGAGTCCAATATTGGATGTCTTTTTTGGGTTTTCAGATTGGGTACCTGAAATGCTCATGAATTAATTGAACATGATGTTTTCCTTTATTATAAAAATATTTGTATTATATATTTATTATGTTAATGAGGAGCATGTGGGTGAGGCGCTATACATGGACCTCCCCATGTATATTATAATAATAAATCATATGGATTAAATGAGATAATAAATTAAAGTAAATAAATGGGGAGAATAAAGGGGGTGTATGATGAGGTTAAAGAAGGCGTAAGGGGGTTTTTTTCTTCCCCTTAAAAGAATAATGTTCATAATAATATTATTATCATAATAGAATAAAAATAAAGGTGATTGATTGGTGGTGGAGATATTTGGGCGTGAAAGCAAAAAGGGACCCAATTTTTTGAGCGAATAAAATTCAAGGAAAATAAATAAATAATAATATTATTAAATTTTATTATTATTTTTTGGGTTTTATAATCTTAATTTGACCGTAACTTCTTCATATGGTGTCGGAATGACGAACCGTCAGCGGCAGTGTAATCTTGTAATTAAGACGGTCAGTTTAAGACCAGTGATGGATTCCTTTTTATGATTTATGTCTCGGGTCAATGAAAAGCACATATTAATAAAATTAACGTTTTTTATTAAAACGCGTGGAAACCGCGTGACGTGTTGTGTGTTAACCAATCAAAACATGTAACGTATGTACGGTCACATCGTGTATTCATTAATGCACGCTGAATAGGGATGTACCTATTCATTTACTATATAAGAACGAGGTCATGTTTTATCTTCCATATCGATCGCTTCTTTGTCGCACGACGACGCTCTTGGACAATCGAGAATTATTCCTTCTCTAACTTCTTTGTTCGAGCTTCGAATTACGATCCGTCAGCGGCCACAGGATCGTAGCGACGAGACGAAGCTTCTAAGCATGGACTTTTCACCTTTCCTTCCGGCCTTCCTTCTCCAGCTTCCATCCTAGGACGTGTTTGTCGGGTTTGGCGAAGGCGGAGGACACTGGAGGACGTCGTCGGATGCGACGTGATCGGGACCTTTTGATGTAGGGGTTTACCTTCGTCTCTCTTTTTGGTGAAACATGCGGGGTGGGATATTTTTCTTTTTTTCCATGGGATGCAGTTGAACTTTAAATAAAGATAATAACCGGATAAAGAAGGGTTTGGGGTTTGTGCTGTTTCTATTGCCTTCCAGTTTCTTTATCTTTTGATTGTGATTTTGGATTGAAAGGCCTTTGCCTACTGAAAATCAAGGCCGTTGGTGGCCTTTGCGTGCACAATTGATATCTGAATTGTTTGTGGTTGGTTTTGTTAAAACATGGAAAATGGATAAGCACGTAAATACTGGCTGATTAAATGAGAATGAAAACCTTGTGTGATCCCCACGGTTGAACAAAATTGGAATAATGAACATGTTGGTGGTTTGGTTGTTTGTGGGAAATGTTTTTGTAAACGATGGGGTTGAAATGGGAAGTGGTTGGTTGTGGAAAATGCCTTTATTTATGAAAAGTGTTTTGATTATGAAATGTGTTTTGGAAGTAAAAGGTGTTTTCAAATGCGGAAATGTTTTGTGTGTGGAAAGGGTTTTATGTGTGGAACTTTGAAATAAATGAATGATGGAATGTTTTATGGTTGTGATAATATTTTGTTAATGAAATGGAATGTGTTTGCTTGCGTTTTACCTAACCTTGGTTGTGGATGGCAGGGATATGTTTGTGAAAGGTTTTGTCTGGATGATAGTTGCCCAGTAGTAATAATTTGTTAAACCATTGCATGAAACATGAAAACCTAAATGGGGTTGGGGGATGATTGTTTGGTTGTTGATGCATGCTTCGTGGTAGCAGTGCCGAGGCACATGCTCAGTTCCTCTTTTTAACAAGCCATAGGTTGGGCTGTGTGTTTGGTATATGTATATATATAATTGTATCTTTGTGTTTTGTCGCACCACACCAATGTCAAGCACCTAGTGCCGAACACTCCCATTTTATGGGAGAGGGTGTTCCCCCTTAGTTACTAGCTCCTTCCTGCTCCTTCTTCCATAGGCTATGATGGCTTGAGGTGACCTTACACCCAAGACTCTTCGGGTAGGTCTCGGAGGCTGTGATGACTTGAGGCGACCTTTAGCCCAAGACTCTTCGGGCAGGATTACCGTTCCCAAGAACCTTCGGGATGAGGCCCAGGTGTCTGCGGGCGGGTTAGTGGTTGTGGCCCAGGTGTGTGCGGGCGAGATGCGTGGTTGTGAGGCCCAGGTGTGTGCGGGCGGGATGCATGGTTTGGCCCAGGTGTGTGCGGGCGAGAAGAGTGTGGTAGTGTCAGGACGTTTGCCGTTAGGAAGAGCAGCATCTAATTAAGTGGGAAATGGTGCGGGGTACCCAATACTTTTGTTCTATATATATACTAAACTTGTTTGTGTTACTTGGTGAGTGTGACCAGTGAGACTGGGTGGATAGTTTTTTTCCTTGTTAGTTTCCGGTTCTTCTGTTTTCTCACGGGACCTTAGGGTGTCTCCCCACTTGTGCACGAGAGCTTTAGGTTTCCCTACTGAGTATACTTGTATGCTCACCCTACGTTTACTTTCAGGTTTCCAGGAGGACTACCAGGGCCGTGCGGGACCCTACTAGTCGGGCATTTGGAGTTGTTGCAGTTGTTGTTCTCTTGTTCTCTTTGGCATTGTACTTTTGAGCTTCCTTGTACTTATACCTTGTTATAAAAATTGTTTAAACATGCATGTGGGCTGGGTTTGGGTTTATTTATATACACTTGTTATTTTCCCTTTTTGGTGGTTGACTTGTCCTATTTCCCTAACCAAAATAATAAAAAGGGTAATGCCTCCCATATTTTTGAAAACTCATACCCTTGGTGCTAGTTGCCAACCCGGGGCCTACTGGAGGAAGGACTTGGGGGTCATTATCTCCCTTTCACCATTGCCAGCTCAGGAGGGGCATCTTTGGTGGGAGGGGGTCGTGACATAAATGAACAAAAAATATCCATATCAATAATCAGTTTCATGGTTACTTCTCAATTCGTTCACAAAAACATTGCATCAGGCCAAAAGACACATGATACCCCCAAATTACAAAAAATCTCACTAGAAACCCAACATAAATATCAATAACAACCCCACCATTAAAAGCATAAACACACCTCGTGAAAAAGATGTGTCATGCGTGGTCATGACTACTACCTCCATCAGGTGGGTCAGGGCCCTAAAACAAAAAAACATTATGAATATTTTCATAACAAAAATAATATAAATTAAATAAATAAATACATTATAAACCTGCGTCGTCTGATCCCCTACACCATCACCTGGATGCACATATTGCCGCAGTGCTCTAACCTCAGCGATCAATTGCGCATTTACCTCCTCGGAAGCGTGCAGCCGTGCCTCGAAATCTGACAACCATTGTCTCAACTGAGCAACAACAGGACCAACAACTACAGTGCATGACACTACAAAATGAGGAATCCATGTTCCACAGGTCAAACTATATCCATGCCCATCCTGACCATTAATGCGATGAAATATCTCATCCCATCGCATGGGAAGCTATCACTGGTCCTCTGGAAGATGTTCTAATTCACCATCAAATTGAGACTGTGAAATATTTAAATATATATACATATATTAATATATAGATTTTATGGAAGTATTAGTAATGAGTACAAGAACATAATATCAATGTTGTAGCCTCTGGATCATTGCGATCACGAGTCCTCATCCACACCGACATATTATTAGTCGGTCCACCTTGCTCCCGCAACTCTAAATGAATAGAATATAAACAAAAAACCGTATTAATTGAAAAATTAAAAAATGAATAATAAATAACTCATTTTGGATTTGAGACACGTAACGAGTCCCGAGCCTGTGAGGTGGTCCCTGCAACGCTCGATTCTCAGAATGGTGTGTTGACACCTCCTACATTCAATTCATTCAAATTTCAAACAAATAACACGTTCTTGAAAACATATATACCAAAATAAATATACAAACCAAAACACCCTTATTAGACCAATATGCAACTAAATCACACCACTGAGCCAGGAGGACACCTCTCGGGACTTTTTCCAGAATGTCTGGGGCACCCACATTTGGTACCCAGTGGTCCCTCTTGACTTTTCCTTTATAGTCTTTCCACATCTTATGGAATTTGATCATACACACTGGCTGAAACTCATCGGGACATACTTTCAAATTTTTCTATTAAAGAAAAAAAATCACATATGTAATTATTGTTTTACATAGGGAATAAAGTAAAATAGTCTTCTTACCTTAACGTCCCTCCAAAAATGATCTATTGTGTCCTAAGGGATAGAAGGCCAGTCATGCGTGGTCAATGGAAATCGATGTGGATCACGTATGATATGACCCAGCTAACAAGTAAATACATGGGAATTCCGTCCCATGGGATGAAATACCTCATCAAATGAAACATCAAAAGTCGTGTCAGAATTCCATGATAATATGCCACGAACAGGGCCTCCCCTGTGAGAGAAAGAAGCAGTCAAGTCTGATCCTGTTGAAAAAAATTTTATATATAAATTGATAGATGTTATATATATATATATATCTGTTTATCAATTACATAAAAAAATAAAGACAATGACATTCTATCATACCTTGACCCTGAGACGTAGATGCCTCAGATGGATGATGTGGAGCTTCTACCTCTTCCCCTAACATGCCTGCAGTCATGGAAAACATTAGTAAGGGGACTATCGAATGTCTCCAAATGATAAATTGGAGTGTTTTAAAAAAAATAAAACTTGTACAGTTGTTAATCAAAAAAGAAGGGATTGAATAATTAGTTGTAAATGAATTTTAAAAAATCATAAAGTTAACAATATAGATATACATATTATGTACAAAACCAATCAATGCATAGCCAAATTTCAAATTGAATTAATAAATATTAAAGAGGCACATGAACCAAATGAAGAATACCTCAATGGGAAGATACACCGACAATAACATCATTATAACATGATTTAAATCACCCTAAATATTTACAACTGAATAAACATACAAAAGTGAGGATTAAAACATACAAGGATTTATAAAATGGTTAGATAATTTATGATATCCTTGGATGAATAGCGGATAAACAATTATACCTTTCATTAAGCATGAAAATCGACCATTTCTCCTTCAACAGCCGCTCTGAACCAATAAATATCTTCTTCGCGTTGAACTACGATATGTTGATCATGTTGTTGGGAAACAAAAGGAACAGTCTCAGGTTCATCTTGTTAAAATACAAACACTCCTCGCCAAGACATTTTGACAACAACTTGCCAACTTGGATTCGAAGGCAAAGTAACGAAGAATACTTGTTCCGCTTGTGATGTCAAAATGAAAGGTTTATTATCAACAAGTTCATTTCTATATAAAATATAGTTAAAATTCACCAATAAAAACTGATATTGATCGACTTTACATCCACGCACTGGATCAAACCAATTACAATTTAACAACATGTACTTCAACCCTTGTGTGTATACAACTTCAATGATGTCTATCAATTGACCATAGTAATAACCAGAATCGACAAATGGACAATAGATGCCACTATTTTGTGTTTCTCTTTTGTCGTAAACTTCTTTAATGCGAAATCGAAAACAATTAGAATCTATTGATTTATAACGACGAGCCGTTATAGATGGACCCTCAGCTAGTTGGATAAATTCTTCAGTTAGAGTGGGGTACCCTAACCCCCTTAGCTTATGAACCTACATAATTCATAGAATTCAATAATGATATATACATAAATAAATTAGTATAATACTTCACTCATAATGAAAATCAATTTATACATACATAATCTTTGAACCAATCATGAAATGACGCATAATGAGACTGTTGAATTTGCAACTCAGTCGCACGATACATCTCTTATTTTATCTCATTAATGTGTTTCCTGCATATGATAACACGATGTTTAAATTATAAACTTATTCAAAAAAAACATATAAAATTTAAACAATAAAAGTAATAAGATACTTACTGCATTAATGGTGGAATTGATGGAGTATTGAACAACATATATCGATGCGCTTGTATCCACTTGATGTTGTCCATATCATATGTTGTTCTTCTCCAACTGGACCATTGTGAATCCGAGAGGGCTTATCTAATTTTCTTTCTACATCCGTAAGATATTCTGCACAAAAAGTAGTACACTCATCTATCAAATAGCCATTGGTTATTGATGCCTCTGGGTGAGCTCTGTTGAATACAAATCATTTCAATGTACTCAAATACTGCTCAATAGGATACATCCACCTGAATTGCACTGGAACAGCAGCCATTACTTCATCAGTTAGGTGCACTATCAAGTGGACCATAACATCAAAAAACGAGGAGGAAAAAGTTTCTCAAAGTGACAAAGCGTAAGTACAATTTGGTCCTGTAAAATTTTTAAATCACGCATTCATTGATTTCTTAAACAAAGATTTCTAAAAATATTACTCATCTCAATCAACGGCTGAACAACATTGGGGGATAAACAATCAAAAATTGCGATTGGAATCAATTGCTGATGTAGTATGTGATTGTCATCACTTTTCATCCCATGCAATGTTTTTCTCGTCAGATTCACGCGCTTTGAAATATTAGAAGAGTAACCATAAGGCACCTTGAGCATCTTGAAAATGGAAACAAATGTCTCTCTCTCATTTTTAGTCATCGTATACTGTGAAGCAGGCATATATACCTTGTTTCCCTCAGATAACTGTAAATAAAACTGTTTCCTTAAACACTTTTCTTCCAAATCACGGCATGCATTAACATGGTTCTTTGATTTTCCACTGACACATAAAATGGTTCAAAATATGTTATCACAAACATTTTTTTCAATGTGCATGACATCCAAATTATGCCTCAGCCTGTTAGTTTCCCAATACATAAGACTATAAAAAATACTTTTTTTCCAATTGGGACTACGCTGCCTACCCGCAGCTCGAATATTACATACTAGAGGAGCCACCAAATCCTGAATTTCATATACCATGCAGATGATTTCTTCCTCAATCTGCGATAACATTTTGACTCCTGTAATGATCTTTGGTGCTGGGATGAACTCTCTAGAACCATAAAATACCACTCTTCTATTTCTGAACCTGTGCTGAGGGGGGAGAAAACGTCTGAGACCCATGTATGCTCATTTATTGGAATGCTGAAGCCATACAGATTTTTTACTTTTGTTGAAACAAGGGAAAGAAAATTCCCCTTTCATACTCCATCCTAATAAATTTGCATAAGCTGGGAAGTCATTGATTGTCCGCAATAAAGCAGCGTACAATTTTAAAATTTCATTTATTTGATAGTCATAAGTCATCACACCATCACCCCAAAATTCATTCAACTCATCAATCAATGGCTGATGGTAAACATCAATCTTATCCCACAGACTTTTAGGTCCATCAATAAGAGTGGAATGTAATATAAATTGTTGATTCATACAAAGACACAGAGGAATATTATACGGAACCAACACCACGGTCCATGTGCTAGGAGTTCACCAACCATATAATTGAATGGATTGAAACTATCTTCTGCCAATCCCAATCGGACATTAAGATCATCTTTGACAAAGTCAGGATGTCTCTTATCAAAATACTTCCATGCATGAGAGTCAACCGGGTGGGTTAACATATCACTTTCATGAACTCTTTCTGCATGCCATCTCATTAAATTAGAAACTTTAGATGACATAAAAAAGCTTTTCAACCTCGGTTTAAGGGGAAAGTAACTCATTTTATTTACGGCAATCAGTTTCCCCTGTATCACAATCTGACTTTGATGAGTCTGATTTCCCCTATTCTCTTTCCACCTGGAAGAACCAAAAACTGTACAAATATCCAAATGGGAAGTTTCCCTTCTAAACAACATACAATTTTTTTCACATGAATCTATGGTCTCATATGTAAAACCTAAGTTCTATGTCAGCATACGAGCATGGTAATACGACTCGGGAATCTTTGCGTCGACAGGAAGAACCTTTTTCAATAACACCAACAGCATGTCGAATGATGTGTCTGCCCAATGATTCAAAGTCTTCAAATGCAACAACTCCACGATAAACAAAAATTTATAGTAAGAAGTACATCCAAGATATAATTCTGTTTTGGCATCATCAATTGCATCATAAAACCTCCTCGAATAAAGATCTGCACTAGAGTGAAGATTTATCTCACCAGTATCACGATTCTAGATGTTAATGCCTTCAGGATCCAACCCACGTACCATTTCAGTAAGAATTTCATGAATTGGATCATTCATCCTTGCATCAACATCCATCTGAACGGTAACCATATTTTTACAACGAACATATTCATCTCCATGACAAGTCCAACTATAATAATTTTTCAGAAATCCATTAGAGAATAGGTGCTCCCTCATAGTATCTCGTGTGAATTGATATCTGTTAGCACATTTTTTACATGTACAACTAATATAGTCACTTTCAAATCCTCTGGTGAAGTCAATAAACTGCATAATGCCATTGGAATATTCTCTAGATGTTCGATTTGGATGATCAATCCAACTCTTATCCATAATAAGATCCCTCTAACAAACTTTTACACAAGACTTATTACATTTCCATTTTTCATATAAAATATATTTTAAAAAATACTAATTAATTGTTTGTGAACCATTTATAAAATAAGAATGTATGTGAAATCCCATGTCATACCTGATTGCTCTACAAACCTGGAAGGGAGGAGAGCCAAAGAGTGTGCTGCGAGGGAGAGGCGAGGCAGTGGAGGGGAGCCGGAGCCGAAGCCAATGCAGCAAGGGATGGGATGGGCGGCGGCGACGACGGGGAGTCGGAGGAGAGGAGGAGGTGAGGTGGCGATGGTGCAGCGAGGGTGGGATGACGAGGGAGGGGACTGAGTAAAGGGGGAGCCGAAGTGGAAGGGTGGCCATGACGAGGGGATGAGTAGCGGTCATGCGAGGAGGGAGGGGATCAAGCGGTGGTGGTGCGTTAAGGGAGAGGACGGTGAAGGAGGGGACAGGTGGCGGTGGTGCGTCGAGGGAGGGGACGAAGATGGAGGGGACGGGGGTTGGCGGGGTGCGGGGGGGGGGGGGTGTGTTCGGGGTGTGGGGGGGCGAGGGGACGGAGGGCCGAGGGCAGAGGTCAGAGGCCGGAGGGGATAGAGGCCGAATGGCAGAGGGCGGTCGGAGGGCTGCTGAAGGGCTGCCGAAGGGCTTCCGGAGGCAGGTGGCGGGAGGCCCAAGGGCAGTGGGAGGCCGTAGGGAAGCTGTAGGGCGGAGGGCGGCCAGAGCCGGAGGGCAGAGGTGGAGGAAGCCCGGAGGATATGGAGGGCAGGGCGGAGGGCGGTCGGAGGGTGGTCGGAGGGTGGCCGGCGGAGGGCGTGGCAGCGAAGGGCGGCCGACAGAGGACCGAGGACAGCCAACAGAGGGCGGAGGCTGAAAGGGCGATGGGGGACGACGGCGAGGGAGGGTGCAGAGTGGCAGGGTAGGGCATGCGGCAACTGGGGAGGGAAGCGAGGGAGGGAGTGCAGTGATGGGGAGGGTGCGCGGCACGGCTGGGCGGAGGAGGGTTCGGGGGGGGGGGGGGGGGGGGGGGGCTTCGTGAGAGGAGGGAGGAGGGTTCGGGGGGTGACGAAGCCCCATTTTTATAGAAACCTAGCGACCACCAGTGGCGGTTGTTATAGGTAAAGGGGCTAAAATCCCAAATTTCTAGTAGTGTATACAACACATGTGTTCAAAATATAACAAGAATAAAAAAATACAACTATTCCCAGGACAATAAGAATCATAAATTTTTCTCAAAAGATAGTCAAACACCCACATGATATTACAAAAAAACATATTCATTAAAGTATTCCAATACAAAAATAATACCAAGGAAAAATTAGCAAAGAATATCCCTAAATGGTAAGGAACCACCTACCTAAAGGTTATTAATGAAGTGATCCAATGTTATTTAAAGGATGGAAGATCAAACCACATAAAAAACCCATGGATAAAGATATGACATGACAAAGATTCCTAAATTAGACTCCAGGTTTTATAGAAATATATATATAGAAGAGACTGAATATAATTACAAGTCAATAAAAGTGGTCGTATAATCACATACCTTAAAGAGTTCCTCGGTGGAACCAATTCCAAGGAATATAGAATGAAAGGTTTTGAATTCACCAGATCCATTTTTGATTCCAGAATGGATCATGAATTCCCTATTAATTTTAGAATAGATCCATGGTTATTGTTAATGATCCTCAGTCCACTATTAAAATATCATTGGAAAATAATTCTAAGATGATATTCCTAAATAATATAATCCAAAAGTGATCATTCTATGATGACATGCCTATATACTTTTCTGGTTCTTGATATTTCTATATTTTTTTAGGGGGGTTCTATTGGAACGTTAATATATTTACAAATCTACCAAATAATCATAAAATAATTAAGTTCTTATCATAAATATGACATCATTAATAAGTATTAGAGGGTGGTCTATAAAAACATACATGTAGAATAGCAGTATTCAATGGTATATCTTTATTTGATCAACGAACAATGCAAACTCACCTGATACGCCACTGATATAAAATAAATAGAAAACTTTTCATTGGATCCTTAAATAATTCATAGATCCATCGTAGATCCAATCTCATCTCTACATAATGATGAAGTATTTTTCATAGTTCTATAAAGAATCCACTATTCTTGCATCATAGGATCTTTTAAACATTAGAGGGGAAGGGGGAGAAGAATGGTTTATCCATGATTCATGAGGAGGAGGTATAAAATTTGAAATAAGTATCTGAGGTTTGATTTATAATGTTAAATATTTTCAAGCATTGGGGGTAATTAAACCTAATGAGGTTTATTTAATAAACCCTCAGACTGCGAGCACTGTCCAGTTGGTTGCAACACAAGCTAGCCCATGACTATCCACTTCATAGCTATAGTTACATGAATAACAACTTGGGTTCTTCTAATACAATGATCTTGTTAGTGGATTCGAACTAATTGTTTGATGGGATCTTAATAATTAAATAGACCTTATAGAACACCATCATCTTGTCGGTGGGTTACACTCAAACTTTGGTGGTTGTTTTCTAAAAACCACAATGATGAGCCTCAAACCACCATTATTTTCTATGGTACTAGTCCCATTTTCACTAAATATTGACCTATAAATATGCTATATCAGAGAAAATTTAAAATAGAAAGGATAAATTTGTAAAAATGTAATATCATGTACACTAAAATAATGTGGTGATGTAATAATTCTCCCCATCTAATGGCTTATCATCAACGAGATGTAACTTCAAAGGATTTGATCATACAAATAAAGCAATTGATCTCAAATATCATCATCCCACTCTCATGTATCCTCCTATATCCATCAATTATTCCATATAATCCTGAATAATTTTAACATATTCCCTCAATGGACATTCTCAGTTCAGTCCACAATTAACACTAGTCACTCCACATACGATACAACATGCTCTATCTCAACATCCTCATAATCAATTACATGAGTAAGATCGAGCATGTACCTCTACATATAAGATACATGAAACAAATAAGGAATAAATTGATTGTGATAAGGATTATCTAGATGGTATGAAATAGTCTCAACCCACTCGGTGATCTCTAAGGGTCCAATATTTCACTGTGTTATCTTCTCTTAGTTCCTCAAAACATCGGTGACCTAATCGAGGAGTCACTCTAAAAATACATGGATAGCAATAGATTACTCCAAAGGTTTCTTAATATGGTTGTTATAAGACTTATTCATTATCTGATCTATGATTAACCTCTTCTGAATTAGTTTCACTCTCTTGATGGTACACATTAGATTATTGTTCCCCATAACTAATACCATGCCATCCTTGACCTAAAAAAGTTGTGAATGACATGGCCTACCATAGATATCCTCATAAGGCTATATCTGAATTAAATCAAAATATCTATTGTTTATGTGTTCTCAAACATGGATAGGTGATCATCCCAATCTTTATTGATGTTTAGTTAAAAATCTTGAAGCACTTCCTCCAATATACAAATAATCTGCTCTGACGATCCATATGTCTAGGGGTAGTGTACTATGATCAGTCTCATTTTAGCCTCTATGGCCTTCCACATGATATGCCAAAATCAAGACATAAAAGTTTTTTCTATATCTGATAAAATTAGCAAGGTAACACTATAAAATTTTATTATCTCATGGACATAAATCATTCCCATCTCATCATCGAAGTGAGTCTCATAGATCGGTGAGAAATAAGAAACTTTCATTATCCAATAAACAATCAATCAAACAACATCACAAATCCTTATGTTCCTAGGTAACTCTATTACAAGGTCCATTAAGAATTACTCACACTTAGGAATGGTTACTAAAAGTCTCTAGAAAACCCACCTGGACATATGTACTCAAACATTATATTTTAACAGGTAAAGTATCAGGAAACAAATCTAGTAATGTCCCTCTTCATCCTTGACCACCATAACTACTGTCTAATGTTTTGCTACATTTACCTATCCCCAATTATGTACCTCACACTTATTTATATATAGGTAACTTATCATATTTTCCTTAATGGAAATAGGGACTAAAAGTTTCTCACGCATAAGGATCACATTGTTTTCATCTAGAAATCACTCGAGTATTGAGTCACCACATTTTAGTCGTTCCTATATTAGATTACACTCTATGTTAATCTCCTTTACACCCTTAACCTATTATAAAATATAATATGTGACAACAAAAGGGGGGAATTTCATTGATCACTGGCCCACATAACCATTCATCATCCTATAATCCAATGATATCATCAGGCACTACTTCTCCTCTAATGGATATTAACCATGCCCTTGAGCTACCTACATCATATGGTTATGATCATCTTACATGACATTAACTTTTATTGGTCATAAGAAATATCAAATTAAAATGACTAAAATTACACTACCCAGTATCGCTACCTCATATTTAGGTCCAATTGTGTGAACATTTGGTGAAGGATCTCATGGTTAAAGTAGAAAATGAACCTATCTGTAAAGAGATATTTTCACCAAATATTAAAAACATGGGGAAAAGATACTAGATCTATGTATGGAGTAGGATAGTACCACTCATGGGTTCCTAACATACATGACCCATGAGCTACTACCCACTCCATATTAATTATTACTACCCCCAAAATGACACCTGATGTATCACAGTATATAGAATAACTAATCCCTAGAATGTGATGTATTAATTATATTGTTATAGTAAAACTCTCAGTTAACTCAAGAAAATTTTCATAGCATTGATCCTAACACAAAAAATTCAGCCCCTTCATCATCAGTGCAGCCAGGGGTGTTGGTAAATGAGATAATTCTAAGATAAATCAGTGATAATATCTCGCTAAATACAAAAATATCATAATCTCAAACCCATTATAGGGGAAAGCCTAGGACATGACTGCAACGAATTTATATGGGTAAATAGATATATATATATATATATATATATATCTTTATGACCACATGTCCTAATAATTTCACGTCCTGGATATAAAATTTACACTTTATATATTTCCATAAATCTAATGTGCTCCAAGTTCACTCAAGAAAATCATATGATGTTTTGCATGCTACTCTGAGATTAGATGAAAGATGATGATGTTGTCAATGAACACCACAATAAAAATTTCCTGATATAGGTGGAATATCTTTTTCATGAGATCCATGAACACTTCCGTCACATTATTCAGTCTAAAAATCATCACTAAGTACTTGTATAGCCCATACTATCTACAAAACGTCATCTTCAGAATGACTTCCTCTCTAACTTACATTTAGTGAGAGCTCGATCGAATATCAATCTTGGAGAACCATTGGTATACTAATAACTAATCAAAGAGATTATAAATCCTGGTAATGTAGTATTTATTATCAACTATCACCTAATTCAACTTTAATTAATCTACACAGGTATTAATACTATCATCTACCTTCTTCAGAAATAGGATAGTTACACCCTTCGATGACGTACTCAGCCTGATAAATTCCTTCTTCTCTGAGTCCTAGATATGTACCTTGAGATCCTTAAACTCATTCAGTTTCATATGATAATAGGGTATTGAAATGGACTTCACACCTATAATGATAACTATATCAATGTAGGATCCTCTATCATAGGTAAGTCTTATGAGGTTATATAGATAAATTTTTTGATAGATATCCCAAAATGTAGGAAAATCAAGGGGGATGACACTGACTATTCTAAAAGATGAAATCCCACAATTTGAATCATGATATTCCTAATATGGATCAAGTGTGAACCAAATCTACCTATCCCAAGGACCATTCATTCGTTATCATAAACTTCACTCCCTTGGATGGTGTAAACTATACCCGTCTCTGATAGTAATCAATGTGATCTCAAAATCTGTTTAGCTATCCCATACCATGAATCACATTAAATATATTCATATCTAGAATAAAAAAGATCTACTAATGTAGATAACTAGAAACTACTATATTATACTCTATGCATTACTGATGGTGGTCCACATCCATGACCAATGGTTTATCAAGTGAATGTAACTCAGAATAAAACATGATAGGTATGTCAAATCCAACAATGAATTGTATAGAAATAAAGCAATAGTAATCATTACTATAAAACAAGGTAGTATAAAACATATAAGTAATCATGAACATACATCATATAATATATGGTCCCTCATAACAATCCATTGGAGTTTGATGTACTACATTACCTAAACCTACCTTAGTTATGTAACTTTTCCCTAAGATTCCTGACCCACCCGAGTCTTCTTTATCATCATCTACTACTAAGGACTCTGGAATGAAATTTGGGTTATAGGTCACATCTTTCATACACCCCTAAAGAACCTCAACCTCAATGATCTGGAGTAGAAATGCTGGAGATTCCCCATATTCCCACATTGTTTATGCTTCGTCTATGGTGTTGTATAGAAATTGTGATAATATAAGACATGCACATAGTTGATTCACTATTGAACTCCTCCATATGGGGATGAAGAATTTATTATTTGGTATAAATTCATACTACTACACTAATTCACATCTTTAGTATTCCTCTTCATCCTTCTAGAACTAACTCTCAAAGTAGCCATATGAGTTCCACCCCCTATTCCTGGAAGGGTGGAAGAAGATCAACTGATGAATCCTCCTCCATGAACTTATTTATAGTTAAGGCCTTATGTGTAATCCTTGTGTATTTCATTAGGTAAAACAACCTAATTTTCTATCTGATTGAATGAAGAAGACCGAAGTCTAACATCCTAGGCTTATGTGCGTTTTTTGGGGCAATAGTGGAGAAAAAAAGCATCTTGGTGAAATGAGTGGAGTACGTGAATACTATCATAGACCCCTACTATAGCTCTATGAACTCTTAATATTGATCTAGATTTTTTATATCAAGAAATAATTCCTCAAAGAGTTTGCTATTTAAAGCCTTCAAAGTGGGACCCTCATGTCTTCATGCATGTCCCATCATGATCCACTACCTCATGGTGTGTCTCTATAGCATGAATGCTTCCAACTTCACTGTGACTCACTATGATTGTCATTGGGATTCTCAATGACATCAAGGAAACCATCTATGAGGTCTATCCACTCTACTACATCCTTTTTTCCTATAGTCCCTAAATGTTTGGTGGATGTTAGACTTGGAAATATCGAGAATAGTCAACAAAGGACTCATGAACCATATAAAGGTATATGCCAAAGGACTCTCGACTACAGTGGTTCAACTTCTTACACCTATAGAGGAGTTTTTGGTGGGTTATATACATCAATCTCCTCCATAGAAGGTGTGGGAAAAGTGGTTTTCTCTCTAGTAGGTGTATCTGAGCCCATGTTAGTCAATGGTCCCCTCAGTTTCCTTTAGGTAGGCATCTTATGAAATATAATGGAAACAATAGAAAAAAACTGAAAATGTTGGGAAAAATGCAAATCAATCTATGGGACAACATAAATTTTCTCCAAGGAGTCTTCCCATAACCCAATGTATATCCCTCCTAGCACTAAACAGTGTATCTATCCTTTCACATTAGTTATATTGATATATATATACACACAAATATATATATCACAAAATCATGATTAGGTTCGACCAATTAATTCAAATATAGATATACCACATCTACATGGAAAATATATATATCAATCAATCATAGAACAGAAGCATCTACTGAACAGACAGTTAGAATCAAGGAATTTAATTAAAGAACTAGTATTCATCACACCACATGTATATATATATGTAGAATGTGATCCTATGTGCCTAGTCATATAGAATGAATGCACCCAAAATCCCATTAAAAGTAATATAAATCCCTTAAAAATTAAATCATATGTCTGTTAAACATGAGATGACCACACACATGAAAACACCACTATCGAAGACCTATACAACCAATATACTTTATTTGATGTATCAGGTTAGTCCTAAAGAAAATAATAATGTTTTTATCTGATACCATTTTGTAACACCCCAAACCAAACCACCGGGCTTGATTGAAAGAGTCGCATGACTTTATGTCTGCCTCCCCATACGCAAGAGGATGTAAACTTGCAGTGAGGGACTAAGTTCTATTAGTGGGGAGACTATACACTCAATATAATATCCATCCACAAAAAAATATAAATATAAAAAGAAATTTAGAGTAAAAAATGACGAAGAAAAATAATATCAAATGAGACACATGTCACACAATAGAAAAAAAAAATGCTTCATATGTAGAAATCCAAACAAGAATAACAGTGCAAGAAGATTAATAAATAAAATTTTGGTATTATTTAGAGTCTATCCTAGTCCTACCATGAACTATAATCTATGGCTGAACTATTGTACATCAACCCCTTTCCCTTTATTGTATCCCTAAACATGAAATTAACACATGAATTAGGATAATCATATTGGGTATGAGTAATAAAATATAGTATCAAATCACCAATGCATCCATAAAAAATGTTCACATGTATAATGGGTATATGATGTGATAATAATAAATTCACAGGAATAAATAAATAATCATGTACCAAGAACCCATGTTCTAACCTGGCCACCATCATCCCTGATCATACCTATTTTAGCTCCATGCTGAATGGATGATCAAGATGTCAAAAAATTAAGAATAATCCACAAGGTTGGGGACATATCACTCAGAATATTCAAGGCATCAAGTGGAAATGCTACTCGGTATCCAAAAGGAAACGAGTTTTGACTTGCTCCTTGGTATCCTAAAGCCTTCAAGTTATATCCAGGACACTAGGATATCATGTTCCTACCCCATTCATGTGTCCATAAATCTCATCGCTACATGTAATGCATGCTCTCTCTCTCAAGGTTGAACATACCATGATTGTAAACCAATTTCAAATACCAAGAACAAACCTCCAATGACATGGAAATACACATGACAGGGTTGATCATACAAATAAAATCATTCAATTTCATTATGAGAAATATGTAGAAACATAAATTATATGTGATCAACCTCAAACTTGGATAAAATAGATTCAAGCATACTCATGGAAAGAATAGTCAAAAATTGGTCTCACATGATATGCACAAACTTACATGTGATCTTAATGAAGAAAATCATAAAATTATGATTGCACATGAATCATATCATGGAAATATAGGGTACAATAGTCCCAAATGGCAAGAAACTTCTAACATCAAGGTTGTTGATGAAATAGTACTTTATTTTTTCAATGGATCGAAGACCAAACAACATAATAAAACCATGAATAATGATCTAAAATTTTATGGATTCCTAACTCCGGTTAATATTTTTCATGAATTATATTTAAATGGAAGACTCAAGATAATTACATGTCAATAATAGTGATTCTAGAATCAAATAATTTAAGGGATCCCACAATGGAATGAATTCTAAGGTATGTAGAAGGATAGGTCACCAATTAACTATATATGTTTTCAATTCAAGACTAGATCCGGAATTCCCCATAAATTCTCAGATATATCCCTGTTTATAGTTTACAATAATTTATTTCCCATCGAAAATTCATTACAAAAGAGGTCTAAGATCAAATTACAGAAAAATATAATATTAACAACTGAAAATTTCGTTTGTTCTTGATAGTTATATCTCTGATCAAGGGGGTTGTCATTGACACATAAATATCTCCACTAAGCTACCAATGAATCAGTAAAGGATTATGGTTTTATCATCACTCTACCATCAAGAAGTGGTCTAGGAGGGTGATTTATAAATACTTACCCATATAATATTTGTATTTAATGGTAGATCTTCATTTGATCAAGGAATGGTGTCAACATGATATATTTTCCACTAATCTAATAAAAAAAGATCAAAATTTCATTGGATGTTCATATATTTTTAGATACAACATATTACCATTCAAATCTCTCAAGAACGTGGAAGGATTTTCAATATATTTTAATAAGAAATTGCGATTATAGAATCAAAGGAGATTCCAAATGTTGAAGAGGCAAAGGGATAATAATTAGAGATCCAAGATTCATTAGAGGAGGTATACAATTATGAATAGGTCCATATGGTTCATAATGTTAAAATAAGGAGGTTCAAAATTGAGTCGCAATTAAAACCCATGGGGTGTATTTAACTCACCCCTAGACTAGGTGTGTTTGCTATATAGTGGGGTCATTAGAGATTTAAAAATCATCTGTAAAACCAAAAGGTCGAGCCTCAAACCAAAATTCCATCATTTGTTTCTTAGACCCTATTCACTAAAAAACGACATTTTAAATCCTAAATCGTAGAATAATAAGAAGATAATGGATTAATTTATAAACTCAAAATATCCCATACACAAAAAAAACACAAGGATGGTAAATTTTACACTCAATAACGAACTATAGTCACATTTATCAAATGTTTTATTTTCCAATAAATTTATATAGTTTACCTTCTTTTCGTTTCAATATTTATTAAAAATTCCTTTATTAACACACTACCATCATGTAGGAACTCGACTTATCGATTTTACTTTTTGCATTTATATTAATAAAATCCTCTCCCTCATAATTTTCAATCGATTCAGTCATCTTCTACCCTCCACAGTATATCATACATTAATCGACATTCAATACTTCTTTTAGAATAAAATCCTAGATATCCTTAGACACTATGTTTTTATTACTTCCTAAAATACATATAATGATAACTATCACATCCAATTATTTATGGAATGATTATAATAAGATCAATTACCATATTCAACTAATAACCATTAGGTTCACTAACTCAAACTGAAATCTAATAACATTCAAATCATTCACATAATTAGCCACTAATTTCCCTTTATCCATCCTTAGAATATTATACCCATTTATCAAAAATACCATGTTCATTTTGGTGGGATTAACATCCATGTTTAATAGTATATATATAAAATCTGCAATGGCCTTTATTTTTAAAATATTAAATGAAACATTAAGTTATAATGTCATCAATAAAACTCTGAGTTCCTTCTAATCCATAGTTTCACATACATTTTTATCTATCTTCTCTAATTTGATACCAATCAATCATAAATCAATATCTCTATAAAATATATAATTATCTATCATCATATTCAAGAGAACAAAATTTAACCAATCAATATAATCAATCCTTTCTTTCCATCTATCAATAGAATATCGTTTAAATAGGTCACACTATATAGAATTCAAAACAAAAAGGAAAAAAATATAAACACATAGAAGATGGTTTCCACTCATTTGGTAATAAAAAGATATTTGATAAAACTTTTTGTCCCCATGCTCAATAATAATATAACAAAGAATGTTGTTTTTCATTATATCAATGAAGAATCTAAAAAGGGGTGGTGAAAAATAATATAATGAATGATCACAAAAATATCACACCAGAAATTTACATGGTTTGAGAAATTTCTTATGTTTATAGAAAAACCCTACATTCCACTAGAAGAGAGAGATGAGATAAAATCTCTATTTATAAGTGATTCGTAAACACTAATTAAAAAATAATTATAATATTGATTATAATATTCTTTTTAAATACCATCTAAGTGTACGAAAACTATATACCTTTATGTTAATCATGGTTTAGATCTTGGATAGAGTATTATATAAATATTCCCCTATCACCGTATATTACTTCACATGGTTTCTTTAGATTTCCAATCAAATTTATAGAAACTAGATATCCATAACATAACATCATTCAAAAACTGATCAAATATTCCTCCACCATCTGAAATTTCATCACCATTTATCTTTTATTAAGAGGTCTCTATCTATGATTACTCCACTAGTACTCTAGTAAACTACACACACACTATGAACAATGCTTTATCCCTAAAACTGGCTTTACACATCCATACATTCTCATCCTCATTAGCTTCAAAAATATGATTAGCATGTATTTTGGATTATTGCATAGTATATTTCATCTACCTTCACAGTACTATGCATAAGTGTCAGAACCAATACTCTACATTTGAATAGTTAAGTAAATTCTCATCCAATGTTTAATATAATCTCAATATCATTCACTATTGAATTCAAAATATATAGTCACTAAGTAATCTAATGTAAATTATCCATATTTCCCTTTTATACTATAAATTTTTGATATTATAGTGCTCAAAAGTATTTAACTTGTATTACACTTTCCAACTACATTAAATCACATCTCTTTGATCTATTGAGTGGACTCCCTGATCCTTCAATCCTATACATGGATTTTCTCAATGATTACATCCAAGTTGTACCATGTAGGTTATGGACTTTACCATTAAAGATAAATTAGTATATTCCAGCCACCACAATCATTATAACCCATTTATGGTAATAAATACTCTAAAATATGGCTAAATGTGCATATCAAACTATTATTATTTTTAATTGAAGTAATGGAAGGTGTTCAATGAATGAATATATATTTTAGAGAAATTTTAATTAAACATGTTTATGAAGTCCAATTTTACTATGAGTAATTTTTAATTATTCTATATGAATTCCTACACAAATAATATAAGTTACATTATAACGTATTTCTTTTGAATAATAATACAATTTTTTAAGATTATGCTTGTTAATTATCATGATCCCTGGGATCATAATCTCATTTAATAATTAAAAACTCAAATAAAATTTTTACAATATTATCCTAAGATTTAAAATAATGATTAGTTTATCAAGCATTAATAATCCTACCTACACCCTAGTGAAATTATTTCAATGAGATCAGCTTGACTCAAGTTACATCCTACATCAATTTCATGTGATTCACCTTGGTTTTGGATTTAATTTCTTGTCATCACTTTAACTAATTCTCTAGGTAATGTACATATCTATAATTTTATACTCATAATAAGTTTAGGGGATATTGAATATCATGAATTATATTTAAAAACTAACAGTAGATGCATAAGACTTTATAAAATTTAAAGGAGGGGTGATGAAAAAATCATAAAAATTAATTTTATAATATTTTTTTACATATCGATACCATGTGATAATTAATATATATTTAGAAAATAAATCCAAATATACCTAGGTTGATTAAAGTCAATATCATTTTACAATTAAATAATAATTTATAATGAGTAAAACCGTTTAAAGACATATCATTGACATTAGATAATTTTTAATTAATAAATTAATTCAAATTATTTTCTAGATTCAGTTATGGGCCTTCAGCCAGATTAAAAATTAGTAAATATTATTTAAAAATTTTATATTTTTTTAAATTATATATATATCATAATAATAATTTAATCAGTTTGTGGGTCCTCTCAACAATTCCACTAATGTTAAATTATTTTAATATATATATATAAAGAATAAAATCCATCGTGTTGGGCTTGTGACCCGAGCATGACATGGAGGAGGTGACCAAGACTTCATTTAATTTTTCATTTAGTTTTTACTATATTTTATAATTATATGTTTATATATAAAAATATCACTCATTTACATAAATATAAAATTATTATCCTGGTTTTTTTCTTAAATCAAATAACCCCATTTTTTTATTTTATCATACAAAAACACAATAAATATATAAATAAAATAACTTAATCATGTTCTTATGAATCATTTCATGTACTCTTTCACCCATTCTTGGTCATGGGATATCCAATTCAAATGAAATATCTTCCATTGGAACCAAAACAATACCCTTAATATAAATTTTAAAAAATTAAATTTAAATAATAATTATAAATTAGTGTGCCACTATGATACTATTGGAAAAACTCTTGACTAATTTATTAAATGAGGTGTGATGATCATTTAAAAATTTTCCCTCTAGATGAAATTATCCATAATCATTTAATTAGATCATTAAATGTAAAAACTAAATAATTATTTAAAAATAATTAGGGCCTTGATTATGTTTTTGTATTTCATTTCCACTCATCATTGGTATAAATGATCTAATAACCAATAATCATAAAATTTTATTACTTCATGAATTTAAAATAATATTTCCTCTAGTGATATCCACACATGTTCCATGTTGTTATGAACATAGTTCATGATATCTTGGATGATATCATGATAGAATCAAGTTCTTCAAGATGTTTGTTCTTTATTTTAAATGAATATCTCTTGACTTTTTCTCACTATATATTAAGAGACTATGAGAGGATTATACATTATTCTCTTTCAATGACTTTAAAGGATAATTAGATAAATTAATTTCATGTCAAATGAAATAGTTATATTTTATGTTAATATTTATATTAATCATGATATAATTTCACAAGGACACTTGTATTTATTTTGTTCTAAATAATGAACCATGTGACTATTTAAAATAATGTTTTTATTTATTTTTAGTATTTTAAATAACTTGAAGTTCTAATTTCATTTTTAAAATAAATATATAATTTAATTAGTTTAGATGAAATTAAAAAATTTATCTTAGATCAATAACTGAGTTTGAATTCTCCTATACGATTTTATGAGCCCATAAAATATCGAATAATTCTGAGAATTCAGTATAATAAAAACATTTTAAATATACCATCGAATTAAAAATATATTACATTCACAAATTTTAGGAATAAATAAATATTATAATTATTTTTTTAATAATTAAGATATAAAATTCAACCCACTTATTCTTTACATGAATATATTATTATTAACTTTACGAGCAATATAACTTGAATAAATATTGTCCTACAAATTAGTCATGAATTTATCCTAAAATTAGATTTAATATAATCTAATGATATTATGTATACACTTAATGGATGAACATATAAGTTCTCTTATTAGTGGAAATAGGCACAACCCACTGACCAAAAGTTGTATCTAATGACATATCATTTCACCCATAGGGAAATTCTTATGTGGTAGAAATTACAACAACAAACTTACTACAAACACTATTGAGAAATATAATCCTTTTATCAACCAATATCTCAACAATTAGGGTGTATAAATATCATTTCATCCCTTTTATGTGATTTTTATTTCTTTTAATCTTTTGATTAACTTTTCCAAAAACTACCATGGATAGATATTTTAGTAATAAAGTTCAATCTAAATCAATATGATAGAGATATATTCTTTCATAATATAAAAGTTAGAAATTTTTTCTTATCTATTCAAACAATTTCATGGTAATCTTGATATAACTAACACAAGTTAATTTTCCATGAGTGAATACATCAAGGTTTTAATCATGCATTTAACCAAGAAAATATTGGTACAAATTGATGAAGATGCCATTATGAAAAACATTAAAAAAATTAGTTCATAAGCACATGAAATTAAATATTAATTAAATTGTGTTCCTATTAGAGGGGTTTTCATCATGACCACCCTTAAATTAGATTAACTTTTGATAAAATAAAAGAAAATCAGAATTTTTATAATACCCATGTACCTGATATTTAGATTTCATTTTTTTCTTATCAAAAAAAAATTCTTGACCATTGGAAAAAGTTCTAAGAATATCATCATCTCATCTCTTGGTACATATTATATTGGGGAACTAAAAAAACTCATTTATGAGATGAATACTTCAAGTAAAATATCATATAAATCATGAAAAATTAAATTCGATATTAAAAAAACGTTTAACATTTAAAGTATAACACATGGAATGGAAATCAAATTTACATGATATTATAATGGTCAATACCTTTATGGTACTTTACTTGGAATATTTTGAGTACTAAAGGTTTCATGAGGACATTTAAGAGAGAGAGGGAGAGAGATTTTGTTGGTGATGAAATTTTATCCAGGGGTAGGTTTTCATGGTGTGTTTTTTCAGGTCATGGTGTGAGGGGATTTAGTTAGAGTGGGGGACTGAGCCAATTACTATAGTTTCATGACATGGAGAAGGAGTAGTGACCCTAATATAGATTAACAAGAGATTTAATTCTATTTTTGTGGGTTTGGTCATAACTTTACATGTAGTATCATGACATGAGTGTTTTTTGGTGGAGATTTTTGAAAAGGGAAGCACTCGTACATTGGAAAGGACTCATACACTTTTTTCAATTAACATTTTTAATATTCCTCTATCTATAACATAGTCTTATCCTGAGGGATTTTTTTTATTAGATGATGTTTCCTGGTATTGGTCATGTGTTTCTACTAAATAGATTTATATCATGATCATGCTTATAACAACATAGAGCCTAGATGCCAAGGATCAGTGGTTATTCTTGAACTATCATTGTGACATAGTGATGTTGATTGCGGAATAACTCTGTCCATGGCCATATAAGTTTTTAAGGTTGAAAAATATTTGAATTAGGGTTTTATTTTGATATATTTTATGTCAATTCCAGAGTTTTGGTAAATTTAAAATGTCATTAAGTGACCAATGGATGACACACCATGACATAAATGTATTCCTGGCTACGTTTAAATTCATCACTCCCATCGATTCCTCAAGTTATTCCTTTGATTTCTCTCAATCTTATAGAAATTAGAGGAGTATATTTTTATAATATTATAACCTTTTATTATATTTTAATCCTTGTCTTTATGATAATAAGGATTATTCTATATGGGGGGAGTCATACCTCTTTTTTCCTTGTTTCCCTTAATTTATTTCATTTATAGAAGGTTGGGGTAGTGTTTTGGTGATGGTTTTGTTGGAAGTGATCCATGAATCATATGAGGATTTATATTTTAACGATTTTTGAGGTTACCATGAGTGATTTATGATTTGATATCATCTTTTCTCTTTGTTCAGATTTCACAATGATCATCTAAAAATCGATTATGGAAAGGGAATTGAAAACTATATTCTTATATATGTACATTGTAGAAGTTTTATCATTTTTTCCATTATATTGAGGGTATAGATTGGATTAAGAAGTATAATCAATTGGGATAAATAAAATATAGGGAAATGAGATCTATCACATGTGGTTATTTTATTTTAATGATATTTTTATGAGTTTGATATATTTTTGTAGTTAATAAAAAATATAATTATTACTACTAATAATTGTGGGTTGATGATATGATTTATCAAATGGAATCACGTTTCATAAAATGAATAATACTTAAAAATTTAAATGAATTTGTTTTTTGAAATTTTTAGATCACGATCATGTAGTTTATGAATGGAGGAAATAAATTAATATGAAAATATGATTTAAATGGGAATTATGGAAGTGGTTCTACTAAATTTGGTTATTTTGTGATGGTATCATTATTTATATTGTGTTTTGAAATGTGTGTCCCTAGTAATGTGAATGAATTACTTATAGGTTTTGGTTCATTTTGGACATATAGTGCTCTAGAATTTTCAATGGGTGGAATAGAATGATAATTCTATGGATGATGATTGTGAAGTAGGGTTGTAGCTTCCTTTACATGATTGGAAATAGAAAATATCTATGTTGTTGTGATGGTGACATGGATGCTTGATGTGGGATTATTTATTAGTTTCCTGGTAGTTGTAGAATACAACTGGTAATGGTAAACATAAAATGGGAATCACTAAAATTTAATCAAATATTACTTGAAAATGAAATAATAATGCATGAAATAAATGGGTAATCTCTAGATTAGAAGTGGATAATGGTTTGGAATGGTTTTTTCATTAAATATTGAACTATGTTATATAATTTATATGAAATTAATGGTAAATAATAAATATAAAAATGGTTTAATTATATGAATAAATGAGTATTTTTTAATTCTTTGTGTGGATAATTTACATGATAAGTAGGGATAGATTGGTTTTCTAGTAAATCAATGTAGTGGTTGGTGTGTTCTAGTAGTTTTTAGTATAATGTGGGTAATTATAGTGATGTCCAAGGGAAATGGAATTGCTATTTTGATAAACATACTATGTTGATTTTGTGTGTGTATAATTACATGTTTGAATTTTTTTGAGGTTTCTATAGGCAAACCAACTGAGTTGGATGACCTTAAGGATGCCCAATGGTTTTGGGTGTTTTCCATAAACATCCATGTTAGTGATGGAATAGATAAATGAAGTTTCAATATTCCCCACTGTATCTTCAAAATGTAGTAGGATTTGACAGTGGTACTTAGTTGGGTTCGTACATGGTATGTGAGGGAATGAGGTAGATATACTTCATGTTCATGATACCCTACTAAGATGGATATGGATATGATATTGAATTTGATATTGTGTATGTATATCAATTCCAAAATAAGATGTTGGACACTTCCAGAGATTGGGATTGGTAGGGTTGTGGTATGATCTACTTTAGTGGTGACACAAGTATTTTTACTAATGCTAGGACATGATTTTGGATCCTTTTAAAGGTAAATATAGGTATAGTAGTGGTCCAACCCACATCAAATATTACTTTATATGTATTATGTGGGTTTGGTTATAATGATGTGGAAGGAGTGGGATCACCAAGACATTTGTCATTCCTTCAGGAGAGCGAAAACCCAATGGAAAAGTAGATGTGGACTACCTTTATTACATATTCTTTGATCTTTTGATTATTACACATAGTTATGATATATAGTGATTGTTCTATTGTGAGGCTAAGTGATAGTTAATCTGGAAAGTTTTTATTGGTTCTAGTATTTGGCCACAGAAGCATTATTATGCTTCGTATACATTTTCATGAATGTTCTTGTGTATGATCCCACTGAGTATACATGCTATAACCACACACACACACACACACATATATATATAACATTTTTCAAGTTTCCAGGGTGATTTTGTAGATCAATCTAGACACAACTTAATTGAAGCATGGAGTTGTGGTTAAAGCCCCTACCTAGGAGTGTTTATTTGGTAATTTATTTTGGGGAATTTTATTTTCTGAAATATTCATGGATTATAGTGTCATTATATATATTATTTTTATTTTATGTTATAGTGTTGATTTTTGGAGTTTTTGATATGATATTGGGTAATATGATGTTAATGGATCTCATTTGGGTGATTGATATCATCGGTTTTTGTCACCAACCTGGGGCCTATTAGAGGAGGTCCTCAATGGGTCAATATTGTATTTATTGTTAGTGTAAAAGGGGTTCATTGAGGAGGAGGGTTGTGAAAAAATGGTTTTGGAATTTTTTTAGACTTAGGGAAGAGACTATTGTTAGGAAATAGTGAAGAATGAAAATATTTGGTAGGGAAATAACATCATTTGTTCTTAATCAATTATTTAAGAAAAGGATACTAGATAAGACACTAGATTTTTGGGGCCCCAATGATTTGATTCAAGGAAATAAAGATTATTGAACATGATATGTTGTGTGGAACTACTCGTAGGGTAATAAACTAGAAATATCCCACGAATTATATTTGATTGCACTTGTGATTTAATGATATGATTTTGGTGAAATTAAATGGATTTTAATTAATGAATGTTAATAAAAAAATCTACTAACCTTAAAGGTTTCTTCATTTCAAAGCTTCCAATTAATCATTATCATGCGTAGTTCATGTTAGTGAGGTGCGGTATGATGATATGTTTTACCACTGAAGGACTGACCCAACTAAGGGGAATGATGGTTGTAGGAAGACATTAAAAATGTTTCATCGTTAAATATTGGTTAAATATTGGAAGATTATCTCAGATTTTGAGAAAGATCATTATTTGGAGGATCTTAATATCTCATCATATTTGATTTTATTTAGAGATGATTATCTAGTTTTTTTGAATCTTAGTTAGATGTGGGAATCAGAGTGATAATTGTGGATCTTTTATCTTTGGGAGTGGGAGGAGGAAAATGTTTCATGGGATAAATTTCATAATTATTTTCATCTGGAGGTTATGTCATCGACAAATATGGTGATGAAGAAGAAAAAAATATCTCTCTTCAGTAGGGGAACCTGTGTATGTGAGGATCATGATCAAATTAATGGAACTCTTTTCCATTGGAACTAGTATTTTACATGATGAGGATTCAAGAGCATTCCATTTTTTGGAGTTTTTTTCCCATTTATCTGATATACAGTCACCCAATTTAAGTTTCATATGTATTTAAAAGTACAGAATAATGATGAGGTAATTGATAGAATAAAATATCAAACAAGTTCATATTCCCTTAGGAGTAAAGTTGGTGGTGGATCATAGGTGTTAGGTCGTCTGATGTTCTAGCTAGTGGGAAGTCGACCATAGTTGTATTTACCTCATGTATTTATGGGACTAGCAGTTCCCATGCATCAACTAGGATCTCTAAGTCAATGTACATTTTGTATGGAGTTCATGACCATTAACAATATCAGTTCCCAACCATTCTTGTAAAAAAAATGATATGGGAGGCTAGAATGTTTATTAACCCAAATAATAGTGGTTTATTCAGAGTATATGTCAAAATACAAGATAACATACTTATTTTCCACTAAGGGGACATGGATTATGTATAGGTTATCCCCATGATGTCCCCTATTTTTAGTTATATATGACTAAACATGGTTAGGGAGGTGGTTATAAACATTGAGGTAGAGGATCCTAATGTGGGTAGTTGCATGGTATGGAGGTTCCATAATCATAAGGGTTTTAAATATTTTAATGTACCATTTATTTATCTACTACATTATCATGTTATTTAAATGATTCAGGATCATCTCACTCCATCATTACACCCACCTTGGTATGATCTATATAGCTCTATTTGCGGTGGCTTCCAGTTTCCTCGGTGTTGACTGCTCTAGTTGGTGGTAAAATAAGTTTTCTTATTTCTATGTGGTTTGTGATATGATGATGAAGAACCATTAGTCATATGTGGATTTATTATTGGTTTAGTTAAAACTATATGATATCATTTTTAGCATCTATTTGAAATATTCTTTGTATATATATTTTTATTTCTCCTGGAGGAGGGTTGTGTTCTATGATGATGAGTGTTGGAGTCTAGTATTCATTGGTGAGAAAGATAATTGAATGGTTTTCAAATGTTTAGAGTATTTATTATTATAATTAGTAACCTTGTCATTTAACTCAATAGATATATTGGTAGTGGAGTTTCCTAGAGTCATGGAGTAGTTTCTTAATGTTTTCCTCTGGGTGGTTGTCGATGGTTTCAGATGCAGTAGATGTGCCAAATGGACCCATGTCCAACTCATATTTTTTCAAATTCAATGGATCATATTCAATTCCCATGAAATTAACACCATGATCAGTAAAAATTTTCGAAAGAATATTGACAAATTATTCCACCATAACACAGATAGATGATATCTTCATGTTAATTTATAATTTCTCTAAAACACAGGAAGAAATATTACCTCAACCGTGAGTTATTTATTTATTGATGGTGTTCATAAAATGATTAATCCTAAATAGGGTATCATAATATTATTTTGAGGACCCCAAGAAGAGCCACAGTAGTGGTGATCCACACGTGCAACTTTGATCTAAATACACAATTATGAGACATCAGGTGATAGTACGTCCAATTGATCATCTTGAATTGTTCGCCTTGAGTTATTCAAGTTCCTTCATGATTAAAGGAATCCCTATTATTCTTATTGATCTTGAGAGAAATATATTATGGGGAGGAAATGGAGAGGAAATTTTTTCCCAATAATTAACCTCTTCCGAAATGTTATTTTGATTTACTTATTGACCCAAGGATAGGGTTTAATATTTATTTAATTATACAATATTGCATAATAATATTCCAATACTAAAAGAAACCCCAATAAATGAAATATAATAATATTATTATTTTATATCATGGTTTACGATAACCCATTAATTGATAAAAATTATTTTAAAATCTGGTAAATAAATGTTTTACATGGGACAAAATCTTGTATACTCAACCTCATCCACATTTATTGAACTCTATAATAAATAAATATTATTCATTAAAAAATAAGTAAATAAATATTTTATTCACAGTCTGGAGAATAAATATTTATTTTTTACTCATTTAATTAAATAAATTATTAATTTTAAAAAGTAAATAATTATTTTTTACCATGAGAATAAGAAGATATATAATAAATTTTATATTTTTTCATAATTAAACAATTACTTCCTGAGTAAATATTTATTTAATATATGTGATTGAATAAAAAATCCTGAATAAATACTACTTCTCAGTCTGTATAATCATCATTATTTCAACTATTAGATATAAATAATATTTAATTGAGACCATTGTAAGCACATGTGTCGCCATCTAGGCATCTTCCTCAATGAAATTAAGAGATGCTTTCTTAAAGTCCAATATTACTATCTATAAACAAGTTAGGGTTCCCATAGAGGAAGACAATATGTCATAATGACAAAAACATCATATGATTAATTACTGTGTTATATAACCCCTTTTTAATTATATCTCATCAATTAGGTTGCAAACTCATGTCATCAAACTATGTGCATTATACCTCTTTCATTGACTATATGAAATAAAATCATCTATAAACCATGACAATTGAATTTAATGTGATGGTTACCTTTCACTAAAAGGGACATTATATAATCTTCTATAAAGATATAAGGGACAAATACATCCTCAACATTATCATTAATAACACATTATTTATGAGGAACACAATATACCCTAATTCACACAAACATAATGAATCATGGTTTTTTTAGTACTTAAATGTATGCGAGTTAAGACATTAATTAATAACAATCCTAAAGACAATGAATCCACACATGTTCTCATGGACTAGAAAATAAAATAACAAATAATCATGTGGAATTCCTACCAATATGTATGTTCTCATAATCTCTCATATTAGTTATTACAAGGTATGACCTTTATATGATGAAGTATCATGTTCTTATGAGTCCTCTCTCCTAATATTCAATATACTATGTGTCCCATAATATAATTTTATCTGATAATAGAATGATTTATAAGAATATTGTCAAAGTATTTCAAGGTTCTCATCCTAGCAGGGAAGTACTATGATCTTTTTGAACGTGACAAATACTCTATGTCATTATTAAATTAAATATATACATAACAATTAATTCTATGTAACAATATATTTTATTTATATTCTCTTCTATGAATATATATGAAATCTAAATGATCAATAATTTTTTCTAGAACACCAAATCCCTCAGACTCCCACACAGATTGGAGTTAACTACTAATGAATTTTAGTTCCCCAGATCTCATATAATGATCATAATTCTGTTGAGTAATGTTTTTAGTTAAGGTGTATTCCATATTTTCATATATAGAAACTTTTATCAGGATGAAATAACTTTTCATAAAAAAAATACCACAAGAGATAATATTTTTTGAGTATGTGCTTCATTCCATGATGTGATCATGTCAATTTTCCAAGAGCTAATGCTATAATATATCACGATAGAGTGTGATTGGTTTTTTACTAATAGGCACTACATCAAGAGAATAAATGAATTTTTATATCCAAAATAATTGTTTATCTACCTTAGAAGTTGCAATGTACTCATAATCCACTTTTCAATTAATGAAAAAAACATGATTTGAGGTCTTCGAGCTCACAACACATACATTGAGAGTAAAGATGTATTATGAATATGATTTTAGATCATCATGGTCTATTTGAGAACTATAATTTTAATATCCCCAAATTATTTGAACCCCATATACTCTACATATTAATAACAAATCCTTAACATGGATTATTTTCTTAAGGATGAACATGACTACCATCTAGTTGTTGTTACTTGTGTCATTTTGATATCTTTCTCATACACTTATGGTGTATGATACATTTAGAAAATTACATAGAATAACATACATGAATGATTCAATTGTTTATGTATCTAGGATCCTTCTTATCCTTGGTCTCTTCTCATGTTTTAGGGAGAAATTGTTTTAAAAATATAAATTCCATGTGATGCTAGTAAAAATCACCACGTTGGATTTTTCTGTACTAAATCTCTTTAATATCATTTTATTATACATACATGGAATTAGTCTAAGAATACAATTTGATATATCATGATATATCTTGATCATAAGAATTTATGTTTCTTTGGATAATTTATTTATGGAGAAGAATGTTTCTAACTAATCCTTAATGGATTGTAAGACTGGTATTTTATTTTAAATATGTTATATATCATATACATGCACTATTAGAAAAAAATTCAAACTACTACTAAACCCCTTATAGATGCATGGATCACATTTGTTCCTTATGAAATTAAATTTTGTTATGTATCCATCAAGCCAAACTTTTATGAAATATATACTTTCATTAATCCAAAAATTGTTCTCTGCAACTTGCATACCTTGTTAGCTCCCTTTGGAGTCACAAACCATTCTTGTTGTTTCATATAGACATCATTATAAAGGTATTTATCCAGAATTTTTTTATTTACATCTTAAAAATATATGAATCATCATAATTATTTATATTAATTATAATTATAATGGATTTCAACATAGAAACTGGTGAACATGTTTTTTCATAATATATTCGATGATGTTGTTTGACCCATTTTTCAATAAGTCATTAATTAAAGGAGCCAACTTGTCCATCAATTACTATTTTTTCATTTAAATTCCATTTATATACAATGGTATTTTCATCCCATATTGGTGGTACCAAAATCCAAAATATATTTTGTTACATATAATCCATTTTAGAATTCATAGTATCTTAACACATGGAAGCTTCTATGAAACTAACTAATTCCTTGTTGGATACATGTTCATTATTAAAGACTAATAATTAGTTACTGCCCTCAATGCCTAGAAAACCATATCTTTAATGTTCTCTAACCTATATTAAACTTTTCTATAGTACATGTTTCTTTGGAACATCATATTCCATGGGGATTTGTAGAATATGTTCCTATTTCAACTCTTGTTTATCCTGGTCCACCACTTCATCAAATTCGATCTCGATCTCACTATAACTTATATATACGTTCTCTCTATCAAGTAATATGAAATTTATTATCACCATTCACATTTTATCTGGGGGTTCATATATGTAATATGACCTTATTTACTTGGGGTAATCTATAATGGTACACATTGTACCTTGAGTTTGAAATTTTTTAAATGAAGTGTCCATATAAAACTCTTAAAAATTACATACATTTAAATTAAACAACATTATTTTCCTTCCACAAAAAAACTTTCAATTGGAAAACCATTTTTTACATTAATTATCACTTGTTTTAGTATATATAGAATTATTTGTAATGTGTATCACCAAAATTATAATAGAATACTCACATAACTAATTATTAATCTCACAATTCCTAACATGATGTGGTTCCTCCTTTCACTTACACCATTCTATGGTTGTTTATAAGAAGTTTTAAGTTGAAATAAAACATCAAACTCCTATAAGTAATTAATGAATTCTTGATTAGGATATCCTCTTCCATGGTATTATTCTAGTCTCTTAATCTTCTTACCAAGATAGTTCTTAAATTGGATATTATATTCCTTGAATCTATCAAAGTAATATGATATATACCTCATTAAGTAGGAATATTCATATCTATTAAAGTCATTAATAATAATTATGACGTATGAGTACCCATTCCATGATTCGACTAGAAATTCTCTAGACACTTTGGTATGAACCAACTCAAAAATCAGTATGGCCCGTTCACCATGTACACTAAATAAAGATTTAGTTAGTTTTCCTTAATAAAATGCATGACATACATGAATTTTTTTAATTTGAAATGAATCTAAATATTCATATTGGTATAATTTGGTCAAATGATTTTCATTTTCATGTCTTAGCTGGCAATGCCATAGTTTTGTGTGGCATGAGTCATTTGAACTATTTTAATTATTGAATTCTATTACTTAGTTTGTATGAACCATTACATAAAGACTTTTATTTCAATATGTATTATTGTAATAAATTAGTTCTTTACAAAATAAGAAACACATAATTTAAAAATATGGAAATATATTTATTTGTATTGAGTATGGACATAGAAATAATTTTTTTGTTATTGAGGAACATAATAACAATTATTCCATACTAAGATATTTTCATTAGAAAATATGAGGTGGTAATCTCAAATAGTCACAATAGAAAGTCTATATTCATTTGATGATGAAAACTCCACCTTACCAGGATAAATAATTCAGAATATAATTAGATATAGTATTTCAATACATATGTTAGAACCACATTTTAAATGTATTAACCAATTTTCAGAAACAAATAGATTAATCTTGATTTTAATCACACCAAAATTTTCCCCATACTTCTTTCCATCAGAGTATTTTTCCTTATAATAGACCTTCTTGACACAAGAAAAATATATAGTATCATGTTTCCTTTCATGTCCCAAGAACATCCACTTCTTATGAGGTAGTTATAAAGAATATTTATACATATAGTTAGTCATGGAGATATTTTACTAGCATTTCCATTTATTCACCATAAGGAAAAAAGTTTTTTTAAGATTCATATCCTTTTCCACATGGTGAAGTAGAGTGAGACGATAAATAAGAGGCTTATATATGTTTTTATGTTGAAATTAATAAAAAAAGATAATCTTTGAGGGGGTGATGGAACAATGAGATCAGTGCACAATTAATTGGGTACCTTGAATCCCAAATCCTCTATGTTATCAATGTATCAAATGAGTTTGACTATTTGAGCCCCATATAGCATACCTTTTCTATGATTTAACTGAATAGATTCTTGGATATCTCCTACCATTCTAGTTTTTCTCTCTCATAATAAATATCATGGGGATGTTTAGGCATGTTATAACAATTCATTTTCTTATGTGACATCATTAGTTTTATAGACATGGATGAAAGGATTAAACACTAAAAATCTAGATAATTGATCACTTTTTTCCTAGGTAGTGAAATCCTTATCACCCACCACCTTTGTAGGCAGGTTAGGGATTGATGATGATAGCATGTAATACTTTTTTCATTATATTATACAAATTTTATGTATATGAACCATTATTAAGAGTTTATACTAGTTAGGATATTTTCTTTATCTAGAATTATTCTTATGGATAATGTCATTGAATAACTTGTCAGTATTCCACAAAAATATTAAAGAATATTTTTATTACATTACATGAATAATAATTTTGTGAGATATTATAATTTTAATTTTATTAATCCATCCAATATTTTATCCAATATCAACTTCCCTCACCATCTATATTGGAATGCCTCATTATGTAGATAATATCCATACTTCCATTATCATGACCCATGAAAGGGATTGGTCAATTACATAAAGGTATTTAAGTAGACAGTCTTTCCAACTATGGACTTACAGTTCCTAAGTGTGTTTAGTGGACTCACCCATCCTGAAATCATAACTAAAATTACCGAAACACTTGCCTATAAAATACATCTAGTTTAGTATGGGTTTCTTCTATTTTTATAAATGTGGTTAAACCAACCCAAAACTATCATTAAAAATACCTTAAAAAATTAAATTTCTTGACAAGGGTTCGTCATAAATTTTTGTCTATAGATTCATATTAAATATTATAATGGAAGGAGTATAAAAATAATATTATATTTAGGGATTTTGTTTATTATGTGTATAAATTCTTAATTTTTAATTTAAATTTATTATTTATATTAACTGTATTTCACTTAAGTGATTAACCATGTGCTAATAAAATAATTACTCATAATCCTTATATTTTAATTCCATCTCTGAATAATAGTCAATTTATTTATGTGATTGCAGCTTTGAATACATGAACTAAATCATGGATTAAGAAAAAATGAAATAAATTAAATTTGGAATAATTTTGAGTATTAACAAGTGATTTATTTATTGAGAAGGTAATAAATAAACCATTGGAATAAAGGGAACACCACTTTGAGCTGATCTTGGCTTGAGATATAGCATTCCCCCTTTATCTTGCATACTTACGCTACATTTTTTCATCTCAAAACTGAAATGAAAAAACTCCATGTTCCTAGGATCTCCATCCTTATAATTCATTTACATCATATGTTATTTAATGAAAATAGAATAGTGGTTTTTCAAAAATGAAATTACATGCACACATATCCATACCTAATAATGATGGCGGGATGACTCACATGCCATCAATTTAATTTATTAAAATTAATTTCTAAAAACCGTAAAAAATAAATTAAAATAAAATAAACTGACACAAGTTGTTTTATGCTCATTATTATCCATATATCAAATGAATATGTGTTTAAAATAACTAGCAAAGATTTATTTTGTTTCGTTATTTTATTATTATAAAATATGGAATAATTATTCCGATTAATTATCTGATTAATAAAATAATTCATTTAATGGTAATCCATATATATTTTTTACAAGATATACCCATCAAAAATTATATTAAATAAGAAAAATAAGTTATTATTATTTAATATTTTTTAAAAAAGTACAAAACTAGTATTTTGAAGCATCTTGGAAAGTAATTTTTTGAACTAGTTGAACTTTTTTGAGATTGTATACAGTCTACTCATGTGGAATATATCATACAAATATTTTTGTGTAATTACATAGAATGTATAAAATAATAAATTACACATTGATACAATGTTAATTATCACAGTGTGTGCTTGTTTTTAAGCGTTTGGAGTAGTCGGCGTATTATAAATATACATGGTATGTAGTTAAAAATTTTAAACACAAATTAATTAAGAATTGAATATCATATAAAAGATATCTTTTGGAATTTACTAGTCTATAAATAATACACAAAACACAGAATGATGAGGTTTATGGGGTTATAAATTAATTTTCTATCTTCTCTATAAACAGATTTTGTATACAATGTGTACATATTTCAACAAAACATGTATTTGACTCTCTATATGTTGACGATACATGCATAGGGACTCAGTGTATATTTTTTTAATGGGAATATGTGGGATACATGGTGTATACTCTAGATAAAAATCACATGCCCTCAATTTTTCATGGTTTTAAGCCATCGTGTTATATAACAGAAGAATTAAATTTCTTTGATGCCATGTTTTTTTCCATGAAAACATGTGCTCTAGATGGTGTGTAAGTGAGTTCTACAATGCATAGTCTTTCAAAACATGTACCATCCAAGCCCAATTAACACACAATGCGTATTTAATATATGTTGTGTGAAATTAATTCATAATTATATGAATTACTTTTATATTCTTCCTACTATATTAAACATGTGTAAATTGTGTGTACCTTAGAGATATATATCATGTACTCTTGTGTTGTCCAACAAGGACCCTTGGTTACTCCTAATAGATTCTTAAAATTTACATCATTAACTATTAACTAGATATGGGTTATATGAGTTATAAATGAATAGGGGAAGAAAAAAAATTTATAATTAGATTAAAATAATGAATTTATTGAAATTAATACTAAATTTTAAATATATAAATGATCAATAACAAATAATTATTATAAATTAAACATGATTGTAATGATATAACTTAATGGTTCTTCATGCCGTTGAACTGCTTATAGGGAAAATTTTCTACTTTGATATAGTCAGATTCAATGGATCATCTAAAATGTACATGATGTGAACATAATGACTAATGATTTTTTTAGAATAATATTAGAAAATGATTTCATCGGAACCAAGAATGAGGATATTTTCATTTATTTTCTAATTACTATAAAACACAATAATAAATATTACCTCGGTCTTGATCTCTTTATTTATTGATATTGTTGATCGATCGATCCTGATTAGTGCATCATCACTAAATTTGGGAGGATCTAAATATTTTCCCCTTTGGCGATGATCCACACATGATCCTTTGATATCCAAACAATATAGATGATATTGCAGGTGCAAGAGGGGTCAATTAAGCATCTTGTATTTTTTTACCTTGATTTCATCACATTTCATTTGGCTTAAAGAAATATCTATGGTTCTTCTCAGTATTGAGAGAAACATATAAGGAAAATAAAATGGAGTGGAGAGTTGGGAAAAACAATTAACCTATTCTAAAATTACATATCATTCTATTTATAGACATAAGATTAGGGTCTATTATTTTATTAATTGTACAAACACCCTTAATGATATATTAAACACAAAAAGAACCCCATTCCATGTAATATAATAATAATAATATTATTTTCATGTTGAGAATAAACAAACACAATGATAAATTTTTTTTATAGTCTAGTAAATAAATATTTATCACCAGAAAAAGCCTTTCCTACTCATCCTCATAAACTTTTATTGAATTCATGAATAAATAAATATAATTCAGTTAATAAATAAATAAATATTCTCTTGATAGTCTTGTGAATAAAAATTATTTAAAAATCAGTCAATTACATAAATTATTTATTGAAAGAATAAATAATTATTTATAATTATGTGAATAACAAGAGATAAATAAATATTATATGTTTTGATAATTAAACAACTACCTCATGAATAAATATTTATTTAATATTCGTGATCAATTAATAATTTCTGAATAAATATTACTTCTTTTCACAATGAATAATATGGATTCTGATTTTTTAATATAAATAATTTTTAACTAATATCAATGGAACTAATTTTTGTGTGACAATCATTCCTTATTCTTTAGTAGCATTAAGTGGGGCATTCCAAAAGTCCGTGATTACTACCTTGAAATGAGTGAAAGATCCCGTTTAGGAAAAAGGTGTTCCTTGATGAAAAAACACATATGAATTATCATTTTGAAATAAAATCACTTTTCATGACATATCATTAATTATTTTCACACCAATATCATCAACATGTGTGCTTGATACGTCTTCCTTCTATTATCTGAAATGAACTTATATATACACCATGGTCATGGAATTTAATGTGACTGTTCTATTTCAGTCAAAGGGTTGAGATATCATCTTCAATAAATATGGAATGGAAAAAATATTTCCTCAACTTATTCATTAGTAATATATTATTCAGGACACATCCAACATAAACTACTTCCCATAAATATATATAATCACATTTTGGGTCAGTGCATAAAATTATTTGAGTCATAAAATGAATTAGTAATAATATTAATGTCTAAAGATCATCATAAATACTCATAGAAAAGATAATATAATGATACATAAACATATTGAATTCATATCAATGGGTTTGTACACATAATCATCCATCTTGGAGATTATAATGTTTTAAAATCATGAGATGAAATATTGTATACTTATGAGTACTCGCACTAGAGAGGTAACATATTATGGTTCCCATTATTTAATGTTATTGGGTAATAGAGAAATATTTATGAATATGACCATAGTTTCTTAAGGTTCTCATCATAGTGGGAAATTATATGAACTTTTTAAAATTTATAAATATTCTCACGCATTATTACATTAAATTAATGAAAAAATGAAACATATGTAAAAATATAATTTATTTGTATTCCATTATTTGAATATAAATGAAATTTCAAGTATAATCATTTTTTTAGAACACAAACTCAAACAGGTGTGACCATACTACTCGACATGATATTGAGTTTGATATTTAATTATAGCAGGGCAGCTATCCAATTTTGATGGATCACTATCAAATGTCCCCTTGAATATACATAAGTTATTTATTTGAATTTATGATCTAAGGGATAAAATTTTAGTCCATACTTGTGTGTCTCCATGTAATTTTCTAGTATTATTTATAAAGAAGGTGGATGGTAGTATGAAGTTTGGTACATACTACTAGTGGTTGAATCTGGTAACATTCAAGGATCATTACCAAATTAAAATGATTCATAATCTATTAAAATAGTTAAATGGAGGAAATTTTTAAATATTGATATATGGATTACATGTCATTATATGAGAGTGAAGGAGGATGATATCCTGAATAATGTGTTCAAATTAAACTATAATAACATTGAGTATGTGGTTATGTCATTCAGTGTCATAAATACCCCATCCATTTTCACAAGAATCATAAACTCCTTGTTTCATGATTTCACATATCAGTTCATAGTGGTGTTCTTTGTTTGAAAGATTATATACTTTAGGTTATATAAGATGAATGTTGATAATCCTAGGGACATTTTATATGTATTTTATAACCAATATCATTATGTAAAATTAACCATGTTTATGTTTTCGATGTGGTATGTTCACTTACTTTGGTATCTATTATCTCAGCATGGAGTTTCAGTTGTTTCCTTGAAGATCAAGGTATTTTTTTCTAAGGAACTCCTTTAGAATTTAAAGAGGTTCAATAATTCCCAGGATATAAAATATATTATTAGATGTTATTTCATGATTTATCTTATATTATGACCCTTTTGATATCCCTACCAAGGAAGGGTTATTCCTTTATTTGGACAGGTTAGTTTTTGGTAGATTTTTCCTAACTTAAGTAGTGGTTGTTTAGAGATTTTATCATTCAGTTTATAGAAGAGGTACTATTGTATCAAGTCTTTATTGATTCCTCTCATCTCATTCTGGGTTTCATCTTTATGCATTAATGATCAGTTAAATCTTATGGATATAAGAAGTTGTCTCCCCTTAAGTTTAACATGTAACCCATGATCCTAAGCAGGAGCCATGAGTATTTTCTCTTAAGAAATGGTGATATTATATCATTAGTGAGTACATTGTCGTATTCCTAGATCACATGATCCAGATGTATATTTTCTCTCATAGATATTTTAATTTTCAATAATGACGAATGATAGTATTCTTGTGGGACTTCAACATTGAGATCACCTACACCCCAGTGAAAGAGAAATTAGTTTTTGATATATTGAGTATAAATTCAGGGGTCTATATTTCTCAAGATTAATGAAATATTTGTATAAGGATAAATGATATTTTAATGATTCATCTTGATGAATAAGAGGATGGTGGTGTAGGTATATTATTTTTGATGATAGTAAAATCATCCTTGATGAAAAATGTTGAGTATTCATAATAGTGAGACTCGAAGGTGGAGGTGACACAGGACTGTGTCTTTCATGGTGATGCACTGGAGTGGTGGTTAGTTGTTGGATTGTACTAGGTATTGTTTTTGGGGAGGTAATTTGTTATATATGAGATTCATGTTAAGGTTCTAACATAGTTCCATAGCTCAGAAGAATATATGCATCCTGCTGTATCCAAGATGTACCATTCTCTAAGGGGACATATTGGGTGGACCAGGATGAAATGGTTGCAAATTGATTTTATGTCACGGTTTCTAGTAAACCAGTAGGTGGGTTTAGTGCATCGTGTTCTGGATGTGTTTTTATAACCATTCAATTTTATAGTGGAAATGGTAGGACATCTCAATGAATTTTCTCATAAGATTTCACAGAACAGAAGGAGGGTGTGATATGATTTGGGTGATCAAAGATGAGTTGATGAAGTAATCGCAATTATTTATGATCAAGGATTCATGTGATGTATATGAATTGGTATGGTGTTTTGGGTATAAGGTAGTGTGTCTTCACAAAATATCATGGACTATCATCTCTTATTAGGATACTCATTTTACCCCACAAGTATGGGAGCCAACAAGAATTATTTGTTTCTCAACCTCTAATATATGAGGATTTTTCATGGAACCTTAGACAATTAATTCATATTTTCCTAATATTATACCATAGTGGCATACTCAAGGGTCAATCATAAGTAGAACATTTACATTCACTATCTACATATTGTCGTTATTATAATATAACAAATATAAATCAAAATAAAAAATACCTGAATGTATTGGAATTAATTCCATATAAATAATATTTATATATATATTCAATTACAAATAGAATGATGATAAAAGAATGAATGAAGGAAAATGTTCGTGGGAGGTTATGGTGTTTGATATCCTTATTCGAAATGAATCTTAATATTCAATTATATATAGTGGTCAATACGAGTCACACTACACCCTAGCAATTGAAATGAAATTAACCCATATTGAGACCTCTACATATGGAGAAATTCTATTCTGAACATCATCTTGGATGCCACTTTACTACCCATTTTCAATCATGTCAAACTCCATTGTATGCATGAAACAAATGTTGAAGGGAAGGAAAATGATAAATGGGAAGAAGAATTCGATAGAAGATAAAATGGAGGGACAACTCGCCATATAGAATTTAACACCCAAAAAAACTACTAGAATTTAAAAAATGGAAATAATTAGAGAATACGAGACTTGATCAAACCACCATTAAATCCCTCAAATAAAAATTGAGGTTAGTTCTCTATTTTTGGTGGATTTGATAAGGGAAATATTATGGGAGAACACATAAAAATAAAAATGAAAAAAATGAGGTATGGAGAAGAGAGATAATATATCAATTGTATAATACTATTAAAGAAGTAAAATTCAATAAAACAACTAAAAATTGATAACAAGGGATACCCCCAAGTTTCCAACCCCTTGAAATGATGAGTATAAACATTTTTATAGGGAGAGGGGCGAATATTTCATCTCCAGTTAAGTCCTATAATTGTATTCACATGTTAGCTCTAATAAATAGTAGAATTGGAGGAAAATCATCATAAAAGTTATTTTGATATTTCTTTCTCATACTCTAATGATTTTTTTCACTTCATTTTCAAAATATTGAATGTTTTATGGCTAACATTTTCTATATATTTAATATATCCTTTTGAATTTTCATATTCCAAAGCTCCACATTATCGTACCATTATGGCTTTTATAGAGGTCGAATATTGAAAGGAATAAACACTGAATATTATCATAAATAACATATATATATCTATGTTGAATTTGAGATCCTTTGGTATTATAGTTATGAAGATATATTCCTTTCATTAAAAATGATCATTCTATGAAAATATTTTGAGGGTTGTATTATGAGCTGGTTTGGGGCCTTCAACTGATTTATAAAGCTTTAGTTAAATTAAAATTAAAATAATTCCTTGATGGATATAAATCTAAAAAAAGGATTATAAAACTTTTATTTTATGTATAAAATGTTATGGAAGAAATACAGAATAAAATTTAAACAGTTTAAATCCAAAGTAAGACCATTTTTTGAATTAATCTCAAAATAGAACAAAAACCTAAAAATTTGACAATTCCCCATAAAATTACACTATTTTGGTACTAATAAGATTTAATTAAAAGGTAAAATGTATGAAAATATTATCTTCATCACTCCCCCACACTTAACCGATGTACTCATGAGAAATTATCAAATATTCAAATAAAAATACACACAATAATCAAAAAAGAGAAAACGTCGATGGTCATTTCCAAAATAGAATTATATCATTTATCCTCCAGGAAATAAATCCATCTATTTTTCATCCATAAGATATAAATTCATTCAACCATATAAAATAATTCTGGAACCAATCAAAATATACCTCACCTTGAATTTTATCTCACTCTTCAATCAAGGAAATTTGAATATGGAGTTATGATCAGACTTGGAAAATGCATGTATCGCTATAGGCTTGTGAAAATTATCATTTCCCCACAGCATGAGAAAACAAAAATATTCAACCATGTTGACTTTTCAAGGTAATTTTTATGTCTTAGGGCTGGTGGTAAAATGATTGAAAATTTTAAGGCTAGAAAGAGGAGTTTAGAACTTTTAAGTATAATTCATGAATATTCAACTGAAAACATAAGATAAAACTCACTAAATCTCCCCTCAAAATGTGAAAAACTACACCAACCCATTTTTGTGACATGATACATGAACCAATTAGTGGTTAAAATAAATTATTTCATCCAATTTCTCCCCTTTTCCATTTTCTTTTTTATGCTCCAGAAATCCCAAAAAATATTTTTTTCATGGAGTATTTCAATACAATTGAATAAAATGAATCATTAAAAATCAATTCACCTGATTTTTGGGAGGGACATGAATAAAAAAAGTATGCACAATGAAACATTCAATCTCTTGTATTTTTATCTTTTTTTTTTAATTTTTTTCTTCATTCTCTTTATTATAGTAGAAATGGATGATGAAATTAAATAACAATGAAATGATGAATCATTCTCAATAATCTCTATATCCGCTACACAAATTATGATACAAAACTCAAAAACAAAAAGATAAAATAAAATACAAATAAAACACATGAAATTACCTCCCCCATACTCAAACTATAAATATACTTTCAAAAATACAAAGAGTACAGGTTGGTAAAAAAAATAATCTTGTAATACAGCTAAAACTATAAGGTACTCCATGGAATTTAAGGGATAAATAAGAATATATGAAAATGTGGGTATTTGGTTAAAATTGTTCTAGCCAATATAATTCCTCAATGATGTGAAAAAAATTACCTACTGACCAATGATTTGAACAAGAAAAATTACACTTTCTATTTCTCACACAAAATCCATGTTTCACTTAAATATGTGTGTGTATTAGGAATAATATGTCAAATTGGTTAACAATACCTAATGAAACTACAAAAAAATTATTTGATTCATAATTTCAAGTTCATTTATTTCAAAAATAATTCAAAATCAAATAAATACTTAAAATAAAAATCATGGAAAAAGTTCATACATCAACAATCATTTAAAATTCATAATTTTCAAAAAACATGTCAATCCTATCAAAATCAATTGATGTGTGAAAATTATAATAATATTTATTTAATCTCAATGTTCCTAAAAATTATAAATAAAATGAATAAAACACGAAAAAAACTAAGAAGGTTGACACTCTCCCTGAACTGAGATCCACTACCCCTCACCATAACTCAATAAAAAATTTAAAATATTATAGAAAAACAAAGGGAATGAAAGATATAATGAGGCATTATTTTTCAATGGAAACATGGATTTAAGCTCCAAGATACTAAACATTATTCTTATAAATAATTATAAAAATAAAATAAATAAGGAAAATAATTAAAAATAAAGAGTGAGAGAGGGATAAAAGACGATAGAACATGGATTATATCCCCATGCGGGTGATAAGATTTTACTGCTCCAAATCAAGATGTTATAGAGTATTAACCGATATATTAAGGTGGATGTGGTTTATTTTCCATAAACCACCATAGGTGTTTTTTTACAAAATATATCAGTATATTATAAGAGTGAGGACCCCCAAATAATATAAAAAATATCAAAACCCCCAGAAGAGATGAAAGAAGATTTGAGGAGCATAGGAGAAGGGAAAAGAATAAAGGGGAGATCCTTATTTAGTTTAGATGTAGAAGTGGTGTCAACTAATGGTGATGGTAGTATAGTAACAAATAAATTACCTTATGGTTTGTGTTCATTAATTTATTCATAAATTATTTCTAGTTTTGTTCCCTCATCCTCATATGCAGCATTTTATAACTTAGCTGGCTCCATAATTTCCTCCTCAACATAAGCAACTTATATATCTTGTTCATTTAAGACCGGTCATAGTGGTGATGAATATACAAAATAATAAAAAGAGAAATTATTTTTCAATAAAAAAATTTTATATTAATCAATATAATGATCATAAAGTGAATCTCTCTCAAAACATTCATCATCGAACTTTTTTTCCTTAAGTAAGGTAGTTGGGAATTTATTTTATCTAGAGGGGTGTGGATCTTCATGTATTGATTCAAACTCACCAATATATTCATGAAATTTATGTGGAACATATATTTCATTCAGTTAATCATTTCATTTTTTCCATTTGATCCATATAACATTAACTTCTTCAACTTTGGTGGCCAATAAAGCTACCATATTTCTTTCTTTTTTGAGAATTTTAAAATTATATTCAATCATAATGGGATATTATTCTATTTGAATAATAAATGTTTCTTCCATTATATTCTCACCGTAAATATATTAAAAAAACAAATAATTAATGTAATCATCATAAAATCCATATTGTCCTTCCAAATGAATGATATGCAATAAAACTATTTTTTAAAAATCTTAGAACATTAATTTTTTTGAAAAAAAAGTGTGTGTTAAATCTTGACCACCACATAAACTTATCCAAATTAATACATGATTATTTTTCATGGATTTTAAATCAATTAATTATTATTTTTCCAATAATTTACCATAGTTCTAGACCCTAGGTTTGATAAATAGGAGGTATCTTACATGCACTATCTTCTTATTGTCACTATTATAATCAAACTAATATAAAACTAACATAAAAAATATAAATTGAGGTTTTGAAATTCATAAAATATTAATATTGTATGTATATATAAATTTAATGTAATATAGAATAATTTTATCATAATGAATGAAGCCAAATATTGTTCAGAGGTTACAGTTTTTGATATCATTGTTCAAAATGAATCTCAATATTCAAATAAATGTAGGGATAAAAACCTATCACACTTAACATTATCATTTGAAATGTAACTACAAAATACTGAGACCTATACGTATGGGGAAATAATATTTTTAATTTCATCTTGGAATCCACTTCCCTGACTATCACCACTCATGTCATTCTTCATCGTATTAATGACAAAATAGTGAAGGTAAGGAAAATGATAAATGAGGTGAATAATTTGATGGCAGAGAAAACAGGGAGAACTATCACCCTAATTCATTTAACCACATCCAAAATTCCAAAATTTTAATATAGGTAAATAATTAAATCATAATAAAATAATCCAAACCACCATTCTCTCCCTATAAAAAAATGATGAAGTTAGTTCTCCATTTTTAATAGAGTTGAGAGGGGAAATACGATGGGAGAACACATAAGAATAAAAATGAATGAAATGAGGTGTGAATAAGAGATATAATATATCAACATTATACAAATATTGAATAATATAAAAGTATAAAAAAATATTTTAAATTTATAACAATGGATAACCCCAAGTTGTCAACCCTATTGAATAATGAGGAGAAACTTTTTTATAGGGAAACATAGTGATAAGTTTATCTCTAATTCTATATAAAAAATGTTCTTTAAGTTAGTCTCAATAAATATAATAATTATAAAATTTATTGTTAATAAAAGTTGTTCTCAGATGTATTTCCCATGAACCAAAAAATTCTGGATTGGTTTAAAAAATATTTCGTGAGTTATTACTAATTTCCTATTTAAAATTAATCTGATCAAGTGACTTTTTATATTTCAATGATCTACATTAACATTTTATTATGACCTTTGTGGAGGTATAATATTGCATTGAATAAAAAATTTAATCTGATCATTATTATCTTATATATATCCATTTTTAATTCAAGATTCTTTGGTCTTGTATTTTTGGATAAATGGGCATATAATTTAAAGTGATCCATTTTAGGTACCTATTTTGAGACCTGTATTGTGAGTAGGTTTTGGGCCATTAGATGTTGGATTATGTTTTAGGTCTCATTAAATTAAATTAATCACATGATGTAAGGATGTCTTAAAAAATTAATTTCACAATTTTACTTAGTTTATAAAAAGTTATGTTCAAAATACATAATCAAATTTCAAAAGGTAAAATCCATAATTATACCACTTTTCCAATTTATCTAAAAAAACTAAAAATACATCAAAATATGACAATTTACCATAAAATAATCATATGGTGGGATTAATAAAATTTTATTATAGCATAAAATTTATGAAAATATTATATTCATAAAAAATCATAGTACAACTTTCTATCCTCATAAGGTTAGGCAGATGGAGTAGACAATTCAGAAGCTGAAGGATATGCAACGAGCTTGTGTTATGGATTTTGATGGATCATGGGAGATACATTTTACCTTAGTATAGTTTTATTATAAAAAAATATATTATTATTTAATTATAATGAATCATATTAATTAATTGTACATGACTCCCATAAGATCTCTATTTTATTGGATAAAGAATTGGGAGTAAATGGTTCTCATGCTAGATGTAGTATAGCGCCATATAAAGATGATTCAATTTGATTGATAGTAGATGAAGATATATATGGACCATAAGAGGTATTATGATAATTAGATGAAGAGGATACTTGATTTTTAGGTTGTGGTTCAAATTTTGTTGATGGTTTCCCTTCATCATGGTTAGCGAAGTTTTAGTTTGGGGAGTAATAATTCACCCGAGCTTATCAAATATTTTGAGGTATTATAATATATTGGTGACATGGAATTTAAAATTTCACTTCCTCCATATATGGATTATATATATGATATATTTCAAGTCTTGAATATTTTTCAGTACCTTCATGATGACTCCCCTGACATTGATTGGGAAGACATTAATATCAAGGATGGTGTGATAGTCGTGGAGTTGATGGTCGTGTTTCATGACCGAGGGGAGAATGTTTTTCATGGACACATTATTCCTTGAGTTCATATCATATTTATACATTGTGGTATGGATAAATATACTTGGGAATGAGATTCTTATATCCACACATAGTATCTAGATTTATTTTTATTTTTTCTTCTTAATGAGATATTTTATTTTGTATCGAATTTCACAATGTTGTTGTTTATGGACTGAAGTGCACTGTGTTTCATTTGTTGTCAATGAGGCATGAAGTTGTCTTGGAATGAATGGAAGTCAAGGAATGTCAAGATATGAATGACAAAGGTTGTGATGGTGTTGGTAAAGAATGGAGAATGGCCATGGAACTTAGAGGAATGTCACTTAGGAGATTCACTAAGTGGCATTGGAGAATATGGTTGAAACATTCTCCATGGAAATCTGACGATTGTTGAGCTGATCTTTAAGTTCATAGAATTTGTATCAACTGGATACAAAGTCACAACATTTTTTGAAGACCATGCATTGTATTGACAATTCATGAGGAGCTGAAGAAGATCCATTCACTACTTCTAAGTGGATGAAGTGGTTTAATGAAGTCCATGCACTATCACTTAGTGCATGTGAACATGAAGAAGATCCAATTGATCTCTAATTGGATCAATGAAGCACATTGAGGAAATCTTTGATTCAGGAGCATCAGTTGATGGAAGAACCTTCAAGAATTTCATTCTTAAATGATGATTATATGTTGAAGAAGGATGATGAATTCTAATGAAGAAGAAGAAATAAAGAAGATGAAGAATGTCTTAGAAGAAGAGTTGTGGCATTTGGCATTTGAATTTGGTCACTTTGTTTTTACACAAAGGACTTGTTCTATTACTTGGAAAAAATTAGCCATCTCAAGCCAGCCTTAAGGGTTCAACCCCCAAGGCACATGTGGGCCTAAGGCGCCACGCCCAAGGGGGGATCCCATGTGGCCAGCCCGAAGGCAAGGGGGCCGTGTGTAAGCCCCCGAGGACACGCGGTGGTGAAACCCGCGCGCCTGGAGGATGCATAGTGGGCACTAGGAGCGTGCCCGCAGGGAGCAGAGTGGGCGCAGAGCGCACCCGCAGGGAGAACACGGTGCGGGGTGGCACCGTGGAGGGAGAAGATTCAATTGAAGTGGGTATGGGAGCGGCATATTGATAAACCGTAGAAAACCCGCGCGAGGATTCGATGTGGGACGCAAAATTTCGCCGCGGATCAGATCTGAGCCGTCCGTCTCATCGTGCGCTCGATCTCCGCTGCTCATCGCATCGCGCCGCTCCGGTTCTGATCCAGGCCGTCCGATGTATCTCCATCGCCTGATCCGACGGCCGTGGCTCGTCTTCCACCTCGAGCTCGGCCGAAGGCCACCCGCGAGCATCCACTGAACCAGAGCCCTCCGAGCACCAGTTTTCGAGCTCCCGACCATCATTGTTTGATCCGAAGACTCCATTGAGATCGTCTAAGCATAACGAACACATCCATGAATGAAAGAAGCACGCATGCAGAGCAGTGAGGAATTTCGGTCGAGGCCGAGGCAAGCAAAGCTGCCGAAGGCCATTTGGGTTGTTGATTTGCATGTATTGGGTTTAAACAGAGGCCGTGCATGCGTTATAAATCGCATGCACGAGGAGGAAAGAAAAATGAAAGAACCCGCGTGAAATAAAAAGAAAAACAAGATTCACAGAATCTTGAAATACCCGAAATCTTCGGGGATTCAAAGATTGTATCCCGCGGATGTTTTGAGGATTCCTCTGCCTATAAATGAAGAGCCCGAAGCACAGAGAAGCTTGCTGAAGTTTTCTTGAAAATCAGAAGACCTGTGAGTGCCTCTGCCTCGCGAAGTTGAAGCCCCGCGCAAAGAGCTTGCGCGGCTGAAGGTTCCGGAGCCACCCGAGGCTTCGAAGGTCCCCTGTGCGCATTATTTGTGTGACAGGAAGAGCTCTCCCTGCCTGCATACTTGCGCGGTAGGAGTAGCTTGCGCGCCCAAGGTGTCCTCACCCTTGTGGCTTGCGCGCCTCGTGGTGTTGCATCCTGCACACCCGAGTGCTTGTGCACCCTGCGGCATTTGCACCTTGCACCCGAGAAGACCACACCTTGCGCGCTCTGTTTGAGGCAGAAGGTGTTGTGTGTTCAAAGGAGAAGGCCGAGTATTTTGTGTGCAAGAAAAAAAAAAGGAAAGGGCCGTGGCAGTGTGTGTGCAAGTGGGTGATGTAAAGACCACACATTTGTGAGTGTGTGGTAAGTGGAGAAGGAAGACCCTACGGGTTATTTGCATTCAAGAGAACCCAAGGCCGTAGCCTTTGTGTGTGCAATAAAGGAAGAAGGCCGAGGATACCTTGGGTGTGTGCAAAGAAGAATAAAAGAATTAATCTTGTGTGCAAAGGAAGTGAAAGGTCGTAGCCTTGTGTGGGTGAAGTGAAGACCACACCTCATTTGAGTGTGTGTGTGTGAAAATTGAAGAGGAACACCCCACGGCCATTTAAGGGTGTGCAACAAGAAGTGTGAAGTCCATGCTCAAGTGTGTGCCAAAGTGAAGAAGTTTTGTGTGCAAAGAGACAAGAAGGCCGAACCTAGGTGTGTGCACTAAGAAGTGTGTATACACTTAGAAGAAGAAAAGGGAGGACATCCACACAAAGAAGAACACACATTTATGTGTGTAGACAAATTGCATAAAGTGTGTGAAGTTTGAGAAGTAGGTGTGTGCTGAAAAGAATTACACCCTCTGAGGGTTTACTGCACCAAGAAGAGAAGAAGGGGAGTGCATGCATGCATGCATGCACGTGAACACGTGAACAGAGCCAAATCAGTGGTGTGCATTTGAGTTGTCCAAGACCAGGAGTTCTTGAAGATATTTGAGAAGGCCATGCAGTCAGTGCATGAAGATGCAGAGTTGCCATGCACTCAGTGCATGAAGTTGTGATTTTGTGAGACTGGACCAGACTGAAGTCAAAGACATCATTTTTCTGAGTATTCAGTAGTTGGAGAGAAGCCAGGTCATCCTTAGAAGAAGGTGATAAAGCCTGAGCAAGACGAGAAGACCTGATCATCACAAGTGATCAGAGGTACAGAGCAAGGCCAGCAGTCTTTATCTCAGACTGCTGAAGATACTTGAAGAAGCTTAAAGAGAAGAAGAGCTACTCGTGCGACTCGAGGAGCCAGGAGAAGCCCCCTGTGAGACTCAGGGTGGAAGAAGTCTTCAGTGGGATTCTGGAGCAGGCCAGTGGGACTCTGGTAACACTGTGGGACGCAGTATAAAGACCCTCCTGTGGGACTCAGGAGTGATACGGTGGGAAGATGTATCGACCATTGTAATTCTAACAAGTTATAATGGGAGAATCCATGCTGGGAGAGCATGTCAAGGATGTAGGCCTTTGGTGCCGAACCTTGTAAATCCTTGTGTCCTGTGCCTTTTCATTACTGCATTATCCGGGAAAGGTTGAGAGACATAAGAAGAGTGGATCGAGGCCTTAACAAGCCATAGAGGTTTAATTGATAAGAATCAATTAGTAAAAAGTTTTAAGGGATCACTGATTCACCCCCTCCCCCTCTCAGTGATTCACACTGATCTGGGCACTTCAATTGGTATCAGAGGGAGGTTACCTCTAAAAGATCCAAGGGAGTCTTTATGAAGTGCAGATTTGAGGAAATGAGTGACCAGCCTCAAATGGAGATATCTGCCAAGACTCAGAAAAATAGAAAGAAGAAACAGGCCAAGAAGATGAAGAAAGCCTGTCCTAGTTGTGATGAAGTTGAAACAATGAATGATCTTCAGAGTGCACTCAAATATCTTCAGAAGACAGTTCCCATGGAAGTGGCAAAGTGTATAGCTACAGGCATCCATGATCTTCATGAAGAAAAATCACAGTTAGAAGAATAAGCCAATGCAATGGAAGATCAATTGGCTAAAAGGGTTGGCATAACCAACACTCTCAGAAAGCTGGTGAAGGCTAAATATGAAACTGTATCTCTTTGCAATGAAAGATATGAAGACACTACTGAAGAATTGCAAAGAAGTCTTTCTGAGAAAGAATTCTTTAACATAATGGTCAAAGATGTTTTCCATGCACTGGAAAAGAGGCACAGAGTTTCAATGAATGTCAGAGATGCTCAACTTGAAGAAAAAGTCAAACTGGTGAAGGAGCTGGACAATTCATTGCAAGAATTGAAGACGGTGCATGATGACCAGATAGAACAGCTGGAAGAGAAATGGGAAGGAAGGCTATGAACAGTTGAGGATGAGAAGAACTCCCTCAACATGATGTGTTTAGAACTAGAGGTGATATTGACAGATCTGCAATCACCCAAAGCCGAATCCTCCCAGTCAGCTGTAAGAATAAATGTTGCTACACAAGTATGCATTGAGAAGGATGATTCTAAAAGAAAGACATCCTCTAGTGAAAGTGCAACAACTTCTAAAAAGAAGGTACCATCCATCCCATCTTGTACTGATGCTTCTAATTGTGTTTCCACAAAAAGTGCAGGATGGAAAAATAATTCCAAACAAGTATGGATGAAGAAAATGAAGAAGCAGAGCTCTCCTAGAACAACACAACTTGTCAAGAAAAGTACCCAACAATCATAAGGACTGAAAAGGTCAAGATTTGTGGGTCAGTGTTGGTGTTGTAACAGGTATGGGCATTGTGCAAAAGATTGTATGTACAATCCTTTAAATTCAAAGGCACAAAGGAAGACCATGCCTAGGGGGAGCAAGCCAGAAGGAAGGAAGCAACATCCACAGGTCCAGAGACATCTGTTTACTGCAAATAGATTTGGATTACTTGACAACATCTGGGATGATTGCACAAGTGGTCAAATAGATACATGTCAATCTCCAACTGTATCCAGAGCTAAAAAGAAGAAAAGATCACAGAACCTGGCTCAGAAGGAATCCTTGGGAAGCAAACTGAAGAGAGGTGACAATGCTCCCAAGAAGATTATGAAAAAGGAAAAGAAGTCCTTGGAATCTAAATCCAAGAAGGGTGATGCATCCAGAAGGACCACCAAGAAAAAATGCTTCTACTATGGAAAGAAAGGACATATCATGGATCTTTGTAAAGAAGCCATGAAATTCAATAGAGGCAGACTGGACTCAAACAGACAATCAATCCAAAAGAAGCAGAAGGGATTGATTGAAAACAAGTTGCCTAAGAGAGGTATCTTGACAGCATCAAAAGAACCATGTGGAACTTCCAGAACTGAGGCCACACTTCCAAATGACTCATTAGTCATATGGCCAAATCAGTTGCAACTTGCCAAAGATCTGCAAAGAGCTGAAGATGAAGTTATGGCAATTGCTAAGGAAAAAGGGAAGAAGAAGATTTCACATGAAGATGTGATGATATCCACACCAGCACAATCATCAATGAAGATAAAATGTGCAAGTGTGAAGACTTGTGAAAATGGGACATCTCGGTTGAGAGAATCTTCTAAACCTTGTTGTTCACATTGATGAACCAAGGAGGTTCCATCTTATTCCCTAATCACTTGCATTTACATGTGCTAACATTACAGGGAATTGAAGATGATGATCATTCTCAACTGGAGGATGGTTTGGAAAGAATGGAGTGCACCCCTTGAGGGGGAGCCAATCTGAAGAAGATGGGATTCTTAGATTAATACCATCTTGAGAAGAAAAGTGAAGGATTCAGCAATTCATTGAATATCTGAAAAAATTCAACCCCTAAGCATGATCTCACATGTGTAGAGAATTGTGGACAGCATTGAGTTCCATTGTTACATCACCCTTGTTTTCTACACCGGGTTAGCCCAAGTAGACTTAGAGTTGATCTACTAAAGGTTCTTTGCTAAAGAAGAACATGTGACATCATCCCTCTCTCAGTGTTTTTCAAGAAAATACTTTTCAAAGGGAGGAAGAGATTTTTGAAAGAGAACCACACCACACCTTTGCATTTGATTTCCAATAAGGGGGAGAAAAGATTGGGCACACATATTGACCCATTCATATGTTCTGAAAGTGTGATATTGACAACAAATACAAAGGGGGAGATTGAAGTGCACTATGTTGCATTTGTTGTCAATGAGGCATGAAGTTGTCTTGGAATGAATGGAAGTCAAGGAATGTCAAGATATGAATGACAAAGGTTGTGATGGTGTTGGTAAAGAATGGAGAATGTCCATGGAACTTAGAGGAATGTCACTTAGGAGATTCACTAAGTGGCATTGGAGAATATGGTTGAAACATTCTCCATGGAAATCTGACGATTGTTGAGCTGATCTTTAAGTTCATAGAACTTGTATCAACTATATACAAAGTCACAACATTGTTTGAAGACCATGCATTGTATTGACAATGCATGAGGAGCTGAAGAAGATCCATTCACTACTTCTAAGTGGATGAAGTGGTTTAATGAAGTCCATGCACTATCACTTAGTGCATGTGAACATGAAGAAGATCCAATTGATCTCTAATTGGATCAATGAAGCACATTGAAGAAATCTTTGATTCAGGAGCATCGGTTGATGGAAGAACCTTCAAGAATTCCATTCTTAAATGATGATTATATGTTGAAGAAGGATGATGAATTCTAATGAAGAAGAAGAAATAAAGAAGATGAAGAATGGCTTAGAAGAAGAGTTGTGGCATTTGGCATTTGAATTTGGTCACTTTGTTTTTACACAAAGGGCTTGTTCTATTACTTGCAAAAAATTAGCCATCTCAAGCCAGCCTTAAGGGTTCAACCCCCAAGGCACATGTGGGCCTAAGGCGCCACGCCCAAGGGGGGATCCCATGTGGCCACCCCGAAGGCAAGGGGGCCGTGTGTAAGCCCCCGAGGACACGCGGTGGTGAAACCCGCGCGCCTGGAGGATGCATAGTGGGTGCTAGGAGCGCGCCCGTAGGGAGCAGAGTGGGCGCAGAGCGCGCCCGCAGGGAGAACACGGTGCGGGGTGGCACCGTGGAGGGAGAAGATTCAATTGAAGTGTGGATGGGAGTGGCATATTGATAAACCGCAGAAAACCCGCGTGAGGATTCGATGTGGGACGCAAAATTTCGCCGCGGATCAGATCTGAGCCGTCCGTCTCATCGCGCGCTCGATCTCCGCCGCTCATCGCATCGCGCCGCTCCGGTTCTGATCCAGGCCATCCGATGTATCTCCATCGCCTGATCCGACGGTCGTGGCTCGTCTTCCACCTCGAGCTCGGCCGAAGGCCACCCGCGAGCAGCCGCTGTACCAGAGCCCTCCGAGCACCAGTTTTCGAGCTCCCGGCCATCATTGTTCGATCCGAAGGCTCCATTGAGATCGTCTAAGCATAACGAACACATCCATGCAAGAAAGAAGCACGCATGCAGAGCAGTGAGGAATTTCGGTCGAGGCCGAGGCAAGCAAAGCTGCCGAAGGCCATTTGGGTTGTTGATTTGCATGGATTGGGTTTAAACAGAGGCCGTGCATGCGTTATAAATCGCATGCACGAGGAGGAAAGAAAAATGAAAGAACCCGCATGAAATAAAAAGAAAAACAAGATTCACAGAATCTTGAAATACCCGAAAACTTCGGGGATTCAAAGATTGTATCCCGCGGATGTTTTGAGGATTCCTCTGCCTATAAAAGGAGAGCCCGAAGCACAGAGAAGCTTGCTGAAGTTTTCTTGAAAATCAGAAGACCCGTGAGTGCCTCTGCCTCGCGAAGTTGAAGCCCCGCGCAAAGAGCTTGCGCGGCTGAAGGTTCCGGAGCCACCCGAGGCTTCGAAGGTCCCCTGCGCGCATTATTTGTGCGACAGGAAGAGCTCTCCCTGCCCGCATACTTGCGCGGCATGAGTAGCTTGCGCGCCCAAGGTTTCCTCACCCTTGTGGCTTGCGCGCCTCGTGGTGTTGTATCCTGCACACCCGAGTGCTTGTGCACCCCGCGACATTTGCACCTTGCACCCGAGAAGATCACACCTTGCGCGCTCTGTTTGAGGCAGAAGGTGTTGTGTGTTCAAAGGAGAAGGCCGAGTATTTTGTGTGAAAGAAAAAAAAAAGGAAAGGGCCATGGCAGTGTGTGTGCAAGTGGGTGAAGTAAAGACCACACATTTGTGAGTGTGTGGTAAGTGGAGAAGGAAGACCCTACAAGTTATTTGCATTCAAGAGAACCCAAGGCCGTAGCCTTTGTGTGTGCAATGAAGGAAGAAGGCCGAGGATACCTTGGGTGTGTGCAAAGAAGAATAAAAGAATTAATCTTGTGTTCAAAGGAAGTGAAAGGCCGTAGCCTTGTGTGGGTGAAGTGAAGACCACACCTCATTTGACTGTGTGTGTGTGAAAATTGAAGAGGAACACCCCACGGCCATTTAAGGGTGTGCAACAAGAAGTGTGAAGGCCAAGCTCAAGTGTGTGCCAAAGTGAAGATGTTTTGTGTGCAAAGAGACAAGAAGGCCGAACCTAGGTGTGTGCACTAAGAAGTGTGTATACACTTAGAAGAAGAAAAGGGAGGACATCCACACAAAGAAGAACACACATTTATGTGTGTAGTAAAATTGCATAAAGTGTGTGAAGTTTGAGAAGTAGGTGTGTGTTGAAAATAATTACACCCTCTGAGGGTTTACTACACCAAGAAGAGAAGAAGGGGAGTGCATGCATGCATGCATGCACGTGCACACGTGAACAGAGCCAAATCAGTGGTGTGCATTTGAGTTTTCCAAGACCAGGAGTTCTTGAAGAGATTTGAGAAGGCCATGCAGTCAGTGCATGAAGATGCAGAGTTGCCATGCACTCAGTGCATGAAGTTGTGATTTTGTGAGACTGGACCAGACTGAAGTCAAAGACATCATTTGTCTGAGTATTCAGTAGTTGGAGAGAAGCCAGGTCATCCTTAGAAGAAGGTGATAAAGCCTGAGCAAGACGAGAAGACCTGATCATCACAAGTGATCAGAGGTACAGAGCAAGGCCAGCAGTCTTTATCCCAGACTGCTGAAGATACTTGAAGAAGCTTAAAGAGAAGAAGAGCTACTCGTGCGACTCGAGGATCCAGGAGAAGCCCCCTGTGAGACTCAGGGTGGAAGAAGTCTTCAGTGGGATTCTGGAGCAGGCCAGTGGGACTCTGGTAACACTGTGGGACGCAGTATAAAGATGCTCCTGTGGGACTCAGGAGTGATACAGTGGGAAGCTGTATCGACCATTGTAATTCTAACAAGTTATAATGGGAGAATCCATGCTGGGAGAGCATGGCAAGGATGTAGGCCTTTGGTGTCGAACCTTGTAAATCCTTGTGTCCTGTGCCTTTTCATTACTGCATTATCCGGGAAAGGTTGAGAGACATAAAAAGAGTGGATCGAGGCCTTAACAAGCCATAGAGGTTTAATTGATAAGAATCAATTAGTAAAAAGTTTTAAGGGATCACTGATTCACCCCCTACCCCTCTCAGTGATTCACACTGATCTGGGCACTTCGTGGACAATTACATGAGTTATTTATCCTAGTTTTGTTTAATTATTCTATAGTTGTGTTTCTCCTTTTTAATGGTATTTCATTGAGAATATTGGCATAAAGGATTTGGATTTTGTTTTTAGGGTTTGTTTTTAGTTATTCTGATTGGGAAGTATTTTGATAGGATGATTATGTAATAGACCCGACCTTTTAGGTTTGTTACCTTGAAACATTAGGGTGATGGATGTTTCAATAGGATATTTGAGAGGGGGTTAGTTTATAATTTTCAACTGGGAGAAATATGATTTGGAATGGTCATTTGGGTAATAGATTTAAGGATCTGGATTCGAGGGAGGTCTAGTTCTATTTCTAGAGTGTCACATCATGGGGGAGGATTCATGGCCTTGATGTGAGGGGCCTCTAGAGTTAATTCTGGTAATGGGGGTTTATCCATAGTGTAATGTGTGATATAATTGTTAAAGTGTTCTGGGTTGGATATTTTGGGAAATGGAATAATTAATTCATAGGCAAGGACACTTACATTGTAATTATTTAACCATATAATAATTTTTATGATATAATAGTTTGTGATTTTAGATATGATTATGTGGTCAAACATGTCTTGGATGTAATGATTTTTTTACACTAACAAATTTAGTGTCAAAGTCATGCTTTTCATGGTGCGGAGCCTATAGGTTGATGTTTGATGGTTCTTCAAGGATTATAATCATGTAATCCTGATATGGGTTAAGGAACAAATCTTTCCTTAGTCATAATGATTTAAAAGGTTTACCATGATTTGAATGATTTATATATAGGGAGATTCATGGAATCACATTAATAGTTTGGTGGAATTACACCTGTCACAGTATGACTATGGTCCTTCATGTCACATGGTATTAGTTTTCTTGATTGGGTATAAATTAAAAATTCCCTTCAGTTCCTTCTATTTTTTCCTTATTTTTCAAATTATTGGTGATTAGAGTTGTGTATTTGGATACTATTGATCTCTATTTAGTATCTTTTAATCATTGGATTAATGATATCATGTATTCTTCTATATGGGGTGAGTCCTCCCTCTTTTCTTCTTTTATTCCATTTTTTTCTTCTGTTTAGAGAAGATTTTGTTAGTTGTTTGTTGATGGTTTTGGTGTCCTTGGTTGGTGAATCTTGTGAGAATTGATATGTTCTCTGTTTTATTGGTTCAATTGTGTTATTTGGACATTGAGGATATCAATTCTCTAAGTTTTCATGTACAGTGATCATTAAATCATCGGTTGATTTAATGTATTTGAGAACACTCTACTTTTATGTGAAAATTGTGGATGTTGTATGATTTTATTTTCATTAGGTATATGGTAAGGATTGTCTTAATAAATAAAATGAACATTAATTAATAAAATTAAAGGTAATAGAGTGTATACTATATAGTTATATATTTTCCCTGATATTTATATTTTTTTGATGTATTTTCTTTGTTATTGATAAAAATAATTATTGTTTTTGAGAATTGTGTGTCAATTATGTGATTAATTTACTGGAATCAACATTCGTAAAAAGATAAATAATTAAATATGGTAATGGATAATTTTTGTGAAATGTAGATATCATTATGATGATGTCTATCAAAATGGGAAAATAGATTAATCCTGAAACATGCTTTAAACATGATTTGTGGATATGATTACTGATTAATTTGTTTATTGGGTGATGTTAGTGTGATTGGGGTTGTGTTATGAAATGTGTGTCCATGGTAGTCAGAATGAATTAGTTACTATTTTTTGTGTGGTTTGTGAAGCAGGTTCTACAGTAGATTCCATGGGTGGAATTGCAATATGTGGTTGGGGTTGGGGATTGTGTAGTAGTGTTGAGGCTGCCATTACATAGTTGTAAAGAGGGAATGCATATGCTATTTTGGTGTAGGTATGGATGGTGGATTTTGGATTGTTTCATTGTTGTTTAGTAGTAGTGAAATATAATTTTTAATGATGAGCCTAAAATAGGTGTGGATATAATTGTATTAAATCATCCATTTGAATAAAATAATTATACACTAAATGAGTTGGTTATGGATGAAATAGATGTGGGTAATAGTTGACAATGTTTTTTCCATAAATAGAGAACTAAATACCAAAATGAATGTGTAAAGGATTCTAAACAATAAATCCATAAATGGTTAAAATATTTCATTAATATAATTTTTTTAATACATTTTACGGATTCCTTACATGCGATGTGGGGATGATTTTAGGGTTTAGTAAATGGTGGTTATGGTTGGGGTGTGGTAGATGTTTCAAGCGGAAATTGGTTAATTTTATAAATTTTTTTGTGTTGATAAAGTGTTGTTTTCATAAACCTTCTAGGGTGGGCTTTTGTGTGGATAAATAGATAATTGTATTTTCTTTTGTTTTTTATATGCATCCCCCATAAGTTAGTTAACCTTACTAATGCCAAAAGGTTTTGTGTTCTATGTTTTTTCCCTACAAATATAAGTTGGTGAGGGAATTGATGCCTAAAATCTCCCCCTTATCCTATCTCTATTATAGATTTGGTATGATTGAGAAAATGGTACTAGGTGGGGGTAAGGTATTTTAGGGTGAGTATAAAAGGATTTTTTCCTTTATATTCATTATACCCTTCAAGGATGGACATGAATACATGGTTGAATTTGATGTGGTGGTTGAGTGCCACTATGAACCAGATATGTTAGAACATGTTAGAGGTTTGGATATGTAAGGATATGGTCTAACCCACATTAGTGGTGATACAAGTATTTGTATTAATGCTTACACAGGATGTTAGACCATATATAATGTTGGGATTGGTAGGGCCATAGTATAACCCACATCACTTGTGATTTGATATGTATTATATAGATATGGTTTTAAGGGAATTGAATAGTTGGAAGAACCATTATGTCATTAATTAGGGTAATGAGAGAATAAAACTAGGGGAGAAGTTTTTCTAGGGTTCCTTGTTTACATTTTCTATGATGTTATGATATTTACCCTTTGTTTTGACATTTTCTGAGTGTTCCTTGGTGAGGTTGAGTGATAGTTGACCAGATAGGTGTTTGATGGTTCCACTATTTATGAAATTAATCATTATTATACTACTTCTACATTTTCACTAGAGGTATTGGGTATGATCTTATTGATTATAAATGTTATACTCAAACCTATATATAAACTATATTTCATGTTTCCAGGGTGTGTTTGAATATTGATATGGACAGTTGTAGGTTGGATATTAGAGTTGTGGTACGAGTAGTTTCTTAGGAGTTTTTATTTGGTATTTTATTTTTGGGACCTCTATTATCTAATATATTCATGAATTGTGTAATGATTAGGCATATTGTTTTTATTTTATAATATAGAGTTGATTATTGGAGTTCTTGTTTTGTTCCTAAGTTATATAAAGGTGAATCCTCCCATTCATGTGATTGATACCCTCATTATAAGTCACCAACTAGGGACCTATTGGAGCCATGCCTCGGGGGTAACTCTCATCTCCCCTATATGCACTGGTGGGGTTCCCAGTTGAGTTGGGTTGTTACATGATATAGTTCCAAGGCACCAATTCCAACTAAACAAGCATTTATATTTTAGGTATATACATTATATGAATAGTTTATGAACTTTATAAATTATTATATATATATATATAATTTTTATTATATTTTAATATGCTTGTACTTTATATGTATGCTTTATATACACTATTTAATGATTTTTATATAAGAATTATACATTTTTATATGTATATATTACAATTTATTATTTACATATATTTATTATTTAATTTATATATGTATACATTATAATTTTTATGTATACATTATATAGATTATTTAAATATTTTTGTGTATGTAACTTTTTGTACACACAAAAACACATATTATATATTCATATTTGTGTTAACAATAATATACATGAGTGTAATTTTTTATATAAATTTTATATAATGAAATATGAATCTATGTTAACTAATTAGGATGAGTATTAATAAAAATTGATAAATAGTAATCATATGATGTCATATCATTGGGATGAGGACAATAAATTCATCATGTTACCAACTGACAAGGAAGATAGCCCCTCTAAAATTATATTTCCATTATTACATTATAGTTACTCAATTTGAAATGGTCTATATTATTTGGATTATAAATATTATATAAAATTCAATGAATAACTAAATGTATATAGTTATTGAAATAATAGTAAAATTTATTGATCATTTAATATCAGTACACGTGTATATGAAGACGTTTACTATATTGAAAAAAATGATAAAGGTGCTTGAATATGAAGTTAAATATTGTAAAAAATGTTTTAGAGGTTAAATAATTGTGAAAATTTACATTTATATGAAAATTCTATCAAATATTTTAAAAAAATATTAAATCTATATAATGAATAGAGTGGTGGAAATTTTATAGAATTTTTTTTCTCTTAATGGATATGTTACTAATTGATAATTCTTTTCATTATGAAACATATGAATCTTAATCAATGTTATTTTCTATGAGTATAAGCTAAATAAAATTACATGTATGTCCTAGATATTTCTTATTATTTTAAAAGGAGTATGATTTACATGAAAAATGATCTGATTACAATGTTTCTTTATATATATAAAAATTATTAAATCCACCTGAAATTATATATTATTATAAAATGATTCCATGTTTTAGATGATTTTATAGATGTTTGGAGAGTACAAATTTTTTGACATTATTCACATATAAAAAATTTCAAGATGAGAAACATCAATAATCTAAATATACTTCCCACTGGAAAAAATTGACCATGAGTATCTATAAGGCCCCGGCCTTAAACCTTACATAATCTTGAGTTATCACAAGATTACACGTTGAGGATCTTTTCAGGTTTAGAGTTTTAGAGAATTAGATCATAAAACATGCATTACATTCCACATATAAAAAAAGTGGTTAGATAAAGATAGTATTCTTCATTCCCATCAATGGAAACACATTTAAAATAAGACATGGATTATTTTTTGACACTTCCTTGACACTATCATTATATCATGTACCTTTCCCTTGACCTGTGAAAAACATTTCAAAAAAATCTTGGGGTGAGAATAAAAAGCTCAGTAAGGGATACAGAAAGAATGAAAACTATTAGTTTTTCAAACATCAAGTAAACCATATATACTCTACCAAAGTAATAGCTTCACCTTCATGAAGAAGTAAAAACTCTTCACTGAATATAGTATCATTACTTACCTTTTTGTAACCAAAGGATTACCATAAAACCCATAAAAAGAACACATAACATATATAAAGGTAACTTGGGACATAAACATACTTAAGTGGAATAACCATACGGTCGACTTCCACACATATCACTTAATGGAATAGCCATATGGCCAATTTCCATACATACATAATGGAATAGCCATACGGCCGACTTCCATACCCAATGAATTGGAGGTTATAACGTAACCACCCGTCCTGGTATTCACGGCACCACCCGTCATATGGTTTATAACGTAACCACCCGTTAAAATGTCCAAGTACCAATATAAAATCATAAAACATAAAACCAATATAAAGGAATGATAACATTTCCACATTTCAATCACAATATATCATAAATATATTGACATAATAGAATCCTTTTTAAAAACCACTTTCAATACCAAAATACATAAAAGAGTATATGGTATTTATTTTATTCTAAAAACATTACGGCTTGTTGAGAAAGCCAAAGACCAAATGATACTCGCGGCGGCGGAAGAGGTCGTTGTCACCACGTACATTAAAAAAACATTCCTTTTTGTCGTTTAGTAAAACTCTTCGTAGAAAAAGATTGCTTTTTTATAAAAGTAAAAGTCAAAGGGGTTTATACACCGTATAAAAGAAAGTTGTGTATAAAACGAAATATGCCTCAATGAAAGGAGATTGAGACGAAGTCCTTAAAAAGATCATTTTTAAAATAAAATAGATCTATTATGTGTATTCACTATAGGTACACATAAATAAAGTAAAAATACAAAATAAGAGATAATAATATCATGACATAATTTGAAAGTAGGAGATTAACCCAAAGAATGGAAATTAGGTTAAGAAGTTCCCTTACCTCGGGTCCAACTTGACTCGATCGTTCTTTAACGTCCGGAATAACAATCTTGAGTTAATTGATACTTGATTAAGAACATTTTTAAAGTTCATTATTACTTTTATATCACTTATTTCCATGTTATAAACATTATGTAACCATTTAAGTTAATAATGTTTGTTTTGTCAATATTTGGTTCTTAAGTCGAAAGTGGACTTCTTACAATTACATGTTGTTCGTGTGGTCAAAGGTTCTTTATATCCAGAATGAAATTCCCGATTTGGATATAATATGTATCATATATATCCAGCATATACATGTATTTATAATATTACAAAATCATTTAGAGGTAAGAAATGAAATGCACCGTTCATGGAGACGGTAAGCCGTACGTACGCATGAACGCTACTTTCATTTCTTTGTCATATTAATGGAATTAAAACTAAATGAGAGGTATGTATATTTTAATTCCATAATTATATTAATCATTTAGATATATCATTAATTATATATATCCATTATATACATTTACTTTTAATAGTACATTACATTTGGGGATAAGAAATGAAATGCACCGTTCATGGAGACGGTAAGCCGTACGTACGCATGAACGATACTTTCATTTCTATCTCATACTTTAATGGAATGAAATAATAATGATATAGAGGTATATTATAATTCCAGTATAACATCATATATAATAACTTTAAATCCATCCTTTACAAGTCCCACATATGGCATTAACGAATCACATCACTTTGAGGGGGCGGTAGTCCGCACTTCCTTAAATGAAGATACCGTGTTTACCCATAATGTAAACCATAAAGGTATGCCCAAAATTAAAAATACAGAAGCTTAAAGAAAAAAAATAAACATATTATATATCATATATAAAAATAGTGACATCATAATGTCCACCTTTGAAGGTGTTAAATGAGTATTGAACAATCATCGTTCCGGGAGGCAGAATTTCTCCATCCACGGAAACCGTATGTTCTTTAACCATTTGATGTAGTTGTGTGAGAGTGTAGCTCGAATAAATCTTATAACAACATCCTAGTATATTGAAGATACTGGTGTTGTTACAAAAGAAGTAAATAAAAATAGTTTAGGGGGTTGGAGAAGCAAAATAAAACAAATGAACAAGAGAGAACAAATTACCTTTAAAAGTGTAACTTCTTTTGATTTGAGCCTAAAGGCTTCCTTTGAAAGGGTTATCCCAAAGTGAATCCACTAGGATGAGGAGAGGGATGTGGAGAGATTAATTGGGCAGGTGTTGGCTGAGCCAAAGGCTTGAGGAGTGTGTGAAATGAGGTATAGGTGGGGGCCTTTTATAAGAGGAGAGGAGGGGCACTTTTGGAAAGTAAAGAAATATTACTTTATTTGAAAATGTGTTACGGTTTTAAAAGGTCTCACATTAATATAATTCGTGGATAAGGTGATAAGGGTTCGAAATCCACTCATCCAATTGGTTTTGGACTTGTCTAGTTCATAGATTTTACATTATCTTTCCATTTTATTTAAATCGTCAAATAATGATGTCATCGCTGCATCATTATTATGTCATGAATAATTTAATTTATTTAATGTCTAAAAATTATAAAAAAAAATACTATGATGTATGAACTCTTTTTATCTTTGAAATGAATATTTATAATCAAAAATCTGATCGTTATAACCCCATGTAAAAATTGTTTTCATAAAACATATTATGTTTGTGTCATTTTTACTTTTACATTTAATAAAAAGTTATTTATGTCATTTCCCAACCATAGTGTCTCCATGGGGTCCCCAAGTTGACCCATGGCATGTCTTGGTCGGCCATTACACATCCAATGATGTTAAGACATGTGTCAAGTTCGTTTCATATTATTAAAGCATTATTTATACCTTAAACTACCCTAATTACCACTAATCACGATTAAGAACTTAATAAGTTACTATTTACCAAAAAATTATTTTAATATCATTGAACCACATTTTAATTCTTAATGACAACCATTTATGTCGTATTTTTGAAATTCAAAACACAATGATGGAAAAATTTAATTTAAACGGAAAATCAGTTTTTATAAGTACCACTTAGTGGTTTCACTATTCATCAAAAATTGAAGTTTTTCAGAAAATTACCAAAAATTCACCCTAAGCTATGTTTGATATTCCAAATTCAAAAAAGAAGTCTATTTTACAAAATTCAAAACATATAAGTCACATTAATTAATTTAATAATCAATTCCCGCTGTCAGAGCAAATAGCGTGTTTTTATGAAACAATAAGTATCAAAAGATTGACACTAGTTTGAGTCCAATTTCAAAGTGAAATTGATTCCAATGACCACCATTGGATTAAATGGTAAAAATATATTCATATTACACATTAATACCAATTAAAAAGATAATCTAATCATATAAATGAATTAGATTAAAAAGCAGTTTTGATGTAAAATGCAGTATTTTTCACTATTCATTAAAAAATGAACATTGTCAGAAAAATACCAAAAATTCACACAAAGTAAATTTTAATGTCCCAATAATAAAGAATAAGTTTATTTTGACAAAAATAATTTATAAAATTGTCAAAAGATAGATTTAAAAAGGGTTTTCCATCATAAGGCAGTAAAACAATCTTTTAAGAATATTAGTGTATTCCATGCTTAAGATTGGATTTATTTCCATTTTAAGCCTCTAAAACACTATCTTAATAATTAATAGACATAGATGAAAATATCTATTATTAATTACTTACGTGGGATGTTACATCCTGCCCCCCTTTAGAAAATTGTGTCCCCGCAATTTATTTACTTATCGAATAAATGGGGGTACTTATCCCTCATTGCATTTTCAGATTCCCATGTTGACTCTTCAATCATGTGGTTTTTCCAAAAAACCCTTACCTGGTGAATCACCTTATTCTGTAACGCTTGCTCCATGTGGTCAAGAATCTGGACCGGTTGTTCCTCATAAGATAGGTTCTCTTCCAGCTGAACTACCTCTGGGCTCAAAACATGAGATGGAACTGGCATATACTTTCTCAACATCGAAACGTGAAAGACATTGTGTACCTGAGATAAACTCGGAGGTAAAGCCACTCGGTATGCAACTGATCCAACTTTCTCCAGAATTTTGTATGGTCCAATGAACCTTGGACTCAAATATCCTTTCTTACCAAATCTCATCACACTTTTCCATGGTGATACTTTGAGAAAAACATGATCACCTACCTCGAAAGATAGATCCTTCCTCTGGTTATCCGCATAACTCTTCTGCCTGCTCTGAGATGTTCTCATGTGTTTCTGAATCAGCTGAAATTTTTCGGCCATATCTTCTACCAATTCTTGTCCCATCAACTTCTTTTCACCCACTTCATCCCAGAAAGCTGGGGTTCGACACCGCTTCCCATATAATGCCTGAAATGGTGCCTTCTGTATACTGGAATGAAAACTGTTATTATATGAAAATTCAACCAAAGAAAGATGTTGGTCCCAACTTCCCTGATAATCCATAGAACAAGCTCGTAGCATACACTACAATGTCTGAATTGTTCGTTCTGACTGCCCATCTGATTGAGGATGAAAAGCTGTACTAAAATTTAATTCAGTACCCAACGACTTCTGAAGGCCTTTCCAAAAGTTAGAAGTAAACCTAGGATCACGATCTGATACAATGGAGAGAGCAACTCCATGTAACCTGACTATCTCTTTAAGATACAAATGAGAAAGTTGATCAAGATAGAAAGTATCTCGTATAGAAAGGAAATGAGCAGATTTGGTCAAGCAATCAACAATAACCCAGATTGCATTATTTCCTTGAGATGTCTTCGGTAATCCAACAACAAAGTCCATGGATATATTCTCCCATTTCCACTCTGGCACTGGTAAAGGCTGAAGCATCCCTTTTGGTAACTGCCGCTCTGCTTTAACCTGTTGACATGTCAAACACTTCACAGTAAAATCAGCAATGTCTCTTTTCATTCCATCCCACCAGTAATACTTCCGCAGATCTCTATACATCTTAGTATTGCCCGGATGAACTGAAAACGGAGAATTATGAGCTTCAAATAACAACTCTCTCTTCAACAGTGAATCACAAGGCACACACAATCTCTTCCCAAATCTCAAAACACAATCATTATCAATGTTGAATTCAGGCAACTTACCTTTCTGAACCAGCTCTACCTTTTTCTGCAACTCACTATCTTGCTTCTATGCTTGCTTGATTCTATCTGATAGAGATGATCTCACTGATACCTGAAACAAAACAGAAGGACTTCCGGCACCAACAACTTCTATGCCAAAGTTCATCAAATCCTTAACCAAAGGATCACGTTCCAAACGCAACATTTTTAATGAAGCATTACTTTTTCGACTCAAAGCATCAGCCACTTTATTTTATTTTCCCAGATGGTAATGAATTGTACAATCGTAATCCTTGATTAATTCTAGCCATCTCCTATGTCTCATGTTTAACTCTTTCTGAGTGAATATATACTTTAAACTTTTGTGATCGGTATATATTTCACACTTTACTCCATACAAATGATGCCTCCAAATTTTTAAAGCGAAAACAACAGCAGCTAATTTCAAATCATGTGTAGAGTAATTTACCTCATGAGTTTTTAACTGTCGTGAAGCATAAGCAATTACCTGATCATTCTGCATTAGGACGCAACCATGTCCTTTCAATGAAGCATCACTGTATATAACAAACTCACCATTCCTGGAAGGTAGTGCCAAAACTGGAGCATTCACCAATCTTCTTTTCAATTCCTGAAAACAATCATGACATTCTTTTGTCCAGATAATCTTAACACCCTTCTGAGTTAGCTTAGTCATTGGACTAGATAACCATAAAAAATTTCTAACAAACCTTCGGTAATAGCCTGCCAAACCAAGGAAGCTACGAATCTCGGTTACATTTGTGGGTCTTGGCCATTCTTCCACAACTTTTGTTTTTGCAGGATCAATAGTTATTCCATCTTTAGAAACAATGTAACCAAGGAAAGAAATTTGTTGCAACCAAAACTCACACTTGCTGAATTTCCCATACAGTTTCTTTTCTTTTAAGGTTTGCAAGATAACCCTTAAATGTCTTTCATGCTCCTCTTTACTTTTAGAAAACACCAAAATATCATCAATAAAAACAACCACCATTTATCACCTGATTCAACTGAGCCATTACTGCAACAAACTGTTTTGTTCTGATTCTGACCATCTCAGGATATTGATTTGAAAGGTCATTTCCCTATATATGCCTTCCCAGAAAAGTTGTTCTATTTCCTCTATGAAAAACCATTCTGAACAAACATGTCTTAGATGAAGCAACATGGTAATATTCAAATGCTATATCATTTCAAAAAAAATATTTTTGGATAATCATTTAATAGAATTCTAACTCCTAAAGTTATCTAAACCGACCTCTGATACCAACTATAAGGCCCCGAACATAAACCTTACATAATCTTGAGTTATCACAAGATTACACGTTGAGGATCTTTTCAGGTTTAGAGTTTTAGAGAATTAGATCATAAAACATGCATTACATTCCATATATAAACAAAGTGGTTACATAAAGATAGTATTCTTCATTCCCATCAATGGAAACACATTTAAAATAAGACATGGATTATTTCTTGACACTTCCTTGACACTATCATCATATCATGTACCTTTCTCTTGACCTGTGAAAAACATTTCAAAAAAAACTTGGGGTGAGCATAAAAAGCTCAGTAAGGGATACCGAAAGAATGAAAACTATTAGTTTTTCAAACATCAAGTAAACCATATATACTCTATCAAAGTAATACCTTCACCTTCATGAAGTAGTAAAAACTATTCACTGAATATAGTATAATTACTTACCTTTTTGTAACCAAAGGATTACCATAAAACCCATAAAAATAACACATAACATATATAAAGGTAACTTGGGACATAAACATACTTAAGTGGAATAACCATACGGTCGACTTCCACACATATCACTTAATGGAATAGCCATACGGCCAATTTCCATACATAATTAATGGAATAGCCATACGGCCGACTTCCATACCCAATGCATTGGAGGTTATAACATAACCACCCGTCCTGGTATTCACGGCACCACCCGTCATATGGTTTATAATGTAACCACCCGTTAAAATGTCCAAGTACCAATATAAAATCATAAAACATAAAACCAATATAAAGGAATGATAGCATTTCCACATTTCAATCACAATATATCATAAATATATTGACATAATAGAATCCTTTTTCAAAACCATTTTCAATACCAAAATACATAAAAGAGTATATGGTATTTATTTTATTCTAAAAACATTATGGCTTGTTGAGAAAGCCAAAGACCAAATGATACTCGCGGTGGTGGAAAAGGTCGTTGTCACCGCGTACGTTAAAAAACCATTCCTTTTTGTCGTTTAGTAAAACGCTTCGTAGAAAAATATTCCTTTTGTAAAAAAGTAAAAGTCAAAGGGGTTTATACACCGTATAAAAGAAAGTTGTGTATAAAACGAAATATTCCTCAATGAAAGGAGATTGAGTCGAAGTCCTTAAAAATATCATTTTTAAAATAAAATAGATCTATTATGTGTATTCACTATAGGTACACATAAAGAAAGTAAAAATACAAAATAAGACATAATAATATCATGACATGATTTGAAAGTAGGAGATTAACCCAAAGAATGGAAATTGGGTTAAGAAGTTCCCTTACCTCGGGTCCGACTTGACTCGATCGTTCTTTAACGTCCTGAATAATAAGCTTGAGTTAATTTATACTTTATTAAGAACCTTTTTAAAGTTCATTATTACTTTTATATCACTTATTTCCATGTTATAAACATTATGTAACCATTTAAGTTAATAATGTTTGTTTTGTCAATATTTGGTTCTTAAGTCGAAAGTGGACTTCTTACAATTACATGTTGTTCGTGTGGTCAAAGGTTCTTTATATCCAGAATGAAATTACCGATTTGGATATAATATGTATCATATATATCCAGCATATACATGTATTTATAATATTACATAATCATTTAGAGGTAAGAAATTAAATGCACCGTTCATGGAGACGGTAAGTCGTACGTACGCATGAACGCTAGTTTCATTTCTTTGTCATATTAATGGAATTAAAACTAAATGAGAGGTATGTATATCTTTATTCCAGAATTATATTCATCATTTAGATATATCATTAATTATATATATCCATTATATACATGTACTTTTAATAGTACATTACATTTGGGGATAAGAAATGAAATGCACCGTTCATGGAGACGGTAAGCCGTACGTACGCATGAACGCTACTTTCATTACTATCTCATAATTTAATGGAAAGAAATAATAATTATATAGAGGTATATTATAATTCCAGTATAACATCATATATAATAACTTTAAATCCATCCTTTACACGTCCCGCATATGGCATTAACGAATCAAATCACTTTGAGGGGGCGGTAGTCCGCACTTCCTTAAATGAAGATATCGTGTTTACCCATAATGGAAACCATAAAGGTATGCCCAAAATGAAAAATACAGAAGCTTAAATAAAAAAAATAAACATATTATATATCATATATAAAAATAGTGACATCATAATGGCCACCTTTGAAGGTGTTAAATGAGTATTGAACAATCATCGTTTCGGGAGGCAGAATTTAGCCATCCACGGAAACCGTATGTTCTTTAACCATTTGATGTAGTTGTGTGAGAGTGTAGCTCGAATAAATCTTATAACAACATCCTAGTATATTTAATATACTGGTTTTCTTACAAAATAAGTAAATAAAAAGAGTTTAGGGGGGTGGAGAAGCCAAATAAATCAAATGAACAAGAGAGAACGAATTACCTTTAAAAGTGTAACTCCTTTTGATTTGAGCCTAAAGGCTTCCTTTGAAAGTATTATGCCCAAAGGGAATCCACTAGGATGAGTAGAGGGATGTGGAGAGAGTAATTGGGCAGGGGTTGGCCGAGCCAAAGGCTTGAGGAGTGTGTGAAATGAGGTAGAGGTGGGGGCCTTTTATAAGAGGAGAGGAGGGGCACTTTTGGAAAGTAAAGAAATATTACTTTATTTGAAAATGTGTTTCGGTTTTAAAAGGTCCCACATTGATATAATTCGTGGATAAGGTGATAAGGGTTCGAAATCCACTCATCCAATTGGTTTTGGACATGTCGAGTTCATAGATTTTACATTATCGTTACATTTTATTTAAATCGTCAAATAATGATGTCATCGCTGCATCATTATTATGTCATGAATAATTTAATTTATTTAATGTCTAAAAATTATAAAAAAAATACTATGATGTATTAAATCTTTTTATCTTTCCAATGACTATTTATAATCAAAAATCTGATCGTTATAACCCCATGTAAAAATTGTTTTTTTAAAACATATTATGTTTGTGTCATTTTTACTTTTACATTTAATAAAAAGTTATTTATGTCATTTCCCAACCATAGTGTCTCCATGGGGTCCCCAAGTTGACCCATGGCTTGTATTGGTCGGACATTACACATAAAATTATGTTAGGACATGTGTCAAGTTCGTTTCATATTATTAAAGCATTATTTATACCTTAAACTACCCTAATTACCACTAATCACGATTAAGAACTTAATAAGTTACTATTTACCAAAAAATTATTTTAATATCATTGAACCACATTTTAATTCTTAATGACAACCATTTATGTCAGATTTTTGAAATTAAAAACACAATGATGGACAAATTTCATTTAAACGGAAAATCAGTTTTTATAAGTACCACTTAGTGGTTTCACTATTCATCAAAAATTGAAGATTTTCAGAAAATTACCAAAAATTCACCCTAAGCTATATTTGATATTCCGAATTCAAAAAAGAAGTCTATTTTACAAAATTCAAAACATATAAGTCACATTAATTAATTTAATAATTAATTCCCGCTGTCAGAGCAAATAGCGTGTTTTTATGAAACAATAAGTATCAAAAGATTAACACTAGTTTGAGTCCAATTTCAAAGTGAAATTGATTACAATGACCACCATTGGATTAAACGGTAAAAATATATTCATATTACACATTAAGACCAATTCAAAAGATAATATAATCATATAAATAAATTAGATTAAAAAGCAGTTTTGATGTAAAATGCAGTATTTTTCACTATTCATTAAAAAATGAACATTGTCAGAAAAATACCAAAAATTCACAAAAAGTAAATTTTGATGTCCCAATCACAAAGAATAAGTTTATTTTGGCAAAAATAATTTATAAAATTGTCAAAAGATAGATTTAAAAAGGGTTTTCGATCATAAGGCAGTAAAACAATCTTTTAAGAATATTAGTGTATTCCATGCTTAAGATTGGATTTATTTCCATTTTTAGCCTCTAAAACACTATCTTAATCATTAATAGACATAGATAAAAATATCTATTATTAATTACTTACATGGGATGTTACATCCTTCCCCCCTTTAGAAAATTGTTTCCCTGCAATTTATTTACTTATCGAATAAATGGGGGTACTTATCCCTTATTGCATTTTCAGATTCCCATGTTGCCTCTTCAATCATGTGGGTTTTCCACAAAACCCTTACCTGGTGAATCACCTTATTCTGTAACACTTGCTCCCTGTGGTCAAGAATCTGGACCAGTTGTTCCTCATAAGATAGGTTTTCTTCCAGCTGAACTACCTCTGGGCTCAAAACATGAGATGGATCTGGCATATACTTTCTCAACATCGAAACGTGAAACACATTGTGTACCTGAGATAAACTCGGAGGTAAAGCCACTCGGTATGAAACTGATCCAACTTTCTCCAGAATTTCATATGGTCCAATGAACCTTGGACTCAAATTTCCTTTCTTATCAAGTCTCATCACACTTTTACATGGTGATAATTTGAGAAAAACAAGATCACTTACCTCGAAAGATAGATCCTTCCTCCGGTTATCCGCATAACAATTCTGCCTGCTCTGAGCTGTTCTCATGTGTTTCTGAATCAGCTGAAATTTTTCTGCCATCTCTTCTACCAATTCTTGTCCCATCAACTTCTTTTCACCCACTTCATTCCAGAAAGCTGGAGTTCGACACCGCTTCCCATATAATGCCTGAAATTGTGCCTTCTGTATACTGGAATGAAAACTGTTATTATATGAAAATTTAACCAAAGAATGATGTTGGTCCCAACTTCCCTGATAATCCATAGAACAAGCTCGTAGCATATCCTCCAATGTCTGAATTGTTCGTTCTGACTGCCCATCTGATTGAGGATGAAAAGTTGTACTAAAATTTAATTCAGTACCCAACGACTTCTGAAGGCCTTTCCAAAAGATAGAAGTAAACCTAGGATCTCAATCTGATACAATAGAGAGAGGAACTCCATGTAACCTGACTATCTCTTTAAGATACAAATGCGAAAGTTGATCAAGATAGAAAGTATCTTTTATAGCAAGGAAATGAGCAGATTTGGTCAAGCGATCAACAATAACCCAGATTTCATTATTACCTCGAGATTTCTTCGGTAATCCAACAACAAAGTCCATGGATATATTCTCCCATTCCCACTCTGGCACTGGTAAAGGCTGAAGCATCCCATTCGGTAACTGCCGCTCTGCTTTAACCTGTTGACATGTCAAACACTTCACAGTAAAATCAGCAATGTCTCTTTTCATTCCATCCCACCAGTAATACTTCCGCAGATCTCTATACATCTTAGTACTGCCCGGATGAACTGAAAACGGAGAACTATGAGCTTCACATAACAACTCTCTCTTCAACTGTGAATCACAAGGCACACACAATCTCTTCCCAAATCTCAAAACAAAATCATTATCAATGTTGAATTCAGGCAACTTACCTTTCTGAACCAGCTCTACCTTTTTCTGCAACTCACTATCTTGCTTCTATGCTTGCTTGATTCTATCTGATAGAGATGATCTCACTGATACCTGAAACAAAACAGAAGGACTTCCTGCACCAACAACTTCTATGCCAAAGTTCATCAAATCCTTAACCAAAGGATCACGTTCCAAATGCAACATTGTTAATGAAGCATTACTTTTTCGACTCAAAGCATCAGCCACTTTATTTACTTTTCCCAGATAGTAATGAATTGTACAATCATAATCCTTGATTAATTCTAGCCATCTCCTCTGTCTCATGTTTAACTCTTTCTGAGTGAATATATACTTTAAACTTTTGTGATCGGTATATATTTCACACTTTACTCCATACAAATGATGCCTCCAAATTTTTAAAGCGAAAACAACAGCAGCTAATTCCAAATCATGTGTAGGGTAATTTACCTCATGAGTTTTCAACTGTCGTGAAGCATAAGCAATTACCTGATCATTCTGCATTAGGACGCAACCAAGTCCTTTCAATGAAGCATCACTGTATATAACAAACTCACCATTCCTGGAAGGTAGTGCCAAAACTGGAGCATTCACCAATCTTCTTTTCAATTCCTGAAAACAATCATGACATTATTTTGTCCAGATAAACTTAACACCCTTCCAAGTTAGCTTAGTCATTGGACTAGATAACCGTGAAAAATTTCTAACAAACCTTCGGTAATATCCTGCCAAACCATGGAAGCTACGAATCTCGGTTACATTTGTGGGTCTTGGCCATTCTTCCACAACTTTTGTTTTTGAAGGATCAACAGTTATTCCATCCTTAGAAACAATGTAACCAAGGAAAGAAATTTTTTGCAACCAAAACTCACACTTGCTGAATTTCCCATACAGTTTCTTTTCTTTTAAGGTTTGCAAGATAACCCTTAAATGTCTTTCATGCTCCTCTTTACTTTTAGAAAACACCAAAATATTATCAATAAAAACAACCACCATTTATCACCTGATTCAACTGAGCCATTACTGCAACAAACTGTTTAGTTATGATTCTGACCATCTCAGGATACTGATTTGAAAGGTCATTTCCCTATGTATGCCTTCCCAGAAAAGTTGTTCTGTTTCCTCTATGAAAAACCATTCTGAACAAACATGTCTTAGATGAAGCAACATGGTAATCTTCAAATGCTATATCATTTCAAAAAAAAAATATTTTTGGATAATAATTTAATAGAATTCTAACTCCTAAAGTTATCTAAACCGACCTCTGATACCAACTATAAGGCCCCGAACATAAACCTTACATAATCTTGAGTTATCACAAGATTACACGTTGAGGATCTTTTCAGGTTTAGAGTTTTAGAGAATTAGATCATAAAACATGCATTACATTCCACATATAAACAAAGTGGTTACATAAAGATAGTATTATTCATTCCCATCAATGGAAACACATTTAAAATAAGACATGTATTATTTCTTGACACTTCCTTGACACTATCATCATATCATGTACCTTTCCCTTGACCTATGAAAAACATTTCAAAAAAAACTTGGGGTGAGCATTAAAAGCTCAGTAAGGGATACAGAAAGAATGAAAACTGTTAGTTTTTCAAACATCAAGTAAACCATATATACTCTATCAAAGTAATACCTTCACCTTCATGAAGTAGTAAAAACTCTTCACTTAATATAGTATCATTACTTACCTTTTTGTAACCAAAGGATTACCATAAAACCCATAAAAAGAACACATAACATATATAATGGTAACTGGAGACATAAACATACTTAAGTGGAATAACCATACGGTCGACTTCCACACATATCACTTAATGGAATAGCCATACGGCCAATTTCCATACATACTTAATGGAATAGCCATACGGCCGACTTCCATACCCAATGCATTGGTGGTTATAATGTAACCACCCGTCCTGGTATTCACGGCACCACCCGTCATATGGTTTATAACGTAACCACCCGTTAAAATGTCCAAGTACCAATATAAAATCATAAAACATAAAACCAATATAAATGAATGATAACATTTCTACATTTCAATCACAATATATCATAAATATATTGACATATTAGAATCCTTTTTCAAAACCATTTTCAATACCAAAATACATAAAAGAGTATATGGTATTTATTTTATTCTAAAAACATTATGGCTTGTTGAGAAAGCCAAAGACCAAATGATACTCGCGGCGGCAGAAAAGGTCGTTGTCACTGCGTATGTTAAAAAAACATTCCTTTTTGTCGTTTAGTAAAACGCTTCATAGAAAAAATATTCCTTTTGTAAAAAAGTAAAAGTCAAAGGGGTTTATACACCGTATAAAAGAAAGTTGTGTATAAAACGAAATATTCCTCAATGAAAGGAGATTGAGACGAAGTCCTTAAAAAGATCATTTTTAAAATAAAATAGATCTATTATGTGTATTCACTATAGGTACACATAAAGAAAGTAAAAATACAAAATAAGACATAATAATATCATGACATAATCTGAAAGTAGGAGATTAACCCAAAGAATGGAAATTGGGTTAAGAAGTTCCCTTACCTCGGGTCTGACTTGACTCGATCGTTCTTTAACGTCCTGAATAATAAGCTTGAGTTAATTTATACTTTATTAAGAACCTTTTTAAAGTTCATTATTACTTTTATATCACTTATTTCCATGTTATAAACATTATGTAACCATTTCAGTTAATAATGTTTGTTTTGTCAATATTTGGTTCTTAAGTCGAAAGTGGACTTCTTACAATTACATGTTGTTCGTGTGGTCAAAGGTTATTTATATCCAGAATGAAATTACCGATTTGGATATAATATGTATCATATATATCCAGAATATACATGTATTTATAATATTACATAATCATTTAGAGGTAAGAAATGAAATGCACCGTTCATGGAGACGGTAAGCCGTACGTATGCATGAACGCTAGTTTCATTTCTTTGTCATATTAATGGAATTAAAACTAAATGAGAGGTATGTATATTTTAATTCCAGAATTATATTCATCATTTAGATATATCATTAATTATATATAGCCATTATATACATGTACTTTTAATAGTACATTACATTTGGGGATAAGAAATGAAATGCACCGTTCATGGAGACGGTAAGTCGTACGTACGCATGAACGCTACTTTCATTTCTATATCATACTTTAATGGAAAGAAATAATAATGATATAGAGGTATATTTTAATTCCAGTATGACATCATATATAATAACTTTAAATCCATCCTTTACACGTCCCACATATGGCATTAACGAATCACATCACTTTGAGGGGGTGGTAGTCCGCACTTCCTTAAATGAAGATATCGTGTTTACCCATAATGGAAACCATAAAGGTATGCCCAAAATGAAAAATACAGAAACTTAAATAAAAAAAATAAACATATTATATATCATATATAAAAATAGTGACATCATAATGGCCACCTTTGAAGGTGTTAAATGAGTATTGAACAATCATCGTTTCGGGAGGCAGAATTTAGCCATCCACGGAAACTGTATGTTCTTTAACCATTTGATGTAGTTGTGTGAGAGTTTAGCTCGAATAAATCTTATAAAAACATCCTAGTATGTTTAATATACTGGTGTTGTTACAAAATAAGTAAATAAAAAGAGTTTAGGGGGTTGGAGAAGTAAAATAAAACAAATGAACAAGAGAGAACGAATTACCTTTAAAAGTGTAACTCCTTTTCATTTGAGCCTAAAGGCTTCCTTTGAAAGGATTATGCCCAAAGGGAAACCACTAGGATGATTAGAGGGATGTGGAGAGAGTAATTGGGCAGGGGTTGGCCGAGCCAAAGGCTTGAGGAGTGTGTGAAATGAGGTAGAGGTGGGGGCCTTTTATAAGAGGAGAGGAGGGGCACTTTTGGAAAGTAAAGAAATATTACTTTATTTGAAAATGTGTTTCGTATTTAAAAGGTCCCAAATTGATATAATTCGTGTATAAGGTGATAAGGGTTCGAAATCCACTCATCCAATTGGTTTTGGACATGTCTAGTTCATTGATTTTACATTATCGTTCCATTTTATTTAAATCGTCAAATAATGATGTCATCGCTGCATCATTATTATGTCATGAATAATTTAATTTAATTAATGTTCAAAAATTATAAAAAAAATAATATGATGTAGGAAATATTTTTATCTTTCCAATGACTATTTATAATCAAAAATCGGATCGTTATAAGCCCATGTAAAAATTGTTTTCGTAAAACATATTATGTTTGTGTCATTTTTACTTTTACATTTAATAAAAAGTTATTTATGTCATTTCCCAACCAAAGTGTCTCCATGGGGTCCCCAAGTTGACCCATGGCTTGTCTTGGTCGGCCATTACACATCCAATGAGGTTAGGACATGTGTCAAGTTCGTTTCATATTATTAAAGCATTATTTATACCTTAAACTACCCTAATTACCACTAATCGCGATTAAGAACTTAATAAGTTACTATTCACCAAAAAATTATTTTAATCTCATTGAACCACATTTTACTTCTTAATGACAACCATGTATTTCGGATTTTTGAAATTCAAAACACAATGATGGCAAAATTTCATTTAAACGGAAAATCAGTTTTTATAAGTACCACTTAGTGGTTTCACTATTCATCATAAATTGAAGTTTTTTAGAAAATTTTCAAAAAATTACCCTAAGCTATATTTGATATTCCGAATTCAAAAATGAAGTCTATTTTAAAAAATTCAATACATATAAGTCACATTAATTAATTTAATAATTAATTCCCGCTGTCAGAGTAAATAGCGTGTTTTTATGAAACAATAAGTATCAAAAGATTGACACTAGTTTGAGTCCAATTTCAAAGTGAAATTGATTCCAATGACCACCATTGGATTAAATGGTAAAAATATATTCATATTACACATTAACACTGTAACGCCCCGACCCCAGTTACCCAGAGTCGGTGCATTATTACATAACATTGGCATGATCATAAGAAAGATCAAATCTCGAAAGACCGATTGGTTTAGTAGCCTTGGAAAATGCCAGATATATTCATAAGTTTTACATTACATTATAAAATGAAAAACTACTACAACAACATAATGTCTCAATAGACCACACTATTATCCTCATAAAATCCCTGCAGGTCATTCATAATTTACTTCTTCACTTCCTGGGAAAAATAAAACATAGAAAAGGGGTGAGCTCAAATGCCCAGTAAGGATAACAATATAGCAGAAACTTTCATAAATAAGAATAAACATTTAAGGAAATGTATAACTAAAACAAAAGCATTTTAAATATGAACTTTCAACATGGTATGGCATAAATAAAATGAAATAGTGCCATTTACTTATTCACATGGATATTCTACTAATCGAATAATCACATGCAAAAATCAATAACCACTTTCATAATGTTGGAATGCATAATGCCAGACTATCATAACCACATAGCCAAGGCCTCGTGCCAAGACTACAAATAAGATTTTGTCAAGGCCTTGTGCCAAGACACTAGTTTGTCTCATGAGACCTACCGATGCATCGAGGAGCTATAGCGGGCTCCACCCGTCACTTATTAAGTCCAATGCATTCCCATATGAAAAGGTTTAAACATAACATAAACATTCGTATTAAAACTAGCATACGAAATGTCAATACTTTCACCATAAACTATGAATGGTATAAAAATAGCACATCCACAGTCAAACATATCACAAAACCTCATTTCAATATGGATGTTTTATATCATAATAAATCAACTTCAAATAATCTTAAAATCCATCAAAGGATGTTGACATAGATGAAATCAATATTCTTTTTAAACAAATATCTCCTTTTATTTTGAAATCATTTAAGATCCATATAAAATAAAACATTTTCTTTGAAAATATTCTTATAAGCTTGTAAGGAAAGCTTTGAAGATTTTATAACGGCGTAAAATAACCGCACCCGCCGTATAAGTTAAAAAAAACATTCTTACCTCAATTCTGTCGAAAAGGTTAAAAAGGACCTTGTTTTGAAAACGACGGAAAGATTCCTTTATAAACCTCTTATAAAAATTCAAACAAGGGTATAAATGACTTTAACACATATTCTTGTAAATAGTAAAAATGTTTTGAAATACATTTCAAAGAAACATGGATGTGGATGATAAAGAGATCCCAGTAGATTATTACGTATAATACAACCTCGGATAATGAAGAGATTGTGAAATAACCCTTACCTTGTACTTTTCCTTGGTTGGGGTAGGTTAACCTCCTGTATAATGGTGAAATAATTGTTATTAAATTATACAAGAATCATATATATTAATATGATATCATATATGATCTTTTAACATTGATTTGTTAATAATATCTTAGAATTATCGTCGTTTCGGGTGTTAACTTACTCATTTTCTTTATATGTTTTGTTAAATAAGCCATGGTTGTTGTATCTTATTCATATCCAGAATGATATCTAGTCCTTAAACATCATTTTTAAATCATCAAATGATAATTATACTTGAATGGTTACGATGGAGAATGAATCTCATCGCGTTCGTGGAGACGGTAGTCCGTACGTACGCACGAGCGACAATATCATTCTTTTGATATTAAAATAATATATAAATGAATGGTATATCATATATACAGAATCATTAACATGTTATATTTATTATTTACATGAGTTACACATCATTATTATACCCATCCAAATAATATTATATTGAATAACAATTACACCACGACGTGGAGACGGTAAGCCGTACGTACGCACGTATGGTGACATGTTATTCAAAGGGTGGATAGAATACTGAATATGGTTGTACCATACTTATAATAACATCACAGTATATGTGAGATACTGGAGTTATTATTTTATAATGGTAAGAACAAAGGAAGAAGAAGTGGAAGAAGAAATGAACTTAGAAAAGGGTGGTGAAATCATTACCTCTTCTTCGGTTTCTTCCTTTTGATTTGATCAAAAGGGCTCCTTAGGTTGGCTTTCTGATCAAACTAAGGTCTCTAGGTTGTAGTGAGGGATGTTGGGAGAGTATTTGGGCATATTTTTGCCGAACCAAAAGGCTTTGAAGGTGTGAAGAAATGAGAAGGAGGAGTGCCCTTTTATAAGAGGGGTGAGGGAACCTTTGGAAAAGTTAGAAATATTAATTTATAATAAATTCATATTCGGTTTCTAAAGGCTCCAAAGTTGATTATTCAAAGGTTAATGTGGGGATAGGTCGAAAACAACTCAACCAATAGAATTTATACAGGTTTGGGTACTTATATTAACCTTATCTTTAAGTATTAACTCTAAGTTAATTAGTTTCACTTTTACAATGTCTCTTTGTATTTTTATATAATATGGTTAATAAACTTACTATATACATCCAAGAGACCACCAAGTGGTCCATTAATTATTAACCTATCATAATATAAGTCTCTTGGCCGAACCTTAGATTTTTAGGAATTTAATATCAATTAATAATGTAATATTTGTTTTAAGAACTCTTTTATGTCAATTTTGACACTATTCAATAGTTGATTTTTGTGAAACTCATAACAGATTGATTACTTCGAACAAAGTCAATTAAATCAATCCTAATATATAATATTATACTAGAAAATTAGTTTAATTCATTAAAAGTTTCATATTATATTTATTTGGGTCTTTATAATATCAATTATTTTAATTTTTCACTATTATAGTAATTACTGCATCATCATTGTGTCATAAATAAAATAACTTATTTAATGTCTAAAAATTATAAATAAAATATAATTATGTAGGAAATCTTTTTATCTTTCTAATTAATATTTATAATCGAAAATACAACATGTATAACCCTATGTAAAAATTGTTCTTCTAAAAGAGGTAAGCTTATGCCATTTTTATTTTTATTTAAGCTTTATTAATATAATGTGTCATTATCACTTACAAGTGGATCCATGGGGTCCCAAAACAGACCCAAAGATTCCCATGGTCGACCATGTATCAACCAATAGGGTTAAGACACGTTTTAGGGTAATTTAGTATTATTATAATATTATTTTTTTAACCCTTATTTACCGGATTTACCCTTAACCATGGTAAATAAAATATTTACCGCAGTAATTATTCAAAATGTCTAAAAATAAAAGTTACCTATTTACAAAATTTGAAAATCCTAATTCCAAATATGGAATCCATTTTCCTAAATTCAAAACACAGAAGTGGCAGAAATTAATTTAAAATTAATTCCCGCTGTCAAAACAAAAAGCGTGTTTTTAAGAGGTAATAACTATCAAAAGATTAACACTTGTTTATGTTCGGTTTAATTGTAAAATTATGTCCAATGACCAACATTATATTAAATGGTAAAAATATATTCTAAAAATACTTTAAAACCACTCAAAATCACAATTTATCACTATTAATTATTTTGATTAAAAAAGTTGTTTTTAATTAAAATTTAGAAATTTTCACTATTCATCAAAATTTGAAAGTTATCCGAAAAGTACCAAAATTTCACCCTAGGCTAATTTCGATATTCCGAATCCAAAAATGAAGTACATTTTGAAATATAAAATATATATGATTTCAAAAAGTAGGTATTACTATTCACAACGGCTAGTTTAAATAGTTGTGGTGTGTGTTAGAACTCGAGGTTGCTTACAACACACGCTATCGCATTATTCGAAGGAAAACGTACCGTAGAAGCTTGGGGTGTTACATTCTCCCCTCCTTAAAAAAATTGCGTCCTCGCAATTTCTAGGGTATTACTGCATAAAAAGACTCGGGTGGTTCTTCATCATAAGTTCCTCGGGTTCCCACGTTGCCTCTTCCATCTTATGATTTCTCCACAAAACTTTTACCAGACGCGTCGTCCGGTTTCTCAGTACTTGTTCTCTTGTATCAAGAATCTTGACGGGCTCTTCGCAATAAGACAGATTGGGTTCCAGTTCTAATTCCTCATAGGTGAGTACATGCGTCGGATCAGGCATGTATTTCCTCAATAGAGATACGTGGAACACATCGTGAACTTTGGAGTGACTTGGCGGCATTGCCAATCGGTAAGCTACAACCCCAATTCGTTCTAGAATTTCGAAAGGTCCGATGTACCTGGGACTCAATTTACCTTTCTTACCAAAACGTATGACTCCCTTCCACGGATATACCTTCAGAAAAACATGATCACCGACTTGAAATTCCAAATCCTTCCTTCGATTATCGGCATAGCTCTTCTGCCTACTTTGAGCTGCTTTGATGTGATTTTGGATTACTTTCACCTTTTCCACCGTTTCCTCCACCAGCTCTGGGCCTACAAGTTTTCTTTCACCAACGTCATCCCAACAGGTTGGTGTACGACATCTCTTTCCGTATAACGCTTCATATGGTGCCATCTGTATACTCGAATGGAAGCTATTGTTATAGGAAAATTCTACCAGTTGTAAATATTGATCCCACATACCCTTAAAGTCAAGTGAGCAAGATCTCAACATGTCTTCTAAGGTTTGAATAGTCCGTTCTGATTGTCCGTCTGTCTGAGGGTGGTAAGCAGTGCTCAAATGAAGTTCAGTATCCAGGGATTTCTGAAGACTTTTCCAGAATCTTGAAGTAAAACGGGGATCACGATCAGAAACAATCGATAGGGGTACTCCATGAAGTCTCACAACTTCATTAATGTATAGTCTTGCTAGACGTTCCAGGGGTAGATCTTCTCTTATAGCAAGAAAATGTGATGTCTTGGTAAGACGATCAACAATAACCCATATTGCATCGTTCCTTCTAGGAGTCTTTGGTAGCCCCATGACAAAGTCCATCGTAATATTGTCCCATTTCCACTCCGGTATAGGAAGAGGTTGCATGACTCCTCCAGGCTGTTGCCTTCCAGCTTTCACTTGTTGACAAACCATACATCTTGACACAAAATCAGCAATCTCCCTCTTCATGTTGTCCCACCAAAAATGTTCCTTCAAATCTCTATACATTTTGGTGCTCCCAGGGTGTATAGAGAAATTGGAACTATGAGCATCATCCAGCAATTCCCTTTTTAGATCAGGTATATTGGGAACACAAAGTCTCTTCCCGAATTTCAAAATTCCATCTTCATACACAAAGTCTCTCAATCTCCCATCATTCACAGCTTTAATCTTCTTCTGAAATTCTTCATCATCGGTCTGAGAACTCTTAATCCTTTCTAGTAAAGATGGTTTGGAAACCATTTGAAAAAGCATTGATGTTTCACCTTCCCTGGTTATTCCCATGTCCATCTTCACTAGATCCATGAAAATTGGATCCCTTTCAATTCTCATCATGTTTAGAACTCCATGGTCTTTTCTGCTCAAAGCATCTGCTACTTTGTTTGCTTTCCCCGGGTGGTAGTGTATCGTGCAATCATAATCCTTGAGTAATTCAAGCCATCTCCTTTGCCTCATGTTGAGTTCTTTTTGTGAGAAAATATACTTCAAACTCTTGTGATCAGTATAAATCTCACATTTTTCACCATAGAGGTAGTGCCTCCATATCTTCAAAGCAAATATTACAGCTGCTAACTCGAGATCATGAGTAGGATAGTTTTGTTCATGAATTTTCAACTGTTGTGATGCATAGGCAATAACTCTATCATTCTGCATAAGGACACAACCAAGTCCTTTCTTCGATGCATCACTATAAATAACGAACCCATCATTCCCCGATGGTAGAGTCAATATATGAGCATTGACTAATCTTTTCTTCAGTTCTTCGAAACATTCTTCACACTCTTTTGTCCAAACAAATTTAACCCCTTTACGTGTGAGCTTCGTTAATGGGTTAGCCAATCGGGCAAAATTCTGGACGAAACGTCGATAATAACCTGCCAAACCAATAAAACTGCGTACCTCAGTTATACTCGTAGGTGCTGGCCATTCTTGGATTGCTTTGGTCTTAGAAGGGTCAACAGAGATTCCATCTTTAGAGACAATATGGCCAAGAAAAGAAATCTCCTGAATCCAGAATTCACACTTCCTAAACTTCCCATATAATTCATGCCTCCTCAGAGTCTTCAAGATAATGCGCAAGTGATTTTCATGATCTTCGTAGGTTTTGGAGTATACCAAGATATCATCAATAAATACCACCACAAATTCATCGAGATAATCCTTGAAAACTCTATTCATCAGATCCATGAATACAGAGGGTGCATTAGTCAATCCAAACGGCATTACAGTAAACTCGTAATGCCCGTACCTGGTTCGAAATGCTGTCTTCGGAATGTCTTCCTTCTTCACACACAACTGATGGTATCCAGATCGAAGGTCAATCTTTGAAAAGTATTGAGCTCCATGCAGTTGGTCAAATAAATCATCAATACGAGGTAGGGGATACTTGTTCTTTATCGTTATAGCATTGATCTCCCTGTAGTCGATACATAACCTCATAGATCCATCTTTCTTTTTAAAAAAAAGAACAGGGGCTCCCCATGGAGAAACACTAGGGCGGATAAATCCCTTATTACTCAATTCCTCTAGTTGTTTCTTTAGTTCGACTAACTCTACAGTGGCCATTCTATAAGGGGTCTTCGATATAGGCCTTGATCCAGGAATCAAATCAATGGAAAACTCAACTTCTCGTTCTAGAGGATGTCCAGGTAAATCTTCCGGAAATACATCTACAAATTCTTTCACAACAGGTACATCCTCTATTTGAACATTCCTTTCCTCACCGACAGTTATTTCATTCTCTTCCTCCCCAATAATTGAATTAAGTTGAGCTGTTGGGGGTGTATCTAAATAAGAATTAGGTGGTGACGATTCTGCTCTAAAAATAAGGTGCTCCTTATCATTATCATCAAGAATCGTAACCTCTTTCTTCTTACAATAAATCTTCGCATCATAGTCCGAAAGCCAGTCCATACCGAGGATTATATCAAACTCAATCATAGGTATGACGATGAGATCAGCAGATAAAGAAAATTTATGTGCTCTAATGGGAACTGATTCACAAAACTTTGTTGCAATGATACTTCCCTTAGGAGTTTTAACTGACAACTCCCTTATTAAATCATATTGGAAATATCTAATTTTCTTAGCAAACTGGGAAGATATGAAACAATGCGATGATCCAGAATCAAATAATGCATTTGCTAAACTTGAGGAAACCATTAAATTACCTTCCACCACGTCTTTCGGAGCTTCTACCTCAGCAGTAGTGATAGCATAAGCCTGGCCTTGATCCCTTGGCCTTTTCTGAGGTAAGTTCTCCTGACGCTTAGGGCATGCATTTGCATAATGCCCCATCTCCCTGCAATTGTAGCACTGAACGTTGGTAGCTTCCTTCTTCCCCTTGCAATCATGAGCTTGGTGGCCTTTTTCACCACACTTGTAACAGACTCTCATTCCCTTCAAGCAAGTACCAGGATGTTTCTTCCCGCATTTACCACAAGATGGATATTCAACCTTTCCCTTCTTCCCCTTATTTCCATTCCCAGATTGATCAGAAGGTCTCTTCTTCTCTTGCTTCGCTTTAAAGTCATAAGACTTAGAGAATTCCTTTTCGGTATTTATAGCACATGAGACAATGTCTTCGTACGATGAAAAGGATTGTGAGAATAATGCTCGACGGAGAAATGGTTTTAACCCATCAAAGAAACGATCAATCTTACTTCTTGGGTTGCGAATATAATCTCCAGCATACCTCGCTAACCTTGTAAAGTTAGCCTCATACTTTGTGACATTCTCATCCTCCTTTTGTCTCAGACTCAGAAATTGCCTTTCCATATCTGCTCGATGGTCGCGAGGGAAGTATTTTTCTAAAAACAGATCTTTGAACTCCCTCCATTCCATATTTGATACTTCATCATCTTCCTTCATGTTCTGAATCAATGACCACCATTGATCAGCATCTCCAGTGAGGCGGTAAACTGCCATGATAACTTTTTCCCTTTCACTGCTCCCCAAAGCCTGAAATATTTTCTCTAGGGAAAATATCCATTGCTCAGCTACTAAGGGATTTGTATTCCCATTGAACGTTGGTGGTTGTTGCCTCATGAATCGATCTAACATTGATCCTCCACGCTGCGGATCAGGGTGCTCCATACGGGTAAGGTTATTATTCATAACCTGAGTAAGTTGTCCCAGTATGGTGATTAGCTGATCGACACCAGTTGCATCACCAGCCCCACTATAATTATCTTGAGCAGGAGGGCAATCCCTACATGGAGTGCGTGCATTGATACGGTTTCCATTTCTTCCACTAGGCGCCATTTCTAAACAATGGCATAAACTAGATCAGTTTATGAATCAAAATACATAATCCCATACTTATAAAACACTTAACATAAATTGAACTATTTATGGATATAATCCATAATCATAAAAATGTTTTCTTTGAGGAATTATATACTCATAAACCCTTCATAATGATTTGTAAAGATAGTGAGAGTTATCCTAAGCATATCCCCCGGGAGTGTCGTAACCAAGAGTGCAGCAAGGCCCGTTGTCGTGCACCAGTTCCCGTTCGAGTCTAGCTCAAAGTGGTGTTTTCGGGTTTTACCCCTAGGTACATCTGTGCCAGAGCCGCCTCTACCTGCTCGTATCCAGACAGGGATGTATTGCTCGGAAAACTCACAAAATCTCTACAATACCAAAATTCTAGAAAGTTCTTCTATACTAATCCTCAAAGTTCATCTTAGGTCTACGTGCTCTAATCAGAGTTTTTCTAAATCTAGCTTCCAAGGTTTGTACTAAACCTCCCTCTGATACCAACTGTAACGCCCCGACCCCAGTTACCCAGAGTCGGTGCATTATTACATAACATTGGCATGATCATAAGAAAGATCAAATCTCGAAAGACCGATTGGTTTAGTAGCCTTGGAAAATGCTAGATATATTCATAAGTTTTACATTACATTATAAAATGAAAAACTACGACAACAACATAATGTCTCAATAGACCACACTATTATCCTCATAAAATCCCTGCAGGTCATTCATAATTTACTTCTTCACTTCCTGGTAAAAATAAAACATAGAAAAGGGGTGAGCTCAAATGCCCAGTAAGGATAACAATATAGCGGAAACTTTCATAAATAAGAATAAACATTTAAGGCAATGTATAACTAAAACAAAAGCCTTTTAAATATGAACATTCAACATGGTATGGCATAAATAAAATGAAATAGTTTCATTTACTTATTCACATGGACATTCTACTAATCGAATAATCACATGCAAAAATCAATAACCACTTTCATAATGTTGGAATGCATAATGCCAGACTATCATAACCACATAGCCAAGGCCTCGTGCCAAGACTACAAATAAGATTTTGTCAAGGCCTTGTGCCAAGACACTAGTTTGTCTCATGAGACCTACCGATGCATCGAGGAGCTATAGCGGGCTCCACCCGTCACTTATTAAGTCCAATGCATTCCCATATGAAAAGGTTTAAACATAACATAAACATTCGTATTAAAACTAGCATACGAAATGTCAATACTTTCACCATAAACTATGAATGGTATAAAAATAGCACATCCACAGTCAAACATATCACAAAACCTCATTTCAACATGGAAGTTTTATATCATAATAAATCAACTTCAAATAATCTTAAAATCCATCAAAGGATGTTGACATAGATGAAATCAATATTCTTTTTAAACAAATATCTCCTTTTATTTTGAAATCATTTAAGATCCATATAAAATAAAACATTTTCTTTGAAAATATTCTTATAATCTTGTAAGGAAAGCTTTGAAGATTTTATAATGGCGTAAAATAACCGCACCCGCCGTATAAGTTAAAAAAACATTCTTACCTCAATTCTGTCGAAAAGGTTAAAAAGGACCTTGTTTTGAAAACGACGGAAAGATTCCTTTATAAACCTCTTATATTAATTCAAACAAGGGTATAAATGACTTTAACCCATATTCTTGTAAATAGTAAAAATGTTTTGAAATACATTTCAAAGAAACATGGATGTGGATGATAAAGAGATCCCAGTAGATTATTACGTATAATACAACCTCGGATAATGAAGAGATTGTGAAATAACCCTTACCTTGTACTTTTCCTTGGTTGGGGTAGGTTAACCTCCTGTATAATGGTGAAATAATTGTTATTAAATTATACAAGAATCATATATATTAATATGATATCATATATGATCTTTTAACATTGATTTGTTAATAATATCTTAGAATTATCGTCGTTTCGGGTGTTAACTTACTCATTTTCTTTATATGTTTTGTTACATAAGCCATGGTTGTTGTATCTTATTCATATCCAGAATGATATATAGTCCTTAAACATCATTTTTAAATCATCAAATGATAATTATACTTGAATGGTTACGATGGAGAATGAATCTCATCGCGTTCGTGGAGACGGTAGTCCGTACGTACGCACGAGCGACAATATCATTCTTTTGATATTAAAATAATATATAAATGAATGGTATATCATATATACAGAATCATTAACATGTTATATTTATTATTTACATGAGTTACACATCATTATTATACCCATCCAAATAATATTATATTGAATAACAATTACACCACGACGTGGAGACGGTAAGCCGTACGTACGCACGTATGGTGACATGTTATTCAAAGGGTGGATAGAATACTGAATATGGTTATACCATACTTATAATAACATCACAGTATATGTGAGATACTGGAGTTATTATTTTATAATGGTAAGAACAAAGTAAGAAGAAGTGGAAGAAGAAATGAACTTAGAAAAGGGTGGTGAAATCATTACCTCTTCTTCGGGTTCTTCCTTTTGATTTGATCAAAAGGGCTCCTTAGGTTGGCTTTCTGATCAAACTAAGGTCTCTAGGTTGTAGTGAGGGATGTTGGGAGAGTATTTGGGCAGAGTTTGGCCAAACCAAAAGGCTTTGAAGGTGTGAAGAAATGAGAAGGAGGAGTGGCCTTTTATAAGAGGGGTGAGGGGCACCTTTGGAAAAGTTAGAAATATTAATTTATAATAAATTCATATTCGGATTCTAAAGGCTCCAAAGTTGATTATTCAAAGGTTAAGGTGGGGATAGGTCGAAAACCACTCAACCAATAGAATTTAGACAGGTTTTGGTACTTATATTAACCTTATCTTTAAGTATTAACTCTAAGTTAATTAGTTTCACTTTTACAATGTCTCTTTGTATTTTTATAAAATATGGTTAATAAACTTACTATATACATCCAAGAGACCCCCAAGTGGTCCTTTAATTATTACCCTTTAATAATATAAGTCTCTTGGCCGAACCTTAGATTTTTAGGAATTTAATATCAATTAATAATATAATATTTGTTTTAAGAACTCTTTTATGTCAATTTTGACACTATTCAATAGTTGATTTTTGTGAAACTCATAACAGATTGATTACTTCGAACAAAGTCAATTAAATCAATCCTAACATATCATATTATCCTATAAAATTAGTTTAATTCATTAAAAGTTTCATATTATATTTATTTGGGTATTTATAATATCAATTATTTTAATTTTTCACTATTATAGTAATTACTGCATCATCATTGTGTCATAAATAAAATTACTTATTTAATGTCTAAAAATGATAAATAAATTATCATTATGTAGTAAATCTTTTTATATTTCTAATGAATATTTATAATCGAAAATCCAACATGTATAACCCTATGTAAAAATTGTTCTTCTAAAAGAGGAAAGCTTATGCCATTTTTATTTTTATTTAAGCTTTATTAATATAATGTGTCATTATCACTTACAAGTGGATCCATGGGGTCCCAAAACAGACCCAAAGATTCCCATGGTCGACCATGTATCAACCAATAGGGTTAAGACACGTTTTAGGGTAATTTAGTATTATTATAATATTATTTTTTTAACCCTTATTTACCGGATTTACCCTTAACCATGGTAAATAAAATATTTACCGCAGTAATTATTCAAAATGTCTAAAAATAAAAGTTACCTATTTACACAATTTGAAAATCCTGATTCCAAATATGGAATCCATTTTCCTAAATTCAAAACACAGAAGTGGCAGAAATTAATTTAAAATTAATTCCCGCTGTCAAAACAAAAAGCGTATTTTTAAGAGGTAATAACTATCAAAAGATTAACACTTGTTTATGTTCGGTTTAATTGTAAAATTATGTCCAATGACCAACATTATATTAAATGGTAAAAATATATTCTAAATATACTTTAAAACCACTCAAAATCACAATTTATCACTATTAATTATTTTGATTAAAAAAGTTGTTTTTAATTAAAATTTAGAACTTTTCACTATTCATCAAAATATGAAAGTTATCCGAAAAGTACCAAAATTTCACCCTAGGCTAATTTCGATATTCCGAATCCAAAAATGAAGTCCATTTTGAAATATAAAATATATATGATTTCAAAAATTAGGTATTACTATTCACAACGGCTAGTTTAATTAGTTGTGGTGTGTGTTAGAACTCGAGGTTGCGTACAACACACGCTATCGCATTATTCGAAGGGAAACGTACCGTAGAAGCTTGGGGTGTTACAAAAACCAATTCAAAAGATAATCTAATCATATAAATAAATTAGATTAAAAAGCAGTTTTGGTGTAAAATGCAGTATTTTTCACTATTCACTAAAAAATGAACATTGTCAGAAAAATACCAAAAAATTCACACAAAGTAAATTTTGATGTCCCAATCATAAAGAATAAGTTTATTTTGAAAAAAATAATTTATAAAATTGTCAAAAGATAGATTTAAAAAGGGTTTTCCATCATAAGGCAGTAAAACAATCTTTTAAGAATATTAGTGTATTCCATGCTTAAGATTGGATTTATTTCCATTTTAAGCCTCTAAAACACTATCTTAATCATTAATAGACATAGATAAAAATATCTATTATTCATTACTTACTTGGGATGTTACAGTATCTTGAATTTTTAAATGTGATATTAAACCCTCATTTAGAAAATAATGTAGAATAAATGAGGTATACAAAGGAACACACATAGTACATGTAAGAACCAAGAAATGATTGTAATAAAAAACATATCATTAGAACATAGAATACATAACACAATACCATTTATTACATCATCATAGCACAATACACAAAGAAATAAAATTATATGCACTATACCATATACAACTTTTGACACTGAACAATTAACAACATAGGTTATCATCAGAGTCTTGAACTATAGAGTATCATACACAAAAAAGAATGAAAATATATATAAGGAAAAATTTTATTATAAATGAAACATTTGGAAATCGAATATACATGATATAAGAAATAATACAATGATATCAATGATTTTAGAAGTTAGAATGAATTGTATTTATAAGGGGTAATATGATCGTCAGAAGGGCAAGGTGAATGTTGAAATAACCCCCCCCCCCCAATATGACCAGAATAATATTAATGTAATATTTATATGTATTAATATTCAATAAAATACAAAAAATATTTTTTTTACCAATTATAATACATATACAGTGATTAATGAAAAGTAATATAATTACACACATAATTTTTATAATAAAAAAAATATTTATTAAAAATAAATTTTTAAATTTTTAGCCTGAATTGATTGATTTTGAAATTAACCAAAAAAATATTTAATAATTAAAAGTTACATATATAAAAAAAATCATAAAAGTAATATAAATTTGAAATAATCTCATTAAAATTATATAATAGTGACTTTTCCATATTTTTTGATATGGCCTACTTTTCGGGTTAATATTAAAATATGGTATGATATAAGGTTTAAATTAGGGCATCATTATGATATAAAATTGATTTAAAAATCAATATATGACAATAAATTGTTGAAATGTGTTAATTTTAAAAAAATAATATAATTTTATGAATTAAAATCAATTTCCAAACTTATAATATATTTTTTATAGTCTAAAATGGAAATTAATGTCTTAAAAACAATGTTTTGTGAATAAAAGTATTTTCCATGGCCAAAGTAAGATAAAATAATAAAGTTCTTTTACATGAAATAAAAATTTATAAGCTCATAAATTATATTTTGAATTCCATGGTTGGAAACTATTGGATATCCTATGGTTTTTAATTTTCTACAAACTAAATTCCAAGGCTTTTGATTCAAAATTAATACAAAAATTCCACCTCACTAGCTATAAATAACCACCCACCCTCTGATTAATCTTCACTACAAAATAATTGATCTAATTTCTCATCATATTTTCCCAATCTAATTTCATTCCAATGATTTCTTAATTTTCTAGTACGTTTATGGGGAGTGTTAAGAGGATCATTTTCAAGGTAAGAGTCCCAAATATCTTCTCATACATTATTTTTTAATACGTTCTAATTACTTTTTATTTCAATATTAAATATTATTATTCTTAATTATTATAAACTAATTATTATTATAATAATAATGTAAGATAATCATTCCCTTTAATTGTTCCATTTCCGGAGGTTTTTATATGGCATAAACATTGAAATGGACATAAACTCCATTATCCAAATCCCTATGTATTCCATGTAGTTGTTGTATTATGAATATGTTATTTACAAGATATGATATTTTAAAAAGGATGATAATTATATAAATGGTGGAGCCTCTATTGGTTCTCAAGTGGATTAAAATTAATTTTTTCCAATGTTCATATTTACCTTCGATGCATACTAGGCTGGATGTATTTTCTTAAGGAAATTTCATATTTCTAATGCATACTAAATATGTGTGTCACATAATCATAATTTTTAGGGAATATTTTTATACTATTTCATTTTAATACTATAATTTAAAACTGTTTTTTCAATAGATATTCCATATTTATAATTTTATACCATAAAATTACTCTACAATATTAATTTGTTATCATTCTTTTGATAAAGGTATTTTCCATTACCTTGTGAATATCCTATAGCTTCTAATATGATTGTTAGATATTCACTTAGATAACCATATTATTATATTTAATGGGAAAATTTTGATATTAAATATATCCATTATTGATGGATTATTTTTGAATAATTATTCATTATTATGTTTGTGGTTCTGTAGGGAACATTTTGTTATATATTTTTTAGAAATTATCTTCATCTGATGGAAGCATTGGACATATTGTATAACATCTAGAACTATAATTATATATACCCTAGATTAATTTTTATATATTAGGCAATAAAATAGCTTGGGTATTTTGTATTCACCCTAGCCATTTATATATGATTTTATGAAATAATTTCTTGATGGTATGTTTATGATGTCTATCATTATGCATTCCATCACTATGAGATCATTTATTGTTATAACTGTGTTAATTTATTTTTATTTTTTCTACGAATATATTATTCTCAAAGATTAATTTTTTATGGAATTATTTGATTATTTATCCTATGATATTATGTATGCCATGCTTTCGAAAAATATACACTTTTCAAGGGGAGTCATAACCCTAAAAAAGAACAAGATCCATAAAGAAATAATAAAATCAAACCACCCCCATGGATCCCACCTATCACAAGAAGCCCTAAATGGATGACCTATCAGGGTCAACCCAATACTTATATGTTAATTCCCCTTTATCAAAGTCATAATTCTATACGATGTATTCCTCAACCTCAATAGAATTTAAATTCTCAAGATCTATATAGTTTTCAAAGTCATATGGAGGAGGTAAAAAATATAATAAAGTTACATCATGTTTTATGTCATTCCACTTCAATTACTCTTCATTGAGTTTATTGTTATATCTCCCTTACCTAAGACAATCTAGTTACTATTTAGTAAAATCAAATACTAGACTCTTTAACAATGTTATTTATTACTCTATTAACTTTAAAAAATTTCAACAAAATATTATAAAGTTACTATTTTGGATTAGGGGATAAGGAAAGTCCCCTTGTTTTGATTTTCTAAGAAGTCTATCCTTACAAGTCACATATACCATTCTTTATGGTTTTATATGGAAGGCTAAAAAATAAATGGGTGAGATTAAAAGAACTAATTGAATAGAAATAGAAAATAACCTATAAATTATATTTTCTTACATGAAATTCACACTGTGATATCAATATTACAACATGAAACACCTACTAATATTGATCATGAAGGGTTTTAGAAATACATGGGAAAAAATAAGTGGAATCATTTAAGAAATCTAAAAAATGGTATAACCTTTTACCACTATTCAAACTTCTTGAACCACTTCCCCTACCACTATTTTATAATAATTTATAATATCACAACATGTAAAAATGATCATATGGTTCAGTTAATATTTTAAAACATTAATGTTACTAGAAAAAATTCAATCATGAAATCCATTTTCATGGTCAATATTTGGTGGGTAAGGGTACACCGAGTTTATCACCATTATATATGGCATGTAATGTCTTATTTTTTAACCAACCAACTATAGAATGGGGGTACATGGCATGGTCTTCTATTCACATGGTAAATTCTGATTGATTGATAACATGGTTGTCTGCTGCTGGAATTTGGTCTGTGTAATCTCTAATAGTATACCATGTGTACTGTTAATGTTTAGAGTGTTTTGTTTTCATTTTTATTAAAAAAATTATTTTGCAATGAAAAAATAAAATTTATCCATGTAACTAAATTAAATATTTTACATTAAAAGGACATATATCTAGAATTTATTGTATTTTTACACAATAAAATATATCAAAATGTTATGTACAAATTCGGTGCACATACTTCCCCAAACATAGTCGTTTTATTGCCCTAAAAAATACCAACATCAACTTAAAAATAATTGATAACATATTATGGAAACAATTTAATAAATTATACTTATAAATATATATTCATTACTAGAAATTTAAAAAATCAAAAAAAAAGTATCCAATTAAAATTATCTCAATCATGGATCATATATAATTTCAATTCAAGAAATTCATTCTCTTCTATTTACATTATTCGACATTTTATTAATATTCAAACCACTTATGATTCACATAACCTAAATTGTATGTCTCTTAACTCTAAATTGTGAAATATATTCAAATTTATGATCATCACATAATTATGTTAGTCATACCATAGGCTTTGTAAAATCCAAACTCTTCACCAAAATAGATAAAGATAAATTTGATCTAGTTATAGGGATTTGTACGGATTTTTATTGAGGCTTAGGGTTGGTGGGCCATAATTTAAAAACAAAATGTACAGAGAATATTTTTTTCTCTTGGAATATAATGCATGATACATTACTAAAAATGTGATGAATATTCCTCAACTAAAGTACCCAAATAAGTTTCATCCAACTAAATATTTCCATTTTCATTGTGAAGGAAACATGTTATATATAATCAAGTATAATAAATTTTTATCCCTCTTATTGTATTCTTAATTTTTTACATATTTGTATTATTTATATACATATTTTTAGTCCTTTTTATCAAGACAGGTTAAAGGAATTATAATGAAACATACATAACTTTTAGATCTTCCCTAAAATTGAATCATTAACTCAAATTCTCATTCATGTAACTCACCCCCATAATATCATATTAATTACCCCATTCCTCCATACCAAAAATGAAATATGGTCACTCAATGTAAAAAAGAGTAAAGGTAGGTAGGGAATATTGGATGTAGTATGACTACATATAAAGTCGTTCATGGATATTAGGGGCTTAAAAATAGATAATGAAAGGAGAGGATTAAAAGTGGAAAAAGGGGGTCAATATCAAATAATCCCCTCAATCACACTAACAAATTTCCTTATTCTCAAAATTTTTGATAATGGATAGAAACAAGTTTTATATGAAAAAAATATGAGTTCACTCAAGAAAAGAGGGTAATATGAAGTGTGTGAAAATTTTGGATTTGGAGTACCTCTCAGGACATGGAATAAAAAATCAATCAAGTCATGAAATTAATAAGAAGAATTAGTCTATTAAATGATAATTTTCATGAATTAAAAATATATATTTACAATTATATTAGTATGCATTTTAAAATAACTATAAAACTAGAAATACAATGAAATTTCTAAAATTATCACATATTTCATTGTCAGTTATAATCATAGTTAATTAAAAAATTCCAATATTTGAAAAATATTTTTTTAATCAATTATATCTTCAAGATTAGTAATATGATAGTGACCACTATGGTGTTGAGATTCCCCCCACCCCACATACACACTTAATAGTGAACATAGTGCCCATATTCAACATTAACAAAGTGAAAATATATGTAACATGACATGGTTACTAAACCATGGAAGCAATGAAATAATTAAATTAGAAAATATCTGAAAATACAAATGAAAAACAATACTTCCATGGTGAATGATATCTCAATGGTTGGAAAAATATACATAGGGATTCCCTCAAGTAATATGTGATGGTTTCCTTAAAAAGAGGTTTTTTTATGAAAAGTAAGATAAATCTAAAAGATGGTCAGGTGGTCGCACCATGATTCACTATTTTATTTCACCCTTACACCAGTTTGTTAAATCAGTTTTCTCATGAAAATTAAAAATATAGGAAGAATTGAACTTCATATTTATTTTAGTTATTTAATTTTTATCACTTTGGAAAGAGAAAATTTTACTTGTTTTGATGATTACATTGTAAGAGGAGGCGATTTGGAGGTCCAAATAAGATGTTAAAGGAAAATGGGAAAAACTGCATGGAATCCTAATGACATATGTCCTCTTTTTTTCATATAACAAGAATTAGATGAATCAAATTTGGATGAAATTCTTTGTGATGATACAAAATCAGTGTTATAAAACTAATCTCAAGACACTCAAGAACATTTTTTCTATTTGGTCTCCCAACATAACTGGTCTTTCTAAGGAGCCAAATTTGTTTGAAGTAAAAAAATTTGGGTCAATATTTTGAAATTATATACCATTAAAGTTGTCCAATGGAAACCAAATTTTACATGGGGATATTAAAAAATCCTCCAAAAATTATTACCATTTTTCCAAGTTATGATAAGTATGTTTACTTTTCCCAAATTGAGACACAACTAGTATCTCTAAATTTATGTTCCCAAAACCACCTCCCATTTGGCTATAAAATGTTACCTTCAGAACCTCATATTGAAGATTGACCAAGAAGATATGTTATACCATTTTCGAGTTCCGAAGTATTATCCTCAACACTATTATTTTTATCTATCTTCATATCCTCAAATGATGAGATGAAATGGTGATGGAGATCCACCCATCCCTTCCCATCCTCACAAAGGAATTCAAAATAATGTATTATCATAGAAGGGGTTCTAAAAACCATGTTAAGAGAGTCCCAGGATTATTTTCTACTATTTTATGTATAATGTTTTTAAAAAATTTCATTCATAATTATCTTAATTTGACAATTATTTGAAACTTTGTTTGATTCAAGAAAATAGAATTCTCTTTTACATTTAACAGATCGGTGTGAGGATTTTAATGTGACTTGTGTTATACCCATTGAACAAAAAAAGAATAATTTTCTTTCCCATAATGTTTTTATTTAAATTTTATTGGATATCCTTATACCCACCATAATATTTTAAGCATGGCTACATTTCTGTTATGTTACGGATACAGTTTTTCTTTCATTGATATAAAATCATTTTGATTAATCAAGATTCTAATTAATCTAAATCAAAGAATTAATCCAAACATAAATGAACATATAATTACAATGAACATTATAGGTGTTGCAGTTACCATGAAATGAAACCCTTAAATTTCCTTTCAAAACCCTCATTCTTTTTTCAAATATTAAACTCTTTAACTTCGTTATTCTATTTAGAAACCTATTTTAAAATCCCCCTTGTTTTAGAATTTTTTTTGAAAACATATTGAAAATATAGATTATAGCGCACCAATTATTCTTGTCTTCAATATGTTAAAAAAATTAACAAAAATAATCAATTTCAAATTTCATGACAACACGGTCAGAATTTGATGTTGTTGTTAGGGAGCTCATCGATTTTTATTGTGTGTTTTTGGTATGATATTTGGTCATTTTTTGAATTTTTGTTTTTTTATCTGTTACCATTACATTTATTTTTGGTTTATAATTTATTTCTTGTGTAGGTGATGTACATGATACCTTCTGATCTAGGAGATCTACCTCCTTTTAAACTCAGACCAGAGATGATCCTACATTAGAAACACTGAGACACATAAAATGATCATTTAAAAGAGGTAACACAAAACATAGAAACTCTTATTGATCCTTATTATTCTAATCCCAATATTAGAACTGAAATAAATTTGAATAATGTGAATAAAAAAACTTTACATTAAAATAAATAATCTCACCTGATGTTGTTATCTAATTTGCATACATTCAAATACAAGGAAAATCACATTATTTGGAACTAAAATATGGACACATTCACTTATTACAAAAAATTAATAGAATATATATATAATATCCATATAATTACATAAATAAATTACATATTATATGTTTAACATTAATACCCACTGTTGTGGTCAAATAATTGGTTAACCTTAGGGTATTACTACACTCTTTAGAAGACTCTACAAAAGACTGGTTATACTATGTTAACACACTAATTAATGATTTGGTGGAAATGAAATACTTTTTTCATGAAAACTATTTCCCAACCTCCAGGAAAAAAATAATAAGTAATGAAATTTGTAGAATAATATAATTTAATGGGGAAAGCATCATGAATAGTGAGAACATTTTAAACGGATTTTTTTAAAATTTCCCTCTCTCCTAAATAAGTGGTAAAATTTTAAAATATTACATTATAATGGTTTACTTATAATCAATAATAATATGATTGAAGTTGTTTTTGGTGGTTACCAATTGGAAAAGACCATATTTTCTATAAGGATTCTCAAAAAAACATGGCACAAAAACCGAACAGTTTGGTACAAGGGAAAGTGTAACCATCATGGGTTTCCATGAAGTGAAAAGTTCCAAATTCATGAAGATGGTAGAAAAAATATATACCATAATATACCAACTTTCTCTTTCCAAAGGTAAATCCCATCATTCTCCTACAATTTTTTTGGTATTTATTCTTCTAATTCCCTCTATTCCAACCAATTCCCTCAATTAAGAGACCCTTATAATGGTTTTGAGGTAATCTTCCTAGGACACCCATATAACCACCCCATTAAGGAAGAACTATAATATCTATCTAACTATGGATGGAAATAAAATCAAGCTTATATACAAGGGATTATTCAAACCAACCTCAATAATCATGTAACCACCAGGGGTAGAGTATTCATCCTCAACCACCACCCAGAAAACCTAAACCACCAAAAAGTATTTTCCAATATCCCCCTCCAAAACCTAAGCCTAGTTTTGAGTACATAATGAAAAAACATCTAAAAATAATCTCCAATTCAACAAAAACAACCAATCATCCATAAAACACATAAAAACTCTATTAAGTCTACTCACCAACTCTATGGGTTAATTCCAAAGTCAAGGGTCTAGTAAACTACCTTATAAACAACTAGTAAACCCTAAATACATGTGATGTTTTTTTTCCATCACCCTTTAGATTTTCACAGAATAAGAAAGAAAAACAACACCTCCATTCAGTCATATCCTCTTGAGGAAACCACTATTCTAGCCATCATAAAAGTCCCAAAAGAGATAAATCTTTATTTGGACAAAAACCCCAAAAAATTAAATAGAGTGTCTTTTGAGGATCCTCTTAACCCAAAAATTCCTTATCCATTTCCAAAAAGGTCCACTCTTCCAAGGAAATCAAATAAATCTGAACATGATAATGAAATTTTGTAAACATTTAAAAAAGTGAAGGTTAAAAATCTATTGATTGATAACGTGATGAAATTTTCCAAATTTACTAGATTTATAAATGATATTTGTACACACACAAAAATAATTAAAGTCAACAAAAAGGTTATATTAGGTTGGAAATTATTAGCATTGATTGATTCATTACTTCCCACTTAACTAAATGCTACTGAAATATTCTTTATTCTATGAATCAAATTAGAGTATTTTTTTTCTAATGCTATGATTTATTTTGGTTCTTAAATAAATTTAATTCCTCACTCAATTTTCTCTCCATTTCATGATTGGAAACTAAATCTCATATGAATATTCATTCAACTATAAAACCGTAGTACTACACCTATCACAAGTGTGTTAGAGGATGTTTTTATGAGGGTTAAAAACGTATTTTTTCGGACTATTTTTATGTGCATAAAATGGAAGGTGATATAATTAATGTAAGTAACCTAATTATATTTGGGGGATATCTCCTAAAAATAACCAAAACCCTAATCAATTCACAAAGTGTTACATTACCATGGATTTTTGTAGAGACATTTTCCACTTCATCATCCTTGACACCATGAAGAATCCCTCAGATGAGAATTCCTCTCTTTCCGTTAATTCTATTATTGTAATCCCTTACCCCAAAAAACATCTTCTCTTTACCCTAAACCCCTTTAAGATATCTCTTCACTGATACTCATCTTAGGTAATTATTCTTGTGTTTTATATTTTAATGTACTAGAAAAATGTCATGCATGTTCCCTGATTGTTGACTTCTTGAGCACTAAGGATCAAATGACCATCGATGTCATTTGTAATAATATAAAATATTATTCAACATATGAATATTTTTCCATTGATCAGTAAGATGATTTCATTATCCTATCACTTTTACAATCACTCCTGTCAATCCCAAATCCCTTGAGTTGTAACTTAATCTGCTTCCTATAAATTTAAAATATCAATTTCATGAAAATGGAAATAAGATACCTGTCATTATTTCTAGTTCACTCCCTCCATAGTATGAGTTATGATTTTTTATCATTTTTAGATAGTATAAAAATTAGTTAGGATAGAAACATGATGAAATTCATGGTATTATACAATAAATTTAATTCATCATATATTGTTAAATGATTCTAATAAACTGGTGAGGCAGACACAATGTCGACTAAACCCAAACCTCCTCAATGTTTTTAAAATTGAGGTAAAAATTTTATTGGTTGCTAAAATAATTTAACCCATATAATATAGTCAATGGGTAATTACAGTGTTAGTATTTTCTAAGAATATTTTCCATACAATAATAAAAAATGAAAAAAATGAATTTGTTTCATCCCATGTGCATGATAGATAGTGTGTCTATGTAGATTATTGATAACTAAACCAACAAACTTGGTAGGACCTTTTCCCATTTTCATTCATTCACCATATGATAAAGAAGATAGTGGGAAAGTCCCAATACTATTTTCATGATGGATATTCTAGATATATTAATATTTATATTTTCCTTTATGATCAGGAAAAGAAAACCATCACTTTCCCGTTTGGATCATTTGCATAGAGGAGGGTTTCTTCTGGACTATGTAATGCACCAGGTATATTCTAGTTATGCATAGTTAGTATTTTTTTAATATTACCTAGATAATTTTATGGAAGTATTCATGTTTGATTTCACTGTGTATGGATCCACTTTTTATTATTGTTTGAGTATTCTAGGTTTTATCCTACATCATTGTATTGAAAATACTCTCCAATTAAATTATGAGACATGTATTTTTAGGATGCGACAAGGTATAGTACATGGACTTTTCATTTATTGGGATGGTATCCAAGTAGATATATCAAATGTCGACATCATTTCTCATCAATAATTCACTGGAAATGTGTGGGACAAGCAGTCTTTCTTATGTCATGATTGATTTTATTTCATTCATGAAATTATTAATATTTCTCGCCCCATCTCCCTCTAACTATAAAATAAAATAAGAACTTTTTTGATAATTTATATGAGGATTATTTTAAAAAATTTAAATATATTCACATAACACCCTCACTAATCAAACCACCTCAGTGGTATTGTCCATTTATGTTCATGTGTGAGGCCTCCAACTATGAAATTGGGGTAGTCTTTTCACTATGGGTTGATCAAGCTCTACATGTCACTGTTTATGACTCATGCACACTGGAACCATAATAATAAAACTACCTCACAACCAAAAAATTATTCATTTCCATTGTGTTTTATTTGGATAAATTCATGTCATACCTTCTATGGTACCAATTAATTGTGTTCTCTAACCATGCATCCCTCTACCATCTTTTTATGTAACAGGAAGATAAACCACATCTCATTCAATGGATTCTACTCCTTTGGGAATATAGTTTAAAAATTATTGATAAAAATGAGTGGAAAATGTTCTAGTGGACCAAATTAGTAGGATTTATCCACCATTGGACCACTATGTTGACTTATCCCTCTCCATTAGATAATTCTTCCCTGACGATAACCTTTGTGATGTAGTAGGCCTGACCCATGGTATGCGAACATTTTTTATTTTTTGGTAGCATTTAGAGTCACCATGAATTTTAGCACTTCCCAATTCAAATTTTTTAATCATGACTCATAATGGTACATTTTGGATGACCCATATGTGTGGAGAATTTTTAGGGACCAGGTTCTAAATAGTCATGTCCCCAACCATGAGTTCACCTCTTTTTTATATTCTTCCACACATTTGAATATGGGGGACTCTTTCGATATCAACGTATAGCTTGAAATGTCCATGACTCTATACATTAGTGTCCAACATTGTATACATACACTCATCGGTTTTTTAAGTCAAACACATGATTTCAATTCACTAGAAATATCTAAAAAGGATTGAAATTCCCCACAAACCATGATATTTTGTGAGATCTTCGATGCATGGGGAATTTACTTCATTAACCATTTTTCCTAATTCATTTGGAGTTTTATAAATCTTATTAGATGTTGAATATGTATCAAAATGGGTGGAAGAAAAGGATATGTAGACTGATGACTCTCAAGTCATTGTCAATTTTGTGAGATCTCAGATTTACATTAGGTTTGATTTGTTGAGATTCATCATTAGTGATTAGGGATCGCATATTTTTAATTGAAACATGAAAACAAATCTCGGTAAGTATAGGGTTTACAAAATAATTCTACTCAATATCACACCAACCTAATGGAAAATAATAAATTTCATATCTTGATGTAAGAAAATCTTGTAAAACTGTTACAACCCATTAAGAAATATTGGATTTAATGATTGGATGATTCAATCTGAGCATACAGTACGAATTTTAAAAACACAATCCAAATTTTTAGTATAAAACTGTGTTTGGGAAGGAATGTCACCTCCCTGTGGTGGTAGATCACCAAGCATATTGGATAGTTAAACAATGTAATATTAACCTTTCAGATGAATATTATCAAAAGAAGATATAGATTTAGAAGCTCGAGGAAATATAGAGAGACTTATAAGAGAAATCTTACATTTATAAAGAGATAACGAAGGCTTCCCATGACCACATCATCCTTCATAGTCAATTCCACATTGGGAAGAATTTCCTCCTTTTCTATATTAGTTTGATGTTTCACCCAAGTAATATTTGATCCTATTGGTTCGGCACATACATTGTTATCGACATTTATCCATTTAATGTTATATATGTTCAAAATGAAAAAAAACAATCACGGTTAGTGGGTATCATTTTATGCACATTCAAAAACCCTTATTGAACCACATTAAAAAAGAAACTAATAAATGAAACCTACTAGATTTAATCCTTCCATCCAATATTCTATATTATTATAATGAGAACACTACACACTCTACGAGTGGGGGTGGATACATTTTAGAGTTTGTATGGATTTTTTATCATCATTCATCCTTTTTCTTTATCACTTTATACATATTATTTTTACATTTCACCTCTTTCATTAGTTCATTAGTATTTTTCCATATTTCATAGTTTTCTCTTGTTGTCTTATTGCATAGTATTTTCACCCCCCACCTCTTTTGTGTTTGAATAATAATTTTTTCTTCCCACATAATCATATAAATTATTGAAAATACATAATGAATTCATATATTTCATGTTGTTTATCATTCAAAGAAAACATCATTCACCGATGCAATATGAGTTTTTGTATTAATTTAACATTGATGTGTGAATTTTTTTTTATTTTTTTTTATTTTTCGATGATATAAATTGTTGTATCTCAATAAAACTTTTAAGTTGATTGATCCCATATTTTTGAGTAGTTTAAGGGTTAATAATATCACTTAATCTCTATATACAACATTATAGTAAACAATGAATTTTGAATATTTCATAATTAATATAAGGTAAATAAATGTTTGTTAAATGTCTATCATCTTTGAAAAATAATTTTTACATACATTTTTTCTTTATCCAATATTTTTCATTATTTCATATGATTGAACTCTCCATGTGTACCAGTTATCCAAATATTCTACACCCTAAAAACAAAAAAGAAATAAATAATGATGGGAGTGATGAAATGTACAACATATTAGGACATCAAGGTCGGGACCTTATGGTTTGACTTCCAATAAATCTTAAGTGAGTAAGTCATCATATTTGATTACAAATCATGTAGGTAAGGTTTTGAATAAATAATAATTAAGAAAAATATATTAGAATAACATATATTTACTTGATAGAAAGTAAAAAATAATAGTATGAAATGGATTTCACATAGTAACATAGATATTTAGATACATGGTTGAATTTTTAATTCTTTTCCATGACTACTCTCATACATTTCATTTAATTTCATTATTACTCATTTTAGGAGACATATTTTTTCATAATCACTATGAATAACTCATTAGTGTCGGGTTTTTCATTGTTCATGCTGGTATCATGAACTTAATATTCTTTGCATGTAAAATCTTCATGAAGTTGGGAATATCATCATGCATCAATTTTGGAAAATTTGACTTTTCATAGGAGTGAACATTATTAGGTTTGGGGGTGTGATCATTTCATGATACACAATTTTATTTCACCCGTATACCACTAGGTAACACTGATTTTGTATTGAAAATTAAAATTATAAAAACAAATTTCACATCACATTTAACTTAATTATTTAATTTTTATCACTATTAAAAAGGGAAATATTAATTTTTTGTATAATTACATTGTAGCAGGAGGTGATTTTTAATACCTGTGATGATGTACAAGAAAAATGGCCCAAAATTCATGGATTCCCAATGAAATATATACTATATTTTATATATTATGATATATAAGTACATCCAATTAGGATAATATTTTCTAAGATGATCTAAAAATAAATTTCATACAACTCAAATCAAGATACCAAATACTAATCCATCTATCTAGTATGAATATCGTACCAATATATATGGGGAATCAAATTCGCGCAAAGTCAAAAGATTGGTTTGGGATTTTGAAATTATATCTCATTATAGATGTCTGATGGAATCCAAATTTTATATAGTTATATTCAATTGGATATAATTTTTTTTCTCTTTTTTCAATGTTAAGGTAAGTTAATTTACTAGTAAAAAATTTAGACACAAGTATATCTCAAAATATAGGTTCCTAAAATATGATACCATTTTGAGTATAAATTGGAGCCTTATGCACCTCATTTGAAAGATCGACCAAGAAGTGATGCTCTTCCATTTATAGTTCCAAAAAATACACTTCATCACATTTTAGGTTATAGGTTCCCCTATCCTCATAGGTAGATATGAAATGAGTATGGGGATCCACTTCACCCCCCTCCTCTTCTCGATGGAATGCCAAATTGTGGGCGATCGTTGTAGCATAGCTACAAACAATGTTAAGGGATTTCTAAAACACTTTTTAAACTAGTTTTATGTTTTTCTAGGATTGAAAAAGTTTCATAAAGAATTATCTTACCTTGATTATAATTTTAAGGCATTGTTTGATTCATTAGAATTGAATGATCTTTACTTTTAACAGATTAGTGTGATGTTTTGAGGTTGTGACCTGGGTTGTACCTATTAGAAAACATAAGAATCATTTTCTTCCCAAATAAATTGAGATTTTAAATTTTTTGGATGTTATTAAACCAATAATAATATTTAGGCCTTGAACATATTATTTTTATGTCAAGGATTCATTTTTACTTGAATTGAAAAAAAAATCATAGAGATTAACCATGATTCTGATTTATATTAACCAAAGATGTACTAAAAACCCAAATAAACATCTAATAAAAATGAACATGATATGTGGTGTAGTAAACATGAATTTATATCCTTCAATTTCTTTAAAACCCCTCATTTTTGAACTATTAAATTCTTTGATTAAGTCACTCCCCTTTGAAACACTATTTAAATTCACTTTTTTCTTGAAAAATCAATCAAAATTTTAAAAAATAACCAAAAAATTTTTATTCAGAGATGAACTAAGGGTTTTAATATTTATAAAAAAATATTAAAAATATAATCAATTTTACATGTTAGTATAATTCAGTCATTAGATATCACATCAAAATATAAAATAAATAGATAATGATAATAAATTATATATATAGTCGCTATGGGGTTGAAGTAGTTAGGTCATGGATAAGATGAAGTGTATCATAGGAAGATAAATTTGATGGGTATATTGTCTATTTTTGGGTTTTATTTTAACTATGATGACTAGGAAAACAACATTTAACAACACTATAAATGTAAAAAATAAGGGTCTAATTTTTAGTGGTTGTGGTAGTTTGTTGGGAGACTAATGACAATTGGTCAGGAACTTGGACAAAACTAAGTGGAAATAAAATTTTAAAATATTGTAAAAACATTACAATTATTTCTTGGAGATTACTTAGTTGTCCCACAATATGTGTTACATGTCCTTCCGTGTGATCTACGCAGTGGCCTAAATCATACAGTTGAGAAATTACCGATGTGTTAGGTATGAATATGGGTGGTTTTGAGGCAATAGATGGGTCAAAAGTGTATGTTTTAGCGGTGGGTGTGTGTAAGTGAATGATTTGATAGAATATGGTGTGGGTAGAGGTATTTATGGTTCTGAATCAGTAGGTGAAGGTACCTTATTAGTGACACCTCTCAGTGCATCAGGGTCATCAGGTGTCGTAGTAGGTGTGGGGCGCTCTTAAATGTGAACATAGGTGCTCTATATCTATTATTCCATTTCAAATTGAATAAACATGAATTATTACATATACAAAGGGGAAACATTATATCATGTATATTTTAGTGATCAAAAATTTCTAGGTGGTTTGCTAAATGGGTGGTATAGAACCTACCATTCAAGTATCACTAACAGTCAAAGAACAAATTATAGAAATTAGATGTGAAAAATTATGGTAGGTTGAGGAATTAATGCCACAAGACACATGTAAGGGGATACATATATTTTAAGTACATGACTAATCCAACCTCATGAATGGAAATAAAATCATACTAAAACATCGATGGGGGAGGTATAAGGTGGGGGAAATGATCATGGTGCACTTATATGAGGTAAGAGTATACTAAACTTCAGGTCTTGTAATTTCTCACCACATAGTGAGAAAATCATGTTGGTTAGAATGGTTTTGGGTAAAAATTGGGGCTGGTGTGGTAGGATGAGGTTAGAGGCTACACTCTCAACCAAATTTTTGAATATTAAGATAAATGGATAACCTATAAGGATAAATTAAATATGACTCTTAGTACCGATTTCCTCCCCTTAGTAATATGGTCTATCCAACTCAAATCTGGCCATGAACTTTAAAACTAAATAACAATACATAGGAATGACGACCAGATATATGACAATTAAATGAGTGAGGCCCAAGATCACCACTATCTCCTCTAATATTCTGATCCACTCAGTATTCTCATTCCCAAAAATCAATTACTCGGCTAAATGTTTTGTTGAGGTAATCGATGTAGTTGATCATTGGTTGAGATTTGGGAAACAAATTAGCCATGGGTGAGGATGAGGAGCATGTGCTATAATATTTTCTCAATCTCATGCACTAGCTACATAAGTGGATGGGTCTGAAGGCATGGAAGCTGGTAGAAGAGAGATTGGTGATATTGTTGGTTATTTCGATAGTTTTGGTACTAGGAACATAATGTAAGAATAAAAATCCATTATTTTAAAATTTTATCTCTTCACTGATGTAATATCTATTTCTTCATATATGAGAACTTATTGGTTATATCCTGATGATCATATGTGAAATAAATTAAGAATGAAAATTTAATTATTATAACATTGCCTCATTTGATTTGAATACAAATTTTTTTTACCCTTTATTGGTGATCACTACTTGAAAGAACCAGCATCCAATCCCTCTAGATCATCAACACAAAATTCAAGAGTTTGATGGAAAATAAATCATTAGAATAAGGGTGTCAGTAAAAATTACCAATGAACCTTTTGAACTCCAGAAAATCACCACAATATCGCTTCTTCGATTCAGGAAAGAAGGCTTAGATCATAGTACTTAGAGGGGCACTTTTTACGTATAGGATTTGGGAGAGATGAGAAATATGCTTCTAAATTCGAGTGAGAGAATAGTACTATGCCTTTGGGATTCTCTTAACTTATATAGATCGAATAAACTTAGGAAAATTATACATTGGACCCCAAATAGTATTACTCTCTTGAATAAGCACTAAATGAAATCTTATGAACTATTAAAAATATCAAAAATTCCATTTATATTTTATATATTACTTGTAATGTAATATTTATGTCATGTCATAAAATATGAGTCACTAATTCAACTTGCTTATCCCACAAATATCATAAAAATCATGAATATTTAATATTCCTTTGTAAAATATGCTTCCTCATATTCATTGAATATCTTTTGAATACTATGAATAAATAAATTCAATGATTATTATTATAAACACAAATAACATGAATTTATTTATCTCTTGGTGACCATTTAATCTCAAACATATATCAAACCCCCAGAAGGGGCCACCATTTCCTAAACTCTTATGCACTATAATAATTCATACATTATAATATTATTAGGGGTTTACCTTCTAGGAATATATCTTAACAGAAGTGAGTACTACTCCTATTCTATGAGCATAATCTTGCAACACATCAAGGCCTATAAGTATATAAGGTTAAGTCATAGAAATGAATACCTCTCATAGGAATACATATCATGTAATATATTCTCTTTGTCTCATGGTATATTATAAATCTAGATTCATATCTTAGGTCACCATCCTTACTTTCTTTGTTTATTATTTGAATGACCTTACTATATGGGCATACGTTCTTTTATCATGTCGATGTATTTTGTAAAGAAATGGCCATCCTGACCAAATGGGTTTAAGATATCTATTCCTCTATATAAGATCAAAAAATTCAGGTCTTGTTCGTTCAACCAATGATGTACCACAATTGGAACACCCAACGAAATATACCATGCTACAGTGTCAATGTTATAGTTTTTGTCTTTCATAAAATTATGTGATCAAATGGTGGACTTTGATAATTATCTCATATCAACAATATAATTCACATTGTCATATATATGAAGAATCACCGATACCTACAACATGTGGTATTCCTATTAGTGTGTTACTCCTCATGATCTCATATATTCAAGATCACCACGTGAGAACATGATTATAAAAATTATTAATACTGATGAGTCCACAACACCTGATTTTCAAACAACATTTGTGTCCTCCCAGCATGATGTATATTGACCATAGAAAATTTATTAAAGATTATTTTCATAGAATCTAGAGGTTCCCAATAAAATTGGGAACTAATATAACCTTTAAATATGACATGTAACCTATGAACATTATTTTCTATATAGTACTTATAAAAGTTATATAAATATCATTATAATAGAAAGTTCATATATATATATATATCAAAGTGTATACATGTAATTTTAATCTAACGAACATACATGAGTTGTGTCTAGAGTATCCACTCCCAACACACCCACTTGAAATAGATACAACTACTAACCACTCTCAACTATATATTTTTCATATGAAAATCATACTTATGATAAGATATGGAATTGGATGGAGGGTCTGACACATTATCCTTTGTGAAAACTATGATAAATGTCACTTCACCTCTATGAGTAAAATCCATCACGAGATGAAAATTTTAAACTGTATTATTTTACCTATGGTGTGATCTAGAAACATTGGAATATACCATTACTTTAGTATTATAAAACTATATTGTATCAGGGACAACACTACTATATTAAATGGTCATATCATAATTAAATCTATGTCTATATACTGCTTCCATAACTACATCATATGTCACTTAAAGAATCGATGACCATAGGTTTATTAAGGATTCTACAACTCCCTACACCATCATATATGTAAAATACATATCCTGGATATGATAACATGTCATCATGATTTGTTTGAAAGATATCCTCAATGTATCCCTTCACTACTAGGTCCTCATCTCCTCCATATACCAATAATATATCATTTATACATCTTATGTACTTAAAGATAGTTTTTAAAACATCCCAATGCATCTATCCATGGTTTTATTGATATATTACCACTATTAATAAATAAAATTAAACACCAAACCTAGTACATAATAAGGTTTTCATGATAGTTCCATCTACAAAAGTATAAGGGATTATACTCATCATCGCAATATTCTCCTCTATTTGAGATCATGTTTAATTAGAGATATTGATACCATGTGACATTGGAAACAATAATCTCTTGAATTGTTTTAAATTATACCTTTTGATTACCTTGTTATTAAATTTAATTTTTCTCATCATAAGAAACCTTTGAGATCTATCTTGATAGATATTTATCTCTAGTGTATAGGTTGCTTCACCTAATTATTTCACAAAGAAGCATCCATTTAACCAAGTCTTCACTGATCATAATACATTCAAATTTTTTGATAATTAATATGGAATCAACATATAATACTATGAAAACAATGGCATTCCAACTAACTTTATTATCTATGCATAGATCATGTTTTTTCGTGATGAAAAAAATTTCACTATGGCCTCATAAAAAATCATTCCATGATCATGATTCCTACATTGATCCATAAATTAATCTCTACATATTTCACTTTAAATTAGGACTCTTTGACATAATCAAACTTTCAGGTTGTGATATATATATGTCTTTGATGAACATCCCATTTATAAAATCCTTTTTGACATCCATTTTCCAAATATCATAATCATTGAAGGATAATTTTAATATTAATATTTTGAGGGATTTTATCATCACAATTGGTTAGAAGGTTTCATCATAATCAATTACATTATGTTTCTAGAAACCTTTTTAACTAGTATTTCTTTATAGGTTCTAATTTTATGTTCAATTTCCATATTTTTCATAAATACGAATTTAAACTCAAAAGGTTTTACATTAGCTGGAGGGTCTACAAAAATCCAAACTTGATTTTGGTATATGGAATCAATCTTAGACATCTTGTCTCTTTTCGTTCTTTTTGTATCTTCTATATATATTAATTACTTGTAGGTTATAGGTTCGTTTCTCTCCAGAAGTAATGTTTCACTTAACTCAGTGATAAAAAAATTCTCTCTGTTTCTCAAACCACTCTAGTAGATCTGTACAATAATTGTGTCTTGGGAGCATCATCACCTCCTGTTATCTGTTATGAATATTTTTCCAATACCAACTCTTAAGAATTTAGAGAATCAGTTTCATCAAATTCAAATTTTCTCCATCTATCTACATTGGAAATATATATTTTTTTGAAATATTGAATATATGGATATAATTTCAATTCTATCCATAAGTTTATATAGGTAATATCATTTATTTTCCTTAGGATAAACTTTAAGTATAACCTTCAGGGATCAAGAATCTAGCTTGTCATTTAGTGTTGTCATAACAAACACATCACATTTTCCTACACATATATGTGAAAAAGTGTGTTTATTTTCGTATAGTAACTCATATAGAATCCCTTGTTCCACTATAGTTGGTACTCATTTTAATGTTTATATAGTTGTATACATTGTATATCCCAAAAATTATAATGGTAGAGTTTGATGAATCATCATAAATATGACCATGTTAAGAAAGGTCTTATTCATTCTATGAGATACACCATTACACCAAGGTGTATAAGGTGGAGTGAGTTGGGAGACTATATCACACTCTTTCATGTGATTAGTTAATTCGTGGTTTAGATGTTACCATGGTTTGAGTGGAGTTTCTTAATGTTATTTCAAATCTAGTTCTCCACTTCATTTTTATTTTCCTTAAACATGATAAAATAATTTTTCTTATAACTCATTATGTAAATATATCCATATCTACCAATGACATTAATAAATGTAGTTAATTATGAAAAAAACACCTTCTATCTATTGATAATGGATGAATATAATCATATGAATCAATTCTAATAGTTCTATAGCTCTTTCTCCCTTCCTAGTGAATGACGATTTAGACATTTTACCTTGTAAACAATCATGAAATACATCCAACTATTTTAACTCTATAGATTCTAAATGACATTACAGATTTAATTTATATAAAAACTTATCATTTTCATGCCCATGTATAAATTTCAACATGATATTTTGATATAAATAACTATCACTAGATTTTTCACTAATTACAAAATCTAGTTTTTCATGTTCTTGTATATACAGTCTATTGTTAGGATGTTCAATACCATACCTTATATTATCCATATAAATGAGATGAAATTTATTTCCAAACCAGAAATAAAGAAACATAGTGTTGAAACATGAAACTGGGATTATGATTATGGTAATAGAGGGTCCATAGTAATAATTGTTCAAAAAAATAACTAAACCACTCAGTGAGGAAATATAATAATCTCCTATTACTAATGTTGTGAACCTTGCACCATTTTTTGTTTAGTGATCCAATTCCCCCTTTATAAACAACTTAAAACTATTATATTCATGTATTTTATTAAAAATGTTTGACCCAAATGTTTTATCAAATACAAAAATTCATGATAAATGTAGATTTCATTAAATGAAAAATAAAATAGAAGAAGAAGCATCACCCTACTTATTATTTCTGTATTTCCAATTATTCTTCCAGATGACTCTCTTTTCATAAAAAAATAAGCTAGATTCATTCTCATTGATTTTGTTTTGTATCGTAGGCTTTATGGGGGTGGTGTATCAATGTATTTGGCTTAGACATAGCCTTGGACCCCTTAACATATACCTTCCTCCTTTAGTTGATTAAAAGGGATGAAGTGTTTGTATTCTTCTGAACGTATCTACTTGGAGAACTGAAACGAATTAATTAAAAAGAAACATATTTTCGTTATTCATATTATAATTAATGATGAAATATGAGAATATTGTTGGTAGAGAGGAACTAATGAGATCAGTCACTATTTCTTTATATATTTTGTTCTCATAATACTCCAGTATCTCAGTTTACAAATTTTTTTGAGTACATGATGTCCTACCCAACCCCCTTATGCTTTCCTTCATGTATATACTTTATTAGATATCTTATATAGTTCTTATAGAGCTCACTCCTAGAATATATTTTGGAAATGGGAAAATATTTTATATTCATATTCATCCACATTAATTGTTTACATATCACTAGAAATAAGTAGAAATATAATACACTGGAAATAAAAAACATTATCCATATGAGTTTTTTACTTTTATTTATATAACAAAATTTCTCATGTCAGAGGCTCAGAAGGATGTTGGTATTCCATCACATAAATCTTCCTCTCTTAAATTAGTACAATGCACATGTTTCTATACCACAACCAAAAGTTATGGAAGGACATCATATTATATTTATACAATACTGATCATGGTGATATTTAATTGGTGGTGGTGATTTCAATTTTAATCCACAAGAGATAAAAATTAATATATTATTTCATACCTTTCATACTTATAGACATTAATGATTAATTAACCATTAAATATATCTTACTATTTAATTGAATCCAATAATCCCACACTACAAGATTTAGAATACTCATTCACTTGAGTATTCTAGTGGAAATGCTCCTTATAACATCTCCTCACAATAAACTATATGGATACGAAACTACTCAATGATTTTAAAATAAATATTTTGGTAAGACAACCATGTTAACTCCAGACTCTGGATTTGTTATGTGATGTCCCACCTTTTAGATATTGTAAACATTAATTACTCATGACTTTTCCTCTAAAGTTGAAATAATCTATTTTTCCTTAATAATTTCTTGCAAAATTAATTCAATTAATCCCACCACTATCATGAGAATGATACAGTAGTATTTGGAACCCACCACTAGGGATGATGTTCACCTCAAATGTATAATTTCATTCAAACATAATCAATTAAAGGATTTATTATTTAATATTTCTTTAAAAGTTTTTAATTATTATCGATGAATGAAATAACTAAAAAAATTAATAATAGAAAACATTCACCATGTGTAAATACCTCAGTCCGAGTAGCCTAAATTCGGTGCTAGCTTTATTTAATTGGTGATAGATATGAGTGATTACATCCTAAAGTAATTAATAGTTTACTATTATTAGAAAACTAGATACATACATGAATCTCACAGTATAATTTAAAAAATAAAATACAACATAGTATTTTTCTTTTAGTAGACCATTATTCCCTTTATAATATCCCGGAATATCATTTATAAAACACTTCTTGGAATCATAGAGAATGGAAACATAGGAAAGGGGTGAGATCTAGTTATATATAAGAATATATTAATATTTTAATATATTATGAATAAAAAAAGGGAAAATAAATATGGAAAGGTAAATAAATAATACATGGTCCATTCAATCAATTACATGGTCATAATATGGAAATAGTAAATGATGATCAAAATATTCCATATAAATAATCACCTAAGTTTAAAACATATCCATTGATATTATAACAAATTGAACAATTACATTGACATTAATAAATAATATCATAATGATGTAGTTAATAATTTTATACATCATAACCATATATTTAAGGCCTCCTTCCTAGAAATATTACATAAATGGTTAGGTCCTTAGCCAAATTCACAATCTAGTTTGTCTCATGAGACCCACTTATGTATAAAAGGGATATAGTGGGTCACGCCCATCACATAATAATTCCAATTAATTCCTCATATGAATGGATTGAAAAATAATTAACATAAACATTCTTATTGAAAAACTAGCCAATTAAATTTTAATAATTACCCCAATAAATACACATAATCATAAAGCATCTAGAGTAACATGGAGAATGGTATCAAAATAGTGCATCCCTAACCCAAATGATAATAATCCATATAGATAAATAATAAGGATGGTATAGTTACATCATATTTCTAATTTAACATATTTAAAATAAGTGTTATTGTCATTGATTAACATAAATACCATAAAAATTTCACTAATAACATTCTAGAGGAAAATACCTGTTCACATTAAAAATAACTTTTAGAAACTAAAAATTTCTTGAATATTAGGAAAAAAATTCTTTAAAAGAATATTTATAATCATTAAAAGGACTATTTAATGTAATTAATGGTCATAATTGTGGGTAATTATAGACATTCCATGTATGCTAAAAAAAATTTCTTTCACACTATGGTAAAAAAGTAAAAAATTGAATCATATAAAAAATAATAAGAATATTACTTTTAATTAGTTTTGTAAAAATATAAAAAAGGGTGAAATGTAATTAATAAATAGTTTGTATAATGCATAAAAATTCTTTAAATATTATTTAAAAATCATGTAATATAAGAAAAATGGTTTTCAATCGAAGAGAGAAATGAAGTCGATTTTATTTAAAAAACTAGTTTGATCACTTTTTTCATAAAGAGAAGAAAATGATATGGAAACGTGTATTCTCAAGAAATTAATAAAGGATAATAATTTTTTTTAGTTTCATTAAATATATATCATGATATTTTATCATTATAAAGATAATCATTAACAATCTTGGTAAACAATTAGATTGAAACATAAATCATTACCACTTTGGAAACTTCTAAATCACAAGCCACATGAAATAAATAAAATTAAATGAAACATTAAATACTATGAAGATAATGGGATTAATGATATAACATATAAAATTTTTAGTATATACACAATAAAAATTAACTAAGTGTTGAATATGGTATATGTCTCACATAAGTAAAAGTGAGACGATAAACAATAACCTTAGGTCGGATTCCCTTTGTACATGATTCTAAATATAGTGTGATAAATATATATTTATTTTAAATCTATTATAGAACCATAATCATATATATAAAGACATATATCATTTTCTTATAGTCTTTTATGTCACATTTAATAATAATTCATTGTTAAAATCATTGTTTCTGGTGATAATTGCTTCCTTTTTCATATATGTTTCGGTTCTGTAATTTCGGTCCTTATACATTGATCATGGTTAAATAATCTAAATAATTTTAACCATGAAATAAATATCATATATAATAATTATATAAGTATTTATAAAACTTCTTAAAATTAAAATATTTAAATATTAGTTACACCATTCATGGAGTAGGTAGGTCGTACGTATGAATAAACGTTGTTTCTATTTTTCAAACATATAGAATATAAAAAAGGTAAATAGTTTTTTACCTCTCCATGAACATAATTATATAAAATATTTAATTTATATTCATTAAATATATTTTTAAAACAATCCATGTCAGAATTAAATGAAAAACATTTCACATTGTTGCGTGGAGGTGGTAGTTTACACGTATGCCCCAACGGTGTTATTATTTTCCAACGGATTGGAAACAAAGATAGTATATGTGATGTTATAATTCAAGAAATATTTTAAATTAATAAATATAATATGAATATTTTAAATTCATAATTATATCGATCCAATATAGGCGGTGATGGAAAACAAATTACAATGCATCCTGAGGTGGTAGCCCTCTATACACATGATCAATGATTTCTTTTCCCATTTAATCGAAGTGAATATTGATATATGTTATTACATTAAAATACTAAAATATAATAATATATGAGATAACTGTTTAATTATTTTTTCATATTTGGAGAATATTTTGTGTATTTATAATAATAAGTAAAAAAACTCATATTTAGAAACATTACGTCTTTTTCGAACAACCTCTTTTGATTTATATCTAAGGGCTTTTTAAATTTCATTTTTGATTAAAAAAAGTCCCCTATTTTGTGGGTAGGTATTATTTGTAATTGATTTTGGTAGGTATTTTTTTAACAATGTATTTGGGATTGTGAATATGAGATGAAAGGGGTGTCCTTTTATAAGTGGGGTAGAGGGCACTGTGGGAGTTTTTGAGAATAAAAAGTAATACACAAATTTTCCACAAGACACAAGGCTCCAAAATGACTCATTATCAAACCATGTATTAGATAAGGATTAACTATATCCATCTAATATGAATTTTAGTAGTTTATAGGTCATTTTAACCCCTATATATTAAGTTTAATCCCCTTATAAACCTCTATTAACCTTATTTGTGGTAATTAAGTTTTACTATTTTTATTATTCATTATGAAAAAAAATTATGTTAATATTATTATATATTAAAAATTAAACTGAATAAAAATATATAATCTGTTTTTCCAAATTAAATTCTTTTAAGTGGAAGAATTTAATTTAAAATTATTTCCATAGACAAGACGAAAAAATATGTTTCCATGTAGAATATTCTCACACGTATAGAAAGTATTAATATCAAAAATAAAATTTAATTATACTCTAATGGCCTAAATATTATTTATTAAAATATAATTTAAATAATTTTTCTTCTAGAAAATAATAAATCAAAATGAGACTTTTAAATTCTTTAAATAAAAAGGAATTATTCAATAAAAACTAGTATTTTTTACTATTCATTAAAAAACATATCTTTTCATAAAATTATTAGGAATTAACTATAAGAAAATTTGGATGTTGATTTCAAAAAAGAATTAAAATTTATAAAATACATTTTTTAAAAGTGATAAAAATTAATTTCAATGAATATGCACAATGCATGACAAAACCGCCTTTTAAAAAAATACAGTTTTTCATAAAACATTTATTTTTTTAAAATGTTTCATATATTATATATATTAAAATATATAACAATTGAATCTATTTTATACAAGGTTAAACAATATTATTTTAATAATTAGGTCATTGCAATTCAAATCCACTAATTTAATGGAAATATTATAATGATATATTATATTATAGTTCATTTAGACTGTGGGTTGTGTGTACTTCAAGCTATCGAAGAGTTTAAATTTAAATAAATATATTTTTTGGTTAACATAAGCATTTAAATTCATATAAAATATTCTATCAGGCAAATAATTCTTTTTTTATAATCTTTAGGGGTTAATTTATCCTAACATTCAATAATGTGAATCCTAACAATTTGAAAGTATTCTTGTAAGTCAAGGGTTTTCCATGTAAAAATAACTTTTTTGAAAACCCATATTATAAAAAGAACTAACAAAACATCCAATTTAAATAGGGACAGGGAAATATGATGTTCAGATGGAATAACACATAACTCAGATTCTATGTAGGTGAATATTTTTGAGAAGAGAAAACATGGACATGGAAGATAAGCCAAAATAATGACATGGTTTGGTAGAGATCATTGATCATAAAAAATTGAACGATGAAGATAAAATTATAGAACAAAAAACCATATATCAATGATGAGTAAAGAGACCATTAATTAATCAAATATGATGTTAATAGGAAAAAAAATTTGTTTCAATATCACTTTTCTAGGTTTGAGATATTCTTTTACTATCATGAGAGGGAACACATAAAATATAATTATTATTTCATTATTTGGTTATGATTTATCAATTTCTAATTAATTTCATACTTTAACAAAATAATATCCAGGACGAATTTTTAATTACTAAATCACTAAAATTAAAATTTAATGGATCCTAAGAACCATAAAAAAGTTTCAAGACCTTTTGCATGTCCTAAAATATTTATGAAAACCAAAATGGTTAGCATGGATTGTCTAGTATAATAAATCTACCCCTAAACATAAACAGTAACACCCAATGATAAACTTAATCTATTCCACAAGTAATTATCCATATAATTAATTAAGTAAAAACCATTTAATATAATCCAAAATCTCATGTTGGTCAGTGGTAGTCTTTGCACACTTCTAAGCCTTCGGTTGTGGGTTCAAGCCCAGTGGCCTTGCCATATGTGATGGGTTTTCACCTCACATGAGGTTTGACCTTTTTATAAAACCATTAAAATATAATTCATATAATTTTAATAAAAATATGATGAATACCAAAAAAATAACATTGATCCTCAAATAACATTTTAATCATGAGGTTTTTCTATAAAACTTATTCTTCTTAAATTAAATCAAATAATATTAATTAAAAATTATTAAATTAACATAAATGATCATAATGACCCTAATGATTTTCAATACCATTAATCTTATGTCCATAAAATGTAAACATATTCTTCCATAAATACATTTTTTACTAAAACAAATACTATACCAATGGTTTTTATTTCTGTAAATGACCCCCAAAATATTGTTAATCATAATAAACTCACATCATATAAAACCTCAAAAGGGGGTTTTAAAACATTGAACTTATGATCATCCTTTAACTGATAACACATGATGGTGTCAATAATTATAGAGTTAATATTACATTAATACATATATTATTTGAAAAATTTACACCATTATTATTTGTTTCATGATTATTATAACCAAAATACCATCAGTAATAATGCCTCTATAAAATAGTTTTTAATCCAAATACCCATGTAATTTAATAATTCCACTTTATTTGTACTAATAAAATAATATTTAACATGATCCCTTAGCTTCTTCTAAGGTATATTCCCTTGAAACATGGGGAATTATTTTTCATAGAGCCCTATCTACTTACAGTTAAAACACTGAACATTAAAATCTTCTTTCTTTCCCTTAAAATCATGAACTTGATGTAATTTATCTCCACACATGAAGAAAACTATCATTCACTTTATGAATGTACAAGGGTGTTTCTATATATAATTATTATAAATAGGAAAATCATTCTTTCCATTTTTCTCCTAATCTATTTTTTCTCTATCATTCTTTCTTTCAAAGCCATAAGACTTGGATAATTATTTCTCTATTATTATATATCATGATACTATATCGTAAATTTTTTTGAAGTTTTTGGATTCTAGTTCCCATCATAAGATTGTATTAATCCGAACAAAGAAACGGTAAATCTTTCTATTTGGATAAAAAATATTGTCTGAATAATTCCTTACTAACAATGTAATGATAACTACATACATAAAACCATTTTTACTTCTTTTTTCTTTTACTATAGATTTTTTTCTCCATATCCATTAATTATTCTCAGTGGAAATATTTTTCCAAAAAGAGTATCTAAAAAACCATCCACTCCATAGTCACAATTTCCTCCTCATCCTAAGTGTTTTTAACCAATGACAACCATTTATTTACATCCCCTAAGAGACAATAAACGTCTATGACAACCTTCTACCATTCATTACTTCCAAAATTATGAAATATATTCAATAAGGAAGTTATCATTTACTCAGATACAAATACATATTTATTCCCCTGGAATTATGGAGGTTTCTAACACATGAAGTGGCCTAACATTTTTACACCACATGGTATATAAGTATGCTACTTTATATGGGAAAGGTTATTACTCATAACCTGAGTCGGCTTCCCTAATATGTTTATAATTGGATTAGTTCCATCTGTATATTTATCAATGTATTCATTATCTTGATCAGGATGGAAATCCTTACATGGAGTACGTGTATTGATATAATTCACATTCCATCCTATATTCTCCATTTCTAAACAATGGTATATCCTATATGAGATCATAAAATTATGAAACACAGAGTATAATAAAAAAACAAGGCAAATAATTTATAAAAATTGAAAAATGTAGGAATAGCTAATCCCATAATCATAATCATGGTTTTTTGGGAATGTTTTCAAATATAACTATATTTTCAAATCCTTCGTAATGGTTTGTAAATAAAATTTGAATTATCCCATGAATATCCACAGAGAGTGTTAAAAAGGTTCATAGTAAGGATTATTTTCATGCACCATGTGATTATTGAGTTAAATAACAATTTTCCTTTTTGGAGTTTAAACCTCTATGACCAACTATTCAAAATCCACATCCACTTTTAGTATTCATACATGGATGTAATGATTAAAAAAACCATATAACGTCTTACTCACTAAAACATTATGATGTTCTTATATACTTATCCTATTATTATATCATAGAGATATGTTTACTGATCTATATATTTCGTACTCTAGTTCATGGTATTTCTAATAAACTTTCTATGTTACAAACTCTAAAGACCCCAACCCTTGTAACCCATAGTCCGTGGTTACATTAATACATTGGTGAAAGATAAATGTTCCAAAGGGCCAAATATCATTGTAGTTTTGGAAAACAGGATACATTGATCAATATCACATTACAATTGGAAACCTAAAATATAAATTTTATTTTATTATATTACACAATTATTCCCTTTAGTATATCCTTATATATCAATCAGAAAACACTTCCTAGAATCATGGGGAAACAAAAAATAAAAAATGGGTGGGATCAAATTATCAGTAAGGTTATGTATAAAGTGAAATGTATCATGAATTAATCATGCATAATAAATATGAAAAGGTAATTAATTAAAACAAATGTAATTAAATAAATTACTTGATCATAATATGGAGAGAATAAATAATGATTGAATAATACAAGATAAATAATCACCTGATCATGAAACCTAATCATGGATATTATAAGAAATGGAATAATCGCATGGATATTAATAACTAATATCATAATGAGGGAATTCATAATTCCAAAAATTATAACTATTCCACTAAATATTCATGATAAGACATCATACATAAATGGGTAAGGCCTTGGCCAAATACCTAAGAGAGTTTATCTCATGAGACCAACTAATACATAAAGAGCCTATATATGGCCCCACATATAAAATAATTAGTCCAATGCATTTCATATGAAAATATGGAAAACATTATCACCAAAATCATTCATATTGAAAAAATATCATACTATGTTCTAATAATTACCTCATTTGATAAACATAATAATAAAACAAATATAGTAATATAGTAAATAGTATAAAAATAATACATCCCCAGTCAAACTGATCATAAACAATTTGGAGAAATAATACGGATGGTATCATTATAACATATTACCAATGGATAATAAGTTTAATAAGGATTTTCATCATTGATTCATATAAATACCATAAAAAGTTCATTGCTTTTTTAAGGAAAAAACTCTTCTCACAAGGAAAATAACATTTAAAAACTAAAAAATTCCAGAATATTAGGAAAAAAATCTTGAAAAATATATTTTAAAACTTTTAATGGAAGAATCAATGTAATTACTGGTCATAGTGGTGGGTAGTTACAACATTACTTTCACAATGTTAAAAAAAGGATGAAAAGTTCCTCATTTGTAAAATCACAAGAGGATACCTTTCAATCCATTTTTTAATAATTAAAACATGCGTATATTATTTTCCATATATCATTTGTATAATGTTATAAAATTATTAAAAACATTTTTATAAATCATTTATATGGATGAAAATGGGTTTTTGATCGAGGAGAAAAATGAAGTCCATGTAATTTAAAAACATTCTTTATAACTATTTTTTTCTTAAAGAGAGGAAAATGGGAGTAAAACATGTATTCTCCCAAAATAACCATAGGAGAATAAAAATTATGAGTTTATTGAAATATATATCATGATATTTCCTCATGAAAAAGATAATCATGAACTATTTCGATAAGCAATGACATTGTAATATATACCTTTACCACTTTGATTACTTCTGAATAATAAGAAACATGAAAGAAATAATTATAAATGAAACATTTAATGCCATGAATAAAAATATGTTCATGATATAACATAACAATTGGGATGTACATAATCCAGAAAAATAATTAAGTGGTGAATATGGTATATATCTCATAGAAGTAAAAGTGTGTATAGAAACTCTTAACTCATGTTTGATTTCCTCCATACATGTATGTACCTCCTATATAATAAATATTTATTTATTATAAATCTATTTAAAAACTATAAATATATATATGTAATACAATATATTATTTATTATAGTTTTTATGGCTTGTTTATTAACAATTCATTATTAAAATCACTGTTTCGGGTGATGTTTTCATTGTTTTTCAAGTATATTCTTGTTTTGTAATGTTGGCCTTTTTAATTTATCACGGTTACATAATCTAAATAATTTTAACCATTATATAGATTAAATATATGACAATTATATAATTATCTTACATATTCCATAAAATTTAGTGATGGGGGAATGAGTTACATTGTTCATTGAGATGGTGGATTGTACTTACGCATGAACGTTGTTTCTATTTTTCAATAGATGGAATGAAAAAGGTTAAATAATTTTTCAAATTTGTTAAAAAATTATTATATCAAATATTTCATGTTTATTCATTAAATTTTCCCATATTACCATGTAAAAATAAAATAATATATATTTCACATCACTACGTAGAGGTAGTAGTCCACACATACACATGAGCGTCATTATTGTTTTCCAACAAATAAAAAGGTAAGAAGGTATATGTGATATCATAAATCTATAAGTATGTTAATTTTATAAATACAATATAAATATTTCAAATATATCATTAAATCCTTTCAAGATATGTGGTGATGGAAAACAAATTACATTGTTTCGCGAGGAGGTAGTCCACCCCACAAACTATCAAAAAATTCATTTCTAATTTGATGGAAGAGGGGATTTATATCGGTTATTACATTATCATAATAAAATATAAATGTCTAGGATATAATATTTTTTATATTTAAAAATATATGGTGATGTTTTTCTGGATTTATAAGAAGAAGTAAAATGAAAAGGCAAGGTTGAAACATACCTCTTATCTAGAAAACCTTTTTATGTTTATACATAAAACATTCTTAGATTGGATTTATGGTTTAAGAGGCCCATATTATGTATAACGGTATGTAAGGAAGATATTATTGATGGTATTTTCCAACTCAAATGGTGCTGGGAGTTAAAATGAGAGAGGATAGGGGGGACTTTTTTATGTTGGGGGAGAGGACACACTTAGAGTTTTTTTGTATGAAAATGTGAAACCCATGTTTTTCACATTATAAAATTCTAAATAAAATATATATCATTTTCAAATAATGGATGATAAAAAGGTCAAAATATGTCTCTAAAATAAGAATTTGAGAAATATAAAGTCATTTTAACCCTTATCTTTTTAGTTTAAACCCCGGTAAACCAATTTTTACCTCAACCCCGGTAATTAATTTTTACTATTTTACTATTTATTATGACCCAAAATTACGATTATGTTATTATATAATATTAATTATTATGATTCAAAAAATATAATATATTTTAAAAAAAATTATTCACATAAGTGGTTGGATTTATTTTAAAATTAATCTTGTGGATGTGGTGAGAAAGTTATTTTCCTAAGTGAAAATTCTCATATCTATAAAATGTTGTCATATCAAAAAAAATTACATGCCTAAAATGACCTAAATTGTATTTATTATAATATAATTTATAAAATTACATTCAAAAATAATTAAATTAAAATAAAAATTTTAAATACACTAAACGAAAATGTAGTTTCCAATAAAAACATTTTTTCATTATTCATTAAGTAATTTTTCTTTTCAAAAAAATATCAAAATAATAAATCTATGATAATATTGATATTATGATTTAAAAAATAATTCCATTTTTTAAAATTCATTTTCTAAAATCGGTAATAATTAATTTTAAAGTATTTTTGAAAAACGTGATGAAACTGTATTTTAGAAAAATACTTTTTTTGAGAAAAAAAATTATTTTTATATCAATTGATTCTTATTTTGTTTATAATAAATATATAACAATTGAATTTATTTTTTATATTTTTAAACTATATAATTTTTATTATTTGGTTTTTCATATTAATACCCAATAATTTAAAGTCTAGGTTATAACGCCATTCTATATTATAGTTCATTTAGATATGAGGTTGCATATACCACAAGACTATTGAATAAAATTAATTTTACGAAATTTATTACACTACTTGTTTATGCTTGTTGTTACATGTCACGTATGTTATTCAAAATAATTTTATTATTTCAGAATATCATGGTATTACATTGTGTATTTTTTTTATCTATTCATGATCGTTTATTATTTTTATTATCACATATACCTTGCACATTCAAAAAATATTAAACCAGACTCAAATAAATAAAATTTTCATGATCATGATAATTTTTATAAAGATTGATCCATTAAGTATTAATTGATTAACCTAAAACCTACGGTTAACTACTAAGTAAAATATTTCTCAAGTTGCAGTGCCCACCCCATCCAAAAGTATCTAAATCTCATATGGTATTCCTCCACATCTCTGTATGATATTTTTTACATTAATCCTCAAAATTATACCTAAATACTGACATGTAGGTGTGGGGATCTCAAGAATGTGAGATACAGATATATAACAGTTATCATGGAAATGTATACCCAAATACATATAATGAGGAAAAGATACAACATACAAGAAATCATTTATAAAATAATTATTAAAAACATCATATGCATTGAAATAATAAAATAAATAAATAAAAAATTTAGACATACATTGGTCGGTCTTTCTCATGAAGAGTCGTCAAGAAAAAAAATTAAATAATAACATTAAATTTGTAGATAATTCATCTTGAAGGAATAAATTATGTATTAAAATAACATTAGCTAATTTTAATACATAACTACCTTGTTACATGGTCCTGAAAATTATTTTATTAATTTCCAAATATTAAATAAAATATTGGATTTTTTTTGGAATTTTTGGGCTTCCCTAGTATTTAAACTCCCCCTAAGGGGTTCCATGTATTTTTCATGATCTTTTCACCCACACAAACAGACACACATAAACACAAATGCACACATACAGATATATACATATATATATATATACCAATAGAGTTAAATACCATCTAAGCCATCCCCCTATTAATTATCCAACCATCAGATGAATAGTAACCTTAGGTTACTATTCATACTGAATTAAAATGAATATATATATATATATATATATTCTTTTTAATTTATTTTTTAACCCAAAAATTATTTTTTATGATCTTTATAAGGCCATAACTCAATCAAAAGACCTCAAATCAAAGTGTCAACTGTTGGAACTGTATCGACGCCCTCTCCTTGAATTCATGAAAAATTTAATTGTCATTGGACTTTATTTTCCACGTGAACTATCTAAAAAAATGTTTTTATTTTAATCTTTTATCACTATAATGATGTAATAAATTCATCATTGGTAATGTGAAATACCTGGTTACAACCCAAGGACCTCCTTTGTGTGTTATTAAGCATGTAAATTTAATCAAATTGTCACCTAATTTCATTTGAAGATATGGGAATACTCATCCACAATGTTCATTTCTCAAAGAAATAGACATTGGATCCCTCCAGATCAATCAAACACACATTTAGAATCTTTTAGATCCTCCATCATCAAAATTTGTATGCTAGTGTGGATTTCCAGTGAACATCCCAACCTCTTCATAATCATCATAGAACAACATCTTCGATTCTGGAAAGAAGTCTTGGATAGAGGTTCGTGGAGTGAACAATTATCACTCTAGTATATGGGAGAAAGTATTGAGATGATCTAAAATTCGTGTATCAAAATAGTACTCTAGATTTGGGCTTCTCTCGACTTATATAGTATAGTCAAATTTGTGAAAATTTCATATTTTCCCCTGAATATGTTTAACTATCTAAAGAATACCTAATTAACATATTATGACCTATTAACCATTTTATAAATGTGATTTATATTTTTTCACTTACTAGTTACATAGTAAATAATTTAGGTGATAAAATATGTGTCATTAAATCTACACATTTATCTAACAAATATCATATGGGCCTTGAATATTAAATATTCATTCGTAAAATATTTTTACTCATATTTACTAAACAACTTATGAATATTTTGACTAAATGAATTCAAAACGTATTATTCTAAACTCAAATGAAATGAATTTATTTATCACATTATGATCATTCAATCTCAAGAATATATTGAACCCTAAGGTGGGTCCCACTATTTCAAACACACTTATTCACAAGAATGGTTCAGACGTTGGGATACACTTAGTATGTAACCCTCTATCACTTATATGGATAGTTGTGAGTGTTACTCATAGATTATGTGTGGAGTTTAGGAATCCATCAATTCCCCCAATGAGAAAATGTTGAGTCAAAGAAACAAAAACCTCCACTGTAAATACACATCATGGAATATAATCTATGTGATTCATGATATCTGATAAATTTGGATGCACAAATTATGTCACCATCATTACCACTTTATTAATTATTTATATGACATTACTTAATAGACTTACCTTTTTTACCATGGTCATGGATTTAGTGAACGTATTACCAACCCAGTCATCTAAGAACAAGATATTTATTCTGATACTTGGAAGTAACAAGTATTATGTTGATCATTCAACCAATGTTAAACCACAGATTAAATACCCAACTCAAGTTACCTCGCCACAACAAAAATGGTATGATTTTTGTCTTTAATCAAAGAATTTTATCAGATGGTACACAACAATAATGATATCAAGTGAATAGACTAATATATATATTCATAGATAGTAATAAACAATGACACTTGTAACATGTGGTATTCTTATAAGTGGGTTAGTCCTCATGATCTCGTCAACTCAAGATCACTATGTGTGAACTTCATGAAAAGAATTATCAATTATTATGACCCTCCGACACCATATTATCAAAATTCTACTATGTCCTGTCAGAATGATGTTCCTAAATGATAGGATATATATTTAATATTACTATCATGGTATCTTGAGGTTCTCATTATTGCTGGTAACTATTATAACCATTCAATATAACATGTAATATATGGACATAAATATTTTTATAGTACATATAGATGTAATGAAACTATCATGGTAAGAGGAAGCACACACACACACACACACACACACACATATATATATATATATCAAATTTTATACTTGTAATGGTAATCTATGTGTATACAATAGTGGGGTCTGAGGAACCCACTAACAACATACAGAAGGGTAGATGATCTTTTCTGAGGAGGGAGCATAGCTATTTCACTTGGCTGTGAAATCAGTAGGTCTAATACTAGTCTCTCCTCCTACACCTCTATATGTACTATGGGTAGAAACTACTACTACTCAATAGGTGAAATGAATGGTTTCTTTATGTATACTTTAGGATGATATCCATCTACCATACTTTCAATTAAAAGAAAAAATAAAGTGAAAATAGAAAAGGTAAAGAATGAAAAATAAAAAAATGGAATTTGAAAACTACATGATGTTTGATTCCAGAGTACACGAAATATATTTATAACATAAATCCAGCCCATTTTTTATAATTAAATGTCATGGAAACCCTATTTGAATGTATTTTAAGGTACAAAAAATGTGGAATGTGTACATGTCATGTGTTTCCATTTGAATCTTTGTCTGTGTGTGATTACTAAATGCTAAGTGGTGACAAGTGAAGGCATGTAACGTGTACTGAACACACTTTTTTTCTCTTGTAATATGGTTCCCCAGTTCAGGAAATGCGTCTATAAGACATTTTTATATCCATTCTTAAACTAATATGACAAGAAATATACTAAACGGACACACTGTGTATGAGTGGATTGATATAACTACCCATGTCCAAGAATACACATTATATGCTCTTAATTTTTAGATTACTTATTAATGATTTTTTACTAACACTCCCCTAAAATCTAAAAATCACTAAAAAATAGTAAATTTAATGAAATAGGGGTTCCAGAACTACTTACATGGATCAAGGAACTAAATAAAAAAAATGATGCTCATAAACTCCTTGGATTGAAGAATTTATGATTTTTCATGTGACACGCTCAACATTACGTATGATAGGAGAATTTATGGAACATAATGAGTTCTGAATGAAAGGGCATAAATTTGGAATTAAGGGAGGTGACATGGAATTTATATCCAAGGCCACATTCCATGTGTGATTTTATTTTAAAAAACATAATTCAGTTGTTATATATATATATATATTAAAATATATACATACACATGAAGTGTAAAAATAAATACACAATGTGTAAAAATAAAATGGATATTCAAGGAACAAGAATCACCAAAGTGCTAAGTGTGCAGTTCAAACTTGAGATCATTCTACCCCATGAGTTACCCATAATAACAAGAAAAGTGTTTGTATGACTATAAATTTATTATATTTTTGGAGTTTTATATATATTAAAAAAACAAATTCACACACAATATGAGGAACAAGAATATACACAACATGTAGTTTTATTTAATATAAATTAGATGGAGTTGAGTTGGATGGGAGGGCACAAACTCGTTTAATTTGTACTCTAGGTTGATACCATACTACTCAGTCTAACTCCATATTTAATTTTATTATCATTTTAATATTATTAAAAATACTATTTCCACATGAAACATGACATATATAGATATATATGATATGTGGTTCTATTTTATTGAAAAATTATAGAACAGAATCAACTAGAAGCACCTGAACATAGGTCTTTTAGAACCTGGGTTGCAACCCTTGTTTACAATTTAACCCCATAAGTGGTAATATTAGATGTTTTATTTTATCTTAATAATTATTAAAATATCACAAATTACGTAATAAAGTGATTGTTTTAATAATTTCACGCTACTGAGCTTAAGAGTTTTTTCCTTGTTTGTAGAGATGTGTGTTGGTTATTGTCCATGTGTGGTTCATATTGGTGAGGTTTTGAAGGTTATCCAAATTTACCTTATGATGGTTGACCCAACTGAGTATGATGATAATTTAAGGAATATATTGATTGAGTTCCAAAATCAAGTCATATAGGGGTACGAGGAGAGTATCAAGGACATTGAGACAAAGCGTTGGTAAGAGGATCTTGAGTTTTCTTTCTACTTGGTTTTTTAAAGGGTGAAGTATCAAGTACCATTGGTTGTTATTTTTATGTGGGGATAAGAGTAGTAGTTGTGGATATTACATCTCCAGGTAAAAATAAGATACATATATTTTTTTAATATGATTGCCACTATCAATTTTGAGTATATTTATTATTATCAATTATGAGGGACTCGAATAGGTACGAGATACACTCCCTTCAATAGTGGAGTCTGAGTGTGTGGGGATCAGGACTGTATTTAATTAATTCCTTCACTTCGCCTCTAATATTTGTCTTGATAAAGAGTAGTGATTGTGGTTTTCTAAGAGGTGATGTGTCTCATCATTCATTATATTGTAACATAATTTATATTGGCAACATATTTGGACATATAGAAGAAGGTCAAGGTGATTGGGAGGATGCATACACAGTTTGGATCATCATGGGAGGAGATTGTTTGATTTCCTCCAAGAGTGGGTATGCTGATGGTGGATAATAGGTGTTGGGGGAGTTTATATTATGGTTAACTAAAAGTCATACATAGCAGTTTTATTCCTAATATTTCATTAAATATACAGTTCTTGTGTCCCAACCAGGATATTTGTGCTAATATTATTTTCCTATGGAGGTCATGGTCGTTAGATATCTCAGTGTACAACTATTATTAAGGACCAATATTTGAAAGGAATATATATTCCTTATTATCACTAATAGCATTACTTACCTTAGAGTTTGTATTAGCAATAAGGGAATCAAAGTTTTATTCCACTAATTAGAGTTAAAACTCGTAGAGGTCAGAACTATGACACTCCTCATCCTTAGGGACATCGGAATGAGAGTGGTTGTAGAGGTAGTCATTAAAAGTGAGGTAGATGATTTGGATGTGGTAAGTTTCATGTTATGTATATACCAATACTAGATGATCTAGTGATCACTGAGGTACCATCAATAAATCCTCCACCATGTATTATTATTATTTTGATTCTGGAGTATCACAATATTTTATTACACCTATAGTAGTTTGTTCCTTTGGACATGAGGTGGAGATACTTTCAATGGATATGGTGTTAACTATTCCAACTGAGGATAGATGAGTCACCATGATGTGTTATAGAGTGTGGGGAAGAATCAGTTGTATTGGGATTTATTTCCACTTCATATATAATTGTATGATGTCATTCTTAGCATTGAATGGTTGTACTATGTGCATGTGGTTTTGATTAATTCTGGGAGAAAGTTGTGTTTAATGAAAGGTAATTTTTTGTGGTATTCATTGGAGAGTGAGATCATTATATGGGATATCGATTTTCAGATTAATCTTTTTCTCAATAATTAGCCTTATCATTGGATTCAGTGGAGATATAGGCGTTGGACTTAACAAGAGTAATGGAGGGTTTTTCATATTATTTTCCCAATGAGGTTATAACCCCACCCTCTTGATAATATATCATGTTTGGGATTAAGTTTTGTCCTAGTGACTTTTTTATTTTAATGGATTCTTATTAGATGGTACCTTCAATGTTTTAGGAGTTGAGGATTCATATCAATTATTTTATAAAAGAAGGTTTCATCTGACCTAATGTATCATCATGGGGTACTCCAATATTATTCTCCAAGAAGGGAAATAGTGTTCTTATGTTGTTTATAAACTACCATACATTTCACTAAGTATTATTCAAGGATCATTACCTTATACCAAGTATATATAATTTATTCAATCAGTTAAGGGGATTCCTATAATTTTTGAAGATCGTACTATGGTCCTAATATCACTAGATGAGGGTGGGGTTGAGGATATCAAAAATACTACATTCAGATGTTGTTTTGGGAATTTTAAGTATGAGGTTATGTCATTGTTTGTCTTGAATTCACTACCTATTTTTTAGGGTCTCATGAAATATGTATTTTAAGAGTTCGATGATCAGTTTTTGGTTGTATTAATCAATGAAATACTCAACTACATGAGGTCATAGGAAGAGCATACTGGGTTTCTTAGGGAAGTTTTGAATGTTCTTTGGAACAACTACCTCTATGGAAATTTGTTTAAGTGCATGTTTTGGATAATATAGGTACACTTTATTAGGATTTTGGTGTCTCTGTAGGAAGTGGTAGCTGATCCTCCAAATTTCTAGGTAGTTATTTTTTTTCATCACCCAAGAATTCTACAAAGTTTTGTATAATTATTTTCCTTGTATGCTATTATCATATATCCATTCATTATTTCTCTCAAATTTCATATCCATTTATGCACCTATAAAGGAAGTATTTTTTCTTGATTTATCAATGTTAGGTAGCTTTGAACAACCTAAAGGATAGGTTGATTAGTACTCACATCTGTCTTCTTTCTAATCAAGGATTGATTTTTATGGTCTTCAAAACTTATTTTTATCTTAGTTTGGGTTGTTTCTTGATGTTGTAGAGATTGATGATATCATATGGGTCTATGTGGTTATATCCCCATAAAAATAACTATGTCTCACTTGATCCTATGTTAGGGGTATTCATTTTCTAACTGAATTTGTGGTGCCTTTATCTCATCAATGAATGCTTTGTATTCTTCATAGATCACAATAGGCTAAGGTATATTTTCTATCTACAGGTTTTGAATTTATAGAAGTGTAATTAGATACAATTTATCTTTGATTATGATTTTGAGACATCCTACAGCTTTGGTGGGTATGGGTAACTTGTGGTCAAGCATCATTAGGTAAATGAGGTTAGTAGTATAGGTTTCTTATTTTAGATTATAGTGGAGTCCTACTTGATGTAATGGGTGTAGGAGTCTTAGTCGTGAGACTCATAGGTAGAGTTGATGTGGAATTGTTTCATCCATGATAATTAACTAAAGTTATGATTATAGGATGCCTGACATCAGATTCTATTATGATGAAGATTTTATATTCCATAAATGGTGTATGAAGTTGTAATCCATGAGTTCTATATCTCAACAGTAATTGTACAACCTTGTGTATACTAGATGTACCATTCTTTGAGGGGCCATCTTTGGTTTCCCTAGATAAAGTGTTCAATAGTATAGTTCATGACATGATAACTAGTTTACCATCTGGTGAAGGTACATAATTGTGTTCTAGAATGTTTTTTACCTATTGGATGTCCATGAGTGGAAATAGGAGGACATATTGATGAATTTTTCTACATGTTTACCATTATACCATGGAGTATGTGATTCTATTTGGAATATCATGGAATAATAGATGAATTCATGTCACTTATTTGAAATCTAGTATTCTACTGTTGTGGAGGCTTTGGCTTGTAGGTATATGAATGAGATAATGCTGCTTCATGGGGTACTGAAGACCATTATATCTAATTAAGATACTTTTTACCTCATAATTATTGGGAGGTCTCCAGTGTTGTTTTAGTTCTCGATTATATCTCAAAACAACATTCCATACTCAAAAAGATGGGAAGATATAGAAGATTACTCAAATATTGGAAAATATGTTGCGGACATATGTCATATATTTTAGTGGATATTGGATATTAAATAGTCACATCATTGAGTTTTCTTATATCAATAGATTACACACCATTATTGGAATAACCTTATTTGAGGCATTTTATGAGTGGTATTATCAATCTCTATTGTGTTGGATTGAGGTTTGGGAGTTGGCGGTCATTGGTCCAGATGTGTTGCAGGGAAAAAATGAGAATATTTAGAAGACTATGGAGCGGATGAAGGTGGTCCAGATCTATAATATGTCTTTTGTAGATTAGAGGTGTAGAACACTAGAGTTTGTGGTTGGAGACCATGTGTGCTTATGTTTTCTCCCTAGTGTGGGTAGTGGAGGATTGGGTTGGGGAATAAGCTCAATCATATGTTTATCATTCCTTTTAGGTGTTATAGAATTCTAGTTCGGGGGGAAATAATTTGTAGCTCCCTATATAGTTGGATCAGGTTTATGATGTGTTCTATGTATCACAATATTCTCAGTATCTTAATGATGGATATAATGTTCTTAATTTGAGAGAGTTAGATATAGATGAAGGTGCAACATTTTTGTAGATACCAATTAAGATTTAGGATCATCACGAGAAAGTGTCATGTGTGCATGTTATCCATTTGGTGCATGTTCTGTGGAGGTGTGGTGGCATAGAATAGAGTATGTGGGAATGTGATTCAAATATTCACACCAAATATCCCAAGATATTTTGAGCTCCATTTTTCTTGTTAGTGAGATATTTTATTTTTTATTGAATTATATAAGATGGTTGATAAGGCTATTTTGTTGATTTTTTTCTCATAATGTTGATTTATTCTTGGAATTGGTTGGGTTTTCATCTGATGGGTATCTCTTAGGGAGTGTTTGGTAGGCAATGTATGTCGTTTTCCTCTTTGTTTTGGTTTTGATTATCGGGGATGATAATTTTTTGATAAACATTTAAGGAAATGAATCATACCTTTTTTATTTTTCTTTTGTGATATTTTGGTATTGGAGGTGTTGGGGGGATTTCAAGAAAGAATATTGATGTCAGATATGAGAATTCAGTGTGGAGAAGGTGTTCAGGATGTGGTTATTTTGTTCATAGTGTGAGAGGGTTGGATTTAGGGTAGGTACATGCCTATCATTGGAGTGATGAGACATATAAAAGGAGTCATGGCCGTAATTAAAGGGGCTCTATAGCTAGAGTTGGAACTAAGAGTTTAGTTACAACGTGATTGGTTTTTTTATGGTTTGATAATGTTTTGGGGAGAGTTGTGAAATTCTCTCTATATAAAATTCATGTTATGGTTATATCATATGTAATTAGAGGTCCTAAAGGTTTAACATGGTGGTTCTACTTGTGGTATTGTCAGGTAATGGTGAGAATAGTCACAAGTGCTACCCTTTCTCAAGCCTATCAAATTAGAAAGTTAATGATTCTTGAATGAATGAGATATGGGGGTGATTCACTCTATGGTTTTTGGAGGGTTGGTAAACCAGACCAATCACAATGTGATGAGGGTCTATCACATCATGACATCCTATTTTGTTAAACATATATAAATTGTGAGCACCCTTATTTTCCATTTATTTCCTTGATTTCTCTCAGGCCTTGGAAAATTAGTGGTTCATCTTTGGAAATCTTTTTTCACCCACCGGTTGGCTTTAGCCTTCATCTTTAATGTTTAACAGATAGAGATCCTCGATGATTTTTCCATTCGTCAACATGAATTTTCTTCTTTTTCCTTATCTGTAAAGACTATAAAATAATTTTTTTGGGTTATATTTGATGGTTTTAGTTCATGGTATTAATGTGTATTGTTTTGATCTTGGTTAATTTGCAGTTTTCTTATATAGTGTGGTTTTACGTTCTTCTCTTTCATTTATCCTTGAAAAACAGTTTCGGAAGAGCTGGTTGAGGTATAAGAATCATGAACTGTCTTTTATTTATTTTTTATTGTGGAACTAGCATGATGTTTTCCTTTTAAACTAGATGTTATGGATTTTCCTAATGATTATAGGGAAACAAATGCAAATTAATTGATGGGAAATGGGTATTTCTCATGTTTTTAATCATTTCTTGGATATTACTAATGTTTTTAATTCATTTTTGTTATTGATTCTTAAAATAATTATTATTTCTATGAATTTAGGTTTCTTTTTATGGAATTCAAATTAAAATCATCTTTTATAAAAGGATAATAATGTAAATATGGTAATGGATTATTTATGTGATATCTAGAAATTAGTGTCTTAGATTTCTTGTAATCAATGGTGAATTAATATGTAAGTGTGCCATAAAATAGAAATCATGGTTGTGGTTCATGTTGAAATTTGTTGATATATGATGTTATGTGCTTATTGTGATGTTTTGGTTGTGTGGACATGGTTGGGAATTTATTATAGCTATTTTTAATGGGATGTGTTAGGCAGCAGGGCTAAGTGTGGTTAGCTTAAGTGGGAAATCTTGTCAATGCAAGGTATTTTGAGATATTGGTCTAGATTGTCTGGTGGGGAAATGGTTTTTTATCCCCAGTTAGAAATAATATATATGGAGATTATAGTCGAATGATGTCATGGCCAGTTGATGTGGAATTTTTTGTGCTTATCTAATAGACGTTAAATATAATTGGTAATTAAGAACACATAAATGGTTATGGATAACATTGAATTAAATTATGGTTATAAATGAAACACTGATAAATAAAATAAAGAGATAATGGATGAAATAAAATTTTATAGATGGATTGAATAATTTTTAAATAAATATGGAATTGAATAGTACAGTTAATGCAATATGGTTTGAAATGATAAAATATGGGAATGGGTAAAATTATGTGACTTTATTATCTTTTTTGCATGGTTGTGGTATTTTTTTTATAGGAAGTGGGTTTCATTTATCAGGTTTTAGTTGGATGATGTAGTGGTGTCTGGTGATCGATATGTGGTTTTTTGGAATGTTGTAGCTTAATCCTTTAGATAATGTTGGGATGACTACTAGAGGCCCAGACTATACAACATATCAAAATAATTAAACATAAAAAAGATGAGTATGGAAGAATCAATAATCAATCGTGATCCATGAAAACATATCATAAGAATAATACATAATTTTTTTGAATAAAACAATCCTTGAAAAAAATTCCATATTTAAGGATAACTAACAAGTCTATCATCATGGAATAAGTTCACTCCTCGTTCCATCATTTTCTTAATCGAGGTTCACACTCAGCACCATATTATTGAAAAAATTACCTTACTGAATTGGGTTTACTCCCCATACTAATCCTTATTATCTCATGAGATATCTTTATTTACCTAATTTATTTTAAGTCTATATAATTCTAGTTTCATTCATAAAATGATGAAAAATAAACATATGTGTGTCATAATATCATAAAACATTCATTAAATCATAAAATAATAACGCTTGGAAAGAATATGGGTTTCAAAAATATTACATCATCATCGTAATAAAATATACATAGAAATAATAAATATGGAAACATTAGATCCTACCCCCAGTAAATAACAAGATACATCAAAGTATGTTTTCATAAATGAAAATACCTTTGAGATATCACATAAACATTTCTTGAAGAAAATAGACTTTAATTTTGAAATCACTGATTTAGAATATTAAAATTTCCAGAATAAAAAAAATTTCATTGAATTTAAAAAAACAAAAGAAATTAAGCTTTAAAGAAAATATTATCCTTGATGTAAATGGAATTTGTTCATACATTATTTGTTAAAACAAAAAATCCAGTTCACATTTTCTGTAAAAAGGTGAAAAGTACCACATTTGTAAAATGATAAGAAGGTTGTTTTTAAACCTTGTTAAGGAAAGAAAAACATTTTCCAACATGGATTTAAATAATTTTTTACAATAGGAAAAACATTCTGGAAACTATTTTTAAATAAAATAAGGACATAAAAGAAATGATTCATGACCGAAGAGAAAAATAAGGTTAGTTTTCCTTAAAAAAAATTATGTCACATGAGTAATTAAAGAGAGTAAAATGAAAGGAAAACACGAGATATAAAAAATTAAAAAGAGGATAATAAAATAAATAATATATGGGGATATATATCATATAATTTCATCATCAAAAAAATTAAATATAAGCTATATAAATAAAAAGGAGATTGTAACATAAAACCCTTGCCATATGTCCACCTTTATTCATATTATTTATAACCCTCTATATAATATAATTAAATATATTAAACATATATACCATAATAATAATAATAACTATAATATCATATATGGATTAATTTTAATACCTTATCACCCATTCATTTAAAATCTTTCATCATTATCATCACCATTTGAGGTGTTAACAACTTCATTTTTCATGTACGTTTTGGTTCAGAATTTATAGTCCATGAACTTTGATCATGGTTCATTCATTTATATAATGTTAGTCATGGTATAAAAATCTTATATATTAATTATATACATATTTAAAACCATTCATATAAATTAGATATGAAATATGAATTACATCATTAAATGTATATTATAATCCATACATATGCATGAGTGACATTTCCATTTTTTAATGGATTGAATTAAAAAAATGAGAATATTAATTCATCTTTTAAAAATAATTATTATATATACAAATTAAATCTATCATGATAAACATACATAAACGATGGTGATAGAAAATGAGTTGTATTGCTACATAGAGGTGGTAGTCCACACATACGCATTAGCGTTACTTTCATATCACATTGGGATGACAATAAGTGGTAAATGGTTGTTTAATCATCATAATAAAATATAAGTATATTTATTATACTAAATTATTAATTTTTTTAAGGATAAAACTATTTTATATTAAGTATAATAAGAGATAAAATTGAAAGAGCTTGGTTAAGATATGTACCTCTTCTTTGAGAGACATTCTTTTTCTAACTCATTAATCCTAAAAGGATTGGTCTTATAATAATAATATAAGTTATTAGTTGAATGGAAATATCCATGAAAATATTTGGAACTTTTTATTATCAAAGCTAGAAGGCTGAAATTGTGTGAATAAGGTAGGGGAAGAGGTTCCACTTAATAAGTGAGGGAAGGGACACACATTGAATTTATTAAAATATTTCAATGATTTAAGGACACTTTCATGGTAAAGAGGCTCCAAATGGACATGGATTCAAATGTATGTTATAATAATTTCTAAATACATTAAAACAGAAAGAATATTACAAGTTTTAGTTTCAATCCTAATCTTATATCATGGTTTAACCCTAGTAAACCTATTTTAACCATAATCGTGGTAACATAATTTTACTATTCCTACTATCCACTGTGAAAAAAATTTAATCTAAGTATTTTAAATTATATTAATTCTATGGATTAAAAATATGAAATCCATTTTCATATATTTAATTTCTAAAAGTGGCTGAGTTTAATTTAAATTTATTGCACAAACTGCAATAGAAAACTCATTTTGAAAAATGAATTTTTTAGCATAAAACATAATTTAAATAAGTTACATTCCTTGTAAAAAATCATAAAATGAATGTTAAAATATTATATTTAATATTTAAGATATTAATTTATTTAAAAATAGTAAAAGAATATAGTATGTTAATTTATTGAGATAGAAACATATTGCATGTATAAAAACATTTTTTTAGAAAAATGTATTTCAAACCCAAAAAAATAACTTATCCAAAAAACATTTTTAATAATTATTACTATTTATTTAAATAATTAAGAACATATTTTATTAAAAAAAGTAAGGAAATGGAATCCAAGAGATTTCAAGAATATAATATAGAAAAACCCACATCAAATAGTTACCTTCTATCTTTTTCATAAGTCTTTCAGTGAGTTTTCTTTCATCCCCTTAAAGAACAAGCCATCCCACCCTTACGTGATCATTACCCCAACCTATTGATATCCCCAAACTTGAGAGAATATATTTAAGCCCTTCTAATAATGTTTTAGGACCTGTTATATCATCAGAGCTATCTTCCAGATGTTGCTCTTTTTCGGGAGATATTCCTCTTACAATAAAATTCATCTCCTCTTTAGTTTTCTCTTGTTGCATCAATTCATTAGGAGGGCCCAAGATAGAGACCTTCAATATAGTGACACCATTTATATTTTGTTTAGTGAGGGAAAGATTTACTACATTTTCTTGCTAGATCACCCTTAGGGGAGTAACCAGTGGCTTTGTCTTCTTATAGGGCACAAGAAGAAATCCTTCATCATCTACAAACAGCTTTGCGGAGGCATTGTTATTTTTGGAAATGACAGGAGATTTATATTCTCAATATTTATACCATTTTAGTTACTTGATGTAACCATCACTTCATATAAAATACATTTATCAACATCTTTTTGAATCTTATCTTTCACCATTTGATTATTCGTCAAGTCATCAGTGCAATTCCATGCAACTTAGTCGCTGAAATCATTAGTTTATATAGAGAATATGGTTTCCCATGATTTCAATGGACCACCTCCCTCCTCATCAGTTATGGATTTTTTCACATGAAAATGTACTTAATCCTCAGGTATAGAATATTTGACTCCTTCCACCTGCTTGTTGTTATCTGTAGCCTTCAAAACTTGTGTGTTTTTGGGTTTCTTAAAACAATTACTTTCATCATGTCCTTGAAATTCATATAAACAATAAATTTTGGAGTGCCTACACGTATATTGATCATGAACTGTTACAATACATTCCTTGAAAATTTGTGGGATTTTTTTATAAATTATATTCAAGTCAATAATTTCATCCTTAGTTGAATGCATGACCTTATCTACTTGAGTAGAACCCAGTTCAATCTCGACTAAGAATATAGAAAAGTTTCCAAACCAAAAAACATATGTTTCCTTATATATTATAGTTGGAATTTCAATAGACATCACAATATCATATAAAATTGTGGGGTGCACACTATCCAATTTAATCCATAAACCCAAACCCAAACTTGATTTTTGGATTTTCCAACTTTAAATGGATTGAATTTTTTGTTTTATTCATGAAGGAGTATAATTCCAAGTTTCAGCGCAATGGAACCAAATCCCCAAGATCTAATTTTAAGGTCTTCTATGGGAAATAACATTTTAAACTATCTTTTTCCAAAAGAGAAACATTTCCTAGAGTACAATCCCCCAAAAGCTTAAATTTGGTCCTTAAGGTCATCAATTTTAAGGGTTCAAGAGCATTTAGTTAAAAACAACATATCAATGATTGAATGTCCTACCATTTAGAGTCAAAATAAAAAAACATGGGGTTTGATTTAATTTGAGAAACAATTCCTTTTCATCTAATTAATTAATTGGACGTACCTTTGAAATATGGGAATGAATTATTAGAAGCAGACCCCTCATTTGGGTCACCAAATAGCACTGCATCCATCCCTTGTCCCAGAAAATTCCTTCTCAACAAGCGCATAAATTCTCTTCTCACCGACCACCTATGAATTTACATGTGAATTGTTGATCATATTATATGTAAAATCATCTCGCACAACCAGCTTCTTACCTGTCTCAAAAGAAGCATGGTCAACACCTTCAGACGTCGCCTGCTCAGATCCATGTGGGGCCAACCCCCCCCCCCCCCCCCCCCCACTAGTATTTTCTTTGAACACACCGTCAACCGTGCACCCCACAACGTCAGACGTCATCACAACATCTGATCAGTGTGGAGAAAACTTTTTATCAGACTTCATTATAGAAACGTGATTGACAACCACTTTAGATGTTGCTCTATTCGGATCCCACCCCTCCCTGATTGCTGCATCGAGTCTGCCAAGATTGTTCTCTAATTCTGACACTATAAACCATAATTTGTCACCTGGTTAAAGAGAGAGGGAGCCACTTCTCTCATCCCTCTTAAGATAAGTTGATTATGTTAATGGTTATTTCTACGTAATTAATTATATTATTTTTAATTAAATTAGTCTTAGGTTACTTTAAAATTAAATTTAAATCATAATTAAATTTTTTTTGAAAATAAATGACATTTTTTACAAAAAATGGAATTTTTATCTATTCACTGATAAATAAATATTTTAAGGAAAATAAAAAATTTCACCCTAAAATAATTTTAACATGATTATTTTAAAAATGATATTAATTTATTAAAATAAAATTTTTAGAAACCATATAAATTAATTATAATGTTAATGTGTAAAAAGTGTAGTAAAAATATTTTTGGAATAAACTATATTTTTGAAGTATGAAATTAATTTACTGAAAGGTGTGTTATTTGTTATTATGAATTAGTTAATATATTTGAATTAATAAACATAGTTATATATATTCTTACTAAAATACTTACTATTCTTCATACCGACCAATTTAGCAGCTATGTTATTACGGTTTACGATATAGCGGTTCATATTGACTTGGGGTTGCTTGTAAATAATGTTATCAAATGGTTAAACTTTTATTTTAAAGTACATAAATATAAAATCTTGGGGGGTTGAAAATATTCATTAATTTTATTTAATATTTAAAACATATCTTTTTAGCCTTGAAATTTTACAATTACATTCACCATTATTTAATGATAATTCCATTTTCGATTTTTTGGATAAACCCATTTTTTAATTATCTTGATAGGGAACTCTTACATTTCTCAAAGCCCCATAATACATGGCCCGGAGGCCTATATCCACAAAGGCCTTTAATATATAGAACAAATGACCTAAAATACACTAACTCATCATTCCTTCCTTCATCTTCCCATTAAAAACTTTTCACCTTGAAAACACATACACAACCCGACATTTCCACCCCATGTAGAAGTGCATGAGGCCTTCTTCCACATGTTATGATGTTCATTCATTCCTACCAGAGATTGTTCACTACTATAATGACCATCTTTCATCCAGATAACTTCTCAGGTGACTGTTCTCTCAATCTCACACTCTACTGGTCAAAAGTTTCTCTAGTACATAGCTCGAAAGACCAACATTTGATGTCCTGAGGGTTCTCTAGATTGAAGTCATAATTTCATTTCACAAAACCCCATTTTTTATGAATATCACTAATTATATAGAATCATGTTATAATACATGCTACATTATACTCAATGCTACAATTATACACTACTTGTATAGTACAGTGCAAGTATTCGACCGCACGAATTTGAGCATGGGTTTGAATATATTTTCATGTCTTACAATGTGGTGAAATGAAACTTTTTACAAGATTATGAAGATACATACATTTTTCAGGTATGATAAAACACCCATATTAAACTTCTCTTGAATGAAGAGAGACATTCATTCAATGTAAGTTAAGTTGTGATTGGATTTTGGATTTTTTCTTATGGTAAAATTAGTTTAAAATAGATAAGAGATAAAGAAATTGAATTTATTTTCATAAATGAGGAATGATAAATTCTATTTTGAAAATATCATAAAAAAATCTCCCATTATTAATTTTTTCAATTGATAGGGATATATAGTTTTTCTACATAGTGAAACAAGACAAGTTTGGGAGAGTGATGTAACACATATTTTCATAAATTTGTCATCATAATCAAATTAGTTAATCCTAATTAATACCATAATAAAATAAAAATCATCACATATTTAGTTATTTGGAAATTTTAGATGTTTATTATGAAAACTACTTAAAACATTTATTTTAGTGGTTTTATTTTAATTTTTGATTTAAATGTCTATGTTCATTATTTCATAATATTATTTTCATGTTTTTTACATGAACGGGTTAATATTAAGTAGTAATGGTACTGTGTTAGATTAAAATGCTTCTCGCATGTGATTAAACAACATCCTTGGTACATATGTAATATTAAAGAAAGATAATTAAGGTTCATGTAAGATTATCCTCATATAGGCATCACAATATATGAATAACTGGATTGAGGGTGTATCCATTTTATGAATAAATTTGTGTCATGGAAACTATGTCAGGATCAATCTCATGGATGCCCTGCCAGGTAAGAATAAAATAATAACTTAGATCCTTGCATTAGATTAACTCAACATGACTAGCCTTGTGTATGAATAATAAAACACATCATGATTAGTGATAGAATAAATCAATGTTGTTGAGTCTCTTCATCAAATTAATTTTTCATGATATTTTCTTATAGTTGAATAATTATGACCTGGGTGAGAAGAGTCCACATCTAACACAAATAACTCTAATTCTGAATACACCATCCCCAACATTAGAATTCAACCATGGAATCCTATACATCATCATGTGCAGTATCTTATGCTGAAGAATACAAGGGTCTGGTTGGGTTAGTGTACCATTAACCAACCAAAGCAGAAAGAAAAAAACTCCATCAATTATCCATATCTAAATGAAATATTCTAGAGAATATGAAAATCTTCAAATTCTATCAAGAGATCTCATTTTCAACATATTAATACGGTTCTCCTTCATTCAGATCTTCACATGTTATAGTATTTTTTGGTCCATAACCTCATGTATCCAATGATAGTGAATGTCAATGTGATTCATCTAGGAATGGTATATAGAGGTCCTAATCATGTATAAAAAACAATGACTATCACAATGAACCACGTGCTCCTTTTTGATGAATCTAAGCTCCTATATAAAACTTGTTATCCATAAAATTACATTTTATGCTTCTGATGTATCAATCACTCTACTTCTTTCATGGATAAAAACACCTTTCCAACCTTGACTACCATGATATAGTTCCCCATGTAAAGGTATAGATGCATCCTGATATAGACTTCTAGATGTCAGTATTTACAGTAATATATATATAAACATATCGATCCAAGGTAGATTCAAATCCACCATATCAAAAACATATCTTTGAATTGCCTTCAATATACCTCCTAATCCACTTGACTATATCCTTTTGATGCTTTCTGTTTTTGGATAGAAGTTGGGTCATGATAGCCTCTATATGGAAAATGAATGGCCTCGTACATACCATATAATACATCAAGATTTCAACTACTGATGATTATTTGATCATCTCTATTTCATTCATTTATTCCTTGGATGATGGACATGAACTCATGTTCAACTTTATATGACCGAGTAGAGGAATTCTAACTAGTTTGGCTCCATCAATGTAGAACTTTTTTAGAATATGTTCAACATACTTATCCTAAGATATCCTAACATCCTATTCTTTCTATCATGAATGATATGTATCCCAAAAGTCTATTGATCCTCTATGAGGTCCTTCATTTCAAAATACATGGATAACTCCTACTTCAACTTGATGATCTTTATTGCATATTTTCCAATAATTAATATTTGATCAATATAAAATTTGATAGAGACATAGTTACCATCCTCAAATATATATATATATATATATAAATATAAGTAACCACAATGATCCACCGGTGTACTCTTACAGTTGTAACTCGTCATGAATGAGTCGAAATTCTTGTACCACTATCTAGGATCTTGTTTTAGTCCATATAATATCCTCTAAATTTTTTATACACGGGTTTGATTTCCAAAAACCATGAATCCTTCAAGATGATTCATATAGATCTTCTTGAAGGGGTCACAATGAATAAAAGTTGTCTTCACATCCATCTATTAAAACTATAGGTCCTAGATATCCACCAATCCAAAAATGACTGGGATTGAAGTCATCATCACCATAGGTGAAATGATCTCATCAAAGTCAAATCCATTATTATAATGGAATATCATGGCCACTAACAGAGATTTGTTCTTGAGCTCATTTTCATATCCATCCAATAATGAACCAGTCCTAACATACATAGACATTACATTATTTTTTCTAAATACCTAATAAATTACACCAACGGATTCCCAAATTCCATACTAGTCTAGTGCCTTTAGAAACATTGAACCATAAACACCGTTACATAAGTTAGCTACATTATCTCCCACTAGGATCTTCTTGACAAACAACCTTCTTCGAAATATCAAAACTAAATCTTATCCTTATAACCTTTGGTGGAATTAACCATAAAAAGGGGAAATATATAATGCTCAGAAAGGGTAAAAAACGAGGAAATGTAATAATAATAATAGGTATAAGGGAATTATAATAGGATCAAGAAAATAAAAGATTATACATTTCATCTCAAATATCATAAACATGAATCATGGAATAAATACTCATAGTTCATAAGACATGAATCATAAAGAAATAATGAACATAAGACTTCAAATCATAACATAGGAATAATACATGGAATTATGTAAACACATAAGCACATAAAGTGATTTCCACAGTAGTCAAGGCATAACTACCAAGGTCATCTTAGTAGAATGGGTTCACTCCCCATAGCAACTTAGTAGTCATGGTTTATTCCCATGACCATATTATTACTATGATATCAGTCCTCATACCATCTTGGTAGTCATGTAATACTCATGTGGCCATCTTAGTAGTCAAGGTTCACCACCAAGACCATAATAGTCAATCTCGTGAGATATAAATCATTACCCAATGCATTAGAGGAATGTAATGACCCAAAATTTTATCAATGAAATATCCCTTATTATAAATATGTTATATTGTATAAAAATCATATAGAGAACACAATACAAACTCTATAAATAAATACTGAATGAAATTAGTGGTATATATAGAAGTTAAAGAATATAAACTGAAGGAATAGTAACATGGCCTTTGTAATATTAACATGACTATTAGGAATAGACATATGACCATTAGAATAGTATCCTCACTTATGAAATTATTAAAAAATATCCTTCTTAAAAAATAAAATATGATTTTATTATATCATAGTTTAAGTAATAAAATGTTTTTAAAATAATAAATTATGTGTTGGTATTTTTGTAAAACATAAAAGATATTTACAATTTTCTAATTCATATAATAATTTAAAATAAAATAGGTTTTTATAAAATAATTTCATAAATTTATATTTTTTTCTTGTTATTACAACATAATTTTATGAGACCTTAATTAATTATTTAAAGTGTTATAAAATCAGTTATAATTTTAAAGTTGGCATTTTTCTATTAAATGAATATTTTAATTAAAAATTAAATTTCTCTTATTTTGAAAATTATTTTCAAAAAATAGAGTCTATTTATTAATTCTAAATATTAAAAATTTATTAGGGTGAATTTTTGGGATTTTTCTAAAATAGTTGAATTTTTGTGAATAGTGAAATATTATAATTTATGGTATAAGTTAAATAAATGATTTTTTACATCATGCATGAGTCATGGATGATATAATTTTCCTTTGGTTTCCACTCACATACATTATTTACAATACATTTTCACAATAATCCTCACTATTTATTATCATGGGAAAAATAATAAACTTGTGAATAAAATAATCAAAAAACACTCCTCTCTTTTATAATAAATACCACCCATCGCCACCAATAAAAACTTGATGATTTTCCAAATTCTTCCCAATCCTCCAAAAATTATCTCCCCTAAATCCAAGGTCCATTTGTCTCAATAAAATACCAAGATCAAGTTCCTCAATGAGGTCCTCATGGAGAATAATTTAAGAGTTAAAAACCCATTTCAATTTCTTTTAGTTTCTTTTCAATTTTTTTTATTCTATCCTCACATTCCCTTATCTAAGTGGCATGATGACTCTAGTATAATTTATATAATTTTATTTTATTGTGTTTTTAAAGTCCTAGATTTTCCATATATTATTTTTACATATTATATGGAATTATTACAAGAACAAGCTTTGCGACAATGTGCGATTTCAGGTCCCAGAGTGCCTAGAATAAATGTTTAAAATAATGGAAACTTTAAAATAACACGCACAAACCATTTTCCTGAAAAAATTTAATAAATTTTAAATGGATTTCGATATCCGAAATTTGAGTTCATGGTTGCATTTAAAGAACCAACATTACCTTAGGCGGTGCATAACTTTGACTGGCGTGGGTCGGCAGCAAAAGTTAGTTTTTGGACTTTTTAAAAAAAATAAAATCAATTAATATTTTATTTTTTTTTAATAAATTTTCATAACTCAATTACAAGATCATTTTTTAAAATGATTAGGAGGCCATGGTTAGGGTCATAACCCTGGAAAATTCACTGGAATCCCCTGGATCTTTGGAGAGGAGCCACCCGTGGGGATTCTTGTCGAATGATGCCGAATGCCGATGCGTGGATAATTGCACAGTGAGCTCGAATCCAAACAGATGACAACTCTCCCTCATTTTCTACAATCAAGGTAGGGGTTTTTTTATTTTGTTTTTACTCGTTCTTAGATTCAACAACGAACATTGATCAACAGAAGAACATGCAAACCCACAAATCATTCATTCTTGTAGGATGGTATTATTATTGGGTTTATTTTGGGGATTTAATCCATGTTTTTTTATTAAATTAGATTTGATCTATTTTATCCTTCAAATAAGAGTGTTTCAATGCTTTTAAGATCAATGATGGGGGTTCATTCATCAGTTAGTTTTGTAGATTTCTTCTTCCCCTATTTACCTCATGTCCTTCTCGTTCTTCACGGGGTTTTGAACAATAGATTTTTTCATGTCTGTTTCACAATACAAAGATCCCAAATCATAGACCTAACATTTTGATGACTTAGAGGAGGTTCAATATTGATGACGAAAAACAAATCGACATGGTTCAATAGAAATCTTCCTTCGACCGTTCTTCATGCTGTTGGATCAAAACTTGTTTTTGGGGATGACCGGAGACCTAAAACCAATAGAATCTGTCATACCATGGAAGGATGACCTTGAACCATCAGTTTTAGGAAAAAAAGATCTCTGAAAAAATACCAATGGATCGATAGAGGAATGCAGAGGAGGAGCATTGGTTCAATAAAATTTGGTGTGCTCTCCAAAGAACAGGGCATGTGGGGTCGTCTCGATAGTGGATAGGGTTTCACGAAGTAGGAAGCGATGACACAGTGTGAGAGAACTTTCACATGACATGTGTGTCCTTACATTGTACTCGTCATGTATATTAGATGATACATAGACACTGAGTGGAGAACTTGGCTTGTACTCCACCACACAGCCTGACCAGGCCGGTTACGCGGGTTACCCCTTGTACAGGTACATGGGTTGGAAGTCATTTTTTGAAGCTATGTGTGGGCGCAAAACCAGTGTACATGGAGCGGCCCGAAAATATTATTAAATAGCATGTCAAATTATTACACTCAATGTATACATATTTTTACACAACATTTTATTTAATACATGTCGTTGTACACAGGCCGAACCTAGGGTCCTAGGACACAATGTGTGACCCTTCTTCACACTGGGTACTTTTCTGTACGTGGCTTGATCTTCTTCTCCACCATTCTATAGAAAAGATTCATTTGGTTTAGTACCCCTTTTCTTATTATCTAGAAGGTCATGTATCATTTCCATCCACAGGATTATGATCCCTTTAACAAGACTTTCTGAATAGAGTAGGAATCCCTCCAAGGGGCCCGGAGTGAGATCCTCTACCCATTCTTGAACCTAGGTAGAGTCAGGTATTGACATGGCCTATCCTACAAGACTTTGATCCTCTACAGTGTAGTTGAATCCGTATGATTCATGGTATATGGCAAGGACCTATAATTTATCCTCATCTATGTATTGTGATCATTCCCTACTCAAGAGTGAGTTCTCATAGAATGAGAGTATGTGTACTCTCTTCAGATCTATCAGTGTGTCTATCTCAGTTGGGACACTTCCTGATGAACATAATTCTTAGACATACTTCATTAGAGCTATCAGACTCATGGATTGAGTTATCCTAGATGAGTGTTTCGTGAAATCTTCGAATCGAATCCCTTGCATGGGTATTCTGTCATTGTGACTCACCTCTAGACAACAAGTCTAGGTTTCAAGTATATCTATATGTGTTTCACTTTTTTATATATATTGTAGACATATACTGTATAGATATGAATATACCTTTACTTTTGTGTTGATTTCTAGTTTACAGGTTCCTCTACTGAGTATTGTTATACTCACCCATGCACGGGCTTCGCCTGCACATATTGTGTCTTGTGCAGACAAGTGGCCTTTTGACAGAGGCCAGGGAGGATTGGGACTAGACCGAGCTTTGTGTTCTTCAAAATAGGCTTAGGTGTTCCTATGGATATGAGTAGTAGTCCCAGTACCTATTTCTTTCTTATAGGTTGGACTTTTAAGTTTGCAGACTCTTTCATTTGGTGGGCTTGTATTCTGGACCAGTTTACATTCCACACATTACTTTCCATTATACTCTGTTGGTTGGGTTTAGTATTATGCATGCATTTTGATCATTGGTGGTTTTTACATTTTAGAATTTCTGGAATTGGAGATGTGTTCATGTGTATAGGTACATAGGCAATGCCTCCCATGTTAGTGATATGCCTACTTAGTGCTAGTCACCAGCCCTAGTCCTTTTAGAGGCGGGATTGGGAAGTTGTGGCACGATCCCCACTAGGATGGGTCATGATAGAGTGGTATCAGAGGTGTCGGTTCTACTTTATGATCATGATTCTAGGAGATTGGTTTGGGGAAATAGTGTTATTTGTTTCGATATTTCATTTTTGGTCAGAGACTTCAGTATTGGTGTGGTCGCCCAACGTATCGATACACAAGGACTCTGATAACATGCTTTTCTACTCGGTACATAAAAACACTAGCTATATGGAAGAAAATTATGGTACATGCATCTTATAGGAATGGATTGTGTTTCCCATGTCGTTTTGTTTCAGCTCTCCAGATATACGCCTTGACCATGGTATATCATGTTTCCTTAAATGATGCCTCCCCAATGCATACTTTTTTGGATTCAGTAGCATGATCCTGAGGATGACCCCCTCTGTGTTGAGGCTTTGATTCAGGGACCAGTTCCCCCTGCCTTACCTCCTGGTGGTGCACCTTCTATACCACTACCAGTCGAGAAGCCAGTGGTACCTGAAATACTGATAGATTAGGAGAATAGGCTGAGTGCACTCAATGATTTTTAGAGAAAGAGACCCCTTTGGTTCCGAGATGATCATGAACCACATGCCTCTGATGACTAGATTGAGGTGGTGACTGGAGTTATCAATCTAGTAAGGACACCCATAGATAAGATGGGGATCTTAGGAGCAATCCTTCTATAGGGTTTGGCAGGACGATGGTGGAGTTTGACCATGCAAACTCATGATGAGGAGACTCTTTTGTGGGTGGAGTTCTATTGAATATTTAGAGAGGAGTTATCTCTAGTTATACTGAGAGAAATGCATATACAATAGAATCTTCATCTCCAGAAGTGCAGTTTAATGGTGTATAACTATTCATCGAGGTTCACCAAACTCACCAGGTACTCAATGGATATGTTTAGGCATCAATACATTTGAGCTTAGACATTTTAGTGAGGTCTATGGAAGAACATTCGAACTGGTGTCATACCTCTTGGCATTTCTACTTATGCAGCAGTGATCTAGAAAGGTTTGGTGTTTTAGAGCTTCTTGGATGAATAGAGAAAGCCAGTGGATGTCACCAGTAGAAAGACAGCTGAAGAGACATCGAAAGTAGGGAGTCGATGTCCAACATAGGGATTGGGATGTTAGAGATGTCACAGAAGGACCAAAGATGGGGGATCTATGGTCCAGGCCTCTCAGGATGGATCTATTCTTCCTAGGGAGAGATGATTCTACTCATGTGATGGCAGGGGACATATTTCTATAGATTTATCAACCCATAAAACTGATGATAGGGAGGTGATGGATGGTCCACCAAGGCTTAGGTAGAGAGTGGATTATGTAGACACGCCATGTAGTAGACATGGCGGAGGAGCATGGAGAGCTGCAGGAGGTGGCAGGCGCATTGATATACTTCCACCACCACCCCCAAGAGGTCCACAATAGGCTTACAGTGATGGGGAATATGGGAAGGGGCGGCTACATGTAGTCATGGTGTATGACCTGGGTACCCATTGGATGATCAGAGGTATGATCTGTGTCTTTTCAACCTTAGTTTCTGTACTTATAGACACGGGTTCTAGTCATTATTTCCTCACCACATGTCATGTAAAAAACTTGGAGATTGTGGTGGATTCTTTGACTCAACCCTTATGCTTGGAGACACCTATGGGAGGAGACATTATGGTTTCACATCTTTTCTAATAGTGTGACCTTTCCCTTGGAAGTGATAGGTTCAATTGTAGCCTCTTGGTGGCAGTGTTGATTCCTTATGACTTCGTCCTAGGTATGAATTGGTTATCTTTAGTACATTCCCATATTGACTAATTTATGCAAAGAGTTTCGTATGTCCACAATGATGGAATTAGGTTTTCTTTTTTTGTGAAAAGAAAACACAGGCCGAAATGAATATTCCTATGCTTAGAAGGGTGTAGCAGATCACTCATGAGTTGGATATCTTTACCCTCAGAGAAGTAGATATTATGAGATTTGAGTTCCCTATAGTAGTGGTAGTGTACGAGTAAATATTTCCTGAAGATGTTATAGGATTACCTCCCCACTGGGAGACTGAATTCTATATCGAATTACACCCCATGATGGCACCCATATCTGCATCAGTGTATTGAATGGATCCCATAAAATTTCCCAAGATGAGGGTGCGGCATGAGGATTTACAGATTAGTAGATTTGTAAGACCCAATGTTTCACCTGAGGTGGCCCCAGTTTTTTTGTCAAGAGGTCAAACAAGAGTTTGATTTTGTTAGTTGATTAATAGTACCTAAACTAGGTAATGGTTAAGAACAATTATCCACTACCAAGGATCGATGGAGTCTTCAATCAGATAAGAGGGGCACAATGGTTCTCAAGGTTGATATTCGATTGGGTTACAACTAGTTATGAGTGCATGATGAGGATATACTGAAGGCAAATTTCAGATGCTATTATGGTCACTACGAGTATTTGGTGACGCATTTTAGTGCGACGAACGCCCCTTTGGTGTTCATGGGACTTTTTAACTAGATATTCCAATCATACATAGACAGGTTTGATGTGGTCTTCAGCAACCACATCCGAGTGTACTCGGCATTAGAGGAAGAGCACGCGAGACACCTACATATAGTTCTTGACATACTCCGAGAGCACCATCTTAATGGAAAGCTCTTGAAGTTCCAGTTCTAGATAAAAAAGATACACTTGAAAGGATATATTATCTTAGTAGATGGAGTAGCAGTGGAATCAGACAAGGTTAAGGAAATGTTAGCATGGGAGCCACCCCAGAGTGTAATAGAGGTGCAAAGCTACCTTGGGTTGGTGGGGTACATTTGTAGATTTATCCATAATTTCTCCTAGATATTATCACTGATGACATCTTTGATTAGAAAGAGGTAGCCATTCATATGGATGGAGATGTGAGAACATGATATCCAGTAGTTGATGTAATGTTTGACGAGCGCACCGATCATGACATTTCCATAAGAAGGATTCATGTATGTTGTTTTTGGTGACACATCAGGGACTGGGCTTGGTTGTGCCCTGATGTAGAAACAAGATGCGATTTCTTATGGCTCACACAAGATATGGATGCATGAGTAGAACTACATAACCCATGATCATGAGTTTTTAGTAGTAGTATTTTCATTGAAGATGTGGTAACCATACCAAATGGGAAAATGGTTTATCATCTACCATCAACACAAGAGCCTCAAGTATATCTTCTTGCAAAAGTATATGAATCTGAGGCAGAGGAAATGGTTGGAGTTCCTCAAGGATTGTGTCATTGAGATCATATATACTCTTTGGAAGGGGAACCTAGTAGATGATTCTCTTTGTATGAGATCGATTTCCTAGCTGCTGAGCAAGGAATCGAATAAGTAGTCCTCACTACAGTTATCTTTCATTGATGGAGATGATGCGGCTTATCTGAAATTGATGATTTTCAACCCTCCACTCTGAAAGAATGTTAGGGAGGCATAGCTTGGGGATGTCGAAATAGAGAATTTACCTACTTAGTTATCCACATGACAAGCTCTTGATGGATATTATCATGGTGGGGAGAATGTCATCATTTTTTGAGAACATATATTTATGCTAGTTGTGTTGTGGGAGGAGATTATATGAGAGTTTCATACAACCCCTTTGGCAGTACATCAATGAGTGAAAAAAATATACTAGGACCTCCAACATTGGATATGGTGGATAGGTATAGAGAAGGTAGTAGCAGAGTTCATTTCTCAATACCTTACATGACAGTAGGTGAAGGCTGAGCACCAGGTTTTAACAGGGTTATATCACCCCCTGGAAGTGCCGAAGTGGATGTGGAATAGAATATCGATGGAATTTGTGACATTCTCACCATGAACTTACATGGGACATGATTCCATCTGGGTGATCATCGACAGACTCACCATGTTGGTCCACATCCTAGCTATCAGGGAGAAGATAATTGAAGAGAGCTTGGGACACCTCTATATTCAGAAAATAGTTCGACCTCATGGTGTCCCTATGATGATAGTCTCATATTGCGATGCTTGTTTTACATCCCATTTGTGGAAGGGATTATAGAAAGCATTTGGGACTCAACTATTTTTGATCAAAGCATTCCATCCCAAAATATATGGTCAGATGGAGTGAACCATTCAGGTTCTGGAGGAAAAGTTGTGTGTCTATATTAGGGATTTTGGTCATAGTTGGGAGGACCACCTACCACTGGCGGAGTTTTTATAACACAGTAGCTACCACTCCACCATCGGAATGGCATTGTTTGGGGATTTATATAGGTGACCCTTCCGGACACTACTTTACTAAACCGGCCACAGGGTGTCAGCAGTCTTGGGTATAGTGTTGGTGTGATCTACCACTGAGAACATGTAGATCATCCCAGATCATATGGAGACAACACAGATTCGGCGTAAGTTTTAAGCTGACAAATGACGGAGACCTCTGGACTTAAAGGATGGATAACATGTCTTCATTCCGGTATCAATTCGTCGAGGGTTGTAGATATATTGATGGGTCAACAAGTTGTCTTCTAGGGTCATTAACCTTTTTTAGATACTACATATAGTTAGAGAAGTGGCATACTACCTAGCTATACCATCGTAGCTGTACTAGGTACATGACTTCTTCCATGTTTTGCATTTGAGAAGGTACGTTCATGATCCATCACAATCATCGACTAGGGAGAGATAGAAATAAAGGATGGAGCGACCTTCGTAGATTATTGAATGGAGATCGTGGATTGATAAGATAGTATCCTTCATGGAAAATTGATTCCCTTGGTATGTGTCTAGATGTAGCACATGAACCTTCATGAGAGAACGTGGGAGCGGGAAGCTCGGATTTGTGCACAGTACCCAAATTTGTTTGATTAGCCATTTGTTTTGACTTTCTGATGATGTAAAATCCCTAAGTATGGGATAATGTAATGTCTCTGATTTTTCATGTATTATTTTTAAAAATTCTATGAAATTATTTTGAGACCAAGATTTGCGACGGTGTGTGATTCTAGGGCCCAGAGTGCCTGGAATAAATGTTTGAAAAAAATAAACATTTAAATTGCACACAGGAGTGGTTTTCCTAAAAAATGTAATTACATTTCAATAGGTGCTCAGATTAGAAATATAAGGGCATCATTGCAATCAATGTAGGTACATTATCATAGGCGGGGCCTAACCTCAACCAGTGTGGGTCACCAGTAAAAGTAAATTTTTGGTATATTTAAAGGAAATAAAATAAATTATTAATTTATTTTATTTGAATAGTTTCCATAACATACAGACATATAATTTTTTAAAAATGATAAGGAGGCTAGGGATTTCCTCATAACCCTAGAAAACTCCCTAGAATCCTCTAGAGCTTCGGAGAGGAGGCACCCTTGAAGATTCTCGATGAACAACGATGCATGGATCGTTACACATCCAGGTCGGATCCCCACTGACGACTGCTATCCCTCTTTAGTGAGGATATAGGTTTGCATTAATTATTTGAATTTTTCCCCATTCATGGATTAAACAACGAATTGGGATCAATCCATGAATAGTTTGACCTACAAATCATTCATTCTTATAGGAGGTCATTTTATGGGGTTTATGTTATGGATTTAATCCATATTTGGTTTCATTTAAATTGATTTTCTCTATTTGATCCTTCTAACAGGAGTGGTTAAATGCCGTGATGAATGAAAGTGGAGATTCGTTCCACAATTAGTTATGTGGATTTCTACTTCCCGTTTTCACCCCGTGTCCTTCATGTTCTTTGTAGGGTTATGAACCATGAATCGTTGTGCATCCCATTCGAAACACAACAATCCCAAATCATAGATCCAACATCGAGAAAAACTAGAGGAGGTTTGACGATATTGGATATGAACATATCGACATGGTTTTGGAGAAATCATCCTTTGAGCATTCTTCATGCGGGTGTATTGAAACATGTTTTCATGGATGATTGGAGGCCCAAAACCAGTTGAATAATCCTCACCATTCCAGGATGACCTTGATCCTTCAGTTTCATAATGAATTGATCACTGAAACAAATATTGTAGGATCGAGAGAGGTGTTCGGAGGAGGGTCACTAGTCCTGGAAAATACTGAATAACATGGAATGTTCTCCGAAGAACACGAAGTTTGGGTCCGACTTGGTGGTGTCTAGGGTTTTGAAATATAGGATTAGATGACATGGCGTGTGACAACTATCACCTGATGAATTGGTCCTTACATAGGACTCAACCTATATCTCGGACAATACACGATCATGGGGTGGATTACATGACATTTACTCCACAACCTGGCCAAACCAGGCTAGTTACGTGGGTTACCCCATGTACTGGTACATGGGTTGAAGACATGTACGGGCACACAACAAAAATACATGGAGAGGCCCTTGGATAGTAGGAATCAGTGTGTAACATTCTTAAATGTCATGTATACTTCCTTTTATACAACAAGCTCTTTGACACTGGTCATTATACACAGGACGTACCAGGGGTCATAGGACATGGCGTGTGACCTTTCTATACACTGGGCACTTTTCTGTACATGGATTGATCTTCATGTCCATCATTCCTTGGAAATGTTTCGTTTGTATTAGTGTCTAATTTCTCATTCCATTTAAGGTTGGTTATCATTCCCATCCACATGAGTATGATCCCTTCAGGTTTACTTTATATATAGCATAGGAATCCCTCCAATGGGCTCAAAACGAGATCCTATGCACATTGTGGACCCTAGGTAGAGTCATGTGTCAATATGAACAATCCTATAGGACAATGATCCTCAACTTAGAAGGTGAATATGGATGAGTTTTGGAATACTCCAATGACCTATTAGTGATCCCCATCCATGTATTGTGATCCTTCCCAACTCATGAGTGAGTTCTCCCAAAATGAGTGTATTCATTCTCCCTTTAAATCTATCATTGTGCCTATCTCTCTCGTGACACTTCCTGATGAACATAATTCTCAAAAGGAGGTCATCAGAGATATCAAACTCGTGGAGTGAGTTCTCCTAGACGACAGCTTTGTGGAATCTTTGAACTAAATCCCTAGCATGGATATGTGGTCGTTGTCACTCACCTATAGACCATGGGTCTGGGTTTCAAGTATGTCTAGATATGTTTATGTTGTTATATGTTCTGTAGAAATATACTATGTGGATCATACTATACCAATACTTGTGAATTTCTTTTTTGGTTTTTAGGTACATCTACTGAGTATTCTTATACTCACCCATGCATGGGATTTGCCCAAACATCTCTTAACTTGTATAAATGAGCACCTTTTGATGTAGTCTAGGGTAGACCAATAACTAAGTGATCTTTTTGAGCTTCCTTATTGGATGAGGTGTTTCTACAGCTATGAGCATCATTCCCAGTAGCTATTTCTTACTTACATGTTGGACTTTTATTTTTCAAACCCTTTCTTTTAGTGGGATTGTATTATATCCCAGTTTTTTTTTCTGTACATTAATTTCCACTATAATCTGTTGGTTTATTTAGTTTTTTCATGCATTTTTTCTTTAGTTTTTTTACTTTTTCAGAATTTTTGAGCTTGGAGATGTATGCATGTGTACAAGTACTTAGGTAATGCCTCCCACGTTAGTGATTTTCCTACTCAGTGCTAGTCACCATCCCCTGGCCTATTAGAGGTTGGCATAGGGAGTCGGGGAACATGCCCCATTGGGATGGTCATGGAATTGTTAATGGATCAACCCATCATTAATTATCTTTCCATATCATTATATTCTTAAAATGAAAACATCATATGTGAGGTGTTGACTTACCACCCTCATTGACGACGTGTATTAATTTTTCAATTCCACCTTCAAGGTAGGCCATAAAACCATTTTTATGGTTAAAATCGATTATAATATAGTCATTATAGCTTATTTAATGTTCCAGAACTAGTATATATAGATTATATTAATTAATTAAATAAAAAAATTTTGTGATGATCAAAAAATGAAAAAATAATATAAACGATTATCACTAACATTTTATCTAATGATCTATCCTCTCCCTAAAAAATGAATTGTATAACCATTTAATATACTATATGTTAATTAATAAAATATGACGTCAATTATTGATATTTATTTCCCATTTTACATGATTTTAAATAGACGAATACAAGTGAACTGGTAATAAAAACCAAGGAAACGCACACTCTTGAATGATGAAATTTTATCTTATAACTCATCAAAATATCCTAAATGAACTTAATGAAATTATAATAAATAATAAATAGGTATAAAAGGTTTTTAATTAGTCATTTAATGGATTTAATTTGATTAACCATGACATTAATATCATGTGTATAACACATTTGAAAATAAGATAAAGGATTGTTTTTGAACCTCTATTTTCCTTCAGGCTATGCTTACTCTCTATTTATGCCGATTTAATTCAAAAAAATTTATATATTTCTTCAACGTCTTTTGTAATTGTTCCAAAATCATAAATCCCAATCATTTAATAATTATTTTTCAGGGAAATACATGTTTCAATAAGGTTTTATTCTCAATTATTCTAGATAAACAAGACCGATTAAAGGGAACTTCCCAATTTCCTTACCCGTTTTAAAGTTTAATAAATAATCTATTTTATGCATCCATTATTTTTCTAAAAACACCCATTTTATCATGAAAATATATCTTGGTTCTGGTCAGGTTATATACAAAAAATTATGCCTTTTTTTAAAGACTATTTAATATTTTCCCTTAAACCACACTAAAGTGTCTAATTTCTAATGATTCTTAAACACTCTTTTAAAATGTTTACACTTTAGTTGGACACCATATAAAATTATTTATTGATATTTTCCTTTATAAATTTCATTTTCTATTTTAAATCCATTATTTCATTGACACTGTTATGGAATGATCATTTTTTATACCTTATGACATGATTATGATAGACATTTCATTCCATTTGTAATCCATATGTTTCTTCCATATGTATGATTCTTTATGTGGCATATATGTTAATGAAAATTTTATTATGGGTGCACCCAGATAGTTCTCCAATGAATTTGAAAATGTTTAGTCTCATGAGAAGTCATGTTGGGACAGGGAGCGAACCTGATTATTTTAGGGGACTTTATCTGCCATGTGCAATGGTCTTGGAAGTTTTCCTTGAATAATTCTTATTTCATGTTGCATGTTGTTTATACATTTCTATGATTTTGGTATTACATGATCCCATTTTCTTTATGTTATTTTTCAATATTTTAATTCATGTTCCATTTCTTTTTATGTCATATGTTTATGCCTCATAACCCATGTGATATATTTTATTCATATGTTTATTCCCTAACTAGAATTTTTAGTTCTTTCATTTTGTTAATGTATTCCACATGTTATCCTTTGAAGATTTAGGATCTCAATGGATGTTTGGAGCTTTATTTTTACAATTAAAATAAATATTTTTTATTCTATTTCTATGTTTTCTGATTTATGTACATAATAATCCAAAGAAACAAGAATTTAAGATCCTTGTATTTTAATTTGAGGGTTAATTAAACTTAAATTCATGTAATAATTTTTGTTAAAGTCTACGTTCATTATAAGTGAGATACAATTCCACCCATCTCATAATAAAATCATACATATGTTTTCTATGAGATTATAATGAATCATATCATAATCCATCAAATGAAATGGGTTTCATAAAAATGTATTCATATCTTAACCTGTGAAAAAATACAGGATTCATAATAATTTCATCAAATCATAACCCATGTAATGAAGCGGGTTTCATAAGCATAAAACCAATAAAAGAGGAATGAGTTTCATAAACCTGTAATCTGTGAAAGAGAAGCGTGTTTCATAATAATATTTCCATTAAAACATAAACCATTAATACAAAGAATATAAATGGAAAAAATAAATCATTTCTATAAAAAATAATGTGTTACACCAATATATGTCATCTTATATGGGAAATAGTATTAAAAGATCTTCTAAAAATATTTCTTGAGGAAAATATACTTTCTTTATTGAGAAATTCTCTTTAAAACATAAGACATTTTTGAAAACATTTTTCTTCACAAATAACTCTAAAAACATATAAAAGAATATTTTAAAATCATAAATAATTTTATAATAATTTTTCCTTGAAAATGACCTTTAAATGTCATTTGAAAACATTTTTGAAAACATTGTTTTAAAAAATTTATTTCCTTCAAAAGAGAGAAACAAAGTAATATTTTTCATAAATACCTTTTCTTATTTATATTAAGTACCAAATAGTGGAAAATTTTACCATTACATTGATATAACATTCTTATATAGAGGTAAATAAAATAATTGAGTGTTTTTGTGATATTTATTATAATATTGTATCACTTAAAGAAAAATCATAAACAATCTCAATAAAAAATGATATTGTTCCAGTAAAATATCTTAACATGGTTACCTTAAATAATACTTCCCATAATGTTTCATGAAGCATAAAATATCATGAAAATAATTATATTAATGATATAACATTTTGATGTAATTATATAAACCTCATTTAAAAATATACCTGAATTACATGGCATGTGTCTTAAAGATGGAAAATTGAGACCAAATTACTTTACCGATTTGGAAGCATTTGAACCATAAATACCATGAAATAAATACCATAAATGGATATTTAAATACCCATAAAATAAATTATAATAATAATAATATAATAATATAATAAATTCATGTGTATTATATATACAAAAAAAAATTAATGAGTTGTGAATAAGGCATTTATCTCGTAGAATTAAAAAGTGAGATGAAATTCCCTTAACTTATGTCTTAACACTATTCATACTCATACAAACCTCATTTATAATCAATATATTTTTATTACACACAGTCTACATAACCATATTCTTATGTCTAATACCATGTATGTTTTTATTATTACTTTATATTACCCTCTTATTAACTATTCTATGTTATGTGTTCGGTTTGTGTAATATCCGCTTTGCTTTTCGCTTGTGTCTTAATTTATTATATCTTTGGTCCTTATTATTATATAATTATTTCTCTAATTTAAATCATGGTATAAATATCATTTATATTAAATATATTTGTATTATAATATACTATATAATATATATGTATGAAATGGAACACACCATTCACTAAGACGGTAGGTCGTACATATGCATGAACATTGCTTCCATTTTTCATTGTAATATTAAAAGAATAAATATAAAGGAAATAAATGTATATATATAATATCATTAAATTATGAATATTATGTCATATATATATTATACTTTCACTAAACTCATCCTTAAAACATTCTATGTAGTGTGAGAATGAATCGCGTCGCTTTGAGGGGCGGTAGTGCACACTTCCCCAAACGAAATTATCGTATTTACACAAAATGTAAAACTTGAATTTTTTTGTCATATAATAATTATATAAGCACAAATACTTCTTATAAATAATATATATTTTCTATATATCATTTAAAAATATAGTTTACACCACAATTCCCAACCATGAATGGTGGTAATGGAAAAACTGACAACAACATTTCATGAGGTGGTAGTTTGTCATACAAAAGAACTGTAAGTCTGTTACCCATTAGATGGAAGTCTGTGTAAGTGTAGGTAAAAACATTATCATAAAAATATCTTAGTATATTGATAATAATTAGTTAATTATTTATTAATTTAATAATAATAATTTAGATGGTGGAGAATGAAAATAAATGAATTGAGCTTGAAGAAGAATGTTTCCTCTTCGTTGGGTAACTCCTTATGGTTTCCACCAAAGGGATTCCTTGATTGGATTTCTGCCCAAAATATGGATTCAAGGATTTAGAGAAGGATTTTTGGAATTTTATTTTGAATAGTTTTTCTTATCTTGAGTTTTTTAGAGCTGTGAAGAAGGGGGAGAGGGAGTAACCTTTTATAGGGCAGCGAGGGGATACAATTGGAATTTTTTTTAAACAAGTATTGTGTACCCATTTTTTAACTAAATAAAGTCATATAAAATCAAAAAAATAAATAAGAAAAGGTTTATGGAAAAATATTACCATTATATGGGTGTTGGAAAGGTTTCTAGATCATTTGGGACATTAAGTTCAAGGGTTAGTCCCTTGATATGTTTAATTTTACCTTAATCGTTGTACCTAATTTTAGTCACTTTCACAAATATTTTTGGTCAAAATTTAAGTGTATATTATTAGAATATAAATATTATAATTATTAAAACCATATATGTACATTTTTTAAAATTCAATTATTATAAACAGAAATATTAAGTTTAATGTTAATCTCGTAGATATAGAGAGAAAGTGGGTTTTTATTGTGAGAATGTTCAATAGTTCATTAAGATTTTATATAAAAATTCAAAAAAATGATTCAAATAACATAAATTGGATTAATATATTTATAATTTATCTATTTGGACTATAAAACCATCTTAAAATATAATTTAACTATAAAAATAAATTAGATGAAAAACCAGTTTTGAATTAAAATTCATTATTTTTCACTATTCACCCAAAAATGATGTTTCTCAAAAAAATACAAAATATTCACACTAAACTAAATTCCACATTATGAATTAAAAAAATATTTTTATTTTTTAAAATTAAATTTCTAAAATTTTCCAAAACACATAAAAAATAGTTCTTTTTAAATAATAGTCTTTCAAAACATATAAAGACTTTCCCAAAAATTATATGTTTTATCATAATTATTTTTTATATAAAACCACAGTAAATAATATTTCAAAATTAATTATTCATTTTCATATTATTATGTTTAATATCTACATTATAACTATCTCATTTAATTAACTTAATAAAAATTATTTTTTTTGTAGAAACGGAGTGTTTCATATAATGCAATCCAATTAAGTGTTGCTTGTAACAAAATCCAATTCAGTGTTGCATGTTGTGAAAACATATCTTGAGGTATTTTATAATGAAATATTTACATGGTGTATCCTAAATGTCAAACATAATTTCACTCTTTTATATAAAACATGACATATAAATATCAAAAGATTAAATCAATTAAAAAATTCACCAAAACTCGGGGCATTAAATTATAACCCCCTTAAAATGAATTTCTCCCTTGAGATTAGCCTAGGTCATAAATGGTTTAATAATTTTATGTTCCATTATTAGAAACCCAAATCAAAAAAATAAAGACGAAAACATCCTTTAAAATGGAATGTTGGAACTATAACGGTAACCCAAAGTAACTCAAAGTAGAGTTTCCATGTAGAAGAACATAGGTGGAAAGTGAAAACACAGACATGGAAGATAAATATAACTATAATGTTCTAGAGGATAGTTATAGAGAGAATAGTCATGATAAATATAACAATCACAAATCCATAAACCTATGATGATCTAAGGGACCATTTGATTCATTAGAAAAGAAGGTACTTCGAAAAAGTTTTCATTTTTAGGAGCCTTTCCCTTGAGTTGAATAATTTTCATGAGAAGAAATACATACTTAATTTCATTACATTTATCAAGCTAAATTTTGTCCATTTTTTTTCTTTGGTCAATTAATAGTTTATCTATTATTCCATGAAATGAAGGTGAAATTGTTATGCCTGAAAACCCAAAAAATCAAAAGTTCCAGAACAGTCATTCCATTAATATCCAATTAAAAGATAACACTAGTTATCCAATATATATAAATATTCATATGGTTAATTCATATGTTGATCCTTAACACATCTTCCAAAGTTTAAATTAAACCACCCCATATATGGTTAAAATTATAACTCCTCCAAAAATGAAATAATACAACTTCAGAAATAAGGTTAATAAATAATATTAACATTTCCCCACCATATATTATAATGAATCTCTTGGTTGTCACATTCTAAACATGTCAACATACACATATTATATTCTCTTGAAACATATTAATAACATGAATTACCATAAATCCTTCTGGAAAACATGTATGATTCCTTCTTCCAAAGAATACTGGATATTTTCTTTAACTCCAAGAGATGTGAAACATTATACATGATATAATAGATCACTTTTATAAAAAATATGTAATTTTTTATAAGGTCATTAATATTATCCAATTAACATTATACAAATCAATCATCTCTTTATCCAAGTTAAACACAATTTTCACAACATCTTGAAATAATTTAGGGTTACCTTCCCTAAATAAAAATATCACTTTTATAATTCATCATAACAAATCATAATATCCTTTTCAATAATTAATGAAAAACATATAATAAAAATACATATATATTTTATAATATTTGGATTCCAAACCATATACACTTCAATCATCTTAGATTATTATTAAACCATGACTCAATCATCTTCATCAAATTTTGTAAAACCTTTTTCCTATAAAATTAAATATGATTAATGAATTAAGGTTCCTCAACCTCAATAAAATCATGATTTTTTTCATTTAATGTAAATAATATTGAAATAACATCCCATACATTTCACATGTCACTTGCAGTCACATTATATTCAATAGTATAACTACTACTCATGGACATTCCTGATTCACATCAAGATATTTCCACTTAGAAAATCAATTTTCACAATGCCAATAATTTCCACATCTGAAACATTAAATGTTAACCCAATTTCTTCTAGTTACTGATACTAGCTAAGGCTATAAAGCATAGTGTGAGAAAAACTTATCATAGAAGAAAACTAAGTAATCATGAAAAATTACTTATAGGATTTCTATATCATGAAACATACTTATTTAATATATGACACATTTGGTTTATACTAGTTTCTTAATAATCATCATCTATCCAAATCCTTCATGATGGTTTTAAAAGAGTTTGTGAATTACCAAATCATATCTCCAACTATGTCAGACTAAGTGTGTTGTATGGCCCAATCTCATCTACCAGGTTATGCTTGTGTCAGGACCAATGCACCATGTCAGAGTTGTTACTCCTAGGTTTATAAATTCTAGAAAAATATCCACTTATAGTACCAAGATAGGGATGTATTTTTACAAATCCACTCACTCTATCCTTTAGCAAAATTCTAGGACATTTTTATAAACTTTAACTCATCCTTATACGTATCTTTACAGACATCCCTAGACATATCTTTTGAAATATACCTAGGGATCTCACTAAATTTTTATCATCCTATTTTTCTAGTGGTGGACTACTCCTTCACTCTTATAACAACTATAACGACCGAGTATTAAATTACATAGAAATTACATCATTTTAAAAAAATACTAAATACATTACACAAACAGACACCCAAAGACCATACTATTCTAGTTCCTTCGGAAACATGGAAACATAAACACTGGTATATAAGTGAGCTATATTATCTCCCACTATGTTTTTCTTGACTAGAACCCTTCTTATAAATGTCCAACATAGTAATTATCTTTATAATTTGGGGTAAGTAAGGGTTAAAAAGGGACATATGTAAACATAATCATGAGCCTAAGGGTATGAGAATAAGATCATGAAAATATAAGACCATACATTTCATACCAAATATCATAAACAAGAATCATGGCATAAAGACTGGTAGTTAATAAGTCATGGATCATATGTAAAAAAACATAATCTATGAAACCATAACATAAGAATACGATATGAAATTGTGGTGGACACATAAACATATAAAATTACATCCATAATAGTCATGTAATAACGTCCTTGGCCTTCATATTAGTATGGGTTCACTCCCCATACCACTTTGATAGTCATAGTTCACTCCCATGGCTATATTAGTATTATGAGTTCATTCTGATAAAATATTGGTAGTCATGGTTCGTTACCATGGCCATCTTAGTAGTCAAGGTTCACTCCCAAATACCATCTTTGTCTTTCTCATTATATATAAGTCTTTAACCAATGCATTGGAGGGAGATACAGGACCCACCAATCTCATAATGAAATCATACATATGTGTTCCACAATATCATAAACAATCATATCAAAACCCATGAAATTAAATGGGTGTCATAAAAATGTAATCATATCTCAATATATGAAAAAAAAATGAATGTTTCATAATCAATTAATCATATCATAACACATGATAAAAATTGGATTTCATATAAGCATAAAACTCATGTAAGAGGAACTGGTTTCATAAACCTATAACCCATGAATGAGAAACGGGTTTCATAAACATCATGTCATCAAAACATAAACTATTCAAGGAATATATATGAATTGAATCATTGAATAATTTCCCCAAAAATGAATTTGTAACACCAACCAAAGTCATATTATATGGTTAATAGTTTTTAAATATCTTTTAAAATCTTTTCTTGAGTAAAATATAGTTTCTAGATTCAAAAATTATTTTTAAATATTAAGACATTTTTTAAAATATTTTTCTCAGAAAATAGCTTTTAAAAATTATAAAGAATCTTTGAGAACCATAAAAAATCTAAAAAAATACCTTCTAAATGAAAATTATCTTCAAATATCATTTGAAATCATTTCTAAAAACATGGTTTAAAAAAATGATTCCCAACCGAAGAGGGAAATAATGTCATATTTTTATTTGAAACATTTTATTAATTATCTTAAGTACCAAAAAGTGTAAAAATTGAACTATTAAATGGATATAACAAGAATACCAATATTTTAATAAAATCATGATATTCGTTGATATATGGGACTTAGCATTTCATCAATGAAATCATAATAAAAAAACAGTCTCGATAAACGATGAGATTTTTCCAAAAAAAAAACTCTTACCAGTTGGTATCTTTGAATCATACTTTACATATAAGAAAATGAAATTAAATTAAAACTAAAATATCATGGAAATAATGAGATTAGTTATATATAATTTAAAATTTATTATATACACCTCAAGTAAAAACATAAGTGCATAACCTGATATTTGTCTCAAAGAAGAAAAATAGAGACAAAATTACTTTACCAATTTGGAAATATTTGAACCATAAAACCCATGAAAGAAAGATCATAAAAGGGATATGTAAATACCCATAAATTTAATTATAATAATAATAGAATTGAATTATGTAAATTATATACACTACACAAAATAAATTAGTGGTTAATAAGGAATGTATCTCATAGAAATAAAAAGTGAGATGAAATTCCCTTAACTTATGTCTTGAATCTCCTCATACTTGTACAAACCTCTAGTATAATAAATATAAGTTTATTATAAACATTTTAGACAAACATTTTATTTTTTATATTACCATATATATTTTTATTATGAATTTATATTACCTTATTATTAATGATTCCAACTTAAGGTTTCGCTTTGGGTAATATTTTCTTTGTTTTTCACATGTTTATTAATTGTTTATATCATTATTCATTATACATTTATCATAAGATAAATAATTTAAATCATTATATAAATATAATTTATATTCAATATATCAGTATTATAATAATCTATAAAATGTAGATTTTTGAAATAGAATACATTGTTTTGGGAGATAGTGATTTGTATGTATGCAAGAACGCTACTTCTATTTTTCATTGAAATAATGAAAGAAAGAAAGTAAAGAATATATATTTATATATAATATAATTGAAGTAGAATTATTATGTCATATATATTATATAATTTCACTAAACACCTCCTTAATATATTCAATTTAGTGTGTAAACTAATCACATTGCATTGAGGGGGCGGTAGTCCACACTTCCACAAACGAAATTATTATATTTATTCAAAATGGAAAGTATGAAGGTATGTATCCTATAGTAATTAAAAATTATTAAAAAAATCATATATAACATATATATCAGATAATAATTTAGTTTTCATCATAATTCCCAACCATGGAGGTGGTAAAAGAATAATGAACAATTTTGTTTCATGAGGTGGTAGTTCACCATGCATAGGAATGGTAAGTTCGTTACCCATTAATTGGAAGTGTCTGTAAGTATATTTCATAACCTTATGATAAAAAAATATAATAAAATTTAATATAAAAATATTATTTTGTATTAATGGAATAATTATAACTGAGTCAGTGGAAAAATAAAATAAATTAGTGGAACTTGAAGAAAGATGTTACGTCTTTTTTGGGTAACTCCCTTTGTTTTTCAAAAAAGGGCTTCCTTGATTGGATTTATACCAAAAAAGATGATTAAAAAATAAGGGGTTTTTTAGTTTTATATTTCATATAATAGACTAAAATAAGTTTTTTATAGGTTTGAAGAAGGGGGAGAGGTGGTGGCCTTTTATAGGGGAGGGAGAGGACACACTCAGCATTTTTTGAAAACAAGATAGGTGCACCCATGTTTTACCATTAAAAAACATCAAATAAAAAACAAATCAAAATAAATTAATGTTTACGGTATAAAAATTTCGATTAAATGGATTTTTAACAAGTTTATAGGTCATTTAGGCCCTTATGTTTAACGTTTAGTCCCTTTTAAGCTTACTTTTAACTTAATTGTTGTAATTAATTTTAATCAATTTCACTAATGTTTTTGGTAAAAAAATAAGTTGATATTATTATAATATATATATTATAATTATTAAAACCATTTATGCCCATTTTTATAAATTAAATTAATATAAGCGGAAAAATTATGGTTATTGCTAATCTCACAGACATGGTGAGAATGAGAGTTTTTAAGGTAAGAATGTTCAAAAGTACAATAATATTTTATATCTAAATTCAACATAAAAATGGTTCCTATGGAATAAATTACATTTATATATGTATAATTTATATATTTATACTTTAAACCCAACTTGAAATATAATTTAACTATTGAAATAAATTAGATGAAAAGGCAGTTTTGAATTAAAATTTAGTATTTCTCACTATTCACCAAAAAATGATGTATCTCCGAAAATTCAGAAAAAATTTGCCCTAAGATAATTACTAAATTATGAATTCTATAATGATTTTTATTTTATAAAATTTAATTTATAAATATTTTTAAAAATAATTTTTCTATTGTTCCTAGATTGACATAAAAAATAGTTCTTCTAAAAAAATAATATTTTCAAACATATAAAGTCTTTACCAAAATTTATATGTTTTATCATTATTGTGTATTATTTATATAAAACCATTATTAAAAATATTTAAAAATTGTTTATTACTATTCATATTATTATGATTAACTTCTGTTTTTGAATTATCTCATTTAATTAATTATAATAATTTTTTTATAGAAACGTAGGGTTACATGTACTGAATGCTAAGTTGGTGTTACATATAACACAAGACAATTAAGTGTTGTGTGTAGAGAAAACATATCTTGAGGTATTTTATAATGAAACCATAACTTGGTGTATCCTAAAAAAATAATAATTTGGTGCTTTCATATAACGCAAGCTATATAAAAATCAAAAAACTAAATTAATTCGAAAAAAAATTTCACAAACACTCAGGGTGTTACTCATCCATCTTCAACGTGAATACTCATTTTTTCGTTAAAAATTCTTACCTTTCGATAATTCCACCAAATCATATGTTTTTTTTTCATCAAATACATTGTATCATCCTTCATTACATGAATCCATGTTAGTTTTCTTAGGATGAGAAACTACTTCCCAGTACCCTTGTGGCTCCCCCTTATTAGTCATAAATAGGTACTTCGACATTGAATTTTTTTCATGGAATCCCTATTTTTAATGATCATAAATCTTGTTAAATGTTAGGTTTGGGAGGCATAATATCAATTTTCTCCTGTTATGGTTCTACAAATTTCTATGGAGAGGACTGAGTATCCAAAATGATAGATGTTCTCTTCCACTGCCTCTAAGTTCCCAACTGATGAGTCTTCTTACACCTCCTCCTCTTAAGTGATATGTGGTGATGGTACAAGTGTTGGATCCTGAATTTATTCCTATAAAATTTCCCTTTGATATATTCAAATATTTTCTATAACCATAATTTTCTAGTACTCATGGAACATGGAATATCTTCTTTTGTTCACCTTAATCTTTTTTTGGTCCAAAAGCTTATATTCAAACACCTAATATTCATATTCGATGATATTTCATGATGTAGATCAACCATCATGCTACATTATGAACTCATTAGATGCATATGAAAAATATAAACATCCAAATACTCATAAATGAGAGTAATAAGGATGTTTTCCAGACCATCACTTTAGTGGAATATTATAATTTAGCAGGGCTGATGATGATATTTCGATGAGGTAGAATGAAACCTAAAAAACATCAAACCAAAATGGATTAGGCAGCCAAACCCATCATGATCTTGACCTTCTCCATGATCTTTCTATTCATCCTTTCAAAAATCAGTTGTTTTTTTGGGTGTGTAGGGTTTTCCTCTCATGTCAGACACTATAACTTCAGCAATAAGCCTCAAATTCCCTAGATGTGTACTCTCCTCCATTTTTTAATGAAGATGCTTCATCTTCCTTAAAGTTTCACACTCCATCATGGAATGGAATATCATGAAGTAGTATAAACCATAGTCCTTATTTAAGAAAAATTACTACACCATTTGAGATGCATCATTAATAAATTATAAGAAATATTTTTTATATCCCAGTGATTCCACATTCATTGTACCACATACATTAGTGTTCACCAGATCCCATAATTATGATATCCTTAATGAATTATTATTGAATGAGTCCCTATTTTTCCTCCCATGAAAGTATTATTTTCAAATATTATGTGATGCAATCTTGCCGACACTGATGTACTTAATCCTTTTTAAAGAATACAACCCACTTTCACTCATGTGGTTGAATATTCTATGAAAGGATTGGATTATGTATTTATAGGATCTGGGCTTAGTGGAAGAGTTGTGATGGGCAGTGCCCAACATTTCTTTTTTCCATAAATGATGATAAATATAAGATATATTCAATGATTAATTCCATGATCAATGGAATTTAATAAAATAAATAGACAATGTATGGAAGGATGTATCCTAGAGTGAGGAGATCAAAACATGTAGATTATAATTAAATTTAATTAGATAAATAAATACCTCTAAGAAATTATTTCCTCATTGATGAATTTGATGACAGATCTACGGTGCATTGTCATTTCATAGAAGAAACCAAGTGTATATTTCCTCTAGTGTTGATCCACATGTGTTCTCCAAATCTCCAGACATCACTGAAGGAGTCTCTTGGTGCCTGCATGGATGATTCTTGTGCTTGCATCATCCGCCTTTGATTGTCTCAATAATTGCTTCCAAAACATTATTATTGATTTTTTGGAGGAGGATTCATCTCCTTTCATGTGAGAGTTCTTGGATAAGGGAGCCCTCTAGGATTGAGAGGACTCTCCATAAAACTTTTGCGAACAACTGAATCAGCTATTGAGAAAATATCATAATTGGGTATTTATGTTTCTACGGTTAAAATAATATAGTAACAGAAGTTCCCTTGATTGTTTTATTTCATCATAGAAACCCCCTATCAAATATTATTATTATTATTATTTATTGACATAAGATTAACTAATAAATTATAATTAAATATTTGTAAATTAAATAATATTTATTATTTATTATGTCTCACTGTAAAATTACTCTCAGTCTTCCATTCCTCTATTATATTTTTCATGCATCAAATAATGTCTATTAATTTATTAAATAAATATAACTACATTATTCTACAACAAATAAATATTTTATTCACTAAATAGAAAAAAATTATTTATGAAAAATTTATATACAATATATTCACTCGAATAACTAGTGAAATAGTAATTGGGATTAGTCACACATGAAAAATTATTAAACTATGACTGTGAAAAATATCTATTCATCTTGTTAAATAAAAAATAATAATATATTATTTAACCGAGATACTTGATACGCTTAGTTTGTGACCCTCTAGGCCTCTTTCTCAGTGGATTTAGGAGAACCAACCTAAAGTCCATGGTTAGCATCTTGAAAAACACCAAGGCACCCATAGAGAACGAATTTAATGCCACACTGACATGTCACCTCATATGAACACTTACCGTGTAATATAATCTCATTATCGCAATATCTGGAATCAAGTTGGTTTCATGTTTGTTCCACCAACCTATATGATTGATTATCTCTTTCTTTGACTTTATAAAATAGAAATTGTCTATAGAACACCATGGAAATGTATTTATTTAGGATATATAATTTCCATCAAAGGTCTTGAGATATTAACTTCGATTATATAATTTAAGGGATAATTCTTTTCTTACATTATTCATTAATAAAATATTACTCACAATGAACCCAACGTTTCATACCTCACTGTGAATATCTGTTGTCATGGTTTTCATAAAAACATCAATGTACGTGACTCATAACATTCATTAATAATATTATTAAAATATAAGGACCATTAAACTTTTCCACAAATAGAAATATCCAATGACAATTATAAATGTGGATTTTCTACTTGCGGGTCCTGTTCACATAATATCATACCAAATATTACCAAGGACGTACACCATGAGAAGGTTCCTCAAATTCCTATAAGTCTCCACCCCTGATATCCAGCATCACTTGTGTCCCAGAAATGATATCATTTGGTTATATAACATATATTCAAGAATAGTTTCATAGCACTTCCATGTTATCATCATAGTAGAGAACTACTTTGACCTTTTAGTGTGACAGATACTCTTAGGATATTATCACATAATATGTCTCACAGAAGAACAATCATGATGTGATAAGTATTTTATTAATATTCAGAACAATGAATACATGTTTATCATAAATTAAAAAGAATTTGGTTCAAGGGAACCAACTCTAATAGACTCCCACTTTCACTCGAGCCAACTATTAACAACCATCAGTCCGCTAGCTCTCACATGATATTCATCCTTCTAATAGGATATTCCTTCAGTCAAGGGTTTCACCACATTCTCTTATGTGGGTACAATGATCACTTCACTTCACCCATTTTATAATAATACATCAATTGGTGATACTTTTGGAGTAAATTAGGTTTTCATTAGTGTGTCCTTGGCTCCTTTGCAAGATCCAACACTACAAAATTATCAAAATACAATGTGATAGTATTTTTACTAATAGGTTCCACATGAAGCTTCTAGAAAATGTTCTGAATCCAAATGGATTCGTTTGATACATCAAAATCCACTATATACTGAAACTCCTTTATAGAATCATCGAAAAATAGTAGTATGGAACTCTTCCATCTCAAAACGTCTCCATTAATATAGAAAACATATCCTGATTTTTAATTCATATCATTCTAATCTGTCTAAAAACCAAAATTAGTATAACCCCTGATGAAAACCTCCTTGTCTCCTTCATAGACTAGGAACATATCATTAGTTCATCACATATACTTAAGGACATCCTTAAAAGTAGTCCAATTTTGATCTCATGGATCTTCTTGATAACCACCTATCATGCTTAATGCATAAGAAACATTAATTCTAGAACATAACATGGAATACATGATTGATCATATTGTAAAAGAGTAAGAGATATTTCTCATTATATCATTTTCATGTAGTGTATGGGGACACATTTTCTTAGAAAGGTGTAAAACATGTGACATTGGAACAAATCCCTTCTTGTATAGTTCCATAATAAATCTCTTTAGTATCTAGTCAATATATGTACTTTGACATAGTATAAGAAGAATCTTGGATTTATCACCAATGTTCTTGATCTCTATAATGTCGGTTGTTTCACCTAATTCATTCAGGGAAAAGCACTTGTTTAACCAGTCCTTAATAGATTGTAAGACTGGTATTTCATTTCCAATTAGTAATATGTCATCAATATATACTACTAGGATAACTACTACATTCCCATTTAACATTTTGTAAAAATACATCTCACATTCATTCTTAATGAAACTAAACTCATTTATGGATTCATGAAATTTAATGTTTTGAGATCTAGATGCTTTCTTTAATCAATAAATAGATCTACGGAACTTGAAAATATTTTTAAAATAACCTCGAGTCACAAACCCTTCTGGTTGTGTCATATAGATATCTTTCTGAATGTCCCCATTAAGGAATTCAATTTTGACATACATCAGCCAAATCTCATGGTCATGGTATTTTAATATAGTATATATGATTCCGATGGATTTAAACATGGAAACCGGTGAAAAGGTTTCATCATTGTCAATTCCATGACATTTTTAAACCCTTTCGTCCCTAGACATTGTTTATATATACATAATTTACCTTCCCTGTCATGTTTACTCTTAAATACCCATTTCCATCCGATATACTTCACATTAATTGAATCATTGACCAGAACCCAAACTTAGATATAATACATGGATCCCATATCAGAATTAAAATCTTATATACATTTTTGTTTGCTTCCCGGCACTCTACTTCCTCCTTGTAGGAGGGAGGTCCATTATTTTCAACCAATATTAAGTCACCATCCTCAGTATCTAGAAAAACATATCTCTCTAGTTGTCATACCACTATTGATCTCATTTATTGTACTTGTGTTTTAGGAACTACCTCTTCTATAGGGACCTATGGAACTGTATCCTATACTAACTTGGGTGTATCATAAGAATCAAATTTATTAAATTCAATATTTCTCCCACATTCCCTTTTGAGGATGCACTACCTCTCATGAAGGACATCTTTTCTGGAGATGGTCACTTTTTTCTGAGGGGTTGTATAGGTAGTAACCCTTTGTTTCCATGAGATACCCTATAAAGATACACTTAATGCCTCATGGTATTAAATTTTTGTTTCCTATAATTCCTAAACAAACTCCTCACTTACCTAATCATGTGTATGATACAAAATGGGTATCTTTACACTCCATATCTCATAGGTAATTTAATTTTCCTTTTTAGTTGTTACTTGGTGTGATGTGTATGATGCATTTTGTAATGCATATCCCCAAATTGATAATGGAATATCTACATGACTCATCATCGACCTTACCCTATCCAATAAGGTATGGTTCCACATTTCACTAACACCATTCCACTATGATGTATAAGGTGGAGTGAGTTGAGAAAAAATCACAAACTCCCAAAGAAAGTTGATGAAACCTTGGTTAAAATATTCCCTACCTTGATCTGATCGAATCTTCTATATCTTATTGCCATTCTGATTCCATACATAATTTATTAATTGCATGAATTTATCAAATGAATCATTCTTATACCACTTAATGTAAATATATCCATATCTACTAAAGTAATCAGTAAATGTTATGAATTAATAATATCCACCTCTATCTTCTATTTGAAATAGTCCCCACGCAGTAGTGTGTACCAATCCTAGAATCTCTATGTCCCTTTCACCGTATCCACCAAATTGTGGTTTGGTAATTTTCCCTTGTAAAAAAATTGTGACATGTATCAAGTGGATTTATCATAGAGGTGTCTAAATAACCCTCTTGACATAGATTTTCCAAACAATTCTCATTTACATGTCCAAGATGGCGATGCCACAACTGGGTGTTATATGAGTAATGTGAACATGATTCATTATCAATTTCTAACACTTGGTTTTTGTAATTTAATAAATGAATACATTTATTTAAATGTTCCATACCATAACATATGTTTTCTTTATAAAATAAAAAAAATTATTTCCAAATTTGAATAAAAATATCATATGTATCTAAACATGACATAGAAATTATGTTCTTTGAAACTGTACATACATAATAACAATCTCTTAAAACCAAAATCATTCTCATTGGCAATGAAAAGTGGTAGTCACCAATGTCCCTAGCATCTATCCTCGAACCACTGGTAGATCACAGATCCTCCACTCCTATAGAAATCGACTAGAATCTACTTGGTTCTGGTTTTTGGAAACAGATATAAGCACCAATATCTATATCTAATACCCAATGTGTGGAAATAGAAACATTTTACTCTTTAACAAATGGACCATTAGCTTCCACATGATTTTGGGGTTAAATCCTCTTCTAGTGGCCAGGCTCGCCACATGAAAATAATAATGATTCCTTTTCCTGTCCATGTCTCTCGATAATTCCTTATAAGGATTGTACTCAGGAGCTTTAGACTATTTATAAGTCTTGGGACCCTTTTCCTTGTTCATTGTTTTATTATTCACCAAAAGGACTGTGGGTTTATCATGCCCCATGTCTTTATCCACTTGGAGAATCATGAACAGATGTTCCAACATATTCTTTTCATTTCTTATCATATTGTAATTAAAAATAAACTAGAGAATGTATTTTGATGTGATGAATGTATGAGATCTATATGAAACTAATCTTCTTATTTAATCCCTATGATTTCTCAGAATTCAATGCAGCCGAAAAACTTAACTACATGAAAATCTGACACAAACAATCGAAGATTAGTTGTAAATAGATCATTGGAGGTCTCATACATTTGTTGTCTTGCATCCCCTTAATACATATCATGAAGGTGAGAAATCATGTTATAGGCATCCATATCCTCATGTTTATTAAAAATATAATTGGACATGGATGATATCATTAAGCACTGAACATCTATAGCATCATTTAAATGTTTCTCATTGGGATATATCTCTTCAACACTTTATTCATTTCTAGGCACAACATGAATAGGATCTTCCAACACATACAATTTCCTTTCATGGAGAAGGATGATGTGTAAACGCATTTTCCATTCTTGTAAATATTTTTGGTTGAGAAGGTCTTCCTTCTCATGTATGGATCATAGTGATATGTTTGATTTAATTTTTATTATTGTTTTTACAAATAAGATAAGTAATAATTTAATAATTTATCTGATAAAATTTAGACAAACAAATAAATATTATATTCATTACTCTCCCACTATTTTATCAAAAATGAATAAGTGTTGCCATTAAATTCATAATATTCTCTTGTTTGTATATTATAGTGGAAAGGATTTATATTCCTTTTTTCATTACCCCATCTTTGGTTGGTCCAGAAACATAAATGGTTTTAGGTAGCCATTCCAAATTCTAACTATATTAACTCACAATTCCTTGATCCATTGAGTGGACTCCCTAATCCTAGAATCCATTAATTTAGATTTCCACATCCTTTTCTTCTCAGTTATACCAAGACCTTCTTTTGATGTCACCCTTGATGTGAACCACTTTATGTCAACCAAAATTCTTACATTATAATTCCCCAATAATTGAAATCTCTCCAACATTGGTTGTTTAAGAGCATTGAACTATGGTTTGATTCTAACTGATTTAATGGAAGTCTATAACTACATAGTATTTTATTTAAATATTATATCCTATTATGCATAAATTTACAACTATTAACATTATCACATTCTTGTTAATATTAAGTGATATTTATTAAGAGATTAACAATGTCTAATATAATATTTACACATAAGCCAATTTTTTTTATCCATCTTTCATTCTTGTTAATTGATTACTTATGGTATCATGGTAAAACATCTATAAAGAAATAACCATGAATCTTGAAAAAAATAAAATAAATTTTATGATCATGAGTTTATACTAAATGTTATTTGAACTAATGGTTGATAAACTAATCTTTGACCTAGTGTAGAAACACCCTGAAAAAATTGAGGTTTGTGTTTATAGCTTTCCACCTTTACACCGTTATACATCACTTATATTGTTTTCTCTTTGGTTATGAACTTGAACCGCATCCACCAGCTTGAGTGTTCCATCCATTACATATGTCTTTTACTCACATGTAGTTGAGGGGGGAAGGGTTACATAAAATAAAATAATGGGCTCACATGCCCAATATTAAATTGAGAGATAAGGAACACCATAGAAAATTTTAATTTAATAATAAATTTAATAAAACCAATAACCTAAAAAATTTATGGTATATCTCATGATCATCCACATGTATGCAATAAATTATTCATTTAATAAAACTAGCATTCAATTCATAATCATTCTTATTTATGATAAATTTTGCTCGAATCGATTAATTATTATATTTAGTTAATAAGTCCTTTTGTCTTAATCCTTATCTGAATATTCTTGAGATTCTCTTCTGTTATAATTTTATATAAATTAAATAAATTCATTTAAAATTATCTTTTTAAATAATTTTACCATGGATGAAACACGATGAATACCCATCCAAATCTACCCATCATGTATAATACAACTCATACCTGACATGCAGATCTTGAACGTTACACATATAATAATTAAACATTTAAATAGTTGTGTATATTTAAACCTATCACATGGAATGTCCTATGTTAATGGCCACACACAAGTACATGTCTCAAGGTTCAAATATTAAAATTAATAATTTCCAAATCTACATAACTAGTATAATTACATGACATGTAGATCAGATCTACATGTTTTGTACATATTTCACCATCTATTTAAGGTACATGCATAGGGACTCAGCATGTGAAGTATACCAGGTAAATTTTGTAGTACATGACATTTCCAATGGGCGACACACCCTGTTGGCTCCATGTTACATGGTCACTATTTGGGTGGGCTGTGTATGGATTACATGGCTCATCTCTAACCAAAAGGAATTACATGTCGTGTCCAATGGGCCACACGACGTGTAATCTGGCTGATCATGCACCATTTAATTCTTGTCAACATGCACTGCATTGAGTTTAATTAATAAGGTAATTAATGCATAATCTAGAATTGATTTTTGAATCAATCATGATGTGTTGAATGAGTCAACATGGTGTGTAACTCATGTTACAGTACATGTAGTCTGGTGTTCTCTGACCAGAAACCTTGGAACCTTCGGTTGAGTTCCTCAACCAGAAACCTTAGAACCTCCACAAGCATTGTGGAATTTTGGGGATGGGTGGTGCCCAATTTTTCTTTTCTCATAATTGTTGAAAAATCTGAGATCAAACAAATTATGAACATCATGATCAATTGAATTTAATCAAATTAATAGACAATGGATGGAACACTAAAACCAATAGAGAGGAGATCAACGCATAATTATTATCATTATATTTCATTAGATAAATAACTACCTCTAAGGAATTGTTTGTTCAATGATAAATTTAGTGATATATCTGTGGTGCACTATCATTGAGTTATAGAAACCCAGTTTATATTTCTTCAAGAGTTGATCCACACATGTTTCATGAATCTCTAGATATCGTTGAAGGAGTCTGTGAGTGCTAGCATGGAAGATCATTGTGCGTGTGTCGTCCGCCGTTGATCTCCATGAGAATCTCCTCCAAAGATATATTCTTGATCCAATGTAGAAGGATTTCTCTATTTTTATGGGAGCATTCTTAGATAATGGATCTCTCTCGGATGGATAGGATTCTATAAAAATCTGTTGTGCACAACTGAATCGGATGTTCAGAAAAAAAAACATAATTGGGTATTTATATTTCTAGGGTTAAAATAAACAAATGGAACAAGTTACCTTGATTATTTTATTAAATCCTAGAAAAACCCCTTGTCAAATAATAATATTACTCTTAAATTGAAAATTTAATTAAATAATATTCAATATTTATTATTTATCACTAGACCATTAAAATGGGTCCAACATTCCTCCACAATATTTATCAGGCCTTGAATAGTGTCTATTTATTTATTAAATAAATATAACTGCATTTTTCACTAAGAAATAAGTATTATATTCACTGAAAGGAAAATAAATATTTATTAAATATCTCTCTCACAATATATTCTCTAAAATAACTAGTGGAGGAAGAAATTCTGTCAGGCATGCATAAATAATTATTAATCCATGACGGGAATAATATCTGTTCAACTTGAGTAATAATAAATAATGATATATTATTTAACTCAAATATTGGATACACTTAGTGTCTCAACCTCTAGGCCTCTTTCCAAGTGGCACTAGGAAACTAACCTAAATTTCATAGTTAACATCTTGTAACACCCCAAGGCACCCATAGAGTAAGAAGTTAAATCCCCAACAACATGTCCCCATATTCAAACACTTGTCGTGTAATATAATATCTTTAACACAATATCTCAAATCAATCAAGTTGTATGTCAGTGCCATCAACCAATATGATCCATTATCTCATTCATTAACTTTATGGAAATAAATTTTGCCTATATAAAACTATGTCCATTGATTGGTTTAAGATATATCAGTTCCATCAAAGGGAATGAGATGTTAACTTCTTTTATACAATATAAAGGATAAATTGTTTGATGTATTATTCATTATTTCAATATAACTCATGATGTAACCAACGTATCATACCTTGTTGTGAACATTTGTTGTCACCATTTTTGTCAATATATCAAAGTATGTGACTCATAATATTAATTAATAGTTATATTAAAGTATAAGGACCAATACAAATATCCTCAGGTAGGAATATCAAATAACACGTATAAATGTGGATTTCCTAGTGGTGATTCCCATTATCATAAAATCCTACTGGATATTACCAACGGTGTTTACAATGAGAGACTCCTCAAATTCCAAAAAGTCTCCACCCCTAATAGCCTATACAATTTGTGTCCCTCATATGATATCATCCGATGACAGAACATATATTCAAGAATAGTGTCATAGCACTTCTGGTTTTACATCATAGAGGGGAACTATTACGACAATTTAGTGGGACCACTACTCTTAAGATAGTATCAAATATTATGTCACATAGAAGAACAATCAGGATGTGATGAGTAGTTTATTAATTATTAAAAAATGAAAACATGTTTCTCATAAAGTATAAAGAAGTTGGTTCTAGGGAACCAACTCCAATAGTATCTTATTCCACCACGTTGAGTCTATCTGCACACATATTCACATGAGTTTTGTATAATGCACCACATATGTGCCCTTAGGTGATAATAATGGATCCTTTCATCATATTTGATGTGCCATTACTGATGATATTGTCATATACTTGTTGATAAAATTGTATCCTTGATAACATGTTTATCCAAAGGATTGGGACATGTCATATATTCTTCTAGTTGACTATGTGTCTGATGCTCATCGAAACTAGAATATCACCAGGCCAATATTCTCCACTATATTTACATTCCCCATCCAGACTACAATAAAATAACCATCTTGACCACCAAACTTTTTTTGTATTTCAAATATCTCACTTTATGGATGAGTGAGAACGAAAAATGAATCACTTTAAGGTTATGTGGGAACCAAAACAAGAAGAACCACTGATGAGGCAATGTGTCCATGGGGATCCACCATTGGAGACAGTGTAAAAACTAACTCAAAAAAACAATAATATATGTAGCACACCGAAGATGAATTAGTAGAGGAACCATTGAAGGAGGATGACTGATGGAAAGGGCTTCATCGAAATCACTCTTAAACGAGGAAAAACACAACTTCATGCCACTAAAAAGACACCACATAGCCAAAATAAAACACAAACAGATCTGCATGATCTTTGCCGAATCCACCGACATAATCTAAAACATTTTGGAATCCATCACACCAAACCAAGATGGGATCATGTGTTAAGGAGAAAAAATAAATGGAAGAGGTAACAATGAACAGTATGGAAATTAGGGCACAAAAAAGCAACAAAATCTCAATATTTAAAAGATAATAATTACACATGATCCTTAGTGACATGTTATGATACATCAATATTGTCAACCCATTATAGGACTTGTCCTGATGTGTGAAAAAAGACTCTTCTTAATCATTGGAGAAAATAATCACTTCTATGTTTGTACTCACCTGTGAGTATCCATTTTTTATTTGTTTCAACCTTAGACCTTTTATTGTAGGAACATATGGTAGTTCTTATTCCTGGGTCCCTCCATAAAACAATGGTAGTATATTTATGTCATCCTCTTATCATCTATGGACCTACCCCTGCTCTATCTTCATCCTCTTCTTCTTTAACCTTGACCAACTCCTTATTGTCTCTCATTCTTTTCTAGGATAAGATCTTGCATCTGATTGTAACTCGCATCCTTCTTCTAGGCATATGTACTGGATAGTTCATCCATTACTATTATTATAGTGATTTTTCCTCGAGGAACTGAGTTATTGATTGAGAGCACAAGTTTATCTCATCTATAAGGAAGTTCACATGGAAGTTGGTTCTCCAAATCTGCATTAGTAAAATTATTACCTGCAATGGTCAATTGTTTTATAAGGAATTAAAACTATTCGGTGATTTTATCAAAAAAACATCCACTATATAGTTGAATATTAATCATTAAATTCAACAAAAAGATATTGTTTCAAGATTTCTTTGACATTTAATTATTTTATAACATCACCCAAAGTTTATACACTTCAGTATCTTGAGAAACATTATGGAAGATGATATGATTGATCCATTGGTATATTTGACTGATGGTCTTCTTGTTCAGATTCTTCCACTCATCTTCCATTGTGACATTAGGGTTCACTACATTGTTCTCAATGGGAAAAAATATCATAAACATTAAGAAGATCATCTATTTGAGACATAGGAATGGAGTAGTTTGAGGTAGACTATATTCTCATACCTATCATGGATGGTCCCACCATTGAATTTCAATTATGTAAAAACATGATTAGAATTTTGAAAAATGGAGTGTATTGTTAAATCTGTAACAGTCCAATAACTTTTATTCGAATCCTGGATAATCGAAATCAGACACCAATTGATTTAGATGTGACCAAATTACTATTGACAACTAATATCGACCATTGATGTGGAATTGATGTGTAAATTATGTGTCACTAATATTTCATGCTAGAGAATCTACTAGAATATCACAGGAAATGTCATCGATGTTGGAATAGTTCCATATTCTCTGATATGGGGGTATTGTATAACCTAAACTTTGACCAAACTTTGGCCAATCCTAAGGAGATTTAATTGCTCCATTGCAAGCACTGTTTTAACTTTTGGATCACCTCAACATGACCTTTTAGAATCTTTCTTAAAAAATGATTTCAACAAACAGGAATTTTACAGTCTTTGTAAAATCTCTGTTTCTCATCACTGTTACACTAAAAATGGATTAATAAAACTTTTTGGTATTCACTAATCAAAAATATAGTTGAATGGGGGAATTTATATCTTTAAGAATAATGTTTTAAAAAATAATCCTCCCACACCACCCTTTATTTATCACACATAGTACTCTCAAGGTTCTCAACTAATAACAAGTGTTCTTCTTATCAAAACTAGTTATCATAGAAGACATCACAAACCCTACTTTTAATGCCAAGGTGGGAGGAGTACATATTTGAAAAAACTCCCAACTATCCCACCTACCCCCCCCCCCTCTAAACCACTGGACTTCACCCATGGAATCCTTCGATATTGGAAATTATGAAAAATTTGTTTATGTTAAATACTCTTCTTATTAGGTTGAATTGGTTCATACAAGGATAGAGTTGGGGTGGAAGCGGTTCTTCAAGTTGGTGTTACATCTTTTCTTTTGGTTGATGAGAATTTCCTCTTATTTTAGTGCTATAGGTTTGGATCATTATTGAATGTTTTATCCCAATATAATTCTTCATGTGTCATACATGGGGTGAATGAAATGGAAGGTTAATGATTAGAAGAAATGTACCAAAACAGAGATAGAGGATTCAATAAGTTGAACATGACCATGTTGGGGCAAGCTAAAATTATTAGGTTGACAAAAATCTGTAAGGTGGTTGTATGCATGTGTTATATTAAAGTTGAATAAGTTTTTTAAGGGTTTAGGTTAGTCTGAGTGAAATGGTACAATGATAGGTTCTTCACTATATGTATTTAAGGATTATATGCTATATAATTCGTCAAGGTGGATGTTCAAGTGATGTAAAGGTGATTTTTATCGTCTCTAGTTCCCTTTTTATTGAATATTTCAGTTACATCTTGAGATGCTGACACATAGATATTTTTACATGTGGAATGGTTTTGATGCAATATTTTCTTCAAAGACCGGTCTAATTTAAAGGATTTTTATTAAATAAATCTTACTTCACAAGATCTAGATATGGACCTATGTCATATAAAATCTTTATGTTGGTGGAGTTTTTGTGAGGTGTTCAGGTGGATGAAAAATGAAATTTGTGGTGCCTCTTAGGTTTGAAACTAATCTTGCTCATTTTTTACTAAAATTAGTCCATAGTCATGTGAATATACAATAGAATTTCATATCAAGTCTAGAATAAAGGATAAACTGGAAAAATTTACTTCACTTGGTCTACAAATAAAAAACACACAATTAAGCATCCAAAATATATAACAAATATTCTCTTTATTACACATTAATTCATGATTTATTACATAAATGTACACATAATATAACCCATAAGATCAATAATTCTAGTTTATTGGGTTATTAGGTACATTAAAAAAACATAAAATAAGGAAAACCATCATCTTTATGGAAAAATTCCTTAACCTTCTTGCACTTAAAACATAATCTGATAACCTGATGACAAATATAAGAAAGGGGTGGGCTATAAAGCCTAGTAAAGGAATAAACATTGTATAACTTAAAGATAATAATAAATTTTATAAAATATGAATATTAATGGGGAATAAAATGAGTAAGAATCATAAACATGAACAATGAGATATGATATAGCATGATAATCATAGAAGGAAACATGGGAAATGTGGTAACAACTTAATACACTACATCATAAATAGAGTTCAAGGATAACTTCCAATAAATAATGATGTAAAAAGTCCTATAAAGTAATTAGGTTTAATATCTATCCCAAAATGATATATGATGAGTTTAAACATTACCCAATGCATTGGAGTTTTTCTTAATTTTGTCCTCACCCATCACATTCATTTCATTCATATGCTTAAGTTTAACACATAGATCATAGACTATAGAATAATTTATCATCACATTTTATTCCATTATATTGGAGTGAAGAATAAATACATTTATTTCCAAAATAAAGATGTATATGTTTATATAGGGGAACATCCTTTATAGGAATTGGGTAAGGGTATTCACTACACAATTGTCCAGCCTAGAAAATTGAACTGGAATTTCAGCAACATAATGATGTCACATAAAAATTCATAAAATGGGTTGATGAGAGATAATGGGGTATCTTGTAATTTCGTTAGAAAATGGAAAGTAATAGGTATATGTAAAAACATATCTCAACATTATTAATTGTAAATGGAAGGCAAAATAAAATAAATAAACATGAATAAAGATGAGAAGGTGAGGATCCCTTACCTTGAGAGTGCGACTCCAAATGCTCAGGAGGGGATTGTTGGGAGCTTGGGGGAATCTTGGGTGGACTATAAAGATGGGAGATAATATTAATAACATTATAGAAGTATTATTAATGAGGATAAATGGGAACTTTGGTGGGCTTATATAGGAAATGAGTGGGAAATTCATTATCATTTCTCAAACATTGGTTTTGGAATCTATATAATAAAATAACCAAATACACCAAAATTCCCATGGTTTCTGTGCTTGATTTATATAAAATTTTTCTGTTTTTTATTATTTTATAAGTCTAAGGTCTGAAAATAATAAAACAATGCCCTTTCTTATGTGGAAGTGTGTCATACTCATAAAAAAATCATGTTAAGACCATAAAATATATTAATAGTTTTATAGGATCCATATTGGATTTATAAAATTAATGAAATAAAGGTAAAATAACTTTATTTTAAAGGGATAAATATATTTGGTCTTGTATAAACATTATTGTATTTATTAAATCACTTTTGGGTCTGTATGATGTCATGATACACAATGTACATTTATATTGTATTAAAATTTTCCCAAAAATTTGACTGTTTCAAAATATTATGAAAAATTCACCATTGGATAATTTTGAAATTATGATTCCAAAACTAATTTAAAATTTATCTAAAAAATTTTCTAAATATTTTAATTTTTAATTTTAAAATAAAAATCGGCATTTATTAAGAAATGTTGGGTTTTTTGACATTAATAGTTTTTGAACACTTATAAAAATTACGTTTGACTTCATAAAAATTATATAATAAATTATAATTGTGAAAAATTATTTAATAATAATATTTAATTAAATTATTATTTATTTAAAAAATTTATTTATTTATTAAAATATATTCCATAATTTAATTTGAATATTAACCCAAAGATACTATTTTTGTTTTATTATAACAAAATAAAAAACATTTATAAAGTAACGACACTATGATAAAAATATTTTAATTATTATATAAAAAATAATGTACATACTATGTTTTTAGGTTATTAATACATATACCTTTAATATTAAAGAAAAATCCCTAAGAGCAATGTTTGCGATAGTGAGACATTCATGGGGTGGTTCAACATACATGGTTTGGGAAGTGATCTCGTTGAGATTGAACTTATATCATAAATGTGTTTTCCCATGATTATGTTTTTTGAAATCATCTTGGTCTTAGTTAGTAGAAAATCCCAAATATTCTATCTCCCTGAGAGGCTCTAATAAATGTGCTTCATAGAGTATGATCCTACTGGTTGAGGCCATCACTTCCTTTGTCTATGTCAATTGGATTTGTTAAAATTCTATATTTGATCTAATCATGTTATCACTGTTCAACGGAAATATTATAAATGGTAATGATGATTAATGGTCATTTAAATATGATAAAATATAATAAAACCAAATAAGTACATGTGTTTTCTATATCCATATTAAATAATAAAACATTTAATTAAATCAAATGGGGAATTTTATTTATAATAGTTCAGGTCATTACAATCCCCCCATAAAAAACTTCTCCCTTGAAATTTTTATTTCCTACACTAAAACATATGTGTTTAACTCTGTTTCAACACTTCATCTCGTTCCCACATTTCTTCTTCAGTCTTGTGGTTTCTCCACAACACTTTGACAAGGTGTCTTGTTTATTTCCTATAACTTTTTCTCTATGATCAAATATCTTCTTCAGATGCTCTTCATATGAGAGTTCAATCTTTAATAGTACCAAATCTTGATTTAGTACATGTTAGGGTCCGGTATGCAGTTTCTTAATAGGGATACGTGGAATAAATCATGTACTTGAGATTGGTTTTGTGGGAGTTTTAGTCAATAAGATACTACTTCGATGTGATCAATGATTTCAAGGGACTGGTGTATATTGGACTACGCTTCCCTTTATTCCCAAATATGATGACATTATTCCATATAGATACATGAATTAATAAAATGTCTCCAACATCAAATTCTTGGTCTTTTTGATGATTTTGAGTATATCTCTTTTTTCGACTCGGAACAGCCCTGACGTGTTGTTGTATGTTCTTAACCTTTTACACTATTTCCTCAACCAGTTCTGGACCAAGAAGTTTTTTTATGCTAACTTTATTCATTCTATAACTCTTCCCATAAAGGGATTCATAAGTGTAATTTGGATGCTTCAGTGGAAACTGATATTATTTGAAAAAATCGACAGGAGGAAGATGTTCATTCCATCCTCCATTTATGCTAGTTGATCATTATCTCATTATGTCTAAATGATTCTGGATAGTTTATTATAATTGGACATTACATTGAGCATGACAATTCATGATTAATTTCAACTCAGTATTTAGAGTGTGTTGGATAATCATTCAAAATATAGAGGTAAATATTAGATCTCGATCAGATAAAATCCATAGCGGTGTTCTATTTAGCCTCACCACATATCTAATGTATATCCTTGAAAGTTGATTGAGTTATAAATCCACTTTAATTGAAATGATGTTTTTATTTTTTATAATAAAATCCATCAAAATCTTGATATATTTATTTTCCATGGTGATTTTTTCTTGTTTCCCTATAGGTATGGGTAATGGTTTCTTTATCCCATTAAATTTTTGCCTTTCTGAATTCACTTTATGAAATTCAAAACATCATGATGTATATTCTAAAATCTTCATTTTCATATTGTCCCACCAATAGTTCTCTCTAAGATCTTGATACATCTTCCTTCTACCTGGATGGATGGAGAAATTCAAACTATGTGCATCATCCAATAGTTCATTCATTAAAAAAAAATATGGTGAACATAGTTTTGAAAAAAATCCCACAACACCTTCTTTATTACCATTTAACTCCCATGATTTTTATTTAATTATATTTTCCACTTTATTCTAAATTCTAACATTGTCTCCTTGATCATCCTTTAACCTCTCCCGTAGAGATGGTTGAGAAAACATTTGTGGAAGGATTGATGATGTTCCTTCCTTTGTGATCCCCATGTCCATAAATTTTAAATCTAATACTCTTATATCCCTCTCAATTTTCATCAGTGATTTAATTGTTGGATCCTTTATACTTATTGAATTTACTACATTATTCTCATTTATAGGATGGTATTGGATTGAGAATTCACAGTCTTTGATAAGATCTAACCATCTTTGTTGGCACATATTCATCTATTTCTGTGTGAATATATATTTGAGTCTTTTGTGATCTGTATAAATTTCACACATCTCCTCAAAGATATAATTCTGCCATATTTTCAAAGATAAGATCACTTCATCCAACTCTAGATCATGTGTTGGGTAGTTCTATTCATGAAATTTCACTTACTTTAAATCATAGGCTTTAACACTCTCATTATGAAATATCACACCCCCAATCCTTTCTTCGACGCATCACTGACTACCATGAAAAGTTCTCTACTTATGGGTAGTGTGAGCATAGGTTCAATGATAATCCTCTTTTCTAACTCCTTAAATCTCTCTTCACATTCAAAATTCTTGGAAATCTTGACACCCTTCTATTTTAGGTTGGTTATAGGGCCTTAAAATCATTATAGATTTTTAAAAAATTGACGATAAAACCTAGTTAATACATGGAGACAATAGACATCTATCCAAGATGATGACCTCAACCATCAAATAATTTTTTTTTAAGAAACTATAGATATATATTTTCTTGTGATGATATGCCCCAATTATGAAAAATCCTTCAAAACGAACTCACATTTGTTATACTTGGCATAAATATTCTCCTTTCATAAGGTCTTTAGAATAGTGCTCAGATTAACCTCATGATCCTCCTTGGTTTTGGAGTATATTTGAATATCTTTTATGAATATTACAACAAATTTTCCAAGGTGGTCTTTAAAGACCCTATTTATCAAGTCCAAGAATATTAATGCTGCATTAGTGAGTCATAATGGAATTACTTTAAACTCATAGTGATCATACAATGTATGAATACAAGTATTGGGGATGGAATCCTTGTTCACCCCAACTTGGTAATATCTTGACCACATCTCTACCTTGGAGAGTATTTTTATCTATATAGATAATTAAAAAAGTCATCAATTTGTGGAAGATGATACTTGTTATTTGTCCTGATCTTTTTGACCTCAAGATAATCAATGCGAGGTCTCATTGACCCATCATTCATTTTAATGAAGAGGATTGGTTCACCCCATGGTGAAGCACTTGAAAAAATGAAACCTTTATCTATATTATCTATAGTTATTTATTTAGAAAATCAAGTTCCACAAAATCCAATCAATACAGAGTCTTGGAAAATATAAACATCCCAGGTATAAGCTTGATTGAAAATTCAACCTCTCTTCCTATAGGAAGACCATGAAATTCCTCAGTAAACACATCAGTTTATTCCCTTCGAATAGTCATGTTTTCCAAGATGATTCATTTATCAGACTCAATCATTGGAAATAGATATTCTTTCTCAATGGGAAATAATATCCATTTTTGAGATGATGTTACTAAAAATTATTCATCCTCCTCATTGCACTTGTACAAAATTGGAGGATGTTTCATAATAAAAATATTGATTTCGTTTTTATAGAAATTTATCTTGGTTCTATGTAGGGAAATCCAATCCAAACCTAGAATTGCATCAAATTCCACCAAAGGGAGTATAACAAGGTTCGCTGGGAAGTTCATTCCATAAATTTGATCATGGGAGGATTTATATACTTGGGATGAAATAATTTCCCCATTTTCCATTTTCTCTAACACCTCAAATTTCATGATTTGTGGTGGTGTTTGAATAGATATACTAAACATTCCTGATATGAAAGAATACGTATAATGAGAATAAAAAATTATGTTCTCTATTCATGAATTAATAACTATCATACTTATCACCACTTCATTATCAGGATCCACCTCAAAGGTTGCTATAGAAATGTTTTTCCCTTACATCCTTGGAGATTTTTGGTTTTCACTGAAAACCCTGGGATTAGGGAATTTGTTTTCAATGTTACATTGTTACATGAAGTTGAAGAAATGAAAAATGTGTTGAGGGTTGACCATTTCATTCCTCTATTCCAAAAAAATTGTGGGTTTCTCTTTTTGGCAATCACTAGATCGGTTTATATCCTTCCATCACTTAAAACATTTCTTCCTACCACTTAAGAAATTTATAGGGTACTTCTTTCCACACATTTTAGAAAAAGGATGTTTAAATTTTTTGGCACTATTAGATTTCTCCATCAGATCTACATAATTATACTCCAATTTTTTCTTCTTGTCACCATGATACCCAAGAGATTCTCTAATATCCATTTTTATTTTTAGGTAATATCAGACAATTTTCTCATTGAAATCAAAGTCTCAGATCCCCAGTTGGTTCTATAAACTAGGTTTTAACTGACTGAATAATTTTCAAACCTTGGTTTTAGGGGTAAAGACAAAGATTAAGGCATATTGTGAAACTATTGAGTATTGTTTCTCATAATCATTGATATATTTTCTTTATTTTTTCATGATGGTAAGGAAATCCCTTTCAATTTTAATTCATAGAGTTCAAGAAATATATTTATCAAAAAATATTGTGGAACTCATTCCAACCCATTTCTTTGAACTATTACTCTAGATTTATATTCTTCTTCAATGTCCACCACTGATCCCCTTATCCCTCTATATGATAAACAGTTAGTAGAACCTTCTCTTTTTCAGAACATTAAAGGATGAATAATATCTTCCGAAAGGAGTTGATCCATTTTACCCTCTTAAGGGATCAGAGGATCCATTGAAAGTAAGAGGCATTTATCGAATAATTGACTCAATTTCATCCTGGTGTTTATTAGGGGTATTTGGCCTCTCCTCTTAATCTAGGGTTCTATTCAAATCCTAATTCAGTTGAGAGCGCATCATCATGAATTTTTCGATTCTTTCTCCCATCAGATTGGGAATCTCATTATGGATGTCATTACATTTCCCTTTTCATTGATTGTTTACCTAATTCATCTTATTTTTTACCACAAGATAAAATAAAAAGGAAAATTGTACATGATTATTTTTAAACTATTAAATTCATAAAAGGTAATCAAATGAAATTAAAGGGGTAACTTATAAATAACATGTATTTACTTAACTTATGAATTTCTAAGCTTCAATCTTTGTTATCCATGATCTATTTCCTAACATATAATCTTATGGGAATTTTCTTTTCCCTTAATAATGGTATGTAAGGAGATTATGATTATACCAAATCATATCCCCTAGGAGTGTCAAACCTAATGTGTATAAAGGCCCATTTTCATGCACCAGTTCCCGATGGATTCTAGATCAAAGTGGTGTTTTCGGGTTTTACCCCTATGTACATATGTTCCAGAGCCACATATAGTTATAGTATCCAAGTAGTTATGTATTTTTTGGATAAAACACTTACTCTATGCTTAACAAAATTTATGGATGTTTTCATAACTTATTCTTATACACAAGGCATCACTAGAGTTTTCAAATCTTATTCTAAAAAATAACTAAACGTTCCATTGATACCAACTATAAAAACCCTACTCTTTATTGCACAATAATTTATGATTTATTTAATAAAACAATAAAAAAAATATAATAATGTTAAGAAGTCTAGTGTCTTGGGGAATTAGATACATTACAACAAAATAAAACAATGAAAATCATCTTCTTTAATGAAAACTTCCTTGACATGCTTGAAATTATAACTGAATGGGATAAGCTATGTATATACAGAATAAAGTGGTGAGATATAAATCCCACTAAGGTAATTAACATGGTATATCATGAGAAGAATAATATATGGTAGAAAATAGGCATGATAATGTGGAATAAAATGAGTAAGAATCATAAACCTGAACAATGAGACATGATATAGTATGATAATCATAAAGGCCAAATGAGAAATGTGGAAACAACTTAAAACACTACATCATATACATATGTAATGGGTAAGTACCAAGAAATCATGATGGAAAAAGTCCATAAATAAATCTTGCTTACTCTATATCCCAACCTGATATCTAATTATACTAAACATTATCCAATTAATTGGAGCACTCTATAACTCATGGCGAACCCATCTCATTCATTTCATTATCATGATTAAGTGTGCCACATATATCATAGAACATGGATTAACATATCATCAAATTTTATTAAATAATCAGGGAGTGTGGAATAAATAAATATAAGTCCCTAATAAATAACTATAACTTCATTAATTTGAACACCCTAGATATGAAATGGGTACAGGTTTTCACTAAAAAATTGTTGGGTACAGAACATCATTGTGGAATTTTGATAGCATAACAATGTCACATAAAAATTCATAAACTAGGTTGATTTGATCTAAGGGAGTATATCATAATTTGGATAGAAAATTAATATTAATATGGACATGGAAAAACAGATCCCTACATTATTAATGGGAAATGTAAGGTAGAATATAATAATGAAACATGAATAAATAGGGGAAGGTGAGGATCCCTTACCTTGAGAGTGTGACTCCAAATTCTTGGGAGGGGATTCTTGAGTACTTGGGTGAATCTTGGTAGGACTATATAGATGTTAAGGACGATTATGGACGTTTTAAAAGTATTTTTAGTGAGGATAAGTGGGAAATTGGGTGGCTTTATATAAGAAATGACTGGTAAATTTTTTATCATTTCTCAAACATGTGTTTTGGAATCTAAAAATTAAAATAACCAAACCCACAAACCATAAAATGGTATTGAACATGTTTTTTGTATAATGAGAGTGTTTTTAATTATTTTATAATTCCATTTACTGAACATAATAAAATAATACCATACATTATGTATAAGTGGGTCATACTCTGAAAGAAATTATTTTAAAACCTTAAAATATATTAATAGTTTTAGAGGACTCATCAAGGCTTTATAAAATAAATTAAATAAACATAAAATCAGATTATTTTAAAGGGAAAACATATATTTGGTCGTGTATAGACTTTATTGTATTTATTATATCATTTTTGGGTCATCATAAAGTCACAATTTACAAATTACATTTGTACGATATTTAATCTTTACCCAAAAATTTGATTGTTTCAAAAAATTAGGAAAAAATAATCATTGGATAATTTTTAAATTAAGATTCCAAAAATATTATAAATTTTATCCAAATAAGTTTCTAAATATTTTAATTTTCACTTTTAAAATAAATTCTACATTTATTTCAAAATGATGGGTTTTTATGATAATGATAGTTTTTGAACCCTTATACAAATTACATTAAATTTTATAAAAATTATATGATCATTTATAATTGATAAAAAATATTTAATAATAATATTATATTAAAATATCATTTATTTCAAAAATCCATTAATTCTTCAAAATGAATTTCTTAATTGAATTTTAATATTTACCCAAAAATATTACTTTTGTTTTATTGTAAAAAAATAAAAAACATTTATAAAGTAACAATAAATGGATTAAAATCTATTCATTATTATATAAAAACATTACATAATTTTTTTTCTTGGGTATTGATATATATCCCTTTAATACACCAACAAACACATGAAGTGTATGGTTTGCAATGGAGAGATTTTCATGGGGTGGTTCAACATAAATAGTTTGGGATGTGATCTCAATAAGATTTAAATACTCCCATAAATATTTTTTCTCATGCTTAATTTGTTGGATATCATATTGGAAATATTCATGGGAAAATATCATAGATTCTAACTCCCTCATAAGCTCTAATAAATGGGCCTCATTGGATAATATCCTACTGGTTGAGAACATAAATTTCTTTGTCTTTTTCAATTATTTTTATTAAAACCCTATATTCATTCTAATCATGTTATCACTTTTTTACAGTTTTATTATCAATGGTAATTATGCCTAATGGTCATTTAAATTTGATATGATATAATAAAACCAAATAATTTCATGTGTTTTCTATATCCATAGTACATAATAATACATTTAATTCAATCATAAGGTGTATTTTATTTACAAGAGTTTGGGTCATTACGATCATCCACCCTTACGAAATTTCTCCCTTGAAATATTCATTTCCCAAATAAAAAAAGATGAGGGCAACTATGTTTCAACACTTCTTATTCTCCCCACATTTCTTCTTCAACCGTTTGATTTATAGAACTTTCCCAAGGTGCATTGTTTATTTCATAGAACATTGTCTCTACAATCTAAGATCATCATCTTATGATCTTCATATGAGAGATCATTCTTTATTGATACCACCTCAGGACTGATTACATGATAGAGGATTAGTATTAACATTATCAAGATGGATACATGGAATACATCATCTACTTGAGATGGGGTAGGAGTGAGTTATAGTTAATATGACACCACTTCTATGCGATCAAGTATCTAAAAGGGACCAATTTATCTAGAATTAGTTTTATATTCTAAAAAAATAAAATGACTTTATTCCATAGATATATTTGTAGTAATACCATGTCACCAACATCAATGTATTGGTCTCATTGATAATTTCTAGGATAGGTATTTTATCGACTCTGGGCAATATTTATGTGTTGTTGTATGGTTTTAACTTTTTCTACCATTTACTCATCAATTTATGGACTAGGAAATTTGTGTTCCCCCGCTTCATCACATTATACAGGTGTTCTAAAACTCTTCACATAAATGGATTCATAGAGGGGATTTAAATTCTTGAGTGGAAACTATTATTGTATGAGAACTCAACCAGAGGAAGATGTTGATCCCATCCTTCTTTTATGTAAATTGAAAATGCTATCAACATGTACTCAAGTGTCTATATAGTCCTCTCAAATTGAACTTCAGTTTATGGGTGATAATTCATGGTGAAGTTCAACTCAGTATTTAGAGCATGTTGAAGACACTTTTAGAACATAAAGGTAAATCTTAGATCTCAATCATATACATTAAATAATGGTGTTACATCTAGACTCACCACTTCTCTAATGTATATCCTTATAAGTTGATCGAGTTATAAATCCTCTTGAATCATAATTAAGTGTGTATTATTTATAAGATAATCCATAAAAACCGAGATAGAATTATTTTCCATGGTGTTGTTTTACCATTTCCATGTAGGTATGGGTAATGGTTGCTTCATCCCCTTGTATTTTTTCTTTTCTTCCTTCTGTTGATGAAATAAAATACATCTTGATGTATATTCCACAATATCCTCCATCATATTGTCCCAAAAATAGTGCTCTTGGAGATCTTGATACTTATTTTTTCATCCTAGATAGACAGAGACAATTGAACTATGTGCATCATCCAACAGATCCTTCATTAACATATGATTTTATGGTACACATGGTCATGACCCAAATCTCAAAACACCTAATTCGTTGACATTTAACTCCAATGATTTATCTTTCCTAATAGTTTCCACTTTTTTCTAAATTCATACGTCATCTCTTTGAGAATAATTTTACCTCTCTAGGAGAGACGATTCACAAATAATTTGTGGAGGGATTGATGATGTTCAGTCATTTATGATCCCCATGTACATTACTTTAAAATTTAAGAAGTTCATATCCCTCTCAATTCTCATAAATGATAAAATTGATGGATCCTTTATACATAGAGAATTTTCCCATTTATTCACCTTTCTAGGATAGTAGTGGATTGAGAAGTCATAGTCTTTGATTATCTTTAACCATTTTTGATGACACATGGTCATCTCTTTGTGTGGGAATATATATTCGAGGCTTTTTTGATCCATATATATTTCACACTTCTCCCCAAATATATAATGTCTCCATATTTTCAAAGATAATATCACTACATACAACTCCATATCATACGTTGAGTAGTTATTTTCATGAAATTTCACCTACCTTGAATCTTAGTCTTTGAATTTGTCATTATAAATTATCACTCAGCCCAATCCTTTCATTGAAGCATAACTAAATACCATGAAAAGCTCTCCACTTTTGGGTAGTGTGAGCATTTGTTCCACGATAATTTTTTTACTCTTTTAAGATCTATTCACATTCCTCATTCGAAGGAATCTTGACTCTATTCCGAGTTAGGTATGTTATAGGGTTTTATAATCATGATAAATTTCTCACAAATTGAGGATAATACTCAATTATTCGAAGAAAACTAAAGATATCTATCACAGATGTTGGCCTTGGCCATCCTATAATTTATTTTGTTTTTTAAGGATCCATAGATATCTCATTTATTTTGATTATATTCCCGAATTATGAGACCTACTCCAAACAAAAATTAAATTTTTTATACTTCTCATAAATCCTCTCCTTTCATAAGGTCTTTATCATAATGCTCAGATTATCCTCATGATCCTAATTGGTTTTGGAGCGTATTATAATATCATTTATAAAGACTACCATTAATTTGATGAGGTGATCAATAAAGACATTATTCATCATGTTCATGAATATTTCTAGAGAATTAGTGAGTCAGAATGAAATTACTATGAACTCATAGTGCCCAGACGTTGTATGAAAAGAGTTTTTGGGGATATCATCCCTCTTTACCCCAAATTTTTAGTATCCCAACCACATATCCACCTTGGAAAAATTATTGTGCCCCCTGAAGCTAATCAAGAAAGTCATCAATTTGTGGAAGAGGATACTTGTTCTTTATTGTGGTCTTGTTGAGCATATGATAATCAATGTATAGGCTCATTGACCTATCATTATTCTTAATGAAGAGGACCGGTTCACCCCATGGTGAATCACTTGGGCATATGTACCTTTTATCTAGATTCCCATATTTTTTTTCTTTAGCTCCTCAAGTTCCAAAACATCCATTCTATACAGAGTCTTGGATATGGAAACTCTACATGTATAAGCTCGATTGGAAAGTGAAACTCTATGCTTAGAGGAGGAACATGAAATTCCATAGGAAACACATCAGTTTATTCAATCATAATGGGAATGACTTCAAGGATGATTCATTACTTAGACTCAATAATTTGAGCTATATATTCTTTCCAAAATGGAAACATTCTCTAAGATTGTGATGATGGTACTGAATAAGATTCATCCCCCTCCTTGCAGTTGTATAAAATCGGACGATGATTCAAAATATGAAGAGTGATTTTTCTTATTGTAGAAATTTATTTTAGATCTATATAGGGAAATCCAATCCATACCCATAACTGCATCAAATACCACCAATGGGAGTATAAAAAGGTTCATTGAGAAGTTAATATGATATTGTTTTATATGGAAGGAGTTATAAACATGGGATGCAATAATTGCACCATCTTCTATTTTAACCAACTACTCTACTTCCATGCATTGTGGTGGTTTTTCAATAGTTCAGATAAACATTCATGATAAAAAAGAATACATAGAACGAGAATGAATAATTATGTTTACTATTATTTAATGAATAAATAGTAGAACTTTCACCACATCATTTTTTAGGATCCACCTTTGTAGTTTTGATAGATAAATATTTCCCTTTCTACCTTGGATGTTGTTGGTTGTCTCCAAAAACCCTTGGATTAGGGAATTTGTTTTTAACGTGCCATGGTTCCTTAAATTTTAAGCAATGAACATTGCACTGGGGTTTTACCATATTATTCCCATATTTTATCACATAAGTGGGTTTCTCTTAACAGTAAAACCTAGCTAGATTTCTTTCCTTCCCGCACCAAAAAAAATTTCACTTACCTCTTAGGTAATTTTCATGGTTCTTATTTCCACACCTCTGAAAAGCCAGATGTTTAACTTTTTTGTCACTATTAGATTTATCCATCAGATGGAAAAAATAAAACTCCACCTTCCATTTCTTTTCACCATGATACCATGGAGATTTTTTAGTCTCTGTTTTGATTATGAGGGAACATCATACAATTTACTCATATCAATCAAAGTCTCTGATCGCATGTGATTTCCATAGACTAGATTTTATCCCACCAATGAAGGAGTTGACCTTTAATTTATGGTTAACATTAATGATGAAGGTGTATAGTGAAGCTCTTTTAAGGTTTTCCTCATACACATTGATATATTTTTCTTCTTTTTTATTTATAGAATGGAAATCCCTTTCAATTTTAATTCTGAGATTCCAAGAAGTATATTTATCAGAATACATTTTGTGGAACTCCTTCCACCCCATCACCTAGATCTCTTCCTATGGATACATATTCTTGATAAATTTCAACCACTGATCATATTATCCCTATATTTGATAAAAATCTAGTAGAAAATTCTCTTGTTCAGAACCTTAAAGGATAGATAAATCCTATAAATAGAGTTGGTCCATTGTTCTATAATTAAGGGATCAGATAAACCCTTGAAATTCAGATGCCTTTTTCGCATAAATGACTGAATTGGATCTTGTTCATTAATAAGTGGATTTGGTCGCCCCTCTTGATCTAGGTTTCAATTGATAATCTGATTCTGGTGAGTTATTATCTTTATGAATTTCATGATCCCTTCTCCCTTCGTGCTGGGAATTTCATTAGGATAGTCACCACATTACTTTCCACATTGATTGTTTACCTGATTCCTCATATCATCAACCATTGGCTAAAAAAAATTTATGGATGAGTATTTTTAAACTATAAAACACATAAAAGGTAATAAAATGTATTTATGAAGGGGTAGCTTATAATTTCTATGTATTTAATTAACATATGAGTTTCTAGGATTCAATCTATGTTATCCATGATCTATTTCCAAACATATACTCTTATGGGGATTATTTGGTTCCATTAATAATGATTTTTAATAAGATTATGAACATAACAAATCATATCCCCAAAGAGTTTCAAACTAGGTGTGTAGTAAGGCCAATTGTCCTGCACTAGTTCCAGGTTTATTCTAGCTCAATGTGGGGTTTTCTGGTGTTATCCCAATGTACTTATGTTCTAGATCCACGTCCACTTATAATATATAGACATATATGTATTGTATTAATAAAAAAATTACTATATAAAAATAAAAATTTAGGGATGTTTTATAAAACTTAGTTTTTTCCCTAAGGCGTTTCTAGAGTTTTATCATCATAATACCAAAAACAACCTAAAATTATATTGATACCTACTATTACAACTGTACTCTATATTACACATCAATTCATGATTTATTACATAAAATTTCACAGAATACAGCCCAAAAGCTCAATAGGTATAGTGTATTTGGGAATTAGGTACATTAAAACAACTTAAAACAAGAAAAATATCAACTTTATTGAAAACTTCCTTAACATCATTACACTTAGAACTGTATTGGATAACCAGGGGAAATAAATAAGAAATGAGTGATCTATAAATCCCATTAAGGGAATAAACATGGTATAACATGACGAGAATAATATATTTCAATCAATAGTCATATTAATGGGACATAAAAGGATTAATAATCATAAACATGATCAATGAGACATGATATGTCATGATAATCATAAAGGCAACAAGGGAAATGTGGAAACAACTTAAAATACAACATCATATACATTCATAAAATATAACTACAAAGAAATCAAAATAAAAAAATTCTTGTAAAGGAATCAGGTGTACTCCTTGTACCAACATAATTTCTCATGATACTAAACATTACACAATTCATTGGTGCACTATATAATTTTTTGCAAACCCATCACATTAATTTTATTATCATGCTTAAGTGTGCCATATAGATCATAGAAAATGGAATAATATATCATCACCTTTTGTTCAATAATCATGGGGTGTGGAATTAATATATATAAGTTCTTAATAAATAATTATAAGTTCATAATGGTGAACACCTTTGATAGGAAATGGGTATGGGTATTCACTCTAAAATTGTTTGGCATGGAAAATCACTATGGAATTTCGATAGTATAATGATGTCACATAAAAATTCATAAAATGGGTTGATGAGATCGAATGGGGTATATCATAATTTCAATAAAAAAATTAAAATTAATAGGGGAATGGACAAATATATCACAACATTACAAATTTTAATGGAAGCCATAAGACAATAAAGAAACTTGAATAAATAAGAGAAGATGAGGATTCCTGACCTTGGGAGTGTGACACCATGTGATTAGGAGGAAATTTTTAGAGCTTCGGGGATCAATAGGAGGAAAATAGAGAGGTTATGGAATTTTAAGTAAGTTCTATAAAGATTTTGAGTGGATATAAATGAGATATTTGGTGGGTTTATATAGGAAATGAGTGCGAAATTCATTATCAATTATCAAACAAAGGTTTTGGACTCTATATAATAAAATAACCAAAACCACAAACCTTCCCCAGGTTTTTACAATAGTTTTTTCCAAATGGGAGAGGATTTCATTATTCAATAAGTCAAAGGTCAGAACAAAATAATATAATACACTTTTTTATGTGTAAGTTATTCATTCTCTTAAATAAACGATTTCAAAACCGTAAAATATATTAATGGTTTTGGAGAAATCATAAAGTCTTTATAAAATTAATCAAATAAACATAAAAAAATATTATTTTAAAGGTAAAACAAATATTTGTTCATGGATACCATTTATCGTTTTTATTACATTAATTTTGGGTCATTATGATGTCATAATACACAAATTACATTTATACGGCATTTAATTTTTACGAAAAAATTGGTCTATCTAAAAAAATTACGAAAAATTTTCCATTATAAAATTTCAATGATCTGATAAAAAAAATAATATTCATTTTATCTGAATAATTTTATACATATGTAAATTTTCACTTTTAAAATTAAATCGATATTTACTTTGAAATGCTAGGTTTTTTTGACAATAATAGTTTTTGAACACTTAAAAACAATACATTTGACTAGATAAAAATTATATGATCATTTATATTTGATTAAAATTATTTAATAGTAATATTTTATTATAATATTTTTTATTTCAAAAAACCATTAATTCATCAAAATAAATTCCTTAATTGAATTTTATTATTTACCCAAAAGTATTATTTTTCTTTAATTATATCAAAATAAAAATCATTTATAGAGTAAAAATAATATGGTGAAAATATATTCATTATTCTATAAAAAATAATTTATAAATTAATTTTTCTAGGGTATTGATATATATATTCTTAATACACTAGAAAACACCATAAGAATAAGGTGTGTGATGGTAAGACTTTCCAAGGGTTTTTTGGCATGCATAGTTTGGGTTGTGATCTCACTAAGCATGAACTTCTCCTATAAACGGTTTCACTCATTCTTATGTTGGTGGATCGTAGCTTGGTTTATGTCAAGGGAAAATCCCAGAGATGTTATCTCCAATAGATGCTCTAATAAATGGGATTTATAAGGTATGATCCTACTGGTTAAGGGAATCACTTGTTTTGTTTATGTCAATTAGAATTATTGAAACCCTACATTTATACTAACCATGTGACAACTATTCAATGACTATATTATCAATAGTAATAATTCTTAATGGTCATTTAAATTTGATAAGATATAATAAAACGAAATAAGTTCATGTGTTTTATATATAAATATAACATAATAATACATATAATAAAATCAAAAGGGAAATTTTATTTACAACAATTCAGGTCATTAAATAATATATTTTTAGAATAACACTTCCAAAATATCATCTCACAAATAAAAAAATAACGAAATTCCAAAATAATTTGATCAACTATTTATTTTTTAGTTTAGTCATTTGTATATTTCTACATGTAACTATGGATTTTTTCCACCTAATTGGAACTGTTTTTGGGTGTCACAAGACCCAGAAGATTATATATTTAAAATATTGATTTAATTTAAACTACATGCATGAATATTGTAAAGATTAATGGTTTTCAATTTTATGTGAACCTGGGATGGGAAATTTGGGACCACTGTTTCTTATAGAATGCATGTTTTACTCAGGTGCAACATAAATTTGGTAGCATCAGATTTTTGGTTAAAGGTAGTTGTTTCCAGGTGCATTAAGTAAATAAAATAATTTATTTTATTATTAATTTAATTTGTAAAAACTCTAATTATAACTATATTTTTTTAAAAAAAATCCATAAGGTTATGTTCATAATATCGAGATATTAGATACGAAGAAAATATACCCGATCGACATTGACAAACTCAAGTCATAGATCTCTAATGAGCGAATTAAGGAGATTCATATGATGAAAATTGAATACAAAATATTATCCTATAAAATCACTAACAAAATTGTTATTAATCATGGATAGATCTAAACTCAATATTGAAATTTTTATTTATATGATTTTCTCCCCTGTTTTTTTTATGATGATGGATTTCTAAAATATTTACATTTTTGTGTTTTTCATTCTTTGCATGAGCCATGAATTATAATTCAGGTTCTTGGACATATTTATCAATGATTATTGTGTTTGTCATTCTTCCTTGTTCTTTTTTGTATAATCTTTAGTCAATATTGCATCTTCCAATGATGGTTTCAACATTATCTTTGGTTTTTCACCAACTGTTCTTTACTTTGGGTACTTTCCCAGGACCATAGGTGAACATACATGTCATGTGACCCCATAACATGTCATGTAGTCTCGCATAAATTCCCATGTTGTCTTAAAGAGAGTACCAGCCCTAATTTCTAGATGAGATCACAAATCATGTGTCCCCTTATACATTCCATGTACTTTACTTTTTCATGTTGAATATAGGTAGGGGATAGGAAAAAGGGGTTTCCTCATGAGACATGCCTTGTCTCATAGGAGGAAGCATCATGTACTCCCCTTAGATACTTCTACCTCATGTATCTCTTTATTTGGGACTCATATTTGGTCCCCATGAGTATTATGTCCTCAGTAATTTCTATGTAGAATTTGATGGTGACCTATGTTTCTATAGTAGATAAACAACATTAGGTGATTCTATTATGGGATTCCTTCAGCGACTCTTAGCTGGTGACATCAATTAGGTGCGATCATCAGAGGGTTAGCAAGGTGGGTACTCCCCTTATCTCTCTGGGATACAGGTCTCCCATATCCTTTATAAAGGTAAATACAAAACTCCCCTACATTATATAGGGTGTGAGTCCTCTATCTACAAAGTATACCTCCCATCATTAAGCTCTGAAAGTGGGAATATCCTCTAATGGAGTAATTCCCCTTCCTTTGTCATATGTAGCTGTGAGGTGAGAGACCTCCATATTACTGATAGTTTACATGAGACGAAAATATTGGTGACAGGGGTCCCTTATCAATGACATTAATTATTCAGAATATGTCCTTCCATTCTATATCGTATGAGTTACATGGGATGTTTTTCATAGTGATGGGACCTTTGGAGTTGTGGGAAGACAATTTTTTCTTAGCTGGATTGAATGATTGAGATCCCCTTTCTCCTTTTCTTTAATTCTTTTTTGGATCATATCAAATGTTTAGTTTTCCTTGCCCTCTTGATTTATGGGTTTATATTACCATTTTTTATTCTTCCCCTTATTAGTTTTCAAGGAATTATATTGGGTATGTATATACTCAACCTTTCATGAGATTTTCTCACACATACTGCGGAATATATATAAAGTTGATAGATCGGTGGTAAAGTATGTGGAACCATATTTGTAGGATCATAGTGGTATTTGGTTTTTTGACCATTTTGGGTGGTAAGTCTCAGAGATTGTGTTTAGGGGTCTCTTTGGTTAACCTTTTATAGTTATTGTGAGGATGTTACTTCATTTTTTGTTAGGCACGTATATTTCCCCTTTATATATTTCACATTATACTAATGTAATTTCATGTGTTTTATAGATATTTTTAGTTACAGTTTAACCACTATATTTTTTGATCTTTTTCTTATATCTCTACATTGTTTCATGGAGGTATTTTTGTGTATTCTTACATGTTCTTAGGATAAGGCCTCCCATTTTAGTGATATTTCTAATAGGTTGTAGTCAGAAGCCCCAAGCCTATTAGAGGTGGGATTGGGGTGTTAGACTTTTATTACTACCAGCTAGGTGGACCCCCGTGGGTTAGGTAATGATTGAGTGGTATTAGAGGTATTATTTCCCCAGAGAAAATGTTTAGAGTTGGAACTTGTTGTGATGTCTTGTTTTGGATATTAGGGAAATGGCCTAAGATTGTCTCAAGCTTGTCTCTCAATCTAGGGAACCCATTGACAGTGTAGTGACCAAAACATCCATACACCAAGAATCTATCTACCTATTTATCAACTCGATATACCAAGACATCAGTTTTAGGGAATCCAATATCCCATACATCATATAGGATTGGGTCGTTTGACTATTCATTTCCTTATGGATTCAGCTCTCAAGATATGACCCTCTAACTATGGATTCTATTCATAATTTTTAGGATGTGTATACAATAACAACCAACTATGATATAGATACTAGTTTTTGAATATGACTAGTTGACTGAGGAATCCCCATTTTAGGGTCACCGTGAGAACCATCATAGGCTTGAGGTTCTAGTTCAAGAGACATTATATGAGGTGGTTTCACTAGTCGGGCATCAAAAGAAATTTCTACCAGTCGACTAATTAGAGGTTCCACCCCTAGTGGGTTCGTTTGATATTTCAAACTTGTTAAAATAATAATTAGTTCCAAATATTTAGGAATTATATGTGCATATACTGAGATTTTTTTAATATTTTGAGGAATAATGACCACCTAGATTCTGGGGTGAGATAGAACCTCAGGTTCCAAAGTTTTTTCTGGAGTCTATAGTTATATTTTACTATTTTATGAGAATGAAACTAGTGCTAATGTTTTAATTTGTAACTGGCCTCCATCGAGGGGTAGTGAAGAGTTTTTCTGGGTTAAGTTTCCCAAGAAAATTATAAGGTGACACTATCCTTGGTAGATTTTGAGTACGTAATCAACAATGAGTTTTATCCCTCAACCAGGCCCCAGTTTATGTTTATGAGTTTTTTGACAGTCCTTAGGCTATGCAGCGCTTCTATGGAAGAGAGCATTAGGGAAATGGAGTTGGTAGTGGAAATCCTGGAGTTGAGACATCTACATAATCTAGTAGGTTTTCGTCCAATTTTTTCTAGTGTAGGGGGAATACTCATGCTTAGTATCACATTTAGGGACATAAAATAAATAAATCACATGGAGAACTCTATCGTCTCAGAATTTATTTAGCTCAAAATTTTCATAGGAGTCTCAAATGTCACATGCATTAGTGTATTATGCCTACGATAAGAAATTTCATCTTGCATAGGGCTACACAACCCATCATTCTAGATAGAGAGTTAAAACTATAGGATAATTTGATCCAAGGAATCCAGACATTATATGAAGTATGATCTATCCCCCTTATACTTTTCATTATATTATTTCAGTTTTTCATTGTTTCCTTGATCAATGTGATGTATCCTTGAGTTGGAGATATGTGATTCAGCTTAGAGGTTTGGTTGGGGAGTTAATTGATTTATATGTTTGAGGACGTTTGAGCGTAGTGTGAACAGATATTATCATGGGACATCATGGTTGTTGTTATAAAACCTTGTGTCATCATCTTGGGTACGAACTAGTTGTCCACAGTTCATGACCCGATAGATTTTCATCATAGGAGAGTTGGAAGCCTTCATACTAATAAGAAAATATTCTACTTCATGGGTGAGAGGGATATTATGGTTGAGTGAGTGGGGATCATAACTACTAAACTATAATAGGCCACCCATCAGTTGGTGAGTTTGGACCATGGTGTAGTGGGTTTTCTGGCATCTATCTTCTAGCAGTAATGGATAATTATTTTTACGTATTCCTTGAAGATGTTTTAAGAATACCTCTATGGTATTAGGTTGAATTCCACATCGATTTTCACCCTGGACAGAACCAATATCTTTTATGAAATATCATATGGCCCCCAATGAGCTTCGTGATCTTAGGGTGTAATTGGAAAACTTTCTAGAGAAATTTTTTATCAGTCTCAATGTGTCCCACCATGAAACTCAAATTTTATTTATGAAAAATGTGGATGGAATTTTGAGTCTTTTTATTAATTATTATCACCAGAATTAGGTAACAATAATGAACAAGTTCATATCACCTATGTTTGATGACCTTTACAACTATTTGAATGTTTATTGTTAATTACTAAAGATCGATCTCTAGTGTGGATACCATCTGTTGAGATTTCATGCTGATGATATTATGAAGACAATATTATGTTGTAATTAAGGACACTATAACTTACCTGTGATGCCTTTTAGTGTGAGTAATTCCCTCACTGTGTTCATTGATCTTATAAACCAAATCATCTAACCATACATAGACCAGTGCATTGTTTTTTATCAATGACATTCACATTTACTTTGCATCAGAGGAGGAGTTTGAAGATCATTTGAGGAAGATCGTAGACATACTTTGTGTGAACTGGTTTTATTATAATCTATCAAAGTTTCATTTTCTCATCTACGAGGTTCACTTTATGGGGAATATTGTCTTTGGACATGTTTAGTTGCGGCCCGAACAAATATTGATATAGTAATTTCTTGGGAACCACCATATATCATGTCATAGGTTCTGAGTTTTCATGGTTTGTATGGGTACTATCAGCAGTTTTTGAAGGTTACCCATAACAAGGATTCCCATCCCTGATGGTTGGGGAAGGAATCTGATCAGTTGGCCTCATTAAAGATGATCCTAATTAAAGAGAGTGGTGAATATTATCTTTATTCGATGGTAGTGGTTCCACTACATATTTAAAATGTGGGAGATTGTAAGTGTATATATGTCAATAGTGAAGTTTTTCAAGATAACATATCATTAGAATATGCATGAAAATTAATTATTATGGTGGGTATCATGTTAATTTGTTTAGGAAATGCATGGTGGTTCATGTAATGTTTCATGAAAAAGTGTTATGGAGTTTCATACTACCCCTAGTGATATATATACTAGTGTGTTTATGATGTACAAGGATATTTGGAGGATGTTTTTGTAGGTTATCTTGAGGAATAGTGTTGTCAAGTTTGATTCATGATGTCACTCATTTTAGTAGGTAAAGGATAGACATTAGAATTCAATATATCTGAGTAAGAGTTTGGAGTTCTCTAAATGGTATTGAAATCACATCTAGATGGAATCATTGCTCGAACTTCCAAATTCATTGAGAGGTCATTGTTGAGTCAATAAGGTTTTCCTTATGACCTTTTCAATCCTTCTTTTTTTGAAAATAACAAACACCATATCTTTAGGAAAATTGCTTTTATAAGGAAAATTGCTTTTATAAGGAAAATTGCTTTTATAAGGAAAATTTCTTTTATAAGGAAAATTGCTTTTATAAAGAAAATTGATTTTATAAGGAAAATTGATTTCTTAAGGAAAATTGCTCTTATAAGGAAAATCGCTTTTATAAGAAAAACTATCCTTATCATATTTTCATCCATATTTTTCATAAGTATGAGATTCAGATTCATTTCTTTTTTCTCGGAATCGTTGAAACTTTGATATGAAGCATTCTGTTTTAGGATCCGAATTATGGATAAGAACTGTAAGGAAGTTTCATTCCGAATTCCGGATACGAACTCTGAATAAGTTCTACTCCAGACTCAGGATATGAATCCTTATGAAGTTCGACAACGAATTCTTATTACGAATTCTGATGACGAATTCTCATTCCAAATTCTGATGAGAAATTATCATTAGGAATTCTGATGAGGAATTCTCATTACGAATTCTGATGAGGAATTCTCATTACGAATTCTGATGAAGAATTCTCATTACGAATTCTGATGATGAATACTCATTCCGAATTCTCATTCCGAATTAACCTAGTAAACAGAATCTGATTGTCTTTGTTTTATACACTCTGAATTAATTCAGACGCCTAAAAATATTTTGGTTAGACTCTGAACTTTTATTCTGCTTACACTTCTATGATTTGTCTACTCTTCATTATTTTCATTACACTCCGAACCTTCACTCTGAATTTTTCATTCCGAACTTTTGAGTCAGTTTTTGAAATGATGTCGTACATTCTGTTACACTTGTTTTTCTATAAAACGATGTCGTCTATTTTGTTATAAACTAACCGTTGTCTAAGTGACATGTGTACAGGTCCCTCCGATCTTTAAGGAAAATATGACCGTTGGAGAAGGAGCTGAGGTTACCTATAAATAGGAGCTCATTTGAAAGAGCTCAGTGCTGAAAGGCTGACAGATCTTCAACTCATGTGATTACATGATTGAAGTAATTTTTAGAGATAGAGGCTCTTATTAACTCTCAAAGCTTCGTGCGACTCCTAATGTTGGTGATTACATTCTAGGGCCTCCGGGGATAGGAAGATAGAGGTGCTGACTACCTTGATGTTCGAGGGCTTCCTTGCTGAGGAAGACAGAGGTTGCTAATCACCTTGAAGTTGAGGGCTTGCGGGGATAGCAAGATAGAGACTCCAATCTTCGTATCGAGGGCTTACCCTAGTGTGGGTAAGACAAACTTGCTTGAAAGTATAAATCAAGGGACCTTTGTCCAAGGTTGTTGGATACCCATCTCTTTGGGTTAAAAGACTTATATCTTGTTACTTGTAGTTCTACTACGTGTTTATATTCTGCTGCATTTTTTATTATAAGGAAAGTATAACTTTCTTATACTTTCTTATTTGTACTTTGTTTCATTTAGATTCTATACGCTTTAAGGTAGAATCTCATATTGAAATATTTTGTTAAGGTTCTATTTCCGGAGCCATATTTCCCGAACCGACTTTCGGAATCTCTTTCCATGTTTACATTCGGTGTTAGAGGTGTTGTGAATTTGGTAAGTTTAACTTTGTTAAACTTAGCCTTTTCCTTTTATTAAGGAAAACATAGTTATTCTTAACTAACTTTAAAGTTTCCAAAGGAATTTTTAAAGTATACAATTCACCCCCCCCCCTCTTGTATATTGAACATCTACATCATTATTTCGATCCTACAATTGGTATCAGAGGAGGTCTCTGAAATACTTATACTCACGAATAAGTTTTTCTTTCTCACTTTGTCATTCCGAACTTTGACATTCCGAACTTTACCATTCCGAACCTTCTCATTCCGAACTTTGTTATTACAAAACTTTTTCTACTAACAAGTTTGTGTATCGAAGGATTTTTCTAGTTTGACAGGAATTAATGTTGGTTCAATTGATAATCTGAATCCTACAAGACCACCAATCTTTGATGGTAATGATTATGAGTACTGGAGAGATCGAATGAAGACTTTTGTTATCAACACTGGAGTGGACAACTTTGTTATGCTTACTGGTGATTATAAAATTCCTGACAAGGAAGTTAGAACTTTTACTAACCAGGAAAAGCAAGAATATCAACTTAATTATAAGGTACGCAATACTCTACTATGTTCAATGACCATAAATATATATATCCAAATTTCTTTATGTGAAGCATCTAATTGTATATGGAAGAAGTTAGAGGTTACACACTTTGGAACTTCTATGGTGATTGAGACTAGAAGAGCTATGCTTATAGCTGAATATCATGGCTTCAATTTTCCTTATGGAGAACCTATCTATAAAGTTCAACTGAGATTTATGACTATAGTCAATAGTCTACAATCTATGGGAGAGAAAGGTCTAGATAATGAAGCTCTTGTGGATAAGATAATTGATATTATGCCCAATGAGTGGGAATCTAAGAGAACAGCTATAGATGAGAACAGGAAGGTCACTCAAATTACTCTTCATGAGTTGTTTGGAACTCTTCTACAACATGAAACCAGAATGAAGAGAGATGCTGACAACATCAAGAAGAAGAATGGAAATGGTACTGTTTCTTTTACAATAAATTCAAATCAGATGAAAGCTAAGACTCCAGAGAGAGTAACCAGATCTAAGTCTAAGAAAGTTATTTTCCAATCTGAATCTAGTGACAGTGAAGTCTCAGAAAATGAATTAGCACATCTTGCTCGATGGATGAACAAGATAGGTGGCCAGAGAAACTTTCAATCAAAGTATAAGAAAAAGGATAGGAAAGATAAGAAAGATGGAGAAGTTACTTGTTATGAATGCAAAAGAGCTGGACATATTAGACCAGAATGCCCTTTGCTCAAAAAGAAAGAAAGGAAAGAAAGACATTCAGACAGGAACAGAAATAAATACTATAGAGATAAAGCTAAGAAAGTTTTGAAAGCGAATGACACTTGGAGTGCCAGTGGTGGTGACTCTTCAGATGAATCTTCTGATTATGAATCTTCAGGACAGAAGAATCTTGGTCTTATAGCCAGATTACCTATTGATAATCATTTTTTATGGCTAAGGTACGAAATGCTGAATCATTGACCAATGTTTCTTTAAATTCTAATGATAGTAAGTATTATAAATCTTCTGATGAAGAATCTTCTACTGATGAAGAAAATACTTTACCTACTTATGAAGAAGTCTCTAGGTTTGCTGAACTTCTTGAGATTGAGAATTCTAAACTCAATAAGAATCTTGATAAGGCAAAATCTAGGAATTCTATTCTTACGAAAGAGATATCAGATCCTTCTAAAGATCTTGATAAGAAAAATGAGGATTTTGAAAGTATTTCAAAAAATCATGAGGAAGTAAGTTCTGAGAACAAAAAACTTTCTAAAGAATTGTAAAAAGTAATTTCTAAGAAAAATGCTTTCGATCTTGACTCTAGTTCTAAAACTAATGATTTTGAGGATAAAAACTTGGTTATAAAACTTAAGTCTGAAATTTTTTCCTTAAAGAAGTGTTTATCAAATGTTACCCATGGTAAAGAAAATTTTGATAAGATGTATTCCCAAATACGACCGTTAAGAAATAAATACGGATTTGGTTATACCCATGCAAAACCAATTTTTAGTAACAATTATTTTGTTCCTCAAAGTGCCCCATTTTGTACTAAATGTCAATGTGGTGGTCACTGGGCAAAGAATTGTTCCTTAAATAAAACCCAATATTTAGGATTTCACAAAGCTTACTTTTCTAAGAAGATGCGGGTCCCTAAAATTTTATTGTCTGGAAATCTCGGATCCAAACAAGTTTGGATTCCGAAAGTCTAATTTTTTCTTGATTTCAGGAAAATAAAGAGAGTACCAGCAATAATACATGGTACATGGATAGTGGATGTTCCCGGCACATGACTGGTAACAAAATCTATTCTGAAAATATTATCAAAACGAAAGGAGATATTATTCTTCAGTTTATCGGAACACAAGATCAACTTGCTGATATTTTCACAAAATCTTTTCCTTCTAATAGATTTGAATATATTAAACAGAAGATAGGAATGATAACCGTAAGGTAATCCTTCTTAATTAACTTTTTGTTGAAAAAGTCTCCTTAGAGCAATAAACTCCTTTTCATAGGGGGATAACATTATATTGTTAGTTTAACAAAGTTTTTCAAAAATTTGTTTTCAAACATTTCGGAACGAAGATTTCCAGAATGGAAATTTCCGGAACTACAATTTTCCAGAATGGACATTTTCATATAGAATACTTCTGGAATGGATGTGTTCGTATTGAAAATTTCTGGAATGGAAAATTTCGTACTGGTATTTTTATAACGGGATTTTCGTACCAAATCCTTCATAATGTTTTTTTGAATGAAACTTTCGTACTAAGTTTTTCGTACTGAGTTTGTTTTCCATAGTAAAGTTTTTGCGAACACTGTCTTTTTATTAAAAAGGATTTTTCGTAGTCATTTTGATATTACCCATTATGAATAATCCTCCTAAGCCAATCTGAAAGGTATAATTTTCTTACTGAAGATTTCGTAGTCATTTTTTCCCTTGTTGGCATTTTCTTATGTTTTCGGATTATAGTTTTCTTAATTATTTGTTTTAATAAAAACCTAAAAAAGATCGGATTCACGTTTTCATCCGTCAGATCTGATCTCAGCATATCCCAACCGTTAGATCAACCGAGGAAGTTCAAACTGCACCTCCCAAACCAAAGAATAATAAAACCTATCCTGATGAAGTTGTTGCGAAGTGGAGAGCAGATAAAGAGAAAAGTAAAGAAGGGGATCCGTAGTTCAGATTGGACCCTGCGGAGGATAAGGCTTTGAAGGAGAGAACTACTGATGATCTTGAAAAACAAGTAAAGGAAAAGAAGCTCAAGAAGAAGATGACAGAAGCCGAGGCAGTCCAAGCAATGTTAATGTTTAATGAGATGGTATCCGGAAGCATTCCAGTTCTGAGATCTTTCTCCTTGGAATCTCTACCTGAGACTCCAGGAAGAAACCTTGATTTTTCGGAAGTGGTTAGATCTGAACATGTTGAGAAACTTGAGCAGATTCAACAAGTGGAAGAGGAAGAAGTAGTTGCTGAAGGAAGTGGTGAAACAAGAGACTTATTGAAAGAGGTAGATTATTATAAAGGATCAGCTTCGGAACACCTATCACTCCGAACTTCAGAGGCTGAATCCTCTAAGTTAGTAACTCCAGAGAAGGATAAGAATGTGGAAGATGTTGTTCAAAAAGTTTTTGATGATATTATTCAAGTGTCTACTGGCGAGCAGAAAAATCCTGATCAAGAATCGATTCCAAAAAAGGACAAGGGAAAGAAACTCCTTGTTGAGACTCTGAAATCAGTGGCTAGCAAGAAAAGAGAAATTGGAGATTATTCTAAAAGGAAGTTGGAGCTTATTGAGGAAGAAAATTCTCCAAGTAAAGTTTCAGATTCGGAGTTATCCTCGTTGGGACATGACTTTGTTGTTCAATCTTTGAGGAAGTTAGTCGGTTCCATTCCGACCATCTCGACCATAGACTCAAGATGTCAAATGCTCCAACATGCTCTGAATCAGAAATCAGATTCAGTATCCTTGGTTATGGATATGTATGTCAAGATAGAAGCCGAATTCAAATCTTTTCTTGTTGGCTATGAAGCCCACAAAAGATCTTGCAAGAGAATGACGAGCTGGTCGAGGAAGACTGTGGAAGAGATGAGGCTATTCGATGAGTTTCAAGACAATGTTAAAGATGATTTTTGAGGCCGAGGACAGGAAGATAAATGAGTTAACTTCATCCTTTGAAGAGAAGCTGACAGATGAAAATAACTTCCGGATTCAAGAAGTCAGAGATCTGAATGGGAAGCTGAATTCTGTTTCTCAAAACTGGTAGTTTGAAAGGGATCATCGGATTGAGTTTGAACAGAAGATGAAGTCTCAGGAAGAAAAGATCAAGGCTCAGAAAGAAAAGCTGAAAGCCCAGGAAGAAAAGATTGAAGCTCAATCTGCAAGAATAGTGGTCTTAGAGAAGCTAGCTGAAGAAGATCATAAAGACCTGAAGAAGATCAAGACTATTCTTAAGGGGCTCATGTCGAAGGAAAAAAGATCCGAAATAACTAAATCCGATCTTTTTGTTGTATCTAATTTTCTTTGTTGCCGAGATTTTAAAATTAAGGAAAAATTGTGCCTCTCGTTTCTTTTGCTGTTATTACTAATTTTTCAGGTTCTTTGTTATTTTTTTCCATTCCCTCGACTTCTTTTTGAAAATCACAAAGGGGGAGAAGGAAAAGATCCTTAATAAAAAGAAGAACTCTAATAAGAGTTTATATAAGGAGGAGAAGGAAAAGATCTATAAAAAAGAAGAACTCTAAAAAGAGTCTATTTAAGGGGGAGTTTTTCAAAGAAGACTTTCTTATTCGTAATAAAATGTCACTCCGAACATCTAGAATACGATCCTTAGAGTTTCAAAGCCAAAGGGGGAGTAAGTCGTATTCATCTATATCCTTAAAGCATGGGAGATAAGCTTTTTCTTCTTAGAATTTCTTTTTCGTAAGGATGTTTGTGCTTTCCAAAAAGGGGGAGATTGTTGAGTCAATAAGTTTTTCCTTATGACTTTTTCATTCCTTATTGTTTTGAAAATCACAAACACCTTATCTTTAGGAAAATTGATTTTATATGGAAAATTGCTTTTATAAGGAAAATTGATTTCTTAATGAAAAATTGCTCTTATAAGGAAAATCACTTTTATAAGAAAAAATATCCTTATCATATTTTCATCCATATTTTTCTGAAGTATGAGATTCGGATTCATTTCTATTTTCTCGGAATCGTTGAAACTTTGATATGAAGCATTCTGTTTTAGGATCCGAATTCTGGATAAGAACTGTAAGGAAGTTTCATTCCAAATTCCAGATACGATCTCTAACTAAGTTCTACTCCAGACTCAGGATATGAATCCTTATGAAGTTCGACAACGAATTCTTATTACGAATTCTGATGACGAATTCTCATTCCGAATTCTGATGAGGAATTCTCATTACGAATTATGATGAGGAATTCTCATTACGAATTCTAATGAAGATTTCTCATTACGAATTCTGATGAAGAATTCTCACTACGAATTCTGATGACGAATTCTCATTCTGAATTCTCATTTCGAATTCACCTAGTAAACAGAATCTGATTATCTTTGTTTTATACGCTCTGAATTAATTCATACTCCGAAAAATATTTTGGTTAGACTCCGAACTTTTATTCTGCTTACACTTCTATAATTTCTCTACTCTTTATTATTTTCATTACACTCTGAACCTTCACTCCAAATTTTTCATTCCGAACTTTTGAGTCAGTTTTTGAAACGATGTCGTACATTCTGTTACACTTGTTTTTTTATAAAATGATGTCGTCTATTTTTTTATAAACTAACCGCTGTCTAAGTGACACGTGTATAGGTCCCTCCGATCTTTAAGGAAAATATGACCATTGGAGAAGGAGCCGACCTTACCTATAAATAGGAGCTCATTTGAAAGAGCTCAGTGCTGAAAGGCTGACAGATCTTCGACTCATGTGATTACATGCATGAAGTGATTTTTAGAGAGAGAGGCTCTTATTAACTCTCAAAGCATCATGCGACTCCGAATGTTGGTGATTACATTCGAGGGCTTCCGGGGATAGGAAGACAGAGGTGCAGACTACCTTGAAGTTCGAGGGCTTCCTTGCTGAGGAAGACAGAGGTTGCCAACTACCTTGAAGTTGAGGGCTTGCGGGGATAGCAAGGCAGAGACTCCGATCTTCATATTGAGGGCTTACCCTAGTGTGGGTAAGACAGACTTGCTTGAAAGAATAAATCAAGGGACCTTTAACCAAGGTTGTTGGATACCCTTCTCTTTGTGTTAAAAGACTTATATCTTGTTACTTGTAGTTCTACTACGTGTTTATATTCCACTGCATTTTGTATTATAAGGAAAGTATAACTTTCTTATACTTTCTTATTTGTACTCTGTTTCATTTAGATTCTATACGCTTTAAGGTAGAATCTCATATTGAAATCTTTTGTTAAGGTTCTATTTCCGGAACCATATTTTTGGAACCTACTTTCGGAATCTCATTCCAAGTTTACATTCGGTGTTAGAGGTGTTGTGAATTTGGTAAGTTTAACTTTGTTAAACTTATCCTTTTCCTTTTCTTAAGGAAAACATAGTTATTCCTAACTAACATTAAAGGTTCCAAAGGGATTTTTAAAGTATACAATTAACCCCCCCCCCCTCTTGTATATTGAGCATCTACATCATTATTTCGATCCTACAGTCACGATTCTTTATGTGTTATTTTCGATCAACTTAACAAGTTGGCACACTTCCTTGTATTTGATGGAAGAGCATGGTTGAGAGTTTAGGGATGTTGTATTTGTAGGAGTTCCTCTGACTTTATAGGAAACCTTAATGTTTTTCTCCATCCATGATGTGTGGTATATATCACGGTTGTAGAGTGGATAAACGGAGGATTTATGGACTGAGTTACAGATAAGAATGAAATTAATCACAAAGGAAGATGGCCATTATAAGTGGACTATATAGGTTTTAGAGGATATGTTGCAAGCCGACAGGTTGGTTTCTAGACGAATCTGTGTGGATCACTATCCATTGGTGGAGATTTCTTATAAGATTATCTATTACGCCATTAATGATATAGGACCATGTGATAAACTATATGGGAGATCCTATAGGTTTCCCTTGTGTTGGTCCAAGGTTTTAAGACCTCACTTGTTGGTCTAGAAATCATGAAGAAAACATAAGATAATGGTGCATCTTATCCTTGGGAATTTGAAGTCTGTTTCGTGTTAGTAAAAATATTATACAAACTGACATCGTAAACATTTTAATTTTAATCAGGGAAACCATGTATTCTTGAGAAACTCACTAAAACATAGATTATAGATTTTTATTTAATGAGTAATATTTTCATAATTGTTATTTAGACTGAATGAGCTTTTTCAAGGGGTTGGAAAGGTTTCTTATAACTTGGAACTTCACCTATAGTGAGACAAAGTGCATGAAGTATTCCATGTGTCACAACTGAGAAGATACAAGTAGATCCCATGTCATGTTATCAATTGTATTCAGCTGGTCATTGTTGATAGAGTCACCTTCTCAGTGTACTCAATGATTATTGGGGATTAGATGAGAGGATCCTATATTGAAGGACCATCCATCTGGTTTGAGGGCTTTGTCAGTATGGGAACATGCATGAGAGCTCCTGAGATAGTGGGAGCCCGATACAGGCTCAGTACTCCCACCAATTTACGTATCCCATTCTTTTTAGGGGTAAAATTCTAATGATGGAGAATTAAATTACTCTAGTTTATTTATTTTAGTAGATTAAATATTTATTCGAGTATATTGGAATTTTTCCAGAGAATCGGTACTATGTTTTGGTATCGTAAGACCACAGAAATAATATATTAAAAATATTAATATATATTATTTTACATTAATGCATATTTTTAGGATAAATGGTTTTACCATTGATCAGTTTCTTAGATGGATAATATGATACCATGGTTGCTACCAGAATATGGGGTTTATACTAGGCTCGACATAAAGTTGGTCTTTGTCATACGTTTAGTTGAAGGCACCCATAAGAAGGTGTGTAATGTAAATAAAATAATTTATTTTATATTATTTATTTAATGTGTAAGAACCATAATTCCCTATGTATATTATTCATTGTGTAAAATCTCTTGAGTTATCCACATAAACTGGAGAGATTAGAGAGGAGGAGGAGTTCCCTTGTTTGTATTGACGAACTCGGATCACGGATCGTCAAAGAAAGAATCAAGGATATTCATAGGACGAACAAATAATGTGGAAAATTCCCCTATGAAATCTCTAGAAGACTTGATATTTATCAATGATTGATCAAAACTCGAGGTACGGCCTGTTATTTATATTATTTCTACCCTTTGATTATTTTTTTAAGCATGGATTTCTAATATTTTTACTTTTTCAGTGTTTTCATTCTTCGCATGAGCCTTGAATTGTAATTGGTGTTCTTCAATCTGTTTATCCATTTTTATTTTTCATGTCATTCTCCCTTTTCCTTATTTATATAATTTCTTATCGAGATCAAATAATTCAAGGATTGGTTCACCTTGTTCATGTGTTTTCCCCCACTGTTCTTTGCATTCTTCACTAATGAGACATGAGGTCGTGGTTCAACATTTTTAGGTTGGATCCGAGCATGATCAAACTCAAGGACTTATAGAGGATGTATAAAAAACTAATATGTTTCTGTTCTATGGATGGATCAAGAGTTTATTTCAGATATGAGTGATGGATTTAGGGGTCAATATTCTAAGAGGTAGTAGGCAGCACCAGGATTTTTGATCAGGTAATCAGATTTCGATTTTTCAGGCACATGACAATGAGAAATGATGACCTAAGATGGAAACCTTCAGATTACATGATATCATCTAAGTAAAATGGTTTAAGAGATAGTTATAATCACTGATTTAACATCCTCATGAATAAAATTTTGTATATATAAAATCCCTCACTAGACACCATGTTACTAGCATGAACACTTACCAAGTTGTCTAGGATCTTTTGGAAGCTAGGGTTTGAAGCAAGATAAGAGACACACATTGTGTGTCTAAGTCCGCATTCCTTGTGATCCTACAAATGGAAACTAAACCATGTGTTGAAGACACTTATCCAAGACCTCGTGTGGTCAGAATCTCTATGTTGCAAGAGGGTCACATCATGTCTAAGTACATGGCCATCTAAGTTTTGTACTGTGAGTATACTCTCAGGACCCTGGGAGAATGTACATTCCATGTGACCCCATACACATTCCATGTAGTGTCATATTGATTACCAAGATTTGTTTGGGAGAGGGAATGCCTTGGTGTCCATATGAGGTCACACTCCATGTGACCCCTGATATATGCCATGTACATTACAGTAATATTCCAACTGTAGTGGGGGGACATGACTAGGGTTTATCTTTATGATACATGTCATGTACCCTAGTAGGACACACCATGTACTTCTCTCAAGTACTTTTAACACATATATATCAATCTTTGGGACTCATATTTGGGCTCGAGAGTATCCCATCATAAGTAATTTTCTATATAGAATGTGATGGTGGCCATAGTTTTGCAAAAAAAAATTACAATATGAGTTTATTCTGGTAGGATGTTTCTTTCTGTGATGCTTCATTGGTGAAAACGATTGGGCATGATGATTAGAGTGTTATCAAGGTCAGTAATCCCCTAACTTTTTTCAGGTTGTGTGTCTCCCATATCCTTTATACAGGTTGATATATAACTCCAAAACATTAAAGAGGGTGTAAGTCATCTATATAATGAGTAGAATCACCATCATAGAGCCCAGTAAGTGGGTGGATCCTTTATTGGAGTACTGATTCCACTATTTTTCTACAATTTGATCGGGTGTGAGGCCTCCATATTCTTGAGTGGTTGAACATAATTCATTGATAAGAGAACGTTCTCCCATGTTTGTGATATGTTGTTGTGAGAATTGGACCCTCCACTCATTATCCTATGTAGTTATTTAGGTTGTTTTGCATTTGTGATGGGACCATTAGAGTTTCGGGAAAACCCTTCATTCATAAATGGATTGGATGACGGAGATTCCCTTTCTCTATCCACATGGATTTATTTTGGAGCAAATCTGATGTTCGGTTTTACTTCCCATATTTCTTTATTGGTTAATCTTAACATTTTTTTTCTTTCCCTTATTTTTTATGCTATTCTACTAGGTATGTATATAATAATCCATCTATGGTATCTGACTGCATGTGTTGTGTCTTATACAGATGATAGATAGATCATTATTGACCTCAATGGACCTGGAATTATACAAGAATAGTGGTACTTGGTTTTGTTTTCCATGTACGGTCTTAAATCATGAATATTGTGTTTTAGTCCCTATTTTGATTCACTTTTTTAGTTTTTGTCAGTTTGGGACCTCATTTTTGGTTGGATATGCATCTTTCCTCATTGTACTTTTCTTATTATGTTTGAATGGCCTGAAGTCCTTATTTTAATTTATGTTTGGATAATCCCCCTTATATGGGTGTAAGGGAACCCATTACATTACCCATTAGCTCATGGAACAAGGCCCATACACAACCCAATAAATTACCTTAAAGTCCCAAGACCTGACACACTTGAAACAAATCCTCCCCAACATCTGCATCTTGTATGTACCTAGCTCCCCACCTCACATGGATAATCAATTAGTATTGCCTCAAGAAGAGCTATATAGTGCCTGGTCCCGATGGTATTTTACATACCATATCATTATTCTAATCTGGTTATCTTTACACTGGTGGTTTCTACTTTTTCTTTGAATCCACATTTGGACCTACTCTTGTGTGGTCTACCCGTGCATCTTGGTCTTTTTTTGTGGCCTAAAATCCCAGTATCCTGAAACTCATTGGTGACCTCAAAGCCCTACATCTCGAAGACCCTTTGTCTCGAAGGCCTTAAGACCCATAGTTCCAAACTGGTGGATTAAAGGACCAAATCAGGAGAATAGTTATTGATGCTATAGTATCGAAGAGTACAAGAAATAGTAACTGCTATTGTACTTGAAAATTCACCCCCACCTAGATTTGATCATGGGTCTATTGGATTATAAGCAGGAGCCTCTACCACTAAGGTACAAGCTCGTTGGATGTACTTTCCATATTATTATGTGGTACTTTGAGGTATTTTTTAGAGGTTTCTTCATGCATTCTTTACAATCTGTATGTTTGTATTTTTTTATATAACTCTACAGTGATGCATGGATATGGTAATGTGCCTATGTATTAGGGTTTAGGATATGACCTCACATTGTAGTGATATTACTACTTGGTTCTAGTCTCCCACCCCTAGCCTATTACAGGCCATATTGGGGAGTCACACCCAGGTTACCACTGGCCAAGAGGGCTCATTTGGGTTGCATCATGACATTTTCATTATGAATATAAATTAATTAATTTTTAAAAATTAAATTTTAAAACAATTAAATTCGTATTTTTTTAACATGTATATTTATAAATTCATTTCATGTTAAATTAAAAAAATCATCTTCAAACATGGTTCCCAATTTACATAAAAAAATGATTATCCTACATTTGTTTCAGTTTTTCACATGATTTAGGGGGATTTAATAATTAAAAAATATTTAGAATTTAACTACATTTTTCATGAAATTAGGACCCCGCACCTGAAGTTTCCAGTCTGACCTAATAACAAAAATACACATTCTAGGATATGAAACAAAACTTCCTCAAAGTAACATATTTTTTGGAAAAATATTACATCCCAAGACTACACACAACACTATGTTTTTGGAAATAAGAATAGAATGTACACTCAACGAAAATAAAATGGAATTTCATGAACTATATAATTTGGTTGATCAATATAAAATAGTTTATGAAAATTGATAATAATATATTTTTATGCAGTCAAACCCCAAGGCAATTAATTTCTAAATTTCAGATCAAAATAATTTATATACAATTAAAAAATTTGAAAGAAAATCATAGAGAGAGAAAATTAACACAAAATCGTTTGGGAAATTTCAATAAGACTAAGATATAGAAAATTTGTTCATTGTATAATTAAAAAATACTCAAGGATTCCCAAAAAGTTAAAACTCACATTTGAAAAATGGAGTTCATAACAACTATAACCCTTTTAATTAAAAAAATCCACTGAGAAATGAAGGACGGAATAAAATGTATACCCAAAATAAATTTCAAAGAACCAAGAAAGAGTTAGGAAGGTATTCAATCATCCTACTCAAGAATCATCATTTTACTCTTATGATTCTATTTACTAACTCTTTTTCTCTTCCATTCTCATTTATTCATAGTTCACATTTCCATCCAAATCCACTTTAGACATATTGTTTTGGTTAATTTTCTCTCTTTCTCAGTTGAAATTGATTTACATAGTTTTACTCAATCATGATTCATTTATGATTTTATAGGCTTGCATCCATTATCATTTCTACACTATCAAGGTCAACCATTTTATCAATCGTGATGATTTTTCTTGGTTTTATTTGAGGATTAGGGTGGGTTGGTTATTATGTTACATAATAAGGCTAAAGGGAGAGAGTTTATCTTTGATTAAATGTAGGAATAAACACATATCCTCTTACCTCAATAAGATGTGGAGCTATTTATTTATATATGTGGACAAAAATAATTCAACTTAGTGAGAACCAATGTGGGACTATTAATACATGGGACATATCGAGACCCCAAATCGATTTTAAAATAATAAATAATGTGATATTCACTTCATGATTAGTGAAAAATTCATCTCACTATTATCCTTGCATTGGATATCAACCCACACACTATTTATCCTTTTTCTTGAAGACACAAGTAAAAATAATTGATATAATGAATTATTCATCCTATTTTCTTCCATATTTTTTATTCTTTTCATCTTTTTATAAAAATAATGTGTATATTTTTTTATTTACATAATAATAGGTTAAAGTGCATCAGAGTTATGTAAGAATGGAATTGTGGCTTTTAATTTAGCATAGCTAGAATTTCATTCATTGTCACTAAGGTATTAAAAACGGTTGATATAGTATGTGGGGTTAATTCGATGCAAGGGACATTAAAAATGTTCCTCATTCATTTTAATAGAATCATTGAACTTATAAATAGATTTTAATGAGTGTAAAACCATGTTCCTAAAAACAAACCAAATCATACAATTTCACTCCAAAAATAATCATATATGAAATTGTTTCTTAAATGGGTTTAAAAATATCATTGTTTAGTGAAATGTTTTATAGTGGTTAGTGCTGATGTCAGGACTATTAAATATTTGTAAAATATCAAGATTTTTTTTAGGAATATGAATCAAAAAATGAAAAATATATCATTAATCCTATAACAACATGTTTAAAAATACAACATCATATTCACACATTTAATGGGATCTAAAAATAAAATTACATATTCAATTTAGCTCAATGTTTTTGAAAAATAGAAAATGAATTAAAAAATATCTATTTAAATGAAAAAAAATTAATTTAATACAAAATAACTAAATAAACAAATAAAGAATAATATGAAACAAAAAATCCTTAATCCCAATTAAATGAGGCCTGATGTGTTGATCGAATGTCACTAAATAAATATTTTTAAGACCATAATTTCATTGAACCATTTAAAATAAAATCATCTTGAATGATGTGACTAATTTTGGTAAAAAAACATTAATATGATTTGATTTTCTATATTATTTTCTTCCTCATGATGGTAACAAGACAGTGATTATTCTTTCTCATAAAGGATTAAAAAAAATGTATAGTTCATTTATTAAAAATAAATCATAAAAAACAAAAACTAATATAAAAATGAGAAAATGGAACAAAATAATAGGTAAACCCCCAAGTGGTGTTTCATTTTGACTAACTATAACTATAAATCTATTGTTTAATCCCTGATTTATAAGTGGATGTAGATTTTCATATAGTCAGAACCACATCGGGTTAACCATATAATTAAATGTCACTTTTTCACTCTAGAGTCCCCCAGGTGTATGTTTTTCCCATCCTTCCCTCTTCTGATGATGAGTTTATAAGCAATATGTTTTGGGATGGTGTTATAAAGGTAATATTATTCTTTTTATTCATCGTGAGTACCCATGGTGTCCACCAAAAAGTTTATTTTTGTTTTAAATAGTAACACTTCTTATTCATCATTAAACAATTAGGACTCCATTTCAGTTCCCATTCCCAATTTATTTTCAGAAAGTGGCATAAACAGATCCTATATTTTTCTTTCAAAGATAGACACCACCTCAAACCCCTTTTCATATTATTCAATGAATTTTAGACACTACCACCAAGATAAATATGATAGAGACCAAGACACATCAACACAGCCAGAGAAATAATATTATTAAGAAGTGGCCATAGTTTACACAATGGGAAAACATATTGTAGAAATAGGAGAAGGGGGACCACATCATACGATGGAAAGTAGTTGTTTACACATAAAAAATTAAGTAATATTCTCGGGAATAAATAAAGGGCATGGTTATTTACCTATGAACCTTGGAGAAGTTAAAGAGGCACTACTACAAAACACACAATATACAGTGCTGGACTTCATTAACCCTAGTGAAAAGTGATGACAAAGGCAACCTCTATTAGAGCTAAAAATGTGTTAGTAAAGTGTACCTTTCATCAGTGATAAAATGATGATAAAATGTTCCTTTATCATAGTTTCTTAACACTCGTAATAGGTTACGTTGATCAGTGGTTTTTTAGCATTGATAAATGGTACCTTTATCAGTGCTTTATTTTTAACACTGATAAAGGGTACTCATTATCATCCCTTTTTAATTCTGATATAGGTCACGATCATGCACGTGAGTCCCACATTAAAATAGAATAATTTTAGCTGCTTCTTTATAAGTAATTACACCACATCACAAGTTCAGAAGTCTATTGTAGGGAGGGGATTCTTCATACATATCACAAACATTTATATGCGCCTGTTCTCTTTCCCACATAAGCCTTAGCCCACCTGATGGTTCCCGTGGGCCATGTCCCACCCTAATACGCATTTAGGTCCTACATGACCTGACCCACCTTTCCACCAACCATTCCTATACAATGCTCAGCCCATGGGCACTTCCACATTTTTTAACTTATAAAAAAATAGTTATTAAATATATTATAAAAATAGAAATAATTAAACAAAAAAATTAAAACTAGATATATTTAAAAAATATTAAAAAATTATTAACTAAATATTTATTAAAAAAATTAATTTATATATGTTATAAATATTATTAAAAATTATATATTAAATATAGATATATAAATTGAATAAATTTAAATAATTATACAAATAAAAATTATAAATTGGTAAATTTAAAAATTATTAATTTTTTATCAATTTAATAATTATTATTAAAAATGGATAAATTTATTATAAATATATATAAATTATAAATACAAATAAAAAATATATATTAAATATAGGTATATAAAATGAATAAATTTTAATAATTAAACAAAAAACTAAAAATGAATAAATTTAATATATATATATATATACTTTATTTTTAAATAATTTATAATAATATATAATAAATATAAATATAGAAAATGAAGGAAATGTAACAATAAAAAATATAATAATTTCTTATTCATTTTTAAATTTTTTTATACATAATTATTCATTAATAAATTTAATATTTTTAATATAGAAATATATTTATTTACATATATTTATATATATATTTATATATATATATAATATTTCATAAATTATTATTTATATAATAATTGTTATTTATTATTACATTAAATAAGTCATATATTTTTTGAAAAATTGTTTATGATTAATAATTAATTGTAATTAATAAAATGATTACTTCTATTGAGTAATGATCATTAATATAATATCATTTTATTTTTAAAATTAAAATTATGAAACATGTGATAAATTGAATTGACACATACATATATATAATTAATTTGTTTTATATACAATGAACACATATAAATATTTACATAATTAATAGAATTTTATGTGGAAAATACCTACACCTAATATTAATATAATTTATTCAAATTTTAATATTCATTTTATAATTTCATTTTGTAACATGATTGTAACAGCCCGAGATTTTATGAAAAATATTCTTTTTTTAATTTTATTAATGTCTCGTGTTGTACGCTACACCAAAAGGAGCTTGCATAACACGCATCCTTGACTTGCCTTTCATTACACGCAATCGCGACCTTCCTCGATAGCTTGCGTCGTACGCAATACCGAGTTTCACTAAACGACGATAAGCTATTAAAATATTTTTAAAACTAGCCGTTATGAATAATAATAACCACTTTTTGAAATTTTATAAATTTTATTTTTCAAAATGGACTTCATTTTTGGATTCGGAATACCGAAATTAGCCTAGGGTGAAATTTTGGTATTTTTCTGAAAACTTTCAATTTTTGATGAATAGTGAAACCACTAAGTGGTAGGTTAAAAACTGAATTTTGCATAAAACATAATTTTACCACTTCTGTGAATGGAATTTCGAAAATCCGACAGACACGGTTGATATCAGTATGTAAAATGTGGTTCAATGAGATAAAAATAATTTTTTGGTGAATAGTAACTTTTTACTTTTTTTACCGCGGTTAATAGTAAATAGGGTAACTAAGGGTACAAATGATATTACTATTACCCTAAAACATGTCCTAATTATATTGGATAAGTTTAATTCGACCAAAAACAAACTTAGGAATAAAATATGACCATTTAGGCCCTCTTGGGTTAGATTAGGACATTTATTATTAATTTATTTAAAGAAGGGTTAAAATAGTTAAAATCAAAGTTTAATAAGTAAATCATTTTTAATATGGGGTTATACATAAGCTAAATTCCACTATAAGTATTCATTAGAAAGATAAAACGATTTCCTACATAATGATATTTTATTTATAATTTTTAGACTTTAAATAAATTAATTTATTTATGACACAATGATGATGTAGTAATTACCCTTTTAAGGGAATATTAACATAATTGATGTTATAAATGCTCAAATGAATGTAATTTTAGACTTTTTATGCATTCCACTAATTTTATAGGTTACTATGATATATTATTGTTGATTTAATCAACTTTTTTTGAACATATAATTCTGTTATGACTTTCACAAAAATCATATATCAAATAGTGTCAAAATTGACACAAAATAGTTTTTAAATCAAATATTATATTATTAATTGTTATTTTATTCCTAAAAATCTAAGGTTCGGCCAAATGACTTAGATAAGGATATATATATTAATAATAAACAATTTGGGGTTCGTTTGGCATGTTATAGTAAGTGTATTAACCATATAGTGAAAGAAAACAAAAAGACACGGTAAAAGTTAAATTATTTAACTTAGAGTTAAATCTAATTGATAAGGTTAAAATAATACCCTAAACTTGTCTAAATCCTATTGGTTGATAGTATTTCGACCCATCCCCACTTTAGCTTAGAAATAAGACCCTTTGGAACCATTATAAACCGATTTTGACTTTAATATAAAATAATATTTTGAGATATTCCTAAGGTGCCCCTCTCCTCCCTTATAAAAGGACACCTCCTCCCCCTCCTCCTCACACCAATTTGAGCACTCAATCTTGGCCAAACCCTGCCAAAATCTCTTCTCCACTTCCCTAGCAAAATACTAGAGGTTCTGGTTTTCCTCAAAGTCCAATTTTAGTGCCCTAAGAGGAGGTCTCAAAGAGGCGCTTCAAAGAAGAGGTAATTACCGTTACCAATTCTTTCATCTTTATTTCTTCTTCCACTTATTCTTCTTAGGTTGTTTCATTATGAAGTAATAACATCAGTATCACTCATATACTGATATTTTATTATAAGTATGAAACAATCCTAATTCACCTTCTATCCATCCTACGGAAAAATGAAATCACCGCGCGTGCGTACGTACGGAATACCGTCTCCACGCCGTGGTGTAATCTATTTTCCACCACCACCTTACATGGATGGGTATAATGGTGTAAATAATAACTATACATATTTATTACAACATCATATTTATTCTGATATATTGTATAATCCACTCCAATTCAATTCAATATTTATGGAAATGATATCATCGCTCGTGCGTACGTACGGACTACCGTCTCCACGACGCGATGAGATTCATTCTCCATGTTAACCATTTAAGAATGATTATAAAGTATATATAAGAAATAATAATGAAATATATGAAATTATAAAGCTACTGGATTTATGTATATATATATATATATGTATGTCATCTACTTACTTCCATTCAAGACAATAAGGAAAGGAAAACAGCGTTCATGCGTACGTACGGACTACCGTCTCCATGAACGGTGTTTTTCATTTCATTTATCTATATATTATATATATATATACTGAATATATATGATATATAAATAATATTTTATATTCTGGAAGTAAGTAAATCATGATATAAGTAATAATAATGTCAAGAACAACAAGTCAAAACACCTACGATAAATGAAACGATTTTACCCAAAACGCTTCTTTAACATGGAATTTACAAAAGAACGGGTAATATAATGTCATAAGTGAACCATATATGACATCATAACAATGAATATGATTCTATAATAAGTCAATGACATTATTTAAACCATTATACAGGAGCTTTGGACACGTACAAAGCAAATCGGACCTAAGGTAAGGGAAATATCACAATCTCATTTTTATCCGAGATTGTTTATTCGTAAGTATTTACTGGGGTGTATTTTATCATCCACATCCATGTTCCCTAAATATGTAATATTATTTCCATCCACCTAAAATTGTTTAAATCCAATTTTACCCTTCGGTGAATTTTTAGTAAAGGATATGAAAGGAATCTTTTGTCATTTTTTTCGTACGAGGTACTTTTTGACTTTTCCGAAAAAAGTACGAAAGAATGTTTTTTTAACTTATACGACATGAATGGATTTTTAAAACAAAATTTCCAAGAATCTTCCTTTACAAGTTTTCAAGTTTATTTTTAATCAAATTCTTTTATTTTAATGTCGTATGACATGTTATGAAAGGAAAAATGATTTTGAAGAAGAAAGGATATTTTCCTCAAGAATTCAATTCAAGTGTTTTATCAAAATTATTTTCCATCTAAGATAATAAAGGGTTCTGTTTCTATCCATATTATTACATTGATTTGACTATGTTGTGATGGAATTATGTTTATGAATTCCTTTATCTTATATGAATGGATTTATGATGTCATGTTGTTTAAGAATCCCATTTTTATTACATGGGTTATGCAATGATGTATGATTTATGATTTTGTGGCACACATAAGAATGATATCATTATGAGATGGGTGGGACCTATATCTCCCTCCAATGCATTGGGTAAAGATTTTATATCTCATGAGATAGACAGGGCTGGAACGGTAGGTTATACCGGTTCAGTGAAACAGGACTGAAACGAGGGTTACTCGATTCAGAAAGGGACTTTGTCCACTAAGATAGTCTTGGAAATGAGTCTTGACTAACAAGAAATGATTCTCTATGATTATGTGTGAATGCCACAAAGTTTCATGTTTTAAGTTATGATTATTGTGATTACATTTCACTTCCATGATTTACCCCATGTTATGAAATTATGATCTCTTTTGTAGGTTAAGATTTCCAAAAGTTATGTGCTTATGTATATGATGTGATTGATATTTCTTTTAACCTTACTGAGCATTTGAGCTCACCCTTTTATGTTTTCTTTTCCCCAGGATATAAAGAAAGCTTTTAGGTAAAAAAAAGGGAAGATCTTTATGGGAGATATTGAAGATATTTCACCACGATTAGAAGATTACGTTCCGAGTTTCCAAAGAAACTAAACTATTACAATCCTTGTGTGTTTTTGTTATATACTAAGTATTCCGCAAAAGTAATGTAATGTCCCTGTACGTCAAGCTATGGGTCTCTACAGTTGGTATCATAGGAAAGGTTTAGTCAACCTTTGGAAACTAGGATGTGAAAACTTTAGTGAGATCCCTAGAGATATTTATAAGGAATGTCTAGGGATGTCCCTAAGATTAAGTATACGTATAGGTTATAGTACTAGAATTACGCTAACGATCATAGAATTAAACCTAAGAAGTTAGATATTGAAGTTACTCCCCCTTTATTATGATTTTTGCCTCTCACACTATTCTTTTTGGGTTTTAGACGATGGTTGGAACCTGAAGGAACCGTGTTGATCAATGCAATGGACAATGCAATGATTGCCCTCATGAAAAAACAAATGTTATTGGAGATGGAGTGCAAAATTTTATTGCTATACTTACACAAGCTATGAATCATTCTGGACTTCCAAATGAGCAGAGAAGGGAACAATATTCTATAGAGTCCTTCATGAGGGAACGTCCACCTTCTTTCAGTGGAACTTCCGATCCACTTGTTGCTGAACAATGGATCAGTACCACTGAAAAGATATTTTCAGTTCTTCAATGTTCTGAGCATGATAAATTCATCTTAGCAGTATATCGTTTGGAAGGTGAAGCTGATCAATGGTGGAATATTATCAAGAATACGAGGCCAAGAGATGAAATTGAGTCCATGGAATGGGACGAGTTCAAGAACTTATTTTTCAATAAGTACTTCCCTCGTATTCTTCGAACAATGATGGAGAAGGAATTTCTTGAACTAAAGAAAAAGGATGATGAATCTGTTGGTATATACGAAGCGAATATTACAAGACTTGCAAGGTATGCATCTGGCATTATCATCCAACCTGAAAGTAAAGTTGATCGATTTTTCAGTGGCTTAAAACCAAGTCTTCGAAGGGAATTAGCTATAAGAGACTTCAGTAGCTATGAAGAAATGGAGCTTTGTGCTATCAAGGTAGAAATGGAAGTTGGTGTTACATATCCATCTCATGGTTTTGACAAAAAACGAAAGATGGAGTTCACGGAGAAATCTCAGAATAATGGTGAAAAGAAGATGAATGTTTCCTTATGCACAAAGTGTGGAATGAATCATGGTGGATATTGTCTTAAAGGGACTAGAAAATCTTTTAAGTGTGGAAAAGAAGGTCATCAAGCAGCTGTGTGTCGAAGTAATGGAAAAGGGATTCTAATGATGTGAATAAAGCAAACACTGCAGAGAACGCACCACCAACACATCAATGCTTCAAGTGCAAGGAAATGGGGCATTATGCTAATAAATGCCCTAATACAAGGGTTAGTGATGATCAACATGAACAACCACTGAAGGCAAAGGACAAAGGGAAGTCACATGCGATCACTATTGGCGATGTTGAATATGACAATGATGTGGTGGAATGATTAAGTTTTTATGTAATGGGATTCCAAAATAATATTGTATCGTGGAGTATTGGAATATTTATGTATTGGTCTAATGTGGTATTCAAAGTGATTGAGATATTTTTGGAAATAAGATGATATGCGCATAATGAATGGAAAACGAGAAAACGAAATGTTTAACAGTATTCATGAGCTCATGATTGATATAAGGACTAAGTGATATCATGGTTTGAGTATATAGAATTTTGAGGATTTTGGTAACTGCATTCATGTTTTCATTAAGGTTCAATGGGTATTCAAGAGAATACATGATTAAGGACTTTTAATGTTTGGAATGGGACCAGAAATAAACATATCTTATGATATATGGGGATCGACGATGGTATTAAATCTCTGGTAATCATTTTCACTATGTTATGAAAGTAGACTGCAGTATTATGGATAAGCCTAAAGACTAGAATGGATTATGTTGGACATAAAATAGTATTGTTTAAGGATAGAAGTTTTGTGATATTATTGATGAGATGTTATAGTAATATAGTTTTAGAAAAAGGACAACCTGCAGGACGGGCGACAGCCCATCGCGTTGGACAAGGCTGTGGGAATCGAACCCACAACCGAAGTGCGACTGGCCTTTATCGCCTACCACTGGCCTAGAGGAAGTCCATGTTTATTAGAAACTAGTTTTATTATATTAAGCAGTATGATATATGAAGTATAAAGTCCATTTTAGAAACCATATATGATTAATCTCACTATAGATCGACTTATGTATATAATTTTTGCTAACCTTTTGTTTGAGACAGATGGAATGACCCGTCATTCTATCACATGATCTGCTAACACTTCACGAATAACAAATTCAACTTCATTTATTTAAGAGATGAAGTGGAAATTGTTAAAGGCACAAACAACAGTGAGATTGTACCAAAATAAAGTAAGTATTTATTCTAATTCAAATTCTTTAACTTTAGGGAAACGATCTTGAAAACCAAAAATGTAGTCCTAGTGATCTTATACCTGATGAATCAGACGGTACCTTAGATCGTCACAAATTTATGGATTTGTGATTACTGGATTTTCCATAGCCATGTTCTCTTCCACTCTCCATCAGAACATGATGGTTAGATTTCTCTTCCATATCCATATTTTCACCTATGTGGAAACCCAGTGATTAGTTTATTTGGGTAACCATTACGTTTCATACTTTTGTTTTTAAATATTGGTCTTGATATTCCATTTTACAATGTGGGTTTCTATTAAAAAAACTTTTGAATAGTAAACCATTTATAACCCCGATGAATTTTGAGGGCGAAATTCATTTTAAGGGGGGAAGAATGTAACATCCCGAGATTTTATGAAAAATATTCTTTTTTTAATTTTATTAATGTCTCGTGTTGTACGGTACACCAAAAGGAGCTTGCACAACACGCATCCTTGACTTGACTTGCATTACACGCAATCGCGACCTTCCTCGATAGCTTGCGTCGTACGCAATACCGAGTTTCACTAAACAACGATAAGCTATTAAAATATTTTTAAAACTAGACGTTATTAATAATAATAACCACTTTTTGAAATTTTATAAATTTTATTTTTCAAAATGGACTTCATTTTTGGATTCGGAATACCGAAATTAGCCTAGGGTGAAATTCTGGTATTTTTCTGAAAACTTTCAATTTTTGATGAATAGTGAAACCACTAAGTGGTAGGTTAAAAACTGAATTTTGCATAAAACGTAATTTTACCACTTCTGTGAATGTAATTTCGAAAATCCTACAGACACGGTTGATATCAGTAAGTAAAATGTGGTTCAATGAGAAAAAAAATAATTTTTTGGTGAATAGTAACTTTTTACTTTTTTTACCGCGGTTAATAGTAAATAGGGTAACTAAGGGTAAAAATGATATTACTATTACCCTAAAAAATGTCCTAATTCTATTGGATAAGTTTAATTCGACCAAAAACATACTTAGGAATAAACTATGACCATTTAGGCCCACTTGGGTTAGATTAGGACATTTATTATTAATTTATTTAAAGAAGGGTTAAAATAGTTAAAATCAAAGTTTAATAAGTAAATAATTTTTCATATGGGGTTATACATAAGATAAATTCGACTATAAATATTCATTAGAAATCTAAAAATATTTCCTACATAAGGATATTTTATTTATAATTTTTAGACTTTAAATAAATTAATTTATTTATGACACAACGATGATGCAGTAATTACCCTTTTAAGGAAATATTAACATAATTGATGTTATAAATGCTCAAATGAATGTAATTTGAGACTTTTTATGAATTCCAATAATTTTCTAGGTTACTATGATATATTAGTGTTGATTTAATCAACTTGGTTTGAACATATAATTCTGTTATGACTTTCACAAAAATCATATATCAAATAGTGTCAAAATTGACACAAAATAGTTTTTAAATAAAATATTATATTATTAATTGTTATATTATTCCTAAAAATCTAATGTTAGGCCAAATGACATAGATAAGGATATATATATTAATAATAAACAATTTGGGGTTCTTTTGGCATGTCATAGTAAGTGTATTAACCATATAGTGAAAGAAAACAAAAAGACACGGTAAAAGTTAAATTATTTAACTTAGAGTTAAATCTAATTGATAAGGTTAAAATAATACCCTAAACTTGTATAAATCATATTGGTTGATAGGATTTCGACCCATACCCACTCTAGCTTCGAAATAAGACCCTTTGGAACCATTATAAACCGATTTTGACTTTAATATAAAATAATATTTTGAGATATTCCTAAGGTGCCCCTCTCCTCCCTTATAAAAGGACACCTCCTCCCCCTCCTCCTCACACCAATTTTAGCACTCAAGCTCGGCCAAACCCTTCCAAAATCTCTTCTCCACTTCCCTAGAAACATCCTAGAGGTTCTTTTCTTCCTCAAAGACCAATTTTAGTTCCCTAAGAGGAGGTCTCAAAGAGGCGCTTCAAAGAAGAGGTAATTACCGTTACCAATTCTTTCATCTTTATTTCTTCTTCCACTTCTTCTTCTTAGGTTGTTTCATTATGAAGTAATAACATCAGTATCACTCATATACTGATATGTTATTATAAGTATGAAACAACCCTAATTCACCTTCTATCCATCCTACGGAAAAATGAAATCACCGCGCGTGCGTACGTACGGAATACCGTCTCCACGCCGTGGTGTAATCTATTTTCCACCACAACCTTACATGGATGGGTATAATGGTCTAAATAATAACTATACATAGTTATTACAACATTTATGATATATTGTATAATCCACTCCAATTCAATTCAATATTTACGGAAATGATATCATCGCTCGTGCGTACGTACGGACTACCGTCTCCACGACGCGATGAGATTCATTCACCATGTTAACCATTTAAGAATGATTATAAACTATATATAAGAAATATTAATGAAATATATGAAATTATAAAGCTACTGTATTTATGTATATATATATACATATGTATGTCATCTACTTACTTCCATTCAAGACAATAAGGAAAGGAAAACAGCGTTCATGCGTACGTACGGACTACCGTCTCAATGAACGGTGTTTTTCATTTCATTTATCTATCTATTATATATATATATACTGAATATATATGGTATATAAATCATATTTTATATTCTGGAAGTAAGTAAATCATGATATAAGTAATAATAATGTCAAGAACAACAAGTCAAAACACCTACGATAAATGAAACGATTTTACCCAAAACGCTTCTTTAACATGGAATTTACAAAAGAACGGGTAATATAATGTCATAAGTGAACCATATATGATATCATAACAATTAATATGATTATGTAATAAGTCAATGGCATTATTTAAACCATTATACAGGAGCTTCGGACACGTACAAAGCAAATCGGACCTAAGGTAAGAGAAATATCACAATCTCATTTTTATCCGAGATTGTTTATTCGTAAGTATTTACTGGGGTGTATTTTATCATCCACATCCATGTTCCCTAAATATGTAATGTTATTTCCATCCACCTACAATTGTTTAAATCCAATTTTACCCTTCGGTGAATTTTTAGTAAAGGATATGAAAGGAATCTTTTGTCATTTTTTTCGTACGAGGTACTTTTTGACTTTTCCGACAAAAGTACGAAAGAATGTTTTTTTTAACTTATACGGAATGAATGGATTTTTTAAAAAAAAAATTCCAAGAATCTTCCTTTACAAGTTTTCATGTTTATTTTTAATCAACTTCTTTTATTTTAAAGTTGTATGACATGTTATGAAAGGAAAAATGATTTTGAAGAAGAAAGGATATTTTCCTCAAGAATTCAATTCAAGTGTTTTATCAAAATTATTTTCCATCTAAGATAATAAAGGGTTCTGTTTCTATCTATATTTTTACATTGATTTGACTATGTTGTGATGGAATTATGTTTATGAATTCCTTTATCTTATATGAATGGATTTATGATGTCATGTTGTTTAAGAATCCCATTTTTATTACATGGGTTATGCAATGATGTATGATTTATGATTTTGTGGCACACATAAGAATGGTATCATTATGAGATGGGTGGGACCTATATCTCCCTCTAATGCATTGGGTAAAGATTTTATATCTCATGAGATAGATAGGGCTGGAACGGTAGGTTATACCGGTTCAGTGAAACAGGACTGAAACGAGGGTTACTCGATTCAGAAAGGGACTTTGTCCACTAAGATAGTCTTGGCAATGAGTCTTGACTAACAAGAAATGATTCTCTATGATTATGTGTGAATGCCACACAAAGTTTCATGTTTTAAGTTATGATTATTGTGATTACATTTCACTTCCATGATTTACCCCATGTTATGAAATTATGATCTCTTTTGCAGGTTAAGATTTCCAAAAGTTACGTGCTTATGTATATGATGTGATTGATATTTCTTTTACCCTTACTGAGCATTTGAGCTCACCCTTTTATGTTTTCTTTTCCCCAGGATATAAAGAAAGGTTTTAGGTAAAAAAAGGGGAAGATCTTTATGGGAGATATTGAAGATATTTCACCACGATTAGAAGATTACGTTCAGAGTTTCCAAAGACACTAAACTATTACGATCCTTGTGTGTTTTTCTTATATACTAAGTATTCCGCAAAAGTAATGTAATGTCCATGTACGTCAAGCTACGGGTCTCTACAGTTGGTATCAGAGGAAAGGTTTAGTCAACCTTTGGAAACTAGGATGCGAAAACTTTAGTGAGATCCCTAGAGATATTTATAAGGAATGTCTAGGGATGTCCCTAAGATTAAGTATACGTATATGTTATAGTACTAGAATTACGCTAACGATCATAGAATTAAACCTAAGAAGTTAGGTATTGACGTTACTCCCCCTTTATTATGTTTTTTGCCTCCCACACTATTCTTTTTGGGTTTTAGACGATGGCTGGAACCCGAAGGAACCGTGTTGATCAATGCAATGGACAATGCAATGATTGCCCTCCTGAACAAACAAATGTTATGGGAGATGGAGTGAAAAATCTTATTGCTATACTTACACAAGCTATGAATCATTCTGGACTTCCAAATGAGCAGAGAAGGGAACAATATTCTATAGAGTCCTTCATGAGGCAACGTCCACCTTCTTTCAGTGGAACATCTGATCCACTTGTTGCTGAACAATGGATCAGTACCACTGAAAATATATTTTCATTTCTTCAATGTTCTGAGCATGATAAATTCATCTTAGCAGTATATAGTTTGGAAGGTGAAGCTGATCAATGGTGGAATCTTATCAAGAATACGAGGCCAAGAGATGAAATTGAGTCTATGGAATGGGACGAGTTCAAGAACTTATTTTTCAATATGTACTTCCCTCTTATTCTTCGAACAAAGATGGAGAAGGGATTTCTTGAAATAAAGCAAAAGGATGATGAATCTGTTGGTATATACGAAGCGAATTTTACAAGACTTGCAAGGTATGCATCTGGCATTATCATCCAACCTGAAAGTAAAGTTGATCGATTTTTCAGTGGCTTAAAACCAAGTCTTCGAAGGGAATTAGCTATAAGAGACTTCAGTAGCTATGAATAAATTGTGCGTTGTGCTATCAAGGTAGAAATGGAAGTTGGTGTTACATATCCATCTCATGGTTTTGACAAAAAACGAAAGATGGAGTTCATGGAGAAATCTCAGAATAATGGTGAAAAAAAGATGAATGTTTCCTTATGCACAAAGTGTGGAATGAAGCATGGTGGATATTGTCTTAAAGGGACTAGAAAATGTTTTAAGTGTGGAAAAGAAGGTCATCGAGCAGCTGTGTGTCGAAGTAATGGAAAAAGGGATTCTAATGATGTGAATAAAGCAAACACTGCAGAGAACACACCACCAACACTTCAATTCTTCAAGTGCAAGGAAATGGGGCATTATGCTAATAAATTCCCTAATACAAGGGTTAGTGATGATCAACATGAACAACCACTGAAGGAAAAGGACAAAGGGAAGTCACATGCGATCACTATTGGCGATGTTGAATATGACAATGATGTGGTGGAATGATTAAGTGTTTATGTAATGGGATTCCAAAATAATATTGTATCATGAAGTATTGGAATATTTATGTATTGGTCTAATGTGGTATTCAAAGTGATTGAGATATTTTTGGAAATAAGATGATATCCGCATAATGAATGGAAAACGAGAAAACGAAATGTTTAACAGTATTCATGAGCTCATGATTGATATAAGGACTAAGTGATATCATGGTTTGAGTATATAGAATTTTGAGGATTTTGGTAACTGCATTCATGTTTTCATTAAGGTTAAATGGGTATTCCAGAGAATACATGATTAAGGACTTTTAATGTTTGGAATGGGACTAGAAATAAACATATCTTATGATATATGGGGATCGACGATGGTATTAAATCTCTGGTAATCATTTTCACTATGTTATGAAAGTAGACTGCAGTATTATGGATAAGCCTAAAGACTAGAATGGATTATGTTGGACATAAAATAGTATTGTTTAAGGATAGAAGTTTTGTGATATTATTGATGAGATGTTATAGTAATATAGTTTTAGAAAAAGGACAACCTGCAGGACGGGCGACAGCCCATCGCGTTGGACAAGGCTGTGAGAATCGAACCCACAACTGAAGTGCGACTGGCCTTTATCGCCTACCACTGGCCTAGAGGAAGTCCCTGTTTATTAGAAAACTAGTTTTATTATATTAAGCAGTATGATATATGAAGTATAAAGTCCATTTTAGGAACCATATATGATTAATCTCACTATAGATCGACTTATGTATATAATTTTTGCGAACCTTTTGTTTGAGACAGATGGAATGACCCGTCATTCTATCACATGATCTGCTAACACTTCACGAATAACAAATTCAACTTCATTTATTTAAGAGATGAAGTGGAAATTGTTAAAGGCACGAACAATAGTGAGATTGTACCAAAATAAAGTAAGTATTTATTCTAATTCAAATTCTTTAACTTTAGGGAAACGATCTTGAAAACCAAAAATGTTGTCCTAGTGATCTTATACCTGATGAATCAGACGGTACCTTAGATCGCACAAATTTATGGATTTGTGATTACTGGATTTTCCATAGCCATGTTCTCTACCACTCTCCATCAGAACATGATGGTTAGATTTCTCTTTCATATCCATATTTTCACCTATGTGGAAACCCAGTGATTAGTTTATTTGGGTAACCATTACGTTTCATACTTTTGTTTTTAAATATTGGTCTTGATATTCCATTTTACGATGTGGGTTTCTATTAAAAAAAACTTTCAAATAGTAAACCATTTATAACCCCGAAGAATTTCGAGGGATAAATTCATTTTAAGGGGGGAAGAATGTAACAGCCCGAGATTTTATGAAAAATATTCTTTTTTTAATTTTATTAATGTCTCGTGTTGTACGATACACCAAAAGGAGCTTGCACAACACACATCCTTGACTTGCCTTTCATTACACGCAATCGCGACCTTCCTCGATAGCTTGCGTCGTACGCAATACCGAGTTTCACTAAACAACGATAAGCTATTAAAATATTTTTAAAACTAGCCGTTATGAATAATAATAACCACTTTTTGAAATTTTATAAATTTTATTTTTCAAGATGGACTTCATTTTTTGATTCGGAATACCGAAATTAGCCTAGGGTGAAATTTTGGTATTTTTCTGAAAACTTTCAATTTTTGATGAATAGTGAAACCACTAAGTGGTAGGTTAAAAACTGAATTTTGCATAAAACTTAATTTTACCACTTCTGTGAATGGAATTTTGAAAATCCGACAGACATGGTTGATATCAGTAAGTAAAATGTGGTTCAATGAGATAAAAATAATTTTTTGGTGAATAGTAACTTTTTACTTTTTTTACCGCGGTTAATAGTAAATAGGGTAACTAAGGGTAAAAATGATATTACTATTACCCTAAAACATGTCCTAATTCTATTGGATAAGTTTAATTCGACCAAATACAAACTTAGGAATAAAATATGACCATTTAGGCCCACTTGGGTTAGATTAGGACATTTATTATTAATTTATTTAAAGAAGGGTTAAAATAGTTAAAATCAAAGTTTAATAAGTAAATCATTTTTAATATGGGGTTATACATAAGATAAATTCGACTATAAATATTCATTAGAAATATAAAAAGATTTCCTACATAATGATATTTTATTTATAATTTTTATACTTTAAATAAATTAATTTATTAATGACACAACGATGATGCAGTAATTACCCTTTTAAGGAAATATTAACATAATTGATGTTATAAATGCTCAAATGAATGTAATTTGAGACTTTTTATGAATTCTACTAATTTTATAGGTTACTATGATATATTAGTGTTGATTTAATCAACTTGGTTCGAACATATAATTCTGGTATGACTTTCAAAAAAATCATATATCAAATAGTGTCAAAATTGACACAAAATAGTTTTTAAATCAAATATTATATTATTAATTGTTATTTTATTCCTAAAAATCTAAGGTTCGGAAAAATTACTTAGATAAGGATATATATATTAATAATAAACAATTTGGGGTTCTTTTGGCATGTTATAGTATGTGTATTAACCATATAGTGAAAGAAAACAAAAAGACACGGTAAAAGTTAAATTATTTAACTTAGAGTTAAATCTAATTGATAAGGTTAAAATAATACCCTAAACTTGTCTAAATCCTATTGGTTGATAGGATTTCGACCCATACCCACTTTAGCTTCGAAATAAGACCCTTTGGAACCATTATAAACCGATTTTGACTTTAATATAAAATAATATTTTGAGATATTCCTAAGGTGCCCCTCTCCTCCCTTATAAAAGGACACCTCCTCCCCCTCCTTCTCACACCACTTTTAGCACTCACTCTCGGCCAAACCCTGAAAAAATCTCTTCTCCACTTCCCTAGCAACATCCTAGAGGTTCTGGTCTTCCTCAAAGACCAATTTTAGTGCCCTAAGAGGAGGTCTCAAATAGGCGCTTCAAAGAAGAGGTAATTACCGTTACCAATTCTTTCATCTTTATTTCTTCTTTCACTTCTTCTTCTTAGGTTGTTTCATTATGAAGTAATAACATCAGTATCACTCATATACTGATATGTTATTATAAGTATGAAACAACCCTAATTCACCTTCTATCCATCCTACGGAAAAATGAAATCACCGCGCGTGCGTACGTACGGAATACCGTCTCCACGCCGTGGTGTAATCTATTTTCCACCACCACCTTACATGGATGGGTATAATGGTGTAAATAATAACTATACATAGTTATTACAACATCATATTGATTCTGATATATTGTATAATCCACTCCAATTCAATTTAATATTTATGGGAATGATATCATCGCTCGTGCGTACGTACGGACTACCGTCTCCACGACGCGATGAGATTCATTCTCCATGTTAACCATTTAAGAATGATTATAAAGTATATATAAGAAATAATAATGAAATATATGAAATTATAAAGCTACTGGATTTATGTATATATATATATATGTATGTCATCTACTTACTTCCATTCAAGACAATAAGGAAAGGAAAACAGCGTTCATGCGTACGTACGGACTACCGTCTCCATGAACGGTGTTTTTCATTTCATTTATCTATCTATTATATATATATACTGAATATATATGATATATAAATCATATTTTATATTCTGGAAGTAAGTAAATCATGATATAAATAATAATAATGTCAACAACAACAAGTCAAAACACCTACGATAAATGAAACGATTTTACCCAAAACGCTTCTTTAACATGGAATTTACAAAAGAACGGGTAATATAATGTCATAAGTGAACCATATATGATATCATAACAATGAATATGATTCTCTAATAAGTCAATTACATTATTTAAACCATTATACAGGAGATTCAGACACGTACAAAGCAAATCGGACCTTAGGTAAGGGAAATATCACAATCTCATTTTTATCCGAGATTGTTTATTCGTAAGTATTTACTGGGGTGTATTTTATCATCCACATCCATGTTCCCTAAATATGTAATATTATTTCCATCCACCTACAATTTTTTAAATCCAATTTTACCCTTCGGTGAATTTTTAGTAAAGGATATGAAAGGAATCTTTTGTCATTTTTTTCGTACGAGGTACTTTTTGACTTTTCCGACAAAAGTACGAAAGAATGTTTTTTTTAACTTATACGACATGAATGGATTTTTAAAACAAAATTTCCAAGAATCTTCCTTTACAAGATTTCAAGTTTATTTTTAATCAAATTCTTTTATTTTAAAGTCGTATGACATGTTATGAAAGGAAAAATGATTTTGAAGAAGAAAAGATATTTTCTTCAAGAATTCAATTCAAGTGTTTTATCAAAATTATTTTCCATCTAAGATAATAAAGGGTTCTGTTTCTATCCATATTTTTACATTGATTTGACTATGTTGTGATGGAATTATGTTTATGAATTCCTTTATCTTATATGAATGGATTTATGATGTCATGTTGTTTAAGAATCCCATTTTTCTTACATGGGTTATGCAATGATGTATGATTTATGATTTTGTGGCACACGTAAGAATGGTATCATTATGAGATGGGTGGGACCTATATCTCCCTCAAATGCATTGGGTAAAGATTTTATATCTCGTGAGATAGACAGGGATGGAACGGTAAGTTATACCGGTTCAGTGAAACATGACTGAAACGAGGGTTACTCGATTCAGAAAGGGACTTTGTCCACTAAGATAGTCTTGGCAATAGGTCTTGACTAACAAGAAATGATTCTCTATGATTATGTGTGAATCCCAAAAAGTTTCATGTCTTAAGTTATGATTATTGTGATTACATTTCACTTCCATGATTTACCCCATGTTATGAAATTATGATCTCTTTTGCAGGTTAAGATTTCCAAAAGTTATGTGCTTATTTATATGATGTGATTGATATTTCTTTTACCCTTACTGAGCATTTGAGCTCACCCTTTTATGTTTTCTTTTCCCCAGGATATAAAGAAAGGTTTTAGGTAAAAAAAGGGGAAGATCTTTATGGGATATATTGAAGATATTTCACCACGATTAGAAGATTACGTTCCGAGTTTCCAAAGACACTAAACTATTACGATCCTTGTGTGTTTTTGTTATATACTAAGTATTCCGCAAAAGTAATGTAATGTCCGTGTACATCAAGCTACGGGTCTCTAAAATGATATATTTAATATATTATTTTTTTTATTGTTAAATTTTATTTATTTAGTTATTTTCAATAATATTATAGTTATTATAATTTATGCATTTTTAATAGTTTTGATTTTTGATTCCTTTTAGAATTTAATAATTTTATAATATTTAATTTTATATATACTATGTTTTAATATTTTAAATATGTAATTATCGTTATTTCAATATATATCCCCATTTTTAATGATTTAAATTTAATTAATAAAACTTATCCATTTTTTCAATATTTTTGAATTGTACTCATTTTTAATTATTAAATTTCACGCAATTTTAACATGAATGAATTTAAGATTATATTATATTTAATAATGTTAAAAATTTATTTATAAATATATATTTATAAATTTATAAATTTATAAATTTATATTTACTATGTTTATAAATTATATATTTAAATATATTTTTGTGAATGTTTTTTTCCTCCCTCTCACTAGGGATTCACAACAAATCCTTAGAAAGGGTTCCACTGCACATGTTTTGGTTTCGAATGTTTCTATTTTTTGAATGAACTAATTTACGAAAAAACTCAATCACTACTCAGATTTATTTAATGAAAGGTATAAATCCATGGAAGGATTCTAATATTATTTTTTGTTTAGCCACTATTTGAGGATTAACATATTTCAAATGTATATCAATTGGTCATGGTTTCTTTCAAATTTTATTCCCCTCTGCGGAACTAAATGGGTGAGCTGGAAGCATTGGATATATCAAAATTTGGTCAAGAACCCTACAGGTTCCTAAATAGAAGATAAATTTCTTCATTAATGATTTTATGGACACATGGGTATAGATATCAATCATGATTCATGATCCTAATTGGGTTTTGTGGCATCCAAATTTTTTTTGTGACATTGCATCCATGGTTAGAATTCCGATCAGAATGGATAATGAAACTAAATAGGTTATTTTTGGTCATTATGAAAGAGTCTTTGTGGAAGTTGATTTTAATTCTTCCTTGATAGATTATGTGGTTCATTCCACTCCCAATAATGAGATTAATCAAAAAAATGAGTTTGAGAGAACCCCTTTTTTTTGATTCGTACTTGACTATTGGGAATTCAAAGTCTATGTGTAGGGGAGATATTATTTTCCATATCTATCATATTACATATCATAACATGTACCACTATTTTATAAAATAAATTGGTGGGACTATTCAATGAATGGTTGAAAATAATAGGAACCTTACTATAGATGATACTGGCCACACCTTTGCCTCTACAAACATAAATCACCCTAGAGAATAGGTCTGGATTGTTGAAAATTATTCTCAGTTAATTCCAAAACCCTATACAAGAGGTCCTCTGAAAGATATATTCCCAGACATCCCAATACATGGATATCTTGATTCTTTCAATGATGTTTATATAATTTTTTATACTACTTAGGTGAAAGATAAGGCTTATCTTCCTTGGGCTTACATTATTGAGTAGATCCACTTAGAAGTTCATGGGTTATCTTTAATAGATGATTTATATAGGGGTATAAATGATAATCAAGATGGTGGGGAGTCTAATGACAATCAGACTCCCATGGAAACTGATTCACATGATGAAGTAGATCTCAACTTTTTGTAGTATTAATGAATGATTTATTCAAAAAACCATACAAGGAATGCTAAGGTTGAGTTTATACATCATTAAGATAAAAGAATCATATTCCACCACAATAGGGAGGGTTTCATCAGGTAACAAAGTGGTCTCTAATGAAATTACATATTAATTTCCTATTCATGGACATAATAAGGATGTTGCAGTGGATTGTGTTTTGAAATGGATGGATATTGATAAAGAAAAGTGTTGTACTATATCACTTGTGGCTTATCTGTTTTATGAAATTGGGCCTCTAAAAGTTCATGTTCTCCCTTGTGAACATATTCAAGGAAGGGATACCTCGGAACCTAATTCTATTCATTATTATTTACTTATACCTCATTGCTCAAATCCCATGGCTATTGGGAAGACCCCATGAATTCCTAGTTGTAGCCCTAGGCTTGTTTCAATTCTGGCTTCTGGATGGGATATGTATTCTGGTGTTAAACTAATGTGAACTCAAGTTAACATTGATGTTACTAATATTCGTGTTAAGACACATGACTCAAGGATCAATGAGATTTTTGTTTCTAATAGAAGCTCTATTGGTGGAATGAGATTTGATACTGAGATGAGAGTTATATATACTAAATAGGTTCATCATCATATTGTGTAGGTCAGTCTCAATAAAACAATTGAGGTGGTTCCCTTGGCATTTAAAAGTGAAAAATGGGATAAAAAATTTGTGGAATTTCCATGTATGTATCAAGTGGAGTTTTAACGTCCTTTTATTGGAGACGATCATGAGGACTCAAATGTGAAGTCTCACTTGATGGATAAAACAAAAACTACATCTTTTATTGATGGCTCAAAATATAGACAATAGGTGAAGGATAAATAAAAATTAAAAGATCCTACTCATAATTCTATTGGGTTTCTTTCTTCAGGAAGTAGTGAGGAGGATAAATAGAATAATGATCTGGTATTTGGAGAAAGTGAGGAGACAAATGTTGTTGATGTTGGACTCCCATATTATAGAGGTGGTTCATGGTTGCAGGTCAAAACATGGATAAGTGGATGACATCCTCATGGTCTGGGTTGATGTTTCTCTCACCACAGCAAGAGCACTCGATCTCGAGCAACTTAAATGCTTGAATTTGAAATTTTTTGTTTTTGAATTTTATATGTTCATTATGTTCTTTCATTATAGTTGTTTTTTATTCAATAAAAGGGCTTATTGAGCTACACCTTTTCAAAAACATATTTTAATAATTATAAAATTATAAAAAATATATTTAAATTGTGAATATATTAAATATATTTAAAATTATATTAATAAGAATTTATTATATATATAGATATGTAAATATATAAAATTATATACAAACATTTATAATTATATAAAAATATTTACAAATATATTTAAAAATATATTTAATTATAATTATAATTGCAAATATTTTATTAGTGCTAAAGTTATAATGAATAACATTAAATGATGAATATATATACTATATTTTTATTTTTATTTTTATATTGTTATTATATATATATATAATTATATATATATATATATACAATGATGTAAGTAAATTTATAATTATAAATAAAAAATTATAATTTTTTTCAAATATATTAATTTATAAATGTATATTTTTGGGTGAGTAGGGATATAGGTATGGGAGGATCTATGAGATGGTGATAACGACATATAGGGTTTTGATTGAAGATGGGAATTATTCATTTCCTTTGCTCCCCTCTTCTTTAAGAGAAAGATACACATCCAGAATCCACAGTTCCAGAGCCTCATTTGAATAATGTTGAGTCCTCACCGATTTCAAGTGGTGTACTAGGGATGACCAAGTATCTATAATATTATGTTGTCAAGAAAGTTTTCACATCATTAAAGGGTTATTTCACTAGAGTAATCCTTCAAATGAGATCTTTGGTTCATGTTGAGGCTAATCCAGATGTGTTCACAGAAAGACTAGAAATAGGGAAGAATTCCATGATTTTTTGGGCTTATAACTCCTAGAGGTGCGATGTCGTGGAAGATAGAATATTTTGTTCAATAAATTTTAATTATATGGGATTCATGGACTAGTAGTGTGTCACTCTCAGTAAATGATTTTTCCATTGTCTATTTTCTTCAGTAGAGTCCAAATTACAGGCGTGGAGTGCTGGTTTGTCGTTAATGAATTCTGGATGGCTACACATCCAGTAATGGTCACTGAACTTCATTGTATTGAAGGAAATGAATTCATTTAGGCTGGTTTGGATCAGCCTTCATGGAATCAATTGGGTCTTATGGAATCCCCATATCATACATGAAATTGCTACAGCAATACAAACTCCTATCTCATTAGATAGAGAAACTAAGAAGGTGTGGTATGAGAATTTCACCTTGATGATTGTAGCGATTGATCTCAACTCAGCCATCATTGAAGATAATACACTTTTACCCCTACCATTGATATTATTATTGATGTTGAATATAAAAAATACCCTTTTATTATTTATGTATGTATGTTGGTCACAAGATGAACACATGTTGGGGGAATGCAATATGTTGTAAATGTGGGATGAATGGTCACCCTACCAGCAAGTTCTGATAGGAAGATAAGGGGATATTATACACTATTTAAAAACATTCACCCCATGATGATACATTGGATGACATGTCCAGATCCAAGGGGGTAGAGGTGAAGGCTTATGTGGATTCTCATAAACCATTTAAGGGTAATGAGATACTTCATCATGAGTTCTCACCAAATAGAGAGAATGGTGGCCCTTCAAAATTATGGGAATATCTTGCTGATGTAGACACACCAATAGAGCAATATCAGACTAATGAAGTTCCTTGGACTGAACTAATTATAGAGGCCTCTCACTCCCTCTCATTCAGGGATGCTATTGTTGGCGTGGAGGAAGATAAAGTTACCTCTTTATGTGAGAAAATGGATGGTGAATGTGAGGTGCAAGGTATAAATGATCAACATTTATGGATTGAATAAATGATGGAAAATTATCAAAGTCATAGGGAATGCAATGCATTATTATTTATTCTATTAGGGGCTCTATCCATAAGAAGGATTCCAGTAAAAAAATTGATTCCATAAATTTCTTTGGATATGATATAATGTTATATAAAAGCACTATGGATGATAATTCTAGAGAAATTAACCAATATTCTAGTCTTAACAGTTCTTTTGGAGCTCATGGATCCAATGAAATTGATGAAAATGAGATTAATTTTTTGGATCGAAATGATTTCAAAATGGATAGTGAAAAGTTTGTGGTTTCATTGAAGGACAATAAGGGAACCATGGTCATGAAAGAGTCAACGAGTAAAGGTAGAACGACCATAGTGGATGATGATGGATTCCAAATGGTCTTGCAGAAGAATTACAATGTGTAAGAACCTATATTTTATGTGCATGATCCACCTACTTTGGCTCAAATTCAAACTGATTCTCTTGGATTTCATTCTCCACATATCTCCCATTTGCATGTTGAGCACACAATTCATATGATCGACTGACTTTGAAAAGGTGGAGTGGTATTATCCAAATTTTTTCAATGATATAATAAACATTGATTAAGATTCATTTGGAAAAGCCTCGGAAGATGAATTTCAGTCAGTACTGACAGAAAATATAAATATTATACCTACAAAGGACATTAAAGGGGAAAGGCCCATTATAATAATATGTAAGGATGATTCTAATTTGAACTTCTCTCAGCTTGAGGATACCTTTTCTTAATTGTATTTTGAGGTATTTATTTTTTATGATTATGTAGTAGTGTAGAAACTATTATCTATCAATTTTGAATATGGACTTAGATCTCGAACACAAATGGACTATCGTAACTTATCTTGGAAAATCATAATACGCTTTTATCTGAAAATATCTTCTAATTATTCATCTCAGGAAGGCCATGTGTCCCCTAGAAAGTCATGTCAGCAAGGTCAGCATCATAATAGTAGAGGAAGATTTCCTAAAATTATGGGGTCTAGAATGACTTTAATTTTTGTCTCTTACTTTGTTGTGGCATTTTATTTATTGATGAGATTCCCTTCTGTCATGAACTATTTTATTTTATTAATAAATTTTAGGTCCATGGTTTTGGCTCTTCTGAATCCATAGTTAATCTTTTTCAATATAATTATATATTCACAATATTGATAAAAATTTATTTATAATAATTAATATATATATATATATTTTTTTAAAAAACTATTCATATAATTATAAATTCATAAATATAATTAAATAATTATAAAATTAAGATAAATATATTTAAATAATGAATATATTAAAAATATTTATAATTATAATTATATATATACATTTATAATGATATAAATACCTTAATAGTTATATATAGTTATTCATAAATATATCTACAAATATATTTATTTATAATTATAATTATAAATCCTTTATCAGTACTAATTTTATAATGAATATATTCATATGGGGAATATATTTACTATATTTTTATTTTTATTTTTATTTGTATATTTTTTTTAAAAAATATATAATTTTGAAAATAAATATAATGATTTAAATATATTTATAAATTTACATTTAATATACTTATAAAATTATATATTTAGAGTTATAAGTAAATAAGTATACTTATATGAAAATATTATTTATATACTTATAATAAATATATTTAAATAATGAATATATTAGTTATATTTATGTATATATATTATTTATATATAATTACATAAATATATATTATTATATAAATAAATTTATAATTATATATAAATATTTATAATTATATTTATAAATATATTTATTTATACTTATAATTATAAATCCCATATGAGTTCTAAAGTTATAGCTCTGATAAAGATATCTTTTATCAACGCTTCCATACCACTGAAAAATATGGCTTTTATCATCGCTTCTTTAACACTAAAAAAGAAATATTTTATCAGAACTTATTATTTTAATGCTAATTAATTGTATCTTTATAAGTGTTTTTTAGAAGTGGGGATAAATCCCTCCCTATTCTTTTTAAAAGACCCCAAACTGAATAGATTTGAGTCACGCCTCTCAAAATATCACAGAAGTCCACTACTACAATCGATCCCCCTCACCCTTATCTCGGACGAATCGATCATTGAATCTAAGGTATATTATTTTTTATCCTCACCCCGTATTTAATTATTTTTTAGGTTCTGCGGTGTGTGTTAGTGCATCACTTTATTTTCTTAGTGCTCTCATGGGTTCCATGTTTAGGGTATCATTGAGGCCTAGGATGATAATGGTAAGTACCCTAGTCAAGTCCCCTTAAAAATATACTCTGGAAGTTTCTTATGATGTAAAGATTAGTATTTGGATAAAAATTCTTCTTTATCTATTTAGGTTATTGTTTTATTCTTGTAAACATGAATATACACTTATAATTTGAGTTTTCAGATGTTTGAATGGCATGTTTCTTCTTCTCCATTTTTTTTAGATTTTTTGTAGACTAAATACCACTCTATCTTATACAGATACTTATATTAGGGCTTGAATGGTTTGTTCTTTGTAATGATCATACCCTGAAATTTTCTTTTGGTTGGTGTTTTAACCCATATATAAGTATTATTGAGCTTCATGAAGGTTTTAGAAATTCCATTTTGATATTGTTTTTCTAAAAAATTATAAATAACGATGACATAACCCCACACACCAATGTCCCACTTGGAATGATAGTAAGTCGAGTATCACACCTCAATTCAATCTCCAATTCTTTAAATTCTTAATTTTAAGACCCTTTTTTAAAGATAAACATTGTGTAATTTTATACCTTCAATCTTGGTGTTATCTGTTAATGAATTTTTAATATATTGATTTCGGATCCTTTTATTTTGAACATCTTTATAGAAATCTATCTTTCCTTCATGCCCCTCTTCTTGAGACTTAAACCTCCAATTATTCATATAATTTTAATTAGATTTTTAATTTATAATTTTTCATTCATGTATAATATAAATTGCTTGAGTCACACTCAAGTCTCTTATAGCTATGGCTAAAATTTCCCCAATGCATTCCAACTCTAATAACCATTTTCACATCTTAGATATGTCTTTTTGTTATTTTTCTTAATATATATTCCTTCTTGAACATCATATTCAGAGTATTGTTTAATATTTGAATTCATATTCATAAGATAATTAATTTCTTAGTCATTGGAATCCATCAACTTATTCTTTCATTCATTCTAGAGAACATTATTTGTATGGATTTTGTGTGGTATTTAGATTTTTTGGATGAAGTACCATATTATTTTTTTATCTCACGATATATTGGATTAATTTCAATAAAATATATCTACAATAATTTAAATTCTATTATAATTCTATGTTGATGTTGGGTGCTATTTCTCACCAATAAAATGTTGAGTTAATCTTTGCTCTATAGAATAATAGTTACTATAATTTACATGAACTAGAGTAATGTGAATTAAAATTGGTCTCCCAATAAAAGGTAAATCTAGTTTCTCTAAGATGAATGGAATAAATATAAAAATGTATCATTTATCCCTAGATTCTCAAGTTCAATGAGTTGTTTTTTATATGGAATATTTTTATTTATATCTTGTATATGTCTATAATCCTTCACTTGTTTCCATTAGTGATTTTTAATATTTGAAATGGTTTTAGTCTACATTGGGATTTAGTAAAATTATTTGTTTTAAGGTTGATTTGTTATTTAATTTTTTATCTTGGTTTTATAAAAATTTTATAAATCTCTATTGATGAGATTCCCTCCCTAGTTATCTATAATTTATGGATTTAACCATTCATGTTCTTTTTTATGAAGATTCATACTAGTTTTTATTGAATGAAACATCATATGGTTTTAAATTTTATTTTTGGAATCAAATTCAATTATAAATAGGTGTTACAAAAATGTGGATTTTAATATTTATTTCTAATAAATGTTCCAAAGGATCATTTGGTTAAAAAAGTGTTATGAATTATACAATTTCAAATATATTTTTAAATAAAGAATTGTCAAAAATATCAATTTATATTTTTGTTTATAGTTTCCATGTATATATATAAATTTTATGATTTCCAAGTATAGTGATTTAGAAAAATGTAAATTTTTGGTATAAAGGATACTTAAATTCTTTATTAAATGATTCTTATTAAGCAATGAAATGTATTTGGGAAATTGTTTAAGTTATTATTTGTTTGAGTTAAATTATAAATTGGATTTTTAAGGTGTGGTAAAGTAATTATTATTGAATAAATACTCATTTTAATATAGTAAACTAGTTATTATTTTCATATAAAAATAAATTTTTATCAGACAAGATATTTGAATGAGTTGTGATGTGTTTAAAAATTTAAATTATGGATTCATATCTTTTTTGGGATGTTTTTTTCAGAATAAAAAGGTTTTAGGGATTTTTGATTTTGTAGGATATGTGATATATACCTAATATTTATTAATTTTCTATTTTTGAAATAGTGGGTTGTTATTAGATTATATTACAAATATATATTTTTTGTATTCTTATATTACATGGTCTAGAATAATATACAAAAAAGAGAGTCACATGGAATCCAACATAACTTTTATCATCAATAATAGTTTCAACCATTGGTTTCATGAAATTTTATTCTCCATGAACATATGTTAAAATTTGGCGATAACATAACCTTTTATGTTCCATAGAAAGATATTTTTACACAAAGTTAGAGATCTAAGTTTCAAATAAATTAAAAGCATGAAAAACAATTTCAATGGGAATTATTCTATGCAGTAATAAATTAAACTTTTTTCCAAAATATTTATTAGTAATTATTCAATTAATATATGTTTTTAAGTGATCTAGTTGAGTAATAAATCCATTTTATTAATGTTATTAATAAGATAATTTATAATTATAACTAAAATAATGATTTTAAAACCCTTGATTTATGATGTGAAGTGTATAAAAACGTGGTAAATGGGAATAAATGAGAGAGGAAACATTAATTATTTAATTGTTTACCTATCATTGGTAATATTTCATAATTAATGGAATAAAGATTCAAGGGTAAACTAATAATTGACCTTGGTAAAATATCCTATATGATTTATATTACCCACTTTTTTATAGATCATCGAATTAATCAAACCTTATATTTTTCCACTGATAGGTTATGGTCACCTGAACATTCCACTCCATGAAAGTTACATTTATATAATCAATTAAACACGTCATGTACCACCATATACCTAGTAATGAAATGAATAAATATTAACTTATCACACTTGTTGAAATCCCACCTAGTAAGGTTATAGAAATCATTCTCTAATTACCACCTTTTGTCACAGAAATATAATAAATTTTGAAATTTTGTCCTCTAAGAAAATTCCTTTTCCTTTTCATGGAGTAATTGAAGGACCACATTAAAATGTGAAGCTGTAATGGTTTTATCTGGATGACTGTGTATAAGACCATCTAGTTAATCATTCTCATGCTCACATCAATCAAGGATCCCATTGTAGGGATTAGACTAATGATTATTCTTTTTTAATATTTAGAAAAAAATATAAGAAATGTTGTTTGGGTTTTTATGAACTCCCATCCTAGGAACCTTTATATTTAAGGAGGAAAATTTATTCCTCATTGTCATTAACCCCAAATATAGTTATTATTTAATTTTTTTCATACTAATGATACATCATCTCTTCCTGACATTCAAATATGTTTCCTGAACTACTTTGAGATATAGTCATCCCATACCGGGTACTAGTGAACATTTTGGATGAATTAAAAGCATAAAACCATCCAATATTGGATTAATTATTATCTTAAATTCATTTAACCATTTCATTATAATAATACTATAACTATTTTATAGGGTAAAATGTTGAGTTTCCCTTATTATAATTATCTATAACGTTCTCCTTTTATTATGAATATCTTATGTGTATTTATTTATTTTTTGTAAATAATAATTTTTTATGGACCTAATAGGATGAATATGATTCCCAAATGGATACATGCTAATCATAAGAAAAAAATATTATGAATATGGAGATAAGGAGTTCATAATTTTTTCAATAGATCATATATGTAGCCCTTCTCAAATCATTTGTATGTGTTTATGTTGTTTTTATTCAAGAAAATTTACTCTAAAAGAGTTGGAAGAAGAAAAAAAAATTTCAGGGAATATATTCGAGTTATAAATATTGGACTAAATACACGAAAAAATGAGAATGAAAACTTATTAGGATGATACTCTGGTTTATAGGTCATTTTATATGAATATTAGTGTAAACAATTATGGAGATCAAATGGAATAAATGAAAATGGAAATTGATGATGAAATTCACGATTTTCCACTTTTTTTTAGAAATTAAAAGGTTTTTCTCTTATATCATTGAATACTAGATTTAGTAAATACACAAAATTTCCAAATTTATTAAAGATATATACTTTGAAAGCTAGAAGTGGATGAAATGACACTAGGTTTACAAAACTACATGGTATCTTTAATGAAATGCGACCATAAGAAGATGAAGTTCCTTATCGAACATATGATGTTAAATGAATGCTACATTCAATGGGTATGATATCTAAAAAACATTCATGTACAAAAAATTTCATATTTTTTGACAAGGACCATGAATCTTTCATAAAATTCCCTATGTTTTTTTTCAGATCGACACAGGAAAGATGAACCAACTTTCTCAAAAGTCGTATGGTACATTCCAATCATTACCTGATTTAGAAGACTATATAGATGTTAGGAAGATAAAAGAAAATTAACCTGGCAAGTAAATACATAAATGAAATATGGGATCCTACATAATCAACGATAATCACCTTAGTAGAAGAAATTTGATTATGCGTATCCTAAATTTGAAAATGAGCTAAGAAGCAACCATCTTGCATTATCTACAGATGACATAAATATTTCTGTTGTAAAAATTATTACATATAGTACCTAACCAACCATTATGGTATATTATAACTTACCACCATGGTTATGCATGAAGCACAAATACATTATGTTTTATCTACTTATATCTAGACCAAAGCAACCTTGTAATGATATTGATGTATATATTGGTCTCATTGATCAAATATCTGAAATTGATATTGGATACGGGGGTTACAATGTATGATGCTTAAGGAAGTGAAGAATTCACATTGAGCTCCATGTTGTATGGGACGATGAATGAATTTACTATTTATAAAAATTCTTTAATCTATAGAATTAATGGGGTGTCCTATTTATGAAGAATGGACACACTCAGTTTTGGTGAAACATTTCTCAAAGACTATGTTTTTTGGACATTAAAATTTTTTTACCTCAAAGACATAAATACTGATCCTAGACATCAACATTTGATGGGAAATCTGAAAAAGGTATGACCTCACATCCACTAATGAGTCATCAACTATTTGATATAGTAAAATATATTTACACCATTATTGGTAAAACATTTTTGAAAAACGATACAAAAGCATATCAAAAAAAGGGATCAGTTATCATTGAATTATTGGATTAGAATTTTTAGTTCGTTAGAAATTTTCTTGATATCATTCATATAGAAAAAAAGTTATTTTATAGTTTTATTCGAACGTTACTAAATTTTCTTATTAAAACAAAATATGGACTCATGTCTAGGTTGAAAATTATTGAAATGGTGATAAGGGAAGATTTGGAACTTTTAAAGGGTAGACATTTCTTCCTCCACTAGATTACACTCTATCCATAAAGGAAAATTTCCAATTTTTCATTTTTATTAATTGTATAAAAGTTCCATAGTGGTATTCATCAAATATTGATAATTTAGTTTGAATGAATTATTTGAAGTTAGAGGGACTATAATCACATAAATGTCATGTTTTGATAAAAGATTGGATGCATGTTACATTATGTTTCATTTTTCAAAAAAATTATAACATACATTAACCATCATCTTCATATTTTTTAAATCCATATGCAATAAAGTTGTAGAACTGATGATGTTTTTAATCAGGGATAAGAAGGTTTTAATCATATTATGTTAATTATATATGTTCTTTCGACAATAATTATTTGATATAATGGTCCACTTAATTATTTACATGGTTAGAGAGGTTCAACTATGTGGTAATATCCATTATAGATGGATATACCCCATTGAATGGTATATGAGGATTTTGAAAGGGTATATCAATAATTTAATTCATCCATAAAGTTATATTGCATAAATATATGTGGTTGAAGAAGCTATTGAATTCTATACCGATTACCTATCATATGTTGATAGAATTTGTCTCCCAAAGTCTTGTTACAATAGACTCCTTATGGGAAAAGAGACTTCTGAAAGATATGTTGTCACAATTATCACCATACATCAAGAGGAAGAACACTGTTACATTTTACATAATAGTGAAGATGTTGATCCATGTGTTCTATACCACAATGAAATTCTAAGATATTTAAATCTATCAATGGCTGAAGGATTCATATCAAATAAATATAATCACAATTTATAGGATGGTTTTAAGATCATATTTATAAAGAGTTATCTAAAAAATAAAAATTCAATTGTTGAACAACATTGATGTCTAGCGAGGGGACCAAAGGAAAATGTTATATCTTACAGTAGTTATGTAACCAATTTTTATATGTTCTATACAAAAAAAACAATGACTATAGTATGTTAAGAAATAGAGGAGCTATTCTTGTAGAAAAAGTGATTCACATGTCTTGTTCCAAGGATAGAAATCCAATTTATGTGAATATGTCATATTTCTACATTATCGAATAGATATACGAGTTTTATTATATAATATTTCAAGTGATTATTTTCCATTGCAAATGGGTTAGCAATAGGAGGGCAGTGAAATTTTATGGAATGGATGTATTGATGGTGAATTTCAGTGTCTAGTGGGGAAAGGATGAGTGGTTAATAATATAATCACAGGAAATGTATGTATTTTATGTCTCAGATACAAAAAACTATAATTGGTCGATTATCCTACTATTGACTCAAATAATTATAGGTTTAGATGAAAATTCAATCAAGAATGTCCCTTTAATTGGGATATCAGAATCATTTCATGGCAGTCCCAATGCAAACAATGTATTTTATATTATAGGGACCAAAAATATAGGATTTTGATTCTAGATAGAGGATTCAAATATATTCAACCATTAAAAAAAATACAGTTCAATGAGAAGGTTAAATTGTTTTTATGTATACTTTTATTTTCCTCATAATATTATATGAGCTCTACTATATTACCATAATCTATATTAAATGTTAGACTAATCATGTAGAAAAATGTATTTTTCTCATGATGATGTTACAAATCTCGGGGAAGAACAAGCGGTTGATGTTGAAACTGCATAATTATTAGGGGTTCAATAGTATGATTAAGAAAAATGAATAATAATGTAGCAATAGAGTGTTGACTAAAATTATCAAGGCATGAAATATGGGTATAAAATTTGAGGATGGTTGGAATCAACATGGAAAGCCTATTAACCCCAATAATTCAATGATTCCTAGTTATGATAGGGTCACAACAAGGATGGGTGTTCCGATTTATATACACTCATGGCAGTATGTCCAGCCTATAATAAAGGAAAGCATTTTTAAATATATAATGTTAATATTATGATAAACATTATTTCTTTTCCTAAAAATTATATATTGAAACAATGATTTAATTTTCATTATTCCTTACAGATTTCAATTCTTTTAAATGATTTATATAAGAATTATTTCTTAATGGCCACTAGAAATAAATCATAGAGGCTTATGGACTCTTTTTTCGAAATTTTATCTAAGGGATTCTGAGGGGAATGTAAATCCCAACCCACCAGTTACTTATGAACACATTATAAAGTAGGATACATGGAATTAATTCATCAGTTATCACAATGAGAAATCATTTTAAGTGTGTTGTTGTCGATAATATATTATTTTACATTATTTATTTTTTCCAATTTTCTTCAAAATTGTTCATTTATGAAATAAAAAATAAATGGTGAAAAAACTAATGTACATCAAAACCAATGTATCCCTGTCACAAAGCAAGGATGTGGTATGCTTCAGTAGAGAAGAAATTGGTATGTATTTTAAATCAACAATAAAATTTTTATGTGATATGAAATAAAAAATGTTCATTTTTATTAAATTCATATTGATGAATAAAATTCTGAAGTCACTTCAATCACATTACATGTGATATAGAGGGAGGCTCATGTAAATAAAGAGGGTAAACTTATTGATTAAAAAATAAAAGTATTATGAAAAACATGTGTAGGTATGAAATAATAGTAATTAATTATGCTTTATAAAAGTATTACACAAAAAATACATTAATATTCATATGTTTTAAAGGGTTTAGACATAAGAATTTTTAACAACCATACAGGAATAAAAAATACATTGACTAGATTTTAAAAGGTAAGAACAATTTGATCACATTATAGGAGTATGTTTTAGAAAATATACGCAAACATATTTCAAGAAGAAAAAACCACAAGAATATGCATATAAGATGATGGAAGGATTGCATGGAACAAAAGATTCTTTACAATATATTATTGTCTAGTCTAGTTTGGAAGTCAAATATATTGGAATGGATGAAAGTAAATCGGTGGTGGACAAAATATTAGCACATGAAAAACCGAATGACTCCACACTATTTAAGGCTATCCATTCCCCTAAACTTCATATCTTACCCTAGGTAATCAATATTTTTATCACTATTTTACATAAATGTTAATAAAACAACTTATTATATCTTTATATTACTATAATTCTATTGGTTAATGTCGTATGTGGTTAGTATCTATCATCACTGATGCATTGCCTTTTTGTCAGGGGTACATTGTATAATATCCCATTATACAAGATACATAATAAAGAACTAAAAAAGATCACAAGAGAGTGGGGATTGAGGTCGCTCAAGACCTAAACACTAAGTTGTATGTTACACTGGATGATCTAGATATTACAATGGTCAATGATGATATTGTAAGTTTAATATCATGGATGTATAATCATATAAAGATACATTATGTATTTATTTAACAAAAAATTTCAAATGAAAAACCTATAATAGTTGATGAAAAAAGTTCTAAAGAGATTTATGGTATTATAGATGGATAAAACGCTGGAGAAATGGAAGGTGATACTAAGAAAATCTATTGAATTGACCAAGAAAACAAAAGGACCTTCTAGGATTACCTTCTCCCTTCCAGTTCTACTACAACATTTATTATCATTACAACATAATGCAGAGACCAAATTTAAAAATGGAAATTTTTATTACATTTTATATTACAAATAAATATTTGGATCCTTCATTACAGATGAAGTTAGTATTGAGAGTATAAATGAGATTCTCAAGTTTGAATGGATGGTAGTCTCATTTGAGAATACATACATAAGCTACATTTTTATAATACGTATATCCAAAAAATGATAAAATATGTTCATTAAAGTTAATAACTATTAATATTTTCTACAGGAGTTTATATTACAACTATATAAAGGGAAAACCATGTGGAGAATGATTTTTATTCATTAATCACTAAATCATTTATATGAAATGATTTTTTTTGAGAATGAAGAAATTGAAAATAAAAAAGATGTTCTAAATGATGAATTTGAGAAAAAAATGGTAGATAACGGTCCCTTTTTTATTGCTAGAATGGAGAGGTAAAACTGTAAAATTTAATCACATAAAATATTTTTTTATTTTTTTCATTACTTACTTCTTTTTTAAGCACATGATGTAGATCACAATAAATCTAGATACCCAAAATATTTATTTTTCTGATCCAATACATGGATATCCAGCAGACCAACTACACTTGATTTATATAATATATTTTTAATGCACTACAATCAATATTTTATAGATAAACATTGAATAATATGTTTCAGTCTCTGTTTTAACAATAATTTTTTTATGATAGGGTGATCGCTAAATATATGATAAATCATGGCATGAAATCGGTGAATCAAAATAAGAAGCATGCAGATTACTTTAAATGGTAGTAGATTGAGGTTTATATAGAAATATTTAACTTTGGAAACATATTTAGAAACAATTTACATATGTGTGTCAATGTTTTTATAGTGTTCAAAGTAAGATAATATAAATGATTATGGAATTTATATTTGTAAATTTATGAGAGATATCTTAAACTATAAGAAGACTAGCATCCTAGAATAAGTAATTTCTAAAGGTAATTTATATTTCATTAAATATATTTTCTAATCATTTTTTTCAATATTTTCTTAGAACTTCCATGATTTTCAATAACCTTAATACTCAGAAAAAGAAGTAAATTTTTTTTAAATGAGTGGGCCACGTACATGGTGTTGGATTGTTTTATGACATTAAATTTTGGTGATTACCAACTATGTTTTTGATCTATTATGGGTTATGACCTAATATATATATATATATATATATATATATATATATTTGGGGAGGGAATCATTAGTATCTGAATGATTATATATTACTTTTGATATGTTTCTAAAGGATATATATATTGGAAGAAATTTATTTGTTTATAAATGAATGGGAATAATGCATGTTGTGAGAATGTGTAAAGGAATTATGAAGAGGGGACATCCTAATACTTAATTAACTGATTTTATCATCATTTTATCTACTTTATTAAGTTAATTAATTTATCAATTTTATTTGATAAATATTTTTTAAAATTTACCCATCAGTTCAAAACACATGTCACAAGGTGAAAACATTGAAAAAAAACTTGATGTTATTTTCAAACTTTTGATAAATGATCGATAAGTCATTTGTGATATATAGGAATTGACCAAATTTCAATATGATAGCTGATGTGGTCAGTATGAATCAAAGTATATTTTTTCAATACAATAGTGTCATTTTATTTTAAAACATGCAATAAATAGTCAAAATGAGGAAAATGAGCATGAATTATTTTTAAACATTAGAAAAATGATCAATAATTTTTTTTTTGTTTCTAAGAATTGACCAGATGTCAATGTGATACTATATATGGTCCGAATGACTCAATGAATGAGTTTTCAATACAAAAGTGTCATTTTAGTTTAAAACAGACATCAAATAGTAAAAAATGAAAAACCAATCATTGATTATTCTCAATGTTTAGTAAAATGATCCATAAATAATATTTCACATATAGGAATTGACTACACATAAATCTTAAACATGATGTGGTCGATATGACCAGAATTATGTTTTTTCAATAAAAATGTTCTATTTTAGTTTAAAACACATGTCAAAATATCCAAAACCTAGAAAAATATCTTATATTGTTTTAAAACATTAAAAAATGGTTAATAATTCATTTTTCATGTATAGGAGTTAAAAAAAATCAATATGATGCATGTATTGACTAGTATGACTCCATGTGTGTATTTTTTTAAAGGTGACATTAATTTTAGTATAATAACATGTGATATACTCAAAACTAAGCAAAAACATTCAGATTGTTTTGATACATAAGAATAATGATCCATCAGCCATTTGTGACATGTAGGTTTCAACCATACCGCAATATGATATAAATTGTACCTATTATGAATACAATTTTGTGATTTGAGTTTAAAATTGACATTTTATTAATGTACTATTTCATATTTATGTTCAATTTTTTTTATTATAGTATTACTAACATAACAAATGATTTCTTATATAGGTTGATTATTTTTCTCATGTTTGGTTGGTTTTTTGAAGCTTCTCCTTCGTGTGGAAGAATGGACTTGGGACTACAACTAAGATAATGGAAATGGAGAAATGTGTCAAGAATGTATTCTTACATCATGAAAAGGTGAATTCATACAACTTATTTAGTTAATGTTTTACCATTTTATCTAGTATTTTTTAGTTAATTTATTTATCATTTTTATCCCAAAATTATATATATTTTTCAGAAATATTTGGGGAAGTTTTCTTTTTCTTTCAAATATCTGTAACAATCTAGAAAATATAGAACACGTTTCTTTTGGATAGTTCATTTCATGTAGTATGGGGTTTCATCCTCCATTGAAATGGAATGTGTTCACTCTTTTTCATCTTGTTAAAGATGGTTGAAAGCAAAACACATGTCACATACTCAATTATTCAGACCTCATTCTGATACACGGATTTCTCGGTATGAATCGAACAGTATGTTTTTAGTTTATAATTTACATTTTAGTTCAAAACACACATCACAAACTCAAAATAAAGAAAACATATTCATATTTTTTTGATACGTTATTAAAATGATCCATAAGTCCATAAAGACATTTAAGAATCAACCACACCTCAATATGACACATGGTGTGACATATTTGACTCCAAGTGTTTGCTTTTATTTAAAATTAACATTAGTTTTATTAAAAAAGAAAAGTGACCTATTCAAAACCAATAACACTAATTCATATTATTATGGTACTTTATACCAATGTTCCAAAAGTCATTTGTGACATGTAAGAATTATCCTCACCTCAATCTGATGTATGGTGTTTCCAGTATGACTCCATGTGTCTCTTTTTATTTTAAATTACAATTAGTATTAGTAAAAAAATACAAGTGACAAACTCAGAAATAATAAAACACTTTAAAATTGTTTTGATAATTTCATAAAATTAATATTGGAACATTTTTTATGTGTAGGAATAATATTCACCTCAATCTGATATAGATTGTTCTTATTATTACTCAAAGAGTTTCTTTTTATTTAAAATTAACATTAATTTTAGTAAAAAAGACATGTGACATACTCAAAAATGAGAAATAAAATTTATATTGTTTTTATACTTTATAAAAATAGTCTATAAGTCATTTTTAAATTTTTGGAATTAGTCACACCTTAATATGAAACAAAATGTTCCTCCTATAATTCATAGGGTATGTTATTAGTTTGAAAGTGACCTTTTAGCTTAAAATGTGTGTTACTGACTAAAAAACTAGAAAACCTAGTAATATTGTCTTCATAAATTAGGAAAAAAATTCATAATTAATTTTTTATGTGTACGAATCAGTTTCACAAAAAATTGACACATGATGTGACCATTATGACTCAAAGTAAAATTCTCTAATTTTAATTGACATGTTAGTAAAAAAAAAAAGTAATTTACTCAAAATTGATAAAAAAAACATTTATATTGTTTTGATAATTTATGTAAATGATCCATATGTCATTTTTGATTTTTATAAATCATCTATACATCAATCCAATGCACGAAGTGACTGGTTTGACTCCAACTATGTCTGTTTAATTAAAATTGCCATTAATTATAGTAAAAGGGAAATTGAGATACTAAAAAACAAAGAAAAAAATTCATATTGTTCTGATACTTCAGAAAAATGATCCATAAGTCATTTTGGACATGTAAGAATCATCCGCACCTCAATATGATACATAGTGTGTGCTGTATAACTCAAAGTGTCTGTAATCAGTTTAAAATTTACATTTTAGTTCAAAAAGTGTGTCACTCACTGAAAACCAATTAAAATCCATCATATAGTCTTGATAATTTAGTAAAATGATTCATAAGTCATTGGTGGAATGCAGGAATAAGTCTCACATAAAACTAACAAATGTTGTCCCTGGTATGACTCAAAGTGCGTGTTTTGTTTAAAATTAAATTTTATTAAAAAATATCAACATTGATACACAAAACCAATAATATTCATTCATAATGTTTTGATACTTTAGTAAAACAATCTATATGTCATTTTTGACATGTAGGAATTAGCCACACCTCAATCCGAAACATATTGGGATTGGTATGACTCCAAGTGTTTCTTCTTATTTGAAACTGACATTAAGATTAGTAAAAAAGGAATATGACAAACTCAAGACTAATCAAAAAAATTCATATCATTTTGATAATTTAGTGTAATGATCTATAATCTTTTTATGATTTTTGAGAATTAACCTCATCTCAATCTGATATGTTTTGGGCTAGATATAACTCAAATTGTCTGTTATCAGTCTAAAATTTAAATTTTAGTTCAACAAGTGTTTCACTCATTGAAAAATAAGAAAGAACACTTGGAATGTCGTGATAATTTAGGAAGAAAATTTAACATTCATTTTTGACATATGGAAATTAGTCTCATTTCAAACTAACACATGATGTGACTGGTATGACTCAAAGAGTGTGTTCTTTATTTAAAATGACATTTTACTAAAATACATAGTGAGATACTAAAAGCCAATAAAATGCCTTAGGATTTTTTTTATACATTATGAAAATTATCCATATATCATTTGTGAAATCTTGGAATTATAGAAACTACAATCTGATGCATGGTGTGACCATTATGACTCTAAGTGTGTTTATAATTTAAAATTTACATTAATTTCTGTATAAAAGACAAGTGAAATACTTAAAACCGAGAAAAATTATTTATATTGTTTTGATACTAAATGATCCACAAGTCATTTGGGACATGTAGAAATCAGTTCTACCTCAATCTGACACATTGTGTGACAAGTGTGAATACATGTGTGTCCTTTTATTTAAAATTGACATCAATTTTAGTAAAAACAAAAAGTGACATACACAAACACAATAAAAAGAATTCGTATTATTTTATAATTTAGGATAATGATCCATAAGCCGTTTTTGACATTCAAGAATCAACCTCACCCCAATAATACACACGACATGTCCAGTATGACTCCAAGTGTGACTTTTTATTTAACTTTGACATGAATTTTTATGAAAAAAGCTAAATTCACATACTTATGACTGAGAAAAACATTTATATTATTTTTATACTTTAGGATAATGAATCATATTTCATTTTTGATATGTAAAAACTATCCTCACTTCAATCCAATGCACGGTGTGATCAGTATGACTCAAACTTTGTCTTTTTATTTAAAATTGACATTAATTTTAGTAAAAAAGAAATGTGACATCCTCAAAATAGAAAAAATTCATTCGTATTGTTTTGATAATTTAGTAAAATGGTTCATAAGTCATTTTTGACATTTAGAATTTCATCTCGCATCAATATTACACACATTGTAACTGGTGTGACTCCAAGTGTGTCTTTTTATTTAAAATTGACATTAATTTTAGAAAAAAAGTCCAGTGACATACTCAAAACTGAGAAAATGCATTTGGATTGTTTTGATACTTCATGAAAATGACCCTTAATTCATTCTTTACATGTATGAATTAGACTCACTTAAATCCAACACAAAGGGTGACCGATATGACTCCATGTGTGTCTTTTTAATTAAAATAGTCATTAATATTAGTCAAAATGACAAGTGACATAAAAAAATAATAAAACACATTATTATTCTTTTTATACTGGAGGAAAAAGATCAATAACTCCTTTTTGACGTTCAGGAATCATCCCCATTAGAATTATATACATTTTTTGCTCGGAATGACACAACGTGTCCATTATCCATATAAAATTGACATTTTAGTTCAAAAAGTGTGTCACTCACTGAAAAATGAGTAAACATGTTAATATTGTATTGATAGTTTATAAAAACTATTATAATTTTTTGGAATCAACCTCACATCAAATTGACATATGATGTGACAAGTATGACTCAAATTGTTTGTTTTTAGTATAAATTAACATTTTAGTAAAAAAACAAGTTACATAATCTTCATTTTATCTCTTATTACTTATTCAATTTCATTATCAGTTTTATACTATACTTATTTAGTTAATTTTCATAGAGATAATGCTTTAATATGAACATGAAATGGTGTGATGTGTAACAATAAACCACAATTCAATATGATACACGGTGTTCTTGGTATGACTCAAATAATGTGTTTTTAGTTTAAAATTATCATTGTGTTTAATTTATTTCAATATAAAATTATGAAAATAGAATTTTTTTTCTTATATAGGTGCATTATGATTCTCGATCTCGGGCGATTTCTTTAGAAATTGCCTGATCGGGGGGTCGGTGGCCAGATAAAAATATACATTGATGTTTTTGAATGTCAATTATAATTTTTAAAAACTCAAGTAATTGTACAAATCAATGTTTGAAATTTCTATAATATAGTATTTTTCATTTATTTGTGTTGTAAATTTTATTTCATTCCAGTTATTTATTATTCAACCTGTAGTTGATAGTTTTTACTACAGTTTTTACTGCTGAACTATGTTGTAATTTTAGTAGCACACTCTAGTATGTCCCTTTATCAGTGCTACAAAAGGAATGGATAAAGGGTTCCTTTATCAATGCTAAAAAGTTAACTTATAAAGGGACCTTCTTCGGAACATTTTGTATCACAGATCAACTTTTCTTTTATTAGTGATTTTCTAGAGATAATAAAATTCTAGGGTATTTAATCACACACCAATAGTCAGTGTCTTTTTTTGCACTAGAAATGGCCAATTTTAGCATTGTTAAATACCGATTTTGTATTAGTGGAGAGGTATAGTGAAAGAGGATGGGGTTTTCTATTTTGACTAGGGGTTTGGGAAAAGGGATTGGGAGTGGGTGTTAAAAGGCCTCTCGAGAGTTTTATTCCTTCTTCCATCTTTGTTCTTATGTACTTTTACATTCCTCATAGTCTATATATATATATATAAGAGATACTTCAATCCAGTCAGCTTAATTAAGAGGGTTCTATCAATCAGTCCTTTCTACCAAATAACTACCATGGAAAGAGAAAACTACTAGATTCATTCCCGTAGGAGGGTATCACTGTTGTAAAACACCTTAATTTGGGGAGTTCTACCAAATCACACATGTAAGAGCACTAACTGATAATATCATGGGAGGAAAACACTAGAGATTGTTAAGTGTATAGATAATATGGAATAGTACTTTGACTAATACAAAGTATCACTTACTAAACAGTTATCGATAATGGAGAATGTCATCTGAAACTAGTAAACTTTGGAGTTTTCACATAAAGAGAATGTAGACTATTAGAAGGAAAAAAATGAGTTTTTATAATACATTTCAAAAATTTGTGAAAATTAGATGAGAAATAATGTTAAAATGAGGAAAAAATGTTGTCGGTGATGCAGCTATATGAATCATACATTGTGGATCCTACTGCGATTTGGAAGTAAGGTCAGTATACTAGGCTAGTTGCCAGCCATGTTAACTATAACTCATACTACTGTGTAGAAGCTTTTTAGGTTGAATTTCTACTGTTTAAGTGTAAGGATCCAAGGGTCTAGACCAAACGAGCAGAATTATTCTTTAGGATCAACTAGAAAAAATAGAACATGAAGTTATTGATCACCCAAGATTTTAGAAAAGATCTTATGAAGAATTTTGGTGGATTGAAAGAAAAAACTATCATGATTGAATAATAATTCAGAATAAGGGAATAATACTTGAATTCACTTAATAGTTAGACTCTATGGTATTTCTAAATAGATAAAATCCAACCTGGGATTTTTCATTTTCACAACAACCTAAGAAATGAAACATTAGAGAAGAATTGGTTCCCTATTATAAAAAAGGACCACACAACTTTAATGACTGGTAGTAGGGAATGTTTTAGAAAGACTAGAAACCCAATTCACATCTAAAAACTATTCCATGAGAATTTGGAATTATGGAGAGTGTTGTATGAGGAACCCAAATTTTTATATCTCCAAAGTCATTTCATGAAGCTAGGAGGTGCACCTAGGAATTTTATTGGCGGTACCTAAATGATGTTTGAACACTAGAATTTGTTCATGTAAATACATTTTATTTGTGACCTAAGTCTACATTCATAAATTATGGGTGAAATTACAGTTCGATAGAATGATATGGTTCTTGACTTGTAGGTTTTCCCACCAGATATTAACTTACATGATCATCCATTTTTAGGAATGGAGGTATTTTCATATAGGGAAAGGAAATTTATATCATTGAAATTTCTCTAGAATCAAAAACTAGTTTAGAGGTTATCAGATAATGTGCATCATTAGGAAATAAAAATGAACATCTTGTAGCCCTTAATTGTATTGAAAAAGTTATCACATGATCTATGGTTTTAATGCAGAAATATTGTATGGAGAATTTCTAGTCTTAGTCCTGAAGTATCAGTTATACTCATAGGACTTAGTCATTATTTTTTATCCATAATATTCAATATATTTCCTAGAATTTAAGAGGTTAGAACATATATTCCTCTTTCATATTGTTGGTAATGACTGTGTTCTTACTAACAAGCTTGGGTTGTGTAAGCTCGTTGAATTTCAAAAGATGGATTATAACACTCTTTATCAGAACTAGTAGTGTAGAAATTTATTTACATCACATGATCATTTAATCAAATGGAAAAAATATGTTTTGAATTGTGTTCTACTTCTAGTTGTTCAAAAACATTGTTCATCTGTTTCAATGGATGTCGATAAGGAGTATTTATTAATCTTAAGGAATAGTTTCATATCTTATGGGCCACACTCTCTTTAAATATCAAGAATTCAATGGTAGATATGGATAACCCCAAGGGTACAATGATATAATATAAAAATAAATTATTTATCTATTACATGGTTTTGTAGGTTCTATAGATAACAAAAACACCATTTGGGGAATATCCATATCAGATTTTTTATGTAATCATTGAATAATCTGATATGTATGATGTGTCACTATAAAATGATAATGTTTTATTATTTATTATTTTCTAATAACAAAAGAAACATTAAGAGTAAGGTTTTAAACCCATAGGGAAGGGTAAAAATGATTGTGTTGACAAGGAATTAAAAACTCAAAATCATAAGAATAAAACAGAGATGGCAGACAACATGAATGAACAAATAGTACGAAAGTATGGATGAAATAATTGAAGATATAGTGGAAACATTGAACAAATAAACACAATAAAACATGAATTTTAAGCAAAACATTGATTGAATTATTAAAATATTACTCTCTATTTATTTGAAAAGGTTTATTTCAGACTGTTATCCCTCAACAGATTTAACCTACTAACACTCTTGAGTTATGGTAGAGTCAAATTCAGCAATTCCATAATTGTTGAATCCTATAGAGATAAAATAAGAATGATGAGCCTAATTTGAGAATAGAATAAATTGTTTCATTAATTTACAAATTTATTCAATTGTCATTTTTCTTAGTGAATGTCCTTGGATTAATAGAAAATAAAAAACTAGATTGAAATGATTTTATAAATGAAGAGAGAATATAATTTCAACTCAATATTGATTTCCCCAACAATAATAATTAGAAAAAAAAATTGTGATTTGAAATATTCATTACAATAAATTCATTTTTTAGTTATAATTTATATAGAGTAAAGAACATATGAAAAAAAAACTCCACTCTAATCTTGATTGAGCATTGAAAAACACTTTTTTCACTTACTCTTGAAAATCCTTTTGAATTGTCAATGTGTCTTTCTTGCAAAATTCAATTCCAAAATTCTATAGTGATTTCTGCATCTTATTATTATTTTATCTCATTAAGAAGTTTTCCAAAAATTATTTTTCAAAAAAATTAGCGCACAATAACCTATGTTCATTAAATCAATGAAATTATTCTCGAGATCGAATACCTGATCATCATGTGTCTAGGTCACTACATATTTTAATCAACCTTTATTCGGTAGAAAAAATCACACATAAAGGAATGTTCTCCCTCCATGTGTAGATCTCGATTAGGTATTTGGATTCCTACTGAAGAATCAAATTACTTTTACACCACCATGAACGCATGGAATAAATTATATTCTCACCTAAACATCATCCACATGGAAATTATGAATTAATTAATACAAGATTCTTGAGACCTGAAATTATTGAAACATTAAAAGTACCAATCATCCAATGGACATAATATTCTTAGATAAACATGTGTAAAACCTACAACCAGGGTTGATATTTCTTGGGATTAATAGGAAAAAACTCCTTTGGGTAATTTCATCAAACATACTGAGTATAACATTGTCAATTATCATAGTTGAAACATAGAAGACCTCAGGGGCCCTGTCATCTTAATCAATTCACACCCAAAAAAATGGAAACCAAATACCACACAAATCTTCAACTCAAAAATTATTTGAATCAACTCCTAAAAGAAAATTGAGACCTCCATGGTGTTTATCATAAAATCATTATTCTTCGATCTCATGTTGTTTTTCCAATGTAAAATTCTCAGCCTCATATTCAATATTTTTATGTCCCCATCTTCTTAACCTCTTCAAAACACATTCTATCTCTACACCATCATTGTATTTCTTGGGATTTCCCAAACAAGACTCTTCTTCAATATTCACTAGGTCCCAATCTTCAACTCACACCAAGTTTAAGTATTTAAACATCAAAAAATTTGATTTAGTTTCCACTCTGACTTTAATCTAGCTCATCTTTGAGAAGATCTCTGTGCATTTCATAACATCTCATATCAAGACCTGGGTCAGTGACAATTAGTTGATTTTATTTTAGATCAAGATTTATTAGTGTATCTTTTTTTGAACTAGGTAGATCCCATTATGCATCTCCTTCAATTGGTTTGGCCTTTCAAGTTATCTTTATTTTGAGATTTGGGCTAGTCATATTCCTTAGATAAACCGAGTTCAAGATTGTCACCTTCAAATGAGTTAGTATCATTATCATTGTTGATATTTGACCGAGTTCCCTCTCCTTGATTTCAATTTTTTGGAGTGATAATGTCTCATTTTATTAAACATCATGAAATCATCATTTTCAATCATTATTCGACAATAGGGGAGATTTGGTCTTGGATTTTGGCCTCTCTAGTCTCTAAAAAAATCAATACGTGCAGGCAGCATGGTTGAGATCGGTTATAGTTGCAATACATGATTGAAGAAGAATATTTTTCATAGTATCAGAAACAAGACTAATGGTAGTAGCATAAATCACCAATATAATGTCTAGAATAGTTGTGGAATTACAAATTTTCTCTCGCAATATCATCTGATGGTAGAATACCCCTAGAGGTAGCTGAAACCAAATTAGAGGTATTAGAGGAAAGCACCAGTAGTAGGTCTAAAATTGTAGTAAAAGATAAAAAATCCATCAAAATTATTGTAAATTTCTTTTTAAGGTATCATTAATTGATGATACAAGGAATATATAGAGTAATCAAAGGCATTGGTAGAACACTACGCTTAAAAAATCCCGCATTAATAACTAGTACCAAAAATATCCAATGACTAAAAAACATTCAAAAATTCCAAATTGTAATTATATGAATTCCATAAATTTTTTATTTTAAACAAAATTAATTTCGTCGTTCAACACTCAAAACTCTTTTCTAACAACAATATCTCAATAGAATAAAATTTAATGAGTTTTTGATCAAAATTTATTTGATCCCATGAGTAAATTATATATATAAATTAACAATAAATTTTTTAGAAAGTATTCCATGAATTTAATATAAATTTTTTAAAAGTATAGAATAATGGAATAAATAAATTATAATTCCTCAAAAAATAATTTCCAATTTAATTACCCCAAAAGAATAAATTGTTCGTTCACAGAATATATGGAATTAAACCAAAATTTCAAAACATTGTAAAAATATTCAATAAATGTCATCCTTAACTAAATTTTTTTATATTAAATATGACTCCCATTAAATCCAATTTTAAATTAAAATATTTGTTAAATGTTCAAAATAGAAGTGTTCAATCATGTTAAATAACATCTACATTAAATTCCCAAAAGTTAAAACATTAATTGTACTCAAGAAATATATTTTATAAATTTATTGGAAGAAAATAATTCTGAAGGAGGAAAGGTAAAGTTACACTAAGAATCATATATATATATATATATATTCTTCCCCAAAGGATATATTAAGAATAAAAACTAATTATCTCTTAGAAACATGTGATTTAGTTAAATTTTGGTTTTGATTTTACAAAAATAATTGATATTAAAAATTTTGAAAGGGATAAAACAAACATCAATTTTTAATTAACTAAGACTTCAAAACTTCTCTATACCACTAGAATAATAGAAACATATTATTATAAGTTGTAATTTTTTTAATAGGTTTTCCTAGAACCAAATATTTGTACTGTGTTTACATGTATATTCGAATATTTGAATATTAATAAAACATTTTATTAAATATTGTTCATTGTTCTTCCTTAATTACATGTAATAATGTCCTAGAGGATTTATCACATTGAAAATGGAATAGTAGTTCCCCACTATATGGAGAACTGTGAAATTACATGACATCATTATTAGCCCATTAATGTAGTCAAAAAGCATTATATGATAGAGAACATAGTATGTTGGATTTCAAGGGTGAGTAATCATAAGTAGATGAGAATTCATCTCATGAAGTTCTCACATGGTAATCTCCAATATGAGAGATTATGAGAATAAACTATCTAATAAGAATTATTCATTCTTATGGGTTGTCATATATTCTTATCTGGGAGTTTGTTTAATTGTCATTGGAATTTAATATTATCAATAAAACATTTCATGACTCATACACTATGATTTACTAAAAAAACCATGACACCAAATGATTATTATAAGAGGGGTATGATGGGTGTGTCCTGAATGGAATGTCATTGATGGATAAATCAAGGAAGGATTTATCCATTCCGTATATATGGAAGTTGATATCGTGATCCTTTGATAGAAATGGAATCATTGTATTAAATTTCTTGGTCATGGTATAATGACATGTTTATTTTAGATACTTAAAGAAAGGCGTATCCAGCATATAGGTTGATGGAACATATGTGAAACCTTCTTGAATAGATATTGTGAAAATGGAATTATATTAAACAATGAATTCTTGTATGTGGTTTTTGATGTTGTGACAATGACATCTTTCTATTAGGTTTCTTGACCCATTACTATATAGAAATGTTGAATTAAGGAAAGTCTGCCTAATGTCAAAGAGATAGAATCTTATAGAGTCACAAGCTAAGTGTTTTCACTGATCTTGATTAAATTTTTATTGAATTTAATTATTGGAATAAATATTATTCTCAAGACCAAATAATAATTTTATTCATTTTTATTGATCATAAATATTTAACAAATATTTAATCAGTGGTTTCTAGATAATAATATTTATTTTATTCATTAAATATTTATTAAATATTTATTTTTTATGATATAAATATATTGTTAATTTAAAAATAAATATTTAATAAATATTTATTCAGGTATTTGGTAAATGTTGAGTAATATGAACAAATAAGTTCATGTATGATGAAAAATATTATTTTACAAGTTGGTAATTAATATTAATCATTTCTCTAGTTAGAGTATACCATAAAATATAATATAATTATTTTCATAAAGAATGGGGTATGATTTAGTTTATTATATTATCAAAGGGTCTTTGTGAAAATAAATAATATTTTAAACATAAACACTAACACTGTTAATAGGTTGTTATTTCTATTATATAGGTTTAATCGATAATTGTGATTCATTGCACAAAACAGACTTCTCTCTCGAATTCGTCCATTCTTCCTCCTATCATGATCAATAGGAAAAATATAGATTCATTTAATCCTAAAATAACTAGAAATGATCAAGATGAAAAGAATATGATAGATCCATATTTCTGTTATTTGGTATTCCATTGGTTTTGTTTATAAATCAAAGGAACATGTGTGGACAACCACTAGAGTTATTGTATACGTGGATCCTACAAGCACAATGATAGTAATTCAAAATGGTTTTTATAGATAATAAACATCATCATCATTGAATAAACTTCCAAATATTATTTAATAATTATTTAGATCTAAATTATATTAATTATAAATTTAACATGAAAAAGATCCTCTCTTTGGGTTGAGAAATTCAATATTAAAATTCAGTTGAAAAATTTTAATGATTATAAAAATTATATCTTGCATATTTTCTAAATGATCTATGGCATTTGATAAAAAAAATTATTTTTATTCTCCAACTAGGAACTCCTACTATTCCAAAAACAATTAGTAAAAATTAGAAACTCTATTTGGTTGAGAATATTTATTAACTACAAGGTAACATAAATAACCCATCCAATAGATTAAATAATAAAATATGGAAATAATTAAGGAATAACAAATTCAACATAGATTAGGATCTTAACTTCACATCCCATTTAAATTCATAGTTTATAAGATTAAAATGTATTCATTTGGTTTAAAACCAATGATGATTTAAAATCAAGTCCCAAAATTTGACACAAAAAATAGAAGATATAAATAATGTTATGAACCTAATTAATCAATTGGAAATTAAAAAAATTGATCTTCCCGTGGTGAAAAAATAGATATCAAAATTTAGAAAAATTTTGACCCACTAAATATGAAGTTTTAATCCTTAAAACCAATATATTTTGAAAAAAAAATGTTTTTTTGATGTGTACTACAATAAATTTCATTTATGCATAAATAAGACCCCTCCACAACACATAAAATCCACCAATATCCCCATTATTTAACCTTAAAGTAGATGAAATAATATATTTAATTGATTATAGTGTAGATCATGTTCAAGGGTGACAAGATAATTCAACAAGATTTTTTCCAAAATTTATTAATACTTTATCAAAAAAAATCATGTTTTACATGATTTATCTTGAATAATAGAATAAGAAGATATTAAACTCATCTCAATAAAGTATCATTAGTATCATTAATTCCTAATTGTAATATTTTATTAGACCAAGGTGTTAAAAAATCATTATGTTTAAATGATTTATAATATAGTACTGAAAATCAAGCATAAAACCATCATTTAAAACAATAATTATTAATTCAAAGTATTGAATTAATTCTCCCAGACTAAATTATTAATAATATTAAATTTTAAAAAATTAAATCTCAATTTTCATCAAAAAATTAACATTTTAAAGTACCAACAACAATAAATAAAATATAGTAGAAATATAAAAATTAAAACAATAACTCCCCTAAATTAAGAATATTCATATTTTGAATTAAACCAGAAAAACATCTTCCCTATTTAAATTGTGTGAAATAACCTCTAGTTATTTCACTTTTATTACTTACAAGATAAATTTATAAGCATTATATTTCAATAATTTAAAGTTACAATGTAAAAGTAAGGAGATAAAAAATTTGAATATTTTTTATCTAGTAAGGATTTAGCATGAATCTTCTATTTGATCTTAAAAAAATTAGGACTTTTACCTTCCTTTTTCACAACCCCATCGATTTTTTTCAGAAAAATAGGGGAAACCAACAATTAAATGCCTATAAGAAATAGAGAGAAACAAACATATAACAAAAAAACGTTATTATTTACAAAAAAATAGAAAATAGAAAAATGAACAAGGGTTGACTCCCATGGATCACTGATTTTAATATATTCATCTAAACCTTAGTGAAAACTCAATTTTCCCTCATAAAAGTTGTAGTTAGGATGTTTTTATACCCTTTAAATTTGTGTTTAATCCTTTTTCCATTAACTAGAAATGGTATTTTTTCATCACATACAATGTTAAAACCCCCATTAGTAAGGACTCTAAGTGTGTTTAATGGTCCATAAAATTTATATTAATGCTTCCTAGGAAAAAATATAAGTCCAAAATTGAAAATTAATTCCTTCTATCAAACCATAAAATAACAATTCTAAATGATGGAATCTTGAAAATTATGATGCCACTCTTTATAAATCCTAGAATTTTCATTGGACTCTATATTAATCTCATTTATCTCGCTTATCTCAACCAACATGCTATATCCATAAATATCAAGATAATTTTCAATGCATTAACATCCCAGTATGAATTATGTTACAACTCTATATGTAAATTATATTATTTTCCAAAGAACAACCTATATGGTGACATAATAATTGGGGTTTTGAATTTAGTTCTATAGCACATAATGCTTCATCAAGTTTCATGAAATAATATTTCGTAGATTTGGAGATAGATTTCTCTAATATATTCCTATGTTCCATAATAGAAATTTCTACCAATCCACTGGATTGTGGATGGTAAAATATTTTTGTTCTATTGGAATACCTACAATTCTTTTCAAAGATTTAAAATTAAAATTATTAGAATGGGTTTCATTATAAGTGATGAAATCTGTTGGCCCCCAAAATCCTGAGAATATATAATTTTTTATGAATTTAATAATATCATTTGATTTATTATTTTTTTATTTCAATACCTCATCCCATTTAGAAATATATTTAAAAGATACCAAAATGTAATCATTCAGATGTTATGATAAAAATGGTCATATAAATTCTAAGCACAAAACATAAAAAATCCAACTTCCAAAACACCTTTTTGAGGAAGATGATACTTTTTCCCTAGATTTCCAAATATGTTACATTTTTCATTTCCCACAACTTATCTCCTAACATCCTTAAACAATGTAGGATAATAAAAACCATCTTGAGTGACTTTTTGGATAGTCCTTTATTCTCCATGATGAACTACCCAATGTGAGGTGTGACGACTCTCTTAAATGGGAAACCTCTCTTCTCTTGTGTAAATCTCCTAATAATCTCAGCAACGTAACTCCTATATAGTAAAGATAATCCCACATATATTACATAAGCTTATAAATAAAGTTCATCATTTTATTATGTGAGAAATATTTGGGCATAACTTTTTGCTGATATGAAATTGGAAACATCTACATACTAAGGAGAAAATTTAACTAAAACATTGAGTAAATATTCATCTAGAAATAAAAAAGTTATATCCATAGGATCTTAACATTTCGTTGAAAAAAAACAATATAAATGATATACAACAACATTATCAACACACTATTTATCTATAATCTTTAAATAAAACTCCTATAACAAAATTATCCAACTAATTAGTCTTGGATTGACATATTTCATAGATAAAAAATATTTCATAGAAGTGTGGTTTGTAAATAATATGACTTTGGAACCTAATAGGTACTACCAAAACTTATTTAGAGAAAAGAAACAACCAACAACTGATTATAAGTAGTGGTGTATTTCACTTCAGCATCATCTAGTAGTATACCAACATAATACCCCACATGTAATCTTTTATCATTACTCTATCCTAGAAAATCTCCAAAAACCACATCATTATGATCGCACAAAACATTAAAATGTAATTTCAAATCATGTGTTGTGTTGATTGGTGATGAGTTAAATTTCTCCTTAAGAAAATTAAAAGATTCTAAACATTTTTCATCAATGACAAAGGGTTAATCTTTTACCAATATGGAACATAAGGGATTTGTGATTTTTGAAAAATCTTTAATAAACCTCCGGTGAAAACCATAATGACCTAAAAGGTACTAACGACCTTGACATTTTTGAGCGGGTGAAATTTTTAGATTACATTTTTCATAGAATTTTCAACCTCAATCACTCTTATAGAGACCTTATATCCAAGAACAATCCCATTAGTGACCATAAAGAGGAATTTTTAAATATTGAGAAGTAAGTTTGTTTCTTAAAACCTCTCAAAAACTACTTCTATATTTTATATAAATTTATCCAAAGTGCTCACAGTAATGGAAAACCCATTATTAGACACCTCAATTATCTTTTCAATCATGCTCAAAAATATAGACATAATACACCTTTGAAAGGTGGTTAGGGAACCACACAAGAAATAGGGATTTCACTAGTAGGAAAATGTTCTGAATTGACATGTGAAAGTGGTTTTTTCTTGGTCTTCTAGGGAAATAAAGATCTAGTTGTAACTAGAATAACCATCCAAAAAATAGATTAAGATGTTCATAATAATCCTCTCTAGTAATTCAACAAATAATGTAATTTTAAACTCTTGTTTTATATTTTAATAATTCATATTTATAGACTCAATACAAACTCTTCATTTAGTTACTTTCCTAACATGAATTTTCTCATTATTTTTATTAATAAAAATTGTAAATCCTTTTTTCTTTGGAACTACTTTAATTGGAATAATCCAAGCACTATAAGAAATAGGGTATATGATTCCTTGGTCGATCAACTTGATAACCATTTCTCTCATAGCATATTTCATAATTATATTTAATCTCCTTAGACCCTAAATTGTCATTTTGTGTTCTAGTTCCATATGAATAATTTTTATGAATAATAAAGGGATAATACATTTAATATGATCAATGGAAAAATATAATTCATTTTTATTCATTTTCAAGAACTGTTAAAAATTTGGAATCTGAATTTTCATTAATTTCGATTGAGATTATAACAATAAATGTTCAATTTTCACCAGGAAATGAATGTTTTAGGTGTGTTGGGATAACTTTTCGCTCCAAAGTGGGTTCTTATTTCATAGAAGGAAGAAAATTTGTCTTCAGGCTTAAAATTGTTTCCACATGATTTGAAAAATCCATTACAAAGCTGAACAAGTTATAAATTTTAGAACCATATTTAAAATTTTTTTCAATACTATCCAAAGGTGAAATTGCACTCTCATGAGTTTCCAAATTAGATATCAAATTGTTTTTCAAGGAATAAATAATTATATTTTGCAAAAAAATATGTCCTTAAAACTTAAATAATTATTCAATAATGTTTGAAGAAGGATAATATGAAACAAGATATCTTAGAAATTATTTTAGTTAACACATAGAAAATTCATCCTCAACTTCATACATAACAGTATGAAAATAAATTCTCTCTAAATCTGGAAAATTTTCTAGATTCTCATTTTGAATAGATTAAAAAATGCGGGAATCATAATTTTCAACATCCAAACAAATTGTTTTAGTTAAATACTATTTATCAGACTATTCTAAGTGATCAAATATTTTTAGATATTTTGAAAACTCTACTCTTGAACGATTCCTACCAAAATTAAGTTTTTTAGAATTTTAAACACATGAAACTTTTCATTATACTCTATAAATTTAGTAATCAACTTGCCCAGAGAAACATCAATGATATCACTTGTATGACCAATAAATTTCTATATAAAATTATGGGAACCCCATTTTCACACTCAGTGTTTAGAACAAGAAAATCAATTTTAAAATAAAACATACCATCTCTAACCATAAATTAATCAAATCTTACTATGGGACAAGTGAAATATCATCCAAAAAAATATAGAATTAAAGTGGTGGGTTGAAAACACCATAACCAAAACTATTGAAATAGTGATAAGGGGAGCATATTTATACAAGAACTAAGATTATAATGATATTTTAACAGTTTGTTATTACCTAAGGTATGGGGAATAAAAAATACCCAGAGATATTTAGGTTTTGGTGGGATTTTATTTTTAATGGAATCCCTACACTCTTCAGTGAGAATATTAGTTTCAACTTTCTCTAAATAATAATTATTAGAAACAATCTTATTAAGATATGTTAAATATAATGTATTCTAAATTAAATCTTAGATAAAAGGAATATTCACTCATAATTTTCTTACAATCCTAAGGAATTGGAGAAGTTTTGATTATTTATTTTTGGGTTTCAATTTTTTAGGGAAAGAAATAAGTGGGAAATAGTTTCGTAAATAATAATAAATTCCATTATTCCTTATTCATGCTTCTCCTTCCCTTTTTTATTATTTTTCAAATATTTTCATCTTATTTTTCAAGTGTAATAGTTATATTTTCTTCATTTTCAAGGATACTTACCTCATTTCATGAATCATTTTTATACTGTTTTTGAATTCTCAATTCACCTAGTTTTCTAGTGTGAATTGTACTAGGGTATTTTCTAGGTTCATCATGATTTTTAACCTACTTATTGTAAAAAGACACAAGAAATTATATCTAGGGCTAATTTTAGTGTCATTTTGAAGCTTACCATTATCTATTGAGTTTAAGTAACTATCTAATTAAACAATTTTTAATTCCAATTTATGCATTCTATCTTTAGTTTTAGATTTATCATATTCATTTTGAACCTTTTAAGTGTCAATGTTTTCTCAAGTTATTCAGGCATTCCCCTAGCATCCTCTTGAGACAAAGAGGATCAACCTTAGTTTGATTTAGAAAATGCTTCCATGATTAGTTTTGTAGTCCAAGAGGATTGGGCTACCTAAAACTCCATGTTCTATCAACGAAATATTGGGATGGTTTCTCCATCCACTGTTAATATTATTTAAAAATCAATCATTCTTGGTTTCATACCTTGGAATATATCCCAAAAATATATCATTATTAGGGTTTTCAGCAGGCATATCAATGATAGGATATAATTTATTAATGATCCAAAACATACCACATTAAGCGCAATGACCTCTACGAGCCTACTACCGGTTTTAACAACAAACTTAGTTCACACATTGTTTGTTAAATTTATTCATTAAAATTTTAAGTTGTTCATTAATTTCATCCAATTGAACATTCATTTCTACACCTAGTCTAGTTTTATTTTTTTCCATATTCACTCTTCTTCTGCTCTAATTCATGGGTTGTTAAAAATGAGATAAATTCTTGAACGTTTTTCTAATAATTTTATTTTTTATATCATTACAATTATCTTGAGTATATTAATCAACAATGTTTTTGACTGAAGATGACTAACCTTCATAGAATATGTCTTTAATGACATGATAAGAAAGAAAATCATGTGGAAAATACTTAATAAAATCCCTAAATCTAACCCATTCCTCATGAAAATTCTCATTATCCTTGTAACAAAAAATAGTTATTTTATTTCTAAAATCAGCTTTTAACAACTTTAGATAAAACATCATCAAAAAATAATCATAAACTTTTTCACATTTTAATTATTTATTTTCATCTAAACCTAAGAACCAATTTCAATTATTCCCCAAAATATATAATAGAAACACCATCATTATAATCTTATCCTTATTTATTCCTTGAATATTTAACTACATCACTATATTATCAAATTCTCTAAAGAAAGACAGAGAGTCTTCATTGATCATTCCATTGAATATAAGAAGAAGTGAAATGTATGACTATTTAAATTTAAAGTTTATAGTTCTAGTTGTCAATAAAATTGAAAATGAGTTTCTTGACACATGTCGGAGTTGATATTTCTACATTATAGGCCTTTCATTTCATTCTATAATGAGTTCATGTTAATAATTTTTCTCAATATTGATTAGAACTCTCTCTCTCTGATTTTCCATTTCAGTTTTATTTATATTTTTTAAAGCACTATGATTTATATTAATTTTCATAATAAATGCTTATAAACTCTCACACGATGATATAGTTAATATATAAAAAAACTAAAAAAATTATTCAATAGACACAAATTCAAATCATAACAAGATAATATTTTTAAGGTGAACGTTTTTCAACAGTGGTTTTCATCTTTTTTCAGTTTTTTGGTTTTTATTTTGAATGTTTTCAAAAAAGGCCACATAAATCATCTCTTAAGAAACAAATCCAAAAAATCTTATTCCTAATCATAAAAGAATCATGTTTTGTTTTTTATATATTTCAATTAACAATATAAAAATAAAGAGTACGGCATCGAACCCATTGATAAGGGTAAATATGATTGTTTTGATCAGGAATTAAAAATTCAAAATCAAAAGAAAAAAAGACATAAAACACAATGAAAAAGAACATAGTATGAATGTATGGATTAAACAATTGAATATATAGGGTAAAAATTGATTAAATTAAATCATTCAAACTTATAAGCTGGGGAAAACATCGATTGGGTGATCAATTTATTACTATCCATTTATTTGAAAAGTATAATTTCATACCATCATATATCAATGGATATTACCTACTAACACTCTTGAGTCATGGAAGAGTCAAATACAAAAATCTAAATTTATCCCAATATAGAGACACTAGGAATGATAAACCAAAACTGACTATAGAATATATTGGTTTATTAATTCACAATTTTATTCCAGGATCATTACTTCATAGCGAATGTCGTTGAATTAAAAAAATAATTAACCAGTTTGAAATGATTTTATAAATCAAGTGGGAAAATAATTTTAGTGCCTTATTGGTTTCCCTAACCATAATAATTATAAAAGAATAATTTTATTTAAATTAATTGTTATAATAAGTTCAATTTGTGTTATAGTGAAATAAATAAGGGGGAAACTCCCCTCTAATCTCGATCGACTACTGCCAAACATTGATTCTATATAATATTGGGACTCCTACTAAAGTGTCAACAATGTTTTCTCCAAAAATTATCCTCAAATATTTTCGAATGATTAGTGTCTCTTATAATGAGTGTCTCCCATTAATATGTGTCACATGACTTATTTTTAGAAATGATCATGCAACGACTTAATTTCTATGACTACCTGAAATTCTCAATAATCTTGATTCCCAGATAACCATGTGTACATGTCAAAATATATTTGCTTCAACCTTTAGTCACTCGAATAAATCTCAACTAACAAAATTTCCTCCATCCCTGTGCAGATCTCAATTCTGTTTTTGGTTTCCTCCGTATGTTTCAGAAGATAATTTATTCTTTCATGCACACATTGGCTAAATATTGTTCTTGACTAATCATCTTCCATTTGGAAATTGGGTCTAATTCACTTGAAGATTCCTAAGACATCAACTAAACTGAACCTAAAAAGTATTAATCAAATAATAGACTTACCTACCTATGTGTAAATTGTTTATACCCAACAACCAGTGATAGATATTTCTTGGATTCATTAGGCCTAAACTTTTTTAGGGAATTTATTCAAACAAGTTGAGTGAAAGATTATCAACACTCACAACAACAATGTAGAATAACTGAGAGGTCCCACCATCTTCATCAATTCACACATGAACAAAACAAAAATAATTTAACACAAAAATCACTAACTCTAACAAAATTCTAATCACCTTCAAATGGAATATTAAATCATAAAATGAGTTCAAAATAAAAAAAAATATTCTTCGGTATCATGAGGTTCACCGAGTTTCAGAGTCCCAACCTTAGCTTCAATATTCTAATTCCATCAAATTCTTTAACATGTAGAAATGAATTATAGCCCTGAACTATTTTCATATAGCTTGATAGTTCCCAATCCACACTTTGATTTGATCTTCACCACGTCCCGGTCATCAAGTCGTATTAGGTTTATGGATTTCAACTTTAGAAAAATTGATTTTAGTGGCCACTCAATCATTAATGTGGCTCATCATTGAGAAAAACACTATAATGTTTGTAAAATCTCATTTTGAGATCTTGGTAAGAGATAATGACTTGATATTTTTTTGATTGATCTTATTCAATAGATCATGATATCATTTGGGTAACTACCAGTACGAATCATTTTCTATAGGTGTGGCCTTTCAGGTGATCTTCATTTATAGATCTGGGATAGTCATATTCATCAGATGGGAAGAGTATGAAATCAAAACCTTTAAATGAGTTAGTCTCCCTATCATTCATGAGCTTGGATTGAGTTTATTCTCTCAATTTTTTATTTTTGGAGTTTCAGTGTCTTCTCTGATTAAAGATCAATTATTCAACAACATTAATCAATCCTCAAAAATATAGGATCTCTGTTAATAGATCTATTCCTCTTTATTATATTTGTATTGTAATAACTACAAGCCCTGTCGATGAGACAAGTTATGCAATGAATAGATAGTAATAGAAAAAAATTGGGCATGGTAGAAAAATAAATTCTGAAGGCAGTGGAAGAATGAACCGATATCCAGTTTGGAATAGTGGTGGAAGTATATATTTCCTCTAAAATTAGCACTGGGTTGGGTGATAATATCTGATGGTAGAAGACCCTTAGTGGAATGTAAATAAATCCTAATAGTATTATAGGTAAGAATGTGGGATTAACTCCTATAATATTATGTTTATATTATTATAATGGTATAATGAGGGATAAGCTTTTCAAATTGATGGACTTTGGAAGTTAGTTAAATAGCCACGCATGAAAACTATTTTATCCCTATTTAAATAGTTGTTACCTTGACAATTATTTATCAGTTATAAATTTTGCATGTTCCATCAAAACCTCTACAGAAGAGAGAGTATAAAAATCATATAAATCCTTTTAACTGAGATAAAATATAGGAGACTAAAATCTATAAGTTTTGATGGGTCAAGGAATGTCTTTTATTTTTAATTTTATTTATCCTAATAGGTGACAAATAATGATTTTAAAGATAATAAATTTAATTAAAATTACGTACATGTGGTATCAATGAAGGTTATAAAATATGTATTTTTTCATATTTATATTTATTATTATGTCTTTCATTGAATTTATGAAACTGTTATACATTTTTTCTCTCTTCCAAAATATGAGCTACCATTTGTTTTGGAATCCCAATATGGTTCCACTCTCTTTGTGTTTTAGATTTTGAAATATATTATTTATTTATTATTATAATTTTTATGTGGTTTTAATATCTATGTAAATGTAATATTTTATGTGCAATTTTTGAAATCCTAATATGTTGTGAAATTTTTTAAAATCATAATATGTTTCATCACCTCATAATTTTAGAATTTCATATGATTTATTTATTGATTTATAGACATTGAATATTAAAATGGTATCCATATTAAATAGTTTCTTGATGTGGGATATTAAAATGATATTCATATTAAATGGTTTTCTAAACATGGTATATGTAACTGATTTACATATTAAATAGTTTTCTAGAAGTGGTATTTTAAAATAGTTTTCATATTAAACGGTTTCAATCTCTCTTCATTTTAAGAATTTGAAATCTCTATTTTTTTATTTTTTCATCAATTTTACTCTTTATTATGGTTATTCTATTTAAAAAATAACAAAATTGTTTGGATATGAGTTTCAATATTATTAGATCTAAAAAATCAAAATTATTGATTTTTTATTATTTTAAAATAATTATTAGTGTTTTAAATTTTATTCCAAAAAAAATGAAGTAATATTAAAAAAATCAGATTTATGTTCATTATAAATATGTGTGTGTGTGTGTGTTTGTGTGTTCCATTATGATGTTTTATATTTGAAACATTACTGCATGAGATTTTTCAGTCACCAATGCTGTCAAATCATAATATTAATATTGTTCCAAAATTATGTTAAAATTATATATACTTATGGCAAAAAAAAATTATAATATTATGATATTTTATGATTAAATAAAATTTATTATTAAGTTATATTTATTAATTTCCAAAACTCAATTTAAATATTCTGTATAATTAATGAATATAATTGTTAGTGATACATATGCATTAAAATATTTATTCATATATACAATGATAATTAATAAATCTAATTGATTATTATATTATTTCAAAATAAAGTAAATTTAATTAATATCAATTATGATTGTGTATCATTGTATCACCCAAAGGAGAACACTAATATACATTTTATGTTAAATAATTTCTCTAAATCAATGTATTATTGTTATTATTCAAAGAATTAATTTTAATCATGTCTTTATTGTAGTAAGAATTCCATCATCATTGCACTCATATGTGTCAAGTATTCATATTTTTAATGGATTATATTTATCTGATTGGTGTTAGAAAATATAATTTCATATTGGGGTATTGGATCGTGATTGATTACTCGGAGTAGAGAAACCATTTACTATAATGGATGATAGTAGTGATGAAGATAGAGTATATCACACAACATATGAATGATCGAATATATTAAGTTTGATGTTTAAAAAAATGAGCGTAGAAAGTAACATCAAGTTGTGTCTCCCCAAAACTGAAGGTGCTAATGAATTTAAGAAATATAGGAGAGAATGATCTCAAACTAATGAAAAATATATTATTGGGACATTAATGAGTACATTGACCACCATGAAGTTTTATGGCTCTCATACTATGCATGAGCATATCATTGAAATGAAATATATTGTATCAAGACTTATGTTTTTAGGAATGGAAGTGGATGAGAGTTTACTTGTACATTTTAAACTAAACTCAATACCATATGAGTATAGACCATTCCAAATGAACTACAACACCATGAAAGATAAATGGGATGTTTATGAATTGTATATTATTCAAGTTCATGAGGAAACAAATTTAAAGAGTCAAGGAATCCACTTCGTCCATTATGTGCATCATTAAAAAGAAAATAAGTATGGTATAAATAATACAAGAAAAGAAAAGGGGTCATTTAAAGTAAATGATTCACCTAGAATGAACCATAATAATAGAAATAAATATAAATTCAATTTCTACCGAAAAGATGGACCATTTCCAAATGATTTCATGAAACGAGAGTCTTGGTTTAAAAATAAAGGTAATAGAAATTTATAAACATGTTATTAAACTTAGCTAAAGTTCCACATAATACATGGTGGATTGATTATAGTTGTATGAATCATATTTATAATACTATGTAGGCATTCCTTTTAACACAAATCACAATCCTAACTAAAAAGGTTATTTGCATGAGTAATTGATTGAAGGTTCCAATAGAAGTGGCCAATACTTAATATTTGATACTAGATAGTGGATATATTTTGGATTTATGTGAAACATTTTATGTACCTTTTTTATCTAGGTATTTTTATTCTTTATCAAAACATGATGTTTTTAGATACAATATTTATTTTTGGAATGATTATTTTATTTTTGTTAAGAATACAAGTGTGATTGGATATGGTGTATTATATGATGGTTTATATAAACTAAATTTAGATAATATGTATGTTGAATTTATTATGACTTCACATCATAATTTTGGTACTAATTGAGTTTTATTAAATAAAAAATATTCTTATTTTTGGCAAAAAAGATTAGCTCATATTTCCATTAAAATATTGGATAGATTGACTAAAATTTACATCCTTCCAAATTTGGATTTTACTGACCTAAATATTTGTGTGGATTGTGTTAAAGGAAAAAAACAAAACACACAAAGAAATGTTCCTCTAGAAGTTCTCAAATCCTTGAAATCATACATACTGATATATGGTGACCTTTTCAGGTCAATTCCTTCAATAAAGAAAAAAAATTCACATTTTTTATGCTTTTTCACATTATAGATATGTCTATTTATTACTAAAGGAAAATAAAGCAATAAATTCCATAAAAATTTATGTAAATCATGTTGAGAGAAAATTAGACAGAAAGGATAAGATAATATGGTATGACAAGGGTGGTGAATATTGTGGAAGATTTGATGAAATTGGAAAAACCCTATTACATTTTCAAGGATTCAATAAATACATGTAATATGTGAACAATAAACTATATCAGATTCACCACAAAAAAATAGAGCATCAGAAAGGCATAATTGAACATTAATGGATTTGGTTAGGAGTATGTTAAGTAATAATTATTTAACATTATCATTTTGGATGTATGATTTATAAAAAATTATGTATTTATTGAATAGGGTTCCTAGTAAAGAGGTTCCAAATAATCCTTTTGAACTTTGTACTAGTAGGAAACCTAGTTTCGGACACCTTCATGTATGGAGTTTTCAGGTATAAATAAGAGCATGTAATCCACAATAATGAAAACTAAATGCAAGAACAATCAGTGGATATTTCCATAGTTTTCTAGATAAATCAATTGGTTATATATTTTATTATCCTAACCATAGTATAAGATTTTTTAAAACTAGAAATTCTAGATTTAATGGGAATGGTGAATATAGTGGGATTGACGTTCCAGAAATTGTTGAAAATACAGAAGATAGAATTCATGTTCAATTTTATTGAACTCCAATATCACAACCTATAGTTCCTAAAATTATTTCATCATAAAATACTCATATAGAACAACAAATAATGATCCCCAAATTCAAAGTGAATAAATGGTTGAAGAACCATTATAAATAGTGTTACGAAGATCCAAGAGGGAATGAAGGTCAGTTATTTCTAATGATAATGTGGTTTGTCTTCATGAAATAGAAAGTGATCTTGGCATAGATAATCATCGACTTTCATATTCTCAATCCGTAAATTTTGATAATTTTGATAAATGGTTAGATTCTTTGAAATGTGATTTGAATTACATGAAACAAAATAATATATGAGATCTTATGGAATTTCATAAAGGATTCAAGCGTGTTGGATGTAAATGGGTCTTCAAAACCAAACATGACTATCATGGTAACCTTGAATGTTACAAGGCTAGAATTTTTGTATAAGGATTCATTCAAAAGGATGATATAGACTATAAGGAAACATTATCACTGGTTTCTACAAAAAATTCTTTCATAATTATCAGAGAATTGGTAGCTCAATACGATTTAGAGTTACATAAAATGGATGCTAAAACAACCTTTCTAAATAGAGACATCGATGAATATGTATACATTGATCAACCAATGGGGTTTCTCCATTAAATAAAAGGAACACATGAAATGTAAATTAAATAATTCAATATATGGACTTAAAAAAACGTCATGAAAATGGTATATTTAGTTTCATGACTTCATTGTATCTATTGGGTTTAAGGAAAACATTATTGATCAATTTATACACCATAATATTAGTTTTAGTGAATTTATATTCTTCATTCTATATGATGAAAACATATTTATTTATTCAAATGGTCTTGGTCTATTATGTGAGATCAAATAATTACACTCTAAAAATTTTGAAATGAAAAACACAGGAGAAGATAAGTATGTGATCTGGATATATATATTCTACAATAAAACTCAATGTTTATCGGAATTATCTCAAAATTCATGCATTAATAAAATTTTATGGAGGTTTATGATGGGAAAATGTTCAAAATCATCGGTTCTAATTTATAAAGGAGATAAATTTAATATCAATAAATGTCCCAAAAGTGATTTGGAATGAAAACAAATGGAAAAAAATCATTATGCATCTACTGTTGGAAGTATTATGTATGATAAAACATGTACAAGGCCATATATTATCATTATAGTTTGTTTGATGGGAAGATACCAAATAAATCATCGACTAGATCATTGGAGATCTACAAAAAAATGTTTTCTAAAATTTTTAAGGAACAAAGGATCACATGATTACTTATAAAAGATAGAATGATCTTGAGGTTATTGGATACTCCGATTCAAACATTGTTGGTTATGTTTATAAAATAAAGTCTATTTTGGTAATGTGTATCTTCTAGATGAAGGATCAATGTCAGGGAAAATTCAAAAGCAATCAGTTATAGCTACATTGACCATGGAAGCGGAATTTGTAGCATTCTTTGAGGCTATAATTCAGGGAATGTGGTTGTAGAACATTATTTCAGGATATAGAATTGTCTAAAGTATTGCTAAGCCCTTGAAAATGTATTTTTAAAACACCAAAGAAGTATTTTTTTCAAAGAATTTCTGATATTACAAAGGTTCTAAACACATGGAATCAATGTAATTTATAGTTTAGGAGGAAGATCAAAAACACAAGGTTTCAATTGAACATTTTAGAAAAAATATTATAATTTCCAACCCTTTGACGAAAGTGTTTCCACCCAAGGCATTTAATGGACATGTTGAAGGTGTGATATTTTTTTGAGTAGGTTTCATTTTATGTATTAATTATTATGATTATTATAGTTTACACATAGATCTATAAACATTTTGACCATGTATCATGTTTTTCAATAAGAATACATAATAGAATTAAATAATGATAAGAGGAATAGTCTTAAATAAATACATTACTTTGGACTAACTATATATATATATATATATCCTATTTTAATTATCATAAGGAAAAATTTATATATTGTAGTACATGGAAGGGAGTATGTTAATAAGGAATATACAACCACTATGAATCATGTTTTCATTACCCTTAATTATAATAAAAGTTGTATACATTCTAGAATATATATATATAAATGTGCATAATAACTTATTGAATATATTAAACATCATAAAGTGATATAATATGAGTTCAGTCGTACAATGTTGGATTTTCTCCCATAATATTATGTTTAATATTATTATAATGGGGTAATGAGAGATAAACTTGTCAAATTGATAAACTGACAATTAATTAAACACCCATCCATGAAAAAAAATTTACCCATATTTTAATGTTTTTATCCTTTCCAATTCTGTCTTAATTAAAATTATGGTATGTTCCATCAAAATCATTACAGAGGAGAGAGTATGTAAAGGATGAAAATCCTTTCAAGTGGAAAAATATCAAGGAGACTAAAATTCATAAGGTTAAATTCCTTGATATATACATATATATATATATATATTATTTTTAATTTTATTTATATTTATATGTGATAAATACATATTTTAATGATCATGAATTAAATGATAATTACATACAAAGCACATGTAGTAGGCCTGGAATGGTGGCCCAAAAAATTATTTACTCCCATAAATAAACAACAAAATAAATTTAATAACCAAATTCATAGAAAATTATTCAATAAATTTAATATAAAAATTATAAAATCATTTAATAATGGAACAAGTAAATTCAAATAGCCTAGAAATAGAAATTTCTATTTAATTCCACCATATGAGTAAACAGTTTGTTTATAAAATATGGGAATAAAACCAATATTTCAAAACATTATAATAATATTAAATTAATTTCATATTCAACTACATTATATCTTTTATTCTATATTACTCATGTTAAATCCCTTTTCTAAATAAAAACCTCATTGAATGTTCAAAAATGATATGGTAAAATATAATCAAATAAGATATGCATCAATGTACATGATAAATAATTTACTGACTAATGAAATTAATTTAAATTTTAATTGATATAAACTTTGGAACTCAGAAATTAGGATCATCACATATAATTTGTAATTAATTTATTTACATTAATTATTGTATCATGTTGAATTTATTTCATTGTTAATTAATTGATTGTCCTTTTTTGGTGTACTAATGTTATAAATAGATGATTAAAGGGTATAATATCTCTATAGGTGATCCACACATGCTCTAAAACCTCCAAACATCACCATATAAGTCTTTGGGTGCAAGAGAAGAAGATTCTAATGATTGAATCATTCATCACTAGTCTCAATAAAATCCTCTAAGGCAGGAAGGAATTGATCAGGTTTTCTCTAGACTTGAGAGGGTCATGGGGGAGGATCTCTATTTGTTATAAAATTCATTCTTGTAAAGGATAAATCTAGGACTTTTATAGAAATATCTATAATTTTATTTTGGTTTATAAATAAAGTAATTTCCTTTTTATAAATCTAAAGTTAGAAAAATAATAATTCAACTCAGACCCTTGTTATTTTCTGTATCATTAATGGAATCCATGTATAATTTATCAAAATAATTTACTTAACAGGAACTAGACTCAAGGAAAATTACATATTATTTCCATGAATAAATTAATTTATATTTACTAAAATAATATATAATATCTCATTTATCACAAAATAATTAAACATGGTTTCTCGTTCCCCTATATTTTTCATAACTCCAATAAATATCATTTAGTTACAAAAATAAATATCATTTTATTAGTTTCTATTAAATAAATAAAAATTATATGAAAAAAAACAATGAATAAATATTCACATAACCAAAAAAATTTGTTTTACATTAAAATAAATCTGGATAAATAAATATTATATATTCACGTAATTAATAATTATATGGTGAATATTTATTTAATATTAAACTCACCTAATATTTTCTCAAATAACTAGATATAGAATATATATGATCGATCAAACATAAATAATTATTAAACCACATAATAGAATAATATTTATTTGGCATATTAAATTCAAATATAATTTAACTAGGGTTATGAATGCCCTTGGCATGTGACCCGCTAGGATCATCTCTCAATTGCATTAGGTATAACAGCCTAAAGTACAAGCTTAGAATCTAGAAACATGTCAAAACACCCATATATAAAGAATTTAAATTTCACAATGATATAAAAACAAATATGAATGTACACTGTGTGAAATAATTTTATTATATCGATATCACTAATCAATCTTGTTGTATATGGGTGTCATCAACTTATGTTACTAATGTCTCTTTGTTTGAATTTCAAAAGATGAACTTAAAAACAGAACACCATGGTCGTGGAAATAATTAGGCAGTGATATTTTCATCAAAGGGATTGAGATCTCAACTTCCAATATCACTTGTGATGCACCCAATGTATCATACCTCACAATGAGCATATGTCATAATGGTTTTCATAAATACATCAAATAATGTGATTAATGATATTAACTCATAATAATTATTAATTATAAGGACTATTACACACATCCCAAATAGGAATATCCATGGACACATATATATTTAGATTTCATACTAGAAAGTCATGTTTTCATAATCTCTATTCTTGAGTTTACTAAGGGAATATACCATGAGATAGTGTCAAAAAGTCCTATGAGTCTCCCCCCATGATAATCAATATCATTTATACCCAATAAAATGATATCAACTTTCAAAATAACATATATTTATGAATATTTTCACAGAACTCCTTTTTTCTCACCATAGTGGGGAACTTATATGTATTCTCAGTGTGACAAATACCCTTCGTACATTATCACATTCATTTTCTCATAGAAGAATGATCATAATATAATAATATTTTAAATAATATTCAACACCATGAATATTTATGTGATCGAGTATACATAATAGTTGGTTCTATGGAACTAACTCTAACAGAATCTCTCTTTTACTAAATCCAATTGCTAACAACTCAACTAGATAAAATCCCATGATAAACATGATTCTACTGGGATATGGATATAGTTTTCAATTCCACAAAGATATCTATGGTTGATCTGCATACTACAATCCCATGTCTCATAAAAAATACCTCAATAGACTATGTCATCAAGTTTGAATCTTTTTTCATATTCCATCCTAGAAATATTGGATAATAATATAGTTAAAATTCAACATGCTATAATTGAATTTTACTATCTAGATAAATCATAAAAATTTGGAACAAATTTTTTTAAAGATACTTCTTAATATGAATTAGAATCCGCAACATACTTGGTTGAATGAAAATATGACAAATACTAGTTGAAATAATATTTACCCATGCATACTATATCAGTATTAATATGAGTCAAGATCTAACTGATCAAAACAATACTAGTTTTATACCCCCCCCCCTATGAACTAGTATTTTACATTTCACTAATTACCAGGAACTCGTATAATTTTTACACCTCATGCATTTTCAGATAGTTATGATCATTATCTTATACAGTTCTCATGGCCTCATTCAATATGTGGATTATATTCATTATAGATAAGAAATATAAAACATATGTAAATTTCATGGAATGTGATATAGATTTCCAAAGTTATATCAGAAATATTTATTCAATACATAACAATAATGTCATGTGACACTATAACACATTTATTTGTATTGTTATATATTGTATTTTTCAATACCATGACAACTATGTACTGTAACATGGATAAAGAAACCCCAGGATCTGTGCTATAAAATATTCTTCACTAAAACATAGGATTTTAATTAAGTCATATTGGATAAGTTAACATTACTCTTAATTCATCATAATACAAATCACTTGTTTTGACAAGACCCAACCATCAGGGTCCCACCTAGACTGATTGTAAGTCGAGTGTGCCACCCTAGCCCCACCTCCAATAGGCTAGGGGCCAATTACTAGCATAGAATTTGAATAACACACATATATGAGGCCTTAGATTATAAAAATATATAATATATAAATATCTTCAATTAGAAAAATACCATCACTGATAATGGGATATACATAAATAATTGACTGAACTGAATCTAAAAATGGATGAGATGTCTACTAAAACCGACAAGATCACTATTAAGAATAACATAATGAATAAGGGGTAAAATACACACCCAAGATCCCAAAAAGGAAAAATCACAACCATACAAGGTGAAGGCTTCCTCAATATATGAAGGCTCTATACATAAATTGCTCCTAGTACCACAAAAACTCTACCAAAACTACATCCTCTAATGTTTCATGGTATCATCTTTGAACAAGATAAGTCAAATATACTCTCCCAAATATATCTATGACTTGTGAATCATATTCAAAAAATGACACATGTGGTTCTAAGGTCTATATTGGTGTGATTATAATCATACATAGTATGATTCCATGAATAATATAAAGGGAGTAATAAAAAAATTAACTCAATTCCTGGTGCATGAGGTGTCAAGGAGGAGTATAATAAGAGTTAAAAAATCCAACTCAAGATTCCCATCACTAACGAGTAGTAAAAAGGAAGTCAGGAATATTAATCTAGATATTCTCACCACTATAAGCCTCAAAGACCCTAATAAGACCCAATCATCATAGATCCAATACTCGAGATCCTCCTCACATGAGTAGTTACAGGTGATAAAAAATTTTAAGAGACTATGAAGTTTGAAGTTGATAGCCAACCAAAACATTACAACTCAAAGGAAACTCATGGGGTTTTGATGAAATAATAAGTCCCAAAAAATTTAGGACTACACATACTTCCAATAGCCATGCCACCACAAGAATCACTTTAAGTTCATTCAACCCAAAAGTATACTCACCCATCAAAATAGAACATGCTACATGGGGACTAGGATTTTGAATGTCACACATGATCACTATATTGACCAATATTTTAACCCACATAAACTTTCTATGCAAATAGAGGAGGATCATTCAACCCTAGTAGTGTATAGATGGATACCAACCCTAGTGGATGATCCCAAGCCCCATCTGAGCTAATTAAAAATTAGGTATTTTGACTTTATAGATAAAGGATCTCATGCCTTGAAATATTTAGATTTACATAGAACCCATCTAATCCATATTTTGAGGGTATTGTGCCCCAACCTTGTGGGAGGTATTACCAACATAACATGGGGATGGTGTGGGTTTCTTGAACTAAATCCTTTTTATTGTTTCATACATACTTCCATAAATGCAGTAAAAACCCATTTATTATGTTCATTAATTTCGATAATAACTAAGCTATTAGTATGAGTAAAATTTATCCATTAATATTAGAAAAAAAATTCCTCTATTTTTATTTCATTTTTTATCCTTTTACATAATATTACAAAATACATATCTTAGTTAATATCCAACTCTCCCTTTTCAAGTTGTTTATCTCAAAATGGGTTTTCCACAAAAAATTATGGTGTTCCTTTTAATTTATTTTTATGTTTTTTCATTCACTAATTTTCACAAAAAAAAACTGTAATTACAGATCCATGTATGATAAATCATAGATCTGATTTTTTTATCAAATGAGCATTCATGGTCCAATCTACATTAGTTATATAATTTATCATTCTCATATTGGAAAAAAATATGTTTGATATTATTATTTTGGATCATAACCCCATATGTTTCTTATATAAGGTTAATATGTAGGTTTTTCCCACACAAATGGATATAGATGATGCATTTTTATTATTTTACGTGATTCTAAATTCATTAACTACATACAGAAATCTACATAAGTATTATAAAGCTCTCTCACCAATCTAACTACATCCATAAAATCAAATTTTTTACGATTTTTAGAATGAATAATTTATTATGTGGTTATAGATAAAATTTGTGTAGATTTTTATAATGAATAGTTTTACCATAATGTTTTATTTAATGAAAAGGATATACTCCCATCATATATTAGAAGTTAAACATATTATAGATCATTTACTAGTTTTTAATGAAAATGTTTCATGTATGGAAAATATGGAGGTAAAATCTGATGAAGAATATTTGGCTTTAATTTTATTATGCCCTTTACCTCTTTTATATATGACCTTTAGATATAAAATTACCTATATCCATGATACACTTAATCCTAATGATGTTTTTGAGGCATTATTTTCAAATTATAAAATCAAATAGCTTATTTTAGGTTTTGAAACCCAGACCAACGGTTTGGTTGTTAGAATAAGAACTAGTGAATGGTATTTTTTTCCTAAAAAGGGAAAGTCGAATTATGAAATAAAGGTAAAATTTGTAATTATTGTATGAAAACAGGTCATATTAAATTTAATATTTCAATATCGAAAATAATAAATAAAATAATGGATCTTTTAATTAGAAAGGAATGTAGGAAGAAAATTTTCATGATGGAAGAATAGTAGAGGATAATAAAGTGATGGAGAACTACTATGGGATTACAATGGGGAATCAAAATTGTTTGATGACTGGATTCTTGATTAAACATGTAATTTTCATGTGTCCCAATTTGTTATAATTTCCAACATGTGGAATTTTTAAAAAACTTATTGTATAGAGGGTAAATAATACATCTTAAAAGATTACTAGAATTAGAAACATCAAAATATTGTTGTTTGATGGCATTTTGAGAAAACATACCAGTGTTAAGAGTGTCTTTGATCTAAAAAAATTAATTTCATTGATTAACATAAATTGGTACATGTACACTAGTGATGGAGGAGTTCCAAAGGTAAGTAAAAGATCCCTTATTGTGATGAAAGAGCATAAAAATTTTGGCGGGTGGTATATTCTTCAAGGTTTAACTATTATTGTTGATGAAGTTTCATATAATCATTTATATATTAATTATATTTATAAATTATTCCATATATATGAAAATAGAATTTTTGAATTAAGAATGAGTGGTATTCTTGATGTCTATGGAATCAAAAGATATAATTTTGTGAGAACTATATATTTAGGAAGTAGAAAATTTTTAGCTTTATAAATGTCATTGTGAAATACATCATGTAATTGTGGAGTTTATTTTATGTGTTTTTTAGTCTGGAGGATATTTTATGTTTCTGATATATTTTGGCCCAAAAGATGGGGATACTGGATTTTTGTTCGGGTGCATGCTTCAGGTGCATAGTTTAGTGAAAACCATCCCAAGACCCTTGCATGGAACCAAGAAGACCTTATATGTAGTTAATTTTGAATTCATGTGGTTTGGGTTCCATGGATGGCAAAAACATTTCCTCCAAACCGTACAGAGGTTAGGGGAATCCATCTGAACCCTTGGTTAGTCTAGGTTGTTGTTCACATCTTGCGCATAGTTTTTTAAACTATGTATAATGCATGAGAATAACCTCTACCCTTTGATAGTTTCAGTTGGAATTATTATAAAATGGTTTATCCAACCATAAATACCACCTTGTAAACCATGTGGGGGAGTTTTTTTCTAGAAAGTGTCATGTGCATGGTTTGGAAAACTATGTGGCCCAACCATGAAGCTTTACCATGTTCATTAATAGTGGAATTTACCCCTTTTACCAATCATAATTTTTATTCTAAAAACCCTTATTTTATCCTCCCTCTCACACGAGCAGATATGGCTCATCTGAGAGAGATTACTCCATTTATCCTCTTCTATTTTTAGTGTCATTCATCAGTGATTTCAACTGGATATCTTCCATGGTATGTCTCGCTAAACCCCTTATTTTCTTATATTTGTTATTTCTCCCTTTTTTTGTCCATTATTGAACCATAATATCTATACGGGGTTAATTTAGTTTTGGGTTTGGTCTAAATCATAGGGATTTTCTCATGTAGGGTATGTAAATGGAACTCCTTGGCTTATAGGAGCATTCCCCATCATAGGTGACAACTTCTATCTTGATCGTCATTTAACTAAGTTAGTTTTTTCATGTTTTTCACTTTATATTACATTTCCTTCAAATTCATATAGTTTTTAATTGATCATTTATTAAATGTATGCCTTGGTGTGTGTTCTATGATGGTAAAACGATGTTATCAGATTATTTTAACACTTGGAATGGAATGGGATTCCATGACCTAATTTTTATATAATTATAAATGGATTTTAAATAATACTTTTTGTTTTCAAAGTAGTGTTAATCATTTTCTTGAGGTTTCTAAAAGTGTTCCTACATCAATCGATTCTTAATCCAGTTTTAGGGTGTTTTGGAAGTTTTTATTATATTTTACATGGGTTTTTTGGTTTCAAAATGGGGCATGTTACATTAAAAACTTTTTTATAGAAATAGTTGATTTAAAAATATGGTTGAAGGTATGTGTGAATTCCCATTTTAGTTTAAAAAATTTCTAATGAAATAAAATTCCAATGGTTTCTTTGTAAAAACTTAAAATGTGTGTGTTTTCATGGAACTCCATTCTTGTTTAAAAAAAAGGATAATCTAGGAATTTTAGATAAACACGTTTTCATAAAAAATAATGAGACCCTCTTTATCCCCATATGATTCTTGTATATTTGTGGTGGCTTATAGCATTTTGAGGGGATTTTTATTATTGGAGAATTCATATATGTTGTTTATATGTTATATATATATTGATTCTTCATGTGAGGGCATGGGAGGTGAGGAATGAGTTATTTCAAACACTTTATATTTGTTCTATGTGATGTATTATTTGTGATTTCCTTTATTTACTTACCATGGTGGACCTTAGAAATGGGTTAGGTGTTTTAGGGAGTTGATACCCTGACCTAGGTTGATTTCTATTATGATGCGTTACCTCGAGACCAAATGGCCCATATAATGGTCATTTCCCATGAGACTATGGAAACTCATGAGAGGTGGGGACTAAGAGAGACCAGGTGGGGACTCAGAGAGCCTAGGGAGGATAGAGAGAGGTTCTAAATTTTTTGTGAACACATAGTTCATAGAGTAAATAAGGTTATTCAAAGTTTCACTATTGCCCATTTTTTAGAGTCCATTGGTTTGATCCATTGACACTAGGATCCTGTTTAGGATTATTTAGGGGATTAATCCTTATTCTTAGATTGTATCCCATGTTTCTAAGATTATTTTTTGGAATCTATGTTCATGTAGTATAATTATCCTTATTGTCTAACATGAAATAGTATCACCTACCACTGTTATTTCTTCCTTATTTATGTCTGTTTTACTTTTCAAATGATTTGAAAAGTAATTGTGAATGTTTTTAATCGAATAAAAGGCAAAGTGTGATTTCAATGTGCATTAAAACTATTTTATTCATGGGGTTTAAAGTGGAGATCTTTATAAGTTTATATGGTGTTTTTTTAAAATATTGTGCATGTGTGTTATAAAAAATAGGGTTTCTAGGTCTTTATGAAAAGATTAAATTGGAAATTAGATAAAATTATATTTTGAAAAATCATTTGGAAATTGGAAACCTATTTCAATATTTGAACTGTGTTTTTCCAAAATATTTGTTTTATAATATGGGATAAAATTGGGATTTTAAAATAATTATTTTTGAAGGGGCATCGGCTAGGAATGAAATTTTTTCAATTGATTGTTTTCATTTAAGGAAAAATATAGAAAATGTGTTTTAACATGAATTTGATGTGCTATTTATTATTTTTTTAATGTCTTATAGAAAATGTTTGTTTCTATAACATATTTAAAACTAGAATTCTTAAGATGTAATATGAATGTTAATGTATAGATTTAGTGTGTGGATACCTTCTTAACTATTTAAAACATGCCTATATTTTACAGGTCCAAGTCTTTTCTTGTTTGATTCACCTATATTGATATTATGGGGGTGATGTGTTGTTTAATAGTTATTTTGGGTCACAAAGAGTCTTGTTAGAGTTAGTTTGAGCCTTTTTATTTAGTTATGGGTTTGGTATCAGCCTATTTGGTATGTTTTATTTTATATTTTCCTTTTTGTATCTGTTTCAATGGTATATTCGTTTATGTAGTAGTTATTTATTCCATATTGGATATTTATATTCAACAGTGGGTCACATTGCCTAAAATGTGACTCTAAAAACTCTAGAGGCTACCAACTAGTAGTGAGGGTATGAGGTGGTACAGTGGGGAGACTATACCATCATAATTAGGGTTTCACATTTGTGAAACAGATAAAAAAAATTAGTATCATTATTTAAAGCAATAGTGGTAGTGAATAAACGTCTAGACTGTGGGAGTAAGAAACAAAGCCCAAGGGAATATAATAAACAAGATGATTATGTCAACTCTTTTTAAAAAACTGTTAGGAAAAACATAGAAATAAGCATCATGTACAAAACATGTGTAAAAATTAGAGAAGACCTAAACTAACTATCTCTAGATAGCATCTATCCTGTAGAATGGTCATGTGATTCCATTATCTTATGTATAACCAATCAAGTATCAAAAATTGAGTGATTACCTTGGTCCCTACCTATATCTATGAAGTCTCTCTAGGTACCCAATAGTGGCCAAAATAGGGTGTCAGATAACAAACAGTAGGCCACCACTAATGGTGTCTATAATAAGTCCATCTTGTGTATATAATACAATGCAGTGTGCAATTTATAATAGATTTAATGTGATATATGTAAATGTGGTACTATCTGGCCTACCAGCACTCACTGTAAAAAGACAATCACAAATAGGGGCACCTGTAAAGCATGTATAATATCCACTATTGCCTATGCCAAGTTATCTAGTGTCATACCCACATGGGTCATATCTGAGGAGTATAAATGTATAAGTAATCCTCAACGACCTATGATTTATCATAAATTTTTGGGCCTACATGGTCCAGATTAAAGTTATAAATGACCAAGCCAGGCTAATTAACTTCGTAAATCATCTCCATAGAAATCTCATTAAATTATTAGGTGGAGCCCAAGGAGCATATCCATAGATCATGTCCAAAGAGGTCCACAAAAGATGGATCTCGAGAGTAGAAATGTCCCAAGCTAACAAAATAATCTAGATCCATGGAGCAAAAATTTCCATGGAATCCATGTTAGCTAGATTCAAGGAGTAGATTTTTCATTGGAGTCTAATATAATCATAACCATTTCATTAACCCATTTCATAATCACATACAATCCATGAGTTCATTCAACTCATTCCAGAATTTCCATTTAATCCATTTAATCATTTTAATAATAAGTAATCACATGGATCGGAGTAATAAACCCTCTCATAATATCAAATTAACTTCATTATGGATCCCACTAAGATGGTGAACTCAAACACACCCAACATGGTGTTATATCATGGGTGAGATACAGAAACACACCTCACAGGTGGTCCAAGATGTGATTAACAACCTCCATCCATAAGATGGGGATATGTGGGAAACTTAACATGTTTAAAATAATTTAATCAAGGTATTCAATTAATTTAGGATTAACTTTGGATGTTTTTTCATGAATTAAAATGACAAAGGGTATTAAAAAAGTATTCATTATAGTAAAATGTATAGACCACATACTTATTTTCCATGGTAGAATACTCGTCCAGTATTATCCTCTAGTTCGACCTAGATCGGAATAAAATGTAATAATCGATGAATGTCCTACAAATATGTCATAAGATCCGAACCCCAAATAAATCTTATGAGGAGAAGAGAAAATCTAAAAGTTTCAGGAGGAATAGAGGTGTTACTAGTTCCTATCCAATGAGTCAAATGTAACTTAAATCAGATTATACATCGCAGAGATATCACAAATCCTAGGAGGATTCCCATGGGTGAGATCCAATGAGATGGGGGTGTCTAACCACTAGAGGAAATAACGGAAATAAGAGGTATTTATGTTTTAGTAAATTTATGGAAAAGATACTAATTTTACCTCTTTAAAATTTTGTTGCACGGTTTGGTTCCACGGTTTTCCAAACCATGCACCAACTATGTTCCCCTCTCTGCCTCAATATCCATCTCGCATAGTCATGGTGCATGGTTAGAAAAACCATGTGATGACTATGAACTTTTAATCTACTAAAACTTGCATGTGGTTCACACAGGTATGCATCCCAAGGAAAAAGGTTATGGAAACCCTTGCACCCTATTCTGTTATCTAAAACACACCAAACAGTTAGGAGAAACGGTGTGTCTTGGGTGACATAGTTTCTTCTAATAATACATCCCTATTACATTTTACAAAAAACTGATCATCAAGACTCTGAACAAGCCTCGAACACCCCCTCCCCAAAGAAACTCCCTTGACCTCATTAGGCATTCACATCATTTCAAAACTAATAAATTAAATAAAAAATAAAAAAATTGTAACTCAATAAAAACTCAAGATCATAAAATCCACCCTATTACGAAAACTCACCCTTGAGTTGCTCTTCTAATGGTGGTTAAGAATCTTAAAATCATTCTAGAATCTAATCCCATACATCTGACTTTCTCTCCAAGGTCTCTTCCTGAACACGACCATGATACCATAGCACCCAAATGAGAGGAACTAACCTTCCTTGAATATATTTCATGATACGATCAATGATGTGTATAGGATGCTCCTCGAATGATTAATTTTCCTATAACTCAACCTCATATGGATGAAGATGATTAGATGGGACTAGGTGAAAATAACATAACAGAGATACGTGGAAGTCATCATGCATGGCTTGGTACCTCTATGATAACTAAAACTAATAAGCTATTGGACCAAATCTCTCTAGACTCTTGAAAGTTCCTACATATCATTGTGAAATATTACCCTATCACTGAATCTATCTATTCCCTAGCCTTTTTGAGATATAAAAATAAACCCAATCCCTAACCTCAAACTCTAGAGGTTGTTGATGGTGATTGACAAAGGATTTTCTCCTAGATAATGCAATAGCCATCTGCTTCCTGATCAACTAAACATATTTTGATGTTTCCAGCATGAGATGTAGTCTGAGAAATGATGTCTCTCTTAACTCTATCAAAATGAAAGGTGATCGAAATTTCCTACCATAAAAATCCTCAAAAGGTTCTTTCTATATATTCTTTTGATAGTTATTGTTGTTGGAAAATTTAATCAGGGGTATATTCCTCTCCCAAGAACCCACAAAATCAAGGACAAATTCTCTAAGAATGTATTCTATAACCTGTCGAGTTTTTTATCACTTGCCATTAGTTTTTGGGTGGTATTTCATGCTTAAAATAACCTATTCACCCAATTCCCTCTATAAGACTTTATAAAACAAAGAATTGAAACCGGTGTCCATATCCAATACAATGTCATTAGGTACCCCTTGAAGGAGCCGAAACTCATGGATATAAAGTCACCAAATTTCATCTAATGATAAGGCCTCCTTGATATGAATTAAATAGGTAACCTTTATGAGCCTATCCAAAAAAATATATATGGAATCACTACCTCTTGGTGACCTCACCAACATGATCACGAAATCCATCACAAAAACATATTACTTCTAATTGGGAATATGTAAATGTTGTAAAATCCCTTTGATTCATTGGTGTTTTTGGCTAAACCTACTGACATATGAAACACCTCATAAAAACCCATATAAAACTCATTTCATATCCCAGAAAAAAAAATGTGTGTGGCGTAAGTCTCGATACATCTTGGTTACGTTGGGATGAACTTCTCAAGATGAGGCATGAAACTCTTTCATCAACTCTTCATGTATGCCTACTGAAACCCAAATGGGACCATGAATACTCTGAATTCTATTTTCACCAATGTACAAACTAGGAGGTGGGTATTCACTATACACACTCTCCCTTATAACTGGGCACCCATAATCATATGGTTATCTATATCATCACTTTATTTATAAGAGTGGAAGTAATATCCATGGATGACAGAAAATACTTTATGTGACTATCTTGCACCTGCATGGGCATCTACAAAAACATGGTCATCGATTTTCATTCCCTGATGGCCTTTTGAACCACCTATGTATCAGTATTATGGCTTAGAGGGTTAGCTATCACATATCCTTTACTAAGAAAATATGCTAACTGAAAATCGAATCACTAGATATACTCAAGCAACCTTCTCATCCAAACATTCAGGTGACACTATGTAAATATTTATTTGAAGCTTTTGTGGTCTATTTACACCACAAAATACACTCCCAGTATATTTTTCTTCTAATAACATAAGGTGTGATCTAAATCAACTAATTTGAGATCATGTGTTAGGTAATTCCTCATGATTGGCCAATGATGGAAAGACATGTATGTCGTGACTTTATCCCCATACATTATGACAAGTCCCTTCCAGATAAATGATGAATCATAGTAAACTGTATAACTTATATCATTCCCTAGAGGAATTAGGATCATTACTGAAGTCAACCTTCCCTTAAGATCCTAAAAATCCATTTCACATGCTTCATACCATAAAAATTTCATGCATTTCTTGGTCAAACCCATGATAGGTTTTGATAGATGTCAAAAATCTCAGATGATGCACCTGTAATAACTATTCAATCCTATGAAATTTCGAGTATCAAAAGAATACTTGGGTTGCTTCCATGAATCCACAACAATCACCTCCCAAAGGTCTATAGATACTCTTATATCTGAGATGATTTGACTCAAGAAATGAACATTATCTATCCCAAACAGAAATTTATTGATCTTGGAATAAAAATTATAATATATCTGGGTATTTATAACAATTTCAATGTTTCAGGAATGATTGTGATGATTATAATAATACACCAAGATTTCATCCATGAAAACATTCCTAAAAGAATACAAATACGGGTGGAAGACCTGATTCATCAAAGCCATGAAAATAGATGGAAAATTCATTATACCAAATGGAATAACCAAATACTCATATAGACCATACATTCAATGGAATATTTTACAAGCTATTTCTAATGTTCTAACACACAACTGATGATAACTCGATCTCATATCACTCTTCAAGAGCACTAGATATATTAAAAGATGGTTCAAGAGATCATCTATCTGGGGTAAATGATATCAGTTTGTAACCATAAATGGGTTCAATTTTTGATAATCCACACATAACTGAAGGGTTCCATCCTCCTTATTGTTGAAAATTACTAATGAACCCCATAGAGAACTACTGGGTATTATAAACATCATTGCATACAACTCTTATAGTTTTCTTATGAGATTCTGAAACTTAGTAGTATCCATCTTGTTAGGAGGAATATATACAGGTGAAGCTCTAAGAAATGGATCAATATATCACTCCCCCTCTCGCTCAATTGCTAAACTAGAAATGTTTTCTAGGAATAAATCACTAATCCACTACTGAAGGGAGATATTATCAATGCATTCCCTAATCATTTGGAAAGAGGCTAAAAATTTGGTCTGTCATGCCACTTAATCCGTGATTCCTTGGTCCATCTCATCTAACCAGTACATCCCGCTCACCCCAATTGACATAACTACCACCCTATGGAGATGTTAAGGATAATCCCTAGCGATATGAATCAAAATGGTAATGGTAAGAGATGAATCAATCAATTATGAGAATGATGTTAACCCCCATGATCTCGAGGATAAATTGATTCCATAAAAAGAAAAACCCACATATCAAAATGGGTCACTCTCTGTACTGGCATACACATTATGATCTGATTCCCAACAGATTATCAAGTGTCATCAACCCATCAGAAAAATGAACAATGAGCCCATGAATCCCCACAAAAAGAATAGATAAAAATCTACGAGAAGAACCTATAATAGAAATGGTATATACTAGAGTATGATACATAGATCATACCTCTCACTGTAGATAGACTGCATATATTGTAACATCCCAAGTAAGTAATGAATAATATATATTTTTATCTATGTCTATTAATGAATTAGAGAGTGTTTTAGAGGCTTAAAATGAGAATAAGTCCAATCTTAATCATGGAATACACTAATATTTTTAAAAGATTGCTTTACTGCCTTTTGATGGAAAACCATTTTTAAATCAAACTTTTCACAATTTTATAAGATCTATTTGTCAAAATAAACTTATTCTTTATGATTGGAACATTGAAATTTACTTTGGGAATTTTTTCTGTATTTTTCTGATAAAGTTCATTTTTTAATGAATAGTGAAAATGTTGTATTTTAATTTAAACCCTCTTATTAATCTAATTTATTTACATGATTAGATTATCTTTTGAATTGGATTTAAAGTTAAATTAGAATAAATTTTTACCATTTAATCCAATAGTGGTCATTAGAATTAATTTTACTTTGAAATTGGACTTAAACTAGTGTCAATCTTTTGATACTTATTGTTTCACAAAAACACGCTATTTGCTCTGACAGCGGAAATTAATTATTAAATTAATTAATTTAACTTATATGTTTTGAATTTTTTTTAAATATAAATCATTTTTGAATTCGGAATATCAAATATAGCTTAGGGTGAAGTTTCGGTATTTTTCTAAAAAACTTCAATTTTTGATGAATAGTGAAACCACTATGTCGTACTTATAAAAACTGATTTTCCGTTTAAATGAAATTTTAACACCTATGTGTTTTGAATTTCAAAAATTCGACATACATGGTTTTCCTTATGAACTAAAATGTGGTTAAATGGGATTAAAATAATTTTTTGGTGAATAGTAAATTTTAAGTTTTTAATCGCCATTAGAGGTAATTAGTGCAATTTAAGGAAAAAATGATATTATAATAAAATGAAAATACCTAGACACATGTTCTATCCATATTTTATGTGTCATGGACGACCAAGACAATCAATGGGTCAACTTGGGGACCACATGGAGCCACTTTGGTAGGAAAATAACATTAATATCTTTTTATTTAACGTTAAACATAAAATGTCACAAACATGAGTTGTTTTACTAAAACAATTTTTAAATGGGGTTATACAATTCATTGTTTTGACTATAAATATTAATTAGAAATATAATAAGATTTACTACATCATGATATTTGTTTTATAATTTTTAGACATTAAATAAATTAAATTATTTATGACACCATGATGACACAACAATGACCTCATTATTTAATGATTTAAATAAAATGAAAAGATAATGAGAAATCTAAGACCTAAACATGTCAAAAACCTATTGGATGAGTGAATTTAGAACCCTAGTCACCTTATCTTATAAATACATCAATGTGGGACCTTTAAAATCCAAAACTCATTTGAAAATAATGTAACATTTTATACCTTTCCAAGAGTGCCCCTCCTCTCCTCTTATAAAAGGCCCCCACCTCTACCTCCTTACACACACCTCTAAAGCCTTTGGATCGGAAAACCCCACACCATTTAGTCTCTCCACAACCCTCTCTTACTCCTAGAAGCCTCACATTGGGCAGAAGTCTTCCCAAGGAAGCCTTTGAGCTCAAATAAAAAAGAGTTACCCGTTTTTAAGGTAATGTCTTCACTTGTGTTATTTTGTTTTATTTTGCTTCTCCAACCCTCTAAATTATTTTTATTAATTTCTTTTCTAACAACAAAAGTATCTTCAATATACTAGGATTTTTTTATAATAAGTATTTGAGCTTCACATACACACACCTACATCTAGTGGTTAAAGAACAAACTGTTTCTGTGGATGGAGAATTTCTGCCTCACAAAACGATGATTGTTCAATATTCTTTTAACACCTTCAAAGGTGGCCATTAAGATGACACTATATTTATATAGGATATATAATATTTTTATGTTTTACTTAATATTCATTATTTTTCATTTATGGCATACCTTTATGGTTTCCATTATGGGTAAACGCGATATCTTCATTTTAGGAAGTGCGGACTACCGCCCCCTCAAAGTGATTTGATTCGTTAATACCATATGTGGGATGTATAAAGGATTTAATTAATGATATTATATATTATTTTATACTGGAATTGTAATATACCTTTATATCATTATGATTCCATTCCATAAAATACGAAATAGAAATGAAAGTAGCGTTCATGCGTATGTACGGCTTACCGTCTCCATGAATGGTGTATTTCATTTATTACCTCAAAACATTATGTAATATTATAAATGCATGTATATAATAGATATATATGATATATATGATATCTACATCATGAATATAACTCTGGATATAATGGATACATGAGAAACTTGTAATTATAAAAAGTTTATTTTGGACTCAAGAACCAATGATCGTTAAAATGGCCGTTATTAACTTAAATAATTACATAGTGTTCATGAAATTGTAATAAGTGATACAAAAAGAATAATGAACTTGAAAAAGGTTCTTAAGAAAGTATGAATTAACTCTAGTTTATTATTCAGGAGGTTAAAGAATGATCAAGTCAAGTCGGACATAAGGTAAGGGACTTCGTCTCAATCTCCTTTCATTGAGGCATATATTGTTTTATACACAACTTTCTTTTATACGGTGTATAAAACCCTTTGACTTTTATGTTTATTCAAAAGGAATATTTTTATACGAAGCCTTTACTAAATGACCAAAGTGAATGTTTTTTTTCGTAGGTATGCGGTGAGAGCGACTTCTCCGCCATCGTGACCATTATTTGAGTTTCGGCTTCCTCTACAAGACATAACTATTTTTGAATGAAAAATAAATAAAATGTTTTAATTTTCTTTTCTTTTATTTTGGTATTGAAAATGGTTTTCATAATTTTTTTATATCAATGTGTTCTATTGATATCTTGTGATTGAAAAGTGGAAATGTTATGTTTCCTTTATGCATGTTTTATGTGATACGATTATGTTATGGTTCTTGGGCGTTGTTATGAAGACGGGTGGTTCCGTGATAAACTAAGGGAAGGTGAGCCCGATATAGCTCTCCAATGCATTGGGTAATGCAAAGGAGTTAAACGTTAAGGTTTCTCTGAAGAGATTTAGGGAATATACTATGATGGGTATTCCAAATGTAACCAAGAGGGTTACTCCCTACGTAAGAATGTTATGAATGCCTCAAGTTACCTTTATGTCTTGTGATTTCTATGATTTATTCAAGATTTGATACGGTATGTTAAAGTTCTTATGTTTTATGAGTAGAGTATGATTTCATTGATTCTTATGTATACATATATTCATGTTTCCTTTCCATATTTTTATATCCCTTACTGAGCTTTTTATTCTCATCCCAAGTTTTTGAAATGTTTTTCACAGGTCAATGGAAGGGTACATGATATGAGGATAGTTTCAAGGATGTGTCAAGAAAGAATACATGTTTTATTCGAAATATGATTCCGTTGATGGGAAAAAAATGAATATTATCTTTTATTGTAACCACTTTTTTTAAATGTTGGATGTAATGCATGTTTTATGATCTAATTCTCTAAAACTCTAAACCTGAAAAGATCCTCAAGGTGTATTCTTGAAATATCTCAAGATTAAGTAATGTTTATAGTTGGGGCCTTATAGTTGGTATCAGAGGTCGGTTTAGACAACTTTAGGAGTTAGAAAATTGTTAAATTATAAATTCATTTATGGTATGATTGAAATTATATATCATTTAAAGATTACCATGTTGCTTCTCCTAAGATATTTCTATGTTAAGAATGATTTTTCCTAGAGGAAACAGAACCGATTTTCTAGGAAGGCATACAGAGGGAAATGACATTTTAAATTAGTATCCTAAGATGGTCAGAATCAGAACTAAACAGTTTGTTGTAGTGATGGCTCAGTTGACGTAGGTGAAAAATGTTGGTTGTTTTTATTGATGATATTTTGGTGTTTTCAAAAATTAAATAGGATCATAAAAGACATTTAAGGGTTATTTTTCAAACCTTAAATGAAAAGAAATTGTATGGGAAATTCCACATGTGTGATTTTTGGTTGCAATAAATTTCTTTCCTTGGTCACATTGTTTCTAAAGATGGGATAACTATTGATCCTGCAAAAACAAAGGTTGTTGAAGAATGGAAAAGACCCAGAAATGTAACTGAGATTCGTAGCTTCCTTGGTTTGACAGGCTATTACCGAAGGTTTGTTAGAAATTTTTCATGGTTATCTAGTCCAATGACTAAGCTAACTCGGAAGGGTGTTATGTTTATCTGGACAAAAGAATGTGATGATTGTTTTCAGGAGTTGAAAAGATGATTGGTGAATGCTCCATGTTTGGCACTTCCTTCCAGGAATGGAGAGTTTGTTATCTACAGTGATACTTCATTGAAAGGACTTGGTTGCATCCTAATGCAGAATGATCAGTTAATTGCTTATGCTTCACTACAATTGAAAAATCATGAGGTAAATTGCCCTACACATGATTTGGAATTAGCTGATGTAGTTTTCACTTTAAAATTTTGGAGTCATCATTTGAATGGGGTAAAGTGAAAAATATATACTGATCACAAAAGTTTTAAGTATATATTCACTCAGAAAGAATTGAACATGAGACAGAGGAGATGGGTAGAATTAATTAAGGATTATGATTGTACAATTCATTACCATCCGGAAAAAGAAAATAATTTGGCTGATGGTTTGAGTTGAAAAAGAAATGCTTCATTAACAATTTTGCATTTGGAACGTGATACTTTGGTTAAGGATTTGATGAACTTTGGATTAGATGTTTTTGGTGTAGGATGTACATATGTTTTGTTTCAAGTATCAGTGAAATCTTCTCTATCATACAGAATCAAGCAAGCACAGAAGCAAGATAGTGAGTAGCAGAAAAAGGTAGAGCTGTTTCAGAAGGGTAAGTTGCCTGAATTCAACATTGATAATGATTGTGTTTTTAGATTTGTGAAGAGATTGTGTGTGCCTTGTGATTCACAGTTGAAGAGAGATTTGTTATGTGGAGCTCATAGTTCTCCATTTTCATTTCATCATGGAAGTACTAAGATATATAGAGATCTGTGGCAGTATTACTGGTGGGATGGAATGAAAAGAGATATTGCTAATTTTACGGTGAAGTGTTTGACTTGTCAGTAGGTTAATTCAGAGAGGCAGTTACTGAAAGGAATGCTTCAGCCTTTACCAGTTCCATAGTGGAAATGGGAAAATATATCCATGGACTTCGTTGTGGGATTGCCAAAGACACCTCGAGGTAATAATGCAATCTGGGTTATTGTGGATCACTTAACTAAATCTGCTCATTTCCTTCCTATTCGAGATAATTTCTCTCTAGATCAACTTTCTCGTTTTTATCTTAAAGAGATATTCAGGTTACATGGAGTTCCCCTCTCCATTGTATCGGATCGTGATCCCAGGTTTACTTCTAACTTTTGGAAAGGCCTTCAGAAGTCGTTGGGTACTGAATTAAATTTTAGTACAGCTTTTCATCCTCAACCAGATGGGCATTCAGAACGAACAATTCAGACTTTGGAAGATATGCTACGTTCTTGTTCGATTTATTATTAGGTAAGTTGGGACCAACATCTTTCTTTGGTTGAATTTTCATATAATAACATTTTTCATTCTAGTATACAGATGGCACCATTTGAGGCGTTATATGGGAAGCGGTGTCAAACTCCAGCTTTCTAGGATGAAGTGGGAGAAAGGAATCTGATGGGACCAGAATTGGTAGAAAAGTTGGTAGAAAAGTTCAGCTGATACAGAAACACATGAGAATAGCTTAGAGCAGGCATAAGAGTTATGCGGACAACAGGAGGAAGGATCTCTCTTTTGAGGTAGCTGATCATGTTTTTCTCAAAGTCTCACCATGGAAAAGTGTGATTCGATTTGGTAAGAATGGAATGCTGAGTCCAAGGTTCATTGGACCATATGAAATTCTGGAGAGAGTTGGATCAGTTGTTTACGGAGTGGCTTTACCTCTGGTTTTATCTCAAGTACACAATGTTTTTCATGTTTCAATGTTAAGGAAGTACATGCCAGATCCATCTCATGTTTTGAGTCCAGAGGTAGTTCAGCTGGAAGAGAACCTGTCTTATGAGGAACAACCTGTCTGGATTCTTGACCACAGGGAGCAAGTGTTACGGAATAAGGTGATTCATCAGGTAAAGGTTTTGTGGGAAAACCGCATGATTTAAGTGGAAACATGGGAATCTGAAAATGCAATGAGGGCTAAATACCCCCACTTATTCGATAAGTAAATAAATTTTGGGGATGCAATTTTCTAAAGGGGGGAAGGATGTAACATCCCAAGTAAGTAATGAATAATATATATTTTTATCTATGTCTATTAATGAATTAGATAGTGTTTTAGAGGCTTAAAATGAGAATAAATCCAATCTTAAGCATGGAATACACTAATATTTTTAAAAGATTGTTTTACTGGCTTTTGATGGAAAACCATTTTTAAATCAAACTTTTGACAATTTTATAAGCTCTATTTGTAGAAATAAACTTATTCTTTATGATTGGAACATTGAAATTTTCTTTGGGTAAATTTTTGGTATTTTTCCGATAAAGTTCATTTTTTAATGAATAGTGAAAAATGTTGTATTTTAATTAAAACCCTATTTTTACTATAATTTATTTACATGATTAGATTATCTTTTGAATTGGTTTTAATGTTAAATTAGAATATATTTTTACCATTTAATCCAATAGTTGTCATCGTAATTAATTTCACATTGAAATTGGACTTAAACTAGTGTCAATCTTTTGATACTTATTGTTTCATAACAACACGCTATTTGCTCTGACAACGGGAATTAATTATTAAATTAATTGATGTAACTTATATGTTTTTAATTTTTTAAACTATACATCCTTTTTGAATTTGGAATATCAAATATAACTTAGGGTGAAGTTTTGGTATTTTTCTGAAAAACTTCAATTTTTGATGAATAGTGAAACCACTAAGTCGTACATATAAAAACTGATTTTCCTTTTAAATGAAATTTTACCACCTCTGTGTTTTGAATTTCAAAAATCTGACAAACATGGTTGTCATTAAGAATTAAAATTTGGTTCAATGGGATTAAAAAAAATTTGTGAATAGTAAGTTTTAAGTTTTTAATCGCGATTAGAGATAATTAGTGAAATTTAAGGAAAAAATGATATTATAATAAAATTAAAATACCTAGACACATGTTATACCCTTATTGGATGTGTCATGGCCGAGCACGACAATCCATGGGTCAACTTGGGGACCCTATGGATCCACTTTGGTAGGAAAATGACATTAATATCTATTTATTTAATGTTATAATTAAAATGTCACAAACATGATTTGTTTTTCTAAAAAAAATTTTAAATGGGGTTATACAAGTCATATTTTTGACTATAAATATTCATTAAAAATATAAAAGTATTTCCTATATCATGATATTTTTTTATAATTTTTAGACATTAAATAAATTAAATTATTTATGACACCATGATGATGCAGCGATGACCTCATTATTTAACGATTTAAATAAAATGAAAAGATAATGTAAAATCTAAGACCTACACAGGTCAAAAACCTATTTGATGGGTGTATTTCGGACCCTTATCACCTTATCCTAGAAATACATCAATATGGGACCATTAAAATCCGAAACTCTTTTGAAAATATAGTAACATTTTATACCTTTCCAAGAGTGCCCCTCCTCTCCTCTTATAAAAGGCCCCCACCTCTACCTCCTTACCCACACCACTCAAGCCTTTGGATCGGCCAAACCCTGACCATTTAGTCTCTCCACATCCCTTTATTACTCCTAGAAGCCTCGCATTGGGCATAATTCTTCCCAAGGAAGCCTTTGAGCTCAAATCAAAAAGAGTTACCCATTTTTAAGGTAATGTCTTCACTTGTGTACTTTTGTTTTATTTTGCTTCTCCAACCCTCTAAACTCTTTTTATTACTTTATTTTGTAACAACACAAGTATCATCAATATACTATAATGTTTTTATAATATGTATTTGAGCTTCACTTACACACACCTACATCTCATGGTTAAAGAACATACTGTTTCGGTGGATGGTGAATGTCTGTCTTACGAAACGATGATTGTTCAATATTCTTTTAACACCTTCAAAGATGGTCATTAAGATGACACTATATTTATATATGATATATAATATGTTTATATTTTATTTAATCTTCTGTATTTTTCATTTATGGCATACCTTTATGGTTTCCATTATGGGTAAACGTGATATCTTCATTTTAGGAAATGCGGACTATCGTCCCCTCAAAGTGATTTGATTCATTAATACCATATGTGGGATGTATAAAGGATATAATTAATGATATTATATATGATATTGTACCGGAATTATAATATACCTTTATATCATTTTGATTCCATTCCATAAAATACGAAATAGAAATGAAAGTATCGTTCATGCGTACGTACGGCTTACCGTCCCCATGAATGGTGAATTTAATTTCTTACCTCTAAACATTATGTAATATTATAAATGCATGTATTTACTTGATATATATGATATATATTTTATCTACATCATGAATATACCTCTGGATATAATGGATAAATGAACCACCTATAATTATAAAGGGTTTATTTTTGACTCAAGTACCAATGATCGTTAAAATGGCCGTTATTAACTTAAATAATTAAATAGTGTTCATGACATGGTAATAAGTGATACAGAAGGAATAATGAACTTGGAAAAGGTTCTTAAGAAAGTAGAAATTAAGTCAAGTTTTTTATTCAGGAGGATAAAGAATGATCGAGTCAAGTCGGACCCGAGGTAAGGGACTTCGTCTCAATCTCCTTTCATTGAGGCATATTTTGTTTTATACACAACATTCTTTTATACGGTGTATAAACCCCTTTGACTTTTATGTTTATTCAAAAGGAATCTTTTTATACGAAGCCTTTACTAAATGACAAAAGGTATTTTTTTTGTCGTACGTATGCGGCAACAATGACTTCTCCGCCACTGTGACCATTATTTGAGTTTCGGCTTCCTCTACAAGACATAACTTTTTTGAATGAAAAATAAATACCATGTTTTACTTTTCATTTATTTTATTTTGGTATTGAATATGGTTTTCATAATTTTTTTATATCAATGTGTTGTATTGATATCTTGTTATTGAAAAATGGAAATGTTATGTCTCTTTTATGCATGTTTTATGTGATACGATTATGTTATGGTTCTTGGGAATTGTTATGAAGATGGGTGGTTCCGTGATAAAAAAAGGGTGGGTGAGACCGATATAGCTCTCCAATGCATTGGGTAATGCGAAAGAGTTAAACATTAAGGTTTTTCTGAAGATATTTAGGGAATATACTGTGATGGGTATTCCAAATGTAACCAAGAGGGTTACTCCCTACGTAAGAATGTTATGAATGCCTCAATTTACCTTTATATCTTATGATTTCTATGATTTATTCATGATTTGATGAGGTATGTTAAATTGATTATGTTTTATGAGTAGAGTATGATTTCATTGATTCTTATGTATACATGTACTCATGTTTCCTTTCCATATTTTTATATCCCTTACTGAGATTTTTATGCTCATCCCATGTTTTTGAAATGTTTTTCACAGGTCAAGGGAAGGGTACATGATATAATGATATTGTCAAAGAAGTGTCAAGAAAAAATCCATGTTTTATTCTAAATATGTTTCCGTTGATGGGAAAAAAATGAATATTATCTTTAATTGTAACCATTTTGTTTAAATGTAGGATGTAATGCATGTTTTATGATCTAATTCTCTAAAACTCTAAACCTGAAAATATCCTCAAGGTGTATTCTTGAAATATCTCAAGATTAAGTAATTTTTAAGGCTGGGGCATTATAGTTGGTATTAGAGGTCGGTTTAGACAACTTTAGGAGTTAGAAAATTGTTAAATTATAAATAAATTTTTGGTATGATTGAAATGATATAGAATTTAAAGATTACCATGATGCTTCTCCTAAGATATTTCTGTGTTAAGAATGGTTTTTCATAGAGGAAACGGAACAGATTTTCTAGGAAGGCATACAGAGGGAAATGACCTTTCAAATCAGTATCCTAAGATGGTTAGAATCAGAACTAAACAGTTTTTGCAATGATGGCTCAGTTGACTCAGGTGGAAAATGTTGGTTGTTTTTATTGATGATATTTTGGTGTTTTATAAAAGTAATGAGGAGCATGAAAGACATTTAAGGGTTATTTTTCAAACCTTAAAAAAATAAATTGTATGGGAAATTCAGAAAGTGTGAGTTTTCGTTGCAACAAATTTCATTCCTTTGTCACATTGTTTCTAAAGATGGAATAACTATTGATCCTGCAAAAACAAAGGTTGTTGAAGAATGGCCAAGACCCACAAATGTAACTGAGATTCATAGCTTCCTTGGTGCGGCAGGATATTACCGAAGGTTTGTCAGAAATTTTCCTCGGTTATCGATTCCAATGACTAAGCTAACTCGGAAGGGTGTAAAGTTTATCTGGACAAAAGAATGTGATGATTGTTTTCAGGAGTTGAAAAGAAGATTGGTGAATGCCCCAGTTTTGGCACTTCCTTCCAGTAATGGTGAGTTTGTTATCTACAGTGATGCTTCATTTAAAGGACTTGGTTGCATCCTAATGCAGAATGATCAGTTAATTGCTTATGCTTCACGAAAGTTGAAAACTCATGAGGTAAATTACCCTACACATGATTTGTAATTAGCTGCTGTATTTTTCGCTTTAAAAATTTGGAGGCATCATTTGTATGGAGTAAAGCGTGAAATATATACTGATCACAATATTTAATGTATATATTCGCTCAGAAAGAATTGAAAATGAGACAGAGGAGATGGATAGAATTAATCAAGGATTTTGATTGTACAATTCATTACCATCTGGGAAAAGCAAATAATGTGGCTGATGGTTTGAGTTGAAAAAGTAATGCTTCATTAACTATTTTTTGTTTGGAACGTGATCCTTTGGTTAACGATTTTATGGAATTTGGCATAGAAGTTTTTGGGGCAGGATGTCCTTCTGTTTTGTTTTAGGAATCAGTGAAATCTTCTCTATCAGACAGAATCAAGCAAGCATAGAAGCAAGACAGTGAGTTATAGAAAAAGGTAGAGCTGGTTCATAAGGGTAACTTGCCTGAATTCAACATTGATAATGATTGTGCATTGAGATTTGGGAAGAGATTGTGTGTGCCTTGTGATTCACAGTTGAATAGAGATTTGTTATGTGAAGCTCATAGTTCTCCGTTTTCAGTTAATCCTGGCAGTACTAAGATATACAGAGATCTGCGGGAGTATTACTGTTGGGATGGAATGAAAAAAGATATTGTTGATTTTACAATGAAGTGTTTGACTTGTCAGCAGGTTAAAGCAGAGCAGAAGTTACCGAAAGGGATGCTTCAGCCTTTACCAGTGCCAGAGTGGAAATGGGAAAATATATCCATGGAAATCGTTGTGGGATTTCCAAAGACACATTGAGGTAATAATGAAATCTGGGTTATTGTTGATCGCTTAAATAAATCTGCTCATTTCCTTCCTATTCAAGATAATTTCTCTCTAGATCAACTTTATCATTTGTATCTTAAAGAGATAGTCAGGTTACATGGAGTTCCCCTCTCCATTGTATCTGATCGTGATCCCAGGTTTACTTTTAACTTTTCGAAAGGCCTTTAGAAGTTTTTGGGTACTGAATTAAATTTTAGTACAGCATTTCATCCTCAATCAGATAGGCAGTCAGAACGAAAAATTCAGACTTTGGAAGATACTCTACGTTCTTGTTCGATGGATTATCAGGGAAGTTGGGACCAACATCTTTATTTGCTTTAATTTTCATATAATAACAGTTTTCATTCCAGTATACAGATGGCACCACTTGAGGCGTTATATGGGAAGCGGTGTCGAACTCCAGATTTCTGGGATGAAGTGGGTGAAAGGACGCTGATGGGACCAGAATTGGTAGAAGAGTTGGTAGAAAAGTTCAGCTGATACAGAAACACAAGAGAATAGCTCAGAGCAGGCAGAAGAGTTATGCAGACAACAGGAGGAAGGATCTCTCTTTTGAGGTAGGTGATCATGTTTTTCTCAAAGTCTCACCATGGAAAAGTGTGATGAAATTTGGTAAGAAAGGAAAGCTGAGTCCAAGGTTTATTGGACCATATGAAATTCTAGATAGAGTTGGATCAGTTGATTACCGAGTGGCTTTACCTCCGAGTTTATCTCAGGTACACAATGTTTTTCATGTTTCAATATTAAGAAAGTACATACCAGATCCATCTCGTGTTTTGAGTCCAGAGGTTGTTCATCTAGAAAAGAACCTATCTTATGACGAACAACCGGTCCAGATTCTTGACCACAGGGAGAAAGTGTTATGGAATATGGTGATTCATCAGGTAAAGGTTTTGTGTAAAAACCACATGATTGAAGTGGCAACATGGGAATCTGAAAATGCAATGAGGGCTAAATACCCCCACTTATTCGATAAGTAAATAAATTGTGGGGACACAATTTTATAAAGGGGGGAATGATGTAACATCCCATGTAAGTAATAAATAATAGATATTTTTATCTATGTCTATTAATGAATTGGATAGTGTTTTAGAGGCTTAAAATGAGAATAAATCCAATCTTAACCATGGAATACACTAATATTTTTAATAGATTATTTTACTGCCTTTTGATGGCAAACCATTTTTAAATCAAACTTTTGACAATTTTATAAGCTCTATTTGTCAAAATTAACTTATTCTTTATGATTGGAACATTGAAATTTACTTTGGGTAATTTTTTGGTATTTTTCTGATAAAGTTCTTTTTTTTAATGAATAGTGAAAAATGTTGTATTTTAATTCAAAACCTCTTTTTAATATAATTTATTTATATGATTAGATTATCTTTTGAGTTGGTTTTAACGTTAAATTAGAATATATGTTTACCATTTAATCCAATAGTGGTCGTTGGAATAAATTTCACTTTGAAATTTGACTTAAACTACTGTCAATCTTTTGATACTTATTGTTTCATAAAAACACGCTATTTGCTATGACTGTGGGAATTAATTATTAAATTAATTAATGTAACTTATATATTTTGAATTTTGTAATATAGACATCATTTTTTAATTCGGAATATCAAATACATCTTAGGGTGAAGTTTTGGTATTTTTCTGAAAAACTTCAATTTTTGATGAGTAGTGAAACCACTAAGTGGTACTTATAAAAACTGATTTTCCGTTTAAATGAAATTTTACCACCTCTGTGTTTTGAATTTCAAAAATCCGACATACATGGTTTTCATTAAGAATTAAAATGTGGTTCTATGGGATTAAAATAATTTTTTGGTGAATAGTAACTTTTTAGTTTTTAATCGCGATTAGAGGTAATTAGTGCAATTTAAGGAAAAAATGATATTATAATAAAATGAAAATACCTAGACACATATTATAACCTTATTGGATGTGTCATGGCCGACCAAGACAATCCATGGGTAATCTTTCGGACCCCATGGAGCCACTTTGGTAGGAAAATGACATTAATATCTTTTTATTTAATGTTAAAATTAAAATGTCACAAAAATGATGTGTTTTACTAAAAAAATATTAAATGGGGTTATAAAAGTCATATTTTTTACTATAAATATTCATTATAAAGCTAAAAAAGATTTCCTACTTAATTAATTTTTTTTAAATTTTTAGACATTAAATAAATTAAATTATTTATGACACCATGATGATTCAACGATGACCTCATTATTTAACAATTTAAATAAAATGAAAAGATAATGTAAAATATAAGACCTAAACTTGTCAAAAACCTATTGGATGGGTGGATTTATAACCCTTATCACTTTATACTAGAAATACATCAATTTGGGACCTTTAAAATCCGAAACTCATTTGAAAATAAAGTAACATTTTATACCTTTCCAAGAGTGCCCCTCCTCTCCTCTTATAAAAGGCCCCCACCTCTACCTCCTTACCCACACATCTCAAGCCTTTGTCTCGGCCAAAACCTGCCCATTTAGTCTCTCCACATCCCTCTCTTACTCATATAAGCCTCACATTGGGCATAATTCTTCCCAATTAAGCCTTTGAGCTCAAATCAAAATGAGTTACCTGTTTTTAAGGTAATGTCTTCACTTGTGTTCTTTTGTTTTATTTTGCTTCTTCAACCCTCTAAACTCTATTTATTCCTTTCTTTTGTAACAACACCAGTATCTTAAATATACTATGATGTTTTTATAAGAATGATTCGAGCTTCACTTACACACACCTACATCTAATGTTTAAAGAACATACTGTTTCCGTGGATGGAGGATTTCTGTCTCACGAAACGATGATTGTTCAATATTCTTTTAACACCTTCAAAGGTGGATATTAAGATGAAACTATATTTATATATGATATATAATATTTTTATGTTTTACTTATGCTTCTATATTTTTCATTTATGGCATACCTTTATGGTTTCCATTATGGGTAAACGCGATATCTTCATTTTAGGAAGTGCGTACTACCACCCCCTCAATTTGATTTGATTCGTTAATACCATATGTGGGATGTATAAAGGATGTAATTAATGATATTATATATGATATTATATTAAAAATTATAATATACCTTTATATAATTATTATTCCATTCCATAAAATAAAAAATAGAAATGAAACTAGCATTCATGCGTACGTACGGCTTACCATCTCCATGAAGGTGCATTTCATTTCTTACCTCTAAACGTTATGTAATATTATAAATTCATGTATATACTGGATATATATGATATATATGATATCTACATCATGAATATAACTTCGGATATAATGGATACATGAACAAATTGTAATTATAAAGAGTTTATTTTTGCCTCAAGTACCAATGATCGTTAAAACGACCGTTATTAACTTAAATAATTACATAGTGTTCATGACATGGTAATAAGTGATACAAAAGGAATAATGAACTTGAAAAATGTTCTTAAGAAATTAGAAATTAACTCAGGTTTATTATTCATGAGGTTAAACAATGATCGAGTCAAGTCAGACCTGAGGTAAGGGACTTCGTCTCTATCTCCTTTCATTAAGGCACATTTTGTTTTATACACAACTTTCTTTTATACGGTGTATAAAACCCTTTGACTTTTACATTTATTCACAAGGAATATTTTTATATGAAGCCTTTACTAAACGACAAAAGGGAATGTTTTTTTGTCGTACGTATGCGGCGACAACGACTTCTCCGCCACTGTGACCATTATTTGAGTTTCGACTTCCTCTACAAGCAATAAATTTTTTTGAATGAAAAATAAATACCATTTTTTACTTTTATTTTATTTTATTTTGGTATTGAAAATGGTTTTCATAATGTTTTTTTATCAATGTGTTGTATTGATATATTGTGATTGATAAGTGGAAATGTTATGTTTCTTTATGCATGTTTTATGTGATACGATTATGTTATGGTTCTTGGGAATTGTTATGAAGATGGGTGGTTCTGTGATAAACTAAGGGCGGGTGAGCCCGATATAGCTCTCCACTTCATTGGGCAACGTGAAGGAGTTAAACGTTATGGTTTCCCCGAAGTGATTTAGGAAATATACTGTGATGGGTATTCCAAACGTAACCAAGAGGGTTACTCCCTATGTAAGAATGTTATGAATGCCTCAAGTTACCTTTATATATTATGATTTCTATGATTTATTCATGATTTTATGAGGTATGTTAAAGTGCTTATGTTTTATGAGTATAGTATGATTTCATTGATTCTTATGTATACATGTACTCATTTTTCCATTCCATATTTTTATATCCCTTACTAAGCTTTTTATGCTCATCCCATGTTATTGAAATGTTTTTCACAGGTCAAGGGAAGGGTACATGATATGATGATAGTGTCAAGGATGTGTCAAGAAAGAATCCATGTTTTATTCTAAATATGTTTCCGTTGATGGGAAAAAATGAATATTATCATCTATTGTAACCACTTAGTTTAAATGTGGGATGTAATGCATGTTTTATGATCTAATTATATAAAACTCTAAACCTGAAAATATCCTCAAGGTGTATTCTTGAAATATCTCATGATTAAGTAATGTTTATGGCTGGGGCCTTATATATATCCTTCTTAGGTATAGGCTACACTGAATAAGTCTGGCATGAACCACAGCCCTGAGAAATAGCCTTACTACCCAATTTAGGCCCACTATACTGTCAATGTACAACTAGTGTATAACTCCCCCGACCATGAAACCCTCCCCGGGAAGAATGACCAGTAGTACTCCATCTCCCATCCTGATGTGGATCTTTGAATCCAGCTCTTGGAAAGAGTTAATGTTAACCCTTTCTCACCGACCACTAAAAAAATGTCCTATAGAGATGATATATATCTCATCCTATCATAGGCCACACACTCAACTAGGTCTCTATCACATTGGCTCCTTATGTGTACCTATCTCCCACACTGATGATAGAATATTGGACTACCAACACTCACATGCTTTATGGTATTTTCCCTATAATAAGTCTCAAAATGATTCTTCCTACTGGATATCCCCAGACCACTAGGTCGAGAAACTGCAATACCTTGTTCTACCCTACTAGCTTCATTCAGATTATGCTTAGTGATTATAACACCTCAAGTTTTTAGGTTTTTTTGGAAAAAATTAAATTTAATAGAGGGATTTAGTTACAAAAAACACCAATTTAATGTTCTGGTATATGCGATAGAAATTTAATCTTATGTTACACACAACAATAGCTTAGCTTCCATTACAGGCAACACTATGTTTTTACAAAACCATGATATATTATTAATTTAGTTATTTAAGCATGACTGTTATAATATGAGCATTAAACCTATGGATATGAATAGTAATATGTAATTTTAAAATACTAAGTATAATGGTTTTATATAAATAAACCCTATTGATGATAAAATACATAATTTTTTAGTAATGACTTTATATATTTAGAAAATACTATTTTCCCCCAAAAAACTTCTTTTTATGTATTTTTGTTAAAAATAAATAATTTAATATTTAAAACATTTTGAAAAATAATTAATAAAAAACTAGCCTCACTTTTTAATTCATAATTTTAAAATGATCATATAGTGTATTTATGGTATTTTTCTAAAATGTTTCATTTTTTGATGAAAGGTGAAATAATACTAAATTTTAATTGAAAACTACTTTTTCAGATAATTTATTTGTAAAGTGAAACTATATTTTACATTGGTTTTAAATTATATTTCTTTCAATTATAAATCTTTTAATCCAATATAGTTCATTGGAATCAATTTCATGTTGAAATTGGTTATAAGAACATTGTATACTTTTTATCATTCTCTCTTTGAAAACCCGCTTTCTCATTGTATCTGTGGGATAAATTTTAAATTAAATTATGCCACTTTTATGAATGTAATTTTGAAAATATTGATTCCATATTTGGAATAAGAGTAATTTATATAACTTAATAAGGTAATCTTATTTTTTGAAAATAATTATTCAGGAAAAGTTTTAAACTAATTAACGTGATTAAGGTTAAAACGAGATTTGGTGCATTACATGCATTTGTATTAAAAATAATTTTACCCACCCATATGATTTTTAATTTACTTATTTATTTTAATATATAGAATAATAATTTCTAAATTATTTAAGAAATATATTTTTATTATATTATTTATGGATAAATTACCATGGTAAATAAAAAGATACAACTTACCTTGGTAATAACAGCAAATAAGAAATTGAGTAAACTTAAAAACTAAGAAATAACATGAATAAATTCATTTTTTTTGTGGTGAAGGTATTTATCGACCAAATAAACCCTAAAATCGATTATTTTTTATTTTTTGAGGAAAATAAGGTACGGGAGGTCTCCCAATAGAGAATACTTTTTAGTATTTACAAGACTGTCACTCCTCAATTATAAAAGGGAACTCACTCGCCCCCCTTATTCACACCAATAAAAGAATTTTAATTGACCAGAACCAAAAATAAATCACTTAAAAACGTCCCTAAACTAATACTATAAGACATATTTTGGGTATAAATCCATCCATGTATGTATTTTAGTGAAATCCTTCGGAGAATATCCAAAGAAGAGGTAACATTCATCAACAAACATTTTTGTTTTATTTCTTCTTCAAAACCCCTTAAATTATTTTTATATCATACATATATAATAACTTTTATATATTACATATACTTAGATGTTTTTATAATAATTTAATGACTTATAATCATCTCCACTTCCATAAAATGTTTTACGAAATAATCAATCGTGTGTATAGAGGGCTACCGCCTTGCGAACCGATGTCATTTGTTTTTTCATTACCAACTATCAAGGCTTGTCATAATGATATATTTATTGTTTAGATATGATATATATTATTTTTGTGATTTTATTGTGATTATTTAACTGTTATATCACATATACCATCATTCTTTCCATTTTGTGGGAATATGATAGTGCCGTACACCTGTATGACAGAATACAATCTCGTGAAGTGATGTGATTCATTCACGCTTTACAGGGAATGTGTTAATGATGGGTTTAGTAAATATTTGTGATATATATTAATTAACCATGATTATTTAATTATAATATATATCATTTACTTTTATGTAATTGAATCTAACAAAAAATGAAAAAATAGCGTTCATGCGTACATACGTCCAACCGTCTCCACGAACAGTGTATTTTCTACCACTAAATTTTATGGATTATTATAAAGAAATATAATAAATATATATTATATTTATTTCAAGGTTATAATTCTATATATTTTTAAATCATAATTAAATTAAGTTAACCAATAATATAATAAATCAAAATTGTTATGAAAAACAATGTAGTTATTACCTGAAACGTATCTTTCACATGGAGTTGTTAATAAAAACATAATAAAAGGTCATATTAAAATCATATATGTTATGATATATATTAATATTATTATTTAATAGATATAAAATAAACTTATATTTATTATACATGAATTATAAATGAGTACGACGAAATGCATGACCTAAGGTAAGGGATTTCAGTCTCATTTTTTACTTCTATGAGACACATGTCATATTCACCACCTATTTATTTTATGTGGTGTATATAATTCACATGAATTTATGTTTTAATTATTATATTGAGAAATATTTGGGTTTACAAATCCATTTAATTATCTCTCTTTCATGGGGTTTACGGTTCAAAAGTTAACAAATTGGTAACGGATTTGTCTTAATTTTCCTTCTTTGGACTTATGTTGTGTTAAGCACCTTGATTATTTAATGAGGTGTATAAAAATACCTTTTAGTATGTAATATCATAAATTTACCCATCCTTAGTATATTTTAGGTTTCATTTTATGTTATCCCATCATGGGGTTTATACATCAATGTTACCAAAGTGGTAAATATTTTTTGTTACAATCTCATCATTCATCAGCATTGTTTATGATCAAGTATCCAATGTTGAAACCTAATTATATTACTCTCAAAGATTCTCATTAATTTTACTTAACTCTAGTTATTCATTATAACTTCAAGTAATGGTACGATTTTTTCACTCATTTTTACTTAATATAATTTTGAAAACTTTTTTTACAAAAATACAACTTTATTTATCTATTTGTTTGGAAATCAATTTTCATTGAAAACTATGTTTTCTAAAAAACTTTCAAAAATATTTTATGAATATATAATTATTTTTAATATACATTTTACCCATGTTTTAATTTTTAAAAATATTTTTTGAATGAAATCTTTATATTTTTTTCAAAAAACATTTCCAATTATTTTTTTACAATAAAAGGAATCATTACTTTAACATGTATGTATGGAATGAAGTTATCCCACATCAGTGAAAATCATTACATAAAATATTCATTTCTCTATTATCAGGTTTTTTTAGATAAAAAATTTTTCAAAATGTTTTATGTTTTAAAAATATTTTTAAAAGAAGAAAGAATATCTTTCTAAAGAAAAGTTAAAAATGATATTTCAAAATTATTTTCTATCTAAGATGACATATATTGGTGTTACCTTTTCATTATTGGGGATATTTTCCATCGATAACATAAATATTATTTATATTAATGGATTATATTTTGAGGACATGAGGATTATGAAACATATTTCTTTTCCATGGGTTATACAATGATAAAATGCTTATGAACCCCACATCCTTCTGTGGCTTAAAACTAATTCTATGAAGGGAGTTATCTATAAGAGAATTTAGTAGATACGAATAGATTGTTTGATGTTCTATCAAGGTAGTAATAGAGGTTGTAGTTGCGTATCAATCTCATTGTTTTAAAAATAAAATGAACACGGAGTCCAAAATAAAATCTAAAAACCATGGAGAGAAGAATATGATATTTCATTTATGTTCAAAGTGTGCGATGAAGTGTAGAAAAAATTATATTAAGGGTATTATTATATTTTTTAAGTGTGGAAGGGAAGGTCGTCATGAAATGAATTGCTGAATTGATGTTATGAAGTTAACTAAAAATGTTAATAGTGATAAAGCTACAGAGAATCCACCTCGCCCACATTAGTGATTCATGTGTAAGGAGAATGAGAATTATGATATCCATGGACCAAAAATGAGGGTTATTGATGATAATCTATTTCAAAACCCGTTTAGAAATATTTACAAGGAGAAATATCATGAGAATATTATTTATAACAAGGGTTGAAATAAAAACATGGTGAAAGGTACACTTACAATCCACTATAGAACTTCTAGTTACTTATTTGACTCTAGATCTACCCATTTTTTCATAACTAATGAATTTTATAAAGGTATAAATATTCCACCGAATTGATTTTATGTATAATAAATAATGATAACCCCTAATGGTGAAGATTATATCATCTTAAATCTATGATTCCTCTATGTTTGAAGTTTGTGGGAATGTGCTTGCTATAAATCTTTTCATTATTCCTCTAGTAGAATTTGATGTTATCATAGTCCTGGATTGGTTGTTGCTATATATATCCCACATAAATTGTTAGGGTAGGGAAGTCACATTTGATATTCCTAACTAACCTATGAGCTTACATTAATATGATGATAAGTACAAGATTACGATGGATATAAAATCCATTGTTTGGGTATTAGTTCCCATTTAAATGGGGTGTTTACCTCAAATAGTTGGGGAGAAAATCAACATCGATCATATTTCTATTGTTCAAAAATTATTTGATGCCTTTCTAGAATAGTTTCCTATACTTCCACCAATATGTAAATTTTATTTCTAAATTTAACTCAAACCTCGTGACATGTTAATTTCAAAGAATCCTTATAGAATTTTTTTGATTGAGTTATAGGAATTAAAGAAACAACTCATCGAAAACCATGAGAAGGGATTCATTTGGCCAAGTGTGTCACCTTGGGGTGCGCATTTTCTTTTTGTTAAAAAAAATTGGATCATTGAGACATTGAATTGATTATCAGGAGATGAAAAAGATCACAATCACAAACAAGTATCATCTTCCACATATTGATTACTTGTTTGATCAACTATGCAGATCTCAATACATTTCCAAGATTGACCTTTTTTTAGATATCATCAATTGAGGGCCTATATAGAGTATATATCCAAGACAACATTTCGTACTTGGTATGAAAACTATGAAGATATAGTGACTCCATTTCATCTTACTAATTCCACTACTATATTCATGGATTTAATTAATAGATTATTTATATATTACCTTGATCAATTTTTGGTAGTCTTTATAGATGATATTCTTATTTATTAAAAGAAAAAGGAGAAGTGTGAATATAACTTGAGAATTTTACTAATGACCCTAATGAAGGAGAAACTATATGAAATTTTTAAAAAGTGTGAATTTTGGGTGAAAAGGTTTCATTTTAGTGTAATATAAATCCAATATAGCTAAATATTATCGACAGTTTGTAGATAATTTATCAAAACTCTCTAATTATCTGACCAAGTTAACTAAAAATGAAGCTATGTTCCTCTACACAGATGAATGTGAGGAAAATTTCATGGAACCGAAGAGAATATTAGTTAGTTCACCAGTTATTACATTAACCTATAGTGGAGAAGGGTTTGTAAACTTTAATGATGCATACAATAATAGATTGGGGTTTTTTCTTATGAAAAAATACATTTTTATAGCTTATTACATTGGATAATTGATGGTTCAAGAAAAAAATTTCCCAACTCATGATTTGGATTTACCTATGGTATTTTTTGAATTATTAGAATGGAGGGATTATCTTTATGGAAAAAAGTTTGATATGTATTCTGATCATAAAAGTTTTAAGTATATTCCACATATAAAGAGTTGAATATGCACTAATTAAGATGGTTAGAGATTATTAAATATTATGAATAATCAATTCATTACCATCTTGATAAAGATAACAAGGTGGTCTTTGGTTTGAATCAAAATGTTAATGCTACCTTATCCATGATGAGGATCACATGAGATCCAATGTTTTTAGGTTTTAAAAGGACAGATCTAGAAATCCTAAAGGGAAAAAAATATTATCTAACTCAATTTAATGTTTAACCATATATCTAAGTATATATTAAATATGTTTTGAATGAAGATGTAGAGATTCAAAATAAGTTTAGAAATATTCATGAGTTTAACATTGATCATGATATAATAAATTTTTTTAGAATCAAGTATTCATTCCTTCCATAACAGATTTGAAGAAGGATTTATTAGAATAAAATCATAGTTCTCCATTATCTATTCATATAGAAAGTAAAAAATAGGTATATAGATTTGAATGAGTTCTTCTGGCGGGATTTCATGAAGAGAGTTATCATATAGTTTGTATCTCTATGCTTACTACCCCAACAAATAATGATAGAATGAAAAAATTATAAGTGGTTGTTTCATCCATTACCCATACCATTAGAGAAATGGGAAGACATCACCACAGATTTTTTTTATTAGACTCCAAAAAAAGTCTAAAGGTCATATTGCTATATGGGTAATAGTCGATCACTTTAATAAGTTAGAACACTTGATCACTTTCAGAGAATAATTATATCTAGATCATGTTTTCATGATATAAATTACCCAAGTGGTAAGGTTGCATGGATTACCACATTATATTATTCCAAATCGAGATATGAGGTCTACCTTTAAAGTTATAGTAAAGTCTTCAATAAGATCTTGATATATATTTGAGTTTCAACATTATGTATCATCCTCATGTAGATGCTCAAACTGAAAGAAACATTTAAACCCTAGAGGATTTGTTGTTATATTTATCTTTGGATTCCAAAGGTTACTGGGATCAACACCTTCCTCGAGTTGAGTTTTCTTTAAAAAAAATTCTATCTCTCAAGAATTAAAATGGATATCTATGAATTCCTATATGGAAAGAAATATATATCTTTAATGCTCTATAATGGAGTTAGAAAAAGAAACTTATTGGGACCGGAGATAGATGAATAAATGGTAGAGAAGGTTAAATCAATTCAGCATAACATCATGTATTCTCAATGTTCACAGAAATGTTATCCTGAAAATGAATGTTATGATATATAATTTGAATTTTGTGAAAATTTTATTCCAATAATTTCACTATGGAATTAGGTTATGATATTTTGGAATAAAGGGAAACTAAGTACTATGTATATTGGTCCCTTTGAAATTCTTGATCGTATCAAGGAGATAGTTTATTGCTTGGTGAATACACCAAACCTATCTCAAGCCCATGATTTGTTCCATGTATATTTCCTAAGGATGTAAATAACTAACCCTTAAAATCCACATAACTTAGATTTCATACTGTTATAGCAAGATCTTTCTTATGAGGAACAATCGGTATATATTCTGGACCGTACAAAGGAAGTTCTACGAATCATGACCACACAAATTGTTAATGTTTATTTGGTGAAACAACCATTTTGAGGATGTTATGGGGGAACTTATGAATATGATGAGTCGTAAGTGTACTATGTTTTTTGTATTGGAATGAAGATTTTGGATGATGAAATTCATTTTATGGGGGGTAGAGTGTAACACCCCAGTTTTTATGGGGTTTTATGGGTTTTTAATGATAAAATTAGATATCATTGATGTATTGTGTTTAACACAACCCAAATTTATGATTGAGGTATAAAAAAACCATTTCAATATTTTACTATATGCAACATTGTCTTAGTTTGTGTTACACACAACACTGAGTTTTAACAAAACCATGATATATAATTAATTTAGTTATTTAAACATGACTGTTATAACCTGGCCATTAATATTATATAGATGAATGGTAATGAATAATTTTAAAATATTAATTTTAATGTTTTTATATAGATAAAACATATATTATAATAAAATATATAATATTTAGAAATGTCTTTGTATGTTTTGAAAATACAAATTTTTCAAAAAAATCTACTTTTTATGTATTTTTGTAAACAATAATAAAATATTTTTTTTAAAATTTAATTAAAAAAATTATATAAAATAAAAAAAAATATTATTTCTTAATTTCATATTTATCTTATGGGAAATGTTTTGGATTTTTTTAAAATGTTTCATTTTTTGATGAATAGTGAAAAATACTGCATTTTAATTGAAAACTGCATTTTTGTTTAATTTATTTAGAAAGTTAAATTATATTATAAATTGGATTTTAAGTATAATTAGTTATATTATACACATATCTATCTAATATAGGTAATTTTAATAAATTATATATTGAAATTGGATATAAAAACTTTGTAATCTTTTGACCATTTTTTCTTTAAAAACTCTCTTTCTCAGTGCATCTACGAGATAAATTTTAAATTAAATTGTACAACTTATGTGAATTTAATTTTAAAAAAATGATTCCTTATTTATTATAAGAGTAATATATATTATCTTATAAGTTTAAATTATTATTTTTACCATAATTATTAGTGAAATGAGTCAAAATTAATTAATGCGATTATGGTTAAAATGAGGTTTTGCGCATTACATGTCTTTGTATTAATATTAATTTTACACAACCATGTGATTTTTATTTAATTTATTTTTATAATATCTAAAATAATTAGGTCTATATTATATAATAAAATATTTTTAATTATATTATTAAAGGATAAATTATCTAGGTAAATAAAATGATACAGATTGCCTTAGTAAAAACTATAAAGATAAAATTTAGTAAACTTAATAACTAAGGAATAAATAGATAAAAAATGTATTTATTTTTTGTTTTTTGAGGTATTTATAAAAACATAAACCCTAAATTACATTATTGTTCAATTTTTGAGTCACATGAGGTTAGGGAGACCTCCCAATACTAAATACTTTGGGGTCTTTAAAATATTTCCACTCATACACAATTATAAAAGGGCACTCACTCTCCCCCCTTATTCACACCTCTCTTTCTAGTTTTCATGACCTAAACCAACCAAAATAACTTCTAAACTTCCCTAACATAATCCTAGAAGGCTTATTTTTGGTATTAATCCATCAAAAAATGTACTTTAGCTCAAATATAAGGATGATACCTGAAAAAAGGTAACATTCATCAATGAATGTTTTTGTTTTATTTCTTCCTAAAACCCCTTAAATTATTATTATATAATTACTATAAAAAATAATCAATATATTACATATAATAATATGTTTTATGATAATTTAATGACTTAAAATCATCTCCACTTTCATCAAATTGGTTACAAAATCATTGTTTTTGTGTACGGTAGACTACCACCTCATGAAGAGATGTCATTCATTTTTCCATTACCACCTATACAGGATGGTAATAATAATGTATTTGGTGTTTTTATTTGATTTATATTATATATATTATGTAATTATAATAATTTAATTGTTATTTCACACATATCATTATGCATTCCATTTTTTGGGAATACGATAACTTCATTCGTCTTTACGTTGGACTACTGCCTCATGAAGCGATGTGATTCATTCACGCTTTACATGTAATGTATTAAGGATGGGTTTATTTAATTTTTTAAATATAAATGAAATAAATATTATTCTATAATGATAATATATATTAGTCACTTTTCTTTCATTCAATTTGATAAGAAAATGAAAAAACAGCATGAATGTGTATGTACAGCCTACCGTCTCCGTAAACGATGTATTTTCTATCAATAAATTTTATATATTATAATAAATAGATATATAAAAAATATATATGATATTTATATTGTGGTTATAATTTTTTATATGATTAAATCATGACTAAATTAATATAACCAACAGTATAACAAAATAAAACTTTTAGGAAAAATAAAGTAATATTACCCGAAACGTAACATTAACGTGGAATAGTTAACAAATAGGTAATAAAAGGTCATAATAAAATCATTTATGTTATTATATATATGAATATTATTCTTTCATATATGTATAATAAACATATTTTATTATACATGAGTTTTGAATGATTATGACAGAAGTCAATACTTAAGGTAAGGGATTTTCATCTCACATTTTACTTCTGTGAGACATATGTCATATTCACCACCTATTAATTTTATGTGGTATATATAATATAATTAATGACTTTAATTATTCTTATAATAAAAACTTTTATGGTTTACATATCCATTTTAGGATCTAACTTTTATGGTATTTATAATTCAAAAGTAAACAAATCTGTAGGGGATTTTTGTCTCAATTTGACTTTTTTGAGATGTACCTTATGTTTTGCACCTCTATTATTTATTGAGGTGTATATACGGGACATTTTAAATTTATTACCAGGAATTTATTCATCCTTATGATTTTTCATGTTCCATTTATTTTTATCCCATTATTTGGATTATGCTTTAATGTTACCAAAGTGGTAAATATTTTATATACAAATCTAATCATTTATCAAGATTGTATATGATCAAGTATCCAACGTTAAAACCTCATGATATACCTCTCAATAATTCTCGTTAATTTTAACCTCCTATTTTTATTTGTCATATCATCAAGTAAAGGTTCAATTTTTCCATTCATTGGTACTTAATATAATTAAGAAAAAGTTTTTTTATGAAAATACGTCTTTATTTCTCTCTTCAGTCGGAAATATGTTTTCTTTAAAGATCATGTTTTCTAAAAATGACTTCAAAATATTTTTATTAATATATTATTATTTATAAAATATATTTTTAACCATTTTTAACTTTTCAGAAACAGTTTTGAATGGAATATTCATGTCATTTTACAAAACAATTTTCGTTTGGATTTTATCAAAAATGTAAAAGGAGTCATTATTTAAACATGTAGGAAATGAGTGGAATTTTTCAAACTCAAAGATATTCATTACTTTGAATATTATTTTATATTTTTTCAAGATTAATTTAAAAAAATTATTTTACAAAATGTTTTATTATAAAAGGATTTTTTTCAAAGTTGAAAGGATATTTTTCTCAATAAATGATTCAAATTATGTTTCAAAATTATTTTCCATATAATATGACATTTTTTATGTTTCTTATTATTTAATAAGGATATTATACAAGGATAAAATTCATGTTATTTTTATAAATGATTTATTTTTTTATGGAATTATTATTATGAAACTCATTTCTCTACCATGGGTTATACCATGATAAAATGCTTATGAATCCTGCTTCTTTTGATGGTTTATTATATTATGAAATGATTATGAAGCATGTATATTTTTCAATGGATACAATATGAGGAAATATTTATGATACCCATTTCATTTAATGGGTTATGATTTGATGAATTTTTATGATCTTGTAGAACACATAAATATAGTTTTCATTATGAGATGGGTGGGACCTATATCTCCCTCTAATTCATTGGGTAAAGATTTTTATATTTCATGAGATAGAAATGGATAGAATAGGAACTAAACATGGTAAAATTTGAAATTTCTTGAATAGGGAGTGAACCTATTACAAAAATACAGGTCTAGAACAAGGACTGAACTCAGTATAGCAAATTACTTTTCCTGCTAGGATGGCCTTGGAAATGTTCCTTCCCCAATTTGGAATTCATTTTCTATGCTTATGTATATGTATCTGATTCCATTCCTTAGGCCAATGTAATGGTCTCATGGATGATGTTATTTGATTTCCTTATGATTTATGTGTCATGACTTGTCCTTGTGGGGCCCGTGTTGTGACTCCCCAAGCCCGCCTCCAAAAAGCCTGGGGCTGGTTACTAGCACCGAGTAGGAATATTACTAACATGGGAGAATTTCCTAAGAACATGTACACACACACATCTCCAAGCCCACAAATTATGAAATGTAAAAAAAACTAAGGAACAAAATTCATGCATAAAACTAAACCCAACCAATTGTGTACGATGGAAAGTAAGGTACTGAAGGTAAAATGGGCCAAAATACAAGCCCACCAAAAAAAGAGTCTGAAAACTACAAGGTCCAACTTAAAACACAAAGAGGTACTGTGACTGCTGCTCGTAGAAAAATGAATGCCTAGGCCTGTAGGGATCTTAGAAATCTTGGTCCTTTCTTGGTCCGCCTTGGACACTGTCAAAAGGTTGCTCTCCTGCACAAGATAGGACACGTGCGGGCAAATCCCGTGCATGGGTGAGTATAACAATACTCAGTAGAGGACCCCAAAAATCACAAAGCAAGTACACAAAAGAAAGTCACAATCAGCTCTACACATTATATGTCTACTGAACATATAATTGGAGATCACAATCCAGATATACCCTTAACTCAGACCTGAGGTCTAGAAACAAGTCACACAACCACATACCCCCGCTAGGGATTCAGTTCGAAGATTTACACGAAGTACTCATTCCAAGAGAACACACTCCACGAGTCTGGTAGCTTTGATGAATTTTGTCTGAGAAGTACTATTCGTCGATAAATTTCATGAGAGGTAGTTACACTCAATACGAGAGACACACTCCTGAGTGGGAAGATAACGATAGATAGAAGCACTCATTACAGGAGACACACTCTTGAGTGGGAAAGATCACAATACATAGATGAGGATCCCTACCAGGTCCATGGAGGATACCGTGACTCATCTGGATTCATCAGTTAGGTAGAGGATCAATGCTCGGTATAGTTGGTCACGTTGATGCCTGACTCTACCTAGGGTTTGGAGTGGATAGAGGATCTCACTCTGGGCCTCTCGAATAGATGCTTAACTCTATCACAGAAATTCATGCGGAAGGGATCGTACTTTTTTATAAGTAAATGATTCCTAACCTTCATGGGAAGGAGAAAAAGTGGCACTCACCCAAACAAAAGATGTCCAAGGTACAGTGAACTAGAGGACCATGCCATTTTCCACAAATTACACGGCATATAGATAAGTTACACACCGTGTTGTCTGACCTCGGGTACTGCCCATGTATAACGGCATGTGTCGTTAGGCTGGTCATGTAGAAAAGTAAGTACCCGGTGTGTAGTACGGTGTACACACCATGTCCAAGTGACTAGGGCCGACTCCGTGTACGCTGTCCATGTGCCCGTACACGGCCTCAACCCATGTGTTCCAGCTCGTGGAACTGGTACATGGGGTGACCCGCATTACTAGCCTCACCTGGCCGTGTGATGGAGTACACGGTCGTGTACTCCATCCCGTGTTCGTGTATCCCCTGGATACACGCTGAGTCCTATATATCCCCCTCTTACATGTTGCATTGAGATCACACGCTGTGTTTCAAAGACGTTAATCCATCCCATGTCCATGTACATTCCAAAATACACACCGAGATTTAGGGAAAGTCCAACACACCGTGTGACCAGGGTCACAAGCCTTGTGATTCCTCTCTAACCCCCAAAACCCTAGCCGCCGCTTCCAGTACTACATGGTGTGTTCTTCGGAAGTACATGCCCGGTATCCCAGAATTTTCCAAAAATGACACTCCTCGCTGGCGCACCTCCCGTGCTACCCCGATCATCAATCTGTTCATCTAATTGCCATAAAACTCCCAGGTTTTGGTCGCCCAAACACCATGAATCATATTCTGTTGATTTCGGAACTCTGATCGACTCCGAAAATGTGGAATGATACACCTGCTGAAAGAAAGTTCGAAGAATGGCCCTTCCCGATCCGGTCTGATTCGTCTTCCGCTATCGTTATCTCACCCTAGCAAGGTTGTTGTGGTGTCGAACCTCAATTTTGGGATCATTACATTTCAAGACGAGTGCGCTACTATTCATTTTTCGTCGCCCCACTAAAAATGCGAGGAACACGAAGAATGCGAAGAACGTGCGATAAGGAAAGGGGGAAAGAAGAAATATAATAAAACAAATTTGAGGAACGAACCTCTACCATTGTTTGTCACAACGTTGATATGCTCCTATTAGTAGGATTAAATGGAGACGAAGTCAACAACAATAATCCACATGGACTAATTCCCAAAAATTATCCCAATAAAAACACTCCCGCAAGAACGTACAAATACATGGATCAACTTGTTCGTGGTTGATCCACGCTCATCATTTAAATTTAAAAATGGGGAAAGAAGAAAGAAATAACAACCCCTATCTTTAATAAATGATCGATCGTTGATGAAAGGGCCACACTACCGTCATCGTCGAGATCCTTCATCTTCATTGGCACAGCGATCACAACTTCGATTCGTCATCGTTCTTCACCGAGAGTCTTCTCCAGAGCTCCACAGATTCTCCAGAGTTTTCTCTCAATCCTTGACAATGAGAAACATTCGATTATCCCGATAATAAGGGGGAGCGCATTTGGAATCCCATCACAGTGCGGCATTAATGAGTCAGCATTGTAGTTTCTGAGTTATTATGACCTGGAATTAAATAAGGAAACACTTTCCCCATCTCCACGCTACAGCGGATGTTTCCCTATATATATAAGAAAAAAATAGACATTTCCATTTATTCTATTTTATTTTACTGAAAACGTCTTAAAAGTAACTTTTTCCCTTGACCCGCACCGATCGAGGTTAGACCCGTTCATAGGTAAACTCATCGTCCCAGACGTAACATCTCCCTTAGATTTTTAATCTAGGAATCTGTTTGGAAACTGCCACAACCGTGCACAAGTGTCGACTCAAATAACATAAAAAAGTTCGAACCACCATTCTAGGATCACCAGGCCTCAGAATAATGTGTCATCTCAATTCCTGGTCTCGTAATAATTTCATATAATATATAAAAATAATACACAGAAAAATATAAGACACTACATTCTCCCCACCTTGGGACTTTTTGTCCCCAAAAATCCGAAAAAAGACTACTCAAAAAGATGTGGTTACAGAGACCATATTTAGGCCACCCTATCCCACGTGCTCTCCTCAAGATTCATGTGTTGCCAATGATCATGGTCCAAGGGACTCGATCACCAAAGAAAGATCCTCTCCTACCGATCCTTAATCTACACTGGGTACTCAGCAAAGGTCACTCAGTCCTCGATGTCCCGCTCGCCCCAGTCGATGACGTGCGATGGTTCATGCACATACCACCTCAGCTGTGACATGTGGAAGACATCATGTACCCAATGCAACTATGGTGGTAGAGCTATGTGGTACGCCACTTTTCCAACTCTTCACAGTATCTATAACGGTCTGATAAACCTTGAAGATAGCTTGTCGCCCCTACCAAATCTCCATAACCCTCAATGAGGGGAGACCCGAAGAAAGACGTGGTCTCCCTCCTCAAACATCAGGGGTCTCCATCGCCTGTTAGCATAAGACTTCTTCCGGATCTGTGTAGTCTTAATCCACTCCCAGATTATCTACACCTTATCGGAAGTAGCTCGCACCATCTCTAGACCCATGAGTGCTGACTCTTCGGGGTCGGTCTAGCAAAGCGGTGACAGGAAGGGTCTCCCATATAAATCCTCGAAGGGGACCATACCAATGGTGGAGTGGTAGCTGTTGTTATACGAAAACTCCACTAGTGGGAGGTGGTCCTCCCAACTGTGACCAAAGTCCAAGATACATGCCTGCAACATATCCTCCAAAACCTGAATGGTCCTCTCTGTCTGACCATCAGTCTGGGGATGGAACACCGTGCTCAAGCGTATATGAGTACCAAATGCCTCTTATAATCCCTTCCACAATCGGGATGTAAAGAGGGCGTCTCAGTCTAATACTATCATTGAATGGATGCCATGAAGCCGAACTATCTCTTGAACATAGAGGCATCCAAAGCTCTTTATGGAACCCTTCTCTCTTATGGCTAGAAAGTGGGCCAACTTAGTGAGTCGGTCAACGATCACCCAAATGTAATCATGACCCTTGGAAATCCGTGGTAAGCCTATCATGAATTCCATTGATATTCCATCCCACTTTCACTCTGGAAGCTCCAGGGGTGGGTTAATCCTGCTGGAACCTAGTGCTCAACCTTCACCTGCTGGCATGTAAGGCATTGAGAAACAAACTCTACTACTGCACTCATCATGCCTGACCACCAAAACTGTTGTTGGAGATCCTGGTACATCTTTTCCACTTCGGGATGTACCACCAAGGGGGATGTATGAAACTCCCTCAGTACCTCCTCCTGCAATTCTACTGGTACAACAGTGCATACTCTGAAAAGAAGTATGTGCTCCCCACCAAGTGAATATCCATCAGGAGCATGTCTTGTGGATACTTGAGCACATAAAGCCATATAGTCAACATCTCTTAGTTGCACCTCCCTAAGCCGTTGTAAGAGTGGAGGGGCAACAACCATTGACTATAGGTAAGATGTATCCTCTCTGTCCATGAAGGATAACTACAACGTGACTAACTACTCTGTTGCCTCACTCAACAGTTGCGAGCTCGACTTTCTGCTAAGAGCATCTTCCACCTTGTTCCCCTTTCCATGAGTATAGAGGATCTCAAAATCATATTCTTGTAGGAACTCTACCCAATGCCTCTACCTCAGATTCAGATCCTTCTGTGAGAATATGTACTTTAGGCTCTTGTGTTCAAAGTAGACAATGAACCGCTCACCCATATGGTAGTGTCGCCACAGATTAAATGAGAAGACTATTGTAGCCAAGTCGAGATCATGGGTCACATAGTTCTTCACATGTGTCATAAGCTAGCATGAACAATAAGAAATAACTGCCTTCATCTACATAAGGACACAACCAAGCCCGGTCCCTGATGCGTCGCAGAAAACTATGTACTTGGCAACCTCCTCCAGCAATCTCAAGATTGAGGTGCTTGTCAAACTCTGTCTAAACTGCTTGAAAGCCTACTAGAACTTCTCCATCCACATGAAGGATTTACCCTTCCTGGTCAAGGATTTCATCGGTGCTAATATTCGAGAGAAATCAGGGATGAATCTCTAGTAATATCCTGCCAACCCAAGGATGTTCTTCACATCCATCACGCTCCGAGGTGGGTCCCATGCTAACAATGACTCCACCTTGGCTGGGTCCATAGCTACACCGTCTTCTGAGATGATATGTCACAAAAAGTGGACCTTCTGGATCTAGAACTAGAACTTAGAGAGATTCCCATAAAGCCGGGGGCCTCATAATCCATCTAAAACTATTTGTAGGTGTCTCTAGTGCTCATCCTTTGACGCTGAGTACACAAGGATGTCGTCGATGAAGACCACTACGAACCGGTCTATGTATGACTAGAAGATCCGGTTCATCAGTCCCATTAATTCATCTGGGGCGTTTGTCATGCCTAAATGCATCAACATGTTCTCATAGTGACCGTAGTGGCATATGAAAGTCGTATTTAGTATATCCTCATCTCGTACTCGTGACTGGTGATAACCCGATCAAAGGTCATCCTTCGAGAACCGCCATTACCCTCTCTTCGTATCAAATAGATCGTCGATTCTTGGCCATTGATACTTATTCTTCATCGTCACCTGGTTCAGGCACCGGTAATCCATGCACATCCTCGAACTCCGATCATCCTTCATGTAAAAAAAGACTGAGGCCACCCAGGGTGAAATGTTGGGTCTTACAAAACCCTTTCTCTGCAAATCCTCCAAATACACCCTCATCTCGAAAAGCTCTGCGGGGGCTATCTAATGTGATGGTGAGGAAATAAGTGTCATATCAGAGTGTAATTCAATGCAGAAGTTGATTTCACACTGGGGAGGTAATCCTGGAACATCTTCAAGAAAGATGACCTCATATTCCTCCACTATTGCTAGGAACTGAGAGCTCACAACATCTACTACTCCGATGGTAAGTCTAACCATATCATGAGTGATTAACTACACCCTCATATGCCTGAGACCATTCTATGTTGTCTGGGTCTCGTTTTCAACGAAAAAGGAAATCCTCATCCCATCACAACTGACAAACCACACTCTTTGCCTAAAACAGTCAATCTAGGCATGGACTGAAGAAAACTAATCCATACCGAGAATGACGTCGTAAGGCCTTAAAGCTACCACCAAAAGGTTCCAACCGAAACTTTCACATCCAAGTGTAAGATCACACCATTTTCAATGGTGTGTGATCTTCAACTCTCCTCTTATAGGTCTCTCCAAACGTAAGGTTTGAGTCAACGGTTCAATCGGAATCTCAAGGTTTCAAACAAGACATGTGGCGATGAAGGAATGTCTGGCACATGTGTCTATAAGTACATAACCTAAGGTAAAGAAAACCTAGATTGTAACTTGGATCATCCCTGGAGCCCCTGGGTCGTTTGTATCGATCGCATGCAGTTTTCCCCGCCCCTGTCCCCCAGCTCCATGAGCCTAGTGTGGACCTCCTGGGGTGGTGGTGGAAGTAAGTCAAAGTGTCTTCCACCACCTACAGCTCTCCCTACTCCTCTTCCACATCTGCCGCATAATGGTTCTGTCTGCTGCACTCTCTGCCTCGGCCTCGGTGGTCCATCCACCACTTCCCTGTCAGCAGCTCATCGAGTCAGACAGTCTCTAGCGATATGCCCCATACCGTTGCATGCGCAACACCACATCTCCCCAGGATGACTGGATCTAGCCTAAGATCCATGGACCATCGATCCCCTATCCTTGGCCCTCCTCTGACGTCTCTCACATCCTGATCTCAGTTTCCAACATCGTCTCCCTACTGCTGAGGTCTCCACACCTGTCAGCTTGCTGCTGACTGTCGTATGCTGTCTCTGCTCTTCCAAGAAGCTCTGGATCACCAAGGCTTGCTTGAGCACTCTATTATTAGTCGAAATTCATAGAGAAACAACACTAGCTCGTATTTTTCATTGTAGAACTCGCTCAAAAGTACGAGCTCTGAAGTACTGATCCCTAACCATATCCATAGAGTACCTGGTAAGGTTCGTGAACCTCGATGAATAGTCACTTACCATCATACTGCCCTGCTGGAGCTGAAAAAGATCTTGGATGCACACAACTCTCAGTGTAACTGGAGATAACTCCTCCCTGAAGTGTCACTCGAACTCTGTTCACAAAAGAGTCTCCTCGTCGTGAGTCTGTGTGGTATGACTCCACCATCGTCCCACCGAAACCTGAAAAAATCCCGCCCCTAGAATCACCATTTGGTCTGCTGGTGTCATCACTATACAGAAAACTATGGTCACCACCTCGATCCAGTCCTTAGATGCCTGAGGGTCAGGCTCACCTCAAAACCTAAGGGGTCTCTACCTCTAGAACTCATGGGGCACGTTCAGCCTACACTTCTCGTCGGTCGGTACTGCGGGTACCATGGGATGCTCCACTGGTGGTAGTATAGCAGGTGCACCACCTCGTGTAAATGCTTGGGGAACTATTCCATGTATCAAAGCCTCGTCACTGAGGGGGTCATCCTCATGATCATGCTGCTGCATCCTTGCGGGTATGTGTCGCAGAGGCATCCTATAAGGAATAAATATGTACCATGATCAATGATTATATCTCGATAACTGACACAAAGGATATGGAAAACACAACCTATTACTATACAATACAGGTATCATTATTTTATTTCCCCGCAACTAGTTTTTTCATGTACCGAGTCAAAAAGCAAGTTATCAGAGTCCTGGTGTATGAATACGTCGGATGCTGCACCAACACTGGAGTCTCTGGCCTGAAAGCCGAGCTCGAACCACGGAACACTATTTCCCTAAACTAATATCACAAACTCTTGGTCCTAAGGTAGAATTGACCACCTCTGATACCACTTTGTCATGACCCATCCAAGTGGGGCACGCGCTGTGTATAGCATCCCGCCTTTTTATTACATAACATTTCATTACAATTTACAAACATAGGGTCTTTAAAGTCTAGTGTCTTGGAAATCAGGAACATAAATCATGAGAAAAACATAAAACATTCTTATAAACCACTTGTAAGGATTATTCATTGTTCATCCTAAGTTCATTATAGCATATCATAACCTAGGAGCATAAATTAAAGGAATGGGTGAGCAGAAGGTCCAGTAAGGGAAACAAGAGAAACATTTTTACATGTGAACTTGAGATAGATAAATAAAGTCATGATAATTAACTTTAAGAAATGAGAAAGGGATCATGAGGCATATCATAATAAAAATAATGTGTTTAATAACATTAAGATGTGGCTAAAACATTTAACAAACACAATCATTTACGTTTCACCATGGTCCATCCCCAAGGTTTCATTAAAAACATTACCATGGTTATTCACCAAGGTATCGTTAAAATGGTCATCTCTAGAGATTAAGTCATTACCCAATTCATTGAAGCGCTATCGGGGCTCACCCTTAATTTGAATTTATTATCATGTGAGCCACATATATCATCATCAAAAATATCATAAATAACCCATATAGCATAAATTAAATGGGTTTCATTTCATAATCATAACGTTTTTAAAAACTGCTTTTAAAACATGATCTTTATGTCACTTTAAACCCACAGAAATGGAAAGTGGGTTTAATGTTTGTAAATACCAGAATTTAAAATAGAAAATTTTGATATATATGTGAATACCCTTATATAATAATTATCTTTGAGTATCCACTTAATAAAATAAATGAATTTGAGAAAAAGAGAGAGACATTTTGAGACGAAAATTCGGCAACCTAACGGCTATGTTGCAGGGTTTTAGAAAACATTGAAAAGAGAAGAGTCATGTTCACCAATACATAAAATAGAAGTGGGACATAATATAAAGTATATAAGAACATGGTAATGTAATTTTAATGACATACCATATGAAATGAAAGAACATGGGAGGAAGACAAAAATAAGATTTCTCTTATGAAAATTCAGCAGCCTAACGACGTCACTTAAAACATGTAAAAAATGAATTGAATAGATAAAATTTTGTCTCTCATCATATTAACATAAGAGTAATGTATGATGGATATAGAGATCATTCCCAAACATAAGAAAAAGTAACTTGAAAGACTTGACATGAAAATAGAACTTGAAAAATGAGAAGGGTGGAAGAATCCCTTAGAAAAATTCGGCAGCCTAACGATATCACTTAAAACATCTAAAAAATGAATTGATGGGATAAAATAGGGTCTCTAATAATATAAAAATAAAATGACAGTATGATGGATATAGATATCATACCCCATCATATTAAAAAGTAACTTTAAATACTTGACATGAAAATAGAACTTGAAAAAATGAGAAGTGTGGAAGAATCCCTTACAAAAATTCGGTTGCCTAACGGCACCACCTAAATATTCATAAAACGAAATGATGTGAGTAATAGGTGGTCTCTCATCATATGAAAATAAAAATTAAATTAAGGTGAATGTAAAAGAACATCCTACAACATAAGAACATGGATCATAGAGGAAATTACATAAAAGAGATTTCCTTAAAAGAAAGAGAGAGGTAGGATCCCTTACCATGAAGAGTAACTTTGAAATAATGAATTTTGGGACCTTGGGAGGATTGAGAGAAACTTGGGAGGACTCTTTTAGAGGTAAGGATACGAGAACATCGTTGAGGAGGATTTTGGAATTGACAGTATTAGATAATGGCTTCGTATTTATAGGGGAAGTGAGGGGACAAGGCATTAATGGCCAAGGGACACCTCATTGGTGGTATTGGAAAAACCATGGGCTTTCCCATGGTATTGGACCATTGTATTTGCCACTTTGGACACCTCATACCTTATCTTGATATTCATAAGTTGACCAGAATTATTTCAAAATTATTACATCCTTAATGATGTCATTAAACACTCGAAACTCAAAAACTGTATTTTCACTATTCACCGAAAACTCAACTTTTTCAAAAATACCCCAAAATTTTACCTTAACCAAATATAGATGCTCTGATTTCAAAAATTAACATCATTTTATTAAAATAATTTTCTAAAAAAAATTTAATTAAATTTTTAAATAAAAATACTATTCACTGAATATTCATTTTTTTCATAAAAATCCCCAAAAATCACCATAACCTAATATCGATGATCTGAATTCAAAATTGAACTCAATTTTATAAAAATAATTTTCTAAATATTTTCAATTTAATTTTTAAATAAAATATACTATTCACCCAAAAAAACTAATACTTAACCAATAATTTCTGAAACAGTTATTTACCTATTTTATTGAATCATGTTACTTAATTAAGGTGCCTAAATTATATTAATACTTTCTTTAAGTGAGATTACTAATCCATTTGGTCACATTACAAATACTAAGCATAAAATCACTGTTCATAAATTACTATTCATCAGAAATTGCATTGATCTTTTTAGACTCTAAATTTCATACTGAACACAACTGTAGAAGACCGTTTTTTGAAAATCATTACCCATTTTTAATTATTTAAGGTTTACATAAATATTTTTGAAATATCCTTTTTCTAAAATTCATCAATAATATGCTTACTATATTTATCTAGACATTTGAAAATTCAAAAACATCATCCAAAGAATAAATCACAATTTTTATTTAAATCAAAGGATTACACAAGGTAGTTATGGTCTCATTACATAACCCCTTATAACACCAGCATAGGACCAAAGAGTAAGGTGTGACAGGGTGATAGAATCTTGGGCCGGCTCGGCCAACATTACTCGAGTAGTGATTTCTATCAGCTTGAACTTCTCGCGAAGGAGATTAAGTTATAGCTTCACACGATGAAGTTCGGCTTGGGTTTGGTCCAGAGCGAAGCCCAAAGGTGCTACCTCCATCTCGAGTTCTGTCAGATGGGCTTCGATCGGGCCAAGACTACTGGATGGGGCCATCGAATATTCTTTCTTTATTAATTAAGATCACTTTTATTTTGGAAGAATAATTTTAATAATTAGTTTCCAATGGTCATAAAACAGTCAAAACCCAACGGACTCTTTATAGTCATTTTATTAAATGAAATAGCTTTTTTGAGTATAAAATAAAATAACACAAAATGTTAGGAAACAAAATTTATTCAAAATTTCTGGTCGTTACAATCTTCCCCCCTTAAAAAATTGCGTCCTCACAATTTTAAAATTGGGCTTAGAAATTTCGTTGAATGTCCAACATCGGAAAAGAGTCAGTAAAAATATTACTTTAAAATAAAGAAAGGGAAGTACAAAGGTTACCCGAGTTAACCCATACTAGGATTCCATGTAGGAAACATGGATATGGAAGAGAAAACAAAGAGTCAAGTTCTGATGGAGAGTGGTAAAAAACATTTTTCGGAGAAAATTAACCACAAGAATATCACAAACATAAGATGTGTTAAACGGTCTTTGATTACCCAGTAGGCAACGTAAACTAACAAAATTTTTGTTTTAAATTCCTTTTCATAATTTTGAGGAATTTATTTACGACATAGAATAAAAACATAAGGAAATATATTTACCTTCAAGTCAAGTTTCATCCCTTAATAAGTTTCCACTAAGACTACTCTTTTCTCCAAATAATGAGCGTTCAAAAATACTTGGTCTCATCAAAAGCACAAGAATAATATTCTAGAGAATCACATAATCCACAGAAGAATAACTATATTTTTCCCTTGTCTTTAGTCATCAACTAAAACTAAAAAGCTTAGTACGAGATCATATAATCCCCAAAAAGGATAATCCTATATAAAATGAAATATGACTATTAATCTCCAAAATTCAACAAAAGTAACCAATGTTCCAAAAATAACATTCAATACACAACCATCCTTAAAATTATTTAGAATAATCCAAACTAAGATTGGAACCCAAAACTCAGAAAGATTTAATCACATAGTCTTGCACCACAAATCTTAAAATTTATGTCCAAATAACATTGACTACTATTAAAGTCTCCTACGAAAGTGTAATTAACCTATTCACATATTCTATATGCTAGGTTCATAATTTTCCAAAAATAACCCAATTCACCCCATGTCCAGAATAAATAAATAAATTCATACAAAAAAAATTCAACCATTCCTCCTCAATTGAAATCATGTAGTTTATTAGGCATATAGTACTCCAAAAGAGAAATCATCATCCAAAATAACCTTTATCATTTAATCACCAAATAATTTTCATATCAAAAGGATATTCATTTGATATAAGTTTCCAAAAATCAACTTATTCTTGATCCATAAAAATAGCAGGTTCATTAATCCGAAGGGCATAACAAAAAACTCAGAATGCCCATATCTTGATTGATAGGTGGTTTTTGGAATACAATCATTCTTCACCATCAATTGATGATAACCAGAATGAAGATCAATCATAGAGAAGAGTTGAGTCCCACAAAAGTTGGCTAAATAAGTCATCAATTCTTTGAAGAGAGTATTTGTTCTTCACTGTGATCCCATTCAGTTCTCTATAATCAATGCATAGCTGCATCGATCCATCCTTCTTCTTCATAAAGAGAACTGGTGCTCCCCAAAAAGACACACTTGGCCGGATAAACCCATTTTCCAAAAGATCTCAGATTTGTTTCTTTAATTCCTATATCTCCACATCTTCCATCCTATAGGGGGTCTTTGACATCAGATGAGATCCAGGTATGAGTTCAATGGAGAACTCTACCTATCTTTCTGGGGGAGGTTCAGGTAACTCATCAGGAAATAGGTCAATATATTCTGAGACGATGTGGATAAATTTTTCGTGAGAAACTTATTTCATTTTGGCATATTTTAACTAAAAAAGATTTTATGTCTTAAACCATCATGCTTAAAAAAATTACATTTTTCTATAATTCCTTCATAATGAATCATAAAAATCTTGCGATTAACCAAAAATATACTCTGAGAGTGTCGTAACCAAGAGTGCAGCAAGGCCCATTTTCGTGTACCAGTTCTCATCCGAGTCTAGCTCCAAGTGGTGTTTTCAGATTTTACCCTTATGTACATCAATGCCAGAGCCACCTCTACCTGCTCGTATCCACATAGGGATGTATTTTTTTGATCAACCACTTTCTCAATACTCACCAAAATACCAAGAAGATTTTCTATATTTAAACTTTTCTATAGGGTTCTTCCTAATGTTTTCATATCCTAATTTAAATAAATAACTAAACTATCCTTTGATATCAACTATAGTATCCTGCTTTTTTATTACATAACATTTCATTACATTTTACAAATAGAGGATCTTTAAAGTCTAGTGTCTTGGAAATCAGGAACATAAAACATGACAACAATATAAAAAATTCTTCTAAACCACTTTTAAGGCTTCTTCATTGTGCTTCCTAAGTTCATTATAGCATCTCAGAACCTAGGAGCATACATCAAAGGAATGGGTGAGCAGAAGGCCCAGCAAGAGAAACAAGAGAAACATTTTACATGTGAACTTGAGATAAATCAATAAAGCCATGATAATTAACATTAAGGCATGAGAAAGAGATCATGAGGCATATCATAATAAAAATAATGTGTTTCATAACATTAAGATGTGGCTACAACATTTAACTTAGACAACCATTTCCATTTCACCAGGGTCCATCCCCAAGGTGTCATTAAAAAATTACCAAGGTTATTCACCAAGGTATCTGTAAAATGGTCATCTCTAGAGATTAAGTCTTTACCCAATTCAATGAAGAGATATCAGGGGGAACCCTTAATTTGAATTTATTATCATGTGATCCACATATATCATCATCTAAAATTTCATAAATAACCCATATATCATAAAAGAAATGGGGTTCATTTCATAATCATAACGTTTTTAAAAACTACTTTTAAGACATGATGTTTATGTCACTTTAAACCCACGGAAAAGGAAAGTGGGTTTCATGTATGTAAATCCAAGAATTTAAAATAGAACATTTTGATATATATGTGAATACCCCTATAGAATAACGAACTTTGAGTATCCACTTAATAAAATAAAATAATTTGAGAAAAAGAGAGAGATATTTTGAGACGAAAATTCGACAGCATAACGGCTATGTTGCAGGGTTTTAGAAATCATTGAAAATAGAGGGTTCACGGACACCCATATATAAAATAGTATAGGGAAAGAATATAAAGGATATAAGAACATGGTAATTAAATTTTAATTACATACCATTTTAAATGAAAATACTTGAAAGGAAGACAAAAATAAGATTTCTCTTATGAAAATTCGGCAGCCTAACGGTATCACTTAAAACTTCTAAAAAATGAATTTATGAGATAAAATATGGTCTATAATTATATTAACATAATAGGAAAGTATGATGGATATAGAGGTCATACCCCAAAATAATAAAAAAGAACATGAAAGACTTGACATGAAAATAGAACTTGAAAAAAGAGAAGGGTGGAAGAATCCATTACAAACATTCGGCAGCCTAACGATGTCTCTTAAAACTTCTTAAAAATGAATTGATGAGATAAAATTGGGTCTCTCATCATATGAACATAAAAGTAAAGTATTATTAATATAGAGATAATAACCCAAAAAAAGAAAAAGTAACTTTAAAGGCTGACATGAAAATAGAACTTGAAAAAATGAGAAAGGTGGAAGAATCCCTTACAAAAATTCCACAGCCTAACGGTGCCACTTAACATTCATAAAACGAAATGATGATAGTAAGAGGGGGTATATCATCATATGAAAATACAAATTAAAGAAATTTTAATATAAAATAAAATCCTCCAACAAAATAACATGGAGCATAAAGGAAATGACATAAAAGAGAGTTCTTGAAAAGAAAGAGAGAGGTAGGATCCCTTACATTGAAGAGTAACTTCGAAATAATGAATTTTGGGACCTTGGGAGGCTTGAGGTAACCTTGGGAGGAGTCCTTGGGAGGTAAAGAGACCAGAACTTTGTTGAGGAGGATTTTTGGAATGGAATGGATGAGATAACGGCGTGGTATTTATATGGGAAGTGAGGGGACAAGGAATTAATGGCCAAGAGACACCTCATTGGTGGTATTGGAAATACCATGGGCTTGCCCATGGTATTTTCCCATGGTATTGGCCACTTGGGACACCTCATACCTTATCTTACTATTCATAAGTCTACCATAATTATTTCATAATTATTACATCCTTAATGATGTCATTAAACACTAGATACTCAAAAACTGTATTTTCACTATTCACTGAAAATTCATCTTTCTAAGAAAAATCCCAAAATTTTACCTTAATCAAATATCAATGCGCTGATTTCAAAAATTAACTCCATTTTATAAAAATAATTTTCTAAATATTTTTAATTTAAATTTTAAATAAAAACAATATTCACTGAAAATTCATTTTTTCTGAAAAATCCTCAAAAATCACCATAACCTATTATCGATGCTCTGAATTCAAAAATGAACTCCATTTTATAAATATATTTTTCTAAATATTTTTAATTTAATTTTTAAATAAAAAACACTATTCACCTGAAAAACTAATACTTAACCAATAATTTCTGAAACAGTTATTTACCTTATTTATTGAATCACGTTCCTTAATCTAGGTACCTAAATTATATTATTACTTTCTTTAAGTGAAATTACTAATCCATTTGGTCACATTACTAAACCTAAGTATAAAATCACTTTTCATAAATTACTAGTCATAAAAACTTAAGTTGATCTTATTAGATTCTAAATTTAATACTGAACACAACTGTAGAAGACCATTTTTTGAAAATCATTACGCATTTTTAATTATTTACGGTTTAAATAAATGTTTTTAAAATATCCTTTTTCTAAAATTCGTCAATAATATACAGACTATATTTATCCAGACATTTGAAAATTCAAAAACTTCATCATAAGAATAAATCAAAATTTTTTTAAATAAAAGGATTATACAAGGCAGTTACTGTCTCGTTACATAACACCTTATAACACCAACATAGGACCTAAGAGTAAGGTGTGCTAGGGTGATTGAATCTTGGGGCAGCTCGGCCAACATTGCCCGATTGGTGATTTCAATCAGCTTGAACTTCTTGTGAAGGCGATTCTGTTACAGCTTCACACGATAAAGTTCGTCTTGAGTTTGGTCCAGAGAAAAGCCCAAAGGTGATACCTTCTTCCCGAGTTCTGTCATATGGGCTTCGACCGGCCCAACGCTACTTGATGGGGCCATTGAATCTTCATTCTATATTAATTAAGATCACTTTTATTTATATAAAACAATTGTAACAATTAGTTTCCAATTTTCATATAACAGTCAAAACCCAACGGTCTCATTATACTCATTTTATTAAATGAAATAGTTTTGTTGAGTATAAAATAAAATAACACACAAAGTTAGGAAACAAAATTTATTCAAAATTTCGGGTCATTTCGCTGTGACTCCCCAATCACACCTCTAAAAATCCAGGGGCTAATGACTAGCACCGAGTTGGAATATTTTTAACATGGGAGGCATTTTATAAGAACTTGTACACACGCACATATCTCCAAGCCCACACATGCTGAAATGTAACAAATCCACTAAGGAAGAAAATGTATGCATACAACTAAACCCAACCAACAAAGTAAGACAAAAATTAAAGTACTGAAGGTAAACTTGGCCAGAATACAATCCCACAAAAAAGAGTCTGAAAACAGCAAGGTCTAACCTGAAAACACAAATAGATACTAGGACTGTTGCTCGTAGCCAAAGGAATGCCTCTACATGTAGGGAACTCCGAAAGCTCAGTCCTGTCCCGGTCCTCCCTGTACTCTGTCAAAAATTTTCTCGTCTTCACAAGAAATGACATGTGTGGGAAAATCCCATGCAGGGGTTAGTATAACAATACTCAGTATAGGACCCCAAAAAACACAAAGTTGTTACAAAAAGGAAAGTCACATTCATCTCTACACAGTATATGTCTGCTGAGCATATAATAGGAAATCACAATCCTGATATACTCATAACTCAGACCTAAGTTCTAGAAACAATTCACACAACTACATACCCCCACTAGGCATTCATTTCAAAGATTTCCACGAAGTACTCATTCTAGGAGAACACACTCCACGAGTCTGGTAGCTCTAATAACGTCTGTACGAGAAGTATTGTTCGTCGGGAAACATCATGAGAGGTAGTTATTCTCATTACAGGAGACACTCTCTTGAGTGGAAAGATCATGATAAATAAAAGCACCCATTATGGGAGACACACTCTTTAGTGTGAAAGATCATGATACACAGATGTAGATCACTTCTAGGGCCATGGAGGGTACCGCGACTCATCTAGATTCACCATAAAGGTAGAGGATCAACTCTTGGTAGAGTTGGTCACGTTGATTCCTGACTCTACCTAGGGTCAGGGATGGATAGAGGATATCGCTTCGGGCCTCTCGGAGGGATACCTTACTCTATCACAGAAATTCCTGCTGAAGGGATCATACTCCTATAGAAGGAAACGATGTCTGGCCTTCAAGGTAATGAGAAGAAGGAGCACTAACCCAAACGAAAGATGTCCAAGATATGTTGAACAAGAGAACCATGTCATTTTACACAAAGTACACGGTGTGTATAAATGTTACACGTAGTGTGGTCTGACCTCGGGTACATCTCGTGTACAACGACCCGTGTTATAAGGTTTTTCATGTAGAAAAGTGAGTAAATGGAGTGTTGTATGGTGTAGAAGCCGTGTTCAAGTGACTGGGGTCGGCTCTGTGTACACTGGTCATGTGCTCGTACACGGCCTTAACCCATGTTTGCCAACCTGTGTAATTGGTACATGGGGTGACCCGCATTACTGGCCCCACCTAGCCGTGTGATGGATTACACGGTTGTGTACTCCATCCCGTGTCCGTGTATCCCCTGGATACATGACGAGTCCGGCGTATCCACCTCTACTATGTTGTGTCAAGAGCACTCACCGTGTTCAAAAGTCTTGTAGTCTATCCCATGTCTGTGTACATTCCAAAATACACACCGAGCTTCGAGGAAAGACTAACATGCCATGTGACCAGGGTCACACGTCATGTGATTTATCTCTGACCCCAAAACCCTAGCCACCACCTCCGATACTACACAGCATGTTCTTCGGATGTACATGTCATCTATCCTAGAAATTTCCATAAATGATGCTCCTCGCCGGCGCGCCTCCCATGCTACCCCGATTGACGATTTTTTCATCTGATTTTCATGAAACTTCTCGGTTTTGGTCACCCAGACATTATGAAGCTGATTCCATTGTTTTCGGACCAATAATCGGCTCCAAAAACGTGAAACGATTCACCCGTTCAAAGAACGCTCTAAAAATGTTCCTTCCCGATCCGGTTCGATTCGTCATCCACTATCATCTTTGCACCTCTGCAAGGTCATTGTGGTGTCGAACCTATAGTTTTGGATCGTTTCGTGGAAAGACTGGTACACAATGATCCATTGTTCGTTGCCCCGCGAAGAATGTGAGGAACACAAAGAATGAAAAAAATGCACTAGAAGGAAAGGTGGAAAGAAGAAATACAATAATACAAATTTGAGGAATGGACCTCCACCATAGTTCGTCATAGCATTGATCTGCTCCCGTTTGTAGGCTTTAACGGAGTATAAATCAACAACAATAATCAACATGGATTAATTACCTGAAATTATCCTAATAAAAACCCACCTGCACGAATGTACAAATCTGCGGATCAACTTGTTTATGGTTGATCTGCATTCATCGTTTAAATAAAAAAATGGTAAAAGAGGAAATAAATAACAACCCCTACCTTTAAGATATGATCGATTGTAGACGAATGTATCACGCTTCTGTTGTCATCAAGATCCTTTAACTTCGTTGGTACAACGATCACAACTTCGATTCATCGCCGTTCTTCACCGAGAGTTTTCTCCAGGGCTCCATGGATTCTCTAGATCTTTCTCTAAATCATTTACAGTGAGAAACATTTGATTATCCCAATAAAAAGTGGGAGCGCACATGGAAACCCATCACGTTGTGGTATTAATGAGTCAGTGTTGTTCTTTCTGAGTTATTATGATGTGACATTAAATAAGGAAACAATTTCCATGTCGCTGTGTTGTAGAGGATGTTTCCATATATATATATAAGAAAAATAATAAAATATACTTTTCCATTTATTCAATTTTATTTTACTGAAAACTTCCAAAAATTATCTTTTTCCACCGACCCGCACCGGTCGAGGTTAGACCCATTCTTATGTAAATTCATCATCCCGGACGCAATGGTGCCCTCATATTTTTAATTCGGGCATTCATTTGGAAACTGACACAACAGTTCACAAGTACTGGCTCACATAACATAAAAATGATCGAACAACCATTTTGGGATCACCGGGCCTCAGAATGATGTTTCGTATCTATTCCAGGTGTCATAATAATTTCACATAATATTTAAAAATAATACATGTAAAAATATGAGACACTACATTATGTCTCCAGAACAGCCAACATTTATGCCATGATACAAGACTTTGATCTCTAATATGTAGGGTGTGCTTTTAAAATTTTATGTTCATGTTCTCATACCGTTATGGTCTTGTTATGTTTATATATTTCCCATTTTACCCTCAATGAGCATCTGATCTCTCCCTTTCTTTTTTTTTCATTTCCCAGGTTATGAAGAAATTTATTATGTATGATATTTCTAAGAAGGGTTCTATTTGTGAAGAAGTTAGTGCATGATTACAAAATATATTTCCGGACTAGTGTTTATGTTCCAAGCATCCCAAGACACTAAAATATTACAATCCACAGGCGTGTGTTTATGTAATGAAATCAATGTTCATAAAAAATGATGTAATATCTTGGTATGTTAATCATGGGTCACTATAATGACATGTTCTTGATTTACTATCTTAGTTGTGGTAGTCAACTAAAACGCATTCACTTGTGATCAAATATAACTATTAAAACCTTTCTCAAAGAATCACTCCCTAGATTAACCATGAGTAAGATAAATAGTTGTAAATAATTGAATATCTGTAAAGAGAGACGAATAATCCATAATGGTCATCTCTCCCTGATCCATATGTATAAAATCACTGGCTCATTCCACTCTCAAAGTATTAATAAAAATGTAGTCATAAAAGTTGGAATGAAAATCCCTCCGAACAATATCTTGAAGCTTATATTTCTACTTCCAAACATACCACCAGTGACTTGAAGATCCTTGAAACATATATATTAGGATATTGAGTCTTTACTAAATAGGAGTCTCCAAGTGATAAAAAATCAATAAAAAAGCATTCTCAATCCATATCATAGAATCTTGTGGACCACATTTCTCTGATAATGTGGGTGGATAGTACATCTGGAACATGCATTATAGATTTAACATACATTAGTTAGGTCTCAAGTCTCCCTGAACAGTCTTCATTAAGATTAAGAAACCCTCATAGAAATGGGCATTACCACATGTATTATGAATAATGAGCGGTGTTGAAAGTTTCACTTATGGGGGTTATTCTAGAAGACTAGGGCCCACCAATTCTATAAAATGGTCATCACCACAATCTTGGAACATGGGTGGTGGTCGTCATGGTGGAATATCTCCAAAAATTCCCAAAAGACGCCTCCAAAATGATTCAGTAATAACCAAATCACATATATAAGCATATGATAGGTCAAAGACTTCATATAACCAAGCTAAACCCCTCTACCTACTCGTAAATCTAGAACTAGGTAAAATAAATTATTGTGAAGATCACCAGAGACACTACCTATAGCCCACTCCTAAGGTTAGTTCTAGGTTAAGCTCTCTGTTTCATAGAATGAGACATTGTATATGGAATTTCAATTATAATTGGAAACCCATTTAATAGTGACCTTTCCATTTCTGAATTTTAAATCATTTAATTTCATCGTTATTTAAATAACAGTTATCTTAAATTGTTGATTTATATATATTACCTTTTACCAATATATATGGGCACAAACACCTTAAAAATTGATGTGTGTAATCCCTTCAATCCCAACCATAACACATTCCAGCCCATGCGACCAATGTTCAATGAATCAATATGTCATAATTGACTTCGTAAGGTGAATTTTGTACCCTTTATAGGAAAACACATTTAATGTTATAATGGGAACATTAAGTACAAACTATATTTCTCAATATCCTTTAAGAAATTTTAATTGATAACATCTATATAACCTAATTCACACATAATAAATTTCATACATTCGAGCAATGCATCCTATATCTCATGGCATAGGCATAGAATGTGATTCCTATAAGGTGACTAAAAGGATGCATAACACAAGATTCTATTATGTATTATGCAAAGGATAAAATTAAATTCCTCAATAAAATCAATAATAATGTCACATATAATGTGCATCACCCAATAGTAGAATCAAATAAACAGTAATAGAATAAATATAGAAAACAACTCCACATTCTAGGAATCATGGAAATTTCCCCAAACAACGGATAGTTATTCGCAAGAATGACTTATAACCAGGATCTGATTTATTCCTAATATCTTTTCTATTGTCATTAAATATTAAGGCATGGAAAGAGACCTCTGATACCACTTTGTAACAACCCAAACTAAAATCTACTAAATGGTTCCTCGAGTTGGTAGTTCACATGGCCTCAAGCATGTCTCCCTAAATACCAAAGGTTTCTGACTAGTAGTGAGGGTCTAAGGTGGTATAGTGGGGAGACTATACCCTTATATTCATAGTGTTATAGCAATTAAATAGATAAATAACAAGAGTAATCATAATATAAATTAGAATAAGAAGATAATAAACATCCAGATAGTACGAGTAACAAACAAAGACTAAAAAAATATCATCAACAAGTTATGTATGTCATGTAACTATACAGAATAGAATAAAATAAATGGAAACATGAATCATGTACAATACATGTATCAAAAGTAAAAAAGACCCAAAAAACAGTCTATAAATAGAATCATAATCATAGCTCGGTCCTGTGATCCCCTACTACTATGAATAATAAATCAATCATCATAAACATAGTTCTTTCCTTGATCCCTACCTTCATCCATGAAGTTTTTCCAGGGACCCAACAACTACCCAAATACGGTGTGAGATAACACTCATTTAGCCACCACCAATCGTGTTTATAACAAGTCGAGTATGTGTATATAATATGAAGCAATGTGAAATTTATATTCAGAATGAAGTGATACATATAAATGTGGTATTGTCCAACATACCAAGGCTCACTATAAATAGTAAACCATAAACAAGTGTTATCTGTGAAGAATGATATAATATTAACTTTTTCCTATGCGGAGTAATCTAGTTTTAGGCCTACATGGGCTGGATCTGAGCAGTAGAAATGGCCAAAGAATCCTTAATGAACTATACCATGTAATCAAGTGTTAGGCCTACATGGACCATATCCCAGGTATAAATGGAAAAGGAATCCCCATCGAGTACATGGATAATATCCATAGAAAATTAGGTAAAGACATGGGTCAAGCCCATGGAGCATATCCATAGAGGATATCCAAGGAGGTTCTAGAAAGCCGGATCCGAGGAGTATAAATTTCCCATGAATCCAAAGTAATCTAGATCCATAGAGTATACATTTCTATGGCATCCCAGTCATCCAAATACAAGGAGTACAAAATTCCTTAGCATCTAATATAGTCATAAACATTTAATTAACCCATTTTATAATCATATACAATCCATGAGTTCGTCCAACTCATTGACATTTTCCATTTAATCCTTTTAATAATTTTAATAACATTTAATCACATGTAAATTAAGCATAAACCCTCTCCTAAAATATCATTACCTTAATTATGGATCCCACTAAGTTAGTGATCTCACTCACATCCAATGGGTGGTATAACATGGGGAAGTAAAATAAACACACCTCACGTGTGGTCTAAGTTGTGTTTAACAACCTCCAACCATAAAATGGTGGTAAGTGGGAAACCTAATAATGTTATAATAATTTAATCAAGGAATTAAATTAATTTAGGAGAAACTCTAGAGGTTTTGGCATTCAACATATTAGAAAAAGGGTATAAAACAACTAAACATTATGGGAAAAGTTATAGACCACCCATCTTATGACAGTGTTGGAACACTCATCTAGTGGAAGCATATGGTTTGGCTTGGATTCATAGAAAATGAAAGAATGGATAAAATACATAAATATAAATCGTAAAATCTTGCACTAAAATAACTCCATCGAAGAGAAGATAAACATAAAATGGTGAAATAGGAATAAAGATCTTACAGGTGGCTATCTAACAAGATGAATTAAACTTGAATAACAGTTCATTTCTAAGCGATATCACCAATCCTATGAGGATTACCACGAGTGATCTCCAACAAGAGGGATAGGAAAGGCCCCATGAGAAAATGAGGGAAATGAGAGGGATTCAGATTTTAAGAAATTTAATAGAAAATTTATAATTTTATCCCTTTAAAAACCGATCACACAATTTGGCCACACAGTTGGCCAAACTGTGCACCAAAATGTGTACCCCTCTATACCTCAATAACTAAATCACATGGTTATGGATCATGGTTATACAAACTGTATACTGAGCATGCATTTTCCTTCTCTAAAAATAGTATGTAGATCACAAAAGCATGGGCCCTGAGCAAACGATTATGGAAAACCATGTAACATCTTCAACTCTCTAAAACACACTGCATAGTTAAGGGAAACCATGCAACCAAGCCACATTCTACAAAAAAATAAGTCTCTGGGATCCAACAAAAATCCATGGACACCCTTGAAACTCCAGGGGACTCATTTGGCATCACATTAAGTCAAACCCAAGGAATTAGACTAAAATTATATAGATTCATACCTCAAAAAAACTAAGGATCCTAAAACTATGTTGGTTTATTAAAAAATGGAATCAAAAGGGGGTTCTTATTGGGACCTAAGCATTGGGATACCATTCTATAATTTTGGGTGTTAGTATTTTAGAGATAATATTGTCAGGAGTGAGGAGGTAGGTGTGGGAGAGTGTCATAGGCTCTTTCTCTCCCTAAACCTCAAGTTTCCATGGAAAATGTGATTTTTTCTGTGATTATGGTTTTCCATTTAATGTTATTGTTTTACTATGGTTCGATACTAATTTTGGTGGTGATTTTATTCTTAATGGGATGGATAGATATTCCTTGGGGATTGTGTTTGGTGTTTGGTATGGAGATAGAAGAGGGTATTCAGGTGAGAGGTTGTCTTGAAGGGACAGACCAACCTTGTAACAATAGATCTCTTGATTCTTGATATTCTCTATGAATCAAGGCATGCTGGGAACATATTTTCAAGTCATACATAGTTCTATATCTCATTTGGTTTTTTTATTTATTCACCTTGATTCTTGGATTTCCTAGTGTGTTAGCTAAATGGGAAATAATTCAACTACAGTCTTGTGATATGTTGGTATGTATGGACTTCATTTGAGGATCATTGTATTCCATTGTTTATATAATTTTTTATGTGATGTGACATAAAATTGTTTTGAGTGAAAATTTGATTTCACAAGAATATATTTTCATTTTTAGAACAAGGCCTTAGGATGTTTTTTTAAATGATTTTCGTTCCATTTTTAAATTTGGAAAATTTTTTAAGAGTGAATTATTTTCTAATAAAGTGCACATTATTTTTTAAAAGGAGGGTTTCCAATTTTAAGTATAACCGTTGATTTTGAAATTTTAATTTGTGAATTTTTGGGGGTTTTTCCCTTGGAATTGGTATTTGAATACGGTAAATTATGTGACACTATTTTGAATGGAAAGTTTTTATTCTGACCAATAATTCTAGATGGGTTTTTTGTTTTAAAAGAAGACGGATTCTTTAAATCAGATTTAGAAATTTTTTTAAATGACCAGGTCGAGTTAATGATTGGGGGTTGTAATTTTAAAATGGTTTCTATTCAATTTTTAGTTATTGGGGTCTCTATTTTAGTGGTGCATTTGTTTTCAAAATGGTTTTCTACACCCCTTTCTATGGCCTAAATGGCCCGAAGGCCTTATTATTTTATTGTTTTTTGATAACCCCCTTTCAAGAGATGAGGGGGAACCCTAACAAGGCCCGTAGGCTTGGAGATTATATTACCGTAGGCTTGGAGACATTACAAGACCTGTAGGTCTTAATGAAATAATATAGAATATGAATACATAAAACCACCCCTCCCCAACATCTGCATCGTGATCAGCTCTTCACATTTGTATGGTTGTTCGGCTAGCTATCATATGCAGTGATGTGCATGCCCAGTACTGATGGCAATTCCATACCCTCTCATTCTTCCAAATCCATTTAACCATGCTCTGGTGAATGTTACATGCTCTTGAATCCTCCTCTGTAGATGGTTCCTTGTATAATATTCCTGGGTATCTGCATATCAGGTGGCCCAAAGGCCTTGAGGTAGCCCAAAGGCCTTAAAGGTATCCTGAAAGCCTTACATTATCAAATACTTGGGTGGACCGAAGGTCTTAAGTGCACCAACTCTAAACTGGTGGCCCAAGGTGAATATTTCCAATGCTAAAATACCGAAAAGTACTTGCTACAGTAATCACTACAGAGGTGGGATTTAAAAAATGTGTCTTTTTAATTAGATTGTATCAATTTAGTAAAATGTGTTTTTGGTTTTTACTCCATGTGATTTGGTATTTCTTTTTATAGTTTAAGAGACAAAACTATATTGAGCTTATTTCTCTCATAATATTATGTTATCCTTCCAAAAAGGTTTAGTGTTGATGTAGATTAGTTTTATTGGGGGGTGGTGCTTCCCTCATTTAGGACATAACACTTTCCAAACTCTGAATGTAGTGACATGTGTTATCTCCTCTTTGTGTTTTTCCATTGATTTATTCATGGAAATATTGGTTTATCAATTTTTAATGGGATTCAGGTGGGTAAAGTGGATTATCCTCATGAGACATGGTTTGATGGTTGGAGGGGTGAGGATCATTTTTCTTGGAGTATTTTGTGTGAAACCTCATTTTAGGATGACTGTTTAATCTTTATTGGAAGTTTCAGAGGTTTTATGGATGATTTCCCATTATTCAATGTATCCTTGGGTTCTTAGATGTGTCTCTTATAGATGAAATCTTTTATTTGGATTATATCGTGTTGAAATCAGATCATTTTTGGATTGTAGAAGCCTTTCCCATGGGTTTCTTGGGTGCTTCTTTGTTTTCTCATTATGATTTGTGTTTTTTAGGAGAATGTTCTGCCTCATTTATAGTGTACTTCTTGTTCAAGGGGTAGACCATGGTAACAACCTTGGGTGAATGAAAGGGTAATTAAGGGTGTAGTTTTTTATTGGAGGATGGATACCATTGGGCTGTGTTTTCTATCAGAATTACCATGGGATAGTATTATATGGATTTGAGATCTAAAAATAATCATATTATGGGTGTTACCCTTAGGTTAGATCCTTGTTGTTTCATCATGAGGCATGATCCCCATTGTTCTCATGAATTTAATTCATTTTTTCAAAGTATAAGGAATTTTGAGGCAATTAACGATTCCTGGAACTCCAAACTAAAACAATATATCATAACACATGAATAATACATTGATGTAGAAGGTAAAATGTATGGTCACTAACTTTCATTTACCAAAATCATTTTGGGCTGAAGCTGTTGCAACTACTTGTTTTCTAATTAATCAGTCTCCCTCATTTCTTATTGGAAAGAAGACTCTAAAAAAAGTATGGTCTAGTAATCATATATCTTACTTTGATTTGAAGATATTTGGATTCTCTTCCTATACTTATATAGATAGTGTAAAATTATATCCTATATCTAGAAATTGTGTCTTTTATGGTAATAAATTAGGGGTTATATGATACAAGTTATTGTATCCTAAAATGAGAAAAGTTTTTATTTGTAGGAATTTAATATTTGATGTAACATTCATGATAATTCCCCTAAAATATAATTGTTTCAGATAAAATAAATTTAACATTCTTATTTATGTTGATTTTTAGTTATATTTTTCACTGAATTTTAATCCCATGGTGACTCTAAGTTCTCAGGTGATATTTCTTCTTATCCACCAACATCAAAATATTCTATTATTAATGAAATCACAAAAATAAATATTAGACCTCCACATATGTATGATGAGGCTGATATTTTTTCTTATCCACTAAATATGGTGGAAGGTGTTGTTTCAAATAAAGCACCTATTAATTATTTTTATGCACCTAGTTGTAATTATTTAGGTTTAATGATGTTGTATATGAAATAATAGATGGATCCACTTCAAAAATATTATACGTAGGAATTGATGAAATTTATTGGATACAAATGAGAATTCAATAATAAAAATCACATCTTGTGAGTTAAAAAAATATAAATCTTGGTTAGTTGATAAAGGTTATAGTCAGATTTCATGTGTTGACTTCATGGATTTTTTCTCCAGTCATAAAAAATAGATCTATTGGGATTCTTATTGGCATTGTCGATTTTCATAATATTGAGTTGTAGCAGTTGGACGTGAAAACCACTTTTCTTCCTCGAGATCTTGATTATGATATCTATATTTAGTACTCATAGGGTTTTATAGATTCAAGTATGGAATAAAATTTATTTTCATTGACGATATCTATTTATGTCCTAATGAAATCACCCAGATAGTTGTATCAGATGTTTGAATCTTTTATAACCTCTCAAGGTTTTCAAAGGTGTTGTTATGATAGTTTTATTTATCTTAAGACATTTTTTGATTGATATTTTTCATATCTAATAGTATATATTGATGAAATATTGATTTTATCAATAGATATGATAGGGATTAAATAGGTTAAATATTTATTGATTTTAGAATTTGAAATAAAATATTTGAGATCAGTAAGGAAAATTCTTAGCATAGAGATATATAGGGGCCAAAATCTGGACATGTTGTATTTGATTCAAAACATATATATTGAAAATTTTATTAATAGTTTCAATATAAACAATAAAAATCATGTAAGTAATCTTTTACCAACTCATTTTAGACATTCATCTTCATTATGTCCTTGACCATATAATGAGGTTGAATATACCTCTTTAATTCTATATTTTAGTACAACAGGTTCTTTGATGTATGATATAGTTTTTACCCATCCATATTTAACTCACAAAATCAATTTAGTTAGTAGATATATAGATAATCCTAGTAGGGAACATTTAAACGAAGTCCATCATATCTTTATATTTCTATGTGGGACTGCTAATTTATTTTTTCAATTCGGGAGATCACATTATGGTGTGATTGTCTATGTTATCTCTGATTTCAAAGGATATATTGATAGGAGAAGACATTTTATAGGTTTTTTCTTTACCATTGGAGGGTGTTCTATTAGCTGGAAATAAAAAATATATAATATTATTACTTTTTCTACCACTGATATAGAGTATATAGATATTATATAGGCTATTAAAGAAGTTATTTGGTTTAGGGGGATAATTAGTGAACTCGATATATATGTTTCATATTTATTCAATTTATCATGATAATAAAAGTAAAATATTTATCACAAAGGATCATATGTTTAAAAAGTGGACAAAGAACATTCATGTGTGATATCATTTTTGTGGGAGATGTTATCTCTTATATAGATATTATTGTGAGAAATGTTATTACTCATGTTAATCCTAAACATATGATGTTCGAGGTTTTTTCTACTTCCATGTTCAAGAATTTCTTAGACTGGGTTGGTCTCCCTTGTTGTTTTTTCCCTAAGGTGATTCATTGTAAGAGGTGGAGTTTTTGATTTTATAGATATAAAGTTTGTTTCTTAATGAAGAGGATTTAGATGAAGGTGGAGAATATTGGTGTCTTGACCTAAATCCTTTTAAGTGGTCCACGCATGCTGTCATAAATGTAGTAAACACCCCTATATTATTTTCATTAATGTTTAGAATATCTCCTTTGTTAATGTTGGAAAAATGTATCAATTAATATTGTCGAAAAATTCCACTATTTATTTTTCATTCTACATACCTATGAAGATTATTGTAAAACTATATCACACGGTGAATTTTTGGATCTTCCTCTACCCATTATTTATCTTGATCTGTGTTTTTTATGTAAAATTATAGTGTTCACTTTAATTTTTAGTGTGGTTGTGCATTCATTATTTTGTGAAATAGAAGGTATGGGGTTACTATGCAAAAGTCCCTTTCCATGGTTGGTTTCTACTCATAATAGATTTCCAAGAGATGAGTCTAATATATAAGATGCTAGTGTGGTTGATTGGTTCACTTATTTTTAATTATTATATAAGAATTCATGTAACAATTAAAATGTCACTCACCAAAAATAATTCATCTCATAGGTGGCCTATTAAAACCCACAAACTAAGAAAAAGAGAAGTACATGAAATGGCCAAATGATACACAACATTTCCTCCTAGTTCAGACACTTTTTCATTCTCTTTCACCTAACATGGATTGAAAAAGTTATCTACAAAACATGTGAGTCCAATCAAATGGCATGTGTAGTCGTCTCTTGGCATTAAACATGGGCCTCACCTGATTCATGTCTTGTTGAGTGGTATACAGCGTGTGACCCCATCCTACACAGTGTGTGGGCCACCCAACTTCCTAGCCATGTAATCTATGTACACATCGAGTTAGGCTATCTAGGGTCACACAATCCGTTCCTTGTAAATATGGTTGTGTGAAATTTTTTTCACTTCGAAACTCTAGAACCATATCTTCTATGGAACACAACATGTGTTATTCCAAACTACAAAAAGTGTGGTCATGAATTTTCTACAATATTTGATTCCTCCTGAAGATTCATCAATTACTTCAACCCCACTATGATTACTACTTATAAACCTATGTTTGTATATTTATTTCCCCAAATAATAAATTGAAGGATTTATTCCTACCACCATTATTCAAAATATTGAGTAATTGTTGGCTTTCATCGAAGACCCCTCATCTAGCACTCTATGTCTCATGAAAACAACCATCACCCAATCCTTCCTCATATTTTTTTCATTATCATCTAACCTATGTCATGCCACAAACTATGATAATAAACATTCAAGAATGATATATGGAAGAGATGATCGATCATGAAAGTAATCAGATCCATAGTAATGGTTGGACCACTAGCTAAACAAATACTGGTGATGAAATCGTGTATAACATATGGAGAAATATATACTACACCAAAGTGGTAATACAATGATCATTATGTTTATCTTGGACATCATTCACAAATGGAAACTAATGAATAATGAAACAAATTCAATATCCAAGGACAAATAAATTAATAGGTCCATGAAAATATCAAATTCGTATTTAATTTCAGGAAGAATTAAATTTGTTTTTTAGGAATATAAACAACAAGGTTAATCCAATAATAATACGCCATTCCTTAATGATGTATCAATTTTTGGTGGATAAATTGTTAATAAGAATTTTTTTTTGATAATTCTATTGTCTTAATCATCATCTTCTTGACTATCCATGATCAATTTAAGCTGATCTTCAATCTCAAGTTCATCTGCAAATGTCCTTTCCATCGGTAGATCAATCTCTCACTCTCATGATTCTCTAGTGTCATGTGGAAAACCCAAGAGACTCAACTAAGAGTGACATAAATAGACAATCATTGGGTAAAATATTAAATCAATCCATTTTTTTAATTTAACCCATTTATCCATTTAAAACCATTAGTGACTCTGCATCACCGCTGACCCGATACGAACAAGACTTTTATCACTCCTGATGTAAAACATATTGAATGTGCACAAAGAAAATTCATGAATAAGATTCATGTAAAAATACTTATAATGCATGATATTTATATATATAGTATTTGATGTTACGTGTATATATAGTGTACATTTAATATATGAATATGTTGCAAATTTTTTCATTCAGAAAATGAATGAATATATATATATATATATTATTCATCTCTCACCTTTAATGGGTTTCTTTTAATGATTGGAATTTTTTTAAAAATCGTTTCATAAGATGAAATGTAGAGAGGGGTTTTCATTCATATGATGAATGAATAGTATTTATTCCAATGTTATAATATGTGAATAAATAATACAGTAATTAAGAAGAATTTTTGATTGCCTATATAAATCACTATAATGTTAAGGTTGTGGGTGTGAAATACTTTTGGGGCCTCTAATGAATATATATTCTCCCCAAAATACTATTAATATCACCAAAAAGGGAACTATAATATCTTTAGTTTCTAGGGTATCATCAAGATACAGTCTTGGATCTATTGTCCATTGTATCACCTTTGAGGTAGGGGATTTCATTCATTTCCCTTTATGATCTGCCACAAACATTCTCCTTCAAAGAGAGGGAAATAGTTGTTGAAACTTACGAGTACTAGGTACTATATTTTTTGTATTGTTTCATGTTTGTTTCTTGAAGATTGATCTACCTGTATTTTTTGGTTATCTTCAACTATAGATGATTATTAAATGATCATACAAAACCCTTCATTGGTATCAGATAATGTTTCTTCATGAATTATATGTGTTTTAATCACAAGTTTTCAAAGAACAACGTCCTCATGAAAAATATATTCCATGCATAAAGTTAAATATTATTAACCCTTAAGTGATTCCATTTTTGAGAAGGTTTTCATAATGGTAAGACCATTATTACCATTATTCAAATGGGTTTCATAATGGTATTACCCTTACACAAGGGATTATGAGTAAAGGTTATAACCTTTCATAATTCTTTGTTCGAAGGTGTGTATACCTTTACAATTACGCATAAGGGTATTAAAGTTATCATGTAAAGTTCATTGATATTTTAATTTTTAATGTATAATAAATATTATGGTTGCCTATATGAAAAGGTGTTTCGTAAAGGTAATACCTCTATGTGTGGTAGTTGTGTAAAGGAAATCTGCAAATTACCTTTACAAAATGGTATCAAGATATGTAAAGGTAAAAGTTACCTTTAATTAGGCTATTCTAAAACCATTATTACTCTTATGTAGGGCATATATGTAAGGGTAATAAAAGGATACCTATACAGATAGTATGGGTTCTTCATAAATATAACCATAAAATTGTTAAAAATAGTTTTTTAGCATATTAAATGAATTTTATGGTTTATAAATTTTTCATAAATCATGATAGGATGATATTTTGAGAATATTTAATTTATATGTATTTTATACATCAAAAAATTAATTATTAATTATAATAAACAATTAAATATGTTTTTAAGGAACATTATAAAAAAAATTTAAATGTTAACATCTTAAAATACATTTTGAATAATTAAATAGTGATCCTTATGATCTATAAATAAATGGTTTGTTTAGAATTCATAAGAGGTAGTTTATAAAGTGTTTATAAATTATAAAATATATAATATTTAAATTATAGAAAATTTTTATATAATAAAAATCAAATTATAAAATGTTTATAACTCATGAAATTACTTAGAAATTATTTTTAATAAAATATATGAAGTGGTTCATATTTAAATGAATATAAAATGGTTATATTATTTATAAATTATAAATTTTGTGTAATTATTATTTATTTAGGAATAGTTCATAAATTTCTCATTTTTCAAAAAAAAAAAATTACTTATTTGTAAATAATCCTGGATATTTATGTTTAGTAAAAAATTTATTAAATATGAATATTGTGTATTCCCATTTATATGATAAATTTATTCAGGTATAAACTCTTTCATATCATGTTAGGGTTTGATATTATAAAATTTAGTTTTCATATTCATTAACCATGATTTGTAATTTTAGTTATAAGATTGAGAATATTTGTTGGGAATTGCTTGTGCATATTAGGTGTTAGAGTTTTCATTAATTTAATTATATATTGAGTAATCTATCCCTTGGTAGAGGCACATGGGGTCATACAACCTACATTCTTGGAGGCTTTCCATGTCTAGGAAAGTAAATTGAGTAATATATTTATCACTCCAGGCATACCCATGTGGAGTTCATATATCTAGTATAACTCTATGATTTTACATGAATCATTGATGTGCCTTATTCTTATAATGCATTTGGATATGTATGAATATACTTGAATTATTTTTTTGTGTTATTATCAAAGATTTGTGGGTTGTGTGAAGAGTTTCACCTTAATGTGGTGTAATCAGATCTATTTGGTGCCTAGAATCTGGCTTTCGAAAACTAAATTGCTAAAATCATGCATACATAGAAGGAAATAAAACATAAAAATATAATTATTAAATAGGATATAATATTTATAAATTTAATATTCATATTATGTATATTAAATGGCTGAGACATTAAAATAAAAACTGCTCAAATACTAATTTTGTAGTTCTTTATAAAAAAATATTTTCATGACCTCAATCCTCTAACTGGGTATTGTTGAGCTCAGTACGAGTACCCCGAGATTATGTTTTGTATAGAAATAAATATATATGTAACTCTGGATTTTCATACTAGGAATTATCAATCTCAGAATGAAAATCCCTTTATTTTCCATAGATGTATTATTCTTGGAATTTTTTTGGGTTACACTAGTTGGAAACCTCAAACTATTATGATACCATATGAATAGAGTTGAGTGAATTTATATGCGGGATTTGGATAGATGGGTATCCACTAAACTATCCAAGAATCATAACTATTATGATTGGGATGCATCCCTATCTAAATAATCATGTATTTCTTACATGATAAGTGGTGTAAATTATAATGATATATGGATCTTGGATCCTTAATTAGATATGATATATGAGGTCATCAATTTTAGTGGGAGCACTATCATTAAAATTCCTTAATGAAGTGATATATGACATAATATTCATAAGATAAAATGTTTTTTTAGATACATACATTATCATCATCATACTAAACATTATATTAATACTTAAAATGAGAATCTTAAGGTAAGAAACTCTTGAGATTGATAGCTTATGAAAATTTATTTATAAAGAGAAATATTCAATATGTTAGAACAATTCATTCCTGAGTAACTAAGTGTTATTTTTTTTCAAAAAGAAAATAAATATTCTTATAAAAGTATGTAATGATTAAGCTAAGAAATTCTAGTCTCACCACTCAATATGATTAGGTATGTTAATGTTATTTAATGTGATTGAAAATTTTTGGAGACACTGAATAATTATTATAAAGAATATTCTAGTTAAGAAAGTAATTATTTTTTAATCTTATATCAATATGAATTAATTCAATAAAATTTTACTAAATATTCTCAATGTTTTTAGAATAGATGAACTACGAATATTATTTCTATGTTCTGGTAATTTACAAATAATATAAGGAGGTAAAAGTTAAAAACAAAAAGTGATAATGTTGAAAAGTCTTATAGTATTTATTCTTGAACCCAATTAAGGTTATTTAAAAATATTGGGTACTATCAAGAATGGTAAAAGATTCCATATAATGGGATTATCTAGAATACCTAAAGGGTTTTGTGAACTCCATGGAATGAACATATCTTGCATAAATGATATAGAAATTGATTATTTTATTTTTAGGGGTATGTAATACCAAATGAATATTTTATAAAGTGTTTTAAATATATAGGATTTTAAAATCAAATTATGAATTTATTGATATTTTCGTTGTATTTATATGGTTAATTAAATAGTATCTACATCATAAATTTTAAATTATTATTTTTATCAAGCATAAATGAATCAATGTAAAATAGGTGTATCTTTACCTCATTTCTCTTATGAAATAAGAGAGGATGCTTGATAAAAATGTTTTTTCAAATGATTAAATATAAACATAATTTTTTTTGATTTTGTGTATTTCTATAACATGTTTTGAGAAAACAATTTAGATAAAAGTGTTTATCTATGAAAATTATGTTTCTGGTTGTTTGTTAAAATATGTGGGAATATATTCCCACCACCCATCAGTGGTATAATTTAATAAAATATTATTTTAAAAAAGTAAATCTTCTAAAAAATAGAATACCTTATATGTTATGGAAATAATAGTTTATTTTTAGATATTCTTACTAAAGTGAAATAAATGTTATTTCTTAGAAGACATAGTAGTTTTTGTTGTGTCTTATAAATATGTTCTAAAGAGAATATATATTGTAAATGGATGGTGGGTGTAATTATTAACTTAGAGAAGTTAAAAGATAGCAAATAAAATATTGTATTAGATTTATTTTAAGTGATTATTTACATTATATCCTAAAGAGTCTGGATATGTGATAGTAAAGAAAAATGTAAATAATTATATGTAGTTACCACAATATAGTTAATATCACTCTTAACTAAAGGATTATACTAGTCTAAGATTTTAGTGATTCTTAACTTAATTTTGTATATGTGATGGTAAAGAAAAATTAAAGAGTTACATTTAGTTACCTTAACAACCGAAGACCAATATTCCTCTAAGTCTAATACCAACAAACAGACAAAGTATATAATTTGGTATCACTAGTGTAAAAATAGAATTTTTATGTCAGTTTTTTTATTTTTAACATAAATTTTTGAGGTGACATATTTTAAACAGACTTAGTAGATATGTTTTTAATTTTAGTTATTAAAACTGATGTTTAATGTGTATTTTTTATCATTTTCCAGATTGGTTTATTAAAAACAAATTCGAAAAATATATTTTGAAAAAAAAATATTTGAGACCATAGAACCCTACTCATAGTTGATTTAGATACCCAACAAGAACAACTATAGTTTTTCATGAAAAAAATATGTAATTGACAGGTATAATAATGAATAAAATAAAAATAAATAAAATATATAATTGTAAAAATTAATATATATTTTAAGCAATATGATAAAAATATTAAATTACACTAAATTAAATTGTTCTCGATATTTTACGTCTATGGAATGTTCCTTGATAAATAACATTTTTGAAACAAATTTCTTTATCATTTCTCTCACAAAATCAAAGGTCTTTATATCCAAAATAATTTTTAGTTATTTATTTAGAATATATTAATGAATAATTGAGGGATAAATGAATTTCTGAGAGGTATAAAAAATGTTGGTGGGGAGAAATTAAATTTAAATAACTAAGTGGAAGAAATATTTTTCTTAGTGATATATTTGTATGAGGGAATTAATATTTTATCACATTCCAAAAAATTGAAATTACCATGTGTGGTGGGGGGGATTTACAGGAAGGAAGGTTAAAATATATTGGGGTGATCTAAAAAAGTTAATATATATATTATGGTTCAATTTTTAACATAACTTATTAGAATAAATGATTTTTAAAAAAATTATATAATGGTTTTAACATAATTTGTTGATATAATCAATGTTTAAAAAGTTTTTTATAGTATATTTAAAGTTGGTTATTCAATAAATGTTGCTAAAAATATTTTTATTGTATGTTTTAAATAACTGATGTTAAAATATCATTATTCTAAAATACTTTTTGTACTAGGGTATCCTAAAATTGTTTAGAGTATGGAGAAAAATATAAATGTAAAGAGTTACAATGTTTATCATAACAATGTGAATATCACTTTAACCTCAAATAATTTATAATGTGATTATAAATTAATAATGTAAATAGTTACTTTATTTACAAATGATTTAAAATACAATTATTGATGGAAAAGGTTCCAAGGATGATAGTAAAGTACATATAAATAGTTATAAGTGTATAGTAGAAGATAACATTATAAAATTTGATGTTATGAAGTTAAAGATTTTAGATATAGGTTCAAGGAGCAGAACATAGGGGATTTTATTCCTATGTCTCACCATTATTCAATCAAGATTACTTCATATATTTTAATCAATATGAGGTTAGTGAGATTATTTTTTCATATAGTCAAATATGGATGTGACAGGAATTACATATGGATGTAATGTTCAAAAATTCCATTACTACAGCTACCACATGAGGGTCATGTTATATATCTATTTATTTAATATTTAAGAGATTGGTTGTAATAATTTTAAACATATCCTATGACTATACGAAAGTAAATATTCATTTATCATTCATTCATGTGTGTTTTAGTTTACTTTACATGAACGATTGAATGATAAATAACCAAGAAAAGTAAAAACATTGAGTTGTCCAAGACTAATTACTGCCCTATAGTATAATGGGTCGTGATGATATATAAAGGTTATCTTTAATAGATTCTTGTAGTAATAAAAAAGGGTTTTATATGAGATACAAAGAATAGATTCATGAGTTAATAAGTAGATACTTATTACATGGACTGATCCATTAAAAATATATCTAATTCAATGTCAAACAATTATAGATATTCTTAGGGGTTTATGTTTATAATCAATCCTTCTTACCCAATTCTAGTAAAATACCTAAAAAGATAACCTTGATACTTTGATACCCTATATACATAATTCAACATAAGAACATAGCTAATCATGGGGTGGTTGGGTATTTTGTTGATCATGTTGTCATTTGGGGTGCAACCAAAATGGGACTTTTCAATTCTATGATAAGAAAATAAATTTATTCCATGATTTAATAATACTGAGGAAATGTATTCCCATGCTTATTTGTTTCACATATTATGTTTCAAACTGATTTGTTATGTTTCATGTGATTTACTTATCATAATGTTTAATGAAATGTGATGTATTCATAAATTTGGTTAGTTTTTTTCATAGAATCCAGAAATGATGAGTGAATAATACTAGATTGACATGTTCCATGACTAGTGGTTACTTGATATCATGTGGAAAAGGGTTATATTTGATATATATTATGTATATGGTACATATTAATATGTACATGTTCATATTGAGATATGAGTATGTTTGATGTAGATCACACTAGACCCCTTAGTATCTTTAGTAGAACCGGTGTTTTTATAGAGGCCACCATTTGCTTACATATATAAAATTTTGATTTTATTGTTATTATAATCATTGTTAAGGAATGTACGGTTACACATTTTCCCACTTAGTTAAGGATAATTTTTTGGAGAAAATTCTGGTTCAAAATTAAGAAATGTTTTATAGAAAACCATATCGAAAATAGTTTTAATAGATTCATAGAGCTTTAAAGTTTTTCTTTAAGTCGTTATGGTATTTTAGTGAAAGTGGGACATTTTTGGATGTGAAATAAATTTTACATGAATAAGATGCATTTACACATTCATATGATTCATGATATATAGATATATATAATATTTTATCTTTACTGTATATATAGTGTGTATTTAATACATGTATATGATTTATGTATTTTTCATGCATAAAATGCATGAATATATATATATTCATGTGTTTGTGTTTGTGTGTGTGTACATAAAATGTATATATATATATATATATTATTCATCTATAACCCTAAATGGTTTACTTTTAATTATTTTAATAAATTCAAAAACCATTTCATAAGATGAAATGTAAAGGAGGTTTTTCATTCATATTACGAATGCATAGAATTTATTTTTAAATTGTAATGTATGAATAAATGAGACCATAATTAATAAGAATTCATTATTTCCTATATAAACAACTACTATGTGATGGTTTTGGGTGTGAAATGCACTGGATCCCTTATTGAAAATCTCTTCTTCCTAAACACTATTCATATCACCTAAAAAGGCTCTAGTGCCTATTTAGTTACTCATGTCTCCTCATGATACAATCCCGGATCCATCGGCTGGTGTATCACCTCATATATTGGGTTATTTCGTTCACTATTCTTCATGATATCCCTCCATAATTGTCTTTCAAATAAAATAAAAAGTCTAATCCAACTTACGAATACTGAGAACTTTATTTTTATATTTTTTCACTCATTGACTCTAAAAGATAGATTTCCTGGTATTTTTTTGTTTTATTTTGTTGTAGATGATCATTATATGATCATAAAAATCCATCAACACCCACACTTCATTTTAAACTATGGTCTTTATTTTTCCCATCCAATAATATGATTAAAAATAGATTTATTATAAATTCTCATGCACAAAATAAAAAAAATATAATATTTTCATTATATTATTTATGTATCCACAAAAAACACTAATTTCTATGATGACTAAACCTAAGGGTAAAACCCACAACTAGAAACAAAGTAAACCCACAATATTTTTTTCAGATGTCCAATAACTAGATTAAAATTATTATTTTACCCTTGGTAAGGTCCCAGGACATCAAAACTAAAAATCGAGTTGATTCTCACTCGAGTAAAAATTAGAGTCTCTACATATTTTCTATATATTGTAAAACATATAAACCTTGAAACAATATCTCCCTGAATAACCACTTATAGAAACCGAGAACATGTTCATTTTAAATGAAATTCTTATGATCATTGTGCTTATTTAAATCCATAAGTAGATCCTTGAAACTTATATATCATATTGGAATTACTTGATGTCACTAAATTTTCTCGTTAGGTCATATAGACATATACCATATGTTTTTCTATAAGGAGTATGGTCTTGACATACAATTCTTAATAAAATTATCATAGAAAAGCTATGAAATTTAAAACATAAAAGGAATTTTTCATGATGATTGACACACAAATTTCATGAGGCGTGGTAAAAACTATTGAAATCCACCTAAGGGTGTAGTAATAGTGTTAAAAAGGGAGTATTTCTTCAAAAGAGTAGAGTTTTAATCTAGGTTTAACTTCAAAAAATATCAATATTGAGTTATTTAAACATACAATATTTTTTTTGAATTTAAATGAGAGTAATGATTGGATTCAGGTTGGGGTTTCTTTTGTATGATGTAATCATAGTTTTTTAGAAAAAATGAATCCTTTGGATCTAGAAAAAAATAATTAAGTGAATTTAATAACAATAAATTCATCGATTCAAAATTGATTTAATTATATGTAAAAGTTTAGAAATATTAATGGACTATTTTTATTTACTCATGAAAATCCAAATCTAGTATTGATTTTCCCTATAAAATTAAATTAGTCAATCTAAATTTCTTCACAGGTTTTAGTAATTAGTAACCTTTTACCATACTTTATTTTCTATAAAAATTTACCAGTTGGTGTAAAAAATAAATTAATCATGTAAGGGTATAATGATTTTTAAATCAATGAAATTTTATATTTAATAATAAATTAAAATACAATCATATTTAATTTAAATTCCAAAATAAATTAAATTGAAAACCAATAATTTAAATGCAAATAATTACTTTGAATAAAAACTATAGATACTCAAACATCACAAAAATGGATCCCCCTTCCCTTCACTCAATAACTAAGGATTCTACCCCTATAAAAAATAAGGGGTCATTGAATTAGAAAATTAACAAGACATGAAATAATTGAGGAAATTTTAGGAGGATGAGGATCTCATCTAGGGTGGTGGTGTTGCTTCTCCTTTGCACTGAATTAGTGGGATGAGGATTTTATGAAATTGGAAGGAGTATTTAATATCCTTTAATAGGTTATGATGATGTAAACTTCCTCCCCTTACTATAAAGGAAACCTACAGGTGGAGGTTACATTTAATCCTTATAAACCCGCCCTTACTTATGAGGAGATAACACCTCTAGGTGCATGTTTTAGGAACCATGTGGGAGGGATACACAAGGAGAGGAGGTATGAGGGAGGAATCTTGGTGCATAGGAAGAAAATTCAGGGAATCAATGGTAGGTGGTGAGTAAGTGGGTCGCAACACTGAGCAGCAGTGTCGGTGGTGTCGAGCTTCAAGCAAGAAGGTATACAGTTATTGTATGGAACCAGGTGAGGCGCTCCAGGGATGGCTGAGGCACTGCATGGATAGGTGAGGCACACTCAATGGATTCATCCTCCCTCATTCTCCACAGTGGCTAGAGGATCTTGACCTCAGGACTGATGGTGTTGGACTTCATTGGTCAGTGAGGGCGGATGAGCGGTGGTCTAGGTGGTGGAGCCTGGAGGTGAGGATGAAGGCAGAGCTGGGGCTATTGGTAACTAGTAGTGGCGAGGGAGAGCTCTCTAGGGATGGTCGTTGTCATCCGAGATTGGAAGTGTGTATAGAGACACTGAGAGGAATGAAAATAGTGGAGGATGGTAAGGTCTTCATGTAGCATCCATGGTGGCCTCACCCTCCTTTAGCCTCCCAAGTTGTCGGAGGAGTTCGAACCAAGTAGTGGTGTTAGCCTGATGATGGAAAGGGGAATCGAGGATCGGTGACACCAAGTGGTGGTTTCTGGTGAGAATAGGTAAGGGGAGAAACAACTTGAGACAAAAGTGGTGACCGTGAGGGGAAACACAACAGAGTTTAGTGAGGTGTGGTAGAGTGAGGTGGGCCTACAGTGTAGTGCGGCAGAGCCCGCACCCCACATCGAAATGGTGGGACATGGAGTGAGGCTTTATTGTCCACCTTGCGGCTTTATCCTGGCAATGCAATTGACCTGGTTCTAGAGAAATCAAACTTCCATTTGTGGCCTTCCCCATCCACCATGAATCCATCCTACCTCCATCACATTGAGATACCCCATGCTCTAGTGCATGCCTAGTTTAAGACATGATGGAATGCTGATTCCAACTGCATGGTAACTAAGCATGGGTCGAATTCCCCCATAAACCCATGAATTTTGGCTCTCCTATAGATTTCTCATGGTCAGGAGACCCCAATGTGGGTTACCTAAGTAGAGTGAGGGATCCTTGGATGAAGTTTGTCCCAAGTGGTCTAAATTTGTACACAAATCAAATAAAAAGAGTTTGAAAATTTTCAACCAATTTCATAAAACTTTCTAAAATTAATTATAAACACAAATCACCTTTTTTCTCATTCAAAACCATTTCTTGTTCACCTCCCAATTTATCCATAAATTACTAAAATATTTAAGATAAAGGACTTCAATATTGAAAACATCAATAACTGATCATAATTTTTTAAAATATATGCACATTATTTTGATCTATCAAGGATTATTAATAAGGGTTTATCATATACTATATTTTGATGTTATAAAACATTTTTATCCATTTATGGTTTGTTAGTCTAAACTTGACCATCCACATAGGTTTTATCTTGAATACCTTCCAATAGCTTTACATTACTGGAGAAACAATAAAAATTTGGATCTTGATTTTAGTACATGTAGTATATCTTTAATTTTAATTGAATGTTTCAATCATAGATAGGTTTTCACTTACTATTTTTTGTAGGAATCATTATTCATAAAAAATAATATATATCACCAACCATAGTGAATATAAAAATGTGACTATGATTTTAACATTCCAATGTAGCATGTGACTATAGAACAGTTACTCCCACTAAAAAATGTGGAGTTAACTTGTTTTTATTCCAAATTTTTCATCTAGAAAAAACATTCAAACAAAGACATACATTCTCTCACTATCTCAAAATATAAGTCATTTCTACATAGAAATGATGTTGGTATGATTAATTCCTTCTCCATTTTAGTTTTTTCATATAATCACTATTTATAGGATAATTAATTGAGATTCACATATTGTTTCCTTTGATGTAAATTTGAAGTTGATGCCAACAAAACAAATCATTCAAATAAAAAAACCTTAGGTTGTGACATGATGGGCACTCAATATATCTTGACTTATATGATATCCATTTTTTGATGCCCCAGACCCGTGATTTCAGATCCGATGAAATAAACATGTAATTCACTAGTCACTTTGATACCAACTGTAAAATACAAGATATAACCCTATTTAATTATAAAATAAATAATGATTAAGGAATCTCTTAAAACCCAAGTATTTCTTTAGGCATATATATTTAAAAAATTTCCAAAAAAACATTAACTAACAAAACTAATTTCTTTCTGGGCTAATGGATATCTTTTTTTACTCAGTAATAAACTACTTAATCCATATTATGTTTTTAAAATCTTAAAAAATTATCCACAAAACAATCTTATTACACATATCATGTGCAATAATTTTCATCATGACCTGTGAAAATTTAGTGAAAATAAATGGGTGAGATCAAATGCTCAGTGATGGAATCATATAGTTAAATCTGTCAAAAACATGTGTGTGTGTGTGTGTGTGTCATACATATTATGGTATAAATAAATAAAAATAATTATTTCATTACTAACCAAAAAAAGAGAAATAATATCCATGATAATAAATGAAAACATAGATGTCAATTATAATTATCTCATACAGATAGAATGCATAATTACGAACATCAAAATATTATATTAAGGCCTTATTAGAAGACATTATACTGATATGGGTAGAGGTATACTCCAAAACCCAAGTTAATTTATCTCATGTGACTGGTCAAAGCATCAAGGGGCTATATAATGTTGGGCATGACCCATCACTTCATTAAGTATGATACTTTTACTATACGAGCCAGCCTGACATTTCATATCATTCCGTAAAGTACATATAAATGAATAAAAAACAAGGTTATACATATAATGAATGATATGGAATGTTAATATATAATAAACCTATGTTAGCAATCAATAATCATCAGGGATGTTAATGCTTTTCTTAGTGTAAATAAAATGGATAACATGATCATTACCACTCTTGGGGGAGAAGGTGGATGGTTACACAATATATGTTCAACTTGTAAATAATCATCCATGTGGTAATAACAACATGCATAATTCCAATTATTTTTTTCATGTCAGTAAAAGTGAAAACATGATCAAAACCCATCTGGAGAAGAATTTGGATAGTTGAAAAATTACATAACCCCATTTTCATAAGGGACACATATAAGGATGTTTACATATATAAAAATCTCCTTACAAAATAATTCATTGAAGGGCGCCACATGAGAAGGGATCAAGAATTGAATTATTTTGTACCACAAGTTCAATCCCACAAACTATAAGTATATATATTTATTAGAGATTAAATCATGTAATATAAATCACATGATTGTAAATCCTTTTTAATATGAAAAGGAAAATGTAGGTGATATGTTAAAAGAGATTTCAAAAAACATTTTTAACATTGATGTAAAATACGTACATAAATGTCACTATCAAAAGTGACATTTTAAATAGTAAAGTGAATGATTTATGAAAACATTTAATCCAAAAAAACAATCAACAATAATGGAGTCGTCCAAATGACATATTTTTTTATAGAGAATGTGGAGCTAATGATAAATCATTTGATTATGAAAGGAAAATTTTTAATACCTTGAAATTAACTTTATTAAAAACCCATATTATAAAAAGTGTAATAAATCCTTTTATACTAAAAAATAATGTTCCCAAAAAGGATTATAAAATTACATGTAATAAAATATTATGTTGGATGAACCAATTAATGGAAAATAAAAATATAATTATAAAATAATATAACTCAAGTAAATGAGATTTGAGTTATTGATATCCCTTACAGGAAACATACTCTATTAAGCATGAAATTTTTGAATTTTTTTTTATTTATGGAAGATGAAAAAAATAAGATAATTCTATATAATATAATTAAAGTGTAAGATATACATAATATTTTATGAAATAATTTCAATAAAATGATCATAACTCAATTAATGAAATTTGAATTACCAAAAACTCTTACTACTGGGGTAACACATGGGTGAAAATAAATTTTAATAAAAGAACATGAATTGAATTATTATGTCCCATTAATTATAATGAAAAAAAATATACAACATTTATGGGATGGTAAATCAATAGAACACCATACAAAGGTAACATGGTGTATAACTTGTTACATATCTCACTAGAGTTGAGACCAAGAAGACCATTAAAGAGTGAAAAACATTTTAGTCAAAACCCCTTGAAATAGAGGACTAGTAATTGAACTTAAAATGCCATTATTTTAATATAATTCATTATATTATATCTCATATAATTATTATATGCATCGTAAAAATGAAATTATTTGTTTAATACCAAACATATCTCAAAGAGAATAATTTACGGCAAAAACCATTACAACTTTGGTATCTTTTTAATCGAAGACCATGAATTGAAATAAAACGATTTGGATTTTCAAACCCCATAGATTAAATTGAAATTGAATAATAAATTAATTTGGATATAATCAAAACACATAAAATAAATGATTGTTTTTTATATTGAACATGTCTCCTGAATTTGAAAATGAGATAAAGAAACCCTTACCTCGATTCTGATTCTTTATTCACATACACCAAAATTCCAGAATAATTAAATTATGTTACTTAAATACATAAACAATAACCTTGTTCATGAATATAACCATTTATAATACTCATTTACAATCATTATATATATATATATATTTTTTAGTTTTTACCTATTTTCAACACTGGGTGTATGTGGTGTTAATCGCTCTGAGCTAAATTCATAAAAATTGTGTTGGTATCTATTATATTACAAAATTGCATCCTTATAATACCATTTAAGGAAATATAATAGATATTCTAGGATATTCTATAAATATATAATCCCATTTCAATGAATCTTTGGTTATGATCCATGAGGTTGGAATCGGCGATGACCATGTTTTTTTATTCTTAATGAGAGAAGAAAGATTTATTAATTAATGAGTTAAATATTAATATAAACATACCATAACTAAAAAAACAATTATATATATATTAATATCATTTTATACCATTAATTGTGTTCTCATCATGATCCACGATATAAATTCAAAACATGGTTCAATTACGTGGTTAAACCGACCCAAACAAGAACATCTCATAATTAATGGATGATTATGATGTGATTTAGTTGTTATATAATTATGAAAAAAACAAAATAAACTTATTTATTTTTTATTAGTGTGACATATCAAAACAATAATGAAGTATAAAAAGAAGATAATTTATATTAATTCATTAATTATAAAGAGGAGATCATTTTCTTCTTAGAAGGCTCCTTTTAATATATTTAATTAATGATGATCATTTGTTGATCATATCATTAAAAAGTTCTCAAATGTATCATACTGGAACCTCAATGATTTCATAAAAATCCTATTTATCTATTAAACCCATTTTTAAGACCATCCATGACTGGTGATAATTAATATATCTTTGTATGGAGATGGTAGTCCACATATACGCATGGATGATGATTTCAATTTCCATAGAACAAGAGAAATATATATTATTTTTTATAATTAAAGAATCAAAAATTTGTTAAAAATAAATAATTAGGAATTAATTTTCATATTAGGACCTTCTTTTTATAGTGGTTAAAGAAAACTAAACATGTTTTAGAGTTAGTAGTTCACAAAACACACAATTCAAAAATTTGTTTTTATAAATGGTAAAGGAGAGGGGGATTAATGATATTACCATCCTTATAATAACATAACATTATAATAATTATTTTTATCTTGTCATTTTAATATGGTGGAATGAAATGTCAGGAATAACAATTTCACATGAAGAGATAGAAAAAGACATGTGAGGCTATAAATTTTTTCCTCACTTCATGTATTATCTCCTTTTCAAAGGGGGTTAATAATTTTAGGGATGGTCCTTTTACAATTACAAAACCTATTTTTGGTGTATAAGAATGTTTATTTTAATATTTATATATGTACAAATACTTAAAAAATATATAAATTGTATCTTTAGGAAATAATTTATTTTATTTCTTTCCCAATTATATTTTATGTTTAGAATTTTAAATAGATAATTCATTACCATTATATATATAAATAATACAATAAAAAGTGGAAAATACCACACAGTGTCCTTGTTTTCCCTAATACAGTACTTTTAAAATATAATAAGTTTTCTTTTCTTGAATTATCTTCACATTTTTTATCTTGAACTCATCCTTATCCCTACTCATTCTTAAAAACCAATGAAAAACAATTTAAAACATATGATGAGAACAAAAATATTAGTAATGAAAATATTAAAATTAAGAATGAAAACCCTTATTCTATTTATACACATAAAAGCCTCATTTTTTAAAATACACTTTGAGCTAAAAAATGAAAATTTTCTTACCCAAAAAATAAAATTCACTTTTTTAATCCATTAATAAAACATTTCCTAAGAAATAATAAAGGAAAAAATAAAACACATAAATTTTTATTTTCAATCATGAAAAAATAATGAATTTGTTTTAAAAAATTTACACATTTCACCCATTAGAAGTAACATATACTTTTCTTTAAACATGAACTCATTATCTAGCCTTCATAAATAATATTATTTCTATAAAAACTAATATGAAGAATAGATAAATAATGCAGGTAACTTGGTAAATAATTTTTATATCACTTTTATAATCACTATTAAAAATTGAATAACCTACCTGGTAAATTCCAATAATCACTTTGGTGAATCCTAACTAGTGAACTATGACCCTTTTCCCATTGAATAAGATTGCTATATCTGACTCACACGTAATCATGAGCCATATCAGGATAACCCATCATCATGAGCTATATATGTCTCAGCCATAATCATAAATAATTACCAAGAACAATATAATAATTTTAATATATTAAATCTTTCATTTTCATTTTCATACTCATAAAAATATTCTTTTCTTCTATATGAAAACGTTTCCAAATATTAAAATATTTATTCTATATTAAAAAACTTTTTTAAATTCTATGAAAAATATAGGGATGGTTTTTATTGAAGAAAGCATGAAATATTATAATTAAAACCAAATATGAAATAATGGTTATGGTAGTGGAAAATTCATTAAATTCATGTATGTTAAAATAGAAAATTAATTTTCTCTTTTATCAAACCATTCCTTATAAAATACCTAAAATGATTTTTTTTTAACATTTGAAATAAATTCAAATGTTACATAAAATTTCCTTTATAATTAATTTATATATATATAAATACATCCCTAAATGAATTTTAATAATATGTACATGGTATGAAAATATTTATAATATAAATCTTCAAAACTTTTAAAATTAGGTTTTATGTAAAAGTGTCCCTTACCCCAAATATGACTGATCACATATGCACTTTATCATCCGGAATAATAAATTTATTTTAATTATTTACTTTCGTAAAATCCTTCTTCAATTTTATTATTACCTTTATTTTATTTATTACCATGTTATATAAAATTACGTAATCAATTAAGTCCACATCAGATGTTTTGTTGATATTTGGATCATATGCCAAAAATGACTTGGGTAGTTTGACTATAGTCATATATTCAATTTTTACGAAAGATCCATAATAATAATAATTACATAATTATCATTTTTATACTATATTATAATTTTAAAAACAACCAAGAAATATTGTTATGAAAAATGAATTATGTTACAATCATGGAGATGGTAGGTCGTACAAACGCATTGGTAACATTTTTATTATTCAAAGAGTATGAGGGGAAGAAAGTAAGTATAATTTAATCCATAAAAATATTTATTATATCATACATATAATATTATAACATTAAATACACTTATATATAGTTTCAATTTGTTTTAGTTGGGAAAAATGAATCACATTGCTTTGTGGAGGTTTAATCCACACGTACGCGTGAAAAACTTTATCCTTTTTCAATGAATGGAATGGTTAGAAAATTGATGATATATTTTGTTTATATAATATAAAACATTTAAATTTTATCATCTACATACAATAAATCTATTATTATAAACATATGTGAGAGGTGTTTATAGAAAATGAATTACATCAGCTCGTGAGGTGGTAGTCCGATGTACACACAAATGATGGTTTCATTTCCCATTTGATGGAAGAGGAGATAAATACAGGTTATTACATTAAAATAAAAAATATATCAGTATATTTATTTTACTGGTGTTATTATTTCATCATGATTTAATAGGATTTTAATGTGGTAGAAAAACAAATAAATTAAAAACATTTGGTTAAGAACTATACCCCTTCCTCAGATAACCTCTTTAGGCATACACCTAAAGCCTCCATGGGATGGTTTTATGATAAACAATTGGCCTCTAAGATATGGGTAGGTATGTGAGGAGTGTATTTGGGTATGTTTTTGTCAATACAAGAGGTTCTTGATGTGTGGAGTGGAGAGAATATATGTGTATATTTATAAGTGTGGGAGGGGACACACATTAAATTTTTAAAAATAAAAAAAAATCTATTAATGTTTTACTTAAGAAAAATGGATAAAAATATAATATTTAAAAAAATTATTTGATATATGTTTTTAATATGGCCATAAAATTTAATTTAGAAATTTTTTTAATTTTTTTAACCCTTTTCTATTTAGTTTTAACCCCTCTAAACCTGTTTTAACCTTAATCGTAGTAACATATCTTTATTATTTTTTACTAATAATTATGAACAAAAAATATATTAAACATGTTACCTAATTTTAATTCTAATTATTAGAAATATTTATTCTATTTTTTAAAATTAAATTCATAGAATTTATAGGATTTAATTTAAAATTTAATTAGAAAATGTGATTAAATCAAATTTTCAGACAAATATATTTTTAAGTATTAAAACGTTTTTATATCTAATTAAAGAATAAAATTAATTAATGAGATCATAACTGGATTATATATAATAAAAAACAAATTAAATTTTAAAAATAATCCAAAATATAATTTTATTTTTAAATAATTGAAAATAATATATGGTTTCCAATAAAATCAGTATTTTTAACTAATCATTGGAAAATAATTCTTTTTAGAAAATTCTGAAGTATTCAACGTAAGATAATTTTGAAATTATGATTTTCAAAACAAAATTTATTTTGAAAAATTTATATTCTAAAACATTGAAATAAACACTATAAATAATATCTTATAATATATGTAAATAAATTTAGTATAATAAAACCATTTCTTTTTTGGACTGTAAAATTACATAATATTTTAAAATTTAATATAAATCAAAAAATATATAATTAATGAATATTAATAATACATGAAAATTATTTATTCAAACATTACACGGGTTTTTAATTTTTTCCCTTCTTTTTGAAATTATTCTATCATAATTTTATTCATTGCTTAATAAGTAGGGATATTATACCTTCATAACATTTTATAATTCACATGTTTATTCTTAAACCATTTATAAATTATAAAAAAAAATAACTAGTGAATAAATTTATTTTGAAAAACATTATATCTATTTTTAATAATATATAATGGTGATTTCTCATAATAATGGTGTTCTTCCAACTAAATTACTTCAGGGATCAAAATTTGAGATGCATATGGAACATATTTTCTTTAAAAACATGAACTATGTCATGTGCCTGAGATAAACTCAGAGTTAATTCCACTAGATAAGTAACTTGTCTAAATTTATCTAGGATTTCATATGTTCTAATTAACTGTAAACCGAACTTTCTTTTTTTACTAAAATGCATAACAGTTTTCCTTGGAGATACTTTAAGAAAAACATGATAGCTGACCTCAAAACAAAGATCTTTCCTTTATAAATATGTGTTACTTTTTTGTGTGATATAAACCATCATAATATTATATTAAATAAACATCACCATATCAAACATTTCATCTACCAATTCTTTCCCTAAAATCCCCCCCCCCCCATTATCATCACAACATTATGGATTATCACACCATATTCTATATAAAGCCTCAAAAGGTTCTATCTATATACTGAAATGAAAACAATTATTATAAAAAACTATATAAATTTAGATGTTATCCAAAATTCCTTATTAATATATTAAACAATATATTATTATATCTTCTAAAGTCTAAATTTTTCTCTCTAGCTATCTATAAAATTGAGTGTAGAAGGATGTACTGAAATATAATTCACTGCGTAATGACTTCTGAAGACTTTTCCAAACAATTAGATGTAATCCTAGGATAATATTATGATATAATGGAGAGAGGGGATATATTTAATATATTTATAAATTTAATATAAACTTGATAAATTTTATCTAAAAACATATTTTTTGAGTGGGAAAAAAAGAGATGATTTATTTGATCGACCCACAATTACTCAAATCGCATAATTACCTCGATATGTCTTCAGTAATTCCACCACAAAATACATGGATATATTCACCCATTTCTATTATAGATCTGAAAAATAATAAATCATCCCCTTAGGTAATTTTAATTCAACTTTAACTTGTTCAAAAGTCAATAATTTTATAGTAAAATTAGAAATATCTTTCTTTTTTATTTCTTACCAAAAATTTTCCAAAAGATATCTATACATTTTTCTGCTTCTAGAATGAATCGAAAATGGGGAGTTATGAGCCTAAATCAATAGTTACTTTTTTAAATTGGGGTCACTTTATAAACATTACATATTTTTAATCTTGAAATAACATCTTTTTAATATTAATTTTTGTCGATTTACCTTTCTTAACTAGTTCCACATTTTTCTATAAGACATTATATTTTTTATATGTTTTATTTATCCTATCTATGAAATATGATTGTACTCACACCTAAAAAAATAGATGGATTTTATTCATGTAAAATTTCTAAGAAAATACTTATCAAATATTAACCAAAGGATCATGTTTCAAAAGTATTATCGTTATATAGCATTATCTTTTCGACTCAAAGCATCAGTAACTCTGTTTGTGTAGATGTAATGCTTTATCAATTCCATATATCATTTATTTATCATGTTCAACTCTTTCTGAGTGAATATATAATTTAATATTTTTGGATCAATATCTATTTTACACTTTACTCCATATAAATGATGTCTCAAATTTTTTTAATAAAACACTAACGCTTTCAGTTTAAGGTCATGTTTTTGATAATTTGTCTCATTTGGTTTTAATTTAAATGAATAATAAGTAGTTACCCAATCATACATCATCAAAAAAAACCAAGTACCTTCAATAAATCATCATTATAGTTAAAAATTATTATATCTAGATGGATGGTAAAAAACTACATCATTCAAAAATATTCTTTTCAATCCTGTGTAATGGCCCGGACCTCTCCGGTCCATTTCATTGTAAAAAAAATTTGATGTGGTCAAACACGACATGTGTTGTAATAATAATTTTTTATAATAATAATTGATAATGGTGGCATGAAAATATTCGGTGTTAATTAGATAAAATGGTTTTAATTTAATCATTGTAAAATATAAGAAATAAAATCGAATATATTTAATAAAATGATGGGAGGCGCATGGAATAAGTTATAAAGGAATAAATTACAATAAATGAGGCTCATGTAATAAATTATAAAGGAATGAAATGCATGGGGTGCATGGGTGTGACCTTGTACAGGAGGCGTTGTGCGGTTCTCCACAATTAAAGTTGGAATTGTGTTAATAACATTAAAAGGGTATTATTATATAATAATTTGTTATAATAATAATAACATGAAGAGGCACGTGAATGGGGTTCCCAACCATGCGTGAATATAATGTTATGGGATATATGGAGTAATTATATGAAAATAATGGGCGTCAATAATAATAATTATTATTAATGTTAATAATGGGGACCCGTTGATGAAATTGAAAGAGGATTTATTACTATTGAATTAAATAATAATGATAAAGGTGACAGAAATATGTGTGTGATTGGTAAATTATATTAAATGGGTTTAATTTTTGGTTAGTAAATTAAATTATTTGAATTTAATTAAATGGAATGGTTTTAACTTAATAACCATGGTAAACTAATTTAATGGGATTAAATTTGTACATTAATTATGGGTGTTATTATTATTAATTTTATTAAATGATAAAGTTGAAGTGAGAATGGATTTTGGGGCGTTCCACATAGAGTAAAAGAAATGGGAGGCGCCACTTTTGGTGGTGGGAGAGAATCATGAAAGAAAAAAATAGATTGGAGAGAGAAACAAAAAAATAATAATAAGAGAAATAAAATTAAAAGACAAATAAATGAAAAAGGAGGAATTGGTGCTTAATTATAGAGCCCATGAAGACTCCAAAACGTGGTTGCTTTTGGAGGTATGAAAAATAAATAAATAATTGATTAATAATAATAATAAAATATTGTTATTATTAAATTTGTTGATAAAACACTTTTTTGTCCGTAACTTCTTCGTGCGACCTCGGTTTCACGAACCGTCAGTGGCAGTGCGACCCTGACTACGAGACGAAAATTATGAGTCCAATATTGGATGTCTTCTTTTGGTTTTTCGGATTGGGTACCCGAAACGCTCATGAATTAATAGATTTAATATTGTTATTATTACGGGATCTTGTATCCAACGTATCTCCCTCATACGGTATCGGATTGACGATCCGTCAGCGACAGCGTAACCCTAAAATTATGACGGTCATTTTAAGACCATTAATGAGCTACTTTTATGACTCATGCCTCGGGTCAACGAAACAACACATATTGATAGAATTATCATTATTATTAAAACGCGTGGAAACCGCGTGACGTGTTGTGTGTTAACCAATCAAAACATGTAACGTATGTACGGTCACATCGTGTATTCATTAATGCATGCTGAATATGGATTTACCTATTTGTTGCCTATATAAGAACGAGGTCATGTTTTATCTTCCATATCGATCGCTTCTTTGTCGCACGATGACACTCTTGGACAATCGAGAAGTATTCCTCCTCTAACTTCTTTGTCCGAGCTCCGAATTACGATCCGTCAGCGGCCACAGGATCGTAGCGACGAGACGAAGCTTCTAAGCCCAGACTTGTCACCTTTCCTTCCGGCCATCCTTCTCCAGCTTCCATCCAAGGAGGCGTTTGTCGGGTTTGGCGAAGGCGGAGGACACCGAAGGACGTCGTCGGAAGCGACGTGATCGGGACCTTTTGAGGTAGGGGTTTACCTTCGTCTCTTTTTTTGGTGCAACATGCGGGGTGGGATATTTTTCTTTTGTTCCATGGGATGCAGTTGAACTTTAAATAAAGATAATAATCGGATAAAGAAGGGTCTGGGGTTTTGTGCTGTTTCTTTTTCCTTCCAGTTTCTTTATCTTCTGATTGTGATTTTGGATTGAAAGGCCTTTGCCTACTGAAAATCAAGGCCGTTGGTGGCCTTTGCGTGCGCAATTGATATCTGAATTGTTTTTGGTTGGTTTTGTTAAAACATGGAAAATGGATAAGCACGTAAAGACTGGATGATTAAATGAGAATGAAAACCTTGTGTGATCACCCCGTTTGAACAATGTTGGAATAATGAACATGTTGGTGGTTTGGTTGTTTTGTGGAAAATGCCTTTATTTATGAAAAGTGTTTTGATTATGAAAAGTGTTTTGAAGTAAAAGGTGTTTTCAAATGCGGAAATGTTTTGTGTGTGGAAAGGGTTTTATGTGTGGAACTTTGAAATAAATGAATGATGGAATGTTGTATGGTTGTGATAATCTCATGTAAATGAAATGGCATGTGGTTGCTTGCGTTTTACCTAACCTTGGTTGTGGATGGAAGGGATATGTTTGTGAAAGGTTTTGTTTGGATGTTAGTTGCCCAGTAGTAATAATTTGTTAAACCATTGCATGAAACATGAAAACCTAAATGGGGTTGGGGGATGATTGTTTGGTTGTTGATGCATGCTTCGTGGTAGCAGTTCCGAGGCACATGCTCAGTTTCTCTTTTTAAGAAGCCATAGGTTGGGCTGTGTGTTTGGTATATGTATATATATAATTGTATCTTTTTGTTTTGTCGCACCACACCCATGTCAAGCACCTAGTTCCGAACACTCCCATTTTATGGGAGAGGGTGTTCCCCCTTAGTTACTAGCTCCTTACTGCTTCTTCTTCCATAGGCTATGATGGCTTGAGGTGACCTTACACCCAAGACTATTCAGGTAGGTCTCGGAGGCTGTGATGGCTTGAGACAACCTTTAGCCAAGACTCTTCGGGCAGTCTTACCGTTCCCAAGAACCTTCGGGATGAGGCCCAGGTGTCTGCGGGCGGGTTAGTGGTTGTGGCCCAGGTGTGTGCGGGCGGGATGCGTGGTTTGGCCCAGGTGTGTGCGGGCGGGAAGAGTGTGGTAGCGTCAGGACGTTTGCCGTTAGGAAGAGAAGCATCTAATTAAGTGGGAAATGGTGCGGGGTACCCAATACTTTTGTTCTATATATATACTAAACTTGTTTGTGTTACTTGGTGAGTGTGACCAGTGAGGCTGGGTGGATAGTTTTTCCTTGTTAGTTTCTGGTTCTTCTGTTTTCTCACGGGACCTTAGGGTGTCTCCCCACTTGTGCACGAGAGCTTTAGGTTCTCTACTGAGTATACTTGTATGCTCACCCTACGTTGTTTCAGGTTTTCAAGAGGACTACCAGGGTCGTGCAGGACCCTACTAGTAAGGCAGTGGGAGTTGTGCAGTTGATGTTTTTCTTGTTTTCCTTTTGGTACTGTACTCACTTGTACTTTTGAGCTTCCTTGTACTTGTACCTTGTTATAAAAATTGTTTAAACATGCATGTGGGTTTGTTTTGGGTTTATTTATGTACACTTGTTCTTTTCCCTTTTTGGTGGTTGACTAGTCCTATTTCCCGATCCAAAATAATAAAAAGTGTAATGCCTCCCATATTTGTGAAAACTCATACCCTTGGTGCTAGTCGCCAACCCGGGGCCTACTGGAGGCGGGACTCGGGGGGTCATTATCTTCCTTTCACCATTGCCAGCTCAGGAGGGGCATCTTTGGTGGGAGGGGGTCGTGACAGAATGGTATCAGAGCTGATGGTTGAGAGATATGATGGAGTCTGAAGTTAGGGACAGTGAGATTTCATGGGATGGTAGGGCAACAGTGTTCGTTAATCTTGGTGCGTGACATAGGCCAGGGAAGACCGGCTAGGACACGGGATTTTAGGCCCCCCCGTGATCCGATGCAAGGACTCTGAGCCTACCGAACGACCACGTGAGACTATATTGATTGCAGGGTAGAGACCCTAGGTAAGGTACATGCATCATCATGTTTGTGTTTTACTTGATTTGGGTGTTATGGGAAAGAAATTTAAATAAAATGATAATTAAAACTTTGAGTTTTTCATTACTACTTGGGCTTAGGCGTTCCCTGTTTACCGAACAACTATGGCACCTGGACGTCAACAGAACGGCAGAGGATTGGGACACATACAGTTTCATGCAATAGAAGTGGCAACCCTAGCAAGGCCAGAGATCAAGAGATATGTTTCCGGTTTTACTTAAATGCTCTCATTTATGTTTTGTTTAAATTCAAGATCATCACACTCCTTTGTTGATACTCATTCTCGCCCATGCTTTGGGCCTGGAACTTTTTTTTCATGAATTTATAATGCTAAGTTGTTTCCCTCTTTCCTTTAAATGTGTGTGAAGAGTCATATCATGTGGGGGGAGGAGGACCTAATCCCTAATCAAGACGCATTAATGTGGATGCGATTAAACCCGTGCAGGAGAGTCAGTGCCGCCTAAAGCGGATAATATCTCGACATGGGAGAAGGAATTCCTCAAGCCATGTGTTCTGGAAATTTATTGATGTTTTGTATGGTGTTGGGGGGCAGTGTAAGTTGGAAAATCTTAATATATGGAAGTGGGAAGGCTCAGTCCCTAATCGATAGGCATTAATGCGGATGCGATTAAACCCGTGCAGGCGAGTCAGTGCTGCCTAAAGCGGATAATATCTCGACATAGGAGAGGGAATTCCTAACTCACATAATTAGGGTTGTCGGTTGTTTCTTGTTATGACAAGAGGCCTGAGAGGTATCTTGAGGGTGGTTGTTGGGACCTTTCCCCCTTTTATGGGTTGGTTTTAATTCTCGAGGATGAGAATGTTTTGAGAGGTATCTGGTGTAATGGCCCGGACCTCTCCGGTCCATTTCTTTGTAAAAAAAATTTGATGTGGTCAAACACGACACGTGTTGTAATAATAATTTTTTATAATAATAATTGATAATGGTGGCCTGAAAATATTTGGTGTTAATTAGATAAAATGGTTTTAATTTAATCATTGTAAAATATAAGAAATAAAATCGAATATATTTAATAAAATGATGGGAGGCGCATGGAATAAGTTATAAAGGAATAAATTACAATAAATGAGGCTCATTTAATAAATTATAAACGAATGAAATGCATGGGGTGCATGGGTGTGACCTTGTACAGGAGGCGTTGTGCGGTTCTCCACAATTAATGTTGGAATTGTGTTAATAACATTAAAAGGGTATTATTATATAATAATTTGTTATAATAATAATAACATGAAGAGGCACGTGAATGGGGTTCCCAACCATGCGTGAATATAATGTTATGGGATATATGGAGTAATTATATGAAAATAATTGGCGTCAATAATAATAATTATTATTAATGTTAATAATGGGGACCCGTTGATGAAATTGAAAGAGGATTTATTACTATTGAATTAAATAATAATGATAAAGGTGACAGAAATATGTGTGTGATTGGTAAATTAAAATAATGGGTTTATTTTTTGTTTAGTAAATTAAATTATTTGAATTTAATTAAATGGAATGGTTTTAACTTAATAACCATGGTAAACTAATTTAATGGGATTAAATTTGTACATTAATTATGGGTGTTATTATTATTAATTTTATTAAATGATAAAGTTGAAGTGAGAATGGAGTTTGAGGCGTTCCACATGGAGTAAAAGAAATGGGAGGCGCCACTTTTGGTGGTGGGAGAGAATCATGAAAGAAAAAAATAGATTGGAGAGAGAAACAAATAAATAATAATAAGAGAAATAAAAATAAAGACAAATAAATGAAAAAGGAGGAATTGGTGCTTAATTATAGTGCCCATGAAGACTCCAAAACGTGATTTCTTTTAGAGTTATGAAAAATAATTTAATAATTGATTAATAATAATAATAAAATATTGTTATTATTAATTTTGTTGATAAAACACTTTTTTGTCCGTAACTTCTTCGTCCGACCTCGGTTTCACGAACCGTCAGTGGCAGTGTGACCCTGACTACGAGACGAAAATTATGAGTCCAATATTGGATGTCTTCTTTCAGGTTTTCGGATTGGGTACCCGAAACGCTCATGAATTAATAGATTTAATATTGTTATTATTACGGGATCTTGTATCCAACGTATCTCCCTCATACGGTATCGGATTGACGATCCGTCAGCGACAGTGTAACCCCGAAATTATGATGGTCATTTTAAGACCATTAATGAGCTACTTTTATGACTCATGCCTCGGGTCAATGAAACACCACATATTGATAGAATTATCATTATTATTAAAATGCGTGGAAACCGTGTGACGTGTTGTGTGTTAACCAATCAAAACATGTAACGTATGTACGTTCACATCGTGTATTCATTAATGCACGATGAATATGGATTTACCTATTCTTTGCCTATATAAGAACGAGGTCATGTTTTATCTTCCATATCGATCGCTTCTTTGTCGCACGACGACGCTCTTGGACAATCGAGAAGTATTCCTCCTCTAACTTCTTTGTCCGAGCTCCGAATTACGATCCGTCAGCGGCCACAGGATCGTAGCGACAAGAAAAAGCTTATAAGCCCGGAATTGTCACCTTTCCTTCCAGAATTCCTTCTCCAGCTTCCATCCTAGGAGGCGTTTTTCGGGTTTAGCGAAGGCGGAGGACACCGAAGGACGTCGTCGGAAGCGACGTGATCGGGACCTTTTGAGGTAGGGGTTTACCTTCGTCTCTTTTTTTGTTGCAACATGCGGGGTGGGATATTTTTCTTTTGTTCCATGGGATGCAGTTGAACTTTAAATAAAGATAATAACCGGATAAAGAAGGGTTTGGGGTTTTGTGCTGTTTCTTTTTCCTTCCAGTTTCTTTATCTTCTGATTGTGATTTTGGATTGAAAGGCCTTTGCCTACTGAAAATCAAGGCCATTGGTGTCCTTTGCGTGCACAATTGATATCTGAATTGTTTGTGGTTGGTTTTGTTAAAACATGGAAAATGGATAAGCACGTAAAGACTGGCTGATTAAATGATAATGAAAACCTTGTGTGATCACCCCGTTTGAACAAAGTTGGAATAATGAACATGTTGGTGGTTTGGTTGTTTTGTGGAAAATGCCTTTATTTATGAAAATTGTTTTGATTATGAAAAGTGTTTTGAAGTAAAAGGTTTTTTCAAATGCGGAAATGTTTTGTGTGTGGAAAGGGTTTTATGTGTGGAACTTTGAAATAAATGAATGATGGAATGTTGTATGGTTGTGATAATCTCTTGTAAATGAAATGGCATGTGGTTGCTTGCGTTTTACCTAACCTTGGTTGTGGATGGAAGGGATATGTTTGTGAAAGGTTTTGTCTGGATGTTAGTTGCCCAGTAGTAATAATTTGTTAAACCATTGCATGAAACATGAAAACCTAAATGGGGTTGGGGGATGATTGTTTGGTTGTTGATGCATGCTTCGTGGTAGCAGTGTCGAGGCACATGCTCAGTTTCTCTTTTTAAGAAGCCATAGGTTGGGCTGTGTGTTTGGTATATGTATATATATAATTGTATCTTTGTGTTTTGTCGCACCACACCCATGTCAAGCACCTAGTTCCGAGCACTCCCATTTTATGGGAGAGGGTGTTCCCCCTTAGTTACTAGCTCCTTCCTGCTCCTTCTTCCATAGGCTATGATGGCTTGAGGTGACCTTACACCCAAGACTCTTCGGGTAGGTCTCAGAGGCTGTGATGGCTTGAGACGACCTTTAGCCCAAGACTCTTCGGGCAGGCTTACCATTCCCAAGAACCTTCGGGATGAGGCCCAAGTGTCTGCGGGCGGGTTAGTGGTTGTGGCCCAGGTGTGTGCGGGTGGGATGCGTGGTTTGGCCCAGGTGTGTGCGGGCGGGAAGAGTGTGGTAGCGTCAGGACGTTTTCCGTTAGGAAGAGCAGCATCTAATTAAGTGGGAAATGGTGCGGGGTACCCAATACTTTTGTTCTATATATATACTAAACTTGTTTGTGTTACTTGGTGAGTGTGACCAGTGAGGCTGGGTGGATAGTTTTTCCTTGTTAGTTTCTGGTTCTTCTATTTTCTCATGGGACCTTAGGGTGTCTCCCCACTTGTGCATGAGAGCTTTAGGTTCTCTACTGAGTATACTTGTATGCTCACCCTACGTTGTTTCAGGTTTTCAGGAGGACTACCAGGGCCGTGCGGGACCCTACTAGTCAGGCAGTGGGAGTTATGCAGTTGCTGTTTTTCTTGTTTCCCTTTTGGTACTGTACTCACTTGTACTTTTGAGCTTCCTTGTACTTGTACCTTGTTATAAAAATTGTTTAAACATGCATGTGGGTTTGTTTTAGGTTTATTTATGTACACTTGTTCTTTTCCCTTTTTGGTGGTTGACTTGTCCTATTTCCCGATCCAAAATAATAAAAAGGTTAATGCCTCCCATATTTGTGAAAACTCATACCCTTGGTGCTAGTCGCCAAACCGGGGCCTACTGGAGGCGGGAATCGGGGGTCATTATCTTCCATTCACCATTGCCAGCTCAGGAGGGGCATCTTTGGTGGGAGGGGGTCGTGACATCCTGAGAAATATTCATCACATTCCTATGTCTAGATGAACCAAACTCATTTTCCTGTTAACTTAGTTTGAGGTATGGAAAAATGTAAAATGTTTTCAAAAACATTCTAGAAATATCCTACTAATCGATCAAAACTATGAATCTTAATAACATTTTTTGTTATTGGATGTTCATAAACCAATTTATTTTTAGCATGATCAATAGTTATTTCATATTTATTTATGATATTTCCAATGAATGAAATCTATTGTAACAAAATATCAAAATTACTAAATTTTCCATATTTCTTTTTGTATTTAGGGTTTACACAACAATATAGAAATGTTTTAATGATCCTGATAACTTTTTAAATAAACCATAATATCATCAATAAATATAACCACAATCTTATCCAAATATTTAAGGAAAATTCTATTTAGAAGATGCATGAATAAAGTTGGAGAATTCATCAACAGAAAGGGAATAAACCTAAACTCATAATTCTAATTCCTCATATGAAATGATTTTTTATGTATTTCATACTCCTTCACCTTCAAATGTGGGTACCCGAACATGAGATCAACTTTTAAAAAATACTAAGTTCCCTAGAACTGATCAAACAAGTCATAGATATGAGGTAATGAATACTTATCCTTTATGGTAATGTTATTTAATTTTCAATGATCAACCCAAATCCTTATATAACTATCTTAATATTTAAAAAATAAAATATAATCACCCCATGGTAAAGTTCAATGATGAATGAAACTTTTATCAAGAAAATCTTGTAACTACTTTTAAAATTCAATAAGTTCCCCTTGAGATATTTAATAAGGGGGTTTTGAAATTGGATTAGCATTACGAACTACCTAAATAATTCACTCAACCTCTTTATCATGTATAATACTAGGTAACTTTTCAAAAAAAACATTCTGATATTATTTTACTACAATAATATCATTAAACAAAATATTTCCCTTTTTCCAAAAAGATGATCATTGAAACGTTTTTTTCTATCTCTTAAGAGTTTCTCTGTTTCTAGATATATTATCAATGGAATATGTTGATTCTTATATGTTAAAAAACTATTTTAAAAAAATATTTATCTATGAAATATATATTAATATGATAAATTTAAAGCTAATACATACCTAGAATAATATCAAATTCTACAATGGGTAAGGTAATAAGTTTTTTTAGGAAAACTTATCCATAGATGATAATAGAAATATCTTTAAAAAAATTGTTTCCTTAATACTAACCCTAAATGTTTTTATCAAAATTATTGGCTTCATTTCTTGATGTTTAGTTTTAATTTTACCAAACAAATTCTCAAAAATGAAAGAATTTGTAAACCCAAAATCAAACCAGACATTTCCATAATCTGAATAAAAAAGAAATGTACATGTTACCACTTTATTTAATGGCCCAATATCTATTTATGTGGTTGTAAAGGATTTAACCACACCATTATTCTCATTGTTTTGTTATATCCCATAATTCACGACCTTCTTCAGACACTCATCCTTATAATTATCCATATCATAAAATATAAATCACATTATTATATGCTTATCAAAATGGTTATGACCACTACCAAGGTATGTTTCATTACAATCATGAGCCATATTCCCAAAAATAACTCATAAAATAAAATTCCAAGATTCTATAAGACATTACACAAGGTTATTATTACTACAATATCAAAAATTGAAAACTATATTTTATTACCTTTTGATTTATTTGATAGATTCTTCTCTTTTTCTACCAATGAGACCTCATTTTTTGGTTATTATTGTAAAATAATTGATCACTAGAAAACACCATTTTTACCTTCTCTATATAGTGAATAGGTTTCTCATATATTTTAAATTCATGAGAGGAAAAATATATTCGTTATCTGGGATTTAATCCTGAAGAAAATAGATTAATGTTTCTATCAAGATTCCAAAAAAATTGGGGGATAAATTTTCAATCGAGTGAAGTATGATTTATACATGACCACTGAATGTTCCCCATTATACCAAAATTCCAAGAATTTATTTTCCATCCTATGTAGAAAAACATTAGTGAAATAATTATGAAGGAAAATATTCTTAAATGTATCCAATTCCATGACACCAAACTCTTCTCTTTCTCTATCATTATTAACCATTAATCACCATTAATCGATATCCCCTTTTAAAAAATAAATATAAATATCTTCCATTTAATGATATAAAAACTCTATGACATAAAATATCTTTTCAATAGCTTTAATACATCCCTAAATAGTCATTGAGTTAGAAGATCCACTAAATTGTGTAGCATTTCATCTCATAAAATTCTCCACCATCGACATGTTCCTATGTGGTAGATCTGGTTTCTCTCTAACATAGATACCTCCATCATTTATAACATGTTTAAACTAATATATCCCAACAAAAAACAATTTTATTTCCAATTTAAACCTTTTTAGGTTTCATATTTAGAAGGATATTGTCCAGTTAGAACCTTCCTACTTTATCTTCTTTTTTTCCTTTACATAAAACCATTTTTAGGAGACATTGTATAGATGAATCAACATGGTAATTTTCAATTTATACATCATGATAACCAAAAAAATAAAATCTCCAAAGGATATTTACATACATTATCCAAACCTATAAAATCAATTCAACCTTCTCTCAAATACCATTTATAAGGGCATAGACATAAACAATACATAAGATATTTCTTTAGAAAACACATCATTTTCATACATTCTAAAACATCTTTTATTTATAGAGTTTTAGAGAGTTAGTTCATCACCCTAATGTAAATATATATTACATGACAAAGTGGATAGTTCCACTCAATATACAGTTCCCCCATAATACACAACTTTTAAAATATAAAATGTTTTATTTTCATAATATGTCATCATAATTACCATCTGGACCACATCATTGCCAAAAATCATCCTTAAACCCTATAAATAACATTTTAAAACATAGGATAAGTGAAAAAAATAATAATAACGCATATATATATTGAAAAAAAAATAAACTTTTTAGTAAATTAATACTCGTAAAATATTACCTTTTTCAAAATAAACATTGAACTAAAAATATACATTTTATTACAAAAGAAATCAAATTATCTACAAATATATTATCATAAAAAAATTTAATATGAAATATTTAATTAAAAAATCATATAATTTTTTCTTTGTAATCATGAAAAACTCATGAATGATTTTTCAAAGAGTTATAAATTTCACAATTAAGAAATATCAAATACTTTACCTTAAACATAAGCTCATTAGAATACCTTGTGAAATCATATAATTTCCGTAAAAATATATGGTAAGAATAGATAAATCTGGAAGATAACTTGATACATCATTTTAATATCACTCTTAAAATCACTATTATATATTTAATAACCTTCATGATAAATTTTAATAATCTCTTAGTATAAACCAAACCAGTTATCTTTTTCCCATTACCCAATGTTTTGGACAGATATATCAGGCTCATCATTCATCATGATGTATATTGGGATCACCCATCAAAATGAGCTATATCAATCCCACCCATCATTATAAACAATTTCCAATAATCACAAAATAATTATAATAATAGAAATATTTCATTTCCATCATCATACTCATAAAAATGTTCTTTGATCCCATAAGAAAACATTTACAGATATTAAAATATCCATTTCATTTTAAAAAACTATTTTTGAAAATTCCAATAACAAAGGGAATAAAGATTTATCTGGAAGAAAATTTGAAATATTGAAAAGAAATACACACATAAAATAATGATTATAATGGTAGTAAAAACCATTGGAGTTGTATACAATAACATCCAACATTCCTTGTTCCTTTTGTCAAAACATTTCGTATAAAATATATAAAAATATTCCTTTTAGAAACTTTTGAAATAAATTAAAAAGTGGCATAAAATTTAATTTTTTATTCATATATTTCCATATAAATACATACATAAACTAATTTTATGAATATTCATATTGAATAAAATTATTTATAGAATAAATATTTCAAACATTTAAAAGGAGGTTTTAAGTTAATGTGTCCCTCACCTAGAGTATGAATAATCACATTTGTTCTTTATATTATTGAATAATAGAATTATGTTAATTATTTACTTTCTAAATAACCCTTTAAAATTTAGTAATACTTTTATTTTATTTATTTCCATTATAAATATAATTACTTAATCAATTATGTTCATGTCAGATGTTTTGAGGATATTTAGCTCAAATGTCTAAAATAAATTTGGTAAGTTGGGTATTGTCAATGAGGTCATTATTATATCATCTCCAAAATAATAATCTAGATATGTTTATATTTTTTAAACATTAATTATAATTTTATAATAAACAATGAATTTTGGTTATGAAAAGTGAATTATGTTACAATCATGGAGACATTCATTCATACATATACATGAGTAACGTTTTCACTTCTCTAAGAAAATGACTGAAAGAAGGTAAGTATCATTTTATATTTAAAAAGTTAGTATTATATCATAAATATAATATTATATATTTAACAACACTTATATTTAGTATCCATGTGATTTGATCATGAAAAATATATCACATCGCTTAGCGGAGGTGGTAATCCACACGTATGCACGAACGATGTTATAATTTTTCAATGGATGAAAAGTTAAGAAAATAAATAATTTATAATCTTTTAATAATGAAAAATAAGTCATGGAAAATATATATATATATATTAAATATATCATTATAGTCCTCAGTGATGGACAGTGATGGAAAATTAAGTACATCGACTCGTGGGTTGGTAGTTCGTCGTACAGACGAACGATGGTTTCATTTCTAATTTGATTGAAAATGAGATTGATATAGGTTATTACATTAATATAATAACATATAATTATATATAAATATATTTTTCTATTTATTCATTTTTTTAAGAATATTGGAAGGATGTATGAGACTAAATAAATGAAATCTCTCGGTAAAGAACTATATCTCTTCTTTAGACAGCCTCTTTAGGTTTACACCTAAATCCTTAATAGGTTTATTTTATGATAAAAAAGGGAAATTATGGTGTTTTATGAATTTAAGGAGTGGATTAGGGTAGGTATTGGAAGAAGAAAAGTATCTTGAATTCTGGATAGAAGAAGATAGGGGTGTGATTTTATAAGTGGGGGAGAGGACACACATTGAATTTTTAAAATGAATTTAGTATATTAATGTCTTACTCAAAAAAATGGATAAAAAATTAACCATGTATGAATATTAAGTGATATTTGGTATATATATTCAGATTAAATAGAATTTTAAAAATTTATTATTTAATTTTAATCCATATATCATTAACTTAATCCCTTATTAAATATGTTTTAACCTTAACTACGGTAACAAATTTTTATTGTTTTTATTAATCATTATGACTAGAAATTTATTTGACCTTATTACCTAATATTAATTATTTTTATTCAAAATATGGTATCCATTTTATCAAATTAAATTCACATAAGTGGTATAATTTAATTTAAAAGTAAACCCACAAAATGTAATGAAAATAGTTGTTCAAACAAATGTCTTATAAGTATAAAAATTTTTATAGACATTTCATGTATAAAATTCATTAAAAAGGCCATGATTTGATTATATTTAATTAAAATAAACTAATTAATTTTTAAAACTAAACCAAAATAGAATTAAATTTTTGAATACTTTAAACTAAAATACAGTTTCTGATAAAATCATTATTTTTCAATATTTATTGAAAAAAAATCTTTCACAAAATTCTCAAAAATTCACCCTAAAATAATTTTGATAATATGATATCGAAAATAAATTGATTTTTGTTAAATTAAAATTGTAAAATTTTAAATCATTCCTCTAAATAAGACCATATAGTATTTTTAATCAAATTTAATAAGAATAAAATCATTTCCCTTTCGACAGGAAAAATAATTAATATTATTATAGTTAATATAACTCTATAAAATAAATTTAATGAATATTAATAATACAATATAATTATTTTTATAAAATTACATGGATTTTATATTCTCTCTAAGCCCTATAAATTTCATCCTCTATATTTTATTCGTTATTTAAACAAGTGGGAATATTTTACGTTCATATCATTTTCTAATTCTCATGTTGTCTCTTAAACAATATAGTTTTTCCACAAAACCATTACCTAGAAAATAGGTTATATCTGAAACACATTATTTATATGGTTATGAATTTATACTGGTTGATCCTCATAAATTTTTTTTCTTCCAACTATACTACATTATGTATCAAAACCTGAGATTCATTTGCACCATATAATATTAATAATGAAACATGAAATATGTTAGTACATGAGATAAAATAAAAGTCAAGGGCACTCTATAAGAAATTGATCCAAATTTCTCAAAGATTTCATATGGTCCAATGAACAGGGGAATTATTTTTTCTAGTTTTACAAAAATACATAACAATTATAAAAACATATACTTCAAAAAAACTTGATATCCTACCACAAAATAAAGATATTTCCTCTAGTTATCCACATACCTTATTTTTTATACTCTGACCCATCCTTATGTGTTGCTGAATAATCTTCACCATATAAAACATTTTATATACTAATTTCAATCCCAAACAATTTATTTCTCTTAATTTATCCCAAAAAGAATGTTTCCCCACTATATTCTATATAAAGACTCAAAAGGTTTCATATATATACTGGAATGAAAATTTTCATTATAAGAAAACTCAAATAAAGTCATATATTGATCCCAACATTCTTAGTAATCCATTAAACAAACCCAAATCATATAATTTAAAGTTTTAATTGCACTATATAACTACCTATTGTATTGATTACGAATGTTTGTACTGAAATTTAATTCAGTACCCAACAGCTTCTGAAGATTTTTCTAAATATTAATGGTAAAACTGGGATCACGGTCAGATGCAATGGCGCGAGGAACGTTATGTAATTTAATTATCTCTTAAACAAAAATTAGATAAAAATTATCAAAATACATATTATCTAAAATGGAGATAAAATGAGATTATTTTGTTCATCAATCAAAAATTACCTAAATTACATTATTAACGTGAGATGTCTTTGGTAGTACCGCCACAAAATCCAAGGATATATTCTCTAATTTCTGTTCTAGTACTAAAAAATTCTGATGCATCCACTTCGATAATTATCATTTGGATTTAGCCTGTTGAAAAGTCAAACATTTTATATTAAAATCAGAAATATATTTCTTTATTCCTTCCCACAAGAATTATTCACAAATGATGCTGCCAGGATTAATTGAAAATATAGATCTAGGAGCCTCATTTAATAGTTCATACTTCAAATAGGGGTCACTTGAAACACATCACCTTTTTTTAATATAAAAAAATATTCTTTGTAAATATTATATTTATAAACATAACTTTCTTATACAATTCGACCATTTCTAGTAAAGTATTACCTTCCTTTTGAGATTTCTTTATCATATCCAAAAAATATGATTCTTCTAACACCAGAAACAAAACAGAGAGAGTTCCTTCATGCATAATTTCTAAGTCATCATTCATCAAATCATCAACCAAAGGATTAAGTTCCAAACATATTATGGTCAATGTGACGTTATCTTTAAAAATCAAAGCTTCAGATAGTTTTTTTACTTCACTTGGATGATAATTAATTGTTTCATCAATATCATTTATCCATTTCTACCATCTCCATTATCTCAAGTTCAACTTTTTTTTAGTGAATATATACTTAAATATTTTATTATATGTATATATTTCACACTTTCCCCCATATAAATTATGTTTTTAAAATTTTAAATTAAACACTACAACTACCAATTCAAGGTCGTGTGTTGGAAAAAAATCATGAGGATTTAATAAACATGAAAAATAAGAGATCACCAAGTCATTCTGTATTAAAACACAACCTAATCCCCTCAATAAAGAATCACTGTAGATTAAAAAGTCACCATTTCAATATGGTTTGGAGTAAAATAGAAAATTAACTAATTTTATTTCCAATTCGAGGAGATTATAAGATCATGTGCTTTGGATGGGTTGGAATTTTCAAAGGATTTTAAGTTTTTCATTTGGTGGATGGGAAAAATCCCAAAGTGGGCTTAGGAATATAATTATAAGAGTTAGAACAATATTATGTGTTTTTTTATGGTGTTTAAATTTTGGAAGGTTTATCTAAAGATTAAATGAGTTTTGGGAGCATCAGGATTTGAAAACTCAGCTTCTGCAGAAATAGCTCATGGTGCATGGTTGGCATATGGTTAGTGTTAAATATGCAACCCAAACCATGTGGTGTTTTTTTACAGGCACATGATTTTTTCAAATTATAAGAAGGGATAAAAATAAAAATGTGAATAAGTGTATAGTTATAGATGGAATTTTATATTAGGTGAATGGTTTACCTAACTGTGCACTCTAACCATGCTAGGTGAGGTTGTGTGGATAGTTAATCCTATATGGATGATACAGAGTTAGTCAAACCATGTGGCCAAACCAAGTAACACTTTAAAAACATTGAAATTAAATTTTTTTTCTATGTTTTCTATTACTCTAAATCCACCATTACTACTCATCATATTCACAAGATATCCTCTAATTTTGATATCTTCTCTCCCACTCCCCTAGTCGTTGATGATTCTCCCCTATCTGAGCTCTAAATTGACCACTGTTCATTACGTTGGATCCGACATGGTATGTCTAATAAACCTATTGTTTGTTTTCTATATTTCATTCCCTATCTTGGATTATAATACCATGTGATCTCATATAAACTTTTTTCAGGGTGTTTGTCTAATTTCTCTAATTTCTTTAATCCCAATCAGAATCGAAGGCTGATATTGGAAGAGTGAAGCTTAGTAAATGATGAAGAAGATGGCCTAGTAATTTTCTATGAAGAAATAGTTATTTATATCATGTGTCATTGTACCATTAACCTAACCTTCTGTGTGTCTCCGATTAAATGTGAATTAATCAACTAAATATCTAATATGTTGAATTTGTAAGTCATTATGATTCTAATTTCACTATTTGATGTTTTTTATTTGGATTTGAATCACCACTTAGGGTGTCTGTATAATATTCCCATTACCCATATACCTTTTCAAGATAATGAACTACCATTGAGGTGTGTCATTTTTCCTCTTACTGATGAGATCATTGATTCAAATAACTTGAGACATGGTGTGATATGGGATAAAACTATTACTTTTCCTTCATGATTCTTATAATTGAAGTGATTTGGAAATTTTGTAACGAGATGAATACATTTCTTTCCTCTTGTAAGTAAAAAAAAGTAATTGAAATAAATGAATTTTTCAATGTTTTAAAATCATCACTTGGCCCATTATTATTATAACATAATGGGTTGAGTGAATTAACTGAATTGAATCTGGATGATTTTGAATTGACATGGATATTTCTCATGGCCGATGTTTAGTTATTAAATTAATTGTGCCAATAATTATATAATGACTTGAGTGATAGTTGGATTCATTCTATAGAATTATTTGTAAGGTATCATTGGTTAAATTAAATTATCTTATACCTTTTGTGATACATTTCTTTCTTATATAGAATGCCTTGTAAAGACTCATAGGTTAAATAAAATTATCTTACACCATGAGGGGTACTTTGATTCCTTATATAGAATTCCTAGGATGGGATCAGTGGTTAAATGAAAACATCTTACTCCTTGAGTGATATTTATAAACCTTGTTTCGATTTTCTTTGACATGCTCATAGTTTAAATGAAAGTATCTTTTTCCTTGGGAGATACTTGGGATTATTATACAGAATGCCTGGAATAGACACATAAATCAGATGTAATTATTCCATACCTAATTTTTATTTAGTTTATCCATTTTTTCTAAATCATTATTATCATGAAACATGTAAAATTATATTTTATCATTAATATGTATGGATTCCTTGGTTTCTCTTTGGGTCCCACATGACTATTGATACACATGGACGCCCGAGATTGTAACCATGGGTCTTATTTCTACATTATTGATCTTATGTTAAGATACATAGAGCTTAAATAGAAGCAGGTGGACTCATCCACGTATAACATGAGAAGTCTAATAAAAATATGTTTTATCTTTACTTTTATGTTTACTATTGATATACCTACACAATATACATTTTACATTCACAGACTGGGTTTTCATTTGACACTATTGGTGGTGGATTATTGAGTTTCACTCACACCCTATTTGGATCAGCAATTCGTACCTATACATATCTTCTTGCTGCAAGTTATGAATTGACTTTTGCTTCTTTACTGTCATATTTTCGGAGATAGGACATTGAATTGTAGTAGCAGCTGAGCATGTACTCAATATACCTTCTGAAGTTGGAGTCTTTTATTTATTTATTCTTTTTTATTTTAATACTATTGTATGTTTAACTATTTTATATTTATTGGTATTTATTCTTGGATTATTATTTTCATTTATGGTTGGTTTTATCGACACTTTTAAGGATATCTGTTCTTTTATTGATTCACAGTACTGTTATCTTTTGTTGTTTACTTTGTTTTTATTTATTTCAATGTTATATTTGTTACTAATATACTAGATATATTCTCCCCAACATACCATAATTAGACCCTTTTTTCTAGTTGACAACCTCCGACATGTGGGGAGGGGTTCTTGAGGCCATGTTTCCAACATGTTAGGTTACATATGATTGAATTGAGATCAGGACGTTGCAAACTATTATCAGAGGTTTATTTTTACTTATCTTATCATTTTTCGTACAATATATTAGAGACTAAGAATATGTTTGAATTTGGTAAATATATTATGTCTAGGAATGTCTATCCCATGTACATGGGAAATATATAGTTTCGAAGGATGGGACTATTGTTCATTTTTTTGTTGTTGCAGTTGATTATCATTTCACCATGAGTCACTTTTGTTGTATTTTTGGTGGTTAATAATTTATGGGATTTATCTCTGGGCCTGAAATGGAAAGAGAGAAGTCATGTTCATGTCTCTTTTCAAGAACATAAGATTCATATTTCATTAGCATGATTATCAATATACCGTGATTGGGTAGTTATTTAGCATTCTTATTGATATACCCTCCGTGTGTAATTATTTAGCATAGTTATTTGTTTACCATGTTTATGTAATTTCCTAAAGTGTATACTTGTATTCTCTAATTATGTGATTGACTTATTTTTTATGTAAAATGGTTGGTTAAATAAATTTTCTACATTAACAAAAATGGTGTTTTCCCATATATCATTGTAGTGTCATTTTATTTACGATTCTTGAATTTAATTAATGAATCAAAATGGTTTTAAATTAGTTGTTGAATTAACCTGAATGGAGTCGTTATATGTGAATGTTTTATTTCAATTAAATGTTGTGTCAATTGAAAAATATAAGGTATTTTACCTTAATAACTTCAGAATGATACCCAGTATAACTGAATCCTTAAATTCTTCACTCGACCTTTGTAGATGAGTTTTAACATCATATACCTATAAGATAACCCACTATTGGTATTTTGAAATTTTAATAATTTAACTATTATTTTTTCTCATAAATGGGATGACAATTTTAGTTTATATAGTGTTGACACCATAAATTGGGAATAGATTTCAAAATAAAAAAACCCATATTTGCATGGCGGGACCTTTATAGGTTGAATCTACCTTTATATTCCTTATTACATAACCGCTTGGGGGTTTGTTTATGATAAATAGGGATGGGTATTTAAAGTGTCAAAACCCACTTATATGGGGTTTCTTATTAATTTAAATTGTAATCTTATATAACTAATTCTTTTAATATTATAAAAGCCTTATTGTAAATTTTTTAATTTTATTTATATGAGACATTAGGTAAATAAAATTTCAATTACAACCTAAATTGATTTTCCTTTATTTCTTGTTATTGAAATTTTCTTAACCAAGACCAATTGTGAGAAATTTTGTGTTAGTAAAAGTTTAAAAGGAAATTATGAAACATTTTAACTTTAATGCTTTGAGGTGTTAGCTATGTAAAGTTAAAAGTACACTCTATTAGTAATAGGTACTTCACATTTCATTAATATATGACTCTTTAATATTCATAATAAATGTGAATCGATGAAATGGATTTAATAAAACCTTTTAATAGTATTCTTAGCATGGACCCTAGTGAAAGGGTTATTCTTAATGGTGCCTTCGAAGTTGTATTGGATGAGAATGTGAATGTTTCTCATAGACCTATTATGGATTATTCTTCTATGTGATACTAAGAGTTTAGGTGGGTGAAACTAGTGAACTTTTAAAAATGATCTTTGTTTTAGATTTTCCCATTTGTGGTAGCACTCTTAGAGGAAAAATCATTGGTAAATTCTTGTGATGAGTTTTAAAGGAATGTGAGAGACCATTTTGGTGTTGTTTAGCTTGGTTATGACTATTAATGATAAAAAATGTCCATGTGTAAATGGGTAGGCATTTGGTAAGTGCATTATTGATAGATGTGAGAATTTTCTAAAGATTAGGATTCATGGGTAAGACATTCCTAAGGAATGGTAGACTGCTTTGAAAATCATGTATTTTTCCTCTTTTCCTAATAGATTAATTGAGATGTTATCACAAGTTTTTTATCGATATGGGAAAAATGGATTTGGGTTGATCTTTTTTCTATATAATACATGCTGGAATGCATAATTTGATAGTCATGAAAATATATCGAATGATGCACCATTTTCAGTTCTATGATATCAAGACAATATGTGTTTTCATGAACATTTCCATAGAGTTAAAAATTGGTGAAATGGTCCATATGTGGTTCTTTGATAATCAGTCATGTTTTATTGGTTTTGAGAAATGTGTTCATGGTATTACATTGACCTGATTAGTTCGCAACCACTTGGATAAAGGGTTGTGAGTTCTTGAAGGTTTCATTCATGGGTCATATTTTAAGTAGAGTAAACTATGAGTTAAGATCTTATTGTGAGTATCAAAACCATTAACTATTAACAAATGGATGGGTTATCCCAGTTCTCATAAAGATGTTGTAAAAGGATTTTGTGTTGTGACACTACTAGTTGGTTTTTTTTATGCCTGATGATGTTGACATCTGTGAATGTGGATTGGGAATAGTATCATGCCTGTGTTTAAGTACTATATTGTTCTAGTTCACTTAAGAATGTATATTTGTTCTCTATTTTCATATTGTCACTTGGTATAAGAGTGTTGGAAAAATCCATAATCTTATTTTTGGTGGTGGGTGGAGTGTGTGTTGTGGAATAAGTTTTTTTATAAGAAATGAGATGACTAGGACACTCATAAAGTGCGGAGTGTCACGTCGGTCATCAGAATAATTTCTTTTAAGGTAGAGGAAATGAAACCATATAAGACCATTTCAGAATTGGGAAAATGGTTTCTAGAAGCTAATGAATTGTTAAGTTTGAGATTTCTAGTAACATATGTGACATTTATTTCTAAACTCAAGTGTTTGGTACGTAGAGCATGTATGTTATATTTAGGATCAGGGTGCATGAGAGATCTGGTATATGTGATGGGTTTGATAGTGCAACTGTTTTAGTAAGGCATCATTAAGTAAAATTGGTTGGTTGATTATTCCATCATTGATGAATTATGGGCGTTGAGGTTAGGCATCAGTGGTTATGCCTAAATTTTCATGGTTCCTTTGGGAATTAAGATATTGTGATCAATACCGTAAATAATATGTCTCCTTTTGAGATAGAAATCCTTCAAAAATGTCACCCTGGAATGGGTGGATTGATGTTTCGGTAATCAAGTTTTTATGGTGAGTTTATACTTCCTTGTGTGTGTTGTGTTAAATAAAACATGTGTGTTTTCTACAATGATCATAAAAGCTATAATTTTAGGGTATGATAACAGTTTTGGAGATATGGTGTATAATAGTGAGTTGGTTTTGGTAAATTTTTGGGTCTCCAAATGTGGAGGGTTCACAGAGAATAGGGTACAAGCCGCAATAATAATTCATGAATGATCATGAGAGATGCCTCAGGTAGTTAAGGAATTGTGATCAAGTAGTGACAACACGTCGGTGGCTGTAGACAATTATTTTCATGACAATTTGGATATAAATGATTCAAATGTATTTTATACATGAATTTGGATGTATTTGGTTTCAAACTATTTTGGACACTTCATTTTGTATTTGGAAGAAGAACCTTAGAAATTGAATGACTGAATTTTGAGAAAAAACTGACAAGATCATGTCATAGATTGGTGATGAGCACTATCTGGGATATAAATCAAGTACTATGAGGAGATTCTTTTATGGATAGAACTTGAAACTCATTGTTGGGTGGGTGGGTCATGGAGATCAATTCACGCATATCGATGAAATCATTAGTTAATGTTCTGGTTTCCATTTCCATGGGTAAGGAACAGTTGATGTGTAACATCTGATGATTAATTTTTGATAGTAACAATCAATAACAACAAAGTGTACTCCCGATATAGTGATTATCATGTATAATATCTTTACATCTCCTTTATTACCTACAGAGAGCTTCGGATAAACACTTAGCTATGTAATCTGTTTTTTCTAATTGGATTATGGGGCACCTTGGAAGTTATTTTTGAGGATCATTGTAGAGAATGAAATATGTTGTGGATTCCATTCATAGGTAGTTAGCGGATAACCACCATGTGAGAAAGATCATTGTCCTAGTTATAATGACCATTTGATATTAATTTTTCTCTTCAATTCCTTTGGTTAAAGGAATAGTGTATAGATGTATTTTTTGGTAAATTCCAGGTACATGTTGTAATACATACTTGGGGAAAGTGCGAGTGTGGGTTATGGGAATGAAGTTTCATCTGACGATCCAAGGATGCTAGATTAAGAATGCACTAGTAATCATTTCATGTCCTAACAATAGAAATGAACCGTGTATGGATCAATTAGGATACATCGCCATAAGTCAACTACATTCTTCGTAGAGCATGCTCGAAGCGATCTCTGTGTGACTTAGATTAAAGTCACCTGAATCTATTTTTGGATGTTTTATATGTTGATGCTAATTTTTTTTGAAAATATTCTATTAGAGGTAGTTAAATATTATTTCTCTCAAAATGATGTTTTCGACTACTGAGGAGCTATAATTAGCATGTCGTTTGGGTAATGAAATTTTAGGGTACTGGTTTTCCATGGATTTTCAAGGAAAAGACAGTGTGACAAAGTTAAGGGTGTTTTATTGAAAATCAATTGTTTAGATAAAATTTACTTGTTATAGTATTTAATTAATGCGTGATTGGGTGTAATGGGTTTTGAATTGTGTCGACCAAAATTTTAGGATTCTGAGAGAGTGATTCAATAATAAACTATGGTGGTGAGATTTTTGTGACTCTGAATCATTCGTTTAAGGATGAAACATATGGTGGGGAGAACCATAGGCCAGTTGATCAAATATATGATCACATTATCATGTATCAGGTTAAAAAAGATTGATAACGTTCCATATTAGTGTTTTTTTGTTGTTATGAGCTTGGGCTCAGTTTTTAGCGGTTTAACACTGTATGTTTAATGTGGTTCTTGGAGGTGCAATAGGAATTTTAAAATGAAACATGGCCATTTGAGTAGGAATTATCAGCCCAGATAGCTCATGTTTTATTTTTAATATCCACTTAGAATTCTCAATTATGAGAATTTATAATTTGGGGATGTTTTAAAATATTATCTTTTGGATGGTTTGATATTTTTCAGAGGATTTTGATTTTTTCATTTAGTGCACGGGCACAATCACAAACCGAGCATCAAAATGTAATTATTATAGTTTGACCACTATAATGTGTTTTATTTTGATGATTTTTAAATACATAAGGTGTATCAAGATTCCTGATGAGTTCTGTGTGAATCAGACTTTGAAAAATCAACTTTGGGAGAAACATCTTGGGGAACACGATTCATTCATGGTTAGGGCTAACAATGAGACCCAAGCCATATGGATTTTTTTGTATAGGAAAATGGTTCTTTCAAACTATTTAAGGGTTCCTAAAGAACTGTGTTAAGTGGTGTACAGTTTCATAGGGACTCTCAGAGTTGGTTCATGGTTTTCCGAACCATGTTCAGCAATTGTACAAGGTGAGGCTGTTCGGATAGTGAATCCCACATTGTTAGGTCAGAATAATAAAAAGAATCACAAAGTTGTGAATTATAACCATTTATAAAATCCGTAAAGATTAATATTTTATCCCTATTTTTATATTAGGAAGATATGTCAAATTATATTCTTTAATATAATTATGCATAATAAAAACATAGAAGAAGAAAAAAAATGTTTTTATAGTGGTTCAGGGCATAAATATCCCCTAGTTCACTCCACCAACACTCTCATAGTGAGCTTGGTTATTTATACTAAATAGGTACTCTTATTATTTGATATACACAACTAAGTGAAAAAAAGTTGAAACATTATAATAAGAAATGTTCTTTTACATGGAAACTTTCAATCCACAGCATAGTGTGAGAAGTTGATATTCCACCATGACTCTGTATGAGCATATGATACTCTATGAAATCAAGGTTAATTGATTTGATAAGAAACTAACTTAGATCATAATTGTTGTAACAACTGAAAAAAATGTTGGTCTTATTTTTTAGAAAAAATAATTCAATAAATAACATCTTTAAAGATATCTATCTTGAAAATTATCTTAATGAAATATAGAAAAAGATAATTTGTAGCAGTAACAATAATATGATAGACAAATAGTAAAGGATCAAAGCATGTATGTCTATAAATTTTCTTTCTTATAAAATAAGCTAATTTATTTGTATTAAAAGTTACATCACATAATAATGATACAACTATTTTTATTTAATATGAGAAACTCGATTTTCTCTTGGTAAAGAGATCCAAAAATATCACCAGAAAATCATGATTATTTGAATGTAAAACATTAAAATAAAGTTATAAATTTTTTTAAAAAATAGAATGATTTAATATTTTGAAAAAAAAATAAACTGAATTTATCTTTAAATTGATTTAAAATAGTTTAATTAATCCTTGCAAGACCATTGTATAAATCTTGGAAAATATCCTGAATTTAAACAATGTAGTTGGCCAAGTCAAAGGTAGGGTTTACTTCAAAAGTACTATTGAAAACACATGGTTATCTTAAAAACATTAGGTTGTTGAACTATGCATCAGTTTCTCAAAAGTAGGGTTCATTCCAAAATTACAGTTAATGATCCATACATTTACAATAGCATAGGTTACTTGATCCATATGTTTACTCCAAATGAAGGGTATAAGAGTATAGTTCATCACCAAATATGGAGTTTGAAAACCATACATTTTGTTTACAAATGTAGGGTATATATAGTGTTTCCACAATTTTTAGAAGCATATCCATAATACCGTAGATTAAAATTATAACCTAAAAATAACTTTATAATAAAATAATTTTCTCAAAAAATATAATCTAGAAAAACACTTAAATCAGTTTCTTAAGTAAAATAGATAAGCGTATTTGTGAGCATCAAAATCAACAATAAATCATAGAATATTATTGAGGCAACACATTCCCAAAAATATCACATTTTTTATCACCACAAAACCCATATAACAAAATTTATAGAAAATATAGGAAATGTAAATATAAATAAAATAAAGTTTAAAAGAGTTAGAACATAAATTTTAATTTTAATTTAAAGTTTTATAAGTTTTCAATAAATAAAAAATACTATAAAAAAATTTTGTTTTCCAAACTAAAGAGATCATTTATCTAAATTTTTTATATATTCAAATTTATATATTTGTATCCAATTCTCCCCATTTAATTTATCATAGTCATAAAAATGTCTTTCTTAACGAAATCTATCAGCATTTTCTTATCTTAAAAATAAATCATTGAAAATTTTAATATAACATAGTTAATGTTGAAAAAAAACTAGCCATGAATGTTTTAAAAAAGATAATATAATGGTATTCCATTAAAATAAATAGTTTTGAAAAAAAGAAACAAGACATAAAGAAACATAATATAATGAAGAATATAATTTAATTATAACTCGTCTTTGATTATAATAAATATTGGGTAGTAAAAGGTTAAAATAGGATTGGATGAGGGATAAGGGTTTGGTTCAGATGAGGCATCATATGTAACAGAATCTTGAACAACCTCATCAATTAAACATTCTGATTAAACATCCCATCCCATTGTTCCCTCAAAATCATTGACTCATGTCCCATTTTGATATATTTAACTTAATATAATTTTATAAACTCATAGATAGTATTTAAAAAATATTCAACTTCTATATAATCTCACTTAAATGATTGAAAAGATTTCTATTACCTGGATCATCATATGTTAATTTCTCAATAAGATCATTTTTATTGTCCAATAATGTGTGAAGTTGAATTCTATCACACTGAATATTATGAATCTAATAATTTATTGTAGATAAAACTATTGTAATATATTCAAACCTCCTTATCAAATTTTCAGGAGTTAGATTAATAGAAGTGGAATCCCTTGATTGATATAAGCTACTTATTATTGATTCAAATTGACTCCCCAGGTATTTCCTTAATTTTCCAAAATATGACATGGAAAAAAAAAATTGCACTGAGTTTCTCAGGATATTTATTCATTCTTCTCTAAAATTCATCAAAATATGTTCCAGAAATTAAATTTTCTTTTATGGTTTACATCTAGTATTAAACAAAATCCAAATCATTATTTTGAATAGTTATACTTTTACAAAATTCAAAATATATTCTAGACACTTTCAACCCACATTACATGTTTTTATTCACATCTTTCATCTAATTAAATTTTTAAAACAAATATTCAATTAAAACACATGGAGAATTAGAAGATTCCTCTTCTTTATTTTTTTTATGTTTGTCCTGTTTCAACAATAGTAAGGAAATTACCTACAATATTTTCACTGTATGGTGATGGAAAATTTTCTATTACTTCATTTTTATCACTAGATTCACTAACAACCTTTTCCAAGGATTATTCACCAATAAAAACTATCTAAATTTCAATCAGTTTACTAATTTCAACCATTTATTTGTCATATTCTCACCATCTTGATCATTCTCTTTAACCTATTCTGTTACTAGAGCCTCTTTCTCATCATTATTTAAGATGTTCTTTCTACAGATGTAATTGAAACACCCATAAACTGTGTTTTTTCTACTTTTTTAACCTCATCATCTTTTGTATGGTCCACATGATCTTCTATTTTCTAGTCCTTTTAACAAGAGCCTCACTATTGGTTTCTCTTGAGGGTTATTCAATATATTTTTGGACACCTCTTACAGATGTTGGGTTACTAACATCAATCATGGGTCTCCTTCTTATTTACTCAGTAATGTCCTCTATTCTTGATTCATCAATTTAATTATCTCAATTCTATACTAATCTAGTTGACTTATATTTTCCTCCCCCACCCTGAGCATGATCACCAGATTCTTGTTGATCATCATCACCAACGGGAATTATCTTTCCTTTTAAAGTGATCCAAAAGAAAAAAAAATTCTCTTAAGGTTCAAGAAAAAATAATAATACTATGATGACATCTAATATCTATTTGAATATATTAAATATTATTATTTTTATAAAAATGTTGAGAAATAAGTCTCCCATATGCATAAAAACACATTATTTTCTCCTTTTGATAAAAGTGATGCATTTACCTCGATATATATCTATATAGATTCAATTAAATTTTTCATAACATCAAAAAGAGGATATATATATATATATATATATATATTAGGAAATTGAATTTTCTCCAACTTATCATTCATTATAACAATTGAAGATTGATAAAATTTGACGATTACCTTCTGGTCAACATCAAGATCTTTTACAGGAGTCTTTATTACCTAGGTGTATCCAAAAAAATACATAATATCATAATATTTATGCTCTTCATCTCCAATAGATCAAAGATTAGTGTAAAAAAAACCCCTTTATGGAGACACTGAAAAATATTGGATATTTATACTAAAGAGACTAAAAGCTCTACATCATATACCTTTAAGGATAATAATTCTTATGTGTCACAAAATTTAAACTATGTGTATTCATAAAACATTTTTTCTTCAATGTTGAAAACATACTCAGTATTTCCACGATTTAAATAAATTCTAAAGACTGAAAATATAAATATATATTTAATAGTAGGTTCATATGAAACACCCACTCAAATTCAAAAACCTTCCCTAAGAGGACTCTTATTTTAGATTATAAAGATATTTGGTTCTTATATTTTCTTATTCTTCCTTCTTATATAATATTTTCCTTCTCTATTATATAAAATATGAAAGTTTGAGGTTTAGATTTAAGGGTTTGAAGAGAAATCAAGAGCTCTAAATATTAAAAGGGTTCAAACCTGAGGGAAACCTAGGGAGATGTGATTTATGATGGTTTTGGTGATGTTAGTTTGGTTTCTAGAGACAAAATACTCAAAGTAATCATTATGGGTTTTAAATTTGAAAATATGTTTTTAAATAAAATATAAATAATTGAATAATTTATTAAACAACTAATAAATAAATCATAGATGAACGCTGAGTAAATCAAATTGAATAAATAAAATATTTAAACTTAACTATTAAAAATATAATTTTTCATTTTAATAAAAATAAATAATTAAATATAATAAAAAATTAATTTAAAATTAAATATAACTAACTCCCCCTTAATAAATTCAAAACTAGTACTGGGAAGTGTTTTTATGAAATTATTAACAAGTTGGTATTCAGTATTAATAAATTCCAAAGATACTTCTTCTTTTAGAATATGATATCTTAGAAAATGATGCCTAATTTCAATATTCTTAGTCCTTGAGTTACTTACAAAATTTTTTAAATATTAATTGCACTTGTATTGTCACATAAAATAAAAATATTATTGAAATTTAGTCCAAAGTCAAGAACTGTGTGTTTCATCAACAACACTTATGCACAACAATACCCAGTAGAAATATGTTCCTCCTTAGTTATTAAAAAATAAACTTAATGTTTTTTCTTAATTGACCTTGAAACTAAGGACTTCCCTAAAAAGTGAAAGGTTCCTAGGTTACTCTTTATATCTAACCGACAACATCCAGAATCAACATTTGAATATGAGATTAAATTAAAATCATAGTATTTGGGTAAAATAAAATTTTCAAAGTTATTTGTTTCAAATATATAAAAATTATTTTAACAATAGTATGATGGGATTAATTTGGGTTTTATTAACCTCTAGCACAAATACAGAAATAAAACATAATATATGTTCCACTTTCAATGAGATATAGCAAGCATGCAATCATACCTATATATAACTTGTTGTCTACTAGTTTTCTAGATTTTAACAAATCAGGTTTTATATTTGTAATCATGGGATTTTTATATGTCTTAATGGTTTCAAGTACCAATGTTTTTAATAAATCAATAAAATATTTACTTTGATTTAAAAAATTACTATAATCTTTTTGATAGTTTTTAAAATTAATAAATTAATTTAATTCTCTCATCATATTCAATTAAAATTCCATTTCATAAGTTTCTGAAAATATAGAAGAATATTTTTATCAGTTGAACCAAAGATAACATCATCTACATAAATTTATACTAAAAAATATCAAAAAACAATTTTTATTAAGAGAGTAGGATCTTCCAATCATAAAAAAATCCTTTTTCAATATAAAATAACTCAATAATTCATACCAAACTCTTGTTGATTATTTAAGTCCATAAATAGGTTTAGTATATTTGAAGAAATAATTTTCTAGATGAGGATTTTCAAAACCTAGTTGTTTTCAATATAGACTTCCTCCCCAAAATATCCATTTAGAAAATCTGATTATACATCCATATGATATAATTTAAAATTCATATATGATTCATAAGATAAAAGGTTATTAAGGGATTATAATCTAGAAATAAGAGTATGGGTTGCATCATAATCTAGTACTTCTTCATAATTATATCCTTTATCCATAAATCATAATTTATTTCTAGAAATTATCCCTTGTTCATGCTTATTATTTGTAAAAACTAATTGGGTTCCTATTACTAGATTATTTTATGTCTTGTAAACCAATTCCCAAACATGGTTTTTGTTAAACTGATTAAGTTCTTCTTTCATAGATATTATCCAAAATTCTTCTTCTAATGCTTCCACTACAGTTTTATGTATTAATTGAGATACGAATGTAGATAATTAGTCTAGGTTTATAAACTCCTTTTAGACCCAGATCTTATATCTAGATCTCCAATAATAGTTTGAAAAGGATTATTCTTTAAGGTTTTATGATGTCTAGGTAAGGCTCTTTTAGGTTCACCAGTTTCATGTTCTTCTTAGCCAGACAGAATTTTATCTTATAGTTTTTTTCATCAAAATAATATTTAGGTAATTCAAGTCTCATGTAATCTAATGAATTAGTAACTTCATATATTTTGTTTTCATATGATCAAAAGGGTCATTTTCATAAAAATTCTACATGAATAGATTATTAAACTATCCTTGAATTTTTATTATACACTTTATAAGATTTAAAAGTATCAGAATATCCTATAAAATTCCTCCATCATCCTTTAGAATAAATTTACCAATGTTTTTCTTAGTATTCAATGTATAATAATTGCATATAAAAACATTAAAGTTTCAAAACATAGGTTTTCTATTATTTCATAATTCATATGGTTTATTTTTAATAAAGGGTCTTATTAAAACTCAATTCATGTTATGTAAAGCTTTGTTGATATATTCTTTCCAAAAATAAGTTAAGAGACTATATTCATTTGACATAGTTCTTTCCATTTCTTGAATTTTCATATTTCTTATTCCTATAATTCTATTTTATTACGATTCCCTTATAGAATAAAAGGTATGTTTAATACCCATTTTTGAGATAAATGAATTAAATTATTTATTCTCAAAATCTCCCCTATGATCACTTATCAATGAAATTATTTTAAAATAATTCTTATTTTGAACAATTTGAAAAAATCTTACAAAACTATAGAAAACCTCACTTTTATGCTTTAGAATATAAACCCAAGTAAATTTGAAAAAATATTCAACTAAAACAAAATATATATACGTTTTTTCATCAAATATTACTACTTTAGATGATCAAAAAATCTATGTGAATATGTTCTGATAGTTTGGATGTAGATACCTTATTAAGATATTTCTAGGATGACTTGTGAAGCATGATTATTTTTAATGAATTTTAAAATATATCGTTATCAAATTTAAGACTAGGAAAATAAAAAACTACGTATTTCAAAGAGAATTTTAAAAAGAAAATTACAGATTCAAAGCCTCCAATGGAAAATCCCAAATTCATTTTTCAAAATATTTAAACAACACTATTTGTTCACATAATAAATTAAGATTCAAAGAATAAACATTTCTAGTTCTCGGTTCTCTAAACTTAAGAAGTTTATCTTTAAAAATATAGATATCATTATTAGAAAAATAAACATAAAAATAATCATAGATTTGATAGATACATATCAAATTATTCTTCCAACCTTGGACATATAGAACTTTTTTTATCAAATTTGATTTCGGATCTCAAACTTATCAAACCCCAATTATTTTTCATTTTTCATTATAACTAATGTTAACTAGGCCTCTATCTAATTTTTCTAATGTATGAAAATTGGAAGAGACTCCGCTCATGTGTCATGAGCAGGCACTATATATATACCATACTGCATTTCTGTTCCTATAGAATTTTTCCTAAAAAAAATTAAATATAAATATTGTTTTGGAATGCAAATGTTCTCAGTTTCAGCTATGTTAGTAAGTAATGATCTAGTTAAACATATTTTCATAATTTTTCCAAGATTAATAAGACTATCATCAGACATATTTCAAGAATAAAAATCTCTTTTTCTACCACTTATTTTTGGGATTTCTCAAACAAAAGATATTAGAATAGTGTAATTTAATTCCATAATAAAAAAAATGTTACTCTATATATGTTTTTATTCATAGAATTGGGTATAAAATAAATTTTATATAATTTATACATTTCTCTATTTATCCTAATTCCATATTTCTCCTATTTATGAAAATCATTTCTAAGAATACGATTTAGATATTATTCTCCCTTAGTTTATATACTATTTCAATTTTTAAAGACTATATTATTTTTTAAAACTCATTGATTCTTCTTTCATGAATAGTGAAGTTTGAGTTAGATTTTCTAAATTTTTCTTTTAATTTTATGTGTTTCTTTAGGAGGATTTTTTTTTATCTTAAAACAAAATTTTGAATTTTTTAAGCGATATCTTGTTGTTTACTAAATAATCATACTTTTCTTTAACCATTGTGTATTAAGTAGTTATTTTACTACTAGAACAACTTTCTGAATCAGAATAAGAAGAACATTAAGATTTTAAATATTTCTTCTCTTTAGCCAAAAACCACGTATTTTTTTAGATTTCTTGTCTCATATTAAAACAATGATTTAGAAGTGTTATTAGAGTCTTTAGAAACACTCCACAAAGCCTCCATAGCTTTCTTACCTTTTTTCTCAGAATTAGTTCATATCTGATACTTACTTTATTTCATATTCATTTTTATTTTATCTTCTTTTAGTTTTGGAAAATAAGTTAGGATATATCTTATTTTCCTAAATTCATAGCATGTTACTTATTTAATTCCTCAACCATATTTCTTTATACTAACTGAGAAAATTTTTGAACACTTTCTTCTTCTAATATAATTTACTGAATCTTCTATCTAGATAAGAAGTTTCATTCCAAAATCTAGGCATTCTGAATCATTTGTGAATACATATTCCACTTTATATTTCATTTCATATTTTTTGAGCTGTAACTTTAAGGGTTGTATTATCCCTTTTTGTTATCCTATGATCCTCTACTTCATCTTTCATTTTTTCTTCATACATCATTAGATTTCCTATCAACTCCTTCATTGTTATATTTTTGACCGGAGTGGATTTTCATATTGAAGAAAATGCCTCAATCCATTTTTAGGTTAATACTCTTATATCATTTAAATCTTGATCTTGTTTTCAAATTGGATCTCCTAATATAGCAACACCATTGAATATTTTAATCAATATTCCATTCCTTCAAGTGATTTTTTCACCATCATATATTATAAAATTGTTTAATTTTAGCTTTTTTGTGTTATATCTTAATTTATTGTTATTTCTAGTTCCATCATATAAAAAACTGATATTTTCCCACATCACATATTACATATAACTTTGAGATACATGATTAAATTTATCTAGGCCATGTCTATATATAATAGCATTCATGTCTCTTGAATTAAAATCATACTCAAATTTATTTATAGCATCCCACTTTTCTGGTTATTCAGGGATTGCATAAGGTTTGACAATATTCATATATACTTTGAAACAAATATTATTTAATTGATAATCATCCTTACTTTGTAATAGCTATAATTTCATCCATTGAATTATGGGGCTTGGATCATGGAAATTTGTTCTTTTACTTCTTCCATCGTCATCTATATTCATATAGACTATTTAATAGACCTTACTAGAGCTTATCATTCTTATTTAAAAAAAAACTCCTTTGATACCAACTTTTAGTTCAGAATAATAAAAAGGTATACAAGAGAAGTGAATTGTGACATTTTAAAATTCTTGATAAATTCAGATTTTATCCCTCTTAATATATTATGATGATATGATGAATTATCTTATTTATGAAAACTATGCAGTGAAAAATATAGAAAAATCATATAGAATTTTTTATTGTGGTTCGGGACACAAATATCCCATATTCCACCCCACCAACACTCTCATGGCGAGCTTAGTGATTTTCACTAAATATTTCATGTTTTGAAAAGGCCTACACAATTGAATACAGGCAGTTCAAACCTTATAATAACATAGGTTCTTTTATAAGAAACCTCTCAATCCATAGCTTAGTGTGATAAGTTGATACTCCACCATGACTGAGTATGAGCAGTCAATACTTTACTAAATCAATATTAATTTATTTTATGAGAAACAAATTTAGCTCACGGTTACAGCATAAATTGAGAGATAATAGATATTATTCTTAATAGATAAATTTCTTCAAGAAAAAACAACTTTGAAGATATCCAAGTTTCAAATGATATTTAATAAATCTAAAAATAGAACAATTATAGTGCAAATAATGGTGAAATATTTAAACAACAAAATATCAAAACATGTATGCCTTGAAATTGTAGTTCTTCAAAATAGTAGATAATTTATTTCACCTAAAAAGATAATTCATATAATAATGTTAAAACTCATTGTATTTAACAAAAGAAACTTGATTTTATTTAGGTTAAACATCTACAAATAATATCTCATAATAATTCATTAATATTTTTATTTAAAACATTCAAATAAATTCATAAATACACTTAGACATAGGTATGATTTAATCTATTGAACATGAGCCTTTTAATCAATCATTAATTAACATTAAAAGTGATTAATTAATCCTTGAATGACCATTACAAAAATATTAGAAAATATAGTGAATATAAACTTTATAGTTGAACAAGAAAAATATAGGGTTAACTTTGAAAGTACAGTTGACAATAAACAGTTAATTTCAAAACATTGGGTTGTTGAACCATACATTAGTTTCTCGAACCAAGGGTTGGTTCTAAAAGTACGGTTCCTTGTTCATTATTTTAAAAAAACAATTGGTACCTGATCCATACATTTAATCTGAATGTAGGGTACAAAATTATGGTTCATTACCAAATTTAGTGTTTGAAAACAATATATTTCATTTACAAATATCAGGTATAAACAGTTTTTCCAGACTTCTCAAAAACATATCCAAAATAATTTAGACAAAAACTTTAACCCAAAAATAAGTTTAGAATAAGATAATATTATTAAGAAATGTAATCTTTAAAAACACTTAAATTATTTACATTATTAAAAAAAATAATGTTATTTATGAGTATCAAAATCAATAAGTGTTTATAGAATAGTTTTGAGACAACACATGTCATATATGCATGGTTGTTGTAGAATTATACAAAACATGATAACAAATCATGAGACCCTTTAAAGGGGGTGAAATTTCAATTGTTCTTGTATTTTCTATTACACTAAATCCCCCCTTATTCCCCCTCATATGAATAGTATATCCTCAACATGAGATCACTTCTTTCCTTCTCCCCAAGGGTTTAATAATTCTTCATTATCCAAGATCCAATTTGACTATCGCTCATTTCAATAGATCAATCTCTATAAGTCTAAAAATCTAATTGTTTATTTTTTCATTTTCCTTCCTCATCTTGGATATTAATCTCATGGATCTTATAAACCCTATTTTCAAGTCTTTTTTAGAGATTCTGTTATTTATTTAATTCTAGCATGAATAAAAGGTGGATATCAAATGACTAAATTTTCCTAAAGCATGAGGTATTTGATCTAATACTTTTCACGAAAACTCTTGTAGTTTATATCATTAATTATTGTTTCACGCACCAGACCTTTTGTGTTTCACCACTTAAATGTGAATTAATTATGTAAATTTAAAATAAATTGAATTAGTTAGTCCTTCTGCATCTAATTTTATTATTCTAGGTTTTCTACCTCAACTTGAACCACTATTTGATGTGTTTTTCTCATATTCCAATGATCCTTATTCTATAGATTCATAATGAACCACCCTTTAGGTGTTTTATTTTTCTTCTTGACTACAATATTATTGAATGGAATCACTTGAGATGTCATGTTTTAGGATAAAAACTTATTACATGGCCTTCATGATTATGATAATTAAAGTAATTCGAAAATTATAAAATGAGATGAATACATTGATTACCTCTTGTAAATCAAAATTATAATTAAATTCAGTGAATTTTTAAATGGTTTAATACCATCACTTGGACCCTTTTCATTAAAAATTAATCAGTAAATAGAATTAAATTAATTTAATCATAATGATTTTTAATTGGAATGGATATTTATCATGGCCTGTATTTAGTTATTAAATGTAACAAGCCTCTAATTAAATTTCACCTTGAGTGATACTTTGATTCCTTATACAGAATGACTTGGATGATCTTATAGGTAAAATAAAATTATATTACAAATTTATAAATACATGGATTTGTTATATGGAGTATCTAGGATAGGATCCTAGGTTAAATGATATTTGTTTTTACCTTGATTAATATTTATATTCCTCATAATGAATTACTTGGATAGGATTATGGGTTAAATGAAATTATCTTACACCTTGATTTATACTTGGATTCCTTATATAGAATTACTTGGATTTGCTCATAGGTTTAATGAAATTATATTATTCTAGGGGAGATACTGTAAGGCCCTAACCGCAGTTACCCAGAGATGGTGCATTATTACATAACATTGGCATGATCACAAGGAAATCATATCTTGGAAGACTAATTAGTTTAGTATTATTGGAAACTAGATTCATATATAAGTATAACTTTACAACTTTAAAAGAAATATAACACGAATTTATTCCATTGGAAACTACCAAGCCTCCTAAATAATTCCTACAAGCCACTCATAACTAACTTCTTCGTATCCTAGGAAAATGAAACATATGAAAGGGGTGAGCTTAAACTCTCCGTAAGGGTAAGAAATACAGCGGAAGATAACATAAATATTACGCATGTTGAATAATTGAAACCACATGACTTTACAAATAATAAATATGAATACTTTTATGGTAGGAATATGAGTTGAGTAAATAATTCCATAATAAAATATAATCATTGGTATTCTACTTGTCGAATGACCACATGAACAATCAATATTATTTTCATAATGAGGAACTGTATAATGTCATACATTCTGAAACATTTTGTCAAGGCCTCGACCAAGACGTCTAAAAAAGATTAAAGCCTTGGCCAAAACCATATATCAAAATTGGGAAAGGGCCTTGGCCAATTCCACATCTAGTTGTCTCATGAGACCTATTGATTCATCGAGGAGCTATAGCGGGCTCCACCCGTCACTTACTAAGTCCAATACATTCCTCATATGAAAAGGTTTAAACATATCATAAACAATTGTATTAAAACTAGAATAAAAAATTTTAATACCTTAACCATAAACCATGAAAGGTATAAAAATAGAACATCCATGGTCAAACATATCACAAAACCTTCAATACAATATGGAAGTTTTGTATCATAATAAATAAACTTTAAATAAACTTAAGATCCTTCAAAAGATGTTGAAATAGATGAAATCAAAACCCTTTTTAGAGAAATACCACATTCTATTTTGTAATCATTTAAGAGTCACATAATTATAAAGAAAATATTTATTTTTAAAATATTATTATAAGCTTGTAAGGGAATCTTCGATTATGTTATAATGGCGGAAAATAACCAAACCCGTCGTATAAGTTAAAAAACATTCTTATCTTAAATTTTTCAAAAAGGTCAAAAAAGTACCTTATTTGGAAATTGACAGAATTATTCCTTTCAAAACACATAAGGTTATAAATTACTTTAACTCATTTTATATTAAAGAGTAAAAAAGTTTTTAAATACATTTTTAAGAAACATGGATGTGGATGATAAAGAGGTCCCAGTAGATAATTACGTATAAACAACCTCGGATAATGAAGAGATTATAGAATTAACCCCTACCTTGTACTTTTCCTTGGTCGAGGATAGTTTAACCTCTTTTATAATGGTTAAATAATTGTTATTAAATTATACAAGAATCATATACAATAATATGATATCATTTATTATCTTTTAACATTTCTTTGTTAATAATATCTTAGTATTATCGTCGTTTCGGGTGTAAACGGATTCATTTTTCTTTATATTATTTTTTTTGTGAGTCATATTTGTTTTTTATGGGATGTATCTTATTCATATCAAGAATTATATCATGTTTTTAAACATTATTTTTAATCAAAAAATGAAAATTAATCTTTAATGGATACGATGGGGAATGAATCTCATCGCGTTCATGGAGACGGTAATCCGTACGTACACACGAACGATAAAATCATTCTTTTTATATTAAAATAATATATAATTTGATATTATATCATATATATAGAATAATTATCATTTTATACTAATTATTTACATCAATTTCACATCATTATTATACCTATCCAAATAATAATGTATTCTATAACAATTAAACCACGACCTGGAGATGGTAAGCCGTACGTACACACGTATGGTGACATGTCATTCAAAGGATGGATAGAATAATGAATATGGTTGTAAAATATTTATAAAAACATCAAATTATATATAAGATACTAGTGTTATTATTTTTTAATGGAAATAACAAAGAAAGAAGAAGTGCAAGAAGAAAGGAACTTGAAAGAGGGTGGTGAAAACATTACATCTTCTTAGGGTTCTTCCTTTTGATTTGATCAAAAGGGTTCCTCAGGATGGATTTCTAATAAAACTAAGGCCTCTGGGTTGATTTGAGGGAAGCTGATCGAATATTTGAATAGGTTTTGGCTGAAACAAAAGGCCATGAAGGTATGAATTTGACAGAAGGGGGAGTGCCCTTTTATAAGAGGGGTGAGGGGAACCTTTGGAAATGCTAGAAATATTAATTTATAATAAATTAATATTCGGTTAATAATGGCTCCAAACTTACTTATTTAGAGTATAAGGTGGTTATGGCTCTAAATACACTCAACCAATAGGTTTTAGACAGGTTTGGGTGATTATATTAACTTTATCTTTTAGATTTAACTCTTAGTTAATTAGTTTGACATTTACCATGTCTCTTTGTATTTTTATATTATTTGGATAATTAACTTACTATAAACTGCCAATCGAACCCCAAGTGGTTAATTAATGACATACCTATCATCATATAAGTCCATTTCTCGAACCATCGATTTTTAAGAATATTATATCATTTTATAATATATTATTTTTCTTAAAAACGCCTTTATGTCAATTTCGACACTATTTAATAATTGATTTTTGTTAAAGTCTTAATAACTTTATTAATTCAAAAAAATAATTTAATAAATTCTAAATGTCATAGTGACCAATAAAATTCGTGTATGGAATCAAAACTCTCAAATTATATTTATTTTAACATTTATAATACATATTATTTGATTCTTTAATTAATAAAGAAAATACTACATCAGCATTGTATCATAAATAAATATGACTATTCAGTGTCTAAAAATTAGAAATAAAATAAAATTATATACGAAAACTTTTTATATTTCTAGTGAATATTTATAGTTGAAATTATAACATATATAACCCTATGTAAAAATTGTTTTTCTAAAAGATATATGCTTGTGTCATTTTTGTATTTACTTTAAATTAATTAATATAAAGAGTCATTATCACTTACAAGTGGCTCCATGGGGTCCCAAAATCGACCCAAAGATGTCCATTTTCTGAAATTTATCATCCAATAGGGTTAGGACATGTTTTAGGGTAATTTTATTTTATTATAATATTATTTTTTTACCCTTATATACCGGATTAACCTTTTAACCATGTTAAATAAAATATTTACCGAAGTAATTATTCAAAATTTATAAAAATAAAAGTAACCTATTTACACAATTTGTACCCCATGATTCTAAATATGGAATCCATTTTTCTAAAATCAAAACATAGAAGTGGCATAAATTAATTTAAAATTAATTCTTGTTGTCAAAACAAAAAGCATGTTTTAATGAAATAATAACTATCAAAAGATTGACACTTGCTTATGTCCAATTTAATTTTGAATTTATTTCCAATCACCAACATTGGATTAAATGGTAAAAATATAATCTAATTATACTTTAAAACCACTCAAATTAATAATTTATCACAATTACTTATTTCGATTAAAAAATTTGTTTTTAATTAAAGTTTAGTAATTTTCACTATTCATCAAAATATGAAAGTTATAAAAAAGTACCAAAATTTCACCCTAAGAATGTTTTGATAATAAAAATCATAAAAATGAATTCCATTTTGAAAAATAAAATGTATCATATTTTAAAAAGTGGTTATTACTATTTATAACGGATTGTTGATTTGTTGTGGTGTTTTAGAACTTGAAATTTTGTACAACACACACTACTGCATTATTCAAAGAGAAGTGTACCATGGCATCTTGGGTGTTAAATTCTCCCATCCATAAATTAATTTCATCCTTGAAATTTATAGAATACTACAGCATGAAAAGACTTGGGTGGTTCTTCATCATATGTTCCTCTGGTTCCAACGTTGCCTCTTCCATCTTATGGTTTCGTCATAGAACATTTACCAGATGAGTCATCAGTTTTCTCAACACTTGTTCTCTATTATCAAGAATCCCGATGGGCTCTTCACAATAAGACAGATCGGGTTCCAGTTCTACCTCCTCATAGGTGAGTACATGCGTTGGATCAGGCATGTATTTTCTCAATAGTGATATGTGGAACACATCGTGAACTTTAGAGAGATTTGGAGACATTTCCAAACAATAATCTATAGCCCCAATTCATTCTAGAATTTCAAAAGGTCCTATATACCTGGGACTCAATTTACCTTTCTTTCCGAAATTTATAACTCCCTTCCATAGAGATACCTTCAAGAAAACATGATCTCCTACTTGAAATTCCAAATCCTTCCTTCGATTGTCATCATAGGTCTTCTGCCTACTTTGAGCTGCTTTGATATGGATTTGGATTAACTTCACCTTTTCCATCTTTTCCTCCACCAGTTCTGGGCCTACATGTTTTCTTTCACAAACATCATCCCAACAGGTTGGTGTGCGACATCGCTTTCCATATAACGCTTCATACGGTTCCATCTGAATACTTGAATGGAAGCTATTGTTATAGAAAAATTCTACCAGAGGTAAATATTGATCCCACATACCTTTAAAGTCATGTGAGAAAGATCTCAACATGTCTTCTAAGGTTTGAATACTCCGTTCTGATTGTCTATCTGATTGAGGGTGGTAGGTAGTGCTCAAACGAAATTTAGTATCCAAGGCCATCAAAAGACTCTTCCAGAATCTTAAAGTAGAATTGGTATCACGATCAGAAAAATTGATAGGGGTACTCTATAAAGTCTCACAATTTCATTAATATATATTATTTCTAAATGTTCAAGTGGTAACTCTTCTCTTGTAGCAAGAAAATGTGATAACTTGGTAAGATGATCAATAATGACCGATATTTCATCATGGACTTTGTCATGGGAATACCAAAGACTGACGGTATCCAGTTCGAAGGTAAATCTTTGAAAAGTATTGAGCTCCATGTAGTTGGTCAAATAAATCATCAATGCAAGGAAGGGGATACTTGTTCTTTATTGTTATAGCATTGATTTCCCTATAGTCGATACATAACCTCATATATCCAGCATTCTTCTTAACAAAAAAGGACAGGTTCTCCAAATGGAGAAACACTAGGGAGAATAAATACCTTATTACTCAATTCCTCTAGTTGTTTCTTTAATTCCACTAATTCCACAGTGGCAATTCTATAAGAGGTATTCGATATGGGCCTTGAACCAGGAATTAAATCAATGGAAAATTTAATTTCTCATTCTGGAGGATGTCCAGGTAAATCATGTGGAAACACATCAACATATTCTCTCACAAAAGGTAAATCCTCTATTTGAACATTTATTTCCTCACCAATAGTTATTTCATTCTCTTCCTCCCCAATAATTGAATTTAGTTGAGAAAATGGGGGTGGATCTAGATAAGAATTATGTGGTGAGGATTCTGCTCTAAGGATAATGTGTTCCTTATCATTGTCATAAAAAATAGTAACTTCCTTCCTCTTACAATAATTTTCCGTGTCATGGTCTGAAAGAAAATCCATACCGAGGATTATATCAAATTCAATCATGGGTATGACGATGAGATCAGTAGATAAAGAACATTTATATGCTCTAATGGGAACGGATTCACAAAACTATGTTGCGATGATACTTCCCTTAGAAGTTTTTACTAACAACTCCCTTGTTAAATAAAACTGGAAATATCTAATTTTCTTAGAGAACTGGGAAGATATAAAACAATGTGATGATCCAGAATCATATAAAGCATTTTCTAAACTTGAGGAAACCATTAAATTACCTGCCACCACATCTCTTGGAGCTTCTACCTCAGCAGTAGTGATAGCATAAGCTTGACCTTGATCCCTTGGCCTTTTCATAGGTAAGTTTCCCTGATGCTTAGGACATTCATTTTCTTAATGTCCCATATCCTTGCAATTTTGGAATTGAAAATTGGTAGCTTCTTTCTTCCCCTTACAATCACTAGATATATATCCTTTCTATCCACATTTGTAGCATACTCTTTTTCCTTTTACACAGGAACCAAGGTGATTCCTTCCACAATTATCACATGGTGGAAATTTAACTCTTCCCATTTTCCATGTTTCCTTATTTCCTTTCCCATAGTGTTCAGTAGATCTCTTCTTCTCTTGCATTGCTTTAATGTCATAAGACATAGAGAATTCCTTTTCTGTCTTGATAGCACATTATACAATATCTTCATAATAGGAGAAAGATTGTGATACTAAATCACGATGGAGATGTGGTTTTAACACATTAAAGAAATGATCAATATTACTTCTTGGGTTACATATTTAATTTGCAGCATGCCTTTCTAACCTTGTAAAGTTAGCATCATACTTTGCAACATTCTCGTCCTCCTTTTTCCTCATACTAAGAAATTACATTTCCATATCTGCTCGATAGACACGAGGAAAGTATTTATCTATGAATATCTACCTAAACTCCCTCCATTCTATATTTTATACTTCATAATCTTCCTTTTTGTTTTGAATCAATGACCACCATTGATCAGAAACTCTAGTGAGGTGATAAACTTCCATGACAACTTTTCGCCTTTCACTACTCCCCAAAGCCTGAAATATTTTCCCTAGGAAACTTATCTATTGCTCAGCTACCAATGGATTTTTATTCACATTGAATTCCGGTGGTTGTTTCCTCATGATGTGATCTAACATTGATCCTCCACACTGTGGATTAGGGTGCTCCATACGGGTAAGGTTATTATTCATAACCTGAGTGAGTTATCCCAGTATGGTGATAAGATGATCAGCACCAGTTGTATCACCAGCTCCACTATAATTATCTTGAACAGGAGGGAAATCCCAACATGGAGTGCGTGCATTGATAATGTTTCCATTCCTTCCACTAGGCACCATTTCTAAACAATGGCATACACTAGATTAGTTTATGAATCGCAATACATAAATCCAAACTTATAAAACACATAACAAGAATTGAACAGTTTATGTATTTAATCCATAGTCATAAAAATGTTTTATTTAAGGAAGTATATACTCATAACCCTTCATAATGGTTTGTAAAGAAAATTAGAATTATCCTAAGCATATCCTTCGGGAGTGTTGTAACCAAGAGTGAAGTAAGGTCCGTTGTCATGCACCAGTTCTCATTCAGGTCTAGCTCAAAGTGGTGTTTTCGGGTTTTACCCCTAGGTGCATCTATGCCAGAGCCACATCTACCTTCTTGTATCCAGATAGGGATGTATTGCTTGGAAACTCAAAATATATCTAAAATACCAAAATTCTAGGAAGTTCATCCATACTAATCCTCAAAGTCCATCTTAGATCTATGTGATCTAATCAGAGTTTATCTAAATATGGCTTCCAAGGTTTGTACTAAACTTCCTATGATACCAAATGTAATTCCACGAACCCCGTTACCCAGATTTGGTGCATTATTACATAACATTTTCATTATCATAAGGAAATCATGTCTCGAAAGACAGATCAGTTTATTATTATTGGAAACAAGATTCATACATAAGTTCAACTTTACAACTTAAAAATAAATACAACACGAATTTATTCCATTGTAAACATCCAAGCCTTCTAAATAATGTCTGCAGGTCACTCATAACTAACTTCTTCATATCCTGGTAAAATGAAACATAAGAAAGGGGTGAGCTCAAATGCTCTGTAAGGGTAAGAAATACAATAGAAGATAACATAAATACTAAGCATGGTGAATAATTGAAACCACGTGCCTTTACCAATAATAAACATGAATTCTTTTATGGCAGGAAAATGAGTTGAGTAAATAATGATATAATAAAATATAATAATTGGTATTCTACTAGTCGAATGACCACATGAACCATCAATATTATTTTCAAAATGAGGAAATGTATAATGTCAGATATTCTGAAACATTTTTTCAAGGCCTCGAACAAGAAGTCTAAAAATGATTAAGGCCTCGGACAAAACCATATATCAAAATTGGGAAAGGGCATCGGCCAATTCCACTTCTAGTAGTCTCATGAGACCTACTGATGCATCGAGGAGCTATAGCGGGCTCCACCCGTCACTTACTAAGTCCAATACATTCTTCATATGAAAAGGTTTAAACATATCATAAACAGTAGTATTAAAACTAGAATATAAAATTTCAATACCTTAACAATAAACCATGAATGGTATAAAAATAGCACATCCATAGTCAAACATATCACAAAACCTTCAATACAATAAGGATGGTTTGTATCATAACAAATTAACTTCAAATAAACTTAAGATCCATCAAAGGATGTTGACATAGATGAAATCAAAACCCTTTTTAGAGAAATACCTATTTCTATTTTGAAATCATTATTGAGTCATATAATTATAAAGAAAATATTTATTTTGAAAATATTCTTATAAGCTTTTAAGTGAAGCATTTATTATGTTATAATGGCGGAAAATAACCTCACCCACCGTATAAGTTACAAAAAACATTCTTACCTTAAATTTGTCGAAAAGTTCAAAAAAAGTACCTTGTTTGGAAAATGATAGAAAGATTCCTTTAAAATCACATAAGGGTATAAATGACTTTAACCCATTTTATGTTTAATAGTAAAAATGTTTTCAAATACATTTTTATGAAACATGGATGTGGATGATAAAGAGGTCCTAGTAAATAATTACGTATAAACAACCTCAGATAATGAAGAGATTGTAGAATTAACCCTTACCTTGTACTTTTTCTTGGTCGAGGGTAGTTAAACCTCTTTTATAATGGTGAAATAATTGTTATTAAATTATACAAGAATCATTTACATTAATATGATATCATATATTATCTTTTAACATTGCTTTGTTAAAAATATCTTAGTATTATTGTCGTTCCGAGTGTTAACGGATTCGTTTTCCTTTATATTCATTGTTATGTGAGACATATTTGTTATGTATGAGATTTATAATATTCATATACAGAATTATATCAAGTATTTATACATTATTTTTAATCATCAAATTTAAATTAGTCTTGAATGGATATGATGGGGAATGAATCTCGTCGCGTTCGTGGAGACGGTAATCCGTACATATGCACGAATGATAATATCATTATTTTGATATTAAAATAATATATAATTGGATAGTATATCATATATATAGAAAAATTATCATGTTATACACATTATTTAAATCAATTACACTTCATTATTATACCCATCCAAATAATAATGTATTGAATAACAATTACACCACGACATGGAGACGGTAAGTCGTACGTACGCACGTATGGTGACATATCATTCCAAGGATGGATAAAATAATGAATATGGTTGTAACATATTTATAATAACATAAAAGTATATAGAATATATTGGATATATTATTTTATAATGGATATAACAAATAAAGAATATGTGCAAGAAGAAAAGGAACCTGAAAGAGGGTGGTGAAAACATTACCTCTTCTTCGGGTTCTTCCTTTTGATTAGATCAAAAGGGCTCCTTAGGTTGGATTTATTATCAAACTAAGGCCTCTAAATTGAATTGGGGGAAGTTTATAGGATATTTGGGAAGGGTTTCTTTGACCCAAAAGGCTTTGAAGGTATGAATATGATATAAGGGGGAGTGCCCTTTTATAAGATGGGTGAGGGGAACCTTTGGAAAATCTAGAAATATTAATTTATAATAAATTCATATTCAGTTTATAATGGCTCCAAACTGACTTAATTCGAGGATAAGGTGGGTATGGATCAAAATACACTCAACCAATAGGTTTTAGATAGGGTTGGATCGTTATATTAGCTTTATCTTTTAGATTTAACTCTTAGTAAATTAGTTTGACATTTACCATGTCTCTTTGTATTTTTATATTATATGGCTAATAAACATAAAATAAACTACCAAGAGAAACCTAAGTGGTTCATTAATGACATAAATATCATCATATAATTATTTTGGTCAAAACTTATATTTTTAAGAATATTATATCAATTAATAATATAATATTGTTTAAAAAACTCATTTATGTCAATTTTGACACTATTTAATAATTGATTTTTTGTTAAAGTCTTAATAACTTTATTAATTAGAAAAAAATTCATTTCATCAATCCTAACATTTCATATTGACCAATAAAATTATTTTATGGCATCAAAACTTTCAAATTATATTTATTTTCACATTTATAATACTGATTATTTGATTCATTAATTAATAAGGAAAATTCTGCATCATCATTGTGTCATACATAAATTTAATTGTTCAATGTATAAAAATTATAAATAAAATACCATTATATAGGAATAATTTTTAAATTTCTAATTAATATTTATAGTTGAAAATATAACATATATAGCACTATGTAAAAATTGTTTTTCTAAAATATATATGCTTATGTAATTTTTGTATTTACTTTAACATAATTAATATAAAGTGACATTATCCCTTACATGTGGCTCCATGGGGTCCCAAAATCGACCCAAATATTCCCACGGTCAGAAATGTATCTTGAAATAGGGTTAGGACATGTTTTAGGGTAATTTAATATTATTATAATATTATTTTTTTACCCTTATTAACTGGATTTACCCTTTAACCATGGTAAATAAAATATTTACCGAAGTAATTATTCAAAATGTCTAAAAATAAAAGTTATCTATTTAAACAATTTGTAACTCCTTATTATAAATATGGAATACATTTTTATAAATTCAAAACACAGAAGTGGTGTAAATTAATTTAAAATTAATTCTCGTTGTCAAAACAAAAAGCGTGTTTTTATGAAATAATAACTATCAAAAAATTGACACTTGCTTATGTCCAATTTAAATGTGAATTTATGTCCAATGAACAATATTAGATTAAATGGTAATAATATAATCTAATTATATTTTAAAATAACTAAAATGTATAATTTATCACTACTAATTATTTCAATTAAAAAAGTTGTTTTTAATTAAAGTTTAGTAATTTTCACTATTCATGAAAATATGAAAGTTATCAAAAAAGTACCAAAATATCACCCTAAGCTAATTTTGATATTCTGAATCTAAAAATGAAGTCCATTTTGAATTTGAAAATGTATAAAATTTCAAAAAGTGGGTATTACTATTCATAACGGCTAGTTGATTGGTTGTGGTGTTTTAGAACTCGAAGTTGCGTACAACCCAGAGTACTGTATTATTCAAAGAGAAGTGTACCATGGAAGCTTGGGGTGTTACAGATACATGGGTTCCTTTTATGAAATTTATTAGATGTAATCATTGGTCAAAAATAAATATTTCATGTCTGATTACTATTTAGAATATCCATGATTTCCAAATATTTAATGTCATAAAACATTTGGAAACATATATTATCATCATTATATATGAATTCATTGGTTTCTCTTTATGTCATTCATGACTACTGTCACACACAGACAGTTGATCTTATAGCCATGGGTCTTATTTCTAATTTATTCTTCTTATGTTCATAGACATTTGGCATAGTTCAAAGTATGTATATTAGCTGAGGTATCACTTGAGGATAAATTTCTCAACATGGTTTATCATTAAATTAGTTATTTAATTTTGAGATACCTACACACTGAACATTTAATATTCACAAGCTATATTTTTATTAAAATCCACTGGTAATGGCCTAATGAGTTTTACTCACACTCTTTTTAGACCGTTGTTTTGTACCTTGATAAATCTCATAACTGTAGTTTAGTACATTGATCATGCTTTTTGTTATCGTATTTTATGGTATAGGGCATGGAATAGGTGTTGTGGCTAAGAATTCACTCAAGATTCCTTCCATAGTTAGAGTCATTTATTTATTTATTCATTTTTTAGTCAAAAAATTTTGTATATATTACCTACATTATAATGAATACATTATATTTATCGCTTAACATGTTCATGCATGGTAAGTTTTATCATAACTTTTCAATATATCACTTATTTTATTGATTGATAGTATTGTTATCTTCCATTATTTAAATTATTTTTATTTATTCCTCCATTGTACTTGGTACTAATCCAGAGAGTATATCCACCTCATCATACCATTATTAGACCCTCACTACTATTTTATAGTCTCTATAATATGGAGAGGCATGATTGGGGATATGTATCCACCATGTCAGGTTAATTATGAGGTAATTTATCTCAAGAAATCACATAAACATTCATCACATTGGTTTTCCATGATGAACCTAACTTGTTTTAATGTTAACATAGTTAGTGGGAAAGATAACCATTAAATGTTTTCAATAAAAAGATAGTAATATACTACTAATCCAAGAAAATCATGAATCTTAGTAACATTATAGGTATTGACCATTCATCAAAAACATTAGGCTTAGTGAGATCAATAGTTATTCCATATTTATTTTTTATATTTCTACAGAATAAAATCTATTTTTAACAAAAATCACATTTACAAAAAATTTCAAATAACTAATTTTATTTCAAGATATGTTGAACAATACTCAAATATATTTCATGATCCTCATAATTTTTTTTACAAACCAAATTATCAATAATAAAAAACCACAAACATATCCAAATATTCATGGAAAATATATTCATAAGATCTATGAATACATGTAGAAAATTTTCCAACCCAATGGTCAGAAATGTAAACTCATATTTCCCATACCTCAAAAAAACATTGTCTTAGGGATTGAATCCTTCATCATCTTCATCTAGTTATACCTGGAACAGAGATTTACCTTCAAAAAATATGAATATCCTTAGATCTGATCAAATAATTCCTTAATATAAGTTATTGAATACTTATTCTTAAGAGTAATTTTATTCAATGATCTATAATCAATGAAAATACTCATGTAACTATCTTTATTTTTAACAAAACAGAATTACCTCATGGTGATGTATTGGGATGAGTGAAACTTTTATCAAGAAATTTTTCAGTTACTTTTTAAATTCCATAAGTTTTACATGATTTCTTCGATAAGGGGATTTTGAAATTTTATTTCCATTAGGAACTAATTAAACAGTAAACTCAATGTCCTGATCTGGTATAATACTAGGTAACTTATTGTTAAAAACATCTATATATTCTTTTAATACTAATAAATCATTAATATAAATAGTTACCTTATTTTCAATGACATAATAACGTTAAATTTAATTTCCATATCATAATAGTTTATAAGCTTATTGATATGTTGTCAAAGGTAAGAATTGATTTTTATATATAAATGAAAACATTTTTCCAAAAATAACTTCATTGGGTCTATAATCTATATTAGCTAGATAAACTAAAATCTGATCAATACCCAGAATAACATCAAATTATATAGTGGGTAATACAACAAGGTTGGTAGATAATTCTCTTCCACAAATGATAGCATGAAAATATTGGTAAATTTTTCCTTCCTTAATACTACCCTATGTGTTCTTACAAATAATTTTGACTTCATTTCATGAGGTAAGATTATCATTTTATTGGAAAATTACTCAGAAATGAAAGAATGTACGAAACCTAAATCAAAAAAGAAACTAGAATAATATGAATAAAAAAGTAATGTACATTTTCCCACTTTATTCAATGGTAATACATCTATTTAAATAGTTACAAAGTATTTCAGCACACAATTATGCTTATAATATAGTTTCTTCTCATAAATTATTCTCTTATTCAGACATGAATCCTCATAATGACCCATTTCATTAAAAATAAAACACATGATTGCATGATTATCAGAATTTGTCTTATCACTACCAAGATCTTTTTCTTTATAATCATGATCACTATTCCCAAACATACCACCTCAGAAGCTCTTCCTAGATTTTAGAAGACATTCTCTGGGGTTCTTTTTACTTCACATATTAAAATTTTAAAACATGATTGTCTTACCTTCAAATTACTTGAATTTATTCTTCCCATTTTTCTTCCACCTAGACCTTTTTTCTGATTGATGAAGTAAAATATAATAATTAGAAAAACTCTATTTCTACCTTCTCATCATAGTGAATAAATTTATAATTAATTTTAAATTTATGGGAGGAAAATCATTTTGTTATATTAACATAGATCTAGATTTAAACTGATTAATTTTACTATCAGGATTCTAAATAAAATTATGTGTGTACCTTTTCGTTCAGTATATGTTTTCTTCATACATAGCCATTGAATATTCCTCTTTCTATCATAATTCAAATAATTTATTTTCCATAATATGTAGAAAAAAATTGGAAACTAATTTTAAAGTAAAATATTCTAAAATCTATCACATTACATGGTATCAATATCTTCTATTTCCCTAGATTTCTTAACTATTAACCACCATTGATCATATTCAAATTCTAATTGCTAAATAGTAAGAGTTTCCTTTTGATGATCTGAATAACATGTTACTTTTAATATCATTTCAATGGATTTATTCCATCCCTCAGCTTTCACTAAGTCAAAATATCCACTAAATTATAGAGGTTCTAGTCTTATAAAATGCTCTATTATTGACATATTCCTTTGTAGTATATCTAGTTTCTATTTAGCATGGATACCACCACCATTTATATCTTATATCAATGAAACTATCACAAAAATAAACAACTATTTTACAATTTCAACCATTCTAGGTTGTGGGTTTGGAAGAATATTTTCCTCTCAGTGCTTTCCTACTTCAACAACCTTATTTCCTCTATGGAAAACCATTTTGAATAGACATGGTTTTTATAAAGAAATATGGTAATATTAAAATTTTCGATCATGATACACATAAATTATAATCACTTAAGGTTATTTAGTTACAATATTCTAACATCTAAAATTATCTATATCATTTCTCTAATACCAACTATAAGAAACCAACCATAAACAATCCCAAAATTTTATCTTTAGGAAAGAATTAATTTTCTTTCCTTCCAAATGATCTTTTAGGTTTATTGTTTTATAGAGTTAGTTCATCACCCTTATATAAATGAATATTACATCACAAATTGTACACTACCACTCAATATCCATTTCTTCCACAATACAAAACATTAAAAATATAAACAGTTTTCTTTTTATGACATATCTTCATAATTTTATTCTTTGCCTCATAATTATACCTAATCAACCTTATAACCATATTTTTTTTAAATGTTGGATGAGAACAAAAAAATAAATAAGGGGCATATAAAAAATAAGGAAATTTACTTTTTAGTCCATTAATATTTATAAAAATTTCCATTTTTCAAAATAATGTTTGACTTCAAAATAAAATTTTTATTACCTAATAAGTCAACTTCTCGACCCAAATATTTACATAAAACATTTCATAAAAAATATTTATGGGGAAAATCATAATGGTTTCGTTTTAATAATGAAAAAATCGTGAAATAGTTTTCTAAAATTTATACATTTAACCCTTAATAAGTGCTTAATAATTTGTTTTAAACATAAGATCATTAGCTTACCTTGTGAAATCATAAAATTTCCATAAAAATTATTTCATGTATAGATAAATCATGTAGGTAACAAGATAAATAGTTTTCACATCACCCTTAAAATTACACTTACATATGGAATAATATACCAGGTAAATAACAATAATCACTTATGAGATACCTAACTATTTAACTCTATCCCTTTACCCTATACATTGGAGAGCTATATTGGGATAACCCATTGTCAGAAGATATATCAGGCTCACCCATCATCAGGAGATATATCAATTAGTATTTTCATCCTTAAAAATCCTAAGAATCATAACATAATAATAATAATACATTAAAAAATTCATTTCCATCATCACGATCATAAAAATATATTTTCACTCTTAAGAAAACATTTATGGATATTAAAATAACCAATACATTTTAGAAAAATTGAAAATAAGAAGAACAAAGGGAAGGTGGATTTTTATTGAATAAAACATGAAATATTATAAAGGGATATAAATATAAAATAACATTTATAGAATTGGTAACACCCATTGATATCATATACATTAAAATAGAACATTCCATTTACCTTTTTTCAAAATGTTCCTTATAAAATATATTAATATTCTATTGAAAAACATTTTAAATAAAGTGAAAAGTGACCAAAAAATTCCTTTATAATCTATTTATGTCCATGTAATTACACCCATGATAAAATTTTAAGAATATTTACAAGTAATTAAAATATTTAGAAAATAAATCATGAAAACATTTAAAATTGGGATTTAAGTTAAAGTGTCTATTACCTCGATTCCAACTCATCAAATACATTATTTATCTTTATGAATAATAAATTTATCCTAATTATTTAATATTATTATAAAATTATTCATGTTTTTAATTTTTTTTATTTTTTTTACCAATGTATATACAATTACTTAACCGATTAAGTTCATGTCAGATGTTTTGACAATATTCTGCTCGTATAACCAAAATGAATTTGAAGAGTTAACTATGGTTAAAGTGGTAATTATTATATCATATCTATAATAATAATAATTAAATAATTATCATTTTTATACATTAATTACACCATTATAACAAACCATTAAATATGGTTATGGAAAATGAAGTACATTACAATCATGGAGACAACAAGTCATGCGTACGAATGATTAACGTTTTCATTTTTCAAATAGAATTAGAGAAAGATGTTGAGTACCAATTTATCTTTATAAAATTATGATTATATCATAAATATAATATTATATATTTAAATACACTTATATATACTACATGAGTGATATAGTTATGAAAAATGAATCACATCTCTTTTTGGAGGTGGTAATCCACACGTATGGATGAAAAATGCTACCATTTTTCAATTTATTTAAATGTAAGAAAATAAATGATATATTAAATATATATAATGATAAATGTATAAAAAATATAATATATATATATACATTAAATCCATCATTATAACTAGTCATTAGAGGCAGTTATGGAAAATGAATTACATCGGTTTGTGAGGCGGTAGTCCAATGTACACATGAATAATGGTTTTGTTTCCAATTTGATTGAAGAAGAGAAGGATAAAGGTTATGAAATTAACATAAAAATATATAAGTGTATTTAAAAAACATTTTTTAAGAATATTTTATGGTGGTGGAAGAATAAATGAATGAAAAATGCTCAATTAAGAATTATACCTCTTCTTCGGGAAACCCTTTTAGGTTTACACCTAAAGCCTAACTAGGTTTGTTTTTTGGTCAAACCATGGACAATATGATGTGTGAAAGGATGTAATTAAATTATTTTGGTATTTATTTTTTGAAATAAAATGCTCTTTATGTATGTATAATAGATGAAAGGGGTGTCCTTTTATAAGTGGCGGAGAGGACACACATGGAATTTTTAAAAATAATAAAATATAAAAATGTCTTACAGAAGAACAGTTGTTCAAAAATAGACAATTTTAAAATATTATATGATATAGGGTCTTAATATGTCTATAAAATATAATTTATATAAGTTTTTATGCAATTGAAACCCTTATCAATTCATTTTAACCCCCTGAAAATCTGTTTTTTAACTTTAACCATGATAACAGATTTTTACTGTTTTTCCTATTCTATGTGACCAAAAAAGAAATTCACCTTATTAAATAATATTAATTACTCTGATTAAAAATATTTAATCCTTTTTATTAAATTAAATTCACAAAATTGGTATAATTTAATTCCAAATTAATCTCACAAAACACGATGTAAACAGTTTTTTAGAAAAATATCTTTTAAGTATAAACATTTTTTATACCAAATTCACGTATAAAATTCATTACAATTATGATAATTAGATTATATTTAATAAAAAATATCTAATTAAATTATAAAAATATTAATAAATTTAATTTTAATTTTTAAATACTTTAAATGAAAATATGGTTTTTAATAAAATTAGTATTTTTCACTATTCATTGACAAAATCAAAATTTTCAAAAAAATCTAAAAAATTAACCCTAATGTTGTTTTGATATGATAATTTTAAAAATTAAATTAATTTTTTAAAATTAAAATTCTATAATTTTGAAATAATTCCTTTAAATAAAACCATATAATATATGTAAACAAATTTTGTAAAAATAAAACTATTTTCTTTTTTACTAGAAAGTTACATTACATTATTATAGTGAAAATTACTATATAAAATCTAATTAATTCATATTAATAATAAATGATGTTTTTTATTCTATCATTACCTGTTTTTTTACATTTGGGTAGATTTTTTCTAGAATTAATGGGGTTTTGGTGTGATGGGATGTGAGGAGAGGAGAACTCCTTTTTAAGTGAAAAGGGATGACATTTTTTGTATATACCCAAAAATTATCAATAATGGGAAGTCACCAAAATTTATTTGTCTCCCAAATTGATAAATAATATATTATTGAAGGTATAAGATCAATGAAGACCTCAACCACCCATTTTCACACATGTTTTGAACATTTTTGAGGTATTTTACTCTTAGATTTTTTTTTCTTTTACCATTTTAGCTTTTTTCATGCTAACTACTTTTTACATAAGGTAACTTTTCATTTATAACCAAAAACAAAATATCCTTATTAGATGTTTTGGACCTAATGAATCAAAATTATTAATCCATTTTATTATATTAATTTATAAAAGTGATAATAATAAATTTTAAAATACTAAAGGTATAAAGCATTAAATATAATTTTTGAAAATATAAATAATGTTCTAAAATGTCAAATATTGGTTTTTAAATTAAAACAAACATTTTTTGAAACACTCCTAATTTTATTGAAATATTTTTCTGAAATATTTTTTTGAATAAATTTAATTTCTTCTTGAATTATAAAAAATATAGATTTTAACGAACAGTAATATACTATTTATATTATGATTTAAAATTTAATATTATAACCTGGAAATTAAATATGATAGTGTGAATAGTAATAACCACATTTTAAAAATTAGGTATTATTTTTTTTGTTAAATAAAATATATTTACAAATAGGTTCTTAATCTTTTGTAATTTTTTTATGGGCTTTAAAGATAACTTTTCATCGAATAAATAATTTGTGTTTCTTTTTGTGAAAAAATACTAAAATTAATTCTTGAAAATATTAGGAAATTTAGTTAAAAAAATAAAATTATTTTTTTAAATCTACTTGTACAAATTATCTCTCTGTAAATTTTCAACTGTTTTCTAAAAAGATAAATATTTCAATTAATAGTAAATAAATGATTTTTATTAAAAACAACATTTTTTTATTTATATAAATCTTCCATTTTATATTTATATGTTTATAATAGAATAATTATTTCAATTATATAATTTTTAATCCAATTTAGGTCATTTTAATCAATTTCATATTGAATTTTTATATTAAAAAATTCATTGCTTATGAAAGTTTTCTCTTTGGAAAACTGTTTTTTCATTACGCCATCAGGATTAATTTTAAATTAAAAATTTAAATATTATATGAATTGAATTTTTAAAATTGATTACATATCTTTAATAATAATAATTTATATTATATAATAAGTTGAAATTAATTTTTGGTCGAAAAAGAATAGTAAAAACATAATAAATTAATTATTGTGGTAATGGTTAAAAACCTGTTTACTATGTGTTAAACTAAATAAATAAGGGGTAAAATGTCCTAGAAACTTATTCAACACCCATTATATGTTCATATTAATATCTTATCACCAATAAGGTTCTATAATGACCCATTGTGGATCCTTTTTTCAAGTAAAAAACAAAGAAACATTTTATTCTTAAAAAATATTCATGTTTGTCCTCTCCCTAACATATTTTATTATGTGTATATACATCCCCTTGTACATGTAACATCATGAATTTATTTATTCCCATGATATTTTTAGTTTTATTTAATTTTATTCTTTCATGGGGCTTACGATACAATGTTACTAAAGTGGAAAATATTTTATTATAAAATCTCATCATTTATTGGGATTGCATATGTTTATGATTTTTATGATGAAATAATATGATCCATCTCTCAAGAAACTTAGTAATTTTATTCCCCTTTTTTATGTCATGAGAATCCATGTTTTACCTTAATTTTATTCCCTTTATGTAGTAAAGAGTTGAAAAGAATGTTTTTAAGAACAAATGACTTTATTTCTCTCTTCATTTTAAAATAATTTTTCTTCGATATCAATGTTTTATAACAAAAATGTTTAAAATAAAGCTTTTAATACTCTCAAATGATTATTTAAATACATTTTTAACCTTGTTTTACTTTTTAAAAAATGTTTCAAAAGAAATATTCATGTCATTTTCCAAATAATATCTATTTGGATTTTACCAAAAATGAAAAAGGATTCATTGTTTTAACGTGTACAACAGGAACTTAATTTCTATTCATGATGACCATACAATGTTTTAAATATTATTTAATAATTCACAATATTTATATTCAATGAAAATGATTTCAAAAAATATTTTATGGATTTTTTGTTTTAAAAATATATTTTCAAAGAATAGTTATTTTCCACAGGAGATGTTCTAAATGATATATCAAAACCATTTTATATCTAAGATAACATCATTTATGTTAATTATTCTTTACAAGTGATATGATCTTAGGATATCATTCTTATTATTTCTTTTTATGGTTTATTTTTATATTTAAAATATTATATGAAACCTATTTATCTTACACAGATTATACCATAATAAAATGCTTATGAAACTCACATTTTTTCATTATTTATTCTTTGATGAAATGATAAAATGATTATGAATATAATTTATTTTACATAGGTTATATTATTAAGAAATGTTTCTAAACCCCATTCATTTTCATGGGTTATGATATGATGAATGTTTTATGATATTGTGGCACACATATTAATTATTTTCATTATATGAATAGTGGGACCTATAACCCACTCTAATACATTGGGTAAAGATTCATATTTCATGATATAAATAGGATTTTAATGGGGATTGACCCTTATTTATTATGGTATATTTTCCACTATGATATTCTTGGGAGTGAACCTTGAAACTAAAATGGTTTGGAGAGTGAAACCATTACACTATGAAATTTTTGGTAGTGATCCTTGACTACTAAAGAAATAACGTTCTATTCTCATATATATGCCAAAAATATATACTATGGGAATTTTATGATTTAATGGATCATGATTTTTTATTCCATTATGATTGATGTCTTATGAAATAACAATATTTATTCCATGACTCATGTTTATGATCTATGATATGTTGGGTATGGTTTTAAAATGTTAAGATCATTTTATCATACACTTATGATCATGTCGTTCTTTTATGATCGTTAATATATCCCTTATTCGAACATACTAATCATATGATCTCCCCCTTTCTTATGTTTCATTTCCCCGATATATGTGTAAAGTTATATTCCACGATATGCTTAATAAGGGCGTTATTTATGGCGATCTTAACGAGAGATGGCATAGCTCAATCGTGAACCAATTTTTTATGTTTCCAAGTTTCCAAAGGGAATATACCTAAATGATTCTAGAATGGATCATTATGTTGTGTAATTATTTTTTATATATTAAAGTTTAATATTTATATATAACAAGTTTGGGTCTTTATAGTTAGTATTAGATAAAATGTTTAGTTAACATTTATAAACTAGGATGAGAAAAATTTAGTGAGATCCCTTGGGATATGACTGAGGATATATCTAGGGATATTTCGAAGGATAAGTATAAGGATGATTTGAATTATATAAACAATTCCAAGAAGTTTGGTAAAGGATAGAGAGAGTGGCTTCTAAGAAATTACATCCATGTTTGGATACTAAAATGGGATGTGGTTTTGGAACAGAGTTGCCTAGGGGTAATAGCTCTAAAATAGGAACATTGATATGGAATCAATCATCACCTAATGTACAAAAAAGGTCCTTGTTGCACACCTGGTTTGAAACCCCCTGTGGATATGATTTTTAAATTCATACACTCTTTATGAACCATCATTATTAATTCAAATAATGACCTTGAATGGTCTAAGTTAATCCTATTGTGTTATAAATTTAAAAACGTTGTCCTGATTTAGACATTATATAACTAATTTTTACTAATTATGTGGTTCCCCAAAATGTGTATTTTTTTACACTATGAATTTTTGTTTTATATAATGGATAGAACTCTAAAAACCAACTAAATGCTGAGTGTGATGGACAATGCAATGTTTTTCCTCCTGATAAACAAAATTCTATAGAAGATAGAATGAATATTATAATTTTTATAATCACAGAACATTATCTAGATACAAATCATGTTGAACTTACAAATAAGAAAAGTATGCAACAACATTTTGTCATGTCATTCATGAGGTAACTTCCACCTTTTTTGTGTTTTTGTTGCTCCACTAGTTTCTACAAAATTGATCTATGCCATTTAAGATATATTTTCCATTATCCAGTATTCAAATCATGAAAATGACATTTTTAATTTCTATCATTTGGAAGACGAGGTGGATAAATGTTGGAATCTTATTAAGAATACAAGATGACAAGGTGAAATTTACTCCTTAAAGTGGAATTATTTTAAGGAATTATTTTTCAATAAGTACTTTCATTATATTCTTCACATGAAAATAAAAATGGAATTACTTGAGTTAATTAATAAGGATTATGAATCTATTAGTACCTGTGAGGAAATTTTTACAACACTTATGAGGTACGCTTTTGGTATTATCATCCAACTAGAATGTAAGATTGAATTATTCTTTAGTGGATTAAAACCATGTCACTAAAGGGTGTTGTCCATACAATACTTTAGTATATATGAAGAAATAATTCAGTATTCTCTCAAGGTATGAATGAATATTGGGTTTAAACATGAATCACATGGTTTTGATAAGAAAATAAATATGAAATCCAAAGGAAACTCTAAAAACTATATAGAAAAGAAAATAATGTTTTCTTTTATGAAAAATGTGTGGAAGGAAAAATAGAGGAAACTTTATTAAATGGACTACTAACTATTTTAATGGTGGGAAGGAAGGTCATTATGTAATTGATTATCGAAGTGATAGGAAGAAGTTAAATAATGGTTCAAATAGAGATAAATAACCATGTAATGCAACACCCACACTTCAGTGTTTCAAATTCAAGGAGTATGGGAATTATGTAAACCAATTCCCAAACCCAAAGTTTAATGATGATGATCGACGTCAGTAACCTCTTAAGCCAATAGACAAATGTATATCTTAGGTGATCACTATTTCTAATGAGGGTGTGATAATGATGTGGTCATAGGTTCACATACCATCTCTAGAACTGAAAATGTATTATTTTAATCTTGATCTACCCACTATTTTAAATCTAGTTAATTTTATATGGTTATCAAAGTAAAAGCATGAAGATTTGATGTTTAATTAGTATTCAAACAATCTAATGGAATGATGATTGCATCTCAAATCTATGATTCTTCTCCAGTCAAATTTTGTGGGAATGTGCTTATTGAAAATCATCTTATTCTCTCTATGTTTGAATTTAATGTTAACATATGCATGGATTGTCTTTATTAACATAAATCCCAAATTAATTATCAAGTAAGGGAAGTCACTGTTAACATTCCAATACAATCTATTATCATCTATTAGTTTGTAGATATGTATGATCATATGATAAAGATCACATCCATTGTATGGGTCTTGATTATCATTAAAAATGGGTGTTTATATTATATTTTTAGGGACAAACTCAATATATATGACATGCATGTTTTCTATAAGTTTTTTGATGTATTTTTAAAAGAGTTTCCTAGACTTCCAAATAATCAAAAAGATTAGTTTTCAATAGAACTCATACCTGGTGTCACACCAATTTGAATGATTCCATATAGAATGTCCCCAATTCAGTAGTAGGAATTGATGAAGAAATGCCAAAATAATATTCAAAAGGGATTCATTTGGAAAAGTATGTCACCTTAGGGATCACCTATTCTATTAATTAAGAAGAAACATGGATCAATACAACTTTGCATTGTTTAGCGAGAGCTGAACAGTATCACAATTAAGTAAAAGTATCATATACCCAATAATAATGACTTGTTTGATCAACTACTTGGCGCTCAATGATTTTACAAGATTGATATTCATTATGGATATCATAAATTGAGGTTCAAGATGGAGTATATATCCAATGCCTCATTATTTAAAATGTATGGGAACATTGATTATATATCAATTCCATTTAGTCTTATAAATTCCCCTAATATCATCATGGATTTAATAAATAGAGTCCTTAGGTACCATCTTTATATTGTTGTGTTAGTCTTTATAAATGATAATATTATCTATTTTAGGATAAATAAAGAACATTAAGATCAATTAAATATTGTACTAAAGACCCTAATGAAGGATAATCAGTATGAAAAATTTAAAAAGTGATAATGTTATCTATAAAAGGATTCATTGTTTGTTCATATAATCTTATGAAAGGGTATATCATTAAATCCATATAATATGAAAGCTATTAATAATTATCCTAGACCAAACATGATGAATTAGATTCATTTTATTCTTGTTTTAGCTTGATATTATCAACATTTTCTAGATAATTTCTCATGAAAATATAATCTATTCAAAATTTTAACTTGGAAGGGATCCAAGTTCCTCTAGATAGCTGAATGTGATGGAAATTTCAAGTAACTTAAGTAAAATTTGTAAGTGAAAGTGTACTTATATTAACCTATAGTATAAAAGGGTTTATAATCTATAATAATGCATCCAAGATGGTATTAGGGTGATTTCTCATGCAAAAGGACTTGGTTATAACTTAAGCCTCATGAAAATTGAAGGTTTATTTGAAAAATTACCCAACTAATGATTTAGAGTTATCCATAGTAAATTTTTCATTGAATATATAGAGGTGTTATCTTAATAATAAAATTTGTGATATATATATAGATAAAAAAATTTAAATTATATATTCACACGGAAGGAGTTAAAAATAAACTAGAGAATAGGGTTAGAGATAATTAAATATTTTGACTACTCAATACATTACCACCCTAGGAAAGAGAATGAGGTTGCTGATTCTTTGAGTCAATTGGATATTTCTAGCTTATCCATGATGAGGTTCCAAAAAGATCAAATATTTATTTATTTTCAAATGATGGATATTGAAAAATTAAAGGAAGGGTAGAAATATTATCTTTCTCAAATAATTGTTCAACCATATATCCAAATAATGATTAAAGAGGTGTATATGGAAGATGTTGAGCTGTAACAGAAGGTGAGAATTGTTTCTTTGTTTAACCATAATTATGAGGGAATGATAAGGTTTAAGAACCGTGTATGTTTTCTATACATGCCCGATTTGAAGATGGAGCTTTGGGATTGGATTATAGTTCTTTATTCTCTATTCATCCTTGAATTACAAAGATTTATATAGATTTTAAAGATTATTTCTGGTGTGATTGAATAAGGAGAGATATCATAGAGTTTATATCTTGATGATTGGTATGTTAGTAAGTTAAGGCTAAGATAAAAAATTCTAAAGAGTTGTTATAACCATTACCCATACTAAAACAGAAATGGAAAAACGCCACTATATATTTTGTTATCGGACTCCCCAAAACATATAAATGGCACAATTCCATATTTTTAATATCCTATTACTTATCTTTCATGTTCATATTTAACATCATCATGGTTTTCCTTTTTAATTATCTAAATAGGTCCTAGAAGGAATTATAAGGATACCTATAATGGAGAAGTCCTATATTTTTTCGATATATCAGCTATAACTGTTCGTTTCTACAATATGTGGGAGAGTTGCATGTTGTGTAACTAGGTTACATGTTCTGTAATGGTTGATTGGGGATTTTCATGATAAGGTTATTACAATGAGAATTTTCACACCATGGAATGTTACATGATATGAAGATCCTTTACACATCCTTAGTTATTTAATGAATGTTTTCTGAGTTGAGGCAACACATTTTTTATAGGTTATAGAACGTAACTCTTTCACAACGTGCAATGGTATTACACATTATTTAATACCCTGACTTTTTTGTTTAAACAGGCATATCGAATTGTCCCCCTTTTTTCTATTCCTCTACAGTTTCATTTTTCTCAACCCAAGTCCTTCCCCTAGAGATCTTAGAGCCTTATAACTATTCGGGATCCATTTTTTGGTCTTCAGTCATCTTTTTGTTGGAAGTGTGATTCACGGGCTAGCTTTCTCCTCATTTCGACGTCACTTTCTCTATTTCTTTCATATATATTTATGGATAATCATTATTTTGATGTATCTATACTCTATGTTACTAAGCCTCATTTCTAGTTTCAGTTTCAAGGTCTTATGTTCCTTCACTCTAATTGGTAGATCATGTTGTGGGTGCATGCGACCTGAGATTTGAGGTAGGTGTCTCCAACTCTATCATGTGTTTGATAAACAGTATTGTTTCATTTTTATAAATTGATTTACAAATAAATTGGTATGAAATTTTCGTGATTATTTTTGTGTTTTGGAATTAAATTTTTAATAAAAATTATTTTCTGTGGTTTTAGATAAATGGAAAGAAAAGTGGTATTTTAAAATCATTGAATGATTTGTGAAAATGATCACATGGGTTAACTTGGGTACCAGGTGGAAGGTTTAGCTTGAATCCATCATCCATTATGAGGGTTCACTTTCTAGGTGGTCCTATTATCCTAGAGTGTAGATTATTGTCTCTAGGTTCATATATGATATAGGGGTTTCACTTTCTGGGGTGTATCCCTAGTCCTGGATTGTAGATAATTGAATTCAGGTACCATATTGCACTGCTCATAGATTTTTTGGTACAAGTAGTATGCTACATAACTTTTGTATTACATAATGTTGGGATGCTGGTTCTGCTACTATTGTTTTATATTACTTTTCCTTGTATTGAATTATCATTGATATGAAAGTTGTTTCTTGTGAAATATGGTAGGAAAAATGATCTTTTAATTTGATATAAATTTTTTATTTTAGCAATGTGATAGAAAGGAAACATTCACAATGTTTTCTATAAAACCACTTTACTACTTATCATTCCATGTTTTATTTGAAACGATCATGAATGAAATTTTATTTATATACTTGTTATAGAACACTTGTGTGGGATCTTACTAATCATGTTAGATCACACCATTTTCACCTCTTCAGTAGTGCATAGACCATTGTATGTCTTTTGATACTGGGAAAGTAAAGGCGTTGAATTGTGGTTGTGATGTTTCATATGAACTAGGTTGGGTAGCTAATGGGGAGATGGTGGAATTTAGTCAAAGTCGTCACATAGAGAAGCTCTTTAGATTTGATCCTTTTTACTTGGAATTGTCTCTTAGAGATTTTGGCTACGTTTATAGTTGATTTTTTCCACTGTTGTATTACTATTATGGAATAAATGTTTAGTCTCGTTTTGTTTCTTTCTGCTATTAGTTTTCATATATTCGATGTGTTTGTTCAGGTTGGGAGAAATCATTCCCTATTATTTATTCTTCGATGCTCGGGTGACTTGTTGCCAGCCTGTGGGGATCAGGAATGTCCTTGGGGTATGTGATGGATCAGTTTGGGTGCTGGGTTTGAGGGTAACCTAAGTCATATCATTAGAAAATGGAATTAAAGGGGGGTTTTTCCAAAATATTCCTTGTCTTGGGATGTATATTATCTTAGAGATAGGATTGTAACGACTTTATAGGTATGTTGTGATGAGTTCCTCACTATATATTGTCACGTGGAGACTCAAGTTACCATGGGATATTTGGATATGTGTCTCTAGTGTTGGGTTTTGTTTTAAATATCAGTTTTTTATTATGTGTTTTTTGGTTCAAACTAAGATTTATTCTATTGACTAACTATTTATTCTATTTCGGCGTACAGTAGTATGCCTATGATATGTCTTACATGTGTTCCTCATGAGTGTGTATATAATTCTCATTAAGGTAATTATCTTATATATCATAATATAATTGATACTATCATGTGGGAAGTTCATGTTGTTGATAAGTATGTACCATGAGTTCATAATTTTGTTATTGAAATATTTCCAAGAGCTATAGTAGAGAGAGGTCGATCGCGGGAATTCTTGTGAGAGAAGCCACCACCCTTTAAAGGAACGAATGAGCCTCAATAGGTAGAGTATTGGCTGGAAAGGATCCATAAAATATTTGACTTCCTGGAGACACATGAGAATATCAAGGTGAAGTGTGTAGCATTCGGGCTCAAGGGTTTCGGTAAACAATGGTGGGATTCTATTGTCCAGACTGACTGAAATTGGGGCTTGGACTGGAAGGGTTCTAAATTTCTATTCCTCTAATAGTTTTGTCTAGAGTCCCTAATGTTGGAAAAGTCTTTATAAATCCTCTATTTATAGCATGGAGAGAATTTAGTGTCAGCGTACGCCAATTGGGTTACTGATCTTTTCCATTTTTCTCCGTACATGGTGAAGAATGACCATATAAAGGCTCAAAAGTACCTGAAGGTCTTGCAACTAGATATCATATCGTAGGTACTTATTTTGAAACATTCAACCTATTTGGATAAGTTAGATATATTTATGATTGCGGAGATGGATATGGCGTGCAAGGTTGGTTTTACTATCCCTTCTCTTCTATCTAGTGGCAGTTTCAGTGGCATGCATGGGAAGAATAGAAAGTGGTAGGATCATTCCGGAAGTGGTGCAAGTGTGTCTCAGCAGCGAGTCTTCTCTACTCCGTATGCTACAGATAGTAGTGTGCCTCTAACTTTCTATCATTTTAGTAGGGTCAGACACACTAGATGTTTTTTTCTTATTCCCGTGAAGATGTGAAATAGCGATGGATGTGTGGGTAATTTACAATTATTTTTTCAGGATATGACTAGGCCTCATTATGGTCTAGGTTCGTCAACTCCGAAGGATACTACCGTTTAGTCAAAAGCATCAATTACTATATGTCTCTAGCCATAGGCCTTAAAAGTGAATAACTTTCATGCGGTAGATGAGTGTCTAGTGGAATTTAGTGTAGGTCCAATAATTGTGAAAGTTATAATACTTATTACATCTTTTGTGGAAATTTCTTTATTTTACAATGGTGTCTCCCACATGTTTATATCCACACATTTTGTTGATATTATTAAATTTCTAATCGAACTTAGGTCCTTTTCAATGGATTTAGTGACACTTATTCGTAAAATAAAAGGGAATGGTTTTAGATATCCTACATGTTCATTAATGGTAGCTGATGTGCAGTAGGTGTAGGATTTTTTCATTCTTGATCTAGATCTATTTGACTTCATCATCGATATTGATTTTCTAATTTCTTATTGGGATGAGTCTGAATGTTATCATCATACTTTTTTATTTCATGATGTTTATGGGATATCTCTGGTGTTTTGGGGGGAGTGGGACCTGAGGTCTGGTTATACATGACCTTCCCACCTAGAGCTCAGAAGTTTTGTGTTTGTTTTTTAGATTGATCTCATTGACTTTTCTTCTATTAATGATATTTCATATTTTGTTTGGTACATTTCAAATCCTTCCCCAAAATACTTATCTTTTATTCCTCTAGATAGAGGTAGAGTTTAGGATTGACCTAGTTCCTGGTATGCATCCGATATCGATACCTTCTTATAGTATGGCACCAACGAAGATTAAAGACATCAATATTCAGTTGTATGACTTGTTGGAAAAAGGTTTTGTTTGCCATAGTATTTCACCTTGGATATCCCATGTGATCTTTTCTAAGAAATAAGATGGTTCATTTCTATTGTTTGTGGACTATTAGAAGATGAAATGTGAAATAGTTAAGAAAAAGTATCATTTTTTCTCTTATAGATTTTTTTTTGATTTGTTGAAGGGGTCAAAGTGGTTTTCCAAGATTTTTCTTCATTTGGGTTATCATCAACTCAATGTCTGAGAGTTTGATATAATGAAGACATATTTTAAGAGTAAGTATTTCCATTACAAATAACGTGTGATGCCTTTTGGTCTAAATAATTCTAGAGAATTTATTTTGAATTTGATGAACCAGAAATTCAATCAATATCTTGAAACTTTTTTGGTAGTGTTTGTGGATGATATCCTATTTTATTCAAAATCTGAGTTTGAGTAAGAGCATCATCTGAACATGTCTCTGAAAATTCGGGGAGGTCACCATTTGTATGGGAATCTTTAGAAATTGAGTTTTTGGATTCAATAAGTGATGTTCTTAGGGCATGTAATTTTTGAACATGGCTTATCAGTTGACCCTAAGAAGGTGAAGGTTTTATTTTCATGATAATAACAATAAAATGTCTCTGAGATTCCTAGATTCCTTGGTTTCGATGGATACTAATGATGGCTTGTTAAGGATTTCTCTAAGATGTAATAACCTTTGAATTATCTTACCATAAAGGGAATGAAATTAAATTGGGATGAGAAGTGTTATTATTATTTTGATAAAATGAAATGACTTCTGACATTGGCTCTTATTCAAATAATACCTGATCTCGGTAATGGGTATGTGGTGTTTTTTTATGATTTTGGTACTTTTTTGGGATATGTGCTTATGTAAGATGACCATGTGGTAGCCTATGGCTCTCATAATATTTGACCACATGATAAAAATTACACCACTCATGATTTAGATATTTTTTCAGATGTTTATGTGCTTAAATATTGGCAGCACTATCTTTCTTGGGGAAGGTTCACAGTCTTCTCTGATCATAAGATCTTGAGTTATATATTTTCTCAGAAAAACCTAAATCTCATAAACAATGATGGGTAGAATACCTTAAGATGTTTGACTTAGATATCGCCTACACCCTTGGGAAGGGAAATGTCATTGCAGATGCACTTAGCAAGAATATATATTCATAGGATATTTTGGAATCAATGGAGGAGTAGAACCTTATGGGGATTTTTAGTCAGTTGTACTTGGATGCACAGGTGGATGTTTCAGATATCGTTCTGACTAGTATTTATTAATTATCATCTATACTAGAGTATATTTTGTAGATTCAACAACAGTATGATGTGTTTAGTGAAATTTGAGAAAGCCTTTATGGATGGGAGTCCATTTCTGGTTGGTCTGTCTCTTTAGATGGGATTCTCCACTATGGAAAGTAGTTTGTAATCCCTACATTTGTGAGGAGTTTAGTAATATTTAATCGTCGCATATATTCAGGGTTCTCTCATCAAGGAACTATAAGGATTTGTTATGATGTGAGATGATAACTTAGGTGGTAGGGTATAGAGCGTGACATTATAGATTATGTGTCCCACGGGTACACCAATAAATAGATAAAGGTAGAGCACTTGAAACCCTCTAGTTTTATTCAACCTTCATTCAATGGAAGTATAAAAATTGGACGAGGTGTCTATAGATTGTTTGTTATATTTATAGGATCTAGATGTAGTGAAATTGTGGCGGTTGGTAGGGAACAACTTCACATTTGTTGTAATTGATGATCAATCTGGGATCAATTTGATTATAAAAGCCAATATCTATGGATTAAAATCAACGATTTAGAAAAAGAGAATAAAAGTGTCAGATCCGAGAAAGAGTATCTTTTACATCATATTTATAATTAATTTTTTAATTTATGAAGAAATTAAATAATTGGGCCTTTGCTACTTTCATCATTGATGATCGTTGATCATCCATAATGAACCTTCTGGATTGTATTTGTTGCACTCGTGAGGATCCAAAGTAGTATCCTTTTAGTGGTGATCCACCTGAACTCCAATGTTCTCTAAACAACTCCACCCATTCTCTGGGTGCTAGTGTGGCAAAATGAGTTTTGGTCTTTTATCGTTCTTCATCAATTTTTCTTCGGTCTTGAAGAACTTATTTGTTCTTGATATGGAGATATGAGAGCAGTCGAGAGAGAAAAGGTTTGGCTCAACAATTATCAATTCACTAGGGTTTGGAAAAAAACCTGCCTATTATTCGACATGGGGTTTTAGTTACAATATTAAATTATGAAACAACAATTAAATGAAATTAATACCATTTTAGAAAACCCATTCCAGATAACAACACCAACCAAACCATTATTTTTGGTGCTCCAACTTTTGAAAAATGAAACTGTAAATTAAATCTCATGCCACATAATGATAATAGTATTATTATTATTTCTTATTCCAACTGGATAAACATTATTTATCAACTTGCAAAAAATTAGTTGTCATCAGACACAGTCTTAGTCCATTCGAACTCCTCTTCCATTTATTGAACACCAGAATGAAATATTTTATTCTCTTAATTAAATATTTTTATTTAAAAACTAGTAAATAAATATTTGTTAAATGTTCAATAAAATATATATATATATATATGATTCATAAAACAGTGAATAAAATTTATTTAATTTGTGTGATGAAATAACTTGAATAAAATTTTTCCTCACTATTGAGAATAATATTTATTCCATTAATTAAATTATAATAGAATTTATTCAAGACCACCAGATATACTTAGTGTGAGACCCTCTAGTAATCATTCTCATTTCCATTAGACAAGATTGAATAAAGTCTAATATTACTATCTAGTAACAGGTCAAGGCACCCAAGAGAAAAAACTTAAATCCATAATGATGGCATCCACATATGAATGCTCATTATTTAATATAATCCCTTTGTCAAAATATATCATAAATAAGGTTTCATGATAGTGTCATTAACCTATATTCTTGATACGCCATTCTTTTAATACCTGAAATAAACGTGTTGTTACACTATGTGCATCGAATTTTGGGTGACAGTTCAATTTTAATCAAATGGCTGAGACATCAACTTCTATAAATGGAAGGGAAAAATCCTTCCTCAACTTATCCATTAATAACATGTAATTCCTGATTTACCCACCATACCCTACTTCCCTCCAACATATGGCATGATGGTTCTTTTAGTAAATCAATGTGATCGAGTCATGAAATGTATTAATAATAATCTTAATGTTTAAGGACTTTTACACATGCTCATAGATAGAATTATTCGATGACATCAAAACATGCAGAATTCCTACTAGCTGGTATGTTCTCATAATCTTTCATCTTAGAGATTTCCAAATTCGAACATCATGAGAAGAAGTATAATCACCTTATGAGTACAAGCACCTGACGGTCTATATACTATGTGTCCCATAATATTATTCTATACAAATATAGAACTATATTTAAGAATATTTTCATAGTACTTCAAGGCTCTCATCATATCAAGGAACTAGTATAACCTTATTAAGGTGACAAATACTCTAGGAAATTGTTTAATATAGTCATGCAGAACAATGAATAATTTGTAATAATACATTTAATATTTAAATACATTAAATATTAATGTAATAAAAGTACAAATAGTTGGTTTTAGGATAAAAAATCCAACAGAATATCACTTGGACTAGAGCTAACTCCCTACAACGTTTAGTCTGCTAGACCTCACAATATGATCATGTTTCTACTGAGTCAAGGCTTTACACAAGGGGTCTACAAAATTTTCATTCCTAGAAACACTTCTCACTAAAACATCACCTATATGATAAAAAATACCTCAAGATATGATACATTAATATTATGTGGTTTGTCTACTAATGTGACCATAGCTCTTTTGCGAGAGCCACCACTGTAGTATTATCACAATATACTATGATGGGATCTTTTATACTAGGAACTACATCCAGATCCTGGAAAAAGATAAATATCAAAACTAATTCTTTAGCTTCCTTAAATGCTATGAAATATTTGGACTCTACTGTAGAATCTATGACCACACCTTTCTTTGAGAACTTCTAGCTCACAGAACCTCCATTAAAAGTGAATATGTATCAAGTTTGTGATTTCATTTCATCTTGATCAGTCTGGAAACTATCATCTCTATATCCTCTGATGACTAGTTCTTCATCTTCTCTATAAACTAGGAACATTTTCATTAGTATGACTTAGATACTTTAGGATATTCTTCACTTCCATATAATGGTGGTCACCTAGATCAACTTGATATCTACCTACCACACTCAATGTGTTGGAAACATATAGCCTAGTAAATATAATAACATACATGACTGACCCAATTGTGGATGCATATGTAATCCTTGTTATTCTCTTTATTTCCTCATGCATCTGGGGACACATTTTATTGGAAAGATAAATGCCACATGACACTGGAAAAAATCATGCCTTGGATGGTTGCATACTGGTTCTCTTCAGTATATTGTAAATGTATTTAATTTGACTTGGGCCTATAAATATCTCAGATATATCATGATGGATATTGATCCCAAGAATATATGTTTCCTCTCCCAATTTCATAATGGAGAATCATTTCTTCAACCATTCCTTAACAGACTGTAAGATTGGTATTTTGTTTCCAATAAGTAATATGTCATCAACATATAATATTAAGAAAATGGATACACTCCAAATAAACTATTTGTAGACACAAGGATCACAATCATTCTATATAAAATTTGTTTTGGTACATGGAATCCATTTCAAAATTCATGACTTCTTGTCACTTGGAAATGTATGTTCCACTTACTACTTCCTTGTATGTTAGAGGATCATAATTATCAACTAATAATGAGTCACCATCCTCGATAATTGTAAAACCATGCCATTCTGATTCTCTAACATTTCTTGTACTCATAGATAGTAATTATGTCTCTTGAATAGATCTTTCTTCCATGGGGATTTGTGGAATATTCTCATGTACCAACTCTTATGTATGTTGATCCTAAACTTCATTGAAGTCTATCTCGCTTTCAGTATCTCTTTTAGATATGTACTCCCTCTCAAAGAATATGGCATGTCTTTCCTCTATAACCATTTTTTCTGAGGGGTTGAATAGGTAATGTCCCCTTATTTCCTTAGAGTATCCTATAAAGGTATGCTTTTTCCTTGGGGTACGAGTTTGTTACTTGAATAGGCCTTGAAAAACTCTTCTCTTCCCCACACATTTAAATTCAATAACATGTCTTTTCTTCCACTCCAATGCTCATATGGAATACCATTTATCAATTTAATTGGTACTTGGTTTTGTATGTGTGATGTTGTTTATAACGCATATCCCCAAAAGGATAATGGAAGACTTTTATGAATCATCATTGATCACACTATGTCCAATAAGGTGTGGTTCCTCCATTTGCTTACACTATTCCACTGGGGCGTGTAAGGAGGAGTGAGTTGGGATAGGATCCCGAACACCCGTAAGCAATCAATTAAGTAACATCGTTATCCATTTACATTACTTGGTTTGTGTAATCCAACACGTAAAGACTATTATATAAATGTGACTTATCAAGACAAATTTTATCTTTATAAAAGAAGAAACATTCACTTCCAAATATGAAAATAAATCCATCTATATCTAGTATGGATATATAAATAATGTTTTTGTTTAATTATGGAACATAATAAAAACCTTCTAATAACAATATAATCTCAGCTGGGAACATGAGGTGGTAGTCCCCGAGATCTATAGTATTACGTCTAGCTCTGTTGTCTACTCGTAGATCTACCTACCCACGGTCAATATTATTGAATCTACTTGGTTCCTATATTTGGATACATATGTGAGCACCACATGATGTATATAATACCCAATTTTTAGAAACCTATTAGTTTCACTCAATAACAAATTCACCTGAATCATCCCCTTGATTCTTTAGCTGGGTGTAGTTTTTCTTCCTATGGCCCTTATTTCCACATGTGAAGCAAACAGATTTTTGTCCCCTTCCACCTTACTTGATATTCCAATTCTTGGAAGGGTGTGAAGAATTTTTGGGCTTAAAGACATTCTCAATCACTATAATCTTATTCATCATAAGTACATATGGTTTTTCACACTTCATGTCTCTGTCTACTTAGAGAAGGAGGATAAGAATATCTGATAGAGACTTCTCAATGTTTTTCATATTCAAATTCACAAAAAAATACAGAATCTTTGAGAGAGTGATGTGAAATGAGATCGGTACCTGGTTTTTCATGGAGTTTAAACCTTATAACATCTAGGAACTCAATGTAGCCAATGATCTTGACTACGTGAGACCCAGTTAGGTCACCCTCTCCATGATTTCTCTAAAAGAGTACCTTGGAGATCTTAGACCATTCATATATTCCTCTATCCTGGTAAAGATAATGGTGGTGCTCAATCAGGCTATAGCCATCCATGTTTTTGTGAGACTTAATGAGTTCATAAGATATTAATGATAACATTGAACATTGAATGTCAACCACTTTGTTCATATGATTTTCATAGACCATGAACACTTTATCACCCACCTCTTGGGAAGGAGGATCAGGTAATAAGGACTCTATCACGTAAGATTTCCGTTCATGGAAAATAATGACCCGAAGGCTTCTAAACCATTCCTATAAGTTACTGACAGTGAGTATATTCTCTTTATCCAATATTGATTGCATGGATAGTGTAGTTGACAAGATTATCATTTTTATTCTACAACTAAAAGATCAGATAATCATTACTTTCATGATTACATTTTCTAAGAAAAATTAAAATAATTTTATTAAGTCTCCCACCATTTTCTCAATTCCTAATATCCATCCCCATTAAACTCAGAGTGTCTAGTTTCTAGGACATTATAGTGTCAAGGATCCATATTCCCCTTCATATAAACCCAACAAGGGTTGGTCAATCTATTTGATGGTATTTAGGTAGGCTGGTCTTTTCCCACTATGGGCGTGTATCTCCTTGATCCATTTAGTGGACTCACCAATCCTGAAATCTTGACTTGGATTTCCTCAACACTTGGCTCCAAATTTACACTAGTTCTCACAAGGGATACTCCTCTTGATATAAAATGGTTATGTAAACTTGAAACCTTCATAAGTGATTCTTGTAAAAAAAATATGTTTCCAAACAAGGGTTATAAAAACCCTTATTTTTATAGAGTCTTCCCTTTAATCAAGTAACATAAGGCATATTATGAGTTAATGTTTTATTGATGGATTTTAATGTCTTATTCATAAATTGCCTTATTATCTTGATCACATGATTTTTAGTATTAAGTGCAACATACTTAAGCGATTAAAAATGTATTGATAATATTTATGCATAATCCATGTTTATTTTAGTTCCATATTACATTCTTGTTTATTAATTAATTTTTTAGTCACAAAGATACATCCCTAATGAAATATCATGAAACTAATAGAAATAAAATAATGGAAGTTATCATGATGAATTCTACTGGTTTTTTTATCTAGCGACTGATTAACTAACTGCTGACCTAGGGGAGAAACACCTTCAACCATTTATGGTTTGTCAATTGCTTTCCACCTATCCATGTTTGTATCTCCTTGGATTGGTTTCACCTAAACTCCTTACTCGAACCACATCCACAAGCTTGGGATCTCTATCCATTACATGTGATTTTTATCTCACACACAAGTGAGGTGTAAAAATGGGGTTTACAAAAAATAAACCATGGGCATGCAAGCCAGACATATTAATGAGGAGAGATGGCACGCATGCCAAAATTTTAATTTAGAATAAATTAAAAGGAAACCAATCATATATAATGTTTTTTTCTAGATCATGATCATCCACATACATGAAATGAATTACCCATTTAATAAAACCAGAATTCAATTCTTTAATCGTCCTTATTAACATAAATTATGCTCGAATAAATTAATTATTATCATTAATTAATCAATCCTTTTATCTTGATACTTTTCTAGATTTCCCTGAGATTCTCATTCATAACCATAGCGGTAACACGGTGAACACTCCTTATAATCTACGTGATATTTAATTATGAACATTACAAAAACATTAAAGTTTTAATTATTTGTAATTTGTTAAAGTACATGGTGTGTAGTTATGACTGCATGGCATGTACTACCTTCATCGGCTTATCTAAAGTACATGCCTAGGGACTCAGTGTGTGAGTATTGATTTATAAATATCAGAGTACATGGCATGTCAAGTGGGCCACACACCATGTTGCCTCCGGGTTACATGGTTACTAATCGGCTTAGCTTTGTATCGAATACATAGTTTGGCCCTTAACCCCAACGGACTAAACTCCATGTCCAATGGGCCACATGGTGTGAAATCTAACTGATTTTGCGCCTATATATCTGGATCAACATGCGGTGTAGGAATTAAATACACCATGTATCATTAAGGCACATGGCTTCATAAATTGGAAAATTAATCCTGATGCACTGAACACCACTACATAGTGTGTAATTTGAATTACATGGTGTGTATAGAATATTACATGGCATGTAACTCTGAATACATCGTCTGTATTGTTGTGAAATATGGATAGAATTTTCGGTTTGTCTAGATGATACCATTAATTTAATTTTAATCAAAAAAATTATATTTTTCTGTTAGATCTGCACGAAACAAAAATGAGAAGAACATATCCTAAAATTCATATTACAAGAATGATTAAACATGAATTGAAAAACCGAATTAATAAAGTTTAAATCATCAATGAATTATTTAAATAATTATAAATTATGTTTAGCACACTATGATACCACTTATAGGATCTGGATGCAACAGAGGTGTGGTAGTTGGGAGGGAACAACTTTTCTTTTTCTGTAATTGATGATCAATTCAGGATCAATACGACGATGAAAGCAAATATCCACAGATTAAAATAAAATATTTAGAAAAATATAAGAGATGTTCAAAATCCAAGAAATATGATTTTTCACATCAAGTTAATTATTAATTTATTAATTTATGAATAAATTAAATAACTTGGCCTTTGGTACCTTTTTCTTTGATGATCATTGATTGTCTGGAATGACCCTTCAAAATTTTTTTAGTTGTTCATGAGAGGATCCCAAGAATAATCTCTATAGCGGTTATCCATATGTGATCAAATAGTATTCGAATCACACCACTAGTTCTTCTGGTGCTAGCGTTGTAAAGATAATGTCTTGCATTAATCGTTCTTGATAGCTCGTTCTTCGGTCAAGAGGAACATCTCTCGTTCTTGAGAGGGAGATAAGAGAGGAGTCAAGAGATAAAATTTTTGGCTCAAAAATTCTAAATTCACTAGGGTTTGGAAAAATAGAAGAATCAGCCTATTAATTGAAATGGGGTTTTAGTTATAATATTTAATTATGAAACCAAAATTAAATGCAATTATATCTATTAGATAAAACCCATTCCACATAATAACAATAATAGCACTGTTATTTGTGGTGCACTAAATTGCGCAACATGGAACCATAAATGAAATATCATTCCACATAATGATCATAATATTATTATTATTTATTGCATGAACTGGATAAACATCATTTACAGACTTGTAAATAATTAATTTACCAATGGACACAATCTTGGTCTATTCGAAAACATCTCCAATTTATTTAACACCCGAATAAAATATTTTATTCTCTTAAATGAATATTTTTATTTACAAACTAGATAATAAATATTAACTATATGTTCTATAAGATAAGTAAATATATTTTATTCAAAATCTGATGAATAAATATTTATTTAATTTATGTGGTCATTTTATCATGAATAAAATTATTCCTTGATCTTGAGAATAATATTTATTCCATTAATTAAATTCAAATTGAATTTAATAGAGACCACCAGAAACACTTAGTGTGTGACCCTCTAGGATTCTTTCTCATTGGCATTAGGTGGTCTTGTCTAAGTTCCAATATTATTGTCTAGCAACAGGTTAAGGCACCCAAGAGAATGAACTTAAAGTCAAAATGACGACATCCACCTACAAATTTTCACTACGTAACATAATCCCTTTGTCACAATATCTCATAATGAAGGTTTCGTGATTGTTTCATCAACCTATATGCTTGATAAATCAATCTTTGACTACCTAAAATAAAAATTTTGTTACACCATGTACATGGAATTTTATATAAATGGTTCTATTTAAATCAAAGGGTCATAATATCAACTTCCATAAATGGAAGGGATAAATACTCTATCAACTTATCTATTAATAACATGTCATTCATGAAGGACCCAACATACCCTACCTCCCACCAATATATGGTGTGACGGTTTTTGTTAGTAAATCAAAGTGCATGATTTGTGACACATATTAATGATAATCATAAAGTCTATCTACCATTACATATTCTCATAGATAGGAATACCTATGAAAATCGAAACATGAAGAAATCCTACTAGTGGGTATGTTCTCAAAATCTTTCATCTTGGAGATTACCAAGTGCAAACTTCATGAGAAGAAGTCTCATCTGCTTACTCATACTCCCACTTGAAGGTCTATATACTATGTGTCCCATCGTATTATTTCATCCAACTACGAAACTAAATTTAATAATATTCTCATAGAACTTCAAGGTTCTCGTCATAGTAGGGAACTTCTATGACCCTATTAATGTGACAAATACTCTTGGACATTATTACATTATATTTATAGAAACCAATGCATAGTACATAATAAGTTTTTTAATATTTAAATACATCAAATATCTTTGTAATCAATGTACAAACATTTTTTTCTAGGAAACCAACTCCAAAATACTCTCACATAGACTAGAGCCAACATTCTAATACTTTCAATCCGCTAGACCTCACATGATGATCATTTTTCTACTGAGTCATGGAATTAGTCAAGGGGTCCACCACGTTCTCTTTAATGGAAACACTTCTCACTAAAACTTTATCTCTATGAGAGAAATTACTCATGAGATGATATTTCTATATTATGTAATTTTTTCACTAATGTGGCCTTAGATCTTTTCTGAGAGCCACCACTGCAGTATTATCACAACAGAGTGTGATGGGATCTTTACTTCTAGGAACCTCATCCAAATATTAGATGAAGCTCCACGTCCAAACTACTTCTTTAGTTAACTCAGAAGCTATGATATACACATACTCTACTATAGAATTTGCAACCATGCCTTTCTTTGAGCTCTTCCAGCTCACATCACCTCCATTCAAATTGAAGATGTATCTCGTTTGAAACCTCGTGTCATATTGATTAGTCTATAAACTAGAATCTGTATATCCTCTGATGATTAGTTCATCGTATCCTCTATAAACTAAGAATACATACTTAGTAAGCCTCAAATACATAAAGATATTCTTGACCACCATCTAATGGTAGCCACCTGGACTAGCTTGATATCTTCCTATCACACTTAATGTGTTGGAGACATATAGCCTAGTACATAGCATAGCATACGTGACTTACCCAATTGCTGACGTATATGAAATTATTCCCATTCTCTTTATTTTATCAAGCATCTGAGGTAACATTTTCTTGGAAATATGAATGCCATGTGACACTGGAAATAATCCCCTCTTGGAAAGTTCCAACTGAATCTCTTTAGTATATTATCAATGTACGTACTTTGACTTAGGCCCTGCAATATCTTTGATCTGTCACGATGGATCTTGATCCCAAAATATATACTTCGTAACCTAATTTCTTCAAGGATAATAATTTATTGAGCCATTATTTAATAGACTATAAGACTGCTATTTCATTTCCAATAAGTAATATGTCATCAACATATACTATTAATAGAATGACAACAATCCCACTAAAATGTTTATAGACACAAGTCACATATTCATTCTTTATAAAACCAAATTTCAGTATGGATTCTTCAAAAAAAATGTTTCATGACTTGGATTCTTTCTTTAATCCATAAATGTATTTTTCAACTTGAATATATTTATGGCATCATTTGGAGTTACAAAACCATCAGTTTGTGTCATGTATCCATCGTCCGGATGGTTCCCATTAAGAGATGAAATTTTGAAATCCATTTTCCAAGTCACATAGTCATGGTAAGAAGAAATGGCATATAGAATTCTGATGGATTTCAGTATTACAAATAGAGAAAATGTTTCATCATAGTAAATTCAGTGATGATATTTAAACCTTTTTTCAACTAGTCATTCCTTATAGGTACTGACATGTCCTTCCATGTCTAGTTTCTTCTTGAATATCAATTTCCAACCAAAATTATTTTCATATACTATAAGATCTACCAAAATTCAGACATGGTTTTGGTATATAGAATCCATTTTAGTATTCAAGGCTTCTTTCCACTGGGCAACATCTAGCCCACATACAGCTTCCTTGTAGGTTAGAGGATAGTTTTTATCAACTAATAATGAGTCACCATCCATGGTATCTATAAAACCTTACCATTTTGGTTATCTCACCTCTCTTGTTCTCCTACATAATACTTTTGTCTCTGGAATATATCTTTCTTCCATGGGGCTTTGTGGAATCTACTCTTGTACCAACTCGTGTGTGCCTTGACCCTCAACTTCATCGAAGTCTATCTCATTCCCAATATCTATTTTGGAGATGTTCTCTATATCAAGGAATATAGTGTGTCATTACACTATAAACTTTTTTGTATGATGGGTCTTATAGGTAATATCCCCTTGTTTCCTTGGGGTATCCTAAAAAGGTAGGATTTGTTCCATAGGGTGTGATTTTGTTACCTGATGAGGCTTTAACAAATGCTTTACTTCTACAGACATGTAAATTAAATAACATGGATTGTCATCCACTCCAAAGCTCAAATATACTATCATTTATCGATTTAGTTGGTACATTGTTTTGTATGTCTTGTGTTATTTTTAATTCATATCCTCAAAAGGATAATGGAGGACTTTCATGAATAATCATTGATCTCACCAAGTACAACAAAGTGTAGTTCCTCTTTTCACTTAAACCATTCCAATAGAGTGTTTATGGAGGAGTGAATTGGGAATGGATCCCAAAATCCTCTAAGTATTTAATGTGTTATCTTTGTTATCTATTTTCATTACTTGGTTTGGGTAATCCAACACATAAAGATAGTTATATAAATGTTCCTTATGAAAAAAATGTAATCTTCATAAAAGAAGAAAAATTCATTTCCAAACATGAAAATAAACCCATATGTATCTAGTATGGATAGATAAATAATGTTTTTGGTTATAGAAGGCACATAATAACAAACCATTAATACCAATAACATACTAGTCGGAAACATGAGGTGGAAGTACCTGAAAACTACAGTAGAAAGTTTAGGTTTATTGGATACCCATAGATCTACCTCCCCTTGGTCAATTTTATTGAATATACTGGGTTTCTATAGTTTGATACATATGTGAGCACCAAAGGATATATCTAATACCCAATTTTTTGAAACATAAAAATTTCAATTAATAACAAATTCACCTAAAGAATTCCCTTGTTTCTTTAGCTGGGTGCAGTTTTTCTTCCAGTGGACCTTCTTGACACATACAAAACAAATAGCTTCTTATTCTCTTCTTACCACTTGATATTTCTTTTCTTGGAAGGGAATAATGAATCATTGGGATTAAAGCTCTTCTCCTTCTCTTTCCTATTATTCAGCATATGGATAGAAGGATTTGTGTGATTCATGTCTTTTTTCATATGGCGAAGAAGGAAATGAATATCAGGTAGAGACTTATCAATGTTGTTCATGTTGAAATTAAAAAAAACAAAACTGGAGAAGCTCTGAGGGAGTGATGCGAGAATGTGATCGGTACCCAGTTCATCAGGGAGTTTAAACCCTAGAACCTCTAGGAGATCAATGTATCCAATCAGCTTGACTACATGAGGCGCAGTTAGGGAACCCTATAAAAGATTACTGTAAAAGAGTTTTTTGGAGATCTAAAAGTTTTCATGTCTTGATATCTCTTGGTAAAGAACATGAAGTTGATCAATAATTCTATAGGAATCCATGTTTTCTTGAGACTTCATGAGTTCACTACAAATTGATGATAACATCAAACATTGAACGTCGAATCCTTTTTTCATATATTTCTCATAGACCAGGAACTCTTTAACACTTGTCTCTTGGGAATACAGATTAGGTAATGAGGACTCTATCATGTAATATTTCTTTTCATGTTATAGAATGACCTGAAGGCATCTAAACCATTCATGTCAGTTACTATCAGTGAGGATGTTGTCTTTATCCAGTATTGATCATAGTTATAGTGTGGTTGAAAAGCATTTCATTTTTATTATGCAATTAATATAGAAGATAATTAGTACTATCTTGATTAAATTTTATGAGAAATAATAAATAAATTTTATTCAGTCTATTACTATTTTATCAATTCCCAATGTCCCTCACCATTGAACTCAGAATGTCTAGTTACTAGGATATTCTATTGGAAAGGGTCCATATTCCCCTTCGCATAACCCAAACAATTTTTGGTCAATATATTTGAAGGTATATAGGTAGGTAGGTCTTTAAACATTGCGGGCTTGTATCTCCTTGATTCGTTGAGTGGACTCCCCAATCCTGAAATCCTGACTTGGATTTCCTCAACACTTACCTCCAAATTTACTCCAAGTCTAGCAAGGGATACTTATCTTTATGTAAAATTGTTAATACAACCTGAAAATTTCATAATATAATATTTTATAAAAGTAAGTGTCCCAAAAAGGGATAGTTAAACACTTAGTTTTATTGAGTCCTTCCATTAACCAATTAACAGAAGGTTTAGTCTGACTTAATATTTAATTGAGGGATTTTTATCCCTTATGCGTAAATTCCCTTATTATATTTATCACATGCTTTTTAAGATTAAGTGGAACTTATTTAAGTGATTAAACATGTCTTTATAATATTTACACAGAAGCCTCATTTTATTTAGTTCCATTTTTCATTCTTATTATATCATTAATTATGTAGTCTTGAAAATACATCCATAATGAAAAACCATGCAACTAAGAGAAATAAACTAAAGTAAAGGGAATGATCATGAGATATTTTAATGGTTATTGTATCTATAAGTTGATAAAATAACCTCTATCCTAGGGGAGAAACACCTTGAACCATTTATATTTTGTGTCTACATCTTTCCACCTATCCACTTTCATATCTCCTTGGATTGGTTCCGCCTCATATCCTTACATGAACTGCCTCCAGAAGCATGGAAGCTCCATTCTTTACATATGATTTTTAAATCACATGTAGGTGAGGGGTAAAATGGGGGTTTACATAAAAGAACCCATTGGAACACATTCTTTACATATTAATGAAGAGTGATGGCACATAGTACAAAAATTTAATTTAAAATAAATTAAAGGGAAATCAATCACATACATAGGTATAGTCTATATCATGATCATCCACAAACATGAAATGAATTACACATTTAATAAAACTATAATTCAATTATTTAATCATTATTATTAAGTTAAATTGTGGTCGAATTTATTAATTATTATCTTTAATTAATCAATCCATTTATATTAATCCTTTTCTGAATTTCCCTCAGATTCTCATCCATAACCTTGGAGGTAACATAGTGAACACCCATTGGAATCTACATGATATATAATTATGAACATTACACAAGAATTAAAGTTTTAATTCTGTGTAATTTGGTAAGGTACATGGCGTGTATTTCTGACTAAATGGAGTGTACTGACATCACCATCATGCCTGAAGTACACACCTAGGGACTCAGCGTGTGAGGAAAACTTCAAATATCTCAGAGTACATTTCATGTCAAGGGGACCACACACCATGTTTTATATGGGTTACATAGTTATAATTCGGCTTAGCCATGTGTGGCATATACATTTTGGACTTTGATCCAAAGGGACTACATGTTGTGTCCAATGGGATACATGGTGTGTAATCTGGCTGATTGTGCACAAATATTCCATGGTCAACATGTTGTGTAAGAATTAACTACACCACATGTCATTAGTGAACATGGCTGGAGTAATTTTTGAATTACTCCCAATTCATTGAAAACAAAAACACTACATGTAATCTGGATTACACATCATGCATAGAAGATTAAATGACGTATAAATCCAAATACATGGCGTTTATTGTCATGTTACCTGGAAAGAATCATTGGAACCTCATGATGAGATCCTCAATTTAATTTTAATCAAAAAATTATTCATTCATATTAGATTTTTGAGAAATGAAAAGAGTAAGAAAATATCTTGAAATTAAGATTACAAGTATGATTAAACATGAATTGAAATACAAAATTAATAAATCATAACTCATAAAAAATTATATAAATAATTATAATCAATGATGAGACTTACCGGATAACACATGTAGGATCTAGATGCAGCAGAAACTTGGTGGTTGGTAGGGAACAACTTTAATGTTTTTATAATTGATGATCAATATGGGATCAATATGATGATGAACGCCTGTATCCATGGAATAAAATCAATGATTTAGAAATGGAGAAAAAAATCTATAGAACTAAGAAAGAGGATCTTTAACATCATGTTTATAATTAATTTATTCATTTCTAAATAAATTAAATACCCGAGTCTTTGGTTCTTTCTTTGTTGATGATCATTGATCATCCGGAATGACCCTTTTGGATTGTCTTCATTCCACTTGCGGGGATCCAAAATAGAATCCCTCTAGCGGGGATCCACATGTTCCCTAATGGTCTCCAAACTATTCTACTCGTTCTTCATTTTCTAGCGTGGTGAAGTGAATGTCTTACGTTGATAGTTCTTGATCTCTCATTCTTTGGTCTTGAATAAATTATCTTTTTCTTGAGAGGGAGAGCTCATTGGAGTTGAGAGTATAAATGTTTGTCTCATAAACTCTCAATTCACTGGGGTTTGTCACAATAGACGTACCTACCAATTAATCAACATGGGGTTTCAGTTACAGTATTTAATTGTGAAAAAATAATTAAATGATTTTATAAATATTAGAGAAAATCCATGACACCTAATAAAAATAATAGCATCATTATTTTTTATGTTCTAAATTTTACAAAATGGAACCATAAATGAAATCACATGCCACATAATGATAATAATATTATTATTATTTATTTCACCAACTAGATAAACATTATTTTCTAACCTGTAAATAATTAATTTTTCAATTGAAATGGTATTAGTCCATTTGAACTCCTCTTACATTTATTGAAAAACTAATTAAAATATTTTGTTCCCTTAAATAAATATTTTTATCTTTAAACTAGTAAATAAATATTTATTAAATGTTCAAAAAAATAAATAAATATATTTTATTCACAACCTGATGAAAAAATATTTATTTAATTTATGCGATCATTTTAACTTGAATAAAACTATTCCTCACTCTTGAGAATGATATTTAATACATTAATTAAATTCAAATAGAATTTAATCAGAACCACCAGAAACACATAGTGTGTGACCCTATAAGAGTTTTTCTCATTGAAGTTAGGTGGGATTTTTTAAATGCCAAGATTATTGTCTTGAAATGGGACATGTAACCCAAGATAAATAACTTAAATTCAAAACAATGACATCCACATACAAATTCTCACTGTGTAATATAATCCCTTTTTCACAATATCTCATCAAACAGGTTTCATGATAGTGCCATCAACCTTTATGTTTGATACGTCATTCTTTAACTACCTGAAATAAACTCATCATTACACTATGGCCAAGGAATTTAATGGGACTATTATATTTCAATCAAAGGGATGACATATCAACATCCATAAATGGAAGGGGCAAATCCTTCCCCAACTTATACATTAATAACATTTCATTTATAACACACCCAATGTACCCAAATTCCTACCAACATATGACATGATGATTTGTGTTAGTAAATCAAAGTGCACGAGTAATGACATAGATTAATGATATTCTTAAAGTATAAGGACCATTACTATAACCCCTAGAGATTTTATGAGATATAATATCTTTAATTTCTTTTTTGTCTTTTATTATACATTACACCAATATTTGATTGTACTATACACAACACTGTATTAGCTTTCAGTATATGCAACACTATTCTTGGCTCTTGTTACACACAATTTCAAGTTCATTTTGTGGAAATTATTCTACGCAACATTTTGTATAGAGGTTGTTTAATGTATAAATGAAATAAGTTTTGATTATGTTTTACACAACACCAAATGGAGAATTCACTACATGCAGCCCTGACTTGGCTGGAATTACATGCAATCAAGACCTTATTTGATAGCGTGTGTAGTACACAATACGATGTTTCATTACACAATATGTTATTATAATATTATTATGAACTAGCCGTTATGAATAGTAATACCCAATTTTTAAAATTTTATAAATTTTAACATTCAAAATGGACATCATTTTTGGATTCAGAATATCGAAATTATCCTAGGGTGAATTTTTGGTATTTTGCTGAAAACATTCAATTTTTGATGAATTGTGAAAACACTAGGTTACTATTTAAAAACCGACTTTTTATTTAAATAATTATTTATTTTATTTATATTTTATTTTGGTCAAAATTTATTCAGAATACATATATAAGTTCAATGTAATTAATTGGAGTCATATTATAATAATTTTAGATATATAAAAATTTTATTGATCTTTTCACCGTCTTTTACCCACCTCCTAGGAGAAATTGAAAATCTACATAAAACATAATTTAACCGCTTCTATGAGTAGAATTTAGAAAATCAGAGAGACATGTTTAATATCAAGGACTAAAATGTGGTTTAATAAGATACAATTTTTTTTGGTGAATTGTAACTTTTTACTTTTATTTACCGTGGTTAATGGTAATTAGGGTAATTAAGGGTAAAAATGATATTATTATTACCCTAACACATGTCATAATTCTATTAGATAAGTTTAATTTGACAAAAAAACTTAGAAATAAAATATTTCCCTTTAGGTCCACCTGGATTAGATTAAGACACTTATTATTATTTTATTTATAGAAGAGTAAAAATAGTTAAAATCAAAGTTTAATAACTAAAACATTTTTAATATAGGGTTATAAATAAGAAATATTAGACTATTAATATTCATTAGAAATATAAAAATATTTCCTACATAATTATATTTTAATTATAATTTTTAGACATTAAATAATTTAATTTATTCATGACACAATGATGATGCAGTAATTACTTTATTAATGAAATATTAACATAAACGATGTTATAAATACCATAATAAAAGTAATTTGAGACATTTTAGGAATTATAATAATTTTATAAGTTACGATTACATGTTATCATTGATTTAATTAACTTTTTAGAACTAATCATTCTGTTATGATTTTCACAAAAATCAATTACCAAATAGTGTCAAAATTGACATAAAATAGTTTTTAAAACAAATATTATATTATTAATTGTTATTATATTCCTAAAAATATAAATATTTTCCAAATGACTTAGATAAGGTTATATATATTAATAATGAACCACTTCGGGTTCTTTTGTCTTGTTATTGTAAGTTTATTAACCATATAGTGTATGAAAACAAGAAGACACGGTAAAAGTTAAATTATTTAACATAGAGTTAAATCTAAATTATAAGGTTAAAATAGTGACCTAAACTTTCCTAAATTCTATTGGTTGAGATTATTTCGACCCATACCCACTTTATCTTCAAAATAAATCAATTTGGAGCTATTATAAACCGAATATTACTTAATTATAAAATAATATTTTATGTTTTTCGAAAGGTGCCCCGCTCCTCCCTTATAAAAAGGGCACCCCTTCCCTATTCTCTTCACACCCTTTTGAGAGTTGAATCTCATCCAAACCCTGCCAATTACTCTTCTAAAAATCTCTAGTTATATCATAGATGTTCTGTTATTCTCAAAATACCATCTCTAGTTCCCTAAGAAGAAGTTTAAAGGAGGTGCGTCGAGGAAGAAGTAATCTCTTCTACCGACTCTTTCAAGTTACTTTATTCTTCTACTTACTCTTCTTTAGTTTTTTCATTATAAAATAATAACATTAGTATTACTTATACACTTATATGTTATTATAAATATGAAACAACCATATTTCACTTTCTATCCATCCTACTGAAAACGAAATCACCACGTATTCGTACGTACGGAATACCGTCTCCACGCCGTGGTGTAATCAGTTTTTCCACCACCACCTTACTTGGATGGGTATAATGGTGTAAAGAATAACTATATATGATTATAACATCATACTGATTCTATGATATTATATCATCCTCTCCAATTCCATTCAATAAATATGGGAACGATATCATCGCTCGTGCGTATGTACGGATTACCATCTCCACGACGCGATGAGATTCATTCTCCATGTTAACCATTCATGAATGATTATAATGTATATATAATGAATAATAATGAAATATATAACATGATAAAGCTACTGGATTTATTTATATATATATATTTCATCTACTTACTTCCATTCAAGTCAATAAGGAAAGGAAAACAGCGTTCATGCATACGTATGGCCTACCATCTCAATGAACGGTGTATTTCATTTCATTTATCTATCTATTATATATATATATATGTACTGAATATATATATATATGATATATAAATAATGATTTAAATTCTGGAAGTAATTAAATCAAGATATAAGTAATAATAATGTCAAGAAAAACAAGTCCAAACACGTACGATAAATAAAACGATTTTACACAAAACGCTTCTTTAACATTGAATTTACAAACGAACGGATAATATAAAGTCATAAGTGAACCATATATTATATCATAATGATTAATATGATTCTTTAATAAGTCAGTTACATAATTTAAATCATTATACAGGAGGTTCGGATACGTACGAAGCATATCGGACTTAAGGTAAGGGATAACTTTTCCAATCTCGTTTTTATCCGAGATTGTTTATTCGTAAGTATTTAATGGGGATATATTTATCATCTATGACCCTGTTCTCTAAAAATGGTTTCATTTATATTTAAAATCCTTTTACCTATTTTTTACTTTTACTACATGGTATGTAAGGAATCTTTCTTTTGTTTACCATAGGAGGTACTTTTTTACTTTTCTAACAAAAGTACGAGAAGAATGTTATTTTTGACTTATATGACATGAACGGATTTTTACAGTTTTATATAGCATTATTTTCATGAAGCATTATATACAAGGATTCATGACTATTTTCAGAAAAATTATTTTATTTTAAAATTTCATTGCATTTTTTGAAAATAAAATGATTTTGAAGAAGAAAGGATATTTTTCTCAAGAATTCATTGCAAGTGTTTTATCAAAACCATTTTCCATCTAAGATGAAAATATTACATATATGTATGTTTCAAGTATAATGTATCTATGATTTACATGGTTTATCTTCTCTTATAATGAAAATATATCCATTTGTTTTGTATAAATTATGTTATGATGGGATGATGTTTATGAAACCCATTTGATTCTCAGGGTTATGATGAATGATTTATGTTTATGTTGTGGAACACATAAAAATGATTTCATTATGAGATTGGTGGGACCTATATATCAGTAGAATTCATTGGGTAAAGATTTATATCTCATGATATAGACATGGATGGAATGGTAAGTTAATCCGGTTCATTGATACAGGACTGGAACGAGGAGTGAACTCGATTCAGAAAGGGACTTTGTCCACTAAGATGGTCTTGGCAGCAATGTCTTGGCTAATATGGAAATCATATCATGTGATTAATGGTTACCAAAATTACATGTTTTATTCCCATGATATTTTATCATGATTAATGTTCCTTTATGACCTATGCCTTACGTACTGCAAAGATTTATTTCACAACTCAGTATTTTGATGTGTAAACTTTATTTTCATTCTTTTAAGTTCAAATGTATATGGTTTGATTTATTTTCTCCATGCTTACCCTTACTGAGAATTTGAGCTCACCCTTTATATGTTTTCTTTTCCCCAGGATATAAATAATGTTTTTAGGTAAGAAAACGAAAGGGGAAGATCTTTATGGGAGATATTGAAGATCGTTCACCACAATTAGAAGATTATGTTCCTAGTTTCCAAATACACTAAACTATTACAGTTCTTTGGTGTCTGTTTTTGTTATGTATTAAGTATTCTATAAAAGTAAGGTAATTTCCATGTATGTCAAGATTGGGTCTCTATAGTTGGTATCAGATGAAAGGTTTAGTTAACCTTTGGAAACTAGGATGCGAAAACTTTAGTGATATCCCTAGAGATATTTCTAAGGTATGTCTACTGATGTCCATAAGGTTAAGTATAAGTATAGGTTATAGTCCTAGAATTATGGTAACAATCTTAAAATTAACCCTAAGATGTTATATATTGAAGGTACTCCCCCTTTATTATGTTGTTTTCCCTATCATGATTTTTTCCTCTCACACTATTCTTTTTGGGGTTTAGAAAATGGATGGAAATAGGAAGATTCATGATAATGGAGAATATGACGAACAATGGATTGATATTCTTCATGAGCAAACAAATGAAACGGGATTTGGAAGTCCAAACATCATTATTATGCCTAATCAGCAATCTCATAATATGATCAATAATCTCAAATTTGGTAAGTATCCCGACTCAGCTAATAAGATAAAGATGGAGTTTCATGATGACCATAGAGGAAAGAAAGTTCAATTTACCTCATGTAAATCATGTGGGAAGAGGCATCAAGTAGAATATTTCAAAGGAACTAGTAGATGCTTTGGGTGTGGAAAGAAATGACCCAAATCCTGTAAGGGCAAAAGAAAACGTTCAGTTAACACCATGGATAAGGATAATGGTATTGTTATGACATCAACAATGATTAAATGTTTTAAATGTGGAATGTATGGGCATTATACAAACCAATTCCCTAAGGGAAATTCTCATGAAGAGAATCAACATGGTCGTATGGGTAGTATTTATGTTGATGATGATGAAGAGACTAAAAATAATATGTGAGATGAAAGAATTGTTCATGATCGGTCAATGGTTTAAGAAGGTAGTGGAATGATTACATTTTTATCAAGAGTAATGTTGTATAAGTAATCTCATGGTACTATGGAATAAGAAGACATCTAAGGATTTTTACACTATTGTTTTTACTTATGTTTTTGAAAGTATATGTTGAATGGTACTGGTAACCATGAAAGGTTATTCAGATATTTTTGGAAAGAACCTAATATGCACATAAACAAGGGACAAGGAGAAAATGAAATTATTGATAGTATTAATAAGCTCATGACTAATATAAGGACAAAGTGATATCATGGTTTGAGTATATAGAATTTTTGGGATTTTGGTATGTGGAAAGAGTTACCTTTTGACAGCATTCATGTTTTCACTATGGTTCTATGATAATTTATGTTTCAAGAGAATACATGATTAATGTATTCACATGTTTGGAATGCGATCAACAAGAAACATCTTATGATATATGGGGGATAAATGATGGTATTCACTTGCTTATTATGTGACCTTTACAGTAATCATTTTCTTTATACTATGAGCTTGGACCAAAGTATTTTGGATAATCTTAAAGATTTGAATGAATTAACTTAGACATAAGATAGTATTGTTTAAGGCTAGAACTTTTCTTCGATATAATTTCTGTAATATTATAATAATGTAGTTTTAGAAAAAGGACAACCTGTAGGATGGGCGACAACCCGTCGCGTCGGACAAGGCTGTGTGAATCAAACCCACAACAGACGTGCGACATGCCTTTATCGCATACCACTGGCCTACAGGAAGTCCTTGGTTAGTAGCAACTAGTTTTATTATATTAAGCAGTATGATAGATGAAGTATAAGTCCATTTTTGGAACCATATATGATTAATCACACCATAGATAGACTTATGTATATAACTTTTGCTAACCTTATGTTTGAGACAAATGGAATGACCTATCATTCTATTGCATGATCTGCTAACACTTTGGAAAAGACAAATTCAACTTTATTTCTTTAAGAGGTGAAGTGGAAATTGTTCAAGGAACGAGCAACGGCAAGATTGTACCAAAATCATGTAAGTATTTCTTTTAATTCAAAAATTCTTCAACATTTGTGAAATGATCTTGAAAAAAAATGTTTTCCTAGTGCCCTTATATCTGATGAATTACATGGTACCTTATATCATCACAAATTTATGGCTTTGTGATTGTTGGATTTTTCATAGCCATGTCCTCTACCACTCTTCATTAGAAGTTCATGGTTATATTTCTCTTCCATATCCATATTTTCACCTATGTTATCCTATGTGGAAACCCAATGTTGAGTTACTTTGGGTGACTGTTAGGATTCTAACTTCCCTTTTTAAAATTAAGTTTTAGTATTCCTTTTTACGATGTGGTTTTCTATGAAGGAAACTTTCAAGTAGTTAACCATTTATAACTGCGACGAATTTTGAGGGCGAAATTCAATTTAAGGGGGGTAGAATGTAACACCCCGAGATTTTATGAGATATATTATTTTTAATTTATTTGATGTCTTCTATTATACACTACACCAAGATTGGCTTGTACTATACGCAGCACCGTATTAGCTTGCAGTATACGCAACACTATTTTTGGCTCGTGTTACACACAATTTCAAGTTCGTTTTGTGGAAATTATTCTACGCAATATTAAGTATAGAGTTTGTTTAATGTATAAATGAAATAAGTTTTGGTTATGTTATACGCAACACCAAACGGAGCTTTCACTACATGCAACCCTAACTTGGCTTGCATTACACGCAATCAAGACCTTCTTCAATAGCGTGTGTAGTACGCAATACCAAGTTTTACTAAACTAGATATTATTATAATATTATTATGCACTAGCCGTTATGAATATTAATACCCACTTTTTAATTTTTTATAAATTTTATCTTTCAAAATTTACTTCATTTTTGGATTTGGAATATCGAAATTATCTTAGGGTGAATTTTTGGTATTTTTCAGAAAACATTCAAATTTTAATGAATAGTGAAAACACTATGTTACTATTTAAAACCCGACATTTTATTTAAATAATTTTTTATTTTATTTAAATTTATATTTGGTCAAAATTGATACATAATACCTATATAAGTTCAACGTAATTCAATGGAGTCATTTTATAATAATTTTAGATATATAAAAATTGTATTGAACTTTTCACCGTCTTTTACCCACATCTTAGGGGAATTTGAAAATCTTCATAAAACTTATTTTTACCGCTTATGTGAGTGGAATTTCAAAAATCCGAGAGACATGGTTAATATCAAGGAGTAAAATATGGTTCAATAAGATAAAAATAACTTTTGGGGAATAGTAACTTTTTACTTTTATTTACCACGGTTAAAAGAAAATAGGGTAATTAAGGGTAAAAATGATATTATTATTACCCTAAAATATGTTCTAATTCTATTGGACAAGTTTAAATAGACCAAAAACAACCTTAGGAATAAAATATTACCCTTTAGGTCCAACTGGATTAGATTGGGACACTTATTATTATTTTATTTAAAGAAGAGTTAAAATAGTTAAAATCAAAGTTTAATAACTGAAACATTTTTCATATAAAGTTATACATAAGTAAAATTAGACTATAAATATTAATTAGAAATATAAAAATATTTCCTACACAATGGTATTTTATTTATAATTTTTAGACATTAAATAATTTAATTTATTTATGACCTAATGATGATGCAATAATTACCTTATTAATGAAATATTAACATAATTGATGTTATAAATACCCAAATAAATGTAATTTGATACTTTTTATGAATTACAGTAATTTTATAAGTTAACATGACATGTTAGTATTGATTTAATTAACCTTTTTCAAACTAATGATTCTGTTATTATTTTCACAAATATCAATTACCAAATAGTGTCAAAATTGACATAAAATAGTTTTTAAACAAATATTATATTATTAATTGTTATTATATTCCTAAAAATCTAAGTTTCATCCAAATGACTTATATAAGGTTATATATATTAATAATGAACCACTTGGGGTTCTTTTTGGCTTGTTATAGTACGTTTATTAATTATATAGTGTAAGAAAACAAGAAGACACAGTAAAAGTTAAATTATTTAACTTAGAGTTAAATTTAAATGATAAGGTTAAAATAGTAACCTAAACTTGTCTAAATTCTATTGGATGAGATTATTTCGACCCATCCCAACTTTAGCTTCTAAATAAATCAATTTGGAGCTATTATAAACTGAATATGACTTTATTATAAAATAATATTTTAAGTGTTTCCAAAGGTGTCCCTCTCATCCCTTATAAAAAGGGCACCCCATCCCTCTTATCTTCACACCATTTTGAGACTTGAATCTAGGAAAACCCCTACCAATTCCTCTTCTCAACCTCTCTAGTTATATCAATGAGGTCCTGGTCTTCTCAAAATACCAACTCTAGTTCCCTAAGAAGAAGTTTAAAGGAGGTGCGTCGAGGAAGAGGTAATCTATTCTACCGACTCTTTCAAGTTTCTTTCTTCTTATACTTCCTCTTCTTTAGTTGTTTCATTATAAAGTAATAAATCAGTATTACTTATATACTGATATGTTATTATAAATATGATACAACCATATTTCACCTTCTATCCATCCCATGGAAAATGAAATCACCGCGCGTGCGTACGTACGGAATACCATCTCAAGGCCGTGGTGTAATCATTTTTTCCACCACCACCTTACTTGGATGGGTATAATGGTGTAAATAATAACTATATATGATTATAACATCATACTGATTCTAATATATTATATCATCCACTCTAATTCCATTAAATAAATATGAGAACTATATCATCGCTCGTGCATACGTATGGATAACCGTCTCCACGATGCGATGAGATTCATTCTCCATGTTAACCATTCAAGAATGATTATAAAGTATATATAATGAATAATAATGAAATATATGACATTATAAATCTATTTTATTTATGTATATATATATATATTTTATCTACTTACTTCCATTCAAGTCAATAAATAATGGAAAACAGTGTTCATGCGTATGTATGGCCTACCATCTCCATGAACAGTGTATTTCATTTCATTTATCTATCTATTATATTTATATATATATATATGTACTGAATATATATATGATATATAAATCATGATTTACATTCTTTAAGTAATTAAATCAAGATATAAGTTATAATAATAGCAAGAACATCAATTTCAAACACGTACAATAAATAAAACGATTTTACCCAAATGCCCCTTTAACAGGGAATTTACGAAAGAACGGGTAATATAAAGTCATAAGTGAAGCATATATGATATCATAATTATGGATATGATTATGTAATAAGTCAATTACATTATTTAAATCATTATACAGGAGGTTTGGATACGTACGAAGCGTATCAGACTTAAGGTAAGGGATAACTTTTCCAATCTCGTTTTTATCTGAGATTGTTTATTCGTAAGTATTTAATGGGGTTATATTTATCATCCATGTCCCTGTTTTATAAAAAATGTTTCATGTATTTTTAATGTCCTTTTTAACCATTTTTTACTTTTACTACATGGTATTTAAGGAATATTTCTTTTGTTTACCATATGAGGTACTTTTTGACTTTTCCAAAAAAAAAGTATGAGAAGAATGTTATTTTTAACTTATACGGCATGAATGGATTTTTACGGTTTTATAAAGCATTATTTTCATGAAGCTTACTATACAAGTTTTCATGACTATTTTCAGAAAAATCCTTTTATTTTTACATTTCATGGAATTTTGTAAAAATAAAATGATTTTGAAGAAGAAATGATATTTTCCTCAGGAATTCATTTCAAGTGTTTTATCAAAACCATTTTCCATCTAAGATGAAATTATTCCATATGTGTATGTTTCAAGTATAATGTCTCTATTATTTACATGGTCTCACTTCTCTTATGATGAAATGATATCCATTTGTTTTATATATATCATGTTATGATGGGATGATGTTTATGAAACCCATTTGATTATTTGGGTTATGATAAATGATTTATGTTTATGTTGTGGAACACGTATGAATGATTTAATTATGAGATGGGTGGGTCATATATCTCCCTAAAATGAATTGGGTAATGATTTATATCTCATGAGATAGACATGGCTGGAATGAGAAGTTAATCTGGTTCAGTGATACAGGACTGGAACGAGGAGTGAACTCGATTCAGAAAGGAACTTCGTCCACTAAGATGGTCTTGGCACCAATGCCTTGGAAACTATGAAAATAATATCATGTGCATGATTCTTTCCATAATTACTTGTTTTATTCCCATGCTATTTTATCATGATTAATATTCCTTTATGACCTATTCCTTACATACTGCCAAGATTTATTTCACAACTCAAGATTTTGATGTGTAAACTGTATTTTCATGCTTTGAAGTTAAAATGTATATGGTTTGATTTATTTTTTCAATGCTTATCCTTAATGATCATTTGAGATCTCCCTTTATATGTTTTCTTTACCCCAGGATAAAAAGAAAGGTTTTAGGTAAGAAAACAAAAGGTTAAGATCTTTATGGGAGATATTGAAGATATTTCACCACTATTAGAAGATTATGTTATGAGTTTCCAAAGACACTAAACTATTACGGTCCATTGGTGTCTGTTTTTTTTATGTATTAAGTATTCCGCAAAAGTAAGTTAATTCCCATGTATTTCAGGATTGGGTCTCTACAATTACACATGCTCATAGATAGTAATATTTGATGACACCAAAACATGAAAAATTCCTACTGGCGGGTCTATTCACATAATCTCCCATCTTGGAGATTAGAAAGTGAAAAGTTCATGAGAATAAGTCTCATATTCTTATGAGTACATTCACGTGATGGTATGTATACTATGTATCCCATCATAGTATTTTATACAACCACATAACAATATTTAAGAATATTTTCATAGCACCTCATGTTTTTCATCATAGAGGGAAACCTCTATGACCTTATTAATGCGCAAATACTCAATGAAATTATTACATTATAGTCATGAAGAAAAATGAAAATATTTTATAAGATGTTTAATATTTAAATAAATTAAATATTCATGTAATAAAAGTACAAGAAATTGTTTCTAGGATAACAAATCTTACCGGATTACCCCAGACTCCCTAAGGGAGGAATGATATCCGGGTAGTTGTTGATCGGTTGAGGAAGTATGCACATTTCATTCAGATCAAGAATACAAATAAGGTTGAAGATTTAGGTAAGTTGTATGTGCAGGTGATTTAGAGGTTACATGGAATTCTTTATCCCATTGTTTTGGATAATGATCCTAGTTGTACCTCGAGGTTCTGGAGGTGTCTCTAAAAGGGGATGGGAACTCAGTTCATGTTGATCACAACATACCATCCACATACAGACGGTTAGATGGGGAATGTGATTCAGATCTTTGAGGATATGATTTGTGAATTAGTCTTGGATTTTGGTGGATGATGGGACAACCATATGGGACTGGTTGAGTTTTTTTATAAAAACAGTTACCAATCATCGATCACAATGGATCCCTTTGAGGAATTTTATGGTCTCATGTGTGGATTACCTCTTTGTTGGGGCCATGTTTGGTTCTGGAGACATATGAAACGATTCATGATATATATCAATGTATGGATATATACCAGAGTCGACAGAAATCGTATGCATATTGGTGGTTACATCCTTGGGGATTTTCTTTGGATGATTGTGTTTTCCTGAATGTTTATCCTCAGTTGAGTTCCCATTGGCTTGGAAAAAAATGAGTGTTGTCTCTAACATATGATGAACTGTTTGAGGTCCCTGAGTGGATTTAGAATGTTTCTTATTAGTTTGAATTAACGGTTCATTTTATTGGTATTCATGATGTTTTCCACATATGTCAGCCCAGGAAGTATCAACCCGATCCCTCTCACATTCTACATCAGGAATAAATTGATTTAGTACAAGATTCTTCTATTTTTGGGAAGCTATTTGAGATCATTGACCCTCAAGTGAAATTATTACATGGGAAGTCAATTATGTTGGTCATAATTTTATGGAATCAAGGATCAGATTCTCATGAGACTTGGTAACATGAGTCATTGATGAGGGTGTAGTGGCCTCATCTTTTTTCAGGGATTACATCTTCCACATGACTTCCCTGGGATGGAATGTTTTTATGGTGGGGATTTTGTAACATCTCATTAGTGATCTGATAAGTACATTTTTAAACTCATCATGTTTTTTATTTTTTATTTCCCAAATAGGTCTAAGAATGAATTTTGTGGTTAAATATAATGGTTAAGTTAGAGATTTGTTGGACTCTTGGATATAATCATTCATTTCTATAGGATTTATGAATGTTAGCTGCTATGTAACTCAGTTACAAGCCATTTAATGGTTGTTAAGGGAATTCCACGATAAGGTTCTTACCATGAGAAGTTTCACACCCTGAAAGATTACCCGATGTGGAGAGACTTTACACATCAAGAGTTTTTTAATGAATAATTTTTAATTCAAGGAAAGATATTTTTCAGCAGTTATGGAACTCAACACTTTCATGGTGTGTAATGGGATTAAAGGTCATGTAATACTCAGACTGTAGTTTTTAAATATGCAGATTAACTGGTACCTCTCTTTTTGGATCTACTCCAATTTCATTTCTCTCTACCCAAGGCCTTTTATAAGTTATCTTGTATCCTTCCAACCATTCTGGGTCCATTATTTTGGAATTTGATCTTCATTAGATTAGAGGTGTGATTATCGGGTAGCTTTCTCCTCATTTTATCATCTAATTCTATATTAATTCTTTGGAGTTTTATGTATCATCTTTATGTTGATGGATATATACTTCATGTTGCTAGATCACATTTTTAGGTTGATTTTATATGACTTATGAACCTTCATTATTGTTTGTGGATCTCATTACAGCATTGTGTGACCAGAGCTTTGAGGTTGGTGGTTCCATATCTAGCCTGTGTTTGAAAATTCATATTATTCTATTTTTATATATTGATTTACAAATAAATTGGTATAAAATTGGCATGACTATTTCTTTGTGTTGGAATGAAATTTGGAATAAAGTGATTTTTCCTTGGTTTTTGATAAATAGAAAGAAAAGGGGTATTTGTAAACCATTGAATTATTTGGGAAAGCAAGCACAAGGGATAACATGGGTACTAGATGGAAGTTTTAGTTTAAGGTCATCTTCTATTATTGGGGTTCACTTTCCAGTTGTTTATCTCATCCTAAAGTGTATATTATTAGCTCTATGTACATAAGTGATTTTGGGTTTTCACTTTTTGGGGTGTATCCTTGGTCCTAGAGTGTAGATAATTGTCTTTAGGTACCATAGTCATAGTGTTTTGGGTATGAGTAGTTTGATGCATGAATTGTTGTATTCCTTGTTGTTTTAATGCCTGTGTTGTTACTATTGTTTTTATTACATGGATTTATACTACTTTAGCCTTGATATGAATGTTATTCTTTGTGAATGATTATATGAAAAATGTGCTCCAAAATTGATATACCTACTTTGGTTATAGAACTGTGATAAAAAAGGAAATTTTCTCCTTGTTTTCTATAAAACTAATTTACTACTAATTATCCCATGTTTTACTTCAAATGAGCTTACAAGAATTTTGTACATAGACTTGTTATGGAATACCTAGAAGGGATCATACTGATCATGTTATATCACACCCTACACACCACTACGACAATGTATATACATTTTATGTCTTTCGAAGGAGGGAAAGGAAAGGTTCCACAGTGAGGTGTCAAGGTTTCCTATCAGATGGGTTGGGTAGCTAGTGGTGAGATGGTGGGAGTTTGTTCATTCCATCAAATGGAGGAGCTATTTTGGTTTGGTCCTCTATAGTTGGACTTGTTTCTTGGAGTTTTTGGTTACTTTTACAGTTTTTTTGTATCTTCTATCTTCTAACCATTATGGTATATGTTATCAGTCTTCTTCTATTTATTTCTTCTTTGAGTTTGTATATATTCCATGTCTTTTTCATGTTTGGTAAAATCATCCCCTATGGTTTTTTCATTGATGTCTGAGTTCTTCTCTCCAAACCATGGGGATCTATAATGCTTTTCGGGTGTGTGATAGATTAGGTTAGTTTCCGGGTTTGAGGGTAACCCGACTCGATTCATTAGAATATGGGTTTTATTCAACTGCCTTAAAAAGTTAGCACACATAATTTCTATCAGAAAATATTTCTCTCTGTATTAGATTTCCAGAATATACATTAAATAAGTGGTAAGGTTTCATGGAGTTACACATTCAAATGTATCTTATCGGGATATGAGGGTTAGATTGATGTTTTGGAAAAGTCTCCAGTAATCCCTTGATATGGAGTTAATTTTCATTATTACGTATCATACTCATATAGATGGTTGGTCTAAGAGAACAATTCAAACCCTAGAGGATATTCGACAATCTTGTCCAATGTATTTCATGGTAGTTGGGATCAATACATTCCTTTAGTCAAGTTTTTATACAACAATAGCTTTCACTCATGCATTAATATTACTCCTTATAAATCCATCTATGGAAAAAACTATAAATATCTAATATACTAGGTTGAAGTTGAATAATTAAAGCTATTGTGATTGGATATGGATGAAGAAATGGTAGATAATGTTATATCAATTCCGCGACATGTAAGGGTATCACAGAGTTGGTATAAAATGTATGTTGATAATCATCGGTGTTATCTGGAATTTGAAGACAGTGTGAATGCATTTCTACAAATATCTCTATATAAAAAGGATGGTAAAACTAAGACATATATACATCGGTTCTTGGGAAATTATTGATCATATCATAATTTTATCTTATCATATGGTGCTCTCTCTTAATCTCTCTCAGGTTCATCATATGTCCCATGTCCATCTCTTAAGGAAGCACATATATAATACATCACATGTATTGAACTCATATGTCACACCATTGAATCATGATTTTTCTTATAATGAAAAACTGGTGGATATTATGGATTATAAAGAGAATTTTCTATAAAATAATACCACTCACCTTGAAAAAATTTTGTTGTGAAACCACCATCTTGAGGTACATACATGGAAACTTGAGGATGTAATGGGCCATAAGTGTCATTAATTGTCTATACCAAAGTGAAAAAAATTTCTATGGAGAAATTCTTTTTAATGGGGGAATAATATAACATACGAATTTTTTGTGAAATATTTTTTGGATTAAATTTAATTTTTTATCATTACACGCAACATTCAGTTTTAATGAACCACAATATACTATTAATATTATTATTTAAACTTGATTGTTACAACTTATCCATTAAATTTGGAGGTGTGAATATAAATAAGTATATTTTTAAAATTAATTATGAATGTTTTATATAATGAAAATATATTAAAATATAATTACTTAAATTTTAGTAAATTCGGTATGTGCTTCAAAAGGTGCTTTTTCCAAAAAAAAAATGATTTATATTTATTTTTATAATAATAATAATAATAAATTTTAAAACTTATAGAAAATTTATTTCACAAAATAAACATCATTTTCTGAATACACATTTCAAAATTATCTTTGTGTGAATTTTTGATAATTTTCCGCAAAGATTAATTTTTCAATAAATATTAAAATATACAACTTTTTATTAAAAACACTTTTTATTTTAAAGTATTTACAAGTTACATTTTATTTTAATGTGGTTTTAAAATTAATTTTTTATTATTTTTAATTTATAAATTCAATTTAGGTCATTATATTAAATTTCAAATTTAATTTTTATATTAAAACCTTCTCTACTTATGAATGATCTTCTATTTGGAAAACTTATTTTTTGTCAAATCTCCAGGTTTATTTTTAAATTAAATTTATCCACTTCTCTGAAATAAATTTTAAAAAATTGATTCCATATTTGTAATTTGAATAAATTATATCATATAATAAATTCAAATTATTGTTTTCTCAAAATTAATAGTAAAATAGGATAAATTAATTATTGTGCGTAATGTTAAAACCGGTTTACCAGGGGTTAAACTAATGAAATAAGGGTTAAAATGACCCATTTTCTATCTATATATTGATATTATCACTCTAATGTTTGACAATGATCATTTGTTTAGATTTTTTATGTGTAAAACATGTGTATGGTTTATTATTTTCAGAAATTCCATGTGTGTTCTCTCCCCCAGTTATAAAAGGGCACACCGTATCATCCCCTCTTCACACCTCAAAAGCTATTTAGATTTGCTAATACCTAACAAAATATCTTACTTACTTCCCTAAACTTATCATAGATGCATTATTTTGATTAGGAACCCCTCATAAAAACTCTTTTGTTATAATCCTAATGAGGCTCTCTGAAGAAGAGGAGGTTCGAACATGGATGAAGGAATTCCTTACATAAGGTAATGGATTTTTTATCTCAATTTTTATTTTTTGGGACATTTGTTAGGTTATGAACCTATATTCTTTTATGATGTGTATATACACCTCCTTTTACATGTAATATCATGATATTATTTATTATCATGATATTTTATGTTTTATTTAATGTTATTATTTCATGTGGATTACAATGAAATGTTACCAAAGTAGTAAGGGTTTTATGATGAAATCTCATCATTTATCAAGATTATTTATTTTTAAACTTCCAATGATAAAATATTATAATCCATATCTTAGGAAACTCATTACATTTATTCTGCACTATATATTTCATGAAAATAAATGTATTCCCTTCATTTTTCCCTTTATTTACAATAGAGTTTACAAAAATGTGTTTAATAAAAATAAATATTATTTCACTCTTGGTTTGAAAATCATTTTTCTTTGATATCGATGTTTTCTAAAAAAATTAAATAATGTTTTTAATACTCTCCAAATATTTTTTAAATACATATTTACAATTTTTTACATTTTATAAAATATTTTAAAAAGAATTTTCATATAATTTTCCAAACAATGTTGTATGGATTTTTCCAAAAATGTGGATGGAGTCAATTTTTAATGTGTATGGAATGAACAGAATTTCCCACTTTCATGAACACACAATGTTTTAAAGATTAATTTATAATTTTGAAAGTGTATTTTCAATGGGAATTATTTGTAAAATATTTTATGAATTTTTATTTTTAAAAAGTTTTTTTCAAAGAAATATTATTTTCCTCATGAAATGCTTGAATTGATATTTCTAAATAATTTTCCATATAATATGGAATCCTTTTATGTTACTTATTATTTACTGGGGATATGTTCCAAGGATTCCATTAATATTCTTTCTCTAGATGTTTTATATCTAGGATGATCAGATGTTTATGAAACTTTTTTCTCTTTCACTGGTTATACCATGATTAAATGCATATGAAACCCACTTATTTTTACATGGGTTATGATTTAACGAAATATTAAAATTATTATGAACTCTTATTATATTACATGGGTTATGTTATGGAAATAATTTTATAAAACTAATTTCTTTTCATGGGTTATCATATTATGAATGTTTTATGGTCCTGTGGGACACATATATATGATTTTCATTATATGATAGGTGGGACCAATTTCTCCCTCTAATGAATTAGGTAATTATTGATATCTCTTAAAATTAATAGGACTAAAATTGGGAGTGGACCCAGTTCAATAAGGGACATTTTCCACTATGATAGTCTTTGTAGTGAACCTTTACTACTACGATGGTTTAGGGAGTGAAACCAGTACACTATTGTAGTTTTTGAAATTAGACTTGAATTTTAAGGAAATGAATTTCTATATTTATGTGTATTCCATAAATAAACATCTTATGCCAAAATTATGATATCATGAATCATGTTCTTTGATTCCTTTATATTTCATGGCTTATTAACTGCCAAGATTTATGCTTTGAATTAATTTTGCGATATATGATATATAGGGTATGGTTTTTAAATGTTAAGTTCACGTTATCATACCCTTATGATCATGTTATTCTTATGTGATCATTGATATCTACCTTTTCTACCCTTACTGAGCATATTAGATCACCCTTTCTTATGTTTCCTTTCCATAGGATATGAAAAATGGTATTATATTTGATATTTATAAGAATGGTGATAATTATGGAGAACTTAGTGGGTGATAATATAGCTCACTCATGAACTAGTTTTTTATGTTTCCACGTTTCCAAAGGCACTATACCTAAATAATTCTACTGGAGATCTTTATGATATGTAATTAATATTTATCCATTAAGATGTAATATTTTTGTATAATAATTTTTCATATTTATATTTTTAAAATTATAAATTCACTCTTAAAAACTTATTTGGTCTTATAAGAATGTTTCATGAATTTTCAATTCATTATTATATAATAAAAAATTCATAAAACTCATGTTATTTGTAAAAGCAGAATTTTCACCTAAAAATTATTTTTTTATAAAAATATAAAAAACTCATATTAAAAAATATAACTATGATGAATAAAAAAATCATTTTTAAAAATTAAAATTCTAAATTTTGAAGATTTATCTTTTAAATAAAAATGTGAGATATAATGAAATATTATTTTTATAAGGAAAATAATTTTTAAGAATATTAACCATTCTTATTCATATTTTTCATCATTCAATAACAAAATTAGTATCAACCAATTATTCAAATAAAATATATTTTATCATCATTAATCCTAATTTTCGTGAAATAGAAATATATATCGCCTAGAAAAAAATATTTAGAAAAATAAATTTCCAAATATAAAATGATTGTATTAGTCATTTTAGTTATACCAATTAAATGTAATTCATATTAAATGATTTCTTTATTTTCATTATATAAATATTTCATAAATATTATATTCTTATTCATTCCCACTAATTCAATTTTTAGGTTTTAACAATAATACTTAATATGTATATTTTTATCTAAACGTATCAAAATATCATTTCAGTTCGCTGTTGCATGTGGACTAAGCTATTGAACACATCTATCACATTTAAAGTAATTCATATATTAAAATAGCAGGGTGTTACATTCTACCTCCTTCAATAATGTTTTTTCTTTCAATTTGACTCATAAGATGATATTAAATTCTATACGGAACTCATAATCAATCATACATCGCTAGATTATCATGGGTTTATTTAGGATGTGGAATGAGATTTATCTATATGAAAAATTATTATAATCACATTATAAATGGTGGTAACACATTCCTAATTTCAAAAATATTTCTAATAATGGAATAAAATATTTATCTATAAGGAATAATTACCCACAACATTGAAAATTATTTATATTATAATCATACCACTATGGGCTTTCATTTATAACTCATTATCTAGTGGTTTAGGAAAACTTACATAAAATATGACACGAGAAAATATAGACTAAAAACTCACTATATGATACCTTAGTACGAGTTTCATAGTATTTTCCTTATTTTCAAATTTGTTGGTTACTATTTCCCTCATTGGACCTTGGATTGGGACATTGAGTCATCTAATGATAAACACTCTTAGAATTATAGTAATATATTTTTTTTAGCTTCTCTCTTTCACTTAAAATTGTGAGTCTAATGACCTTTATCTCCAAACATATAGCATTTACCTGTCCCTTTAAGGAAATTTTTTCTATAATTCTTCCCAGAATTTTGACATATAGGAAATTAAATCTTCTTTCCATTATTTTTTTGTCAACAAAAATTATATGATATTACATCCTTATTCCTTATATTGTTTTTGGTATCTCAAATATCTTCACATTGTTAATCAAAATTCATGATATCTAGTTTTGAATAATAACAAGATTTATCACTCCATCCCTCATCCCATTAGGTTGTTCATTATGATAGTTTCATTATTATCCATGGAATCCATTATTAACATGGTTCCTTTGAGATTTATCCATTAATAAAACCAAAAAAATTAGCATGTGTGATGATTATTATAATAATTATAATAAATAACCATAGGAAAATTTACATCACAGTTTATCACTTTATTACAAAATCATGTTAGCATGTAGTTCTTACAACTCAACTTGTATCAGGCTTGGTTCAACCTATATCACTCTCAATTCAACATATATCTTTCCTGGTTCAACGTAGGTTAATTTTATTTGTGTTCTCTCAAAATTATTAAAATAATACTCAAAAAAATGATCCCAAATTAAAATTAACTTCCCAAAAATTATTGAATGTTTTTCTGTCAAAATCAGAATTATTCGTTATTCAAGAAAGAACATATCGATTAATATGAACTTAACTTTTGAATCTATAATTTTCAATATATGTTGTCCATTGATTATTTTATGTTTGGTTTTCTAACCTAAACATATTTAAATATCTCATGATGGTTCATAAATAGAATTTTAATTAACCAAATCATATCCCCAAGGAGTGTCAAACTAGGTGTACAATTAGGCTTTTTTTCAAACACTGAGTGACGATTGAGTTAATAACTTATTTTCCCTTTTTTAAGTTATTACCCCTTGGTTTATCTATTAAATATCCTATATCCACTTACATAATCTAGACAGGGATTCAATTTCTATGATAATCATAAAATATCTATTTGACCAAAACATAGGGATGTAATCCTATACATTGAATTCTGTCATAGACTTATCCCTAGGGTTTTCACTAACATTCTCTTATCCTAATCCCCAAATAAAAATATCATTATTACCTAAATGTTAAATAATATTCTATAAAAATTGTTTTTCATACCCTTGAAATCATGATCAACCCTAACTTGTCAAACCCTCAATTATCATCAACACAAAATCTAATCTCCAAAGTTATCAAACCCCATATCTAATAACAACTATGATTCCATAGACCTTCACACCTGGATTTGGTGCCCTAAACATGTACATTAAATAGTCAATTTGAGACTAGCTCTAAAACCATGGATATAACCATCCTTAAATACTAAATCAATAAGAATTATTGTATCTCTTAAAACACAAGAATATTTTCTATTTTAAATATTTATAATATTAGGTAAAAACATAAAATAACAAAACCTAAGTCGTTCTCAACTAATGGATATTTTTCTACTATAAAACAAACTACTTAATCTATATAAAGCCTTCATTATCTCCTAAAAATTCTTCACATAGCTATCCTATTAGATATATCATGTGTAAATATTTTCTTCATGACCTATAAAAATGGAAATATAAGAAAGGGGTGAGCTCAACTGCTTAATAAGAGAAATATATAACTAAAGTTGTCAAAAACATAATCATGATATACATAATATGTCAAGAATTAATAATCTGAATAATTTCATAAAAAACTGAAACTGAGGGCATATTATTTGGGGAAAATCTCTCAAGGTATTTTCTCTGTGTTTTTGGGATGATTGTTCTTGTTCACAAATACATATGATCATGTTTCAGTATGGTTGGTGTTTCTAAAGAGGACATGTTTAAGGTGGCATAGTTTCTCAGTGATTACCAAATTTGTAGGCCACAAAATCAAGAGTTTTTATTTGTAAAAGTGAACATTTCTATATATAAATTGTGCTATGTTAATTTTGAAAGAGTTTTTGAACTGTGGAGGAGGATCGTAGAGTGAAATGGTGATGAATAGTTTCCAGATGAAGGAAATGATTAATATTTACACAAAGGGCTCTAAACATTGTGAACTACGAAGTGCTCTATGTGAAACATAAATAAAAATCAATTCACAAGAGGATTATAGTTCTTGGTTGGTTCGTTTCTCAATGGAGTCTCATAATTAGCATATTGAGTCAGTGATATAAGGTGCAAAAAATGGTTTTTATTTTTAGATGACATAATCACACTGGAAAAGATAAAGGTGTCATGTGGACCTCATAAGAAGTTCATGGTGAAAGTTGTACCATAATGAAGTTATTAGTATTTGTGATTACAGAGTTTTGAGAGTGTTATTTTACTATATAAAGGACCATAATCACATCATTAGGAAGATATAATTTTATTATAGAGCTCTTCACTACTAAAAGATTTTAGGTATGTCTAAAGTAGTTCACAATGGGAGGATTCCCTGAAAGAGAAGTAGTTTGCAAGGGAGAAATTGTGTGAAGGAGATGGTTCGTGAAGACAGTTTGTGAAAGTTGTCTACGGGGTTCAGTAGATCATGAAAAAAAATGGGTTGAAAAATATACTTGGTCTGTGAACCATCATAGGTTAGTGAGGCATCAACTATCTGTGAAGCAGAGGCAGTTTGTGAAGCATCAAAGGTTCACGAGGCATCAGCTATTCATAAAGCAGCGGTCGTCCACGAATCACTCACATGACATGGAGAAAGTTAGTTTATAGAGGTTGAAATTTAGTTCTCAAAGGGTGAAATGAAGCTCTTTAAGTGTCTAAAAATATTTTTGAAGGCAATTTCCACAAATGAAAAGTATTCTGAAGAGTGGATATTCATCAAGTGGATGAAAGTAGAACTTCAAAAAAGCATAAATCTACAAATGAGGATGTATTTATTTTATATAATAAAGGGACCTACATGTCCATAAATTGTGTGTGGACCCTTTCCAATGTAGCGAGAAAATGAATAAGAAGAAGGTGGTCATTTCCACCAATAGTGATCTATAGAAAGAGATTCAGGTGTGACCCTTGGGAAGGTAGTGAGTTATCCCCAATATTTCTAAAGGTTGTGAGACTGAGAATAGAGATGATCTAGCATGAACATTGATTTGGCAATGAGACTTAGTAAATTTGGTACATCATCAAATTTTCATAGTATGCTCCTTGGATGTATCTAAATGAGGGTGAACCATGTAAAAATCATTGTGTCTCGTGCATGATTTTTTTGGTCATACATTACTATGAAAAACAGAGAGAAGAGTGTTTTGTTTAATGATGAAAAAAAATATTATGGGTTGGTTGTTTTAATCTATCATTATATAATTCACCCCCCCCACCCTTAGGGTATTTAACCTAGTTAAGATAAAAAATGGTATCATACCCAAAGGTTAATTTTAGTTTTTCTCTCAATGGAGGCTATCAATAATAAAGTGATTCTGATCTTCGGTGGAAATAATTTTCAATTATGGTGGAATTTTATGGAGCACTACTTCTGATCTTTAGAAATTTATGTATTTACAGAATTGATGTATGGTATTTCTTTCAATGTTGATAGTGAGGCTTTATCATAAGTAGGATAAAGGGTGTTGGATGCTAATTCAAAGGGATTAAATGCCTTAGGTGTGCCATATCCAATGAAATCTATATGAAGGTGATGTCATATAAAATGTCACATGTTATGTGGGAGAAGTTGCTAAATATTTAGGAGGGTGACTCAAAATTAAAAGAAGGATAGATGAAAGTTCTATGGAACAAGTATGAGGATCTGAGAATATACCCTAATGACTCTATAGATTCATTATTTTATCAGGTAAATTTTGTTGTGGAAGACATGCATGGTCTCAGAGAAATTATAGAAGCTGTGAATATTTTCAAGCACATATTTATAACACATCCACCTCGGTGCAATCTGAATGTTTTTGTATTATAATATAAATATCCAAAGGAGATGACATCAGATAGATTTCATAGTACTGTTGTTGTATATGAGATCAGAAATGATGATAATGAGTCTATGAAAATGGATAAGTCCAAAGAGGTGGAATTCAAGTCCATTAATAAGCTCATTATTGAATATGTAAAGAAAGAAGAAGATACAGATGAGGGGATGTCATTCCTTTACTCAAATATTCAAAGAAGAAAATAAATTTTTAAAAGGAAACTCCCACTTGCATGATTTGTATGTGTAAAGGTTGTACATCTTGCAGAAACATTCCCCAAGAAGTTTCCAGGAGATGATGAGGATGAATTTTAAATTCCCATTAATAATTCTTCAGCCTATTTTAAAGGTAAGAAAAATTTTAAGAGAAATTTATTCAAAAAAAGAATCTCATTTCACAAGAAATGGAAATTGAAAAAAAAATGAGGTTGAAGAGATAGAGAACTACAAATACCATGGTGAAAATTCTATGGTGAAAACTATAGGTAGCTCCCAAAAAAAGGAATAAAGAAAAAATGATGAAGAATAGGTTAAAGGAAGATTTGATATGTAGAATTAATTAAAATCCATTCTTGAGGAGATATATGTTTAGAGGGACAAAATGAAGGAATACAACAAATTTTTTCTTGCTTCCAACCCCTATATGAAGCATTTGGAAGAATAGAAGTTTGGGCTGATGGAAGAAACTGAAAAGAATCAATATTCAATGCCAGCGAAATTAGAAATGATTGGAGAGTACAAGCTAATGTTATGGAATAGAAAAAGGTAATTGATGGTTTGAATAACCCATTAAAAGATAAAATAAAATACATTTAAGAACTTGTAGAGGATGTTTTTACCCTATGATAAAGTAATAAAGATCAGTATAAACTCTTGTATCATGGTATGACATTAGAAAATCATATCATTCATGAAATAAAAAATATGGAAGTGGGGAATAGAGGTCTGCAGAAGTAAAGAAATAGTCAAATCCAAATGATAAGGCTTGTATAGGGCTTGATTTAAAATAGAATGTAGTAATAATTGAATTTAGACCACAAGCAGTGGATCCAATATTAATGATTGATTTGTGTATGAATCATGACTAGAATATTTATAGAATCTAAGGGAGAACTAATAGTGTAGAGGTGACACATAGGGATGCACCCTACATTAAATTTCATTCGTGTGGAATGATGGGACACTCAAAAAAATTATATTCCATATCCTAATGGTACCAAAGGGAACCAGAAGAATAGTAGGATCCATACATATCTCAATTTTCTAGGACATCATTTTATGGTCACTATTTGAGGTGTAGAGGATTCATACACATTTTAAGATATTTATCATCATTAATGTAGAGAAATGGGTTTAAGTAGACTAAATATGGTTGTAATAATCAGTTTAATCTATCATCAAATGAGCTGAAAATGGGAAATTGATTTTCATCTTTGCAAGATGAATATGGTCCATCATACTTCAAGTAGGATCAAGATTATCAATTCATGCTAACTATGAATTCAAAAACATTGATCAGCAAGAAAAGAGCTAAGCAGATAGTGGTTTCAGAGATTTCCATTAATGCATTATATCTTTCTGGTGTATGGATCCTTGATAGTGGATGCATATCCCATGTTACAAGTAATAAGGATCTTGTTGTAGTCATAAAATATTACCAGTAATGTGTTTTAAAATGTGGAAATGATGAAGGCCTGAAAATTATTGGCTCGAGAAAAGCTAAATTTGGGGGCAAATAAATGAGACATGTTTATGTCTGAGTTGTTAATGGTCTTAGTCACAACATTCTTGGTGTCACTCAACTATGTGACTTGGGGAATGCTGTAATTTATACTAAAAATATGTGTATCATTAAAGTAAAAGATGATGTAGTTTCTCTATAGGGAAATATAACAAAGGTGAATCTCAAACATGTAAGTGTAGAAGAAGAGATGTTATTTTTATCTATAGAGTAAGAAAAAAGGTTGTGGCATAAACTACTTGATCACATATGGCAACCATCCCTGAATTAACTATTCAAATATAATGCAAATTGAGATCTCCCTAAAAATTCACATGATTTTATTCATATGATTGGTTATTTTCAACAAGGTAAGTTCATCATAATTATATGCATGGTAAAATAGAAAACTTCAACCAGAGTGATTAAATTTGTACATAAATATGTATGTGGAACTATCTCACCAAGATCCATTGATGGTAGGATGTATTATGCTCTATTAATTGATGATTTTAGTAGGATGGATTGGGTATTTTTCATTTCCCACAAGTTTGATGTGTTTAATTCCATAAAAAAGTATTATAGGGAATCTAAAAAGATTCTTGGATAGAATATTCTGCACTTTCATACTAATAATGGTACAAAATTCAAAAATAACCAAGGAAAAATTATCTTGAGAATGAGGGGATAAGTCATCATGTTTTAGCAGGGAGAACTCCTCTACAAAATGGAGTGGTTAGGAGAAACCACATCATCAACAATATGGCTAGAAACATTCTTAGTGAAAAGGACCTATAGAATCCTGCATTTTATTACATAACATTTCATTACATTTTACAAACAGAGGATCTTTAAAGTCTAGTGTCTTGGAAATCAGGAACATAAAACTTGAGAACAACATAAAAAATTATTCTAAAACAATTGTAAGGATTATTCATTGTTCATCCTAAGTTCATTAAAACATCTCATAACCTCCGAGCATACATCAAAGGAAAGGGTGAGCAGAAGGCCCAGTAAGGGAAATTAGAGAAACATTTTACATGTGAACTTAAGATTCCTCAAAAATGTCATGATAAATAACTTTAAGGCATGAGAAATAGATAATGTGGCATATCATAATAAAAAAATGTGTTTTATAACATGAAGTTTTGGCTCTATCATTTAACTTAGATAATCATTTCTGTATCACCATGGTCCATCCCCAAGGTGTCATTAAAAAAATTTACCAAGGTTATTCACCAAGGTATCGCTAAAATGGTCATCTCTAGAGATTAAGTATTTACCCAATACATTAGAGAACTTTCAGGGTGAACCCTTAATTTGTCTTTATTATCATGTGATCCACATATATCATCATCCAAATTTAATAAATAACCCATATATCATAAAATAAATAGGTTTCATTTCATAATCATTACGTTTTAGAAACTACATTAAAGACATGATCTTTATGTAACATTAAACCCACTGAAAAGGAAAGAGGGTTTCATGTATGTAAGTCCTAGAATTAAAATTGAAAATTTTGATATATATGTCAATAACCATTTAGAATAAAGATCTTTGAGTATTCAGTTAATAAAATAAAATAATTTTAGAAAAAGAGAGAGTCAATTTCAGACGAAAATTCTGCAGCATAACGGCTATGTTACAGGGTTTTAGAAAACATTTAAAAGAGATGGGACATTGTTCACCCACTCATAAATGATCCATAAAATAGTATGGGGACAGAATATAAAGGATTTAAGATCATGGTAATGAAATTTTAAATACATACCATATTCAATGAAAAACATGAATGGAACACAAAAATAAGATTTCTCTTATGAAAATTCTGCAGCCTAACAGTGTTACATAATACTTCAAAAAATGAATTAATGAGATAAAATAGGGTATCTCATTATATTAACATGAAAAGGACATTATTATGGATGTATAATATCATACCCCTACGTAATAAAAAAATAAATTAAAAGACATGGAAAGAAAATAGAACATGAAAATGAGAGCGGTGAAAGAATCCCTTACGAAAATTCGGCAGCCTAACAGCGCCACTTAACAATTCAGAAAATGAAATGATGAGAATAAAAGGGAGTATCTCATCATATGAACATAAAAATTACAGTAAGGTAAATATAAAATAATATCCTCCAACATATGAACATGGAGCATAAAAGAAATGACATAAAAGAGAGTACTTGAAAAGAAAGAGAGAGGTAGGATCACTTACCTTGAAGAGTAACTTCAAAAGGATGATGGTTGGGACCGTGGGAGGCTTGAGGGCACCTTGGGAGGACTCCATGGGAGGTAAAGACACCAGAAATTTGTTGTGGAGGATTTTTAAATGAAATGAATGAGGGAAAGTCTTGGTATTTATAGAAGAAGTGAGAGGACACAACATTAATTGCCAAGGGACACCTCATCAGTGGTATTGGGAAAGCCATGGGCTTGCCCATGGTATTTTTCCTTGATATTGGACACTTGGGACACCTCATACCTTATCTTACTATTCATTAGTCGACCAGAATTATTTCATAATCATTACATCCTTAATGATGTCATTAAACACCCAACTCTAAAACTGTATTTTCTCTATTCACCGAAAATTCAACTTTCTCAGAAAAATCAAAAAAATTCACCATAAAAAAATATTGATGCTCTGATTTCAAAAATGAAATATATTTTATGAAAATAATTTTCTAAATATTTTTAATTTAATTTTTAAATAAAAAAACTATTCAAAAAAAATATCAACTCTTTCAGAAAAATCCCAAAAATTCACCTTAACCAAATATCAATGCTCTGATTTCAAAAATGAACTCAATTTTATGAAAATATTTTTCTAAATATTTTTAATTTATTTTTTTAAATAAAAAAACTATTCACTTGAAAAACTAATACTTAACCAATAATTTCTGACACATTTATTTACCTATTTTATTGAATCACATTACTTAATCAAGGTACCAAAATTGTATTAATACTTTCTTAAGTTAAGTTACTTAATCCATTTGGTCACATTACTAATAATAAGCATAAAATCACTGTTCATGATTTACTATTCATCAAAAATTATATTGATCTTATTAGACTCTAAATTTCTTACTGATGATAACTGTAGAAGACCATTTTTTGAAAATCATTACACATTATTAATTATTTATGGTTTATATAAATATTTTTAAAATATCCTTTTTCTAAAATTCATCAATAATATGCATACTTTATTTATCCAGACATTTGAAAATTCACAAACCTCATCATAAGAAGAAATCAGAATTTTTATTTAAATCAAATGATTACACAAGGTAGTTACGGTCTCGTTACATAGCACCTTATAATACCTGCATAGGACCTAAGAGTAAGGTGTGCTAGGGTGATAGAATCTTGGGGCAGCTCGGCCAACATTTCCCAAGTAGTGATTTCTATTAGCTTGAACTTCTCATGAAGGTGATTCCATTCCAGCTTCACACGATGATGTTTGGCTCGAGTTTGGTCCGGAGCAAAGCCCAAAGGTGCTACCTTCTTCTTCAGTTCTGTCAAATGGGCTTCGATAAGCCCGAGACTACTAGATGGGGCCATAAAATATTCTTTCAATATTAAATAATCATGATCACTTTTATTTATAGACAATAATCGCAACATTTAGTTTCTAACGGTCTTATTGAACAACGGTTATATAAAAATCGAAACCCAACGGTCTTATTTAAATTATAATCATTTTATTAAATGAAATAGTTTTTTTGAGTATAAATTAAAATAATACAAAATGTTAGGAAACAAAATTTATTCAAAATTTCGGTCGTTACAATCTTCCCCCCTTAAGAAATTGCATCCTTGCAATTTTAAAATTGGTCTTGTAAATTTTGTTGAAAGTCCCACATTGGAAAAGAGTCAGTAAAACTATTACTTTAAAAGAAAGAAAGGTAAGTACAAAGGTCACCCAAGTTAACCCATACTAGGATTCCATGTAGGAAAAAATGGATATGGAAGATAAAAAAAGGGTCTTGTTCTAATGGAGAGTGATAGAAAACATGATTATGAGAAAATTAATCACAAGAAGATCACAAACATAAGATGTGTTAAACGGTCTTTGACTGCACAGTAGGAAATATAAACCAACAACATTCTTTGTTTTATGTTCCATTTCATAATTTTGAGGAATTAATTTACTACATAGAAAAAACATAAGGAAATATATTTACGTTCAAGTAGAGTTTCATCCCTTAATAAGTTTCCACCAAGACTAATATTTTCCCCAAACAATAAGCATTCAAAAAGACTTGGTCTCATCAAATGCAAAAGATTTATCTTCTAGAGAATCACATAATCCACAAAATAATAACTATATTTTTTCCTTGTCTTTAGTCATCAACTAAAACTTAAAAGGTTATTACGAGATCATATAATCCCTAAAAAGGATAATCCTATATAAAAAGAAATATCACTATTAATCTCCAAAATTCAACAAAAGTACCCAAAGTTCCAGAAATACAATTCAATACTCAACCATCCTTAAAATTATTCATAATAATCCAAATTAATATTGGAATGCAAAACTTAGATGGATTTAATCACATAGTCTTCCCTGATAAATCATAACATTTATCTCCAAATAACATCAACTACTATTAAATTATCATACTAAAGTGTAATTAACCTATTCATATATTCTCTATGCTAGTTTCATCATTTTCTAGAAATAACCCAAATCACCATATATCCACAATAAATAGATAAATTTCTAAAAAAAAAGTTCTACCATTCCTCCTCAAATTAAATCCTGTAGTATTTTATTTCCCTTAGGAATATAGTACTCCAAAATAGAAAACATCGTCCAAAATAACCTTTATCATTTAATCAAAAAATTATTTTCCTAAACAAAGGATATTCATTTCATAAAACATAAGTTTCCAAAATCAAATTATTCTTGATCCATAAAAAATAGCAGGTGCATTAGTCAGTTCGAAGGTCATAACAACAAACTCATAATGCACATATATTGATTGGAAGGTAGTTTTTGGAATATCATCATTCTTCACCCTCAATTTATGATAACCAGAATGATGATCAATCTTAGAGAATAATTGAGTCTCATTAAGTTGGTCAAATAAGTCATCAATTCTTGGAAGATAGTATTTTTTTTCTTCACTATTGTCCCATTCAGTTCTCTATAATCAATGCATAGCTACATCGATCCATCCTTCTTCTTCACAAAGAGAACTAGTGCTCCACAAGGAGACACACTTGGTTGGATAAACCCATTATCCAAAAGATCTCGGAGATGTTTCTTTAATTCCTCTATCTCCACATTTTTCATCCTATATGGGGTCCTTGACATCAGATGAGATCCAAGTATGAGTTCAAGGACAACTCTACCTCTCTTTCTTGGGGAGGTCCGGGTAACTCCTTAGGAAATACTTCCACATATTCATAGACGATGGGGAAATTTTCTAAAAGAATAAATCCTTTATGAGAAACGTATTTCATTTGTGAATCTTTTAACTAAAAAGGATTTTATGTCTTAAAACTTCATGCTTAGAGAAATTACATTTTTCTATAATTACTTCATAATGATTCATAAAAAGATCGTGATTAACCAAACATATCCCCCATGAGTTTCGTAACCAAGAGTGCATCAAGGCTCGTTGTTGTGTACCATTTCCCGTTCGAGTCTAGCTCAAGTTGGTGTTTTTGGGTTTTACCCCTATGTACATCTGTGTTAGAGCCACCTCTACCTACTCGTATCCAGACAGGGATGTATTTTCTTAATAAACCACTTACTCAATACTCACCAAAATACCAGGAAGATTTCCTATATTTACATTTTTCTATAGACTTCTTCTTAATTTTTTCATATCCTAATTTCCATATATAACTAAACTATCCTTTGATACCAACTATAGAGTCCCTCATTTTTATTACATAACATGTCATTACATTTTACAAACAGAGGATCTTTAAAGTCTAGTGTCTTGGAAATCAATAACAGAAAACATGATAACAACATAAAAAATTATTCTAAACCACTTGTAAGGCTTCTTCATTATTCTTCCTAAGTTCATTATAGCATCTCATAACCTGGGAGAATACGTCAAAGGAAAGCATGAGCAGAAGGCCCATTAAGGGAAACAAAAGAAACATTTTGCATGTGAACTTGAGATACCTCAATGAAGTCATGATAAAAAACATTAACGCATGAGAAAGAGATCATGAGGAATATCATAATAAAAATAACGTGTTTCATAACTTGAATATTTGGCTACAAAAATTAACTTAGACAATCATTTCCAAATCACCGAGGTCCATCCCTAAGGTGTCATTAAAAAAATTACCAAGTTTATTCACCAAGGTATCGTTAAAATGGTCTTCTCTAGAGATTAAGTCTTTTACCAATGCATTGGAGCGCTCTTAGGGAGCACCCTTAATTTTTCCTTATTATCATGTGATCCACATATATCATCATCAAAATTTCATAAATTACCCATATATCATAAAAGAAATGGGTTTCATTTCATAATCATAACTTTTTAAAAACTACTTTAAAGACATGATCTTTATGTCACTTTAAACCCATTAAAAAGGAAAGCGGGTTTCAGGTATGTAAGTCCCAGAATTAAAATATAAAATTTTAATATATATGTGAATACCCCTGTAGAAGAATGATCTTTGATAATTCAATTAATAGAATAAAATAATTTTAGAAAAAGGGAGAGTCAATTTGACACGAAAATTCTGCAGCATAATGGCTATGTTATAGGGTTTTATAAAACATTGAAAAGAGAGGAGACATTGTTCACCCACTCATAATTGATCCATAAAACTGTACGGGGACAGAATATAAAGGATTTAAGAGCATGGTAATGAAATTTTAAATACATACCATATGCAATGATGAAATTGAAAGAGGACAAAAATAAGATTTCTCTTATGAAAATTCGGTAGCCTAACGGCGTTTATTAAAACATAAAAAAATTAATTGATGAGATAAAATAGGGTCTCTCATCATATGATCATGAAAAGGACAGTATGATGGATGTATAAGATCATACTCCAAACATAAGAAAAAAATAACTTGAAATACATGGAAAAAATAGAACTTGAAAATGAGAGGGGTGAAAGAATCCCTTACAAAAATTTGGCAGCCTAAAGGCGTAACTTAAAAATTCAAAAAATGAAATGATGAGAGAAAAATGGATTCTCTCATCATATGAACATACAAATTACAGTATGGTGAATATAAAATAAGAACCTCCAATATATGAACATTGAGCATAAAAGAAATGACATAAAAGAGAGTACTTGGAAAGAATGACATAGGTAGGATCCCTTACCTTGAAGAGTAACTACAAAAGATTGAAGGTCGGGACCTTAGGAGGCTTGAGGGAACCTTGGGAGGAATCCTTGGGAGTTAAAGAGACCATAACTTCTAGAAGTGAAGGGACAAAGCATTAACTGCCAAGGGACACCTCGTCGGTGGTATTGGAAAAACCATGGTTTTCCCATGTTATTTGCACTTGGTATTGGCCACTTGGGACACCTCATACCTTATCTTACTATTAATAAGTCTACCAGAATTATTTCATAATTATTACGTCCTTAATGATGTCATTAAACACACGAAACTCAAAAACTGTATTTGAACTATTCACTGAAAATTCAACTTTCTCAGAAAAATCCCAAAATTCCACCTTAACCAAATATCGATGTTATGCTTTTAAAAATGAACTCCATTTTATGAAAATAAAATTCTAAATATTTTTAATTTAATTTTTAAATAAAAACACTATTCACTGAAAATTAAACTCTTTCAGAAAAATCCCAAAAAATCACCTTAACGAAATATCGATGCTCTGATTTCAAAAATGAACTTCATTTTATGAAAATAATTTTCTAAATATTTTTAATTTAATTTTTTAAATAAAAAACACTATTCACCTGAAAAAACTAATACTTAACCAATAATTTCTGAAACAGTTATTTACCAATTTTATTGAATCAACTTACCTAATCACAGTGCCTAAATTGTATTAACACTTTCTTAAGTGAAGTTACTTGATAAATTTGGTCACATTACTAATCATAAACATAAAATTACTATTCATAATTTACTATTCATAAAAAATTATGTTTATCTTATTAGACTATAAATTTGTTACTGAACATAACTATAGAAGACCGTTTTTTGAAAATCAATACACATTATTAATTATATAAGGTTTACATAAATATTTTTGAAATATACTTTTATAAAATTCATCAATAATATGCATACTATATTTATCTGGACATTTAAAAATTCCCAAACATCATCATAAGAAGAAATCACAATTTTTATTTAAATCAAAGGATTACACAAGGCAGTTACAATCTCGCTATATAGCCCCTTATAACATCTGCATAGGACCTAAGAGTAAGGTGTTCTAGGGTGAATGAATCTTGGGGCAGCTCGACCAACATTGGCTAAGTAGTGATTTCTATTAGCTTGAACTTCTCGCGAAGGAGATTCCATTACAACTTCACATGCTGAAGTTCGGCTTGGGTTTGGTCCAGAGCAAAGCCCAAAGGTGCTACCTCCTTCCCGGGTTCTGTCAGATGGGCTTCGATCGGCCCGAGACTACTGGATGGGACCATCGACTATTCTTTATATATTAATTAATAAAGATCACTTTTATTTATAGACAATAATCACAACATTTAGTTTCCAATGGTCTTATTGACCAACAGTCATATAAAAATAGAAACCCAATGGTCTTATTTTAATTATACCCATTTTATTAAATGAAATAGTTTTATTGAGTATAAAATCAAATAACACAAAAAGTTAGGAAAACATTTTATTCAAGATTTCAGGTCGTTACAGGACCAACAAGAGAAATTTTTTATGGATGAATTGTTAACATCAGTCTATATATCTAACAGGGTTATTTTGTAGTTGAAGGATGAAAGGAATTCATATGGTATTTGGTTTGATAAGAATCCAACATTGAAATACTTTTGAATATTTTGAAATAAATTTTTTTATTATGAATAAATATAAAAACCGAAAATTTTATTCATGAGGATATGAGGAGATATTTATTGGATATTTAATAAAAATAAATGCATATAAATGTTTCAACAATAGGCTCAGAGATGTATTTTATAGCAATGATATCACTATAGTAGAGAATGAACAAAATATTGAACAACATAGTGACTATTTGTTTGATAAAAGTGATGAGAAGGTAAGTACCTTATTGGAAGTTCATGTGGAAAATACTAATTCATAAGAAGATATTCATGATGAATAGTAGGAATTAAAATCTATATATTCACAAAAGATGAAGATCCATGTTGAAATAGTCAGACCGAATATCATTGGTGATCAGGTAGGGCCAGTTTAAACACAAAGAGTGAAGTCATTATAGTAGGCATATATATTATATTAGGTAGAGCCTAAATTTATTGATGAGTATCTGAGGATGAGAAATGGTTTCATTCTATAAATGAATATCTTGACTAAATTTAGAAGAATCATACATGGGATATTGTTTCAAGACCAATATATAGAAATATCATTAGTCCCAAATGGGTCTTTAATAATAAGATGAATGAATATGGCAGAGTTATTTGAAAAAAAATCATGATTATTGTGCAATGGGTGCTCTCATATAAAGGGTATTGATTTTGAAAAAACATTTCCACCTGTTACAAGGCTAGATACAATCATATTATTCTTGGACATATCAGTTTGAATAATTTTCAAAGTTTTCTAGATGGATGTCAAGTCAAAATTTATGAATGGGGTTCTAGAATAATATGTTTGTATTGAAAAGAAATATTGTTTTCTTAGTCGTGAAGATGATAACATAGTTTTTATAAATAAAAAGGTGTTATATGGGTATAACTAAGAACCAAGAGCATGGTATTCAATACTTGATTAGTTTTTGAAGAAGCTTAGTTTTCAGTGTGATGGAGATGGTTACAATATCTATGTCAAAAATTACTGTAATCAAAGTATGATGGTGCTGGTGTATATTGACGACATAATATTTAGTTGATCAGATGAAGCATAATAAAAATAGTTCAAAAAAATTCATGAAATGTGAGTTTGAAATGTCATTGATAGTTGAACTAATGTTTTCCCTTGTTTTATAGGTGACATAAATAAGGAATGGAACATTCATTTATCAATATAAATTTTCCATGGAAATTTTGAGATGATTTGGAATAGATAATTCCAAGGATATGAAGACTTATGTTTCTATCTGTATGAAATAGTCATGAGATGCTAAAGGTAAAGTAGTTAATTTCATAGAATACAAGATGATCATTGAAACGTATTGTACATAATAGTCACATGAACAAATATTGTTTTTACCACATTCCAAGTAGTACAATATCAATGTAATCCCAAATAAAAACACTTACTCACAATTAAGAGAATACATAGGTATATCAAGGGAAGCAGTGATTCCAGTTTGTTTTATAATAAAAATCCATGCAATATTTATTGGGCTATACAGATACATATTGGCCTAGTTCAATGGATAAAAGAATATTAACATCTGGTGGTGCATTCTCGATTGGATGATTATGTATTTTTTGGCTAAGAAATAAGTAGGACTTAATTTCTTTAAGCACTGTAAATGTTGAATATATTGTGGCTACTCAACATTTCACAAATTTATTGTGGATGAAGCAGAAGCTTAATGAAATGGGAGTTATAGTGAATTCTAAAATCAGAATCCATTGTGATAATTCAAGTACTATAAATCTTAGAAAAAATCTAGTCTATCACTTGAGGACAAAACACATTGAAATCAAGTATCATTTTGTTAGGGAGAAGGTATAACAAGGTCTTGGGAAGTTGGATTATGTTCCTATAGAACTATAGGTTTTTGACATTCTGAATAAATCCATACCTGAAGTGGTGTTTGAGAGCTATTGACTAGATCTTTGAGTATAGTCGACTCCCCCCCACTTGAAAAAGTTTATATGTGGTTCCTCCTCTCCCCAAGGTATGGTGGTATTTCTTCTAATAAATTGATATATTTTTATTACCTTGTTGTATACCACAATGGAGTGACCTTTAGGTTCATTAAAAAAGGGGGATAAATTAGGACTATAAAAGGGGAGAAAATGTATTAATCAAAATATGGGGAGAATATGATAGGGGTAACATTGAATTAGGGGGGATATTTAAATCTAATGATGCTAAATATGGTCGATCAATGGTTATATATCCTGTAAGGATATGGTTTGTGCTGAAATAATATGATTGGTTTTGAATGAAGTGAATTATTGATATAATTGTCATGTTATCTTGTTTCTCACACCAAGAACGGATCATGTGATATTAAAGTGTGTTTTTAGTAAATCTTTATTCTCTATCAAAATTTCAGGAAGTGAATTTTAGTATAATATAGAAGATGTTTTAATGTGGTATTAAAATGTGAAGAGCTGTCAAAAAACCCAAAAGGTGATATTATTGTGAAAAAATCCATGAAGGAGATATCTTGTTGTTTTGGGGTGATTGTGTTAGTTAGAAAATCCTGATGACCATGTTTTAGTATGGTTGGTTTTTTCTATGAGGTTTAATTTATAGTGTCATTGTTTCTAAGTGTTTTCCAATTTTTTAGGCCACAAAATTGGGAGTTTTTTCAGGAAATATTTATGCATAGCAATTTTTCTATGTGGACTACGAAGGAGTTTTCAAACCAAGAAGGGGGATTGATAACTGTAAAGGATCTAAATGTTTTGCAGATGAATTTGGTGATTAAGCCTTCCACAAAGGGATATGCGCTTTGCGAACCATGAAGTGTACTACACGAACCACAACAAAATCATTTTGTGGAAGGCTTATAGTTCATGAAAGGTTCGCTTCCTATGGGAGACTCATCATTTGTAGATTGAGGGAGTTATATAAGTATCTAAAAAGGGTTTTTTTTTGTGGATGAAATCAGTTTCCACAAAGGATAAAGGTGTTATGTGGACCACATAGAATTTTTGCGGTGAAGGCTGTACCACAATGGAGTTATGAGTGTTTTTTATTAGAATGTTTTCCAAGAGTTATTTGCACATATAAACAACAATAATCACATCATTAGGAATAGAAAATTTTATTATATAGATCATAACTTCTAGAAGATTTCAGGTACGTTCTATGTAGTTTGAAGGGGTAGATTCCATGAATGAGAAGTAGTTTTTAAGGGAGTAATTTTGTGAAGGAGACAGTTTGTGAAGATAGTTTGTGAAATGGGTTTATGGGGTTCAGTAGATCGGAAATAAAAAGGGGGACACCAAGAATAGGTGGTCCATAAATAATCATAGGTTCATGAGGAATCAGCTATCTACGAAGTAGAGGTTGTTCACAAAGCATCAATGGTTCGCAAGGCATTAGTTGTTCGCGAAGTAGAGGTGGTCCGTGAGGAATGAAAGCTATGCGATGCAAGGTAGTTTGTAGAGGATACAAGTTAGTTACCATAGAGTGATATAAATATCAAAAAGGTTCTAAAATAGTTCTTGAAGGAAATTTCCAAAAACAATCAGTACACAAAAAATTGGATATTCATCGAGTGGAAGAAAGTATAAATTCAATAAACCATCTATTTATAACTTAGGATGCATTCATTATTTCTATTAAAGGTACCCACATGTCCATAAGATTTTTGGGGACCATTTCTGGATAAATGAGAAAAGGAAGAGGCGGAAGGGGATCTTTTCCAACATAAGTGATCCATCGAAAAAGACTCAGGCATTGACCCTTGGGAAGGTAATGAGATACCTATAAAATTTGTAAGAGTAGTGAACCTGAAAATAAATGTGATCTATCTTGAACCTTGATTTGATAGTAAGATTTTGAAATTTTTTTACATCGGTGTATTATCATTGTATGCTCCTTAGAAGATTCTTAGTGAGGGTGAACTATGTAAAAATTTATGTGTCGTGTGTATGATTTCATTTCTATGCATACATAGTTGCAGGAAAGGGAGATAAGAATGTTTCTTTTATTGATGAAATAAGATCTATAGGGGAAGTTGTTTTATTATATTATACCCTGATTTACCCCATATGTAATTTAACCTAGTTATGCTAACACTATTATATCAATTAAAATATATTAATGCATGGATATTAATAATACTAAATAATGATGGAATTCATAATTGTGAAAATCAAAACATGCCATCAAGGCCTTGTATCAAGAAACTATACTAATATGGAGAGAGGTAAACACCAAAATAGAAGTTATTTTGTATCATGAGACATGTAAATGCATAGAGGGGTAATATAATGTCGGGCCCCACCCATCACATGATTTTTTCCAATGCATTAACCATAATATAAAACAATACATTTCATACCATTCACTAAGGAACCTATAGTTGAATAAAAACATGGATATCTATATAATGAAAGATAGATAATGTCAATACATAATCAATATACATTAGAAATAAATAATCATCAATGATTTCAATACTTTTTCTCATGTTAATAAAATTTATAATATGATAATAAATCATCCGAAAGAAGAAGGTGGATGGTTAAAAAATATATAGTCATATTTACAATAATAAATGCATTGGAATAATAACATACGAAACAAAAATGCTTTTCCCATATCAATAAAGGGGATACATGATCATAACTCATTTGAATGAAGAAGGTGGATAGTTGAAAAATAACATTAACCAAGTGTAACAAAGTAAATATATAAGGATGTTGACATAGATAAAAGTCCTCCTTGCAAAATGAGGCTTCGAACGGTATCACAAAATAAGAGATCAAGAATTGAATTGTTTGATATTGTGAGTTTAGTTCCACAAACTATAAATATATATATTTATTATGGAATAAATCATGTAATACATATCTAATGATTGTATATCACTTTTAATGTGAAAAGTTAAATGGAGGTGAAAACATAAAATAAACTTTAGAAAACATTTTCAACATCGAGATAAAATACAAACATACTTATCACTTTAAAAAGTAACTTTTGAAATGGTGAATGGAAGATTTTGAAAACATTAACTTTTAAAAATAATCTCCAATAATGGTTCCTTTAATATTACATAAAGGTTTCTATAAAAAAGGTGGATCCAAAGATAAATCATTTTATTATGAAAAAAACCTTTTAATACTTTCAAATTACATTTATTAAAAACTCAGATTTTAAATAAATAATAATAAAAATTATTAAAATTACATTTTATCAAAGTGAATTATAAAATTCCATAAAATAAAATATTACTGTGGTAGAACCTATTCATGGTAAATAAATGTTCAAGGTGAAACATTAGAACTCACGGAAAGGATATTTGAGTTATCAATATCCCTTAAGCGCAATGTGCTCCATGAATAATGAAATATTTCAAAACGGGGTATCCATGGTAAAGATGTAAAAAATTTGATAATACCAAATAAAAAAATTAAAGTGTCAGATACACCCAATATTTTATGAAATATTTTAAAGAGAATGATCATAGCTCAATAAAAATAAAATTTAGTTACCAAAAACTCTTATTACTGGGGTAACACTTGATTCAAAAGATATTTGAAGAAAAAAAATATTATTTATCTCAGTTTATCTAATGAATTAGAATGAAATAAAGTATAGAATATTCATGGGATTTTAAATCAATATATTTCCATACAAATGGAACATGGTTCATAACATGTAACATGTCTCAAAGGATCACAATTAAGACCAAGACAACATTTACAGCTTGAGCAACATTTAATTCAAAACCCCTTGAGAGATATGGATTGTAATAGAACTTAAAATACCATGATCAAAATATAATTCATGATATGATATATAAAATAGTAATTATATTCACCACAATAATTAAATTAGTATCACGACCTATCCTCGGGGCCCGTGTTGTGACTACCCCAAGCCCGCCTTCCATAGGCCAGGGGCTGGAGACTAGCACCAAAGGTGTAAATCCCGATAACTGGGAAGGCATTTCCTTTATAAAAGTAAACAAAACATCCTAGAGTACAAGAGGAAGTAATACACTAAGTACAAAAGAAAGTGCTGAAAAGTAAGTGGGCCAGAATACAAACCCAACTGAAAGTACAGCTACAACTGAACGAAAGTACAACAGAGAAATACAAACAGCTAGAAGAATGGAAGCAGCTCCTGGGTAGTCCTCCTCGGATCCTACCTGACGGGTAGTTACAGATAGCACAGCTCCTAGATCGTCCACCACGGATCCTACCTGAAGGGTAGGTACAGATAGCCTCCACAATGCTCTGGCCTTTCAACCTCCTCCGAGTATCACCTCTTCTTGAAGTCCACCTTCGGATACTGACTTGACGTGAGATCCACCTCTGGGTACTGTCTAGCCCTCGAACACTCGGCCTCTGTCAGCAATGCCCGTCGTCTGCAACCAAAACAACGAGGTGCGGGCATAGCCCGTGCAGGGGTGAGTATAACGATACTCAATAGGGACCCTGAGACCCTCAAGGTCTCACTAAATCCAACAAGGATTACCATAAATAAGGATCTCAACAGATAACCTTTACATAGATATAAACCCATACTTATAACTAAGTTATCAAGTAACACATATCAATCATGAGGAAACACAAAGGTTATGAAATAAACGGATAACCACCACCCAGGTATATGCCCATACATGTACCTAAGTTATCAAGTGACCCATATCAATCATGAGGTAAACACAAAGGTCATAGACTCAGCTCAAGCCAGGATTTTCATTAACGAAATCGTAACTGCTAAAGATCCCCATATCTGGAGTGTACAGTGATCCTTTCATGACTCCGAGGTACTTCTCACTAACCTAAGACTACTCAGGTACTCCTCCTGTCGAGTACCGCGGGTCAGCCACCCAAACACAATAGTGCTTCCTGCCAGGGTCTTCCACCCAAACAAAGTAGTGCATCCCCCCTAATAGCCTGCAGAGGTACTCTCCAGACGAGTACCGCGGGTCTGCACCCAAACTCAGTAGCGCTCCTTCCGACATGGGTATGCACCTCAAACTAAGTAGTGCTCCATCCACTGGGCTAGTCGACTCACTCCAAATCGAGTCGGTCAAGCAGTCGTCAGGTCTCAGCCAGCTACAAGGTCTTTGTACTCCGTACGCTCGTCTCCGGGAGGGTTCACTCCACGAGCTACTGGTCGATACTCCAAGTATCACAAAGTACCATGAAAAAGTATATCAAAGGACCTCCTCGTCATAGGGGTCTCAACGCAATAGACGGCGCGTCAATTGGACGTCCGGTTTGTGAGTTATTAGCATTTTCGTCCCAGGGGCCCGGTTGGTTTCATGTTCGAACCAACCCGGCCGTATCTCAACTGTACCCCGAACTCTCATAGGTTATACTCATAGGGACCGTTTCTCAATGTGATAACCAACGTCGTTGACGGTTCGTCAAACAGACGTCTGGTCTGAAAGTTATTAGCTTTTCCGTTCGAGGGGCCCGGTTGGATTACGGGTACAATCCAACCTGGCCATACTCCAACTTCATCCAAATATCAGGAGAAGTATTCCAAAAGTTCTGTCTCATCAAGAGGAATCTAACAAAGTCGACTTCACATCAATCAGACGTCAGGAGCTCAAGTTATAAGCATTTCTGCTCCAAGGGCCCGGTTGGTTTCGTGTTCGAACCAACCCGCCCATACACAAAGTTCTCCTAAACCTTAAGTGTAATATACCGAAACGACCATCTCAATCCAAGGATCGCATCGCAACTGACGGTGCATCTATCGTAGGTCCATATCCCATGTTATGAGCTTTTGAACGAAACCTGCCGAAAATAGGGGGTTCGGGCCCGGTCCGTCCTGGCCCGATACCCCCCCCCCCCCCCCCGGGTCGGCCCGAACCGGGTCGACCTGACCCGAGTCCCGATCTGGCCCAATAGGGCGCAGCCCGGCCCGGCCCGGCCTGGGCAGCCGGCTGGCCTGGTGCTGACGCGGCGCCCGTGTGGCCAACAGGTGCGGGGGTTACGCCCCCCCCCCCCCCCCGGTTGAAGAAAAACTGGTGCGGCTTAATGCCTCGCTGCTCCGCCTCCGGAACGGCTAATTCGTTCCGGTTTGGCCGCCACCGCGGATCACCCACGGTGGTCCTGTTCCGGCGGCACGCCGCCGCTTTCTGCGGACCATCGGACGCGCTCCGGTGGTTTTTTTCGCCTCCTATCTTCTCCAAAGGTCCTCCTGGGACCCGACCCTTACTGTGATGGCTTTAAATCGCCTCTGCGGCCTGATTCATCATCGCCCAATGATCCATATGTCAAATAACAAAACGCGGCCTCTTCGTGGTTTTCCAGCGTGGCGCGACGGCGCAGTGGCTTTGTTCGGCATCCACGGCGTGGCACGACGGCGCTGCGTTTCTTCGCCATGTTTCATTCTGATTCCGCGCTGTGTCGTTGCATCACGCCGCCTTCGTTCGTGCCACAACAAAAACGACATCAAAGGGGGGATGAGGGTTGGTCATGTTCGTGCTGTCTGAACTTCTCCCATTATTACGATAACAGGTGGCCAAAAGAAGTCGATGAAAGACAAAGAATTCACAAACAAATAAATTACCCCTACGGTTTTCCCCACAATCAAGAATTCCCAACACGAAAACATATTCTTTCGTGATTCAACTTAATATTTATTTGATCCATGTTCATTGTTTTAGAAGGGAATAAACATGGGTTAATTAACATTCACAAATTAATTCCCTACCTCAAAGGAAGTTTGCGGAAGCTATCATCATGGGGGGTGGTTTCGATGACGGCGTTGGCGTGCATCCTAGAAGGGAACGACGTCTCACACCAGCAACGAAGAGGAGAAGGAACGGCACGTCATTCGGAAGTTTCCATGTCGGTGCCTCCTCCTTTGTCATTGAGGAAGAAGAGGTACGAAGATACCGGGTCGCCGAGTCGATGATCCTTGACGAAGTGTTTCTGTTCTTCATTGAGGATGAAGACGTTCTTCGCCGGAGAAGATGAAGTTCTTCAAGAGACTTAGAGCTCTCTCCTCTAATCCTCAACACAACCAATCTAACCCCTAAAAATAAAATAAGTTATTCTTATTTTTTAAGTCATTCTATGAGTTGAAAATTCAAAAACTTAATTCCATTAATTTGATTAGTGTGTTGGCATGATTAAAGTGAGGAGAGGGAAAGTCACCCAATCAATGGGAAATTTAAAGGTTAGGATGAGTTACACATCTTAAGTGGGGGGGTTTAGAGGAGTTAGGGAAGGTGAGGGGTTGGGCTCATGTGGGCCCCACCCCACCTTTATTCTCTCAAGGGTAGTTAACAACAAGTAGGTCCCACACAACTTCCACACATAGGTTAACAACTAAGAATATGAAATAAAATTGTAACAAAATTTTATTACTTCACATTTAACTCTCCTTTTTTTAACAACTCCTCCCGAGAAAACGCACCTTCCGGAAAAGTCCTCTTAAGAAATTACCGGGGTTCGGTTTCATCGGTGCCCTCGGATTTCGATTACGAGCACCGGTTCAAAAGATAGAAAACCCCCCTCGTTCGTTCACTGAACTTACCCGAGATAAACTTCGAAAATTGATTCCGGGCACACCGGACATCGGAATCAGGGGCCGTCAGAAACGGCGTTCTTGTAAAATCCCAATGAAATTAAAAAAAATCCATGAAATTTCAGGGTCTTTACAATTAGGTTTATAATATCAAACAGGTCTCCAAGAACAGAATTTAAAGCGAAAATCCTTATAACTTTGGTGACTTTTGAATCATATTCCATGTAATGAAAGAACATGATATGGATCCTCAGGCCCCATAGATTTCATTAATATTTAAGAATAAATTCATTATGAATAAATCACACCACATAAAATAAATTAGGTTGTTCAATATCAAACATGTCTCACAAATTTCTAAATGGGTCAAAGAAACTCTTACCTCGGTCCTTATTCATTATGAAACTGCACCAAACATCCTTAATAATTAAATTAAGTTCATTAAATACATACCCAAGAAACTTATTCATAAATATATTAATTTACACTCCTCATAAATAATCAATCCATACATATAAATATTAGTTAGTTTTTACCTGTTTTCAACATCGGGTGTCATTAATGTTTATTACTTTTACATAGCTTTGTAAATGTTGTGTTGATATCAAATTATTTTTCCAAATTCTATAATTATTATATCATATAAGGTACTATAATAGATGTTACAACTATGTTTATAAATCTATAATCTCATTTCATGGATTTTTATTTTGAATTCTATGAGATTTAAATCGATGATGGGCATGTTTTGGTGATTCCTAATGAAAGAAGGGTGGTTTCTTAATTAATGTGTTAAATATTCATATAACCTTTATAGAAGAAAAATAATATCATTATATATATACATATATATCATATTATACTATTAATTATGTTCAAATAATCATCCATGATATAAATTCATAACATTGTTCACGTTGGTGGTTAAACCAACCCAAATAAGAACAAGACAAAATTAATTGATGAGTGTGAAGTGATTTAGTTGTAATATCATTTTATGAGAAGCATAATGACCTTATTTAATTTCTATTAGTGTGATATATAAAAATTTGAATGAAGTATAAAAAGAATATAATTTATTTAAATTAATTACTTAGAAATAAGATATCATTTTTGTAACACACCATGTTTTTAAAAGAATACCATGCTCAATATCTTACTTAACACGCAAAACCAAGCTTTAAACAAATAGACATATACTAAAAAAATTATTATTCAAAAATAACCATTATAAACTATCGATTAAATTGTTAGGTATGAATAGAGATAAAATCACTTTGAAAAATATTTATAAAGGTTTTATATAATAAAAATTTATTGATTAATTCATAATAAATAAGTACTTTATTTTTAGTAAAGTCATTTTAGGCATCAAAAATATGTTTCCTTCAAAAAAAATTCTTGATTTTACTGAGAGAATATTATAATTAATTTTTATATATTTTAGAAATTTTATTTCATAAAAATGATATCATTTTTTAAATTATCATGTCTAAATTATATCAGGATGATGTTTTGAGAATTTTCTAAAATGTTTGATTTTAAGTGAATATTGAAAAATACTAATTCTTTGTAAAATTTATTTTATTTTCATTAATAATTATCATTATGAAATATAATATATCTTAGAGTAATATAATTATTCCTTAATTATATATAATATAATTAATTATATTTGAATCATCAATATACCAGATTTTGGTATAAGTTTATTTTTGGGATGAAAATGCATTTTTCAAAAAAAAATGTTTTCCATTCTATTTTACATATTCATATTAAAAAAATTATATTCTATGAATTAAATCTTGTAAAATGGATCCCATATTTTGAATCACTAGGTTCAAATTTTTAAATGGTTTCCCTTTATTTTTTTGATTATTATGAATAGTAACTGTAGTAAATATTTGTCACCTCGGTAAGGGTAAATCGAGAAATAATTGTTAAAAATAATTTTATATGGACATAAAATTAACATAAAACTTTAATCTAATCTATTTTATGAGGGTTTTTATACCATACTCATCCAATATTCTAAAGGAAATTTTGTGCCATTTTTCGATGAAAAAAACTTATATATTATTTTAAATAAAGAAAAATCTAAAATGTCCTTCTCTTTCTTTTAAATTTATATTATATGTTCACATAGAAATAAAAATAAATTTTTAATGAAAATTAAATATTATTTTTATAATTATAAAATTATTTTTTTGATGGAAATTTATTTTAAATTTTTAGTAATAAGATAATTACCTTAAATTTCTATGCAACGCCCATATAGTGCTTGTGTAAGGGGTAGAGAATTAAATTAAATGAGATTTCAAAACATAAAAAGTAATTTTTTTGGATTAATTGTGGTTTAACATATTTTTTATAGATAATAATAATTTATTTATTTATTTTTTAAATGCAATATATTTTAATTCCATTACTGTCGTGTTATTTCCAAAGCCAAATAATGTGAATAGTTCTTAAAATGGAATTAATATTATTTTTTGTAGAATATTTTATATTAAATTATATAAAAAAATATATATTGGAATAAGACAAGTAGGTTATTTAATGGTCATAAATGTAAAATTTTTTATATTATTTATCCAATTTTTAACTTATAATTAAATTTCTAACCCATTTATATTGGAAAAGTTGTTATCATGGTTAAGGATAAAAATAGTTAATGAAAGAGTTAATTAAAAATATATGGTTTAAAATGATATATAAGCCTATAAAAGTTTTATTTTATAGTTATATAAATACTATATCCTCATTATATTATAATAAATGTCATTTTTTACCATTTTACAATATTTATACACATAATATAATATAATATTTCATGTATTTTTAAAAGTGCATCTCCCCTCACTTATAGAAGGAAACCCCATCGACTCTCTTATACACATGTTAGGTGCCTTTATATTCATTAAAAAATACCTTCTTAAAATCCCTATCCATGTTCTAGAGGTCTAATTTTGGGAATACTACCAACCTTAGAGGGCTTAATGTGTAAAGAAAAAGAAGTTGTCTGAAGAACAGGTATAACTTTTAACCGAATGTTTTAGTTTTGATTCTTATTCTACCTCCTTAAAATATTATTCAACCATGTTGAAATAATAAAATCAGTCTATTAAATATAATTTTATATTATTATTTTAATTCAATAACCTATATATATCTCATCTTCTGAAAAATGATCATTGAAACCACCATTTGTGTATACGGAGAACTACCGCCTCACGAACCGATGTTATTCATTCTCCATCACAACCTATCACATCTGGTTATAATGATATATTTAATTTATATATTTATTTATATATATATTTATATATATACATATATATGATATTAATGACATAATTATAATTATATAAAGATAATATATCATCTATTTTCTTACCTTTCTATTGATTGAAAAATGATAACGTTATTCGTGTGTACATGTCAATTACCACCTCCACTAAGCGACGTGATTTATTTTTTATCATTTCATCACATGGAAGGTATATATAAGTTTATTTGAAGATATAATATGATATTTATTATATATTTATAATTATTTAAATATTAAAATATAATTACCTTGTTTCCCTTATTCTCTTTAAAAAATGGAATCGTTGCTCATGCATACTGATGTTTTATCATCTCTATGACTGTAACGTAATTCATTTTTCATAACCATATTTCATAGATATTTTTAAAAGCATAATTAATGTATAAAAATTATAATTATATAATTATTATTATTCTGGATATTATGGAATAAATACCCCTTTGATAATAGTCACTATATCGAAGTCATTTTGAAGTTATGAACCGAACATCCTCAAAACACCGGATGTAGACTTAAATAATTTAATAATTTAATATATCATTAAAATAAAACAATAAATGGTTTAATGATAATGTTTTAATCCTTTAAGATTTTATTAAGTATCAAAATAATGGATTTTAATTAATTATATATTTTTTTAGTACATACATTGCAAGTATGGACTCTAGGTAAGGGATTTCATCTCAATTTCCCTTCATTGATTAATGTTGTAATTTTATACACCTCATTTATTTTATATGGTTTATATACTACCATATTAAATATTTTATCATTAATAATTCATATTTAATGGTATTTTAGATTATATTTCATATTATTTCATCCAAGGGGTTTGATTTAGATGTTACTAAAGTTGTAAGGTATTTCTTAACCCAAATTTCTTTCATTCTGTTATATCACTTCTTCATTAATTATTTTATACAAATATTTTCTTTAAAATAAAATTTTATTGATTTATGTTGTATTTAAACTTTTTTATTATGGATCTAATTTTTTTACACATAATCTATTCATTGAATAATTCCCAATTCAAATATATGATCTTTGAATGGGTTATTCGTCTAAATTTCTATTTCTTGAAGACATATGTTTATGTTTTTCACATAAATTATTTTATGAGGTGTATATACTACCACATGAAATTTTATATCATGTATATCTTTATATTCATGGTATTTAAATTTTCATTTTAATACATTTCTTTCACAGGATTAATATTTAAAAGTTTCCAAAACGATAATGATTTTTATGATACAATCTCATATTATTTTGAATTTTTCTATGTTGAATGTTACATTTGGAGGGATCATATTCTCTTATATTATAGAACCTTATATATTTTCCTATCCTATATTTATTAAATTTATTTACATGCGCAATTTCCATTTCCTTCATTATTGATTAATGAAACATCAAGAAAATTGTTTTTAAGTGACAAAAATCTTGAATATTCTTTTGGATCAGGAATATTTATCTTCATATACAAGTTTTATAAATTTTTTTCAAGAATGTTATTTAATAAACATAAATTATTTCCAAAAATTATTTTAAATTATCTTTGAGATTCTTTTAAAAAAATTTAAAATGAAATATCTTAACATTTTTTGCATAGATCACTTTTGACCCTCTTTAAAAAAAGTTTGAAAAAAAGGTTTATTTTCAACATTTGCGACATAAATAGATTTTTACACTATCTTGACTATTATTTTATTTTAATATTACTATATAGTTTTTTAATTTTAATTTCAATGAAAATAATTTTCTAAATATTCTAGAAATTTTTACCTTTTAAAATTTATTTTCAAAGTAGAAACTCTATTTTCCTCAAGAATATATTAAATGATATTTTAATGGTATTTCTATTCATCAATGAAAAAACCCTTGATTTTACTTATGCTCCACTAGGGATATGATTTAATTTTATCATAATTATTATTTATCTGTATGGGTTATGATTTCTTCAAAGATATTTTCCTGGAACCTGTTTCTTTTCCACAGGTAAATCAAGCTATTATAAAAGAACAATGGTTATAGTTAGGTTAAAAAATAGGAGCTTTTATTTTCAATGTTTATTTTATTTTTATTTAAAAAAAATTATGATTATGGTTGATCCAGATATATATCATGATGTTAGTTTAGGTCAATATAGTTCCATAATGAAATGGGTAAAGGGATGGAGTTAACTAGTTATAGGTTTCTCCTAACATATTATTTAAATTTATCATGTAGGTTATTCCATTTGTTAAAGTGACTATAAGAGTGATATGAAAATGATGTTCCAATCTACCAACATGTGTTATTTATGCTTTCATAATGTTCTAATAGGTACTTTTCTTATGGTTTATTTTCACATGGCTCATGATTATTGACTTATATGAATTTTTTTATGTTAAGCTTTTATACCATGCTTCATGAATTATGATGAAAGTTTTAATGGATATGAATATACTTATGTTATACACATGTACATTGATTATGTAATCATACTCTTATCTTATGATCTTTGATGAAATTAAATTGTTAATTCTTATATTCACCCTTACAGACCATTTAACATCTCCCTTCTTATATTTTCCATTTCTGAAGGTTATGAAGAATGATGTTAAATTAATTATATCTAAAAGTTTTCATGTGTGAAGAATTTTTTCAGATATTTTGAGGACATAATATTGGATAAGAATTTTTGGGTATAGTGGGAAAATTACTCATTCAAGAAAATTATTATTATTATAGAACAGTATGTATTAATTCTATAAAACTCTAAACCAAAAATGCCCTTAGGTGTGTAAGTGGTCTAATAATTTCATTAAATGTTGTATATTTTGGATGGTTGAAACTAGGTCATGATTATCGGTATCAAATATAGAAATGTATATATTATGTTTTCATCCCTAATTCTAGTAATAAGGGTTTATGGATTTTATAATTAGTATCATATGAGAGTATAGATTAATTTGGATATTATGTTGTTTTCGTGTGATATTAACTTAAGATTTATAGATACTATCATGGGTTTGGGAGACAATTTATTTGGTTTCGGTATATATAACCATTATTTTTAACACGATTGATTATTTAAGTTGAATTATATTACATTTTTAGGGATTTACGATGAAATATATGAGAAAAATTTTGAGGTCAGAACATTCTTTAATTTTGAATTTAATTAAGATATATCGTTAATTATTTGAGGAATGTTTTGACTTGAAATTGTTGTGTTATTTTAGAATTTTTGTAGATTAAGGTATAATTTAATCATATAATGGTTTATAAATTTTGGATATTATCTTACCTTAAGCTAACCATTTATTGTTTGGTTAATATGTAAAGACACGAGGAATATCTTATTATCATTCTATGGATTATATGATCCATTAGAAGATGATTATAGTGCTTCAGCAATGAAAAATTAAAACATAAATACTCATTGTTTGGAGAAAAGGATGAGATTGAGGTGGGAATTTTTTAAAGGATAAAATTATACTTTTCAAGTAAGTATATTTCTGTATGTTCTAGGTTTAGATGGTAAATGAGTTCATAAAATATTATAAAAAGGATCTTTAAAAAAATATCTTATTTCCGTTATTTATGATGAATTGAGGGTCGTTTTTACAACTCATTATTTTTATGGTTTTGTGTTCATTGACTTTCTCACGATCATTCAATTTCTTGTGATAAATGTTCTTTGCCACTCTCTATCGTTATTTAGAAATTAATTTTTTTTGTCCATGTCTATATTTTTAATCCACACCGTTGTTATCCTATTTGGAATCCTAGTTATGTTTTATTCCAAATGATCATTATATTTTCCCTTCCCTCTTTTCAAGTGTAAGTTTTATTAATCCTTTTTAAGATGTTGGTTTTCAACAAAAGTATTTTAAAATTTTAAAACCTTCATTTAAAAGATCAAGATTAAATTTTTATGATGCAATTTATTAAATGGGATATAATGTGTCACCTTAATCATTTAAAATAATATTATACTTTATAGCTTGATGTACATGAAACACTGAGATTTAAGAGAATTGGGGTATACTCTAAAAATATTATTATTTAAATGTGATTATTATAAGATATTAATTAAATTTCTTGTTATGAAGTGAAATAAACACAATATGAAAAATATTTATAGAGTTTGTATGAAATGAAAATTTATTGATTAATTTATAATAAAAAAGTACTCAGTTTTTAGTAAAGTCATTTTATGCTTTAAAGATATGTTTTCCTCAAAAATATTCTAAATTTTGTTTATGGGAGAATATTATAATTAATTAATGAAACTATTAGAAATTATATTTGATAAAATTTATATAATTTTTGAAATAACCATGTAAAAATTATATTAGGATGTATTTTTGAGAATTTTTTGAAAAAGTTTGATTTTTTAGTGAATAGTGAAAATACCGATTTTAGTACAATAGTCATTTATCTTCATTAAAAAGTATAATTATGATTTTAATTTTATCTAAAAGAAATATAATTTTTCTTTAATTATATATAATCTTACAACAGTTGTAAAATGGTATTTAACATCGAAAATAGGACGCCATTTTCTTATAAACCTACCCAAAATATGATTACAGAGACATTTCGGCCTCAGTTTTCTATAAAAGAATTTCCAAATATTCCCATTGTAACCTTTTTCGTGTCAGTTTTTTAAATAAACCAGCGTTAAAAATATAAAAAAATATTCTTGGCATTGATTTTTAGAAAAACCAAGGCCAATAATTTATAAAAAAATAATATTTTTAGATCATTTCCTAAACTTCTATTTTACTAATCGATGACCTAAAAAATTGTTACAGATTAAAAGTTATAGCCTTCGAAATTTGGAATTCTCTTAGATAAGTCTTATAGTAGTCTAACTTTCAAAGGACATAACATTTAATCTGTAACTCCATTTTACCTCCATTTCCAGAAAAATTGAATATGAGGAAATAATCTAAAACATAATATTTTTTTAATTATTAGAATTGGTTTTTTAAAAACTGACACCAAAAATAATTTATTTTAAAACTGTGGCGTCATGTTTTTTTAATAAAAGATGAAAAAAAATATTTTTTTTACCCTTTCAATTTTGTTTTTTTAACAACCGATGCCCAAAAATTTTGTTTTTAACTATTTGGGTGTCAGTTTCCTTAAAAACTGTGGAAAAAATAATATCGATTAGAATTTTTAGCATCGATTTTGTAAAAAAACAACACCAAAAAACCAATGTAAATTTTCTTTAGCATTTTCATTAAGAAAAACCAATGCCAAAAAGTATTCACAAATACATGGGATCAGGATTTCAATTTTTCATAATGTTTGTTTCATTTTTAAAATCCATCCAAAATATTAATAAAAACAATTGAAAATATTTTCTTTTACGATATATAAATCCATTTTCCCTTTCGTTCATCATTTCTAACTTCTTAAATTTAATCATATTTTCAATGTGGCTTTAATAAATGATTTGAACACGGTATCTTTAATAATCATTTGATTTTTTTAGTATTGTTTTCCTTTGCGTCTAAAAATTTCAATAATCAACCTTATAATGATGATTTTTTAATATGATCGAGTTATAATATAAAATATCTGGATGAGATTTACCAACCGAGGTGAGAAATTCATTATCGATCACTATTTTTATTTATTAATCAGTTCTACTCTAAAACTAAGAGAAATGATGATAAAAAACATATCATTTTTATGGAAACACATAAAATAATTTAAATATGTTTAAAGCATTAATTTTATTTTTTTTCATTTGGTGTATATAATTTCTATTCAGGTTTGTCATGTGTTCTTTGAAATGAGTTGTATATATCAAAGAATATAGAAGTATATCTTATGACGACCATAAATTTTGATCTGTAACTCTGTTTTATCTCCACAACCAATAAAAGAGAATCTTAGTAAATGATCCAAAACATATTAATTTTTTTAAATTATTGGTGTTAGTTTTTTTTAAAACAAGTCTCATAAATATTTTATTAGGTTTTTTACATCAGTTCCATTAAAAAACAGCTCTAAAAAATATTTCTTCGATCGTTTTCATTAAAAAATGATGCCAAACTGATATTGATGGTAATTTTTTACATTGTTTTTGTAAAAAAATAATTACAAAAAACAAGTGTAAATCATTTATTGTGTCGGTTTATAAAAAAACTGACGTGAAAAGTCTTATTTTTGACATCGACAACTTCATCATCTATTGAAAACTAAGGTTAAAATTTAAAAATCTTGATGTTAAAGGACATTTTTCTAGTATTTTAATTTATTAAATTTTAATCATTAGTGTACCTCATTTTTTTATAACTTCATTTTTAGGCTTCAAACGCATTTTACTAAAAATTATTTTTCATTTCATTTTACCCAATTTTATTAAATTTTATTTATGATAGTTCTAGGAATTTAATCATGAAAAAATTATTCCATGTTTTAAAATAGGAGTTTTAAATTTGGAAAATAGGTCCCCTTTTTTTAGTCATTATGAATAGTAAACATAGTAAATATTTTTCACCTCAGTGTGATTAAATCAGGTTATTATGTTTTAAAATAATATGATAAGGGCTAAAAATGGCCCTAAAACATGAATTTAATATATTTGAAGAGTTTTGTTAAATCATCCACATCCAATATTATATTTTATGGAAATTGTTTCATTTTTCTTTGAAAATGACTTATATATTATTTTATGTAAATAAAAATAAAAAATTTTATTCTCTTGCATTAAAATTTCCATTATATGTTAACATAGTAATAAAAATAAATTTTGAATGAATATTAATTGTTATTTTATGAATAATTTAATTATTTTTAGGTTGGGAATTTATTTTTATGTTTTAGTTATGGAATAATTTCCTAAAATCCTTACGCAGTGCCATAATAGTGCTTGTGTAAGTATTAAAAAATTAAATTAATTGATTTTTAAAAACATCAAAAGTAATATTTTTTGGATGACTTATGGTTTAATGTGAATTTTTTAGTTAATAATAATATATTTTTATGTTTAAATGTATTATATTCTAATTCGATATCTTTCATGTTGTTTTCAAAGATAGATTATGTCAATAGTTCTTAATTATACATTAATAATAATTTATGTTAAATAAATTTTATTACTTTTTGAAAAAAAAAATAAAAAAAAATTTAATGAGAAAATTTAGGATTATAAATGGTCAAAAATATAATCCCTTAACCATTTACGAGCTAATTCTTAACTTATAAGTAAATTTATAACCCTTTTATATTGAAAATGTTTTTAACACGATTATGATTAAAACGGTTAATGGAAGTGTTAATCCAAAAATAAGGTTTAAAATGATATCTAAACTTGTAAAAAATTTATTAAATGATTATATTAAGGACATAACCTCCTTATATTAAAATCTATGTTATCTTGGAACCATTTTATATGAGATAGACACATTATATATTATAATATTTCATTAATTTCCAAAATGTCACTCCCCTCACATATAAAAGGGTGAACCATCTCCTATCATATACACACTTCAATAGCATTTTTTCTATCACTTATGTAACATCCTGGGTAAATAGAGAACATGAAATTTTTCATGTTTATTAATATTTTTGAATTAAATATTAATATTACTTTAAAGGGGTTTCTATGTTCTATAGCATACTCAATACGCAACAATGGGTTTCTTTGAAATCTTATATTGCACACTAATAATATAATATAATTATTTTAAATTGTAGTTAACTCATAGTTATTGTATTGGTGGGAATTAACAAAACTAACTACAATATGATTATGAATGTTTGTTAAATATATTTACATTTATCCAATACAATTTAGAGGCTCAAAATGTGAATGAATCTAATTTTAAGAATAATTTACTTTAAAATGTAGATTTACCACCTTTTAATAGAAAACCCTCTTTAAATATAGTATTGGTCACTTTTATATGTTTAACACCCCAAGCTTCGGTGGTACGCTTCTCTTTGAATAATACAGTAGCGTGTGTTGTATGCAACTTCGAGTTCTAACACACACCACAATCAATCAAACTAGCCGCTATGAATAGTGATACCCACTTTTTAAAATTTTATAAATTTTATCTTTCAAAATGGACTTCATTTTTGGATTCAGAATATCTAAATTAGCCTAGGGTAAAATTTTGGTATTTTTCTGAAAACTTTCAATTTTTGATGAATAATGAAAAAACACTAAGTTATAGTTTTAAACCGAGTTTTTATTTATATAATTATTTATTTTATTTAAATTTATTTTTGGTCATAATAGATACGTAATACCTATATAAGTCCAATGTAATTCATTGGAGTCAATTTATAATAATTTTATACATATAAAAATTTTATTAAACTTTTCACCGTCTTTTACCCATCTCCTATGAAAATTTTCAAATTCACATAAAACATAATTTTACCGCTTTTGTGAGTGGAATTTTGAAAATCCGAGAGACACGGTTAATATCAAGGAGTAAAATGTGGTTCAATAAGATAAAAATAATATTTGGCGAATAGTAACTTTTTACTTTTATTTACCATGGTTAAAACTAAATATGGTAATTAAGGGTAAAAATGATATTAATATTACCCTAACACGTGTCCTAATTCAATTTAACAAGTATATATCGACCAAAAACAACCTTAGTAATAAAATATAATCATTTAGGTCCACTTGTATTAGATTAGTACATTTATTATTATTTAATTCCAAGAAGAGTTAAAAGAGTTAAAATCCAAGTTTAATAACTAAACCATTTGTAATATATCGTTATACATAATATAAATATTATTATAAATATTAATTAGAAATCTAAAAATATTTCCAACATAATGGAATTTTATTTATAATTTTTAGACATTAAATAATTTAATTTATTTATAACACAATGGTGATCCAGTAATTACCTAATTAATGAAATATTAGAATAATTCATATTATAAATATCAAAATAAATATAATTTGAGACTTTTTATTAATTAAAATAATTTTATAGGTTAATATGAGATATTATAATTGGATATATGAATTGTTTTCGAAGTAATAATTCTGTTATGAAATTATCAAAAACAAAATACCCAATAGTGTCAAAATTGACATAAAAGAGTTTTTAAAAACAATATTATATTATTAATTGATATTCTATTCCTAAAAATCTACATTTCGGCCAAAAGAATTATATAATTATAGTTTTATCATTAATGGACCTCTTTGGGGTCTCTTGGAGGTATATATTAAGTCTATTAACTATATAATATAAAATACAAAGAGATATGGTAAATGTCAAACTATTTAACTAAGAGTTAAATATAAATGATAAGGTTAATATAGTAACCCAAACCTATCTAAAATCTATTGGTTGAAAGGATTTAAACTCATCCCCACCTTAACCTTTAAATAATCCACTTTTGATCCTTTAGAAACCGAATATTAATTTATTATAAAATAATATTTCTAGCATTTCGAAAGGTGCCCCTCACCCCTCTTATAAAAGGGCACTCCCCCTTATCTCTAATTTAAACCTTAAAAACCTTTTGTCTCGGACAAAACCTTCCAAAATATTCTCTAAACTTCCCTCACTTCTACCTAGAGGCCTTAGTTTGATCAGAAAACCAACCTATGGAGCCCTTTTGATCAAATCCAAAGAAAGAACTCGATGAAAATGTAATGTTTTCACCACCCTCTTTCAAGTTCCTTTCTTCTTCCACTTCTTCCTTCTTTGTTATTTCCATTCTAAAATAATAACTCCAGTATCTTCTATATGCTGTAATGTAATTATAAATATGGTATAACCATATTAAGTATTCTATTCATCCTTTGAATGACATGTCACCATACGTTCGTACGTACGGCCTATCGTCTCCACGTCGTGGTGTAATTGTTATTTAATACATTATTATTTGGATGGGTATAATAATGATGTGTAATTCATGTAAATAATATATAAAACATGATAATTATTATGTATATAAGATATATCATCCAATTATATATTATTTTAATATCAAAAGAATGTTATTGTCGCTCATGCGTATGTATGGATTACCGTCTCCACGAACGTGATAAGATTCATTCCCCATCGTATCCATTGAAGAATAAATTTTATTTTGATGATTAAAAATAATGTTTAAGGACTTGATATCATTCTGGATATGAATAATATAAAACCTATCCACAACAAACATGGCTTAGGTAACAACATATATTAAAAAATGAGTAAGTTAACACCTGAAACGCCGATAATACTAAGATATTATTAAAAAAATGCAATGTTAAAAGATCATATATGATATCATAATTATGTATATGGTTCTTGTATAATTTAATAACAACTTTTTAACTATTATAAAGGAGTTTAACATACCATCATATAAGGAAAATTACAAGATAAGGGTTTATTTCACAATCTCTTCATTATCTGAGGTTGTTTATACGTAATTATCTACTCGGATCTCTTTGTCATCCACATCCATGTTTCTTAAAAATGTATTTCAAAACATTCTTACTATTTTACAAAATATGTGTTAAAGTAATTTATACCCTTTTTTAATTTTTATAAGAAGTTTATAGAGGAATCATTACGTTATTTTCCAAACAAGGTCGTTTTTACCCTTTTCGACAAAATTAAGGTAATGATGTTTTTTTTAACTTATACGAAGGGTGTGGATATTTTCCACCATCGTAAAATCTTCTAAGCCTCCCTTACAAGATTATAAGAATATTTTCAAAGTAAACATTTTATTTATAATTATGTGACTTTTAAATGATTTAAAAAAAAGTGATATTTCTCTCAAATAGTTTTGATTTAATCTATGTCAACATCCTTTGATGGATTTTAAGCTTATTTGAAGTTGATTTATTATGATACAAAACTTCCATATTGTATTGAAGGTTTTGTGATATGTTTGACTGTGGATGTTTTTTTTTATATCATTCATGGTTTATAGAGAAATTATTTACATTTTTTATGCTAATTTTAATATGAATGTTTATGTTATGCTTAAACATGTTCATATGAGGAATGCATTGGACTTAGTAAGTGACTGGTGGAGCCCGCTATAGCTCCTCAATGCATCGGTAGGTCTCATGAGACAAACTAGTGTCTTGGAACGAGGCCTTGACAAAATATTATTTGTATTCTTGGGATGAGGCCTTGGATACGTTGTTTTGATAGTCTTGCATTATGCATTCCATCGTTATGAAAGTGGTTATTGATATTGCATGTGATTATTCGACTTGTAGAATATCCATGTGAATAAGTAAGTGGAATTATTTCATTTTATTTTTTCCATATTATATTGAAGTTCAAGTTTAAAAGACTTTTGATTTAGTTATACATTTCCTTAAATGTTTATGCTTATTTATGAATGTTTCAGCTATATTGTTATCCTTACTGACCATCTGAGCTCACCCCTTTCTATGTTTTATTTTTTCCAGGATGTAATAAATATTTTATGACTGACCTACAGTGATAGTATGAAGGGGATATGAGTGTGGACTATGGAGACTATGTTATTTTAGTTTTTCACTTTATGATGTAATGTATCATTTATGAATGTATCTAGTGTTTCCAAGGCTACTAAACTAATCGGTCTTTCTAGACTTGATCTTTTGTGATCATTACAATGTTATGTAATAATGCACCCACTCTGGGTAACTGGGGTTGGGGTGTTGTAGTTGGTATTAGAGGAATTTTAGTACAAACCTTGGAAGCTAGATTTAGATAAACTCTGATTAGAGCACATAGCCCTAAGATAGAATTTGAGGATTAGTATAGAAGAATTTCCTAGAATTTTGGTATTGTAGAGATTTTGTGAGTTTTCCAAGCAATACATCCCTGTCTGGATACGATTAGGTATAGGCGACTCTGGAACAAATGTACCTAGGGGTAAAACCCGAAAACACTGCTTTGAACTAGACTCAAATGGGAACTAGTGAACGACAAAGGGCCTTGCTGTACTCTTGGTTACAACACTCTCGGGGGATATGCTTAGAATAATTATCATTTTCATTACAACAATTATGAAGGGTTTATGAGTATATACTTTCTCAAATAAAACATTTTTTTATGATTATGGATTATATCCATAAACTATTCAATTTATGTTAAGTGTTTTACAAGTATGGAATTATGTATTTTGATTCATAAACTTATATAGTTTTTGCCATTTTTTAGAAATGGTTCCTAGTGGAAGGAATAGACACTGTATCAATGCACACACTCCATATAGGGATTTCCCTCCTGGTAAAGATTTTTATAGTGGAGCTGGTGATGAAACTTGTGCTGATCAGCTAATCACTATACTGGGACAACTCACTTAGGTTATGAATAATAACCTTACCCTTATAGAGCACCCTGATCCGCAGCGTGGAGGATCAATGTTAGATCTCTTCATGAGGCAAAAACCACCAACATTAAATGGGAGTAAAAAAACATTAGTAGATGAGAAATAGAGAAGTTCACTAGAGAAAATATTTCAGGCTTTGGGGAGTAGTGAAAGGGAAAAAGTTGTCCTGGTAGTTTATGGCCTCACTGGAGATGTTGTTCAATGGTAGTCATTGATACAAAACACAAATGAGGATGATTAAGTATCAAATATTGATTGGATGGAGTTCAAATAGATTTTTGTAGAAAAATACTTTCCTCGTGACCATCGAGTAGATATGGAGAGGCAATTTACCAATCTAAGGAAAAAGGAGGATGTGAATGTCACAAAGTATGAGGCTAACTTTACAAGGTTATCGAGGCATGCAGCAGATTATATATGTAACCTAAGAAGTAAGATTGATCGTTTCTTTGATGGGTTAAAACCATTTCTCCATCGAGCATTAATATGACAATCCTTCTCATCATATGAAGATATTGTCTCGTGTGCTATCAAGACAGAAAAGGAATTATCTAATTCTTATGACTTTAAATCAAAGAAAGAGAAGAAGAGATCTGCTGACCACTCTAGAAATGGAAATAAAGAGAATAAGGGAAAAGTTGATTATCCATCCTACAATAAATTTGGGAATAAACACCTCGGTACTTGCTTGAAGGGAATGGGAGTCTATTACAAGTATGGTGGAAAAGGACACCAAGATCATGTTTGCAAGGGAAATAGAGTTGTTTTCAATGTGGAATGCTATAATTGTAGAGAAATGGGGAATTATGAAAATGAATATCCTAAGCATTAAGGGAAATTACCTCAGAAAAGGCCAAGGGATCAAGGCCAAGCTTATGTTATCACTACTGTTGAGGTTGAAGCTCCGAAAGATGTGGTGGCAGGTAATTTAATAGTTTCCTCAAGTTTAGAAAATGATTTATTTGATTCTGGATCATCTCATTTTTCATATCTTCCACGTTTTCTAAGAAAACTAGATATTTACAATTTGATTTAACATGGGAGTTGTCAGTTAAAACTGTTCATGGAAGTATCATTTCTACAAAAGTCTTTGAATCAGTTCCCATTAGAGCATATAAATGTTCCTTATCTACTGATCTCATCGTCATACCTATGATTTAGTTAGATATAATTCTCAGTATGGATTAGATTTTGCACCATGATGCAAAGATTTATTGTATGAAGAAGGAGGTTACTATTTTTGATGATGATGATAAAGAACAACTTATCTTTACAGCAGAATCATCACCACCAAATTCTTATCTAGATTCACCCACAGTAGCTCAACTAAATTCAATTATTGGGGAGGAAGAGGATGACTTGACTGTGGGTGGGGAATGTAATGTTGAAATATAGGATGTAACTATTGTAAAAGAATATGTAGATCAGTTTTCGGAAGATTTACCAGGACATCCTCTAGAATCAGAAATTGAGTTTTCCATTGATTTAATTCCTCGTTCAAGGCCTATATCAAAGTCCCCTTATAGAATAGCCACAGTGGAATTAGTTGAACTAAAGAAACAACTAGAGGAATTGAGTAATAAGGTATTTATTCTCCTAGTGTTTCTCCATGGGGAGCCCCTATCCTTTTTGTTAAGAATAAATATGGATCTATGAGGTTATGTATCGACTATGGGGAAATCAATGCTATAACAATAAAGAACAAGTATCACATACCTCGTATTGATGATTTATTTCACCAAATTCATGGAGCTAAATACTTTTCAAATATTGTACTTAGATCTGGATACCATCAGTTGTGTGTAAAGAATGAAGACATTCTGAAGATAGCATTTTGAACCAAGTATGGGCATTACGAGTTTACAGTAATGCCTTTTGGGCTGACTAATGCACCCTCTGTATTCATGGATCTAATGAATAGATTTTTCCAGTAATATCTCGATTATTTTGTGGTGGTATTTATTGATTATATCTTAGTATACTCCAAAAGCTACAAAGATCATGAAAATCCCTTGCGCATTATCCTGAAGACTCTGAGAAGACATGAATTATATGTGTATTTTAGCAAGTGTGAATTCTGGATTCATAAGATCTCTTTTCTTGTACATATTATCTCTAAGGATGGAATCTTTGTTGATCCTTCTAAGACCTAGGAAATTCAAGAATGGCCAGCACCAATGAGTATAACCGAGGTACACCGTTTTATTGGTTTAGCAGGTTATTATCGACGTTTCATCCAGAATTTCGCCCGATTGGATAACCCATTAACAAATATCACACGTAAATGGGTTAAATATGTTTGGACAAAAGAGTGTGAAGAATGTTTTGACGAACTTAAGAGAGGATTATTCAATTCTCTTATATTGACTCTACCATCGGGGAATGATGGGTTTGTTATTTATAGTGATGCTTCAATGAAAGGACTTTGTTGTGTCCTTATGCAGAATGATAGGGTTATTTCCTATGCATCACAAAAACTGAAAATTCATAAGAAAAAATATCCTACTCATGATCTTGAGTTAGCAGCTGTAATCTTTGATTTAAATATATGGAGACATTATCTCTATGGTCAGAAATGTGAAATTTATATTGATTATAAGAGTTTGAAGAATATTTTCTCATAGAAAGAACTCAACATGAGACAAAGGAGATGGCTTGAATTACTCAATTATTATGATTGCACGATACACTACCACCCGTGGAAGGCAAATAAGGTGTCAAATTCTTTGAGTAGAAAGGATCTTGGAGGTTTGAACAAGATGAGAGCTTAAAGGGGTCTTATTTTCATGGATCTAGAAAAGATTCATATGAGAATCACCATGGAAGGTGAAACATCAATACTTTTTCAAATGGTTTCCAAATCATCATTACTAGAAAGAATAAAGAGTTCTCAGAGTGATGATGAAGATTTTCAAAAGAAGATTAAAGCTGTGAATGATGAGAGATTGAGTGACTTTGAGTATGAAGTTGGAATTTTGAAATTTGGAATGATGCTTTGTGTTCCCAATATACCTGATCTAAAAAGAGAGTTGTTGGATGATTCTCATTGTTCCAATTTCTCTATACACCCTGGGAGAACCAAAATGTATAGAGAATTGAAGGAACATTTTTTGTGGGACAACATGAAGAGAGAGATTGCAGATTTTGTGTCAAGATGTATGGTTTGTCAACAAGTGAAATCTGAAAGGTAACATCCTGGAGGAGTCATGCAACCTCTTCCCATACCTGAGTGGAAATGGGATAATATCACGATGGACTTTGTCATGGGACTACCAAATACTCCTAGAAGGAACAATGAAATATGGGTCATTTTTTATCGTCTTACCAAGTCAGCACATTTTTTACTATAATGGAAGAGTTTCTACTTGAACGTCTAGAAAGAATATATATTAATGAAGTTTTGAGACTTCATGGAGTACCCCTATCAGTTGTTTCAGACCGTGATCCCCATTTTACATCAAGATTCTAGAGAAGTATTCAGAAAGCCTTGGATACTGAACTTCGTTTGAGCACTGCTTTCCACCCTCAAAGAGATGAACAATTAGGACGGACTATTCAAAGCATAGAAGACATGTTGAGATCTTTCTCACCTGACTTTCAAGGTATGTGGGATAAATATTTACCTCTGGTAGAATTTTCCTATAACAATAGCTTCCATTCAAGTATTCGGATGGCACCATATAAAGCATTATATGGAAAGAGATGTCACACACCAACCTGTTGGGATGACGTTGGTGAAAGAGAACTCGTAGGCCCAGAACTGGTGGAGGAAACGATGGAAAAGGTAAAGGTGATCCAAAACCACACGAAAGCAGCTCAATGTAGGCAGAAGAGTTATGCCGACAACTGAAGGAAGGATTTGGAATTTTAGGTAGGAGATAATGTTTTCTTGAAGGTATCTCCATGGAAGAGAGTTATAAGTTTCAGTAAGAAAGGTAAATTGAGTCCCAGGTACATAGGACCTTTCGAAATTCTAGAACGAATTGGGGTTGTATCTTACCATTTGGCAATTCCTCCAAGTCTCTCCAAATTTCACGATGTGTTCCACATGTCACTGTTGAGAAAATACATGTCTGACCCAACGCATGTATTCACCTATGAGGAATTAGTAATGGAACCTGATCTGTCTTATTGTGAAGAGCCTGTCCGGATTCTTGATACCAAAGAACTTGTGCTGAGAAAACGGAGGACACATCTGGTAAAAGTTCTATGGAGAAACCATAAGATGGAAGTGGCAACGTGGGAACCAGAGAAACTTATGATAAAAAACCACCCGAGTCTTTTTATGCAGTAATATTCTAGAAATTTTGAGAATGAAATTATTTGAAGTAGGGGATAATGTAACACCCCAAGCTTCCACGGTACGCTTCTCTTTGAATAATACTATAGCATGTGTTGTACGCAACTTCGAGTTCTAACACACACCACAAATAATCAAACTAGCCATTATGAATAGTAAAACCCAATTTTTGAAATTTTATAAATTTTATCTTTTAAAATGGACTTCATTTTTGGATTCAGAATATCGAAATTAGCTTAAGGTGAAATTTTGGTATTTTTCTGAAAACTTTCAATTTTTCATGAATAGTGAAAAAACACCAAGTTATAGTTTAAAACCAACTTTTTATTTAAATAAATAATTATTTTATTTAAATATATTTTTGGTCAAAATAGATACGTAATACCTATATATGTTCAATGTAATTCATTGGAGTTAGTTTATAATAATTTTAGACATATAAAAATGTTATTAAACTTGTCAGCGTCTTTTACCCATCTCTTAGGAGAATTTGAAAATTCACATTAAACTTAATTTTACCGCTTCTGTGAGTGGAATTTAGAAAATCTAAGAGACACGGTTAATTTCGTGGAGTAAAATTTGATTCAATAAGATAAAAATATTTTTTTGTGAACAGTAACTTTTTACTTTTATTTACCACGGTTAAAAGTAAATAGGGTAATTAACGGTAAAAATGATATTAATATTACCCTAACACATGTCCAAATTCAATTGGAAAAGTTTATCTCTACCAAAAACAACCTTTGGAATAAAATATTATCATTTAGGTCCGCTTGGATTAGATTAGGACATTTATTATTATTTAATTCAAAGAATAGTTAAAAGAGTTAAAATCAATGTTTAATCAATAAAACATTTTTAATATAGGTTTATACATAAGATAAATTAGATTATAAATATTAATTAGAAATATAAATCTATTTCCTAAATAATGGTATTTTATTTATAATTTTTAGACATTAAATAATTTAATTTATTTATGACACAATAGTGATGCAGTAATTACCTAATTAATGAAATATTAAAATAATTGATATTATAAATATAAAAATAAATGTAATTTGAGACTTTTTATTAATTAAAATAATTTTATAGGTTAATATGACATATTTGGATTGGTTAAATAAATTGTTTTCGAAATAATAATTATATTATGAAATTATAAAAAAAACCCCGATATTGTCAAAATTGACATAAAAGAGTTTTTAAAACAAATATTATATTATTAATTGATATTCTATTCCTAAAAATATAAGGTTCAGCCAAAGGACTTATATAATGATCTATGTATCATTAATGGACCACTTGGGGGTCTCTTGGAGGTATATATTATGTTTATTAACTATATAATATAAAATAAAAAGAGACATGGTAAATGTCAAACTATTTAACTAAAAGTTAAATATAAATATTAAGGTTAATATAGTAATCCAAAGTTGTCTAAAATCTTTTGGTTGAAAGGATTTTGACCCATACCCACCTTAAACTTAAAATAATACACTTTGGAGCCATTATAAACCGAATATGAATTTATTATAAAATAATATTTCTAGCATTTCCAAAGGTGCCCCTCACCCGTCTTATAAAAGGGAACTCTCCCTTCTCTCTAATTAACACCTTCAAAGCCTTTTGGATCTGCCAACCCCTACCCAAATATTCTCTCAACTTCCCTCACATTGACCTATAGGCCTTATTTTGATCATATAGACAACCTATGGAGCCCTTTTGATCAAATCAAAAGGAAGGAATCGAAGAAAAGGTAATGTTTTCACCACCCTCTTTCAAGTTCTTTTCTTCTTCCACTTCTTATTTCATTGTTATTTCCATTATAAAATAATAACTCCAGTATCTTCTATATAATATGATGTTATTATAAATATGGTATAACCATATTCATTTTTCTATTTATCCTTTAAATGACATGTCACCATATGTGTGTATGTACGGCCTACCGTCTCCACGTCGTGGTGTAATTGTTATTCAATACATTATTATTTGGATGGGTATAATAATGATGTGTAATTCATGGAAATAATAAATATAACATGATAGTGACTCTATATATATGATATACCATCCAATTATATATTATTTTAATATCAAAAAAATGATATTGTCGCTTGTGTGTACGTACGGATTACCGTCTCCACGAACGCGATTAGATTCATTCCCCATCGTATCCATTCAAAAATAAATTTTATTTGATGATTAAAAATAATGTTTAAGTACTTGATATCATTCTGGATATGAATAAGATACAACCTATCCACAAAAAACACGTCTTATGTAACAAAACATATTAAATAAAATGAGAAATTTAGCACCCGAAACAATGATAATACTACGATATTATTAAAAAAGCAATGTTAATAGATTATATATAATATCATTATTATGTATATGATTCTTTTATAATTTAATAACAATGTTTTAACTATTATACAGGTTGTTAACATACCATCAACTAATGAAAAGTACAAGGTAAGGGTTTATTTCACAATCTCTTCATTATCTGAGGTTGTTTATACGTAATTATCTACTGCGATCTCTTTATCATCCACATCCATGTTTCTTAAAAATGCATTTCAAAACATTCTTACTATTTTACAGAATATGGTTTAAATTCATTTATACCCTTGTTTGAATTTTTATAATAATTTTATAAGGGAATCATTTTTCCAACAAGGTCCTTTTTAACCTTTTCGACAAAATTAAGGTAAGAATCTCTTTTTTTAAACTTATATAGCGGGTCCAGCTATTTTCCACCATTGTAAAATTTTAAAAGGTTCCCTTACAAGCTTATAAGAATATTTTTAAATTAAATTTTTTATTTTATAATTACGTGACTTTTAAATGATTTCAAAAAAAGAGATATTTCTCTCAAATAGTTTTGATTTCATCTATGTCAACATTCTTTGATGGATTTTAAGCTTATTTGAGGTTGATTTATTATGATAAAAAACTTCCATATTGTATTGAAGGTTTTGTGATATTTTTTACTGTGGATGTGTTATTTTTAAACCATTCAAGGTTTATAGAGAAATTATTTACATTTTTTATGCTAATTTTAATACGAATGTTTATGTTATATTTAAACCTGTTCATATGAGGAATGCATTGGACTTAGTAAGTAACAAGTGGAGACCGCTATAGCTCCCCGATGCGTCGGTAGGTCTCATGAGACAAACTAGTGTCTTGGAACTAGGCCTTGACAAAATCTTATTTGTAGTCTTGGAACGAGTCCTTGGCTACGTGGTTATGATAGTCTAACATTATGCATTCCATCATTATGAAAGGGTTTATTGATATTGCATGTGATTATTCGACTAGTAGAATATCCATGTGAATAAATAAATGGAATTATTTCATTTTATTTTTTCCATATTATACTGAAGTTCAAGTTTAAAAGGCTTTTGTTTTAGTTATACATTTCCTTAAATGTTAATGCTTATTTATGAAAGTTTCTGCTATATTGTTATCCTTAATGAGCATCTGAGCTCACCCCTTTCTATGTTTTATTTTTCCCAAAATGTGAAGAAATATTTTATGACTGACCAGTAGGGATAGTATGAAATGGATATGAGTTTGGACTCTGGAGACTATGTTATTTTAGTTTTTCACATTATGATGTAATGTAACATTTATGAATGTATCTAGTGTTTCCAAGGCTGCTAAACTAATTGGTCTTTCGAGAATTGATCTTTTATGATCATGCCAATGTTATGTAATAATGCACAGACTCTGGGTAACTAGGGTCAGGGCGTTATAATATTTTTTATTTGAACTAATAAAATTTTTCTTTAGAATTGGAACATCAAAATTTACTTTGGATGAAATTTTGGTATTTTTCTGATAAAATCAAATTTTTAATGAAAAGTGAAACATGTTGTATTTTAATTCAAAACTACCTTTTAATCTAATTTATTTATATGGATAAATTATCTTTTTAATTTGTTTTAAAGTATAATTAAATTATATTTTTACCATTTAATCCAATTTTGGTCATTGTAATTAATTTCACTTTGAAATTGGACATAAACAAGTGTCAATCTGTTCATAGTTATTGTTTCGTAAAAACACGATATTTGTTCTAACAACGGGAATTAATTTTAAATTAATTAATGAAACATCTATGATTTCAATTTGGTAAAATAGACATTCTTTTTGAATTTGTAATATCAAATATATCTTAGGTTGAGTTTTTGGTATTTTTCTGAAAAACTTCAATTTTTGATGAATAGTGAAACCACTTAGTAGTAGTTAAAAAACTGACTTTTTCAATTAAATGAAATTTTACAACTTCTGTGAGTTAAATTTCAAAAATCTGAGAGAAAATGTTAATATAGAGAAGTAAAATGTGGTTCAATAAGATGAAAATAATTTTTTGTGAATAGTAACTTTTGACTTTTATTTACCGCGGTTAAAGGTAAATAAGGTAATTCAACGTAAAAAGAATATTATAATAATTAAAAATTATCTTAACACTTGTAATAAACTTATTGGATGAGTAATGTCGGACCATGGGCATCTTTGGGTCGATTTTGGGACACCATGAAGTCACTTATAAATGATAATGACATTTTAGATTAATTAATTTAATGTAAAGACAAAAATGACATAAACAAATATCTATTTGTAAATAAATTTTTACATTGTGTTATATAATTTATTTTTTATAATATAAATATTCATTGGAAAGATAAAAAGCTTTCCTACATCATGGATTTTTTTTAATTTTTAGACATCTAATAAATTAAATTATTTATGACACAATAATGATGCAATGTTTACCACATTAATAAGTCATTTAATTAAATAAGATTATAAATATAAAAATAACATCGAAAACATGTCCAATTCTTATTGGATGATTTTATTTCGACCATTAGTAATCTTATCTTCGACTATAATGATTTTTGGACCTTTAGAAACCGAATATCATTATATAATAAAATAATATTTTCACACTTTCCTAAAGAGCCTCTCCTCCCCCTTATAAAAGGAGACCACTTCTAACCAATTCCTCACAACTCTCAAGCCTTTTGGATCATCCAACATCTTCACAATTAAGCTCCCTAAATCACTTCATTCTACCTAGAAGCCTTACATTAGGCATAAGTCACTTCAAAAAACCATTTTTGTTCAAACCAAAGAGAGTCACCCAAATTAAAGGTAGCAGTTTCTCTTATCTTATTTCCTTTTATTTAACTTCTCCAACCCCTAAACTATTTTTATTACCTTATTTTATAAAAACACATGTATCCTAAATATACTAGGATATTTTTATGATAAGTATTCAAACTACACTTACACACACCTCTATCTAATGGGTGAAGAACATACTGTTTCTGTGGATGGCAAACTAAGGCCTCTGGAGACGATGATTTTTCAATTATCTCCTACCACCTATCATGGTGGCCATTGTGATGGTACTGTATTTATATATGATATATATTATGTTTATATTTTCTATATGCTTCCTTATTTTTTCATTTATATAACTTCTTAATGGTTTTCATAGTGGTTAAACATGATAATCTCATTAGAGGGAGTGCGGACTACCGCCCCCTAAAAGTGATATGACTCGTTAATACCATATGTGGGATGTATAAAGGATGGAGTTAATAATATTTTATATGATATTATACTATAATTATAATATAACTATGTAACATTATGTTTTTAATTCCATTAAAATAATAAATATAAATGGAAGTAGCGTTCATGCGTACGTACGACTTACAGTCTCCATGAACGGTGCATTTCATTTCTTACCTCTAAATGATATGTACTATTATAAATACATGTATATACTGGATATATATGATATATATGATATATAAATCATTAATATCTTTCTGAAGATAATGGATTTCTTGCCACATGAACAACTTGTAATTATAAGGCGTTTATTTGTGACTCAAGTACCAAATATCGACAAACCGAACATTATTAACTTGAATGATTACATAATGTTTATAACATGGTAATAAGTGATATAAAAGAATTTATAAACATGAAAATGGTTCTTAAGAAATTATAAATTAACTTTAGTTTATTATTTAGGAGATTAAAGAATGAATGGGTCAAGTCGGACACAAGGTAAGGGATTTCTTATCTCACTTTTAATTCTGTGAGACTTCCATTGTTCGCCACTAATTTATTGCATGTGGTTTATTGTGTACTACCATTTGATATATATTATCTTGATTATTTTTATATTCATGGTATTATGTGATTAATATAATGGTTATTAACTTTTGGTCATATGAATCGATTGATTATGTCGTGGTAAAGAGTTTTCATCTCACTTTTTATTCCAGTGAAGTTCATGATATATTGCCACTATTTTACTTTTGTGTGGTGTATGTACTACCCATTATTGTATTCTTTGTGTAATATACTTTTATTTATGGATGTTTACATCTTCCTTATTTTATGGGGTGTATGTCTCGTAAGTTAACAAATCGATAAAGGGAACTTTTTAACCCAATTTCCATTCCTTGGGTTAATCTTATAATTCTTAATTATGTCATGCTATGATTATGTGTGGAATCATTGTTTATTTATTTATGTTATAATTTCCACTCCCCTTTGTGTGGATATACTTTTTATACACATAATCACTCCATTTAAAAATTCTCAATTCATCTATATGAACTTTATAAGAGTAATTTTAACTCAATTTCCATTCAATGAGTTAAATATCCAAGTCATTGGTTTTGTATTAAAAAGAATATGTGTAAATGTTCTTTGATTGATTTAGACAGAATACCCATTCAAATTGACTGTATTTATATATTTCACACATTATTTTGTAATTTATTTATACTTAATCTAAGGATATAGTTTTTATAGGGGATTTCATCTCAATTTACATTCCATTGAGACATCATTGTTTTTATACACCAATTCACTCTTATATGGTGTATATACTGTCCTTTGGAATATTATATCAAAAATACATTTATTATCATGATAATATAAATTTATGATTCAATGTTATTCCTCAATTATTTTTATTCAAGAGTCTCTCATTTTGTTAAAAACTCTTTAACTAAAATATCATTTTAAATACAGATTTATTCTTCTAAATCATTATCATTAATGTATATGTTTTAAAAATGGTTTTTAGGATTTATTTATATGGAAATTATTGTTTTCAAATGATAATTCATTTAAATGTTTCAAAGTGGTATGGGACACTTTGATTCAAAAATCTCTTTATTAAATGTTTTAAATTGTTTTCAAAATGGTTTGATAAAGCATTGATTATGTCAATATCTTGAAATGATATACTATGATTACAATATGGAAATGTTATATTTCCTTTATGCTTGTTTTATGTGTTATGGATATTTTATGGTTATTGGGAATTGTTTATGTATACAGGTGGTTCTCTGATAAACCTAGGGCGGGTGAGCCCAATATAGCTCTCCAATGCATGGGGTAACATGACAGAGGTAAACATGAATGTTCCTCCTAATAGATTTAGGGAATATCCTGTGATGGGTATTTAAAATGTGACTCCTTATGTAGTTGTGATAGCTACAATGTATGTATGTTATGAATGCCATAAGTTACCTTTATGATTTATGATTTCTGTGTGGTATTCATAAATCTTATGATTTCGTAAGGTTTGTTATGATTGAAAAGTATTTATTTCAGTGATTTGTATTTATTGGTGGTTTAATGTTTCCTTTCCTTATTTTATAACCCTTACTGAGGTTTTTATGTTAATCCCACGTTTTTGAAATGTTTTCCGCATGACTTAAAGATGAATAGGGTCGAGGATTGGATCAAGGAAAAGTCATGTTGTCTAAAACATAGAACTAGACATGTTTATTTTTAAGAGTTTTTATTTTATGAAAAAATGGATACTGAGTAGTAGTTTCTACATGTAATATTCCTGTTGTTATGTAATATTTATGGCCTAATTGTCTAAAACACTCAACCTGAAAAGATCCCCAATGTGAATTATTAATTTAATTCAATATTATGTAATGTTTAAGTTCGGGTCCTTATAAATTAATACTGAAATACCTTCCTAAAATCTATACCAATTTTCTATATGTCTTATTTTTGGAATAATACTTACTATAGAGGGCTTTAGGCATAAAGAAAATGTGGTTGTCCAAAGAGGATGTGTAGCTTTTAATCGAATGTTTTAGTTTTATTTCTCCTTCTACCTAGTTCATCTATTTTTAAACCATGATGAACTAGTTACATAAGTATATTCCATATAATGAGATGTTATTATGTTATTTTAATAACTTATATCCATCTTCTCTTCCACCAAATGGTAAACAAAACCATTTTTTGTGTGTACGGTGGACTACCATCTCATGAACAGATGTAATTTGTTTTCCATCACAGCCTCTCAAACCAAGTTATAATGATATATTTAGTTTATATTAATGATATTCATGACTTATATATCATTATATAATGATAATATATTATCTATTTTCTTACCTTTCTATCCATTGAAAAATGATAGCATCGTTCATGTGTCTATGTGGATTACCACCTCCATGAAGTGATGTGATTTTTTATTCATCACTGAATCATAGGTATAGTATATATAAGTTAATTTAAATAGATAATATTATATTTATGATATTATAATCATTATGTAAATATAAAATAATACTTTTTAAATTATGTTTTTAAGAATATTAACTACTCTCATTCATATTTCATATCATTTACCAATTAAATTAGTATTTCCAATTATTTATATCAAATATATTTTATCATCATTAATCACAAGTTTCAAGAAATGAAATTGTATATATAATAAAAAGTAAATATTTATAAAAATGAATTTCTTGGTGCAAAATGATCATATTAGTTATTTTAGTTATACCCCTTGAATTTAATTCATATTAAAAATAGTAATTATTTTATTTCTATGAATATTTTAGAAAGTAGTTATTTTTTTTAATTACCAAAAATTGAATAGCTAGGCATTAATGATCATACTTAATATTTATATTTCTATCTTAATTTTTCATGGATTGATTTTATTTTATTATTTCATGTGGAAGAATCTATAAAACACATTATGATCATTTAGATGAACTCATATGTTAAAATCTTTGGGTGTTACACCATTAGTCAATTAAGTTGGAATATGGTTAGTTTTTATGCTACTAATATTTTGAAACATTAAGGAATGAATCATAGAAGACTTAATATATATATATATATAAGACCATCCATAAATATACCTAGTACTATCACCATATCTATGATGGGAATAAGGTAATGTGATTTTTAGAAAACCATCACTTTACATTTAATGATCGATGAATATTTGGATAAGATATAATTTGATATACAAACCCGGAGGATTCTTTATCTTTTACCAAGCATATTTATTAATTTAATTCATCATTTTAAAAATTCTTTAAATGGTTTAATGAAATTTAAATGAATTTACCTCTACCATCACCTTAGAATAATTCATGTTATGTGTATGAACCAACTCAGAGAGAATTTCAGTAAAAGGTTTCTTTTTCTAAAACTAGATAAGTAAGTTTTTTATTATACATAATGTTTTAGTTAAAATAAACTAAAAACTATTCAAGTTATAAACTTCCCAACTATTTTCAGTTATAATTTACAATGAATTATCTTTCCAAAACTGGATATGAGTCTTATATTTTATATTTCAACATTGATTCCATGGTTAGATACATGTGATTCAAGAATTACTAAACTATTAGTTAAGTTTTAGAAACCATAACAACATTCATTTCATAAATCAAATAATGTAACTTTGTTTCTAATAGAACACTAAGATAAATTTAAAGGTCATACAAAATATAAAATAATAGTTTAACTTAAATCAATCCTCTTGGAAATAAAAAATTTAAAACATTTCACTACTGATATAATAACCACCCCTTTACATCCACCAGGAGAATTCAACAATAATTCTTGAAGTTATTTACTTCTCATAATTTTTATAGGAATAAACCTTCCTCAACACCTTGTAGAACACACCTTCGTGTAATTTTTCCTTCTTGGTTCTAATACTTGAAGACATGTTAGAATTTAATAACCAATAAGTAAAATTTAAATAATACATTCTATGATGAATATTTTTGATGTTGTTAAAACTACTTTTGTATTAAATTTATTTCCATTTTTTAAAATTTCATTTCTATCTACATGAGAAAAAACGGCCACATGATCACCACACTGCCTATAAATCTTTTATATTTGAAATTTATTGAAAAAGAACCATTTATTACAAAATAATATTGTAATTTTCAATCCTTTTATTTTATGTAATTATCCATAATTGTTGTAAAACTAAGTTCCATAAATCTCTTATTTCACTAATGAAGCTTAGTCAAAAGTATCTTGATACATTTACTCAAACTATTTATCTCATAATACTTGTTTTATAGGTAGAACATAGAAGGTAACAATGATAGTATGAGATTAATGGATAATTTCTTATCCTTATAGAAGCTTAAAATTTACTTAATGATCAATGTTCTTAAATATATTGAAGACAATATCAAAATATAATTATCGACTTCTAATTTACATTTGTATAGTGTAGTGAAAATATTATTTATCTGAAGTATTTATTTATCCATCTGAGGAGATTGGAGATGAGATGTCAGGGTATATACATCCATGACTTTAGGTTTCATTACAAGTTCTTCAGACATAACTAATATCCTAACATAATAGACATATAAAGAATCAATGTGTATCTCTTTCAGGCATACTTATCACCTTTACTTGTTGTATGAGGTAGCTAAATAGGTATAAGGAATTACAACACATGATATAAATTTTTATATAGTGGTTTAGTGTATAAAACAACTATACCATCCTTGGAGATATGTATCAGTGAGGGCATGGTCTTTTTCCAAATGATTAGAGTGTCATGGTTATTTTTATTTATGTATTTTATATTAATTAAAAGAAGATTCTATTTTTAAATTTATATAAAAATATGGTGTAATAAAACTATTTATTAGTCTCCCATTATTTTATCAAAACTCATTATCCCCCATCATTGGTTTTGGAATATCGTGTCTCTTAGATATTCTAGTGAAAAGGATTTATATTCCCCATATCATAACCTAGACATTATCCTAATGATATTTTAAAATAGGTTTAGTTTGGAATAACTTGAAAACTATATTAACTCACAACTCCTAAATCTGTTGAGTGGACTTCCCAATCCTAAAATCTTGGACCAAGATTCCTTAAACCATGGCTCTCTGTTACACAAAGTCTTACTTTAGTAGTCATCGATTAATATAAACTAAGTCAATTCAACGTTTGGACTTAGTTAAAACACCTTAATAATTGAAAGTATTGTGAAATTGTCCAGATAATCACATTGAACTATGGTTTTATTTAAAATTTAGTCCTGGAAGTTGATTTCAACTTAATATTGTAATTTAGTTTTTGTAAATATTTATACATATTTTTTAGATTATATATTACTACATACTTGTTAATATTAAGTGTATGTTACTTAATCAATTAACCATGTATATATAAAATTTATTCATTGTTAAATTTATTTTAATTCCATATTGCATGCTTGATAATTAATGAATTTATGTGGCCTTTATAAAGCATATATAAATAAATTAACTGTAAAAACTGACAGAAATTGAATAATAAAAGTGTTATGATCTTGAGTTTTTATAATTATTAGTTTATCTAGTGGATGACAAACTAACCTTAGACCATAGTGGAAAACACTTTCAACCACAACATGGTTCATGCTCCAAAATCTCATTTTTCCACCTTTTTATATCCTAGATTGGTTTTATCCCACCTATAAACTTGAACCCCCTCCACACACCTAGAATCTCCATTCACTACATAATCATTACTCACACATAGATGAGGTAAATAAAAGGATTGGTTAATGGGGTTTACATAAAATAAATCACAAGCATACATGTCCTAAAATAATGAGAGGATTAGATGACATGCAAGTCATAATTTAATTTAGTAATAATAAATTAAATAAATCATTCACATACATAGATCAGGTTTAATCTCATAATCATCTATAAAAATTTAATGAGTATACATTTTCCATCTAGTTGTCAATCACTTTGATTTGTTATTTAACTATGATAAAGTGACTCAAATTAATCTAATTAATTACTTAATTAATAAAATTAATTGAATTTATCTTAATTCTATCTAAACCATCATGAAATTTTCCATCATTTATAATTTTCAACTAATTAAATAAATTAATTTTATTTAAAAAAATAAATTACACATGTGTGCTTAGAGGTAAGGACAAGAACCCATAAAAACTACCTAGTAAGGTATTTGAACTATGTATTCACATGGAATCTAGAATACATGGAAGGGAATGCAATTACAAGGTGTATGTTATAAATAAATGACACATGAACACATGTAAATATCATGACACGTAATGGTATTAACGAATGGGGAGTACACTACGAGTAAATACCATACACAACTTGTAGTTGAAAATTTAACATGAATGTTAATTTAATATATAATTAATACTCTTATCAAATAGTATATATTAACAATAAATTACACACTGAAACATGTTGATTAAGTTTAATTATACTATTTTTTTTCTTTCCACATAAAATTAATCACGCAAAAGTATAACGGGTTACACTACATATACTGGGGATACATATCATGTAACGCCATATTATGATGCCCTCAACACACTCTTAATTAATAGGTGTGTTTTTCAGTTGTGGATGTGTATGAGGTACATGACATGTGCACCAACTGCTCACCATGTGACTTTGATGTAACATGGTTTTTTAGTCCCCATGTTGGGCAATAAATGAATGAAATGGAATTTACACCATTTTTTCCTCTATGAAAATGTGTGGAATGTACTTCATGTAATATATTAACCTGATTTGTAGTCTAGAAAACTGTGTGTCAACCTGGCATGATCAACACGTAGTGTGCATTTAACACGCTTTATGGGTATTTACTACATAAAGACCCAGATTTCTCATGGTTCACCCTATATTAGTGTACCTGAGTGAATGGATACACATATTGTACCAATGGGATACATGTCGTATTGTCTTATGTTACCTATACATAACCCCTGGTGTGAAATCATGATATTTTATGATATATTTCTCTTCAAATAAATTTAATTTCCTCAATTTCTTGTGATATAGGCAAACCCCAGTCTAAATGAACCATAATATAGAATACTATTATAACCTAACTATTAAATAGGTACTTTAAAAAGGAATAACTAAAATTTTAAAATTATGTATAATTTTTTAGATAAAGTAAATAAATTCATAAACAATTAGTTAATTTTCAAAAAAGTCATTATATCTTTTTCCTCAAAATTGGTTTTCATCTCTTCTTGTGAGAAAATTTCATAATTACGTTTTACAAATTTAGAAATTTTATTTTATAAATATTATATAATTTTTTAATTCATCATATCAAAATTATCTTATAATTATATTTTATGATTTTTCTAATAAGATTGATGTTATACTCAATAGTGAAAATATTAATTTTTCTTGTAAAATGGCTTTTTATTTAAAAAATTTACAAATATTAATTTTTTATTAAAGTGGTTTCAAAGTAACATTGTTCAATTTTTATTATAAATACAATAATTAAAGTCATTATAATCAAGATTATTATTTATTTTGATATAAAAAATTTAATACTTAAAAATCTATTTTTCTAGAAAAGCGATTTTCATCGCCTTTCACTAGTTTAATTTTAAATTAAACTCTGAAGCTTTTGTTAATTAAATTTAATATAATAGATTCAATATTTTTATTAATTTTATTTATTTTAATTTAAATTTTTCAACTTTATTTTTTATCATTATGTATAGTAACCATAGTAAAATTTGTCATCTCTGTAAGGGTGAAATGACTAAAAAATAGTTAAAACTTTAAGATAAGTCTTTAAAATTTCTCTAAATATTAAATTTATCCTATTGGATGACTGTTGATAAAAATTATCATCTATGTTTCTAATATATTTCCAATTGGTTCCATTTTTCTTTGATTATGCCCTTTAAATTATTTTAAGAAAATGATAAATAAAAAATGTCACTCTCTTGACATTAATATCTATAAGATTTTTTCATAAGAATAAAAAGATGTTAGGTTTGTTTAAAAATATTTATCTAGAATATTAATTTATTTTATTATCATTTCTATATATTTTTAATTTTTTAGTGATTGAATAATAACCTTATATGCTTACACAACGCTGACATGGTATTTATTCAATAAATAGTAAAAGGAAATAAATGGTTTTAAAAATATTAAAGGTAATAAAATTTTGTGGAATTATTGTGTTTTACAAAATTTTTATATAAATATAACATAATAGTGTTATTTTAAAAGATTATATTCAAACTATATTTTTATATTGATGACATTACATTCAAATTACATGAATAGTTCAAAAAATGACATTAATGATATTTTATAATAAATAATATTTTATTAAATTATTAAAACTTCTTAAAAATAATGTCATCCTCCATTTTAATTGGATATGATTTAATATAGAAACCATTTTCCATTTATGGGTCACCTATCCTTTTATTATAGCATTCTTAACACTTAATGAGTGAAAAACATTGATATTTGGTTAATTTTTAAAAGGGTCAACATGGGGTTAAAACAAATAGATAAGGGTTAAAACATTAATTAACCATATCTAAATATTCTTGGACAAGAATATTTAGACTTATAAAAATTATATATTTAAAATATTTCTAATAGGATCCACTTAAACATGAAAATTAATTTATATTAATTTAATACTTTATGTAATTAAAAGAGTACCCCTCCCTTCGCTTATAAAATGGAACATCTTCTCCTCTCTTCCCTACACTGTTTGACAACTCAATATCAGAAAATACATGACATAATTACTTCCTATATTTCTTACCCATGTACTATATCTTTCATTATTTCCAAAATACCATGTTTTCAAGGCTTTAAGTGTAATCTATAGAAGGTTTCTCAATGAAAATGTATAACTCATAACCGAGTACTTTCAATTTTATTTATTAATATACTTCCTCTAAATCTATGGTATACGTTATAAAATTATTAATTAAGTATATTAAATATTAATAATTTTTATTATGATAAATTAACATCCATTATCCACCCCAATTCCATCATATGGGAAAAGTGAACAGTTCTTGTGCCTACGTGTGGATTACCACCTCCATGAACTAATACATTTGATTTTTCATCACCACTTCACATGGATGGTTATGATGATTTATTTAATGATATATAAGATATATATGGAATTTTTATTATTCATTAATGTTTACTTGTTATATAAATTTCCTTTTTACATCCATAGAAAATTGGAACCATCACTCATGTGTACGTACAGACTATCATCTCCACAAAGTGATGTAATTAATTTTTCATCGCCTATTTACATGAATATTTATAGAATTAAACATAATTATTAAATATGAAACACATTAAATGATAAAATTTTTGGATATTATGTAACCATGATCAAAGTACAATGATCAGGAATTTCAAACCAAAACATGCAAGAGAAAATAAGAAGTTATCACCTCGAATAATGATTTTAATATAGAATTGTTAACACACAGCTGTTAAAATGTTATAATTAAATCATATATGGTGTGATATATATATATATAATTATGGTTCTTAAATATTTTTATAAAAAATCTATAATTATTATATAGTAGGTTCTATCACATATGGTGCAAGATGAGACTTGAGGTTAGGGATTTTCGTCTCACTTTTATTTTTATGACACAGTTGTCATATTCCCCACTTATTTATTTTCTGTGGTGTATATAATGAACATGAATTTATATTATTATTATTCTCATGAAAATTATGGTGATATACATATCCATCTAATTTTATCTTTTTTATGGGGTTTTTATTCAAATTTTACTAAAGTGGTAATGGATTTATGTATCAATATCATTTTAATTGGGATTGTTTATTATTGAATTTAAATTGAATGAAATTAAATGATACTTATTAATAAAAACATATAACTTTATTCTCCTCTATTTATACAATAAATTTTAATGTAATATTACTATTTTCCTCTCTTTTAAACTTAAATGTTTTGGTAAAATGTTTTTTATAAAAACATACTTTATTTTCTCTTTGGTCGAAAATATTTTTCTTCCTTGTCTATATTTTATTTAAAATGTTTTAAAGAATATTTTTGATATTATCATATTATTTTTATGGAATTTTTACCTATTTTTGAATTTCTTTAAAAAAATTCAAGTGAATCTACTTGTTGTTTTCCGAATGAGGTACTTTTGACTTTTTATCAAAAATGTGAAAGGAATATTTATTTTAACATACAAGACATGAACAGAATTTCCCACTATCATGACCACCCAAAGTTTTACAGATTCCATTAAATATTTTTAATATTATTTTCAAATAAAAAATATCCCTTAATATTTTTGAAATATGTAGATTATAAATAAGGGATTTTAATATGAAAAGGGTGTTTTCTTCATGAAATTTTTAAATGATATTTTAATGAAATTTTTCATATATCATGACAAAATTTGATGTTAATTATAATTAATTGAATATATGATCCAATGATGAAATAATTATTATTTATTTTTATGTTTTATGATTATGATGCTGATATATTTATGAAACCCATTTAATTTCTACAAGTTATGTTACAATGAAATATTGAAATATTTATGAAGCCCATTTCCTTTCCACGTGTTATGATATATGATGAATGATTTATGATCTTATCATACCCATATAAATATATTGTGATTATTTGATAGGTGGGCCCAAAATTTCATATCCCTCCAACACATTTGGAAAAGATGAATATCTCAAGAGATAATAAGAACTAGATTGGGGAGTGAACATGATTTTGTTAGGGACTATGTCTGCTATGATAGTCTTGAGAGTAAACATTGAATATAGTTATGGTGGAATGGGTAGTTAATAAAATCCACTATGATAATATTGGAAGTGAGCCGTTAATAAAGGAATGTTTTCCTATGATTATTTGTATTCCACAAACTTATGTCTTAATCTAATTTTTTGTTATCACGGATCATGATCTTCAATTACTTTATGATTAATGTTTTATAAACTACCAATATCTATTACATGATTCAATATTATGATATATGATATGTTGGGTATGTGTTTTTAAATTTTATCCTCATGTTCTCATACCATTATGTTCATGTTATGTTTAAGTGATTATTTATATCTCCCTTTTTTACCCTTACTAAGAACCTGATATCAATTTTTCTTATGTTTCCTTTCCTCAGGTTATGAAGAAAGGTTATAAATTTGGTATTTCTAAGAATATTACTATGTGGGAAGATATTTGGGTGATATATTGGATATTTTTATAAAATAAGACGAATGTGTATCTCATCTCCAAATACACTAAACATTTACAATCCTTGGGGCTGTATTTGTAAAATATATTGAATATCCATCTATTAAGATGTAATATCTATGTATTGAAAGTATTTTTTTCTATAGTTGGTATCAGAGGTGGGTTTATTTAATATTTAGATATTAGGATTATAGAACTTTGTTGAAACCCTAGGGATAAGTGTAAGTATATAATAGTATCCTAAAGTTTAGATAAGATATAGATTATGTGGTTTTCATAGAAATACATAACTTTCAGGATTATATAACTGGGAATGGTTTTTGGAATAGATTCATCTAGTGGTAATAACCCTAAAATGAGTTAGTCATGTATATCATAGCCATCATTATGGTTCACAATGAGTGTTCCCTTATTGTACACTCATTTTGACACACCTGGGGGATATTCATGGGTTAATTTTCATTTTATTTATGAACCATTATGAAGGACTTGAATAGATGATGATATTTAATATACTAGGTTAAACCTATGGTTTTGTAGATTGAAACTAATTTTTCATGATTTAGACATCCTATAAATTATTTTTCATGATTATGTGGTTTCCCACTATGATTATTATTGATCACACTATTCTTTTTTGTTTTAGTCAATTGATGGAACCTAAAAGAATTGTGTTAATGTTGAATGTGATGAAAAATTAAATGATTTTACTTTTGGGAAAACAAATTTTATGGGATATAGAATAAAAATATTAATTTTATACTTATACTACTTTCTCAATCCATGAATCGTTCATATATTCCAAACGTGCAGAGGAGGGTACAACATTATTTTCAGTTCTTTATGAGGAAAAATACACCTTATTATTGTGGGTATATTTATCCAATAGTTTCCAATAAATGTATCAATGCCACTAAAAATATATTTTCCTTTCACCAGTGTTTAGAACATGAAAATTCTATTTTAGTTGTTTATCATTTGAAAGGCAATGAAGATCAATTTGGAGTCTTATCAAGAACACGAGGCAACGAGAAGAAATTAACTACATTGAGTGAGATTATTATAGGAGCACATTTTTCAATAATTAAATTCTACATATTCATCATACAAAAATAGAGAAAATATTTAGTAAGATAAATTAGAAGGATTATGAATCCAATTTAAACTATGAGGAAAAATTATAGGACCTGCGAGTTATGCTTCTAGTATTATCATCAAACCTAAAAGTAAGATATATTGATTCTTCAGTGTATTAAAACTAAGTATATGAATGGTGTTATCCATAAAAATAATAAGTAGCTATGAAGAAAACATTTTATATGCCATCAAGGTATAAATGAATATTTTATTTACCCATCAATCTCATTGTTTGGATAAGAAAACAAAGATGGAATACAATAGAAATTATAATAATAAAAAACATGGGTTGAAGAAGATTATATTTTCATTATTATCTAAGTGTGGAAGTAAACATAGAAGAAATTGACTTAATGAGACCAGTAAATGTTTTAACTGTGTAAAGTAAGGTTATCTGGAAATTAAATTTTGAAATGATGGGAAGAAGAATTTGGTTAATTAAGGGGAGAAAACACAACATTATGCACCACCAACACTCTTGTGTTTTAAATATAAGGAGAATGGGAATTATTCTATCAAGTTATCAAAACAAAATGATAATAATGATGATCAATGTTAGAATCCTATTAATCTTAGAGAAAAATATAGATCTCACATGATAACTATTATTTATGTGGGATATGATAATGAAGTGTTGAAAGATACAATTTTCATCCACAATAGAACTTCTAATATATTATTTGTTTATGGGTATACCCACTCTTTTATATCTGAATAATTATGTAAGGGTATCACAATACCACCCCAATAATTAGATGTTGATATGGAACTAAAAATTCTTAATGGTATGATTATCTCGTCTAATGTTTACAGTTCTTCTCTAGTAAGAGTTTATGGGAATGTGCTTCCTAAAAATCTTTTGATTCTCCCTCTAGTTAAATTTGATGTGATTTTAGGCATGGGTTGGATTTATTTATATAGATACCATATAAATTACCAGGTAAGGAAATAACATATCATATTCTGAATGAACTTATGATCATTTATTGGTGTGAGGGTGAATATGAACTTCTAATAGTTATTACATCTGTCTTGTGGTTCATAATTTCTATCCATTAAGGTTATTTTTCTTAGATGGTTAGGTATAAACTCTAAATTAGTGATATTTCTATTGTATGAGAGTTTTTTTATGTCATTTTGGATGAATTATCTAGTCTTCCTCTGAATTAGTAAGTTGAACTTTCAATAGAACTCATACCTGGTGCTACACCTATTTCAAAAAATTATTATAAAATCGCCTCAATTGAGTTACAATAAATGAATAAAAAACTCAAAAAGAATATTGATGAGGAATTTATATACTCTTGTGAGTCACCTTGGGGTGAACCTATTCTTTTTTTTATTATAAAAAATGTTTAATGAATATTTTCATTGATTATGAGAAACATAACAAGATCACTATCAAGAAAAAGTATCATCTCCCCAAAATCAATGATATGTTTGATTGATTACAAGGATCTGGATATTTTTTCTAATATTGATATTTGATCTAGATAATATCAATTAAGATTAAAAATTTAATACAAACCCATGGTAGTATGTTATATGAGGTATGCATACAATGAATTTATAGTTATTCCATTTGGTCTTACTAACCCCCCCCCCCCATAATATTCATGGATTTATTGAATATACTATTTAGATATTACCATGTTCAATTTTTGGTAGTCTTTATAAATTATATTTGTATATATTTCATGATTAAGTAAAATAATTAATATTACTAGAGAATTGTACTAAAGTGTAGGATCTAAATAATGATGTAGATGCTCAATATACAAGAGGGGGGGTGAATTGTACACTTCAAAAATTCCTTTGGAACCTTTAAAGTTAGTTACGAATAACTATGTTTTCCTTATATAAATAAAGTTCTAAGTTTAACAAAGTTAACCTAAGAAAATTCACAACACCTCTAACAATAATTGAAACCTTGGAATAAGGAATGAAGTTATAAACAAAAAGTCCTATGTACTTCCTTAAAACTGGAAAGAGATTCTGAAAGTAGGTTCTTGAAATATGGATCTGGAAATTGAAACTTAACTAAAGATTACAATATGATATTATACCTTAAAGCATGTAGAATCTGAATGAAACAGAGTACAAGTAAGGAAGTATAAGAAAGTTATACTTTCCTTATAATAAAAAATTCAGCGGAAACAAACAAGTAGTAAAACTACAAGTAACAAGATATAATTCTTTTAACCCAAAGATAAGGGTATCCAACAACCTTGGATAAAGGTCCCTTGATTTATACTTTCAAGCAAGTCTGTCTTACCCATACCAGGGTAAGCCCTCGATACGATGATCGGAGTCTCTGTCTTGTTATCCCCGCAAGCCCTCAACTTCAAGGTAGATGGAAACCTCTGTCTTCCTCAGTAAGGAATCTCTTGAACTTCAAGGTAGTCGGCACCTCTGTCTTCCTATCCCCAGAAGTCCTCGATGTAATCACCAACATTCGGAGTCGCACAAAGCTTTGAGAGTTAATAAGAGCCTCTCTCTCTAGAAATCACTTCAACATCATGTGTGCACAATGTCGAAGAAGTTGTTTTTGAGCTCTTTCAAATAAGCTCCTATTTATAGGCAAGGTCGGCCTCCTTTCCAACGGTCATATTTTCCTTAAAAATCAGAGGGACCTATACACGTTTAACTTAACCAACGGTTAGTTTATAACAGAATAGACGACATCGTTTTATAACAAAACAAGTGAAACAGAATGTACGGCATCATTTTAAATCTAACTCAAAAGTTCGGAGTGAAAGTTCGGAGTGTAAAAAAATGTCAAAGAGTAGAAAAATTATAAAAGTGTAAGAAAAATGACTGTTCGGAGTCTAACCAAAAATATTTTTTGGAGTCTAAATAAATTCGGAGTGTATAAAGCAAAGATGATCAGATTCTGTTTAATAGGTGAATTCAGAATGAGAATTCGGAATGAGAATTCGTATCCAGAATTCGGAGTAGAACTTTATCAGAGTTCGTATCCGGAATTAGGAATGAAACTTTATTACAGTTCTCATCTGGAATTTGGAGTGAAACTTCATTACAGTTCTTATTCAGAATTTGGAGTGAAACTTCATTACAGTTCTCATCCAGAATTCGGAGTGAAACTTTATTACAATTCTAATCCAGAATTCGGAGTGAAAGTTCATTACAGTTCTCATCCAGAATTCGAAACCTAAAACAGAATGATTCATATCAATGTTTCAAACGATTCTGAGAAAATAGAAATGAATCTGAATCTTATACTTAAGAAATATATGGATGAAAATATGATAAGGATGATTTTTCTTATAAAAGTGATCTTTTTTATAAAAGAAACTTTCCTTATAAAAGAAATTTTCCTTATAAAAGCGATTTTCCTTAAAGATAAGGTGTTTGTGATTTTCAAAACAAGAAGGAATGGAAAACTCATAAGAAAAACCTTATTGACTCAACAATCTCCCCCTTTTTGGAATGCACAAACATCCTTACAAAAAAGAAAGTCTAAGAATAAAGAAAACATTAAGGTTTATCTCCCTTTTCTTATGGATGTTGATGAATACGACTAACTCCCCCTTAGGCTTTGAAACTCTAAGGATTGTATTCTAGATTTCTGGAATGATATATCATTAAGAATATGAATGTCTTCTTTAATGAAAAACTCCCCCTTAGATAAACTCTATTAGAGTTCTTCTTCTTTCTCACCCTTTGTTCAGATTCTTTTTCCTTTTCCACCTTTATTAGGGTTCCTTTCCTTCTCCCCTTTTGTGATTTTTAAAAGGAATTCAAGGGAATAGAAAATATAAGAAAGTGCCTGAAAAATTAGTAACAACAACAAAAGGAACGAGCAAGCACAATTTTCATTAAGTTTGAAAGTTAAACAACAAGGAAGTTAAGATACAACAAAAGATCGGATTTATCTATTTTGGATCTTTTTCCTTCACTACGAGACCCTTGAGAATAGTATTTATCTTCTTCAAGTCTTTATAATCTTCCTCAGCTTGCTTCTCTAACATAATAATTCTTGCATTTTGAGCTTTAAAATTTTCTTCCAGGGCTTGAATATTTTCTTCCTGAGCCTTCAAGATTTGTTGTTGCTTTAACAACTTCTCTTCAAACTCAATCCGATGATCCATTTCATACTTCCAGTTTTGAGAAACAGAATTTAGCTTCCCATTAGGATCTCTGACTTCTTGAATCCGGAAATTATTTTCATCTGTCAACTTTTCTTCAAAGGATGAAGTATGTTCATTTATCTTCCTGTCTTCTGTCTCAAAAGCATCCTTAACATTATCTTGGAATTCATCAAAGAGCTTCATTTCTTCAATAGTTTTATTCAACCAACTAGTCATTATCTTGCAAGTCCTTTTGTGGGCTTCATAGCCGACAAAGAAATTTTTGAACTGAGCCTCAATCTCAACACATTTGTCCATAACCATGGATACGGAGTCTGTTTTCTGATTCAAAGCATGTTGGAGCATTTGGCATCTTGAATCAATAATTGAGAAAGTCGGAATAGTACCTACCAACTTCTTTAATGACTGAACAACAAAGTCATGCCCAACGAAGATGACTCCGAATCCGAGACTTTGCTCGGAGAATTTTCTTCTTCAAATTGCTCATTATTTTTCTTAGAAGAATCACCAAGTTCCCTTTTCTTTACAACCACTATGTTCGGGGTATCAACAAAGAGTTGCTTTCCCTTGTCCTTTTTCAGAATAGAGTCCTGTTTCGGAGTTCTCTTTTCACTATCAGACACTTGAACAACATTGTCTTCATCATCAGCAACTTTTTGAGCACCATCCTTTACATTCTCCATTTGATAAACATCATGTAAGAGTTTTTCTTCCTCTGCATGATAGGCTACTTCTTGTTCTCCTTTCTCCTCATCCTTCCCTGGAGTGACTAACTTAGATGATTTAGCTTCTGAAGTTCGGAGCAACAAATGTTCCAAAGGTGTTCCCTTATAATCGTCTACTTGCTTCAAAATATCTCCGGTCTCACCACTACCTTCAGCAACTGCTTCTTCCTCTTCCACTTGCTCAATTTTCTCAACTTCCTCAACAGGCTTAGCAACTGCCTCTTTCGGAGCGACAAATTTTCTTCCTGGAGTCTCAGGTAGAGATTCCAAAGAAAAAGATCTCGGAACAGGAATGTTTCTGGAGGCCATCTCAGTATAATTTAATAATGTCTGAACTACCTCAGCTTCAGACATCTTCTTCTTGAGATTCTTTTCTTTCACTTGTTTTTCTAGCTCATCTGTTGTTCTTTCCTTCAAGGCCTTAGCCTCCACAGAATCCAAGCCAAACTGAGGCTCCCCTTGCACTCTCTTCTCTTTGATTTCACTCCACTTATCAACTACCTCATTAGGGTAAGCTTTCTTCTTCTCCGGTTTTGGAGGTGCAGAATGAACTTCCTTAGATTTTGGATTCTCTGCTTCAACTTCAACTTCTTTCAACTTTATCTTCCTCACTGGCTTAGAGGATTCAGGATCACCAACTTTCGGAACCACTTATTCTTGAGCAGGTAAATCAACGAACTGACCAGTCTTCTTGTTGAAGGCTACATCCATCCTTTTGAGGGTACCATCACTCACCAACATAATTTTTCAAACTCTCGGTTTATACTTGCAAGCCTCCTTGAAAGACTCAAGGCACCGAACTATTAACTTCGAGAAGATTGATGGATACATAATGATCTGAGATCTCAGATTCCCTTACTTAATATTCTCAATGGCAATAAGAATGTGTTTCATCAGATTAAAATTCCTCAGATTTATCATAAAATCTTGGATATAGATCTCACTTTTCTTCAAACTGCCTTTGTCACCCTTTCTCGGTACGATAAAGCCTTGTACCCATAAATCTAGAATCTGAAAATTTGTAGACAGAGTAGCAATCTTCGGAGCCTTGTCATCTGACAGTCCGAGAGTTTCCAATGCCTTTTCCTTGTCGAAGCTTCCCTTTGAATCCAGCAACACATGAGAGATGAACTCGGCTTCTACTTCATAGGTTAGCCCTACCAAGCTAGCTGCCTTGACATAAGAAAGCTTATAAGTCTTTCCATAAGACTTAAACAAAAATTTCTCCCTGACATCTTCCTTAAAGAAGGAAACTGCCTCATAGAACTCTACAAGTAACTCCGAATATACTTCATCTTGATTTCCAGGTTTGGACATAGCAACATCTTCCCAATCGTTATGCTTAATGTTCTTGGATATAAGATAATCATACTTGTTGAAGAAATCAGGATGAACCAACCTTTCTCTATACACTAACCACTTGGAAATCGGCTTAGAGGAAGACATGTCTTGAGAAGCTACTTCCACAGACATTCGGATCTGAAGATTTCTAGGATTTTCAGAACGGAAATTGTTGAAGATCAGAACGGCCTTAAAACAGAGAGGCAGAGCTTTGGGACGCTGAAGCTTGAAAAACTGACGTGGGATGAGCATTTGGTTCCCCTTTATATAGGCAACGAAAAGATGGTTCATCTTCCTCAGTTGATTGAACGGTTGTAACAAGCTGAGATGAGATCTGACGGTTGAAATCCAATTCTCAAGAAAACATGAATCTGATCTTTTAAGGTTTTTATGAAAACAAGGATTTAAGAAAACTATAATCCGAAAACAAAATATAAGAAAATACCAGCAAGTAAAGTATGATTACGAAAACATGAGTAAGGAAATCATACCTTTCGGATTGACGTAGGATAATTATTCATAATGGGTAATATTATTTTTGAAAACGAAAAGCTCATTAAGAAAGTATCGTTACAAAGATCTCGTTACGGAAACACCAGTACAAAATTGTCCATTCCGGAAGTTTTCAATACAAAAATTTCCATTCCAGAAGTTTTCTGTACGGAAATATCCATTCTGGAAAATTTCAGCTCCGGAAATTGCCATTCCTGAAATTTAGTTCTGAAAAGTTTGAAAAACTAACTTTGAAAAAAAAAATTAGTTACACTATCAATAAAATGTACTCCCCCTATGAAAGGAGTTTACTACTATAAGAAGACTTTTTCAATAGAAAGTTAATTAAGAAAGATTACCTTATGGTAATCATTCCTAACTTCTGTTTAATGTATTCAAATCCATCAGAAGCCAAAGATTTTGTGAAAATATCAGCAAGTTGATCTTGCGTTCCGATAAACTGAAGAATAATATCTCCTTTTAGTGTGTGATCCCTAAGAAAGTGATGCCTAATATCTATGTGCTTTGCACGAGAGTGATGTGCAGGGTTCTTACTTAGGGCAATGGCACTTGTGTTATCACACAAAATTTGAGTTTTAGTAAAACTCAAGCCATAGTCTGTGAGTGTGTGTTGCATCCACAACACTTGTGCACAACAACTTCTGACTGCTACATATTCTGCTTCAGCAGTGGAAAGTGCTACAGAATGTTGCTTCTTTCAGGACCAAGAAACTAGTGAATCTTCTTAATAAATGACAAGTTATGGATGTACTTTTTCTATCCATTATACATCCACCAAAGTCAGCATCAGAAAATCTTTTTAGAACAAAATCATTTCCATAATTATAAAATAATCCTAGATCCATGGTTCCCTTAAGGTAGAAAAAAATATTTTAACTGCATTTAAGTGGGATTCCTTAGTATTGGATTGATATCTTGCACATAAGAATACTGAGAACATTAAGTCTGGTCAACTAGCTGTTAAGTAATGTAAACTTCCTATCATACCTCTAAAGGTTGTTTGATCCACTGGTTTCCCAGCTTCATCAATATCTAAAGAGTTTGAGGTACCCATGGGAGTACTTATACTCTTAGTGTTGTCATAACCATTATTCTTGATAAGATCTTTAATATACTTATGTTGGGATATGTAGGTTCCTTCTGGTTTTTGAGAAATTTGAAAACCAAGGAAAAAAGTTAACTCACTCATCATACTCATTTCAAACTCGTATTTCATTAGACTTTCAAAAGAGTTGGTTAAAGATTGCTGAGTTGAACCAAATATGATGTCATCAACATAAATTTGAACAATAAAAACATTTTTCTTATATTTATTTATAAAAAGGGTTGGATCTTCATTTCCCTTAACATAGTTATTTTGAAGCAAAAATCATGTGAGTCTATCATACCATGCTCATGGGGCTTGTTTAAGACTATACAGAGCTTTGGTAAGTCTAAAAACATGATCAGGATGTTTTATATCTTCAAAGCCAGGAGTTTGTTCAACAAAAACTTCCTCTTGAACATAACCGTTAAGAAAAGAACATTTCACATCCATTTGAAAAAGTTTAAAATTAAAGAATGCTGTAAAGGCAAGTAGAATACAAATAGATTCAAGTCTAGCTACTGGAGCATAGGTTTCTTCATAGTCTATTCCTTCTTGCTGATTGTAGCCTTTAGCAACAAGTCTATATTTATTTCTTACTATGACTCTATTTTTATCACATTTATTTCGGAAAACCCACTTTACTATAATAACAGGATTTTCCTTAGGTCTTTCAACCAAAGTCCAGACTTTATTCCTTTCGAATTCATTTAGTTCATCTTGCATGGCTTTGATCCAATCATCATCACCTAAAGCTTCATCAGTGCTTTTTGGTTCTAATTGGGAAAGAAATGCTAGATGTTATACTTCATTTTTTAAGGAACTTCTAGTCCTTACTGGTTGATTTAAATCACCAATGATACTATCACTGGGATGATTCTTAAGGAACACCTGATTTGGGTTTTGAAAATCTTGTTCATCAACATAGGGTAGAAAGTCTTCTGGGGTAAATGTTTCAGAGGTATCTTCTTGAAAATTTTCCTTACCAGAAGGATCTTCTATCAAATATTGATAATCAGTTTTTGAAAACACATCTGAGGATGTAGGCTGGGATGGTTTATTAACAAAAGGATTAGACTCATCAAATTTTACATGCATTGTTTCTTCAATAGTACAAGTATTTTTTTAACTCTATAAGCCTTAGAAGTTGTGGAATAACCTAAGAAAATTCCTTCATCGGATTTTGGTGCGAATTTGTGTAAGTTATCTATAGTATTAAAAATGAATACTTTACAACCAAAAATGTTGAAGTAGGATAGTCTTGGTTTTTTACCATTCCATAACTCATAAGGTGTTTTATTAAGAAAAGGTCTAATCAAAACTCGATTTATAGTATAGCAAGCAGTACTTACAGCTTCAGCCCAGAAATGTCTAGCTATAGAATAATCACTCAACATTGTTCTGGTTATCTCTTGAAGAATTCTATTTCTTCTTTTAACTACACCATTTTGTTGAGAAGTTCTAGGTGCTGAAAAATTGTGAGTAATACCTTTTCTACTACAAAAAGTTTCAAAATAATAATTTTGAAATTCTCCTCCATGATCACTATGAATAGTTTTCAATGGAAGGTTTTTCTCATTTTTAACTTGAGCTATAAAACATTTTAAATAAGAAAAAGATTCAGACTTCTTTGCTAGAAAATAGACCCCAAGTAAATCTAGTGTAATCATCAACTAGAACAAATACATAGTATTTGCCTCCAATACTTCCAGTTTGTGTTGGACCAAAAAGATCCATGTGAACTAACTGTAATGCATCAGTTGTTGATACTTAACCGATTGATTAAAAACTAGATTTATGTTGTTTTCCATATTGACAAGGATCACAAACTTTAGAAAAATCAAATCTATGCTCTGAAAAGATCCTTAACTAGTTTCTTCTTAGAGAGTTTGCATAAGTTCCTAAGGATACAGTGAACTAGTCTTCTATGCCATCACCAGGAATGATCTTCCATTGCACTTAGACAAGGTAAATCTTGGATCCTAAGGTCTTCTAAATTTAAGGTGTAAACAATCCCCTACCTATTGGTTGAGAGAATAAATTATTCCTTGGAATTGTAAACTAAGCACTTATCATTCCTAAAATTCACAAGGTATCATTCATCACATAACTGACTTATGCTAATGAGGATGTGCTTAAGACCCTTAAAAAAAAGAACATTTTAAATCATGGTTTTTCCTAGAAGAACAATATTACTAATACCAACAATCTCTCCCTTAGCATTGTCTCTGAAAGTTATATTTCCTCCTTTCGTTTTGATAATCTTTTCAAAATAGCTTTTGTTACCAGTCATATGCCGGGAACATCCACTATCCATGTACCATGTGTTGTTGCTGGTACTCTCTTTATTTTCCTGAAATCAAGAAGAGAAATAGGCTTTCGGAATCCAAACTTTTTTGGATCCGATATTTTCAGATAACAAAATATTAGGTACCCACATCTTCTTAGAAAAGTAAGCTTTGTGAAATCCTAAATATTGGGTGTTGTTTAAGGAACAATTCTTTTCATAGTGACCACCACATTGACACTTGGTACAAAATGGGGCACTTTGAGGAACAAAAAAATTGTTACTAAAAAAAGGTTTTTCATGGGTATAACCAAATCCAAATTTATTTCATAAAGGTCATATTTGGGAATACATTTTATCAAAATTTTCTTCACCATGTGTAAAGTTTGATAAACAATTATTTAAGGAAAGAATTTCAGACTTGAGTTTTATAACCATGTTTTTATCTTCAAAATCATTAGATTTAGAACTAGAGGTTGGCTCGAAAATACTTTTCTTAGAAATTACTTTTTCTAACTCTTTAGAATGTTAATTCTTCTCAGAACTTACTTCCTCAAGATTTTTTGAAATACTTTCAAAATCAGCATTTTTCTTATCAAGATCTTTAGAAAGATCTGATATCTCTTTCGTAAGGATAGAATTCCTAGACTTTGCCTTATCAAGTTTTTTATTGAGTGTAGAGTTCTCAATCTCAAGAAGTTCAGCAAACCTAGAAACTTCTTCATAGGTAGGTGAAGTATTTTATTCATCAGAAGAGGATTCTTCATCATAAGAGTTATAATACTTACTATCATTAGAATTTAAAGAATCATTGGACAATGATTCAGCATTTCATACCTTAGCCATAAAGCAATGATTTTCAATAGGTAATATGGCTATAAGACCAAGATTATTCTATCCTGAAGATTCATAATCAAAAGATTCATCTGAAGAGTCACCACCACTGGCACTCCAGGTGTCACTAGCTTTCAGAACTTTCTTAGCTTTGGCTTTATAATACTTCTTTCTGTTCATGTCTGAATTCCTTTCTTTCAATTCTTTCTTTTTGAGCAAAGGGCAATCTCGTCTATTATGTCCAGCTTTCTTGCATTCATAACATGTGACTTCTCCATCTTTCCTATCTTTCCTTTCCTTTTTCTTGTACTTGGATTGGAAACTTCTCTAACCAGCTATCTTGTTCATTCTTCGAGCAAGATTTGCTAACTCATTTTCAGAGATTTCACTTTCACTAGAATCTGATTGAATAACCATTTTCTTAGACTTGGATCTGGTTACTCTCTCAGGAGTATTTGCTTTCATATGATTTGATGTTGTTGTAAAATCAACCGTACCATTCCCATTCTTCTTTTTGATGGTGTCAGTATATCTCTTCATTCTGGTTTCATGTGGATGAAGAGTTCCGAATAACTCATCAAGAGAAATTTGAATGACCTTCCTGTTCTCATCTATAGTATTTATTTTGGATTCCCGCTCATTGGGCATAAAATCAATTATCTTATCCACAAGTGCTTCATCATCTAACCCTTTCTCTCCCATAGACTGCAAACTGTTGACGATAGTCATAAACCTCTGTTGAACTTTACAAATTGGTTCACCATAAGGAAAATTGAAGCCATGGTATTCAGCTCTAAGAATAGCTCTCCTAGTCTCTATCGCTTTAGAAGTTCCAGAATGTGTAACTTCTAACTTCTTCCAGATACAATTAGCTTCTTCACAAGAAGAAATTTGGTTATATATATTTCTAGTCATTGAACAAAGTGAGGTATTTCGTACCTTATAATTGAGTTGATACTCTTTCTTTTCCTGGTTAGTGAAAGTTCTAACTTCCTTATCAGGAATTTTATAATCTCCAGTAAGCATAACAAAGTTTTCCACTCCAGTATTGATAACAAAAGTTTTCATTTGATCTCTCCAGTATTCATAGTCATTACCATAAAACATTGGTGGTATTGTAGGATTTAGATTATCAATGGATCAAACATTAATTCCTGCCATACTTAAAATAACCTTTGTCACACAAACTTGTTAGTAGAAAAATTTCGTAATCGCAAAGTTCAGAATGACAAAATTCGGAATGATAATGTTCGGAATGAGAATTCCTATCCAGAATTCGGAGTATAACTTTATCAGAGTTCGTATATGGAATTCAGAATGAAACTTCATTATAGTTCTCATTTGGAATTCTATGTGAAACATCATTACAGTTCTTATTCAGAATTAGGAGTGAAACTTCATTACAGTTCTCATCCAGAATTCGGAGTGAAACATCATTACAGTTCTCATCTAGAATTTGGAGTGAAAGTTCATTACAGTTCTCATCTAGAATTCAAAACCCAAAACAGAATGCTTCATATTGAAGTTTCAAAAAATTCTGAGATTATAGAAATGAATCTGAATCTTATACATAAGAAATATATGGATGAAAATATGATAAGGATAATTTTTCTTATAAAAGCGATCTTCCTTATAAAAGAGACCTTCCTTATAAAAGCAATTTTCCTTATAAAAGCGATTTTCCTTAAAGATGAGGTGTTTGTGATTTTCAAAACAAGAAGGAATGGAAAATACATAAGGAAAACCTTATTGACTCAACATAAAGAACCTAAGGAATGAAAAGTTTCATGAAAATTTTACCAAGGGTAAATTTTGGCTTCATAAACTTCCATTATTGGGTCATATAAACTCAAGTGAGGTTATTTCGGTGGATTCTTCAAAGAAGTAAATTATTGAGAAATGTCCTAGACAAACCATGGTTACTGAGATTTGTAGTTTTCTTTGTTTGACTGGATATTATAGATTATGTTTTGAAAATTTCACATTAGTCTCTAATCCACTCACCAAGATTACTCAAAAGGGAGTAAAGTTTTTATTGATATAAGAATGTGAAGATAATTTCAAGGAGCTGAATAGAAGGTTGTTCATTACACCTATTCTCACATCGCCTTATAATAGATAAGGGTTTGTGATCTATATCATTGAATCCAAGAATGGAATAATATGTGACCTCATGTAGAATGATATAGTTATACCATATGCCTCACACTAATTGAAAATATTTGAGAAAATTTACTGGACTCATGATTTGGAAGTAGATGTGGTTATTTTTTCATTGAAGGTATGGATGCATTATCTTTATGGTGAAAGGTGTGAAATATATAAATATCATAAAAGGTTGAAGTATATATTCAAATATATAGAGTTTATTATTTTCATGATAAGATGGTTTCAATTGATTGAAGATTATGACTTCTCAATTACATTCCACCCTAGGAAGGTGAACAAGGTGGCTGATTCTCTGAGTTGGAAGGACCATTCTTGTTCATGATGAGGATTTAATGAGATCCAATACTTATAGAATTAAATAAAATGGAACTTGAAATCATGAAGTATTGGGATATATCTTATTTTTCTCATATGAATTTTCAACCATTTATCCATGTCAAGATTAAATAAGAATATAAAGAAGATGTGGAACTATAGAAGAATGTCAAAATGTTACCAAGTTTAACAATAATTTAAATTTAATGGAAATTTTCAAAAATATAGTATGTTTCCCCAAAATAGAATAATTGAAGAAGTAAATATTAGATGAATCTCACAATTCCTCATTTTCTATTTATCTTGGAAGTATAAAGAAGAAGGGATATCTTAACGAATATTTATAGTGGGACAACATGAAGTGGGATATTATAGAGTACATATCTCAATGCATTGTATTTCAAAAAGTTAAGGCTGAGAGACATAAATCTAAGAGGATGTTATAACCATTACCTATACAATAATGGAAATCAGAAAACATCACCATGGATTTTAACACTAGAATCATAGAAATATCTAAAGGAAATAATGTAATTTTGGTTGTAATTAGTCAACTTTCGAAGTCAACAAACTTTATTTATATCAGATAATATTTATCTCTTGGTAACTTTTCCATAATATACATTAAAAAAGTTGTAAGGTTTCAAGGAGTACCATATTCTATTTTATCTGATCGATATTAGAGGTTTACCTTGAAGTTCAAAGGATGTTTCCTACAATCTCTAGATTCAAAGTTGGGTTTCAGTACTACTTTTCTTCCGCAAAGATATGATCATTCCAAGAGAACCATTCAAAACCTGGTGGATATGTTTTTATATATATTTTTTAGATTTTAATGCCTTTGGGGTTAAAAAATTCTGTTATTTGGGTTTTCTTATAGCAATGTCTTTCACTCGAGCATTCATATGGATTTATATGAAGATTTATATAGAAATAAGTGTAGAACTCCATTGCACTAGGATGAAGTTAGAGGAAGAAACCTATTGGGACTTGAGTTATTATATGAAATATAATTGAAGGTTATAGTCATTCAGCAACACATTAAGGCATCTCTGAGTCAATAAATAAGTTATACTGACATTTATCAGAGAAATCTAATATTTGAAGTTAGTGACAAAGTATTTTTATTAACATACCCATATAAAAAAGTTCATGATTTTCAAAATAAAGTGAAATTAAAGCCCTAGGTATGTTTTCCCCTTCAATATTCTTGAATGAGTAGGGACAATATCTTATCGCTTGGTACTTCCACCAAACCACTCTCAAGATCACATTATGTTCTATATATATCTCTTAAGGAATTAAATATTTTATCCATCACATGTAATGAACTTAAAGTTTATACCACCAAATCATGATCTTTCCTATTAGTAAAAATTGGTATAAATCTTGGATCATTGAGATAATTTTCTATGGAAAAATAATACTCAACTAGTTATAGATATTTAGAGGGATTAGACTTTTGAAGAAGCTACTTGGAATCCTGAGGATGGAATGAAATAATGATATCCCCATTTTTTGTATCATAGTGACTTAATTTAAAGGATTAAATTAATTTTTTTAAGTTGGGTATAATGTAACACCCTGATATTTTATGATATATTTCACTTCAAATAAATTTTATTTATTTGATAACTTTGGATACTTGCAAACCCAAGTCGAAATGAACCATAAAATAATATACCATTATAGCCTAGACATTAAACTAGTTGAGTTAATAATAATAAAAAAATTAAAATTATGCATAATGTTTTTATTTAAATCAAATATATTGATAAGTAAGTACTTATGTTTTAGTAGTCTTTATACTTTTTTCCTCAAAAATGGTTTTGACTTCTTTTTGTGAGAAAATTTCAAAAATAATTTATTAAAATTTTAGAAATTTTATTTTATAAAAAGTATATAATTTTTTAAATCAGCATATCAAAATTATCTTAGGGTGAAATTTTTTTATTTTTCTGAAAAGATTTATTTTAGTGTGAATAGTGAAAAATACTGATTTTTATTGAAAAGTGTCTTTTAGTTTCAAGAATTTTCAAAGATTAATTTTATTTTAAAATGGTTTCAAAGTAAAATTAGTTCATCTATATTATTAATAATCAAATAATGTTCATTATAATCAATATTATTCATTATTTTTGAATAAAAAAGTTTTATACTTAAGAATACATTTTTCTAGAAAACCTCTTGTCATCGCATTTTGGTGGTTTATTTTTAATTAATTTTTTTTCAATTATATGAATTAAATTTGATAAAATGGATTCCATATTTTTAATTATATTAATTAATATAATTTAATAGGTTTAACATAATGTTTTCATTATGAGTAGTAACCATAGTAAATATTTGTCACCTTAGTAAGGGTGAAATGGGGTTAAAACTTTGGAATAAGGATTTAAAATTTGTATAACAGTTGACTTTATCCTATCAGATGAGTGGATTTCAACCATTTTCATCCATGTTTCTAAAATATATCCACTTTATTCTATTTTTCATTGATTATGACCTTAATATTATTTTAATAAAAGGATAAATAAAATAGTTCACTCTCTTAACTTTAATATATCTAATATTTTTTTCGTAATGATAAAACGGGGTTATGTTTGGTATTAAAATTTTATTTTAAATACTAATTAATTTTTTCCCATGGTAATTTATTATTAATTTTTTATTGATTGAGTAATTACCTTAGTGGTTTACTTAATGCCGACATAGTACTTATTCGATTAATAGAAAAATAAAATAAACAATTTTAAAAATATTAAAAGTAATAAAATATAGGATAATTATTGTGTTTCATAAATTTTTTAGATAAATATTATATAATATTTATTTTTAAAAAATTTATATTCAAATTATGTCGTTCTCTTTATGAAATTAAATTTAAAATAAATTACTAGCTCCAAAAATGACATTAATAATACATAATAAACAATATTTTATTGAATTATTTAAAATTTATAGAAAACATATATTCATCCAAGTGAATGGGATATGGTTGAAAATTTCATCCATTATCTATTATGGGTCACATGTACTATTATGATAACATTCTTGACCCAACTAGTAAAAAACTTAAATATGGTGGTAATTGTCAAAAGGGTTAATAAAAAGTTAAAACTAGCATATAAGGGTTAAAACATCACATTAAATTATCTAAATATTTTTTTATGATAGTATTTATACATATCCCAATCCTATCATCTAAATATATCAATTTTCATCCCCATAAACCTGTTAAATAATTTATATTAATTTAATAATTCCAAGAGTACCTCTCATCTCACTTATAAAAGGGAACCTTTTCTCCTCTCTTCCTCACACCTTTTGAGTAACATAGCTTAGAGAATACCTTCCATTATACCTTCCTAGATTATTTCCCCACATATTAGATATTCTTATATTTCCAAAATTTCATCCTTTCAAGGCTTATATTGTAATCCAAATAAGGTTTTTCAACAAAAAGTTATAAGTCTTAACTAAGTAGTTTCAATTTTATTTCTTCGTATGTGTCCTATAAATCTATGTTATACATTCTAAAATAATGAATTAAGTATGAAAAATATGATGAATTTTTATTATTATAATTTAAACCCCATTATTCACCTCATTTCCATCATATGAGAAAAGAAAACATCGCTCATGTGAACGTGTGAACTACCACCTTCACGAAGAAATGCATTTCATTTATCATTACAAATTTTTAATGATGTTTATGATGTGGGACTTAATAAAAATACATGAAATATATGAAATTAATTTGGTTTTTTAATGTTGAGTTATTATTTTCCTTTATATCATTTCATCCTTCGAAAAATGGAAACATCACTCGTGCATAGGTACGGACTACTCTCTCCATGAAGTGATGTAATTCATTTTTCATCACCACTTTATATGAATAGTTATTTGTTATCAATACAAAAGGATTAATTTTGTATTTACTGAAAATAATATTATTCATGTTTGATAAAAATTAGTTTTTTCAAGGTTTTTGACAATAAGGATAGTCAAGGATGATGACCAAGATGTGTGTTGGTATCTCAAAGAAGAAAGTCAGATTTATTGAAAATGGCATTGTTGATAACTCACGTTGAAGATAAAAAAATGTTAAAGTTTTTCTTGGGATATTTTTGGACCCCAAATTAATTTTAAAGTATATTTTTGTTAATGTTTATTTTTTTAAAATATGAGTTTATTTGGGAGGAATTATGGAAATATATATTCCATAGGATATGGGAGGGGATGATTTCCTTGAGTTTCATGAGGGTAAGTTGGGTTTTTAAAACATCTTTTAAAGGTATGATAAGTTTTTAAGCACTATGTAAAGGTAATTTGATATTTTAAACACCCATGTAAAGGTAATATAACAGTTTCATAAGGGTAACTTGTGATTTTTAAAGACTTTATAAAGGTATGTTTCATTATGCGCTGTGTAAAGGTAAGCCGAGATTTATAATACCTTCATAAGGGTAATAAAATTATTTTGTAAGGGTAACTCATGAGTTCTAATGTTCCTCGAAAGGTATTTTTTTTCCTCACATAAAGTTATACATGAGCTTCCTCAACTTTCATAAGGGGTCATTTTAGACTTTTAAAGCTTGTGTAATGGTAGTTCTCTACTCACGTAAGGGTAAGTTACAGATCCTAAGGCTCATGTATGGGTAAACTGGATTTCATAAAACATATGTCATGGTTTCTAGTTTCATAATGTAAAAACCATGTTATCCTCAACCTTGTAGTAGTGCCATCAATAACGAGACACCTAAATCACATCATCGACCCACTCTATAGAAGGTATGAATTTAACAGAGGCAAGGAATTCATGGTATAGTGGGGAAACATCATAGTATATAATATTTAACCTCAATAAACATAGTAAGAAAAGGATATGGTGTAATAGAACTAACCATGACATGTCCTTGAGAATTTTAGTTCCTGATAGTTTTAACACACCGTAGATACATGGATTTCATCATAGGAGATGTTTGGAAATATGAATATAGAGTTTTCTACATCATTAAGAGGATGGATATTATGAAAAGGAAAGTGGATATTGCATTTAATATTCTTCCATTTAAGATTTTTCTGCATCAAAGAGAATAATCTTCACCATAGTAGTGGGTGTTTCTAGAGATTTTGAGCTTGTTTCACTATGGAAGTGAAACTACACCACAGTCAAATTATCACATGCACCATGGAACTAATGGATAAACCATGGAGGTATTGTCTATGTAATATTATCCTTGTATTAATAAAGGATCATATTATAGTAGACACTTAACCTTCTACAAATTCAGTGAACATGTGTGGTTATTCTTAAATTAAAGGTCAACTACATTTGATGAATTATTTATGATCGTCGTTCATAAAGAGTTAAAATTTGAATACCATGATCATCGTGGGTTCACATTCATTTTTCCATATTTATAGATATGCAAATACATGTTGTGAAGATTGAGATATTATCAAGAAGTCATATCTTGAAGATATATACTTGATATTAAAACCTGATATGACAACCCTAAACCTATTCCACTTTTTTTATATTTATCATTTATTACTTTGACTTTATATGTATAGATGTTTGGAAAAATCACTCAAGGAATACTCTTAGTGTTTTTGGGTTTGACTATATTTGTTGAAAAACTCATATGACCATGTATGAGTTTGGTTGGTGTTTTTTTAAGCATGTTATTAAGGTGATATAGTTTCATAGGGTTTTCCAAAAAAAATTCCTTAAAAGAAGGATATTGGTTTTTTAAAAAACGTTTTTTTCTATAAGAAATGGTTTGTCGACTAAGAAAAAAAGTTCATGGACCTAAAAAGGTGGTACGCATAATGAAATTGGGAAATCGGCATAGTCATGATTTCTATATAGAAGTGTTATATGGACCATGAAGCGAGGTATTTGGACTGCATAGTGAAAATAGTTCACGGGAGGATTGCAGTCCATGGGATGTATGGATTTTGTATGATGGCTCATCTTTTTCAGTAGAGAGGTGGTGATTCATTTGTAGAATACATCGATCATCATGATGAAATAATTTCACTATTCGGACTACATACCAATACCCAACGAAGGCTATACCGCATCTAATGTTTGGTTAATTTGGATTAGTGAGTTTTGTGGATCTATTTTCTTATATAAGGTCACTTAATTAGATGATTAATGGATAGAGAGAGAATCCTATTATAAAATATCATTTCCATTGAAATAATTCATAGAAGTATGAACGTATTTCACAAGGAAGGATTCCATTAAAGGAGAAGATTTCTGTGGAGATAGTCCATGGAAGGTTTTTTGTGGGGAACTATAGCCCGCAAAGAGAAGGGTCTAAAGAGTAGAGGTCATCCATGGAGAATCATTCATTCTCTAAGAAGAGGCGATCCATGGAAGAGATGGTCATGCGAAGAGTAGGGATGGTCCATGAAATAGAAGGGCATCTAAGGATATGGGATGGTACATGTAAGAGAAGGTCATCCATGAGGCATCAGCCATCCATGGAAGAAGATGCGGTACACAAGGCACTCTCCAAATGCGGTGCAATTTAGATCATAGTGGAAGTATAGATTTTTGCGGAGAATTTAAGGATCCATGAAAGTAATTTTCATAAACTAATCAGAAAATTGGATTTTATCTATGGGTGAAAATGGGAATTCAATAGAGCATGTAACTATAATGGAGGATGCAAACATTCATGAAAATGAAGGTAACTACATGTCCATAAACTATGGGTGAGTCCCTTTCAATAATATTGAGAAAAGGAAAAGGAATATAGTGATCCTTTCTACTAGAAGGGATCCAGAGAAGGATATATAGGGGTGACCCTTGGGAAAGTAGTGAGCTGACCCTAATCCATTTAAAGGTAGTGTTCTTGGGCATAGAAGTGATCTATCCCGGACAATGTAATTTGGTTGTAAGCCTTAGTGGATTTGGTACATCAGCACATCACCATTGTACACTCCTTAGATATATCCCAATGAGGGTGAACCAAGTAAAAATCTTTGTGTATCATGCATGATATTATTTATATTCATATATTTCTATGGGAAGTAGAGAGAAGTGTGTTTTTTTAATAATGAAACAATATCCAAATGAGCTATTTTATTAATCTTTCATACCCTGATTCACCCCCCTCTCAGGTTATTTTACCTAATTGGGCTAACAATTGGTATCAAATCCTAAAGGTTGAAAGTCAATGGTTATATTTCAGTTGATGAAATGGAATAAGTTAATCACAATTGTATTCTAATCTTTGATGGAAAAAAAATTTAGCTATAGAATAATCAAATGCAACAATTCTTCTGATCATTGGGTATGGTTGTATATACCACTTCAATGAATGGTATTTCTACTAGTATGGATATTAATGTTTTATCATAATAATAATGTAGAGAATTGGATACCGATGCTAAAGGAATCAGTGATTTAGGGGTATCCATTTCCAATGAAATATATATGAAGGTGATCACATTTAATTCATCACATGATATGTGGGAAAATATATTGAATATTTATGAGGGTGAATCAAAAGTTATAGAATAAAATATATAGGTTCAATGAAATAAGTCTGAGGATATCATAATGCATGCTAATGAGTCTATTAATGCATTCTTTGATTGGGTGAAAGTTTTTATGGAAGACATGCATGGCCTCGAAGAAATTATTGAAGATATAATTATTGTTAGGCACATAATAAGAAAATATCCACCTCAGTTTAATGCGAAGGTTTATGTATTAGAAGATAAAGATCCAAAAGATCTTACATTGGATATATTGCACAGTAATCTTATTTCATATGAGATGATAACTATTGATAATGATGTTGTAGAAAACAGGAAGTCTAAAGAAGTTGAATTCAAGGCCATAAAGAATCTCACTATTAATTATGGGAAGGAAGAATAAGATAAAGATGATGTCATGTCATTATTTTCCTTAAATATTCAAATAGGAAAAGGAAAGTTAAAAGGAAAACTTCTACTTTCATGCTTTTCATGTGGAAAGGTTGGATAACTTGCAGCAAGGTGCCCCAATAAGTTTCAGGAAGTTGAAGAGGATAAATATGAAATTCACATGAAGAGTTAAACAACCTACATGAAGGGAAAGAATATTTTTAAGATAATTTTCTTCAAAAAGATGAATCTTCTTTCAATTGAAGATGATAGTTCATAAGAATCTGAGGAAGAATAATTAGAGGACTGTAAGGATCATGGAGAAGATTCTATAGTGGTATTTGTTAGAAATTTTGTAACAAGAGAAGAAATAGATAATGATGAAGGAGAATTTGAAGGAAGAGTATACATTCATTTATAATTAAAAGTTTCACTTAAATAGATAGTAATTTTGAGAGAAAAAACAAAGAAATACAATAAAGTGGTTCATAATTCCAAACATTATATGTAGTATCAGGAAGAAGATAAGTCTAATCTAAATGAAGAATTTGAAAAACTGAATTTTTTAATACCAGGGAGGTTAGAAAATTTTGTTCAGTATAAACTTAAAATTGAAGAACAATAATGATATATCGATAGTTTGACTAATATTGGTAAAGATAAAATCAATCATATCAATGATATTAAAGAGTAATTAGTCAGTATGTGAAGAAAATTGAAAAAACATGAGAAAATCTTCATTACAGAAAAGTAGGATACATAGGGAACAGTAAAAGAAAAAGTAGAATTCATAATTCCAGTGAAGTAGACGAAGGAGTATCAGGAAAATAAAATGATTGATCAGAATGACAGAGTTGGTATGGATCATGATTGAAAACAGAAAGCAATAATGGTTGAGGTTAAACCATAAGCTCCCACTCTGAGGTTGAAGATTAATTTGGGTATAAATCATAATCAGAAGATTCATGGAACCCAAGGTATAACTATTTGTGTACTATTGCCACAAAGAAATGTACCTCATAATAGATTTTATTGTTTTGGGAAAATGGGACACTCTAAAAGTGGATGTTTCATATCCAAGATGTACCGAAGGGAATAAGTTTAATAGAGGCAACCATACAGAACTCAATTTTCCAAAAGATCATTTGATAGTCACTATTTCAAGTGTAGTGGATTTGGGAACATAGAAATATATTGTTCATAAAAAATGAAAATAAATGTTCCAAAACAAAATGAATTTGTTCATAATCATCAATTCAATGTATCATCAAATGAGATGAAGATTAAAAACTGTTTTGCAACATTGAAAAATGAATATGGTCCATCATACTTCGAGGAAGGTCCATATCATCAATCTATACTGAGTAGGAATTCAAAAAAATGGATCAAAAATAATAAATTTGAATAGTTTGTGGTTGAGATATTTCTTTTAAATCCTCATATCACACCAGAATATGGATCATTAATAGTGTATGTACCTCGAATATGATAGTAAATAAGGATTTGGTGACCAATATCAAGTATAATAATGAAGGTATTGTAATATTTGGTAATGATAATGGCATTAATATTGTTGGATTGGGAAAATCCAAGTTTGTAAGAAAAGATATGAGACATGATGATGTATTAGTTGTTGAAGGCCTCAGTCGCAACATGCTTAGTGTTAATCCACTATGTGACTTAGGACATTCCATAATATTTTCAAAGAAATTGTGTGTCATCAAAGAAAAATATGCTGTCATTGTTTTAAAGGTAAGTTTTATGAAAGTAAATATATATCTTGTGAGTGGAAAATAAGATATTTGATTTATATCCAATGAATAATAAAAAATGTTTTTGAATAAACCTTTTGGCCACTTGAGCCAAACTTCCTTGAAAGATCTAGTGAAATATGATGTTGCTCGTGACCTCCCTATATTATCATGTGATCGTACTCATACATGAAATTCTTTTAAACAAGGGAATATCATTCTAAAGGCATATAGGGAAAAGGATAAAAGGTCCACAAGAGTTCTTGAGATGGTGCATATTAACGTGTGTGGACCTATTTCCCCAAAAGCTATTGATTAAAGGAGATAATGTTTTCTCTTCATTGACGATTTTTGTTGAATGGTGTGGGTATCAATCGTCACCCACAAGTCTGAGGTATTCATTTTAATTAAAATATATCTATGATAACATTAAAATATTCTAGTTCATAAAATCCATAAGATCAGAATAGATAATGCAACCTATTTCACAAATATCCAAGTGGAGGATTATCTCAAGAAACATGAGATAAGGTACCAAGATTCAAATGTAATAACTCCACAAGATAATGGGTTGGTTGAGATAAAAAAATTAATTATCTACAATATAGCTAGAACAATCCTCATTGAGAAAGAACTTACAGAGAAGTTTTGGAAAGAAGCCATGATAAAATTAGTCCACACATCAAATAGAAAATTGTTATGTCTGAAAGAAGAGAAGACTCTATATGAACTATGGTATATAAAGAATCCATCATTGATGTTCTTTCTAGTCTTTGGAAGTAAGTGTTTCATTCTAAATAAATAGAAACGCAAGAAGTATTAATTCCCTGGAGATAAAGAGATAAATATATCATGGGATTCTCTAGTTCTAGAGGATGATTTAAAAGAATATTCGGATAATGAAAAAGATGATAACAATTCAGTATCTATAGAAAGACATAAGAGAAGAGATAAAATTGATAGACTAAATGTAATTGGTGATCATATAGTGCTAGTAAAAACAATAAGGATGAATACTTTTCAAAAATAATTGTATTTATCACAGGTAGAGCCTAAATTTTTTGATGAAGAAATGGGATATGAGGATTGGGTTTAGGTTATGAATAAATATCTTTACCAAATTGATAATAATCAGACATGAGATATTGTTTCGAGGCTGATAGATAAGAATTACATCGAGAATAAATGGGCCTGTCATAATAATATAAATTAAGATGGCATATTTATTCAAAATAAATAATGACTACTGTGAAAAGGGTAATCCCAAATAGAGGGAATTGATGTTTATAAAACACTTACACTGGTCACAAGGCTATCAAAAATCAGGTTAGTCTTGTTCGTAACAGTGCAAAAAAAATTCATTTTTCCAAATAGATGTTAAGTCAACATTTCATAATTTGTTCTAGAAGAATAATTTTATATTAAAAATCATATAGTATTCTCATACATGAAGATAAGAACAATGTTTTTTGGCTAAAAAAAGTTTTATATGGTTTGAAGCAAGCACCAAGAGCATGGTATTAAATGCTAGATCATTTTCTAAAGAAGCTCAATTTTTTGTGTGGTAGAGTTGATTATAATTTGTATGTCCACAATGACAGCAATGAAAGGATGATGGTGATAGTATATGTTGATGAAATAATCTTCAGTGGATCATATGAACTAAAACCCCGACATTTTTTAGAATTTATGAAAATATAGTTTTAAATGTTAATGATTGTTGAACTAGCATTTTCCCTTGGTTTATAGGTAACACAAGGAAATTATGGAACATTCATTTCTCAATACAAATATTCTAGGGATGTCTTGATAAGATTTATAATGGATAATTACAAGGACATGAAAACTCTGGGGGCTACCCTAATGAAACCCTGATGATATAATAAATAAAAAGTGTTTAATGTCATAGAATATAGGAAAATCATTAAAAGCCTATTGTACTTAATAGAGACATGACCAAATGTTGTTTTTGTCACATGTCAAGATGTGTAGTTTCAAATAAATCCCAAGGAAATCCACTTTCTTTAAATTAAAATAATACTTCATTATATCAAGGGAATGGTGGATTTTGAATTTCTAAATAGTGAAAAATATCAGTATGATTTATGAGGCTATACAGATGCATATTGAGACGGATCGAAAGATGATATAAAATCAATGTCATTTGGTGCATTATATCTGATAAGATTATGTATTTATTAGCTTATCACGAAAAAATATTGTATTTATTTGAGCACTGTAGAAGCTAAGTATATTGTAGCTAATCAATAATGCACTCCGTTATTGTGGATAAAGTAGTAGCTTGATGATATGGGAGTTGAAATGAAGTCTCTGATCAGAGTACATTGTGATAATTCAATTACTATAAATCTTAGAAAAAATATAGTACATCACTCAAAAGCAAAGCAAACTGAAATCAAGTATCATTCTATCAAGTAGAAGGTGGGGAAAGGGATTGTAAATTTTAAGTATGTACCTGCAGAACTATATGTTGCAGACATTCTAACGAAGTTCTTACCCAAATAAGCATTTGAATGGAATTGACTAGCTCTGGGAGTTCAGTCGACTCCATGAACTTGAAAAAGTGGGGATGTGGGAAACCAATCACCCTAAGGTATGGTGTGTTTTTTCCTAATGTTTTGATTTGTTTTCATTATCATGTGGTAGACCATGAAGAAGTTTCATTCATGTTCATTAGAAAAGGGGGAGATGTTCTACATATTAATGGGGTGAAAATGTCTTAATAAAGACATGGGGAGAAGCTGTTATGTGGTGTATAAATATAGGGGGAGTTGAATCTGATAGGTGGAATAGCGAGATATGGATAGTTATAAATCTCACGATGCGAAAGGTGATCGATCAAAGATTATATATCATGATAGATGAGGTTCATGATGAAATCAGTTTAGAGGTTTTAGAATGAAGTGATTCATTGATGAAATTTACATGCTACTCTTGATTCTCATGATGAGCATGGATAAAGTGGGCTTAGAGTGTGTGTTTAGTAAATCCTTGATCGCTATCACAACAAGAAAATACTGGTAGATGATGGAAGAAGCTTTAATGATGAATTTAAATGTGAAGAGTTTTCAACAAAACCAAAGGGGGATATTGTTGGGGTAAAAATCCCATAAGGTTTTCTCTTGGTATATTTGGGTGTGATTGCATTTATTGAAAAATACAGATGACAGTGAATTTTTATGATTGGTGTTTGTTGAAGAAGGTTTTTAAGGTGGCATAGTTTTCATTGTTTTCTAAATTTTTGTGCCTCAAAATCGAGAGATTGGTTTTTTGAATAGTGATGTTTTTTCACAGGAAATGGTTTTTGGACTAAGAAATAAATTTCGCGGACTGTAAATGGTGGTACATGGAATGGATTTGATAAATCATCAGAGTCAATATTTATACATATCAATGTTACACGAACTGTGAAGTGTGGTATGAAAAACAAATAGAAAAAATGGTTCACGATAGGATCATAGTTTGCAGGAGGCTTTGAGTTTGTGGGATGGATCTTCATTTGTGGCTGGTAGGTGGTGATTGTTTTTCAGAAGAAATCAGCTACTAAGATGAAATAATTATGTTATGAGGACCACATATCAGTATGTGATGAAGGTTGTACCGCATCGAAAGTTTGGGTAATTTGTATTAGAAGTTTTTTTAGATCTATATAAAAATATAAGGACTCCTAATTAGATGATTAATAGAGATAAAATACCATTATAAAATATCATTTATCCTAGATGAATTCAGAAAATTCCAAAAGTAGTTCGTGAGGGAGGATTCTGTGAAAGGAGAAGAGTTCTGCAGAGACAGTCAGTGGAAGCAGTTTTGTGAGGCACTATAACTTGCTAAGAGAAGGGTCTATGGAGTAGAGGTGGTATAAAAGGAATCATTCATCCACTGAGAAGAGGTTGTCTATAGAAGTTAATTTCGTGCATAGAGTACAAATGGTCTATAGAACAACAGGTTGTCCGTGGAGTAGGGATGGTCTCTAGAAGAGAAGGTCATCTGTGGGGCATCATCCATCTTCAGAAGAAGCGGTACTCTGTGAAGCACTTTCCGCATGTGGTAAAAACTAATTCATGTAATAAGACAATTCATTCAAATAGTATTCAATGATACATAAAATTAATTTGCTCAAACTAATAGGAAAAGTGGATTTCGTCTACATGTAAAAAATGGACTTCAACATAGCATCTATCTACAATTGAAGATGTGGACATTCATGGTAATGAAGGGACCTACAATTCCATAAATTATGTGCAAATATCTTCCAAGATCAGTGATCAAAGGAAGAGGAAGAAGTTGATTCTTTACACCAGTAGTGATCCAAAGAAAGAGACATAGGGAGTGACCCTTGGGAAAGTAGTGAGCTAGCCCTAAACCTTGTAAAGGTAGTGAGCCTGGGAATTGGAGTGATCTAGTCTCAACCATGTAATTTGGTAGTGATCCTTTGTGTATTTGTTACATCGTCACATTTCTATTGTATACTCCTTGTATGTAGCCCATTTAGGGTGAACCAAGTAAAAATCACTGTGTCTCGTGGTTGATTTCAACACTGTTCATATATTGCTACTAGAATAAGTGACAGTGTTTTTTTACAACAAAAGAAGATCTGAATGGATATTTGTTTTAATATTTCATACCCTAATTCACCCCCCCCCCTCCTCTTATGGTATTTAAACTAATTGGTATAATAATAAAACAACCTATGATCATAAACTTTTAGAATTTTAGAGTTTAAGAATACATCATAGTATTCAAATTACAACACCTACAAAACAAAGCAAAAGAAAAATATTCTTATGTTTTACAAATAATAAACACCATAGAGGGACCCCAACCACTCACCCACTTCTACAAATCCTTATGCCCTATGAATAGAGGTTTTTAAAATATAAAAATAGTGAAAAATATTAGTAAGGGGTTTGAAAACGTGTTGAAAATCTACTACATATATGATTTTTTTACAGTGCACAAACAGGATTTTAACATCACTAAAAAGGTGTTGTTAATTATAGAGCTAATAAAGTGGGTCCCCTTTATTTGGGTTAAAAATCATAGATAATCGTGGGCCTTTATGAGTGCTCTAAAGAGCACTGATAAAGGCCTTTCTTGCTAGAGTGTGTTGTTAATATAACAGCACACCCAACGAAAACTAGTTACCTGTCAACAAAAATTATATAAGTTAATTGAAATAAATTTCATGTCGAAAATACAATCAAAAAACCCTACTATATACATTTAAAACTATTTTTTTATATAATTATATGTACAATTATCAAAAAAACATTTAAAAACATTAATGTTTCTTCTTTTTATGCATGTGATCTTCTCACAAAAATGTATTCCCATGGTATCAGCTGTCAAACAGATCATCTCAACATGAGTAGAAGAATCAGCCTATATAAGAAAACAAATATTATGTTATTAATACTATAAAGAAATAAATTAAACATTAATATGAAAGAATACATTAATAAAATGTCAATTTTTAATAAAAAAAGACACATTTTGAGTTATACCAGTCACACCATACGTTTTATTGAGGTGGGGTAGATTCTTACACATCACAAGTGAGTTATCAATCATTGTTCTAAAATATCAATACAATATGAATATTTTTTCTCATTTTTGAGTATGTCACTTATTATTTTACTAAAATTATTATTAATTTAAAATAATAACACATTTGGAGTTATACCAGTCACATCATGTGTCATATTGAGGTGATATTGATTCTTACCTATCACAAATTATCGATGGATCATTTTACTAAAGAGTCAAAACAATCTGAATGCATTTTATTGGTTTTAAGTTTGCTATTTTTTTTACTAAAATGTCATTTCAAACTGGAAACATGCATTTTGAGTCATACTAGTCGTATTGTTCATCAGTTTGATGTAATATTTCTTCATACATCTCAAAAATGACGTATAAAACACTATCCTAAATTTTCAAGACAATCAGAGTGTGTTTAATTGATTTTCACTAAGTGGATCATTTTGAACTAAAATGTCAATTATAAACTGACAATTGAAACTTTTAGTCATACCGGTCACACAGTGTGTTAGGTTAGGGTATGGTTGATTCTTACATGTCATAAATGACTCATGAATCATTTTCTTAAATTATAATAACAATATAAATATTTTTTCTCAGTTTTCTATATGTCACTTGTTTTTTTAAATTAAATTAAAGTCAATTTTAAATAAAAATGATACATTTGGAGTCATATAGGTCACACAATGCATCATATTGAGGTTTGGTTGATTCCAACATGTCAAAAATGACTCATGGATCATTTTAATAAATTATAAAAATAATATGAATGTTTTTGCTCAGTTTTTAGTATGTCACTTGTTCTTTTTACTAAAATTAATGTCATTTTTAAATAAAAAGAGACACTTTGAGTTATATTTGACACATAATGCATCATTTTGAGGTACAGTTGATTCCTGCACATCAAAAATGACTTATAGATCATTTTTCTAAAGTAACAAAACTTTCCAAATGCGTTTTATCAATTTTCAATATGCCAATTGTGTTTTTGTTTTACTAAAATGTCATTTAAAACTGGGAACACACATTTTTGAGTCATAGTAGTCTTATAGTGCATCTATTTGACTTACTAATTCTTTATACGGATAAAAACTGACTTATGAGTTGATGTCCTAAATTATCAAGAAAATGAGATCATGTTTTCTTGTTTTTCAGTGAGTGAATAATTTTTAACAAAAATGTCATTTTCAAACTGATAGCATACACTTTTAGTCGTATCAGTCACAATGTGTATCGGATTGATGTGGGGTTGACTCATACATGTAAAAAATGACTCATGGATCATTTTCCTAAAGTATCAAAACAGTAAAAATTTGTTTTCTCAGTTTTTAGTATGTCACTTGTTCTTTTTACTTATATTAATATCAATTTTAAATAAAAATACACACTTGGAGTCATAGTGGTCATACCGTGCATTGTATTGAGGTTCGATTGAATTCAACCTATCACAAATGACTCATAGACTATTTTTCTAAATTATCAAAACAATTTGAATGTGTTTTCTTAGTTTTTAGTATGTAACTTGTTCTTTTTATTAAAATTAATGTCAATTTTAAATAAAAAGAGACACTTTTAGTTATACTAGTCACAATGTACATCATATTGAGCTACAGTTGATTACTACACATAAAAATGACTTATATATCTTTCTAATAAACTAATACATCATCTCAAAATGGAGACACAAATTTTGAGTCTTACTAGTTGCATAGTGCATTGATTTGAAGTGTGACTACTTCATATATGTCAAAAATATCTTATGAATTGATTTATTAAATTAAAAACACAACTAGAGTTAATTTGATTGGTTTTTAGAGAGTGACATATTTTGAACTAAAATGTCAATTTAAAGATGATTATGGACACTTTTTGTCATACCAGTCACATCATGCGTCATATTGAGGTTCGGTTGATTCCTACACATCAAAAATGAGTCATGGATCATTTTACTAAAGTATCAAAATAATATGAATGTTTTTTCTCAATTTTCAGTATGTCAGTTGTTCTTTTTTACTTAAATTAATGTTATTTTAAAATAAAAGGACAAACTTCAAGTTATAGTGGTCACACCGTGTGTCAAATTGTGGTGTTGTTGATTTTTACTTGTCACAAATTACTTATGGATCGTTTTCCTAACGTATCAAAACAATTCAAAATCATTTTCCTTATTTTAAATATGGCACTTATTATTTTTTCTAAAATTAATGTCAATTTTATATAAATAGACACATTTGGAATTATAACAGTCACATTTTGCATCATATTCAGGTGTAGTTGATTCCCTCATGTTACAAATGACTTCTGGATATTTTTCATAAAGTATCAAAACAATATAAATGTGTTTGCTCAGTTTTTTGTATGCCTCTTATTCTATGTAGTGTTGGTAGCTCAACAAATAGAAGCAATAGAAAGATTACAGATCTTTGAAAAAACTAAATAAGTGTTAGATAAAATGATAAAAAAAATTAACTTACCAATAGTAGGTAACATGACGAAAAAATTAATTAAATAATTACTATGAATTCACTTATTCATGATGGTTGTATACATTCTTAACCCATTTGTGTAAATTCTATCATCAGGTATGCTTCCCATTCATTTCTAAGAAAATATATATCATCTTGTGAATATGAGTCTTTTCGACAGTCCTTGTAGTACTAGAAAAATATAAATACACAAAATATTAATAAATATTTTAAATGAAATAGTAATTAACATAAAAAATACCTCTTCAGGGATGCTAGTTTTTTCCAGGTGTATGATCCCTCTCATCAATTTACAAACATAATTACCAAAATCGTTTCTATTTTTTTGTTTCAGAAACTACATAAACATTGATAAAAATATTTAATTGGTTGTGATATGTGTTTGGATAGTGAAATATTATTACATATACTCAAATACATTTTCAGTTTTATTTCTTTTCATTATCCTAATGCTTAGCCCCTAGTCTCATTTATAGTTTTTCATAGTAATCATACACTTCTCTATCATAATAGAAACCTCATTAAAATATAATATAAATTATATAACTTGATGTTTAGTTATAAAACATTGGATTTATGTTATTACTTATTGAAAAATTTCATCAGGTGTTGTCGGTTAATTGAGTATCCATTCATTAAATGCATGAAATAAATAGTTTGTATATCCAAATTGACTGCAATAAGCATCCAATGTTGCTTAAAAACGAAAAAAAGGAATAAGTAATCAAATAAATAAAAATATATTTGATATGACTTATTTTAGAGTTTTACCCCTGAATTGTTGGTATTAAGAATTGATTGTCATCTAAATTTTTTCTTTCAAATGATTTGACTAGGCCTACCACTATTTCATCATTTTTTTGGAATCTATTTTTTGGTTATTATATTGAGGTGGTTTGAGGACTAACGAGTCCAAAAAAATCTTGGGGAAATCCCTTAAATTGTTTTTCATATATACACCAACTGAAAATATGAAATTTATTTAGTCATAGATAACATGGTATATCAGCTTTTGGAAAATTAAATCAAGAAAACCATCCTCAATCTTACATTTACAAATGATGCACATAGACAATAATATTTAAGGATTTCATTTAAATTATCAACACCAATGAATTCTTGAAATTATTCTCCACATATATTTTCTTCAAAATAAACTATGTGACTAAAACCATTGTTTAACTTTGTATCCACATGAACCTTCAATGACAGTAAATGTGGATATGGATCTATTGGGGTAGAGGATCTTTCAGAATATATTTTAGATCATTTGGTCGATCCTATAGATTTTTTTGAGTCATTATTTCATTTCATCATCTTTCCATTGTCCATCTATAATAAAATTTATTGATTTATACATTTTTTCATTAATTTTTTAAGGTTTATCTTGAAAAATAAATTGGAAATTAATACCTCCTTGTCAAAATGTTTTTTTACAAGATGTGATAACCATGAAATGAATGTTTCCACAGCACATTTGACCATATGAATATTGTTTTCATCAAGTGGAAAAGGTATCTCATTGCTTGGATCATGAGATACTCTAATATCCAATCTCACTTGACATGTTGGAAGTGGTTTTTTGTATAGACTATCATCTTGGATATTGAACATTGTAGCCATTTCTATAAGGAAATGGGTGGGTGTTGATAGATAAAAATCACAATAATTTTCACCATGTAGAATATCATTACAGTAAAGGTGTCAGTGTTTGTATAATTAATATTTCACAAAAAAATTATTAGAATATTGATTACCATGACTAAGACAGCTCTTTGAGGGGAATGACTCCCCTCAAAGTAGGTGGGGGTGGGGAAAGATCTTTATGCAATGGTTATTATTGAGTTGTTTGTTCTCTTTTATCCCCCATAATAGTTGATAGTATCTCTCTATTCTATTGTAATTTTTATTCAAGGATAGAAATTATTTCATTCATTTATTTCATTTCTTCACTTTTATCCTCTTCTTGTTTATTTCTCAAAATATGTTCAGGGTGTCACCCAAAAACCCTTACCTCTAACGCAGCCATACTATTCTGGCTGCATCAACGCCACCAATAGTAGGTGTCCATCTGATACAGATGTTGCTGATTCCTATGACTATGTCAGATAAAAAATATAGGAAAATAAGTAATCATTGTTATGTAATATCAATTTTGTAATGGCCCGGACCTCTCCGGTCGATTACTTTGTAAAAACGTTTTTTTTATGTGGTCAATGCGGCGGAAATCAAAAATAATAATTATTATTAATAATAAATGGTGATTGATTGGAGTTAGAGAAATAAATAAATAATTAATTAATAAAATATTGTTATCCTTTTTTTGATAATAAAACACTTTTTTCACAATAACTTCTTCGTGCGACCTCGGTTTCACGAACCGTCAGTGGCAGTGTGACCCTGACTACGAGACGAAAATTATGAGTCCAATATTGGATGTCTTTTTCGGGTTTTCGGATTGGGTACCTGAAACGCTCATGAATTAATAGATTTAATATTGTTATTATTACGGGATCTTGTATCCAACGTATCTCCCTCATACGGTATCGGATTGATGATCCGTCAGCGACAGCGTAACCCTGAAATTATGTCGGTCATTTTAAGACCATTAATGAGCTACTTTTATGACTCATGCCTCAGGTCAACGAAACACCACATATTGATAGAATTATCATTATTATTGAAACGCGTGGAAACCGCGTGACGTGTTGTGCGTTAACCAATCAAAACATGTAACGTATGTACGGTCACATCGTGTATTCATTAATGCACGCTGAATACGGATTTACCTATTCATTGCCTATATAAGAACGAGGTCATGTTTTATCTTCCATATCGATTGCTTCTTTGTCGCACGACGACGCTCTTGGACGATCGAGAAGTATTCCTCCTCTAACTTCTTTGTCCGAGCTCCGAATTACGATCCGTCAGCGGCCACAGGATCGTAGCGATGAGATGAAGCTTCTAATCCCGGACTTTTCACCTTTCCTTCCGACCTTCCTTCTCCAGCTTCCATCCTAGGAGGCGTTTGTCGGGTTTGGCGAAGGCGGAGGACACCGAAGGATGTCGTCGGAAGCGACGTGATCGGGACCTTTTGAGGTAGGGGTTTACCTTCGTCTCTCTTTTTGGTGAAACATGCGGGGTGGGATATTTTTCTTTTGTTCCATGGGATGCAGTTGAACTTTAAATAAAGATAATAACTAGATAAAGAAGGGTTTGGGGTTTTGTGCTGTTTCTTTTGCCTTCCAGTTTCTTTATCTTCTGATTGTGATTTTGGATTGAAAGGACTTTGCCTACTGAAAATCAAGGTCGTTGGTGGCCTTTGCGTGCGCAATTGATATCTGAATTGTTTGTGGTTAGTTTTGTTAAAACATGGAAAACGGATAAGCACGTAAAGACTGGCTGATTAAATGAGAATGAAAACCTTGTGTGATCACCCTGATTGAACAAAGTTGGAATAATGAACATGTTGGTGGTTTGGTTGTTTTGTGGAAAATGCCTTTATATATGAAAAGTGTTTTGATTATGAAAAGTGTTTTGAAGTAAAATGTGTTTTCAAATGTGGAAATTTTTTGTGTGTGGAAAGGGTTTTATGTGTGGAACTTTGAAATAAATGAATGATGGAATGTTGTATGGTTGTGATAATCTCTTGTAAATGAAATGGCATGTGGTTGCTTGCGTTTTTACCTTACCTTGGTTGTGGATGGCAGGGATATGTTTGTGAAAGGTTTTGTCTGGATGTTAGTTGCCCAGTAGTAATAATTTGTTAAACCATTTCATGAAACATGAAAACCTAAATGGGGTTGGGGGATGATTGTTTGGTTGTTGATGCATGCTTCGTGGTAGCAGTGCCGAGGCACATGCTCAGTTTCTCTTTTTAAGAAGCCATAGGTTGGGCTGTGTGTTTGGTATATGTATATATATATAATTGTATCTTTGTGTTTTGTCACACCACACCCATGTCAAGCACCTAGTGTCGAACACTCCCATTTTATGGGAGAGGGTGTTCCCCCTTAGTTACTAGCTCTTTCCTGCTCCTTCCATAGGCTATGATGGCTTGAGGTGACCTTACACCCAAGACTCTTCGGGTGGGTCTCGGAGGCTGTGATGGCTTGAGGCGACCTTTATCCCAAGACTCTTCGGGCAAGCTTACCGTTCCCAATAACCTTCGGGATGAGGCCCAGGTGTCTGCGGGCGGGTTAGTGGTTGTGGCCCGGGTGTGTGCGGGCGGGATGCGTGGTTTGGCCTAGGTGTGTGCGGGTGGGAAGAGTGTGGTAGCGTTAGTACGTTTGCCGTTAGGAAGAGCAGCATCTAATTAAGTGGGAAATGGTGCGGGGTACCCAATACTTTTGTTCTATATATATACTAAACTTGTTTGTGTTACTTGGTGAGTGTGACCAGTGAGGCTGGGTGGATAGTTTTTCCTTGTTAGTTTCTGGTTCTTCTGTTTTCTCAAGGGACCTTAGGGTGTCTCCCCACTTGTGCCCGAGAGATTTAGGTTCTCTACTGAGTAAACTTGTATGCTCACCCTACGTTGTTTCAGGTTTTCAGGAGGACTACCAGGGCCGTGCGGGACCCTACTAGTCAGGCAGTGGGAGCTGTGCAGTTGCTGTTTTCTTGTTTTTCTTTTGGTACTGTACTCACTTATACTTTGAGCTTATTTGTACTTGTACCTATTTCAGTTTATTTATACATGCATATGGGACTGGTTTGGGTTTCTTTTCAGCACCTTTGTTCTTTTTCCTTTTTGTGGTTGACTTGTCCTATTTCCGATCCTAACTATAAAAATGGTAATGCCTCCCATGATTGAAAAAAAAATAAACTCATACCCTTGGTGCTAGTCGCCACCCCAGGGCCTACTGGAGGCAGGACTCGGGGGTCATTATCTCCCTTTCACCATTGCCAGCTCAGGAGGGGCATCTTTGATGGAAGGGGGTCGTGACAGAATGGTATCAATGGAATGGTTGAGAGATAGGATGGAGTCTGGAGTTAGGCACAGTGAGGATTGCATGGGATGGTAGGGAAACAGTGTTAGCTGATCTTGGTGTGTGACATAGGCCAGGAAAGACCGGCTAGGACATGGGATTTTAGGGCCCCCCATGATCCGATGCAAGGACTCTGAGCCTACCGAACAACCAAGTGAGGCTACATTGATTTTAGGGTAGAAACCCTAGGAAAGGTACATGCATCATCATGTTTTTGTTTTACTTGATTTGGGGCATTCTGGGAATAAAGTAAAATGATAAAATGAACCCTTGAGAAATCTCCTTACTACCTGGGATTAGGTTTTCCTTGTTTACCGTACAGCTATGGCACCTGGACGGCGTTCTCAGGTGGCTCAGGCGGCCGAGGCCCAGTAGGTTCAGGCGATCGATCAACTGAGGATCGATCAAGAGGAGGAAGACAGCCAGTGGCAGAAGACCCTCCGTTCTTTCCAGCGTCAGACTCTCAAGAAGTACGAGGGAAGTACTTCGGACCTGGAGACGGAGGGGTGGCTTGAAGAGCTAGGGATCACTTTTACCTTGATCCGTGCTCCGAAGGAGTACTGGGTCCCCCTAGCGGTCAGTCAGCTGAGAGGCGCGGCGCGCCAATGGTGGATGCTCTACCTCGGGGAGAGGAAGGAGGCAGAGATTCCATGGGCTGACTTCGAAAAGGAGTTCCGAGAGAAATTCATTTCTTCTTTGATCAAGGCGGAAAAGCGTCAGGAGTTGCTATCCCTTCAGCAGGGGAGTATGGCTGTTCGAGAGTTGGGAATTAAGTTCAAAAATCTCCTACTCTTTGCTCCGGAACTCTTTCCGGATGAAGAGTCTTGGGCGAGACGTTTGGAAGAGGCGCTTCGTCCTTCGCTCCAGTATGTTGTGACCCCCTTCACCCTTCCGACATACTTAGCCGTACAGAAGAAGGCGGAAGTTGTAGAGAGGATGCACTTGCAGGGAGGTGCACCCCGAGCAGGGATCCAGGCGGGTCCGTCGAAGGGGAAGGCAGTCAGTAGCAGACCTCCTGCGACCGGACCTTCCAGGTTCAGGCCGGTGGGGAGCAGGCCCCAGCGGTTCCAGTTCAGGTCTTCAGGCCCTCGTCCTTCCTTCTCGAGTCCTGGACTGAAGTGTTTTTCTTGTGGAGGTTTCGGGCACGTCCGGAGTCAGTGCCCGACCAGAGCTCAGCACGGTGGAGGTGGTCAGGATCAGTACCCGCCTCAGCAGCAGTTTCCGTCGAGGCCCTTTCAACAGCAGCAGGGCCCTCCGAGGGTAGACCCTGAAGGAGGAGGCCGATCTCAGGGTGCTCCTCAGGGACCTCGACCAGGGCGTGGTCGGGGAGGCGGTCGACATCAGAGAGGCAGAGGAGCTGGGCGTGGACAGTTGCACGCAGCAGAGTTGGCAGCTCCAGCAGGACCAGAGGTGGTACGAGGTACGATCTGTTTGTTCAACACTCTTTTTTCTACCTTGTTCGATTCAGGAGCTTCGCACTCTTTTGTTGCACCCAGTCTAGCCCATGCTTTGGGTCTAGACGTAGAGAGACTTTCTATACCCCGGGTACTGAGTACGCCTGTTGGAGGTCAGACCCGTTTGTCTTGTGTTTGTCGGGGATGCGAGCTAATGTTGGGACCACATCGGTCCATTGGAGATATTCTTTTGCTACAGATGCAGCCATACGACGTCATCTTAGGCATCGACTGGATGTTCTCTGTTAGTGCTGTTATCGACTGCTTCCGGAGAAGAGTCGTGTTCTCCGATATGGATGGACAGCGTGTGACTTTTGTTGGTGAGAGGAGCTATCATGTGGGAAGTCGGCATGTGAAGCCTCTCTTTTCTTTGTTGGGTGGGATATCAGCGGTTCCAGCTGATACGGAGATGATGAATGTTCCAGAAGTTGTTGGGGAATTCCTCTATGTCTTTCCCGAGGAGGTTGTGACTCTACCCCCTCGACGTGATGTTGAGTTTGGGATAGACTTACAGCCAGGTGCCCGTCCAATCTCGATGGCTCCTTATCGGATGGCACCTTCGGAGTTGCGGGAGTTGCAGATTCAGATTGACGATCTGATGGAGAAGGGTTTCATTCGACCCAGTGTGTCACCATGGGGTGCTCCGGTTCTGTTCGTGAAAAAGGCGGATGGTGGTCTCAGGCTATGCATAGACTACCGGAGGCTGAATCAGGTAACGGTCAAGAACTGTTACCCCCTTCCGAGAATAGATGACCTCTTCGACCATCTGAGGGGAGCATGTTGGTTTTCTAAGATTGATCTGCGGTCAGGATATCATCAGCTGAGGGTAAAAGACAGTGACATCCCAAAGACAGCTTTCAGGTGCAGGTATGGGCACTTCGAGTTTGTAGTGATGCCGTTTGGGGTTACGAATGCACCAGATGTGTTCATGGGTATTATGAACTTTGTCTTCCGAGAGTTCCTGGACCAGTTCGTCGTTGTGTTCATCGATGACATCTTGATCTACTCAAGATCAAAGGAGGAGCACGTTGAGAATCTCAGGGCTGTCTTGGAAGTCCTTCGGCACCATCAGCTTTATAGAAAGTTTTCAAAATGTAAGTTCTTGACGCAAGAAGTACACTTCCTTGGGCACGTGGTGTCTCAACATGGAGTGTCAGGGGACCCGTCGAAGGTAGAATAAGTTGTTTCTTGGACAGCACCCAAGAGCGTGGAAGAAGTTCGTAGTTTCCTGGGGTTGGCTGGATACAATCGAAGGTTCGTCTCGGACTTCTCTCGAGTTGCTGCTCCGTTGACAGCTTTGACTAGGAAGAATCAGGTCTTCCTGTGGAATGAGCAGTGCCAGGAAGCTTTCAACTACCTGAAGGAGAAGTTGGTTAGTGCTCCCATCCTTAGGTTTCTAGAGGAAGGATCCTTGTATGAGGTGTTTTGTGATGCCTCTGGCCTTGGCTTGGGATGTGTGCTGATGTAGAAGAAGGGTGTGATCTGTTATGGGTCTAGGCAGTTGTGTCCTCACGAGTGGAACTATGCCACCCATGACATGGAGCTTGCAGCAGTAGTGTTCACATTGAAGCTGTGGAGACATTACCTCTTTGGGGAGTGCTTTGTGGTCTTCACCGATCACAAGAGCTTGCGCTATATCTTCTCCCAGCGTGACTTGAACTTGCGACAGCGGAGATGGGTCGAGTTTCTCCAAGACTACGACTTTGAGATCTCGTACACTGAAGGTAAGGGAAACGTTGTGGCTGATGCCCTGAGCAGGAAGCCGCATCAGGAAGTGGTTCGGGAATCTGCTGATGCTTGGAAGGCGATGGGGGAGTTGGCTTCCTTGCACTTGTATGCGAGGGTGGAAGGTGCTAGAGGTTTCTTGTTTCAGATGACGGTACAGTCCTCTTTGTTGCAGTAAGTGGAAGAGTCTCAGTGGGGAGACCCTGAGGTGGAAGTGTTGCGGGATCGTGTCGATCAGGGGAACACTCCGTAAGGATGGTCGGAGGACAGCCGACATCAGATGCTCTTTCATGGAAGGTTGTTTGTTCCAGAGGTGATGCGTGATGAAGTCCTTCGTGAGTTCCATAGCTCAGCCTTGGCAGTATATCCAGGTGTTTTGAAAATGTACCAAGGCCTGAGGGGACAGTTTTGGTGGCCCGGGGTGAAACAGGCAGTGGCAGAGTTTGTGGCTAAATGCCTGGTGTGTCAGCAGGTGAAGGTCGAACACCACATTCCTGGTGGTTTGTTGCATCCTTTAGATGTTCCCGAGTGGAAGTGGGACGACGTCTCGATGGACTTCATCACAGGACTACCCAGAGCTCAGGGTGGGCATGATGCTATATGGGTAGTGGTGGATCGACTGACAAAATATTCTCACTTCTTGGCCATCAAGGAGTCAGGACCTGTGAGTACCTTAGCACAGAGGTACGTGGATGAGGTGGTGCGTTTTCATGGAGTTCCGAAGACTATCGTCTCAGATCGGGACACTCGGTTCACCTCACGAGTATGGAAGGGGTTACAACATTCTTTTGGCACCCAGCTACGCCTTAGCACTGCTTTTCACCCTTAGACTGATGGACAGACAGAGCGGACTATCGAGACATTGGAGGACATGCTGCGAGCATGTGTTCTGGATTTCGGAGGATCATGGGTACGACACTTGCCTTTAGTAGAGTTTGCCTACAACAACAGCTTCCACTCTACTATCGGCATGGCTCCTTTTGAGGCTTTGTATGGAAGACCATGTCGTTCACCCTTTTGTTGGGCAGAGGTTGGTGAGACTGGTACTCTTGGACTAGAAGTAGTGCAGAGCACCACGGAGAAAGTCTAGCTAGTGCGGGAGAGGATGAAAGCAGCTCAGGATCGGCAGAAGTCTTATGTTGATCGTCGGAGGAGGCCCTTGGAGTTCGAGGTGGGAGATCATGTGTTCTTGAAGGTTTCCCCTCGACGGGGGCAGCGGAGGTTTGGAAAGGGGAGTAAGCTCTCCCCTAGGTTCATCGGACCTTTCGAGGTGTTGAGGCAAGTTGGCGAGGTGGCATATCAGCTGGCCCTACCACCTCAGTTGGAGAGGGTCCATGACGTCGTCCATGTCTCCCAGCTTCGTCAGTACTTACATGATGACTCTCATGTCATCAACTGGGGAGAGCTAGATGTGGGAGAAGACGCGACCTTCGAGGAACGGCCAGTCAGGATCAAGGATCGCAAGTAGAAAGTGCTCCGTGGATGAACCATCGGCTTGGTTCGTGTGTTGTGGAGGCATGGGGGCCTTGAGGAGAGCACTTGGGAGCGGGAGACCCAGATACGCGCTCAGTACCCGGGGTTGTTTTGACTTGTACCTTCCTTTGTTTGTTGGTGTTACCCTGTACCTTTGATATTTAAAATGTTTGCTTTTTGGATGTGAGATCTTTGTTCCTTGTTCATGGGATGTGTGTGGCTTGTCCGGATATATGGGAAAGGAAAAACCTGATCCTTAATCAAGACACATTAATGAGGATGCGATTAAACCCGTGCAGGCGAGTCAGTGCCGCCTAAAGCGGATAGTATCTTGACATAGGAGAGGGAATTCCTAACTCATAGAGATGTTGGTTGGTTCCTTGTCATGACGAGATCCCGGAGAGGTATCTTGTGGAGTGGTTCTTCAGATCCTTTCCTTCTTCTGGGTCAGTTTTTAATTCTCGTGGACGAGAATATTTTGAGAGGTATCTAATGTAATGGCCCGGACCTCTCCGGTCGATTACTTTGTAAAAACGTTTTTTTTATGTGGTCAATGCGGCGGACATCAAAAATAATAATTATTATTATTAATAAATGGTGATTGATTGGAGTTAGAGAAATAAATAAATAAATAATTAATAAAATATTGTTATCCTTTTTTTTATAATAAAACACTTTTTTCACAATAACTTCTTCGTGCGACCTCTGTTTCACGAACCGTCAGTGGCAGTGCGACCCTGACTATGAGACGAAAATTATGAGTCCAATATTGGATGTATTTTTCGGGTTTTCAGATTGGGTACCCGAAACGCTCATTAATTAATAGATTTAATATTGTTATTATTACGGGATCTTGTATCCAACGTATCTCCCTCATACGATATCGGATTGATGATCTGTCAGCGACAGCGTAACCCTGAAATTATGACGGTCATTTTAAGACCATTAATGAGCTACTTTTATGACTCATGCCTCAGGTCAACGAAACACCACATATTGATAGAATTATCATTATTATTAAAACACGTGGAAACCGCGTGAGGTGTTGTGTGTTAACCAATCAAAACATGTAACGTATGTACGGTCACATCGTGTATTCATTAATGCACGCTGAATACGGATTTACCTATTCGTTTCCTATATAAGAACGAGGTCATGTTTTATCTTCCATATTGATCGCTTCTTTGTCGCACGACGACGCTCTTGGATGATCGAGAAGTATTCCTCCTCTAACTTCTTTGTCCGAGCTCCGAATTACGATCCGTCAGCGGCCACAGGATCATAGCGACGAGACGAAGCTTCTAAGCCTGGACTTGTCACCTTTACTTCCGACCTTCCTTCTCCAGCTTCCATCCTAGGAGGCGTTTTTCGGGTTTGGCAAAGGCGGAGGACACCGAAGGACGTCGTCGGAAGTGACGTGATCGGGACCTTTTGAGGTAGGGGTTTACCTTCGTCTCTCTTTTTGGTGCAACATGCGGGGTGGGATATTTTTATTTTGTTCCATGGGATGCAGTTGAACTTTAAATAAAGATAATAACCCGATAAAGAAGGGTTTGGGGTTTTGTGTTGTTTCTTTTGCCTTCCAGTTTCTTTATCTTCTGATTGTGATTTTGGATTGAAAGGCCTTTGCCTACTAAAAATCAAGGTCGTTGGTGTCCTTTGCGTGCGCAATTGATATCTGAATTGTTTGTGGTTGGTTTTGTTAAAACATGGAAAATGGATAAGCATGTAAAGACTGGCTGATTAAATGAGAATGAAAACCTTGTGTGATCACCCCGATTGAACAAAGTTGGAATAATGAACATGTTGGTGGTTTGGTTGTTTTGTGGAAAATGCCTTTATATATGAAAAGTGTTTTGATTATGAAAAGTGTTTTGAAGTAAAATGTGTTTTCAAATGCGGAAATTTTTTGTGTGTGGAAAGGGTTTTATGTGTGGAACTTTGAAATAAATGAATGATGGAATGTTGTATGGTTGTGATAATCTCTTGTAAATGAAATGGCATGTGGTTGCTTGCGTTTTTACCTAACCTTGGTTGTGGATGGCAGGGATATGTTTGTGAAAGGTTTTTTCTGGATGTTAGTTGCCCAGTAGTAATAATTTGTTAAACCATTGCATGAAACATGAAAACCTAAATGGGGTTGGGGGATGATTGTTTGGTTGTTGATGCATGCTTCGTGGTAGCAGTGCCGAGGCACATGCTCAGTTTCTCTTTTTAAGAAGCCATAGGTTGGGATGTGTGTTTGGTATATGTATATATATAATTGTATCTTTGTGTTTCGTCGCACCACACCCATGTCAAGCACCTAGTGTCGAACACTCCCATTTTATGGGAGAGGGTGTTCCCCATTAGTTACTAGCTCCTTCCTGCTCCTTCTTCCATAGGATATGATGGATTGAGGTGACCTTACACCCAAGACTCTTCGGGTGGGTCTCGGAGCTTGTGATGGCTTGAGACGACCTTTAGCCCAAGACTCTTTTTGTAGGCTTACCGTTCCCAAGAACCTTCGGGATGAGGCCTAGGTGTCTGCGGGCGGGTTAGTGGTTGTGGCCCAGGTGTGTGCGGGTGGGATGCGTGGTTTGGCCCAGGTGTGTGCGGGCGGGAAGAGTGTGGTAGCGTCAGGACGTTTTCCGTTAGGAAGAGTAGCATCTAATTAAGTGGGAAATGGTGCGGGGTACCCAATACTTTTGTTCTATATATATACTAAACTTGTTTGTGTTACTTGGTGAGTGTGACCAGTGAGGCTGGGTGGATAGTTTTTCCTTGTTAGTTTCTGGTTCTTCTGTTTTCTCACAGGACCTTAGGGTGTCTCCCCACTTGTGCACGAGAGCTTTAGGTTCCCTACTGAGTATACTTGTATGCTCACCCTACGTTGTTTCAGGTTTTCAGGAGGACTACCAGGGCCGTGCGGGACCCTACTAGTCGGGCAGTGGGAGCTGTGCAGTTGCTGTTTTCTTATTTTTCTTTTGGTACTGTACTCACTTGTACTTTGAGCTTATTTGTACTTGTACCTGTTTCAGTTTATTTATACATGCATATGGGACTGGTTTGGGTTTCTTTTCAGCACCTTTGTTCTTTTTCCTTTTTGGTGGTTGACTTGTCCTATTTCCGATCCTAACTATAAAAAGGGTAATGCCTCCCATGATTGAAAAAAAAAATTAAACTCATACCCTTGGTGCTAGTCGCCACCCCGGGGCCTACTAGAGGCGGGACTCGGGGGTCATTATCTCCCTTTCACCATTGCCAGCTCAGGAGGGGCATCATTGATAGAAGGGGGTCGTGAAAAATTTAAAGAAAAACATATTTTTATTATGCCATACTTACACAGGTTCCCACAAATTTTCTGTGTTTTCATTTATTAATATCCTATCTTTATTTACACATGCCTCTTTTCATAAAACATGGAGTGGGATGGAAGTGGTTTTGGATTTGGAGTCATCAATCTGAATATAAATAAGGGGACATAATTAGGTTGTTGTTTCATGACACATAAAATTATTATGGGAGATTTAAAATATGTACCAATTTTTTTTCAAGTTAAGCATACCCCATCCTTGATTTATAGTAGGGGTACATTGGTTTTGTTGCCTGTTCCTTATTTTCAGAATTTAGTTATTGTTTCATAAATAAACCATTGTCCAAGTGATGAATACAAGTATCATTAAACAACATATTACTAGCCACAATGCACCTGAAAATACACATTCACATGACATCTAGTAAACACATCCCACACTTCATGGGTTATCAGGTGTCCATACTTAAGCGAAGGGTGTGGGTTTATTTTTCCATCAACATATTTAAGATATTTTCTGGTTATAATTGTGAGAAAGCCTCTATGAATCCTTCCAAAAATCATTAATATATATTTTTTATTGGAGTCAACTACTATAAATGAACTCTACAAGGGATGATGAAGAGTAAGTCAATGTTTCATTATTTTATTTCTTATTAAAATAAATAAATGATATCATAATGTTACCATAATATCTTCCCACATTAGTGTCATAAGTGTGGGGAGAACATGGTTCCATGAATCTATATCAATCGACACATGTTATCGAGTGATGATTCCAATGTAACTATTAAACATGGACTTGTTGGGGTTAACATGCTAGCCCATAGGCATTCCATCAGACCTCATATTTGATACCTTTAATTTTTTTCCTTTATAATTTTTTCTAAAACCATCAAACTACGATGATATTGCTTTTTCTGCATCATCGGTCCTTCATCACCTACTATTTCCTCATATTGAACATCGTTAATATGTTATTCCATTGTAGAGATAGCATCAGTATGTACAAATGGTTGTTTTACTTTTGAATTGGGAGCAATAATAGGTTGAGGGACATGTAGTTCAATAGGATTGGGAACACCAACACATGAATAATTAATTATCTATATTAGTGGTTTAACATTTAATTTATATTATCGAAATGAAGCAATGAATAGATAATAACCAGAGGTAACACAATGTACATTACAAAAAAATATAACTTGGTTATCAAACTATCTTTTTTTACAGACTAAAGGGATTTAACCCCTATATCGAATATCCAAATACCTTCATTATGGTCTCCTATGACATACAAAACGTCATCTACATTGGGACCACTATGAAAGGATTGCAACTTTCCCATGAAAGGGTCATCATCAGTTGAATTTTCATCTGATCATTTAGTGGTTTCAGTCGATAACAGAATAATTGATAACATTTGATTTGGGGATCTGGAATATAAAATACATGTACTACCTATGATTCCATTATAAACAGTTCATATTTGTAACCTTACTTATGGAAATAAACTTTCATGAATATCATATCACATATTTTAACAGAACTTATATTATCAACCCACATGCATTGAAAAATCATCCCTTGGAATGTTGTTTAATCCAACTCCCATATTTTCTTGATGATGCCAAAGTATGAAATTTTCGTTTAAATTGGATTTTTGTCCTTATTACCAGAAACAAGAATCAATTTATATGCAATTATAACTACACTATTTTCATGGTTTCTTTTAATTATGTTAATTTGTATAGAATGTATAACCATTTATTACATAACAATTGTAAGATAATACATATACACTTGGTCCTCTAGAGGGATATAGAAGTTGTTCTGGAATTGAATTCATATTTTCATCTGACACTGTAAAAATATGGTCCTAAAACCATCCCATAAACTGTTGATTATGTGTATTTGATATACATCTTTCATCCCTTAAAGGATTCAAATTTCTAATAATTTCTTTGTGGGTTTCAACATATGGGGAAACCTCAAAAACTTTATGAAAACTATAATGGTGGGACTACTACCAATCTATGATATAGATTATGAAAACATCTCTTTTAGAAATTCCTTCACCCACAAGCCTCCCAATGTGGTGATATTTTGGTAGACCAATTATTTCCACATCAGATAGATATTCAGTACATAATTCAACGGCTTTGTCAATAATATTTAACTCCACAATAAAACCCTCCGGCCGACTTTGATTTTTGACATACTCTTTCAAAATCTTCATATACCATTCAATGGGGTACATCTATATATATTGTACAGTACCCTATAGCTTAATCTCTCTTAACAAATGAACTATCAAATGAACCATCATGTCAAATAATGATGGTGGGAAGAACATTTACAATTCACATAATATGATGGCCATTTATCTTTCCATAGTTGTTAATTTTTTCAGGTCTATAAATTTGTGGCATATAGCTTTGATGAAGAAACAGAGGTTGGTAAATGTATGAGATACATTCTTGGGGAAAATGAAATGTAAAGATATAAGAATTATATATTTCATCCAAACATATTAGTCATGTGATTTCAGACCCATTAACATTAAATTATTCATTGACATGATATTCTTGATATTTGATGAATACCCCTACAAAACCTTTATGTCATTCAAGAAGTTTAAAAATAGATATCTCTCCATCCTGGAAAGATTGTAAGCAGTTGGAGGAAGAAAATTTCATTTTTCCCCCTTCACTAGTGGAAACTATTCTCATATTCTTATATCAACCATGTCTAACCTAGCCTTAATTTCATCCTGTGTTTTTTCAGGTGTATTTAGCAATGCGATGATGACAATATAACATAATTTTTTTTTTCAACATGAATAACATCAATACATTTTCTTATATATAGACAATTCCAATACGGTAATTCAAAAAAACTCAACTTTTTTCAATCGGTTTTCATAAGGGTTTTCAAAAATAGTTTTCCAAAATTAATGTTCTTATGTTTTACTTTCTCAAATAGTTGATCACCTATTATTGGAGACGGTGATGTAAGTTATTCTGAACATTCCTCAAATGATTTCATCCAATATTGGTACATATGTTGTCAGGGTAGAAATTTTTGATGTCCTAGAAACAAAATTTTTAATGAATGTTTCATCCTAATTGATTTTGTACCTTGTTCTCAAATGGTACACCCTTGATTTATTTTAATGTTATATCCTACATATTTTCCATAAGTGTGAAATTAATTTATCTTCCCATGCAACATGACTCTCAATGTAAAATCTTCATTTCAATAAGAATCATACAATGTAACACCTAAATCAAACAATAATTTTAAATCCTCGATCAGTGGATCCAAATAAACATCAATATCATTACCCAATTGTTTTGGTCTTGATATAAGCATAAATAACATGATGTATTTCCTTTTCATTCCTGACCATGGTGGAAATTTATAATATACCAACATAACCAGCCATGTATTGTGAGTACTGCTTTGAAAATCAAATGGATTCACTCCATCTATTGATAATGCAAGATGAAGGTTTCTCAACTCATTTTCATATTCATTATACACATGATCAATTATATTTCACTAAGAATATTATACCAGGTGATGTAGTTTCCAAAATTTATTTCTTGTATCTGCATGCCACATTAATTGTCATGTAGTATCCTCACTTCTGTATAGGTGCCTAAACATTAGAATGATTGGAAAGTACAATAAAACATTTGGAGGACCAAATTAAACTTTCTTGTATTAAGAATCACCACACTTTAGACATTTTGTAAGTGATTTATGGTCTTTGTGAAATAATATACAATCATTTGAGAAGGTGTGTATTCTTTCAGAGATCATACCCATCGAGTGCAGCATTTATTTTTTGTCGTATTTTCAGATTTGGAGCTCATTGTCTTCTAAGAGCATGACATTCAATAGAGAAATTAGTTTCATAAAACTGGCACCGCTCAATATGTTTCCTTATTTCAAATTATACAACTTTAGTATAGCTGAAAATGTTGTATATTTAGTGAAACCAGCATACAATGGAATCTTTTCATAACTATTTAACTTCTAAAACAATTTTTGGAAATGACAAAGTTCATATTTAACTATCCATGTCATTTATTCAATATGATCTTCATCATCATTAACAACATCGATCACATACTCGATATGGTCTTTTTCATTTTCCACACTTGTAATCATATCATATGATCCATAAAACATAGTGTTATCCTATACACTAAGCACATTCCATTTTTTCCATGTTTATTCCTTCATTTAAAGCTTTTATTTATTCTATGATAGATAAGGTGTTATTGTAACTCCTATGGACCAATTAGTCTTTAATAACAATAGTTTAAAAACTGACAAAGGATTTAAGAAGGGTCATATTCATGATATTTTGAAAACTTGATAAACTATTTAACTCCATCTTTATACTCTTTTGTCATATAATTGGAATTCATCCATTCTTTATTCATGTCCATTATACTTGATTCGGTAATATTAATATTTAATAAAATAAATACACAAAATCGCTCTTTCAAGAACTCAACATTTGATTGAAATTTATTATTGCATTTTTTTCTGAGACTCATCCCATTAGAAGTTACCACCAAACCAGAAAGAAGATGTAATTGTAGAGGACACCCCTAATTTTAACTATATAGTTGATGTTGGATACAAAGTAGGTTTAGGAGTTTCAATGTCGTTAAAAATTAATACACCTTTTCTAGGAGTGAGGTCATGATGGATATCCTATGGGTTGGAAAGAGTTAGTGACATTCCATTTCCATGGTGTTATTATCAATCTACTCATCTTACCTATATAATGAAATGGTTTTTTTAATTCTATAAAAATATAAACATAAAATGTTATTGAAAAACTACATTTCAAATGTCATTTGAAATTTATTTATAAAATCACTCTTTAAATCTGATTAAAAAACAACTTTTTACACAAATTTATATTTAAAATACCCCCCCCCCCCCCCCCCGTTAAAAATAACCCAATCAGTTCCATGGACTCTTTCACAAAACCGCAATTAATTTTTTAAAATAATTCAAGGTAACTTCATGACACAATGGTATTAATCATTTAAAATGATAAACAACCCTATATATTTTACAAATTTTCATTTAAAACTTGACACACCCCTTGTAAAAATGAAACCAGCATTAACAAACACTTGGCATGAAACCTAAATCCATGCCAAGTGTTTAAATCAATTTAATGTTAATTAAAATAGAAAATTGGTATGTTGAACAAATAATTTTTTAAGAAACATTTCGAAACACTTGAATCATTTTAAAAGTGACTCTTAGTAATTTTCACAAAGACATAAATCCCAAGAGAGGCACTTTATCAAAGATACATGAATGAAAAATATTTAACATTTTATTAAAATATAAAGCAATAAATGGTTTTTACGTGATCCAAAATATAATGAGAAACCAAAAATAAATTTATTAATAAGAGAGGCACTTTTTAGTAAATATAATAAAATAACACAAAATGAGTTTTGTATCTTTAAGCCCTATGGTGACATTCACATCCCATTATCATTATCTCTTTAACAAGTGACTATGGAGCACCACTATAAAAGTGTTCCCTTTCCATTAACATGTATCATAGACAAATAAGTCTATATATGCACCTGTTTATATATTTATGGTGTGAGAAAATAGCACAGTAAGATATTGTCAAAGAATTCATACCAATAATTTTTTAAGACAAACCAAATAAATCTTGTTTTAGGGAAAATAAATAAACAACTTTTGTTACATAGGGTTGGGTAAATAAAACTAACAAATTTTATATTTTTATTTTAAAGTAAATATATGTTACCAAGATACAACCATAAGATAAAATAATAATAAAATATAAACCATCAACCATTAAAGGGTACCTACCAAATGCCTAAGGATATAATCTTTGTTGAAAAATTAGGGGAATCATCACACTAGAATATTGTTGCAACACAAATGCAACATAATCAACTCACCATTAATGGCCTTGTTGAGAAGGAAATTCTAGTAGTGGTGTGAGACCTAAGATAGGGGTACTATAAATTTGTGACTATAATATTATAACCCGTGTCTTTTGAATTCCCACATCTCTACCAAAATATTGGAATTATATTTTTCTAAACTCCCAACACTAATAATCGATGAAACACATTTATAAAACTATCATGTCAACATGGTATAACATCCATTAAAGCATATGCTTACACATCAACACCCACAATTAAATATGATAAAATTTCAAATAGAAATAATTAAGAGGAAATAAAAATGCCTAAATAAGAATATAACATAGATTTTGAGGTCTGGTGGTGGCAGTAAGGTCCGACGGCAGTGAAGTCGGGGTAGGCAGCAGCAGCGGCAGCAGAGGTCACGAAGGGCAGTGGAAGGGTTAGGTCGGTGGCGGCATATGCATCGGTGGTGGCAGAAGTAGTTTGTAGTGGCACTAAAGGGAGTGGAGGTAGTTGAGGCAGGAAACCAAGGCAGGAGGCAGCAAAGGCAGGAGGCAGTAGAGGCAGGAGGTAGCGGCGGTAGGAGGAAGCGGTGGTAGAGATACTATTCCCGGAGAGTTTGAGCATGAACAGCGGAAGAGTACTAAAAAAGTTTCTTTTATAAGAAAATGAAAACCTTTTATAAACGCTTATTGGAAAGCACTGATAAAGGTATGTCTTATTAGTGCTAAAATAGAAAAAGCTGATAAATGGAATCTTTATCAGTGCTAAAAAACACTGATAAAATCTAATGTAAAAAAATATATATTTATTTAAATTATTTCAAAATTATAATAAATATATTTATCATTTTTAAATTATATATAATAAATGTATTAATTATATATATTTATATAATTATAAATATAATATAGATATTTCTTATAAATATACATAGATATAATTAATATATTTATTATAATTATATACTTATTTAAATATATCTATATTTATTTAAAATTATAAATATAAATATATATTTATTTATTTAAATAATTATAAAATTATAATAAATATATATATTAGATTTATAATAATATAAATATATATAATTAATATAATTATTTTCAATTTATTACTATTTAAATATATCTATTTTTATTTATAATTATAAGTATAAATATGTGTATATATTTATAAATATATTTATAAATTATATATATTTATAAATTCATAAAAAATATTTATTTATTTATTATAATTTTATAATTTTTTAAATATATTAATATTTATATTTATTTATAATTATAAGTATACATAAATATATTTATTAATATTTGTATGTAATTATAAATATATTTATATATATATTCATTAATATATATAAATATATATTTATAAAATAATAATAGATGTAATTTTTATAATTTTATAATTAATTAAATAAATATACATGTATAGATATAATTATAAATAAATATATTTAAAAATTATTTATATATATTTAAAAAGTTTTAATTATAAATATAATAAATATATTTATTATAATTTTATAAGTATTTATGAGAACATAATAGGTTCTTGGATATAACTTGAATCATATACCTATATATAGATATAATTATAAATATATATATATATATATATGTTCAATAAAATATATAAATATATATATTTATATTATTATCATCAATTTATAATTATAATTATAAATAAATTTTTATATATTTAAATAATTATGAAATAATAAAATAATTTATATTTATTTATTATAATTTCATAATTATTTAAATAAATTTATATTTATTTATATTTATAACTATAAAAAAATATTTATTTATAATTATAATTATAATTATAAGCAATATATTTATTATAATTTTATAATTATTTACATATATATATTATTTATATTTATATTTATACATATTTGTATATATGAATAAATATTTTTATATATTTATAAATATATTTATATAATTATTTGTATTTATTAAATTAGATTATTATAGATATAATTATTATTATTTTATCATTATTTAAATATACGTACATATATATTTATTTATAATTATAATTATAAATAAATATTTTTATATAATTATAAATATATATATATATGAATATTAATATTAAATATATATACTTATAAAATTTTAATAAATATATTTATTGTAATTTTATAATTATTTATATATATATATATAGTTATAATAATAATTACAAAAAAATAAATTTAAAAAGTATTTCTATATAATTAAACATTTATAAATAAAAATTTAAAAAATATATTTATTATTTAAATATATTTATTTAAATTTTATATATATTTATGGGAATATCATAAGTTCATGAGTATAACTTGAATGAATACATGTGTCAATTTATAAATGAATATTCATAATGATGAATACATGGTAATCTTAACATTTAGAACATCACTCATAATCATGTCCACAAATTAACTTTATGATCATATAGGATCAATTATACCCACACATCAATATATAAACATAAATAAAGACAATCAATATCATCATTATCTCATGATATATATATATATATATATTCATTAAAGACATTTTTATTTAAATATATATATATATATATATATATATATTTATAATTATAAATATAAATAAATATATTTAGAAAGTATTTATATATAATTATAAATATAATAAATATATTTATCATTTAAACAAATTATTATAATTTTATATTTATTAAATATATATCTATTTATTTATAAACTTATAGATAGTTTTTTAAAAACATTATATGTATATTTGAATTATTAAAAAATATATATTATAATATATTGTATAAATATTAATTATAAACATGCGTTTTCTAATTAATGTATATAAATAAAAATTATTTTTTAATATAAATATAATAAATCTATATAAATTAAAAACTTTTTTTATTAAATTTTTTTTTCAGTACTAAAATTAGAGCTAATAAATCTATCCTTTAGCAGCACTTGTTTTAGCACTAAGAAAAGTGACTTTTATCAATGCTTTTAGCTAGCGCTGATAAAGGTGCGGCTTTTATCAGCGCAATCTACATAGCATTGATAAAAGTCCGTTTATCCCTTTCCCATATTTGTGGTAGTGAAACCAAATAGGGTTTTTCTATTCAATATAAAAGTAAAGAATGCTTTAATGTTTGAAAATGATGACCTTATAAATCATGAGTACTTTTTAAAATTAACACTTTTTCTAAATTGATTTCATCAAATTAAACCTTTGGGGAATCCCTTTCAATCATTCATAAAATCATAATGATTTCTCTTAAAAATCATAAGGATTCATAAATAATTCTCAATGGAACCTTGGATCATAACGTAAAGCCACGATTTACTCCCAAGACAATATATCATCGTGAAAATAGTCCTATGATGGATTAGGTTTACTCCCTAATCACATAGTGTTCTTAGGACAACCTCCTAGACACCATACATGACATCTCCTGAGATTAAAACATTACCCAATGTATTGGAGCGCTATATAGGCACACCCATCACATTGTTGGAAAAAAGTGTCATAAGGGTGTTTGTTTAAGAATCATCCATTTAATTCATTCACAAAATATCCAAGTTTAATTATTTGAAATTAAAAATGTGATTAAATTTATTTTACATCATAAAAAACAATGAAGATTCTTTAAAACTATGAGCATCAGTATCAATTTCATAAACTGGAATCACTTTAATATATATATGTCATGATAAAATTCGTTTTTCATGATATGATATAAATACATATACATTTATATACATATATATATCAGAATAAAATAAATTTTACATAAAATGATACATATATATATTCAGATATATATATATATATACAAATAACCGAAAAAAGTAGTTTTATATAAAATGATACATATATGTATGTGTATATAGATAACAGAAAAAAACTAGTTTCATATGAAATTATATATATATATATATAAGTATGTAAAAAAATATTCACTTGAAAAAAAATTACTTTAACCTTAAACACAATTTTGAAAACTGAATATGCTCCCTTACACTCATTGAAGATGAATTAAAATTATTTAAATTTCAGAATAATTTTATAAAAATAAATCCATAGGAAGAAATGATTTTTAAATGAAATTATATATATATATATTTGTGTGTGTGTGTGCATATATATATAAATATATACACATATTTTTAAATTAAACATTTTTATTAAAAAAATAAAATGGAAAATTTAATAACTTCCCTTCCATTCTTAGAAGATCATTCAAAATAATTTTATAAAAATAATTCTATAGACAAAAACTATATTACATGAAATAATATTTATTTATTTATTTATGTGTATATATGTGGATATAAATATATACATATATAAATATATTTGCAAATGAAACATTTTTACTAAAAATAAATATTTTTTAAAATTAAATAACTTCTCTTACATTCACAGAGGCATAATTAAAAAAATTTAAACATTCAAAATAATTTTATAAAAAAAATCCATAGGCATAAACTATTTTAAATAAATTGATACATGTATATATGTTCTTGTATGTATATACATATATACATATATTATTAACTATACCATTTTTCTTTAAAACAAATATTTTTTAATATTTAATAACTTACTAACTTTCATACAGGCATAATTATGATTATTTATACATTCTAAATACCTTTTCAAAATAAATCTGATGGGATGAAACATTTTTTCTTGAATATATATGTGTGTGTGTGTTCTTATACGTATATACTTATTTAGAAATAATATATTTCCACATTAATTTATAATTTTAAAAATTGATAACTCACATACTTTAATATAGGCCTCATTAAAATTTCATAACCATTAAAACTGTTTTTTATATAAAAGAAACCTCATGGGAAGAATTAAAGCATCTTCACATGAAATGATATATATATATATATAAATGAGAATAAATGAGTTTCACATATATATACATATACATATATATCAAATAAAAACGTTTTCGCATATACATTATATATATTTATATATATATGTACTAAAATTATAACAAATATACTTATTTGAAAATAAAACACTTTTATACCTTAAACTGTAATTTTTAAAAATGTAATAAATTCTCCTACTTTTTTAAAGGCATAATTGAAATTTATTCTAAATAATATTATAAATTTCACGGGCTAAAGAAAATATTTTTTCATATAAAATTCTAATACAAAAACCATTTGAAACATTAAATCACGGTTTTGAACAAAAATACGCTTATATTTAGTATAAAATGATATTTAAAATAAATATTAATTAATTAGTAATATAAAGAAAAAAAATTGACTGTATAATTTCTAGAAAATAAATAATAATTAGAGTAATAATTTTTTAAGTAAAACTTTAAAGAATAATTTAAACAAATAATATTAAAATACACTCTTATGTACATAGATGCATTACAAAAATTCTTAACACAATAAAAAAATTCATAAAAATAAATCTATATAAAGAAATAAATATTTGTATCTAAAAATCTTAATAGACTATTTTGAAACATTAATTAATGGATTTAAATATAATAATAATTCCCTAACCTTAAATATACTGTAGAAGGCCGAATAGTTTCTCAAGACCACCCCTCATAGTAGTAGTAATGGAACACATGGGTTAGAAGCTTGAAATAAGACCAACCCTCAAAGATAGAATTAGTGTTTCATATTCTGAAGAAAACTTCTCTAGTACAACTCTCTTCTCCCCTGATTTTGGTTATATATCATTGAAATATATATACACATATTCCATTTGAATTGTAATATTTCATATCCCAAATAATCTCCATGTTTTCCACTAAAATAATACCCTACTCTAAAAAAATTCAATTACACCTATCTTTTTTATCAGAAATCATGTGAGTCCACCCATATAAGTCAATCTAGGTATCTCATTTTATATTCATTGAATCCAAACCATGTTAAGCGGTATTCACGTGATCCATATAAGCCTTGTGTGATGAGATTCGTGATGGAATCATTCCACAAGCCACATAACACCTATAGATCTTTAGTCTGGTAGTGGTATCACATTTTTTCTACTTTGATAGCGAGTTATAGGTCGACCTATAGGTTCCCAATGAAGAAGATGTCATGGGGGTGGTGAGCTCCGCTCCATTCCCAAAATGGGAATCCATTTTTTCACTTTTCCTCTTTTTTTCCACATTACTACTATTGTTATTATAACCAATTATTATATATTATTATCACTTTTAATTTTTATCACATTACTTATATTATTATTATAACTTATTATTATATGTTATTATCATTATTACCATATATATTATATTTATATCTTATATCTTATATCTAATAGTAATATACTTATATCTTTTTGTTATTATCATTATTATATCTTATTATAATTATTTGTATCATTAATTAGAATATATATATTATATTAATATACATATGCATATATATAGATATCCATTATCTAAAAGAACTATTTCAAATAAATTAACAATATTTTAGTATTTATCTTATTTATATATTCAGTATTTTTTCTAAAAAACATTATTACATAAACTTTAAATATGTTATATAATTCATTTATTGAGATTATCATACATATATATATACACACGCATTTACAAACAGGATAATAGGTGCTAAATTAGTCTATTGAAAATTTTACTATCCCCATCTTGATGATTTACTCAACAAATATTTGGTTGTGGAAATTTAAAATATAATAATAATAATACGTAAACTTATCTACTTGAAGACTTATAAATATATATATATATATATATATTTAAAAATAATAATTTTATTATTCATAAATTCAAATATTTTTTATTTATAACATTTTTGTTATAAAATAAATACTATTAAGGTTAACACATCTTATTTTTCTATAAACTTATATGTAAATTTTTATTTTGAGAGAAAAAAGTATCTTTTTAAATGAAATTTTTTTTATTTGAAATAATACTTTCTTCAAAAATGTACTTTTAAAGAAAATAAACTATTAAAATAATAAATTTTAATTAACTAAAACATTATCACATTCAAATTAAAATATATATACAAATTTGAAAAAAAATATTATTTACTCTTACAAATATGAATATAGTTCTTTAGGTTTATATTAAATGTTAAATAACAATACAAACCATGTTTATATATATATAATGTTTATTACTTATGTTAATTGGGCATGAAATGAGCATATATCCTAAATTCGAAACATGAATAAAATGTAAAACAGATATATTAACTAAATATTTCATTTTTATTTTAATTTAATAAATTTTTTATACCAGATATTATTTATGTTTATACACACACCGAGATATTTTTTTTGCAAACCATTAATATATATATATCAGTTATTATTAAAACTATTATTTATCTTAAAAAGTAAAATAAAAATAAAAATTATACTTGAAAATATTTATTAAAAAGTGAAAATATTATATTTACTAAAACTCGAGATGTTGCACCAGAGAAACATGGAAAATTAAAGTGTCCTTTATGAATCTTAAAATGGAAGTTACAACACATTTGATAATGAATTTATAAGATAAAAATATCTTTATCATATGAGAGATCTCTCGGTAGAAGAAAATGAGAGGGATTTGTTTGAGAAATTTGAACAAATAGCATATTAAAGATCTAAATTTTAGACGAGGAAGAATGAGTTATTATAGATGAGGATATGGAAGCTTGAAGTATTGTAATTGTTAAATATATTTTAAAAGTTGAACAAGGTGTTTTTTTGTTCCTACACCAAAGTGATGTTGTTGTAGAAGTATCCTAGAAAGAAAAGAATGTGTATCATCGAGGTGATTCTATAAGAGGTGGTGAATAGCCCAATGACACTTCAACCATGCATTTATTTATACCTAAATATTCAATCCAATATAGTTTTTATGGTGAAGAGACATATATTTCCATAAGCTATGAAGGTGATCCATTTTGAAGACAAGGATCCAATGAATGAATATTCATGGTAGTAACCACTGAGATGCAATGAGCCATCCCAAAACATTATAGGGTAGTGAGCCTAGGGATAATATTGACTAGGCATGAACCTTTATAATAATTGAGCTTCATAGTGATGTTGATACATGGTATAATTTCAATGCATTCTCTTTATATGTATCCCAGTGAGGGAGAAAAAAATTAAATACACGGGTTTATATTTACTTTATTCATGCACACAAAAACATATTTGAAAACATTTAAGCTTATTCACCTAAATAGAATAAAAAAGTTACCCTCAAGGTTTAGATGTTAAGATCCTTCATGGGAAGTGATATTATAGGTTTATGTTATTTTAATTGGGTGAGACATTTTCACACCCTGATTCTCTCCCCCCTTCAGGGTAACCATGCTCTAAGTCCCTTATTTATTTCCAACAAGTGGTATCAAGTGGATAGTTTTATATTTGGATTTTGTATTGGTTTGACTTGATCTGAAATGTTTTTGAATATTTCGTACATAGTAAAGGATCATTTATTTTATAGAAAAAATTTCAAAACCTGGAAAAAGGATTTCATATGGTTCCTGGAAGTTTCTCTTTGAGTTTCTCGATAAGTGTTAGAATATGGAATTGTTCTATTGAGAAGACATGGAGTTATCTTTGAAACAGATAAAATAAAAAATGAAATTGATTCTTCAGTAAAAAGGAAGTAAAGGATTCACTTAATAAATAATTATAGAAAAATTTGAATTATTTTAATTTTTCTAAATACATGTATATTTCGTTGGAATATTAGTTTGGGAAATAGGAAAGTCCAAGTTATAGTTACCTTAGGAAAAATGAAAAATGAATAATAACAAGAGGCATTCATCCTAGAAGTTTTCTTCTCCAGCCAAGGTAAAATATGAACCTTATTTTATCTTTTATTCTAACCCTCATATGAGTAAATAATGTTAATTTAATAATATATCTTGGAGCTAAAAAGAATATGTGATTCTGGTGATGAAATGGAAACAACATCAAGTTGTTATTCCAAGTAATTTTCATAGAATGATAACCGCGATCGATGAAGTATCATTCATGAAGTATATTATTCAATGAATGCATATTTTTCCTTAGAAAAAATATTGATAATAGAAAAGTGTCCTTGAGTATCATCAAAAATAAAATCAGAACTATGATTAAGGATCAAATTGATTTGATTGAATATATTTCCCAAGATATTTTAAAGAAAATGGCCATTGAGAAGGAGTTGATGGATAGAATCATAACTCTAAAAACCCAACTTGAAGAAAGGAGGAAATCAAGTATGTATTCTTCTTAAAATATGAAAGTAATGGATAATCATATAAAAGAGAAATATATGTAAATAAAATGCCTGGATGAGGGGATGAACACATCAATTGATAAGATGATGATCCCTCTAAAATCTATCTCAACTTGTATACAAATTAAAAGGAATTTATATCTAAAATATTTATGTAAAGTTTTTTTCCATGAAAAATCAAAAATTTTGGTTACAAAGAAGATAGAAGATCCAAAGTGATTTTATTATGGAATATTTGGACACCTCATGAGTAGAAGTTTTGAAACCAACAAGACCAAAAAAATTAGAATAACTTCGTAACTCAAAACATATAAATCAATGAGGAAAAAAATGAGGTATGATTCTTATGGTAAATGTTTTATTTTCAGTAACCTTATTTATATGGAAAGGTATTGAAATTATATAAATTCATGGAATGGTAAATAATCCATATAAAGACACTCCACCAATAAAAATTATAAGGATAATGGTTATTTTATAATAATCCCTATTTATATAGAAAATCGGTTAAATGTTTTGGAGAATGAAAATGACACTTATAAAAGGATTTATCAATAACTAAAATCCAAACACTCACAAAAATTATCTTCAAGGTAAAGATGAAAAATCTGAAGGCAAAAAACAAGAGGTAGTTTTATCTATGAAGAAGGTGGAAGAGAATGTGAAGTTGAATCTACAATGGAAAATGTATTCCAATATTTCACTTTTGGATATTAAGGAAGAGATTTTAAAAAGTTTTCCTACAAAAACCACTAAGTGTAAAAAGATGAAGATGTAATAGAGAAGAAATCTAGATGTGAGATCCACTAGTGATGAAACAGAATAATATACTTTTTCAAGTGTGATCGATTCCACCAAAATGGAAAATCTCAAACCATGGAGGGATGAAAATGTTTAAATCCATGAAAATAAGTGTGTAATTGGTATCACACAAAGGATATTACTTATCAATAGGTTGATTTTTCTTTCTAAAATTGATGAAAAAGAACATGATGTTTTGATTGCATTTGTTTCTTGAAATCCGAGAAGGGAAAAAACAAAGATAGAAGGTGATGGATTAGTTCATCTTGACCATCCCAATTATTTACCTTGAGTAAAGTTGTGGTACCACTATCCCAATATTCTTTATTTTCTCTAACGTTTGGTGAATATGTACAGAAAAAAGGGGGAATATGATCCATGGGGTGATTGTGATTGAAAAGAACATGGATGATAGTGTTATGAAAGAACCAGTGAATAAAGATTAATGAAAATATAGAAAAGTAGAATATGGGTCCCTGTTTTTTACACCAACAAGTAATATCGAAAATGGTTTCCAAAGAAAAAGTATATCTAATATCCCTAAACATGTACTACTATTTCAAGTAATAAAACATAATATTTACATTTCTGGATTTAAAACTGATAAACATGAAACAATTTTATCCCATAAAAAATATGAAATAAAACTAAAATATTGGACCACTTACATGACAAAGGAAATTTTAGGTTTAGATATTTAAAGAATTAAGAAAACACATTGCATAAAAACTTGGATACCTGATCAAATGGTTCATAAAAATATACATCATATCCAAATAAGTTCTTCACTTCTAGTAAACTTCTTAGGCATCACATACTTAAAACATGTCTTTACAACCTAGCGAAAATGAAACATAAGAAGGGTGAGATCAAATTCTCAATAAGGGTAAACATAATCATTAATAATTGATTTTAATTATTGAGAATAAGATAAGCATAAGGGTGTGATGATGTAATAAAAATACATGATCATAACATATGAGAATCCCTACCCCTAAAAACCTTGATCATAAAACATGTGACACAACATAAAGCTTTAACATAATAAAATATTCATATAAGTTGAAAATCATGGACTATGTGAAAATAGTCCTTAAGAAAATGATCCATTATAAACTCATTGAAATCATAGATAAAACTTTGGTCTCTTAGAACAAGATTATTACATCACTCATACAATCACTCTTACAAATGGAATAACCTATCCAAAAAATTCAAAAAATATATTAGGAGAAACATATAACTAGTTAACTATATCACTTTACCAAATGCATTGAAGAGATATATTAGTCCCACAATTAATAAATAGATATATCAATTGCATCCATCATAATAAACAATTTCTAAAAATAATGACATAACCATAACATATAAAATCTTTCATTTTTCAACATAACAATAATCATTGTTCTTTCAAAACTTGATTTGCTCATTAAAAAAATGGGTTCCAAGAAAATATATTTGAAACAATAAAAATACATCCACCGAAAGATAAATGATATTATTATTAAAACATATACTCATTGTAGAATATGTAACATCAAGGGTTGGTGTTATTGAAAAATATAAATTCTATTAAAATATCATTAAAAACATTCTAGAGGAAAATACCCTTTAAACATTGAAAATAAATTTTAAAAACTAAATATTTCTATAATATTAGGAATATAATTATCATTTAAAAAAATTATATAATCTTATATAGTAATTATAAAATCATTATGTGGTCATGATGGAAGGAAATTCCATTAATTCTATAACTATAAAAATAAATATTATATTCACATATTCGGTAAAAAGTACCTTATTCAGAAAACAATAAGAAGATTATTTTGAAAAATTTTCAAAATAATTTAAACATGGGTAAAAAATAATTTAAACAATAATTTAATAATATTAAAAATAATTATTGAAAATATTTTAGAAAACATGGATATGGGAGAAAATGGTTTTCTGACCGAAAGATAAGAAATAAGGTCTATTTTCCTTAAAAACATTTTCTGAAAAATTTTGAGCACAAAAGAGTGAATGATGGTAATAAATCATAAAAATTAATGAAATAAATATATTATAACAAAAAATAAATGTGTATATTCAATAAGGATAATATTATTTCAAAAATGTATATTCAAGTATACACAATCTCGATTAAAATGAGGTTGAAACATAAACCCCTTACAACATTGGTAATTTTTGAATCATAATCCCCATGAAAGAATAAATTTAAATGAAAAATTCAATATCATGAATATGAGAATATTTTAACACCCCAATATTTTATGGTTTTTCACTTTTTAAATAAATATAATTTTTTTGATAGTTTACATTGCACGCAAAACCAAGCATTAATGAATCGCAACATACTATTAATAAGATTGTTATAACCACGAAATTAATTAGGTGGGTATGAATAATATTAAATATATTATGGAAAATATATTAAAATTATATTAAATACAAATTTATTTATACTTAGTAAATAAAGACATATTTTTTTAGTAAAGTTATTTCATTCTTCAAATATGTGTTTTCTTCGAAAAGTAATTTTTATTATTTTCTATGAAAAAATAAATATAATTAATTGTTGAGATTTTATAAAATTTATTTGATAAATTGAACATAATTTTTGTATTTATCATGTAAAAATTATTTGAGGATGATTTTTGAATTTTTTTGGAAAAGTTTAATTTTTCAATGAATTGTAAAAAAATATTTCTGTAAAAATTTAATTTCTTTTCAATAAATTAAGCAATTTAAAAGTCCCATTATGTTTTGGATATTTTTTCAATTATCATAAGTATTATTTAGTTATATTTATTCCACTTAAATAGTTTTTAATAAAATATATATTCTTTTTTAGAATAAGTTTATTTTGGGGTTTAAAGATGGGATTTTTCTGAAAACTATTTTAAAGTACATAATGTTTCTCCTTTTAAATTAATAAAAAAAATACATAATGGGTAATGTTTGAAATTAAATGTATATATTAATTATAAATAAATATTAAATTATTTTCATATAAATAGGATTATTAGTTTTAGAGTTCATATAAAATCATATTTTTCTTGAAAAATACACTTCTTGAAAACCTATTTTTTATCACATCTATGGATTTTATTTTATTTTTTATTTTTTCAAATTATATGAATTGAATTTGATAAAATGGGATCAATATTTGGAATTATAATTTCAAAATTATTTAATAATTTCATTTTCATTTTTATTCATAAAAAGTTACCTTGGTAAAAAAACATTACAGTAGTGTAAGTAAAATAGTGAAGCAGATTAAAGATAAAAGGTACAAGCTTAAAATACATAAAAACTAAAACATTAAACGGGTGTTTTATGTGTTTCTAGACCATTAAAATCCATTAAAAATTAATTATAAACTAAATTAATTGGAATTAATTCCACCCAAATGTGGTTGGTCTTAAATATAAAATAATCATTATTTAATCACTCAAAACCACCCCTCTTACAGTATATATACAACTCTTCACCACCCCATTTCTCCTAAAATACATGAATATATTTAAATTTATGCAAAACCCTATCCTACCTCCTCTAAAAAAGTTAAATTTCTGATGGTATCACCCAAATTCCAATTCCAATCACCTTAAGGGGCCCTTCAAAGAGGTGATATTCAAGAGGTAACTTTCACAAACCACATCTCTTAATTTCATTTCTTATTCTACCTTATACTAAAATCATTAATAAATAAAATAATAATAAATCTATTATCATGTATAAATTTTTATGTTATATTTATAATGTAATGTCTTATATCCATCCCTTTTCTAATCTCCACTTATTCAACGCAACAAAACCATTGTCCAAATTGTGGATGCCAACCATCTTAGTGGATAATTATTTTTTTCCATTATCACCTTCAAGGTGGGTCATAAAAGTATTATTTTGGTTTAATAATATTTTAATAGGTATATTATAACCTATTTAGTCTTCTGGAACTAATATATAGACATGAAATTAAATAAACTGAAACTAGTTCATGATGGTTGGAAAAATTCCAAAATAAACTATACATTTGTCATTAACATTTTATCAAATGAATCAACCTAATGTGAGAAATAAAAATGATATATTTGACCATTTAAAGATATGGAATTTCATTAATACCATTTAATTTCACTTCTGTAGTTTTATTTCAAATTTTTATGAAAATCCATAATTATGCACAAGTGAATCGACCATGTATCGATGAAACGAACGCAGATGGAACATTGAAAATAATGAAATATTATTAATGAATGGGTGTAAATATGTTATAAAAGAATAATATAAGGTATTATAAATATAAATATTTTTATTTAATTTTATAATACCATTATTAAACCATTATTCATGGGGTTAAAGTACCCAAAACTAAAGGAAAGCGTGAGGTACGGGTTTCTCATCTCATTTTTACTTCCATGAGATATATTCCTTATTCACCAAATATTTTTTATGTGGTGTATATACATCCCTTTGATATATATCATCTTGAATATAATAATATTCATGGTATTAAATGTTTCATTTTAACATTATTACTTTTATGGGGAATACGATTCGGTTGATTACAAAGTGGTAAGGGATTTATTAACATAATTAACATTCATTGGGTTAAACTTATACTTCATTGATTATGCCATGTTAAGATTATCTGTGAGATGAAATTTATATTAAGTTGTATTTACACATTTTATGTGGATTTATATCTGAATAATTTATTCCTTTGATTAATGATCACTTCATTGATATGATATTTATAAGGGAATTTATTTTAAAAATTGTAATTTTTAAATTTCCCTTAAAACTCATTTTTTTTGTTCCATGTCCATGTTTTCTAAAATTATTCCAAAAATGTTTTTACTATTCTCTTATGATTGTTTAATGTCATTTTTACTCATGTTTTACTTTTAAAAAATTATTTTAAAGGATTTTTTTATTGTTTTCAAAATGAGGTTCTCTGTGACTTTTTTGATAAAAATATGAAAGGAATGTTTTTTTAACTTATACAACATGAGTGTATTTTCCCGACATCATGACTCCTTAATGATTTTATGTTTCCTTTACAATATTACAAGGTTAATTTCAAATAATAGTTTTTCCTTTATAATTACATTGAATCTTTCAAAATTATTTTCCATCTAAGATAACATTATTTAATTTTACTAAGAATATAATCCAAGGATAATATCCTTATTATTTTTATGGTTGGTATATTTTTATTATGGAATGATATTTATGAAACCTATATGTTTTCCAATGGTTATTCTATGATGAAATTTTTATGAAAACCAACTTATTTTCATTGGTTCTAATATTATTTATTTTTTTATAGAACACTTGTATGTGGTTTTCATTATGTGATGGGTGGGACCTATATATGATTCCAATGTATTGGTTAATGATATTATATCTCTTGGGATAGATAGAACTCAAATGGGGATGGAACTCGGTTCAGTAAGATACTTTATCAACCATGATATTCTTTGGAGTAAACCTTGACTAAAATTTTGGTTTGGGGAGTTAAATCATTCTTCTATGATAGTATTGGAAAAAATATTTGACTACTATGGAAACTATTTTCTATGATTATGTATATTCCACATTCCATGTCTTATGAAAATGTTTTTCTCCCATGGATCATCCTCTATTATGATTCATATCTTATAAACATATAAGATTTATTCCATGACTCAATATTATGATCATTGATATGCATGATGTAATTTTAAAATTATGTATTCATGATCATATACCCTTACACTCATGTTATATTTGATATCTTCATTGTTTGCCCTTACTGATCATCTGAGATCACCTTTTTCTTATATTTATTTTCCTCGGCTTATGAGGAAATATGTTTATTGAATTTTTTCTAGAATAATTTCACATAGATGATGTTGATAACCTAATTTTAAAGAGGAAAATATAGTTATAGTGGGAGATGATGTTGATCTTTATGAACAGGTTGTTTATAAACCCAAGTTGTTAAGTGTTTTTCTTAACTTTCTAAAACTCTTAACCTAAAATCCCTTGGGTATGTAAGTCATCAAATGTTTTATCTTCCCATTTTATTATTTTGAGGTAAATATTGGATCACATTTATTAGTATAAAATCCCGAAATTTAATGATTATGTTTTTAGCACTGAATCTGAAAGTGTGGATTTTGGGTTATTACATTTTTTATCAAAGTAGGGTTTATATAAATTTGGATATTATGATTTTTTAATGATAAGTTATCTTAAGAGTTACAGATACTATCATTGGTGTATAAGATGATGAATTCAGAGTCTCAGACACCCCTTTTATGGTTTTAAGTTATGAAATTTTGAGGTGATTGATGATATTTTTGGAGTCATTTATTTTTTTGAGGAAATTATGGGTTATTACATTTTTGGATGAAAAATGAAAGGTATGAGATAACCTTTGAGGATAAAACATTTTTCTAGTATTGAATATATCATATTTATTTTTAGGATGTTTATCACATTTCTAGGAATGTTACAAGAATTATTGATTTATAAAAACGATAACACATACGTCGGGTGACAACCCATCACATCCAAAATGGCCATGAGGTTTCACTACAAAAAATAGTATATTAGAGAGGGTTAAGAAAAAACCCCTATAAATTCATTTTCATTATAATTAGAGGGGGTTCTGCACAACCCCCTATAATTTTCAAATTTAGAGGGGGTTATTAACCCCCTCCAAATTTATTTTCCAAAAAAAATAGAGAGATTATGTAAAACCCCTTCTAATCATCAAATTTAGAGGGGGTTATAGACCCCCTCAAAAAATGTTAACATTATTTTTTAAATATCCAGTTGGATTCTAGAGGGGCTTCAAAACACCCTCTAATGTTTTTAAATTAGAGGGGGCTAAAAACCTCCTCTAATGTCATAAATTAGAGGGGGTTCAAAACCCCACTCTAATGTCTTTAAATTAGAGGGGTTTCAAACCCCCCCTATAATGTCTTTAAATTATAGAGGGTTCAAAACCCCCTATAATGTCTTTAAATTAGAGGGGGTTTGAAATCCCCTCTAATGTCTTTAAATGATTAAAGGGGGTTGTGAACCCCAACTATTTGTTTAAAAGAAACATCCATAATATATATATATATATATATATTTATAATTAAAAAAGAATATATAAATGTGTTTAAATACATTATATATATTAATATCATATAGAATATTTATATGATTGTATTTAATTGTATTTATATCTATACATAAATATAATTTTATAATTTTATGTACATTAATATATATTTATTTGTATAAATTGTATTTCATATAATATTAATTATATATAATATAAAATCATAAAAATATATACATAAATATATACATAAATATAACTTATTTAAAAATATATCATATAATAACCCAATCTTGTAGTTTTTATAATTTATAATATAATAATAATAAATATATTTTTAAACAACATGTCTATGATTTAATATTATATATAATCAATATTATATGATATACAATTTATACAGATTAATATATATTAATATACATAATATTATACAATTATATTTGTTAAAATACATGTATATTACTGTACAAAATATTATACAATTATATTTATTGAAATACATATATATTAATGTGCATAATAAAAAATTTATGTATTGAAATACATTATATAAATATTTGTATAAATTGTATTTCATATAACATTATATAAATATTTTTATAAATTTTATTTCATATATAATATTTGTATAAATTTCATTTGATTAAATATTAATTATATATAATATAAATATTTTTATAAATGGTATTTCATATATATGTATTTCATACAATATTAATTATATATTAATTATATATTAATTATATATTAATTATATAAAATATTATACAATTTATAAAAATAAATATATATTAATAATGTACATAATAATAAATATATGTATTGATATATATTATATAAATATATTTTTAGACACATTTTATAAATATATTAAGTAAATACTTATATATATTATTTAAATAAACATGTATAAAATATATAAATATGTATTTAAGTATATAAATAATTTTTATAAATATATAATATAAATTTATTTAATATAATATATGAATGATATAAATCATAAAATAAATATATAGTATTTTTGAAACTGATAGATAAATTTTATAGTTTAAAAAATTACTATAATAACAATTAATAATATTTAATAATATTTTTTTTTCACACACACACACATATAAGTATGTAAAATTAATTAAATAAATATATATTGTAACTATATTATATGTACATGGAATTATTTGATTTTTAAAATGTAAATAATCTAGGAAAATGCAATGGAAAATATAGAAAAATGATTTGGTTCAAATTAAAATGATGGAAAAAGGAATTCCACACAGTTGTGAATTAATTATATAAATATTATATAAATACACAAACACAGACATATAAATGCATTTATAAATATATTCATTTAAATTATTTATGTACTCAAATATATATATGTGTGTGTGTGTGTGTGAATATAATTATTTATATATATTATATAAATAGACATGTATATAATATATAAATATGTCTTTAAGTATACAAATAATTTAAATGAATATATTTAAAAATATATAAACATATGTCTATATACATATAAATATACAGTTTATAAAAATGTATATATTGTTTATTTGATTAAATGTAATAAAATATATGATATAAATAATATTTTTTAAAATAAAGAATCAAATATATATAAATAGAGGATTGAGTTAACATACATAAAAAACTAATGCTCTAGTGGTAAAATTTGTTGGCAGTACACTTGTGATATTGTATCAGGTGTGGGTTTAAATCCCTTCAGCATTTCATTTAATAAAAATAATCTGGGACACAAAAGGCAAGACGGGGCAGGGTAACATGGGATGTGGGACCAGTATGTGGGTGACAGGGGATGCGGGATGGGGCAGGGTGACAGGGAGATTCGGGACATAAGAGGCGGGATAGGAAAAGGGTTTCATGGGCTGCGGAGGACAGGAGGCGGGACGGGCCAGGTTGATAGGGGGTGCGAGACACAGGAGGCAGGACGGGGTAGGGTGATAGGGGTGAACAAGGGGTAGTGACACAGGATGCGGAGTGACACAGGGTGAACAGGGGGTGGTGACACAGGATGCGGGATGGGGCATTGTGAAAGGGGTGGTGACACGGGGTGGTGGTGACACGGATTACGGGACAGAGGAGGTGGGACTGGGTAGGGTGATAAGGGATGCGGGAGATAAGGTGACACTGGAGGATGGTTCACAACTAAAAAAATAGACGCTTTACGGGTAGTTTACACTGAATCGCCTCTAATGTAATCCCTATTTGGGGCGGTTTAAACCTGCCCTAATGTCTTGAACTTGTGGTGGTTTCATCCAAACCGCCACTAATTCAAGCATTTTTTAGTGAATTTAAGTCCATATTAGAGGGGGTTTAAACACTAAAACCCTCTAATTGTAACTGCTGCTAACGTCACGGGTTGTGGGGGATAGAAGGCGGGACGGTCCAGGGTGATAGGGGGTGCGAGACATAGGAGGCGGGATGGGGTAGGGAGATAGGGGTGAACAGGGTGTAGTGACACGGGATGCGGAGTGACACAGGGTGAACAGGGGGTGGTGACATAGGATGTGGGATGGGGAAGGGTGAAAGGGGTGGTGAAATAGGGTGACAGGGGATGCGGGACGGGGTAGGGTGACATGGGGATATGGGAAATAAGAGTTGGGATAGGTCAAGGGTGTCACAGGCTGCGGGGGACAGGAGGCGAGACAAGCGAGGGTGACAGGGGGTGCGAGACACTAGAGGCGGGACGGGGTAGGGTGATAAGGGTGAATAGGGGGTAGGGACATGGGATACAGAGTGACATAGGGTGAACAGGGGGTGGTGACATAGGATGTGGGATGGGGTAGGGTGAAAGGGGGTGGTGGCATGGGCTGACATGGGGTGGTGGTGACATGGGCTATGGGATACAAGAGGTGGGATGGGGTAGGGTGATAGGGGATGTGGGACATAAGGTGACACTGGAGGACGGTGCACAACTAAAAAAAATAGATGATTTAGGGGCAGTTTACACTGAATCTCCTCTAAAGTAATCCCCATTAGGGGTGGTTTAAGCCGACCCTAATGTCTTGAACTTGTGGTGGTTTCATCCAAACTGCCACTAATGCAAGCATTTTCCAGTGAATTTAAGTCCACATTAGAGGGGGTTTAAACCCTAAACCCATCTAATGTAACCACCGCTAAAGTCACAAGCTGCGGGGGACAGTAGGCGAGATGCGCCAGGGTGACAGGGGGTGCGAGACATAGGAGGCGGGATGGGGTAGGGTGATTGGGGTGAACATGGGGTAGTGACACGGGATGCAGAGTGACACATGTTGAATAGGGGGTGGTGACACAATATTCAATATTGGGTAGGGTAAAAGGGGGTGGTGACACGGGGTGACATGGGGTGGTGGTGACATGGGCTACGGGACACAGGAGGTGGGACGGGGTAGGGTGATAGGGGATGTAGGACATAAGGTGACACTGGAGGACGGTGCAAAACCAAAAAAATAGATGCTTTAGGGGCAGTTTACACTTAATTTCCTCTAAAGTAATTCTCATTAGGGGTGGTTTAAACTGGACCTAATGTCTTGAACTTGTGGTGGTTTCATCCAAACCACCACTAATGCAAGCATTTTTAAGTGAATTTAAGTCCACGTTAGAGGGGGTTTAAACCCTAAACCCCGCTAATGTAACCGCTTCTAAAGTCACCATAATTTTACCAGTAGTTCCTCATAGCCTCCCCTACTAACAATAGGTGTACACATTAGTGGAGGTTCCCGAAAATTGTTGTTAATTCCTTCATAAGGGGTTAAAACCACTTCTAATGTCAAAAATAACCCCCTCTAAACTCACTGTTTTTTTGTAGTGTTTGAACCAACAACCGAAGGAAGGTAACAGTGCAGCACCCACCACTGGCCTATGGGATGTCTGGGTTAGTATGACATTATTATTTTTAATTTTTTTTATTTTAGAAGCTTTATTTGATTAAATTAAATATAATATTATAGGATTTTATTTGAGTAATAAAGTATAATTTGTCTTTTGAAAGAATATACAATTTTAGTGTGGTTTAAGTAGTGATTCAGATCATTTATGGAAATAGTTATAGTATCTTGGATATTATATGTTTAGGGAATGCATACTTTGGTATGAATTCAAGATTAATTTATGTTACTTGAAAATAAATATTAAATTTATCTTGGAAAAACAATGTGATCAAATCCGTTTGATTTTTGCGTTTCAATCTTAAGCAATAATATTTTTTAAGACTTTTAATGATACATATTTATTGAATGATCTTAGTCGAATTTTGGGTATTAATATTGAGTTTTTTTAGATTAAAGTAGTTTTACTAACATGAAGGTTTTTTCTTTTTGGGGATTTTATGATTTTATACTAATCTTCTTGGTTTTGGTTCATATATAAAGAAAATAAGAATATATTTTTCTCTTTTAGGTAATTTTTTATCTGTAGAAGCTAATTATAGTTATTCAATCCTGAAAAAAAAATATTTATACTCATAATTTGGTGAAAAAAATTCAGTTTGTGGTGGAAATTTTTTAAAATATTCAACTCTACCTTACAAGTTACTATATTTCCATATTTTATTCCTCTAAGCATTAAAATAATTCTTAAAATCTTGGAAAAGGATTTTGGAACCAAAATGTTATCCATTTACTTTTCTTATTGATTAATCAATAGACTTTTAACCCATCATATATTTATAGTTTTCTAAAGGTCATCATTATAATTACCATGTTATCTATCATTATCCATCAAAAATTGATAGTTATAATTCTCTTCTATGTCCATATTTTTCACTTTCCAATAATGTTCTTCTAATCAGAATCCTAGTTTTTTGGTGACCTTATCCATTTACAATACCACTTATTAAGAGGAAGTTTTATTGTCCCTTTTTATGATGTGGGTTTCCCACAAAGTAATTTTTAAATATACACCATTGATTTTAAATGTGCAATTTCAAATTATGAGTACACAATGTTTTGAATTTTTTTATCATATTTGGATAGTAGATTATCTATTTTATCTTCCACTGAATTTCACTCATGTTCATGATGTGTTCCATATATCCCTCCTAAGGAAGTACATACCTGATCCTTCACATGTATAAAATACATAGGTCTTACCACTAGAGAAATATATTTCTTATGAGGAAAAACAAGTAGATATTTGGATTATATATTTATAGTTCTAGAAAACAATACCACTTATCTAGTTAAATTTTTGTGATGAAACTACCTATTTGAGGAAACTATGTGGAAACCTGAGAATGTGATGAGGCGGAGGTATCCTCATTTTTTTATATTCAAGTGATGAATTTTGTGCGAGAAATTAATTTTTAGGGGGTATAATTTTACACCCTATGATTTTATTGTATATCTCTTTTTGAATAAATTTAATTTCATTGATAGTTTACATTACATGCAACACCGAGCTTAAAGAAACCGCAACATACTATTTACAAGACTGTTATAACCTTGCCTTTAGTTTAGATAGTTTTAATAATATTAACTGTATTATGAAATATATATTAATTTCATATTCAATACAAATTTATTTATTATTATTAAATAAACTAATATTTTTTAGTAAATTCATTTTATTCTTCAAATATATGTTATCTTCAAAAGGTTATCTTTATTGATTTATATGATAAAATAAATATAATTATGTTTTGAAACTTTTAGAAAATATATTTGACAAAATTAACATAATTTTTGGATTCATCATGTCAAAATTATCTTAGGATGAATTTTTGGTGATTTTCTGAAGAGTTTAATTTTTCATTGAATAGTAAATAAATACCATTTTTTGTAAAAATGTCATTGTTTTCAATAAAATTAACTAATTTAAAAGTACCATTATTTTTTGAATATGTTTAAAACTAAAAAATTATTATTTATTTATATTTCAATAATTTAAATACTTTTTAATAGACTTTAAATTATATTTTATAATAAGTTTACTTTTGGGTTTGAAAATGGGATTCTTCTAAAAATTATTTTAAAGTAAAAAATGTCTCTCCTTTTAATTATTTAAAATAATCCATAATATGGAATGTTTTAAGATAAATTTATAGATTATATACCATAAAATATTAATTTATTTAGATAAAATTGTTATTATTATTCACAGAGTTCATATAAAATCATTTTTCTTGAAAAAATACACTTATTGAAAACACTAGTTTTCATCACATCTTTGGGTTTTGTTTTAAATTTACTTTTTTCAAAATTTTAAAATTTAAATTTGTAAATTGGTTCAATATTTGGGATTATAATTTAACATTTATTTAATAATTTCATTTTCATTTTTAGGTATAAAAATTTATAGTGGTAAAAAATGTTTTACAACAATATATGTAAAATAATGAAGCAAGTTAAATTTTATGGGTAGAATATTAAAATACCAAAAAACTAAACAATTATATGGGTGTTTTATGTTTTTAAATATCCTTTACAAAATTAATTATAAAATAAATTATTTATAATTAATTCCACCCAAATGTGGGTGGCTTTAAAAATAAAATAATCATTATTTAATCACTTAAAACCACCCCTCTTTAAGTATAAATATCACTCCTCACCACCCCATTCCACATCACAATAATTTAATACATTAAAATTTATTCCAAAAACATTAATACCCACTCTAATCACATTCAATTTCTCCTTGTATTACCCAAATACCAATTCAAAGCTTCTTAAGGGGTCCTTCAAAGATGTGATATTCAAGAGGTAACTTTCTCAAATCATCACACTTAATTTTCATTAGTCTTAAACATTATCCTCACCTAATTCATCCATAAAATAATTATAAATATAGTATAATTTATATTCTATAATTTTATATTTATAATTTAATATCTTATATCCATCTCTTTTCTTATCTCCTTTCATTCAAAGAAACAAAACCATTGTCTAAATTATAGTGGTTAACTATCTTTGTGGATAATGATTTTTCGTTTTCCATTACCACCTTCAAGGATGGTCATAAATGTATTATTATAGTTCAATTATATTTTAATAGGTATATTATAACCTATTTCATGTTTTTAAGCATACATATAAAAATAATTTTAAATAAAATGAAACTAGTTCATGATGGTCGAGGAAAAACACCAAAATAAACTACAAATTTATCATTAACATTTAACAAAATTAGACATCCTAATATTAGAAATAAGTATTATATAAGGGAAAATTTAAAATTATGGAAGTTAATTAACACCATTTTATTTCACTTTAGGATTTTTATTTCTAATTGAAAAAAACCCATAATTATACACAAGTGAACCGACCTTGAAACCATGAAACTAACGCACCTGAAACAGTGAAAATAATGATATATTATTAATTAAAAGGTGGTAAGATTTTATAAAAGAATAATATAATATATTAAAAATATTAATTTAGTTTTTTAATAAGTTAATATCATTTTTAAAACCATTTTACAAGAGTATAAAGTATTCAAAACTAATGGGAAGTGGGAGGTAAGGGTTTCTCATCTCACTTTTACTTATGTGAGATATACGCGTTATCCACAACATATTTCTTTTATGTGGTGTACATACTACCCTTTGATATACTATATCATGAATATCAGTATATTTGTAGTATAAATTGTTTTATTTAATAATTATTAATTTTATGGGACAAATAATTCATCTGATTATAAAATGGTATGAAATTTATTAACCCAATTTCTATTTATTGGGTTAAACTACTACTTCATTGATTATGTAATGTTAAGATTATATTTGATATGAAATTTGATTATATTATATGGTATTTCCTAATTTTTTTTTTTCATTTAAGGATGATACACATAATCTATTCATTTGATTAATGCTCACATCAATGATATAATACTTATGAGGTAATTTATTTAAAACATTATTGTTTTAATGTTTCCCCTAAAACTCATTTTTTTCCATGTCCATGTTTTCTAATATTGTTCCAAAAATATTTTTACTACTATTTTATGATTATTTAATATCATTTTTAATCATTTTTTAATTTTCACATAATGTTTTGAAAGTATTATTTTTTTGTTTTATAAACGTAGTTATTTGACACTTGTATGGAAAAAAATACAAAAGGAATGTTTTTTTAACTTATATAGTATGAAAGGATTTTACTATTTCCATGAAATCATAATGATTTTATATTTTATTTATATTATTACAATGTTAATTTAAAGGAAAATTTTTCCCTATATAATTTCATAGATCGTTAAAAATAAATAATTAAAAAATGGAAATGTTAACTTTTTTAATAATTATTTCAAGTAATCTTACAATATTATTTCTATATAAGATAACATTATTTGATGTTATAGGTGATATTATGTAATTATAATATCCTTTTTTATTTTTGTTTTCTGTTTATTATGGAATTATATTTAAGAAACCTATTTCTTTTCCATATGTTATGCTATGATGAAATGTTTATGAAACCCAATTTCTTTTCATGGGTTTTGATATGATTTATGTTCTTTTGGTACACATACATATAGTTTTCATTATGTGACTGGTGGGACCTAAATCTACCTCCAATTAATTAGTTAATGATATTATATCTCATAATATAGATAGGACTGGAATGGTGAGTGAGCTCGGTTCAGTAAGATAAGACATGAATGATGAGTGAAATTAGTTCAGTAAGGTAATTTATTTATAATGATAGTATTGGGATTGAACCTTGACTACTATGATAGTTTGAAGATTGAACCCATTCCCATATAATATTCTTTGAAAAGTTCCTTGACTAATAAGGAAACGATTTTCTATGCTAATGTGTATGCCACATTCCATGTCTTATGCCAATGTTATTCTCTCATGGATCATGATCTTTTATGATTCATGTCTTATAAACTTCTAAAATTTATTCCATAACTAAATATTATGATATTTTTTATTAATGGTGTAATTTTGAAATGTTATTTTCATGTTATTATACCCTTATTCTCATGTTATAATTGATATATCTCTTTTCCCCTTAATGATAATTTGATCTAACCCTTTTCTTATGTTTATTTTCCCCAAGTTGTGAGGATATTTATTAAATTAATTTTTTCAAGAATAATTTCACATCGATGATGTCGATGACCTATTTTTAAATAGGAAAAGTTGTGTATAGTGGATGATAATATTGATATTTATGAACCAATTTTTATGAACCCAGGTTTTTAAGATTTTTTTATAATTCAATAAAACTCTAAACACAAAATTTACTTGGGTATTTAAGTGATCCAATATTCCCTTTTGGCATTGTAATATTTAGTGGAAAAAATTGGGTCACATTTATCAGTATCAAATCCATAAATGTAATGTTTTTGTTTTTATCACAAAATCTGTAAGTGTGGATTCTAGGATGTTATAAATATTTATGATATAAAATTAAAAATGGCTATTATATACACTTCATAAAATAATATAGTGGCATAACAAAAACATATGTTCCAAAGGAGAAAAATTTGAGATGAATAACCCTTACAAAAAAATATCATTGAATTAAGAATTAATACATAAAGTGATTATGTGTAACAAATGTAAATTTAAATATAACAAGTTTAAATAAAACATAATAAATTAAATATAATTTTACACATAATATTTTAATATTATAATGAATTAATAAGTAATATAACTCAATGAAAAAATGAGTTAAAACCCCATCATCGTTTTGGAAAATTCCCTGTCAAAACCCATTTTATGAAGTAACATGAATTGTAATATGAAATAACATGAAGTATAAATGATTCATTATATAACATGTAATAGGGTATTATATAAACCATATAAAATAAATTTGGTGTATAATATTAAAACATGCCTTAATGAAGGGAAATTTAGATGAAATCCCTTACCTCGAGTCCAGAGATTCTTTGTGTGTCCTTTAACACCTGTGTAATAAACATATATCGATTTTTTTTCTTAAAGAACATTTTCCAAGTTTATTAACTTATCATTAAACCATTTATTTCATTTATTTTAATGATATATTTTATTACTTAATCAGTTAAGTCCACTTCTGGTGTTTTGAGGACGTTCAGTTCACAATTTCAAAAATACTTTAATATGTTGACCATGGTCAAAGTGGTCATTATTAAATAATATAAGAAATTATTATCATGAAATTATTATAATTTTTATATATTAATTATATATTTAAAATCAACCACTAAATATTTTTGTGAAAAATTAATTATGTTACAATCATTGAGACAATAAGTTGTATGCACACATGAGTAATGTTTTCATTTTTCAAAGAGGATGAGGGAATGAAGGTAAGTACCATTTTATCTTTATATAATTATTATTAAATAATAAATATTATATTATATATTTAAATAAATTTTTATACTCTATCCAAGTAATGTGATGATGAAAAACGAATCACATCTCTTCGTAGAGGTGGTAGTCCCCACATACTCACGAATGACATTATCATTTTTCAATAGAGGTAAAGGTAAGAGAATAGATGATGTATTATATTTATATAATGATAATTGTTTCATAAATAATATATATATATATTAAACAATAATTATAATCTTTCATGAGAGGCAATGATGGAAAACAAATAGCATCAGTTCGTGAGGCGGTAGTCTTCCATACAGATAAATTATGATTTCATATCCCATTTGATGGAATGTTATATGGATATAGATTATTCCATTAAGATAATAGAATATTATTATATTTAATATACTTTTTTAATTTCTATATCGTGGTTAAATAATTTTATATAGAGGTATAAGAATAAATAAAATAAAAATTATAGGTTAAAAACCACACCTCTCTTTCAAACAACCTCTTTAGGTTTATACCTAAATTCATCTTAGATTGGTTTTAAAATTAAACTAGGGCCTATAGTACATGGTTAAAAATGTTATAAAAGTACTTGGGTAGCTATTATTTTTACCAAAAGTCTCTTGAATTGTGAATATATGATAATATGGTGTGTTCCTTTATAAGTGGGGGAGAGGACACACTTTGAATGTTTAAAAATATTAAAATAAATTAATGTCTTACTCAATCAAAATGGATCCCAAATGGACCATTTATAAATATTAAATTATATATTGTATAAATATATCCATAAAATATTATTTATAAAAAAAATTATTTTAACCCTTATCACATTAATTTAACCCTCCTCAATAAATCTATTTTAACATTAACTGTGGTAACGGATTTTTACTATTTTTATAATTAATTATGAAAAAAATAAAGTTGACCATACTACATAATATTAATAAATATAATTAAAAAAGTGTGTCCTTTTATATAACAACCCTGCTCTTTTGTTACACTATTAAACATAATTTATTACATAAACTTCACTTGATACAACATTGAATATTGAGAGGTCTGGTGTCTTTGGGGATTAGGATCATTACATAACCACTTAAAACATGAAAAAACAATATCTTTATTGAAAAATTCGTTTACATGACCACTACATTCCCTCGTACTTAGCATTGCATGGGATAACCTGAGGAAATGCATAAAAAAGGTGAGATATCCCAGTAAGAGAATAATCCTGGAATAACATGAGTAATACAATACTTGTTATAAAATAGTCATATCAATAGAGCACAAAAGAAGCATAAACATTAAGTAATGATAAATCATGATAATATTAACATGGAAATGTGGTAATAACAATTAACATGGAATTTTCATGAGCCAAGGCTCATTGCACATGGAGCATGAGTAAATCCTCATTGTATATGAAGCATGAGTAAAACCTCATTATACTTTCATTATCATGATTCAAAAGCCATTGCACATGACTTATCATGATACTATACTCTACCCAATGCATTAGAGCGCTATAAGGGAACACCCTTCTTAAGCCTTTCATTTCATGCATAAGTGTGCCACATGGATCATATAACACGGATTCATAAAACATAATCATTTATTCCATGATAAAATAATGAGGAATTAATACATGAAACTTTATAATCCATAATTAAATGTGCATAAATTTGAATACCCTTGATAGAGAAATGGGCATGGTATTCACTACATAGTGACATTGGCTTGGAAAATTGGTGCAATTTTGGAAGCGTAACGGTGTGATGTAAGAATTCATAAAAATGGTTGATGAGAGAGAAAGGGGTGTCTCATCATATTTACATAACATGGAAAGTAAGGGGGTAATATAGATACATGTCCCAAAAAATGTAATGGAATTTAGATTCATGATACATAAGAATTGCTTGAATGTAAATGAGAAGAGAGAAATTCCTTTCGGAATTTCGGCATAGTAAAAGGTGTACATGGGAGGAATTTAATGATAGATAAAGGGGTATCCCATAATTCAAACATAAATAGGGAATTATGGGGGAGGTTTGAAACCATAACCCAACATTTATAATTGAAATTAAAAGGGCATAACAACATTAAGAAAATTGGACAAAAATGAAAAAGGAAGAAAAACCCTTACGTGGAATTATGCTTCCAAAGGCATGAGAGAGGGTTGAGATAGGCTTCATGGGATCTTGGGGCACCTTGGGAGGATTCTAGAGAGAGGAGGGAAGAGGTTTGACGAACTAAAAATTATTTGAGTGAGGAGGAAGTGGGAGCTTGGGTGGGTTTATATAGGAAAGGTGAGAGAATTATTTATTATTTAGGTTCGGGACCCTCACATTAAACAAATCCAAACCACAAACCAGCCCATGTTTTTTGCCCATGATTTTTGGAAAAGGAAAGTAAAAAACTATATTTTATAAATCCAAAGTCCTAACTTCTTAAAATAATGCAGTTGCTTTTGTGGAGGTAAGTCACACTCCCAAGGAAAACAATTAAAAAAGACTAGATGTTTAATAAGTCTTGAAGGGTCCATTAATGCTTTTTAAAATAAGTAAAACAAACCCAAAATCACATTATTTTAATGTTAAAACATATATTGGTCGAATAGAAAGCTTTATTTAATTTATTACATCACTTTTGGGTCATTATGATGTCATAAAACACATTATATATTTAAACAGTATTTAATTTTTACCCAAAATTTTGACTGTCTCAGAAAATTATGAAAAATTCATTGTTGGATAATCTTGATGTCCTGATTCCAAAAATAATATTGATTTTATCTAAATAATATCTTAAATTGTTGATTTTTAACTTTTAAAATAAAAACCATTATTTATCGAAAATTCATGGGTTTTGACAAAAATGGCTTTCAAATCTTAATAAAAATTACAATTGCATTCATCAAATTATACGATCATTTATATTTAATAAAAAATAATTTAATAATAATAATATTTTATTAAAATATTATTTCATTCAAAAATTCATTCATTCCTCAAAATATATTTCTTAGTTGAACATTAACTAAGAATACTATTTGTTCTTTAAAAACTATTTACAAGGTAATAATAAAATGAAAGTATATTCATTATTATATTAAAAATAATTTACATAACCATAGTACTATGGATTTTTTATATTACCACTTAAAACAGCTGCATAAGACTTAAGGGTATGGTGTGTGGTGGTGAAAGACTCTTGGGGTGGCTCGAATAACATGTCTCGGGTGGTAATCGCTATCAACTTCCACTTCTCCCGTAGATGATTCCATTTGAGCTTGACATGATAAAGCTCGGCTTGGGCTTGGTCAAGAGTTAAGCCCAATGATGCCACCTCTTTTCTGATCTCCAAAAAATGGTCTTTGTATGGAGATATTCTATTGTATGTGGCCATCGCATCCTTTGTCTGAGTAAATTATATTGTTAAAGACCTATATTTATACTAATCATGTTATCACTATTCAATGACTATATTAGAAATGGTCACAATTTTTAGAATAAAATAAAAGAATTTGACATTTTTTATAAACATTTTATATTAAGAGACATTTAATTAGATCCAGAAGTATTTACATTAATTAAAGTTTGGGTCGTTATATTTTAATCAAATTAAATTCACATAATTTCTATAATTTAACTTCAAATCAAATCCTTAAAATGCGATGAAAAATGGGTTTTCAGAAAAATTACATTTTAATTTAAAAAAACTTTTATATTAAATTCAAGTTTAATTTTGATTCCAATAATTTATTGGATTATTTTTAATAAAAATATAATAAATAAAGTTTAAAACTTATCTAAAATATAATATGATTTTGTAAATACTTGGAATAAAAAGTTAGTTTCAATAAGAAACCATATTTTTCAATATTCATTGATGAATTAAACTACTCAAAAGATACTCTAACATTCATCCTAGGATAATTATAAAATGATTATTCCAAAAATTAATTTAATTATTTTGAAAACAAATTATATAATTGGTGAATCAATATTGTAAAACCCCAAATAATGCATGAAAACCTAATTTGGTTAGAAATAAATCCTTTTTCTTTTTTAACAAAAAATTACCTAATATTATTATAATTAGTATAACTTTAAAAAATATAATTAATTAAAGTTAATAATACATAAAACAATTACCTTAAAATTATTCAAGTTGTTACATTATTCTCCCTTTTTCAAATTTCATTCTCCCAATTTTATCTCATGGTATATATATATAGGGTTTAGAAAAATTCAAAATCAATTCCAAGGAGTGGGAGATAAAAAATAAAAATAGAAAAGAAAAACCTTTTCAGTTTTTAAATTTTTTTTAACCTACATCATTAAAAAGAGTAATAAAACTACCTTTTAAAAAGAGGTAAAGGGAAAAAATAATTTCATCTGTAATATCACATAACTAGGTTTCCAAAAAATAGAATGTCAGTGGGAAGTAAAAATATGGACATGGAGAAAAGGAATAATGTCTAAATAATGATGGATAGTGATAGGGAACATTTATCATAAGAAATTGAATTTTCATGATAAATTAAATGACAAAAAAACACAAACCAATGTGGTGTGAAAAGAACCATCAATTCATCAGAAATGATGGAAATAGGATAACATTTTTATTTCAAGAACATTTTCCTAAAGTTGTGTAATTTCTTTAATATATAGACTAAGAACATTAGGAAATAAACTTACTTGATTTTATTTAAATACAAAAATTCAATTCCATATTTTTATTGCATGTTTCAAACAGTTTTCACCTTTATCACATCTTCTACTCCAAATGATGAGTGTGAATATTTAATTCCTAAAGCACTATAATCAACTTATTATTGACCATGAGGTATATAAAAGGATAAAAATCTATTATTTCTATATTTAATAAAATCGAGATGGTTCGATTATGATAATTTAATGACCAAAATTAATAAACCTTCATATGAGGAAATAATACATTTAACTTCAAAATTTACACAATAACATCAAAGGTCCAGCTTAGATTATTCCATACATAAATAACTTTATATCCCAAATAACCTTAATAATCTCAACATTAAATAAAGTTTTAACCTCAAAGTTTATTTCATAAAATTCATCTTATATTCCAAAAAATGTAATAGTATTCTTTTAAAATAATCATTCGCATTGAACCTAAGGGTTAAATATATCTTAACCCAATAAAACACCTCCCATGATATCATTAATCACTTTAAAAAATCATCACTTAAAACCAAAAATATGTTTTCTATCCCTTTAAATTGATTATCAACCATAAAATTATAAACAAATCATATTGTATATAAATATTAATTTAACCTCACATGAAACCATTTTAATCTTCTATATTATCTAAACCCTTCATCTGATACCAACTATAATATACATAAACTCATATTCCCAAATCTGATTCTTAAACATAATAAGTTACATTTTTTTATTTGATATCAATAACTGTGGCCCAATTTTATCACTTCAATTATATAATAGAAATCTGAAATATTGGATCACTTATATATATAAAGACCATTTATGTTTAGGGTTTTAGAGGATTAAGATAAATCCTTACATAATAACTTGGATACATAATCAACTGATTCATAAAAATATACATCATCTATAACTATCTTATTCAAATATAGTAACCTTATTAGGGATTACTTACATAAAATAATTCTTAAAAACATAGGGAATACAAACATAATAATGGAATTATCAAATTCTTAGTCAGGGTAAACATAATCATTAAAAATTGAATGCCATTAGTGAGAATAAGATAAGCATAAGGTTATGAAGGCGTAAATAAAATACATGAGAATAACATAATATAATTCCTAACCATCAAAACCTAGATCATAAGACAAGAGACATGTAATAAATATTTAACATAAGAAAATATTCATATAATTCAACAATCATGAGCCATGTTAAAAAATCCATAGGTAAAGGATCCACTATAAGCTCATAGAATATATAAAGAAAATGTGATGGTATATTGTAACATCATTATCATATTAATCTTATATTAACTCTTATAAATGGAATAATCTACCTAGTAAATTCCAACAATCTCTTAGGAGAAACCTATAATCGGTTAACTATTTCTCTTTACCCAATAAATTAGAGTGCTATGCTGGTCTCACCCACCATCATGATCTATATCAAGAAAACCCATCATCATAAATAATTTCTAACAACTATAATACAATCATAACACATGAAATGTTTAATTTTTCACATAATAATAACCATTTTTGTTTAATAGATTGATTTAATCATGGAAAAGATATAGGTTCTATGAAAATATATTTGAAATAATTCTAATAAATCTAGATAGATAATAAGGATGATATCAATAAAATATACCCCAAGTAGAGAATAATTAACCTCAAGGGATGATGTTATTGATGTATATAAATACCATTAAAAGATAATTAAAATAATTTTGTAGTAAAATACCCTTTCCACTATTAAAATAACTTTTAAAAACTAAAAAAGTTATAAAATATTAGGAAAACCATTTTCTTTTAAAATAATAATGGAAACTTTTAGGGGAATAATCAAATCATTGAGTGGTCATGATGGTCAATTTTTTTGATCATATTGTAATTGTTCGAATAAATATTTTGTTCACGCCTTTGGGAAAAATTACCTTTTTCTGAAAATGATAAGTAGATTCTTTTTAAAAATATTAAAAATTAAAACATTGGTAAAAAATAATTTTAACAATCAGTGTTGAATTTCAAAATCATTCTTGATTTGTTTTTTAAAACAACGATATGAAAGAAAAAGGTTTTCTTGCTAAAAGAAGAGAAATAAGGTCATCATTTCATAAAAACATTTTATGGACCATTTTGAGTACCAAAGATGGAACTAAAACATAAAAATTCTAGAAAAATAAGATTGGAGGGTAAATATTAATGTGGTTTATTATATATGAATCATATAATTTCCTCAATGTAAATTCAAGCATAAAAAATCCTGATTGAAATGGGATTTAAACATAAATTGCTTTCCACTATAGTATCTTTTGAATCATAATCCCCATAAAAGAATAACTTAAAATTAAACCTTAAAATCATGAACATGAAGATATTCATGATATAACATTTCAAATGGTAAACATATACACCTCATAAAAGGTTATAGGTTCAAAACATAAACAAATATACCAAAGGAGTAAAATTTGAGCTAAATAACCCTTACAAAGATCATATCATTGAATTGAGAATTAATTAATGAAGTGATTATGTGTAACAAATGTAAATCAAGATAAAAACATGTAAATAAAACATTAAAAAACAATGATAATTTCACAAAGAATCTTTCAATAATATAATCAATGAAGAAGTGATTTAACCTAATGAAAGAAAATTGAGTTAATAAAATCATTACCACTTTGGTAACTTCCCAATCAAAACCCCTTTAATAAAGTCACATGAATTGAAACATAAAATTACATTAAGTATGAAGGATTCATGATATAAAATTTCATAGGGTATTATATATATCATATAATATAAATTTTGTGTACAATAATAAAACATTCCTCAATGAAGGTAAATTAAGACGAAATCTCGTACCTCAAGTTAAGACTTTTTATGTATATCCATTAACACACATATAATAACCTTATATCAATTATTTGTTTTAATAAAAAAATATAGGTTTAATCCATTATAATTAGAAAATTTATTTTATTTATTATAATTCCATATTAATTATTTAATTATTTATTTCCACTTCAGGTGTTTTGAGGATGTTCAGTTCGTAGTTTCAAAACGAATTCAGTATGTTGATCATGGTCAAAGAGTTAATAATTAAAGAATATTAATAATAATTATCATGTCATAATTTTAATTTTATACATTAATTATAATTTTAAAACCATCCATGAAATATGGTTATGAAAAATTAATTATGTTACAATCATGGAGACAGTAAGCTATAAGTATGCATGATAAATGTTTTCATTTTTCAAAGTGTATGAGGGAAAAAAGGTAAGTATCATTTTATTTTAATATAATTATAATTTATTCACATATATAATATTATATCTTTAAATAAATTTATATATACCATCCATGTGATGCGGTGATGAAAAAATAATCTCATCGCTCTGTAGAAGTGGTAATCCACACATATACACAAAAGACGTTATCATTTTGCAATGGATGAAAAGGTAAGAAAATAGATGATAAATTATATTTAAATAACTATTATTATTACGTTAATATCATATATATATATATATATATATATTAAATACGTCATTATAACCATCTATGATAGGCGGTGATGGAAAATGAGTTACAATTGTCCATGAGGTGGTAGTCTGCCAAACACACGAATGATGATTTCATCTCTCATTTGACAGAAAAAGTGGATATATTAACATAATAACATATTATTATGTGGAAGATAATTATTTTATTATGTAATCATTTTTTAATAATGTTTATTATAGGTATAAGAATAAATAAAATGAAAACGCACGGTTAAGAACCATGCATATTCCTTAGAAAACCTCATTAGGTTTATAAATAAATCCTTCATAGATTGGTTTTATGATAAATATATGGCCTATAAGAATATTTTAGAGACGTTAATAATGTATTTGGGTTGGTATTGGCCAAAAAATGGATATTTAAGTGTTTATAGAAGAGGATATGGGGTTCCTTTTTATAAGTGCAGGAGAGGACACACTTGAAATTTTTAAAAGAATTGAAATATATTAAGGTATTACTCAATAAAAATTTCTTAATAATTGACCATTTAAAAATATGAGATGATATAGGGTCTAAATATTTCCATAAAATAGTATTCAGATAAGTTTTTATGTTATTTTAACCCTTACCACTTATGTTTAACCCCTAGTAAATCTTTTTTAGCCTTAATGGTGGTAATATATTTTTACTATTTCTATAATTCATTGTGACCATAAATTAAGGTAAAATTGTTACCTAATTTTATTTATGATTAATAAAATATCAAATCTATTTTATGAATTTCAATTCATTGAATTGGTATAATTTATTTAAAATTAACCTCATAAAACATGATGACAACGATTTTTAAGAAAAATTAATTTTAAGTATAAAAAAATTTATACTAAATTCAAGTATAAATTTTTATTCCAATAGCATTGATCAGATAATATATTAATCAAAATGAAATAATTAAATTATTTAAAAAAAATAAAAAATAGAATTTTACTTTTATATACATGAGAAGAGAAGAGAGTTTTCAGTAAAAATTTGTATTTTTCACTATTCATTGAAAAATAAAACTCATCAAAAAATTAAAAAAAATTAATACGAAGATAATTTTGAAATGATTATTTCAAAAATGAAGTTATTTTTTTAATTATAATTATATAATATGGAAATAAATATTTTATATAAAATCATATAATGCATGAAAATCCAATTTCGTTTGAAATTAAGCCTTTTCCTTTTGACTAAAAAATTACTGAATATTTTTATAAGGAATCTAACTAAATAAAAAATATAATTAATTAATATTAATAAGGCATGAAAATTATTTATCATAAAATAAACTGATTTATTACATCTCAAGGGTAGTTTTTTTACCTAAAAATCTATTAATCATTATCAAAAGTTTTTGAAGCATGTGATGATCTGAAAGGAAGTGAAAAGCAGAAGGTTTTGAAGGCTACGAAGATATGAATAGCATAGAGTTAAAATGATATTTTTTTGTTCAAATTAAACCACTTTTGCAATAAGTGGTATCAAATTTTCATCAAGTTTTATGTTTCTCATAACAAAGTACATTAATTTTATGTACTAATAGTTTGGTATGAAGTGATAGATATTACAGTGTGTATTTTGAAACTGGAAAACTCAAATCCATTACGTGGGTTTCTTGGTATTTATGAGTGACAAGGACAACCTTGTTGTTGTCAATAAAAACTATTTTTTCCTACATTGAATTTCATATTAGTAGTCATAGAGTATTTATTCACATCTCAACTGTAAAGTGGTAAATTCTTTGAGTGAATCTCTTGTGAAAACTCAGTAGTAAAGGGGATTGGCTTGTGTAAAATGTGGTTTAAAATTATTTTAATAATAAAATTTTGGTTGATTCCAAAGAATGAAGTTGTTTTGAAACTGAGGGAGAAAAAAATCCTTAGATTGAGAAGATATCCCCAAGGGGGGTTGATATTTATTTGAATATTTTCCTATATTAAGGAGGAGATGTTTTGGAGATTATGTTTCCTCCAATAAGAATAATAAGGAAGAAAAGAACATACATACATTTATTGAAGGAAGTTTGGAAAGACCTTTTTCAATCAAAAGGCCCTTTGCATTTCATTGAGAATAAGGGTTATAAAAAGATATCCTGAGAGGGAAAAGATATCATTAAGGGAGAGAAGATACATCCAAGGGTGATTGGTGCATTGAATAAGTAGGTGAAAAAGTATATTGTGCATTTTCAAAAACATATAAAGGGTGGGTTATTAGAAAACCTAATGGATTGATGTTGGATTCACTACGAGAAAAATAGCTTTTTGCGACGGGTTATTTGCGACGGGGATTAATCCCATCACAAATAATTGGTTATTTGCAACGGGATTTGGGGTCTCGTCCCAAAAAAGTTAGGCGCGGTGTGCGCGCCAAACCGCAGGAAGGTTATTTGCGAAAGGGAATCCCCCCGCTGCAAATAGTGCGTCGGTCGGAGGGTATTTGCGACGGGTCCCATCGCAAATAACCTGCGGTGGTTAATAGGTTTTTGCGACGGGATGTTGTCTCGTCACAAAAACGGTGTCGGCAGGTACCTTTTGCGACAGGTCTCATCGCAAATACTCTTTTAACCTCCAACTATAATTAATGCGGGCGAAGGTTGTTGCGACGTGTCTCGTCGCAAATAGTATGGTCGCAACTAATCTAACATATATATACCCCCCATCCGTTTTTTCAATTCCTCCTCTCAATTCTCTCTCTCTCTCTCTGAACTCTATTCTCAGAGTGAAAATTTGGGTGAGTTAGTTTTTTCACGAAAAAGTTGTGTAGTCGTCTACATCAATAGGAGATTAAATTTTAAAGTAATTATATTTTATTTAATTTAATATTTATTTCATTTTTTATGTAAATTCTAATTATTTTTGGTTAGTTGTAATTAAATTTTATTTAAGTTGTTTTGTTATCAGTATTTATTTGTAATAATAAATTGAAATTATTAGTACTAATTTTTAATAATTAGTAATAAATATGAACAATTAGTAATAAATAAGAATAAATAGGAATGATTAATAATAAATAGTAATAAATAGTAATAAATAGTAATAAATAGTAATAAATAGTAATAATAGTAATAAATAGTAATAAATAGTAATAATTATATAAATAATAATAATTAAGAATAATTAGGAAAAATACGAATTAATTGTAATAAATAGTAATAAATAGTATTAAATTGGACTAATTAGTAATAATTAGTAATAAATAGTAATAAATAGGAATAATTAGCAATACTTAGCAATAATTACAAATAAATAGTAATAATTAGGAATAAATAGAAATAATTAGGAATAAATAGCAATAATTATGAATAAATAGCAACAAATAAGAATAAATATAAATAAATAGGAATAAATAGGAATAAATATAAATAAATAGAAATAAATAAGAATAAATAGCAATAAATAAGAATAGATAGCAATAAATTAGAATAATTAGGAATAGTTTGTAATAAATAGGAATAATTTGTAATAAATAAAAATAATTAGAGAGAGAGAATTTATCTTTTTTTATTATATAAAACAGTAAACTGTAAATAATTTGTAATAAATAGGAATAATTAGTAATAAATAGGCATAACTAGGAATAATTAGGAATAATTAGAAATAAGTAGTAATAACTAGAAATAAATAGTTATAATTAGGAATAATTAGTAATAAATAGTAATAATTAGGAATAAATAGTAATAATTAGGAATAAATAGTAATAAATATGAATAAATAGAAATAAATAGGAATAATTAGTAATAATTGGTAATAATTAGTAATAATTAGTAATAATTTGTAATAAATAGTAATAAATAGTAATAAATAGCAATAAATAGTAATAATAAGAAATAATTAGTAATAATTTGTTATAAATAGGAATAATTATTATTAATTATTAATTATTAATAATAATTGGTAACAATTAGTAATAAAAAGTAATAATTAGTAATAATTAGTAATAATTATTGATAATTAGTCATAATTAGGAATAAATATGAATAAACAGTATTAAACTTGAATAAATAGTAAAAAATATGAATAAATATTAATAAATACGAATAAATAGTAATAAATACGAATAAATTGAAATAATTAATAATGATTAGTAACAATTAGTAATAAATAGAAATAATTAGGAATAAATATGAATAATTACAAATAAATAGAAATAATTAGGAATAAACAGCAATAATTAGGAATAAATAGTAATAAAAAGGAATAAATTGGAATAAATAGAAATAAATAGCAATAAAGAGTAATAAATTGGAATAAATAACAATAAATAGGATTCAATAGCAATAAATAGAAAACAATAGCAATAAATAAGAATCAATAGTAATAAATAGCAATAATTAGTAATGAATAGAAATAATTAGTAATAAACAGAAATAATTAGAAATAAATAGAAATAATTAAAAATAAATAGAAATAATTAATAATAAATAGCAATCAATAGTAATAAATAGTAATAATTAGTAATAATTAGTAATAATTATTAATAATTACGAATAATTAGTAATAATTAGTAATAATTAGTAACAATTAGTAATAATTAGTAATAATTAGTAACAATAAGTAATAATTAGTAACAATTAGTAATAATTAGTAATAATTAGTAACAATAAGTAACAATTAGTAATAATTTGTGATGATTAGTAACAATTAGTATCAATTAGTAATAATTAGTAATAATTAGTAATAAATAGTAATAAATAGTAATAAATATTAATAAATATGGATAAATAGTATTAAATAGGAATAATTAGTAATAAATAGTAATAAATAGAAATAATTAGTAATAAATAGGAATAATTAGTAATAAATAGGAATAATTAGTAATAAATAAAAATAATTAGTAATAAATATGAATAATGAGTAATAAATAAGAATTATTTGTAATAAATATGAATAATTAAGAATAATTATGAATAACTAGTAATAAATATGAATTATTAGGAATAGTTATTAATATTATAAATTTTAATAACTTGTAAAAACTTATAACAACATGGCACAATTTTCAGTGGATTGACGACACTCCTTTTTCTCAATGACTCTTCTTTCAACTTTCAATGACTCAAAACATTATGAAAAGTATGCTTCTAGGTATATATATCCAATATCGTAGGCACGAGTTTGAATATTCATTCATAGGACAACATTTTTTATAATGTTTTCAGGCAGTGATAGTTGCAAGAAGATGATTCATCAATGAAAAGGGGGCTCTTTTGTCTGACGGCTCATTTACTTGCATATTTCTCACACTAAAATCAAAATGAACAATCTGCTCAAAGTTACGCTTATAAATTCTTGTATGAAATAGAATGAATATACGTACCTCCAACAAGATTCTTCATTGTGATTTTAGTGAGAGAAATTTTCAAGTAAATGAGCTGTTGGACAATAGAGTGGCCGTTAATCCACTGGAAATTATGTCGCACAGAATTAAAGGTAATTATTAATAAGTAGTTGTAATTATTTATATTCTTTTTTTAGAGAGTGTTTTTATAATTTGAAATTATTCAAAAACAGGGATGATTTTATATTTTGTAGAAAAATATGGTACAAGGAAAACGACATAAGTCGTTATTAGATGAACTTGCTTGGTTAAATCAGCACAAAAATCCAATAAAATTGGTTTAAATCCTGTATATATTGAGGGTGTTGAAGCTTTTTTATCATTTGCATCATGAAAACTAGAATATGTTTCATAAGGCATAATTAACTGTCCTTGTAAAAAAATGTGCTCTGAGAACATTTGACACGTTTGAAAAGGTTGGGGGACATCTCTTACGGTTTGGTTTTCAACCAGATTATGTTTTTTGGAATCAACACGATGAACGAAGTTCCAGAGAATATTCTAATAAGTTGATTCCGGATCAATCATGGTTTCAAAATTTAGTACATGATGTTAGAGGTCCATCTGGTCAACAAATTGAATCTCAAGATGATATTGATTTAGGTCCTGAGTTGGCACCATCCAAATTTTATGATTTGTTGAGGTATACAGAGGATGCATTATATCCTGGTTGCAAGATAAGAAAATTAGAAGCGGTTGAAAAATTTATCGCTATTAAATCAGATAATGCAATGTCAATCAACTATTTTGATCAGATGTTTTCTTTGTTTAAAGCATTGTTACCTGAAGTAAATGTGTGGACTACAAATTTCTATTAGAGAAAGAGTTTAGTTAGTAATCTAGCCCTTATTTATCGGAAGATTCATGCATGTGAAAATGATTTCATCTTATATTTTGGTGAAAATGATTCATTGGATAATTGTCCCACATGTAATTAATCGAGGTATAATGAAGCTCAGGCAGGGAAGTATGGATCGATTCCTGTAAAACAGTTGAGATATTTCCCCCTTACACCTAGGATACGATGTTTATTTCTGTCTCAGAACACATCATCAACGATGTCATGGTACAAAACCAATATTTCAACTAATAAAAGTTTGAATCATCTATCTGATGGTGATTTATGTAAAAATTTTGACTTTTTTCATCCATCTTTTTCTTTAGAAGCCCAAAACATATGATTGGGTCTTTCTACTGACAATTGATCTCTGTTTGGTTCTTATGGTAGTCAGTATTCGTGTTAGTCTGTCTTTATAACTCCGTACAATTTACCTCTATGGATGTTGATGAAGGATCCCTATATATTTTTGACCTTATTAATCATAGGAAATCTGAAAAATAATATTGATGTTTATTTGAAACCATTTATTGATGAATTAAAAGCATTTTGGATTAATGGTGTCAGTACATATGATGTTACTTTGAAAAAAAATTTCACATTAAAATCTACATTGATGTTGAATATTAGTGACTTTCTTGCATATGGCATGTTATCTGGCTAGAGTACACATGGCCCGAAATCAAGTCCTTACTGTATGAAAGAAAAAAAAATCCTTTATTCTCATCAATGAAAAAAACTCGTGTTATTGTTACTGTCATCACATATTTCTTCCAACCGATCATCCTTTTTGTAGGAATAAATATAATTTCACAAAAGGAAAAATTGAAAGGGATGGACCTCCAAAAATGATATCAATTAAAGAGTTGAAATCAGTTGTATTTTCATTACCTCCCATCACATTTGGGCCAATAATCAACCAATAGAAAATTCATCGCTTTGGGAAAGAACATAATTGTATAAAACGGAGAAATTTTTGGGATCTTTCATTCTGGCCTGATTTTTTTGTCCACTACATGTTGGATTTCTTGCATATTGATAAGAATTGTTTTGACAATTTATTTCATATAGTTTTGTATACACTAGTTTAGACCAAAGATATTATAAAACCACGATTAGATCTTGCCCAAATTTGTAGGCGACGAGAACTTAAACTATTTGAAAATGTAAAATTACATAGGTTAATGAAGCCAAAAGAATCTTATACACTGTCCAAAGATATTCACATATTATTTTGTCAGTGGATTGAAGATTTGAGATTTTCAGATGGCTATGCTTCCAATTTGGGTAGATGTGTTAAGAATGTTCATATTAATGGACTAAAAAGTCATGATTCTCATGTTATAATGGAAAGACTTATGCTAATTAGATTCAGAGGTTTGATAAATTCTAGGATTTAGGATCATATAACAGACATATCATATTTTTATCAAGACATTTGTGTAGTGATAATAGAGTACGATGAACTAAGAAAACCAGAAGAAAATGTTGCGGTAATTATATGTAAACTGGAAAAAATCTTTCCGCCAGCTTTCTTTGACTCAATGGAATATCTGATATTAAATTTTCCACATGAATCTAAATTTGGAGGCCTAGTATAGTTTTGATGGATGTATCCATTCGAGATAAGCATGCATAAATTGAAGAAAAAAGTACATAACCAAGCATCAGTTGAAGGCTCAATTTCTGAAACTTATTTGCAAGACGATATTGATTTTTTTTCTCTCACTATTTTGAATCTGAATATCTTTCAAAACACAACCTCATGGGATGGAAGGATGGAAATGTTGATGACTAAATGAACAATAAATTATCAGTTTTTAATCAGCCAAATCTTGGATTCGATGGAGTTCATGAATTATGGATTTTAGATGATAAACATCACAGAGCTTATACATATGTTTTGCTAAACTATGAAGAAATGAAATCATTTGTACTGTGAGTGGTTATATCACTTAATATATAATTTATGTTGTAGTAGGTAAATGTATTTGATTTCTAGGTTATATAATAATCATATCAAGAAACAGCTTCTATAAATTATAGTATCTACTCTTGAAGAACACAGACAAAAAAAATTTCTCAATGGTTTCAAAAACTGGTAACATAAATTATTGATGGTTTAATATCAATTCAGTTTACTATTTATTATATTGATAATTGTTTTACAAATTTTTAGGTGTCTCAACATGATGATAAAATTGATAAGCGATTGTGTATATTGAGTAACCCACCATCCAAAATGGTTAAATATTATAATTCATATGTGGTGAATGGTTGTCAATTTCATACACGTTCATATGGGGAATCAAAAAAAACAATTAATAGTGGAGTTTGTTTGAGAGGATCACATCATAGAGAAACTGAAGTTGACTTTTATGGCATTCTGTATAAAATTATTGAGCTGTGTTATCTAGGAAAGAATTACATAACGATGTTTAAATGTCATTAGTTGGATACTGAGAGAGTCTTGCGTGTTCATCCAACTCATGGAATCGTCGATATTAAATATAAAAGTCTTCTTACAGTAAATGAACCATTTTTACTATCTCAACAGGCACATCAAATTAATTTTTCATAGTAATGTGCTACTTCAAGAAACCTGAGTAATTGGTGGAGCATAATAAAAATGAAATCTCAAGAAAATCAGTTTACTCAAACTGAATGTGGTTTCGCTGAAGTGGAAGGAATTGATATTTTTCAAGAGACTACTCAAAACACATTTTTTCACAAAGAGATGTGAATATCGATGATGACACTCCACAATTAAGGGTGGATGGTGATGAAGATGTTAATGATGTTACAAATGAATTTGAAATGACAAGAGATGATCAAACTGAAACTCATATGGATATTGATGATGCCGATGAGGAATATGAATACATTGATATCGTTAGATATGAAGATGATGATTAAGGTGAACATTGACACAGTTAAATCCTAGTTATAATCATAACTAATATATATCTATATATAATAGTTATTTTCAACTATCTTCTAACAATAATCATTTTGTGTTTCAGATAGACCCTGATCTATTTCTTGAGTTATAGGAGGCTGATCAACCTTTGGATGAGGGAGATTGGGATCATCTAACCCTCATCCTACTGGCAGTTCAGGGGGTAAGTAGAGGGGTGCAGTCTTATGCGACTGGTGATTCCTGATCCTATCCCCAAGTGACGTCCATGTATTGGCTCTGATACACGCACATGAAGGTATGATGACCTGTATATTTTAGTTATATTTCATTAATTTATTTATAAATATACTAATTTTTTGATTATTTATTCTTTTTTCATAGTTTTGCGCATTTCGTTATGGGATAGGGGAGCGCTATCTTGCGCAATTATTTTTCTCAGCCATGGATTCCATAGGAAAATATTCCCATTGATGTGCATCTCGGCATGTTCAATCATTGGTTGGTATGTAAATAAATAGTAATTATGAAATCTATTTTATTAATAACATGATATTATAAATTATTTTTAGGGTTTATGGTATCTCATCAATGATATCATGCGTGATGCTATCCACGCAGCATGGGAGGCATCTATATGTGATCGTTTCCGTTAGTTTTTTCACAATTTGAGAAGGATGACCATTAAGAAATAATGAGTGACAAATTTTGATGAGTAGTATAGAGCCCACTGACCAGAGTTCATTTCATCTCACGTTTGGGATAGAATATTTTTACACTGGTTGGGTGGTGGATTTCAGAGGAGGTCTTCAGTGGGTTGGCAGAACCAGGAGAGATAGGAGGTGACACATCGAGCTGGTAGTCGTACATTCAGTACGCATAGAGAGCATCTCGTAAGTATCTTTTTTAAATATTTTATATAACTTTAAATATAAACTGTTTATTTTATATTTTTATAGGTAGTCTAGAATCATGATATTACAGAGTACGACATTTATTGGAGGATGTATAATGATCCATCCACAAGAGAGATTAGTGGTGATCGCCAGCGTCAGATTGTGGTTAGTATTATTATTTTTCAGTTTGATAATTAACTGCATATAATATTTTCACAATTTTAATTTCATATTGGAATTGAAGGAGTCATATGAGGCTCCAACCTCTCAGACACAGGATGGGAGTCTAGATGAGGCGACTAATCAGACCAGTGTAAAATATTTCGACGAGGCGGCATGGATGCAGGTCACTCAGTATGCATTTGAGAAGGGCCGAGTAGTTGGTATTGGCTATCATGTGAATCTTGGTACTTATTATGGTACTGTTGCGATGTCGGTGTCCAACCCGAGAGGAGATTGTGGGGAGTCATCATCTTCTACCTCACAGTATCAGGAGCAGTTGCGAACACAGGATGAGCTTATAGAGACTTTGCAGAAGCAGGATTAAGAGATGCATCAGTAGAGATAGCAGTAGCAACATCACGATGAGGAGATTCATCGATGGCAGTAGCAGCATCACAATCTGATGGATTACATTCCTCGTCTAAATCTAAGTTTAGGGATGTAGTTTCCTCCACCATCTCTTAAATCTCCTCCACCTCCTCCAGAAAACGACCCCCACAGTGATTTTTTTATGTTAAAAATATTTGAATTCAAGATTTGTTATAATATGAACTATTCTCAGTTTCTTTCTTTTATATTGGTGCGAATATTGCATAATTTATTTTTTAATATTTTATTATTTATTATTACTATTATATTTTTTAATGTTTGTTTATTTTATTAATAATAATAATATTTTATGATTTTTTATATCTTTTTGTGAATATTGAGAATTTTAATATTTTTTTATTATTTTAATATTATTAATATTATTTTTTCATTAATCATAATTTTATTAAATGTATATTGTTAGTATTATATTTTTTAATGTTTGATTATTTTACTAATAATAATAATAATATTTTATGAATTTTTTATATTTTTTTGAGAATATTGAGAATTTTAATTTATTTTATTTTTTTATTATTTTAATAAAATTAATAGTATTTTTTTAATTAATTATAATTTTATTAAAAAAATTACTTTGGTTATTATTATCGATGGGACTTGTTCCAATGGGATCCCATCTCAAATAGTATAAATATATATTTTTAAATACTATTTGTGACGGTACTAATGGCCCTATCACAAATACTATTTTTGACGGGCCTATCACAAAAAAAGTTTATTTATATATAATGTAAATAATCGAAAACTTATTTTTGACAGAAAACTTACTTGTCCCAAAAAATGGTATTTGTGATACCATTTTCTACAACGGGCTATTTGGGACGGGACCCCATCGCAAATATCCCATTCCAAATAGAAAAAATTCTAGTACTGATTTTTGTAAAATAAGGTTTCTCAATGTTGTAAAAAATAATCTTGGTCACGGTTATTGATAATAAGGAAGGTCGTGGTTGATGACAAAGATTTATATTGTCATTTCAAATAATCAAATTGTATTTATTGAAAATAATTTTTTTTAACTCATGTTGAAGATGACCAAAGTGTTGAATTGTTGATTATGAGATTTAAAACCCCAAAATGAAGTTTGGAGGATATTTTTTGACACGTGGATTTTTTTACAATATGAGTTTAGTTTGGTGGGATTATAGAATTATATATATTGATGGATATGGATGGGATGATTTACTAGAGTTGTGTAAGGGTAATATATATTTTTATTACCATGAATAAAGGTAATATAAGTCCTTATGTGATGTGTAATGGTCACCCTAGATTTCCAATACCATGTAAGGGTAATAGGATGGTCGCATATGGGTATCCTGTGATTTCTAAATTCCATGTAAAGGTAGTTTTCCTAATATGATATATAAAGGTAAGTTGAGATTTAGAATACCCACATTATGGTAATTTTATAGTTTCATAAGGGTAACCCATGAGTTCTAAATGACACATAATGGTAGGTTGTTTCTTATGTAAGGGTAGTCATGATCTTCCTCAGATAATGTAAGGGTTCATTTCAAATTTCTTTATCTTGTGTAAGGGTATTTCTCATATCACATAAGGAAAATCCATGGATCCTAATGTTCCCATAAGGATTCCCTAAATTTTATAAACCCTATGTAAAGGTAGCTAGTTGTGCCAGGGTAAAACCCTGTTACCCTCAACCCTACAGTAGTACCATGAATAATGAGATACCAATGTCACAGTTTCACCCTGCATCATGAAAGGTGTGAATTTAATAGAGGTAAGGAATTTGAGGTACAATGGGGGTTATTTAAGTGTATTTGATGCTACACTATAGTAAAAGAAGGAGGAAAAGTATATGTTGTAGAATAAATAACTATGAAATAGTATTGTGAATTTGAGTTTATAGAGAATTTTAACACACTCTAGAGACATGGATTGCATCATAGAAGATGTTTGGAAATATCTTTATAGAATTTACTTCACTATAAGGATGATGGTTATGTTGTAAAGGTAAGTGGATATTGTATGTTTTATTTATCCATTTAAGATTTTTACACACTATAAAAAAGAAGTTATACTGTAGAAGTAGTTGGTTCTAATGATTTGAAATTTGTTGCATTGTTGAATAGAAATTGTGTTGCAGTCATATTTTATCTCTCACTATCTAACTAATGGATGAATCATAGAGTTATTGTCTATAAATTAGTATCCAAAAAATGAATATTGGAGAATATTTTTGTAGACTTTTAACTATCAGAAAATGCAGTGAATATGTGTTGTTATTCTTAATTTATGGGTCAACCACATTTGATGAAGGATTTATTATCATGTTCTATGAAGAGTTAAAAGTTAAAGACCATGATCTTTATGGGCCCACATTCTGTTTTTTATATTTATAAATATGGAAATACATTCTTTGAATATGGATATATTTTCAGGAAGCTATATATTTTAGGTATATCATTATAGTTAATACCAAATACACATGAAGAATTTAAGTGTGATTTGTGACTCTTAAAATAGTAATTATAAGACATGTTACAATGATTTTATAAGATAAAAATGTTTGTATCATATGAGATATTTATAGGTATAAGAAAAAGATAAGAGATATATCTTTGAGAGATCCGAATAGAGAGAATATTGAAGATATGAATTTTAGAGGAGGAATGTGTCATTCTGTATGAGGGGTTGTAAGCTTGAATAATTGGCATTGTTGAAGATTTTTTCCAAATTATCATAAGCTATTTTTTGTGCTTATAAAAAGTGAAGTTTTTTATAAAGTATATTGGAAAGAAAATAATGTGTTATGTCAAAGTGTTTTCAAAAGAGCTGAATAAGCATCTTAGTGGGACTTCAATAGAGAATCTATTCATTAATGAAGATGTAATCTAATATAGTGTTTCTGGTGAAGGTGACTACATGTCCATAAACTATGAAAGTGATCCTTTCCACAGGTAGTGATCTAATGAAGGAACATTTGAGGGAGTAACCCTTTGGATATAGCGATCTATCCCTAAAATTTATATGTAAGTGATCCTTGTAATAAGAATAACCTAGCCTAAACCATTGTAATAAGTGAGATCCATAATGATTTTAATGCATGGAACAACATTGATGCATACTTCTAGAGGTAACCTAGTTATGGTTAACCATGTAAGTACTCATGTTCATATTTACTTTCTGCATTCACACCAAAAAAATCAAGAACTCTTTAAGAATATTTTAATAAAGATAATAATATGTTTAACCTCAAGAATTATTGGAAAATATCCATTAATGGTGTTGGATTAAAGGTTTGAGTTATTTTAATTAGGTAAGTCATTTTCACACAGAGATTCACCCACCCCCTCTTGAGGTAATCTCAATATAAGTATATTGATTATTTCTAAAATTATAAAATTGAATATAATGATTACTTATGAAACTCATGACATGATTAAAATTATAGATATTATTAAACCATGATCAAAGTAAAAGGATCGGGACTGCTTGACCAAAACATGCATGAGAAACGATGCAGTTATCACCTGAATAAAGATTTTAGTAAATATTATTAATACATGGTTGATAAAATATGATAAAGAAATAATATATGGTATGATATATATAGTTATTTTTTTTAAATATATGTATAATAAATATATACTTATTATATAGGACGTTCATATGTGTATGAAGAAAGATGAGACATGAGGTAAGGGATTTCGTGTCACTAATATTTCTATGAGACACATTCCATATTCACCAGTTGTTTCGTTTATGTGATATATATACTAGACATAAATTTATTTTTATTATTAATATCATAAAAATTTTGGGGATATAAATATTGATCTTAGGTTATCTCTTTCATGAGGATTTGATTTGAAAGATACTAATTTGTTAAGGGATTTATGTTTGAATATAAATTTAACTCATATTATTTATTCTTGAATTTCAATTGAAGGAAATCATGTGACCCTTTTCTAATAAAACCATTTAATTTTATTCTCTTCTATTTATCCATGAAATTTTCATGTAATAGTAATATTCTCCTCTCTTTCTTACCTAAAATGATTGAGAAAATGTTTTTAGTAAAAACAGACTTTATTTCTTCTTTAGTTGGGAATATTTTTCTTCCACGTTCATGTTTTATTTAAAATAAAATTAAGAATATTTTTTTATTATCATATGTTGTTTAATAATTTTTTATGAATATTTTAATTTATATAAAAATGTTTCAAATGAATCTTCTTATCATTTTCTAAACAAGGTATTTAGACTTTTGAATGAAAATATAAAAGTAAACATTATTTTAACGTACATGGCATTAACATAATTTATCATCATCATGAATGATCAATGATTTGAAACTTCATTTATAATTTTACATGATTATTTTCAAAGAAAATGGTTTTTTACATTTTATATTTTTTTAGATTATAAATAAGTGATTTTAATATGAAAAGTGATTTTCACTCAAGAAATGTTACATTATTCTTTTAATATAATTTTTCATCTATGATAATGTCTGTTGATGTTACTTATGATTTAATAGAGGTATTATACAATGATATTATCCTTATTCTTTCTCTGTATGGTTTATGATTATAATGATGAGATATTTATGAAACCAATTTATTTTCAGGGGGTTATTTTATGGTGAAATGTTGAAATGTTTATGAAACACATTTTCTTTCTTTGGGTTATGATATATGATGAATGATTTATGATCTTCTAGAACACATAAAAATTTATTATGATTAAGTGATAAATGGGATAAGAATACTATACCCCTCTAATACATTGGGTAAAATGGATATCTCATGAGATAATGAGGACTAATATAGGGAATGAACCTAGTTCAGTAAGTAAATTTTTCTACTATAATAGTCTTGGGAGTGAACCTTGACTAAGGATATGATGGAATAGGGAGTGGACCCAATCCAATATGATAGTATTAATAGTGATCATTGACTAAAAAATGATTTCCTATGATTATTTGTATTCTATAAACTTAAGTCTTAGGTCAATGTTATGCTCTCATAGTTCATGTTCCTTGATTCCCTTATGACTCATATCTTATGAATTTCCAAACATTATTCCATGATTGAAGATTATGATATATAATATACTGGGTAAGTATTTTCAAATTTTAAGCTCATGTTCTCATACCCTTATTCTCATGTTATGTTTAAGTGATAATTAATATCTCCCTTTTTTACCCTTACTGGGTATATGAGCTCACAATTTCTTATATTTACCCTCCCTTGGTTATGAAGAAAGGTTTGAAGTTGGGTGAGTCTAAGAATAGTATTATGGGTAAGATATTTGAGTGATATGTTGAAGAACATTCATGAAATAAGAATATTGGGTATCCAGTCTCCAATGACACTAATCCTTTATAGTACTTTGGTGTGTATTTGTAAAATATATTAAATATTCATCTATTAAGATGTAATATTTATGTATAAAATGTATGGATTGTTATACTTGACCCCATATAATGGAGTCTTTGAATGTTCTTAGTGTATTTTTAACTTGGTTTCTGTTTTATAAGTGATAATAAATAAGAAGAAAATAATATTTTGATGATCATATTTATAAAATGAATAAATCATAAATTAAAACTAATATCAAATCCATATCATCAATCAATAAGTAATAAATAAATATAAATTAATTATGTTGTCACAATAAAACCACTTGTAGTTTTCAGATGTTGTGGAATCAACTTTTTAGGTCGTATTCAAATAAGAATTTTTTTATAATAAATGAATAATATGAGATATATGTGGTTAAGAACATCATGTCCAATGAAATTTATTGAATGATTAATTAAAAAGAAGAAAAGAACCAAGAATTTAGTATCTTCACCTATAATGTTTAATTAATTTATTTGGCTATATAAATATCTCATGTTGAATTTCATTCATTATTGATGAACTGATTGACCACTTATTAGTGTACCATTATTGTGGTGAGATAATTTAAGGGTAGAATCACTCTAGTGATGTTCCATAGGTGCTCTAAAAACCTCTAAACATCACCATAGAAATCTTTGAGTGTTAGAATGGAAGATTCTAATGCTTACATCACTCATTTTTTATCACAACAGAATCAGTTGAGGTGAGAATGAATTTCTATAGTTCTCTTTAGAATTGAGAGGGTGGAATAGGAGGATCACTCACCATTCTTAAGATAATTCTATGAGAGGAGCTCTCTAGGCCTTAAGAGGAATATTTACAATTTTATTATGAAAAATGATGATAAGGTTTATAAATTAAAAATTTGGTATATATAGAGATGGGGTTAGAAAAATAATAATTGCATCCACACCATTATTATATTATAAATTCTCAGTGAAACCCATGTCTAAATAATTATTTATTATTATTATTTACTTAACATGTGATAAAATCAGGGATAAATAAATATTATTTCCTTTAATAAATAAATTAATATTTTTTAAAATTATATTTAAAATATCATTTATCACCATACCCTTATATTAAGTATGTCAAGGCTCCTCAATATTTATCCAACCCTAAATAAAGACTAATTATTTAAATAAATAAATATCACTACATTATTCATTGACAATTTAATAAATATAACATTAATAAAACCAATGAATAAATATTCACATAACCAAATAAATATTTTCTACCATATAAATAAACCAAAATAAATTAATATTATATATTTTCATAATTAAAAATTATCTGAATAATATTTATTCATTATTTAACTCAATAATATTTTTTTGAATAACTAGTGATAGAATATATGTGATAAACCAAATATGAATAATTATTAAACCATATATGGGAATAATATCTATTCAACATGTCAAATTTAAATATAATTTATCTAGGTTTATGAATACACAAAGTTTGTGACCCTCTAGGCCCCTTTCTTAGTGGAATTAAGAAAAACCACCTAAATTATACGGTTATAAACTAGAAACACTCTAAATCACCCATAGGGAAAGAACATAAATTCCACAATAATAATAATAATTGAATAGGAATGTACACAATTTGATATAGTCTCTTTATCTTGATATATTTAATCAAGAAGGTTACATACAAGTTTCATCAACCTATGTGCTCGATGTCTCTTTCTTTGACTTTCTAGAAAAACAACTTGCTGATACGGCATCATGATCATTGACTTAATATGGTAGTCCCATTTTCATCAAAGGGGATAAGGTATCAACTTTCATTAAATAATAGAATAAGAAAAGTACTTTCTATCATTATTCATTAATGAAATATCACTCATGGCTCACTCAATATATCCTACCCCACCATGATCATATGTCATCATGATTTTCATCAACCCATAAAATTATGAGACCCATGATATTTAGTAATAATAATATTAAAGTATAAGGACCATTACACATGTCCAAAAATATGAATATAAAATGACACAAATAAATGTGTATTTCCTACTAGTGGGTCAAGTTCTTATAATCTATATTCTTGAGATTATCAAGGATGTACACCATGAGAGAGTGTCTCAAAGTCCTATGAGTCACCACACATGACAACTTGTATCATTTTTATCTCATAAAATGATATCACTCATCCATAGAACATATATTTAAGAATACTATTACAAAAATTCTATGTTTTCATCATAGCAGGGAACTATTACGACTTTCGGTTTGAAAAATACCCTTAGGAGATTATCACATTCATTTTAAAATAGAAGAATTATCAAGATGTGATAAGATATTAATTAATATTCAACACTATGAGTATTTCAATAATCAAATGTATACGGTAGTTGGTTTTAGGGAACCAACTCTATCAAACTCTCCCTTGAACTAGAGCCACCTAAAAATAGATCAACTAGTAAAATTTACATTTTAATCATGTTTCTACAAAGATATGGTTATAGTTTTCAATCCAACCAAACTATACATGGTTGATCTACATATTTGGACCCCATCTCTCGGAGAAAATCCCTTAAGAGATGATATCACTGATTATGAACCTTTTTTCTTCTATCATAATTGACATATTGGATAGTACCATAGTTAAAATTAATCATGATATGATAGAATTTTATTGTTGGGGTACAACTCCAAAATATGGAACAAATAATTGGTAAAATTGCTTCTTAAATGACATAAAAAGTCATATCCTTGGGCTCACCTCTACCTGTAGATGATTCCTTTCACCACTTCTTCCTACTCATGTTCATTATTATTTTATGGATAAAACGTTATTTTTGAGTTGAGACTTTCTTTTTTGATATCTACGTCTTATCATTTTCCTAAAAAAAATTCACCAGGGATAAAAGAACATAATTTCATTATCCCTTCGACGAGTGAGTTGGGGATCTCCACTTTCATTAAACATGGATTTGATCACCTATTTAAATTAATATTCCATATTACCCTCACTGACAATTTACTATGATTCGAACTCAAATTGGTCCAAAAAAGAATAGTTTTATACCCCCTTGAACACTAATTTTTCAATTTCTCCAATTAAAAAGAACTCATTCATTTTTTCTTCTTGAATAATTGGTGGATAGTTCTAACTAATAGCCTATATAGTTCTCCTAGTATTGTTTTTTATTTATATTATATGATTTATTTTTAAACAAGATCAAACCAATGTACAAATCATGGAATGTGAGATATATTTATATAGTATGTGTAGGAAAATATAGTTTATACATCACAATAATATCATGTGACACTAGATAAAATTTGGGTGTATTCGTTCATTTTCTATTTTTCAATTCCTTGCCAACTGTGTATTATGAATTAGATTAATAAACCCTTTAATCTATGTTAGAAGATATTATTCCCTATAAATCAGGTTTCTACTTAAGTCATATTGGATAAACTAACTTTATTCTTAATTAAAAATGATACAAATCACTTTTCTTCTATATGTTTTCAAAAATACCTATCTTTAAAACTATAGCACTCCCAAAAACCTCTTATAAACACCTGGGAAAACATTCTTTTCAAATTAATGTCCTATGATAATTGTTCTTATTTATATCCATAAATGGATCCTTGAAACTTATATATCATATTGGTTTTTATTTATGTTGTCACATTTTCTTGTCAGGTCATATAAACATCTCCCATAAGGTTTTATTTAAGGAGTATGGTCTTGACACCCAATACCCAATAAAATGATCATAGAAAATATATGACAGGTAAAATTTAAATGTAATTTTATTTGATGGTTAGTGAGAAGGTATTATCATAAACTATTTCTAACTATTTTAAACCTTTTTTGGTCATTTATGATTTATTGGTTTAACCTTTACTATCCATCTATGGTTTCTCTTGAATACCTACCAATAGATTTACATCAATGGAAATACTACAAAAATGAGGAAATAGATTTTGGTACATGTAATTCATATTTAATATCAAATTGACTTGAAAATAATACAAATCTTATCACTTACTACTTTATATACAAATCTTTATTCATAAAAAATAAAATATATCACTCACCATGGTTAATATAAAACCATCACTATGGTTTTAACTTTCCTATGCAGTATGTATATCTAGAATAGTTAATCCCACTAAAACATATGGATTTAACTTGTTATTATTTTACCTTGTGTATCTGGATCCAACAATCAATAGAATTCTTTCTTACTCCCACTATATCAAAAGAGATTTGAAATGAACTGACCTCAGATACCCTCACAAACTAGAACATGATCCAATCCACCACATACCTCAAGGGAAGTTTTTATTCCCATTGGCCAATGACTACAACCTAAGCATCAAAAACATTAGTGGGAATTATTTTAACCAACATGAAATATATGGAATGGTATATATATATATATTATAGAAAAAATAAATTAAGAAAAACTATAAGAAAGATATTCCATAAAAAAAGAAAACAACGGTAGTGATACAACTTCAAAATCTAGATAAAACTAAAATAAAGAGTTCTAAAAAACCAAAGGAAAATAAAAATTAAAGACAATTAATCCTATGATATGTTGGAATCTCCCACTATCTTTGTAACAACCCATACTATTATAAATAAAATTCCCCTTGTGATTTAATTAAATGTCTTATTATGTAATATGTATATTGAAAACACATGCACTTCTATGGTTTTATTATATCCAATTGGAATTAAATAGATATTAATCATCATTACCATTGATGATATAGCTATTGAATAGTGATCACATGAGTAGTATAATTATAGGGTTTTAAAAAATCCAATCGACATAGATAAAGGAAGTTATGGCCTCAACCAGTAGAATCATAACCTATAAATCCCATTTATCTAAGATTTCAAGGGAGATAGAATCACAAGGATTTTATCTTGACCAATACCAAGATGAGATCCAATAACTTAAGCATGAGTGAAACCATTTATGTGATAATTTCAAGATCATCGAGATCATGGATCAAACCATGTATGTCGAACCACCCCATAAAAGTCTCACTACCGCACAACTTACACTTAGGGAATTTTTTGGTGTATTAAAGGGATATGTATCAAGAACATAGAAATATGATTATTTAAATTATTTTTGTATAGAAAAATGAAAATATTTTCTTCTTATTATTGTTACTTTTTAATAAATTTTTATTTTGATATAATAAAACACAAATAGTATTTTTGAATAATATTAAAATTAAATTTAGGAATTTATTTTGATGAATTAATGGATTTTTAAAGAAATAATATTTTAATAAAATATTATTATAAAATATTATTTATTTAATATAAATGATCGTATAATTTTTATGAATTCAAATGTAATTTTTATAAGGGTTTGAAAAAGGTTATTGTCAAAAAAACCTAGCATTTCTCAAAAAATATCAATTATTATTTTAAAAGTGAAAAATTAACTTATTTAGAAAATTATTTTGATATAGATAATATTATTCTTGAAATTAGAATTTTGAAATTATCCAAGAGTGAATTTTTTAAACTTTTCTGAATTAATCGAATTTTCGGTTAAAAATTAAATATCGTATAAATATACAGTGTGTATTGTGACATAATAATGACTGAAAAGTGAGGTAATAAATACTATAAAGGGTATAAAAGAACAAATATTTATTTTAAATTTAAAATAATGTGAGTTTATGTTATCTTTATTAATTTTATAAAACCATTATGAATCCTCCAAAACCATTAATATATTTTAAGGTTTTAAAATCATTTCTTTAAGAGTATGACTCACATCCACATAATAATGGGTATTATTTTATTATGTTAGGAACTTTTATTTATAAATTAATTATAACCACTCTCATTTTTATTAGAAAAATGATTAAAAAAACAATGGTATGGTTTATGGTTTTTGTTATTTTATTATATAGAGTCCAAAACCTATGTTTGTGAAATGATAAATAATTCCCCACACATTTCTTATATAAACCAACACAAGATCCCATTTACCTTCACTAAAAATCCTTATATAATATCATTAATCTTCCCTAAACTCTCTATAGTCCTCCCAAGGTTCCCCCCAAGCTCTCAAGAAGCCCCTCCCAAGAATTTGTAGGCACACACTCAAGTAAGGGATCCTCACCTTCTCTTCTTTATTCAAGTTTCTTTATTACCTTATGCCTTAAATTTAAAATTCATAATGTTAGTATTTTTCTTTAAATGTCCCTATTATTTCTATTTTTTGTCTAAATTATGAGATACCCATTTTTCTCCCATCAACCCATTTTATGAATTTTTATGTGACATCATTATGCTACCGAAATTTCATTGTGATTTTCCATAACAAAACAATTTTGTAGTGAGTACCATACTCATTTATTATCAAGGGTGTTCACATTTATAGAGTTATATATATTTGACTTGGGAATTACATTTATGTATTCCACACTCCTTGATCATGGAATAAATTAATATGATGAGTGAATCCATGTTGTATGATCTATGAAACACACTTAAGAATGTGAATGAAATGAAAGGGACAGGTGTGCCCAGAATTATATAGATCTTTAATTAATTGGGTAATGTTTAGTCTCATTAGACTCCATGTTGGCATATGGGGTGAAATTGATTCCTTTATGTGAATTTTTCAATCATCATCTCTTCGAAGTTATCCTTGACCTATGTTTATGATGTAAAGTTTTAAGTTGTTTCCACATTTATCTTGTTTCCTTTATGATTATCATGTTATATCTTGTCTCATTGTTCATGTTTATGATTCTCACTATGCCCTGTTGATATACCTATTTTCTAAAATGTATTATTTTTTCATGTTATTCCATGGTTATTCCCTTACTTAGCTTTATACCTCACCCCTTTCTTATGTATGTCCCCAGGTCATCCCATGTAGTATTAAGTGGGAGTACGTTAAGGATGTTTTCAATAAAGATAATGTTTTTTCATATTTTAAGTTGTTATGTAATGTACCCAATTCCCAAATACATTATAATTCTTGATCTTCCTGATTGTATTATGGGTAATTTTATGTAATAATTCATGAATTCATTTTTAATAAAGACAAGGGTTGTTATAATCTCACCACCATCTATTCAAACCCAGTAGATAGAAACCATTCCACCTCACTAAGGCTCCTTGCCTTTCCCTGCATTAAAATACATAACAAATTATAAACACCACTATAGGGTTGTGTTAGGTCTGAACTAAACATGCTCAGTGGGATCCCGCATAGGTTTTCCATATCAAGTCTCTTTAAAAAAATCTCAGTATGCTCATTTTAATGAAAACATTCCATGATAAGTATTAAACTAGTTCTATATAGAAATCATAGTAAAAATTTCCCATTTTCCACAAGTATAAAAAATAGGGTAAAATACTTTCAAATCACATTTCAAATAACCAGTTTATCAGTCAAAGAATGTATATTAAATCCAAAATAGTAAAAATAAAAGAATTTGTAAATCACTCCAAGGATCACAATAGGTCTAGATAGTAGAAAAATTGTACCACAATCAATTACTGGTGCACACCCAAGTCCTTAAAATAGAAGACTAAAGAGAATAGGAACACCCCTTGAGTGAACCCCCTAATAATGTCAACAGTTAACCCCTAGAATATAAGAAATATGGAGAATAGGAAAACACCATGAGTGAACCTCACATTAATATAATGGAAAATGGCCCTATGATTCACCTTCTATTCAAGTACCCAAGGCTTCTTATGTGATTCATTTTAGAAATTATTAAAAGATATTTAATATTTTGCAAACAAAAAACCCTTTATTCCCCCCGAAACATGCTTTAAAAATCATTTTGTAAACTTTTTACACTTCATTGAAAATATCAATATTCCCTTTAATCAAGACTAAGGGGAAACCCATATTTTACCATAAATCCATTTACATACGAAAATAAATCATAAAAAATCATTTATAATATAATTTATAAAATAAAGAGCAATGTAATTCATCCAACGTAGGCCATATATGGAACCATATACCTCAAATTTAGATTGAACACTACCTGCAATGAGATCCATCGACACCAAAAGGAAATAAGAAATAACTAAAGAGTCTCTAAAAATGATTCCCATATCTTAGAATCATAATCCATAGAAAAAAAGAGGCAATAGAGAGGTTAGGTCCCTAATACCTCAAGAACCACACATGCCCACCATAAACAAATCAAGGAATGGCCCCAAGAAGAATATCACACAATGGATCTACAAAGGATCAAACAAACATCATAACAAGGTTGAAGAATCCAAAAATTAATTGTAATACAGTCGTTGTAATAGAGAAATCAATTAGCAGAAAGGCCACTTACGAGAGAGAAGTGACATAGACAATCCATATATCAAATGTTAACCGAAGTGTTCTAGAAGCAGAGGAGACACCCAAAATCACATGGATGGTCCTAGGGTTCGAGGCAGGTAGGAAAAAATATAATAAGATAAGGATTACACGTAAAATGTAATAAAACCTACTAGGACAAAAGGATTTAGGTAATAAAACATGGAATTACTATGTTAAATCTCTATAAATAATGTATGATGAAAAAATGTCACCTCAGATTAAATTTATTATCATCAATGATTTTATTACATAAAAGAGATTCTTAAGGAATAAAAAGAATTTACAAAGTAAAATAAAAAATTATGAACTAAAAGACTTTTACAACGAAAACCATTTTATAACTAGAACCCAAAGAAAAACTTATTCCATAAGATAAAAAATAAGATGTTAAAGTGTCCAAAAATAATTTCCAAACCCAAGTTCTACAGAAACTCCCCATAAAAACTCTAAATCCATCTAAACTAAAAATACAATATATTAAACATAAAAGAGAGTACCTTAAAAATATAGGATGTTATAAACTCCCCACAATAGGGCTTTCCATCTCTGGGAATACATTTAGGAGAAGGGTTCTCCAGAAATAGGTGGGTCCTATAGTGAGCTAGGATTTTCTTACATGTATATTTCATCTTTTTTATGAATATTCATTACATTACACAAACACATTTCTAAGGACCATAATAGTTTAGTGAATTTGGAAACTTGGAACACAATCTTCTTAATTTATGAAATATCTTCAATTTCTCCCATAAAGATCTTCCCATTATGTACTCTTCATGAAAATACCTTACTTAAAACCTTTCTTCGTAACATGGGGAAGGGAAACATAAGAATGGGTGAGATCATATTCTTAGTAATAGTAAACATAAGAGATATAAATCTAAGATTATATGAAATCATAAGATAAGCATAAGGGTATGTGATCATGAACAAAACTTAAAAAGATCATACACATCCGATCATGGATCATAAACAAGTGTAATGGAATAAAAATTTATCATTTCAAAAATGTGGGCCCTGTGAGTGAAAAATCATAAAAAATAAATCATGAACCACAATCTCATGTCATAAAAGTTTGGCACCATTATAAATATAGAAAAATATTTCATATGTTAAGGTAAAATACTAATACCATCATCATAGTGCATCGATTCTTGTCACATATCTCCCATTGTATATCATAATGCACTTGATTCCCATTTTGGATCAAGACATATTTTTTCCTATTGTGGATCAGGGTTCCTTATTTCCCATTGTGGATTAGGACACACATTTTTTCCATAGTTGATCTGGACACACTTGTTTTCCGTAGTATATTAAGTCCATAGACTTGTTTCCCATCATTATATCATGAGATATAAAGCATTACATAATGTATTTGAAGGATATATAAATCCTACCCATATCATAATAAAAACCACACTTATGTGTGCCAAAATATCATAAAACAGTCAACATATCATTACATCATAACTCGTGTAGAAAAACGAGTTTCATAAACATTTCATCAATTCACCATAGCATAACCAATGAAATATAAATGGGTTTCTTAATCATTTAACCAATATATACATTAACCATATAAAGAAATATTAAGGATGGTATCATTTAATATTATCCCTAGAAAATAATAAGTAAAATTATAGGATGTCATCTTAGATGGAAAATGATTTTGAAAAGACACCTTGACCATTTCTTGAGAAAAGATAATTTTATTTGAAAATAATTTTTCAAAAATAAAAATTCCTAAAATATTTTGGAAATAGTTTTCTTTTAAAATAACCATGAAAATGTATAATTTTTTTTAAAATCATTTGAAAGATTTCTTTATGAAAATACTCTTTCTACCTTGAAAAATGATTTTTAAAACATAAAACATTTTGAAAATACTTTCTTCTGAAAATAAACATCAAAAATTATAAAGAATATTTAAAAATTATTTAGTTCATTTATTGAGTAAAAGATTATTTTTTCTCCTAAAACACTTTTTAAATCATTTTTTAAAACATTTTAGAAAAAAGGTTTTTGGAAGAAAAATAGTTTTCGACCGAAAAATATGATTTTTCATAAAAACATTATTTTGAACTATTGAGTACATAAAGAGGGTACAATTAAGGAATAATATTTATTATCATTAAATAAATATGTTAAAATAAAATTTATGATTTTATTGAGAGATAAATCAAAATATTTCATCATTATAATCATAATCATAAACAATCCTGATTAATAATGAGATTGTAAACTAAAATCTCTACCACTATGGTAACTTTGAAATGTTATAACCATGAAGGAATATCATTAAAATAATCATAAAATATCATTAGGATAAATAAATTCATTATATTACATGTCAAAGTGTCTGTATATACAACTCATAAAACAATATAGGTTCATAACATAACATATTCCTCAAAGAAGTAAAATTGAGAAAAACAAATACATTACCACTTTAGTAACACTTTAACCGTAAACCCGATGAAATATTGATCCTAAAATAGATATTTAAATACCAAAATTCTATTTATAAGAATAATAAAATAAATTCTTGGGAAGTATACACACCATATAAAAGAAGTAGGTGGTGAATATGGCATGTATCTCACATAAGTAAAAAAGTGACGCAGAATCCCTTACCAAAAGTCCTGACTTCTTTAATACAAATTCAAGAATAATTTATAATAAATATATGTTTATTATACATATATTAAATAATCATAATTTCATATATCATACAATATATGATTTACTTATGTCCTTTTATTACCTGTTTATTAACCATTCCTTGTTAAAATCACGTTTTGGGTAATAACTGCTTTGTTTTTCGTGTATGTTTTGACTTTTTATATTTTTTGTCCTATTACATTGATCATGGTTCCATAATATTCAAAATGATAAACATGATTTTAATATAACATATATTCAGGATTTATTTATTTAGATTATTTCACTTAATTTAGTGATAGAGAATGAAATACATCGTTCATGGAGACTGTAGGTTGTACGTATGCATGAAAGTTGTTTCAATTTTCTAATCACGATTAATGAAATAAAGGTAAATTATATATATAATTTCATAAAATAATCGTGTTTATGTCATATATATCAAATATTTTTGTTAATCCCATCATTAATACATTCCATGTAAAGCATGAATAAATCACATCGCGTCATGAGGCGGTAGTCCACTGTACACCTGAATGATATTATTATATTCCCAAAAAATAGAATACATAAAGTTGTGTGTGATATAATAATTTAGAAATCATAATAACACCATAAATATCATATATATCATATATAAACAATAGACTTGTCATTATGTCCTTCCTTGATAGGTGGTAATGGAGAAACGAGTGACAATGATTCACAAGGTGGTAGTCCTCCAAACACACAAACGATGATTTCATAACCCATTTGATAAAAGTGAAGATATATAATAAAGTTACCAATGAGGATTTACACCACTGAAAAGGGGGGGTTGAATCAGTGGTGATTTTTACACATTTTATTTCATTTGAAATTAACCATTATTGACCTGCTAGTATCTGATCCACTCTTATAATAACTCAACCTATCCTGAATGTAGTAAAAATAAATAGAAAATGAACACAATATTTTTACAAGGATTAGTCTAAATATGATCCTACTCATTGATGTTTTTTTAGACTCCCCAATCATATATTCTCTACTATAATCACAAGAGGTTATAATATACATTTCTTCACTAGCATAGATTCCAACTATGATTTCCAGAGTCCCACTGAAATAACAACTTAACACTATTTTTTACAAAAAATGATAATAAAAAACACAAGAAAGATATCTTCAGAATGTCAGATATTTATATGACAATTGATGATGATATTTTATTTTGATCCTTCAAGATAAATAAAATATCCTATTCTTTCATTATGAAGAACATGATTGAACTGGTTCTTCTTCAAAATATAACTTTTGACTTCTCAAATACATATGGCTCATACAGTATGTGAAATGGTCATTATGTGCACAAAATAATTATCACATGGTATATTTAGGTTGTAACATAATACATGTACATTACTTTACTACATAGAAAATTGATATCTGTACTACGAGTGATAAATAATTTTTTTAGAAAATTTTCTCAACACTTGACTACACTCATTGTCTCTATATATTTCACACATATGTCCCACACCTTCATCTAGGAATCAACCTCGTATTTATAATAATAAATTCTCTGGTTATTGAAGTAGTTATTGCATGATAATTCTAATTTTTTTTGAATTAGTATAAATTTGATCAATGGTATTTGAATAAAAACTCCATATATAATTTTTAATCATCTTAGAATAGAAATTTTTTATTCACGTCTATATAAAACACCCATTTATTCACTAAAAAAACTCACTGAAAATCACTCATCACAAAGCATTTAATTCATCTCTAAAAATAATATGATACCTCATATATATAGTGTTATTATTACTATAAACCAATATCATTTTCACGTATCAAACTCCCATCACATGCACTCATTGCATGGAATTGTCTTCGTCTATGAACTCATCATATAAGAATACTCTAATTCCATCATAGAAATCAGGTTCATTGTGTATTGCATAGTTCCTGGTTCATCTGCATCTCAGCTTCACCCGCCAATCATTTCATTTATGGTCGATCACGGGACCATTTATTCATCTGAAAACCATTGTAATCATGTAGCACCTATTTCCAAATACTCAACATCGAAAATCATTTTTATGCTTTGTGGAAAATCAAAATTATTTATTTTCAATAAACTGGAGATCCTTGGAAGATACTACAAGGCAGTGGACTACTTTTCGGTTTTCTTGATCTGAAAACCTTTTCCACAAAGGGTTTATACATAGGAGAGTGAAGAAGAACATCTCTTGTGTTGATAGGATGAATCAAATTCAAATGTTTGATCAGATCCTATGGATGGTGTTATTTCTGTATTTTTAATAGATTGGTGAATACTACCTGCAAACAATTTATCCCACAATTAATTCTCCCTCATTTGGAACTTCTATATATCAATAAAGTGGTGAGTGTTGTAGATTCAATCCAGAAGTAGGAATGGTTTACCCTTAGGTTCCACATGAGCCCAAGTTGAACTGGACTTGGTGGGTCTTTGGGATGGTCTATGTTTTTAAGTATGGACACCATAAAATATACTTTGAGAAATTATAAGTATAAAATGAAATACAATTCCAAGCCTTCTCAAAATGTAATTCTAAGACAAACTCATTATCTTCTATTCTTCCTCATGCATATATAATATATATTTTTCATCGTAACTTAAATTATTCTTCTAATCGTGAAAATAAATATTTTCGTGGAATTTTTCTTATTTAAGTAATGTAAAAACTCTTTAGCACATGACTTTGACAATTAAGATCAACACATAAAATCATCACATTTATACCATGAAAAACTATCCGAGAATGTCATCCAATACCATATAAACAAAAATTGAACAAGTGAGACATCCAATACCATATGATATATTCATAAAAATTATACAAGAATCACTACTTCATCCATAACAATTCTCCAAGAATCACCACTATATTCATAACAATTCTCAAGGCATCACCACTTCATTCAAACTCCCCAAACACATATTGACACATTGTGAAAGAAAATTCAACTATTAGGATCAACAATATCACCCTAGTATTTTGTTGTCAGTATCCCTTCACATATATCATGTCATATAAAAGTCAATATGTGTGTATCATATTTACCCCCCCCCCCCTCCTAATGGAAATCAAATTAAAAGGGTAGGTGGTATATTCTTATCTCATCTTTACTTTTAACAACCTCTACTCTTATTTTCTTAAAATAAGGAATGAGATCACATGATACTTGGAAAAGAGACTTTACTTAATCAAATCTAAGTCTATGTGATCATACCTGGTGTATAAAACAATAGATATATAAACAAGGGTATCTAATTTTTATTTTAAACGTCTAGATATGTTAAATCTTGTTTAGAAAGTCTCAAATGAAATACAAGATCATGTAAACACATTATCGAACACATTAGAATGTTCAGGAACAAAGGAATAATTTCCCCTTTTATCATCATTTCATCAGTAAATCACTCCCCATAAATAAATACAATTTAGTATAATATATTGGAGTGTGACAGGTTAACTCAAACCACTTGAACGATCCCCCTCAATAAATTCATCCACTTTCATCATAATGGAATTATATGAAATCCAAGATGAATAACACCACTCCTAAAATTCCCTACTTTGTGATCATAATACACATAAAATAATAGTGAATGAAGAGGCACTTATTCTTAGTATTCAAGTTATAGGAGAAGTATAAACATGAAGGTTGAGGATTAATTCACCAAACCTCTCGTTTGGCGTTGCTTTAGTCAAAATATATGCGACCAGATCTTTATTAAAAATGTATTCTAGTTTGATATATCTAAAAGACAAATTTTCATTAATAAAGTGATACCTAATATAAATGTGACTGGATTTTTAATTTTTTATTGTATTTTTAGACAATCCAATAGAACTCTCATTATCACATGAAATTTCCAGTGATCTCTCTGTATCAATTTTCAAATCTTCCAATTGTACTTTCATACAAATAATTTGTGTACATGAATATGTAGGTGAAATATATTCAACTTAATCCATTATTAGTGTTATAGAATTCAGTTTTTTTCTATACCAACTCACATAGCCTTCTATTAGAAATATGGTTCCACCTGAAGTTGATCTCTTGTAAGTACAACCACTTTCCCTATTAGCATCTGTAAAGCATGATAGTTTTAAATTTTCATTGTGTCTGTATAGAATCCTAGGTTTTAGAGATCTTTTCATTTGCCTCATAATTATCTTAGCATCCAATAAGTGAGACTCTTTTTGTTCACTCTGAAATCTGGCACATATAATCACTACATAAGTTAAATTTGTCCTTGATTTTGTTAGATAAATGAGACTTCTAAGGATTCTTCTAAATTATTTCTAATTAACACTACTTCCATCTTTATCTTTGCATAATTTAGTTCTAACTAAAATGGGTGTTGAAACTTATTTTTCATTTTCCATTCCCAACGTTTTCACCAATTCCCAATCATATTTTTCTTATGATAGAAATATGTAATTTGGTTTCTTATCAATATGAAATCTTAGAAAATATTTCATTTTACCAAACATTGACATCTTATAATTTCTTTTCATTTTCTCAGAAAACTCTTCACATATACCTTCCTTTTCACCAGCAAATATGATGACATCCACATGTACAATAACTATGAGAGTACCTTTGGAAATTTCGCCTACATAAAGGTTATTATCATCTTGACCTTAAATAAACTATATATCCCCTAAACAACTATCTAATTTGGAATAATAGGATCTAGAGGCCTATTTCAAACCATACAATCATTACTCAATATTCATACCATGCTGTCATCATTGTCTAATACAAAAAAATTAGGTTATTCAATATATAATTCTTTATTTAGATCACCATTTAGAGTGGTATATTTCACATCCATTTGATAATATTTATAATTTTTTGGTGTTGTTACTTATATGAACATTCTAATATTTCCCAATATTTATAGTGGTAAAAATTATATTCAAAGACAATTCCTTCCATTTGAGATTATCTATTGTACAACAACCTTGATTGTTTCCTTGTTACGTCATCTTTATCATTTAGCTTATTTTTGAAAACCCACTTGTAACTAATAATATTTCTATTTTCAGTTTTTTATACTATAACCCAAGTGGAGTTCTTTTCAATTTGATCATGTTACTCATTCATATCTTGTATGAATATCTCATGTTATACTAATTCTTCCACTATATGAGGTTTAATTTGAGAAACAAGTTCATTTTGATCTTCAATTCTCAATATTCTTCTTGTTTAAACTGGAACATGTTGACTGCTAATGATATTTTCAGTATCAACGTGTTTATTTAATTTTTTGTACTATTTTCTCTTATTTTTATCATCTTTATATTCATCATTAGTTTTTTAGAATAAATATTAGTAATGTTTGTCTCTTTTTCGGTAACTTCATCATTCTTCTATTCCATTTTTATACCATTTTCTACCAAAACATCTAAATCTATGTCAATTAAGATATCTGATTTGATCTTGGTTTCAACAATTTAGACATCACTACAGTCAACTAAATTTTTCATCCATTTGTTCCAGCATTTTTAGACTCACCATTAGGTAGGTATCCATTGAAAATTTCTTACACGTCTTTTTCTCTAAATTTTTCCATATTGATGTTCTTGATATTTATAATGCAAGGGATTCCAAAAACTATGATGTATTTAAAAGTTTTCTTTTTCTTATACCACATTTCATATGTTGTATTTTGTGTTTCTAGTCTTAGTAGACACTTTTTATGTATGTGTATAGAAGTAAATATAGCTTCTCTCCCAAAATACTTCAAGATTTTGTGTTCAACTAACATAATCCTACCCATATCAACTATGCTTTTGTTATTTATTTTAGAAACACCATTTTTCTATAGAGTATATGGTGTTCTGTATTGATGTTAGATTCCATGTTTAGAAATAAAATTTTCAAAAGCATCACAACTGAACTCTTTACCATTATTTAATATCAATTTCATGATATAGAGACCAATATCCTTTTCATCTTGTCTTCTAAATTTTTTAAACCTTTTAATTGCCTCTAAATTATGTTTGATAAACATGAAATTAGTTAACTGGGTATAATCATCATTAAATGTAATGAAATATAGATCACCTCTAGTATAATTATGTATCATTGGGCCACATAATTCGGTATGAATAAGTTCAAGGGTTCTAGAAGATAGAATATCTACCATTGTTGGTGAAATTTGATCCAATTTCCCATTTTTAAATGTTTCATAGATTTCACCCCTTTCTCTATTTAGCTTGGAAAAATCTCTCACAGTATCATGCTTTAAGATTTTACTTATACTCCTTTGTATAAGGTGGCCAAGCCTTTTATTCCAAATGTTTTTTTAATCTTTGGAACTCAAGTAATAGGAATTGATATAGTCACTATTTTGAAAAATATTATCATTGGTTCTTTTTACTTTAGTGATAATTCTTAAATTATTTTTTATTTTGATGTTATATGAATCATTTTTAAACAAAAACTCATGTTTGACATCACAATGTTAGCTGACAATAAGAAAATTGTGCTTCAACCCTTCAATAAATAACACATTATTAGACTTCATATTTTTGGCTTCAATATTTTTTTTCCAACTACCTTAATTTTTTATGAACAATCATTTACAATAGTTGTTTCTCCTCCTTCAAGATTCTCAATATTTCATAGAATTTTGTTGTCACAATTCATGCATGATGAACATCCACTATTAAGAATCTATGAATTATTTTTTCTGCTAGATTTCAATGAAACTTCAGGAAAAACATGAATTTTCTTCATTTGTTTTTTAAACTCCCTTTCAATTAATAAATTTGGATATTTGTTCAGGGAGAATACTCATGTACTTTTTAGTAATATAGACTTGGTGATCACATATGACATATATTTCTTCTAAATAGTTAAATTTATTTTGTGTTGGAAGATAAGATAAATCACTGATAACTATTTTCTTACATTGAAAATTTTCTCTTATATTCTAAGAATATCTCCCCCTTGGTTCATGTCTCATCTCTTATAATAACCCGTGTTTTGTTATGAGGTATGAATCCTTTGATTATTAGTTTAAATGATTAATTACATCATAATGTGAATACCCTTTGATGAGATAGGTTTATTGGTGGTGTCTGGTGCTTGTTTAGAGCCTCGATACCATCTTTTTGGAGGAACAAGACCTGTTGGACAGTTAGTAGAAACCATGCAGGGTAGGTCACACGGTTAGTACAAACCGTGCGAGTCAGAATAGTGGGCTGGAGAATCCTAAATGGTTTTAAAAACAATAAATATGTAGGTGTCAACCCATACAGGGCACCTACAGCATTTAGCAGAGACGGATCACAAGGTTAGTCAAACTGTACGCAGTTACTATGCGAGGTGCCCCTCCTTATAGTAGTGGGTTCACAGTTGGGGCATAGTTTGGCCAACCGTGTGACCAAACTATGTAGCACAATATTTTGGGTAAAATTACCAGATTTCCCTTAAAATCTATTTTAAACTCAAACCAATTTCAATTTTTATCTCAATGGATATAACCTAAATGAGGGAGCTCCTCCTTGAGCCAATTCTAGGCTTTTCTACCAAATATTCATCTAAGCTTGGAATCATGCGTCGTCAATCTCATTGTATCCATGATAGTGAGTAATCAAATCCTTTTATTTCATTCTTCTTTATTCTTCATATCGATGGATTTATTTAGGTGAAATTTTATTTTCCCTATTTTTATGGTTTTCTTTTATTCTTCATTTTTCTCCTGATCTGAGTCGAATAAAGAGTTGATACTGGATGAGCACTCTACTACGGATATATGGTATTTGTTCTTTAATTTTCCCAGGTGGTTCAGTGCTTTATTAATCTAGTTTTTATTGTTCTACCTATCATACTTCCATCACATCTTTGAAATTTAATTGATAAATTAAATTAAATGAAATAGAACATGTCAGGGATTCCCTTTAGTTCATTCGAATTGAGTTGGAGGTTTTTTCCCCAACCAATGTCACCCATGTGGTATGACTTTGAGATTTCCCTTATTATAAAACCCATGGGTTGAGTGTTTGTGATTTCCTAATTGATAAACCCTATATACCAATGAATTGAATTGAATTATTTTTTAGGAGATGTTATGTCTCCTTTTAATGATAATATTGTTGTTGAATTATTCAATTTATTGAATGTGAATTTTTATAAGAGTGCGTAAAAATTTTAAATTGAATTGAATAATAATTTTTATATAAGTGGTTATACTCATGGAACATGAATGTGAATTGATGAATGTTTATATAGGATTCCATGTGTGTGTTATGCCATGGGTCATTGAAATGGTAGAGAATACCTTGGACCTGTATGCTCCTTGGATTATGGTTCTGTAAGATGCCTTAAGCCTTTCAACCCCATGAATTTGGTTATGTTAGGATCACAATGGACCTTTTCTGGTGACATGCTCCTTAGACCCCTATTCAATTCTAACCGAGTTTCCATTGAGATGCTCCTAGGACTCGACGAGGATTCCTTGGTCCATAATACCTTGGATCTGGTTTTGTAGGGTCTGATGGGTTATAAAACATGGTCATGGTAAATGTGATATGAAATATTGTATGGTGTATTCATGGTTTTTATGGAATGATTGACTACGTGGATCTTACATGGTATATGTGACACTTCTGTATATACGGAATGGTCGTGGTTGTTCTGGTAATACAAGATATATGGTAAGGTCGTGGGAGTTATGTGATATTGTGTATATATTGAGACCATGGTGTTTACTTATGTTTACTTTATTTCTTCCTTGTTAGAGGAGCCTAAATTTTTTTTAGGGAGCCTTGTATGGTTGTATAGTGTCACTTGACTGATTACTTTTCCCATGGTCTTTTTACTTATATTACTTCCATAGTTGTTTTAAATTTCACTCTACTTTAGCATATAGTGATAGATAGGATTTACTATACACCTTTGGGTGTTTACCTATTGGGATTATATCTCACACCCTGATTAGGCAATCGTTGTGTACCCAGACAGATTATATGGATGTAGGTGGGGACACGGACAAGCACCCACAACTCGATACTTGACTTTGTGTTGTGCTTATGAGAATGGGAGCACAAGACTGAGCTAAGGCCCACGATGCTATTAGGAGATAGTATATTTTGGTCCTTTTGGTATTTTTATATAAGTATTGCAAACATTCCATGTATACCTATTTTGTATTCTTTGTAGAGACTTGACATTTATCATCATCATTTGTATATGAAATTCCTTCTCGCACTGTTTATATATTTAGCCTTCTAGATGTTTATCCATTTTGAGTTGTCGTATATTCTTTCGCATTTTGATATATTATTATTATTATATTTTGTAACACTCTGAAAAGATATAATAGTCTCCCCATAGACATACCCTAGGACCTCGCTACTACTTGAGAACCATTAGTGTTTGAGGAGATGCACTTGAGGCCATTTTGTCAACTGGTCTCAAGGCATGGTTCAGTGGAATCTGGGTCTAGGACATTAAAAAGTTAAATCATATAATTCTTTCTCTTGTTTATTATCTAGTCACAATATAAAAGGATTGTAATGTATTGGAATTTTGTAATGAGTTATTCCTTGGAGTAGCTAACCTACATACAAAAAAAATTGACTCGAATGAAAATTGATGTTTTCTAAATTATGACTATTATAATTGATTTTATTCCAATGTTGGGTGATTCACATGAATTGTTATGTGATTATATATATTATTGAGGGATATATTTCATTGAAACGTGATGATATGAATGTATGTCATCTCATGCATCATTTTAGGTACTTTATAAGAATCACATGCCATGTATTATGTCATGCCACATAGGATGTATTTCTTATTTGCATGATGTTGTGATAGGTGTCATGAAATATATTCCTTTTGATTTGATATATATTGTGGAGTGGATTATGTGGACTCCATATTTTGGTTCATATGGACTACGGGCCCTTATGGATCAGAATTTAGTGATCTATTTGGTTCAACCTTTTAAAATTAAATGTGAATGAATATGAAAATGAAATGGAAATTCAACTAATAAATAAAGAACTTAACTTAGATCTAGCTTTTGAATGGGTAGTAGGAAGTGTCACTAGTGACTATTTCTTTTTATAATGTACTTTATTTAGGAGTATGTTGTGTTGTATGACATGTTTATTGAAAGGTTTTGACTTATCCTACACTTTTGATCTGTGAAATTTGATATAGTATCTTTCTAAGGAATGTGTATGGAATTTTAGATTCATGCCACCATGAAGACCTCTAGTCATGTGCGAGGAGAGTGACAATAATCATGCTTCAGAGGTGGTGGGACATGGGATACTAGTGGATCCCCCTTTAGTGTTAACTAAGACAGCAGTAGTTTTACTAGATTCTGGTGTTGAGGCATAGTTCAATGAGAAGGTTTTTATCTTCATTCATACTTTTCAGGGAGATCCATAGACTACCACATCTATGGATGAGTTGACATGGGTGTTCCAATAGTGGAATCCTCCCATGTTTTCAATGGATGTTGATCCACGGGCTACTAATATTTGTCTTGAGACTACGATTAAAATCTTTGAGCATCTAGAGACACCTCCGGATAAGAGAGTTAATATCATGAAATATATACTTTGGGGAGCAGAAAGGCGCTAGTGGGATGTTCTGAACTAGGCTGACAGGCTGCGTAATATGGTTTGGGTTGATTTCTAAACTAGGTTATATGACTACTTTTACCCTAAGACTCTGAGGGCATAGTGGGATAGTGATTTCATGCATCTAGAGTAGGGTGCTATGATGGTTGTGGAGTACTCGACATGAGTTATATAGAAGCATCATTTTACATTGATATACATTGAAGATGAGTTATCGAGGGATAGATGCTTCAAGGAAGGTATCGGAAATGTTGTCTGATCTCAGTTAAATGTGTTCAAGTTGACCTCTATTACTAAAATTATGAATCATGAATTGATTACTGAGAATAACTTGAAGTAATCTAGGGGAACATAAAAGAGTAGTGTAGTCTATCGACCCAGTAGTTTGAATTCTAGTGGAAGGAATTTTCATTTTGAGGCTTCCCTTAAGATGACTACTAGTCAAGATGTGAGTACTAGTTACTCTGTTTTCTTTCATCAGTGTGGAAGAAGGGGACACATGATAAATCAGTATGACCATGACCCATTTGAATGTCGATCTTATGGAAGGATGGTCCATGTATAATGTTTCTGTAGGACATTCCATCCCGAAGTGAGTGGTAGGGGTCATCTCTGACCCCAGGTTTAGGAGTAGGTTTCGCAGGTCCACATTAGTTAGGGAGCTAGAGTGGTATCATTCAATCAGGCTGAAAAAGTGGTTGTCGTGAAAATGGCATCCAGGAAATAGTTATACTGAGATAGTAGATAAGACCTACTCCAGGTAGTGAGGTTGTGTCAAAGGGCCGCAGTTTAGGCCAGATCTATTTTGTACGACCTACCCTCAAGGAAAAATTCTCTGAACTGTCTATGGTGAGAGGTATAATATTAGTGGCATCTACTCTTGTATCTTCTATTATTGAAATAGGTGAATCGCATATTTTCATATTTTTACTTATTATGGAAATCCTTAGTCTTGTGCTTCAGTTTTCAGTGGATGTTATGATGCTAGACACTCCATTGGGGATCATAAAGGAAGATGTACATCAGTTCAGGGAGTTCCATCTTGACGATAGTGGGTTTCACCTCATCTAGAATCTTATTTTACCCGATTATCACGTTTGATATCATACTCAGCATGGATTGGATAGTATCTTATCAAGACTACATTTATTGTTTTCTCCAGAGGGTGAATTTCACATCACTAGAGGGGAAAATTTATACTCACAAGGGTGAATGGGACATCCAGTTGGTCCAAACTGGACTAGGGAATTGTGGGCTAGGCCAAATTACATCCCAAATTTTTTTTTGTATATAGATGATTTGGGAGAGAATCATGTTTACTTTCCTCCAGTGGTTGATTATTTTAGATATGTGTTCCCAGATGATTTTTTTGGTTTACCTTCTAAGAGAAATGTGTATTTTTCCATTGATCTAGTACCAGTAGCTTCACTAGTATTAATTCCTCCTTATAGGATGGCTATTAAAGATTTGTAAGAGCTCAAGTGGCAGCTAAAGGATTTGGAGGTGAAGGGGTTTATAATACCCTACTTCTCAATGGGGTTTTCTGATACTTTCTTTTGAAAAAGGTGGATTGTACCATTAGTTTATGTGTGTATTACCAAAAATTGAAAGAGTAAATAGTTAATAACTTTTATCCCTTTAAAATTATAGATTAATTTCTTGATTATATTTGAGGATCTCAGGTGTTCTTGAAAAATGATTTGAGGTTGGGTTATCACCAAGTATGTTTTTGAAAGGTATACATACATAATACATATTTTCATAGTAGTTATGGCCTATATGAGTATCTAGTTTTGTCATTTTGTCTCACAAACATGCCATCTATTTTTATGGAGCTGATGAAATGATTTTTCAATCCTTATCTAGATTTGTTTGTAATTGATTTTGTGGCTGATATCTCATTGTATTCTCAAAATCAACATAACCATTCCAAAAATCTTTAGATCATTTTGGATACACCCAGATAGCATCAGTTATATGATAATATCAAAAATTTCTACTTATGGAAGGATAAGATTCACTTCCTTGGTTATATTATCTTACATATCTAAGTATTATTTGACTTAGAGAAGGTGAGATTTGTAGTTTCTTGGGAGCATCCCAAGAAAATCTCTGATATTCATATTTTCTTGTGAATAGTAGGATATTACAGACATTTCATATAGGAATTATAACACTTAACAGTGCCATTGATGTGATTGACTAAGAAGGGTGTGAATTTTTCAGAGACATATACCTGTGAGATAGCCTTTTAAGAGATTAAATGAAGATTAACTTCATCCCCAGTCTTGATTCTTCTAGATTAGGGTAGAAACTACATTGGGTATTATGATTCATCAGGTATCGGTCTTGGAGTAATTATAATGTAGGGATATAGAGTCACGACATATGGGTCTCTTCAATTGAGGCCTCACGAGAGGAATTTCTCGACACATGATCTTGAGTTACCAATAGTTGTTCATCCATTGTGCTTTTAGAGACACTATTTACTGGGAGAGAATTTTGTGGTGTACACAGGCCACAAAAGTCTCAAGTATATATTTACACAGCATGATCTGAATATAAGAAAAAAAAATGTGGTTTGATTACATTCAATCTTTTGAATTTAATATTTCCTAAATTCTTAGTAAAGGAAATGCAGGGGATGATTCATTGAGTAAGAGGTCTCAAATATTGGCAGTTCAGTAGGCCAGTAGCAAGAGACAACTTATGAATTTTTTCTCTGAGATGTACTTGGAGGTGTATGATAATTAGGGGTAGACTTATCCTTCATCCTTATCTTTGACCTCTACCCTACTAGATAGAGTGAGTTTGAGGCCACTATTAGATTTAGAGGGCCTAGTTCTATGGGAGAGTTTGGAAGGTGGGGACACTCCTCCTAGTAGGACTGTCAGTAAGGATGAGATCATGTATATCCATGGTCTCATTTGGGTTCTAGTGGAAATATGAAAGGAGCTGATACAAAATTTTCATTCCTTGATTTAGGGAGTATATCACAGTGTTACCGAGATGTACCATGACTTACACCGTCAGTACTAGTGTTTGGGTATGAAAAATGAGGTAGATTGTTCTATTATGAGGTTTTCCACCTATTAGCGGGTGAAGGAAGAACATCAGTGGATAGAAAAAATTTTATATCTGTTACTTATTCCGGAGTGGAAATGGTATTACATCGTGATGGATTTTGGGATCATTTTACTAAGGTCACCTCAAGGTATTGATGATATGTGGGTTGTTTTTGAAATGCTCATGTAGGTATCTAATTTCTTATCGATCAAGGAGGACTTCAGTATAGATGAGATTGGGAGGTCTCATATTTGTGAGATAGTATGACTTCACAAGGTCTCTCAAAATATTATTTCAGATAGGTATTGTCGGTTTACAACCCTTTTTTGGAAGATTTTACTGAGTGTGTTGGGTAAACAGGTTCTTCTGATCACATCATACCATCCTCAAACTGATTTCTATTCAGATCGGGTGATACAGGTTCTTGGGGACATATAATAAGGTTGTATCCTGGATTTTAGGGCCTCTTGGGAGAGGTATATACTTCTTGTTGATTTCACCTATGATAATAGCTCTTAAGAGACTATAAAGATGGATCTTTATGAGACTTTGTATGGTAGGCCATGTTGATCACCCTTGTGCTAGCTAGAGGCAGGTGAGGAAACTTTATTGGGACCATGTCTCGAGTAGGAGACTTTTAAACATGTCCAATTGATAAGAAATTGGATATCTACTGCATAATATTGACAGAACTCTTATGTCAATCATTGCAGATGACATATAGAATTAGAGGTTGTGGATCAGATCTTTTTATGTTTTATAATGAGTTTGGGACACATATGGATCAAGAGATAGGGTACGCTTTCACTGTGATATGTCGGTCTATTCAAGATTCTGCGTAGATTCAGGATAGAAGCATATCGATTGCAGTTACCTCAGAGGTACTGATACATTAATGATGTCTTCCATGTATCTCAGCTATGCCATTATCATTTAGACTCGTATTATGATTTTCATCCTGAGTAGGTTGAGTTAAAGGTAGATGTGTCCTTTTAGGTGCATCCTATATGTATAACTCATATGATCATGAATGTTTTATAAGGTCAGTCAGTTCCTCTGGTATGGGTGTTATGGAATCATTGATATTTATAAGAAATGACTTGGGAGCAGGAGGCTGAAGTTCATGCTCAGCGGCCGGTGCTATTCTCAGACAGTTCTTGACCACCCTTTAGAGGGAAATTCGAGGATGAATTACTACAAGGGGGAATACTGTAAGAACATGGTTTTTTGTGTAAGGTAAAAATCTATTTATTTTTAGTTTAAAATATTAATTACGGAATAATATGAATACCCTTTCAGGTCACAGGTGTATCGGGGTTTCTAGGGCTTGTTCGGAGCCTGATGACCTTCTTTTTTAAGGAACAGAACATGCTGCATGGTTAGTAGAAACCATGTTGGGAAGGTTGCATAGTTAGTATGAACTATGAAAACCTAGAAATTAGGCTGGAGGAACCCACACAGTTTAAAATACTGTACGAATGGATTTGTACACCCATGTTGGGAACCTTCAGTTTCTAGAAGAGCCTAATCGCACGATTTCAACATGGTTAGTCAAACTGTACATAGTAACCATGCGAGGTACCTCTACTTACAGTACTGGGTGCATAGTTGGTGCATGTTTTGGACAACCGTGTGGCCCATTATTTTGGGTAAGATTAAAATATTGTCCTTAAAATGTATATTAAACTCAAAATTCTTTTCATTTCTTCTCTTAGTGGATATAACCTACATGAGGGAGCTCATCCTTAAGCAAATTCTTAGATTTTCTACCAAATCTGCATCTAAGATCAGAATCAAGTGTCATCAGTCTTATTGGATCTATTCTAGTGGGTACTCAATTACATTAATTTAATTATTCATTAATCTTAGTATCAACAGATTTATTTAAAAGCAATATGGTTTTCAATATTTCTAGGGTTTTCTTTCATTCTTCTTTTTTCTCCCAATGTGATTCGAATCAGGAGTTAATACTGGATGAGCACTCTACTACAGACCTACGGTAGGTGGTCTATACATTTCATGAGTGGTTTGGTTCTTTATTAATCTATTTTTCATTGTGCCTCTTTCCATAATTTACAATGCTACCCAAAAATTGAATTGATAAACTGAATTAAATGAAATTTAACATGTTAGGGATTCCCTTTAGTTTTTTCAAATTAAGTTGGAGGTTGTTTCACCAACCATGGTCACCCTTGGGGTGTGCCTTTGAGATTTCCCTTATTATACTACCTGTGGGGTGGGTGCTTATTATTTCCTATTTAGATAATTCTTGTATTCCAATGAATTGAATTGAATTGTTTGATTAGGAGATGTTCTTCCTCCTTTCCATGTTTAGCATGATGTTGAATTATTCAATTGATTAATTGTGAATTGTTATAAGAGTGGGTAAACTATATGAATGGAGTTGAATGTGAATTGTGATATGAGTTGGTATAATCATGGATCATGAATGTGATCTGATGAATTTTTATATAGGACTCCATGTGTGTGATACGCTATGGGTCATTGAAACTGTAGGGAATGCCTTGGACCTGTATGCTCTATGGATTTGATACCATAGGATGCCTTGGGCCTTTCTACCCCTTTAATCCAGTTTGGTTGGGCTTATAGTGGACATAGTCTGGTGACATTCTCCTTGGACCCCAATTCAAGAATAATAGAGTTTCTATCAAGATGCTCTTGGGACTCAATAGGGATCCCTTAGTCCACTATACCTTAGATCCAACCCTACGAGGCATGAACGATTATATGGCATGGTCATGATAAATGTGAAATGAATGATTGTATGGAATGAAAATGGTTTTTATCAAATGATTTATTATATGACTCAGTCATTCTATATGTGAAACTTATGGTTATACAGTATGGTCATTCTTGTTTTGGTAACACAGGCTATATAGAAAGGTCGTGGTAGTTATGAGATATTGTGTATACAGAGAGGTCATTGTGTTTAAATCGGTTTACATTACTTTTTTCTTGTTAGTGGAGCCTAAAACATTTTTCGCAGGAATACTTGTATGGATGTACAGTATCACTTGATTTGTTACTTTTTCCATGGGAATATTACTTGTATTACTATCATACTTTTTTTCATAGCACTTTGCTTTAGATTATAGTGCACAACTAGGATTTCCTATATACATTAGGTGGTTACCTACTAAGACTATATCCCACACCTTGTTCAGGCTGTTTTTGGGTACCAGGAAATATTATATAGATTCAGTTAGGTATTGGGGAAAGAAACCATAGTTTGATGCTTGACTTTGTGCCATGCTTAGGAGCAGGGGAGCACGATAATGAGATGAGGCTCTTGATGCTATCAGGAGATAGTAGCTTTTGGTATTTTCCTTATTTTGATATATGTTTTATACACATTATATGTATACCAATTTTGGATGCTTTGTAGATACATGACATGTATCTTCATCATTTTTATATGAGATTACTTTTAGCATTGTTTATATATTCATCCTTCTAGATGTTTATCCATTTTTTATTGTTGTATTAGCATCCAATTTTTGATGTGTTGTAATTATTCTGCTATGTTATACTCTAAAAAGAGGGAATAGCCCCCCCAGTGACACACTCTAGGCCCTCACTAGTAGTTGGTAGCCTTTAGACTTTGGGGAGATGTTCTTGAGTCCATGTGGCCAACTAGGCTCAAGGAACAGTTCAGTGGAATCCAAGTCTGGGATGTTACATCTCTAGTAGGGACATGTTATACCAATATAAATTTCATTTGTGTGAAAACACTCAACAAAACCAGTAGTTTCCTCTAAACCTTGATCTTCTCAACTAATTATATCCCTATCTTAAAGATTGTGGTTGTTGTTATTTTATATATTGTGATTGTCTCTATTCTAGGGAAAAATATTATTATAGAATTTATTTCTTCCTTTGATTTAGAAGATGATTTCTCACTAGTATTAATGTTTTATACTTTTCCATAATTTATTTTTAGGCCTTCATTATTAGAGATAATATATTTTTTTTTGTGATTTATAGATTTTTGGATTAACCTACTTATTTGAACCCCTATTTTCACCAGTTTGTGATGATTCTAGATTGACCTCAAAATCCTTTCACAAATCTTCTCTAATTTTTTTCAAGATATTTTTTGTTTCAAGACATATAGAGTCAGTATTAAACTTTTCATCTTCTTTGATGATATTTTTTCATCAATATACTTTAATAACACTTCCATTTCATCCAATTTCAGTTTATGTATTTTGATTTCTTCAATGTACATAATATCTTTTTTTTACATTCATACTTTTCCTCAGTTATTTTTTATTTTTCTTTTAATAACAGTATATTTTCTTTCATGAGATTTGTATTTTCCCCAAGACAATATTCTAATTAATTTTTCAATATGTTCTCAATATCTGTTCATTTAATTTCATCATCTTTATTTCTAGAGAATTCAAAAACTATTTTAAAATGATCCATGAAGTTAGTTTCATCTTTTGATCGGATTCTTGTGGTGGAGTTATCTTCATGTTAATTTCTCACTAAACTTATTCAATTACATTTAAAGAATTTATTCTTGATTCCATAAAATTTGGTTTCTCCTTTTGAGTTCATCCCCCATTTCATTTTATATGTTTTTTCATCATCTATCTTACATTCTATAAAAAAAAATTTAGGAAAATTACATCAAAATGTATAATGTAATTACATTTGTAGCACCTTGGTGGTAATTTACATTTAAGCCTAATATTTATATTCTTGAATATTTTTGATACAATAGTAATGATTCTATTAAAATCATCATCTTAATTTTCATCATCAGATTCACATGATTCTAAGATTTCATCATCTCTAATTTTGAGCTTTCTCAAGGATTCAAAAGCCATTTCATCTTTTAACTTCTTCTTGAAGATGAGGATCCTTCACATTTCATATGTAATGAGTATGTTATTTAACAAATCAATAGTAAGATCATATATATTTTCCATATTTGATACTTTAGGTTCAAACCTTTTAAGAAAATTTCTCAATAGTTTTTTGAAAATATTTGAGTCATCTAATTTTTCACCAAACCCCAAATATTACTAAAAATTTCATTAACACTTGTGAATTATTCATCAAACTTTTATTTTTCTCCCATATTGATATCTTCAATTTTTCTTCTCTAAAATATTAATTTTCCCTCCTTGACATTAATGTTTCCTTTTTAACTACTTTCCAATTTATCTCAAATCTCCTTGGAATTTTTGAGTTCCATAACCTCAATGTAAACTTTTTATGCAAGGGGAATCAAAATGGAATTTTGATATTTTCTATAAAATTTCATATTTCTATTATCAGTAAAATTCATAAGATATTCTTTATCAATAGGTGGGAATCCAATATTAACTACATATTAAACTCTAATTCCAAGAGATAAAAGATATTAAAACACCATATTCTTCCAAATGTGATAGTTACTTCCATAAAAAGTATGAACAATCCTACTATTGAAAGAATTCAGATTATCCATCTTTAATATTTAGTGGATCCTGACAAAGGGAACCTACCTCTGATACCAATTGAAGTTCCCAGGGAGGATTTTCACCAAAGATAATGTGGGGGTTGAATCAGTGGATATTTTTATAATTTTTATTTCTTTTGAAATTAACCTCTGTTGACCTGTTAGGATCTGATCAACTTTTATAATAACTTAACCTCTCCTAAATTCATTAAAAATAAATGGAATAGGAACAAAATATTTTTACAAGTTTTAGTATCAATATTAGCCAACTCTTAGTTGTGCTTGGTTAGACTCCTTAATCATAGATTATCCACTATAATCACAAGATGTTATAACATACATTTCTTCACTATAATAGAGTCCCACTAAGATTTCTATAGTCCCACAAGAATAATAGATTCACATTGTTTGTTAAAAAAATGATTAAAAACAACACAAGAAAGATCACTTTTCAATGTTGGATGATTCTAAAATAATTGATGATGATATTTTCTTTTGAACCTTCAAGATAAATAAAATATTATATGCTCACTTTATGAACAACATAACTATATTGGTTCTTCCTCAAAATATGAATTTTGACTTCTCAATTATATGGTACTCATATAGTATGTCAAATGATCATTATGTGCCCAAATTAATTATCACATATTATATTTAGGATAAAACATACTTCCTACAAATTACTTTACTTCTAATAAAATTGATATTTACACTAAGAGTGATAAATAATTTTCTCAAAAAAGGCTCTATTATTCACCGCACTCATTGTTTCTCTATATATTCCATATGTATGTCTCACTCCTTTATCTGGGAATCAACCTAATATTTATAATAAAAAAAATCACCTATTATTGGAATAATTATTGCATGAAAATTATGAAAATGTGTGAATTAGTTTACAGTGGTTCAATGTAATCCTCATAAGATCTCCACAAATAATTTTTAATCAACTTTTTTATTCATGTATTCATAGAACATCTATTTATTCACAGCTAAAACTCACCACAAAGTACGCATTATAAATCATTTAATTCATTTCCATAAATAAATATGATAACTTGTCTATATACTATTATTCTTACCATAAACCAACATGTTTGAATAGAATTTTTTTAAACATATCTTCATAATTCATACATTTATTACAAATCATGTTTGCATAGAAAATTCATCTAAAAAGAATGGTTTACACAAACTCATTGCCCAAGCACACTTCCATTCTAGAATATAATTTCATTTTCTATATGTATTTTCATATTAACTTTTTTATCTTCATAGAATTATCTTCATAGTAGAATCATTATGTATTGCATGGAAGTCCACAAACTCTCACTACAAAGAAACACATAATCCACAAACCAGCTTCACAAAGCTTTTACATGCTTTGAGGAAAATCTCCATCACGTATCAAACTCCCATCTCATTATGTCTTCACATAGAATCATTTTCATTTATAAAATCGTTATGTGATAATACTCCCATTTTGGCATAAAAACTAGGTTTATTGTGTACTTCATGGCTCTTGGTTCATCATCATAGGAGCTTCACCTCCAAACCATCAACACTCAAAAATAATTTCATTTTTTATTGATCAAGGGGCCATTTATTCATCTACAAACCACTTTTATTATATAACACCTATTTACACAAACTAAAAATCACAAAGGATTTATATGATTTTAGGAAAACCATATTTTTCTAATTTTAGAGCACCTGAAGATCCTTGGCTGATCCCGCATGTTAGTTTACTACTTTTTATATTTTCTCAACCTAAAAATGAAGGGTTCGTACATGGGAGAAAGAAGAATACAATCTCTCACATTGAGCGGACAACTCAAATTCAAATGTTCAATGAGATTGTATGGATGGTGTAATTTATATATTTCCAATTTATGGGTGAGAATTACATAGAATCATTTCTCTTACATCTAATTATCCCTTGTTCAGTGCTTTTCTACATCAATAAAGTGGTGAGAGCTGTAGATTTGAGCCGGCATCGAGGTCATCACCTGGATACACTACACAAACCACCTGGGATACAGCTCTTGGGAAACTGGTCTAACCATTATATGCCTATGGTAACATTCTCTAAGGGCCCTATGCGTAGGACCCCAGTGGGATTATACATGGACCACATACTGGCGCACTCTTATGTACACCCATTTTACCCTTGGGCTTTCCTAGGATGGTTCATTGGGCATGGTTGGCCCTTGTATCCCACATGAGCCTAAGTTGAGCTAGACATAAAAGGTCTTTGGGATGGATAAATTTTTTAAGTAAGGTCACCATAAAATATAAATATATAAATTCTCTGTATAAAAATAAATACAATTCCAAGTATTATCAAAATATAATTCTAAGCCAAACTCCTCACCTTATATTCTTCCTCATGCATTTATAATATCTTTTTTTAACGGTAACATAAATTATTCTTTTAATCATGAAAATAAATATTTTCATGGTATTCCTATTTTTTAGTCAACTTTTAAACTCCTAATAACCTGAAATTTACAATTAAGACCATCACAAACAATCTTCACATTTATATTAGGAATAACTATCCAAACCTGGAATACAATTCCACATAAAGAAGAATTGTCCAAGAATAACATACAATGCCACAAGATGGATCCCTAGTAATTCTCTCTAAAACAACACTTCATAGATAACAATTCTCTAGGCTTTACCACTTCATACATAAAAATTTTTCATGCATCACTGCTTCATCTAAACTCACCACACACATATTAATACACTATGAAAACAAATTCAACACTTAGGTTTAACAGATAATTATAATTCCATCAACGTAATAAAATTTTAGTATATGGGATATACTTGTGTTATTATATTATACGTGTTAATATATAACTAAATTTGTAAAAATAATAATTAAAATAAAATAGCTTGTTAAGATAATTACCATCCTCTAAAAGAAACCTCCTTTGGATCTCCTCTGAATGACCCTAAGGATAGTCTTTTGGGAGGACCGAAAGCTCTAGAATATGACTAAGTATGTTGGGGAGATAATTGGGAAGGTTTTGGTTGAGAAAAATTTATTTGGATGTGTGAATATTTGAAAAGTGGTGGTGGAGTTTTATAAGTGGGGGAAATGAACCCCCTTGGAAACTACTTAGAAATTTCCCAAAAGACTCTAAAATCATAAATTCATTACCAAGAAAAAAGAGTAAAAATAAACCTAGGTTCAAAAATGGGAAGGTTAAGGTGAAAATATTTCTATAAAAAAATATTTTTACATGTTGGTAAGTCATTTTGACCCTTATATTTTTAGTTTAACCTCACAGTAAACACATTTGTACCTTAACCACAGTAATTAATTATTATTGGATTCAATATTAATTTTGGTAAAAAATTAATTTGACCTTATTAGATAATATAAGTTAATATGATTCAAAATATGGAATCCATTTTTATACATTACATTTATATAATTAGAAAACTTTTATTTTAAATTAATTCTGTAGATGTAATGAGTAAGCGGGGTTTTAAAGTGCAAATGTTCAAAAGTTGAAAAAGTTTTTATATCAAAATTCATATGAAATTTATTCCCATAAACTAAATTGAATTAATGTTTTTATAATTTAAATAATTTTACTTTACAACTGATTTAAAATATAATTTAACTAAATAAATAAATTAAATCAAAAGGTAGTTTTCAATTAAAATTCAATATTTTCACTATTCATCAAAAAATGCAACATTTCAGAAAAACCCGAAAAATAACCCTAAGATAATTTTAAAATTATAATTTTAAAAAAATAGAAGTTTTTTTAGAAAACTTATTTTCTAAAAGTTTCAAAAATTAAATTTAAAATAGAACTCGCAGATTTGATAAAAAAGCAGTTTCTCAAGAAGTGTATTTTTCAAGCACAAGATGGTTTAATATTATCTCTATGTCTAAAAATAATCATTATGTGAATATAAATTAGAATTTATTTATATATATTATATAAATTTTATTCTAAACATTCCTCATTAGGTATTTTAATTAATTAAAATGGAGGAACATTAAGGACTTTATAATAGTTTTCAGAAAAACCCTCTATTAAACCCTAAAATAAAATTATAATAAAATATAATATAAAGTTGATTAAAAAGCACATAATTGGATTAAATATAAATAAATATTACTTATGTTACTTTAAAACATAATTGGGCTTTTAAATTACTTAATTTATTAAAATAAATTATAGTTTTACAAAATTTGGTATTTTCACTATTCATTGAAAAAATCGTATTTTATGAAAAATCCAAAAATATCTTAATAAGATAATATTGATATGATGATTTAAAAAATGAAGTTATTTTTCTCAAATAAATTTTCAAAAATATTTATAAATTATTTATAATATTTTCTCATAAAAAGGAATAAAAATAGCTTTTGAGGAAAATATATTTTGTAAGGAATATAATTACTTTACTAAAAATTGATTGATAATTTACTAAGAATTTATAAAAAAATTATATCGAGTAGGGGATTTATATGTATATTTATTAAATTATTTTATACTATTTATATCCATTAATTTAACAGATAAGTTATAATGGTCATATTTAAAATAATATTATTTCATGGTTTGTTCATGCTTGGTGACGCGTGTCATGCACACTGTCATTATTGTTTGTGACACAAACTAAACTCATTGTTGCATATAATTAAAGATATACTATTTATTACATGTAAAAAAATCTAAAATTATTGTTGTGTGAATTGAAAAATACTGGAAATAATAAATTTAATTTGACAATAAATCACAAAAATCTCAGGATTTTACATTATACCCCACTTAAAATGAATATCTCCCCCAAAATTCATCTCAATAATCAAAGGTTTATTATTTGAAAATTCCTTCATAGAAACACACAACGCACAAATTAATAATAAAACTCTCCTTAAAAGGTAGTGTTGGAAAAATAATGGTTACCTTAAAGTAACTCATAACTACGTTTCCACATAGGATAACATAGTTGGGAAGTGAAGATTTGAACATGGTAGAAATACATAAATAATTATAGAGAGTTATAGAGATAATTTATCACAATAAAGTGGGTTACCCAAAGAAATTTGAAAACCAAAAAACAATAAACCAAAGAGGCATGAAAAAGGTTATTGATATCATAAAAATTATGATAATATGATAACATTTTATTTCAAGATCCTTTTCCTAAAATTGAAAAATACTCATGGGAATATATACTTACATGATTTAATTCCATTTCATAAGAAAAATATCACACTTGGGTTGTGCCTTTATCAATTTCCACTTCATCTCTTACTCCAAGAAATGAAGGTGTATTTTTTTCCCTAAAGCACTAACAGATCATACGATACATAAATATAATGATAAATCATCCCATATGGTGGAATAATACATAATATTAAAATGGTTAGCATAAATTATGAATAAATCTCCATATGGTGGAATAATACATTAATCTCTCAAGCCTCATCCAAAGTTAATATTAAAATATTTCATAAATGGTTATCCTTATAACCCTTATAAATGATTAAAATCCAAAAAAATTTTAAGATAGCCATTTTATTTCTTAAATGAACTTATCATTAATCATCTAAATAGCATGAAATGGTTATTAATTATCACATACCAAAAATATGAATACATATATCATGTATTCTCTTGAAACTAGAATTTCCATAAAATCTCAATTAAAACATGCATGCTTTCTCCTTACTTGAATAAAACCATAGATTGTTGAATATATTTCATAGATCCAATAATGTTGTAAAATCCATAAATGATAACATAAACCACCTTGTCAAAAAATCATTTATTGGTTCTTAGGTCATCATTACTATCTGATTTACTTTATCTATATTAATAACCTCTTTATCAATACTAAACACCATTTTCTCAACATCAAGAACATATTACGGGTTACCTTCCCATAATCAAAATATAACATTTCTGTTCAATAACTCTTTTGGTCTATAAATATCATTCAACATATTATTAAGAATCCTTAATGAAGAAATTATACTAAAAATTCTTATATATTTTATAATTTTTGAATTACAAAGCATAAATACATAATTTACCCCCACTTACTTTTTAAAATGTTAACTATACTCCATCATCTAATTCATTAATACCTTTTTCCTTTCAAATTTCATTTGTAGTCTCTTCATCATCAAAAATATAACCATTACATGTAAAACCTTCCTGATTTTCTTCATGATCTTTCCCCTTAGGACATCAATTCTCATAATGACTATACTTTATACTTTTAAAGAATTAAATAGTCAATGATATCTTAGGGAGACCATTATCCTCATCTATTGATTTAACTAAACTTTTCATTTTCCCTTTATATTTACTAGATTTTTTCCTTCTTTTACACACTCAAAACATCTACCCATTCCTCTAAGACATCCACTTGGGTGTTTCCTCCCACATTATCAACACATAAGAAACTGAATAATCTTTCCTTCGTGGTCTCCACTACCAAAACTCTTAGTTAACTCTTTCTTTCTCTTCATTGGTGAGTCTAAGTGTAATGCCCCGACCCTAGTTACCCAGATTCAGTGCATTATTTTAATACATTGGCATGATTACAAGGAATAAAGTCTCGAAGGACCGATCAGTTTAGCAGTCTTGGAAAATGGATTACATACATGAATGTTACATTACAATTTATAACATACAAAACAACATAAATAATCCTTTATGAATTCCATTATTACCTTGGCTTAACCCTACATATCAATAACAATAAACTTCTTGGAATCCTGGGAAAATAAAACATAGAAAGGGGTGAGCTGAAATGCTCAGTAAGGGTAAGCAATATAGCGGAAACTTTCAAAAATAAGCATAAACATTTAAGGAAATTTATAAAACTAAAAAAAAGCCTTTAAAACTTAAACATCATCATAATATGGCAAAGAAAAAAAGTAATAATGCTATTTAATTATTCACATGGATATTCTACTAATAGAATAATCACATGTAATATCAGTAACCACATTCATAATAAGGGAATGCATAATTCCGAACTTTAATTTATGTGTCAAGGCCTCGTGCCCAGACCTAAGGGATAACTATAACCAGAACCCAACCCAGAGAGCCTCTGTAACCGGACTCCATCCCGGAGAGCCTATGTAACCGGACTCCAACCCGGAGTGCCCTTAATAACCGGACACCAACCCGGAGTGCCTCTAATAACTGGACACAAACCCGAAGTGCCTCTAATAATCAGACACCTACCCGGAGTGCCTCTAATAACCAGACACAAACCCTGAGTGCCTCTAATAATGGGACACCAACCCGGAGTGCCTCTAATAACCGGACACCAACCCGCAGTGCCTCTAATAACCGAACACAAACCCGAAGGGTCTGCTGTAACCAGACCCCAACCCGAGGGATTACTTTTACCGTTCCCCAACCTGGAACATACTAGTCCAACACATGCATCTTAATAAGAGGATGAAATATAACATCAACATTCGTATTAAAACTAGCATACGAAATGCCAAAACATTAATCATAAACCATTAATGGAATAAAAAAACTCATCCATAGTTAAAAATATCAAAAAAAACTTAAATACAATATGGAATATTTGTATCATAATAAATCAATTTCAAACAAGTGTAACATTTATCAAAGGATGTTGACATAGATGGAATCAGAACTATTTGAGAGAAATATCTCTTTTTTTGAAATCATTTAAAAGTCACATAATTATAAAAGAAAACATTTTCTTTGAAAATATTCTTATAATATTTTAAGGTAAGATTCAAAGATTTTATAACAGCTTAAAATAGCCGCACCCACCGTATAAGTTAAAAAAATACATTCTTACCTTAATTATGTCAAAAAGGTTAAAAAGGACCTTGTTTGGAAAACGAAGGATAGATTCCTTTATAAACTTCTTATAAAAAGTCAAACAAGGGTATAAATAACATTAACTCATATTCTGTAAAATATTGAGAATGTTTTTAAATACATTTTTAAGAAACATGGATGTGGATGATAAAGAATCCCCAGTAGATAATTACGTATAAACAACCTCGGATAATGAAGAGATTGTGAAATAAACACTTATCAATTTTGTAACTTACAAAACATACACCCCATGAAAGATGTATCATACAATGAATATGTAAATACACATAAATTAAAGTTTATTAGACAAAGAATACAATTATGTGTAGTACCAACACCACACAAAAGGTAATAGTGGCAATATGGCATGATTCTCACGATAATAAGGAGTGAGATAAAAACCCCATACCTTGCACTTTCCTTTAGTAGAGGGTACGTTTAGCCTCCTGTATGATGCCTATAGTATCTTATTAAATTATATCAGAACCATATTAATAATTATGATATCATACACTATTCATTTATGACTTTATACTACCCATTTAATAATAATTTCCATGTTATATTAATATTTCGGGTAATAATCGCTATCTTTATCGTATGTGTTTTAACTTGTTAATCTTGATTTTATCACTTAGATCATGACTTAAATAATTCATGAATATAAGACATGATTTATTTATCATATATATTAGAATATAAAAATTTATAATAGACATATATATGAAATGGAAAACACCATTTATGGAGACGGTAGTCAGTACGTACGCATAAACGTTGTTTCCGTTTTCATATAGTATTGAACGGAAGTAAGTGAATAAGATATATGTAAGTACATAAATACTTATATATATAAATATATATATCTCCAGTAGCATTATTATGTCTTATATTACATACTTATTAGTAATATATATTTTTATAATTGTCGATGAATGGTGAACTTGGAAATGAATCTCATCACATCGTGGAGACGGTAATCCATACGTACGCACAAGCGAAAATATCATTCTTTTGATATTAATATAATATATAATTGGATGGTATATAATATATACATAATCCTGATCATGTTATATTTATTATTTACATCAAATATGCATCATTATTATACCCATCCAAATAATAATGTATTGAATAACAATTACACCATGACATGGAGACGGTAAGTCGTACGTACGCACGTATGGTGACCTGTCATTCAAAGGGTGGATAGAATAATGAATTTGGTTGTAACATAATTATAATAACATCAAATTATATAGAATATACTGGATTTATTATTTTATAATGGAAACAACAAAGAAAAAGGAAGTGGAAGAAGAAAGGAACTTGATAGAGGGTGGTGAAACCATTACCTCTTCTTCGGGTTCTTCCTTTTGATTTGATCAAAAGAGCTCCTTAGGTTGGATTTCTGATAAATCTAAGTCCTCTAGGATGAAGGGAGGATATTTTGGAGGGTATTTGGGCCGGGTTTGGCTGAGAAAAATGGCATATAAGGTGTGAATTAGAGAGAAGTGGGAGTGCCCTTTTATAAGAGGGGTGAGGGGCACCTTAGGAAAAACTTAAAATATTATTTTATAATAAATTCATATTCGGTTTTTAATGGATTAAAAGTTGATTATTTAAAGTCTAAGGTGGTTATAGGTCTAAAAAAACTCAACCAATAGGTTTTAGACAAGTTTATTTTACCATTTTAACCTTATCATTTAGATTTAACTCTAAGTTAAATAATTTAACTTTTACTGTGTCTTCTTGTATTCTTACAGTATATGGTTAATAAACATACTATATACTGCCAATAGAACCCCAATTGGTTCATTAATGTCATATATATTATTATATAAGTCTTTTGACTGAACCTTATATTTTTAGAACCATTATATCAGTTAATAATATAATATTTGTTTTAAAAACTATTTTATGTCAATTTTGACACTATTTGGTTTTTTTTTGTTCAAATAATAAAAAAATTATTACTTCAAGAAAAATACATTTAATCAATCCTAACATGTCATATTCACCTAAAAAATTCTTGGATGTCATAAAAACTTTGAAATTATATTTATTTTAATATTTATAATACCATTAATTTGATTCTTTCATGAATAAGGCAATTACTGCATCATCATTGTGTCATAAATAAATTTATTTATTTATTGTCTAAAAATTGTAAATAAAATACCATGATGTAGTAAATATTTATATATTTCTAATGAATATTTATAATCTAATTTATCTTATGTAAAACCCTATATTAAAAATGCTTTAGTTATTAAACTTTGATTTTAACTCTTTTAACTCTTCTTTGAATTAAATAATAATAAATGTCCTAATCTAATCCAAGTGGACCTAAATGATAATATTTTATTCCTAAGGTTTTTTTTGGTCGAGATAAACTTTTCCAATAGAATTGGGACATGTGTGAGGGTAATATTTATATCATTTTTACCATTAATTACCCTATTTACTTTTAACCGTGGTAAATAAAAGTAAAAAGTTAGTATTCACCAAAAATTATTTTCATCTCATTGAACCACATTTTACATATTGATATTAACCGTGTGTCTCAGATTTTCAAAATTAAGCTCACAGAAGTGGTAAAAAGATGTTTTATGTGAATTTTCAAAAGCTCCTAGGAGGTGGGTAAAAGACGGTGAAAAGTTCAATGAAATTTTTGTATATCTAAAATGATTATAAACCGACTCCAATGAATTACATTGAACTTATATAGATATTATGTATCTATTTTGACATTCAATAATTTAAATAAAATAAATAATTATTTAAATAAAAATTCGGTTTTAAACTATAACTGAGTGTTTTTCACTATTCATCAAAAATTAAAAGTTTTCAGAAAAATACCAAAAATTTACCCTAAGATAATTTTGATATTCCGAATTCAATTATTAATTCTATTTTACCAAATTATAAACATATAAGTTGCATTTATTAAATTAAAATTAATTCCCGCTATCAAAACAAAAGGTGTGTTTTTAAGAAACAATAACTATCAAAAGATTGACACTTATTTATGTCCGATTTAAATGTAAAATTATGTACAATGAACAACATTGGATTAAATTGTAAAAATATATTCTAAATATAATTTAAAACCACTAAAATTCATAATTTATCACTATTAATTATTTCTATTAAAAAAGTTGTTTTTAATTAAAATTTAGTAATTTTCACTATTCATCAAAATATGAAAGTTATCAGAAACGTACCAAAAATTCACCCTAAGCTAATTTCAATATTCCAAATACAAAAATGAAGTCCATTTTGAATGATAAAATGTATAAAATTTTAAAAAGTGGGTATTACTATTCATAACGGTTAGTTTGATTGGTTGTGGTGTGTGTTAGAACTCGAAGTTGCATATAACACACGCTATTGTATTATTCAAAGAGAAGTGTACCATGGAAGATTGGGGTGTTACATTCTCCCCTCCTTCAATATATTTCGTTCCCGAAATTTATGCTCAGTATTGGAAACTTGGGGTTGACATTTCAAAATATCTTAGTTGAAATCCCACATCGAAAAATGGATTAATGAGGCCTTTATTTAAAATAAAGAGTGGTAAGTATGAAGGTTACTGAAAATAACACATACTAGGGTTCCATGTAGGAAAATATGGATATGGAAGAGAAATTTAACCATCAATATCTGATGGAGAGTGGTAGAGAACACGACTATGAAAAGGCCAACAATCACAAAGCCATAAATTTGTGATGATCTAAGGTACCATCTAGGACAACATTTTTGTTCTAAGTTCCTTTTATTAATGTTGAAGAATTTATTTATGAGATTGGCTAAGATCATAAGGAGATATTCTTAATTTATAATTAGAGTTTTATCCATTAATAAATTTCTACCACAAACTCATCTTTCACCCCAAAACATAATACAACTCAAAAATACTCTATTTATCCTAATCGTATAGGGTTCCAAATATAATGAATTTATAATTCACATAGCATACCCTTTAAAAAAAGAAACTACATTATACCATCTAGGAACTTCCTGTAGTCCAGTGGTAGGCGATAAATCCCAATCTCACTATGGATGTGGGTTCGATTCCCGCAGCTTTGTCTGACGTGACGGGTTGTCACACAGTCTGCGTGTTGTCCTTTTATAAAAATCCAAAAATACCCTTTCAAACTTAATCCATTCCAACCTTTAGACTTATCCAAAATACTACTATCCCAACTCGTAGTTCAAAATTTATAAGGAAGTTAAACACAATGAAGATCCTTTTTACCATGTAATAACATGTGAACACCTTCACCATGTATTATTTTAAAACATTGTAACATCCTAAATTACCATAAAACCTTATTGATTTCATTCATGCTCCCTTATTCTTTATATAATACTGGATATATTCTTTATATCCAAAAATTTTGTAAACTCCAATGATGAAAAATCATTAATCAGTTTCAAGGTAGTCAATAATATCTAATATAACTTATCCAAATCAATCTTGTATTATTCCAAAATAACTACCTCTGTATCAGAACCATATTATGGTTTATCTTTCTCGTGGCAATATATTTTCCAAAAATTTAACCTTCTATTGAGTCACTTTTCTTGGTTCCACACAATCTCAAGTCCTTAATAAAATAGTACTGCAGTACAATCCTTATATACTCAATAATTATTATAACCATTACATTGTTGATACAACACTCAAATGAAATAATCCTATAATAACAACATAAGAACACTAGTCATTCTTCTTCTTCTGAGGTAGTATCATAACTTGATTATTATTAAATAGCATCATTTGGGGCATACTCTGATGATTTTGACATTGGTTCACGTAGTGTCCCAACTCCTTGCAGATTAAGCATTGTATATTTGAAACCTTTTTCTTACACTTGCAGTCACGTACATGGTGTCCTTTTTCTCCACACTTATAACATACTCCCATTCCCTTCAAGAATTTTCCAAGGTGATTCTTTCCACAGTTATCACATATGGGAAAATCCTTCTTTACCTTCTTCTCTTTATTTTTCCTTCTCTCTACCATCGTTTTCTTCTCTGGCTTCCCTTAAAAGTCATAGGACTCTGAGAATTCTTTACTTATCTTATCAGCACATGATACTATTTCTTCATATGATGATAATACGTGGGAGAATATTTCCCTTCTAAATTCTGGCTTAGGACCATGAAAGATATGATCCATATTACTCTTTGCATCATGTGTATTACTGGAGTTCTCATTCCTTCTACTGGGAATCATTTCTATACAATGGCATACACTAGATTAGTTTATGAATAGAAATACCTAATTCCGAACTTGTAAAACACTTAACATAAATTAAAAATTTTATAGATATAATCCATAATCATAAAAATGTTTTATTTGAGTAAGTATATACTCATAAACCCTTCATAATTTTTTGTAAAGAAAATGAGAATTATCCTATGCATATCCCCCTGGAGTGTCGTAACCATGAGTGCAGCAAGGCCCGTTGTTGTGCACCAGTTCCTGTTAGAGTATAGTTCAAAGTAGTGTTTTCAGGTTTTAACCCTAGTTACATATGTGCCAGAGCTGCCTCTACCTGCTCGTATCCAGAAAGGGATGTATTTCTCAGAAAACTCACAAAATCTCTACAATACCAAAATTCTAGGAAGTTCTTCTATAATAATCCTCAAATTCCATCATAGGTCTATCTGCTCTAATCAGAGTTTATCTAAATATAGTTTCCAAGGATTGTACTAAACTTCCTCTGATACCAACTGTAATGCCCCGACCCCAGTTACCCAGAGTCGGTGCATTATTTTAATACATTGCCATGATTACAAGGAATCAAGTCCAGAAGGACTGATCGGTTTAGCAGTCTTGGAAAATATATTACATACATGAATGTTACATTACACTTTATAACATACAAAAAAAGATAAATAATCCTTTATTAACACCATTATTCTCTTGGATTAACCCTGCATATCAATCACAATACACTACTTGGAATCCTGGGAAAACAAAACATAGAAAGGGGTGAGCTCAAACGCTCAGAAGGGGTAAGCAATACAGTGGAAAATTTCAAAAATAAGCATAAACATTTAAGGAAATGTATAAAACTAAAACAAAAACCTTTTAAACTTAAACTTCATCATAATATGGAAAAGTTAAAATGAAATAATTCCATATAATTATTCACATAAATATTCTACTAATCGAATAATCACATGCAATATCAATAACCACTTTCATAACAAGGGAATGCATAATGTCGAACTTTAATTTCTATGTAAAGGCCTTGTTCCAAGACCTAAGAGATAACTATAACCAGAACCCAACCTGGAGAGCCTCTGTAACTGGACTCCATCCCAGAGATCCTCTGTAACCATACTCCAACCTGGAGTGCCTCTAATAACCTAACACCATCCTGGAGTGCCTCTAATAACCGGACAACAACCTTGAGTGCCTCTAATAACTGGACACCAACCCAGAGTGCCTCTAATAACCAGACACCAACCCGGAGTGCCTCTAATAACCATACACCAACCCGGAGGGTCTGCTGTAACCGGACCACAACCCAGAGGGCTTACATTTACTAGTCCCCAACCCGGAACATACTAGTCCAACACATTCATCTTAATAAGGGGTGAAATATAACATAAACATTCGTATTAAAACTATCATATGAAATACCAAAACATTAATCATAAACTATTAATGGAATAAAAATAACTCATCCATAGTCAAACATATCAGAAAAACTTAAATACAATATGTAATATCTGTATCATAATAAATCAACTTCAAACAAGTGTAAAATTTATCAAAGGATGTTGACATAGATGAAATCAAAACTTTTTGAGAGAAATATCTCTTTTTTTGAAATCATTTTAAAGTCGCATAATTATAAAAGAAAACATTTACTTTGAAAATATTCTTATAATATTGTAAGGGAAGCTTCAAATATTTTATAACGGTGTAAAATAGTCGCACCCGCCATATAAGTTAAAAAAAGACATTCTTACCTTAATTCTGTCGAAAATGTTAAAAAGGACCTTGTTTGGAAAATGACGGAAAGATTGCTTTATAAACTTCTTATAAAAATTCAAGAAAGGGTATAAATAACTTTAACCCATATTATGTAAAATAGTAAGAATATTTTGAAATATATTTTTAAGAAACATGGATGTGGATGCTAAAGAGGCCCTAGTAGATAATTACGTATAAACAAGCTCGAATAATGAAGAGATTGTGAAATAAACCCTTACCAATTTGGTAACTTATGAAACATACACCCCATGAAAGAGGTATAATACAATGAATATGTAAATAAACATAAATTAAAGTGAATTAGACAAAGAATACAATTATGGGTAGTAACTACACAACACAAAAGGTAATAGTGGCAATATGGCATGATTCTCACGAGAATAAGGAGTGAGATGAAAACCCCTTACCTTGCACTTACCTTTAGTCGAGGGTACGTTTAGCCTCATGTATGAAGACTATAGTATGTTATTAAATTATATCAGAACCATATTAATTTTTATGATATCATACATAATTCATTTATGACTTTATACTACCCATTTAATAATAATTTCCATGTTATATTAATATTTCGGGTAATAATCGCTTTCTTTATCGTACGTGTTTTAACTTGTTACTCTTGATTTTATCACTTAGATCATGATTTAAATCATTCCAGAATATAAAAAATGATTTATTTATCATATATATTAGAATATAAAAAATTATAATAGACGTATATATGAAATGGAAAACACTGTTTATGGAGACGGTAGTCCGTACGTACGCATAAATGATGTTTCCATTTTCATATAGTATTGAACAGAAGTAAGTGAATAAGATATATGTAAGTATATAAATACTTATATATATAAATATATATATATCTAGTAGAATTATTATGTCATATATTATATACTTATTAGTAATATATATTTTTATAACCGTCGATGAATGGTGAACTTGGAAATGAATCTCATCGCGTCGTGGAGATAGTAATCTGTACGTACGCATGAGCGAAAATATCATTTTTTTGATATTAATATAATATATAATTGGATGGTATATATAATATATACAGAATAATTATCATTTTATATTTATTATTAACATCAAATACACATCATTATTATACCCATCCAAATAATAATGTATTGAATAACAATTACACCACGATGTGGAGACGGTAAGTCGTACGTACACACGTATGGTGAAAAGTCATTCAAAGGGTGGATAGAATAATTAATTTGGTTGTACCATAACTATAATAACATCAAAATATATAGAATATACTATAGTTATTATTGTACAGTGGAAACAACAAAGAAAAAGGAAGTGGAAGAAGAAAGGAACTTGAAAGAGGGTGGTGAAATCATTACCTCTTCTTCGGGTTCTTCCTTTTAATTTGATCAAAAGGGATCTATAGGTTGGATTTCTGATCAAACTAAGGCCTATAGGATGAAGGGAGGATATTTTAGAGGGTATTTGGGAATGTTTTGGCCGATCCAAATTGTTAGAATGTGTTAATTAGAGAGAAGGGGGGGTTCCCTTTTATAAGAGGGGTGAGGGGCACCTTAGAAAAAACATAGAATATTATTTTATAATAAATCTATATTCAGTTTAAAATGGCTAAAAAGTTGATTATTTAAAGTATAAGGTGGTGATATGTCTAAAACAAATCAACCAATAGGTTTTAGAAAAGTTTAAGTTACCATTTTAACCTTATCATTTAGATTTAACTCTAAGTTAAATAATTTAACTTTTACCGTGTCTTCTTATATTCTTACACTATATGGTTAATAAACTTACTATATACTGCCAATCGAACCCCAATTGGTTCATTAATGTCATGTATATTATTATATAAGTCTTTTGGAAAAACCTTTGATTTTTAAAACCATTATATAAATTAATAATATAATATCTGTTTTAAAAACTATTTTATGTCAATTTTGACACTATTTGGAATTTGTTTTTTTGTTAAAATAATAACAACATTATTACTTCAAAAAAATACATTTAATCAATACTAACATGTCATATTCGCCTAGAAAATTATTGTATGTCATAAAAACTATGAAATTATATTTATTTTAATATTTATAATACCATATATTTGATTCTTTCATGAATAAGGTAATTACTGCATCATCATTGTGTCATAAATAAATTTATTTATTTAATGTCTAAAATTTATAAATAAAATACCATGATTTAGGAAACCTTTTTAGATTTCTAATGAATTTTTATAATCTAATTTATCTTATGCAAAACCCTATATTAAAAATGATTTAGTTATTAAACATTGATTTTAACTCTTTTAACTCTTCTTTGAATTAAATAATAATAAATGTCCTAATCTGATCCAAGTGGACCTAAATGATAATATTTTATTCCTAAGGTTGTTTTTGGTCGAGATAAACTTGTCCAATAAAATTAGGACATGTGTGAGGGTAATATTAATATCATTTGTACCCTTAATTACCCTATTTACTTTTAACCATGGTAAATAAAAGTAAACAGTTACTATTCACAAAAAATTATTTTCATCTCATTGAACCATAGTTTACTCCTTGATATTAACCGCGTCTCTTGGATTTTTTAAATTTAGCTCAGATAAGCCGTAAAATTAAGTTTTATGTGAATTTGCAAAAGCTCCTAGGAGGTGGGTAAAAGACGGTGAAAAGTTCAATGAAATTTTTATATATCTAAAATGATTATAAACAAACTCCAATGAATTACATTGAACTTATATAGGTATTATGTATCTATTTTGACATTAAATAATTTAAATAAAATTAATAATTATTTAAATAAAAATTTGGTTTTAAACTATAACTCAGTGTTTTTCACTATTCATCAAAAATTAACAGTTTTCAGAAAAATACCAAAAATTTACCCTAAGATAATTTTAATATTCCAAATTCAATAATGAAGTCTATTTTACCAAATTCAAAACATAGAAGCTGAATTTATTAATTTAAAATAAATTCCCGCTGTCAAAACAAAAAGCGTGTTTTTAAGAAACAATAAATATCAAAAGATTGACACTTGTTTATGTCCGGTTTAAATGTGAAATTATGTCCAATGACCAAAATTGGATTAAATTGTAAAAATATATTCTAAATATAATTTAAAACCTCTCAAATTCATAATTTATCACTATTAATTATTTTGATTAAAAAAGTTGTTTTTAATTTAAATTTAGTAATTTTCACAATTCATCAAAATATGAAAGTTATCCGAAAAGTACCAAAAATTCACCCTAAGCTAATTTTGATATTATGAATCCAAAAATTAATCCCATTTTGAAAGATAAAATGTATAAAATTTCAAAAAAGTTGGTATTATTATTCATAACGGCTAGTTTGATTGGTTGTGGTGTGTGTTAGAACTTGAAGTTGCATACAACACATACTACTGTATTATTAAAAGAGAAGTGTAACGTGGAAGCATGGGGTGTTACACTAAGAGTTAGTAAAAGTATACATTGTTAATCATGTTCCATGAAATCCGATTAGGAATTTTTACAACTTCCTCCAATCTAGTTGTCAACCCATTTGTCTAGTCATCAACAAATTTTGCATCACATTCATTGTTAACCTAGTTCTTTCTAGTTCAATATATTGGCTAAAACCAAAAAATATAGTGTGAGAAACACTAATCATAGTGGAAATCCACATAATCATGAAAAAAATAACATATGGGATGTATAAATTGTTACACCTTCTTTGTAATCTTTGAAACCTTAGGTTTATCCTATGTTATTCATAGGCATCATCTATTTAAATCCTTAATGATTGTTTGTGAAGATTTTCAGAAATTCCAAAGTATATACCCTAGAAGTGTTAAACTAGGTATGTTTCAAAGCATGTTTTCATGCACCAATTCTTTATTGATTCTATCTTAATACAGTTTTTTTTTTGGGTAATTACCCCTAGGAAAATTTGTGCTAGATCCATATCAACTTGTAGTATCTAGACAGGTATGAATTTCTAGGTAACCACTCACTCTATCCTTTTCCAAAATTCCTAGACATTTTCCTAAACATTGAATCATCATTAGACATATACTTTGACATGTACTTAGAGATATCACTAAAGTTTTTTCATCCTAGTTTCCAAAGTTTAACTAAAACGTTTCTCAGATGCAAACTATAGAAACCTGGGATTTTTATACATGGATATTACTTATTTTTAGATGAATATTCAATATATTACAAAAAAAATGCCTTAGGACCGTAATAGTTTAGTGCCTTTAGAAACTTGGAACACAATATTCTTAATTTGTGAATGATCTTCAATGTCTCCAATAAAGAACTTCCCATTAAGTACTCTTTATAGACATATCCAACTTCAAATATTTCTTTATAACCTAGGGAAAGGAAACATAAGAAAGGGTTAGATCAGATGATCAGTAAGGGTAAACATAAGAGATATCAATCTAAGATCTTATTATATTATAAGATAAGAATAAGGGTGTGTGGTCATGACTGAAAATTAATTTTTTTTATTGGAATAAAGGAGTGGCATATAACCAAAAAAGGAGAAAGAGGTGAAAAAATACACAGTAGCCTAAAATGATGAATTTTGAGAGCATATACTTTGATAATGAGTTTCTATTCATTCGGCAAGGACCCCAAGCTATCAAATATATGAAAGACATAATCATCATTTCCTTCTTAAGCTGACATGTCTACTCTGAAGTTCCCTTATCTCCAAATATTTCTAATATTGGTGTTCTGGTTGATCTCTCATCGTCAGTGCCTAAAAAAATAAGCCAAATCCCATAGATGGTCCACTTTCCCTTAGAGAATCCATACCAATGCCTCAGAGTCATATTCAATCTCATCATCCATAATGTTTAATCACCCACATAGTGTAATTCCTGAATGCATAACTCTAATCTCTACACCCATGGTGCTCCCTGGACAATATAAATCACTAAATCCAAAATCCACTGAACCCATATTATCTCTTACGAGGCCACCATTCCTCATATCCCTGGCTAAGTAGGAACCATCCACATTTAAATTTAGGACCCTACTCAAAGGAGACCAATAAATCCATTTACCCAGGTTAATGGGATGTGAGCCCATCCATGGGTTGAAACATACTTTCACAGTGACGTAGAGTTCCACGCACCTCTGATGGATTAAAATAGTTAAAACGTAAGAGCCTTTCTCTACACATGGAAAAACATGAATGATGGATTTTTTCCTACTTATCCGTATAACTCTCTACCCACAGGATCCAAAATACAGCTACAAAAGTTAAACCTTGCAATTTTATGATCGATTCATGGGCCCCAATTCCTTAGAATGAGTCAAAGATGAGTTCATGCATAAAATTACCATTTCTATGAAAGTTCCAAATTTTTCCAATGCAATCCCATAGTTGTCTTACCCAATCCCCTTGAAAAAAAATATTGTCATGACCCCCTCCCCACATAGTGTACCCCTCCTAGGCTGGAAATGTGAAAAGGGAGATAATGACCCCCGAGTCCCGCCTCCACTAGGCCTCGGGTTGGTGACTTGCACCGAGGGTATAACAAACACACAAAATGGGAGGCAGTACCCTCTAAGGGAACACATACAGAAGAGAGAGATAAGATATACACCAACCAACTCCAACTCAGAACTGAAATATAAAATAAACCCAAGTACATTTATTAAATTCCATGCAAAAGTACTACAACTGAAAGGGAAAACTACAAGTACCCAAATGAATGTAAAATGGCAGTGACCACAAGCCCGAACAGCTCCTCCAACCACAAGCTCGTAGTAACCAGCTTGGTCTCCAACCTGCTCCAAGTGGCCTGAAAAATAGTTTATATATACATAGGGTGAGTATAACAGTATACTCAGTAAGATCCTCCCTGAATCCCCTCATGAAAAAGTAAAGAAAACATGCTAAAGCCTAGTGAACAATAAGTGAAACCAACTCATCACCTAAACAGGTATACTAAGTTCCCAACCTCACTAGGGCTACTCTCACCAAGTAACGCATATAGGAATATATCATATAGTAAAGAATATCAAGGGTACCCCGTTACTTCTTCCACACTAGTTTTTGGCTTTAACCCAACGACATACTTCTTATATATCTCTCTCCAAAGGCTTTTTCGAATACACCTGGGATAAGCTCCACAAACTACACCACGTGCACCACAAAGGCTTTCCCGTAGACACCTGGGCTAAGCACCACACCATACTCACAACCAAAAGTAACCAGGTAGTTTCTGGGAGACACCACAGCTCACATAACATGTATCATATGTCGGTTATTATACTTCAAGACATTACATCCCATACACTGAGTAAGGATCCTCAAGCCATCACAGCCTATGCATGTTACACCTATAGTGTTCCATAGGATACTATATCCAGAATATATGTGTGTGAATAACCAAAAGCCATTACATCCCTCTACACACATATATGGGGAAAACTAACCATTGTGTCTAATGGCACTAGTATCTACAAAGAGAAGAGAGCAGGGTCAAAGGGGGTAGTCAGCCATTCACCCTCCCATCAGAATGTTGGGGAAAACACACCCTAGGGCTCAAAATCACTAAGGTGCCAGTTTCCATTACTGACAGGGTGGAGTAGTGTATAGAAACACAATAAGTACCGAATATATCATAACTCACAACCACACTATGGTCATAACCTAGTCTTAGACACAACTGCAGATAATGTCTCTTGGAATTCGGGATGCCACTTCTAAGACTAGGCATCCTATAATCACACAACCATTTAAAGAGCCTCATTAGGTTACTCCATTCCCTTTTTATCGGTTCCACTGTACGTTAATTAATTTTTTCAACATTAATTAACCAAGAACAATACCACATTGAATTCTATTAACATCACATTCCAAAATCCATTTTCCCTTAAAATGTTACAACCTCATCATCAAGTTTCAACAAACTCCAACCCCATGGGTTAACATCATTTATTCAAAAATTCATTATAGAATTACTTTTCCCATATACCCAGGCATTCTAGAAAAGCATCATATGCTAATAAACATAAGGGGGCTCAACACGGTGAGTAGATGCACTACCCATCGAGTCTGTGTCGCCTATAGCAGGAGCACAGACCCATTCTCTTGGAGAGGCTAAACACGGAAATCACGCGGTATACTCCGCGTGTCTTCTCCCCTTTCGAAAGAAGGGTAAGCAAGACCAGCTACCTTGAGCAGTGGGGAAAATCAAAGCAGATAAACAACCAAAGAATCCACAAGCATTCAAAAACCACATCCATACCATTCCATCATCCCTGGTGTCCTCCCCGACAACCACATGCATAAACCGATGCATCTCGCCACTCTATGCTTCATCGACTGCCACAACCACAAGGCTTCCATGCCCCCACATATCGCAATATCCATCCAGGATCACATCACAACACAAGTAGCAGAAAAGTAAACATCGCAACAATTTGGTCTCTTGGCCCTTTAACAAGGTATCCCGCCTTCATACACAAGCACCAACATATTTCAGGTTTAGAAACCAACTAAATTAAACACGTACATCAGCATCAATTTGATTAACATCAAATGGGAACAACAACCACAACAATAACAACTAGATTCATTTACATGCATCTTCAACTTTATCCAATTAATTATCAATTAATTCTGGATTTGCGTTCTTTATCAATTTTATCAAGAGAAACATGATAACAAGCAAGGCATATATATCACACTATCTAGAAAAACAAGAGGTAAATCGTTATCACGGTACAAAGAAACAACATTCGATCAAACCAATTCTTTTAATCCTGTTTAATTATTTAATTTGGTTAATTAAATTGTGATCCAAAGGCCAAATCATGATAACTCTACAATTTCACATAAACAATTAAAGAAGCCATGAATCCCCTACCTCAACGGTTTTGACGGAAACCACAGCGGTCGAACAATTCCCAAGAAGACCAGGCCGATTCACCAAGGATCCTCCCTAGATCTCTTCTCCTAACACAACCAATACCAAATCTCATCATAATTGACATCCACACACTTATATCTACCCATAACAGGCGTAGATATAAGATCCTGAGAGAAGAGGAGGAATAGATCTAGGTAGATCTATGAAACCAAACAAAAAGGATCACACACCTCAAGAAATCAGCTTCGATTTGTGAAGAGAAGCCTCCAGATCGCCTCCAAAATGCTTGGGAGAGGTTCTTCTACCTCCAAGGAAGGTAAATCTCGATTTATGGCCACTTAGGGGCTTAAACGAGGTGATTAAAGGAAAAATGAGTTAGATCCACAATTTTAGGATCTAACTTTAAGTGCCTGCAGGGTTACTTCACATGGTTTAACAAAATGTGTGCTAACCGTGCGTTAGCTTATGCCTCGTAAAACACTCCTTGCACGGTTATTCTGCACTGTTAGAAAAACTGTGTGCTATCTGCGCATTATCCACTACCTCCAAGACCAGCCTTTCATGGTTTGGCCACACGATTTAGGCAAACCGTGCGCCAACCGTGTGAAATATATTACCCTCTAGATTTCCTTAAAAGTCCACCCAAACACACCCCAAGCCACCTTAACATTCTAGAACACCTCTAACATCACATTTCCACCAAGGAATGGACTGGAGAGGTCTGGGCCATTACATTAGATACCTCTCAAAACATTCTCATCCTCAAGAATCCAAAACACTCCTAAAGAGAGAACGAAACAGGGTCTGAACAACCACCCCTCGAGATACCTCTCAAAAGAGATCAATCCACCAAAGCAACAAAGGTAGCCATCTTATAAACATGAAATTTTCATAACCACACAAGTTACAATGATACATGGAAAGAGTTAAACATCAAACAACTATGGGTACTAGACACGCATCTGTGACTCACGTTCCCAAGTACTCTCCTCCAAGCAACCGTGTCTCCACAAGACACGAACTAAGGGGATGGAATGACCATGAAACACCTTCTCCTTGCAGTCTTGGATCTCCACATGTGGCTCCTCAAAGGTGAAATCATCATCAACATTAATCTATCCCCAATCGATGATGTGGGAGTCATCATGAAGATAATGTCGGAGCTACGATACATGGAAAAAATCTTGTATCTGACTCATCTGTGGGAGAAGTGCTACTCGATATGCCACAACTCCAACACGAGCTAACACCTGGAAGGTCCCAACAAAGCAGGGAGAAATCTTACTCCCATGACCAAACCTTCGCTGCCCATGACAGGGAGTCACCTTTAGAAATACATGGTCCCCATCATTAAACTTTAAGGGTATCCTCCTTTGATTAGCATATGATTTTTGACGATCTTGCACTGCCTTCATCCTCTCACGAATCACCTGAACCATCTCTATTGTATTATGCACTAGTTTCGATCCAACAATTACTGACTCTCCGACCCCATTACAGCACAACGGAGAATGGTTAGGCTGACCATACAAGGATTAAAATGGCGCCATACCGATGGTGGAGTGGAAACTATTACTGTAGGAAAACTCCACCAAGGGTAAGTGCCTCATCCATGAACCTCCAAAGTCAAGAACACAAGAGCGCAACATGTCTTCAAGAGTCTGTATGGTTTGCTCCATCTGAACATCTGTTTGAGTATGAAAGGTAGTGCTAAGGCATAGCTGAGAACCAAAATCATTTTGGAGACCTCTCCACACCCTAGAGGTAAAAAGAGGATCATGATCAGAAATGATCATCCTAGGGACTCCATGAAGTCTCACCACCTCCTACAGATACTACCTCGACAAAACATCCACTGATCTTGACTCCTTGATTGCTATAAAGGTGGTTGATTTCGTTAAATGATCCACTACCACCCAAATAGCATCATAACCTCCCAGAGATCGAGGTAAACCAGTAAAAAAGTCCATTGATATGTCCTCCCACTTCCACTTAGGAATCTCTAATGGCTAGAGAATACCACCAGGAACACAGTGTTCGGCCTTCACCACAAACAACTCGGTCTCTCCAGACCTCCACCTCAAGATCCCCCAACTGGGACTCTTCCACCATCTGCACCAGGGATGACTACACTGTCATCTGAAAAAGATATCCTCTACCCCCAAGTTCTCCCATATCAATATGTAATGCTGAAAGTTCTTCCATTACTCTCTAGGAATCACTGGATTCATGCACAGCATCACTACGTGACTTTCGACTCAGCGCATCAGCTACAACATTCCCTTTTCCAGGTGTATATGATATTTCGAAGTCGTATTCCAGTAAGAACTCCATCCACCAACATTGTCGTAAGTTCAAGTCACACTGCGAGAAAATATACCTCAAACTCTTATGATCAGTGAAAACCACAAAGCGTTCACTAATGAGGTAATGTCTCCACAACTTCAGAGCAAACACCATGGCTTCTAACTTAAGATCATGTGTGGAATAGTTGCGTTCATGGGGACGCAACTTCCGAGACCCATAAGAAACAACTGACCTCTGATGCATGAGAACACAACCTAACCCTAGATGTGAATCATCGCAGAAAACATCAAAATGAACTCCCTCAGCTGGAAGATAAAGGACTGGAGCACATACCAACTTCTCCTTTATATACTCAAAAGATGCCTGACACTGATCAGTCCATATTAAAGCCTGATCTTTCTTGGTCAAAGCTGTCAGAGGAGTCGCAACCAGTTAGAAATCGGCTACGAACCTCTTGTGGTAGCCAGTTATACCAACGAAACTTCTCACCTCTGACACTATCTTGGGGGATTCCCAAGACACAAATGCTTCTATCTATGATGGATCCATAGCTAATCCCCATTGGGACACAACATTCCCCAATAAAAGAACTTCTCGAGCCCAAAGCTCACACTTCGACAACATCCCAAATAGCTGATGTCGACGAAGAACTCCCAAAACGGCGCGTAGGTGCTCTTCATGCTCCTCTTCAGATGTGGATTACACAAGAATTTCGTCGATGAAGACTACCACGAACATGTCCAGGAACTCACGGAACACAACATTCATCAACCCCATGAACAAAACTGGAGCATTCATCACACCAAATAGCATTACAATGAACTCATAATGCCCATGACGACAACGGAAAGCATTCTTCAGGATATTCTCATCCTTCACACGCATCTGATGATATCTTGACCGCAATTCGATCTTTGAGAACCAACTTTTTCCCTTCAGTTGATCGAATAAATCATCAATCCCAAGAAGAGTATAGGGATTCTTTATTCCCACTTTGTTTTAGCGATGATAATCGACACACAACTGAAAACTGTCATTGGCCTTCTTCATGAACAGAACTGGTGTACCCCACAGGGACACACTTTTCCGAACAAAACCGCACTACAACAGACCATCAAGATGTATAAACATCTCTCGTAACTCATAAGGGTACATCCTATATGGAGACATAAAGATAAGAGAAGCTCATGATTGTAGCTCGATCCCAAACTCGATCTCTCGTCAAGGGGGTAATGCTACAACCTCTTCTGAGAAGACATCAGGGTACTCCTCTACGACCCTAGGAAACGCCAACTGTTGAACCTCTAAAGAACTCAACATCATCTCAGTCGCCATGGACAATAAGGATGGAATGCACCTGTGACCCATCTGAGGATCTCGCTCACCAATAAACACCACTGGCTCTCCATCCGCACCAAAGAAAATGACCTTCTTCCTGAAGAAATCCATGATATTCTGCACCGAATACAACCAATCCATGCTGAGGATGACATCATATGGTCATATCTGTAAACATAAGAAATCTCCCCCATAGCGGTGTTGCCCCAACACTAGCTCACATTATCTACATACTTCAAACAAGTCACCTTGACCTCCAACTAGCGTAGTCAACGCCAAGGGCACTGGAAGCCTCTCTAACTCAAGTCCCAAACCATGGAAAAGGGTAGGTGATATGAAGAAGTGTGTCACTCCTGAATCAAAAAAGGCATACACCAAGGTAGAAAACAAACAAAGGGTACCTAGAACGACATCTAGCTCGTCTGGTGCTGGAAATGCTAGAGCATGAAGCTGACCACGACCTCCTCCACAGCCTCTATGACCCTGATTACCACCACCAACATGGCCGTGCTCTACTCTCTGAGGATGAGGAGCATCATGGGGGTGTCCTCTACCTGTCCTATCTCCTCTCTGGTGATCTAAAGCTGGTGCAAATGGCTACTGCTGCCTCAGCTAGAACTACCTCAAATGAGGAACCTGGAGCGTAGCGCTCAGTGCTTGATGACCACTCTGAAAGGTCGGGCACTCCCGGTACTGATGGACATGACCACCACAAGAAAAACAAGTGCATGATCCCTTCGTATAGGCCTGAAAGTTGCCGCCTCCAGAGAAATAAGATGTGAAGGGCTGTGACCTACCCACAGCTGAACAAAAACTCGTCTTCCCTGAAAACTGGGAACCCCGGACCGCAGCTCTACTTCATGAGGAATCATGTTTATTCTCCTCTCATGATGATCTGGTCCTGGACAAAGTCCTCTCGACAACCTCTGCCCTCTCCAGCACCTCGAGATATGTATTTAGCATAAATGGGGTGACCTGGCGCTGGATCTCTGGACACAAAGCCTCCTCGAAATGCCTTGCCCTGGCCTCCTCGTCTGGTAACAGGTCCGAAGCATATCGTAAAAGGTTCCTGAAATGGATCCCAAAATCCCGAACACTGGAGCTCCCCTATAGAAGGGTAAGAAGCTCCTGTTGACTGGAGCCTTTGTAGTCGAGGAAAGGAAATCGACTCTGAACTTGTCTCGGAACTCCTCCCATGGGATCGCTGAATCCTCACGATCCTCGAGGAATAAGAACCACCACTTCCTTGCTACTCCATGTAGCATCATCATAGCTAAGGACACACAGTGCTCCTTCTGAGTATGGATCGAACTAAAGCCTATATCGACCTCCTCCAACTAGTCTTCTGTGACTACATCTGAAACAGAGCCCTCATACTTCTGTAGACTCTGGTGCTGAAACTCTTGGAGTGTCCTCCTCTAAGTGTCGTCGTCTTGAACCTCTACCCTGCGGTGGCCTGCTGGAACTGCCTGCTGGACATCTTCTACACAAACTTGACGAGGAAGTCGACCTGGATCCATACCTGCAAAATAACAAACACTTAGAGCTCCTAAGCCTGGAATATGGAAGACTCAACATTTATTAATTAATTGTTTTCTTTTTATTCATTTTAGGTTAACCTATCCCAAGGTCTACCCATTCAAACATAGGCACAAAGAAGAATGATGCATTATCCTTTCCTCGGTCTCTACCCTGCAACTAGTATCACCTTGTTTAATAGCCATTGTAAACTTAAAGGTCCGTGCATTAGATCATAGGGGGCCATAAATGCCAATGTCTAAGCTGGTATCCAGTGTTTACCTCACTTGATAAACATGAATGACACTATTTCCCTACCAACCCATTCAACCTCACATGTGCCTAACTCCAAACTCTATCATATCCCTTAACCAGACCTCTGATACCACTCTGTCAAGACCCCCTCCCCACATAGTGTACCCCTCCTCGGATGGCAATGTGAAAAGTGAGATAATGACCCCCGAGTCCCGCCTCTAGTAGGCCCCGGGTTGGTGACTAGCACCGAGGGTATAATAAACACACAAAATGGGAGGCATTACCCTCTAAGAGAAAACATGCAGAAGAGATAGATAATATAGACACCAACCAACTCCAACTCAGAACTGAAATATAAAAGAAACCCAAGTACATATAGGAAATGCCATGAAAAAGTACTACAACTAAAAGGGAAAACTACAAGTACCCAAAGGAAAGTAAAACGGTAGCGACCACAAGCCCGAACAGCTCCTCTAACCACAAGCTAGTAGTAACCATCTTGGTCTCCAACCTACTCCAAGTGACCTGAAAAATAGTTTATATATACATAGGGTGAGTATAACAGTATACTCAATAGGATACTCCCAGAAGCCTCTCGTGCAAAAGTAAAGAAAGCATGCTAAAGCCCAGTGAACAACCAGTGAAACCAACTCATCACCTAATCAGGTATACTAAGTTCCCAACCTCACCATGGATACTCTCACCATGTAACGCATACAAGAATATATTATATAGTAAAGAATATCAAGGGTACCCCACTTATACTTCCCCACAGGTTTTCCACTTTACCCCAACGACATAAATCTTGTGCATTTCTCTCCGAAGGCTTGCCCGAATACACCTGGGCTAAGCACCAAAAACTGCACCACGTGCACCACAAAGGCTTTCCCGCAGACACCTGGGCTAAGCACCACACCATCCTCACAACCAAAAGTAACTAGGTAGTTTCCGAGAGCCACCACAGCTCGCATAATGTGTATCATACGTCGGGTATTATACTTCAAGCCATTACAGCCCATACACCGAGTAAGGATCCTCAATCCATCACAGCCTATACATGTTACACCTTTAGTAGTCCATAGGATACTATATACAGAATATATGTGTGTGAATAACCACAATCCATTACAGCCCTCTAAAAAAATATATGGGGAAAACTAACCATTGTGCCTAATGGAAATAGTATCTACCAAGAGAAAAGAGCAGGGTCAAAGGGGGTAGTCATCAATTAACCCTCCCATCATAATGTTCGGGAAAACACCCCCCCTAGGGCTCAGAATCCCCGATGTGCCAGTTTCTCTTACTGACAAGGTGGAGTAGTGTATAGAAACAAAAAAAGTACAGAATATATCATAACTCACAACCACACTATGGGCATAACCTAGTCTTAGACACAACTGCAGCTTACGTCTCTCGAAATCTCGGCTGCCACTTCTAAGACTAGGTATCCAATAAGCACACAACAATTTAAAGATCCTTATTAGGTAACTTCATTCCCTTTTTATCGGTTCCACTATATGTTAATTAATTTTTCCAACATTAATTAACCAAGAACAATTCCACATTAATTTTCATTAACATCACATCCCAAAATCCACTGTCCCTTCAAAAGTTACAACCTCATCATTGAATTTCAACAAACTCCAACCCCATGGGTTAACATCATTTATTCAAACATTCATTACAGATTTACTTTCCCCATATTCCCAGCCATTCTAGAAAATCATCCTTTGTTACTAAACACAAGGGGGATCAACATAGTGAGTAGATTTACTACCCGTCGAGTCTGTGCCGCCTATAGAAAAGCATAGACCCATTCTCCCTGGAGAGGCTAAACACGGAAATTACATGGCATACCCTACATCTATTCACCCCTTTCGGAAGAAGAGTAAGCAATACCAGCTGCCTTGAGCAGTGGGGAAAAGCAAAGCTGATAAACAACCAAAGAATCCACAAGCATCCAACAACCACATCCATCCCATTCCATCATCCCTGGTGTCCTTCCTAACACCCACATGCATAAACAGATGCATATCGCCACTCTAGGCGTCATCCACTACCACAACAAAAAGGCCTCCATGCCCCCACATATAACAAAATCCATCCAAGATCACATCAGAGCACAAGCAGCAGGAAAGTAAACATCACAAAAATTTGGGCTCCTGGCCCTTTAACAAGGCATCCCGCCTTCATACACAAGAACCAACATATTTCAGGTTTACCAACCAACTGAATTAAACATGTACATCGGCATCAATTTGATTAACATCCAATGGGAAAAACAACCACAACAACAACAACCAGATTCATTTACATTCCTCTTTATCTTTATCCAATTTATTATCAATTAATTCTGGCTTTACGTTATTTATCAATTTTATCAAGAGAAACATGCTAACATGCATGGCATATATATGACACTATCTAGAAAAACAAGAGGCAAACTATTATCACGGTACAAAGCAACAACATGTGATCAAACCAATTCTTTTAATCTGGTTTAATTATTTAATTAGTTCAATTCAATTTTGATCCAAATTCCAAATCATGATAACTCTACGATTTCACATAAACAATTAGAGAATCCACGAATCCCCTACCTCAACGGTTTTGACAGAAACCACAACGGTCGAAGAACGCCCAAGAAGACTGGGCCCATTCACCAAGGATCCTCCCTAGATCTCTTCTCCTAACACAATCAAGACCAAATATCATCATAATCGACATCCACATACTTAGATCTACCCATAATAGGTGTAGATCTAAGACCCCGAGAGAGGAGGAGGATTAGATCTAGGTAGATCTAGGAAACCAAACAAAAAGGATCACACACCTCAAGAAACAGGCTTCGATTCACGAAGAGAAGCATCCAGATCACCTCCAAAACGCTTGGGAGAGGTTCTTCTGCCTCTAAGGAAAGGAAATCCTGAGTTATAGCCGCTTAGGGGCTTAAACGAGGTGATTAAAGGAAAAATGAGTTAGATACACGATTTTAGGATCTAACTTTAAGTTCCCGCATGGTTAGTCTGCACGGTTTAACAAACCATGCACTAACTGTGCGTTAGCTTTTGCCTCGTCAAACACTCTTCGCATGATTAGTCTGCACGGTTAGACAAACTGTGCGCTAACCGTGCATTAGCCACTGCCTCCAAGACCAGCCTTGCATGGTTTGGCCGCACGGTTTAGGCAAACCATGCGCCAACCGTACGAAAGCTATTACCCTCTATATTTCCTTAAAATTTCACCCAAACGCACCTCAATCCACTTTCACTTTCCAGAAAACCTCTAACACCACATTTTCACAAAGGAATGGATCAGAGAGGTCCGGTCCATTACAAATATGGAGCATGGAGTCCTAATATGGGTTGGCATAGCAATTCCACCAGGAATAAAAATTTAACCCTTTACATTATAAACTCTCATCTGTCAGAATGGACTAGTTCTTGATCCTCCAAATGAGGAAATTCATCTTCCTAGGGATATAACTCAAAAGGCCCAGAAGCGAGTCAGACGCACTCCAACCAAATTTTATTAGAAAGGTAAATGCAAAGACAGAACATCAAAAGGGAGGTTTATAAAGCCTAGTGAAAGACTTTCTGCATGCATCGGCCTCAACAAAGGGCACACAACAATCAACATACAGAAAAGACCATTCCGAGTCGGACTCCAGAATAGCCTTCTTTGATAACGCATCATCAACCTGATTAGCCTCTCTATAAGCATGTGTTACATCAATAATAACATCATTAAGAAGTTTCAGACACCCAATCTAGTAGGGTAACATCATCCAGGGTACATTCTGTGACCGTCTTTGAAGAATATCAACTGCCACCATTGAGTCCGACTCCATCCACAAAAAACACCAACCAAAGAAAAATTCATATCTGATAGCTTTAATCATGGCCCACAGCTCAGCCTCAATGGTAGATCCTTTCCCAATGTAGTGATAAAAATACACTTTAATAAAGCCCCGATATGTATGGAAAACACCACCACAGCCAGCTGGTCCAGGTTCACCTGAGGCCACCCCATCAACATTGACCTTCATCCAAGAAGGGATCGGAGGAATCCATCATATTGATTTCATCGCCAACGGTTTCTTTGTCCTACCACCGACTCCAAAATTCCTCAAAATAACAAGATCGGTGAAGTCATTGTTCATACAACCAACCTATACCCTGGAGTCTGTATAGACTGCCCTGTGAATCTCCCTAACTCCTAACCAGAAGACAGGATTTCTACCCTCAAAGACCTGGGCATTGCGAGCCCTCCAGATGAAACTAATAGTTGCTGCAACAGCAACTAGGAGGATGTTCTTGATCTGTTCACTGTAGAATACAAGAACAGCAGATGAGAAAAGTCCCTCTAGTGAGTCCTTCTCCAAACGACACCCCACCTTGTCTTAGATGTATTTCCAGAGCCTGCATGTGAGAGTACAATGCAGAAAAATGTGATCAATAGATTCCACATCAGCAAGACAGATTGGTCAGGCCGAGGTGAGCTAGATTCAAGTCCGTTGGAGGATGCATTGCACCGGGAGTCTTATCTTCTATATCCTCCATAAGATCAAGAACTCAGTAGGGGAAATGAAGAAAATCTGGAAGGCAGCAAGCCACTGAAGAGCTGGAAACTACCATTGTGCATCATCTGATAGGATGCCCGAGCAGTAAGAGTACCATCCGAACTTGGTGTCCATACAAGGGTATCCTTATCCATGAACTGTACCTGTGAATTTCAATTAAAATGTGATAGAGGATGAACTCACATATGCCTTAACTTTCATCATGTAGTGAACCAATCGATCACTGCATCCAATCTTGTGGAATGACAGCATCCTCCTGAATCGGTCTGGACAGCCAAGGAGTTGTCCAGGAATTCATAGTGGACTCCCTGCAAACAAGCCACTTTGAGCAGGACATAATCCCATTGAAAGCAGATTTCAACGCATGCCATATAGAAGAAGCAAGTTAATGGGAATAACTATCCCAAAGCCTTGTTGTGATCCGAGCTAAAATGAATTCTATATAACTGTCTTTGGAGGTGATAAGGCTCCAGGTGAATTTACTGAGTAAATATTCATTAAAAAGGCTCAAGTCTTTAATTCCAAGTCCCCCCATCTCAACTGATTTAATGTATCCTTTCCATGCCACAACAACCAGCTTCCTTTCATAGATATAATTGGTCCATATAAAGTTTCTGATAAGCCTCTGGAGTTCCTTGATAAGACTCTTTGGCCACCTGTAAATGGAAAACACGTAAACAAACATTGAGGTAGTCACTGAGTTGACAAGACAAATTCTTCCAGCTTGAGACATAGCTTTCCCTTTCCAAGTTGCCATCTGAGAAATGATGCGGGAAAAGGTGGACTCAAGATGGAACCTTTTCACACGTCCCTAGAAACGAGGAACACCAAGGTAAGTAAAGGGAAAAGATCCCTTTTTAACCCCAAGGGATCTTGTGATTTTTTGTTGCCTTCTAATGGGGATTCCCTCCCCAAAAACCACAAAATATTTCTAAAAACTAATGGCATGCCCAGCCACATCCTGATAGTTCTTGAATATTCTCTTGATTGAAGATACAGTCCTTGTGTCATCATTACCAAATAAAATGATATCATTATCATAGAGCAGGTGAGTGGGGGCAAAAAGATCCCTACCAACTTTAATCGGATTGTACAGACCAGTTTGCACAAGGCTATTAAGGCATAAGCTTAGATAATCCTCAAAAATAGCAAACAGAAGGCTAGAGATAGGATCCCTTTGTCGAAAACCCCTAGAGCACTGAAAAAAAACCTCTTGGTGAGCCATTAACTAGAATAAAGATCCTAACACTCTTAAGAATGGAGTGAATGAGATTGATCATCCTTATAGAAAATCCATTCATCCTAAGAATAGATAGAAGAAATCTCCATTTCATTGTATCAAAGGCCTTATAGATATCAATTTTCACCGCAAAACTACCTTGTTTCACCTTCCTTCTTAGTGCATTAATGCATTCAAAGGCAGTAAAGATGCACGTTTGAATGATCCTTCCTGGAAAAAACCCAAATTGATTCGGGGTGATGAGATCCTTGACCATATTTCCCATCCTCATGGAAAGAATATTTTTGATGATATTAGGGATAGTATTTCTAATAGCAACTGGTCTGAAGTCTTTAATATCCATTGAATTTTCCTTCTTGGGTAACAGAGCAATGATGTTAGAGTTAGCACCATAACTCATGGAAGCAGTAACAAATAATTCTCTGACTGAATTGATAACCTCATCATGAACAATTTCCGAGTTAAATATAAAAAGCTTGTTTGTAAAACCATCCGGCCCAGCAACACTATCAATGTTCAGAGAGAACAGGGCCTCCTGAACCTCCTTCCCCCCAGGTACCTCCATATGTTTGTAATTTTCCTGATTATCAATACTTGGACTGATATTTTGCATAATCATATTTGATATGTCAATCCCAGTTTCAGAATAGAGGTCAGAAAAATAACTAACAACCACATTTGAAATATCATCCTCCGAAGAAACAGTTACCCCATTAATGTTTAAGGTAGTAACCCCCCTTCTTAGCTTTCTTTCCTTGTGAAGGCGATGGAAGAAACTGGAGTTCCTATCACCTTCCCTTAGCCACCTGAAATTGTAAACCGATCTATCCAGATTTTCCTTTGTATTAAGAAATTCATCCATCTTTGAAAAGGCCTGTATTTTATCACATGAAGGCATTGAATTTAATTGATTTAAGTTCTATCAACCAGCAAGGTGACTGTCAGCTGCCTTGATGTCTTCATCCATTTTAGAGAAAAAAAGCTTACTCCATTCCCTCAATGTTGCCTTAGTAATTTTCAGCTTTGAGGACAAAATATGAGAAGCATATCCCAAGGTCCTAGAGCTCCAAGCAGCAATAACATTCTCCAGACACCCTTTAGATACAAGCCAGGCATTATTGAATTTGAAAGGAATGGGGGACATTCGAGGACCACCAGTGGATATATCCACCACCAAAGTGTTGTGGTCAGAGTAAATTTTGGGAAGCAGAAGACCAGAGGCACTGAGGGAATCACTTATATCATTAACATGAAAGAGGCATCTATCCAATATACTAGCCTGCCTCCCATTAAGAGTGTACCTTCCCCAGGTAAAATATGCACCAACTGTTGACACTTCAATGAGGTTACAGGTATCAATACATTGAGAGAAATCTCTGGCAGCAGCCTGGTTAAAATTGAGTCCATTTTTCTCATCAGGTCACAAAACTGTGTTGAAATCACCAAGGATTATCCAATTAAGAGGCAATTGAGAGGAGATGGAAACAATATCACTCCATAATTTCCTCATTTTAAAATAATTGTTCACATCATAAACACAGGACACCATAAAGGAGGTCCCACTCATCTCAACAGAGGTAGAAACCATTTGCTTTCCTTGAATACAAGAGAACAACTTGATCGAGTCATGTTTAAGGAACCAAAGACTCTCAACATTGTCCTCATTCAAATTATGATTAACAAAATAATATCCAAGGGATTCCCATTTGAAATCATTGCAATTGGAAAAAATCATTATTGGCTCAGCAATACCAATGATCAATGGCTTGTTGGTTATGATAATGTGGCTAAGGTCCTTGACCGTGGGAGCATTCTCAAGCCCTTGAAAATTCCATAATAGGATATTCATTTATGAAGGGTTGTCATGGCCCTTGTTTGGGATCCACCCCTAACAGACTCTCATGTGACCTTGCCCTTCCCTTTCTTGCGGTTTCCATCTTGGAGAGGTTCTGATTTGTTAATTTCAACATCAACATCTGGGACTTCATCAGACCCATCAACAGATTGTTCATCCCCAGCATCATCTGACCAAAAAACACCAGAAAGTGAACTGAATTTATTGAAGGATTTAATTTCCACCACTGCTTCATTCTCAAACTTCCTTTTGGAAACCTTACTTCCAGTGAAATGAGTGAAAGACTCGTCCTGTGAATCACCTGTAGAATCCATGGTCTTGTCCATAGACCGAACATAAATATGTTCAGTAGAGGGAAGCAATTTCATGCCTATCTCACACCCAATTTGCTCTAGGGTATTCCCTAGAATCACACACTGAGTGTCTTATACAGCTCTGTCAAGATCCGGAGAACCAGCAGGAGCCATAGGAACAAAAGTATGATGCTGTGATTTAGTGATTTCAACAGAACCAGCATCATCATGACTCTTATTGGGAACATGTGTCACAACCTCATCAATAGTAGGCATGACAGGCACCACAACTGCATGATCCACCTGCTCTGAAAGGAGCACAACAGCATCGCTCATAAAAGTGAACTCCAAAGGCACAGGCAACCCATCCTTGTCAGTGGGGATTAACTGATTTATAGGGATATATTTACACCATTGCATCATAACACACTCGTCCAACACACTCCGATCATAGAAGATATTATTGTTGTCATGAATACTAAACATACCTAAGACCAAACCTGTGAATCAGCATTTATCAAGGGCATAAATCAAACTCATTTTTTCAAAATTATTCCTCTGATATTCATTCATAATGGCCTTCATCAGCTCTGGGTGACTTATTTCCACTTCTATGTAAATAAGCGTAGCCGGAAAGCAATGAAAGAATAGTTTTTCTCCCACCTAATAATCTTTCAATAGTTTAATTTCACCCCTACTTAACATCCAATGAGTATATCACTACAATTCTTCCATATGGTTAATCATGCACTTCAATAGGTTTGATAGAATTTTTTCACAGGTATAGTCCTCCCATATTATGCCATACCCATCCCTCATAAATCTCACCCATAAATATTTTCCTTTAACAATGTCTCAAGAGAGTCGTTCTTGCATGGAGTGCATTATTTCTATTACACTTCGGATACCCACACAACCCTCCTCATTCGTCTTCACAATGAATTTCCATGAGGCCCAATGAAATATTCCCAGCTAGTTAGCATCCCTGAGTAAATAATCCATAATATTTTCAAATCAGATAGTCTTCCCCTTTGGTGGGTTGATAATTAAAATAAAATAAAAAAGAAATTGAAAATAACATGTTCTTGATCAACATTACCCTCCATCCAAAGGATCATAATTTTTTCTTCTATTTAAATATTCTTCCTATGATTTTATTGAAAAGATCATCAAAGAGTGAATTTTTTATTTGACCATTAGAGATAGAATGATAAAGATATGTCATTGGGAGTTGCCTCATTTGGGAACCCAACATCTCTTGTATTGCTCCATGATTTCTTCCAGAACCTTTTTTTGGATATGAAAACCTTGGTCTTCCTGAGGTTAATTAGTTGTCCCCTCAATTTTCTATACACCATCATGATTTTCTTTAAAATATTTATTGATCTATGCCTGCCATTGATGAAAACTAACACATAAATAACAAAAATAAGTTTAAAAAAAAATTTACCCCTCTATCTATTAGTGTAGGTAAGCATCTTTCTTTCATCCAAGCTCTGATGAAAATTCATTGATAGTACCTCCTAATCCATAATGAATAGATAGGGGATAATGGATCTCCCTTCTTTCCACCAAGAACATTCTTGAAGAATCCAAAACCCCTAGACATAAGATAAATGGGAAGCCATGGGGATGATTATCACTTATAGAAAATGTTGCAGAACCGTTAGTTAAAACCAAATCTACTCATAACACAAATAATAAACCTCTACTCTAGTTTGTCGTAGGATTTTCCATGCCTAATTGTATGATTAAATTGGACCCAACTACTCACTTGTTAATTTCCCCCACCATTTCCTTGGAAATACCAATTTCCCCTTGAATACTCCTTCCTTTAACAAAACTATGTTTATATTCCGATACAAGCCTTGGAATAATTCCACTAAGCCTCTTGAAGATAAGGCTTGTAAGGATCTTGTATGAAAATTTTCACAAAAAAAATTGGTTGGTATTGGATGAGGGTCATATGGTATTTAACCTTTGTAATTAAGACAACCCTTGAGGCACACACCCCTTGGTAAGAGAACCACCCTTAAAAAATTCATCCACCACTCCCACCACCTGATATTTCACAAAACCATTTTGTATTTCAAGGTAATCTACCAATACAATCAACATAGTGGATCAGTGATTATAACTTGTCTCCCATTTTGGATAAAGATGCAATTATTTCCCATTATGGATCATAAAACACATATTTCCCATTTTTATCATGATGAACCTATTTCCCATTGTAGATCAGGACACACATGTTTCTCATGGTGGATTAGGAGACACCTATTTCCCATATTGGATCAAGTCCATTAACTTTTTTCCCATTATTATATCATGAGATATAAATCTTTACCCAATTAATTTTAAGGAGATATAGGTTTCACCTATATCATAATGAAAACCACACTTATGTGTTCCAAAATATCATAAAACATTCATCATATCATCACATCAGGACCTTATATAAAGAAAATGGGTTTCATAAGCATTTCATTAATTCACCAAAGAATAACCGTATAAAAATAAATGGGTTTCATACACATTTCAAAAACATAAACATTAATCATATATAAAAATATTAAGGATGTAATCATTCAATCTTTTCCCTAGTAAAGTGTAACATTAGAGGATGTCAGATTAGATGGAAAATGATTTTGAAAGGACACTTCGAACATTTCTTGAGGAAAATTACTTTTCTTTGAAAATCACTTATTAAAACTAAAAATTAATAAAATATTTTGGAAATAATTTTCTCTTTAAATAACCATGAAAGGTTAAAATATATCATTTAAAATCATTTAAAACATTTTTTGAGGAAAATATCCTTTCTGCATTGAAAAATTATTTTTAAAACATAAATCACTTTGAAAATACTTTCCTTTGAAAATAAATATGAAAAATTATAAATGAAGGTCTAGAAATCCTATATATATATTTTTTGAGGAATATATATTTTAATATTTGAAAAAAATATATTTTTAAAACATTTTTAGAAAACATTGTTTTCGAAGGAAAAGAGTTTTTGACCAAAAAGATGATTTTTCATAAAAACATTATTTTTAACTCTTGAGAAAATAAAGAGAGGAAAATGAAAGGATAAAATTTATTCTCATGAAATAACCATAGAATAAGAAAATTCACTTGTTTATTGAGAGAAATACCATAATATTTTGTCATTGGTAGCATAATCATAAACAATATTGATAAATGATAAGATTGTAACATAAAATATTTACCACTTTGGAAACTTTGAAATGTAATCCCCATTAAATAATTTCATTAAAATAATCATAAAATATGATTATGAGAAATAAATTCATTATATTACATGTAAAAGGTTCTATATATACACCTCGTAAAAGTATATAGGTGCATTACATAACATATCTCTCAACGAAGGAAAATTGAGACAAAAATCCATTACCGCTTTAGTAATGTTTTAACATTAAACACCATTAAAGAGACATAATAAAATGGATATTTAAATCAAAATAATTCTCATTATAAAAATCATAATATAAATTCATTTTCATTATACACACCATATAAAATAAATAGGTGGGTAATATGGCATGTGTCTCACAAAAGTAAAAAGGTGAGACGAAATTCCCTTTCTATAAGTCTCGACTTCCTTTGTACACGTTCAAAAATCTTATATAATAAAAATATTTTTATTAAAACTATATTAAAGAACATAATTACATATATCATACCATATATGATTTAATTATATCATTTTATTAGTTGTTTATTAACTATTCCTTGTTAAAATCACATGTTGGGTAATAATAGTTTTGTTTTTTATGTATGTTTTGATTTGTTATATTTTTTGTCTAATTACTTTGATCATTATTTCATTGTATATTCATTATATACAAAAAAATATATATATTGATAAAATTTAGTGACATATAATGAAATACATTGTTCATGGAGATGGTAGGTCTTACGTACGCATGAACATTGTTTCAATTTTCTTGTATGATTGAAAGAAATAAAGGTAAATGATATTTATATTATCATTATAGATTCATGTTTACGTCATATACATCACATATTTTTATTAAAACCATAATAAATTCTATATAAATCTTGAATAAACCACAATGCTTCTCGAGGTGGTAGTCCATTGTACACGCTAACGACGTTATCGTATTCCCACAAAATAGAATTAATTAAGGTATGTGTGATATAATAATTAAATAATCATAATAACATCATATTTATCATATTTATCATATATAAACAATAGATAAATCATAATTTATAGCCTATATAGGTGTTAATATATTAATAAATTACATCGCTTCGCGGGGTGGTAGTCCACTATACACACGAATGATGATTTCATAGTCCATTTAATGGAAGTAGAGATAGATAATTATTATGTCATAAACATAATAATATCTAAGTATATGGTAAGTACGTTTTTATTATATTTCAAGTGTTAATACATAATTTAAGGGGGAAAATAATAAAGTAAATAAAATATCATATTAAGGTAATTACCTTCTCTAAGAGAAACCTCATTTGGATCTCATCTTAAGTACCTTATGGATGGTCTTTTGGGAGGACCAGAAGCTATAGAATACGACTAAGGATTTTGGGGATAGAATTTGGTAGTGGTTTTTTAAGACAAATATCTTGGGAGGTGTAAATAAGTGAAGGGTTGTGATGGCCTCTTATGAGTGGGGGAAAGGAACACACTTGGAAACGATTAGGAAATTTCCCAAAAGACTCCAAAATAATAAAGTCATTATGAAGAAAAAAGCTTCCAAAAGACACTAGGTTGGAACTTGGGAAGGATAATGTGAAAATATTTCCATAGAATAATATTTTTACATTTTATAAGTAATTTAAACCCTTATATTCTTATTTTATACCCACAGTAAACCCATTTTTACCCTTACCATGGTAATTAATTTTTACGGAATTCACTATTCATTTTGGTAAAAAATTATGTTGAACATATTAGATAATATAAATTATTCTGATGAAAAATATGGAATTAATTTTTCTAAATTCCATTCACATGTGTAGAAAAATTTAATTTAAAATCAATACGGCATACGCAATGAGAAATCTTTTTTTAAGAGAAAATGTCCAAAGGTTTACAAAGTTTTTATATCAAAATTCAATATGAAATTGAATCCAATTACAGAAAATTTTATTAATGGATTTATAATTGAAATAATTTTAATTTTAAACTAATTTAAAATTTAATTTACCTTTATAAATAAATTAAACAAAAAGGTTGTTTTCAATTAAAATTCGTTATTTTTCATTATTCATAAAAAATGAAATATTTTAGAAATAAATAAAAAAATTAACCCTATGATAGTTTTGAAATTATGATTTAAAAAAATGAAGTTTATTTATAATATTAATTTTCTCAAAGTTTAAAAAATTAAATTTAAAATAGAACTCGTAGTCGTGATGAGAAAACAAGTTTTCAAGAAGAGTATTTTGTAAGAACAAAATGATTTTATATTAACGCTAGGTATCATAATAATAATTATATTAATCTCAAATATAATTTATTTATATATATTATATTCATTTAATTTTAAAATTTCCTCATTATGGATTTTAATTAGTTAAAATGGAAAAACATTATGCACTTTAAAATAGTTTTCATAAAAACCCTTTTTTAAACTCTAAAATAAACTTATACTAAAATCCAATATAAATTTTATTCAAAATTAATAATGTGTATTAAATATATATTAATAAAACTTATATTACTCTATAACATAATGGGTTATTTAAATTAACTAATTTATTTAAAATTAATGATAGTTTTACAGAAAACGGTATTCTTCACTATTCACTGGAAAATCAATATTTTCCAAAAAATCCCAAAATTTTACAATAAGTTAATTTTGATGTGATAATTTTAAAATTGAATCCAATTTTTTTGAAATAAATTTTCTAAAATTACTATAAATTAATTATAATATTTTCTTATAAAAGGGATTAAAAATATTTTTTGAATAAAAATATTTTTTAATAAATATAATTACTTTACTAAAAAATTAATTGATTATTTACTAAGAATTTATAAAAAAAATTATATTGGGTAGGAAATTAATATGTTTATTTCATAAAGTAGTGTATACTATAAATACCCACCTATTTAATAGATAGTTTATAATTGTCATATTTAAATTAATACTATTTTATGGTTTGCTAAAGTTATGTGTCATGTGTCATGTGTCATGCACACTATCATTATTGCTTGTAATGAAAACTAAACTCACTGTTGTGTATAACACAATCTATAATCATTATTATGTGTAAAAAAATCTAAAATCAGTGTTGTGTGTAATGAAAAATATTGAAAACATTGAATTTTAATTTCAAAAAAAAAATAAATAAAACTCATGGTTTTATAGGTCCACTGATCCCTCACTGATGATTCGCGCTCCCAAGTCTTGTGAGAATTATATTTGTGGTTCCATAATAGTATAATCAATGGAATAGACTTCGCACACAAGAATTTCACATGAGAATCTACAATTTCCACTAGTTTCTCCACAACAAAACATCTGGCTCCAACTTCATATCTTCTTAACATGGAATGTGAGGGGGGTCTGGATGGTACTTCTAAACCTGAGATATGTGTAAAACATCATGGATACCCTTCAACTAAGATATAAATTCTAACTCATAAGAAAACTATCCAAGAAACTCAATAACCCCGAATGGTCCACATTTCTCGGGGCCAGATTACCCTATTTTCAAAGCCGATGGTGACCCATCCGAGGAGAAACATTCATGAAAGATTGGTCACTAATAGAGAACTCTAAAGGAAGGTATCAATGATCAGCATATACTTTTCCAACTTTGTTTTGTATCCAAATGTTGATGTATATCCTAGATGAGACTTGGTCCCACAATAAGGTATTTAACCACCTCTTCCCATCAAAGAGGTAATCTACACAGGCGACCATACAAAGCCACCATGGGTTATATTATGATTTTATTTCCTATTATGATTGAAACCTAGTGTCTATTTTTATACACAAACTCAAACGATCCTAAATGGATATCCCACAATCCACTAAAATCTAAGACACAAACATAAAGAATATTCTCCAGGATCTGAATAGTGTTCTCTGTATAACCGTCCATCTATGGATGGTAAGATGTACTCAACTAGAATTGAGGCCCCATAAACTCTTTGAGACTCATCAAAAACTAAGAGTTAAACCTATGATACTTATCTAAAACATTGGAAGATGGAATCCAATGTATCCTCACAATATTATGTACGTACAACTTACCCAAATCTTCAACCATAGGGGTGTCCCTAATCGAAATGAAATAAGGTGATTTCATCAACCAATCAACAACCACCCAGATAGTGTTATTTCCTTGGGTAGTATATGGTAATCTATAAAAAAAAGTCCATGGAAAACTTGTCCCATTTCCAAACTAGAACCAGAATAGGCCGGAGGAAACCAAAAGGTTTCAAATTCTTCTCTTCTATCTTTAAGAATGTGTAACTACATGACACATAATGAGAAATATCATGATTCATACACTACCACCGTAAACATAACCTCAGGTCCTATTACATTGCTTTAGTTCCCAAATGAACTTCCATGAAGAACCATGAAAATTAATCAATTCTATTTTCCTCAGAGATACTAGGATGAAAAATCAATCCCAAAAGTGGAGAACAAAATAAAAAGGGAGATACCAAATAGAAATGATCTCCCCACCATAAAGGGTTTATCTAATTCCTATGAACTCATCATCATGCTACTGACCATGCAGGATAGACATAAGGAGAGATGATGATAACTAAAAATTTGTCAGAACCATACCTAAAACATCCTCTTGAGAATCTAGATGCAACTGAGTGAAGAGTGCCATCAGGTTCCACTCTTCCTTTGATTCAGAGATATCCCACGATGGTACTTTCCTTCTCAGAGCATCCATAATGACATTCACCTTCCCAATGGTATAGGATATGTCATAATAGAACATATAAAGGTACTATAACCACTTCTAATATCTGAGATTCAAGTTTTTAATATAAAAGATATAACTCATACTCTTATTATTAGAAAAGACTGTGAAGCTTACCCCAAAATGATAGTGTATCCCACACTTAAGCACATGAATAATCGTGGTAAGCTTTAAATAATGTTCAGGGTGATTCTTCTCATGCAGTTAAAGATGATAAGATCCATAGGCCACAAAATGATTATCCTTTATAAGCACGTAGCCCAGTCTAGCACCATAAGAATTATAGTACACCATGTCACCCTTACCGAGCACAGATAAGATCAAAATAAGTGTTTATTACAGAAGTCATTTCAATTCATCAAAAGAAGACTAACATTGTGCATCCCATGTGAAATTCACCCCTCTATTGGTAAGATAATTCAAGGTTTATTCCAAATTCAATAAATCTTATATGAACCATCAATAGTATCCAACAAGACCAAGGAAGCTCTGAATCTCAAAGATGTTTTATGGATCCTCCCATGACAAGACAACCTTCACCTTCTTAGGATTGATTGATAAGCCACACTCAGAAATAATGGGACCCAAGAACTTTATTTCATGGATCTAAAAACTGGATTTTGAATGATTTCCATACATATAGTTAATCCTAAATATTTCTAAAAAACAAGCACATATGGTTCTCATTATCATGATCAGATTTTGAATAAACCAAGAATTCATCCATAAACATAAAAAAAATCTCAAGATACTGATGTAATATTTGGTTAATCAAATATATAAAAACTATAAGAGTATTTGTTAGATGAAAAGGCTTCATGAGATGTTCATAATGACCATACCTTCTCCTGAAATCCATCTTAGACTCTTGAACCCTAAGTTGCTGACAACAGAACTGAAGATAAATATTTCAAAACCACTTAAACCCTTTAAACTGATAAAATACATCATCGAGATAGGGAAAAAGATACTTACTATTAATTATTACCCAGTTTAGCTTTCAATAGTCCACACATAGTCAAAGTGAACCATCTTCCTTCTTATCAAAGAGAACTAGGGTGGCCCATGGTGAAACACTTGGGAGAACAAACCCATTTTCCATCTAATTATCCAACTATATCTTGAGCTCTTTATGTTCAACGGGATCCATGTGATACGATGGTATCATGATCGGTTGTACAACCATTATCAAATCAATCATAAACTCTATATCCCTATTTGGAGGAATTCTATAGAAGTTGTTTGGGAAAACATCAGAAAAGTATCAAATAACAATGGTAACATCAACAAGAATAAAAACAATGGGATTAAACAAAATAGAAGATAAAAAACTCCTATGATCTGGGTGAGATAGTCCTGCATAATTACACATCAGATCCCACTCTCTCTGAAACACCTAATAACTCCCATCGATAGAAAATAATGTGACATGAAAATGATAATAATCAATCTCATCACTTTGAAAAACATGCCAATCTATCTCAATAATGATGTCAGACCGATCAAGATTGAGAATGAAGAAATCCCATAATAACTCTAATAGTTATCGACAGAGAATAATAAGGACACATAAACCCTTGGTTGGATCCCTACGGACTTTGAAGCTTCTGACTATACCACAGTGGCCTTTAGAGCCGATGATATCTAACCATAAATAAGCATAAACATCACCTAGAAGAAACTTTTTAGATGGTAATATAGGTGAAAACCATTGCACATATTTTTATGGGCGGGGAAAGAACATCAGTTGTGGCTGATCTTTCTAAACTGTACTAATTCATGGGCACACTAATAGAAATTATTGAGGGTGAAAAGAAGGCTCATTCCTGGGAACTGTAAAAACCCCAAGATTTTAAAAGAGGAAGATCATGTTTGATAGAATATATGAAATATAGCACCAAGATTATAATAGAATGAAAAACCCAAAGATTTTATGATATATTTATTTTCCAAAAAAATTAATCTCTTTGATAGTTTGTGATGAACACAACACCAGGTTTAAATAAAATGTAATACTATATCAAAATCTTACTACTTATAAAAGACCATTATAACCTATCTGTTAATTTGTAGAGTATAAATGGGACTAAAAAAATTATGAATAATATATGGTTTACACATTTGTAAAATAAATTCTATGGTTATTTATTGATTATAAATATTATAAAAAACTATTCAAAAGAAGAAAAAAATATTCTCTAAAAAACAGTATTTTTCTAAAAGAAGGTTTAGTAACATTTTTTGAACATAATTTAAAATAAATTTTTACTAATTTTATGAATTTTATTTTAAAAAATAAACTTTATTTTTTAAATCTTCATGTCAAAATTATCTTTTGTTGAATTTTTGAGAATTTTCTGAAAAGATAACTTTTTTGATGAAAAGTGAAATATACTGCTTTTTAATGAAAACCACCTATTTGTATAAATTATTTAAAAACATAAATTCTATTTTAAGTTTGTTTTAAAATAAAATTAGTTCGTTTATATTAAAAATTAACTAATTTAGGTCATTGGAATCAATTTCATATTGAATTCTGATATAACTTTTTTAAAACATTTGAATATTTTTCTTTGGAAAAATTGTTTTTCAACTCGTCTGCAGGTTTAATTTTAAAATTAAATACTAAAAATTTAATAAAATTAATTTGGAAAAATTAATTCTATATTTGTAATAATAATAATTAATATAATATAATAAGGTAATCTTAATCTTTGATCATAATGAATAGTAAAAATAGTAATAATTAATTACTGTTGTTAAAGTGAAAATGGGTTTACCAAGTGTTAAACTAAGAAGATAAGGGATACAATTGCCTAAATACTTGTAAAATTAATATTTTATAGCTGTATTTAGAACCTATAATCTCTAATTTTAGAAAATTATCTATTTTAGATCCTTTTCTTTTGTGAAAAATGTGGGTATAAATACTTCTTTTCAAAAATTCCATGTGTGTCCTCTCCCCTGCGTATAAAAGGCCATCCCCTCTCCTCCACTTTTCTCACCTAAAATACATTTATTTTAGAAAATATATACTCAAATTTGTTCCTTCATTCCCTACCCTAATACTATAATCCTTATTTTTATTAAGAAACCCTCCGAAGAAGGATTTAGGTATAAACAAAAAGAGGCTCTTCGAAGAAGATGTAAAATTATTACTTTCATTTTATTTTACTTCTTATTTCACCTCCTTAAAATATTCTTAAAATATGATAATATAATAACACCAATATCTAATATAATATCCCATATCCATCTCCACTTCCATCAAATGGTAAATGAAATCATGAATCATGTGTACGATAGACTACCGCCTCATTAACAAATGTAATTCGTTTTCCACAACCGCTTTTCAAGGATTAATATAATGTTTGATTTAAAATAGTTTTATGATATTTATGAAATTATTATACTTATATACTTATTATATTACATATACCTTCTTACTTACCATTCCTTAGGGTATACGATAACATCACTCGTGTGTATGACAGACTACCGCCTCACAAAGTGATGTGATTCGTTTTTCGTTTATGATTTACATGGAAGGTTGTAAGTATAAATTTAATGAATATATATGATATTTATGACACATAAATACTTATATAAATATAATATCACATATAACTTCTTACCTTACAATCTTTTTGAAAACAATAATGTCGCTCGTGCGTACATGTGGACTACAACCTCCACATAGTGATGCCAAATATTTTTTATTTTATTTTTACATGGATGGTAATAATAATTGATTTTATTAATGTAAATTCTATATATAACATAATAATTACTATGAAAATGTTAATTAACAATTATTTTCCTTTCGTTCCATCTGTTGAGAAAAATAGAAACAGTGTTCATGCGTACATATAGATTACTATCTCCACGAATGGTGTGATCCATTTTCTATATAAAAATTTTATAGATTAATATAATTACATATATAATTAATATATGTGATATTAAAATAATAGATAAATTTATTGAGATAATGGAACCATGATAAAAGTAAATGGACTAAAAATACCAAATCAAAATATACATTCAAAACAAAGTTGTTAATACATGGAACATGATTTTAATAAGAAATTATTAATAAATGGGTCATAAAAGGTCATTTGTAAATAATATATTTCGATATACATATATAAGGTTATGTAATAGATTTATAATAAATCTACTTTTATTATATATTTGGTACAGACACGTAAGGAGGAAATTATACCTGAGGTAATGGTTTCTTGTCTCACTTTTACTTCCATGAGACATATGTCTTATTCGCTACATATTTCTTACGTGATGTATATACTTCCAATTCTGATATGTTATATTATGAATTTATTTCTCTTTATTTTATTTAAAGTTTCATTTTAAGTTATTTATTTCATGGGGGTTATGATTCAAACGTTACCAAAGTCGTAAGGGTTTATTTCACAATCTCATCATTATTAAAAATTGTTTATGTTTAAGTCTCCCTTGGGAAAATTATTTGATATTTATATGTTAAACTCAATATATTTTATTATCCTATTATTATTCATTAACTTTATCAAGTAATAGTACTATTTTTCTTCTCTTTTGTACTTAAAATTATTGAGAAAATGTTTTTAATAAAAACCATATTTATTTATATCTTTGTTTGAAAATAAATTTTCAACTAAATTTATGTTTTTGAAAAATGATTTAAATTTTTTTAACATTATCCAAATGGTTTATTAAATAAATTTTTACCTGTGTTTTACCTTTTATAAAAAAAATTGAACGGAATCTTCGTGTTGTTTTCTACATAAGGCTCATTTGAATTTTACTGAAAATATGAAAGGAATATTTTTAACTTATACAGAATGTACAAAATTTATTATTTTCATGACCACTCAATGTTTTAAATATTCTATTATATGCTTCAAAGAATATTTTCAAATAAAATTATTTTTATAATACTTTTTAAATTTTAAATTTTTAAAAGTGATTTCAATGTTGAATGTTTATTTTCCTCAAGAATTTTTTAATGATCCCATTATGGAATTTATATTAATCAATGAAAAATCCCTTATTATAATTATTATACATTGGGGATATGTTGTAATGATACCATATTTTTTTATATGTGGTTTATGATTAGTGTAACACCCCGAGATTTTATGAAAAGTAATCTTTTAAATTTATTTGATGTCTTGTGTTGTATGATACACCAAGATTATCTTGCGCTATACGCAACATTGTATTAGCTTGCAGTATACGCAAAACTATTCTTGGATCGTGTTATACACAATTTCAAGTTCGTTTGATAGAAGTTATTCTATGCAACATTGAGTGTGTATATATATATATATATATTCAATATATAAATTAAATATGGTTGGATTCTATTATACACAACAACAAAGGAATCTTTCACTACACGCAACCCTGACTTGGATTGCATTACACGCAATAGCGATCTTCCACGATAGCGTGTGTTGTACACAATACCGAGTTTAACTAAACAACCATATGTTATTAAAATAATATATAAACTAGCCATTATGAATAGTAATACCCACTTTTAGAAATTTTATAAATTTTATCTTTCAAAATGGACTTCATTTTTGGATTTGGAATATCGAAATTATCCTAGGGTGAATTTTTTGTATTTTTTCGGAAAACTTTCAATTTTTGATGAATAGTGAATAACACTGAGTTATAGTTTAAAACCAAATTTTTATTTAAATAATTATTTATTTTATTTAAATTTATTTTAGGTCAAAATAGATACATAATACCTATATAATTTCAATTTAATTCATTGGAGTCATTTTATAGTAGTATAGATATATAAAAATTTTATTGAACTTTTTACCGTCTTTTACCCACCTCCTATGAGCATTTCCAATTGTACATAAAACATAATTTTACCGCTTCTGTGAGTTGAATTTCATAAATATGAGAGACATGGTTAATATCAAGGAGTAAAATGTGGTTCAATAAGATAAAAATAATTTTTGGTGAATAGTAACTTTTTACTTTTATTTACCATGATTAAAAGTAAATAGGGTAATTAAGGGTAAAAATGATATTATTATTACCCTAAAACAAGTCTTAATTCTATTTTATAATTGTAATTCGACAAAAAACAACCTTATGAATAAAATATTTCCCTTTAGTTCCACTTGGATTATATTAGAACATTTATTATAATTTTATTTAAAGAAGTGTTAAAATTGTTAGAATCAAAGTTTAATAACTAAAACATTTTTAATATAGGGTTATACATAAGATAAATTATACCATAAATATTCATTAGAAATATATAACGATTTCCTACATATTGGTATTTTTGTATAATTTTTAGACATTAAATAATATAATTTATTTATGACACAATGATGATGCAGTAATTACATTATTAATGAAATTTTAACATAATTGATGTTATAAATACCCAAGTAAATGAAATTTGAGACTTTTTATGAATTAAACTAATTTTATAGATTAATATGAAATTTTAGTATTGATTTGACTTACTTTTTTAGAACTAATCATGCTGTTATGATTTTCAAAAAAAATCAATTACCAAATAGTATCAAAATTGACATAAGATAGTTTTTGAAACAAATATTATATTATTAATTGATATTCTATTCCTAAAAATATAATGTTCGGCCAAATGACTTATATATGGTTATATATATTAATAATGAACCACTTGGGGTTCTTTTGGTAGTTTATAGTATGTTTATTAACCATATATTGTAAGAAAAAAGGAAGACACGGTAAAAGTTAAATTATTTAACTTAGAGTTAAATATAAATGATAAGGTAAAAATTGTAACCTAAACTTGTCTAAAACCTATTGGTTGAGAGGCTATCAACCCATCCCCACTTTATTGTCGAAATAATTCACTTTGGAGCCATTATAAACCGAATATGACTTTATTATAAAACAATATTTTAAGTTTTTTCCTAAAGTTCCCCTCTCCTCCCTTATAAAAGGGAATCTCCTCCCTCTCCTATTTACACCATTTTGAGCCTTAAAGCTCTGCCAAACCCTGGAAATTTCCCTTCTCAACTTCCCTATAAATATTATAGAGGTTCTTTTCTCCTCAAAATACCAACTCTAGCGCTTTAAGAGGAAGCTTAAAAGATGTGTGTCGAAGAAGAGGTAATCTCTTCTACCGATTCATTCAAGTTTCTTTCTTCTTCAACTTCTTCATATTTAGTTGTTTAATTATAATGTAATAACATCAGAATCACTAATATACTTACATGTTATTATAAATATGAAACAACCCCATTTCACCTTCTATCAATCCTACGGAAAACGAAATCACCGCGCGTGCGTACATACGGAATATCGTCTCCACGTTGTGGTGTAATCTGTTTTTCCACCAACACCTTACTTGGATGGGTATAATGGTATAAAGAATAACTATATATGGTTATTATAACATCATACTAATTCTGAGATATTATATCATTCACTCCAATTCCATTCAATAATTATGAGAATAATATCATCGCTCGTGCGTTCATACGGATTACCGTCTCCACGACGCGATGAGATTCATTCTCCATGTTATCCATTCAAGAATGATTATAAAGTATATATAATGAATAATAATTAAATATATGATATAATAAATCTACTTTATTTATGTATATATATATATATATTTCATCTACTTACTTCCATTCGAGTCAATAAAGAATGGAAAACAACGTTCATGCGTACGTACGACCTACCATCTCCATGAACAGTGTATTTAATTTCATTCATCTATCTATTATATATATAATAAATATATATGATATATAAATCATGATTTACATTTTTTAAGTAATTAAATCATTATATATGTAATTATAACATCAATAACAATAATTCCAAACATGTATGATAAATAAAACGATTTTACCCAGAACACTACTTTAACATGGAATTTACAAAAGAAAGCATAATATAAAGTCATAAGTGAACCATATATGATATCATAAAAATTAATATAATTCTGTAATAAGTAAATGACATTATTTAAATCATTATACAGGAGTTTCGGATATGTACAAAGCATATCGGACCTAAGGTAAGGGATAATTTTTCAATCTCATATTTATTCGAGATTGCTTATACGTAAGTATTTAGTGGGGTTATATTTTTCATCCATGTCCATAAATATGTTTTTCATAAAGTGTTTAATATTCTTACATGTATTTTTAAAGTCATGTTTTCCCCTATTTTACTTTTACTTTGTGTTATGGAAGAAATCTTTCTTTTGTTTACCATACGTGGTACTTTTTGACTTTTCTGAAAAAAGTACGAGGAGAATGTTTTTTTAACTTATACGGCATGAACGTATTTTCACGGTTTCATAACGTCGTATTTTAATGAAGCTTACTCTAAAATATTTCATGATTATTTTCAATAAAATCCTTTTCTTTTAAGATTGCATGACATTTTTTGAAAAGAAAATGATTTTGAAGAAAGGATATTTTCCTCAAGAATTCATTTCAAGTGTTTTATCAAAACCATTTTCCATCTAAGATGAAATTATTTCATATGTGTATGTTTCAAGTATAATGTCTCTATGATTTACATGGTTTCAATTTTCTTATTATGAAATGATATCCATTTGTTTTATATGGATTATGTTATGATGGGATGATGGTTATGAAACCCATTTTATTCTTTGGGTTATGATGAATGATTAATATTTATGTTGTGGCACGCGTAAGAATGATTTCATTATGAGATGGGTGGGACATATATCTCCCTCAAATTCATTGGGTAAAGATTTATATCTCATGATATAAACATGTCTGTAATGGTAAATTAATCTGGTTCAGTGATACAGGTCTGGAACGAGGAGTGAACTCGATTCAGTAAGGGACTTTGTCCACTAAGATGATCTCGGCAGCAATGCATTGGCTACTCTGGAAATAATATCATGTGCTTAATGGTTTTACACAATTACATGTTTTATTTCCATGCTAGTTTATCAAGATTGATGTTCCTTTATGATCTATTCCTTATGTACTGCTAAGATTTATGTCATGTTCATGTTTTTACGTTCAACTGTTTATGGGTTGTTTTATGTTCTCCATGTTTACCCTTACTAAGAATTTGAGATCACCCTTTTTATGTTTTATTTCCCCCAGGATATAAAGAAAGGTTTTAGGTAATAAAACAAAAGGGGAAGATCTTTATGGGAGATGTTTAAGATCATTCACCATGATTAGAATATTATATTCCGAGTTTCCAAAGACACTACACTATTACAGTCCTTCGGTGTTTGTTTTTGTTATGTATTATGTATTCCGCCAAATTAATGTAATTTCCATGTATGTCAAGCTTGGGTCTCTACAGTTTGTATTAGAGGAAAGGTTTAGTTAAACTTTGGAAACTAGGATGCGAAAACTTTAGTGAAATCCCTCGATATATTTATAAGGTATGTCTAGGGATTTCCCTAAGGTTAAGTATAAGTATAGTTTATAGTCCTAGAATTATGGTAACAATATTAGAATTAAAACCTAAGATGTTAGATATTGAAGGTGCTCCCCCTTTATTATATTGTTTTCCCTGTCATGATTTTTGCCTCACACTATTCTTTATGGGTTTTAGAAAATGGCTGGAAACAGGAATATTCACGATAATGGAGGATATGATGGACAATGGAATGATATTATTCATGAAAAACCAAATGAAACGGGATTTGAAAGTCCAAACATCGTTATTATGCCTAATCATCAATCTCATAATATGATCAATAATCTCAACTTTGGTAAGTTTCTTGACTCATCTAATAAGAGAAAGATGGAGTTTCATGATGATTATAGAGGAAAGAAAGTTCAATTCCCCTCATGTAAATCATGTGGGAAGAGGCATCAGGGAGAATGTTTCAAAGGAACTGGAAGATGCTTTGGGTGTGGAAAAGAAGGACACAAATCCAGTAATTTCAAAGGAAAAGGTTAAGTTAACACCATGGAAAAGGATACTGGTATTTCTAAGACATCACTAATAGTTAAATGTTTTAAATGTGGAATGTATGGGCATTATGCAAATAGATTTCCTAAAGGTAAATCTCATGAATAGAATCAATATGGTCATATGGGTAGTATTTATGTTGATGATGATGATGAGACTACAAATGATATATGAGATGAAAGAAGTATTGAGGAATAAAATAGCTCGGTCGACGGTTTAAGAAGGTAGTGGAATGATTTTATGTTTATCAAGATTAATGTTGTATAGGTAATTTAATGGTACTATGGAATAAAGAAACATCTAATGATTGTTACCCTATTTTTTCATTGATTATTTGGAATTCTACGTTGAATTGTACCGGTTACCATGAAAGTTTAATCAGATATTTTTGGAAAGAAGATGATATGCGTATAATGAAGGGATAAGGAAAAAATAATATGTTCGATGGTATTCATGAGCTAATGATTGATATAAGGACAAAGTGATATCATGGTTTGAGTATATAGAATTTTTGGAATTTTGGTATGTGGAAAGAGTTAACTTTTGACAGCATTCATGTTTTAAATAAAGCTCAATGGGTATTAATTTTTTCAAGAGAATACATGATTAAGGTATTCACATGTTTGGAATGAAATCAAAAAGATATATCTTATGATATATGGGGGATAAATGATGGTATTCACGTGCTTGTTATGTGACATTTCCAGTAATCATTTTCTTTATATTATGAGATTGGATAGGTGTATTTTGGATAAGCCTAAAGATTTGAAATGGATTAAGTTGAACATCAGATAGTATTGTTTAAAGATAGAACTTTTTTTCGATATTATTTCTGGAATGTTATAATAGTGTAGTTTTAGAAAAAGAACAACCCGTAGGACTGGAGACAACTCGTCACGTCGGACGAGGATGCAGGAATCGAACCCACAATCGAAGTGTGAAAGGTCTTTATTTCCTACCACTGGCCTACAGGAAGTCCCTGATTAGTAGAAACTAGATTTATTTTATTAAGAGCTATGATAGATTAAGTATAAGTCCATTTTTTGGAACCATATACGATTAATCTCACCATAATATGGACTTATAACTTTTACTAACCTTATGTTTGAGATAGATGCAATGACCTATCATTCTATCGCATGATCTACTAATACTTCACGGAAGACAAATTCAACTTCATTTCTTTAAGAGATGAAGTGGAAATTTTTCAAGGCATAAACAACAATAATATTGTACCAAAATCAAGTAAATATTTATTTTAATTCAAAAATTCTTCAACATTTGGGAAATGATATTGAAAACCAAAAATGTCTTCCTAGTACCCTCATATCTGATTAATCAGATGGTACCTTAGATCATCACAAATTTTTGGCTTTGTGATTTTTGGCTTTTTCATAGCCATGTTCTCTACCACTCTCCATCAGAACTTGATGGTTAGATTTCTCTTCCATATCCGTATTTTCACCTATGTTCTCCTATGTGGAAACCCAGTGATGAGTTAATTTGGGTAACCGTTACATTTCGTACTTTAGTTTTTAAAATTATGTTTTGGTATTCCTTTTTACGATGTGGGTTTCTATGAAAGAAACTTTCAAGTAGTAAATGATTTATAACCCTGATGAATTTCGAGGGCGAAATTAATTTTAAGGGGGGTAGAATGTAACACCCCGATATTTTCTGAGAAGTAATCTTTTAAATTTATTTGATGTCTTGTGTTGTATGCTAAACCAATATTATCTTGCGCTATATGCAACACTGTATTAGATTGCAGTATACACAACATCGTATTAGCTTGCATTATACACAACACTATTCTTGGATCGTGTTACACACAATTTCAAGCTCGTTTGATAGAAGTTATTCTATGAAATATTGATTGTATATATATATATATATATTCAATGTATAAATAAAATATGGTTGGATTCTATTATACACAACAACAAAGGAATATTGTACCACATGCAACCCTGACTTGGCTTGCATTACACGCAATCACAACCTTCCACGATAGCGTGTGTTGTGCGCAATACCGAATTTCACTAAAAAATGATATGTTATTAAAATATTATATAAAATAGCCATTATGAACAGTAATACCCACCTTTTGAAATTTTATAAATTTTATCTTTCAAAATGGACATCATTTTTGGATTCAAAATATCGAAATTAGCCTAGGGTGAATTTTTGGTATTTTTTCTGAAAACTTTCAATTTTTGATGAATAGTGAAAAACACTGAGTTATAGTTTAATACCGAATTTTAATTTAAATAATTATTTATTTTATTTAAATTTATTTTAGGTAAAAATAGATACATAATACCTATATAAGTTTAATGTAATTAATTGGAGTCATTTTATAATAATATTGATATATAAAAATTTTATTGAACTTTTTACCGTCTTTTACCCACCTCCTAGGAGCATTTGCAATTGTACATAAAACATAATTTTACCGCTTCTATGAGTTGAATTTCGAAAATACTAGAGACACAGTTAATATCAAGGAGTAAAATGTGGTCCAATAGGATAAAAATAATTTTTGGTGAATAGTAACTTTTTACTTTTATTTACCACGGTTAAAAGTAAATAGGGTAATTAAGGGTAAAAATGATATTATTATTACCCTAAAAATGTCCTAATTCTATTGTATAAGTTTAATTCGACCAAAAACATCCTTAGGAATAAAATATTACCCTTTAAGTCCACTTGTATTAGATTAGGACATTTATTATTATTTTATTTAAAGAAGAGTTAAAATAGTTAAAATCAAAGTTTAATAACTAAAGCATTTTTAATATAGGGATATATATAAGATAAATTCAACTATAAATATTCATTAGAAAGATAAAAAAATTTCTGAGATAAGGGTATTTTTTTTATAATTTTTAGACATTAAATAATTTAATTTATTTATGACACAATGATGATGCATTAATTACCTTATTAATGAAATTTTAACATAATTGATGTTATAAAAACCCAAATAAATGTAATTTGAGACTTTTTATGAATTACACTAATTTTCTAGGTTAATATGACATTTTATTATTGATTTAATAGTTTTTTAAAAATATATTCTATTATTAATTGATATTCTATTCTCCAAAATATAAGGTTTGGCCAAATGACTTATATAAGGTTATATATATTAATAATGAACCACTTAGGGATATTTTTTCAATTTATAGTAAGTTTATTAACCATATATTGTAAGAAAACAGGAAGACACGGTAAAAGTTAAATTATTTAACTTAGAGTTAAATCTAAATGATAAGGTTAAAATAGTAACCTAAAATTGTCTAAAACCTATTGGTTGAGAGGATTTAGACCCATCCCCACTTTATCTTCTAAATAATTCACCTAGGGGCCATTATAAACTGAATATGACTTTATTATAATTAATATTTTATGTTTTTTCTAAAGTGCCTCTCTCCTCCCTTATAAAAGGGCACCTCCTCCCTCTCCTCTTTACACAATTTTGAGCATTCAAGATCGGCCAACCCCTGCCCATTTCCCTTATCAAATTCCCTATAAATATTATATAGGTTTAGGTATCCTCAAAATACCAACTATAGCGCACTAAGAGGAATCTTAAAAGTGGTTCGTCAAAGAAGAGGTAATCTCTTCTACCGATTCTTTCAAGTTTCTTTCTTCTTAAACTTCTTCTTATTTAGATGTTTCATTATAAAGTAATAACATCAGTATCACTAATATACTGATATGTTATTATAAATATGAAACAACTCCATTTCACCTTCTATCCATCCTATGGAAAACGAAATCACTGCACGTGCGTACGTACGGAATACAGTCTCCACGTCATGGTGTAATCTGTTTTTCCACCACCACCTTACTTGGATGGGTATAATGGTGTAAAGAATAACTGGATATGGTTATTATAACATCATACTGATTCTGAGATATTATATCATCCACTCTAATTCCATTCAATAATTATGGTAATGATATCATCGCTTGTGCGTACGTATGGATTACCGTCTCCACGACGTGATGAGATTAATTCTCCATGTTAACCATTCAAGAATGATTATAAAGTATATATAACAAATAATAATGAAATATATGAAATAATTAAGCTACTTTATTTATGTATATATATATATATATATTTCATCTACTTACTTCCATTCAAGTCAATAAGGAAAGGAAAACAGCGTTCATGCATACGTACGACCTACCGTCTCCATGAACGGTGTATTTCATTTCATCCATATATCTATTATATATATATATATACTGAATATATATGATATATAAATCATTATTTACATTCTGAAAGTAAGTAAATTATTATATAACTAATAATAATATCAAGAACAACAAGTCCAAACACGAACGATAAACAAAACAATTTTACACAAAACGCTGCTTTAACATGGAATTTACAAAAGAACGGGTAATATAAAGTCATAAGTGAACCATATATGATATCATAACAATGAATATGATTCTTTAATAAGTAAATTAAATTATTTAAATCATTATACAGGAGGTTCAGATACATACAAAGCATATCGGACCTAAGGTAAGGGATAATTTTTCAATCTCATTTTTATTCGAGATTGCTTATACATAAGTATTTACTGGGGTTATATTTTTCATCCATGTCCATAAAAATGTTTTTCATAAAGTGTTTAATATTATTACATATATTTTTAAAGTCATTTTTACCCCTCTTTGACTTTTACTTTGTGTTATTTAAGGAATCATTCTTTTGTTTACCATACGTGGTACTTTTTGACTTTTCTGACAAAAGTACGAGGAGAATGTTTTTTTAACTTATATGGAATGAATGGATTTTTACGGTTTTATAATGCCTTATTTTCATGAATCTTACTCTAAAATATTTCATGATTATTTTCAACAAAATATTTTTCTTTTAAAATTTCATGAAATTTTGTGAAAAGAAAATGATTTTGAAGAAGAAAGGATATTTTCCTCAAAAATTCATTTCAAGTGTTTTATCAAAACCATTTTCCATCTAAGATGACATTATTTCATATGTGTATGTTTCAAGTATAATGTCTCTATTATTTACATGGTTTCACTTTTCTTATGATGAATTGATATCCATTTGTTTTATGTGGATTATGTTATGATGGGATGATGTTTAAGAAACCCATTTTATTCTTTGGGTTATGATGAATGATTTATGTTTATGTTGTGGCACACGTAAGAATGATTTCATTATGAGATGGGTGAGACCTATATCTCCCTCTAATGCATTGGGTATAGATTTATACCTCATGATATAGACATGGCTATAATGGTAAGTTAATCTGGTTCAGTGATACATGACTGGAACGAGGAGTGAACTCGATTCAGAAAAGGACTTTGTCCACTAAGATGGTCTTGGCAGCAATGTCTTGGCAACTATGGAAATAATATCATGTGTTTAATGGTTTTCCACAATTACATGTTTTATTCCCATGCTATTTTATCATGATTGATGTTCCTTTATGATCTATTCCTTATGTACTGCTAAGATTTATGTCATGTTCATGTTTTTACGTTCAAATGTTTATGGGTTGTTTTATGTTCTCCATTTTTACCCTTACTGAGAATTTGAGCTCACCCTTTTTATTTTTTACTTTCCCCAGGATATAAATAAATGTTTTAGGTAAGAAAACAAAAGGGGAAGATCTTTATAGGAGATTTTTAAGATCTTTCACCATGATTAGAAGATTATATTCCTAGTTTCCAAAGACACTAAACTATTACGGTCTTTCGGTTTTTGTTTTTTTTTTATATTAAGTATTCTGCCAAAGTAATGTAATGTCCATGTATGTCAAGATTGGATCTCTATAGTTTGTTTGACTGGGGATGTGCTATTTTGATATAATTCACCATATTACTCTGAATAGTGTATGATTATGTTTAATGATTGGGGAAAGTATTAATATTTCAATTGTTGTTTTTTAATAATAATGTTTATGTTGATTATGTTTCACCTATTTTATATGAGGAATTCATTGGATTTAGTAATTTATGGGTGGGCCCTCTATAGCCCCTTGATGCATTAGTAGGTCTCATGAGACAAACTATATTAGGTTTTTGGCCGAGGCCTTGCCCATTTATGTTAAGAGACTTAGATAAGGCCTTGAAAGTATGGTCATGATGTACAAAATTATGTATTCCCTCATTATGGGATTATTCATTGATGTCCATGTGATTATTTGATTAGTTAGAATATCCATGGTTAAGTTTCAAGCTCATGTGAATTATTTATATGGAATTATTTAATCATCATTTATTCCTTCCATATTATTTTTCCTATTCAAGTTATTGATTAAATGGAACGTGTTTTAGTTATTTCCTTTTCCATATTTATTATGTATTAAATAGTCATGATAGATTCCATTGTATGCATACCCTTAATGATCATTTTATCTCACCCCTTTCTTATATTTTACTTTCCCCATGATACCAATAAGTATTTTATGAATGATATGAAGGGATATTATAAAGGGAGATATGGAATTCTGAAAGAAAAAACTTTATGTATTTTATTTTTTTCAATTGTAATTTGAATTTCAAGTATGTATCTTGTTTTCCAAGACTAATAATCAATTATATCCTTTAGAATGAGATTTATAGTATTTTATACCAATGTAATAATGTAACCACTAACTCTAGGATACTAGGGTCAGGGCCTTTATAAGAACCACCTCCTCTAACCCTTTCATGATCCTGACACTTCCTTTTCTGCCCATGTGCTACACTAAAGTTGTCACTGGGTGGAATATAAAGAGAAAAATAACAAATCTTGTTTTCTATATCCATATCCTCCATAATTTCCATATATTTTGTCTCCTATAGGTGGAAATATTCAACACAGATTCCTATGATTTGATATCTGGTTGAAAACATTTTAGGTGCTTCTAAGATTTCAGTTGATCATTATTTACAACTTTTGGAGGAAAATTAACCATCTTCTCAAATATATTTGTGTACTCTAACATCAATAACTCTCATTTATATAAATAGAGGAACTATAAATACTTTTACATTCTCAAATACTCTTGGGATAATTTTTTTAAAGAAGAGTGTTTTCAAACCCTTCAAATTCAAGACCACATTACTATCTGCCTATACCATAGAATATCCCCACCTTTTACTAAGACCCTAAAATATGAACACCAAACACTTCACCTTGATAGATTGAGGTGTATCCAGGAAGTCAACGATATGGTCTATATTGTTAATTCATTCCTACACCTCTTGAGGTTCATTAATACCATTAGAGGATGGGGAATTTTCGTGTAATAACTCTCGTGATCGATCCCTTTCTTTATCATCTCTCAATTTCACCTCAATAACTTTGTTCTAAACTCATCGTACATTCTCATCCATGACATGAATTTCCTAAATTATGGGGTCTATAAGATTTTGATCCAAAGGCAGATTCCGCTGAGGATCATCCACTATGCCCTCCTATGGAACTTTGGGGTGATGTCTTGGAGGCATATTATAGTACATCAAAAATAGAATAAAATGATCAGAAAACCAGGTAATCTCACATTAAACCATAAATACATAAGCTAAAAAATGATATTAAGATCAAAACTCATCACATGAGACACACATCCCAATATCCCATTGTAACTTGAGTCTCTTCACAGAAAGATCTAGTTAGGCACTCGCCATAACCTACATCTCAAGTCCTGAAAATACTATCTATAATCTACCAAACAATAAAAGAAAAGTAATATTGAGGAAAACCTGACCTTTGATACACGTTTTTTAAAAATTGACTGGGGATACCGTAAAAAACTGGCACCCGACCCAATTTTTCACATACCTATAGGGAGTTTACGATCCCCATGGGTTGGCAACTAGCACCCAGGCATCAAAAAAAATCAGAGGGAATGATTTCTTTCAACCTAATATAGAAAACATGGCATATAAATATATCATTGAAATAAATCATGGAATAAAAACTGGGATAAACATATTTCATAACAAAAGGAAACAACATTATTATATAACTCAAAAATACAGATAAAACTAAAAGTTAGAAGTCTAAAAAACCAAGAACAACCAAAACGGAAGAAAATTAATCTTGTGGTATGTGGGAAACTCCCACCATCTCACCACTATCTACCCAAAACCATATGATAGAAACCTTGTTGAATAATTGTGGAACCTTGTCTTTCCCTACATCAAAATACATAATTAGGTCTACATACCACTAAAGGGGTGTATAGGGTGTTATCTAAAAAGGATTAGTAGGATCTCACATAGTTGTTCTATATCAAGTCCCCAAAAAAATATTAGTATGCTCATTTAAGAAAAACATGGAATGATAAAAAGTAAAGTAGTTTTATATCAAAACCATTGTGAATATTTAACTTTTTCTATGGTTATAAAACAAACCATGTAAAAAAAATTCAAATCACATTTCAAAAAACTAATTCATCATTCAAATCTTGTATATAAAATCCAAAATATTACAAATACAAGCACATGTAAATCACGCCAAGGATCATAACAAGTCATGCTAGTAGTCTTATCATACCACAATCAATGACTAGTGCACACCCAAGTCCTTAGAACACAGGCCTAAGGAGTAGAGGAACACCCCATGAGTGAACATCACCCCCCCCCCCACCACCACCACCACCAATTTAAATTGTAATCCACTATAACAACATGCATATGGAGCATAGAAACATAGCATGAGTGAACCATTGGATAATAAAATGGATGATGTCATTAAGATACACATTTAACCTATTTACCCAAGGATTTACATGTTCTATATTTCTGAAATCATTTAAAGGGGTTTTTCATTTTACAAACAAACAATCATTTATTACACCAAAACAAGTTTTAGAAAAAATTCACAAACCATTTTAAATTCTTCGAAAATAACCTTTTCTATTTTACTCAAAACCATGGAAAAACCCATATTTTACTACAAATACATTTACACAGACAAATCAATCATTTCAATTCAGTTATAAAATAATTTATAAAATTTGGAGTAATACAGTTAATCTTACTTAAGCTATATATGGAACCACCTACCTAAAATTCAGGTCGAAAACTACCTACAATGGGATCCACCAACACTAGAAATAAATCAAATACAATTATAGGGACCCTAAAACTGATTCCCATATATGAATATTATAATTTTTAATAAACAAGAGACAATAGAGAGGTTAGGTCACCCATACCTCATGAACCACACATGTCACACCATACCCAAAGCAAGGACTGACCCAAAGAAGAAGATCATAAAATGGATCTAGGATGGATCAAACAAATGTCTCCATAAGGTTGAGAAATCCAAAAAACACAGCACAATGTTGTCGTAGTAATAGAGTAATGAAGAAGTAGAAAGGTCTCTTACCATAGAGAAGAAAAAAACTGATCCAGAGATAATATGATGAATAAAGTGATTTAAAAGGAGCAGAGTCACCAAAATAGCCTTAAAGAGCCTGGGGTTTGAGGTAGGGAGGAAAAAACTTAATTATCGAAGGATTACGCATGGAACATGATAAAATATAATGGGCCAAAAGGATTTATATCATAGAATATTAATTTATGGTGTAAAATCCCCATAAATTATTTACACAAAAAAAACATCACCTCGAATAAAATTTATTTTGATTGATGATTTTATGATGTAAAATAGGTTCTTATGGAATAAAAACAATTTATGATATAAAGTAAAAATTTATATCTTGAAATAATTTTACACCCTAAACCATTTTATGGTCAGTTCCCAATAAAGAATATATGTCTTAGGCCAAAACATAGGACATAAAAGTTTCCAACAAGTAGTTCTCGACCCAGGTTCTACAGAAACTCCCTAAAAACTACTCTCATTCCCTCAAAACCCAAAATAAAAACTCTTAAACACAATAATAGTGTACTAACAAAAATAAATTATGTTACAAGATATTATTTCTGCATATAAATATAGTTGGTATGATTAATAACTTTTTATCATGGAGTTATTTAAATCCCCAGTGGCTATAAGATAATAAAATGAGATACATTTTTTGATTCCTTTGATGTATATTTGAAGTTGATTCCAACTTAAAAAATGATTCAAATCATAACACCTTAGGTTGTAACATAGTTTAATATCAACATATCATAACTTATGTGATATTGATTAGTCAATTTAGTTGTAATATGTATAGTTATTATGATTTCATTCTTTCAAAACATGTTGGAAAGAATCATGGAAGGATTTACATAAATATATATATATATATATATATGACTCTTCATTGATCCAACATATATTATCACCATCTCTTTGATGTGAATAAATTAATGTGATTTTAGGAAAAAATTCCCTCTATATTTAATTATTGATTAATAATTGGTTATGATATACTCTTATATACCAACATGGAGGATATTATATCTGTTTCCAAGTGTATTCATTTCTTTCATTTATCATTCCTAAAAATTCTTAAAGGATTTACTGAAAAGTATATAAATTTGCCTCCATCTTCACCTTATAAGTATTCATGTTATGTAGATGAACTAACTCTAGAAGATTTGGGGAAAAGGAATTCCTTTTCTAAAACCTGATAAGTATGTTTTTCATTATACTGAGCGGTTTAGATTAAAGAGACTAAACCCTTTTCAGGGTATAAATTTGTCAACTATTATTAGTCATACCTAAAAATAATTATATTTAAACAAGTGGGTATGAGTATTATATTTTATATTTCATCATTTATTTTATTGTTTGATGTTTGTGATTCAAGAATTACTAAACTATTGGTTAAATACGAGAAACCATAACAATATTTATTCTATAAATGAAACAATGTCTCGTTGTGTCCAACAAAATACTGAGATTACTGTATAGGTCATACTTATTGAAAATTAATTTTTTAACTTAAATAAATCCTCTTGGAAATCATAAGTTTCAAAATTATCACTGATCATATAAGAATCACCCATTTTAGCTACTAGGATAATTCAACTTTACTTCTTATAGTTTTGTTCTTCTCATGGATTACATAGGAATCACTCATTCCTCGGCACCTGGGAGAACACACCTTACTTCTTGTAATATTTCCTTCTTGGTTATAGAATTTGAATAAAATTTATAATTTAATACCCAAGAAATTAAATAGAAACATTATGTTCTAGGATAAATATATTTGATGTTGATGAAACTACTTGTTTATTCATCAATGTATTATAATTTTTTTAAATAACCTTTCTACCTGCATGAGAATTAAATAGGATCATGGTCAACACACTACCTATAAGTCTTTTTTCTTTACAAGATATTTCAAAGGTGCTCTTTTATATAAAATAGTTCTATTATTTTCAACCCTTTCCTAGCATGTTGTTCTCCATAAGCTTTATGGAACTGATTTCCCCAAAACCTGTGTTTCCTAAGTGATGTTTTGACAAAAGGTTCCAAAGTCATTCACCCACATTTTTTATCTCATAATAAAAGATGAATAGGAATAACCTAGAAGGTAAGGATGATGGTATGATATTAATATATTATTTCTTATCAATATGGAAGTTTATACTTCCCTAAATGATCAATGTACTTCAATTTATTGAATACAAGATCAATGATTAAGTATCTTCTACCAATTTACATTACTATAGTGTATTGAAAATCCTACTTGTCTAAAGCCACTCTTTCTCCTTTTGAGGAGATAAGAGATGACATGTCATTATAAAGTCATACATTCTCTTATGTTGAATTATCAGTTCTCTAGACATAACTGATATCCTGATGCAACAGAAATATGAAGCATTCACATTTATCTCTTGTAGGTGTCCTTCTCACCTTCACTTGTTGTATGAGGTGGTTGAACAGGTATAGGGAATCTAGCATATAGTATGAATTTTTCTTTAGTAGTATAGTTCATAAAACAACTATACCAAGCTTAGAAATATGTCCCTGTGAGGAAATGGTATTTTTTTCAAGTGAATATTGTGTTAGGATATTTCTCTTGTTATATTCAACAATAATTAAAAAATATTTTAGTTTTATCTTGATTATAAAAATATATTATGTATTAAATTTTATTAATTTGTATCCAATTATTTAATCAAAATTCAATACCCTCATCCTTGGTTTCATAATATCACATCTCTTGGATATTTTAGTAGAAAATATCCATATTCTCTTTATCAAAACATACATTTTGGCATGATGAGATATTAGAAGAGTTTTAGGTAGCTATAACGTGTCAACTACATTAACTCACGACTCCTTAATCCGTTGAGTGGACTCCCTAATCCTGAAATCCTGAACTTGGATTTTTGAAATTATTTACTCTCAGTTACAACAATTCCTTATTTGGAAGTCAACCCTTTATATAAAAATTCATTCCAACCCATGGCATTGAATAAAAATCCTAGGTAATTGAAAGCACCCTAACTTTTTCCAGAAAAACATATTGAACTATGGTTGTATTTTAACATTAGATATGGAAGTTGATTTTGATATAATATATTGATTTATGGATTTTAAATCATTATGTATAAATTTATCATTTTATATTATTATATGATTTTTAATATTAAGAATTTTCTACTTGAGTTATTAACCATGTCTAGATAAAATATATATATATGATTAAATTTATTTTAATTCCATCCTTCATTTTTGTTAATTCATTAATTTATGTGATTTTAAAAAATCATTCATAAAGATATTAACTATGAAACTTGATAGAAATATAATAATAAAATTATTATGATCATGATCTTTTCCAATCGTTATTTTATCTAACAAATGAAAAACTGATCATTGACCCTAGGGAAAATAACCTTGATCAATAACTTGGTTCATGTTTCATCTTCAAATTTATCCAACTTTTATCTCATGGATTGGTTTCATATTATCTACAGACTTGACACTTCTTCACTAACCTAGGAGGTATATTCATTACATAAGAATTACTCATACATAGGTGAGGAGAAACAAAGGATTGGTTTGAGGGGGTTAACAAAAAAGAAACTACAGGTATACATGACCTTACATAATGAAGGGAGGGGAGGACACAAAGGTCATAATTTAATTTAATAATACTAAATTATAGAAATAATTCACATATATAGGTCTTCTCTATGGTCATGATAAACCACACACACGAAACAAGTATACATTTCTAATCTTGATAGCATTCACTTCAGTTAATTCATGAAATAAGAGAGAATTCCTTGAATTAATCCAATTAATTATCAAATAAATAAATTTAATTTAATTTATCTTAATTTAATTCAAAATATCTAGTAAATTTACATCATTTATAATTTGAAAAACATTAAATAAACTAATTAATTTAAAATTAATAAAGAACACATGTGTACTTGGTGGCAATGACTTGTACCTATCCAAACTATACAGCAAGGTCTTTGTGCTATGTATTCACATTAAATTTAGAATACATGGCATGTCAATTAATTACATGTTGTGTACTATAAATAAATTACACCCTAACAAAGGTAAATTATGTGGTATGTAATGGTATTGGTGAACACACAATACACTATATGTAAATACCATACACAATTTGCAGTTTAGAATTTAACACTGAAGTTAATTTTATATATAATTAATAATCTTATCACGTAGTGTGTAATGTCAATAAATGACACAGAAACACATATTAATTTGATTTAATTATACTCTTAATTTTATTTACATATCAATTAATCACACAAGGTACATTCGGTTACACATCATGTAATATTGATACATGTCGTGTAATGTTATTTCCCTATATCTGGGAACACTCATAGGGATTGGGAATGTTTTTCTATCACAGATGTGTGCAAGGTACATGGTTGTAAACCAGCTACTTGTCATGTGACTTTAGTGTTGTTTAGTTTTTTAGTCCTTTTATTATGTCATAAATGAACAACATTTCTTTGACCCAACATTTTATGCCATGAAAATGTGTAGACTATAGAGAGTGTAATCTAGTTACACAACCTGTAGTCTATAAAAATGTGTGTTAGCCGGAACTGATCAACACATGATGTGAATTTAATACACACTGAATATATTTAAAACACAATGACCTATATTTCTCATGATTCATTCTAGTGTAGTGTACATGAGTGCATGACATGTACCAACAGGCTATAGACCGTGTAGTCTTGTGTTATCCATCAAGAACACTTGGAACATCCTAGTGGTCATTGAATGTTATTTCTATATTTTTAAGATTTTATTGGTTAGAAGAATGATAATGGAAATGGGTAATGGAATATTTCAATGTTTGGATTCAAAGAATGAATAATCTATAAATTAAATCTAATCACAAATGCATGACATCGATCAATGATTAATAAATAATTTTAAATTAATTATGTGGCCACTGTGATACCACTTTTAGGTTTCGTACGTAGTGAAATAACATTCTTTTATAGTAAACTCAATTTTTTTTTCATAATCAATTCAATATGTACATTACTATGAACACCATGACCAATAAAATTAATTCAAATATTAATTGACTTGAACACCAAAATCAAGATGATAGGATAATCACATGTAATTTATAATTAAATTATTTGAAAAAAGATATATCTATAATTGAATTTCTTTCTTTATTAATGAATTTATTGACAATTTCTCTATGTATCGTCATTGTAGTGAGATGATTCAATGGTAAAATATCTCTAGCAGTGATCCAAATTTGCTTTGAAAACCTATGAACATTTCTACATAAATCCACAGGTGATAGCATGGAATATGTTAAAACTTGTACCATTAATTATTGATCATAATATAATCTTTCTAGATGAGAATGAATTTCTATGGTTCTCTCTATAATTGAGAAGGTGTTGGAGGGGTCGTTATCCGTTCTTGAGAGTATTCTAGGAGCAGAGTACTCTAGGTCTTGAGAAGACTCTAGAATTTCATCATGTACAATGGGGATTAGATTTGAAAATGACATAGTTAGGTTTATATAACTATATGGTTAGACAAATAATAATTACGTGAAGACCCTTATTATTTTCAGAAATATATGGTGAACCCCACATCTAAATAATAATATTACTATTATTATTTACTTGACTAACACTAAACACATGGATAAATAAATATTATTTCTTCGAATACATTAATTAATATATATTTAAATAACATTTAATATATCATTTCCCACAAGAATATTAAACTTGGTCCACCAATCCTCTTTAATATTTATTATACCTTGAATTAAATCTATTTATTTAAATAAATAAATATCACTACATTATTTTTTGATAAATAAATAAATATTATATTCATAAAACTAGTGAATAAATATTTGTCACCTTTCAAACAAAACAGAAAAATAAATATTTTATATTTGCATAATTAATAATTACCTAGGGAATAATTATTTAATATTCAACTCACATAATATTCTCTCGAATAACTATAAAATGAATATTTATATATATATATGATCAACCAAACATGAAAATTTATTGAAACCATGTATGAGAATGATATTTATTTAACAAGTTAAATTCAAATAGAATTTAACTAAGGTTTTTAATACACTTAGTGTATGGACCTCTAAGCCCCTTTCTCAATGGCATTTGTAATAACCACCACAAGTCTAGGTTAGCATCTAGTAGCACGTTAAGGCAACCATGAAGAAAGAAATTAAATACTGAATTTATGACAACCCATGTAATTTTTATAAAAATAAATTTAATGTGTTATTAATATTCATAATTATATTTTATGGATTCATATTCGCTATACTGATTTTAACAAATATTTTAGTCAAAAAAGAAATAGTTTTTTCTAAAAAAATTGTTTTTCATTTGTTATATAGTTTTATTTGAAAGTTAAATTTATAAATTTTAAAAATTAAATTTTATAAAATAGACATAATTTTTGTTATAAACATATGAAATTTATCTTTGGTTTATTTTTTGGGTTTTTTCTGAAAAGATTGATTTTTGAGTCAATAGTGAAAAATGTCAGTTTTTACAAAACTATCTTTTCATTTATTTTAAATAAATTATTTTAAAAGTTACATTATATTTTATATATTATTTTAAATTAAAATAAGATATATTTTATTAAATATAATCTAATTAATCTCATAGGAATCAACATTATATTTTATTTTTTTAGAAGCTCTTTTTTATGCTTAAAAGCCTTTTTTCTAAAATGGTTTTTTGTTCTCTTTTGTGCACTTACATTAAAAAAAATTCATTCAAATTATAAAATTTTAATATTTAAAAATTAATTTAAAATTTTGAATAAATATTTTGAAATTTAATAATGAGGTTAATTTCATTTTTTCATAATGAATAATCACCATGGTAAATTTTTATCACCATAGTAAAGAATTAAATTGATGAATTAGGGTTAAAACATTATGATAAGGTTGAAAATATCATATTAAATATTATTTTACGATATAATTTAGACCATTATCAGATTATATTTGAAATTTTATAGACTTAGTGTCACTTTTCCATGAATAATAAATATATATATTTTTAGAACTTTGAAAAATTACAAGCGTCACTCCCCTCACATATAAAAGGGAATATTCTCTCCTCTCTTCCTCATGCTACTTGATCCATTCCTATCAACAAATATATACACAAATAATTCCCAAAAAATCCTCCCTACATCTTATAGGCCATATTCTAATGAAATAACCAATCCTAGAAGGCTTAAGGTGTAAGTGAAAGGAGGTTTCTCAAAGAAGTTGTATAACTCTTAATCAGGTGTTTTTATGTTTATTTCTTCTTCTATCTATTTAAAATAATATTTAACAACTATTATATAATAAAATAATTTTCTTTAATATTCTTAAATTTTATTATGTTGATGTCACAACCCATTTTCCTCTCTTTTTCCATCTTATTGGAAATGAAAACTTCATTCGTCTGTACGTGCAGATTATCGCCTCTACAAAGAGATGTGTTTTGTTTTTCATCACTAGCTCATATGTCTAGTTAAAATGGTTTATTAAATGAATACATATTATATTTATATAATAATTATGATTTTAAAAATATAATATATTAATTAAATTATTACTCTTCCATCCATTAGAAAATGATCACATCGCTCGAGCGTACATGTGAACTACCACCTCCATGAAGAGATTTGGTTCATTTTTTGTTACCACATCAAATGGATTGTAATAATGATGGAAATAATGAATAAATATAATATATTTAACCTATTTATTATTCTATAAAATTAAAATATTATATACTTTATTGATTTTCCATCAAGTAGAAAAATAAAAATTTTGTTTATGTGTATGTATGGACCACCATGAAATGATGTGATTCATTTTTTTAAAAAACTAACATGGATAGTTATAAAAGTATATTTAATGTATAATAATTATAATTATAATATTCTTAATATTTTTTAAGTTATTTAAAAATGTATGTTTTGAACACAGTCAATTCGTTAATGTTATTTTCAGGTTATAAACTAAATGACAAAAAAATGTCTTACGTAAACTTAACTGATTTGGTAACTAAATAAAATATGGTAATAAATGAATTGAAATGAATAATGATAATGGAGTGAAAATGAAAAATTTTATTAATAAATTAAATAACTAATATAATTTTATTATTCAAGAGTTATATAATTTATGAAGCTAGATGAGACTTAAGGTGAGGGATATTTCTTTAAAACCTCCTCTAAATCATTTTTTATTTTCCATAAAACCACTTTTAGGGGAAAAGTGAGAACCCTCGCATAGTCCAAACATCACTGAATTAAGTGGTCATAAAATAAAAAATTAAAAATCAAATATTATAGGGTGCACATCATGTAAATCGCACAATCAACGCATCACTGTTATTGCCACCATCAATACATTGTTGTCGTCAACATCTTGTTGCCATCGTAATCCTTTCAAATATTTCCCCTCCACATACATACCATTTTAAATATTTTAATAATGTTCATATTTATTCTTAAAGTATTGCTAAATTTAATTTTATACTATTTTTTACTTTCTTTATGAAAATTTAATCTTTTTAATGTCTTTTGTATAGGTTATTTTTTACTTTTTAAAAAGTGAAAAAAGAATGTTTTTTAACATATATGGATTCACCGTATCTTCCATCCATAATATCCATTATTAGTTAAAAATATTACTCTATAATTTTTCATGGTTTTTCAAGGAATTTCCTAATCCTATTCTTCTAATAATATTTCACTTAAATCATTTTTAAAAGAAAGTTATTTTTCTCAGTATTTTTATGTGAAAATAGAAATTGATTTTATTTATGGGTTAAAATGAGTTTTTCAAGAATTTTATAATGAAAATGTGAAAGATTAAAATCGTTTTGTTCATGATATAGTACATTAAAATTATATATGATGATAGGTGAGCTTGATATAGCTCTTGATAGTGGGTGAGCCTGATATAGATCTCTAATGTATTGGGTAATGAATAGTATCTCAAGGAAAAAAATGATAGAGATAACCTGGTAGGTTACTCTAATTAATGAATGTGGCCCTAGTTATTTATGACATGGGTTAAATATCAGTGAACATGGGTTATGAATATGGTGCTCTAGGATAATTATTTCATTCCCCACAAGGGGTTTATTGAAATATTTTTATTTCATGAGAAAAGGAAATTTTCTAAAATTTTAAATATAAAATGTTTGTTTTTTAAGAAATGTTTTCATTAGTTATCATATACATCATTTTTACTTCATGATTTTATATACATAAATTGGGTTTTAAAGGTTTTATTTTAACAAAGGTTGATTTTCTCATGTGGATATGTTTGGTTTATGTGCTCAAAATTTTATTGTGAAAAAGGTAAACAATTTCATGGGTTTTTATATTTTTCACTAGACTAAAAGGGTTAATTTATTTTTATATCCCTTACTGAGGTTTTGTTTTCTCATCCCATGTTTTCAAAATAATATTCAAATTATATAAAGATTTTTATAAACTATATAAAAGTCAATCTTTCCATTGTACTGACTCCTCTAAAAATAATGATATGTATCTTCAGTGAAACATGAGTCTAAATTTTAGAACCTATTTTTTTGGGAAAAAATATACATTTTGTTGAAATGTACACTTTTTTATATAATGGTTTTCATAATTGTCTAACATTATAAGACTAAAATATCCTATATATATATATATATTTGTGTGTGTGTGTGAATGTGGAACCCTTGTTATAAATCATGTAATTATGGGTTGATTATGTTACGAGTCATTATAAAAATGACAAAAATCCCACATAAAAACATGAATTGTGTAAAATAATATTTTCCTTTTCTCAATATCTTTAATCAAGAGGGTTACATAATTGTGTTATCAACCTACATTCTTTATGTCTCCTTAATTTTTTGGAAATAAACTTATCGACTGAATTCCATGGCCATGGAATTAATCAAACAGTTCTATTTCCATCAAATATGATGAGATTTCAAATTTCATCAAAGAAAAAAATGGGAAAATTCTTTCAATCATTATTTAATAATATAATATCACTCATGACACACCCAACATATCCTACCTTTTTTTGAACATAAGTCATTATAGTTTTCGTCAATATGTTAAAGTACATGAGTCATGATATGCTTTAATAATAATATTAAATTATAAGTACCAATACATATGACCACATATAGGAACATCCAATGAAACATATAGATCTAGATTTTCTACTGGTGGGTCATGTTCTCATAATATCTATTCTTGAGATTACCATGGATGTACACCATGAGTCAAAGTCTTGTGATTCCCCACCTTTGATTTTCTGTATCATTTGTGTCTCATCAAATAATATCATCTATCCATATAATATATATTTAAGAATATTTTCATAGTAATCTTTAGTCCTCATCATATTTGGGAACTTCTATGACCATTTAGTGTGATAAGTACCCTTAATACATTATCACTTTCATTATCACACATAAGAACAATAAATACATGATAAGATATTAATTAATATTCAATACCATGAATATTCCTATAATTGAATATGCATAGTAGTTGGGCCAACATGGGAGGACCACATTTTTCAAGATTCTTTTTGTTCTCTATTGGATGAATCCAGGACAAGGAAACTCGATTAAAAACACAAACCATCAATCCACAGGTACAAATTGAGCATAAAATGTATGTTAGATTGATGAACAACTTAGGTTTTAGATGATGAATATATAGTGAATCCTATATATATATATGGTTGGTTCTCCTAAGATCATAAATTATTATATGAGTATTTAGGAAGCATCAATGACTCTAATGGTTTTCTTTCTTTAATTAATGTCACCCTAAAAATAGTGATCTAAACCTTGATCATATTCAGGTTCATATAACTTTTAATTCATTTATCCCCATCCTTTCCCAGTGATTATTATTTCAATGGGAGTACCTGATATCATAAAAAAATTTCTACAACTATTGGGATGTGGGGAAGATGTAGTATTTCTCATGGATCCTGAATATTTTTTATAACCCAAAAACCATGTTCTGTGTTATTGAGGGTGGTTGGTCAGAGTATGAAGCTGCACAATATTTGAAAAGTCCATTCATCACAATTTATATTAAGGGAGGGGGGAATTATTTCAAGAAATATGGGGAATAATGCATAATAAATGGAATAAAGTGGTATAACAGTGGGGAAATGGATTTGAGGTGCAGAGACCATTACATGTCACTTGGGTCGGGAAGGTTACACCACTGCATGTGGATTATAGGTGTAGTTGATCATGGAAAACAACTAATGTTTTTTGTCCAATTAATATCTCGTTTGAACTAAATACTAAGCTAAATATATTGGATGATGATGGAGAAAATTTAAACGATTTGGATAGACCACACCTAGTTAATGGAAAAATTTTGGATGTCGGAATTGGGTAGTGATAAAACTACTCTAAACTCCCTCATAATATCTTCATCATATTTATTGAATCAAATATGGACATCTTCAAATAGTTAAAAATCATGAACTGTAGTTTCTTTGGGTTTCTTTTAGGTAGCTTAATATTTTTTATCAAGCAAATTTTTTTGGATTTTATTTATTTCACTACTAGAAAAAAGGGTTATAACCACGGTTCTAGTGGTCCATGGAACCTATTAGTGTGGCTATAGAAAAAATCTATAGTCACAGTTTCTATCATGGAAAAAATGCATATATAATGGGTTTTGGAAAAGGGGGAAATATCCCTACCAATTTTCCACCATGGGAATAGTATTATTTCCATAGTTTGAACCATGGTTATAGATAGCCCCGGAAAATTTTGGCAATAAGTCAAAAATAAACTGTATCTGGTGGAATTTTATCTATGTACCTCCACCATCAATTACAGGATACACTACCACTATGCTGTAGTAGTATTCTAGTATATATATATATATATATATTATGTTATATATAACTTTAAAAATTGTGTCAATGGGGGGGGAAACATGGAAATAGGTCTTCCCACCAAAATCTCATATGATTTTTTTATCACACAAAACGGGAAATCAATATCCATGTTTTACAGAAAATATGGCTATAGGTACAAGATATAGCCATGGTTTAATAGAACTATAGCTATATCTATTAAATAATATATATAGCCATCGTTTAAGAAAATTGTGGTTATAGCCTGCTAAATAAAACACTATAGCTAGGATTTTAAACAAACTATGGCTATATCCCCTAAAAACTCTATATTCATGTTTTTGCACAAACCGAGGCTATAACTATTTAAAAACACTCCATATCCATGGTTTTATCGAAACTGTGGCTATAGGTATAAGTTATAGCCACGGTTTCACTGAAATGTGTCTATAGCCTTTGAAAATATACCCTATAGACATGATTTTATATAAAACTGTGGCTATAGCCTTAGTATAAATACTTATGTCCATGGTTTTGGAAAACTTTGGCTATAGTTCTATTGATGTAGCCCTTTTATCTAGTAGTGTTTCCATCAACTTCTTTAAGATAAAATCAACATTAAGGTTGAAAGGTAAAATTTTTCTATTCTTCTTGTTAAGTTGTCTGCCTTGGATCTTGATACCCATAATCCCATATATAATTTTCATAACCATTATAATAAACTCAAAATGTATTTTTAATGTTCCAACCAAATTGATTTTTAATTTTAACATGTGAGTTTGAAATTAATTTATAAAAATAGAAAAAAATGAAAATATAAGTAAAAATACTCTATGACTTATTAGATTACCTGTAAATGGTCTAAAAAGTTCATTAGATTATCATAGAGTTAATTGGATTTAAATTTATATAATTTTCTATAATTAAAGCATAGAGTTGATCTTGGGATCTATTAGGTTCATCCATGTGTGAACCATTTTCTAACTAAGTGTTGGAATTTTCAAAAGGAGTGATTCCAAAAGTCTAATTTCTAAAAATATATGGTGATGGTGGAGTTATAGTTGTGAAGTCTGAAAGTTCATAAAAAAATAAACAAAATCTGTGTGAATGGATGTAAAAAAAATTAAATTAACCTGACGAGTGTAGAAAGAGGAAGTGCATAGATTCAAAGTTTTTTCATAGGTTTCAATTATAAAGATTCATAAGGTTTGATCGATTTTTACAATAGTTATATAAGTTTTCTTTATAATGTTACATAAGGGTAAACCCTCATAGTTTTTGGAAGCAATTATTTTTCATTGAACAAGTCGTTTATGGTGGTGGAACTCAGTCGATGATCAGGACTTGGTGGATTATTAGTTGTAACTTTCAGAAGTTGATGGAACTAGTTTTCCCAATTTATTTATACGATAAACTTGTAGGATGGGATCACATAGAGATTATTATGGACTATTTTATAGTAATCATATTTCATTTTTTAAAAAAGGAGTTTTTAGCATTCCTCTATGAAGTATGACTTTATTTAAACAATGTTATTACTTGTGTTGTTCTTTATCATTTATTTAATTCAATTTTTTTGTTTCAAAATTTTTTTTATGTGTTGTATGTGTGTTTTGTGGTGAATGGATATCGTTTTAGTATTCTTAGTTTTAGAGATATCATATATGTGGGTTTTTTCTAATCACTTATGTTCTGGACATTGTTTCCACTGTAAAAAAGTTTTGGAGTTTTAATTTTTGGTGATCAGAGGTTCGATGGGGCTGAACGAGTGGTATAAAAGACAATAATAACTTCATGTTATCTCTTTAATGTTTCAAATTTAGTAGGATTTCATTTATTCTATATTTAACTGCATTGGATGAGTGTGAGGTCCATTTAAATAATTTCAATGGGATATATTTCAGATTCTAGAACATGTACCTAGAGGATTGTCTACTCTAGAAGGATCTTGATCATTTGTTGGATAAAACCAAACCATAAGCGATGAATAAAGAAGAATGTAAAATAATTGATAGAAAAATATTGGGGTTGATTTGGATGTCACTAACCTGGAATGTGGCCTATAATATCCTTTAGGTGAAGGTAGCTTCAAAACTTTTGAAGGCCCCCACTTATATATGTGAAAATTCCACCATCGTGAAAAAAAGTGTTTCTATTGAATATTTTATTTGGAATGAGAGTATTGGAAGTTAATCTAGTGGATAATCACATTAATGACTTCAACATGGTCCAGAGTAATTTAGAATCAGTTAAGGTTAAGTTCATAGATCTGAAGTGGTTCTGGTGTTGCTCTCATCACTTCCAAAATCCTGGGATGTGAGCTTACCATGGTGTGTAACTCAAGTGGTAAATCAAACATAGTGATTTTGGATATTAGGGATCCAATTTTAAATGAGAAGATTCGTCATAATAAGATTCAAGAATCTATTTAAAATTCCTATTTTGTGGAAGGTAGAGGACGTTTCATTATATGGAAGAGTCATATGAAATGAAAAGGAAGAAGAAGTATAAGATAGAGTAATTTGACTAAAGACAACCTCATATATTGTTATTGTAAGAGTAAATGTCATACTAATAAGGATATCAATGAAATAAGATTCTAGGAGTTAATTTATAAATCTTATCTCAGAAGGTATCAATGGTTTATTGTTGAGTGTCATCAACCCACTTGAGTCTTGGATTATTGAATTTGGGGATTCATTTCACTCTATAGTTGAGAGAAAGGGTATTAGAAATTATAATTATATATGATATGGTAAGGTAAATCTTATGTACAATGAAACTCTCAATATTTTGGTTTGGGGTGAATTTTTCATTTATAAAAATAATAGAATCTTGCTAAATTTGAAATGTGTGTGACACAGACCAAAGTTAAAGAAAATTTTGATTTTGTTAAGATGAATGGATGATGTGGGTCTATGTAATACCATTGTAGGTGAATCATGGAAAATTACATGTGGTTTTATGGTGGTGTCCAAAGGACTGAAATATGGAATATTTTACTTAATGTAAGTTTCAAAAGGTGTAATTCATGTCAATAAAACATCCCCAAAGTTGTGGCTTAAACATATAGGTCACTAAGTGAGAAAGGTATGGAAATATTAACTACTAAAGGAATGATAAATATCCAGATAATTGAATAAAAATCACATTAATATCATATCCTTAGGAAGAAGCCGAAGGTGTTATTCCAAATAAAAGGTAATATTTCTATGGTTCGAAAGATAGTGCTTTTTTATACGAACATATAGGGACTGAATCCGATTTGTTCACATGGAGGTTCATGGTGCCATTTTACCTTCATCATTAATGTGAAAACAAGGTTTGGGTTTTATTTCTCAAGAAAAAGTCCAAATTTTATGGAACCTTTATCCAATGGAGATCCATGGTGAAAAAGGATACAAAAATTAAACCAAAATGTTTGATGTATGAAAATGGTGGGGATAAAGAAGTATGGAGTTTTGAAGGTCTTTCTGGTGGAAAGGCATATGGTTTGAGAAGACTATAACAAGTATTCATGAAAAAATGGAGTATTATAGAGGATAAATCATACTTTATTATATAAGTAAAGGAGTATGAAGATACACGTTGGTTTTCCCATGGAATATTTGGTAGAGGTCATGAATTATATTGCCTAATTGGTTAATAGAAGATCATCCTCTCCGTTGGGGTAGGAAATTCTGAAAGTATATTTTTCTAGAAGGAAGATTAAAATTTTTCATCTCAATTTCTTTTTTTCAATCACCTATATACACATTTATTCCAAGGAAAAGGATTAGAAAGAGGTTAAGTACCAAATGTATTTTTTTTTGTCGGGTATGCTGATGAAGACTTTGGATTTTGATTATGGGATAAGAACTTATGGAAGTTTCTCAGAGGAAATATTGTTATATTCAATGAATATATCTTGTATAAATATCATAACCAAGAGAAAGTTATATATGATACTAAATAATCATCATAAGATGAAGTTCTACTTACTTAAAGTCTAAAATTTCTAGGTGTTCGGGAAAATTCATAGAGAACATCAGTTCTGGAAACACCAGACTATTCGGAAGGAGTTTTGTATGATAGTAAAGTATTAATGGTGTTGTTAAGGATGAAAATACCATAAATCTTAAGGAATTTAGAAGCTTGTGTAATAGTTGTGGAAGGTGAGTTTTACAAATCAGTGGTTCTGGAAAGAGTTGATCTGTAGAGTTGGTTATAGAGGTCTACTATGTTTCAGTGCCAAGTGTATAGATATAGAAGTAAACAACATTATTTCATTCTCAAAAATTATATAGAACTAGAAATTCAAAAATTTGTTGCATTACTAAGTGACTCAAGTAATTGAGAGTTATCCATGAGGGATTAAATGAATTCTTTACATGTTTCCATGAAATATGAGCTAATGGTATGACCTACTAGGAAAAGAGTAATTCCAAACAAATGGGTTTATCGACTAGAGGATATAGAATATGGTCAAAAGTGGTATAATAAAAGACTTATAATGAAGGGATTTCAACAAATTAAAGGTGTATATTTTTTCAAGATCTTTTCTTAGGTTGTTAAACATACAACTATTCAGATGATAATCAGAATGGTTGTGATGTTGCATCTAGAACAGTTAGATAAGAAATTCATATTATTTTATGATGACTTGGATGAATAAATTTATATAGGTAAGTAAGATGTTTTCATTGATAAACGGACCTAGGTCTTGATTTCTAAGATTAAGAGAATTCGTTATGGTTTAAAGTAGGAACTAAGGTAGTAAAACTAGAAGTTAAATGTATTTATGGTGAGATAGAACCTCATTTATAGAAATGAAAATCATTGTTTTTACCAAAAGGTGTATAGTCAAGGTAGTTTCATCATATTAATACTCTATGTTGATGACACGTTGATTATTAGGATAGTATAGAAAAGTATTCATGATATTAAATAATAATTTTCCAAAAGTTTCTAGATGAAGGATCTTGGTACAGACACATGGATTTTGGGGATACCGATAGTAAGTCTAGAATATTGTTCCTAACTTGGTTTGACTACATCCGAAAGGTGGTGGAATGTTTTATAATGAGTGAGGATAAACTGGTTACCACTCCCCTGGTCATAAACATTATGTTGATCTAGGATAAGGAACCTATAATGATGGACAAGGTTGAGTGGATGGAAAAGGTTCCTTTGGCATTGGTAGTCAGAAGCTTGATGTATGCCATGGTTTGTATGCGGCCAGACATTACACATGTAGTGGGAATTATTATTAGATTTTGGAAAAATACTAGAATAGAACAATGTGAATTGATTAAGTATATCATTTAGTATATCAAAGGCTTCGTAATCTTTTCACTTTATTTTGGAATGGATGAACCACTGCTGGGGTTTCCATATTTAGACTTTGCATGAGATGCATACACATGGAAGAGAACCACTAGCTATTTGTTCACTTGTGAAGGAAAAACTATGATTTGGATGTCGAAACTTCAACTAATAGTCTCAATTTCCACAATGGAAGGAGATTACATTTCATTAATAGAAGCTAGGAAGAAGTTGATTTAACAGAAGGGGTTATTGTAGGATCTCAGTTGAAGGCAGGAGGTTGGGGTGTTATCGTATGATTCGAAAAGTGTGATCCAATTAGCCAAAAATATAATGATTAACTCTAGTATAAAGAATATTCTGGTAAAGTATCAATTCATTCGGAAGTTGTTGGAGGACAAAGTGTTGGTTCTAAGGAAGGTGGGTGGATTATAGAATATGTAAGATATGCTCACTGAGGTTGTAGTACAGGATATTCTATAGTGGTTTTATGCCTCATTTTTTCTAGAATAACCATAATCAGGATTGGGGAACCATATGAATGAAAATTAAGATTAATATTGGAAGGGATTTGTCAATTCTAATGGTGGACATGGTGGTGAATCCAAAAAAATAATTCATAAGTGGGATATTGTTGGGTCTATCCATGTAAAAATATTTTTTCAGAAAAAATGTTGGAACTTTTGAGAATATTGATTTCCAAATCCTAATTTCCAAAACCATGTGGTGATTTTGGAGTAGCAGCTACAAATTTCAGAAGTCCAAAATCAAGGAAAATGGAAGTATTGTGACTGAAATTAGAAAAATTTTAAGTTACATGACGAGTCTGGAAGAAAGAAGTGTAAAGATTTAAAGGACATAGGTAAGAGTCAATTCTGAAGATACATAAGGTTTTATCAGTTTCAAAAAGGGCTATATAAGGTTTCGTAACAATATTATGTATGGTTAAACTCACAGATTTTTTATAAGTGAAAACTATTCTCTAGAGGAGTCTGAATTAATATTAACTGACAAATTTGGATTTTTATCAACTAAGATTCATGCATTCACTAAAGATTACAGTTTTTTTGGAAGGAAAAATATTGAGTTAAATGAGTTAAAATGGCATAAAATATCAATATAAAAGGCTTCTAAAGATAGAATCCACTATCATGTACCAAATAAATTAATCTTACACTTTTATTTGATTTCGAGACTTAAAAAATATTATGGTATAAAAAATGAAAAAAATATGGGATGGCATGTATATGATAATATTAAGGATATTAAAAAATTATTGTATCTATAAAATGGATTATCATGGTATAAATTTAATAAGAAACATCCAAATATTGCAGTTAACCCACAGAATGTTAGATTGGGATTATCATGTAATAGATTCAAATCATTTATCCAAATTCATACTTCATATCGTATAGACCTATTTATATTCAAATTTATAAATTATTCCATATATATGTTTTCAAATTCATATACTATCATGAGTATATTGATATATAGACCTACTAATTCTGGAAGTGATATTAATATATACTTTCAACCATTAACAAATTTTTCGAAAGAGATTTGATATTTTGGTTTGTAAGAATATAATTCATCTATAAAGTTTTATTTTATGGTGTGTGAAAAACTTTTATAGATGATAAATAATTTTATTTCCTATGAAAGTTTGTATGGTTAGAGTAAAAAATGGGAAAAAATATTTCCCTATTTGTATGAAAAATACACATTTCATGAAATTATAGTTCTGAAAAACATTCAACTTCATATAACATCAATGATTTCTACTAATGGATTATCCACACAATAAAAATCAACAATAATTTTATAATTTAATAGATAAATAAGAAGCGCATCAGTATATATCAAGGGGTGATATATTTAAATAACTTGATTGTTTGAATTTTATTTTTGAAAATGGTCGAATAAATTCTATAAAGTAAAGGGATATTTCTTCTAATTACAAATTTAATTGGATAAATTATATTCTTCGATTTTATATTTTGGTCATATATTTTACTATATCCCTGTTTAGACATATTTCATATCAATAAAAATATGTGTCAAATATTACTTTCAATTCTTCTAAATATTAAGGGTGAAAGAAAATATGATTTTCCCTCATGTCATTAATTAATGGACTAAGTTACGAAATTTAGATTTCATCCAATGTTAATTGGTAAAAATCATCAAAAACTTCCTTTATATTGTTTTTAATAATAAAAAACTAGAGAAAACAAATTGTTTGTGTATTTTAATGTTTTCAGTTTTCATATAGTTATTTAAGAAACTTATCGAAATGAGAGAGATACAAGATATGTAAAACTAAAATCTATTAAAATCCATGACTATTATGTCTTGATTCAATAGTTGATTCCCATATCCATTTTATATTTACTATAAAATAATTTAAGGGTTATTTTTATTCATTTATTCCACTTTTATCTCATCGTCAGCACAAAAAGGCTATGAAAGATTGTTATTAAGAAATTACAAAAATGCACCGGTAATTATTTGTCATCCAATGTTAATAAATTTTTACTGAAATAAGGTGGAAAGGTCCAAAACAAGTTAAGGGGGTCTGAAATAATGGATCCCTAGGGAATCATCCCAGACATGACTAACACACTTTGGGGGAAAGGAACATATGCTATTGAAGATGGTACATGGGATGGAAGAAGTGGCCCATAATTATAGAATGTTTTCCACCTTATTTACCTCCCTCCATGTGTAAGTAATATTCATACAACTATTGAATATACTTCTGCCTCTACAAACTAAAGAGGTGATATTCCAAGGAGAAGTGATGTCCTTATTTATGGACCTATGGATAATAGAGGAAACAGTTCTGACCCTGTAAATGGACAACCTATGAGAGAGGCATAAATAAATCACTTTGATCATTGTAGAGGATTTCCCATGAGGTAATCCCCTTTCCCAAGGGAAAAATTGAAAGAAAATATGATAGAACCATCTTAGTTTTGAAAAACTCCCACTCCCCACACATGTTTGTTAATGTATGAACCATCAACATTTAACTTAAGACAACTTTAAGAAGGGATAAACCACACCCATTTACCACGTGAAGATGATCTATGAACCATAGAAGCTAACCCCATTTCCACCATTACAACCTATAGATGTGGAGATAATTCTCACTATCTAAGGAGAAAAATGAGCTTAAACATCAAATAATACACCCAGACCATCACCACCAGTCATGAATTGGGAGCTACCTCATTCCTAGCCTTGTTTCTTGTGTTCTAGATACTCTAACATCCATCCTCCATTATCATATAAATCACCTTACACTCATGGATATTATTATCTATGTAGTGAAACCATGAGAGAAGAAAATTATCACTGGAAATCCCTTGAACATTCAGGCCATTGAAACCGCTAAAGGCACTCCTACCCGAGGATTCACTGTCACCTTACAAAAATATGAGAGGCCACTCCTCCTTGGTTTTGTAGAAACTGTTACACTTGGAAACCATAGATACCCCTTTTCATCTCACCCCCTCATGTGTTGGAAAATCCTAGTTTTGGATGCACCAAACCATGAAATTTAGCTTATCCTGAATATAATTGCACTAGATCTTGTTTCCCCATGCATTATGATCCAAATTTCCATGTAGAGAACACCAATACACCTTCTTCAAGAACTATCTGGTCGAGGAGATAGTAAAAACAAGCCTATCATGATCATAATTGTTTAAAATGCTTATAAACACCTCTTTCTGCTATAGGTTGAGAGTGGGTTGAATGAATTAAGGAAAACTTTTGGCTTGAGAGAAGGATATATTCGACACCAGATGACCTAGGAAGACAATAAAACTCTCCACCCAGTTATCCTTCCTAAAATAGATTGATCCATGTTCTATGATCCACTGTTCTTACTGCAAGACAATTGGTATGTTCCATGAGATTACACCCCATAATCTATAAATTCTTCCCCAATATCCATGTATACATTCCCCATGTTTCATGTTGAAAAACCTTGTCCACAATTATTTTCTTTCTATGAAGTCCCAAGCCAGCCGAGCTTGATGATATATCATACTTTCTGAAACACTTATCATATAAACGCATATGTCATAAACCTCCTGGACCATTTTATTCCACGAACCCCAACGGTGTATGTCTTACCCATGTGCATTTTAGATAAAGTTAGTCGAAATATTCTCTATATTTCATAGTACTATCATAGGAATGATGGTGGTGGACAAGGCATCGATTGGGATAAAGGTAAGCACACAGTTTACCAGAGTGATGTGTCCCTTGAATGAGAGGAATATATTTTTCTTATTAAGGATGCAGTTACATATTTTTTCCATAATTCCATAGAAATGATGGATACAGATTATTTTAGGGGAGATCGGGGATCCAAGATAATCCATGGGGAATGAACTTCTATTGATTTTGAGTCTATCTTCAATTTTTTACTCCTTTCTCTCCAAAAAAGATCTTGAAATATAAACATTACTCTTATCATAGTTGATAATTTCTCCACTCTAATTGTAGTATGTATCAAGGATGTGGTTAAGCACGTGAATTTACCTACTATTTTTATTTATAGAGAGAATCATACCAACCAAAAATAAGAGATGAGTAACCCTATTGAAGTTTGGTATGCACCGGTAAGGACGAACGAGGCCCTCACTGATGGTATTATTTTAATATCTATTGAATGTTTTTTTAGCCATAATGAAGACATTAGGGTATAGAGTGTCCCCTTGTATAATCCCTCAGAATCACTTGAACAACCCATATCTTTTCCCTATGTAAGTGATCAAGAACCAAGGATAGGCAATGCATTTAAATAAAAGATCAACCACCCACTCAGAAAATCCCACATCCCGCATAACTTTGATGATGAAGATCCACTCCACCCTATCATATGATTTATTAATATCAAGTTTGATATCTATTTTAGATCTTGGAATCTTCTTATTTATATCACTGATCATTTCATGTGCCATGGAAATCAGTGCTTGTGTAGAGATACCCCGGATAAATCCTTTTTGTTCGTCAGAAGTTTATTCATAGAGGTGAATTCAGAGTATTATATTGATGAGCGTGGCTAGAAATTTGTAAGGGGAATTTATCTTTCACTTTTGAAATTATAATCAAGGTGGTGGCACATGGTGTAACACCTCGATATTTTGTGAAATATGTTTTGTATTAATTTAATCTTTTTGATATTTTTCATTCCAAGCAACATTGAATATAGATTTTTTTATATAAAATAACTAAGTTTGGAAAACATTATATGATACACCAAGTTATGTTTTAATTGAACACTACACCAAGATAATATTACACTACTTGTAACACCGACTTAGCTTGTATTACATGCAACATTGAGTTTCTACGAAACAATATTTAATTATTATAATTATTTAAATGAGATAGTTATAACATAACTGTTAAACTTAATATAAATAATAATAAATACTTCTAAAATATTATTTATAATGGTTTAATAAAACAAAAAATATTTATAATAAAACATATAATGTTTTTTAATGTCTCTATATGTTTGAAAATACTATTTTCTCAAATAAACTACTTTTTATGCCCTTCTGGAGAAAAAATAAAATTAATTTTAGAAAGTTTTATAAATGTAATTTGATAAAATAAAATTAATTTTTGAATTCATAATTTCAAAATTATCTTATGGTTAATTTTTGAGATTTTTCTAAAAAACATCAGTTTTGGATGAATAGTAAATTCTAAATTATAATTCAAAACTGCTTTTTCATATAACTTATTTATATCATTAAATTGTATTTAAATTTGTTTTTAAATTTTAATTAAATCAATTATAAAAAAATTAATCCAATTTAGTTAATTGGAACCAATTTCACATTGAAATTGGATATAAAAACATTTTAAACTTATAAACATTTTCACCTAAAAACCCTGATGTCGCGACACATCTGCAGGATTAATTTTAAATTAATTTATGAAACTTTGGTTATTATAATTTTCATAAATGGTTAAAATATTTTTAATCATAATAATTTCTAATTTCTAATAATATCCACTTATTTTTGACCAAAAAATAGTGAAAGTAACTAAAATTAATTACAAGGATTAAGGTAAAATCAAGATTACTTAGTGGTTAAACATTAAATTAATGGGTCAAATAACCTATATACATTTCAAAAATAAATTTGATGGAAATATTTTGACAAATTATCCTCTTTTATATAAAATTTACAAGTATTGGGGTCAAATGATGTAAGAGAGACCTCTCAATAGTGTTTATCTTTTTATATTTATAAGAATGTCACTCCTCCTACACTATAAAAAGGTTACCAAACCCCCTAACTTATTCACACCTATAAATCCATTTTTCTTGTCCAAATACTAACTAAAAAATCTCCCTAATTATCTTAATTCATCCTATAATTCTCACTTTTGGAAGAAATCCAACCAAGGAAGCCCTTTGGTGAAAACCAAAAGGAGTTACCCAAGTAAGAGGTAACATCCTTCCACAAGCTCTTTTATTTTATTTCCATTATCCACACCCTAAAATAATATTATTACAATATTATATAATAACATCAATATCCTAAATATACTGAGATATTTTTATGATATGGGTTTTAAATACACTCACACACACTTCAATCAAGTGGGATATGCAATCATCGTTCAGGTGTATGGCAGACTATTGCCTCACGGAATGATGTCGTTCGTTCTTCCATTTTAACCTTTCATGGTTGGAAATAATGATGTTATTTATATTTTTATATTATATTTATTATATTTATGATATATTTATTTTTTTATAATTTTTATATAACACATAAATTCATGCTTTCTATTTTGTGGAAATATGATAACATCGTTGGTGGACCTGCGGACTACCGCCTCCTCTAAGTGATGTGATTCATTCACAATTTACATGGATTGTATTAAGGATTGGTTTAGTGAAATTATATGATATATATGACATAATAATTCTACTTTAATTATAATATATTTATCATTTATTTTTTTCATTCAATACAACAAGAAAATGGAAACAGTGTTCATGCATACGTGCGGCCTACCATCTCCATGAATGGTGTATTTGATTTTCTATTTATATATTTTATATATTATTATGAATACATTTATACTTAATATATATTATATTTAATAAATTTTTATCATTATTTAGTTTATTAAATCATTATATAATTATGATTACAAAAAATATAACAAATCCAAACACATGTGAAAAACAAAGTGGTTATTACCCAAAACATAACTTTAATATGGAATTGTTAGGAAACGGGTAATATAGAGTCATAATAAAATAATATATGGTATAATATATATGAATATGGTTATATGTTAGATGTATAATAAACTTATATTTATTATAGATTAGGTTTTAACGTGTACGAAAAAATCAATAATTAAGGTAAGGTTTTCTCATCTCACTTTTATTTATCTGGGATATATGCTATTTTCACCACATATTTTTGTTTTTTGGTGTATAAAATTCCATATGAAATATTATATCATGAATTTAAATTAATTAATGATATTTAATTTTTCAATTTATTTTATTCTTTTACATATTTTAGGATTCAAAAGTTACTCAAGTAGTAAGGGGATTTCTAGTCTCACTTTCATTTCTACAAGACTTATAACATATTCACCACTTGCTTCTTTTGAGTGGTGTATATACATACCATGAATATATTATATGAATATTATACTTAATTTTTTTATTTACATATCCATTTTATGATCTTTCTTTCATGTGTTTTATGGTTTAAAATTCACCAAATCGATAAAGTAATTTTGTCTCAATTTCCTTCTTTGAAACACATGTCATGTTATGACCCTATATTATTCTATGAGGTGATTATAATACCCATTGAAATGTTATATCATTAATATAATTATATTAATGATATTTTAGGTATCATTTAATTTTTTTCATTCATGGGTATTATGATTCAATGTTACCAAAGTGGTAACAGTTTATTGCTACAATCTCATCATTTATCAGTATTTTTTATGATTATTCTTCAATGGATGAAATATTATAATGTACCTCTCAATAACTCTCTGTAATTTTCATATCCTATGTGTATTTATGTTTTTTTATTTAATCTTACCATATTTCTATACTTTTTTACATAATATAATTAAGAAAATGTTTCTAAGGAAATATGACTTTCTTTCTCTTTTCGGTCGGAAATCTGTGTTCTTCCAAAACCATATTTTAAAAAAAAATGTATTATGTTCAAGAAGTGTTTAAAATTATTTTAAAATATTACTTTATATGTTTTCAAAAATATTTTCAAATAGAAAAGTTTTTCAAAAAAATTTATGTTTAAAAAGTGTTTTAAATGACTTTCAAAGCATCCTTTAGAAGTTTTCAAGGTTATTTTCAAAGAGGAAGTTTTTAAAAATGTTTTAGAATTTAAAAATATTTTTTAAGCGGAAAGTATATTTTCTAAATAAATTTTTTAAATAATTTATAAATATTAATTTTAATTTTTTCAGGTGTTTTTTTCCATGAAAATGATTTTGAAAGTGATTTATGTTTTAAAATTTATTTTTCAAAGAAAGGTTATTTTATTTAAAAAATTATTCATGTGATATTTCAAAATCATTATATAACTATGTTGACATCATTTGATATAGTTTATTCTTTATATGGGATTTGATCCAAGGACACTATTCTTATTATTTCTTTGAATGGATTATGCTAAGATGAAAATTTGATTATGAAACCCTTATCTCTTCCATGGGTTATACCATGATAAAATGATTATGAAACTAGTTTCCTTTCATGTGTTATTCTATGATGAAATAATTATGAAACCTATATATTTTTCATAAGTTATAATATATTGAAATATTTATAATACCCATTTCATTTCATGGACTATGATGTGATTTTTATGAAATCCATAACTTTTTATGGGTCATTATATGATGAATGTTTTTTTATCTTGTGGCACATGTATTTATGATTTCATTTTTTGGAGGGTGGGAACTATATCTACCTATAATGTATTAGGTAATGATAAATGTTTTATGAGCTAAAAGGGTACATGGGTGGTCATCCCAAGCCTGAAAGAAGAGTGTACATGGGAGGGAATCCCAATCCCTAATTAAGAGGGTACATGGGAGGGCATCCCAATCCAGAAACAAGAGGGTATATGGGAGTTAATCTCAAGAATAAAACAAGAGGGTACACAGGAAGGAATCCCAATCCCAAAATAAGAGGGTACATGGGAGGGCATCCCAAGCCCGAAACAAGAGGGTATCCCAAGCCAAAAACAGGTACATCAGTGATTATCCAAAGCCTAACATGTTATGAAGGTCTCAATAGGTAGACTTAACATAGTATTTTCTATGCTTATGTGTATTCCACAATTCCAAGTCTTATTCCTCTTTTATTCTATCATGAATTATTCTCTTTATTCCGTTATTATTCATGTCATATTAATTATCAATATTTATTCTATGATTCATGTATATGATCTTTGATATGTAGGGTATGATCTTAAAATGTTATTCTCATGTTCTCATTACATTATGATCATGTTATGCTTATTTATATTCTTTATTTACCCTTATTGAGAATATGAGCTCACCCTTTCTTATATTTCCTTTCCCCGTGTTATGAAGAAGGTTTTTAAGTATAATTATTAAAGGGTTAGATATTTGTGGGAATCATTGAATATCTTTCACCAAGTTAGAATATTTTGTTCCATGTTTCCAATGACACTATTATATTGTGGTCCCCATGAATACACTTTTGTAATGTGCTTAATATTCATCTAAATTGATATAATATCCATGTATGTTAAGCCTGTGTTGTTATACATACCACTCTGGGTAAGCTCCCCCCCTGAAAATAATCATGTATTATCTTCAAAATATCATACTTGATAATATTCTAGTAATTAGCGTATAAATATCTTAGAAGACCTTAGGGTCTAGGGTTAATTCTATAGTTGAGAGATTTAGGATCCCCCTAAACCTCCTCCTCATCCGGGATGTTTTCAAAATAACAGTTAATATCATTAGAGACCAATTGAGGAACAATTTCAGAAAAGTTCAGCATATCCTTGATGGTATTTGTCTTGTATGTGAGGGTTAACATAAATAATTAATGATCTAAAATGGGACACAATAATAACTCCTACCATGTGTGAATCATTTGTGAAGGACCCATCATCAAAGAGAATTTTTAGAATGATGAAGTGCTTACTTTCGTTAATGTATTCCAAAAAAAAGGCTGTATTTTTATTACCCACTTTAATCTAAGTCACTTAAAACCTCTCCTTCATATCCCATTAATGTTCAAAAAGTATTTAGACCTTTTTATTTTTCATGAAAACCAGTTTGTTAAAGGATCATTGTCCAATAAATCTTCAAGGTTTAACTCTTCCTTTTCAATGTTAACCTTTAGTCTAACCATGTTTAAAAAATGGAAAGGCTTGATGGAATCCCATGCTTAGAGATCCTACTTAAAGTGATTAAATTTTATTTAAAATCTAACCCAATACCTTTCATTCACATCCTTATCCCAAGATGTACGGGCTACTGGATGATAACCCGGGTCTGACGCCCACCATATTGAGAAGAAACAATTCTCACTATGGGATCTACTACCAATGCAACTGATGAGAAGAGGGGAGGGATCCGAGCACCAGAAACTAGTGTTCAACTTTAGTATAGGGGAAGGAGGAGATGTCATAAAAATTAGACAAGCAATGGTCGAGATTACACCACGTATGATTGTTTCCTTTTTGGTTATTGCACCATGTATACTTTTCCCATGTGTGACCCATGTATAAAAATGCATATAAATCTTCTCAATGTATCAATGTAGCATCACTACGAGATATAATCACCTAAAAATAATTAAGGATGAGCAATATGATCCCATTGAAACTATATTTCCTTCACTACCCCAATTAGTTGAGATATCTGGATTATATTCATTGTGTACTTTGAGCATGGAATAATAGTAAATAGATCATTGTACAACACTGTTCAATTTTTTGTAGTTGATGATTATATCATTTAAGTAAATTAATAATTATATTTTTATTTTTTAAATATTTTTTTAAAATATTCAATATTATTTTTTATCTTTTTCATACATGTATTTTTTAATAAATACATAACTGATAGTGATGTTTTGATTAAACCCATTGATAATCTATAAAATATTGTGTATTATGAAGTACATAATTCAATTGATAGCCAAAATTGTTAACCAGAAATTATACTAGATAATTTATATCATTGAATAATGATATGCATTTTTTATCTAACTAAATTTATTTGTTGAATAAATAATCCACCATAAATGAAAATTGTTATGGAATAATTTTGACTATCTCAATTTCTTTTACGAATAGGTTTATAATAGTTTAATTTTATAGTAAGGAAGTTTAATAAACTACTAACAATTCACTACACTATTTTTTTATTCTAGTTAAACATTTCATTTTCATATAATATAAATGATGTATTTTTTTAATATATTTAATTATTTCACATTATTCCTTGGGATACTTGGGTCATCATGTATGGTTAATAAGAGTTATATATAAATATATTTCATAAAAATAATTGGCAATGTTAACCATTAGGGGTGTCTCCATTAATCACTTTTTGAAGTATTAAACTTCATTTTTATTTATCCATTTACATTTAAATTTTTTAATTTATTTTTCCTTTAATTTTTTAAGGATATTTATAAAGAATATAGATTTATTTTTTGAATTATGTGGATCATGTATAAGGTATTTATGAGTATAGTACTACACATCATACCCATTATCATCCTATTAGTACTCCTGGGTCTATAGTTCATCTGCATTCTATACTATTCCAGTCACCAGGACATCATCCACCATCGATAGTGCCACCCTATTTTTAGTACCTGATAATGATTGGCCCTTTTCCTTATCCTTTTCCACCCCTGACCATACAAGATGGTCTTACTCCTCCTATAATTCTATATTATCCATATCCACAATATGTTGTATAGGGTATTGGACCTTCATTCACACCACCATCATATTTGTATATACCTTCTTCTATATTATAAATTCCTCCAAGATTCATCCTTCCACCACTTCAATATCCAATATCGAGTATAAAAAGGATTTAACATGCTGGTATACCACCTTTTACTGTACAGGATGTAGTGACCGGGGTTTTTATCAAGTGAGACTTAGAATAGTATTGGGTTTCTAAGCCTCTAGACCTCTCTGGATGTATAATGGTAAATTTACCCTAGCTGAATACCTCAAAAACATAACCGGATGGTTCCACTATTTTTGGGGTGTCATGTTTACCTCTAGGCTAAGACTTCATGAAAAGGAAATCACAGAGGGGTCTCGATAAAAATATATTAGATATAGAAATATTATTGTTACTCCATGAGCATGTGTTTTTAATTAAATTCTTATATTCCTTAAATGAAGTATCAAATACAAAAATTCACTTTGTGGTTTTAGATGGTGTAGTGGTATTACTCCACGAGTTATTTAATTTGAGTTCACATCGTGATCTATTCATTCATGTGTTCACATGTTCATGAATAAATAAATAATTAAATTTTTATTTAACTAAATTAAAGTGAAACACCCCGTCATTTCCATGTTTATACATATTTATACCCTCTCTTTGGGGTCAGTTGCATAACACTGTCTAGAGATGGATTGAAAGGGGTGGTTGTTGGGAGAATTTCAAGGTTCCAATGACTGAATTGTTTGATGGGGATTGATAAAGAAGAAAAAATCTTAGGCTTTATTCATTAATTAGAGATCTGAACCTAAGGTAATGCTTCATGATTTATCATATGTTATGTTCTCTATGATTTCAAATTGAAATTTTTAGAATAATGAAGTTGTTTCTACTTCGTGTTTTATCTCCATTAAATATATATATATATATGTTTTTCATTGTTTGTTAAATTTTCATGGTTATGATTATAATAATGAGAATTATTCTTTATGTGTTCTTGGTGAACCCTCACATCGAGTCGTTACTCAAATCTTGCTTATTGCGGTGGTGATGATGAAATTTGGTAGCACTATTGGATTATTCCCTCCTATCTATGTCTCTCCCTCTCCCTATCTCTCTCTCTTCTCTCTCAAATTATTCACATGATACTGGCTGAAGGATGAAGGCCTAGGGGTCAGCCATCAGTGGTAGCATGGAAAGACGTCCTCAATACTGAGGGTTGACATGAGATTGTCGAGCAATGTGTGGGGTTCGTATGAGCATATATATGGCTCGAGGTCATGTGGTGGGGGAATCTCATAGTGGAGGTGGAAAATGTAGTGTACATATGATTGATCACGAAGTCTTGGGCAAGTGGTTCAACATGAAGAAGGATTCGGTAGCCTGGGGTAATGTGGCATCCATGGGATGAAGTATGGGGTTGGCGTGTTGAGTGGTTGATGTGAGTTTGTGGTCGCCTCATCTAGTGGTTGGTGCGGCCTATTGTGACCACTAATTGTTAAGTGTTTTTCACATAATTCTGGTTATATTTTGAAAATATTATGTGAATTAATGTGAATATAATGGTGAATATTCGATAAATAATGACTTGGTGTCAAAGATATTATTATTTTAAAATTTTAATTAAATCGTGTGTGTTTTATACTTAATTTTTAAAATGATCCTTAGTTTAATTTTATTATATTTTTTAGGATAGAATATTTTATTCCTCATGGAATTAAATTGAAATAATAATTTTTTAAGAACACTTGTGGTTGTTGGGATTGATTTTTATCATTGTGAGGAATTTTATTTGAAATATAATTTTCAAAGTGTTTTGGTGGATTATAAAATTCATTAACTTCCATGTTCTGATTTCTAATAATTTTTTTTGGAATAAATTTTAATCATTTTGATTAGAGTATTTTAATTCATGAATTCAATTTATGTTATGATTTATTTTTAGATTTTATTTTATTTTTAAAAAATTTATAGTTTTATTTCGTGTTCACTAGAACATGAAATTATCAAATCCATAATTTCAAGAAACTGAATGTGTGATTGAATGATAAATTTTGATAAGGGAATTAGGCTTGGAATCCAGCTGGCCCATAAGTTATGTTTTAGCTAAGCTCGCTATCGTGTAAGAGAATATCTCTTTAAGTATCGTAAGAGAATTCTGAGTACCCTGTGTAAGAGTAATATCCTCCACATATAAGAACCTCCTTTTAATTTCCAATATCCTAAGATGATTTACTTTGCCTATAAGATAAATTTATTTACAATTTTAGAGCACCGCGGAATATAAACAAGATATTTGTCTCCAACGCTGATCTAACTAAAACCAAGGCCTATTTTTTGTAAAAGAAATAAATTATTTTCACTATGTGATAATATTAACATAAAATGAAGATAAGGATTCATAACTACTTTATCTAGGTTTGACTGAAGATGTTAGGCCAATATGAGAACTGATATCCACTAAAGTGTTTTTCCTGTACAGGTTGATGAAGAAGGGAAAGAAGGAGGGCCTCGATTCTCTACAACTTTTTGGTTTCAAAGAGGAAGTTTGTCATATATATCTTTCTCAATAAAATGTTATAATTAACTTTTGAAGTGGAAGGATAATTCTCTATGGTTGAATGTGTGTGTTATTGGTGAATATATGTGAAATCCAATAGGGTTAGGCTTAGTAGAGTTTGTTGTTCAAACCCATATAGATGAATAGGAGTCTTTAAAGTTGAGTGAATTGAAAGGAAAGAAGTATTCAATTCCTTTTTCCAAGTTGGAGATGATAATACTAGGGATAATGGTTCATCATTGAATCAAATTAAAATGATTAAATTTATTTATTCTGAAATTCCAAAGCATCAAATAACAACTGAGAACGGGGAGTTGAATCAGTTATTAACTTTTTATAAGTTTCAAAACTTAACCCATGTAAACTATTAATGTTTATTTCCTTATCATCTTCTAGTAAATACTCAGGCATGAAAAAGGTAGGAAAGTAAGTAAAGAACACAAGACATATAAGGCTTGACCTTAGTGTGAAAACCTACATCCTTACCATAGCCACTCCCATGAGTCTATAAAAATTAACTACAATGAAGAAGTAAATACAACTTGTGTCAAATTCTATTAGAAACTTTCTATCTACCAATAGGAATGACTATAATTTCTCCTATAAGTTTTCAAAGTTTTATAATAAACAATTGAGACAAAAAAAGAATAAAGGCTTTGTTCAAACTGATCCATAAAAGTTCTTGGGTCTGATGACACTGAGTCTAATGACCTTTAGTCTGATGAATACAATCTGATTGGCTCTGTCCAATTGACTCAATATGATTCTCCCTTACTCAATCTACAGTTCTCAAACATTTCTCAATTTCTCTGTACGATCTTCATTTTTCTGATATTCTCAATACGATGTTGCTAAGTTTGGTAGACAAAAAACAAAAGATTAATCTTCTAATGAGATCTTTATCTGGAAAGAAAACATGACATGAAATATGCAATGATCCACCTTTTTCACACTCATAAATTTTTTTTCAAAGTATGAATACACTAAACAACTATTCATAGGAATCCCATAATGAAAAAGGAGGGAAACTGAAAAGAAATTCCCACTTACTTAAATTTAAAAACACCAAAAACAATTGTATTTAAACATCAACTTTGACTTCTTCAAACCTTATCAATATTTCTCCAAGATCATTCTTCTCATAAAAACTAACTTTTATTCAATCCAATATAACTTCCTCAACTCATTATGATCTAAATTTATTACCTGGTTCATTATGATATGACTATCTTCCTCAACTAATTACAATCTACCTTTCTTCCTTAACTCGTTGTGATATAACATTCTTCTTCAGATCATTATGATCTATATTTCTTTCTTATCTCATTACAATGGAAATTACTCATCAATACTGAATTTCTTTCTTAGAGTCAATTAGATCAAATTTCCTCCTAAGATTCAGTTTAATTGACTTTATTCTTCAAACCCAATCTAATTGAAATCTCATTACGATGGAAAATATTTGATGGTGACTCTACTTAGTAACTTTGAAAGAACTAAAAGCTTCATCGTTCTAACACTATCTTAAAATTTTTTCCTTTAATAAATTTCTCAAAATGATGGAACCCCATTACGATGGATTACTCATTACGAGGGAGTGTATCTGATGATAAATTATACTCATCAATATTTATAATCATCAAACATCATCAATTATAACTCATTTGAAAAAATTTCCTTGATTTTTGAAACGGATACAACCTTTTCAATTACCATATTATTAAAAAGATTTTATCATGATAATTTTCATGATTTATGAGAACATCAAGATTATAAAAGCTTCATCTAAATTTAGGTTATAAAGTTTAAGAACTTTCTAATTCTGTAAATTCTTTATTTATCTGATTATAGTAAAATAAAACATCTAGGAATCAAAAAATTATGCCTATGATTCTTTTGGATCTAATTATCTTTATATTTTATTTATCAATCTGACTTAATCATTTGAAAACTTATGAATTTATTTCCAATGCTGAGTCTGATGAATATTTAACTTTATGTTGATGAATCTGAGACCGATGTTATGTTTGATCAACAACTTCATCCTTATGGCTAATTTTGTGTCTGGTGCTACTCAGTCAAATATTCTGCATCTAGAAAACAACTTTATTAATAAAAAAATCTCCTCATTTATATTTGGGTTAGAAAATTCAGTAACTTTCAACTTTCTTACAAAACTCATTATGATGGACTGAGTCTAATCTTGAAAAACAAAAACATTATTTTACAAAAAGGTTAGTTTTCAACAATTAAAAAAACATATTTAAGAAACAACATCACAATGGTTCTTCAATATCCCCATTTTGATTTGTTGACAACACTCATTAACAAATTTTTCAACTCTTAGAACTTTTTCAAAACTCAAGGTTTTCAAATTTTAACAAAATATATCCTTTCTAAAGAGAGAGTTTTATGACACCACACTACTAGATAAAGTAATGTTTTTGGATGAATTTCATCCCTAAGTGAAAATAAAATTTTGTATCCATGTTAAGATAAAATTCCCCTAAATTTTATCCTTTCCTTGCACTTTTCTTTTTATATCCCTTTTTTCTCTCCCTCATTCTATGATAACCATACCTTCCGATTCATTAAAGAAAGATAAGTAAAATCTTATTACAAAGTACAAAGTAAAAAAAGTTATTACTTTCTATCACTTTTTTTAATATAGTTAAAATAATTATAGGTGAGTTATTTATGAGATTTTTGGAAGTAAATGGAGGAGGTTGAAAATGAATTTTCAGCCTAAATTCAACAAACTTTTCTTTTGGAATTGACTTTATGAAGATATCAAAAATTTGATACTTTATTGAGATATATTCTAGGAAAACACCTCCAACAATAAATTTTTATTTTATAAAGTGAAACATTATATCAATGTATTTTGATCTTGAATGTTTTAAAAGTTTATTAGAAAGATAAATTGCACTTAAATTATCACAAAGTATCTTCAATGGTTTAGAAACTTTTACTTTTAAGTCTTCTAGCTAAAACTTCACACACAACATCTGAGTATAATCCTGAGTAGCTGCAACATATTCTGATTCCACTGTTCTTAAAGTTACTATTTTTTTTCTTACTATGCCAACTCACACAAAATTCACTTATGAAAAATTTTCCTATTAAGGTTTATTTTCTATCATTACAATCTCTATCCCAATCGGCATCAATATAACCATGAAACTTCATCTCACAATTTCTTTTGTATAACAACCCATGTGAAGTTGTTCCTTTGAAATATCTCATAATTATATTTTCTTTCAACTTATGTGATTCTTTCCAATTACCTTGATACCTACTACACAAAGTCATAGCATAAAAATATTAAGACTTCAAGATGTAAGGTAAAGTATAATTCATATCAACTTTTAAAAGACTTTCTAATTCATAATTCTTTCAGACTCATCTTTCACTACTATAAATACGGCTCTTATCAGCGCTAAAATGGCCTTTAACAGCACTAGAAAAGCGTTGTTAATGCCGGTGAAGATAAAGGGGGGGGTCCCCTTTATCAATGCTCCAAAAAGTACTGATAAAGACCCCTTTTATCAGCACTAAAAAAAGAACTGATAAAAGGGGTCTTTTATCAGTGCTAAAACAAAGCGCTGATAAAAGGGTCCTTTATCAGTGCTTTGTTTTAGCACTGATAAAAGACCCCTTTATGAGCACTTCCTTCATCAGCGCTTTCGTTTTAGCACTGATAAAGGACCCCTTTTATCATCTCTTTTTTAAAATCACTAATAAAATTTAAAAAACTAAAAAAAATTAAAAAATTAAAAAAATTAAAAAAAAATACTTCCTATCGGGGGGCTTTATATCGCTTGAGCCCCCCCCCCCTTTACAGTACTTTTCCTCCCCCTAAAACTCCCCACGCACCCCTCCACCGTTTATCAGCGCTTTATCTCATATTTACCCATGCACGGGCACCCCTACCTCCACCAGGATTTGAACTCGAGACCTCCCCCAGGCGCGCTTAAGCCCTTACCACTCCTCCATTTTGATTTTTTTTCCATTTCATGATATCTATATATATATATATAGTTATATTTATTCGTATAGTAATATATATTTATATTAATATAGTTATATTAATATATATATAGTTATATTAATATATATATATTGTTATATTAATATATATCTATATATATATATAGTTATATTTATTTGTATAGTAATATATATACAGTTATATTAATATATATCATTATTTATATATATATATTTAGTTATATTTATATATTTAGTTATATTTATTCGGATAGTAATATATATTTATATTAATATATATATAGTTATATTAATATATATATTTATAGTGATATTAATATATATATTTATAGTGATATTAATATATATATTTATAGTAATATTAATATATATATGTAGTTATATTAATATATATATAGTTAGATTAATATATAGGTATATAAATATTCATATATTTTTATTTTAAATAAAATGGATATTATTTATTATTTACATAAAGCTAATATATTTTATATTTAAATATATTTTCTTATTTATATTTATATAATTAAATTTTTATGTGTGAATATATAAAAAATATGTATATATTGTTATATATTTGATTATAAATAGCAGTGCATTATAAAAAATTATGAAATTTCAAAAACATAAAATCAATATGAATGTAATACCTTGTAATAAATTCAGTCCCCACCAAAAAAGGCCAATAATACCCCCTTAAACAAGGCTGAAAATCCCCAAAATGTTAAAAAAATCAGAGTACCCCGACTAAAAACTCAGTTTTGGAGGCCTTATAAGCCTTTTTTGCCTTAAAAAACCTTGTCCTAGGCCCCCCTGGGTCACAGCGACGTCAAGATCATCCCAGGCTTCGATTGTATATGTGGTAGAGCTCAAACGGACACCCGAATCAAAAGTTATGGTCGTTTGAAGTTCAAGTTGTGTTTTCAACATATTTTGGATCTTTTTTTAATTTTTTTTAGTCTTCAATTTGTTATTAAATGACTATTACTTCATAATAATAAGCAAATTGTTAATTAAAAATATTTTCTAATTTTTTTATAATCCATTTTCACTAAATCTCAAATATATTAAGTATATTAAGTGTAAATATATATTTATACTTATCTAAAATATATTTAAAAATTATATATTATATTTATATCAAAATAACTATATTTATATATTTATATATTAAAATATTATTTTTAATTGTTTTTTGAAGTCGACCCTTTATCAGAACTTTTAAAAAAAGCACTGATAAAGGCTCCCCCTTTATCAGCACTTCTAAAAAAGCACTGATAAAGGGGTCTCTTTATCAGTGCTAAAAAAAGCGCTGATAAAGGGGGGTACCTTTATCAGTGCTAAAAAAGCACTGATAAAGGGGTGCTTTTATCAGTGATTTTTTTAGTGCAGATAAAGGGACTCTTTATCAGTGCTTTTTTAGCACTGATAAAGGTACCCCCCCCCCCTTTATCAGCGTTTTTTCGTTAGCGCGGATAAAGGTTGGCACTGGGAAAAACTGTTTTTGTGGTAGTGTTTACTCAAATTTTTTCTCATAGATATAAGAGTAGAAACTTTTTTATTATTTCATCCCAAACTTCTTTAAAAATTCCATATAATACTTTTCTTGAGATAAGAAAATGTAATTTTCTTTTTATTAAACTTGTAAGAAAGAGAAGAATGTTATTTTTCTCAATATTGAAATTTCAAAATTATTCATTATTTACTCAGAAAAAACTCTAAAAACATTTTATTACTCTCTATTAAAAATTATATCATCCACATAAATAACTAAAATTAGAGTTTTAGAGTCAACATATTTCAAATATAAGTTTCTATGAACTTTTTATTTAAAAAAGTCAACATTCTCAAACAATTGTCATGTTTATAATATCATTCATGTGGATCTTGTTTTATCTAATAAAAATATTTCTTCTATTTAAAAACATAGTTTTCTTCCACATAAAGTAGAAAATGACAAGGTTGTTCAGTGTAAACTTATTCCTAAATCTCAAAATTTAAGAAAGATGACTTTACATCCATTTGATGAACTTTGTAATTTTGATGTGCATCCACTGATAGAAAAATTCTAATAGTTTCTAATCTTGTAACTGGGGAAATTATTTATTCAAAATCCACACCTTCCAACTGTACATAGCCTTTAGAAACAAGACATGCTTTGTTTCTTGAAACTTATCCATGTCTGTTCAACTTGTTTTTGTAAACCCATTTTTTTAATATTTTTATTTTATGGTCATGGAACAAGTTCCCATGATTCAGTCTTCTCAATCCAATCCAACTCTTTATTCACATAATCCACCCATTATTTTTTTTGAATGTCTTATGAAAATGATTTTAGTTAAAATATTGAGATAAGTGAAGTTTGATTCTATAATCTCAACTTTATTCTATTCTAAACTTGATCCTTCTGATTCCCAAGAATATTATTGATCTCAACATGTTTTTTTAAGGTAAGATATTTCAATGTTTCTTTTCCTGATGAACTTTCCTCAACACACGATTCTTAGGAATCTTGATATGTTTTTCTTTATCATTCTCACTTTAATTGGAAACATTCAGTTTATCCTCCTTATAATTCTTTTCAACTTTTGTTATGGAATTTTTATTTTCAATAACTTTCACATCATATGAGTCAACCAAGTTTTGATATTTTTGTTCCAACATTTTTAACTTTTTCCATTGGTTGAATAACCCATACAATTTCCTTCCTCATATTTCTCATATAACCTTCTAAGATTTGTATTTTTTATATTTATATAACATGGAATTCCAAAAACATTGAAGTACTTCAATGAAGGTTTTTTGTTATAACACATCTCATAAGAATACATGTTGGTTTCCGATCTCCACAAGCATCTAGATTGAATATGTAAAACTGTACTAATAGATTATTTCCAATAGAACTTTGTATGTTTGTATTCTGATAACATGGTTCTTCCCATTTCCACCAAATTACCATTCTTCCTTTATGCTACTACATTTTGTTATAGAGTGTAGGGATAACTATACTAATTTTTGATACCATGCTTTCTCAACTAAGTTTCAAAATCATTTCTTGTGAATTTGGTACCATTATATATTTTCAACTTCTTTATATAAACCCCCCTTTCTTTCTCATTTATTTAGAAACCTGAACATTTCAACATTCTATGGATTTTTTTTATAATCATGATGTTTTTCATCTGAGTGAAATCATCAATAAAAGTGATAAATGACAAATAATATTTTTTTTATTGATGTCTCATTGGCCCATATAAATTGAAATAAATAAGTTCAAGAGTTCTAGTATATTGAATCTCAACTCTTTTATAATTTTTATTAGTCATATTAACTTTCTGAAAAGTTGCACAAACATATTCTTCTCTTATTTTCAAAAATTAAACGTTACGAACATTATCATCCTTAGAAAGTTTGTTCATGTTTTTCTGCTCAAGGTGGCCAAGTCTTCATTACCACAACTTATTTTGATCTTCATCACTTAAGTAATATGAGTTGTTAAATTCTCATATTTGAAAGAGATTCCCACTATTTCTTTATTATTTTGTAATAAATTTTCCATATTTCACACTTTTGATAACACGAGACCATTTCTTAAAGATTAATTATTTACCATCATAAAAAAAATATTTAAACTAAATAAGTTATGTTTTAATCCATCAACAAAAAATACTTCCTTAGATTTCAACTTTTCAAATTCAATCCTAGTTATTCTGATTCCTCTTATTTTTAAGGAATTATCGTTACCAAAGGTAACTGCTCCTCCATCATGACTTTCAACATGATTTAATATTTTTATTTCACCTATCATATTCAAAGAACAAAAAATATCAAGTATACATGGTTTGTTCCTTTTACATTCTTTCAAAGTAGTCTCAACAACAAAATATGTTTCTTCAACTTTCTTCTTTATAGCTTATTTTTCATTTCTATCATAAGAAACCTATTTTAGAAAGAGTGTCATATATCTATTGACATGATGACCAGTATAAACATATCTTCTAAAAAATTATTCCAGACATTCAAATTGATTTTTTGTTGGAATGTTTTAAACATCTTGAGATTTTACTTTTCTAACTTTCTATGGGTTAGGAAAGTTACTCATCCTTCTTCCACCATTGATTTCTCTTTGTTCAAGCCTTCTTCTAGGAAGTGGAAAGTTATGCCAAAAATTATAAGCTCTATGATTATAGATTCCAAAACACCAGAAATATCCATCAAATCTTTATTTTCAATTAAAGTAAGATCTTTCTTTGTAGAAACCTTATTGAGGTTGATAATTTTTTTCGGCTCTATCACACTGAGGACGTTAATCATATTTTGAACTCAGGACATTTTCATATTTTATAGATGAGATAGGTTTCTCAAATCACTTTTCAATCCAAAATTTCATATAACTTTTCTTATCACATAAAATTTTAGAAATATCAGATGATACATTATTTTTTAAGTGTGATAATTTCATTTGATTCTTGATTTGAGTTATCTAAGAAACTTTAGAAGTCTTAACTTTTACTTCTAGATATTTGTCATAGCATTCATTTACCTTCCTTAAGGTACTTTTGGACTCAAGAATTTTAGATTCAAACTTGTCAAATTATTCTTCCTTAGTTTCCATCTTCTTACAAAGATCTTCGACCAACTTTCCATGTTCAAACATTTTTATTTTTTATCTTAAGATCCCTTTAATGTATTATTCCTCCTGCTTGATGAAATATTTTATTCCTTTATAAACTTCTTCCCAACATTTCTTCATTACTCCAATTTCTTTCTTGAGATTTTTTGTTTTTCTCAAGACATGAAACAGGTTATATTCTGATTTTATACTCTCTATATGATTCTTTACCACCTTCTTCACTATCTTAAGAACCGTTTGTTTTCTCAATTTTTTCAATGAATGTTTTGAATTTTTATGAACTTTCATCTTCAGAAGAATTATTGTCAGTTGATTTTGATTGAAATTTCTTACTCATAATGCTTCTTTTGTATCCTGTGAACTTCTTATTATATTTATTTGAAGAATTATCTTCTATAGAAATCTTTCTCCACTTATTCCATCAAGATTTTTCTTCATAATATCCTCAATATTCTCCAAATTTCTTCTTGGGGGAAATTCATGGAAATTTTTTTGATTCCACCACACTCAAAAAAATAAGAGTAATTTTACCTCCATACTTTCTTCTTCCTCTTTGATAGTCAAAAAATATAAGAGACATGATTTTTCTCATTCAACTCATCATCATCTTTATCTTTAGAGTCACAAGGATCAACAACTTTAACATCTTGTATTCTCATTTTTCTCATGGCTTCAAAAGCCATTTCATCTTTAATCTTCTTTTTGAACATTGTATATTTCCTCATTTCAAAAGTAATAATAAAGTTATGTAGTTCATCAAGAGATAAATAATACTTATCATATAAATAAGAAATTTTAGAATCAAACATATTTGGAACATTTCCAAAAGATTCTTCAAAATTTTCAAATCAACTAGGACATATATGAATCATATGATGTTGCAAACAATTTCATTTACTTTGATGAATTATTCATCAATTGTTTCTTCATCTCTCATTCTGATGTCTTCATACTTACTATGCCAGATTTGTAGCTTTGCTTCCTTCACTTTTGTATTTCCTTCAAAATACTTTACAGCTTGTCCCATATACTCTTTGATGTTTTGATTCCCATCACCTTTATATAAACATTTTCTAATAAAAATATAATGATATCATTTCTAGCCTTTCCATAAACTATCTTATCAGAAAAATTCATTAGGGAATGTTTCTAAATAGGTTGTAACCCTCTTGTATAAGCATCAACAACTTTTAGGCCAAGAGATAAGAGATAAGGAATCATCCAATTTTTCCATCCATAATAATTATTTTTAACAAATATAGGAATTACTCCACTTTTGATAGAATTGATATTATCCATGATAAGGATTCAACAAGGGACCCTTGGCTCTAACACCAATTAAAGTTCCAAATGATCAAATAATAACTAAGAAAGGGGGTTGAATTAGTTGTTAACTTTTTATAAGTTTCTACACTTTTAGAAACTTAACCCATACAAACAGTTAAATTATATTTCCTTATCATATTTTAATAAATACTCATGCATGATAAAGGTTGTAAAGAAAGTAAAGAGAATAATATTTACAAGGTTTAGACATAGTGTGAGAACCTAATTCCTTTCTATAGTCACTTCCATGGGTCTATTGAAATTCACTATAAAAAAGAAGTGAAAAAAACTTGTGCCAACTATCATTAGACACATTCTATCTCCTAATGGGAATGATTATACTGAATCCCATCAGTTTACGAAGTTTATTTATAAAAAAATGAGCCAAAAAAAGAACAAATACTTTGTTCAAATTGTTCAAAAAAAAATTCGGTATGATGACCTTGAGTCTGATGACCTTCAATCAGATGAATAAAATCTAATCAACTTAGTCCAATAAATTCAATATGATACCCATTTCCTCAATCTACACTTCTTAAACTCTTATCAATTTCTAAATATGATATTCCTCATTCAGATATTATCAATATTATGTTTCTCATTCTGGTAAACAAAACAACATATGTCTAACCTTATAATGAGATATTTGTTCGGAAATAAAACTTGACAATAAATATATAGCGCTCCGCCTTTTCCAAACTCATGAAAAAAAAATGAAAACTATGAATACCCAAAGAAACTATTTATAGGTATCCCAGAATGAAAAAGGTGGGAAACTAAAAAAAATCACGCTTACTTAAATTTCAAAACTCTAAAAAACACTCACATTTAAACTTCAAATTTGAATTCTAAAATACTTATCAAGATTTCTCTGAGATCAATCTTCTCGAAAGAACTAAATTTTCTTTAGTCCAGTGTAACTTCCACAGATCATTGTGATATAAATTTCTTCATATATTCATTATAATATGACTATCTTCCTTTTCTCATTATGATATGACTTTTTTCCTTAGTTCATTACGATCTAACTTTTTCCACATCTCATTATGATCTGACTTTCTTTCTCAGGCCATTACAATCTGTATTTTCTTCTCAACTCATTATGATGGAAATTCCTCATCAGGATTGACATTCCTGCTGAAAGTCAATCTGATTGAATTTCCTCTTTATAGTCAATCTGATTGAAATTCCTCCACATACTCAATCAGATTTAATTCTCATTACGATGGAATTCTCATTACGATGGAAAGTATTCGATAGTGATTCCACTTAGTAACATTGAAAATACTTTAATCTCTAACATTATTCCACTTTCCTAAACATTCTACCTCCAATGGATTTCTCATTATGATGGAATCCACATTACAATTGATTCTTCATTATGATGGGTTGTATCCGACAATAACTTCAATTTATCAACATTGACAATTTTTAAACATCATCAAACGTAACTCATTTTAAAACATGTCTTGATTCCTGAAACCGATAAAATCTTTTTGATTCCGCCATTTCTTCTAAATCATTTATCATGAAGGTTTTCACGATTTATGAGAAATTCATGATTGGATGATCATCATCTTACTTTAGGTTATAAATTTTAAGAACATTCTAACATAGTAACTTCTTTCTTTCTATAATTATGTTAAAAAAACATCCAACAATCAATAAATTTTTCCTTCAATTATTTTGGATCTGATGATCTATATAGTTTATTTATCAGTATAACTTACTCACTCCATGACTTATGAATTTATTTAGAATACCAAGTTCAATGAATCTTGAACTTCCTGTTGATGAATATGGGACTAATGTTGTGTCTAATCAACAACTTCATCTTTCCGGCTACTTCTATATATGGTTCTACTAAGTTTGATCTTATGAATTCAAACAAATTCCTTAAATACAAAAAAATTATACCCCTTGTGGTTGGGTTCAGACATTCATTAACTTTGATCTTTATTAAAAAACTCATTATGATGGACTAGTTTCGGTCCTGAAGAACAAAAACATTCTTTTACAAAAAGGTTAGCTTTCAAAAAATAAAAAAAAACATGGTTACGAAAAAACATCAAAAAGGTTCTTCATATTCTTATTCATAGAAATTTGAACTGATATAGTAAATTACAAGCATGAGTTTATGCAGATATTAATGAAAACTGGTGTAATAAATTTTCTGAGCAAGTGGCAGAAGTGTTTGGAAGAATTGTTTTAAAATCACAGTTATAGTGACTGAATTATAGATAATTATCTTCCATTTGGAAATTATAAAATAGAACATGGGTCATTTTATCAGTGATTTAGCGTGGAAATATAAAATAATATTCTTGGAAATTTTGGAGGGGAGGTGGATTCATTAATTTTGAGATATGGGCACACTTTTGATGGAGACTTCTAGAGTGGATCCAGAGTGATGTGAAGGCATATACCCTAGGTAGAGAAAGTGATAATTCCAGAGTGAAAGATCTAACAATAACTTGTCGTCTTATTCTTTATTTCATTTTTATCATTCTAGATTTGAAATTCTTGTATTTTTGAGTCTCATAAAAATTTTCTACTAAACTTTTAGCGTGGGAATAATATCATCTTAGAATATTATTTCTTCTTCAATTGTGTTATCATTTAAAATTGAATAAATTTAAATTTATGTTATGTTCGAATGAATTTGTTAAGTGAAGAGATATTAAATTTGATCAGTTATAATTACACCTTATTGATATAATATCCATGGTTCATTTTTATAATTATTAATGCGATCACATTTTCACAAATGAAGAAATATATTTTTAACTATGCAATTGAAATTCCCCTTAGTTCCTCACTATTTTTTCACGACTTCACTACTGTCTTTATTTTTTCATGAATTTTACATTTCATAAAATAATTATAGTATTCTAATCAATTTTTGTTCCTAAAAATATGTACCATTTCTATGAATATTCATTTTTCCCTTTTTTGTGTGATTTTAGTTTTATATTATTTTCCTAGTTGCACACAATTAAGTTCCATGTGGATTTGATACATTACTCATTGTTATCTATTATTTTGTAGTTTTAAAATTTTGATATATTCAATGAAATATCATCGAAATTTTATCATCATTTTTCTCGAATCCTTCTCATGCCCAAAAGATAAAAAATCCTAAAACAAAAAACAAAAAAAAACTAAAATTGTATGTCTTAAAAAAAATAAAAAATTAAAAATCAATCGCAACCTATTAAAAACATAAAATTTGTTGTGTGCCACTAAAAATGTCTACATATCACTAAAGTCACGAACACTAGTACGACATTTAAATATTTAGATCCTTTAAATCTTGAAATAGAAAATTTTATTCTTTATCTAAGAAAAAAAACTGAAATGGAAAATTTGATGGAGAGAGTGAGAGAGAGTTTTCATAAATAATTGAAAAAATATTCAAACATAAATCATTCAATAAAATGGTGAATTTTCTAGGATGAGGGTGTTTAAACTACCTTAAGTGTCAAGTAATCCTTCTTCCATTAAATATACACCTAAATACCAAAATTATGTGTTGAAACAATCACACCTTTCCATATATCCTATATTCAATGTAATTTCTAATAAGGACTCACTAGCCTTTAATAGGGATTTTTACAATATAGTGTAGCAATTTCAATTATAATGGATGAGTGAGAATGAGATAAAAATGTGGGGTTTCCCTTTTTTCATAAAATGAAATGCAAGAAATTGGTTCTTATCTCTAAATGATAATATTTTTTGAAACATGGGAGCATGTGTATGACTCCTTTGTTATGAAATTCTATCCAAAAGATTAAAAGGATAACTAAGAAGTAAAATCACTAATTTTTTTATATAGGACAGAGAGGCCTTTCATTGTGTATGGAATATGTTTTGGGATATTCTTAGGTAGCCCCCTCATCATCAAATCCCTTCCCACCTACTTATGGATGTATTTTATAAAGGGTTGTCACCTTCTGGTTTGAACTTGGTTGACCATTATTCTTGAGGGAAATATTCTAATAGAGCTGAGAAAGATCATTAGAAAATTTTCAACGCTTTTATCATTGAACTCATTATAAAAAAATAAAGTATAATAAGAGTGAATATATGTGAGTATATCACCAGTTCCGGGGTGAAAATAAACTTACAACTAGATGAAATAAATGAAAAACATCAATCTTTCATGAACTAAAATTTTAAGAAATGTGCTGACTAAGTCAATTGTAAAAACTAAAACGGTAATCTTAGAGAGAAATTCCAATTGTGTATTATGTTTGGACACTATAGGATATGTTTTATAATATTTGAAATTCCATCCAAATAACTAGAAGATACCAATTTGTGGGATACGATCCTAGGATGGAAATTAGAAATGATTCATTTTCAAAAAATAACAATCCTGACTATAGGAACCATCCTAATTTTTTCTGGAAAGAATAAGTAATTCTTAAACAACCCACTTCTGATGGTTTCCAAAATAGTTTGAGACAATATCATCAAGATAAACCTAGGGTTTATTCCTCTAATTCTCAAGAGGATTTTTGGGGTATGTTCCATTATTTTTAAGTGAAATATGACTCAAAAAAGACTAAACATGATTTAGAAAATGATGAAACTTATGCTAATATACACAATATTGAATTGAAAATGGGTTAATTGGTTAGAAATTTAACTTTATGAGATAGAGGTAAGCTCCAAATAGTAATTTAAATGAACCCCAGGGAGTGTGTAATGGATATGGTCATTATGATTAATTTATAAACTCATGATGAGGTTAGATATGACCCTAAGAAATTCCAAATTAAGAATTTGGAATAAAATAAACACCAAAATATTGTTAATATTCAATCTAGAATTGTGTACATCACTATCAAAACTTGAATAAATCCAACTGTTCCACCTAAAAACAAGAAGAAAAAGACTCTAAAATTAAAAATAATAAATGGAAATAAAATATTATATAAGAAATTGGGTAAATGACTTTTTGTTATTAGATTTTTTTTTCTCATATTTCCTATTCTATCAAAGTTGGAACCCCAAAAATAATAAACTATAATTTCTCTAATTATTTAGGCTTTTAAACAAGCTCTAAATGAACATACCATTTATCCAGGATCTAATCCATGTTCTATCATATCTAAAATATCTCAAAAAGATTATCCAAAATAAGAAAATTTTAGAGGAATTTTAACCACATAGCCTCAATAAAGATTTCATCATTGTCCTTCAAAACAATATCCCACAAAACATTAAGATCTAGAGATATTTTTCATTACCTACACCTTAGATAATATTAGTCAGATAAATTTTCATTATGAACTTGTTACAAGCATAAATTTTCTTCCCTTTTCATTATTTCAACTGTTGGGATTAAAATAATTATAACCCACTACTATGGTTCTACAACTAGTTTAATGATCATTAACACATCCTTTAGTTTTGATAGATGGAATACTTGTGGGATTTTGTAAGTTGTTCTTACCTACTAAAATTATTTATCTAGATATAGACTATAACTGATAGGTACCTATCATTCTTGGTAGGAACTTCTTATCCATATAATGAGTTATCAATATGGAAGAAGGAATGTTGCTTTATATGTTTAGTGAGTACAATGAAAAGTTTCATGTCTTTAAAAATGTTAAAGAATCAACATTTTCTCATAACTATTCAAGAGTGTAAATGATTAAAGTTGAGGAATCATTATATTTTCAGGAATATTTTTTTAACAATATTTTACTATAGAGAATCATGTGTAATATGAGAATAATTTTAACAAATATTTTGAAAGTGCTCAAAGTGATAATCTGAGTAATTTTCTAGAGTTGGAAAAAAAAATCCAACATTAGAGAGTTGTCTAGAAGATGAATTTTTTGATCTGGATCTTAGGAAATTTGTAGGAGAGTTTGAGGTTGACCTTCCTACTTTAAACAATGTTGAGGAATATTTTGATACATGTTAGGGAGATAGTTTTTAACAATTTTATGGATCTTACAAGAAAAAATTTTGAAACCAAATATGGACACTGAATATAGTGAGCTTTCCTCTTTAGATAAAAGTGAGGAAGCATGTACTTATGGTCTTGAATTTGAGAATCTGTTAAACATTCACACTCAATTTAAGAAAATTGTTGAATATATTATACCTATTAGGCCTAATATTGTACAATCTAGTGAATAGACACCAAAAATTGATCTAAAACTTTCACACCTAAAATATTCTTTTTTTAGTGAGAACTCATCACTTCCTTTCATAATATCTATTGAACTAGATAAAATATAATAGTAAAAATTATTAAAATTTATAAAAAAGTACACATTTTCCATGGCCTAAACCATTTTTTACTTCAAAAGGATTATTCATTCATTTTTTATTCATAGAAGCTTTATGAAAACAAATCAGAAACCGAGAGTACTAGGTCAAAGGAAGCTCAATCCAAATATGAAAGAATATGAAAAATAATAAGTAATCAAACTACTTGATGTTGGGATTATTGGTCTCGTTTCTGATAGTTCTTGGGTTAGTCCATTCCATAATATTCCCAAGAATGGAGGTTTCACTATTGTGATGAATGATAAAAATTAACAAATTCAAGTTATAAAATAAACCAAATGGAGAGTCTACATAGATTATAAGATTCTAAATTCATCATCTAGGAGGGATCATTTTCCAATTCCATTTTTAGATCAAATTCTTGATTAGTTATCTGTAAATTATTATTTTCTATTTTTAAGATGGATATTCTAGGTACAAAAAATTATCATAGCCCTAGAAGATCAGGAAAAACCACTTTCACATGCCCCTTTATGACATTTTCTTACAAGTGAATTTCATTTTTCATGTGCGGTGCACCAACTAACTTTAAAAGGTGTATGGTAGCTATCTTTTTTTATATAATTTAGAGGATCATTGAGGTTTTCATGGATGATTTAACTATTTTAAAGAGTATAATTGAGAGATTTTTTCAAAAACTATAATTAGTTTTAGAAATATTCCTCGAGGCCAATCTTGTTCTTAATTTGGAGAAATTTTAATTTATGGAGACTGATGGGATCTTTCTTGGCCATAATGTTTCTAGGAGGTGTTTAGAAGTTTCCAATGCCAATATAAATGTCATTAAAAAGATACCCACTCTTGTGAATGTCAAATGTGTTATAATATTTTTAGTCCATGCTAGTTTTTAATAGAGAATCAAATATTATTTTTCTAAAATTATTAAGCCTTTATGATCATGGTTAGAGAAAGATAAAACTTCATGTTTGATGAAAAATGTCGAGAATCCTTTAGTCATTTTAAATTAAATTCACTTCTACAACCATAATCACTACCCATAATTGGAAGTTTCCATGTGAAAATATGTGTGATTTTAGTGATGTGGTTGTTAGAGTAGTTTTAGGATGTATGAAAGATAAGATAGGGCATGTGGGGTACTATTCTATTATGTTGAGAGATAATACTAAAAAAAATTACACCACTAATGAGAAGGATCTGTTGGATATAGTTTTTTCTATAGAGAAGTTTAGATGGTACTTTATAGGGTCAAAATTTATAGTCTTCAGTAATAATTCTTCCTTCAAATACTTACTATCTAAAAAATATGTCAAACCTAAATTAATTATATGTATTCTTTAACTATAGGAATTTAATTTAGGGATTAAGGATAATCATGGTGTTGAGGATGTAATGGATGATTATTTTTCTAGGTTTTTTGGTAGAAAAAACTAATAACCCTAGGGAAATTAATTCCAATTTTCCAGATGAAAAATTACTTGTTGTGTTAGTAAAACAATCTACATGGTATGAAAATTTATCTCATTACTTGGATGATTGATTCATTCCTAGATACTTTACACAAAACCAAATGAATGAATTCATTGTTAACTTAAAGTAATTATTTTTGGATGACCCTTTTTTGTTTAAGAGTTTTGATGATGGTGTTTATAGATGTGTCTGCCTGAGGAAGAGATGTTGTCCATTCTTTAAAGTTGTCATTCTACACCATGGGGTATCCATCATGGAGAGAAAATTTATCTAAATTTTCTCCAATATAGTTTTTACTTTCTTATGCTCTTTAAGGATTCTAGTATTTTTTAGTGAGTTTGGATAAATGTAAAAGGTTAGAAAATGTTGGAAGGAAACAAGAGTTTCCAAAAAAATTAATTTTAGTAGTAGAAATTTTTTATATTTAGGTATAGGAATTTATGAGAACATATTCATCTTATTATGATAATGAGTTCATCTTGGTGTTTTTTTATTATGTTTAAAAGTTGGTTGAACTAGATATGCTCTCAAATAATCAAGCTAATAGTGTGATCAAATTTATTAAGAAAAATATCTTCCCCAAATTTTGAGGTATTAAAATCTTTTATCATAGACAATATAACTCACTTTTTAAATTATAAGTTAAAATATTTAATAAAAAAATATGGTTTTCTTCACAAAATTATAACTTCTAAAAATCCAATGTCTAGTGGATAAGCTGAAATCTCAAATAGGGAGCTTAAATAGATTTTATAGAAAATTGTATCTAGTTCCATGAAAGAATAGTCTCTAATACTTGATGATGCCTTTTTGTCCAATAGATCTACCTTTAAAACTCCCATATGAATGTATCCATATAGACTTCTTTCTAGGAAATTATTTCATATTTCAATGGAGATTTAGTAAAAAATAATTTTGGGCAATGAATTGCCTAAATTTTGACTTTAAAACTATTGTAGAAAGAATATTTCTTGAGTTAAGTGATCTTAATGATATTTGGAGAGAGTCCTATGAAAATTCTCGGATTTACAAGGATAAGACTAAAGTTTTTAATTATTAAAATATTTTAAATAGATATTTTAAGTATTATTAGAATGTATTTATCTTATGTAACATCTTTAAATGGGTTCCACATGTCGGTTCCCCAAGAAGATTCGTCACATGACCTCAAGCACGCCTTCCCTTACACCGGAGGTTGCCAAATAGTAGTGAGGCTTTAATATGTAATATGGGGATATAATACACTCTTTATTAAATTAAAACAAGAACATAAATAATTAAATAGTAACCAACTAATAATAACAAAAAACAATAATCAACCAACATCACATGTATAAATCCAAAACAAGGAAAATGATCATAAACCAAAGCAGTAGATATGTCACTCCATATAAGTGTCTAGTGTCAAATGAAAACCCAAAATGAATACATATTGACAACTCCCAAGAGGGTCTTGATTTCATGTATTCTTCCCCCATCAATGCTTTATCTCCACTCCCAAATCAACTATCTAATATAGGGATATTTCACTTATCATGTCCTTTAACATGAAGTTTATTTGAGTACAGATCATCCAACCCAAGTAGGGTGTGAGTACAACTTAGTAAGCCGTAAACAATGATTTCTAAAGTAGTATTCAGTCTATAACATTGTATACAGTTGTATAAATAATAAAAAAACAAGTGATAAATTAATCAATCTTAACATTTAATTATTCTTTAATTTACCATATAGGACCCCAGGTTCATAGTGACACTCAAACCAATCATACTTGCTTTAGCTCGTGCCAGAGTCTAAACTATACATCATAAGAATATTACAATTAATTATTTCAGGGGATGTTATTATTTATTTAATTTCATTTTAATTTTTGGTAACATGGAGCATCAATACAAGTGCCAATATCTCAGTCACTTGGATCATCAGTCTAATTCCAAAATCTTGTGGGATTGGGGCAATAGTCTGCCACCCTGTGGGTATTTGGGTCATCAATCCTTGTCCCACAACTCATTGTTTACATGCATTCATTGAGGGTCTAGAGAAGAAATCTGAAATCTATGGGTATTTTGAGCATCAGTCCATGACCCACACCTCATTGAACAATCATTCCACCAATATCACATATTAACATACATATCAAGGTTCAACATCACTAACCTTCTTATCAATCATTCACATTAAGGTTCACCATTTTATTTATTAAATTCAACCATAGTTATTTATATTATTCCTATGTAATAACATAAAAAATTCATCATTAATCCATTTATCAATATTTATTTACATCTCACTAACTCATCAAATTTAAGCAAACCATCCCCTTAAATCCTATTATCATCCGTGCAATAAGAATTTAGTTCAATCTTATCAACCCATTTTTTCTATTTTTTACAATTCAATAATCATCATTCCAAATGTATTGGCACACCCCATGTTTTTCCATCAATCTTGATGTCCAATATCCAACGCGTCCAATGGAATCCATAGAGGGTCTCACAATCACAAGGGAATCAATTCGTTATTTCAATTTAAAATGTAATTTCCCAAAGTGGAAATTTAATGATTTAACTAATACTTGAGATCATTATAAAGACAATAAGAATTAGAAATTAGACCACCCACCTCAAGATAGTTGATGAATGCTCACCAAACCATAACCCTAAATTCAATGTATAATGATCGAAATCACAACAACGGAGGAAGATCTAGGATTAAAACATAGGATTAAGATCTAATGAAACAAGATCCATCAAAACCTAGATCTCAACCATCAACAATGAAGGAAAAATCATCCCTCTAAAAGGGGAGGGAAAAATGGGAGAGAGAGGAATCCAAAAGAGGAGGATATTACATATCATAGAGGGTTTAATCTCACCCATCGGATCATTGATTTGCATCAGAAGAGGTTTGAGGAGCCTTTAAATCCTCACGAGAGCCTCCAAAAGCAATGTAATTTTTATTAGGTCGATTTAGGAGATTAGGGATATAAACTGGGGGTTTGTGAAATTTTAAATAAAATTTTGGGGGTTTAATATCTTGCGTGCATGGTTTTCTTGGAAGAGCACACAGTTTTCCCAATCGTGTGCCCTTACTCATTGGGTACATGATTTCTCCTGGGGGGGACACATATTTTTTCAAACTGTGCACTAATCATGAAGTCCCTCTCTATCTGAGGGTGAAAATTTTGGGGAGTACGATCACAAAATTTGGTCAAGTCATTTGTCACCTCTTGTGGATCCAAAAAGGGGCACATAGTTTCCTAGGGAAAACCGCACGGTTTTCCCTAACCGTACACAGTTCCATGAGCTTCCAAAATTCTCTAAATTTACACAAAACAACCCCAATAAAAAAACCAACCAAGTTATTATAAAAAAAAGTTTAAAATAATACCAGATAATTAGTATAATAAATCTTTGGAAAGGTTGGTATCTTAAAACTTCAATTCCAAAATTATACTTTTTACTACGAATCTTAAATCCAAGTGGTCTAGACCTTTCACCATCCTTATAATTTTATTAAATATAGTTATGGAACTTATAGAATAATAGAATGGGTCATTCTTAGTTAATTGTAAAATAATTAAGTATTACTATAAAGATAATCCAAAGAGATTAGCTGCCATCTTTTTCCTTGAAGATTAAAAATATATCGAGTTTTTTTTTAGACTAAAAATTTAGCACAACATTAGAACAATCCATGGATCTTCTATTATTTTCTTTTATTTTGAATAATAATAAATATAGTTTTTTTCTAGGTTTCACTTTTTCTCTACTATTCTAGAGGAAGGATATGAATGTTGTATTGATACCTCATGGGATAAAATTTCGAACACTTTGAGTGTCATTTTAATAATTCTTATTGTCAAGATAGAGCTTCTAGTTGGAGCACTCAAGATTAAACTTCCCTAAACTTTATTCATATTTACTTTCTTTCTTGAATAATAGATTATGGAATCTCATGTTTATCTTTTCATTTTTTTATGTTCTACAACCTTCTAACTAGTGATCTTTACTCAAATCATAAAGGAGAGTGTTATAATTAACACAAGTGGTTAAAGATTCACTATCAGGGGAGTTTTATTTTCTGTATACATTGAAATATATCTATTCTAAATCTTCTTTCATGATTCCTTGATAATTTTATTTTGTAAAAATCTACTCAAAATATGAAATTAACTATAGGGGAGTTTCTATTATTGTTAAAACTTGTTACAAGTGTAAATTTTTCTCCAATTCAGGGGTGTTGGTTCTAACTTAATTTTTATCATTGAAAAGTATTCTGAACAAGATTTGAAATCTAGTTTTAACACCATAAGAACTATTTTAAAAGCTTGGGAAAGTATGAGTTTGTTTTCAAAAATATGATGTTTTATGGAGTTGATTTTTAACATGTTGTATCTTTGGTTTAATTAAAAATTTAGGTGTTTATGGAAAAAATCATGTACATTTTAAATAATATTTTAATTACACTTTTGATATAGTTGTATCATATTTTTTTAACTAAATTGTAACCCCATAATCATGGTTTTGAACTATTGAAATTATAAAATCAGATTGACAAAAAATTTCGTTAATTTTTTCATCCACTTTAAGATTAATAATTGGAGAAAATGTTAAGTTTTAATTGTGGGGGTCTTTAATTTGCTAATATATACTCATTGGTGTAGACATAAAAAATACCCCAATTTTTCAATATTTTATTTTATTTTTAAGTGGGTGAAACATTTTCATAAAATTTAAGGTTGGAATATCACTTTAAGGAGATCAATTCATACTAATTCATGGATTCAATCAAGTACATCAATTTTTACTTCCCTCTTAAAAGAATATTGTTTTTGTAAAATTTTGGGTGTATGTTTTATAATTATCATTGACTTTGAACTTTTTGGTTTGAATTAAACTTATAAGATTTTAATCTAAATGGAATATGAAAGAAAAAAATTAATCAATGTTAAACTTTTTAATCTTTATTGTTAATTAATTTATTGATGGATGATTTAATTATTCATTATTTTTAATTATTATTCTCTTTTATTCATTCAATTGTGTCTATTTAGTCTATGCTTAATTATGTTTTCTAATTCACTTGGAGGTAAAGAGAAGTTTAGAAGTTCTGGTTGGTTACAAATGGATGTGTGTTTAATCCTTTTCAAAGTTCAATTTTAATGATTTTTTCAAAATAGGAAAGATACATTGTGATGAAACCATTAAATCTTATGGGATAAATTACATTTTTAACTTGAGAGAGTCTATGAGGGTTTTTATAAATTGATTATTTATGACATTTTTAGATTTTTATTCATGAGATTTATTTTGTAATTTAGAATTTGACTTATTCATTTCTTAGATAAAAACAATGTTTTATGTGTGGTGGGATTTTATGTTCCATTTAATTGTTAAATGTTTTTCATATACATTTGGTGATAAAAAATTAGGTAGAACTATGAAAGCGGCACACTATACAAAGAAGAAAATACATTTAAACCATTGGCCTAGGGACTTGACCCTACGACCACACCCCAAATCAATCGCCACTCTTAAAACCCCACCCAAGCATGTGGTACATACATTTGGTGATATTTTGATAATATTATATGACTTTATATTCTTACAAAGGTGAATATTTGATAAATGATGAATATTTGTCTAAGATTTTATTCTTTAAAAAATTAAAGTTTATTGTGTTTTTTTTATACTTAATTGTTAAAATAACACATGTTTTATTTTATTGTATTTTTTAGGATAAAATATTTTATTTATTATGGAATTAAATTGAAATAATAATTTTTTGAAGATAATTTCAAGTAGAGGTTATCATGCTGGAATGATAAATTCTTATAAAAGTATTAAGCTTGGAAGCTAATTGGCCTATGAGATATTTTTAGCTGCACCCGGTGTGTATAAGAGAATATCTCTTCAAGTATCGTAAGAAGAACAAGCCATGAATTCCCAAAAATTTCAGGCTCTGTCACTGATTTCATTCTTAAAGACCTGAATCTAAGACTAAGTTATTAATGAGTTTCAATGAACCGCTTCTGAAACAAAAATTTGATAAAGTTGTTTCAAAGTCTAGTCGTGTCTGTACGTGATGAAGAAGATGAAGAGGCTTGATCACAAATTTGATTTTGTTTCAAGTATTCAAATATGATGGGGCTTTTATTTACTAAGTTGTTTTTCTGTCAATATAGAAGTTGAATACATGTTATGTGCTTAGAGAAATACCCCATTGAGTTCAAGATGATTGAATGTAGTAGAGCCAAGTCTAAGGTATCATGTGTAAAGATCAAACTTATTGATGATGAAGTGATAATTTTGGGGGCCATTACAAATTATGGGAGTTATTTGTGGGAGGATGAGTTCATGAGAGTTGTTAGAAACAACATATTCTTTGGTCGGAAACAACTATAGTGGGTGTATTTCTATGAGAGGATGAGTTCATGGGAGTTGTCAGCAACAACATCTTCTTTGGCTGACAACAACTTCAGTAGCCATTTTTCATCAGGTGGAAACCAACCCAGTCGCCTCTTGGACCATGGATGATCATATCAAACAAGTAGGATTTTGAAGTGTTAATGAACTACCTCAAACCAACCCTTAGACTACTCTGAAATATTCCTCTATAAGACGGGATTGAATCCCATGAATTGTAACAAAAAAACTCTATTGTAATACTATTGTGATAATTCAATGTATTACTAATAGAGAATAAATAGATTTAGACCCCCTCTCTCATGGACATAGGAACACTATCGAACCATGTAAATTCTTGTGTTCTTCCATTTTTATTCTTTTTTTGTGTTTGTTTTCATCACTAGGATCTTCCGCTACACCAAAAAATTGGTATCAGATTCATTGGGGTCGAAATGATGAAGTACAAAGAGGATTTTTCAATGACTATAAAATTGAAGTTGATCGAATTTTTTATAGGCCATATTCAGGAAGATCTTGACAAGGAGATTCTAATGGTACAAGTGGTGTAAAAAATAGATTTAAAATGAAGCTGGTCAAGACAGTCAAAGTTTCAGTCAAACCTCAGGTGCTACAGTACCATCTTGCTGGAGAAGATGATACTATTCATGCTGGCGATGACTTTTCATTGGGTTTTTAGTGGTTTTTCTGACAATCCATATCATTGTCACATCATCGGTTGATCTAGACCATTGAAATTGTTTTGGCTATATCTTGGCCAATCAAATTCCATTTTCAGAAATCTAGGAGTCATTTACAGCATTTTCAATAGTTATAAACGCATTTTTGTGGTTAAATTTTCAAAATTATCATTTAATCAATATTTGAAAACACCAATAACATTATTAAGCTTACCTACATTAATTATTCCATCTATAAACTCAAAATGGAGGATTTTTTCATATTAAATATTTGTGGAAACCAATAGTGGAGAACACTTAAGTCATTATAGTGAAAGTGGAGGAATATTAAACAAGTGGTAAATCCAATGAGAATACATCAAATAGTACACATCCAGTTGATGTGGAGTGGTTCATGATAAATAGATAGTATGATTCTTAAATCAGAAAGTGGATCAACAAGATTATCTTCTCGAATTTCTCTAACAAACACAATACTCCCGATCAATGGTGAAAATTGGAAAAAATGTATGTGAGGAAAATCAGACAGAACAAATAAAACCCGATACAAAAACATGTAAACTTGAAGTAAAATGATGATACCAATGTATAAGAGCACATGAGTGAGTTCAAAGGTATTGTTGATCGGTTTAATTCCACAAAAATGATGACTGATGATGATTTGCAGTCACTTTTGATGTTGAGTTATTTAGAAAATTTGTGAGACACACTAGTTGTGTCGGTCAGCAATTCAACTCCAGATGGAACTCTCACCGTAGAGATAGTGAAAGATAGAATTCTAAATAAAGAATCCCAAAGGAAAGACAAGGTATGTACACCTGAATTATAGAATATTGTCATTGAAAGATAAGGGAAGCAAAAATGGCAGGGAAGAAGTAGAGGAAGATAACCTCATGACCACAGTCATTAAAGGAGGTAGCAATCAAAATCTTGATCGATATATGACAGGAAGTGACACCATTGTTGAAATCCCAGAAACTTCATCCAATAGTGTAAAAGGATGAAGGTAGAGTATAGTAATAAAAAATGTTTAACCCAAAAGTAATTATGCAGCAGTTTTTAATGAATAGATTGTTATTTTTTAGGAAGATAATCAAGTCAGTCTTGTAAGCCAAGATTTGCCAAGGGTGATTGATTTGGGTACCTCCTACCATGTCACTACTAGAAGATATTTCTTCTCATCTTACACTTCAAGGGGTTTCAAACATGTGAATAAGGGAAATGATTGTTCATCCAAAATCACTGGTATTTGTAATATGTTTTTTGGAAACTAATATTGGATGCAAGTTACTATTGAAAGATATGAGGCATGTTCTTAATATTCACATCAATCTGATATCCACTAGAATTCTTGATGAAGATGGATATGTTATTTCTTTCAATGATGGGAAATGTAATCTTACCAAATGTAACTTGGTAATTTATAAAGAAAATAAATATACTTCTCTTTATCTCACAGATGTCTAATCATGTGGAGGAGAAATCAATGCAGCCAGAAAAGATGTTCCTATAGAAGTTTGGCATAGTTTTCTTGGACACCTGAGTAAGAGAGGAATTGTAATTCTCTCAAATAAGGATCTCTTTCTAGGAATTAAATGTACAAATTTGGATATCTATGTTGACTATATAATGGGAAAACCATATAGAGTCTCATTTCAAGTTTATTTACCATCCATAAAAGAAAATGTTTTGTATTATATTCACATTTATGTTTGAATTATGATCACTAAGTTGATGGGAGGTGTTATTTATTTTTTTACCTTCATAGATGGTCATTATAGAAAATATTGGGTCTTTTATTTGAAAACTAAAGATCAACTGCAAGATCTTTTCAAGGAGTTTCATGTGAAAGTGGAAAGAGAAATAGGAAGACAGTTAAAGTGTATGCAAGAAGATAATGGAGGAGAGTATCATGGTCTATTTGAGGAGTAAAATGGGATTTTTTGCATCAGGCTGAAAATTTTAGTACTAAAGACGCCTTAACATAACGTTTTTGTTGAGAGGATGAACATAACAATTTGTGAGAGAGTTAGATGTATGATCTCAAATGAAAAGATGTAAAACACCTTTTAGGGGGAGGAAATGAGGACTAAAATTGATTTTATCAACCTTTCTCTATCAGTTAAACTGAACTATGATGTTCCAGAAAGCATCTGTATGTGTAAATATTTTCCATATAAACAGTTGAGAGTTTTTGGTTGTAGAGAATTTTTTCACATCCCAAATGATGAGTGAGAAAATATGGATGGAAACGGAAAGAAATGTATCTTTTTGGGATATACTCATGAAGATTTTGGATACCGACTATGGGATTTTATCAACATGAGGATATTCAAAAGTAAAGATATGGTTTTTCTTGAGGATTGTATGATTGAACATTTTGATAAGTTAAAAAATGAAGAGAATTTGAAGTATGATAAAATTCTAGTCAATATGGAACCAGTGTCACCACAATAAGTTCCAGGTAGTTTGAGAGAGATACATGACAGTAATGATACATCACCACTAGGTAATATTTCTCCATCTACCTATATGTTTCTATCATATGATATTACATAACAGATTCCCCCCATAGTGCAGTTGAGGAGATCCACCAGAGAAAGAAAACCTAGTCATAGATACTCACCACATAAGTATTTGATTCTTACTCATAGGGGAGATCCAGAAACTATGATTATGCAATCAAGTGTTAGGATAAGATGGAATGGAAGAATTCCATTCAAGAGGATATGAGATCCTTACATAGAAACCACACATTTTATTTGTTATAGTTATCACAAGGAAAGAAGACACTCAAGAACATGTGGGTGTATAGAAACAAATGATAATAGGGTATCTCACAGCTGCACTACATAGCTATAATGGTTGTGAAGGGATTCAGTCATAATAAAGGTATTGACTGAGATGAAATTTTTTCTCTTGTGGTTAAAATTTCTTCTATTAGATTTTTCTTGGATTGACGACTAGTCTAAACTTTGAGGTTCAACAACAGGATATAAAGATAGAATTATTACATGGTGATCTTTATGAAAAAAATAAAATGGAGAAACCAAAATCATTTCAGGTAAAATTCAAATAAAAATGATATTAAAATTTTAGAAAATTTTATAAGAGTTGAAATAGGAATTAAGGCAATGGTACAAGAAATTCGACTCATTCATAGAGAAAAACGAGAATAGGAGGACGACTATTGATCACTATGTTCTCAAAAAATAATTTTCTAATGGTGATTTCATTATATTTTTTTCTTTATGTTGATGATATGTTGATTATTGGTAGATATATCATAAATATTTATGGTTAAAGAATTATTTGAAAAGCCTTTTAAAATTAAGGACTTTGGAGATGCTACTCAAATTCTTAATATGATGATTACTCGTGACAGGAGGAATCATAATATTTGGATATCACAGGAGCGATACATTGAGAAGGTACTTGAAAGATTCCATATAAGCAATGAGAAATAAGTTATCACTCCACTTGAGAGTCATTTCAGGCTCATAATAATTAATATTCCTTCAACTAAATAGGAGAAATAAGAGATTGAAAATGTTCGTTATTAGTCAGCAGTTGGAAGTCCTATGTTTTCCATGGTATGCACTTGACCAGACATTTATCATGATGTTAGTGTTGTGAGAGGATTTTTATCAAATCCAGGAAATTATCATTAGATAGTGGTCAAATGGATGTTGAGGTATCCCTAAGTTACATCTAGTCATTATTTATTTTTTGGAAATGGTAAATCAATTTTGGAATGATAAACAGATATATATATGGATGGAGATATAGACAAAAAGAAATATATATCCAGGTTCCCAATATCATTTGCGGGGGAGGTGTATCCTGGAAATCACAACTTCAAAATTTTGTTGAATTTTCTACCAAAGAATCAGAGTATATCGTAGTCACTAAAGGCTTCAAGGAGATGTTTTAGATGAAAATTTTTTTATGGGAGTTGGGACAGAATCAGAAGATTTATATTCTCTATTGTGAATGTCATAGCGCTATTCATCTCATCAAGAACCTAAATTTTCATTCCAATTCCAACACATCAATGTGCAATATCATTTAATCTATATTGTGTGGGAATAAATACTTTTTAATGTTGATAAAATCTATATCAATGATAATGGGGAAGATATGATGATGAAGGTTTATAGAAAAAGAAGTTAGACGGTTGTAAAGAGACCATAGGTCTTTCTTCTACCCTAAATTGGTTGTGAGGGAGATGTTTTTGGAGGCCACTCCCAATTATGGAAGTGATTTTTAGTAGGATGATTTCATGTAAGTTATCATCAACAACATCTTATTTGGATGGAAACAACTACATCGAGCATTTTTATTCAGGTGAAAACCAACCCAGTATACTCATGGACCATCAACTAGCATCTGATGACAATGAGGATATTTTAAAAGTTGATGAAATGACCCAAACAAACCCTTAGACTACTGTGAAAATTTATTCTATAAAATGGGATTGAATCCCATGAATTGTAACTAGAAAAAAAAACTCAATTGCAATACTGTTGTGATCAACCAATGTATTATCTATAGAGAAGAAATAGATTTTGCCTCCTTTCTCATGGTTGTAGGAACACTGTCTAACCATGTAAATCCTTAGGTTCTTCCATCTTTATTCTTCTATTTTGTTTGTTTTCCTCATTGGGATCTTCTATTGCACCAATAATAAGAATCCATATCGGGTTAACTAATGCTCACAAACTCTGAGTATGGTTGGGTTCGATGTTGGGGCTTGTTGATGGAATCAGTCAACTGTGATCAAGGTTCAAAACCTAAAAAACCATTGATAATGAATGTAGATTAATATATATCGTCCACTAAAATGTGTTTCCTATGTAGGTCTATGAAGAAGGGAATGGAATAGGGCCTCAATGATCTATAGTGTTGCAGTTGCAATGAGTAAAGGACAGTGCATGTATCTTGCTCAATAAAATGTAGTAAAAAAAATTTGAAACTAAATAATAATTCCCTATAGCTGAATGTGTGTACTATTGGTGGAGATTTTTTCACTGCAATAGAGGAAAATTTTTGCAAATAAGAGTTTTTTATTTTTTATTTTATTTAATTAAATCGGGTTAGACTTATATTATTTAGGGATATGGGGTTGTCAAACACTAAATGAGTTGGAGTTTTTGAGTTTTACACCCAAAATCTTCATTTCATAAGGCGCTTCTAGGGGATTTTACAAAATTCCACATGAAGTGGCATTTTTGACCCCCTTACCCCCTCTTAATAAATCATCCTCATATATAAATTTAAAATTATATATATATATAATTGTAAATATATATTTATATAAATAAATTAATATTTGTAAATATATATTTATAATTATATTTATAAATAAATAATTCCAATTATTTAAATATATTTATATATGTATATATTTTAAAATATGAAATTATTTACAATTATTTTTATAAATATATTTATATAAATATAATTATAAATCTACATTTATAAATCCATATGTATATAGTTAAAAATATTTATTTATAAATAAATTTTAAATACTTTTAAACATAATATAAATTACTAATAATAGCATTATTATTAATAAATATATTTTTTAAAACCTAAACGCTTTATGAACTTGATTATAGGGTATCAAAACTAGAAACATATTTAGAAATATTTATTTATTAACATATTTATTAAAATTTATTTGTAAATAAATATTTTTATAATTAGAAATAAATGTATTTATAAATTTATATTTACTATATGTATAAAAATATATATGAATAAATATTTATTTATTTGCATATAATTATACTTTTAGAGATAAGAGAGTGATGTGGGCTGGGAGTTCTTCCTTTGAATGTAATGATGGTGATTAGGGTTCTATGGTGATGGGATCTAGATTGGAGTGTTATTTCGATCTAAGGGGTGTTTTTGTTTGTACCACAAACTAGGTAGAAGAGGATATCATAGTGAATAAAATCATATTGTCTTCAGAAACCCCTATTTCAAAGGTTCATTATATAGTGAAAATTAGAGATCTATGTGGTTTAAGTGTATATAAAAGACGGTGGATGATGGATCTGGTTCTTTTAGGTCGAGGTTGCACTCTTCAGAGGGTGATCAATCCCTGATGACAGTTTCAAAACTGGATTTTCTAGTTGATTCTTCGAAGGAGGTGGGTGATGGATTTGGTTCATTTAAGGTGAAGTTGCACTCTTAATAGGTAAATATAAACTCGGCCATAGTTAACCCCTCTCGGATGCTTGCATATGTAGCTTTCAATGCTCCAGTAGAGGTTAATGTTGATCCTCTGAAGGAGGTGGAGGTTAAACATGACTCGGGAAATATGTTGTTGCATTTTTTATAAGGGGGTTGTGATCAGAAGATGGATACCTTATCTTTGAATCTGTGGTATCATCCCCTGAAGTCGATGAATACTATGAGGTTTGAGAATTCTGATCATTTTTTTGATTTCTTAGTCTATTTTAAACTAGAATAAGAAAATTTTGAGCAATAAAGTTTTATCTTTTGTTGAAGCTAAACCTAAATTTTTTTAAGAGAAAATGGAGTCTTGCAAGAACTTGATTATTGTACAACTCACTCTATAAGTGAAGGTTGATACCTGGAAGCTAGAGGATTTTTGAAATTGATTGATGGAGGTTTGGGGTTTTGGTGATTGGCACATTGTGTTGATTGGAATGGTATTCTACCATATTACTTGAATTTCATAATACCTTAAGCTAAAGGAATGGAGTTGTGGTTATGTTAATCTCAAATCAGGGGTCCTTAGATTTTAGGATTAGGATCCCTAGTTTGATTCACATCTGGATATCAATTATTTCATTCAGTCTTAGATTTAGGTGAGAGGAATGAACTGGTTTTTTTACACCAAAATATTCTCTGGGATGTGATTTTGGTATTAGGTACTCTAATTAAATTTTATAAGGAAACAATGATGTCTATGTATGGACATTATTCCATTATTTTTTTGAGTTTGATCTCAATTCAATGATTGTCAAAACTATGTATTTGGTTTCTAGTGACTTGAAATTTGAGCTTGAAATTGAATATAAGAATGTACCTAATTTTTACTTTAACTTATTATATATTATACTTGTTAGAGAATGCTTCCATAGAGGTTTGAAATGAAATAATTGTAAAAAAATTGGGAACTGAGTTAAGAATTCAAATCGTAATTTACCCATTCCTGGTGCAGTCAATCTCATAGATGGAAGGAAAATTCTATCAGGGAAGGATGGATTGGAGGGTGTTTCTTCTCTATCAACCAAAGTCTACAGTCCTATTAATGGGAGTGGGAGAACCTATATTTCATACACTTGTGTGATCAAAATGCAGCTTATTTTTCTAATGTGGTTTTTGGTCCTAATTTGGTTGGTGATATGACTTATCTACCTTCAGCTACAATTATTTTGGAGCTAGGGCAGGTTTCTGGATGTTCTAGTGTATTGACTAGAGCTGAAGGTTCCTCAATGGAGGATCCAATGGCTTTGGATCACTCTCTACTACCTTTGAGACTTATATTTGATAAGGAGGTGGATAGGCATCTAGACAGCGGCAAGAAATTTTTCGATGATGAGGGATATCAAATTGTCCTTCCTAGAAAACCCATGTCTTCAAATGAATTTGAGAACATAGAAGATTGACTTTCTATTTTGTGTAATGTTATTCAGATATGTGTGATTAAGGATGTCCCAAATATTGGTGCTGGTGAGGATGATAGCAAGAAGTCTACCCATGTGAAGGATCATCATAAAGGCTGGAGGCATTGGTGACCAGCCTACTCTATTGGGGATTCTTCCACATCATGATCATATATACTCTCATTATATTGATGATCAATAATATTTTTCAGTGTTTCAACCTCCAGTAATTATTGAGGTAATATTTTGTAATTCCAAGGGTTCTAACAAGGATGTTATAAATCGGTAAAGGGGTGGTAAGTGGATAATCTTGAATAAAAATGTGGATTGGTCTTATCCATCTCAACTTTCTGAGCTTATGAAATCTATATATGAATCTTTTAGAAAGGCCTCTCTAATAGAATGTGAAGGTACAAGAACAAAAAATATCAACGCTCATCTAATGGATTTTGAGGGTGAGAGGTACCCCCTGGGCCTTAAAGATGAAATGAAAATATGGTTTGACTTAAAGCTTGAAGTTACCTTCAACAAAATGGAATGCTACATGGATTATTTGATGGTCAAAAAATTTTCATCAATGAACATTGAAGATGGTTGTAGGCATAATATAAGGCTTGAAATTCAGGATATTTCATAGAAATATATGAGAAATGTCATTCCATAGGACTCCTTGGATTTTTCGTCGAGTGATAATCTTTTGTTGTCCCAATGGGCTATGTCATGGCAGAGAGAGTGACACCCAAAGTACTGTGGTAGGTATCCCATGAATTTGGGATCCAAAGGGAGTGGAAGGATTTAACCTCTTGTTTTCTTTGTTTATAGAAATTTCTAACATTGTTATATCTTGGTTTCCTTTCTTTGTTGTACTTTACTATTTTGTTAATAAATTAGGCGGGTGTGGGTTGCATTTCCAACCTATACTCGGACCTTCTTGAGTATAATTATGCATATAAATTTATATTTTCAATTATATTTATATGTTACTAATTTAATTAATGTTTATTATTAGTTATTTTGTAAACTAATTAACTGATATTATTTACACTTTTATTCATATTTATTAATACAAATATCATAAATATTTGATAATGTAATTAATATTTATTAATAATGTAATTAATAACATTCAATAATAATAAAATAATTAATAATACATAATAATAATTGTATTCATAATATAATAATTAATATTAAATATGACCATAAGTTTTTTAAAGTGTAAATGTAACAGTTTTAAACATTAAAGTTTGTATCATGTAAATTAATTTTTTTTCAAAGTCTATATATTATAAATTATAAATAAAATCAAAATGAAATTTGAAACGTTGACTATAATTAAAAATAATAATATTTTCATGAAAACAGTTAATGAAAAATAATTTTAAAGGCATAAAACATCATTGTTTCATTAACAATATATTTTTATTTTTATATATTTCTCTACTTAAATTATATGTTTTATTCACCCAGGATTCACTCCAAAATCCTAGAAAAAGTGAATCCATCTCACAAAATTAATGAATCCACCTCCCCCCAGAATAGATAGGAAGTTTATTTTATTTTTTCCTCTAACTCATTGAAAAAATTATCCTGATTATGTTTCATCACAACTGAATGGAAGAGATAATGATATATCCTTATTCAACTATGATTTTAGCAAAAAAAACGTCCAAGCACTTCTGCCACTCTCTCATACAATTTATGGAACTAGCTATCAGTGATGTCACATGACCTCATGGTTGGAATTTCTTATTTCAATTCAAACTCTTTTATAAGTGAAACCCTACCTTCAATCAATGTAATTTGATTCAATGATGATCTAAGATCCATGATATTCCCATATCCAACTCAAAAAAGGACTTGAACAATTTTTCACTTTTGATCCACTCTGCTTGAAAGACTCTGATTCATCTGTATGGGTGTCAACTAAAAAGCCTATTATACCTGACTCTCATGGGGGAAATTTTGATGGATTGGGTATTTTTTTATTTATTAAAATGGGTGTAGGGTTTTATTATTTAGGATCTTGGGTTGGGTGATCACTTGATGAAATGAAACTTTTGGGATAAAACTAAAAGCTCCACATCAAACGGCGCTTTAGTGGGGTACACCCCAAAAACACCTAATGAATTAGCACTTTGGGGGTTCCCTTTTCCCCCATTCCCACACCCCACTATTTTTTATTATATATATATATATATATTAATAATTATAAATAATATATATATATATATAATTACAATTATAAATTAATAAATATATATTTTTATATATTAATATTAAATATATTTATAAATATATTTTAAATGTATATATAAATATATTTTAATAATTATATAATTTAACATATGTTTATATTTATATAATTATAAATATTTATTTAAAGAGATAAATTTATAATTATATTTATTATATATATATAAATATATAAATTCATATTTATAAATATATATTTATAATTATATTAATTTATAATTTTAAATATATATTTATATAAATAATTTTATATTCATAAACATTTATTTATAATTTAATTTATGTTTAAAACTATTTAAACAAATTTATAAATATTTATATTTATAACTATATAAATTTATATTTATAAATATATTTATAATTAAATGTAGAAAATTTCAACATCTTTCCAATAGAATGACATTCTTCCCATTCCTACATTTCAAAAATCAATATACAGTCATTTTCCTCTGATTTCATGGAAATATGACATTGTTTTCCTAGTTTTTACACCATGACAGATGTTTTTAAGGGTTTTGGTACATTTAAAAAGTGTTCATCATGTCATTTCAACCACTTTGCACGCCGGATTGACATGTTTTCTATGCGTACACGTCAAAACAACTCAAAGGTGGTTTTCCCTTTACTTAATGTCAATATAAGGTCATTTTCTATGGTTTTTATCATTACACGAATGTTTTTCTATTTTAAAAGTCTAAAAACATGTTTCTTGGAATCCTAGGAAAACTATAACTTAGAATGATTTTTCATCAGTTCCCACATTTTAAAAATAAATCTACAGTTGTTTTTATCTAATTTAATGGAAATATGACATTTTTTCCTAGTTTTGACCCCCTAACACATGTTTTTAAAGCCTTTGGTACCTTTAAAATGTGTTTACCAAGTCATTCTGACCACACCGCACATCGGATCACCATATTGTCTATGTATAAACATTAAAAACATCTCAATGGTAGTTTTCTCATGATTTCATGGCAATATGAGGTTGTTTTCTATAGTTTTTACCATTACATGCAAGTTTTAGTGCTTTAAAACACTAAAAATGTGCTTACAACTATCTTAGGAAACCCGTAAATCTAAATTACATGTTATTAGTTCCTAAATTTTAAAAATAAATCTATGGTCGTTTTCATGTGATTTAAAGTAAATCCTATGTTGTTTCCTTTGTTTTGACCCCCTAACACCCGTTTTTAAAGGCTTTTGTACCTTTAAAAAGTGTTTACCAAGTCATTCTGACCACACTGAAAGTCAGATTAACATGTTTTCGATGTTTAAACATAAAAAATAACTCAAAAGTTGGTTTCAAATGATTTCACATCAATATGAATCTTTTTTCTAAGTTTTTGTCTATTACACGCACATTTTAGTGTTTTAAAACACTAAAAATGGATTTATAACCATCCTAGGAAAATAGTAACTTAGAATAATTTATTGTCGGTTCCTACATTTCAAAAATAAATCTATGATCATTTTACTCTAATTTTAGGGAAATCTGACATCATTTACGCAGTTTTGACCCCCCAACACATGTTTTTAAAGGCATTGGTACCTTTATAAAGTGTTTACCGAGTCATTCCGACCACAATACATGTCATATTGACATTTTTTCTATGTGTAGACATCAAAAATAACTCAATGGTGGTTATCCCATGTTTTTATTTTAATATTATGTTTTTTATGGTTTTGACCATTACACACACGTTTTAGTGTTTTAAAAAACTAAAAATGTGTTTACATCCATCCTGGGAAAATCGTAACTTGAAATAAAATTTCATTGGTTCCTATATTTCAAAAATAAATCTACATTTTTTTTCTTATTATTCTAGGGAAATCAAAAATCTTTTTACCAGTTTTTACCCCTTAACATATGTTTTTAAAGGCTTTGGTACCTTTAAAAAAAATTACCGAGTTATTTCAACCACACTGCACATCAGATTAACATGTTTTCAATGAATACATGTGAAAAATAACTCAAAAGTGGTTTTTACATGATTTCACATCAATATTAGAACATTTTAAATGGTTTGGACCGTTACACGCACGTTTTATTGTTTTAAAACACTAAAAATGCATTTACGATTATCCCTAGAAAACCAGAACTCGAAATGATGTGTTGTCAGTTCTGAAATTTCAAAAATAAATCTATGGTTGTTTTTCTCCTCTTTTAGGTCAATATAACGCCTTTTGACTATTTTTTCCTCCCTAATATGTGTTTTTAAAAGGCATTGGTACCTTGAAAAAGAGTTTACCGAGTCATTCTGATCACACCGCACATTATATTGACATGTTTTTTATGCGTACACAAAAAAAATAACTCAACAATGGTTTTTTTAAGATTTAACATCAGTATTAGTTCATTTTTTATGGTTTTGACCATTACATGCACATTTTAGTGTTTTAAAGCACTAAAAATGCATCTACAAACATCCTACAAAAACTGTTACTTAGAACAACACGTCGTCGGTTTCTATATTTCAAAAATAAATCTAAATTCGTTTTACTATGATTTTAGGGAAATAGTACATTTTTTTCCTAGTTTTGACCCTCTAACACTTGTTTTTAATGGATTTTATACCTTTATAAAAAAATTTCTGAGTCAAAATTGAGAAAACGAGCTCATATTGTTTTCAAACTTCAAGATAACGATCTATAATACATCTTTGATATATAAGAACCAACCAAATATCAATCGAACATTATATGTGATCAATATGAATCAAATTGTGTTCTTTCTATATAAATGTTTCATTTTAGTTTATTTATGGAAGTTGTATGTGTTCTTTTTAAATGTGTGAATGGTCTATGTAATTTAGAATTTACCTTTGTAAGAGGAGCTATAAGGATGTAAATTTTCTTAGGGATCATGTCGGTTAACCATTTAAATAAGAAAACTAAATAACTAACCATTATAGGCCACCACTGATCCTATTCTTACCTATAAGAGTTTTTTTATTTCAATTTTTCTTTCAATATTGTATTTTCTCATTGTGATTTTCAATAAACAACACTATGTGAACCCCCACCAGTTGTGGCAATAATGGATGACAACGCCATACCAAAGACAACTAATTGACTGGGCTAAGAACCCATCCTTTTTACACGTCTCAGATGCTACTTCCCAAAAACCATTAAAACTACATTATTTTAGGAAACCAATGATGATTTTGAAGGGTTATTATCCCAAAATTCTTAAATTTTAACCTATTAATACAAAAATATTAACAGTGTTTTTAAAATATATAAACATCGTAATATTATCTAATTAATAATTTTTTATTAATTTTTATTGTTATTTCATTACTAAAAAAATAATATTGAAAAAAATATCAACAAACAAGTATTAAACCCAATTAATTGGGGCCAGCAAGATGTATCAAATGGTGCCAAATTAGAAATTTTGATCAAAGTATCCAACCCCATTTAATTGGGATTAAGGCTTATTTGTTGTTATAATATATTTTTCATTATTATGATTTTATATTAATTAACTAACATAAAATGTTAATGAAAAGTACTTACTCTAATATCTTTAATAGGGTTATTTACAAAACTAGCATCGGGTTTCCTATAAACTTTAAACCACATCTTTGTTTATCCAACAGAGTGACATAATGCATTATCCTTTATAAAAAATATAAATAAGTTAGAAAAAACCTTTAATTAAAATTAAATTTTATAAATAATAATGAATAAAATAGAAACCAAAATTTTTATTTTTATCGAAAAATTTTGGGACCCAATGATGTGAGGAATGACTTGTTTCTCATGATTCACAATATTTGTTTCAGGTAATTCCAATAAAAAAAATAATAAAAATTAATAAAAATTATAATTTTATTACATTTATGTTATTAAGATATTGTAAAATATACAATTACCTCATGAGATTAATCTATGTTAATATAAAAAAGAGATTTCATTTATCATGAGAAATGAGTTTCAGAACAATCTCATATATATATCATGAGCTCGGAGACGTGTCATTAAAATCATGCCATAATATCCATTTTAAATATCTCTATTTCTTACCCAAAATTTTCAAAGTCTATGGGTGTGAAATAGACACTGGGACATCAAAATATAAAAACATCTAGAAATAAAAAACATAACACTTTATACATATATTAAAAAATTTACTCCTAACTTTTAAATTAGTTATCAAGGAATATTAAATAAATATTACCTTTACTTGAGTATCAAAGACCTCATTTTCTCTTAGCTATAAAAATATGCCTCCAATATTTATAATTAATGGGAAAGATCACTTTTTCACAAGTAAGTTATCTAAGAATCTTCCCATAGATTCTGGCAGTGTCACTAGTAGGCACCCCAAACTCATAAAAAGGAACTCAAATATTGATATCTTTAGGTCTCATACATTTTCTGTGTTCATATTTTTATCCCTTATATGGTTGTCTTTATCAGTTTGAAAAATGAATTAAAATTTTAATAAACTATATAGTTTTTTGTATAATTACATACATACCAGTAACGGTAACTCACCAATATCCCATAGATAGAGGGGTGATCAACTGCTCCATCATCGAAGGTGAATTATGAGGTGGGATACAAAAAATATCTAGGTAAATGGCTCTCTCTAGTAGTCTCTAGTAAAAAAATCACTCAGATCCACTGAATTTGGTCGTAGTGGTGGCATTCTCTGATATTATGATCGGTTAGGATTTTGAAATTTTTTTCTCGGAATTCCTCTAATTCAAATGGTTCATATATAAACTAGAAAAATATCTATATGTACAAAACACTTATAAATGAGAAATTGTAATATATTTTAATTAAAATTTTAAACATTAAATTATATTCATCTTCATTATCTTCATTATTATCATCCTCAATTGCAACGAGTGCTTCATTTTTACCCTCTCTTTCAAGTTCTATTGTATCAATATATTCAGGAAAAAACTATTCAACTTTTTGTGGTTGATGAGGTTCACTATCACAAAGTACCAATTTATATTAATATCCAATCTCATATAAGTCTCTCTATTTTAAGTATACAATAACACTATAACCTTTATGTATTTCATCATCCACATAATAAAACATATTTTCTTGTGAATCCAAGATGAATGGATCATTCTATACATGCTCACTAGAATAGATAAAGTGAGAGAAGTTGACATAAGTAAAATGTAATGAATATTTCAGTATACCCCTATCAATTTTGACCCACTTGAATTTGAATAAGACAAATGAAAACAAGCTATGATAGTTTAATTCAATTATATCATTCATATTTTAACTTTATCCTACCTATACAAATGTAAATACACCACTATTTTTAGTTTTCAAGTCTTTTTCATGATAAATTATATGAAAGCTGAATCCATAAATATTGTAGGCATCGAATATATTAGCCTACCTTATAGGACCTCGATCCAAAAACATAAAATAATTTGATATTTCAGATCGATTATCAACATTAATTATCTAGGAAAAATATATAAGGTGTTACTTTTAACATATGAAAAATAATTACACGTCAATAATATGAATATGAGTATATACTTACATGATGGGAGAACCATTTGAAAATCTCCTTATTAATAGTTTTAGTTAATTCCAACTCATTTCAAGCTTGAACCCTTAGTCGCCTCTTTGTTTGAAATCATAATTATTGAATAAATGTATCTTCAATAAGACTATTTAGTTGCACATATCTATGTGCTTGTGGAAACTCTAATTTAGTTAGTGTAAAATTATACTCCATTCAAATTGGCAATCCAATAGTTGGAAATACCAATGACTGGTTTTCAGAATGATAATTTGTGGAGATGTAATCTACATGTCCAATGTGATTGAATCTAGTCTCATTCCCATACAAATACCTAGAACAAAAGTTAAATAACTCTTCAGCTATCCAACCTTCAATGATATATATTTCTAGTTGAGCTTTATTCCTTACATATTATTTCAAATGACCTAAGTACCTGATGAAAAAAATAAGAAACATATTAAAAAAACTATGTAATGATTTGATAAAATAAATTACACTAATAAAAATAAAAATAATATCAACAAACCAATTAATTGGATACATCCATCGATAGTGTACCGGTCCCCCACGTTTAGCTTCGTCAACGAAATGAACAGTCAAATGTGTCATGAATGTAAATAATTTAGGGGAAGATAACATCTCTAAGTAAAAACGTGTCAAAACAATTCTTTAAAGAATTTTATTAAGTTAAGATAGATTTATAGTTTTTCTAAAATTCTCTCTGAAAAAGGTACAAAACACAACTATAATCGTAGTTACTTTTTAGGTAATATATTTTGAAATTCCAGTGAAAAAAACTTCTCCATCAAAATATGTGAGGCATGACTCTTCAATCTATGTAATATTCGATGTTTTAAGTCAAATCCTTTTTATATGTTGATTGAATATCCATCTATAACATTTACATTCTTTAAATTTATAAATAATATGTCTTTATCATTATTTTTCATTGTTAAAATAGATGAAGGAAACTTTTCATTCTCATTTTTCCCCAAACCATGATTTATATTCATTAACTCCAAATCATTAAGAGCATTAAGGTGATCCTACGATTTACCCTGCTCATTAATCATTGTAAAAATTAAGTTATCATAGACATTCTTCTCAATATGCAATATTTAAAGATTATGATGTATCAAATTAAACTTTCAATAAGGAAGTTTGAAAAAGATACTATTTTTCTTCCATTGTTGTGTTATAGCTGCTTCAGATACTATACCTCGTACCCTCCCCCCTTCTTTAAATTGATGACAGTTTCTGAATAATTCAGTGACATTAATTAATTATCCTAATAATTATAAACCAGATAACACCTTTTGTGGATTTATCAATTCAATATCTCCATTTAATCATGTGTTTTTAAACCTAAATTTATGAGAATCATCAAGAAATCAACGATGACATATAAAACATCATTTTTCTATAAGGTAATCTTTGAGGTTCAAAATAAATGTTACAAACTGGACAAGACAAACTAGTATGATTGTTCCATCCAGATAAATTTCTTAGTCTAGAAAGTTTACTAATTTTCTACATTAAAGAAGAATGAATTTTGAAGAGTTTTCTCATTTAATAAAAATATGTTTCCATTCCATCATCTCATAATTCTCACAATTATTTGATTAGGGGTTGAAGGTATACATCAATGTCATTTCCACACATTTTCTTTCCAATAATAATCATCAAAACAATGAAAGAAGTATTCTTTATACACATCTGTGGAGGTAGATTATATGAGATCAAAAAAACTGGCCAAATGATATAATTAGTACTTAAAGAACCAAAAGGGTTAAAACCATCACAATCCAATTCCAAACATACATTACTAGGATTTGAAGAAAAATCTAGATATAATGAATCAAAAATATTCCATGATGTTGAATCTTTTGGATGTCTCATTAAGCCATCATTATTATCCTGATCATGCCCCTTTATGTTGTATGTAGTATTAGATGACATGAATAATCTTTTCAAGTGTGGTTTCAGATTAAATAAATAAAATATCCTTAATGGATTTTTCTTCTTCTCTTTCATCCTAGGGTTGAATTATTTTATACTCTCATTGTTGTTCATTGACTTTCATCTACTTGTATGACATCTTATGCATTCTTCTTTATTAGAATCTTCTCCCAAGTAAAGCATGAAATCATTATGGCATGCATGTATTTTTGTATATTCAAGTCCAGGTTTGTTGATTTCTTTATTCATCTCATAGAATGATGTAAGGATCTTAGATTCACTAAATGCATCTTGAAGAAACTCTAAAATCGTGGAAACTACTTTTTATTAATTCTATAGAGACACTTGATATGATACAACTTAAGTAGAAAATAAAACATTGAATACTTGGCACACCCTTGATATAATTATTATTATCCATATTCAATTACTTTTCTAGGTCACTAAAGTTCTGAAAAAGATTAACCTGCTAAAGATCAAATGAATGTTTTGTTGATATTTTAAAATCTTGGACATTGTATCATTCAAATTCAAATGCATCATTTATCAAATTTTTAATTTAATTCTCCACTGGTGGGTCACTTTGTATTTATTTGACAGGATTTTCATTCTTTTGACTTTCCATAACATTCAATTAACCATGTAAAATTAAACATACATATAGGGAAGGAAACTGTTTCAATATAAAATTCTTATATACTTAATTTCTATTCAACCATCACTTGAATTTTTAATCAGGACATGGAAATTTTATTCTACCATCCACTGGTCATTTTTCAATTGGATAATCTAAAAATTATTCAGAACCCTTGGCATAATGAGTTGGGTTTCAAGGTAAATTAACCAAAATTTTATCCATAGGTATTGGATTTTCACTCTTATTCATGTACATTCAGATACAAAGATATAAATGGTTAATCAAAAAAGTACAATCACAATTAAATATCACCTAACTTCTTTATTGACTAGGGTAGGGTCTTCATTTGACATAACACAAATTCAACATAAATATGAGTCAATACAACATTAAAATATCTCTGACTTTTCTACTTTTAATATTATGAATTTTATTTCATATTTCAGAAACATTATTATATCTATATCTACCTCTTTCTTTGATAATTATGAAAATTAAGGTTTTTTGTATCTCAAAACAAGAACATAACACTGTGATGTTTGGGGGAATAGTCTCTTTTAGTCTAGCTTTCAAAAAATTTCATTCATAAAATATAAAATATATTCATGATAAATGTAAATTAATTTAAAATCAAGTATAAAACCCAAATCATCACCAAGATGATCAAAATTACATCGATAAAAATCAGGGATAAAACACAAAGCTTCACACCAATCAAGAACCACCAAAGAAACTTTATCTACTCTAGTCACAGGAAAAATAATACTTGAAACAGATAATCATCACTATTTTAAAATGGAACTATACCAAGATGGAAAAAGGAATAACCCTATAGACTATCCTAAAGTAATTAATTTCACCATTTTCCTCCAGAACTTTCTCAGAAGAAAAATCAAAATAACATGAAACATTTTCCCAAATAAGAAATACTTCATGACTTGAATCAAATGAATCCAAATTAAACCAAGAAACATGCATAGAAATAGAACCCACTACATTTAAAACACCATTAAAAAAACTTATATTTTACCCTTAAAATAAAAAACATTAGATAAAGGGATCAAAACATACTTTATAAATGTAAATATACTATAAAAATGTTTCCCATTTTTTAAACATAAAATATTTTTGTCACATTTAGAAAAATAGAAAAAATTAATTTCAAAAACTAAACTTACTCTTTAAAATTCCACCATAATTTCATTATTAAACCATATATGGTTATTTTAATATATTTAAAAAAATAATTTAGATGAAAATCCATTTTGAAATCCTCTTTTCAACCCAATAATAAACCACTTTTAATACTTAAAACACCATCCTTTAAAACTGTTAATGTTTCAAAATAATTCACGGAAACCAAAAAGAATTCAATATAAAAATAATAAAATTTTATAAATAATTTAACATAACACCAAATTAATGTTTTGACATTATTTTAGTCCTAACCAAAGTTTTTCTCAAGACTAAATTTTATTTTTGATCAAAAACACTTTAAAACATTCCCTGATTTCATAAAATTATGCTTCATTTTGAAATGCCTATTGAAATCTCATCAAAATTATCAAACCAATTCAATGAAAATAACTTCAATAATTCATATAATACATTATAAAACAATAAAAAGAAAAAATAATTCATTTCTAATACCTCTAGAAACCAAACTCTCAAAAATATGGAAAATTTACCACAATGCTCGATATAGAAACTACGATGATGGCTTGGGTAGCAGTCATTAGGGCTTGGTCGGGAGTGGCTGAAAGAGGGAAAGGGAGTGGGAGAGAGCTTCTACAAGGGGTAGATGGAGTGTTTGGGAGTGTTATAAAGAGGTAATATGAAGTACCTTTGAATGCTGAGAGGGAAAGAGGCACAAAGAGCATCGAGGGGGAAAGGGGGGTGATAGTGAGGGGTGACAAGGGCTCAAGGGAGAGGGGGTTATTAAGGGAGAGAAGGAGAGAGAAGTTAAGAGTAGTGGGGGGATTAGTGAGTGGTGAGGGGTAATGGGGAGAAGAGTGACTTATAGGATGACGATCAGTGAGGGTTCATGGGAGAAGGGGGTAGTGGTGGCGGAGGAGAGTGGAAAGAACTTGTGGGAGAGGGGGTGGTGAAGGATTAGGGGAGAGTGGGTGCTCAGAGAGAGGGGGGATCGGGGAGAAGCCAGGATCAGGGAGAAGGGGGAGGGGGTTTAAATTGTGGTTTTTTAAATATTTAGTTGCGATTTAAATAAAACCTCCTCTAAATTTAAAAATAAAAAAATATAGCAGCAGTTACATGAAACTGTCGTTATATTATAATTTTTTTTAAATGTGATTTATTTAGTAGTGGTTATTAAAATTTTCCATAATAAACCACTACTAAGACCTATTTTTTAGTGTCTTATTATTCTTTTTATTTCATTAATATTTTAAATTATTTATTTGAAGTTCTTTTATTTTTTTAATCTCATAACGATTTCTAGATAAACCTTTAGTGTTGGAATAATATTTTCACAGTTTATTCTTTATTCTTTGTCTTCATTATCATTTCAAATTGAATTGAATTACTTTGTGTTGTAGTTAAAAGAATTATGTAAGTGATAAACCACTAAATTCAATCAACTAAGAGTCTACCTTATTGAAAGAGGATGTAAGCTCCATTTTCATAATTTTTGACTTGATTACCTTTCCATGGATTAAGAAATATATTTTTTATTGAGAAATTAAAATTTATCTTTCTTTTTCACCATTTTTTCACCACTTCATTATTTTATTTCCTTCTTCTTGAACTTTACATTTCATCAAATCAACATAGCCTTGTCATTAGTTGTTGTTCCTAAAAAATATCTTTCAAGGTCATAAAAGGTCATGTGATCATGTTACCACATGTGATATATTGGGGAGAGGGGGATGTGTGGAACCCCTAACATTTATAAATATATGATATCAAGGTACATTGATAGATGTGATAACACCCTCGGGTTCAGTAGCCACTAGATCTTGAACCTGAGGTGACTAGGATATGAAATTTGTTTACTCACCAACTGACCCAGGTAATATTGGAAATACATATATTATATATTAATGATAATAATAATATATTTAATACATATAAGAGATCGGGGAGTTATTCATGAGGGGTGCATGTAATCCCCCACCCCCTCGATGCGTGGATTCATTCTCCCGTATTACATATATGTGATAATTTTATATTAATAATAATCATAATATAATTATTATTATTATTATTATTATAAACCTTGTTTCGATTGTATCTTATTGGTGTGATATCATATTGGTGATTCTTCTATAGCATCATGACTGTAACACCCTGAGATTTTACATGAATTTAATTTTAATTAAATACTATACTGAATATCTTAATTCACACACAACACCAAACTAAAATAAATCATGATATATTCTATAGAGATAAAATATTACAATTCAAGTCAACATTAATACATTATGAGAATGCAGCAATGGAACAAAAATGTAATATTTAATTAATATATTTCTTTATAAAATATATATATTTATGAATCGTATATTATTATTATATGATTTATTTATTATATTCAAATAAATATTTTAATATCAATGCATTAGTAAAATTAAATTTTTAGAATATAAATAATTAATTTTAATGGTACCTGGTGAAATATATTTAAAATAAAAGCAAAATTTTTAAAGAACATTTTTTTAATGTTTTCTGTATTTAATATTGACTAACAAATGATTTTAATGAAATGTATTGATAATATTTAAATGAAAATAAAAAATCATTCATCTAGTAGTTATTATTAGGAATATAATAATAAGAAATTCATTTTATGCTTAAAAATGTATTTTACTAAAAAAATATTTTATGCACTATGAATTTTTATTTTTAGAAACTAAATATATAATAATTAAATGATAATAAAGTATATTTTGTATATGAATAATTGTTTAACACTAATTTAATTAATAATTTATGGGAAATAAGAATAATAATAGTTAATATTTATAAAGTAATTATTTATAAAAACAAATTTTCAATATATCTTATGTTTCCATTTAAAAGTTAGATTCTTAAATTTTAGAATTTGAATTTGAAAAGGTGTCACAAACTAGCCTGAATACCCCGATACCATGATACCTGAGTAAGCACTGTCATATCCCTAATGGATTTCCCTATCCCCATTGGTTAGCGACTAGCACCCGACATCATATAATACAAAAGTGGGAATAAATTTTCCACATAAACAGTAGAAGAAAAAAATACATATTAGTATGTTCAAAAACTCTAAAGGGATATAGTACCAAAAACCAAACAAGTATATCCAAAACCCAAACAGTGAATCATCAAAGTTCTAGAAACAGACGAGATAAATCTCAAATGTCCCAAAGGAATCAACACACTAATCCCAAAGGGTCAAGAACATCCACATACTCTAAGAGGAACTTTCCCTTTACTCAAACCTATAAGAATAAAATATACAAACACCCAAAGGAAAAGGTAGGGTGTGAGAGAAAATCCACTAAGGTCTCACCAAGCATTCCATAATAAGATTCCATAATAATAAACCAAATCATGCTTTCAATTTTGAATAAACAATCATGAAAGTAAAATTTCATTTTTAAAACAAAATATGATTTTCATTTCAAATGATGGAAACATTTCAAATAATGGATTAAGTAAACATTTTATATGAAACAATTTATATAGATTACAAGGAATGAGTAAAGAAGTTTCACAATAAATGGAATATATATCAAAGTAATCATAACAAGAAACATGGACCTCTTATATTTGGTATAATAGTTTTAAATTATAGGATCCTCACAATCTCATATCAGTGATCATGGAATATGTGCGCACACGTCCCTCAAGTACACATCAAATAGGACTCATCAACATTACATTAGTAATACGATTTGGCTTGCTAGATTTTTTTAGAGTTTTCATCATTAATCCATTGTTATGGAATTACTATCCTAGCATACTTATTCCAAATAACCCAATAACTACCCTGGTTCGCATGTGATCAATAAATCAGTCAATAATTGGAAAATCATTTCAAATCAGTTTAAAATATAATTTCCACATTTCTAGTTTCAATATGCTAATTTCCCTTTAAAAAAATGGGTTTCCAATCAATTCATGGATTTTTCAAGGTAAAACCAATAACATGTTTTTATCAAATCAATTTAATCCAATTAACTTAAAAATTAGTTCACAAATCAATTTCACAAATTTCCATCAATTTCAAATCACACCCCAATTTCATATTCTATTCAAATTGGGGGTTTTCCACAAAATTCCATACCAAACCAATTTCAATTCCAAATCTCATCAAATTGGGTTTTCATTTTTCAATTGAAAGAAATTTAAATCAATTAAATCAATTCAAGGTTAAATTAATTGGCTGATCTTAAATGGAACCACCTACCAATTATTACGAAGATCATGAAATACAATGCCCACAATGAGATTTTCCAACAAAGAATGACGACAACGGGGATATAAAAAATTAATTTAGATTAAAGATTAAAAACAAAGGAGTTTAGATCCATAAAACACATGATGATATAATAAAACTTATAGAGTAGAGTTCTATAGAGAGATGGCGATGGAAGGAATGAAATAAGAAAACTTACTAGAGAGCGATCAAATGAGGTTCATCACACTTCAATCCTACTAGGAAGGGGTTTGGAGGATCCAAAAGGGGTTATTGAGATCCTGAAAGACCTAGGATTTCAAATTATGAAAATTTAGGGTTGATCAAGATAAAATAGAGGGATTTGGTAATTTTTTAATTAATTTTTTAAAATAAAAATTTCTGCATGCATGGTTACTGGATGGGCGGAACGATTATACAAACTCTACACCCATCTATTGGGGTGCATGGTTTCTACTAGGTGGGCACACAATTTTTAAAATTGTGTTCCATCCATGAACCCCCCCCCCCCACACACACACACACACTGACTATGGTTTCAGGGTTTTCACTAGGTGGGAAAACATTTTGGGAGAATCATGCACCAATCGTGCACAACCTATAATTTTCCAAAATTTTCAATTTTCACCCAAAACATTCTAAGACAAACCCCAACCAAAGGGAGATAAAAAAGGATGGATGAGGAGTACATAAAAATCAATAACATGATGTTATAACCACCCCACCATAGAGACTTTATGTCCCCAAAAAGATTTTCAAGAAGCTTCCATATCAAAAATATGAGACTCATTATCTATCATCAATACCTCTCTCTCCCATGTTTCATGCATATCAGAACCATGTTTACATAGCACTCTAACCAAAGGTATCATAGTCCAATGAAGTAACTTGGTATCAGAATCAACAATCCTAACTGGATGATTGGTCATGGATAAATCAGGCTCAATTTCAAGATCACTCCATCTCAGAACATGAGATAGATCAGAAAGATAACTTTGCAACTGAGATACATAGAACACATTATGTATCGATGTCAACTGTGGAAGAAGTTATGAATGATAAACCAATTTCTCTGCATTCTCAGCAACCTTAAAATGTCCCGAAAAATAAGGAGAAAGCTTCCCTTTCCTACCATTTCATTGATGACCCAAACGGGGTGAAAATTTCAAGAATAACTAATCACCAACTGAAAATTTCAATAGCCTACACCAACGATAAACATAATATTTATACCATATCTATGCTGTTAACTTCCTCTATAAAATCAATTTAATCTTTGATGCCATCTCTTGAAAAAAAACTCAGTCTAACCAAGTATCTTTCACCAATATCTGACCAATATAAAGTTGATTTACAAGACCAACTATACATGGTCTCAAAAGGAGCCATTCTGAGCATGGACTAGTAACTATTATTATAAGAAACCTTAACCAGACCCAAATGTTCATACCAAGATCCACCAAAATTGAGGTCATAGGCACATATAATATCCTCAAGAATCTGTATATCCCTTTCTTTTTAGACATTCATCTGTATATGGTATATCGTGCTCAAACAAACCTTATATCTTGGTAGGCCTCTCTAAAAGTGATAAGTAAAACAGGGATCCCTATATAAGACTATAGTAGATGGAACTCTGTAAAAATGAATATTCTCTCTCACATAAAGATTTCCCAATTCCTCAGCTTTGTTCATATCTCAAATGGGTATAAAGTGAACTGATTTGGCCATCCTAAAAATCACAAACTAGATCATATTTTTCTTTCTCTCGGTACATGGTAACCTAACCATAGAGTCCATAGAAATTTCATCACACTTCCAAGTCAGCACTATAAGTGGCTAAAGTAAACCTGAATGCCTCTGGTTCTTGACCATGAACTATTGGAAATCATAACAATGAGATAAAAAATTAGTAATGCCTCATCTCATACCTAGCCACTGGAATGTCACCACATGTCATAAAACATATTTTTCATTCACGGGTGCACAACCCATTGGGAATTATGTTAGTACCCCATAATAGCATTCCTCACAGCTAATGAACACAAGAAAGATAATTCTGAAAATGTAGAAAACCCTCTGTGGAGAATGAACACTCAAAATTGGTCACCCCAACATAAAAAGAGCTTCTAATGATATGAAATTAATCATAAATCTATTTTTACTGAAGAATCATCTTGTTAAGAGAGGAGGTGAACTGAACACTGTCCAGGACAACCTTGACCCCTGTTTCCCAAACTACAATATGAAGCTGTGCTAAAATACTGATCAAGTTCCACTCTTCTGATGATTCATTCCTGACCTGGTTCAGAAGTTTCATACTCAATTCATCAAAATGACATTCCTTTTCCATAGGGTATAGGCAATATAAAAATAAAAATATTAATGGTACTCCACCCAATGCTTTTGGTTTAGATTCAAATATTTTTTAGAGAAGATATAACTCACGATCTTATGGTCAGAATACATGGTAAACCATTCTCTAAATAGGTAATGCAACCAACTCGTAAGTGTGTGCATCACAGCTACAAGCTCTAGTTCATGGGTTAGATAATTCCTCTCATGAGTACCAAGATTCCAAGATCCATAGGCAATGACATGATCATCCTGTATAAGAACACATCCCAGAACAGATCCTGATGTGTCACAAAAGACCACATAGCCCTGTCCGACCTCTGGAATAGTCAACATTAGTGAAAATTTCAAAATATGTTTCAACTCAACAAAATAACTCTGACATTTCTCATCCCAAATGAACTTTACCCTCTTCCTAGTGAGAGTAGTCATTGAAGAAACCAACTTCAAGAAGTCCTTTACAACCTGGCGATAATGTCCATCTAAACTTAGGAAGCTTTGAATATTGAAAACATTATACAGTTTCTCCCATGTCAGAAAATATTTAACCTTCTTAGGATCAACTAAGATATCATGTTCCAAAACCACATGTCCCAAAAACATCACTTATAGAATCTAGAAATTACATTTCGATAGATTATCATAAATTCCATGATTTATCAATAATTCTATAACTTCTCATAGATGGTACACATGATCCTCCTCAAACATAGAGTAAACCATAATGTCATCCATGAAGACCACCATGAACGTATCAACATAAAAATGAAAAATAATTTTCATAAAAGCCATAAATATTTCATGAGAATTGATTACACAAAATGGAATGATAAGGTAGTCATAATGGTCATACCTTCACCAAAAGGATATTTTTTTAATGTCAGATTCTTTTATTCACAGCTTGTGATAACTAGATCGATGATCAATATTTGAGAACCACTTTTTCCTTTTCAACTCATCCAACATATCTTCAATTTGTGAAAACTGGTACTTTTTCGTTATCTTAAACTTTTTTAGTTTCCAATAATCAACACATAGGTGAAGTGTTCCATCATCTTTCATAGAAAAGAGAACAGGCACCGCCCAAGGTGACACACTTGGTCATATAAATCCTTTATTTAACAAATCATCTAACTAAGTCTTAAACTATTTCATTTCAATTGGTTCCATACACTAAGAAGGAATAGATACTAGCTGATTAACAAGTACTAAATCAATAGAGAACCTCACTTCCCATACCGGTGGAAAACCATAGATGTCAGAATAAAAATCCTTGGGAAAATCAATGAAAACTGGAGGGAGATCATTTCTCAAATATTTTCACTCTAGATAAAAATAAAAAAAAATTATATTACTTTCCCTAACACTAGATAATAAGTTTCATCTCTACTCGACCCCAGGTCCTATTCTACTTGAAAGATACGGAACACCCCATTAGGTGTATTAAAGGAGTCCCGTTAAAGATAAAAATAATTTTATAATTTATTAGTAATGATCCAATCCATCAGGAAAATTAAATCAATAGGTTTCATGTTGAGAACCAAAAAATGCCAATAAGATCAATCTCTGATAAATAGAAAACGCAAGTATGATAATAAATACCCTACTCTCTCTACTTTCTGGTGGTATAGTAATATCCTTCACATAAGATAAAATATATGTATAAATATTTAGCAGATTCATAATACATGTTGTAATGAATGAATGAGATGAATTAGTATTAAATAAAGTAGTCTCTAAAGATGAAGCGATAGTAATGGTACCTGTCATAGTAATTGGACTCGTACCTGCTTCCTCTAGAGACTCTTGCACTGTATGAAAAATCTTCGTTCCTAATGTATATGGCTAGAACCCCTTAGATCTTGAAGAATCTGATTTCACTATAGTAATTTTTGGTGCTAATGAGCCTGTTCCACTAGATAGAGAAGACAATATATAATAGAACTTCTACAAGTGTTCTGAGCATCCACCAGAGCTACAAATCTTGGGTGCCTCGATGTAAAAGGTTTTTAATGCCCAAGATTTCCACACTTTAAGAAATTTAAATGGCCTCTTCTAGGAACTATAGGAGATATAGAATTACCCTTTTATAGATAACTAATTTGAGACTCATTATTATTTCTCTTCCCTTTATGGGAACTAACATAACATTCATTAGGAGAAAATGGAACTCCCATCAACCTTGACTTACCAACCAGAACAAGTTCAACCATAAATTATCTATCTAACACATTAGCATAAGAATATTTATTTAGATATAAATCTTGATAATGAATATCAGATAAAATTCCCATCTATAACATTCAATTCATAATCTTCTCATTCAAGAAAATATCAGGTGAAAAATGAACATGCTCAGAGAATCGGTTCAAATATTCTATCATGGTTCTGTCAGCCTGTTCGAGTTTGAAAAACTCTATAGCCTTAGCTAGCACCATATAATTTGGATATAAGTGTTTGGTGAAAATAAATTCTAAGTCCTTCCACTCTAAACAACTTTTTTTATCCATTTTCACCATTGTGTCCCACTATCTCCTTCTAGGTCCTTATAACTAAAATGTGGCACATTTCACTTTAATCACATAAAGAATCACCAAGAATTAAAAAAAATCTCAATCCTACTCAACTGATCGTAGGACTCTTGAGGATTATTATATCCTTGGAAATTCGGTGTCTTATGGAGAAGGAACTCCTGAACATGATTCTAGGATTCACCCCTATGAGGTTCAACAACTGGATCCTAAACAAGAATGGGTTCAAGTGCCTATCCCAGAGCCTAGAAAACACACACAATATTTGTAATGATATTTTGGTCTATGGGAGAATTATCTCAATATATTTCATCAACAACAACATCATGGACACTATTCACACTTCTTCTTGGAGGCATGATGTTAAATGCCATCAGAAAACAACATTGAAGTCATCAGAATATTACCCAGATCAAAAAATCCAACAAGAGATATAGGGAAATTGATCCTTTCATATAATAAAACAATATTTGAATTTCAACTACTCAAATAAAAAATCATGGAAAATACTAGAACTAATCTGCATGATAACATTCCCAAACCACCCACGGTGACTTAAGGATCATCATGATGAGATCTAGCCATGCACTCACTCGTAACTACCTTTTAGGTCTCGAAAATTTCTCAAATTGTATATTGACATCAAGGAAAGATTTACAACTAGAGCATTTGATACCAATTTTACACGAACCAACCTAGATTCCTTGGTACCATGATACTCGATCTAGCACCGACATAGCCTAAAGGGTGTTCCCTATCCCCATAGGTTGGCGACTAACACTAGGCATCATAAAATAAAAAAGTGGGAATGAATTTTACACATAAAAAGTGGAAGAAATCGATACATATCAGCTTGATCAAAAACTAAAAAGTGAGATATTACCAGAAACTAAACAGGCCTATCCAAAACCCAAATTGTACATCATAAAAGTTATAGAAACAGAAAAGATAAATCTCAAACATCCAAAAGGTATAAATACTCTAATACCAAAGGGTTAAGAATATCCACCTCCTCTAAGATGATTTTTTCCATTATTCAAACCTAGCAGAAGAAAATATACACAGGCCTGAAAAAAAAAGTTTTTATGTGAGATAAAATCTTATTAGGGTCTCACCAATTTTTCTATAATAAGATGCAATAATAATAAACAAAATCATGCTTTAAATTTTAAATAAATAGGCTTGGAGTATAATTGAATATTTAAAACAAATCATGATTTTCATTTCAAATGATGGAAACGTTTCAAACAATGTATTAAGTTAACATTTGATATAGAAAATTATATAAACCCTTAGTTATGAGTAAATCAGTTTCACAATCGATGGAATGTGTATCGAAGTAATCACAATGGGCAATTCGTTCATCTTCCCTGCAGTACGATAGTTTCTAGTTATAGGGTCCCCACACTCTCATATTAGTAATCATGGAATTTGTGTACACACATCCCTCAAGTACATGTCGTATAGGACTCATCAATGTTCCATTATGAATAAGATATTCCTAACTAAATTTTTGTTAGATTTTTCATCATCAATCCATTGTTGGGGAATTACCTTCCTAGTTTTATTGTCCCAAAAAAACTACTAACTACCTATGATCACATGTACTAAATAAATCAATCAATAATGGGAAAATCATATCAAATATGTTTAAAATACAATTTCTTCATTTCCAGTTTCAATATGCCAATATCCCGTTAAAAATCAAACACAATTTTTTAATCAATTTATTTATTTTTCAAGAAAAAACCTATCATAGGTTATTATCAAATCAATTTAATCCATTTTTCTTAAAATAAGTTCGCAAATAAATTTCTCAAATTTCCATCAATTTAAAATCACACCCTAATTTCCAATTCCATTGGAATTGGGGATTTTCCCAAAAAATCCATACCAAACCAATTTATATTCAAATTCACATCGAATTGGGTTTCCAAATTTCAATTGAAATAAATTTAAATCATTTTAGTACATTAAAGGTTAAATAAATTTTCTAATATTAAATGGAACCACCTACCTCTTACCACAAAGATCACAAAACGCAATGTCTGTAACGGGATTTTTCAACAAAGAATGAAGGAAACTGATATCTAAAAAATGAATCTATAATAAATATTAAAAAAAATGAGTTTAGTACCATAAAACACATGATGATATAGAAAATATTATAGATTAAATAGAGATATAGAGTCTTACATAAGGAATGGGAGAAGAACACTTACTGGAGAGGGATCAAATGAGGTTCTCCATGCTTCGATCCGCCTAGAAAGGGGTTTGGAGGAGGAAAAGGGGGTTATTGAGAGCATAAAAGACCTAGGATTAATATTTATGAGGATTTTGGGTTTATTGAGAGGTAAAAATGTGGTTCAATAATTTTTTAATTAATTTTCGAAAATAAAAATAATCATGTGCACGGTAAGCTGGGCAGGGCGCATGGTTAGACAAACCGTGTACCCCTCTACTGAGGTGCATGAGTTCCACTAGGTGGGCGTATGGTTTTTAAAACTATTTTTCAATAATGAAAACCCCCACTAATCATGGTTTCATGGTTTCCACTTGGTGGGTGCACGGTTTGGGAAAACCATGCACCAACCATGTACAACCCATAATTTTCCAAAATTTTCAATTTTCCACCTGAAATAACCTCAGACAAACCCCAACCAAAGAAATATAAAAAAGGAAATTCTATGAGTAACTAAAAATTATTAAAAATATGTTACAAAATGAGAAATTTATTTTATTATTTATCATATCCAAATTTCTTTACAGTTATTTTTTTTTATTTTTCTGAAAATTTTTATTTTAAGTGAATAGTCAAGAATACCATTTTTACAAATACCATGACTTTTATAACATCATTAAGATAAAAAATTGAATTAAAAATTTATGAAAACATTTTAAATTATCAAAAATGAATTTAATAAGTAAATTTATACATTTAAAAATATTATGTTTAAATTATAAATCTATGTTTTACATTTTGGAAGTTAAGTTATATTTTTTTCTAAAATCGTTTTTATGTGTAATATATTTATTATTTTAAAATTATTTTTTACCACATTCAAAAATTTAATATTATAAAATTGATTTCATATTTTTAATAAACATTTCCAAATTATATAATAAGGTAAATTTAATCTTTATTCACAAAGGTAAGTTACATAGGCTAAAAAACAAGTTGTCATGGTAAAAGTAAATTATAGTAAAAAGTTATATCAAGGAGAATAGCCTAAAATATCTCAAACCTTATCCAATATTTGTGTGTATGAGAGGTATAAAAATTAAGAAACATACCCTATCCATTATTACCCATTATTGGAGCCACTTTACTTTGAAAGTGATGTGTCTTTAATATAAAGTTATGAGTATTTACAAAAGTTCCATCCCTCTCAATTATAAAAGATAATTTTCACCACCCCACTTATCCTCACACCATAAGATATGTAACTCGAAAAAACTATACCCAAATAACTCCCCAACTCTTTCCCTAACCCTATTAAGTTCTATAGGTTCTTTTCCCACTAAAATACCATTCTAATAAGGCTCAAAGAGTTGTCCTGAGGAGTAAGGTTAAAACATTTAATCAGTCATTTCTATTTCTATTTTCTATTTTTTTTCTTCCAACTCATACAATACTATTATAACTGTGATAAAATAATTACATATTTATGGAATAACCATTTTCAACATTCCTTAAAAATATTTGAAAAATGAAAATGTCGCTTGTGTGTACACGCAGACTGTCACCTCTATAAACTGTGTATATCATTTTTCATCACTATCTCACATGGATGGAAATAAGAATATATATAATGAATAAATATGTTATTTATAACATAATTAATATTATTTAAATATTAATAATTATCTTTCTTCCTCCCCTACCATTCATTATAAAATTAAAATCTCGCTCGGACATATGTTCGTATTACCGCCTCTATAGAAGATGTGTTTCTTTTTCATCACTAATTTACATGGATGATTATAAAAAGTTGTTTGATATATATATATATATATGATATTCAGAATTAACATATTTTATTCATATGGATCTAAAATTATTTCACAAAAATCAATGATCATTATAAATTTATCTATTGATATCAGTAAATTACATTAAACAAGATTATCATTGATTTCGTCTATATGAATCATAAATAAAACTCTCATGTAATGATATTGGAAATTTATAAGTTATTAGGAAACTTTTATTCCATTACATTGAATAATTTATAAATTATGAGCTTTTTTTTAATTAATGAGGATCAATATGGCCATTATGAAACTCGTACAAAATGAACATAATTAATAACATATGAATATGAAAATAAACTATTACTAACTAATATATGTGTGGATAATGAATTAAAATGAAGTATATAAAAGGTATTATATATGAATAATTTTATTAAATGAGTTATTATTATATTTATTTTTATTATACTGGAGGTTAAATTACTTTCATGGAAGTCGAGAGTTAAGGTAAGAGTTTCTCATCTCACTTTTCTTTCTTTGAGACATATGTCATATTCACCACTTTTTTGATATTTTGTAGTTAATATAATTCCATATGGATTTTTTTTCATAATTTAATATAATTCAAGGGTCATAAAAATCCATCTCATGTTTTATCTTTCATGGTCCTTCAATTCAATAAATACCAATGTGGTAAGGGATTTTTCTAACTCAAATATCATTTATTTGAGTTATAATGATTTTTCTTGAACTTATTTCTTATATTTTTAGTTTAATACACCCTAATATTTTATTATGTAATACTTTACTTTTCTACCTATGAAAAATGACATTTTTTATTCCAGGTTTCTTCCTTAATTAATTTCAATTCTTTTCAAAATGAATCTTTATTACTATTTTAACGATGGGGGTTTCAATAAAGATATTTTAAAATATTAAAAATGAATTTCTTTCATGATAATATATTATATATTCTACTCCACATTTATTGACATAACCATTATTTAATTTCAATGCTCTATTATTGTGATTTATTTTAAATTGGTTTTTTAAAAAGGTTACCATTTTACTTCTCAAAAATTAATTTTGAAAGTGACATGTAACTTTGTTTGTTAACAACAATGTTAAGAAAAAATTTTAAAGACTCTTTAGGTTTTTCTTCAATTTTACTCTTTAAAAGATCTATATCCTATAGAGTTATGTTTTATGAATTTCCCTCTAAATACCTTTATGAAATACTTCTTTTGGTTTATTAAATTTTTTTGTATCAACTGATTTAATTCTTGAAGTCATTTTATGTAATACTCTATGGAAATGTTATGAAAACAATTTTCTTTATATGGATTTTTTATGATATGATATATGACTAATTTTATATCTAACACAAAAAAACACACACATATATATATATATATATATGTTTGTTTATCCATGTATGTTAATTATTATAGTCCTATATCACCCGATAATGCATTGGTTTAACATTTATATCTCATGAGTTCAAGAGGGTATATAGGTAGTTTCCAAAGACCAAGAGGGTATACGAGTTGTATACCAAGCCTAAGAGGGTGAATGGGTAGTATCCCAAGCCCAAGGGGCTATACAGACAGTGTCCCAATCCCAAAAGTTTACACAAGTAGTATCATAATCCCAATAATGTTCACGAGTATTAGCCTTATACCAAGAGGGTTCATGTGTAGTTTCCTAAGACCAAGTGGGTACACAAGTTGTTAACCCAAACCCAAGAGGATACAAAGGTTTTTAGTCTAATACCACCATGTTTTAATCATATACTAATGCCTACTCCACTGTGTTATGATAAATAGATAGTGACTTATACTCCATTATGTTATGGTTTCTTATACTTATGCTTATTCCACATTTATATATTCATATGTTATGATTGATGGCTCATGTTGGTTATAATATGTTTCCACACACTTATTCCATGGTATAAGTTTGATCATTTTAGATTACATGTAATTGTATCATGCCTTATGGATAAGTCTTATTATTCTATATTTCTCTTATATTTTTTAATGTTCTTATGATCTAACTCTTGATGTAATATTGATAAGTTTTTTACTTAATGAAAGTTTGAGATCAACCATTTCTTATGGTTTATATTCCTCTAGTTGTGAAGATGATTATAACATATGAGATGTCTAGAATGAGGTCAAGTATGGTGATATTATAGATAAATATATACAATTATGTGAAATAATATTTTTATGTAGCTACTCTCCAAAGACACTAAAACTTTTGGTTTTGGGATTGTGTGATTAGTTTTTATATGTAATGTTTATATTATATAAATATATATAATTTTGGATTGAGACACCTTATTTGGTATTAAATCCATAAATTAAAGTATTTTTATAGCACCAGATCTAGGAGTGTGGATCTAAGGTGACTTAGTGATCTTAGTAGCAAGACCAATGATTTAATACATATATGTGATATATAATTCTAACTCATGGAATGATCCTAGAGTCCCTTCAAATAAATTCTCTTGGATATGATACAATAGAAAGTGTATTTTCACCTCATTCATGTTTTTATTAAATACATAGCATATCCTAAGTATTTTTTCTTATATATGATAATGAGATGCCATGTTTGGTCTTCTAAGACTGTTTTCAAGGTGGGTTAAGTAGTTTTTTGTTTTTATTTTCATGGAAACCATTATGGGTTAGGATGTGATGATCAAATAATATTTAGGGTCAAGTGTCCCCCCCCCCAAATTTTATTTGTTTTAGATCAAGTTTTGTGTACTCTAAAACTCTAATAGAGTTAGATTAACTCTCTTATGCCTACTGTGAGCTACCCAAATCAATTTTGTGTTACTAAGGGTGCATGAATTCTTATGGGGTTAGTTATTCCATCAACCAATACTTGTTTTAGTTAGTGAGGTGTGGGTCCCTAGGTTCCATTGTCTGTGATTTTATGTGTCTTTCCTCATAGTCAGGGTGGTTATGTTAGTAGGGGTTAGTTCTTACATAATTGAAATATATTCTTAGTGTGGTCCCTCTATGATTTCTAATAACTATGTGAAAGGAAAATAGGTTAATCTAATACTTTGAAACATTAGATTATTCAGACACCATGGGTTTCATTTGATTGGTGATATACAACTGGGTCATCATCTTTAGAGTATGTGGGATTTTTTTTTACTCAAAGATTTCTTACTTTTTTATGTGATGTACAAAACAAACCTTCCAGGTTGGAGTTGAGATGACCAGGGCCTCTATGAGTCACCATGATTAATTATCGAGCCTATATAGATTTATTTATCTTATATTTCTCCAATTACTCCTTGGTATTAGAACCTTTGATTTGACATGTTTATTCATATTTACTTTTTGGGTTTTGTGTGTCCTGCTATGTTTGTTTATACTAACTTCTACATGGTATTTGTGCCCACATGTGTTATGTTTGTATAGTTTGTGCATAGGTCGGAGATGTTCTTGGTTGATGTGGAGTAGGTATCGCTTGTTTAAATTTGAGACCTGGTCATAACCTTAGTAGATACAGTTTTGGTAGATAATAGTGGTGTTAGGATTTGATATTAGTGGGTGATGTTTGTGTTTAGAGCCAACTAACTATGAGGTATTTATATCAGTTTTTTATTTTTTATTCCTCTTTAGTTATTAGGAATGTGTCTTTCCCATCTTGCATTATGGATTATATATTGGTTATCTTTGTGGATATTAGTGGTTGTATCAAAAATTTGTTCTATACATATCAGTTTATATATATTATATTTGTAGTGTTAGTTACACTAAGCATTGAAGATATGTTCCTATTTAATGTTTTTATAGGATAAGGCCTCCCATAATTGTTTATTTTCTTACATGGTGCTAGTCACTAGCCACTATCCTATTGGATGTAGTCTTGGTATGACACAATCAGCTTACTGTCAACCCATGTAGTCCCTCGATGGGTCGGTTCGTGTCAAATTGATATCTAAGTAGGTTTTTCCAAAGAATAGATTTTAGAGTTAAGTGTCATGTGGGGATGGTTTGGGAATTTTGGGAAATTATGAGGATGTTGGGACAACTAGTCCATTAACTATATAATGAAAAAATGATCACATGTACTACTGATAGATAATCGAAAATATGATAAAAAACATCAAAAATTAACACACTGTAGTAGTGTAGTGGAAAAAACCAACTATTTGAATTTACACTTACCCCTTGATTGAGTTTACCAAAAGTATGTAGTCATTGCACCCAACTTGCTGCACAAATTTATCTTCACACACACACCTTAGTACAAATAGAAAACATACTAGAAAATCATCCAATGCTAAAACATGCAACATAAATACATTAAATCATATAGAAAGAACACAAAGTTTTAACATGCTTCAAACTATGTTCAACATGTGGGGGGACATACTAATGATTTATTTTATTATAACTAGAAGATTTAATTTGAAAAAACATATTAAGAAGAAAAGTAATCCATACCAAATTCTCATCTATCCAATAAAAACCCAGTTGTACCACTGTTATAACCTTCTGTTTTCACACACTTTGCACTGAATACCCCATTGTACTTAAATACTAAGCACAATTGGCCAAACAAGTTAAAAATACTCTCTTAAAAACCCAAATCAAGTGACATGACTTCCTGAGAAAGTTTACCAACCCAGTGACTCATTATATTTGATAAAATTTTGGACCTCCCAGTGCTCCAACATAGAACCCTAGGTATATGTGAATTTTTGATGGAAAAACTGTTATTAGAGAAGATCTACTATCACTACCTTCACATAAAGTCCATAATCCCATTGCTGACCAAAATTTTGGTGAACATAATTCTAATGCTCAATCTTTTGATGATATGAACATAATATTCTATAAACTTACAATTCTTTTAAAAAAGATTAATATCCCAAAAATCCACCACTTGAAGATTTGTTCTAGGGAAAACCTTATAAACCCTCTAACATTGAGCATTCAACAACATTCCCCTCCTCTTTTCTTCCTACGCCCATGTTCTTTTGAGGCTTAATGCTACCTCATACTTTAATAAACTACCATGTTAGGTAATTTATCCACCAAATTTTATCTTCCTTCCTATATTCTGTAGCTATAGAACCTTTTACTTTAGAAAGTTTTTGATGAAATGATAAATTAGGTCGATATGCTTTTTCCTTGAATATAACACCATATTTTTAACAAGTGGATTTCACTTTGGATTTCATAGTAAATAACTTACCCTTTTGGAATCCTTATAAGATCCTATATCAATATCTTCAACCATACAATTTCTATCTTAAATTCTATTACAACTACATACTCTGCTTCATATGTACTTAAGGTAATGATCTTTTGAAGTCATGACATATAGCTAACTACAACTCCTATGTATATAAACATAAAACCTATTGTACTCTTTTTATTATTTGAATCTCTAGTGAAGTCTGAGTCTATAAATCCTTGTAATAGATATTCATCCCCAAAGTAAAGAGCTAGATATTTTTATCCTTTCAACTAACAAAGGATCCACTTCTTGGCCTCCTATTAATCTTTCCCTTGATTTTCCATATACTGACTCACAACTCTCACCGCATGGGAAATGTAAAGCTAAGTGAAAACCATTGCATACATCAACCTTATGAACGATGTGAATATAGAACATTCTCCTTGTACTTTTCCTAAACATCAGTTTTTGGTGCCCATAACTTGGATAACTTGAAGTGATCCATAAGAGGGTTGAGATTGTCTTACTTTTGGACATCCCAAGCCTTTAAAAAATCTTCTAGAATATATTATTTATGATATAAAAGTAAATATTGGTTTTCTTATCTCTCCCGATCTTCATCCGCAAGATCTTACTTTCCTATCCAAGATCATTCATCCCAAATATTCTAAACAACTCATAGTTTAGTGTTTGGATTATTTAAACATATATCCAGTAATCAGTATGTCATCTATATATAAAATAAATGTGATGAATGTCACATATTCCCATTGCTTCTAATAATAACAATATTGTGCATGGTATTTGTTGAACCCTTTATCTGAAATGGAATAATTGAATTTCCAATTCCATTATCATGGGACTTTCATTATCCTATAGTGGATTTTCTTTAGTTTATATACCAAATTCATATGCCCAAATTCTTGTACCCTTATTGGTTATTCCTTGTAAATCTCCACCTCTAAATAATCATGGAGGAAAGTGGTCTTAACATCTATCTACTCTAGATATATATCTTATGATGAAATTGTTCTTAGTATTGTAATAATGGTATAATGGTTAACTAACGATGATAATATTTCTAATAAATATACTTCTTCCTTCTGTTGAAACCCTTTCACCACCAATCATGCTTTGTATCTTTTCTTTCTATAATCCAATTCCTTTATCAGGTAAGACCACTTTTTTCAATTTTCTTCTTACCCTTTGGTATTTGAGCCATATCCTATATTCTTTTTAACTTCAATGAGTTCATATCCGCAATTATAGATGACTCCCACTGCTTATAATCATTAACTGAAGTTTAATCCTCTAGATTTTCAAGTTATCATGCACCCATTAAGAGTATAAAATTCATGTAATCATTATACATTTACACTATCTCCGTATTCTGATAGATATATTCAACTGAATAGGCTAAATTGAACTATTTGGATATTCTCTTTCTATCGATGCCTAAACTTTTGGTACTCAAACTACTACTGCACATACTTCTAGTTATCCTACTTGACCTTTAACTAATCATAAAATTTCTTGTATTTATGATGGCCTTATATCTATACTTTTTATACCTTTATCACCTACATTTGAGTTCTTTTGTTTTTGAGAACTATTGTTACTCTGATCAACCAGTATTTATATAGCTAATTCTCATTTAACTTTATACTCCATCAAGCTTTGGTCCTTCCAAAAAACATTCTCATAAAAAGAAATATCCCTACCTCTGATGATTTTTTTTCTTTGACCATCCCATAAGTGCTATCCAATTTTTTTCATCTCTATAACCAAGGAAAAACAAATTTTGGATTTTTATTCAACTTTTTCATGGTCCTTAGAATTTATATGTCCATATGAAAAACTAATGAAGACTTTAAGATTATGAACTTCTAATCATGTTCCAAACCAAAACTCTTCCAGAAGTTCCTACACAACTACCAATTCTACAATTATGTTGGAGAGATAAGTCCCCATGTTTAGTTCCCTTACTCCAATCACCTTAGTAATTCCTAATTTGAACCTCATATTTTAGGATTTATTTTTCAAAGTCTTATTCATTATTTTAGCTAATCCATTATATTGCATAGTTTAGGCCCAGTCTTCTCATGAATTATCCCTTTCTATTTATAAAAATTCTAGAATTTGCATCTTGTGTACTCACCACTATTTTCTATTCATGTTCACTTTAAATTCTACCTTCATTCACTTTATGTCAACACATTCCACATAATAAACACCATAAATACATAAAGTTTGTGATTTGGGAAGTAAATTCATACTATAATAATAAAATCATCAATTAAAATGAGGGAGTGAATACAACCATAGTAGGATTTAATAGGGGTAGGTCCCCAAACAACTAAGTGCACAAGCTTCAACATATGTTCCCTAGACTTCTGACCATATAAGTTTAAAGATAATCTATTATATTTTCCCACCACAAAATTTTCACACATTCTAATTTTGTGTGTGATCAAGATTTAATATTTCTTTATCCTTTAGAACCAGTAAGTTCTTCTCATTAAGGGGACTAAACCTACAGTTCCATACATCTAGATCATCAAAAGGTGTACTTCTAATGACTACACCCCCATCTGAATTTCTAGTCATTTAAAGGGTCCCATCCTTTACGCCTTTTAAAATCTCCATAAATCCATAGGTAACATTACATACCCCATTTAAAAATCAAGTTCCATAACTAGTATCATCCAATTGACCATCCAAAATTAGATTCTTATTAAGGTTAAAGATGTGGAAAACATCTTATTTTTTTAAAAAAAAATCCTCCATTATTAATTCAGATATTGACATCTTCCTTTATAATGACTTCCAGAGCTCCACCATCTTCCATATGGACTTTACTAAACATCCAAAATACATATTTTTACAAGAATATTTGATCACCAGTTAAATGGAAAGATGATCTAGGTTGAACAACCCAAAATTATGTTGGCATGCTCTAACTTGGAAACTAGTCATTATAAACTTTAATTGTATTGGTGAAGTTTGAAGTTCTAGCGGTTGATGTATTTCTGGTGTTCTCCATAGTACATTTTCAATAATTCTATAGGATTAATTTCTTCACACAGTTCAATCAGGTAGGACTAAGACAAATTTACTTTCTTTATCTCTTCTTGTATTTCCTTTCTTGATACTTTTATATCGATGGATTCTTCTAGTAAGACTACTTCTGATGGGGTGACATACCCCTTTCATCAGTAGTAATCACACTTATAGATGGTTCCAGAACTTCCCTTCATCGAATTTCTTCATTGATTATCAGATTCCCAATATCATCAAAAACCATATTGAATTTACTATTAGAGTTACTAACTATAGTAACCATTACAACCCAACTCTCCTAAAGTGAAGAGAAAATAATAAATGCTCATACATTATAAAAAAATTGTCTTTTCCAAATGGAAATTACCATGAATCATGTTTAAGTCATTCACATGATCGACCATTGGTCTTCCTTATTAAAACCTTATGTTAAAAAATTGTCACAACCTAAAAACCTTGTTCAGGGCTATCAATTATTCATATGTTTCCACCAATTCCTTAAGAACATTCAATGTAGTCTCTTACTCTTGAATATTGAATGAAACATTCCTTATGAAATAAATTATTACCAGTGTAATTTCTTTATTATCTAAGCACTCTCACTCATCTTTATCCATTAACACTAGATTAAATCTTGATATGGGATACTCCAAGTCTTTTTGAATCAGATAGTCTTCAATTTTTCTTCTCCATAATCCAAAATTTGATTCATAAAATTTATCGATCCAAATTTTTCATTCATAAAATGACATACATGAGATGATACAAGTGTGATGAACCAAAAACTTTAGAACCAGTGCTCTGATACCACTTTTTGGGAGAATTTATCTATAAACTACATCATGGAAAACCAATCATAAGTACTTCCAATAGACCATGAGAAGTATAATCTATAAATCCACTATAAATTCATATGTTGTAGCAGAATAGAAAAGAAAATAAATCTCTAAATGTTTACTTCCTCCTTGACTGAGTATACTGAAAGTAGGTAGTGACTTTACGCTACTCACCACACAAATTCATCCTCACATACACACCTCAAAACAAAAAAAAACAAATTATGGAAAAAATAACCAATGGTAAAACATGAAAAATAAATAAAAGAATTTGGAGAAAGAAAAAAAATTTAGCATACTTAAAACTATGTCCTACATGAAAGGAGGAAACCACACTTCTGATTTATTTTATTATAACTGGAAGATTAAATGTGAAAATAGATTACAAAGACCAGTAATGCTCACCAACTTCTCAGCTCTCTAATAAATTCCCAGATGAACCACTGTAAGAAGCTTTTATTTTTACACACTTTTCATTGAATTCATCACGCACTTCAATACTAAGTACAACTAGTCAAAAAAGTTAAACATGCTATCAGGAAAACCCAGATCAAGAGAGATAACCACATGATAAAATTTACCATCCCTGTGACCCATTAACTTTACTGAACTTCTAAACCTCAGGAAACTGTACCGTAGAACCATAAATAGATGTGAAATTTCTATATACCTACTGCCATTGGAGAAGATGTTTTGCTACTACCTTCACCTTGAGTCTAGCCTCCTATCACTAACCACTGGTAAATGTAATTCTGATGCTCAAACTTCTGATTCTTTGAAATTATTATGTTATGAAAAATATTTCAGATCCCAATAGTTAAATGGGTATTGAGTTTAGGTTTCATGATAGGGAAACTTGTGATGGTTCTATAGATGATGTATCAATTCACCTAAACTTTTATAAACTACATGAAATCTCGGTACAATAATTGATCGGTTTTAGGAACTAATAACATCTCAGGAATCATATAGAAATGGGTCATTAATTTTTTTATCCTTCTATAGTCATCTCCCCTATGATATATTGACTTCGGTTCATCTTTTTAATTACTATATTCCACCATATAGGTAGCCAACCAAGATTCTAAGGCTGGGTCATGATGTACCTATACCCATGATTTAACCTCTTTTCATTAACCAACTGAGTGATGAGGTTTATATTTTTTGGAATAGTATCTCTACTCTATATTTTTTGCATTAGTATCTATGTTTTGTGTTATAATTGAATGTTGTATGTGACCCTCTTCTGATGTGTGTGACTCGATGAATAGAGAGTTCTTCTTTATATACCTAATTTTTTTGTGTGACCCTCGTATGATGTGTGTGACTCAACTAAGAGTGGTTTCTTCTTTATATTCACTATTATGGTGCTCCACCTTCATATGATGTGTGTGATACTATAATTTAAAGGTTCACTTTTGTGATTATAGAGGGGAATTTAAGTATCATTTATGAGACTCGATTGAGAGATATCATTTCACTATGATATGAGGTAGGGTCACTTCCCTTCATGCTTGATGTAGGATTATTTATGGAGAAAATAATTGTTTTTTCTAAGTGGGATGATACTACCTATAGACTAGATATGTTTGTGTTACTTATGACGAAAAATACCTCATGGATTTATAAGGTGTTTCTAAACCTCATTCGCTGAGGTTAGGCTGGAGTATGAGACTTGAGTTACCATTTGTCTTGGGATTTTACTAACCATGTGTCAACTCTTCTAGCATGATTCCTATTTGGCATAGTGATCCATTATTGGTAATGTCCCTCATGAACTCACAATGGTATAATTATATCATTATTATAGTTAGAGTAATTGTTTGGGATAGAAATTTATCTAAGGATGTGGGACCCTCCGTAGGACAATGTGACTGTATTAGAGTATGCATCATGGCTCATGGACCTTATGAGGCATTACATGGACATTCTTTGAGGAGAATTGGTTGATCCTAGTGGTTCATGTAGATACTTGTATTGTGGAGTGTTCAAGCTAAAATTTTGTTTTCAAATGACAACACGTATTCCAGAGTCCCCTGAACATGCATTGGTGGACTGAAGATTCATCGTGGATTAAGCCAAAGATTTGGGGGAAGGTTGGTGTATTTTCTAATGGAATCTAAATTATTTTCAAGGAAGAACCTCTATTTTAGATGTAACATCCTGGTATTTAAGAAGTCCAAAATACCTAAACCTTTTTGAATTTTTTTATGGTTGTCATACCAACTCTTCTCTTTATCTTCGGAACCTAAATACAAGAGTTTGATAGACCCAGGGAATTGTTTTAGATGTATTTTAAGGCCTGAAATTTCCTCAAGGTTTTGTGTGAGTTTTGGGTGCATCAAGGCCCAAAAACTCAGTTTTAGGGAAGCATAAATGGATGTGTATGGTTAGATTTAATCGTGCGACCTCACATGAGAAACCGGGAAACCCACCTACATCACTAAATGTGGTTTTTTAATCTATATAGGTGTGGTTGCATGGTTGTGTGATGACTCTATAGTTTTTAAAAGAGATCTTACCCATGGTTTGTGCACAGTTTGGAAAATCATGCACCTAGCCCATGTGTGTGTGGTGGTTGGACAAAGGGTACCACATAGTTAGCGCATGATTAGCCAAACCGTGCGGCCAAACCATATGGGTCACTTAAAAGGGGAAAATTACTTTTCTACCCCTCGTCTCTTTTATCTTCCTTACCCTTTCTTTCTTCTTTAATACACTCATAGTATAGGTAGATCCCTTCCATTTCACTCCTTGGATAATTTTAGGTAACTCCTTCATTTGATATCTGATCCAACCTCCATATATCTCATTAGAAGCATGTCGGTAAGACCTTTAATCCTCTTACTTCTATTTCTGGTTTATCTCACTATATGGAGTTCTAAATCTATGCAATATCATTTTCCCTATTTTTAGTTTATTCATCTAAAAACTCGATTTCTCTCATTTCGGATCAAGTTAGAGGTCGATATCAGATGATCAAGTGCATGCGTGTCTAAGATAGGTGGTTCATAGATTTCTTCTTTGTTTTGTGAATGTTTTGGGGGTGAATTCTATATATTCCATGTGGGTAGTCCAAGAGAGACATCTAATTATTTAAATTATTTCTTTTAAAATGTTCAATTGATGATATGATATTTCTATGGGCATGATCTTCCTTCACCACAAATGGTTAAGCTAGGTAAGGGGATTGATCCATCTTGGGCATGTTGGGTTAGGTCAGCTGTGTTTATTAAATTTAATTAAATTTTTTATATTGATTTCTTGAGTTACTTGGGAACTATATTATCTTTTCCCAAGGATTAAGGTGATGTTGATCACCTGGACTGAGGTGACATGATCATCAGGTTGGGGGCATGGATCAAGATACATGGGGTGATGATGATCACCAAGTTGAGGAGACATGGTTGTCAGATTTAGGTGACAAGGTCTCTAGGTTGAGGGCTTGGACCTTGAGAATTTGGATGGTGTTGATCATTGGTATATAGCGATATGTTCATGGGGGTAAGAGGTTTCAGATGATGCAGATTACGTACATTTAGTGTTTACTACTCACTATAGTTGGTTGATGCAACATTGGATTCATGTGAACACATATAAGAACTAGTCAAGTTGGTGTTGACCACTCATTGTGGATGAAGGCCTCTATAGATTATGCAGATTAGGGGATGGTGTGGACCATAAACTACATTGTGGATTATCACCATAGAAATCCACATTAATGATGATGGTCTATCAATTGATGGTGTTGAGACCATCGATTGGGGGATGAGGCTTGTTGTTATAATTGAGTTCAATGGAATGGGACTATGGGAGGATGGATATTTTCATGACTTGGGATATAAGCTATTAAGATTATGGTTATTATTTATTAGAGGACAGGTATCACCGTGCCTCAAGATGTCAGGATTTGAGATGAAAATGATTTTCTAATTTGATGTCTGAGGGACTAGGGACTTTTTTGGGAATGTCGTTGGATATCGGGTACATGATTGATGGCATGGGGTGCCAGTAACATGATTATAGGTGGAACCTGAGGGTTCACCTGGTATAATATTCATTACGGGATTACTTGGGTGCTAATAAATGGATCCTTACCACTATAAATATATATATATATATACACATGATGTATATCATATATATATTTGGGGGCACATGTTCAAAGTTATTCCAATGATTGACGAAGTAGGTAATGCTTCCTTGTAAATGTTTAACACATGGTAAGCAGTTTAATTAATAAATACGTGTGTATTGTATTTTTATTTTTATTCTACATACACCTGTATAATTATGGGTGTAAGACAAACACACATTGGTGGTGGCCTATTGAGATTATTCTCAAACCCTACACAGGCTCCATGGGACATGTGTAAACTTTATATCTTTGAGATCAGGTAAGGGATTAGGCTTTAGAGATGAACCTTAGTGATAGAATTGGACCTTTTTTGTGGGATGGATGGTAGTGGACCATGATGGTTCCTCTATATAATTTGGAGTTTACTTTTGAGTTTGCATGATTTATATTTGTATGTACTGATATGGATGTCCATGGGACACCTTTTTCATCACTGTGTATAACTTGTTATGACTTGACTTGTTGAATTTATCTATAAATGGTACTATGCCTTTGGGCTTATTATTGTTATTCTATTGTAGTTTTTGTTATTCTTTCACTAAATTTCATCTGTTTCTTTCATTGAGTTATATTCCTTCATTATATATATATATATATATATAATTATCATTATCATCTGTATAGGGTATAGTCTCCCCACCATCACCTAATCAGACTCTCACTACTAGTCGATAGCCTTTAGTGTATGAGGAGGCATGCCTAAGTCCTAGTGGCCAATTGACCTGGAGCACTATTCAGGTGGAAAATTGGGTTGGGTACTATAAATGGTATATAAGGAGTTTTATTTTCTTTTATGGTCTTACTATTTGGGTTATGGTAGACTAGAGAGTAGGATGTAGTCGGAACTAGGTAAGATCTCATGTTTGGGTGCCCACAACCCCATGCATGAGGGATATAACAAATTTCTAGGGGTGGTAAATTGATATTCTTCTTTTCTCTTTTATAGTTGATTTCATTTCCACCTTGAGTGGTGCACTTGTGTGTGATGTTTATCTGTTATATAGATTTTTTCCATTGGCTTGATATGGAAAGGGTGGTTTGATTATGCATCGTGATAGGCACTTAGGATCATATGATGTGTTTTTCCTATGATTTTCATTGGGAACCTAGAATGCACTAAGAGGGATTGGTCAATTTAATGTGTCAAGAAGGAATATAAATAGTGTTTTCCTTCTTAGACTCTTTTGTGGAATTATACTCATCCAACCCAGGCACATGGTTCTAATGAGATCTTTGTGTGATTCTATATCCATGTGATATATGGGATTGAACCTAATAAGGGTTGGAAGGGATGATGAAAGGGTGTGAGTTGTTTAATGTGTCAAAAAAGAATCTAAATAGTGTTTTATTGTATATCCAATTTTGTGGAATTCTACTTAGCTACCTCAGATGATGTATAATAGGTGACTCTGGACCCTGTTGTGGGTAGGCAAGAGTCCATGAGACCAGATTTTAGGTGATTCCTAACTCCAATGTGGGTAGAAATGGGACCATAAAGATGGATTATACTTGATAACTGACTCTGATATGGGTAGGTAAGGGTCCTTGAGTCTGAATTCAATGAGATAGTGTGCAATAAGGGAGTGTAATGGTGTTGAGATATGATTCATGTTATGTATTTCTCTATCTATGATATATAAATATATATATTTTTATGGCTATTTAACCATCATGATTGGTATTTGGCGTGATGTCACCTAGATGGATTTCAATGGATCATCATGAGGGTGGTAATATGGTGTTACATGAGTGTGTATGGGATGAGGCCCTTGAGGGTTGGGATGCAGCCTCGGAGGGTCGGGATGATCATGAGTTTTAGGAATAGAATCTGATATAGGAGGAAAATTCATAGTAGATGATGGATTATAGGATATGGATTGATTTGAAGCTCTAGGAGAGGTTTTTTTGGTTCATAAAGGGTATTGAATGATGATCTCAGGAAGCTGAACCATCTATGGAATACTTGACTTATGAGTTCTAGCCTCATCACTCACCATTGTTTTAGGGTGATAGTGGACTGCAGACGGTAGAGAACTCGATCAATTCCATCAAAAATATTTTTTATCAGCTCGAGAAACCCCCTAGGGAGGAGGGTGAAGCTGGAAATGTACATGCTCAAAGGACTGTCAATGTTTTGGTGGGATGCACAGGTTCAGGTTGGTAGACACGAGGTACTTTCTTGGAAGGATTTCAAGGACATGTTCTTCGAGAACTTCTTTTCGAAGACACTAAGGGCCGATAGTGCATGTGAGTTCATGAATCTTCAGTAGGGGGATACATATGTCATGGAATATACATAAAAATTCATATACATGTCATGATTTTTACCTTCTATGGTGGGAGATGATATTTCTAGGGTATGGCATTTCAATAATGGTTTATAGCATGCCATCAGAGTGTAGGTAAACATCTTCAGGATGATATTCTTTATAGAGGATGTCAATAAAGCACTGATAACCGAGGTGTACTTAATAGACCTACCTTATCCAATATGGGTGATGGAATTATGTGAGATAAGAAATAATGATTCAGGTAGCTGGAAGTGGGTCCATGAGGAGTCTCAATAGGGAAGTTAGGACAAACATTTAGGTAGACCACTGAGGAGTGGGTCTTCAAGATAATTCTTCCAGTTTAGGTAGCTAGGGAATGTTCAGACATTGTGTGATTGGGTTTCTAAGGAGTGTTAGGCATGTTCCCAAATGGTCCATTTAGAGTGGTTCAGCAGAAATCCTTTTCAGATAGCTAGGAGTCGGGATCGGGTTAGACTTGGGGATCTAAGGTAAGACCGAGAGTGGTACCAGGATATGGTAGTTAGGATTCAGCTACACATGGAGGTCATGGTAGGGATAAAGATACCCAGTAGCACTACCAAAAAACTAGGTTTCCACTATGCCACCCTTTAACAGTGGTAAAAAAAGAATAGATAAAGGGGTGCCTTTATCAGTGCTAAAAAAGAGCTGATAAAGGCTGTTTTTAATAGCACTAAAAAAATTGCTGTTAAAAGTGACCATTTATCAGCGCTTTTTTAGCGCTGATTAAGGCACCCCCTTTATCAGCACTTCTTTAGCAATGTTAAAGGGGACCCCTTTATCAACGCTTATTTTAGTACTGTTGATAAAGGGGGGATTTATCAGTGATTTTCCCTAGCGCTGATAAAGTGTATATTTAAAAAAATCATGAAAAATAATATATTGATATATAAGTATATTTATATTGATATAAATATAATATATATTTTTTAAATATTTTTAGGATAAGTATAAATAGACTATTAAATTTAATTTATAATAAATTTAGTGAAAATGGTTTTAAAATATTTTAAAAAATATTATTAATTAATAATTTGCTAATTATCATTGACTAATAATAATTTAATAACAATTTGAAGACAAAAAAATAAAAAAAAATAATAAAATATCTAAAATAAGTTGAAAATGTATTTCAAACATCAAATGGTTGTAAATTTTGATTCGAGTGTCCATCTGAGATCTACAGTATATCAAATCAAAGTCTGTGATGAGATCTACATGCTAGTGACTGAATAGAACCTTCTGTCACATTTTTTTTTGAGGCCAAAAAGGCCTATACGGCCTCCAAAACTGAGTTTTTAGTCAGGATACCCAAATTGTTTAACATTCGAACTGTTATAACTTCTGATCTGGATGTACTTTATTCTTGTATCACATATCATATCTAATATTGTTTCATTTTCTTCGATTTTAATGGTTGTGGAGTTGAAATGGATTTCTGTACTAGAATTTATGATCATTTTAATATTCTATGGATTTTCATTTACACACACACACATACACAGAGATATATATATATATATATATATATTCATAAATATATATGTTTGTGTGTGTGTCTGTGTGTGTGTATTGTATATATGTATTTATTTATTTATTTATAAACACACATAAAAAACATATTTTAATGTATTTAAAACTAATTTTATAAATATAAATTAATATACAAATAAATATATTGATAAAGAATTATAACTAAATATATATATATATAAATATATATAAATATATGTTAATATATGTGAGAGGGAGGGTCTCTTCCTAGTGCTGATAAAAGGGGGTGTCAAGCACTGTTAAAATCCCCCCCCCATTATAAATTCTTTTAACTTTTTTTAAAAAAATTGACTTTTATCACCGCTTATTAAAGAAATGTTAAAAGGGGTATTTTATTATCACTAAAAAAAGAGATGATAAAAGACCCCTTTAATCAAAGATTTTTTATCACTGATAAAAGCGGCCTTTATCAGTTCTTTTCAGACCACTGATAAAAGGGACCCCCCCCCCTATCTTCACCTCGATTAATAGCACTTTTTTAACGCTATTAATTCTTTTTTCTAGCGCTGATAAAGGCCATATTTCTATTAGTGTAGTGTGTTTAGAGGCAGGTAGCTAGTGCAGCTACATAGGGAGGTCAAGTCTCAAGCAGTCAAACTTCAGGCTAGGTGAATGTTGTTGAGCTTCCAAGGTAATATCAAGTTTGGGAGCCAATAATGGTTAGAGGTATGTTGTGGGTGTGCCTGGGTTTCTTTTGTTTTTATAATTGGCCAGTTTTTGTGCCTGGGGTGCACAAGTATTTTTTTTAAACTTACAAGGCACTGGTTAGTAGGTTGGCATTGGTTATGACGCATGATATATATATATATATATATATATATATATATGAGTTGAATGAATGAAGATGCATCAGTGGTGGACTTTGAGTCCATGGATAGTCAGTAGACAATAGGGAAATGTTGTTTGAGTAAGGAGGCAATCTGGTAGGAAACTTTTAATGTGGGGAGATCCTTGGGGGAAGTTTACCTATGACTGATATTTAGGGTAGATCAGGTTAATTTAAATGATATGGATATGTTTGGTACCAACTATGGGTAAATCATGATAGATTTGGGGTGATCTATGTTAATGTGGGGAGATTGTAACATCTCAGGTTTTGAGTGGGCTGAAATTCCTCAACCTTTTTGAATTTTCATGTTTGGTGGTCAGACTAACTATTCTCTTGATCTTTGTAACCTAAATCTAAGATTTTGATTTACCTAAGGAAATTTTTTAGAGGGAAGGCCTGAAAATTTCCTCGAGATTTTGAGTGATTTTCAGGTGCATTGGGACCTGAAAATCAGCTTCAGGAAACCACAGACAGAGGTTTATAGTTAGAATTAACTGTGTAGACTCCTAGGAGAAACTGTGTGACCCACCTACAGCACTGGACATGATTTTTCAAACTGTAAAAGTGTAGGAAAATGACTATGTGATTCCTTTTCAGTTTTTAGTAGTGGGATTACACATGGTATGTGCATGGTTTGGAAAACTATGTGCCTAGCCAGTGTGAGTGTGGTTCTTGGATAGAGAGCACCACACAGTTGGGGAACTATTAGTTAAACCATGCAACTAAACTAAGTGAGTCACTTAAAATGGAGAAATTAATTTTTTATCCCTACTTTATTTTATCTCCCCCCCCCCCCTTCATTCTTCTTCACCACAAGCACAAAAGAGGGAGATCCCTTACCTTGTCGTATTTGGAGAATTTGAGGGAATTCCTTCATTTGAGATTCAATCTGATCTCCTTCTATCTTGTTGGAAGTGTGTCAGTAAGACCTCTCTTTATGATTTATCTCACTATACATAGTTCTAAATCTATATTATCTATTTTTACCTATTTTCATTATATTCGACTAAAAATCTGATTTATCCCATTTCATCTTGAGTTAGAGGCTGATATTAGACAATTGAGTGCCTACGAGTCTAGGGTAGGTGGTTCCTCAATTTCTCCTTGATTTTTTGGATTTTTTTGGATGAATTATTTATACTCCATGTGGGTAGTCTAAGAGAAAACCCTAATTACTTAAATTAATACTTTTAAAATTTTCAATTGATAATATGAGATGCCTATGTGCATGATCTTTCTTCACTAAAAATGGTTAATCCAAGGGGCTTGGACCAGTTTGGGAAGGTTAGGTCGGTTGTGTTTCTTAAATTCAATTGAATTGTTTATATTGATTAATTGAGTTCCTTGGGAACATGATGGTCTTGGAATGAGGATTGAGGTGATTATTACCACATGGATTGAGATGAAATAGTCTTTAGGTTGAATGTGTGGCCTGTGATACATGGGTTTATGAGGATCACCAGGTTGAGTTGATATGCTCATTGGATTGAAGTGAAAAGGTCGTCAAGTTAAGGGATTGGCCCTCAGGACTTGGGATGGTATTGGCCATCAAGATATAGTGACATGGTCACAAGGGAATGAGGTGTAAAATGATAATTCTTAGGTACATTTGGTGATTATCTCTCGCCGTTGTTTGTAGACGCGTCATTGGAGTCGTGTGCACACAGATAGGACTCAGTAAAGGTGGTGTGGGTCACTCGTTGTGGTCGGAGGCCCCGTAGATAATGTAATTTAGGGGATGGTGTGGACCATTGGATAAGTTTGGTATGATCACCGTAGAATTCCATGTGGCCAGTGATGGACCATCAGTTATGGTGTTGAGACAATTGGTTTGGGGAAAAGGCTCGTCGTTCTACTTGAGGCCAATGGGTCAGAACTATGGGAAGAAAAATATCATCATGCCTCAGGATATCTATTTTTGAGCCAACGGTGATTATTTATTAGATAAAGGGTATCATTTTGTCTCAAGATTCCATACATCAATCTGACAATGATTTTAAGAAATGAGGTATAAGGGACAAGGGACTTGTTTGGGTGTGTCGTTGGATGTAGGGTGTATTATTGATGTCATGAAGTGTCGGTAACATGATTATAGGTGGAACATGAGGGTTAACCTAATATGATATTCATCAGGGGATTCCTTGGGTACTATTATATGGATAATTTCCACTAAATATATATATAATCATATACATGTTTTTTTCCATTTATATATATTTATATTTGGGGGCATGTATTCAGAGTTATTCCAGTGATGGTCAAAGTAGGTAATGCTTCCTTGTGGCCATTAAGCACAAGGGAAGTGGTTTAATTAATAAATAGTTTTGCAGTACCATTTTATTCATATTCTATATACAACTATATAATTATGGATTTAAGATAGACACACATTGTTGGCGGCCTAGTGATATTATTTTCACACCCTACACAGGCCCCTCAGGATGCATGTAGACTTTATGCCTATAAGATCATGTAAGGGATCAGGCTTGAGAGTTAGACCTTAGTGATCGAGTTGGAACTTTTTCATGGTATGGGTGGCAGTAGACCATGATGGTTCCTTTATATTAGTTGGAGTTTACTTTTCTATTTTCATAATTTATATATGTATGTACTAATATGGTTATCCACATGTGACCTTGTTCATCACTATCTATGACTAGTTATGACCTAGCATGTTGTATTTATCTACAAATGGTATTGTGTCTTTGGGCTTGTTATTATTATTCTTCTATTTTTTCTATTATGATTCCATTGAGTTTCATGTGTTTTATCTGTTGAGTTATTTTCCTTCATTATATATATTTATATGGATGTATGTATGTATGTGTGAACCATTATTATTATCTCTACTATATGGTATAATTTTTCCACTATCACATAATCAGACCTTATCTTTTAGTTAAAAACATTTGGAATATTGGGAGGTGCACCTAAGGCCTAGTGTCCAATCAAACTGAAGCACTATTCGGGTGCTAAACTGGGTCGGGTCGCTACATTTTAGATAGTGAGGTGACTAGACACCTTCCTTTTATAGGCCCAGTTTTCTGCTAGAAATTTGTTCTTTGATTATTATAGTAGTGTGAGGGTGGTAATAGATGGATGATACATTGATCCACTCCCACAAAAATGACCTTTGTATAGTTCTCATCAGGCATGGATTTGTGACAGTCAGAGATGTGGGAGGGTCTATATGATGTATGGTTATGGTTAGGCATCAGTAGGTGATGTTCAAAGTAAGATTCATGTCCTTCCTTCATGGGCCCTTGTAGTGCATGTAATTAATGCATGTTATTCATTCTGCATCATATGTTCTAGAGTTAGAAAAAATATTCCAATAGGATCCCTAGTAACATCTTTATTAGCTAGAGAGCTTCCACTTGTGTTGATCGCAATTTACTAACTTCTTCTAATAAAGTGAGTTTATCCTTAGTGTATAAAGAGGTCTTTTGTGAGATTCCTTCATAGAAGAGAGGATATTCAATGGTACCCAAATCAATATATTAATACTAAATAGTAATGTGTAGTTGAGTAAATAAGGAAAGGTTTACCCCCAATAGGGGGAGAGGTTCCCTTATGTGAGGCATACCAAAGACCACCCTCTAAATGTTTTGGTATGCTTCCCATCTGGGTTTGTGGAGGGAAATTCACTCCATGGGAATGTCAAGGAATTTTCAAATACTTTTGGAGGGTGAATCATGGTTGGCCCTTGTCTATAGACTGAGGTGTGCATTGGTTTTCATTCTAAAAATTATGTTTAGATATTTCTTAGTGGAATAATGACCACCCATATGGTGTTTATGGTAATTTGAGTTGATCCATTCCTTGTATCGAATCATAGATGAACATATTGAGAATTCAAGGGATTTTTCTTTGTCTTATCATACGAGTACTAGTTTTTAAATAACATCTCATAGTGTGAGACCAATATTTATGGAGTGGAACTGGTCTTCATGTGATTAAAGTTGTGAACATTTTTTGAGGTCAGAAGTGGTGCAACATTTTCATGGTAATTGATGCTTCTAGTGGAGGACTATGTGTATGGATGGTGGATAAGGAGCCTGAGTAACTAGCCACAAAGAAGTTATTTCTTATGTGAAGATAGATACGATTCTCCCCTTTAGTCGATATTCATTGTGTGAAAGGGTCCTATTATGGAGATGTCAACTTAGTGGTCATGAGTGATCGAACTTTCTCAGATGATATACCTAAAGGGTTTTTTGAAATGTGAGGGATATTCTGTTCACTTTACTAGATGGATAGTGGTATTCTATTAGTGTTAAGTGTTGGGATAGACATCATGAGTGGGACCTCCCTATATTAGATTGAACCTCAATATGTAATGACCAGTGGAACTTTGTGGGTGTTCCCATCACATGAAAACTCTTGCTATGAGGTGGTGGTATATGTTTTCTTGGTAGGTTTTGGTTCTTTGTCACTCAAGTTTTAGCTTCTATTATCCTAGGGTCTAGGGATGATAGATCAGGGTAATCTAAAAGGTCAAGACCATCTACTTTATATTATTATTAATTGGGCCACTAGAAGGGCATTAGCATGTTATTGTGTAGTTAGTTAACTTTGTTGTTGTTCATGATGTTCTTTTCTGTAGATTTCACGAAAGATTGGGGAAAACAGATCCAAATTATCTTCGATAGTGAAAGTGAAACCTATTGGGTACCGGGATGAAATTAGAGGATTCCTGTGAATGTTGAGGTTAGATGAAGATGGTTATTTCACCCTTGTGTTGTGAGCTAGTGACATGGTCTTTCATACCTTGTGGGTATAAGATGACTGAGGAACTGACATTGAACCTAAGGAAACTTTCTGATTAGCAACCATTTTGGTGTTAGTGTGGAATTTTGTAAAGAGATCAGTGTTGGATATGATGTGTATTTTTCATTCTTATACAAAAACCATCAAGAACATGTTTTAAAGGTGGGGATTGATTCACCCACAATAGTGATAACCTTATCAATTGACCTTTTTTGGGATGGGTGTCAATGGTCTATAATTTTGTTTCATTCCATGTGGTGGAAAAAACTTTATATGAGAAAATGTTTTGGGTGTTGATTCATGGAAAGACTCACTCAAAGTGGATGTGTGTTTCCATTTAGTTCTCACTTCAAGATGGATAGATATGATATCTTTATAGATATAAGTGGATGCTTTTTTCCTAAGAAGTTGAGTACAAAGTTTTTTTAGAACTCAGACCTCTGTTGGCAAAGAAGTCGCATGTGATTGTGGTGGTTTATCACACTAGATTTTTTTATGTTTCCTTACTTTTTGGCTCAAATTTCTTCCTTGAGAGTGAAATGGGATCAAGGTAGGGTTATTTGATTTATCTTATTCTCTACTATTTGTGATTTCCAATTAGGATTATTTAGAATAATTGAGTTGTTTCTCTATTATTGATTACCTCTATCATATATGTGTGTGTTCTAAATTCTTTGTGAACTTCTCATGGTTATGATTATATTAATATGTTAACTCTTCATTCATTTTTGGTGAACCCTCACTTTAAACTATTACTTTAAAATTTCTCATTATGGCGATGATAGTGAACGTTGATAGGGTGGTTGTCTTATTCTCTTCTTTGTCTTGTTCTTCAATTGCAACTGGGTGGAGGATGACGGAATGAGGGTCATCCATCGACAGTAGCATAACAAGACACACTTGGCATTAAGGGTTAATACGAGATGGTAGGGTGATATGTGGGGCTCTGATAAGGGTATATATTGTTGGGGTAGAGCCCAAAATCATAACAGAATCCATCAAAAAACACTATAAATTAACCCAAAGTATTTTTCCACCTAAAGGAATTTTACACATCATCTAAAGGAATTTTATAGCACACTCAATGGATTTTTCTCTCAACACCCTGAGGAATTTTTCTATCAACTGAAACCATTTTTCACACACCCATAAACATATCATTTCATCACACTACTGATCATCACAAATGGGACATGTCGATTGATCTTCATAATGAAAAGGAATTTTTATACATGGATATATATCATGGATCTCTTAGCATGCCATTATCTAAAATTCTCTTTCCATTGTCACATAGAATTTCCTTCTTCATCTCTTTGCAAGAGCTACTGTAACCACGGTAGCCCCTTCTTGGTTATCCCTAGGTGTCCATATCTTGTTTTCTCTCTTTCTTCTTCTTTATCACGTCATCATATATATAGATAGATAGTCTTGCACTAACCCTGACTCAAAGATAAGAAAAATATATCCTTTTTTATATCTACTCCCATGTATTTATCAATTTTATTTTTCAAACACCTTTATCACTTTTTTATATTTCATATTCAAATTTTAAAATAAAAAAATATCTCAACAGATATGATGTGAGGTTATATGATGGTGGAAACTTAGATTAGAGGTGGGCATCATGGAATTAGAAGTCGTTGATGTGGTGGCATGGTTGAGTGGTACAATGTAAGGAAGGAGTCTGTCGTTCAATGTGGCGTAGTGGTCGTAGGAAGAAGGGGTTGGTGTGTCAGGTGGTTAGCATGAGCATATGGTCACCTCCTCTAGTGGTCAATGTAGTTTTTCCCGGGGGGTACACATGTAACGTCATGTATGTCGGCATGGTCCGTTGTGTGTCACATGATAGACGGGGAAGAGGGGATCCATTGTTACCATTTATATGTATATAACTAGTACCTAATAGGTGTATTTTTAAAACATGATCATTTAATTACAATTTTTATACACATGGTCAAAAAAATATGGTGATGGTCTATAGAATCCATGTAACTTTTTGGGAGAGTGGGAGGAAATTAGAAGAAGAAATGAAGTGAGTGGGATTCTCATGACACATGAAATAGAGAGAAAGTTGGTGGGACATGTGTAGTTAGAATCATTCTATATAAATATATATGTGCATTAATGTGCACATGTGTATTTAAATTGAATCAATGTATGCATAAAGTATGCATATAGGTTTATGTGATTTCAAACAATGTATCCATATTATATGAATAATATTATATGAAATTTGTTAATGTAGAAGAGAAATGAGAGGAATTATAAACTTCCAGTAGAATGAATTCATACTATAATTTCATGAAGTAGATAATTTATAACTATATTGTTGGAAAAATAGTGAATGATGGATTTAAATGAGATAAAAGTAATAATTTTTTGAAAGTGTTGAATAATTTTATGGAAATCTCATAATCATGAGTGAATGAGAATGAGAAGAAACCACATGATCCATTATGAGTGAATCCATACTTGATGGAGGACCTCTTGTAGGGATCTATCTTCCAATTCCCCAAATCCCCTTGTGTTTACCTATGGTGAGCCTGAAACTAATAAAAACTACCATAATACCTTCCAATCACTATATTTTTTCCAAATACTTATATTCTTGAAACTGTCTCCTCACCTGTTCATGTGAAAATGAACCACTGATTTCCAGCCAGTCATCTCAATGTTCTCCAAAGTATGAATTTCAAAAAAAGATATAATTTTAATATTAAGTACTATAATATAGATAGCGTAAAATGTTAAAAAATAGAAATAGGTCTAAAAAACCTAGAAAATTTTTTTGAAGAAAGAGTAATAGGTAATTGTTACAATGTAAACTACTATTGTAACCGATGATGGAAAAATGAAATATTTCAAGAAGGACGATAATGTGAGACATTTATTGTGGCTAACTTGAAGAACCTTTTTGAATATTTTTTTAGGAATAAATTTGGTAAATTGATAGGGACACCATTAATTTTTTTTACTTTTCAAGTAACAAAAAGGATAAGAACAATATAGTTTATATTGTAATGTAATTGAGAATTTAGAACATAAAAAATAAATTTCTCAAAGACTTTCCTTTAAAATTAAATATAATGAGATCCATGTCAATAAATAGAATCATAGGAATCATGGAATACCAAATCTATGAAACTAGTTTTTAGCATGATAAACACTGTATATTCTATGAAATCCATGAATTAGAATGATGTTATAGAATTTGAAATCATAAGCATCATCCGAATATAAATAATAATGATTTTAGAAACTAAATTTGTTATAAAAAATAAAACATAAACATTTAATTAAATTAAAATAGAATAATAATGGAGAAAATTTAAAATTTAATTGGAATAATAGATCAATTAAATTTACTGATAAGATACCCAAACAATATGTTATTTTACTTAAATAAATTTTTGATCATAGTTTAATATTTATTAAATATATTTATAGTTTATATAAGAAACAAACCTCATAATATTGGAAAGTGATGGTTGAATTCATAATATGTAAACTAAAGAATATTAAAACACATGCATATTGCATAATATAATTCCTCTAAGTGAAGCCTTATGCATAATGTAATTAAAATCATGACTACCCCTTGAGGATTTTTTTTACAAAACATCAACATTAATTTCATGAAAAACTCTACAGAAATTCAAAAAATATTGAAGGAATCAATATTTAAAGAAATAATTTACACTGGAACATACCTTTATATAACTACAGAGGGTTTTTCCTTCCCCTTCCATAATGTTCATGATTAATACATACTCTTTATGAGTCAAAAGAGGGAATTTTTTTTATCATCTAACCAATTTAAAATCCCTTACTTTTGTCCACTTGAAACTGCTCAGATAGAAGCACTATTATGTACTATAGATATATATAGCCATTGTTCATGTAATGGTTTTTCAAAAACTCAATAGATAAATTACAAAATACTATCACACTCATATACATAATGGGTCCTCCAGAAGAAATAGTAGGAAAAAACCTATATGAAATAATTTATGAGTTACGGTAGTAAATTTTGTAAGGTACAATATTATATAAAACCCTTGGTTTGTTTTCATAACACTTATTAAAATGATCTTTGAGTAGTATTCATTTAATATAACTCCTTACAGTTGTTCCCATGTCGTTTATTAAAAAAATTTGTTCTAATAATTATCATAAGTTATAAATTTTAAGCATTTTTTATGGTTTTTTCAAACATAATGTGAAATATTTTTATGAATAGATATAACTCCATAATAGATATTATGATACATATTTTAGTTATAAAAACCAAGATAATTGCAATAACATGTAGTACTCTATATTCATTGATTAATGTAATTGCATACAGTAATTAGGGAGTCAATATGTAACTAAAAATTATACGGATAACAATTTTTAAAAAAATATTAAAGTAGTATTTAAAATACAACAAAGATAAATAATATTTGAACTAATAAAAATTTATTGTAGGTTAAAAAATTTCAAACCATATTTTTACTGCAATAAATGAGATTCAATGGGAAATGAGTTGAAAAATTTATGATAACAAAAATCATAGTTTAAAAGTAACCCAAACTTTAAAAAAATTGGATATGATTACAAAAATTTCATGTAATAATTGTAGAATGCATATCTAATAAAAGGTATACTATTCACAATTTCAATATATTTGTATATTGAACAATTTAAAGTTGATAGCTATAACCTGACTTGTGTAGTCTGATTTCCTACAATCCTGGTTGGTTAGTAGAATTGTAAAATACTGAATAAAAGAGAATAAAGCTTTAAATTTGATGATTATTATTGAATTGAATGCAGGAATAACTTATTCCAATGAGAGAATAGTTATTTTTTAATCATACACATCTATATAACACACATTCCAAAGTAGATCCATGAGAAATGCTAATGTGAATACTAGGTTAAAGAGAATGAGAAACAAAAATCAAAAAATAGGGATGATGAATCAAGATTCAAAAATTGATGTTTGTTTTAGGGGTTTGTAATAGATTCAAGATTTCACAAAATTTTCAAGGGAAAAAAAGAATGGCTATAATTTTGATTTGTTCATCATATACACCATGAAATTTTATTATGGAATAAATAACATAGAATTGATTAAAGTGCATGTGAGGATCCTCTCCTATTTACCGATTGAATTTAGGAAGAAGTTAAATCATTTTAGGTTTGAAGTAACAATTAGTACTCATAGTTGGATAATAAATCACAAGATCTAAGTTATAAAAGTATAAAATAGCTAGATACTTAAGGATTTTCTCAACATTAGAATTAACCATTTGAGAGTTTTTAATAAAAATTTGTGGTAGTTATTTCTCTTTATTATTTATCTGAGGTTGGTTAACACCTTTTTAATTTTAGGGTCAATGTTCTTAAGTTTACCAGAGGACTCACTCCTTGGTAGTCAAATACTTAAGTAGATAATGTTGAGATTCATTTAAGACTAGTTTTTAAATTAAGAAAAACATTTTTTCAAATGTTTATCTTAAAATAATCTTGAAATCACTAAAAATAGAATTATAATTAAGCTTTTATTTTCATCTTAAAACTTAATAATGATCAATAAAATACTTAATTATTAAAGGATTTAGTGACCACCTCAAGATTTGAGAGAAATATATCCATTAAATTCACTAAACTCGTGGAATCGATAATTTTATCTCAAAACATTCAAATATTTTAAATGAATTAAATTTTCATTTAGATGGTCTACTTCTTCAACAAATCACTCCCTATAAGACTAGTCACTAACATTAATTTAACTAAAAAGAAATTTTTAGATAAAATAAAGATTTAATTAACTAAATAGAGCATATGAAAGAAAATTAGAAAAAAAAGTATTATATTTCTTTTTAAAAGTAGAAAAACTTCTAAACTATAGATTCAGAATCAATATTATTTGTGCTAAACTAAAATATAGCACCAACATAAGAAATTTATATTGTAAGTAGGAGGAATATAATATATGAACACTCTTCAACTTGGTATGTTAATGTAGATAAATCAACTATAATTCATTTTTCGATCATCAGATATATATTAAATCATTTCAAAAAACACTTCATGGGAATCCATTTGATTGCTCCATCTCAATATTAGTTGAATCTCTACCTTACACTCTTAAAACATAGATCTTATACAACAAAAAATATCAAGTTTATATTCAATTAAGTTTCATCTAATATCTTCATTTATGGCCTTCTTCAACATTCATTATTCATTAAACAACTTCGACCATCATCCAAGATCAACCAGTCTTCTACTAAAATCAATTTAACTCTTGTGACTTTGATCACTATAACAGCATTATAAATCATCACATTCAACTCACATTGGAATTTTTTCACGTATCTTTCCTTTATCACATTTAAAATTACATCTTAATGAAAAAAAAGATCAAACTTATTATCTTCACCCATAGAACCATTATAAACATGAAAAAACAAAACAAATAATCATACTCAACTTCATCGACTATAAAATCATTCATTAATCAATTGCATCTTGGAGTTATTGACACACTATTCCACATAGTATCATTCTTTATACCATCTCCAACATTGACTATATCTAAATCCTAGGCCTCTATCATATTTCTATAAAATCATTTCTAACCATATAAATGTTATTAACAATTAAATCAAGTCATTGATGGGATCTATTAAACTCATAGGATACACAAATATTAATTTTATTATTCCACAAAGTTTAATGAAATATTTGGCGAAGGAATCAAGGAATTGAAGCCTTTCATATAAAGTAATTGACTACTTCTAGAATTTAGGATACTTCCAGGTTGTGGGATAGAGGGATTTGATGCCTCTAGTCCTTCTTCATCAGACAAGGTAGACTCCTATGTTGAGGCATTGAGAGATCGCAGTGGATCCAAGCATAAGGATGGAGTTTAGGGGACTAGGATAGTGTTTCCCATCTCCAACTTGGTTCAGGATGTGGTAATATAGCTGGAAATTGGAAATGTTGCAAAGGATTACATTATTCTAGGTATGAAGGTCACAGGGGGTACTAAAACTATTGATAAATGGTTAGGTCCAAGGAATATTAGGCCATCAATTCAGTTGGACATCCATTTTTAAGGATTAGTTATTGAAGGGTTGGATCAGGATCAACCAGAACCAATTCGGGTTGAGGGTTATATTAAAGGTCAATGAATCCTTAGGGTTGTGACTAGTGATGGTCTCTCTAGTAGTTTTTTAGGGTAAAATGTGGAGAGGCACCATGGAAGATGGCACCATAATCGAAGGAGTAAGAAGGGGAAGAAAGAAACCAAAGGTTTGGGAAGCTACATTCTTCTTAAAAAATAGAAACCTAAAGGATGCAAGGATTACTCATACCTACCTAAACTAACAGAGACACAATCTACTATAAAATCGAGGCCCAAGGAGACAGACTTCAAATCCCACCATAAGAAGAATGATTGAAAGGTGAGTGTGATGGTTCATTGTGTAACCCGATTGACCAACAACATTGAACAAGAAGATGGAGGTGTGATGGGAGAACCAAGTAAGATTCAAGAATCCTTAGTGGTGGTTGATGAGAAAACCACAGATCGATTTTATCTCATTAAGGGTGCACATAATGACAAGCAGTGGGAGACATGTAAGGAGGTTCCAAATAGTGTCAAATTTTGGGAGATGATTTCCCACTATGAGGAATAAATGATAGATGAATCACTTTTGATTAATGCCTCGTAAGAGGATTCATATAAGGTGACTAGGTGACTTCTACTTATAGAAACTAATAAGGATCATATGGAGGGGATCAATAAGCCAAAACTTATTCTTGTAAGAGGTTTCAATGCAAGGAAATTGAAAATAGAGGATTATATTCAAACATAAGAAAAATATGGATTTTTTGTTTCAAGATCTTATCAAGGATTACCCGGATAGAGAGGTAAACAGTCTTCACTTTAAATTATTTAAAGATAATGTATCAAATAGAAACAAATTATACTTTAATGGTTCATCCATTTTATATGGTTTTTGATGGTTTGTATTTTATACTTGCATGGGTTCTCACATTTCCCTTAAAAGTGTTTGAAAAATAAAATATCATATTATTAGGTTAGGTTATGGCTCTTCTATTAATATAAAATCACAAACTTTACATTTTTTAATAGTTCTATGAATTTGAACAAATATAACTAAAAAAACTCCCAAATATACAACATATAGTAGTCATGTCACACTTATTTTTTAATCATATTATCCAGTTTAATTCCTCTTCACATGTCAACGTTCACAGATTGTGATCATAATATCAAGTTCATTATATGATATTTTAAAAACATGAAAACCACAATAAAAACCATTAAATTATCCATAAATATCATTGGTGTGGGTATGGAATATTGAGAATAATTTCAAAGACAATCTTCACAAAGATTGGATAAACTATTGCAAATCTAGCCATATAACTACTCATTGAGTGATCAACAAATATTGTACTATATTTTTTTTAAGAAACAATTTTGAATTAAAAATGTATTAAATGGGATATTAAAATGTTAAAAAAATTAATAAACTTTTATTTTTTTTAAACATCATTAGTCTTCATGATATCATTTTTGAAAACACCATGTTTATAACAAAAACTAAATTATTAATTGAATTTGAAATTTCAATTTTGAAAAAAAACTAAAGATTATGAAGTAGTGACTTTAAAGCCATTAAGTGATGTATAGGTGTTACTCACATGAAATTTTTTTTAACATATACAAAAACCTTTATATCTTGAAAGGTATAGAAGTTCCACACTTGAAAGTAATAAAAATCACTGCTTTATAACCATAATCATGCATAGAAAGGTCACATTGTCATAGAACTTTGAAGAATTGATATCTAATGTTTACATAAAGTATGTGAAACACTTATACATACATAAATAAAATAAAAATATTTATTATGGGAGCCTATATATGAAAAAATATTTAATATTTGTCAATATTACCTCACATTAAAAATAGAATGTACACTATCATGGCCACTTGCTCAACAATGTTAATGAGAAACTTATAATGAAACGTCTAATTCTTCAAATTATAAAATGGAAAGAAACCTAGAGGTTTATTAAAATTCCATTTAATGTAACATGGAATAATATACAATCCCCATCTATTATAGTTTGATGACCATTCTAAAAGATGTTGGAACAAAGATAATTTGGTCCAACAGAAGCCAAAAAAGTTTGTCTCGATACATTAAATTCTATAAAATTATCCCATGAATATTTAATAATCAATGAGAGAAGCTATATGTCACCAAACAAAATAGAGAAATAATCAGTGTGTTTGTGGATTAATACCTTACGATCTATCAAGAACTTATCATTTGACCTTGTACTTGCACAAATTTTACTAACCTCCGTCAAATTTTGGATAAGTGGAATTTGTTCTATTTTAAAAAACACTTACACTTAATGACACCATAATAAGGTAAATTCAGTGAAAAAGATAAAAATATTAAAAAATAAAGTCAAAATATGTAGGTAAATGTGGGTAGAAATTTAGTGGAAGAAATGATATACAGGGGGAATGCAGTGAAAAAATGAAATAAAAACTTTTATCAATACATATAGTATTGTATATAGCTTTAGTAATTAAAAAATATGAAGATAAAATTAAAATTTTAAACCCATTTATATATAGTTATAACAAAAATAAATAATTTCAAAAACATTAAAATAATATAATTAGAATACATGTAAGATTGAAATCTACTACAATATGATTTTATAACTATTCATGATTGAGCTTTGGGAAATTACAATACTTGTAAGATTGGAGGTCACTATTGAAAATTTTCTATTGTATATTGAATAAATGTAATTTTTTATTTCTTTAAAATTATGAAGTCTCCATTATATGTCTGCATATTTTTTAATGAATAAAAAAATATTTTTATAATGAAACTATATAACTAATTTGTTTATGTATAGTGAAACAACCTAACTAAGATACAAAATTGTCATGGGTTCACTACAACTAGAAATATTTATATAAAATTACAAGAAATTTAATAATGGTACATTGTAGATTGTTTTCACTTTACAAAAAAATAAATATGTATGCATATTGCTTCATTTTTTAAAAGTTTCATTTGTGTATTTCATCTGAGTAAGGTATCAATTATTAAAACATACTATTGTATACTTAAAATTCTATATTGATTTTATTCATAAATTTTCATTTATAAATAAAATCTCAATATAGTTTAAACATAATCTACATTGTGATTGTATTAAAATTTAGTTTTAAAAACAATCATGTATAAATATAAACTGTATACTTTTCTATACTGTCAAAATAAAATGTATACTTTTCTATACAATATATTAATAAATAGTTTCAAAATAATTGTATAGAAACAATTTTTTCAGTCATGAAATGGAACTGTATGTCAATACTTAACTAGTTTGTATTAGTCAGCACTTTTGGTATAGTTCGAAAGATTTTATAGAAAAGTAAGATCTGTTAAAAATTGAAAGAGAAACAAATTTAGATAATTATTTATTGTAAGAATTGAAAACTTCATAATGATAGTAGTTACCTCTAAATATATAATGATCTCGTGTCTCGTATAATTTTTGATACAAAGTATTAGTGGAGTCAAATTTTCAGTCACAAGTGACATTGATGTCAGATTAATAAGTTGGGAAGATGATATTGGTGTTCACCTGAAATTGAAGATTAGGAATATACAAATAAATGAACAATTTTTACATAGTTTATAAATATATGTTTTTTGTATGGTATAACTAAATCTAAATAGTATGAATAATAAAGTAGATGAGAATTGGTTACACATAATGTATACATGATAATTTTATAGAATAAATCAACTAAATTTAGATGTTTTCACAAATGGAATGCCAAAACTAAACATCAATTTTTCCCCATACAAGCTTATAGTTAAAATTTAAGAATTTTTAAGACATTATTTGGAAAATATCCAATTGAATAAATAATAATTTTTTTGATATTAGTGACTATAAATGGAACATTGATATTTTTAATAACATACTACTAAGTCATTTTGAGAAAATTAGTTGCATCCCTATAATGTTTTATGGTGAGTTGTAATTCAAGATAGAACTCATTTATTCAGTGAAATCATCCCGAAGTATTAATTTTATAGTTACACCTATGAAATAGTTTTAGTTGTTTCATTACTAGTAAAAAACAAATAACAAACTTTTTCATATAAATAACAACAAAATATGAAAAAAAAATGAACTTATTCATACAATAATGAATAAATAAAACATGTATAAAAGTTATTTTTAACAAAGAAACCATTTAATAATGAAACCTGTTTTAAAAAAAATATCATCATTTATGAAAAAATAAGAATAAAGATAAAAAAGGAAGTAAAAAATAGAAAAAAATAGAAAAACATGAACATATATATTGAATTAGAATGAAATAAAAAAACTACTAAGAAAAACATAAAAAATAGTTACCTTTATGAACTAAAAAATATGTACCTATATAGAAACAATATGTACCTATATGAAAATAATTTGAAAAATTTGGAAAAAAATATAAACCAGTAAAAAAATATGAACCTCTACAGAACCGATCTCCCCAACAAAAAATCCAAAAACCCAATAAAACTTTCCAAAACCAATACAAACATAATAATAATAAAAAATACATATTAAAACAATTAAATACCTTTAATAGGGTTCTTTTCATCCTCACTCACCCATCAATGATATGTTTAATAGAAACTCCTCATATTAATATTTTTACTTTACTTCAAAAATATCTGTTGTGTCAAAATGGTATAAAATGCACTGAATGTAAATAGAATTTGAATACATATCATTGAATAAAAAACTTATATCATAAATTTGGTGCAGAGTTTCATTACACAAACCTATAAATTATGGCTGAAAATCATTTTTTTATAATAGTGATATGCATCAATAATATATGGAGGTGGTTTTGAGACACCATTAGATGAAGATTAGCATTTTGTTCATGCTTTAGAATATCCCCACATTTAGAGGGGTAAATAAAATTTGGTGAAATAAAATTATTGGATATAAATAATCCTGAAATATTTTTTCTATATAAAGAAACATTTTCAATTATTCAAGAGAATAATTAAGAGTATTATCCATCTGTTGTGGGTGGAAACAGAATAAGAATAAAAATTTGGACAAAATTGAAGCTCATTTTGATATAACAATCATTTCATATCTGTGTTTGGAAAAATTGCAAAGATTCATTCAAGAATTACAAATATACACTTTTGAAATGAAAAAAGGTAACTAATCAATACAAAAATATAGTTTATAATGATAATTGATTATAACATTGTAAGAATATATCAGCACATAATAGATCATTCAGTCAAATAATGTGTGTCATTTCATTATTTCAATGTAATGAAAATTAATATGGTACATGTAACTATCATTTAATAGTGGAATATATTATATATATATATTCTAATATATATATATAAATTATAATATTGATAATAATTTACATACCTTTTTGGACAACATTTTTATTTTTCAACCTTGTTAATTTCCATTTCAATCTCTCTTCATCAAAATCGGATGCTAATTGAAATGCACCTAAGACATATTTAAGGGTATATTATGATATCAGAATTATGATATTCATAATTGTTGGCATATAATGTTTTATTAAAAGATAATGAAATATATGAAATGTAATATAAATATAAAAAAAATATCCTTGGAGATAGGCAGTTCAAAGAAAATAACATCAACAACTTGAAGTACTTTTTGAGGTGAATCTAGTTGTCTTCCAATGAATATATATATATATATATATATATATTATAATTTGTTTTTTTGTTAAATTAATAGGGTATGGTATATAAATATAACTTAAGAGAGTTCTCAAAAAACAATGTCAAAGATAAAACACATAAATGGTGTTGAGAAGTTAAAGCTAATGAACTCAATTTAGAAAGTGAAGAGGAAAATTCATGATCTAAATCTAAATTAGAAGTCATTCGGAATAAAAAAAACTTTAAATTTAAATAGCATGATGATGAATACAATATAATAATTATGGGGAATATTAATTAGAATAATCTTATTTTTCAGAAGTCCATACCTTCAAGATGGTGGTCATGTTGTCTGGATACATAGACTTAATAGGTATTTGGTAGAGAGAAGTATGCCTATATAGAAAAAAACATCCATTTTCTAGATCTAATTTATCCAACCCGAAATGGAAGATAGTGAAAGGCGGGAGAATGAATTTGTGTGTGGTTTCAGTGTTATGATTGGAACAAAAGAAAATATGAAGCATGATATGGAGTAAAAAATATACTTAATGAAGGTTATATGGTGATTTATATGGTAGAATATCTGAATGGATGAAGAATTCATGATAGGGTTTGGTGATATGGACGCTAATATGCATGATAACATATCAGAAGGATATAATAGAAGTCTACGGTGAACATAAGTTGGTCGGAATCATGGTAGGGTTTCAAGATATTGGATTAGTCAGTGTGAAGAGGGAGGTATTGATTAAAAGTGGTTTAATACTGGGGCAATTTTGATAGGGGGTAAGGGGGAAAGGGATGTAGAGGGTTATGGATTTGGAGTAGAAGGGTTTGAAGAAGGCATTTTTGGAAGATATGGGCTTGGATGAGAATGGTTTGGGGGGGCGGAGGTGGAGGCGGAGGCGTTTGTGGCTGAGGAGTAAGAGAAGTATTTAAAGGCAGAGACCAAGGTAGAGGTGATGGAGGTGGAAGAGATTAATTTATAGGTGGTGGATGAGGCAGATATCAATATAGAGGCAGTGGAGGTGGAGGTGGGGGTGTTAGAGGATTCAGAGGCGATGTAGGGGGGAGATTAATAGTCGAAGGTAGACAATGATATAGAGGTAGTGGAGGAGGTAAAGATCAATTTAGAGGTGTTGGAAGAAGAAAATTTGTTATATAATGGATATTCTTTGTAGAGAAGATGAGGAATTGAGGAAGTGAGGGAGTCAGAGTTGGAGATAGAGGTGGAGGTGGAGGCGGGGTGGAGGATGGGAAAGGGGAGGGAGGGGAGAGGGATGGTTAAGAAGCAGACCTAGGAATTGTGACCATAGTAAGGGAACACTACTACAAATATGGAATTTAACAGTACTAGTAAAAGGGATTTATCATCACTTTAGAAGCATTGATAATGCGAGCAATGTTAAAGTGTTGACTTTAATAGTGTTCAAAAAAGCACTAATAAAGACCAAACTAATAAAGGAAGATAATTAATTTTATCCAAACCTCTCACTCCACCCTTTATTAGTGCTTCCCACCCCATTTATCATATCTTTCCACCCCCTTTATTAGCACTTTAGATAATTCCATAGTCCTGCACATTCCCCTGCTTCCAACCAGTTTCAAAACCGAGACCTCCTACACATATCCTAGTGCTTTTTCCACTCCCCTATATTGTTTTGTCTTTAAATTTATGATATATCTATAAATATATATATATTTCATTACATTTTTAATCCATATATTTATATATATGTTTATATATATCATTATATATATATATTTTAAATACATATATAAAATATATTTGTGTGTTTGTATGTTTGAATATATAAAAAATATGTATATATTATTATATATTTGATTATATCTAATATTACATTGTGAAAAATGATAAAAAAAATTAAAACCGTAATATCAATATGAATGTAATCCCTGGAAAAAAATTCAGAACCCATTGATAAAAGACAATAAGACCCCCTTAAAAGAAGCTGAAATTCCATCAAATGTTAAAAAATTGGGGTACCCTGACTAAAAACTCAGTTTTGGAGGCCTTATAAGAATCTTTTGTCCTTGAAAAAATAGTGATGAGGGTACCCTATAGACAACATGGTGTATAGATCATCGTAAACATTGGTTTAATTCATGGTAGAGCCCAAACGAACACCCGGATTAAAATTTTTGGCCATTTAAAGTTTGAGTTATGTTTTTAACTTATTTTATATCTTTTATTATTTAATTAATCTTTTTAAATTAAAATTTTTTTCAAATTACTATTACGTTATAATAATTAGAAAATTGTTAATTAAAAATATATTTTAAAATTATTTTATAAGACATTTTCACTAAATATCATATATATTAAGTTTAAATTCCTATTTAGCATTATAAAAAACATATTTAAAAATTATATAATATATTTATATCAAGATAAATATATTAATACATTAATATATTATTTTTAATGAAATAATTTTTTTTGAAATATACCCTTTATCAGTTCTAGTACAAAAATAAAAATAAAGGGGGGGTCTTTATCAGCGCTTCTAAAAAAACATTGATAAAGGTCCCCTATTAGTGTTTATTTAAAAGTATTGATAAAGGGTCACCCTTTATGAGAGGTTTTTTACAAGCACTGATAAAGGCTCCCCTTTAAAAATGTTTTTTTAGCACTATTAAAGTCCCCCTTTAACAATGTGCTTTTTAGAGCTGATAAAGGGGGGTCTTTAAATGTGCTTTTAGATAGCGTTGTTAAATCTATAGCACTGGATAAACCCGGATTTTTATTAGTGGTATGTGAATATTAGATTGTGGGAGGAGATTCTAGGGTATGGAGGAGTAATTCGGGAGGTGATGTAGGGAGGTTGAGCAGAAATGAAGGATAGGGATACACGTATCGGAGAAACGATGTGGAGGTTACACATGGAAAAAAATTTACAAGTTTTAGTATATATAATAGATATATATATTAATTATAATAATCTAATGTTTAATAATTGGTAAAGAGTGGGTAGTGTGCCTGAAGGGTGCCTAGAATTCATTTTCCCCCTTCCATGCATGGATTCCCTATCCCATATTATAATAATAATTATTATTATTATTATTATTATTATTATTATTATAGACCTTATTTTGATGGTAATTTTTCACTATAATTTCATATTGTTAATCCATCTATGGCATCACAATCCTAAAAATGAGACCAATAATTTGAGACTTATATGTAATTCCAAGTCGTGGATAGAGATTTCAGTCCTGTAAGATAAATTTTATCATCAATGATGTGAAAAATGTGTATTTTTTACCTATGAACATTTTCAATAAATGTATAGCCTAACATAAGCATTTTTTTCATTTAGATCAAGATGAAATTTTACGTTTGGTCATTCAAGACTATTTACAAGGTGGGATAGGTAGTTTAAGTTTTTATCTTTTTAGAACCCATGACGGGGTTCAGGCATGACAATCAGGGCGTACATAGAGTCAGGTGTTTCCTCCCTCATCTTTTGTGTGTTATATATTGAGGCGAAGGTCCCTAGTAACTATGATGTAGTTTGATTCTCTCCCTTTCACCTAAAGTGTATTATCCTCATCTGTTGTGTGTGGCTTGAGGTTTCATACTTCTTCAAGGGTCGGTTATCCCCTCATCCGACAGTACAAAAAACACTATTTTTAGATGTAGATTTTGAGAGGGTATAGTGCACAACCCCTTCTAAATATAGATAATACATTTTGAGGGGGTTAAAACCCAATTTAATTTTTTTCTATAAATTAGTGACAGTTCTACAAAACTACCGCTAATTTATTTGAAAAATATGTTATATGGGGTTTTAACGAGCAAGAAAGGCACGATTAATTACATCAGATACCTCTCAAATTATTCTCATCCTTGAGAATCAAAACTAGCCCTAGGGAAAGAAAAGGTGTCTGAAAACCCACACTACAAAAAACCTCTCAAAATATCTCATCATACTGCTAACACTATCACCAACCAAAATCACCAACCAAAACACCCACAAATAGACCAACAAAATCACTTCACTACACAGACCAAACCACCACTACTACAACCAGAAAACTACACTTCCTTGAACATGTAAATTAGTGAATTTCATTCTTTAGGTCAATATACTATTCTCGCTGGGCAGCACTGACTCACCCTCAAGGGTTTAATCACATCATAGTATAATGAGTCTTGATTAGGAATCAGGTCATCCCCTTTTTATATGTCAAAACTAGTCACACATCACACATAAAAATAAGAACACCACTTATAAAACATCAAGATCCAAACATCACATCATCCAAGAAAATACAAAAAAATAAAGCAACATAAAACAAATCTGGGTACTGGTCACGAATTTGTGACTCTCACTCCCAAATACTCTTCTCTAGGCCACCATGACTCCACAACATGTGAACCAAGGGAATTGATCATACACAAAACACCTTCTCTCGATAATTATAGATATCTACTGGATTCACCAGGAATGTCACATCATCCTTGATATCTAACACTCCCTAGTCAATAACATGAGATTCATTATAAATATACCAATGGAGCTAAGACACATGGAAGACTTCGTGGATACTATCCAATTGTAGTGACAATTCCAACCAATATGTCACCCCGTCAAATCACCCCAAAACCTAAAATGGCCCAACTAACCTAGGAGAAATCTTATTTCCTCTTCCAAATATATTTTCCCACATTGAGGGGAGACCTTTAAAAACATGTGGTCTCTAACCTTGAACTACATGGGCTTCTTCATTAAATCAACATAAAACTTATGCCTATCTCATGTTTCTTTCATCATCTCAGGAACAATATAAAACTTATTTATCGTGATTTTCATCACATTAGGTCCAAAAACTTCTACCTATCCAACCTCCATCTAGCACAATGGAGAAAAAAATGACTGCATGTGCAACACCTCAAATGATGACTTACTGATGGATGAGGGATAGCTGTTGTTGTAAGTAAACTCAACCAAAGGTAGGTTCTATTATTATAATCTACCAAAGTCTAAGATACACACACATATAATATCCTATAGTGTTTGGATAGTCTGCTCTGTATTTTCATTATTTCGAGGGTGGAAAGCAGTGTTGAGGCATAACTGAGTAGAAAAATCATGTTATAATCCCATATATACTCACAAAGGGAAATTAGAATCCTAATCTGATACAATAGATATTGGGACCCCATGAAACAACACCACCTCATCCACATATCTCCTCACCAAATAACCATGAAACACAACTCTTTGATCACTAATAAGTGGGATGATTTTATCAAATAATCCATGATCACCTAGGGAGCATCACAACCTCTCTGAGATTGGGGGTAACCCTGTGAAACAATATATCCATATTTCATCCTATTTCCACTCAAGAACATCTAGAGGTTGTAAAAAACCACCAGGAATATGATGTTCTCACTTTACCTGTTGGAAAACCAAACACTTCGCCACAAACTCCGCCACTACCCATTTCAACTCTAGACACAAAAAATGCATCCTCAAGCCGCAATACATATTGGAAACTATCGAGTGTACCACAAAAGTTGACATATGAAACTCTTGAAGGACTCCCTCATGAATTTGTACCATAAAAAACAACCAACCTTAAAATAATATATGGTTCTAACCATCCTCCAACCATCCCTCTGAAGTATCACCATGGACAACATGATCACTCATCACTCTACCACCATGTCTCCCCACTAAGACTCCTTCATCCGGTGCATCATAGAAGTATACACTGTCATATGAAATAAGAAATCTACACCATCAGCCACCCTTGCATCTAAGTGCAGGGCTGCCAACTCCTCCATTAATTTTCAAGCATCTCTAGACACCTGAACCACATCCTTATGTGAATTTCTAATCAAATAATCGGTAGCAACATTCCCCTTTCCTGATGTGTAATAGATCTCAAAATCATAGTTTTGAAGAAACTTCATCTTCCTTTATTATCGTAGATTCATATCACACTGAGAAAAGTTATACCACAAACTCTTGTGATCTATGAAGACTAAAAAGAACTTCCCAATGTGGAAATGTCACCACAACTTTAGCGCAAACACAAAAACAACTAAATCCATATCTTGGCTGGAATAATTACACTCTTGAGGATGTAACTGCCAAGATCTATAAAGGATCACCACCTTCCATTATATCAACACACATCCAAATCCTATATGGGAATCATTACAGAACACCACAAACATCACCCCTTTCTCTAACAACTAAAGAACTAGTGAACTGGACAACTTCTTCTTCAGGTAACTAAACACTACCTAACACTGATCAATCTACAAAAAAATCATGGTACTTCCATGTCAAGGATATTATTGAGGCTATAGATTGAGAGAAATTGGACACATACATCTTATAATATCATTTAAGACCAAGAAAACTATGAAACTATTCCATTTTCTTGGGTGCTTTCTAAGAAAAAACTACCTCGACCTTTGATGGGTCAACTTCCAAACCTTAATGAGACACCACTTTCCCAAGGAAATGTACCTCTCATGTCCAAAACTTACACTTCGACAATTTCCCATAGAGCAGGTGGTTTCAAATAAACCATAAGAATACTATGAGATGATCAACATGATCCTCCTCTGACTTCAAGTATATCAATATGTCATCGATGAACTTGACTACAAATTGGTCAAGGAGTTCACGGAACACAGAGTTCATGAACACATATGGTGCATTTGTGATGCTGAAATAAATGACTAAAAACATGAAGTAACGATACCTAAATCTAAAGTTAGTATTTAGGATATCTTCCTCATTAACCCTCAATTAGTGATACTCACACCACATATCAATTTTAGAAAACCAACTCACCCCTATCAACTAGTTGAAAAAATCATCTATCCTTTGAAGAGGGTAATAATTATTGATTGTTACATGATTCAATCTCTGGTAATCTATACAAAACCTTAGACTACTATCTAACTTCTTCATGAATAACAATGAAGAAACCCATGGTGACACACTAGGTCAGATGAAACCCTTCTATATATAATCATCTATCTGAATCCTTGACTCCCACAACTCAGAGGGTGTCATCCGATAAGGATCTATCAAAATCAGAGAATCGTCTGGCTATAATTATATCCCAAACTAAATATAACTTCAAGGGGGGTATTTTCACAAACTCCTTGGGAAAAATCCAAAAACCGCCTGAAAACCCTGGGAGACTCCTCTATCAGATCATCTACTAACACCATAGATAGCTCGACCATCAAAGAGAGAAGGGGTTCCACATGTCTGTTTCCCAACTGAAAACCCCATTCACCAATTGAATCCATAAATTTTTCATCCACATATGAGAACATTACTCTTCTCTAGAAGCACTCGATAATAGCACATACATAATACCACTAGTTGATGTTTAGAATGACATCGTATGGGTGCATCTATAATAAGAAAAGATCCCCACAAGATTGATGTTCCCCCATCTACAGTCCACACCCCCTAAAAACATCAAACAATATGTTCTGACCTTAAAATTTTCTAGTAAACACTAGGGGAATGGGAATCCTCTCTATATATAGTTTCAAAGAATAGACTAGAGAGGGTGAAACAATGGAGTAAGAATGTCTTGAATTAAGCAATACACAAATAAGGGTACTAAACAAACTGATAGTATATCTAACAATCTCTAGATATTATATCATTTATACCCACACTGCCTACAAGTGACCATTCCTAACTCCCCTACCTCTCTATAGATGTCCACCACAATGACCACACTCTAGCCTGGGTCCCGGAACATGGGTAACATCCTGGTTTCAGCCTCTACTTTCTCTATCTTCCCCCGAGGAAGAATAAGTATGAGGCCCCTATTACTGAAACAAACTCACTAGAAACTACTGTTTAAACTACCACTAAAACTGACCACCTCAACCAAGATGAGCCCCAAGAACCACTAGGTACTGATCTTCATGATGAACACAGCCTCCATAGGCAAAAAAAATTAGCTTGAAGCTCACAAGATTCTGTAAAGGAAACTTCTAAGGTCGACTCCCCGCTGGTCAAAATTATCAAAGGCCCCAATCGCTGAAACCTACTATCAAAACCTATACTCCTTAAGAAACCATGTAGGCTCCTCTCTTGAGTTAAATCTACTCATAACTACAATCACTCAATTACCTCGCTTTATTTTGAACCTCCAAATATATAGGAAACATAAAATTAGTAACTACATACTAGATGAAAGGATAGAGTGTCTCCTAAATATATCTCGCATGAGACTACTCATTAAGAAAAAGATATGGGGAAAAACACAGAAGGTCCCTAAACTTGATCTCGAGTTGTCATACTGACACGCTCTCTTACTAAAGAGAGAGTGGCTCTTGACTCTTCTCTACCCGCATCATTAAAGAAAAAACTCTAAACAAAACTCCCTCTAGAAGTCTAACCATAGTACATATACCTCCTTCCGCTCACCCCGAAACATTCTCCATCACTGATGCGCAACTATCCACATCTAACTGACTTCTAATGGGACCCATTACTCCACCCTGAACCATATCAAACTAAAAGTAATCTCTACCTCCTATAACTAGAACTTTGTCTCTATATTATAGATGCTACCCTCATACTTTCCAAAATCCTACTGCTGAAAATCATGTAATGTCCACTACCACTGATCATCCTCCTCAACCAGATCAAACCTTTGTAGATCATCTGGGTCAGCCAACTAAACCTCCACTACCTGATCCACATACGGATTATGACCAGGTATCATAGCTATAAGGGAAACAAATATTTCCTTATCCTGGTAGTAATGGAATTTTATTAAATCTTATTTAATTCATTTTCAACTTATTTAAACTTCCAAAAACCAAAACCACTCAGTTCGAACAAAAACACAAGTCATCATATGAATGTACTTATCCTAGTTCCCTACCCTGCAAATAGGTCCACATCACTTGATCTATAACGACCCAATCATTTATGAATAAAATTCCCTTTCTTTTAATTACTTATAGATATAGAAAACACATGAACTCTTTTTTTATATTTTATTGGGTTTAAATAACCATTAATTATTATTACTGTTGACAATATAGTCGTTGAACATTGATCACACGACTGATATAAATATAAGGTTTTTGAAAAATCCTTTTGAAATAGATAAAGGAGAGGATGGCCTCATCTAGTAGACTCAGGTCGTATAAAGCTCATTTTTCAGAGCTCTAAAAGGATGTATCATCACTGGGATTTTCTCTTGACCAAGCCCAATATGAGCTTCAACACGTTAAGCATTAATCAAATCACCTATGGGATAAGTTTAAGTTAATAGAGATTACCACCCGCGCGATGTTATCTGAGCTTCCCCAAGAGTCTGTCACTATCGTACACCTTACCCTTAGGCCTTATGTGGGTGTTATAAGGGGTTGTGTAATAAGGTATTAGTTACTTATTATGTTATCCATTATTATACATAAAAGTCTTATTCCATCAATTCTTTTATATGAATAGTATTTCTTAAAAAATGATAAATTTGATAAATTGATTTTTCAGGTAAAAATGGTACTTTTGAGAAATATATACATTATTATATTAAACTAATGTTTTTATTAATAATATTATAAAAATAATTCTTATAAATGATTATTATATCAATTCCTTATCTATAAATGATTTGGTAATCAGTTTGATAAGAGTTGTATTTTTTATATGATAAAATAGAAAGTGTATATTTTAAGGAATTAATGAATTTTTTAAATAATTAATATTTTAGTAAAATATTATTATCAAATTAATTTTATAAATAATAAATGATTATATAATTTTTATTAAGTCAAATGTAATTTTTATTAAGGTTTGAAAACTATTTTTGGCAAAACCCGTGAATTTTCAATAAATATCAGTTTTCATTTTAAAAGTAAAAATTAAAATATTTAGAAAATTATTTAGATAAAATTAATATTATTTTTGGAATAAGGACTTTGAAATTGTCCAATGGTGAATTTTTCATAATTTTCTGAGATAGTCAAATTTTTGGGTAAAAATTAAGTTCCGTATAAATAAATTAAGTGTTTTATGACATCATAATGACCCCAACATGATGTAAAAAATACTATAATCGGTATTATAGAACCAATATATGTTTTCACAATAAAATAGTGTAATTTTAGTCTTTTTTACTAGTTTTATAAAGCCTTAGTGAATCCTCCAAAATGTATAATATATTTTATGCTTTAAATTTTATTTCCTTGAGAGTGTGACTCACCTCCAGATAATAAATGAAAATATTTTATTATTTTCGGCCATTTTATTTATAAATTACTATTTTACACTCTTATTTGGTAAAAAAAATTGCAAAAACCATGGCAAGGTTTGTGGTTTTGAATATTTAATTATATAGATTCCAAAACCTATGTTTGTGAAATATTAAAGAATTCCCCTCTCATTTTCTATATGAACCCCCCCAGGATCCCACTTCTCTTAACTAAAAATCCTTTGATAACATCCCTACTCTTCCCTCCCCTATCTATAATCTTCCCAAGGCGCCCCAAGCTCTCATGATGCCCATATTCAAGCTTTTTAAGTCACACACTCAAGTAGGGGATCCTTACTTTCCATTCTCATTTTTATCCATGTTTCTTTATGTTGTTATACCCATTTATTTTAAATTAAAAATGTTGGGGGTATTATTTAACACCTCCCCATACTTCCCTCATTTTGTTTTATTGATTATATACCCCTTTATCTCTTATTAATTCCTTCCGTTTAGACACGTTACCATGCCGAAATTCCGTAAGGTATTTCTCTCTTCTTATTTCCATTCAAGAATTTCTTTTATATTATGTATCTAAATTCCATTTCATATGTTGGGATATTATCTTACATGGTCCAATTCGTGTATATTTCATGTATAAATGATGAGAGACCCGTTTTACACTCATCAACCCAATTTTTTAATTTTCATATGACATTATTATGCTTCCAAAATTGCACTGCGGTTTTCCTAGCCAAAATCATCATGTAGTGAATACCATCACAATTTATATATCAAGGGTATTCACCTTTATTCACATATACTTGTTTAAGGGTACATTAATTTATGTATTATACATTCTTTTATCATTTAATAAATTATTATGTTTAATGAATCCATGTTATACGATCTATGTGGCACACTTAAGCATGATATTGAAATGATTATGAAGGGTGCACCTTGATAGCGCTCTAATGCATTAGGTAATTTTTAGTATCATGATACACCATGTGAAATGAGGGTTTACTCATGATAATTCATGTGCAGTTAGTGTTTACTCATGATAATCCATGTGCAATGAGCCTTGGCTCATGCTAATATCAGTTGTATGATGTTGCCACATTTCTATGTTATGATAATCATACTATATCATGAATTTATGTTCATGTTTCTATTATGATCTATTAATATGAATATTTCCTAACATGTATTTTATTCTTCATTTTATTCCTTGTTTATTCCATTACTGGGCTTTATAGCTCACCCCTTTCTTATGTATGTCCTTAGGTTATCTCATGCAGTGTTAAGTACGAAGGAATGAGTTGGTCATATCAAAGAAGTTTGAAATAAAGATTGTGTATTTCATGTTTTAAGTTGTTATGTAATGTTCCTAATTTCCCAAGACACTATACCTCTCAATACTTAGAGTTGTCTTAAGTGAAATTTTATGTATTAAATCATGTCTAAATGTGTAATAAATATCAGGGTTGTTATAGTTGGTATTAGAGTATGGGTTTAGTTATTTTTGGGATTAGGGTTATAAAACTCTAGTGAAAGCCTTAGGGATAGACTGAGTATAAGAAAATAATCCCTAAATTTTTGTGAGTGTATATTAAGTGTTTTATCAATAAAATACATCTCTGTCTGGATACGAACAAGTAGAGGTGGCTCTAGTATAGATGTATTTAGGGGTAAAACCTGAAAACACCTCTTTGAGCTAGACTTGAACGGTAATTAGTGCACGACAATAGGCCTTGATTCACTCTGAGTTTGACACTCCTGGGGGATATAATTATATAAATTAATAATCTTATTATGAACCATTATTAAGGGAATAAAAAAACCCCTAAGAAAATATGTTGGGAAGTAGATCATGGATAACATATATTGAAGCCTATAAATTCATAAGTTAAGGAAATAAATTTAATTTATAAGTTTTCCCTTTTTATCATTAGATTACCCTTTATGTGTTTAATAGTTTAAAATAATTACCCCTAACTTTCCTTTAATTCTAGACAATGGCCTGTAATTTAAGGACTTAGGCTAACAATCGATGCGAAGATCAATGTGATGATCGTTCTAATGAGATGCCCAATCCAATGGGAGCGGTAATCTCAAACTTTCTCATGATACTCTCTTAGTTAACTCAAGTTTTGAATAGAAACATGGTTCAAGAGAAACTTCCACCCCCCCCCCCTCCTAGGAAAAAACAAGCCGCAATCGAGATCTTTATGAGAAAAGGGACTCTACTTTCAATGGATCATCTGATCCCTCAATCGTCATGGATCAACTCCATTGAGAATATATTCCACATCCTTCAATGTTCTAAACAAGATGAGGTTATTTTTCATGCTTAACGTATGGAGGGTGAATTTGATCAATAGTTCACATTGATCAAAAATACGAATACTGAGGAAGAGATTGAGGAATTGGAATGGAAGTATTTCTAGAAAATGTTTTTCAATAAATATTTTCCTCACACCCTCTAACTTAATATGGAAAGGTACTTCCTTTACCTCAATAAAAAAGATGAAGAATCCATCAGAGCGTATGAGTTAAACTTAATAAGTCCTGCATGATACACCTTTGGCTTTATCGTTACCTCTGAATTCAAGGTTGATCACCTATTTGGTGTCCTAAAACCTAGCCTATGGAAATCCCTTATGTTCCATGACTTTGATAGGTATGATGAAATTGTCTGATGTGCCCTCAAAGTCTAAATGTATATTGGTGAATCTCAAGGGTATCATGGGGATAAGAATAATAAAAGTGGACATTAATTCTGGTAGACTGATGGATAAATCCGATGGTTCTAAGAAAATACATCACCCCACTTGTTGAAGGTGTAGAAATAAGCACCCCATAAATTTCCTAAAGGAGATGATGAAATACTTTAGGTGTAGAAGATAAGGTCACCTGGCCAATAGTTTCCAATAAGAAAACCCCAATACTGAAATAGAGGAGAGTAGTTCTCCATTCGACCCTCATCACATTGTTCATTGATACAACTATAAATAACCAGGGCACTTTGCAAACTAGTTCCCTAAGCCAAGGGTTTTCAGAGGCAACCAACAACCTCTAAGGCATTAAGGGCAATCTTTTTCTATCATTACTGCTGAAGTGAATCCCAACAATGAAGTGGTGACAAGTATGCTAGTTATTCATTCAATAATAAAGAACATACTTTTTTATTCTGGTTCTATGCATTCTTTTATATCCTGAAAGTTTAGTAAAACAATCCAAACACCACCACAAATCATGGAATTATAGATGTCAGTGTGAATGGAAAATGTGTTAGTTATTGCATCCCATGAATATAACTCCTCCCGTTTCACAATTTGTGGATTTAACTTCCTGTAGAACCTCTTCATACTCCCTATGGTGTATTTTTATGCAATTATTGGCATGGATTGGCTTGGCCTATATAAAGATAGCATAAATTTTCATGATAGGGAAATCACTCTCCATATAGAGAATCGACCCTCGATTCTATACAAGTGCAAGGAGGAGGATAAATATTATTTATCACCATCATCTCAAGTGTGGATAATACTGCCCTATGAGAATGTGTATCTTGATCAAATGATTGATTCTAAGGAAGGAACCATCCTCTAAGACATTTTTATTGTGAGGGAATTCGTTGACGTCTTTCCCGATGATTTTCTTGATATTCCTCCTTAAAGAGATGTTTAATTCTAAATTGATATTAAACCTAGGGAATTCATAATATTCCAGACTCCATATAGAATGGTTGTTGTTGAGATTGAGGAGCTAAATAAAAAACTACATGAGAATAGGGTTTATATTCCCAAGTTCTTCACCATGGGTTAAACTAGTCCTCTTCATCAAGAAGAAGGATGGGTCAATGCACCTTTTCATTTATTATCGTGAGATAAAAAAAATAAAGGTAAATAACAAGTATCCTTTGCCATGAATTGATGACTTGTTTGATCGGCTATGTGGATCACAACACTTCTCTAAGGTGGATCTGCGATCGGGATATTACCAATTAAGGGTGAAGAAGGAGGATATCCCCAAGACTACTTTATGTACAAGGTACGGGCACTTTGAATTCATAGTAATTCCTTTCAGACTCACTAATTCTCCAAAAATATTCATGGAAATGATGAATATAGTCTTTAGATATTACCTTGACAAATTTTTTGTAGTCTTTATAGATTATATTCTAATATATTACAAAACCAAGGACTATGAAAAGAATATAAGTATTGTACTAGAGACCTTCTGAAAGGATAAGCTCTATGAAAAGTATATCAAGTGTGAGTTTTGGTTGAATGAAGTCTCATTCTTGGCTCATATCATCATAAGAAATTGGATATCTATGGATCCCTCCAAGATAAATTCAATTGAGGGATGGTCGAGGCCAACATCTATGACATATATCTGTAGCTTCCTTGGATTAGCTGGATATTATCACTGGTTTGTGAGAAATTTCTCACGATTTTCAAACCCTCTTACCAAGATGACTTGGAAGGGAGTCAAGTTTCTTTGGAATGATGAATGTGAAGAGTGATTCAATGAGTTAAAAAAATCTTATCACTGCACCTGTGATCACATTACCCACAAGCAGAGAACATTTCATGGTATTCAATGATGATTTGAATAAGGGAATGGGTTTTTTATTGATGAAAAATGAAAAATTCATTGCCTATGATTCAAGTAAATTTAATGTTCATGATCAAAACTATCCAACATATGATCTAGAGTTGGCTGCAGTAATCTTTGATTTGAAAATTTGGAGACATTTCCTTTTTGGGGAGAAATGTGAAATATATACAAATCACAAAATCTTCAAATATATATTCTTACAGAAAGAGTTGAATATGTGCCAACAAAGATGGTTAGATCTGATCAAAGACTATGACTGCTCAATCCATTACCACCCCAGGAAAGTAAACAAGGTGGCAGATTCTCTATGTAGAAAGGACCCAAATATTCTATAATTGATGAGAATTGAAAATGATTTAATCTTCTTAGATTTTATGAAGATAGACATGGGAATCATAAAGAAAGGAACATCATCAATCCTTTCACAAATGATTGTCCAACCATCTCTTTTGGAAAGGGTAAAAGATGATCAAAAGGATGATGTGTGAATTTAGAAGAAAGTGGAAACTATCATAAATGGGAAATCCTAAGAGTTAAATGTTAATGAATAAGGAATTGTGATATTTGGGTAAAGACTATTATTTCTATCAAATCTTGAGTTAAAGAAAGAACTTTTGGATGTTTTACATAGTTCGAATTTCTACATTCTTCCAAGATACACAAAGATATATCGGCATCTATGAGAAAACTTTTAGAGGGATAACATGAAGAAGGATATCATTGAGTATACATCAAAGTGTTTGGTATGTCATTAGGTGAAGGATGAGAGGAATAATTTTTAAGGGATGATGCAACCATTACCCATACCAATATGTAAATGGGAGAACATCACCATGGAATTTGTCACTAGGATTCTGAATACATCCAAAGGAAACAATGTTATCTAAGTTATTGTAGATCATCTTACAAAAACTGCACACTTCATTATAATTTGATAGGATTTCTCACTTGATCAACTAGCATGGATATACATCAGATAATTGGTAAGGCTGCATGCAGTGCCACTATCAATTGTATCTGATCGAGATCCAAGATTCACCTCTAAGTTCTAGAAGAGTCTCCAACATTATCTGAACATTGAGATTAACATCATAAGGACTTATCATCCTCAAACTGATGGACAATATGAGCAGACTATCCAAACACTTAAGGACATGTTGAGAACATGCTCAATGAAATTAAAAGGAGGATTGGATCAACATATTCCTCTAGTTGAGATTTATTACAGAAAAAGTTTCAAATCAAGCATCCAAGTAGCTCCTTATGAAGCCCTTTATGGGAAGAGGTTTAGAACACCGACATGTTGGGATGAAGTTGGGGATAAAAAACTTATAGGTCCAGAGATGGTCAACGAAATGGTTTATAAGGTTAAGACCATCCATCAGCACATTAAAACTGCTCAGAGTCAACAAAAATCTATGCTTCCAATCGTCTACGAGACGTAGAGTTTGATGTTTGAAACATGGCATTACTCCATCTATCACCATGTAAGAGAGTTATGAGATATGGTAAGAAAGGAAAGATTATTCCAATGTACATCGGCCCTTTTGAGATCATTGATTGCATCAGAGCAGTATCATATCGACTAGAACTCCAACCAAACCTGTCTCAAGTGCATGATGTATTCCATGTATCACCCTTGAGGAAGTACATACCTGACCCATCGTATGTACTCAATCCAGAGTTGGTACTATTGGATAATGACATATACTATGAAGAGAAGCCAACTAAGATCTTATATCATAGATAAAAAGTTCTACGAAAAAAGATGATGACCCTCATCAAGGTGTTGTGGAAAAACCACAAGTTTGAAGAAGAAATGTGGGAACCTGAGGAATTGATGAGGTCGAGTTACCCTCATCTATTTTAGTGTGGGAAAAGAATATTTTGGGGGGGGGATTTCCTAAAGGGGAAATGTTGTAATGACCCTATCATTTATGAATAAAATTCCATTTCTTTTAATGACATATAGATATAGAAAAAACATACACTCTTTTTTTTATTTTTCATTGGGTTAAAAGGACCGTTAAGTATCATTAGCAATGATAATATAGATGTTGAATAGTGATCACATGACTGATATAAATATAATGTTTTTGAAAAATCCTTTCGACGCAGAAAATGGAGAGGATGGCCTCATCTAGTAGACTCGGGTCATACGAAGATCATTTTACAAAGCTTGGAAAGGAGGTAGCATCACCGGTATTCACTCTTGACTAAGGCCAAGCCAAGCTTCAACACTTTAAACTTGAACAGAATCACCTATGGTAGAATTTCAAGTTAATAGAGATTACTACCTGAGCGATGTTATCTGAGTCACCCCAAGAGTTTGTCCCTATCACACACCTTACCCTTAGATCTTATGTGGGAGTTATAAGGGGTTATGTAATAATGTATTAGTTACTTATTGTGTAATCCATTTTTTTAAATAAAAGTCTTATTCCATCAATTTCTTTATAGGAATAGACTTTCTTAAAAAATGATGAATTTGATAAATTGATTTTTTGGGTAAAAACAGTACTTTTGAGAAATACATACATTATTATATTAAACTAAGGTTTTTATTAAAAATATTATAAAAAAAATTCTTATAAATGATGATTATATGATTTTCTTATCTGTAAATGATTAGGTAATTAGTTTGATAAGAGTTATATTTTTTATATGATAAAATGGAAAGTGTATATACTAAGAAATTAATGATTTTTTTAAATAATTAATATTTTTAAAAAATATATTATTATCAAATTACTTTTATGAATATTAAATTATTATATAATTTTTATGAAGTAAAATTTAATTTTTAGTATGGTTTGAAAACTATTTTTGTCAAAACCAGTGAATTTTTAATAAATGCCAGTTTTCATTTTAAAAGTAAAAAATTAAAAAAATTATAAAATTATTTAGATAAAATGAATATTATTTTTTGAATCAATACATTGAAATTATCCAATGGTTAATTTTTTATAATTTTCTAAGATAGTTAAATTTTTGGGTAAAAAATAAATACTATATGAATAAAATATATGTTTTATGACATCATAATGACCCCAAAATGATGTAATAAATACTATAATGGGTATTATAGGCCCAATATACGTTTTCAAATTAAAATAATTTGATTTTATATTTGTTTTACTTGTTTTATATAGCCTTAGTGTATACTCCAAAATGTATAATATATTTTTTGATTTTAAATTCATTTCCTTGAGAGTGTGACTCACCTGCATATAAGCAAGGGAAATATTATATTATATTCATCCATTTCCCTTATAAAATAAATTTTCCCACTCATATTTGAAAAAAACCATGGGAAAAATCCATTGTAGGGTTTTTGGTTTTGAATATTTATTTATAAAGATTCTAAAACCTAAGTTTGTGATATATTAAATAATTCCCCTATCATTTCCTATATAAACTCACCCAAACTCTCACTTATCTTCACTAAAAATCCATGTAGTTAATATATACTCCCCCCCCCCCCTCTCTATAATTCTATAAAGTCATCCCAATCTCTCAAGAATCCCCTATTCAAGCTTTTGAATTCACACACTCAAGTAAGGGATCCTTACATTCTTTCCTTTCTCATTTTTATCTAAGTTTCTTTATATTTTTATACCCTTTTATTTTCAACTAAAAAATTTGGGGTATGGTTTTTCAACTCCCCCATACTTCCCTTTATATGTTTTAATGATGAGATACCTCTTTATCTTTCATTAATTCCTTCTATATTCACCTGTTACCATGCCGAAATTCTGTAAGGGATTTATATCTTCTTATTTCCATTCAATAATTTCTTCTATAGGATGTATCTAAATTCTATTTCATATGTTGGGATATTATGATAAATGATCCCCTTACTGTTTATTTCATTTATAAATGATGAGATATCCTTTTATCTCTCATCAACCCAATTTATTAATTTCCATATGATGTCGTTATGCTTCCAAAATTGCATCGCAATTTTCCAAATCAAAATCATCATGTAGTGAATACCATAACCATTTATCTATCAAGGGTATTCACCTTTATGAACATATACTTGTTTAATGGTACTTACATGTATGTATTACACATTATTTTATCTTATAATAAATGATTATGTTGAATTAATCCATGTCATACAATCTATGTGGCACACTTAACCGTGAGATTGAAGTGATTATGAAGGGTGTGTTCTGATAGTGCTTTAATTCATTAGGTAATGTTTAGTATCATGATACGACATGTGAAATGAGGTTTTTCTCATACTAATTCATGTGAAATTAGGTTTTACTCATGTTAATCCATGTGCAATGATCCTTGGCTCATTCTAATATCATGTTGTATGTTGTTGCCACATTTCCATGTTATGATAATCATGCTATATTGTGTCTTTATGTTCATGTTTCTCTTATGCTCTATTGATATGCCTATTTCTTAACATGTATTTTATTCTTCATTTTATGTCTTTTTTACTCCCTTAATGGGCTTTATATTTCACCCCTTTCTTATGTATATCATCAGGTTATCCCATGCAGTGTTAAGTATGAAGGAATGAGTTGGTCATGTCAATAAAGTATAAAATAAAGATGTTGTATTTAATGTTTTAAGTTGTTATGTAATGTTACTAATTTACCAAGACACTATAACTATCGATCCTCAGAGTTGCCTTAAGTGAAATTTTATTTATTAAATCATGTCTAAATGTGTAATAAAGAGTAGAGTTAATTTTTGATTTCTCAATAAGCTTAGAGTCTATTCACTGGATCATGGGGCCCCTAAAATCTCATGTCCTAGCCAGTCCCCCTCGTCTATATCACACACCAGGGTCAACTGACACTATTTTCATACTAACTCATGAAATCCTCATTGTGTATAACTCCAAACATCATCTTATCTATCAACCATCACCACTGATGCCACTCTATAATGACCCCCTCCCCCAAAGATGATGCAATGAAAGGAATGAGATAATGACCCTGAGTCCCACCTCTAGTAGGCCCTGGGTTGGATACTAACACCGAGGGTATAGAAATATCATGAAATGGGGGGAATTTCACTCTATAGTAATATAATATCAGGATATAGAATTAATTAATCACAAACAAATTTATGACATAATATAAAAGGAAACAAGAACCATCCCACAATGCATGTATAAATATAATTAATACATATAAAAATCTCCAAAGTAAATACTCAAAAATAAATGCTAAAGTAGGGACATAACAATTGTCCTAAGGTCTTAGCTAGTAATATCCATCATAGTCCATGTAGTCCTCCTGGAAACTTGAAAATAGTTTTATATATGTAGGATGAGAATACAAGTATACTTTGTAGGAAAACCAAAGTCTCTAATGTATAAGTGAAAGGAGCATATACTAATTTACCCATGATCAAATAGAAAAACCAACACCTAAACAGGTCAACTATCCATCCCAACCTCACTAAGGCATGATCAATAATTAATTATATCCACAATTAATAACATAATATGTATCATATTGATATAGGGTACCCTGTACCACTTTTCCACTGATTTTATACTCTCACACCCTAACATCATACATCCTAGAACTCCCACCTTTTTCGTATAACATCTCTTTACATCACATCACATCATATCTCATCACATCACTTAAAATCAAATCCCACCCACAAACACTTGGTCCATATCCTCACATTATAACCATAACCAGAGTAGTAGGGTATCATGAACATATAAGAAATAAAATGGGTGTCCTCCTCACACCATGAATGACCCCACTATAAATCACCTCACTATATCACCCAAAAACACCTGAGTTGTCACATCTCACCTTTCTTGAAGACACATGGGTCATCTCATCACATCATAATGCATCTTTAAAGTAACTCTTTTGACTTTTATCCATCACAAACCATGTATTTCATCATCTCCTGGAAGAGGGAGTTGGGAAGCGTGGGTAGCCAGCCATCCATCCTCACCACTAGGACATTGGGAAAACACCCCCAAAACATTTGGTTGTCTTCACTAGGTGTTATAAATGGGCGGGGAACATATATAAAATAAAAAGGAACATACATGGTATATATATAATATAATAACACATAAGCCCAACCTATGGTTTTACAACTACATCAACAACCAACTCACAACATTTTCCACATTCATTGCAACCTCTAAACACAAAACACCACACACAAATCCACAAGCCACATTTCATATTCCAAAACCCCTTTCAAATTAATCCATTTTCCAAATTTCACATTTTCATCTAATTTCTTTTAAATAGACAACTGACTAAATATTAACTTTTTTATTATCAAAACACTTTTAAGGGGAAAGTGAGAAACCGCAAAGTCCAACAATACATCGAAAATTAACCAAAATAGAATAAAATCCAAAGAAAAAACAGGATCTCCCTCTCCCCAGAAACTACCTCATATCGATAAATATCCAACTCATTCTATTAGTTATATCTCATTTAATTCATTCATAACCCATTTTCACATTTAACCCAATTCCTCTTTTATTTCAAAATTCCTTAACCATCTTCATCCCATTTCAACTTCAACATTATCATTTAATTACCAAACTACCTAGGAAACTAGCACAATAAAACACATGACAAGAAGCATAACACAACATCTCATCTTTCCTCTTACTAATAAACCCACACACCATTACCACATTCCCAACCACACTGCACAACAACCACCACATTGCCACAACTTTCTAGTACAACCACCCCACAACACGAACTCACAACACAACACACATTTCCTTATTCTCCATTACAACCACACATCACATCCACACCTCGTATCACAACACCCCATCTTATCTGCCACAATATAACTACTTCCCACACACCACATTAACACAACAATACATACCACCCAACCACTTCCACAAACACATTCCACATTACACACAACAAAGAATTTTTATATTTTTCAAAGGGGATATTTATCACTTTCACTTCATTATTTTGGGGTGTTCTCAAACATGTAATATATCTAGGGGAACCCATTTAATTAGAATAATATAAGTGATTATCTAATTACATCTAGGGTTATGTCAAAAAATTAAAAAAAAGGGATTTCATAATGTCACGGCTATTGAGAAAAAAATACAAACAACCTAGTTTTCAGCAAGGTATTACACCTATAAAGTCTCAGTATCAATAATAATAAATCTTATAAAAACATACGATTCACATTCCCCTATCCCTTTTTAAATTAATTTAACTAATTAATTTATCTTTATTAATTTGGATTTAACTACTTCAACGAAGGTAAACAAAAGGAACCCCCTATATAATACACATAAAAATAAAGGGTAATTCTCGACCTGGAAGAAAGAAGCCTCCCTCGACTCACTACACCAAAACATGGGGCACATTCAAGATTGAATAACTACTAGAGAACTAGAGCCACTAGTAGAAGGATTTTATGAATCTAAGGGAATGATTTTGGAATTTCTTGCCATGAGATAAATCAAGAAGGAAGGAATAAAGGGAGGATCCTTGTTTCTAACTCAACAGATATAGAATGATTGGGTTTTCATATTGCAATATATTTGATATACCAATTATTATGGATCTCATTAAACTCCAATCTCAAGGAATCAATTACATCCTTGGTCATCACAAAAAAATAAAATATATAATTATCCTTTAAGAATCGTCCTTTGAAGGACCTTGATTCATGCCTCTGAAAGACCCACATGGTCATTTTCCTTAAAATAGGGAAAATCTTCAGGTGACTGATTTCACATAGCTAGAATCCCCCCATAGCTAATTCACATAGTTGATTGATCACGTATCCAATTTCTCACATAACTGATTCACATAGTCGATCCACATAGATGATCGCTCACATAGCTGATCTACGTAGCTAACCCAACCACATATATGATTCATGTAGATGATCTATACACATAACTAATTCATCTATGAAGTCGATTTATCCATCTAACTGATTCACGTAGTCAATTCATCCACATAACCGATTCACATAGACAATTCATCCATGTAACTAATTCGTATAGTCGATCCATGTAGTCGATTCATCCACATAGCTAATTCGACTGTTTGTAAAGAGAATCCTTATATAAACAAGGGGAAAAGTCTCCAAATTATCTCTAACCACAAAAAATAAAAAAGTAACCGGTCAGGAAGACATAGGTTGTTACAAATATATAAATAAATATGCAAATAAACATGATTTATATTATACATATATTATATTAAATACATTTATGTTATATTATGTATACAAATATACATAATATAGACAAAATTAAATAAATATATATATATATATATTATATATATTGTATTATACCATATTAATTATAAATCAATATAGTAAATATATAATATATTATTTAATTATATTATATATTTCCAATTATATGAATTTATTTAATTTTCTGTGTATGTATATTTTTTTATACACGATATAATATAAATTTATATAATTACATACATAAATATATTATATTATTGTATTTAATATAATATGTGTATGATATAAATCATAAAATAAATGTATAGTATTTATAAAACCAACATAAAATTTTTATAGTTTGAAAATATGTGTAATAATAATAATAATAATTTTATTATTGTTATCACACGCACACATATATTTATACAAGTATATAAAAATAATTATATATATATTATAATTATACTATATCTATAAATATTATATAAATACATAAATATACACACACACACTCCAAAATATAAATGTATTTATAAATATATTTATAAATACATATTTATATATATAAATATAATAATTTGTAAATATTATATATATACTATATATATAAACGTGTATATAGAATAAAACGGAATTTCTTTTCCATGGTGGTGAGGCGCTAGGCTTATATTCAGGTGATCCCAGGTTCAAACCTCCTTGAATGAGGGATTTTAATAAATTATGGGGGGAGGGTGGGGCAAGCATGCACTCGTGGGAAGACTACATGCATGGAGAGAGTTGGGTTGGGTGGGCACAGGGGTCACACGTGGGAGAGTTGGGTTGTTGGGGGTTTAAATGTGTGTGTGTGTGTGTGTGTGTGTGTGGTGTGGGGAAGGGGGGGATTTATGGGTAGTTGGGGGCTTTAAAAAAGAAGTGAAATTAGAGTCGGTTTCAAACCACCTCTAATTCACCATATCCTAGAAAAATTAGGTCATAATTAGAATGGTTTTAAACCCTATCTAAAAAACTACTACTAATTTTTATTTTACCTTACCAATGGAACATGAAAACAACCTCTAACAAGATGAGGTGGACACATTAGTAGCGGTTACTCGTAACCACTACTAATTTATTTAGATGGGGTTATAACCCCCTAAAAGATAATTTTTTGTAGTGAAATACTCTTTTCCCTCAGTGAGGCATGGGTCACCCCCTAAACTTCTTTTGTGAGGTGATTTTTTTTTCTCATGACTTGGTTGGTTATGGTAATAGGGGTTAGTTCTTCCCAAACTGACATTAATTCTTTGTGTGGGTCCTCTATGGTTCTAATGGTTGTTTGAAAGGAATATGAGCTGAATGGATACTTTGAAATATGATACTCTCTAAGAACTCTGGGTTTCTTTTAGTATGTGACATACATCCAGGCCATCATATTTAGACTAAGTGGTATTATTTGTACTTTGATCATTCCTGCATTCTTGTATGATGGTTGGAATGAACCATCATGGGTTGGAGCTGAGATGATTGGGACCTCTCAAAGTCTCTATAATAGATTATGTAGCATATTTAGATTTATTTCTCTTATATTTCTTTAGTTAATTTCTAGTACCATAACCTTTGAGATATCTTTTGTGTTGATATTTACTTTATGGTTTCGAGGTGTCTTATTGTGTATGTTTATACTCACCCCTACAGGGGCTTTGTGCCCACCAATGTTTTGTCTATGAAGTTGATGTATAGGTCATAGATTTTCTTGGTGTATATGGAGCTAGTATGACATGTTTGGAGATAACACCTAGTGGTGACCTCATAATACATGGTTTTAAAAGAGATTAATAGTGTCAGGAGTTGATAGTGGTGGCAGAAATTTTTGTTTGGATCCATCTTACCTTGAGGGCTTCATCTTAGTTGTTTATGTTAGTTTCCCTATTTGGATGTTGTAAATATATCTTTCCCCTCTTTCATTATGGATTATATATTGGTTATATTTTTGGATCATACTTATTTTTTCCTTCATGTGTTGTATATAGTTCAATTTTGTATATATATTATGTGGGTATTTTTGGTTTATTATGCATTGAAGATATGTGTCTGTTGCAGATTTTTATAGGCTAAGTCCTCCCATACTATGTGATTTTCTTAATCAGTGATAGTCACTAGACCATGGCCTATTGGAGATGATATTGGGGTGGCAGAATTGACTTACTATCATCCCAGACTGGTGGGTCAGATTATTTCATAGGATACTTCCACTGTACCTAGTTTTGAGACAGTTCTTAATGGGACTCCAAATAATCATGCCTCTAGTGTGTTTGTAATGTAATCAAGACAATTTATATAATTTTATATAATTTTATTTTTTGTTTTATAGTTTTTTTTTTTGATGATTTTATGGTTATACTATCAAACACTAAGGTTTCACTAAGATAAATGATGTTTAAATCATATATGCAAATCGTGGTTGATTATAATGATGATATGAAAATTATTTAAAAAATATAAAATAATTAACTATCCAAGCATAGTAATATTATTGTTGTTCAAGTAATACTATGGATAGAGTTTGAGGAGAAAATAAATAAAATTATGTGGGATTAGATATGGGTAAATATTATTTTTTATCATTTAAATGTATTGATTTATAAAATAACATTAATGAATATGTTTTTCAATGAAGCTTTGATGTAACTTCCATAATGGATATAATTAAAAGACTACAAGGTTAATGTAATTAAGAAAATGTGGAGATCATACTCTACCTGAATGTCCTAAAGGCATTTTTATTGATTTTTAATAACCCTCATTTTAAGGGATGAGGGGGAACCCTTACAAGGCTCATAGGATTAGAGAGAATTGAATTTGATGAAAAAACAAAAACAATCACACCCACATGAATACAAGAATTTACAAGGTTCACTACTCAATAATAGTATCTAGTCATTAACCTGATTTGGAAACAAACTAGTATCACACATCCACTAGAAAGTAATCATTTTTGGTTTACAATAAGTTGGGTATATCCATCACTTTCATAACACTATAGTTTTTTGACATGCATGTTCTTCTTTCACATATAATATGATAAAATAATTTTTTCAACCACAAAATGAAATTTCATCAATAGGATTTAATTATTTTGTCATTGTGTCAATTTAATTGTTCACACTTGACTTCCAATAAGTTATTCTTCTTCCACTTTGATTTCTTGCATGATAGTAAGAAATAACTTCCATATAAACTACTTTTTTTAACCTATCCATCTAATAACATATACATCTGGTACCTATCTATCTGGTACATCTCTATCTGATACTCTCTACCTGATACCCTCTATCTGGTACCTCTGTTCAGTACCTCTCTATCTAGTACCCTCTATCTGGTACCTCTTCATTTGGTACCTCTATTTCTGATATTTTCCTATCTACCACCTCTCCATTTTTTACTTCAACAAAAGGATCACTCCATCTCCCTTGTCAGTACCTCACTTCTCTAAAAACTTGAGCAACAACAACAAACACTTTACAATGATCTTACATCCATTTATATATCCTTAATTTCTCCAAAAAATAATGGAGGTTTGTGTACTTCAAATTTTAATTTCCCACTCTAAATTTGAATGCACCACTCAAGTCTTTATTCATTTGTTCAACTTCAAACCATTGAATAAATTTCAATCAAAAATTTTTATAAGAACTTTCCTTAAATATCGACATTAAAAATATTCAAATATTCCTAAAATATTGGCTATAATCATGATCTTTACTTCATTTTTATCAAGTCATTGAATTATTATCTCAAAACCATCACAATGAATGACTTTACAAAAACTTTATAAAGATCTTAAAACCTTCATCTAGTACTTATTTGTGGGAACTTATCTACTTATTAATGCTTTATCTAGTATAACTTTGTAGGTACTATTCTTTTTGATAATTCTTCATCTAATAAAACTTCATAGGATTCTTATTTTAATGGTTCCCCTTTGTCTTGTGGTCTTATTATTTTCTGGTCTACTAATATTTATAGGTTTACTCTATCTATATATTTCAAGGTATCTATGTCTAATGAAACTTTATTCAAAAAACTGTTTCTAGTGACTTCATTTGGAAACCTCTTTCTGATGAATTTTCTCAAAAACATCTATCTAATGACTTTTTTAAGAGACATTTATCTGATGAATTATCTGAGAAGTCTCTATCCAATGTCTTCACTCAAAAACCTATGTCTAATGACTTTTCTCAAAAACCTATGTCGGATGTCTTCACAATCATTCTTCATCTAGTGAACTTTTTTCAAAATCCCTATTTCCTTCAATTAACTTCTTTGAATAAACTTAGCTAGAGTCATAAATACCATTATGTAATCAAGATGTTTGGTAATTTTAATAATATAAATGAATTGTCTAATTTTGTTTGTCTAGAAAACTCAATCTAGTAAATTCATTATTCTCTATCTGATTTCCTTGGTTCTATAGACTCAATGTGATCACATTTTTTCACTAGACTTCATCCAATCACCTCATTCTTCTAGACTCTGTTTGATTATCTATATTCACTAGCCTCATATTTCTCTACCTAAAACACTATGTCTAGAAAATATATAAGGAAGGCTCTAATTTGTTAGGTAATTTATATACTGACAACAAAATACAACACAATAATAAAACCTTCTTTCAAAAAACTATCTTCTTTGACAACTCAAAACCTCTCGGTCTTAGAGATATGCCCCTTTGGATTTTTTTTTAAAACAAGGAACATAAATCACTAAAACTATAAATCCCAAGTAATAGATCGCTATTCAATAATTCTAAGCCTAAATGAGTGAAAATGGTGTTGGAAACAAGAATAATTGAACAAAAATACCCTTTTTTCATAAATAAATGATTAGAAATCATTTTTAACTTCTTCATAAACACCAAAATTCATCATCACAGAAAAAAATAGACTTAAAAAAGTTCTTACATGGACTTCAACAAAATATTAAAATAGTTCATACATGTTGACATAACAATTTTCCCATTTTTAAACCCCATGAATATATTCTCTACCTTGAAAGGTAAATCATATATCAATGGATAGATTAATGTTGTCATATTTTTCTCCCCCTTTAAAAACAATATCTAAATATAGGAAGAGATAAGGGATACATATCACATACCTTAGCCTTTAAGAGAGTGAGTTTGAGCACCTATAGTAAACCTCATATTATAAAATGTTTCCTTTTATAATTGTTTAGTGAAGATGTGATATACTTTCTCCTTTATAGAAAAAACTCCAAATTTAGTTCATTTATTTTCACATGTTCATTCATAAAGTGATATTTAATATTAGTGTGCTTTAATATTTAATGTTACACTAGATTCTTGGTGAGATTGATATCAATTCACATCCTAAGAGAAGGGTAAATTTCATATCAATAAAAAAAATCTTATAATTATGTCTTTATCTACATTAATTACATTGTATCTTGAGTGGAAGTGACATACTTAGCTTCTATACTACTAAGAGTCGAATGGATTACACTCTAATTGTCATAGAATAACACTTCACCCTCCTAAATCCATATGAGTGCCTCCAAAAGACATATTAACCATATCGGATCCATCCATGCTTCTATTGTAGCTACATATTCTACTTATTTTGTGAAAAAACTAACCACTGGATATAGTCGTGACATTAAACTGAATATCATTCCTCTATAGGTGAACACAAACCCCATGGTTCTCTTTAGGGTATCTAAATACCTTAAAAATTATATATCAACAAAACCTTATAATGGATTGTATATTATAAAGCATGAGGTTGTATCTTCTGATCCCTTAAAGTGCTAGATGATCCATTTCACAGCCTCCAAGTGTTCCCTTCTTGGATTCGATATGAATCATCACACTACTTCCACTGCAAATGTGTTTTCCAATAAAGTACATAACATGGAATACATCAGACTTCTGATGGCTGATGAAAACAAAACATTCACGATATACATAACCTCATTTTCCATCTTAGGTGCCTTACCCTTGGAAAATTTAAATTGATTGACTAATGGATTTGAGACTAACTTACATCTAGACATATCAAACCTCTCGATATCCTTCTAGATGTAGTCCCTTTGATATAGCACCAAAGTCCCAACTTTTATATCTCTCTTTATATTCATCTCCAATATCTTCTTAGCCTATATGTTATATTTTATCTCAAACATTTTTTAAAAATATTCCTCTTGCTTCTGAATCCACTTAATTTCTGAACCAACTAGAAATGTGTTGTTTATATATAGGAGAAGTATGATGAAGGAACCATCATCCCATGCATCTAGTAGTAATAATGATATATATTTCACCAAGTGAATCTGTCATCCACCATAAAAGTATAAAACTTCTAATTCCATTTATGTGGTGCCTATTTTTATTTGTAAAGAATTTTCTTCAGATTACGTACCAAGTTTTGATTCCAATTATTCATGAAACCCATCAGTTTTTTTATGTAAATTTCTTCCTCCAAATCGCCATGAAGGAAAGTTGTCTTTACATCCATCTATTTTAAGTACATATCATCAGATGAAACCATAATTAACACTATATAGATAAAATAATTCTTAGATACCAGTGATAATATCTTAGAGAATTCAATTCCCTCCTTCTGTAAGAACCCCTTCAACACCAGTCGTGCCTTTTACCTTTTCTTACCACACACTTATTCCTTCAAATAGAAAACTCACTTATTTTCAAGTGTTATTTTAATTGTGGTAAGTAAGTTAGAGACCATGTTCCTAATGTGTAATGACCCAACCCATTGGGGCCCACCTGGCTGGCGGTAGGTCAAGCTGCTACTACACCAAGCTTGCCTCCAATAGGCCAGGGGATAAAGAATAGTGTCGAGTAGGAATATCACACACATGGGAGGCCTTAGACTATGGTACCTTTATGAATGCATCCAAATCCATCTCCATGAAATAGTGTAGAGATAAAAATAAAAATAAAAAAAATTATGTATATATCTATATCCCATAAACAAAAAATGGTAGTACATGAAAGAAAGAAGATGGAGAAAATACAAGCCCATAAAATGAAAATTGTAGAAAAGTCCAACCTACTCAGAAGGAAGGGACTGTTACCAAAATCATGACAGATACACTCCTTAGTCTTTCGATCCTAGGTCCAAACTCCACCCATTCTAGGTCCCCCATGGACAGTGCTAGAATACCTATAGTTCACACAATAAACAACATGTGTGGATAGAGCCTGTGTAGGGGTGAGTATAAAAATACCTAGTAGGTTCCCAAAAAACCCAAAATAAAATGGATAACTAAAGGTAATAAACTATATCAACCCTAATATAGAGGAGAAAACCCAATCAAGAGAGAGAACTCCATATCAACCAATCCTCATCTAAACAAGGATCGTCAGCTTGACACCCCCTAAAATATCAAACAGGGTGACACTTACCACATTTTTTCCCCAAAATATCCTAGATATACTCGCAAAAAACTCCAATACCCATGCACCTCATCCATGAATCCAACAACCACCACCAAATTGATGATCCAACATAACTCACATATAGGAGTACTCGCTACATGAACCTATCCATCCTAGATGTCATGAAAGTAAGATATTTCACGCACATCAGTCATCACTAAGTCTACAAAACATCTCTTATATTCCATATGGAACTCAATCAATCACTTGTTGTGTATCACTAACTGATGGCACAACCCTTCCATCTCTGGTGGGAACTATTTGAGAGAGCATGCTCATCGAACATCACCCCCGATAAATTCACCCAGTGATCCGGTATATGTCCAAAACTCGGGTAGGGGATCACTCCCAAGACTGCTAGGAGACAATAAAAATCCTAACTGGAACACATCACATGGAAGAGGGTATCTCTTTATAACTCAATTTTGGAACTACTTTATAATCAGAGGATCAATTCCCATGTAGAGTTGGTCACATTGATTCCACAAACTCCGCCTAGGTAAAACACCATGGTAGACCACCAAAACGAATCAAGGAGATTCATTAGAGATATACAATCCATAAAACTAAAACCACATCAGAAATATTAGATCTAGATACAAAGATATAGGGTATGCACCTAGGGATCACTGGGGGCTTCATCCCCTACTAGAAACATCCTCATGGATAGAGGATCAATTCTTGAGTAAATATTGGTCATGTTGATTCCATAAACCGTACTAAGGGAAACATGAAAGTACATGAGGACAACTTTGGGCCTCTTAGAGGGATACATTATCTATACTGTTGAGTCTTTAGTCAAAGAGGATTAAGAAAACTCATTCCAGAACATGGGAACACACCTGTGCTGCACAAGATCGAGGTAGCTATAAAGGGGTCATGATCCTGCGATGAGGACGTGATGCCACAAAACCTCATAGTAATAGACCAAGGGAACCCACCCAACCACTAAATTTATATACATAGCTAACTAAAGTGACCAAAAATATCACCTTGCATCGCATAACTAGGCCCCAAATTTTGGCCGCCGTCACGCCCTACATGGAAAACTAATCAGGATATGATACTCAAAGACCTTCATCCGAGTCTAGAAGAAGGAGATGTGAAAGGGATAAAAAACTCAAAGGTAAGAACATGACATGTACCAACTTTACAAAGTGTGTCTCTCAACACTAGCCCCTAGACACGCCCCCTGATGGTACTCGGCATGTATAAAAGTACATACATGACGTGTACCCCATTTCACATGGTGAGTGACCACGTACAAAGCCTTGGGAATGTCCTAGACCATACACATCTGGCAAGCGATGTAACCACACACAACATGTACCCAAAGTACATAGTGTGTTCCTCTTGTCTGGGCCCAAGCCTATGTACATTGGTCATGACCATGTAAATCAAGCCTTGCTTTTGTGATCAAGTTGTGTAATTCAACACAACCATGTCCCTTAACACTACAAGACCGACCATATCCCTTGGAAACATGACCTGGCTCACTACTTGGAATGTAACCCCAGTACATGTACTGTATCCCCAAAATATCATTATCCCAAGATGGGAAGAACATATAGCATTTTCCACTAAACTACACACCATGTGATCGAAAATTTCTACAATAATTTTCTTCGAGCCACCCAAACCCCTCAATTTTCACCTAAAACCCACTGATTGACTCCCATGGGGTCCCTAGAAGTCATCTAAGGACTTTAAAACCATTAAAAAGGAATCAAAAGGAGGTTTAGACATAAATCCCATATATATTCCTACCTCATGGAAAAACATAGAAATTTTAGGTCCAAAACAACACCCAGAATGTGTTGCTCCTTGATCTGGTGATGATCGATGTCAAAAACAAAATTTGACAATGCATACTCACCTTGGTTCATATGTGGGTCATCCATCACCATGGGAGGATTCCATTCTCTCCCTTATTCCATGTAGAAAACACAAAGGGGGATGGGTTTATTCATTTAATTTTTATTAAATTAATTAACCTTCATATAACACCCCACCAATGCTAACCCCTGACTGGGAACCCATCACTGAAAAAATTTATGTCTCGATTAGGGTAAAATACATGTTCTAAACCCAACCACTACCTTAGATTTTCCATTCATGTCTCCACTCTATAGTTATTTCACATCTACTAAATAAATACATGTACATGATAAAATATATTTAATATTTTTCGCATCACCGCACAGAGGCTCTCTAGGCCCTAAGATCCTACACTAACTCTGCACCTAGCTTTAGAAATATTACTATAAATATTCCAATGTATTACACAAAAAAACCCTTGTTGCTACACTATCCCCACCTTCAATTATTTTCAACCCAAAAAGGGAAAGCCAAGGCACAAGGAAGAAAAATGAGCTCTCAATTGGATCTCCCACACTAGCAAGATCCCCAAAAAGGTTCTCATGCTATCCAAAAACATGGACACAGGAGAAAACAAAAACCCACAAGGGTATTCTCTAGACATATCACAAACACCACTAGAAAACCCAAAAAATAACCACACACTCAACACCCAACCCATCCAATCCAAAATTGTAGAATGAGTTGTGAACATATCACCTCATCCACGACAGGGGGTCAAACACCAAGTGCTCGGTCGAACTACAGCTTTTAGGTCTAGCAGTATTACACCTCTCCAACCCTATGTAGGAATAGAAGAAAGGTTTCACGAACCCTGTAGATAGCATGTTTCCCCAAAAAACTCACTAAATCCGCAAAGATGTGAGATCCTACTGAACATAAGACCGCGTCATTAACCTCCAAGGGCCACCATTGTTGGCCTACAAAAACCTTAAATGAGCCCAAGAATACCTCATCAACCTTGGAATGGTATGAACCTTTACAACCAACACCGAAACCACACAAACATTCAAAAAACAAGCATGTTTTCAAAACCTGAATGGTCTTCTAATCTAGTGCAACCACCCCACTCATGGGTGTACCACTAAGGGAAAGAAACCTCCTCATTACCTCGTCTCGCCACGTTACTAGTTTCATCATCAACCCTCGGAAGGATTAATTACTCTCCACCTTTAGAAAATCCATTATGATAACATCTAGTGGATATTTGATCATGAGAGACCTCAAAAAAAACTCTAACTACATAAAACTGCACCAACCCCAACCTCAAGGGTTAACTACATCAAGTTAACCACTCCATCACCTCTCTATCCAATGGTATATAGAGAACATTATTTCAAGTGCCCGCTAAAACCCTTCCTAGGTTCCACCATGAACTAATCCAAAAATGGTTATGGATATGCTCCATCAATCTCTCAACATTGTTGTAGCATCCAATGTGCTGAAATTTATCACCACGAATCCATGAAAAACTCCACTAGAACCTAGAGCTGGTGATAACCCAGTATGAGGATTAACATGAAGAACCATATTCTAGTCTTTAGGAAAAGAAGATGTCAATTATCATGTGTGGGTACTCCTCCTTGATGGTAACCTGATCCAGGAAACATCATCCATGCCTAGCCATGAGCAACTCCTCTTCCTTCATGGTGAATAACACAGGGATTCCCAAGTGAACACATTAGATCTTTTGAGCCCTCACAAAACCACTAACATCTACACAGCTCATGAACCCCTACAAAAACCCTCCAACTCAATAATCTAGCAAAAAGGGTCCCTATGGTGTCACTAGGCCTTGAACATGTGTGACACACACAAAAAGTGGTCGATGGCTCAATGAAGATACAATTGAGGAAAAGAAGTCACAAGTCATGCCTTAAACAACACTTGAGCCTCTAGGAAAAAAGTTTGTTCTGGTTAAAGATCATCCCTTCTATAGATTTCATGTCCTCTTCAACCAGGGCCTACTCCAACACTTAAACACACCAACCCACCCCGAACTCACAAGTCAGGGAACTCATCCACCACAGCTCAACACAATCCACTTTGGGTGGTACTAACTTGCCTGCATAATTTTTCTCTTGTCAAAAGAACATGTCTCAGTGGGGAAAGTGTCCATCCTTCCTATGAATTCAAATCCATGTTAAAAAACACCAATATAGGGCTCAGATGAAACCTTGTGTCACCCTAGAAAATCCTCAACTGAGAAGAAACATGGGAAAGGTATATCTCACCCATATCTAACAAAACTAATGAAGAAGTAGAAATAATACAGATCTTACCTCAAAAATCCATCAGAGCCTCTAGGTAAAAACCCCCCAGTGCCTAAAACTTCCCATGTAATTAACCACTGACTCCCTAAACCTGGTCTGGACCACCTGGGGTTGGTGATAGTGGAAACAGATCAAATCCCCAACCACCTCCTCCTACACCTATGCCACATCTGCTAACTTTCATATATCCTTGCTGAAACTACTACCTCTACCTTAGTGGTCTAATAACCACCCCTCTTCTAGAATATCAATGAGTAAAACACTCCCAAGTGATACGTCCATACCCCTCACAAGCATTACAATTCCCTAGTACCAAGGGATCAGGTTGTTCCTAAGGCCTCTGAAAATGAAAGGGCCTCCTGTATTTCATGCATACTATTTATGGATCTGGGTTAACCTGGACTATAGGAAAACCCTACCTCATAAGATCATGAAACACACTTGATCCTCGTGTATTGTTTTCCAGCACTAGTAGATCCATCCATGGATCAATCTGACAAGATGAATCTACCTAAACCCTTGGAGTTGGATCTATTCACTCCTCAAAGGGTGGAATCTCTAATACCTATCCACTCAGACAAAGATCTACTTCATGATTAGGTCCCTGCATGTAAACCTCATCTCTCATCAGGTCATACCCTCGAAATAGCTGATGAAACCCAAAAGGCTATCATCGTGGAAATATCTTAAAAAAGGACAAGATGTTCCATGATCAAAGATTATATCTAGGAAGATGACTCAAGAAGGACATAAAACTCACAACCCAGTCCTATATGATTTATTAACAAAAATTCCATGAAACTGATTTCTAAATTCTATGAGTCAACAAGAAGGTTATCAAAGTCCTGGTTAATGGATATGTCTAACACTACACCAACACTAGAGTCCCTGGCCTAAAATCCGAACTTGAACCACATTAACATTGTCACCCTATATCCCAACCAAGCTAATAGCTAAAAAATATATACACTATGGTCCCAAAGTAGAACCTGATCTGATGTCACTTTGTAATGACCTAACCCACAGGGGCCCTCTTGGATGGAGGTAGGCCAAGCCCCCACTACCCCAAGCCCAAATCCAATAGGCCAGGGGATAGTGACTAGCACTGAGTAGGCATTGAAAAAACATGGGATGACTTAGAATTTAGTACTATACACATTCACTCACATCCATCTTTATATAAATTTTCATAGATAAAAATAAAACTAATACAAACATGCATTCATATGTCTATATCCCACAAATAGAAAATGACAATATATGAAAGAGATATAAAGGGGAAAACACAAGCCCATTAAAATAAAATTATAGAAAATTATGACATGCTTAGAAGGAGGGAACTACTACCAAAAGAGAAAATTATACACTCCTCAATTTGTCGAGTCCAGTTTTAAACTTCACCCACTGTCGGCCCCCAAGTACAGTGTAAGAATACATGTAGTTTGTACCAGACACAACATGTGTGAGAAAATCCCGTGAAAGGGTGAGTATAAAAATACCTAGTAGGAACCCCAAAAATAAAAAAAAATTATAACTGATAGGAATCAGTTATATTTACCCCAAGTTAGAGAATGAAACCCAAGAGAGAGAGAGAACTCCATCTTGACCACTCCTCAGATAAATAAGGCTAGTCATCTCAACACCACCTGGTATGTCAAACAAGATGAAACGTACCACAAGGTTTCCCTAAAATATCCCATATATACTCAAAATAGACTCCAAGTAACATGAACCTCGTCCATGAAGCTTTCCACAACCACCAACTTGAGGCTCCAATGCAACTCCAATCTAGGAGTACCCACTCCTACATCCCATATGGAACACAAACGAGAGATATCACACACATTTGGAATCACTAAGATAATGTCACATCCCTTACACCTCAGATGTTACTAAAACGATCACTCATCAGGTATCGCTAACTGACAATACAACCATGCCATCTATAGTGGTAACTATCCAAGAGAGAATGCTCATCAAACATCACCATGAATAAATTCAACCAGTGACCTAGTAGAACTCCAAAAATTAGGTAGGGGATCACTCCTAGGACCACTGGGGGACACTATAAACCCTAAATAGAACACAAAAAATAAAATAGGGCATTGAACTGCAACCTAATTTTGGAACAACTTTCTAAGAAGCGGATCAACTCTTTCATAGATTTGGTCATGCTGATTCCACAAAATCTACCTAGGGAAAACACCATAGTAGACTTATGAAAGGAACTGAGGGGATTAATTCAAGATACACAATACATCAGAATACAACCCCATCATAAAGATCAAATATTGATACATATATAGAGGGAATGTGCCCAGGACTCATTGGGAGATCTGTCCCCAACTAGAAACATCCTCCTAGGTATAGAATCAATGCTTATGCAAATATTGGTCAAGTAGATTCCACAAACCCTACCAAGGGAAACAAAAAAAGACATGAGGATCACTATTATCCTCTTATAGGGATACATGATCTAATACACCAAGTTTGTAATCAAAGAAGGCTGAGACAACTCACTCCAGAATATGGGAACACACCCACGCTGCTTAAGCTTAGGGAATCTATAGAGGGGTCACGATCCTGTGATGAGGATGTGATGCCAAAAACCATCATATTAATAAACCAAGGGAACACACCCAACCACTATAGGTATACATATATCTAACTGAAGTGACCCACAATATCACCTCACATCGCATCACTAAGTCTTAAACAGTGGTCACCATCATGTCCTATGTGAAAAACTAATCAGGATAAGTTACTCACAGGATTCCATCTAATTCTAGAAGAAGGATATGTGTGAGGGAGAAAATATTTCAATGGAAGCATATGATGTGTACCCATAGTACATGGAATGTATATCAACACATGCCCCTAGCTATGTCCCCCGATGATACTCAACATGTATAAAAGAACATACATGATGTGTACCCCATTTCACATGGAAAGTGACCACGTCTGAATCCATGGGTGTGTCTGATACCATACTTCGATGGATTTCCATGTAATATCACATGGTGTGTACCCATAGTATATGATTTTTTCCTCTTGTTTAGGCCTAATACCATGTCCTTTGATCGTTCCTGTGTGATTTGGACATGTAATCCCACATGACCATGTCTCATGCCACAACTAGACCAGACATGTCCTTCAACCACACAAACTCACTCACTACATGGCGTGTAACCCCAATACATGGTGGGTATCCCAAAAATATCATCATCTATGAAAAGGAAGAATGCATGGTGTGTTCAACTAATCTACACATTGTGTGATCATAAATTCTGATGCGAATTTCCTTTGAGCCACCTAAAATCCCTGATTTTTACCTGAAAACTACAGATCGACCCCTTTGGGGTCCCTAGAAATTTTATAAGGTCTATAAACCTTACAAAACATATCAAAAGGTGGTTGGGACTTAAATATCATAAATATTCCTACCTCATGGTGAAATGTCAATGCTTTGGGTCCAAAATGATGCTTAGAATGTACTACTCCTCAATCCAGTGATGATCGACATCAAAAATAGGATTTGACAATGCCTCCTCACCTTAGTTCCTCCACAGGCCATCCAACATCATGTAAGTAATCCCTCATATCCCTTATTCCATGCATGAAACACAAAGTGGGAGGTAGGTATTCATTTAATTTTCATTGAATGAATAAACCTCCATAAAACACCTTGCCAGTGCTCGCCCCCCGACTAGGAACCCATCATCGACAAACTTTATGTCATGCCTATAGTAAAACCCAAATTCTAAACTCAACCATTTCCTATGATTTTTTATCCAAGTATCCACTCAATATTTATTTCACATTTATTGAAAAACATCACATGTGTTACAAAATATATTTAATATTTTTTACATCACCACACAAAGGCTATCTGGGCCCCAAGATCCCACTCTAACTCAACTCCTAGCTTCATAAATATTACTATAAATACTATAAAGTCTTACATGGAAAAACTGGAGTCTCTAAAAGATAGGTTTTAGGTGTTCATCAAATTAACTTAGTAGTGGAAGAAAACTCATATTCGTGTCTGATCTATCCTCGATAGTATCGACGTGCATAAATGAATAAAAAAAAGTAAAAGTAACTAAAGTGATGTGTAATCCATCTCTTACTATTAATTTCATGATTGATAAATATCACCAAATAACCGAAAAAATCCTCCTATCTATGAGGGTATTACGCCAGCTAAAGGATCTCGTTTTTTAACTTGAGTATTCCCAAAAACTAATAGAGGTGTTATCACCTTCATAATTTGTGATGTACATTAATAAAGGAAAAGAGAGATTCGGTAGGCTTACAAACAACTGGTTTAACACAATGGTAGGGATGACATCCCATTATATATCCATCCTCGATGCTCTTTATTTAAGGAAGAGATTAATCCATATGAAATGTATCGAGCTTCATCTCATAGAACTAGTGTGTTACTTCTCATTATAGAATTCATTAAAATCCTTCAATAAATATGCAAGACAAAAAATAAAAAATAAAACCCTTTTGTTTATAACAGATGAAACTATATGGGATTGAAGTGGTAGTTTCATGCACTATGGACACACTACATTAGGCATAATGTAGTCTTGGGTTACATTGTATGTACACAACACTATGTTGGAACCAATGAATTCTTAGTCTTGGGTTTAAAGATACATTGGCACTAATGTATATTTAAGTCAAATGCATCGTATTCATATAATTTTAGTGCACAACCAAGAATCTTACACTAAAACAAAAATCTATAAAGACTTTAAACAAAAAATCACAATACTTTATGAATCCATACTAAATCTTTTGGATAATATTTATCAAGCTCTCTTCATTATGGAAAAAATACTTTTTCCAAAACTTAATCCTTATCCGAAGGATTAACTATGTGATCCCACATTATTTAGTATAATTGAAAGCAAATATGAAATCTATATTTCATATATGTAAGAAAATATTAACCTCTAGAAAAGAATCATTTCTACTCAAGATACAAAATGGAATGGTGTGATCTCGATAAAACTTGCACATATCTTTATACAAAAAATTATATCACAAGATGTATCATATAAATAATATGTCTACCTATATAATACCTTTTCCTATGACATTGATTGACCACTGAACATGGAACAATTTAAAACTAGTATAGATCATCTCATATTTTATTTATTCCCCAAAAAAGACTAACCTAGTCAATGAATACATCTCATGTCATTCATATAATAGATTATTACATCGTATATACCTCAGCCAAGTATTTTATAACACCATATATGACTCAAAAAATCCTGGTTATGCATTTTCTCATCCTAATTCAATTAATGGGAATATATCTTTTCTCATCATACAAGTGGACAAATCTAATCTTGGTTGTGATCCAATCAATGACATGATTAGAATCATAACCAACCACCCCTTAATTGGCTAATCCTTAAGGCTTTAAAAATAAATGCCACAAGTTAGGAAGGCTCTCATTCTAGTTTTAACACAAACCTTAGGTAATAAGGATTGATAATAATCATAAACCCCTAAGTATATCAATGAATCTATGATGTTTCCTGAGATATAATTTGTCGGGTAAGTCCAAGTAATAAGTCTCTACTCATTACCTCATGAATATATTCTTCATATCTCATATATAACCCTTTATAATGAGTACAAAATTCTATTTGTTCTAATCTCAATATATCATCACAACCCATAATACCCTATGATGATCATTAATTAATGACAACTAAAAGTCATATTTTGAAGGGGTATTAACATTCCACCATTCATATAAAGTAAATTGAAGCACATATAAATGAATGATAAATAAATATTTTCTTTATTATAATAACATGATTCATTATTAAACCATTACAAAAATATCTTAAGAATCATATACCAAGAGACTCTACATAACCCTCGTGATTTTTCTATACCAATAGTTTCATTAATGTATCCACTAAATTTTTTTTCATCCACCCAACATATCCTAACATCTCCCCTCTCAATGATCTCTCATATAAGAAGGTATTTACAAACAATGTGTTTAGTTCTTTGGTGAGACCAATTTTCCTTATTCTAAGAAATAGCTCCATTGTTGTAACAATATATATTTATTTCTCCCTCAATTATATAATTATATTCTAGTTATGAGATGAAATTCCTAATCCAAACTACTTCTTTTACAGCATTTGATGAAAATATGTATTTTGCCTTTGTTTTTTATTCCATTATGGTGGATTGTTTGGAACTATTCCAACTGATAGATTCACCATTTAAGAAAGTCATGAAACCAAATTGATATTTCATATCATCACTATCAAATTGGAAACTTGCATCTATGTAACAATTTATATAGATTTTATAATATTCTCCAAATATTGAGAACATATCCCTATTCTATCCCAAGTTCTTAAAACTTTTCTTCACAATAATCCAGTGCCTCTCGCTGGGATTAGATTGGTATTTACTAGTTATACCTAGACCATAGGAGATGTAATTTGAGTTAAAAATATAGTTTACATGATAAATACTTTATAATATGAAAAGTAAATTCTATTCATCATTTCTAACTCCTCATAAGGATACTAAATCATCCTAATATATGTGTCATGCAATACTGGTAAAGACCCCTTCTTGGAGGTATCCATGCTAAATTACTTTAGTACTTTACCAATATAAGTATTCTGATTAAGTACAATAGTCCTCTTAGATCCATCCCTATAGATCTCTATACCTAGTATATAGCTTGATTCACCCTTACCTTTCATCAATAATAACTTACCTAGCCACATCTTCCTAGTGTGAAGAGTCAGGATATTGTTTCCATTAAATAGGATGTCATCTACATACAAAATTAGAAACACTAAAACACTACTAGTAATATTCTTGTATACACAAGAATAATTTTTATTTTTTATAAAACAAAAATCTTTGATTACATCATCAAACAAAATATTCCAACTATGAGAAGCATGCTTCAATCCATAAAAGAACTATAATAATATACATACCTTAAAAGTGTCATTTGGAATTTCAAAAACGTTTTATTGTATCATACACACAACCTCAACTAAATTCCCATTAATAAAAGTGGTTTTGAAATCCATTTGATATATTAAATAATTAGAGTAATTTTCTATGGTAAAAAATATTTAAATGGACTTTATCATAAAAATAGGTAAAAAGGTTTTTTTGTAGTCAGTTCAATGATTTTTTGTCACATTTTACAACTAAGTGTTCTTTATAGGTAGCCACTCTATCATCAATGTCAGTTTTATTATAAAACCTAATTTCACCCTATAGATATCACCCCTTTAGGTGCATCCATAAAGTTACAAACTTGGTTAGTGTACATGGAATACATTACAAAATCAATTACTTTTAACCGTTTATTGGATTCAGAACTCTCTATAGCCTCTTGATAGGTGGTAGGTATATCTTCTATGAACATTACCTCATTATCATTGACTATGAGAAATCCATATCTCATGAAAACATACATTTGAGTTTTTTTTGTAATTTGAGCCAATTATTTTTCCACAACTCTTTGTGGGATCGACTATCCTCCCCCTTAGGATCACTTTCTATTTTTTTTGTCTTAAACTTCTCCAAGATGAACTTTCCCCCCACTAAATCTTTAACTTATGTGTCCCTTATCAATAGAAACATTGCATCATGCGGTAAACACTTTGTTTTCAGTAGTATTGTAGAAATAATATCCCATAGTTTCCATAGGATAACCAAAAAATATTCATTTTCAATATTTGGAGTCCATTTTATTAGAACCCATACTCCATACAAATGCTTCTCATCCTTAAATATTTATAAAATAAAAAATGGTATATTGCTTGGTCCATATCTCATATGGTGTATTTATGACTACTTTATATGGAACATGTTTTATTATAAATGTAGTATCATCTAGTTCATAACCCCATAATGGAATAAGAAGGTTGCATTGACTCATAATTGATCAAACCATTTCTAACAAGGTAATATTTCTCCTCTCCGTCACACTATTCTACTATGGTGTTTTAATAGGAGTTAGTTGTGAAATAATTTTTCAATGGATCAAATGATGAATGAATTACTATCTCATTTACTCATCACCTCGATATAATCAGAGGATCTTCATATATTTTCCCAATATATTAAATAATTAATTTTGAAACTATTTAAACTTTTCAAAATTTTCATATTTGAATATAATCAGAACCATGTATTTATACTAACTGAATTAATCAATAAATATATTTAAGTACCTAAAACCACCACTTACTTGATTACTAATTGGTCTATATAAATCACTATGTATGATATCCAATAGTCCATTAGTTGTTTAAAATTTCCCACTAAAAATTTCATTGGTCAACTTTCCTAATAAATAATATTTTCAATTTTCAAACATTTCATAATTGAATGGTTCCCAATAATCCATCCTTGTGGAGTATTTGTAAGTGTTTCTCATTTATATGTCCAAGGTGACAATTCCAAAGGTTAATGGGATTAGAATAAAAAATAAAATTTTATTATAAATGTTATAAATAGGATTATCTATATCTAGAATATATAAACTATTTATCATATTACCAATTCCATAAAACATATCGTTCTTATATATACAATAACTATTTTTCTTTATAGTGAGTAATAATACCTTCTGTCCCGAAAAATATACATAAATCAAATTCCTATTTATGGAGAGAACATAATAACTATTTCATAACTCCAGTATTTATCTACTTGGTAAATTTATATCACAAGTGTTAACCTCTAATGAAGAAACTCTTAATTCATTTCTGACATGAATATCTACTTCACCCTTTGTCAATTCCCTCTTATCTTTGAGTCTATGTTCTCTAGCCCAAATATGTGACGTACACCTGGTATCCAATGCCTATGAGTTAGATTTGGGAAAATTTACCTCTATAACATTAACATTCAGATTCATTGATTATTTCACTTTGAAAACACTTATCAACCTTAGATACCAATCTTGTACTATTCTATAGGTCATACTTATAAAGTATCTCAATATGACTATCATTAAGTAATCCATAACCTATGACATACACATATCTATGGGTGATTATTATATATTATAACTTTTTATCAAGTAAATTTAATGAAAGTACTCCCATTTAAACTTATGACCTCATAAATCATATCTATTTTGTGAGCCAAGATCCACATTTCATCATGAATTACACCTATTTAAGAACGTAAATAAGTTTTGACTATATATATTAGACAAAAACTTTTTCAATCATATCATATGTGATTCTTAGATATATTTTTTGATAAACTATTTATCCAAATATGTTAAATAGATTCACTAAACTCTCTTCCTCCAGTATACCAATTGTTATGGTTTCCTGGCTAGTGTAACCTAAATAAAATTCCAAGAATAAGACACCTAAACATTAGGGTCACATTACTACATACTTTTTACATTTAATATAATTTATGGGAACCTAACCATTAAGGTCACAAATACCATATGAATGATGTATTTACAAGTACCTATTTGGAAGGAATCTCACACTTCGTATTTTAAAGGTATTTCTTAAAATTATCACCAATTTAATATACATCTCATACATATTAAACTCATTACATCTCATGCAATTTGTTATTATCTCATATTTTATCTCTTTGGTTATGCATACTTCTAACCATTTAGTTTTGGAATTTGATTATGTCCACCAAATTAATGTGTTCATGCCACATAAATTTATAACTCTTTATAAAACCCAAAATTTTGTGTTAATTACCCAAAGATAGAATCCAAACACATTCATAAATATCTGAAAGCATCTAATTCATAAGGTACATAAAATTTTCATATAAATACATAAAGATATATATGATTGTCAATCTTCACATGACTAAGCCCAAAGAAGTAGATATTTTCCCCCTAACCTTTCTAGAATAAGGCATAAGCCTCAAGGTCGGTGGGTAGTTTAACCCCAAGTACCTCTCCCCATAAAGACTTTATTAAATATATAATTAAATTCATGATATCTATAACACCTAATATACACAAACTATATTCAAAAATTATTCTCAAGCTCATAACTCTAAAAATAAACAAATGCTAAGGTAGATGAAAAATGTGCCTTATAGAGTCGCACCTAGTATATAATTCAAGGTTTTATCTCTTAGAATCAATTTATCACATAAATTTGGTATACATAATATTCAAATTTCGTAAAAAAATTATTAAACATGAATATTAAAATAATTTAATAAATAAATAAATATTTTATTTGTTTTAAAAAACATTAGATATAACTATGAACTTTTCATATTTAATTTAGGATTATAAAATCTCATTTAATAAAGCCCAAAACTTATCATTTATAAATAATTTACAAACTATAATAATAATTAACTAAATACAAAAAATTAATTTATTTTATTTTATACTTACACTTGAAAATATTTTAACCCGCAATGTAATGTTATGTTTGTTCCCTATACTATGTTGTCTCACAACATAGTGTCTTGGTTTATGTTGCACTTAAAACTATGTTATATCACAATGTAATTTCAATCCATTGCACATGACATTACGATGTTACACAAAATACTGTCAAGCACACTCCCTCACATTATTTTTACACTCAAATTAATGTAGAGTGAGTACCACACATTATTTTGACCCTCAATATAATATTAATTAGATAAAAAATGACAACATGTTTTCATAGCGCATGACGTAAGTTGCATTATCTTAATAAAAAATTGTGTGCCTTCCCCTTCACATCACATCAACTACTTAATGTAATGTTGAGTCCCAGCACATATTATGTTCGTTAATAAACATAATTTCAAAGAGAAAGTGAAATGTATATTATCATATAAATGTATCCTTAGGGACTCTCTTGACATTATGTTATAGTTAACATAATATCAAGAGAGGTAGATATAGTTTATTCAATGTAAATCATGTTCTTCACTAATCAGTGAAAGATACATATTTATCTATTGAAAAAGATTTATTGGATAAAACTTATAGTTTTTGTCTATTCATCAAATAAACCTAGTAATGGAAGAAAACCCATATTTGTTTCTAATCCATCCTTGATAGTATCAAGAAGCCTAAATTAATTAGATAAATTAAGTGTATAGACACACATATAATGGGGTGGTACAAAATATTGTTTATATTTTTTGAACATAGAAAAATGGATGACCATGGTCATCTCTTATGAGGATATTTTTTTGTTAATAACTCACTACTCCTAAACAAATTATTATAATTTTATGATTTTATATTTTATAAAAACATTTAAAATATAGGGGTTTTAATTTGGAATGAAAAATAGAAATGATACATGAAGATGAAAAATGCAAACAAAATGAATGATATTAGTAAGAAAAGAAATACTCCTAAGACAATCATCCTAAGTGAACTTTCATTGTATCATGGCCAGTTCCATGCCTCATTAATGAAAACACTCTATTGTATGTGTTGTCATACTCTTCTACCTCAATTTTGAATACACAGTGTACCTAGAAATTTCCAAGTACATTGCATATCCACCTATTATATGGTAAGAAAGTTAAAGGGACCCTCAATGGATAACACACTCTAACATATCTTCCTTGTATGAAATCATTCTCATCAAGTATTAGATCACCAAGGATCCATTGTATGCCTTAGTGGTCATGGAAGGGATGGAAAATATGGTAGAAGATGAAGCTACACCTAAGAAAATTGTAGGTTGGATACATTATCACCTTTACTCACTATAAATAATGCTTTTCATAACCCAAATTAAATAATAAATTATAAATAGGGTTGGTAGATACTTGGGTGGAACACTGGATTCATCCCCTGATAGATTCCTCAGGTGAGTTACTCATTGTCATGAGTATTGGAGATTGTAATGGAGATAGGGGGAAACACGTGGGAGAGTGATAAATAATTTATTAAAATATGTAACATATGAATTACAATGAAAGTAAAATAAAATATAGATGAAAACTAATCTATAATATTACAACAAAACTCCCCATATAAACTCCAAAAGCAAATAAACCCCCCATTTATAGGCACTTTCTTCACTCCTTTTTCTTTGGCTTATCAAAATCCCCTGATACCCATTCTCCTTGAATTTTTGGATTGATTTACTCTTCCTCAAAAATATCCCTTAAGATTAATGGTCTATCCTTACTAAAAATCTATGGATTTACTTTATTTTTTTTCACTAAATTATCAATTTTTTGTTAAGATTGAGATTATTCATCATAATACACATGGTCTCATGTGATTGGGTTTCATAAATGTTGATGTGAAACCATAGACCATTAGGTTATAGATTTGATGAACCTCATGAAATCCAGTTTTACTCTTCCATAGCTTCCTTTTTCTCCCTCCTAATGGATGAAATTTTTAAAGTATGTGACTCTTATGTACTATAATTTTAGTCTTCAAAATTCAATTGTTACTTTTCCAAAGTTTCTACTGGCTCTTTTGAAGTTCCAGTGTTAATATTTTAAAGTCCCTTATAACTCATTTAAATTTTTCCTTTATCATAATCAATTATTCCATTTTCAAAATTGAACCCAATTTGTTATTATATATTAAATGTGTGATAATTACCCTCAAAATGATAAATTTTTGGGATTTAAATAATGAAAATAAAAAAATAATAAATAATATTAGCTCTATCATGTTCCTGAAATGATGTGTAATACATATCTTACTCTTCATTGTACACTTAATAAATATCACCAAATATGTAGACAAAAGCCTCCTACCTCTGAGGGGATTACACCATCCAAAGGATCCTAGTTCATAACATGGGGATTTCCAAAATCTGATAGGGGAGTTATCACCTTTATATTTCTTGATGAACGATGTTATGAGATAAGATAGCTTAAAAAGGATTGTAAGAAACTATTCTAACCTAATAGGATGGATGACATCACATTATTATACATATTTGATGCTCTTCATTTAATGAAAATAATTGACCAAATGAAACATATTTAGCTCCATCTCATGGAACACATTCATTATTTACCATTCGGTAATTCATTAAACCCATTAAATGAATATGCAATCCACAAATAAACTAACTATTTTGTTAATAATTCATGAAACCATGATAGAGTGAATTGGTAGTGCCATATACTAAGAACACATTATGTTGGACATAAAGTAGTCTTGGGTTTCATCACATGTACCCCATACTATATTGACACCAATGTAAACTCAAGCACAAGCTTAAAGATACATTGGTACCAACATATCCTGAAATTATAAACATAATATTCATATTATTTTAGTATATAGTTAATATTTTTATTAGTATTCAATGAACACATTTATATTTCATCATTGACTCTAACTATTTAGAGTCACTAAGAGTAGGTGCATTGTACAAGATTTTTGGGTCTCCACTATTAATAAAAAGCATGATGTTCATATCATATATAAACTATTAAACTAATTTTATAACTTTGGTAGATCACTAAAATTCAAATTATGTCTTAGCACTATTTAGAACTACCATTTTTAGTGCTATAAATTCCATATCCCTGTATTTTGGTGCTCCCACTCAAGCCTCTATATACCTAGAGATATCTGGAATATCATCCACTAGTATATCATCTAAACTTTTAGTGCTTCCATATAAACTCAGTCGAACTTATTTCCATCTGATACTCCCATTAAAATAAACTTGGACTTGATCAGTTGATCCCCTTATCTGAACATCCTTATTATCCAAGTTTTGGACTTTATATATAACCTTATCATTGAAGAGATCATCATGACTCTTGATTATCTTCTATTGATCATTATCCCATATTAGAAATCCTAAATTTCCATCTCCATAACCCACAAGGAAATATTTATTGCACTTATCATCGATTATATCTCTATTATTTGCATCAATGTGAATATAGGTGATGCTACCAAAATATTTTAGGTGGACAACTTATGGTTTCTTTCCGGACTATACATTTTTGAAACTTCATATCCCAATGGAGTTAATGGATTCCTTTTTATGAGTTATTTTTTGTATTCAATGCTTGTACCCAAATCATCCAGTCATTCCTGAGTGAATCCTAATGTTACACACATTCTTAGTCAATGTATGATTCATTAAATCTACCAAATCATTCTATTATGGTGTTCCTGACACAATCTTATCCATCCAAATCTCTTTCTAATAGAAGAAGTTTTGAAATTTTGATATATTATATTCACCACCATTGTCAAACCTTAGGAATTTTAACTTCCATTTTGTTTCCCACTCCTTTTTGGAATTCCATTAAAATAACTCTATAATGACATATTACTTATAATTTTGGAAGTAAAACCATACTTTCTTAGTTTCATCATCAATGAAAGTCACAAAGTAAAGAAACCCACTATGAAATAATACTAGGGAATTCCCCCAAAATGTTTGAGTGAAAAAGTTATTACTTTTAGGATCTGGGATACCACCCATTATAATTGAAGCACACCCAATTGTGTTTCCCTATAACCAAACTCTTAGATCTTCTAATATGAGTGTGATCAAGATTTAGAATACCTTTTACCATTAGAACTTATTTTCTTATCACTGATTTGTGCAAGTATATAATTCCACAACTTCATATTATCATAAATTTAAAGATCAATAATTATATATTTATCTAATCTTCTGATCATATAAAAGGTCCCATCCTTTACTCCTTGTGTAACCACAATGGATTCTCAAGACACCATCCAAACTATGTTTTCAAATCCATACCCATATCCTACCTCATCAAGATTCCCTTTCAAAATTAAGTTCATCCATATTTCTATGATGTTACTTACTTATTTTAACTACAAGAATATTCCATTCCTCATCTAGAAATTAACATCTCCTTTACTAACTATCTTCAGAGCCACATTGTCCACCAAATGTACTGTGTCAAACTTTTCAGATGCATAATTATCCATGAATAACTGATGGTCCATTGAATTTAATGAATATCCTAATTCAATCATCTATGAATCCAACGAATATTGGAAATAAGAAGTAAGTTTTTGTCTCCATCATCTATACTTACAAAATTTTAACTTCTAGAAGTTGATTCCCTTCTAGAATCCTCTTTGTGATTCATAAAATTATTTAGGAGATGTCCCTTTTCCCGCACTACTAACATATAAGATCTGGGCCAGCTGACTTTTCTAAGAATATATCTTGATAATTATCATCCAATTATTTCTTATGGATTCTTCTTTGGGGTATACATACTTTTTCATTGTTATTGAGTTCACTTTTAAATAGTCCTTGGAATTCCCTTCATATATGTTCTTCATTGAGGATTAAGTTCCAGAGATCTTCAAACACCAAATTCATTTTCCCACATGAATTTCTCACAATATTTACCATCAAATCCCATGAAATCAATAGTTATGATAATAGTAAGATGGCCTACAAATCATCTATGAATACCACCTTCACTAATTTGAGCTTCCCTATGATCATGTTGAATTTGTTCATGTGATATTTCATTATCCCACCTTTTGATAATATCATATTGAACAGTCTTCACATAATAAACACCTTATTAAGTATCATTGGATTCTCGTACATATCCACTAGGGAATTTATGAGATAAATTATATTCTTCACTTATATAATGTTAAAGGCCATGTTCCATTCTAATTATATCCTCACAAACCCAATTTACTTCATATTAAATCATCCCCATTCCACTTTCTCTATTTTTTTCTAGATAAACTACATCTAATGGAACATACAAGTCCGTTTAAATAAGATTATACTCCATGTGCACTCCTTGTAAGATTAAATTTGACTCATCAAACTTATCTAATTAAACCTTAACTTTACCTTTGATGGTAATAAACTCACTGAAATCAAAATAATATCAAGGTAAAATTGACTGTTGCATGAGACACCTTAGAGTGTGTTGATGATAAATAATTTAACCACAATATTTGATACTACTTTTTTGTGACCCTCAATAATTTTTTATTCCCTAGACTCACAGCCACAGGATAATGCCACATAGTGGAACAAATATGTCATTTGGAAGGGATCCCTTATCTTAGTGTGCCAGAAGATATGAAGCCTTTCACCATACTCAAACCACTAATTTTATCCACACACATTATGTGAACTCACACCTCACAAACATTCAATAAAAAAATGATAAAGGAAAGATCACAAGAATTTACATGGTTCAGAAAATGTATCATACATTTATGATAGAAACACTTTTGTTATTTCCATTACAATTATCAACTAAAAAAACTATTTACTGATGATTGATTACAAATATTAACACCTTTTTAACCTAAATAACTATTCATATTTACTAATCATGGTGAATAAGGTACCCACTTTCCTTTTAAGTAATTACCCAATGAGATAACAACTAAAAGATGTGGATTAAGTAATAGTGATTATTGATTTCTAGTATCCCTCTAAATCTGAACTCTTATCCCATTGAATAACCCATGATACACTTTCATGAGTAACTTCTATTCACCTTTTATTTAGATTGTCTCTAGTATACACATTCATCAGACAATGTCATCGTCCGATCACCCCACCATCCACTAGAGTGATCTCATTGCCACTGTCTAAACCTCATAAATGATGTATCATCTAGTTCACTGATTCTATTGGATTGAAACATACTTCAAATCCCTATATATTATTTATGAAACCCTTGTTGAAAATAATTCTGACACTGAGATTTGGGGTAAGTAACAATTCAGAGTTCAGGAAAATATATTTAAATAAGGATCTCATTATTACATTAATAAAAAATTATGTGCACTAGTAATGAGATTTGGAGAATGGTATTTATCATAATAATAAAATACTCATAGTGTCCAAAATAATTAATAAAATGAGGAACAAATGTTTAATTGAAACACTAAATTTAAAAGTAGGTCACTTTTCTAAAATAATTTTTTCACATTAAAACTTATCTTAATAAAAACATTAATTCAAATAAAATGCCTATATATAATATAAAATAAATCACACATGGTCTACCTTGAAATATATATTTATTAAAATATAATTAATGGAAAATAAGTTTTAAAAAATTATTAGTTTCGTAAAATCAAACTATAATTTAGAGGCTTAATATAAAATCAAAAATAAATATAATACTCTATGGAAAAGAAACAATTTAGAGTTTATAAACATTATGTTTTGTTTATATAATAACCCAGTTTAGGAAACATAATATGTTTAAAAATCAAATCATTCCATTTAACCCAAATTAACACAGTTTTTATATCATCATTAATACAAAGCCATAAAAAATTTTAAGTATAGATCAATGAATTATAATTCATGAAAGTTAAAGTGAAAAAAATGATTTCCCTAGTAAAACATTATAAAAACACAAAAAATAATTCTCTAAAAAAGCATAATCATACTACCCAATATTTTAACTAAAAATGTATTGTATATATATACTAAAAAAATTTAAGATAAAAAAACAAGAACTTGTATAAAAAATCATGTCAGTGACTAGAGAAGACCTATAAAGTTATCAAGTTAAGAAAATTTTAGAATTAAAATAATAAAACATGTTGCATAAAATTTACATAATAAACCAAGTATAACATTCAAGATCAGCAAATTTTAACTTCAACAAACAAGCCCTTAAAAACATTTATATTACACTTAACACATGTAAGGATATTTTAAATAACCAATACAAAAAATATATGAAATAAACTTTACCTAATCTACTCAAATTAAATAGTAACATGAATGGAAAAAAGTTTTACTAAAAAACAACTTGACACATAGACATAAATAATAATATTTATATAAAGAAATAATAAATTAAAAATGTTACATAATTCCATGTGAAAACTCATTAAAAAAAATTTTATGTATATATCAAAATATATTTAAAAATCATTCATTCATAATTCTGAAAATAATATTCTAACTTTATTATTCATTTGGAAAATAAGGGGTGGGAAATCCACATACATGACCTAAAAATTCACCCAAAGAGTTGAAGCACCCACCATAACCATATGTAATATTTACTTCCTAATTTATCCTCAAGTAGCCCCTAAAATACATTTACTATGACTCCATAAAAAATGTTACCAATAAATCAATTATCATAATAAAAGAAAAATAAACCTCAAGAGAAACCTGGGAAGTTAACTCCTAAATTCCATCTAAAATCATAATGAGATAAATCCCCAACCAACACAACCTAATCATTCTTCATATTTATCCAAAAATCTTTAAAAATTAGAATAATTCACACCTTAATAATTTCATATCAAAACAAACTATCATAAGGGAACCAACCTATAGGAACTTTCTTTAGACAGGAAAAGATGAATCCCTAAGCTTAGATGTGATTTCACTTTTCCATTGTGAAATCACAAATAAAAATTCATAATAAATTTTCTAGGAATAGAATATGAGAAAATAATAAGTATGAGGGGAGGATCATAGAATATTACATTAATTTTGGTGATGAGAATCCACACTTAGAATCTATTGAATGAAGATAGTTGAATAGGGGATGAAAGAACTCAAGAAGAGCCAATGTAGATAGTCTAAGATTGCTAAGGGGGGAAATTCTTGATTTGACCCCTTTTGGGGGTAAAATGATAGAATAATAAAAAGAAAAAATTTACCTTTATAAAATTAAAATTCATCTGAGGCCTACTACATACCCATTATAGGGTTTTTGTGTGTGTAACATCCTATTACCTTCTTCCATGTATTTCTATATCTCATTTCGTTTCCCTTTTGTTTGGGTTCATTTTAGACATTTCAAGGATAGAGAGTGTTTGTCGTGAAAAATGACCTAAAGTTCAGGGATGTATATTTTTTGAATTAATGGAGTCTAGGGATAAATGTATCAAAGGTTTTAAAGGGTTCTCCTTGGGTTTTAAAATCTTTATAGGTGGTTTAATTTTTTTATACACACTATATATTGTGAATTTCATGTTATATTATTTCACATCATGAACTGGTTCACGTCATGAAAAGGTTTATTGGTGATATTTTAATTTGAGGTAATGCCTTTTTTGGTGTATCTTGTAAATCATGAAATCCACACCATGAAAGGGTTTTATATCATGAATCCTTTGAGGTAATTTATTTTAATCATGCTAGACATATTATTTTCTTTTCATATTATGTACAAGCTTCTCTCCTGAAACCTAGTAGCTCTCCCAAGCGATTTTGGGGACCTCTGCTCCTTACAGATCATTTTTTTTGTGATTAATATTCATGGTTAATTCACTTCATCTCTCCAGATAAGTAATATTTCTACTTATTCATCATCATTGATTGTAGTAGAACTTTTGTTCTATGTTTTTAGATATTTTGATCTTATGGCCATGTTTTTCTTGATCCTTTCTAGATCTTATGTGTGATCTTCTTCTGGGGGTGGTCCTTTGTTAGTCGTGATGAAGGGTGTGTGATTTCTATGAGTTATGTGTGACATAACCTATCTAATGAACTTTTTTGTTATGGAATACAGTTATAAGTTGTGGGAATAAAATTTATGGACACCATTTTTTTTCATTCCTTTCAGTGTTTGTTGATCTAGTTGTATGTATGTGTGACCCGATTTTGAGGTAGGTGGTTCTATATCTAGCATGTGTTGTATAAACCTTGATTTCTCTGGTTTTATAAATTGTTTTATAAATAAAATTTCATTATTTATTGATTGTTTTTTGTGCGTGTAAAAATGGTTTTTGTTAAAAGATAGTTTCCCCCTTGTTTTGGTAAAAGAAAAGGTATTATCAAAGCATTGTGAAATGGTTTTGTGAAAAGGTTTTAAAGTAGGGTTTTGATGAAATAGTTTGTAAAATATAGTATATGGTAATCCTTGGGTACTTAGTTGGAAGATTTAGTAATAGGACTATTCCATTGATATAATCAGGGGGTTCGCTCATGGGGTGTTCCTCTACTCCTTTAGACTATTGTTCTAAGGACTTGTTATACATTGTTGGGAGGTTCACTTTCTAGGGTGTTCCTTTACTCTCTAGTGTAAGATAAAAAAAATTATATGAGGTACAAAACCTTTTTTTTCATTTTAATTATTTATTTTTATTCTTATAGTAATTCCTAATGATTTCATGGAGGTTAAAAGGGTGTTTGAGACTTTTTCAGAGCTTAGAGACTACGTTTTGGAAGAAATAGGTAAATCGTATGGTTAATATAAACCATGCATCCCAGTCCCCAAAATTTGTTAAAACCATGTGGGGTGCTCCATTTTACAGTAGAGGGTCCCATAGTTTTTTCTAACCATTCATACTAGGCCACATGATCGTGAAAGTGTTTCATATCATGTTTCAAAATGGATTTTCATGGGTTGTACACCGTTTGGAAAACTATACCCCTAGCCCACACCCTTAGTTACACTTAGGTAGTGAGCCCACATTCTTGGAGAACGGAATGTAAAAAAATGTGTGGGATAGTTGTGTGAGGGGGTTCCTTTGGATAGTACTTGTCATATGGTTGGTGCACGGTTTGGATAACTGTGTGGCCAAATCGTGCAACCTCTTAATGTTGGGTGAAAAGATGATTTTCCCCTCCTTAATTAAAACTAATTTCTCCTCTATTTACCTTCACTTATCATTGACAAAACTCCCACCCGTTTGGAAGCTCCTCCTCCAACTTAAGAAAGTATTTGAGGTTTCTATTTAATCCATGTAAGATCCTATCTTTTTTCAAGTATGTCCCTCTTTGAGTTTTTAGTTGAACCTATTTTATTTGGGTTGTCCTTTCTCTTTGAAACTTGTTGAATGAGTCTCACTCATAGAATGAGATATGTTTTTGGTAAAATGACCTAATTTTCTAGGATGTATGTTTTTTTTAATTAGTGGAATCTAGTTATAAACGTGTTAAAGGGAAATATAAGGGTTTCTCATGAGTTTAGAAGGCTTCAGAGGTGGTTCAGGAACTTTTACGGATGGAGGACTTAAAGTTTACCTTGGGACATTTACACATCATATAAATGAAGTACACAATATATAACTGTCATCAAGAATAAGTTGTGATATTGTTTCAAGAGAATAAAAATATACACACTGTGAAACCATTACATAACATGAAATGTTTTTACAGGGTTATTTTAAGTTTAGGTGATTCATTTTTCGGCATACCTCATGAATCGAGAATTACACATTGTATAATAAATTTAAAAACTGTATATTTATTGGGCTCAATAGTTTTAATATATACCATGAATATGATTTATTCCTTCATCCATGTGTATCCTTCCTCTCTGGATTCCTAGACATTTTATAGGAAAAATTGAAGCACCTTCCTCTATTCTGAATGTCCCGATCAAGAAATCAATCCCAGGAAGGTTGGTTTGTTTTGGTTTTCCCCTTTATTTCTCTTATTTCTAGTTATCATGGTGTAATATTTTTATCGTAGTGGAAATAAGTGTTGATCTTGATCTTATTTGATCTGGTTAATCTTTTGATCTTATACACCTTTGTTCTTGATGGAATTTACATTTGGAAGCATTGTTCAATATCTAGATAAAGGTAGGTGGTCTAAAACCTAGCCCTATGGTTTTTTTAAATTTTTAAGTATGTGAAAATTTTTTATTTCACTGACATAATGTGTGCATTAATCAATAAATTAATTTATTACAGGATAATAATAAATCATGTGTTAGATTATTCCTTAGATCCCTTTGGATCCAATGGTGTTATAGCCTAGATTTTTGCTACATGTTGGGTGAGATAACCCTTAAATAATATGAATTGGATAATGGATTAAAGTATGTTCTATAATGTCATGATATTTTAGGTGATTTCTTGATATAGAATCACTTTTTTGTTGGATTATGGTTTATTGAAAAGAATGGTGATATTTTGATATAAAAATTAATGTGTAATTTAAATATAAATGGAAATTTTTAGAATTAACCACTGAGACTTATGATAAGATATTGTGATATCCTTATGATTATGAATTGTGTTTTTATTCATGTTGTAATGCTTATATAGTGAGATTGACTCAATTTTATGTTGTAATACTTATATAGTGGGCATGGACCAGTTTCATACTGTAATGCTTATATAGTGGGCCTGACCTAGTTTCATGTTGTAATTATTATATATCAGGCTTGGACTAGTTTCATAGTGTAATAATTATATAGTAGACTTGGCCTAGTTTCGTGCTATAATTCTTATATAGTAGTCTTGTACCAATTTCATGTAGTAATGCTTATATAGTGGGCTTAGGCCAGTTTCATGATGTAGTTCTTATATAGCAGGCTTGGCCCAGTTTCATGTTGTAAAGATTATATAGAGGACTATGCCAGGTTACTGAAATGGTTATATAGAGGGATATGCCTTGATGCTTAAATGTTTATATAGAGGGCTAGGCCTGAATGTTGAAATTCTTATACAGAGGTATTTTTTCGTTTTTGTGATTATTCCTTGGTTATGTGGTTAGGGTTTCCATAGTTGTGTTATATGCTCATAGATATTCTTACTTGATTCCAAGGGTTGGTTGATTGTTGTACTATATCAATTTAATCAATTAACACACCTCTTTATCTCTTTATTGCATGCACTTATTATCGTATTGTTTTTTTTTAGTTATGGTGGTTTTGACCTACTTATTATTACTCACAACCTATTCGAGCCACTATTTGGTACTCGAGCAGATTACATGGATACAAAATTTGAAAAGGTTAGGGGACCTTTTTGTTGATTTTTTCTTACTGGATGAGTTAGAGCATGGAGGCATTGCCGACATGGGTTTTAGGATTGGGGTTTTGAATTTTTTTTTTTAGTTTTCTTTTATTCTTTTTACTTCTAACATGTCATTTAGTTACATTTTAGCCTAACATTACATGGTTCACTATTATTTAATTTAGTGGTTTATCCCTTACTTTCCAGTTGTATGTTGAATTGTTTCCACAATTTTTCGTTACATTAATATTTTTTACTTGCACTATATTATAACATTGTACCAGGGGTATACTCTCCCCACTATATTCTTTACACCCCTTCTTCTAGTCAGTAGCCTGTGGAATACGGGGAGGCATTCTTGAGGTCTTGTAACCAACATGATTTGGCCACATGATAGAGTGCCAGATCGGGGGATGTTGCAAAGTGGTATCAGAGGAAGTTTTTTCTTTTTATTACTTTATTATTTGGGAAAGGTATAAAGGATAATAGGATGTGTCGAGACTTGGTAATGAGATTTTTCATGAGATTACCTAACCCATGTATGTTGAAAATTCAAGTGCTCAGGGATTGGATTGTTGTTCATGATGTTCACTTGTTATGGTTGATGTTATTTCACCTTGGGTGATTCACATGTTATGTGATGTTGTTGTTTATTGAAATTTATACTTGTGGCCCATTATGGAATGATATTATTATGGGTGAATCATGTTAGTAACATACATATATATCTTAATATGCATTGTTCATGATAAGGACATATTTATTTCATTTGATATATTTTTTCCTTGATCAAATGTGAAATTATATACATGTTATATCTGATAAATGAAATGAAAGAAATGTTATTTCATGTTAAAACACTTGTAATCCCAATTTAGAGAGACTAAAATCCATTAGTTCTCTATTCTTGTCACTTATTGAGGTTGACCTCATTTTATCTAGTGTTCTAAGGAGTGTGTTTGTATTCTAGAGAAAATGCCTCTTTTTCATCTTTGAATTGAGTATGAGGAGATTGAAAATAAGCATGATCTTAACACAACTGAGCCAAAACTTCCTATAACTCTTGAGGATTAGATTAATTTTCAGCTTTATGATAGATTCTTTAGGTTCATGTGATCCAAGGAAAGGGTGACTATTCATACCATGCCTTTGATGACTGAGCTGACAAGGGAGTTTCACCTACAGCATCCGCTTATGTTTACTGGGGAGGGAGGAATCTATAAAGCTAAGTTATAGATTGATTCAGTCCAGATGATCTTAAATCACATTAATATACCTATCTATATAATGATGAATCTTTTTGTATATATGCTATGTGGACCTTCCAAACGTAGGTAGGATATTCTAAAGCAAGATGGGCATAAATAATAGTTATATTAAAAGGACTTTGAGGAAAAGTTTCTCAGACACTTTTATCTAGAGGCATTAAGGGATGATAAAGATCACGAGTTCATGAACCTAACATAAGAGAGTATGTCAGTTATGGACTATGATGAACATTTCACCAACTTGCAGTTCTTTGTGCCATCTTTAGTCGCTAAAGAGATCTCTAGGGTGAGACGTTTTTATGATGTGGTTTACTATGAGATAAGTTCATAGGTGAACATATTTTTCTTGAGTAGATTTTTGGATGTAACGAATTAGGCACTCATCACAGAAGGGAATCTGAGAGAGGCCCCAAGAAAAGGTTAGGATAATTCATTACAGAAAACTGGGAGCTCTTCTTCTGGTGGAAAGAAGTGTTGTTATGATAGTTATTGTTAAGGAAACAACAGGGACAGAATTCAGGGAAGTAGGTATCCATATCATGATTGTGTTCCATTTCAATTCTATTAGTGTGGAAATTTGTGTCACAAGAGACCTTAGTGTCTATACCCTTCTTTAGAGTTCCATGCTTGTGGCAGGCTGGGTCATCTTCAGAAGTTTTGCAGGAACTTCTCGTAGTAGAGAAATAGAAGGGGATTAGGATAGGTATGAGAGTCTGGGAAGGACTCAGCTACCCCTCAACAGATAGGTATATAGAGTTCCATAGTATGTTCAGGTTGAGTCGAGGGATATGGTACCCCCATTCAGGAGTTGTAGTATCAAGTAGAGATAATAACCCGGGGTATTTAGACTAGAGCCCAAGGAATAGGGGCTAGTCAGTTGCACGCTATTCATTCTACTCCAACCAATATAGATGCAGGACCTTCTGTCATTAGAGGTAAGATTATTATATCATCTACCCTTGATTTCATTTTGTTTGATATAGGAGAATCACATTCCTTTTTATCTCATCATTATGAAAAAGGATTGTACATGGTTGTGGAAATATTATATGGTGTTTTTTACCATTGAAATATTGTTGGGAGTGCGATCAGATAATGTTAAATGTTGCAAGGAATTTTCTCTAGAAATTGGTGGTTACCATTCATTTTGGGAACCGTTTGGGATAGAAATGACAGGTTTCATTTTGATTCTTAGTATGTATTGGCTAGTTCTATACCAAGATAGTATCAACTATTACTGAAGTAGGGTCACCTTATATCTCTATAAAATATAACTATTTTCACCAGGGTGAGTGGGATCTTTATACTAGTCATGTAGGACCAATAGAGTGAATATTGGATTGTCTCATAGCTCAGATATAAGGTCTAACTCTAGATAATGGTGGAGTATATCATGATACATTTCCTCCAGTGGTAGACCATTTTCAATATGTCTTTCCTAAATAGTTCTAAAACTTACCACCTGAGTGGGAGATTAAGTCCATGATCAAGTTGGTGTCATGAGTAGATCCAATTTCTATACCACCTTATAGAATGGAATCATAATAGATTCAGGAGTTTAATGTTTAGTTGGAAGATATAGAGGAAAAAAGGTTTCATATGGCCTAGTACATCTTCATGGGGTTATCCAATTTCTTTATCCAAGAAAGTTCATGGGACATTGCACTTAGTTTGGATTATTAGATATTGAACCAGATGTTGGCCAAGAATGGGTATCCCCTTTCACATGTCATAAATATCTTCGATCAGCTAAGAGGTGATAATATCTTATCCAAGATTGATTTGAGATCAATTTACCACCAGTTGTGGGTGAGACCATCATACGTACCTCAAACAGTTTTTAGGAGTAGGTATGTCTTGTATGAACTTGTGGTGATGTTTTTTGGTTTGAAAAATGCATTGATGGTATTCATGGCCTTGATAAATTAGCTATTTAATCCTTTTTCTAGATCAATTTTTAGTGGTTTTTGTCAATTAAATCTTAGTGTACTCCTATACAAAAGATGATCATACCCAACATCTTGACAAAATCTTGATTACATTGAGATAACATCATTTTACACCAATATAACCAAATATAGTTTCTAGATTGATAAAACTAACTTCTTAGGCCATGTAATATCAGAGGATAAAGTGTTGATAGACCTAAAGAAAGTTTAAATCATGGTATCTTGGGAGTAACCAAATAGCATCTTCTTGATTTGGATATTTCTGGGTTTACTAGGTTATTATCATCATTTTATCCAGGGATTCTCCCATCTAGAAGCACTGATGTCTGTGTAGACCAAGAAGGAAGTGGCCTTTGTTTGGTCATATGATTGTGAGAGGGATTTTCAGAAACTGATAGGCAGTTTGACCACATCACCTATCCTCACTTTATCTATTCTAGTTAATGTGTATAATATATACTATAATTCATTGATAATATCAATTAGATAAGTTATGATGTAGGAGGAATGAGTGGTTGCTTATCGCTCCAACAGCTGATACCACATGGGAGGAATTATGTCACTCATGATCTAGAGTTATTTTATGTGGTACATGCCCTAATATATTGGATACACTATCATTTGAGTGAGGGATTTTTGGTGGAAATGGACCATAAGATCCTAAGGTATAACTTTTCTCAATGGGACCTAAACCTTTGGTAGAGGAGGTGGGTCAAGTACCTATAGTATTTTGACTTTGATTTGGATTATAAACTAGGAAAGAGAAATTTAATTATCAATTCCTTAAGCCAAAATATGTCGATAGAGATAGTTATTAAGTATTGAAATGAGTGGCATATGATGACACTCTTTTGAGATATACATTTAAATGTTCCATAGTCCCAAGGATGAGTAACTATGACTTAGAAATCTATAATACATGTGCTTCTTAATTGGATCAAGATAGAGAAGTTATCTAATCTGGTGGGTTTAATTCTATAATACAATTTATATGGTGGGGAGACACCAGCTGGATGGTCTCTTAGAAACAAAAATTCTCTTTTTTTCATGGATGAGTATGGGTTACTATGGGATTGTGTGAGGAGATGATGAGAGAGTTTCATTCTTCTTTATGGGGGGTATATCTTGGTTTGACAAAGCTATATCATGATCTCTATGGAAAGTACCGGTGGTCAGGAATGAAGAAGGAGGTAGTGGGATTTGTGGATAGATGTTTCATCAGTTAGTAGGTGTAAGCCGAGCATTAGATACTTGATGGGATGTTACAGCCTCTTCCCATTATTGAGTGAAAATGGGATGATTTCACTATGTATTTTGTGACAATATTACCCAAAAAATCCCATAATAACAATGCAGTATGGGTGATAGTGTATCGACTAATTAAGGTTCCCCACTTCTTTCCTATTAAGTAGACCTTCACTATTGATGATCTAGATAGTCTCTATGTGCGCGATATTTTTTTTGGATGGTGTTCCTAAGAGTAACATTTAGTATAGAGATCCTTATTTTACATATCATTTTTGGTAGGGTCTTAAGAAGGATCTAGGATAATATGTTATTTAAAGTATGGCCTATCATTCTTAGACTGACAGTCAATCTGAGCAGACCATTTAGATTTTGGATTATATTTCTTGATCCTGTGTTTTGGATTTTTTTTGTCCATGGAAGTAGCATATGTAACTCTTGGGTTTTTCATATAATAATAGTTTTCAGACATTGATCCAAATGAAACCTTTCAAGGATTTCTATATTTGGTCATTCCATTCGCCTCTTTGTTGGTTAGAGGAAGGTGAGTCATTGATTGTTGGATCTAGTCTCATAGAGGAGAAATTTGAGTAGGTTCAATTTATTAGGAGTTGGTTGGTGACCATGAAAAGTAGACATAAATCATATGTTTATTATCAGAGATGACCTCTAGAGTTTGAGGTTGGTTATCATGTTTTTCATTGGGTGTCTTCTAGGTTGGGTAAATGTTGTATCATGAGAAAGGGGATGTCAGTAAACAATTTTTTCAGGATGTTTGATATAGTGGAAAGGGTCGGTACATTAGCATACCGATTAGTCCTTCCATAGTGCTACAGTTCCATGCATGATGTGTTTCATGTGTTGTAGATTCAGAGATATTATATTGACCCTTCTCATATAATAGACATTGAGGATGTAAAGATTTTTGCAGATTCATCCTTTGAGGAGTATCCGATACAGATTGTGGGTCATAGTGAGAAGTATCTCTGGGGAAATAACATACCTATAGTTTGAGTGCAATGGAAGCATGGGAATGTTCAAAAGGAGACCGGGGAGACGGATTCTGATATGTGAGCATAGTGTCCAAACTTGTTCACCAACACCCCATAATGATTCTTAGAGCATATCTAGGATAAGTTTTTATATGGTGGAGATATTGTAAGATCCTAACTATTTCTAGTTACATACCTCTTTGAGTTTTTGGTTTAACCTCTTTTGTTTGAGTTTTCCTTTATCTTTAAATGCTATTAGATGAGTATTGTTTGGAGACTAAGAGATTTTTTTGGGAAAATAACATAATGTTTGGGGATGTGTGTTTGTTTGAATTAATGATGTTTGAGTATAAACGTGTTAAAGGGGATTAAAAGGGTTTCCCATGAATTTGGAAGGCTTAATAGGTGGTTAGGGATATTTTGTGGAATCCAGGCATAAAATTGTCTACAAGACATTTACACTCCATGTAAATGAATTACACGACATGTATCTATTTCTAAGAAGAGGTTGTGAAATGGGTTTAAGATGTTAAAATGATACATGTTTTGAAACCATTACACAACATGTAATGTTTGAGTTGGGTTATTTTAAGTTGAGGTGGTTTATTTTTTAGTGTACCTCATAAATCAATAATTTCATGCCATGTAATACATTTACATACCATGTATTTCTTAGGCTCACATGTTATAAGTTGTGCCATGTGTATGTTTTATTCCATTATCCACATTTATCCACCCTCTCTTGGTCCCTAGGCATTTTATAGGAGAAATTGGTGTGCCTTCCCCCATTTCAGACATCCCGATCAAGCGATCAATCCCTGATAGGTTGTTTTAGTTTTAGTTTTCCCCTATATTATGTTTTTCTCTAATTATCATGGTGTAATATTTTTACCACTATTGAAAAAGTTGTTGATCTTGATCTTGTGTGATCATGTTCTTCTTGCAATATTTGGTACCTTTTTTCTTATTGGTGTTTCCTTTTGGAAGCATCGTTTGATCACTAGATAATGGTAGGTGGTCTAAAACCTAACCCTGTGGTCGGTTTAAGTTATTATGTTTGTGCAATATTTTGATTGAGTTGACACAAAATTCAAATTAATCAATTAATTAACAAATTATAGGATAATGATAAATCATGTGTCTGATTATTCCTTTAATCCCTTTGGATCTAATGGTGTCGTGACTTAGCTAGTGGCTACCCATTGGGTGAGTGAACCCTTTAATAATATGAATTGGCTAATGGGTTAAAGTATATGATAGCATGACATGATATTTCATGTGATTTCTTGATATAGAGTCACTTTGGTAATGGATTATGGTTTTCTGAAATATCTGGTGATATTTTGTTATAAAAATGAATGTGTAATTGAAAGAAAAATGGAAATTTTCAGAATTAACCATTGAGGCTTATGATATGATATTGTGATATCCCTATAGATATGACTTGTGTTGTGATTTTTGTTGTAATTATTATATAGTGAACTCAGCCCAGTTTCATATTGTAATGATTATATAGTAGGCTTGGCCTAGTTTCATGTTACAATAATTATATTGTGTTCTTGGCTCAGTTTCATGCAGTAATTATTATATAGAGAGATTAGCCTGGTTTCATGATTTAATGCGTACATAGAATGATTAGACCAGTTTCATGTTGTAATTCTTTTATAGTGGGCTTAGCCCATTTTCATGTTTTAATGATTATATAAAGGTTTATTCTCGTATGTTAAAATACTTATATAGAGGGATAATCCTGGATGGTAAAATGATTATATAGAGAGCCTGGTCCAGATGCTGAAATGATTATGCAGATGGATTTACCCAGTTATGTGATTTTACCATGGTTATGAGGTTATGGCTGGCATGGTTTTGCTACATGCTCAGAGATATTCTAGCATGGTGTTGAAGAAGGTTGATTGTTGGATTATATTGAGTTGATTAATTAATACACTTATTTATCTCTTTATTACATGCACTTATTATCATACTGGTTTTGTTTAGACATAGAGGTATCGACCTAATGAATTTTAGTCACACCTTATTCAGGTTGTCATTTGGTACTTGAAAAAATTACTTGGATACAAATTTTTACAAAGGAAATGGACCATATTGTTGATTTTTTATTACTGTATGGATTGGATTATGGAGGTAAGACTGATGTGGGGTTCAGGACTAGGGTCTTTGAGTTTTCATGTTAACATTTTCTTTTATTATTTTGACTTTCATCATGTAATTTAGTTACATTTCAGCCTAAAATTATATGTTTTAATATTATTTGGTTTATTGGTTCATCCCTTACTTTCCAGTTGTATGTTATACAGTTTTTGATATTTTTTTTACTCTGATATTTGTTTACTTTCATTGTATTATAACTTTGTACTTGGGGTATAGTCTCCCCGCAATATTCTTTACACGCCCAATTCTAGTTGGTAGCCTCTGGCATATGGATAGACACATTTGAGGTCTAGTGACCAACCTAATTTGTCCATGTGAGAGAGTGTCAGATCAGGGGATGTTACAATTCGATCTCAAAATCAACCATTGTTCATCTCATTGGATTCCTCTCAATAAGGGATTCAATCCATTGCCTTCTTTTCTTAGTTTATCGCGCCATCTTCTGTGATATTTTGGTGTGAACTAATATTCCCTATTTTCATGTAATTTTTATATTTATCTTTTTTCTATCATTTTAAGCCAAACCAAGGGTTGATATTGGATGAGGCGTCTACTATAGGTATAAAGTGGTTTGTCTATGATTTTCCCCCAAGGTCTCTCCATTTATGAGTTGTTTCCATTATGCCTCACATTGGTTTAGCCATGTGTTAACTCTAAAATTCAAATAACTTTAATTAAGTTTTCTAAATTTTAATCTAAATCCCTAATGAAAAAAATTGGCACCATTATAGCTTGATACATTAATGCTAATGAACCAATTAGGGTTTATTCCTTATTATGCCTTATGATGACCAATTTCATGACTACCCGGAACACAGTTTGGGTGTGATTGACTTGACCTTTTCTATGTTAAGTTCTCATTAGTAAAGGAATATTATACCATTAAATGGTAAGCCTAAATCATTTGTACCTTATCACCTTATAATTGAATTTTTATGGTATCATGTCCCTCTTTGACCCTTTATCGTTATAATGAAAAGTTGTTCGAATGAACCTAAGTAAATTGTACATGGACTATGATGAATTATGAATATATATATATATATATATATATATATATAAGGTTCTTATTTCATATAGACCTTTTTCATATTTATAGGGATGGTCAGACTTGAGCCCTCCTTGTATTCCTAAGGGAATGTATCGAGTACTCAGAGGATGCCATTATGATTCATTGAGTCGGTTTCCAACAGAGATACCCACCTTAGAACATGGCCTTTTTCTATTAGTGGATTCTTGGCATGGAATACTAGGATCCATTTTCCTTCTATAGAAAATTATAATTCCTTGTATACACTCCTCGGATTCAGCGTGATCTCTCAGGAGATGCGACACCTTGGATTATTCTCCTTGGGCTCCAGCCATGCTTAGCTTGGGATTTACCTTGGACTTGATTCATTGACTTAGTTAGACATATTTCCAATGGAATGTCCTGGGTGTACTCCTTGGATTATACTAATCCCCTTATTTCTAGGATGCATGGTTGTGTACCATGAGCTATCCTGGCCTTCTAAGGTCAAGGATTCCTTGGTTTCTCCTTGGATCCTATTTTATTATTATCATCATTTCCACTCCATGGTCACCAGTACAATATTATTTAGCCCATAACTAAATGATTAAATGAACACATTCTTAGACACAACCAGCATAGTCTGAAGTGGGTATGTTCGGCCAGGTGTCTCATGTGGAACTTGAGATTGACATGAGTTGTATTTATTTCATATTTTACTTTTATATACTTTCACACAATTACATTTTATATTCACAAAATAGATTTTTATAGATATCATTGGTGGTATCCTACTAAGTTTATCTCACACCTTATCTGGGTTTTCATTGGTACCCAGGAAGATTTTATGAATAAAGGTATTGATAAGGGGAAGAATCCAGTTATGGATGCATGACTTCAAGTATAAGGATGTGAGTTTGGAAGAATATGATTGATCCAGTTCTCAGGATTCTTAGATAGTTTTTGTTCTTTTTGACTGTTTTTTATTGTATATTGTATCTTCCAACTACCATGTATGCTTGATCCATTTTATAGAGACACAATATCATTTTTTTATATGGTATTGATTTGATCTTTTAAGTTAATTATTTATTACTTAGATTTTTATACTTTTTATGCTTCCTTATTCATTATTATTGTTTTGGTTTATTTATTTATACAATATTTACCATTGTGCTCTAATATTATTATGATGGTATAGTATTTCCCATCATATGACCTTTCACCCTCGCTGCTAGTTAGTATCCCCTAATGTATGGGGAGGTTCACTTGAGGCCATGTGGTCAACCAATTCGGCTATTGTTACCAGGTGAATCAGGCTGAGACATCACAAAGTGGTATCAGATGAGTTTCTTTTCTTTGCCTTCTTATTTTTGGGATGGTAGAAATAAGATTAGAAAGTTTCAGAAATTGGTAATGAGCCTATTCCAAGGAGTATCTAACCAACATATGGGAGAAAAGGAAAATTTCTAGGGAATAGGAAATTATCATTCTACATTTCACTTATTACTATTGATATACTTTCACTTTTTGGTGATTCATGTGATTATTTAGGTTCATTATGCTTTATGGATATTATAACTTAGACTAGTATGGTGAGTATCATTTCTACATGCATTATACTAGGCACCTAGAGATTCACATGCCATGCATATTCCATGCCATATAGGTTCATTTTGTTTCTTGCATTTCCTATATTGTTTGTGATTGTTGAGTGTGCCTTGGTTGTTATATATGTCTATTCTACTAACATTTTCTATAAGAAATAGATAAAAATGGTTATTAAAGTTTCTTCCCAAACCTAAGTGGTGTTTTCCCACATAGCTTAAGGATGACACATTAACTGACCAATAATTATATGTTTAATCTATGTGACTAAAGTTACACAAGCTAAAATGTTAGTTAGTTGTGATTACAGGTATGTTAATTTAAACTTATAAAGCTAGTACTTATATAAGTTGAGATGGGTGCTCCATCTAATTGAGCTACTATCTTTTACTTATTACATTTTTTGACCGAATGTAAATTTCTAGTTGTAGTTACATGGAATTACAATTATAACTTATAAATAATGTGACTTTATAACTTAGAAAAGACAGTACATATAAATAGAACCTTTTTCATATACACATATATAGACTTATAAACTGAAAATTATGACCTATGAATAAAATGGTTTCTAGTAAATGGGGGGGCCAAGTGAAACTTAAGGAGCATTTTCCTCCTTCACTTTCAATTTAACTTCCATATACCAGAACCCATGTAAATGAAAACATGAATTCTTACCAATACCCTAACCTTAGATGTGGGTAGTTGGGATGGTATGTTGGGTAGTGAACCCTTTTTTGGATTACTATTTCGTTTGTGATACTATCTACTTTGATATATTTTCTAAGGCATCTTCTTCTAATTGTTGAGATATGCCACCATGAAAGCCTCAAGTCATGCACCATGAGGGTGGAGATGACCATGACCTAGCTATGGTGGGACCTAACCCGCCCTTGATACCTCATGTAGTTCCAGTTGAGGCACCACCCACTATAACTATATTGAGAATTAACACCCAACTCTGAGAGGGTTTTCTACAGTTACTGAGGTCCATACCAGATACTCCAAGACATGCTTCTTCTATGTTAGAGTTGACTGGAGAGTTTTATCACCATCATCCACCCATGTTTTCAGTAGATGGAATTCCACAAGTTTCGGATTTATGGATGGAGTCTATACTATCGATTTTCTAGAATCTTGAGACACCTCTCAAGAGGAGAGTAAATATCACTACTTACATGCTTTAGGAGATGCCAAGAATTAGTGGGATGTTTTGAATCAAGCTAATCATCACTAAGGTATGACTTGGAGGGATTTGTAGTATAGTTTCTATGAATTTTTCTTCCTAGAGATGCTAAGAGATGATCGGGTCAGATAGTTCTTGCACCTGGAGTAGGGAACCATGTTCATCATGGATTATTCATATCTCTTTACTCAAATTCATAATTTTTCATCGACCCTATATATAGATGATTTTTTTAGGGAAGGAATCTTTGAGGATGGGATTAGATATTCCATCTGATCTCAGTTAAATGTATTCAGGCTAGTTACCATTTTAGATATTGTAAATCAATCCCTTATCATTGAACACAATCTAAGGGAAGATGATGATACATGGAATGGTGGATTAGTACCAAGATAGATTAGTAGTTCCTCTGGTGGTAGGAAATGTCATCATGAGAGTTCTTATTAGGGTGGTGGTAGCTAGATTATCTGCACTGGTTGTTTAGTAGTATGTCATCAGTATGGCAGGCAAGGCCACATGAAGCCTCAGACAAAGACCCATTTCAGTGCAGAGCCTGTGACTAAATGATACATCTTCATAGATTATTCCAAACCTTCCCATATATTTCTAGTGGGAGAGGATCTTTTCCAACTCCACCTTCTATAGTAAGATCATTAGCTCCATGTTATGTAGGGGGATAGATTAGCACTAGCTGAGAAGGAGGTTGTGGATGAGGTATTAAAAATTCTAATTTTTAGCTTCAGTAGAGAATACCTATTCAAAGCAGAATAGTTATAGCTTAGATATGTGAATCATTCCAGTTTCACACAGTACAACTGATACCCAAGGAACATATCATAGTTTCATATATATTATGAGGTACCATTCTGGTAGATTTTACTATAGTATCTTTCTTATTCGATACAGGTTCCTCATACTCCATTATTTCTATACTAATCATGGAAAGTCTTGGACCTAAAATACAATATTTATGTTGAATGGTTACCCTAGATACTCCATTGGGAGTGTGTTCAAATATTGTACACCAATGCAACAATTTTCCTCTTTATATTGGTGGTTATCATATCTTATGGAGCATTTTCATCCTTGAGATGAAAAGTTTTTATATCATACTTGGGATGGATTGGCTAGTTCCTTATTATGCATACATTGAATTTTATCATAGAATGGTGTCTTTCATGTTTTCCAAGGGTGGTATATATATAAATTAGGGTGAATGGAATCTCCAAGTTGATTGAGCTGGACTAGAGCATCAAGGGTTGGAAGGTGTGACAACCCAGATTTCTATTCTTTACTAGACTGATCAGATGGTTTTTTTTGGAAGACTTTCCTTAGGTGGTGGGTTATTTTAGGAATGTATTTCCCTTTGATTTCTCATGACTAAATTCCAATATTAAGGAATAATTTATTATTTATCTCATTCCATGATAATCTCTAGTGTCTATTCTTCCATATATGATGAAACCTAATGAGCTTCAGGAGCTCAAGAGGCAATAGGAGGATTTTAAATCTAAGGGTTTTATCTGGCCTAGTACATCACCTTCAGGTTCACCTATTCTTTTCACCAATAAGGAAGATAAAACCATTAGGCTATTCATGGATTACAGATGGTTGAGCCAACCTATTTTTAAAATATGATATTCATTTCCTCTCATAGGTGATATTTGCAACCATCTCTAAGGATCTAGTGTATTCTCGAAGATAGATCTAAGGTCAGAATATCATTAGGTATATGTTATACCTTTAGAAATACCTCATACAATGTTTCAAAGTAGGTATGTTCTTTATGACTACCCAGTTAAAATACTTGGTATTAAAAACTTGTTCACCATTTTCATGGCCTTGACAAATCTGGTTTTCTACATGTACCTGGATTTCTTCATTGTGGTGTTTGTGGACAACATCTTGGTGTACTCACAGAATCTAAATGATGATTCTAAACACCTTGATATCATTTTGAGTACACTAATAAAGCATAGTTTGTATGTCAAGAACACCAAATTCCACTTATAAATTGACAAGCTCTACTTCCTATGTAATATTATATTAGAATAATGAGGTTTAGTTGACCCAGATAAGGTTAGGGTTGTAGTTTCCTAGGTACATCATAGGAACATATTTTCCATACATATTTTCTTGGGGATGGCTGGATATTATAGGTGGTTTATGCATGATTTATAATTCTTTCAACTCCTCTTAGTTTCTTAACAAAGAAGGGTGTCTAGTTTATATAGTCTAAAACATGTGAGAAATATTTTCAATAGCTGAAGGGAAGACTTGCCTCAGCCCTAATCCTAATCCCACCTGAGCCTGAAAGAGGCTATACAATGTTCTTTGATGCCTCAAGCATTAGTTTAGGTGAATTTATGATGCAAGGGGACTTAGTTGTTATGTACGAGTCTCAGCGGTTGAGGTCTCATAAGAATAACTGCTCGATGCATGATCTTAATATAGTAGTAGTTTTCCATGCCTTATGTTTCTAGAGATTCTATTTTCTAGGAGAGAGATTTGTGGTGTATAAAAACCATAAAATCCTCAAGTATATTTTCACACAGCATGACTTAAACCTCAAACAATGAAGATGGTTTAATAACTTCATCCCTTTGACTTTGAGCTTACTTATATGCCTAGAAAGGGCAATGTAGTTTCTAATTATCTAAGATGTAAGACTAGAATGAAATCTATTTAGGAAGATAGTGATGAATAGAGGTTGATGGATCTTCTTTATGAGATTAATCTAAATATTTAAGAGAGTTATGAGAAACATTTTTTTTATGGCCTTAGTAGTATCCTCATCACTTCGGGATAGAGTGAAGAGGAGGCAATTCTCAAATCCCAAAGTCTTGGTCTTGAGGGAGAGTATTTAATGTATGAACCCACCACTGGATTAGTCCATTGATGGACACAACATCAAGATTATACATGGATATATGTAGGTACCTATAGACATGCGAGAATAATTAATGTGAGAACCCCATGCTTTACAATGGGTAGTGCACCTAGGTATTTACAAGAGGTACTGTGACATGTGCTTCTAGTATTGGTGGTTTGGGATGAAACATCAGATTATGAGTTTTATCCCTTGGAGTTCCACCTATCAACAGGTGAAGGTGGATAACTAGTGGCCTGTGGAATTGTTATATCCATTATAGGGCCTGAAATATAAATAGGAAAATGTTGTGATGGATTTTGTAACTGGTTTACTGAGTTCACCTCAAGGTAGTGACACAGTTTGGGTGGTCGTGGATTGGATGAAAAAGGAATCCTACTTACTTCCTATCTAGGAGACCTTATTACTAGACGATCTAGGGAGACTGTATGTCTGTGTGATTATACGCCTACACGAGGTTCCACATACTATCATTTTTTATAGGGGTGGTCTTTTTACATTGAGGTTCTAGTAGGGTTTGCAGAAAGAACTAGGTACATAGGTACTTCTGAATATATCTTACCACCCATAGATTAATGGCCAGTAAGAATGGAAAATACAGGTACTATAGGACATTTTTTGAGTGTGTGTCCTTGATTTCAGAGGTTATTGGGAGAAACATATACCTCTTTTCGAGTTTTCCTACAATAATAACTATCATGAGACCATACAAATGGATACTTATGAGGCTTATAAAGTAGGTTGTGCCAATCACCTATGTTATGTCTAGAAGTAGGGGAGGAAGCACTACTAGGACCTCATCTCATCGAGGATACTTTAGAGCAGGTACAGTTTATCAGGAAGCATATGATTATTACTCAATCTAGACAGAAATATTATGTTGATCACCATCGATGACCTTTGTAGTTCGAGGTTGGGGATTTTGTTTTCTTATATGTTTCCCCTAGATAGGGACATAGGTGTTTATAGAGGAAAGGGAAGCTAACTCCTAGGTTTGTTGGACCTTTTGATATATTGGAGGGAATCAGGATGGTAGCCTATCAGATAGATCTTCTTCAAGGTTATTAATACACGCATGATTTTTTCTATATATCATAGCTTAAATGATATCATGATGATCCATATCATTCTTTTGATCATGAGGAAATTAAATTAGATGATGATTTTTCCTTTGAGGAGTATTCTATTTGTATCATTGATCAGAGTGAAAAGTATCTTTGAGGAAGGTCTATCCATATAGTATGGGTGTTATAGAAGCATGGTCATGTATAGGATTAGACTTGGGAGAGAGAGGTCGATGTACACACTTAGTGTCTAGATTTATTCTTAGATGAATCTTTATCGCCATTTAAAGGGAAACTCGGGGATGAGTTGTTTTAAGGGGGAAGACTGGAATTTCCTGATTTTTATATGAGGTAATAAACCTTTTAATTTTAAGTTTAATTCTTTAGTTTTATCCTTATCATAATTACTAATGAATTGATAGGGGTTATGAGGGTTTTTGAGGATTGTTCATATCTTAGATTCTGTGTTTCAGAGGAAATAGGTGGGCCACATGGTTAGTATATTGTGCTGCCCAGTCTTCATGTTTTGTTCAAACTGTGAGAGGTTCACCAGTGCACAACAAAGGTTCGCATGATTTTTTATAACCACGTAGACCATTCCACATGACCGTGGAAGTGTTGGAGACCATTTTTCATAGGTGATTCACACGGGTTGGGCACGGTTTGGAAAACCATTCACCTAGCATGCACCCTCAGTGCCACTTAGGTAGTGACCCCACATTTTTGGATCACATTTTTTCCAAAACATGCTAAATAGTCGTGTGAGTGGTTCCTTTGGACAGTTTGTGTCACATGGTTAGTCTGTGGTTCGGCCAACCATGTGGCTAAACCATGTGATGTCTGAAATTTGGGTAAAAAGATGATTTTCCCATCCTTCATTAAAACGGATTTCTCCTCTCTTTCTCCTCACTTATCATATATAGCACGACCACCCATTGTAAGCTCCTCCTCTACCTCAATCTAGTATTTTATGTTTCTCTTCCATATGATCTCAAAATCAACCACTGTTAATCTCATAGTATTCCTCTCGGTAAGAGATTTGATTTGATACCTTCTTTTCTCGCTTTATCTTTCCATATTCTGCACTATTTTGGTGCAAGATAATATTCCCTATTTTCAAGGAATTTGTCTATTTTTCTATTTTCTATCATTTTAGGCCAAAACAAAGGTTGGTACTAAATGAGTTATCTACTACAACCATAATTTTTATGGTTTATGACTTTTCCCTCAAGGTCGTGTCATTTATGAATTATTGCAGTGATTTTGCACAATAGTTTGGCTATGAATTGCCTCTAAAATTCAAATGATTTAAATTAAATTGTCTGAATTGTAATCTAAATCCCTAATGAGACCAATTTACAACTTTATAGGTTGATACCTCAATGTTAACCACCAAAATAGGGTGTGTTTCTTGTTATTCCTTACGATGACCAATACCGTGACTACCTAGAACATTGTTTGGGTGTGCTTGAATTGACCTTTTCTATGGTAAGTTCTTATTTTAATAAATGAATCTTAGATCATTAAATGTGAAGGATAAATCACTTGGCCCTTATCATCTTATAATTGAATTTTTGTGGTTGTATGTACCTCTTTGACACTTTTTTGATATAATGAAAAGGTTTTGGAATGAGCCTAATTAAATTGTAATTAGCATGGTTATTACATGGAATATTATAAATTATGAATATATATATAAGGTGTGTATTTCATATGGACCTTTTTCATCTTTATAGGAATGTTCAGAATTGATCCTACCTTAGATTACTAAGGGAATGCCTTGAGAACTCAGGGAACACCATTCCAATTCATTGGGCCAATTTCCAAGGGAGATACCCACCTTGGAACTTGGTCTTTATATATTAGTGTATTCATGACATGGTTATATAGGTTCCCTTATCCTTCTCTAGAATATTATAATTCCTTGGATGCACTCCTTGGATTCGTCATGATGTCTCAGGACATGAAACTCCTTGGATTATTCTCATTGGGATCCAGTCTTGATTAGCCTAGGATTTACCTTATACTTGATCTGTGGACTCGATTAGACATATTTGTTGGATAATTCCTTGGGTGTGCCCCTTAGATTACACTTATCCCCTTTTTTTAAGATGCATGATTGTGTACTGTGTTCTAGCCTGACCGTTTAAGGTCAAGGATGCTTTGGCTTCTCCTTGGATCCTATTTTATTATTATCATTATTACCACTCCATGGTCATTGATAATATATTAATTAAACACTGACTAAATGATTATATTAACACATGAATAGAGAAATACATCATAGGATAACGCAGGTATGGTCGTCCAAGTGTCCCATGAGGAACCCAATCTCAACATGGGTTGTATTTAGTTCCTGTTTTACTTTGATATACCTATGCACTATTATAGTTTTTATTCATAGACTGGATTTTTATAAACATCATTAGTGGTTCCCTACTAAGTTTATCTCACACCCTATCTGAGTTGTTATTGGTACTCAGGAATATAATATGATTTTAGTTATAGATAAGTGAAAACATCCAGTTGTGGATGTGTGGCTTCTTGTATTAGGATGTGATCTTGGTAGCAGATGATTGATCCAGTGCTCAGTATGTTTGGATAGTTTTTGATATTTTTGACTCTTTTTTACAACATATATTATCTTCCTACTACCTTGTACTATTGATCCATTTTTTAAATACATGACATCATTTTTGTATATAGTACGGATTTCAACTTTTTATTTTATTATTTATTACTTATATTTTTATACTTGTTTTGATACCTTATTAGTTATTATTGTTTACATTTATTTATTTATACACTTTTTACTATTGTGTTACACTCTGATTATGAGGGTATAGTCTCCCCACTATACCACCTTAGACCCTCACTGCTTGTTTCCAACCTCTAGCATATGGGGAGGCGCGCTTGAGGCCATGTGGACAATCATTTCAACTACTGTTACTTGGTGAGTCGAGACGGGATGTCACATAAAGATTTGATGTATATGTATAGAGACTTAATGTGCACGATTTTATATGTATGGGTATGATTTTTATAGCTAGCCAGACCTGTAGTGATCCTTCGCATGATATTATTTGTTCTTTTGAGTTATACTTCTTTGATTTGATTACCTAATTTGATATATATGATATGGTTTGAAAAAAATTAACTAGATTATTTGGAACTATGGAAAAGGGGAATGTTTGACCATAATTTTGATATGAAAAACTATTTAACTAATTATCATAGCTTATTTTCTTTAAATTTGAGCATGATCAGATCACTGTACAAAGACATGTTATGGAACACCAGGGTGGGATCCTATTCAGCATGTTATCTCACACCTTGTGCACCCCTACGGCAATGCATAGACCTTGTTATTTCATTTGATATAGGGAAAGGCATGGAACCACAATGAGGTAATGAGGATTTTATCAGCTGATTTGGGTAGCTTGTGGTGTGATATTGGAAGGTTATTCACTTATAACATAGAGTAGTTGCTTTTCATTTTTTGGGTTTTTGACTTTGTTGTTGGACTCCCACCTTAAATTTGGTTTATCCTTTTAGGTCATATCAATTATACTATCTATTTTTTGTTATAAAATGTATTTCTTATTTTCTAATCCATTGTTTCATCTTATTGTGTGTATATATTCCATGTTTTCTTCTTCAGGTTGGGAAAAATCATTCCCTATAATTGTTATTGAATCCTAGGTTCTAGTTTTCATCACGTGGGGATCAAGGATTCCCTTCAGGTATTTGACGGGTCAGGTCAGGTATTGGTTTGTGTGGGTATCTCAGTCAGTTCATTACAATTTGGTATTAGAGGAGGTTTTTTCCAGTTTTGGGACGTTGGTAGACTAGAGATAGGATTGTCGGGACTTGAGGGGTAGGTTGCAGTGAGTTCCTGACCAGCTATTTCCATGATAAGACACAAGTTTTCATGGGATTTTGGTATGCATATCACCTATTTTTATTTCTTGACCTTAATCACCATTTTTTCTTATGGTTTTCTTATTTGAACTTAGATTTTTTTAATCGTTTGATCACCTATTCGGTTTTCAATGTGCTGTAATATGACTCTATGAAAACATCCACAGGTTCAATAGGATGGTACAATGGATTCTCCTCAAGGGACTATACCTTTAGATCAGAATCATATAAATATTTTCATGCGATAAATTTTCACCATGGACCAAAATGTACCACAAGTGCATAACATAGTTGCTGGGGTACAACTAGGAGATGTAGGAAAAAGGGATCGATCACTGGAGTTATTACGTGAGAAGCCACCATCCTTTAGAGGTATGAATGAATATTAAGAGACATAGGAATGGATGTACATGATTGATCTAGTCTTAAAATTTTTATATACACCTGATAATGTCAAGGTGAGTGCACGATATTCAAACTCGAGGGTCCCAGAAAGATATGGTGGGATTCCATGGTACAGGAGAACGGACTTGTGGGGTGGAGTGGAAGGGTTTAAACACTCTATTCTTATATTAGTTTTGTCCAGATACCCTGATGATGATGAATTATCTAGAGTTACCCTCCTTATAGCAAGTAAAGAATTCAGTGTTGAATACACCAATCAATTTTTAGAGCTAGTTCATTATTATTTGGAGGTAGTAAAGAATGATCAGCTAACGGATTATAATTACCTATAGGTTTTATGATCGGATATCAGATCACTAATATTTATGTTGAATATTTCAACCTATGAGGAGATGGTAGACATGCCTATGATGGTAAATATGGATATGGAAGGTAAGGTTGTTCATTTTTACCCTTCTATTCCACCGATTGGTAGCTTCAGTGGCACATATGAAAAGGAGTAGTAAGTAACATGAGCATCATAAGGGTGGTGGAGGTAGTTCTTAGAAACATGCATCTTCCACACCAGCAGTTATAGATATTATTGTTCCCTTGAATTGATATCAATGTGGAAAGGTTAGAGACACATAATGTTTTTTTTCATGTTCCTATAAAGACGTGTATCGGTTGTGGCCACTAAAACCATCTATAGTGATTCTGTCAGGATTTTTCTACACCATGTTATGGTCAAGGACTGTTGGCTCTAAAAGCTACTGTGGCACAATCATATTCTTTAAGGACTAAAAATATCTAGACACATGCCTCAGGAGTGAATCACCATCATGTAGTGGATGAGTTTCCAATAAAATTTTATTTAGGCCCAGTGATAGTGAGATATACCATCTTTATTGTATCTTCTATAGCGGATGATTTATTTTATATTAGTTCCTCCCACTCATTTATTTCTACGCATTTTGTTGATATGATTAAACTTTAAATGGAGATCATTTCCTTTATTTAGTATTTAACAGTACCTCTTTGAAAGAGGAAAGAATATGAGTTTTGGTGTCCTTATTGTTTGCTTTTGATAGCTTATGCAAAGTTTTGGTGTCCTTATTGTTTGTTATCAATAGCTTATGCAGAGTTAGTTTGGGATTTATTTGTTCTCAATATTGATTTTTTTGATGTCATCTCCAAGATGGATTGTATTATTTCTCACCATGATTAGATTTATTGTTATCATCGATATATCTCTTTTTTCGCTATCAATGGGGGATCTTGGTTGTATCTATGAGAGTGGGATCTGAGGCCTGGTCATGTAGGACCATCTGACCTAGAGCTCAAGAGTTTTTTGTCTGTTGTAGCAGTTGATCTTAATGAAATTTCATCTATTGTTGATCTTCCCGTCATTTTTTATGACTTTCCTAACATTTTCCTATATGACTTCTCCTGTATTCCTCCAATGAGGGAGGTAGAGTTCACGATTGATCTGTTTCTAGGTAAACATATAGTTTAAATACCCTCTTATCATATAGAACTAGTGGAGCTAAAAGAGCTCAAGATTCAAGTAGATTATATGATGGTTAATGTTTTTGTTCACCCAAGTGTTTCTCCTTAGGCATACCATGTTCTCTTTACTAAGAAGGTAGGTTGTTCACTCAAATTGTGAATAGACTATTAGAAATTGAATTGAGTGATAGTTGATAATAAGAATCATTTTACCCATGTGGATAATTTGTTTGACTAGTTAAAGGGGAAAAAGTGATTTCAAAAGATCAATCTTTAGTAAGGTTATCATCATCTCAGAGTTCATTAGTTTTACATACCAAATATGGATTTCAAGAGCAGGTATGGCCATTACGAATATCTTGTGATGAATTTTTGTATGACTTATTCTCCTATAGATTTTATAGATATGATAAACTGGATATTTCATCAGTATCTCGAAAATTGTTTAGTAGTTTTCATAGATTATATTTGGGTTTATTCAAGATCTAAGCACAATCATGGGCACCATTTGAGTTTTGTTTTGGAAATACTGAGGAGACACCATTTGTATGGAAAGCTTTTGAAATGTAGTTTTTGGGTCCAAGAGGTGAAGTTATTGGGGAATGTAATTTTTGAGCACAACTTATCATTTTATCCTTAGAAGGTGATTGCTTTCTTTCCATGGGAGGCTCCACAAAATGTCTTTGAGATTCATAGCTTCCTTGGTCTTGCTTGATACTACTGATAGTTCATCAATTATTTCTCAAATTTGGTGTCACCTTTGACTTATCTTACTAGGAAAGGGGTTAAATTTATATGGGATGTGAAATTTCAGTCATCTTTTTAATAGTTGAAACAGATTATGACATTGGAACCTATTCTGATATTACCTAAGCCAGGTAAGGTGTGTGTGGTCTACTATGATACTTCATGTGTAGGTTTGGGGAACTTACTTATACAGTATGTTCATGTTGTAGCTTATGGGCCTCACTAACTTCTAATTAATATAAGTAATTATCCACTCATGATTTAGATATTTTCATGGTTATTCACATGATTAAGTGTTGGGGACACTATCTTTTTGGGTAAATATTCACAGTATTTTATGATCATAAAAGTTTGAGATATATCATTTCTTAGAAGGACTTTAATCTCAGATAGAGACAATGGGAGGAATACCTTTATAAATTTTAATTCAACATCAACTACACATGAAGTAAGGTAAATTTCATTATGTATTTTATCACTAGGAAATAACAATCGTAGGTTGTTCTTGAATCAAAGGAGGAGTGGAATATTATGGTACTCTTCACTCATTTTCATTTGGACGCTCGGGAGGATGTTTCAAGCATGGTTTTGACTAGTTTTTATTTTCCATCATCTCTCCTTTAGTTTATTTTGTAGGTTTAGCATGAGGATGATGAGTTTAGAGGAATTTTATAAACCCTTTATTATGGGGAGACTGTTTCTAGTTGGTCTTTCCCTTCAAATTGTATTCTCTATTTTGGGGATCGGTTTTTCATCCCAACATCTATGAGGAGATCAGTTTTGTTTGGTTATCATATTTCATAATGGTTCATTCATCTAGGAACTATAATGATGTATTATGACATGAGACAGTGATTCTGGTGGTTGGGTTTAAAGGGTGACATTGCAGATGATGTTTCTCGTTGTTACACCTACCAAGAGATAAAGGTAGATCGTCTAAAACCTTCTTGTTTTCTCTAGCCTCTTCCAGTGCTAGTTTGGAAATGGGATGATGTGTTAATGGAATTTGTTGTGGGATTAACATAGAATCCCCAAGGGAATAATTTTATTTGTTTGGTGATTTATCAGTTGATGAAATAAACTTATTTTATTCTAATCAGGGATACCATTGGTGTTAAATACTGAGGTAAGTTGTATGCATAGAATATTGTGAGGTTATATGGGGTTATCTATTCCATTGTTTCAGATAGGCACCCTAGGTTTAACTCGGGGTTATGGAAGATTCTCCAGGTGGATATGGGGACTCAATTCAGGTTGAGTACATCTTACCACCCATGGATAGATCGTCAAACATATCATGTTATTCATATCCTAGAGGATAATCTTTGTTCCTGCATCTTGGATTTTTGTGGATTGTGATATAGTCATCTTGGACTGATTGAGTTTTATTATAACAACATATATCATTATTTGATCATAATGGATACCTAATAGGATTTGTTTGGTCACCCATGAAGGTCTCCACTTTGTGGGGTATAGGTGGGAGAGGCCTATTTGGTATGATCGAGACTCGTTCAGGACATGTCAGTGAGGATTCGAGATATACGTCAACGTTCAATTATCGCTCAGAGTCTAAAAAATCATATGTGGATTTTATACATCTTCTTTTAGAGTGTTCTATTGGTGATTGGGTTTTATTAAAAGTTTATCCTTTATTGTATCACCATCATCATGGAAAACAGATAAAGTTGGCTCTGAGATATGTTGGACCATTTGAGGTTATTGAGAGGCTTGGGTAGGTTACTTATCAATTGTAATTTCTAGTCCAATTTACATCTATTCATGATGTTTTACGTATATCCCATCTAAAGAAATATCATCAAAATCCCTTTCATATTTTGAGTTGGAAATAGATTGAGTTAGAGCAATACATATTTATTATAGAGAATCTAGTGGAGATCATTGTATCTCGGTTGAAATTCTTGGGTGGGAAGTCTATCCCATTAGTCAAAGTGTTATGAATACATATATCATATTCATATGAGACTTGGGAGAATGAAATTTCAGTGAGGGAGCAGTGGCCTCACCTATTTCTAGATATTTATTCTTACACATGACTTCCTAGGGATGGAAATTCTTATGGTGATGAGTTTGTAACATCTGATTAACTTATTTCAGGTATTTCTCTCTCTTTTCATTTCCCTTTTTGTTTGGGTGCATTTCATACCTTTCAAGGATAGAGATAATTTTCCTAGGAAAATGAACTAAAGTTCAGGGATGTATATTTTTTTGAAAGAATGGATTATGGTTATAAATGTGTCAAATTATTTTGATGGTTCTCCTTAGGTTTGGAAAGCTTCAGAGGTGGTTCAGGTTTTTTTTATAAACTCTGTATTTTGAACTACCTACTAGACACTTTCACATCATGAACCGGTTACACAACATAAATTTTTTTCCAATAATATTCCATGAAATGGTTCAAAGTGTGAAAAGTTTATAAAATTTGAAATTTTTTTATGTCATGAATGGGTTGATCGATGTTATTTTAATCTGAGGTGATGCCTTTTTCAGCATATCTTGTAAATCTTGAAATTCACATTGTGAAAGGTGTTCACATCATGAATGGTTTAGGTACATTGGTTTTAAACGCACTACACATGTGATTTTATTTTCATTCAATGTGAAAGATTCTCTCTTGAAACCTAGGATCTATCCTAGGTGATTTTGGGGACCTCATCTCCTTGTGGGTTGTTTCATTTGGAAGATGATCTTCATGGATAATGTGTTTTTTCTCTCTGGGTAAGTAATATTTTCACTTCATCATAACCATTGGTCTCAGCAGATTTTTTTCCCTAAATTTTCATATCTTTGGATCTTATGGTGATTTTCTTCTTGATACTTTCTATATCCACTATGTGATCTTCATTCATGGGTTGTTCCTTTGTTAGTCAATGTACGAAAAGTGAAATTTATCGATGGTATGTGTGACCTAACCTTTTTTCCAACCATGGTTGTTATGGAATATGATTATGAGTTGTGGGAATCATATGTAGGGACTCTGTTTGTTATTATTTGTTCCTTATGGTGTTGTGGATCCAGTTTTGGGATTGTGTGACCCGAGTTTGTGGTATGTGGTTCCATCTCTATCATGTGTTGGATGAACCTTGATTTCTCTAGTTCTATAAATTATTTTATATATAAAATGGAATGATTTATTTTTTGATTCTTGTACACATGAAAATGGGTTTTTTCTGAAAATAATTTTTCCCCTTATTTTGGTAACATAAAAGGTATTTTAAAAGCTTTGTGAAATGGGTTTTAAAAATTGTTTTCAAGAAGGGTTTTGATTAAATGGTTTGGAAAATGCATCACATGATAATCCTTGAGTACTTAGGTGTAAGGTGTGATAATAGGCCTCATTCGTTGATACCTTTGGGAGGTTTACTCATGGGGTGTTCCTCTTCTCCCTAGTCATGTTTCTCTAGGGACTTGTTAGACACTGTTGGGAGGTTAAATTTCTGAGGTGTTCCTATGATCTCTATATTCGATGCATATTTCTAGAGAATTGATGTGCGCAATTATCTATATCTGGATGAAAATGTTCTAGCTAGCCTAACCTATAGTGATCCTTGGCGTGATGTTACCTGTGATTTTGAGTTATACTGCTTGTCTTTCATTACCTTCTTTGATATATGTGATATTATTTGAAATTGTTTTACTTGGATTATTTAAAAACTTTGGAAAATTGGGAATTTTTTAATATGATTTTTATATAAAAACTAATTAACTGATTATCGTGCCTTATTTTCTTTAAAGTTGAGAATATTTGGATTATTATACAGAGGCATGTTATGGAACACCTGAGTGGAATCCTACTGAGCCTATTGGCTCGAACCCTGTTCACCCCTTCAGTAATGGGTATATCTTGTTATGTCTTTCTATATAGGGAAATACAATGCACCACAATGAGGCAGTAAGGTTTCTATAAGCTGATTTGGGTAGTTGGTCGTGAGATAGTGGGTGGTTATCTTCTTATCACATGGAGTAGTTGTTTCTCATTTTTTTGGGTTTTGTACTCTGTTGTTGGAATCAAACCTTGTATTTTTTTTAACCTTTTGGGTTGTATCAGTTATACTATTTCCTTTTAGTTGTGGAATATATTTCATGTTTTCTCTTCTACTTTTTATTCCTGATGTGTATATATATATGACATGTTGTCTACTTCAGGTTGTAAAAAATCATTCCCTTTGGTTGTTGTTGATGCTTGGGTGCTAGTCACCAGCCCATGGGGATCAGGAACACCCTTTGGATATGTGACATGTTAGGTTGGGTACTAGTTTGTGTTGGTATCTAGGTCAGTTTATTACAATTTGGTATTATAGGAGGTTTGTGCTCAATTTTTGAGAATTTGGTAGAATAGATATAGGATTGTCAAGACTTGAGGGGTAGGTTGCAGTGAGTTCCTAGATATCTATTTCCATGATGACATTTAAGTTACCATGGGATTTTGGTTGTGTATCTCCTATATTTATTTTTTGATCTTAATCTTAGTTTTTTCTTATGGTTTTCTAGTTTGAACTGAGATTTTTGAATCATTTGATTGCTTATTTATTTTTAGTGTACATTTATATCCCATTGATAATTCTTCCATAGGTTCCAAAGGATGGTGTAGTGGATGATCCTCAAGTGAATATGCCTTTAGATCATAATCTTATAGAGATTGTCATGTAAGCAATTTACACCATGGACCAAAATGTACCTCAAGTTAAGAACACAATTGTTGGGGTATAGCCAGGAGCTGTAGTAGAAAGGGATCGATCATGAGAGTTATTATACAAGAATCCATCATTCTTTATGAATGAACTGAAATATATGGAGGAATATATATATAATATCTATAAAATCTTTAACTTTATAGATACACCTAATAATATCAAGGTGAAGTGTGCATCGTTCAGGCTCTAGGGTACCAGCAAGAAGTGGTGGGATTCCATGGTATTGGCAGAAAGACATGTGGAATTAAACTTGAAGTGTTTCAAGACTCCCTTCTTCTAAAAGTTCTTTATAGATTATCTGATGATGGTGAATTCTCTTTAGTTCCTCTTATTGCAATAGGGAGAGCATTTGGTGTCATCATACACTAATTGGTTCATGGAGCTAGTTTGTTTTGCATCGGAGGTAGTAAAGAATTATCTGTTGAAGGCCTAGAAGTACCGACAGGGCTTGTGGTTAGATATAAGATCATAGGTATTTATGTTGAATATTTCTAACAATTTGGTGATGGTAGATAGGGATATGATGTTATAGATAGATATGGAAGGCAAGGTTGGTCATTTTTCCCCTTCTCTTCCACCCAGTGGCAGCTTCAGTGGCGTACCGATAAGGAAGAAGAAGTGGAATGAGAATCACATGGGTGGTGGAGGTAGTTCTAAAAAATGGTAATCCTATATACCATCAATTATAACCAGTATTGTTCCCATGAATTTCTATAAATGTGGAAAGTTTGGACACACCCAACGTTATTTTCATGCTCCTATAAATATGTGTAATGTTTTTGGCTTCTAAAACCATATGTAGTGATTCTGTTAGGATTTATCTACGCCTTGTTATGGTTTGGGATCATCCCAAAGGCTACTATGGTGTAGTAAAATGCTTCAAAAACTACAGGGATCTATCCACATTCCTCATAATTGAAGCACCTTCACGTAGTAGATGAGTTTTTGAAAGAGGATGATGTGGTACTCGCGACAGTGATAGGTATCATCTTTATTGAATATTTTTTAGAGGCTACATTATTTGATATTAGTACCTCCCAATCATTTATTTCTGCATATTTTATTGATATTATTAAACTTATAATGTATCTCATGTGTTTTTTCATGGAGTTAGAGACACATCTCGGGAAGAGGGAAGCGAAGGGTATTTTGTGTACTTCTTGTTCGTCGTCGATTGTTGATGTAGAGTTAATTTGGTATTTCCTGATTCTTAATTTGTATCTATTCGATGTTATCATTGTAATGGATTGGATTATTTATCATCATGCTAATATTGGTTATTATCATCGGTGTTTTTTGTTCTTCACTGCTGATGGGGGCTCTCAGGTGTTTCATGGATAGTGGGATTTGTGGTCTGGTCATGCAATACCTTCCCACCGAGAGATCAATAGTTTTTTGTCTATTGTAATAGTTGAGACTGATGATATTTCTTCCATTTTTATATTATTATTGTTGTTTTTTAATTTATTAACATTTTCCTAGATGATTTCACTATTCTTTATATGTAAAGGGAGGTAAATTTTGTGATTGATCTGGTGTCAGGTACACAACTAGTTTCAAAACCATTTATCATATGGTACTGGTAGATCTTAAAGATCTCAACATTCTGTTGGATTATCTAATGATGAAAGGTTTCGTTCACCCTAGTGTTTCTCCTTAGGTATCCTCAATGATCTCTTATAAGAAGGTATTTGGTTCACTCTGATTTTGCGTGGACTATCGGAAGTTGAATTGTGTGAAAATTAAGAATAAGTATCTTTTACCTTGCATGGATAATTTGTTTGAATGGTTAAAGGGGTAAAGTGGTTTTTGAAAATCAATATTTGGTTAGTTTATCATAATCTTAGAGTTTAGGAGTCTGATATATAGAAGATGGATTTTAGGAGAAGGTATGACCATTATGAATATCTTGTTATTCTTTTTTGTCTGAATAATGCTCTTGCGGTTTTTATGGATTTGATGAACCATATATTCCATTAGTATCTCAACACTTTTTTGGTAGTTTTCATGGATGATATTTGAGTTTATTCGAGATATGAGCACACACATGAGTACCATTTGATTTTGGTTTTGGAAATCTTGAGGAGTCACTATTTGTATAGAAAGCTTTTGAAATATGGTTTTTTGATCTAAGAGGTGTAGTTCTTGGGGCACATGATTTATGATCATGGATTATCAGTTGATCCTAAGAAGTTTAAGGACATATTTTCATGGGATTATCCATGAAACATATTTTAGATTCAGAGCTTCTATGGTCTTTCTAGATATTATCGATAATTCATTAAAGATTTATCAAATTTTGCATCACCTTTGACTCCTCTTACTAGGAAAAGGGTTAAATTCATATAGGATGAAAAATAATGGTCTTCTTTCAATTAGTTGAAATGGATTTTGATATTAGTTTCTATTCTAATCTTACCTAAGCCTCGTAAGGGTTATGTGGTGTATTGTGATGCTTCTAGTGCTAGTTTGGGTTTTTTTCTTATGTTGGATGTTCATTTTTTGTATTATGGATCTCATCAGCTTTAGTTTCATTAAAAGAATCACCCCACTCATGATTTATAGATTTTCATGGTTATAAATTCACTTAATTGTTGGAGGCACTATATTTTTTGAGAAATATTGACAATCTTTTATGATCATAAAAGTTTGAACTATATAATTTCTCAAAATTTCATGAATCTTAGATAGAAATGGTGGGTGGAATACTATAAGATGTTTTACATTGATATAAATTATACCCCAGGCAAGGTGAATTTCATTACAGATGCCCTGAGTAGGAAATTACCATCACAGGTTGTTTTTGAATCAAAGTACGAGTGGAACCTTATGGTACTCTTCACTCAGTTGCATTGGGACACTGAAGATGATGTTTTAGGCATGGTTCTAACCAGTGTTCAGTTTTCATCATCTCTCCTTGAGTTTATTTTTCAGGGTTAATATATGGATGATGAGTTCAAAGGAATTCAATAAACCCTTTATAGTGGGGAGACCATTTCTGGTTGGTCTTTCCCTTTAAATGATATTCTCCATTTTTGGGATCTGTTTATCATCCCAATATTTGTGAGGAGATAAATTTTGTTTGACTATCATAGTTCTTCATGGGTCGTTCATCAAGAAACTATGAAGATGTATTATTAAATGAGACAATGATTTTGGTGGTCGGGTATGAAGCATGACATTTTAGATTATGTGTCTCGATGTTACACCTGCCAATAGATAAAGGTAGAGCATCTGAAACCTTTTGGTTTTCTCCAGCCTCTTCTAGTTTCGGTTTGGAAATGGGATAAGGTATCGATGTAATTTGTTTTGGGGTTACCATATACTCCCCATTGGAAGATATATATATTTTTGGGGATTGATCGGTTAACAAAATCATAAAATTTTATTCCAATCAGGGAAACCACTAAAGTTTAAGACCTTGGTAAGTTGTATGTGAATGAGATGGTGAGGTTACATGGGGTTACCTTTGCCATTGTTTCAGATAGGATCCTAGGTTTACCTCATAGGTCTATAAGAGTCTCCATGAGTTGATAGGGACTTAGGTTAGGTTGAGTACAAATTACCATCCATGGACAGATGGTCAGGAGGATTGTGTTATTCAGATCCTATAGGATAGGCTTTGTTCCTGTATCTTGGATTTTGGTGGATCATGGGATAGACATCTGGGACTAGATGAGTTTTATTATAACAATAGTTATTAGTTGTCAATATAAATTTATCCCTTTAAGGCTTTTTATGGTCTCTTTTTTAGTTTATATCTTTATTGGGAAGAGTTGGGTGAGGCCTCTTTAGTAGGGCTGATTCTGGTTCAGGATACATCGGTGAGGATTCAAGATACACATCAGAATCTCATTACCAATCAGAGTTAGAAAAAATTGTATGCAGATCATCGACATCATCCAATGGAGTTTTTTTTGTGACCAAATTTTCCTGAATGTTTCTCCTTAGTTGAGTCACCATCGTCTTGGAAAATAGTGAAAGTTGGCTCAATGATGTTTTAGACAGTTTGAGGTCACTAACAATCTTGGTTAGGTTGCTTATTGGTTTTCAATATTGATTTAGTTGATGGGTATGCATGATTTTTTCCATATATCTTAGCCCAAAAAATATCATTGTGATCTATCTCATGTTCTGAGTTGGGAATAGATTGAGTTAGATCTGGAAATTTCTATTGTGGAGAAGCCAGTGGAGATCATTGACTCTCAATTGAAAGTGTTTCTTCAGAAGTCTATCTCATTAGTTAGATTTTTATGGTGACATGGGTCAGATTCTCACGAGATTTGGGAGTGTGAAACATCAGAGCGGGAGAAATGTCCTCACCTATTTCCAGAGATCCATTCTTCCACATGACTTTCCGATGATGGAAATTCTTATGGTGTGGAGTTTGTAACATCTTGTTACCTTATTTTTGGTATTTATCTCTCTCTATCTGTGTGTGTCTCTCTCTCTCTTCATTTCCCATTTTTTTGGGTGTGTTTTAAACCTTTCAAGGATGGAGAGAATTTACTAGGGAAAATGACCTATGGTTTAGATATGTATATTTTTTTGAATTAATGGAGTCTGAGAATAAATGTGTCAAAGGATTTCAAGGGTTCTTCTTTGGTTTGGAAAGCTTTGGAGGTGGTTCAAGTTTTTTATATAGAATGTGAACTATGAACTGCCTATTGGAAACTTTCACATCATGAACTGGTTACATGATGTGAATCTATTATTAGGCATAAGTTGTGAACTAGTTCAGATTGTGAAAATTGTATAATCCATGAAATTGGTTCACATCCTGAAAAGGTCAATTGGTGTTATTTTAATTTGAGGTGGTGCCTTTTTTCCACGTATCTTGTAAATTGAAATTTTTAAATTGTAAAATGGGTTCACATCATGAATAGTTTTGGGCCAGTGGTTTTAACCATGCTATACATAAGATTTTATTTTCATTTGACATGCATACTTCTCTCTTGAAACATTGGATCCCTCCCATATGATTTTAGGGACCTCCACTCCTTGAATATCATTTCATTTGGTGATTGATCTTTATGGTTAATTCATTTCATCTCTCCTTGTAAGTAATTTTTCTACTTCTTCATCGCTTTTTGTCATAGTAGTTTCCTTGCACTACATTTTTAGATCTGTTGATCTTATGGTGATATTCTTATGGATCCTTTCTATATCCTCAATTTTATCTTCTTCTATGGTTTAGTCCTTTTTTAGAGGAGGTGCGAAGAGTATTATTTCTATGAGATATATATGAACTAAACACTATTCTGACCGTGGTTGTTGTGGAATAAAATTCTAAGGTGTGGGAATTTTAGGTAGGACCTCTGCTTTTTTATCTAAATTCCTTACAGTGGTTGTGGATCCATTTGTGATCATATTCAACCCGAGTTTGACGTAGGTGGTTATGTCTCTAGATTTTGTTGGATGAACCTTGATTTCTCTGGTTTTATAAAAAAATTATAAATAAACTTTCATGATTGATTGATTGATTTTTGTATGTGTGAAAATGGGTTTTTGTGAAAAAAAGATTTTCTCCTTATTTTGGTAAAAGAAATGGTTTTTTCAAATCATTGTGAAATGGGTTTGAAAATGGTTTTCAAGAAGGGTTTTGATGAAATTTTTTGAAAAATGTAGCACATGGGAAGCCTTGGGTACTTACATGGAAGTTGTGGTAATATGCCTCATCTGTTGATATTGTTGGGGTTCACTCATGGGGTGTTCCTCTGATCCCTATTCATGTTGTTCTGGGGACTCATTAGACATTTTTGGTAGTGTCACTTTTTGGAGTGTTCTTATTATCTCTAGATTCATTGCATATGTCTAGATACTTGATGTAACACCCCAAGATTTCATAGTGTGTTATTTCTTCAAAATAATTCAATAACTTGCACTACACGCAACACTGAGTTCAATCACACCATGACTTACAAAAAAAAAGCCATTCAAAAGAGGTTATGAATAGTATTATCTAAATTTTAAACTTTATATAATCCTTATAATTTTATAATCCATATTATGAGTTTCTTAGATATAATGCAAGAACAAATTCATTTTCAGTATTGCACTTTTATCAACTTTTAATAGTAAACCCTTTTTAAATACAATATTTTAAACTTTTTGACTAAATGGGGACATCAAAAATTTAAAATGAAACATCCCAAGCTTCCACGGTACACTTTCTTTGAATAATACAGTAGCGTGTGTTGTACGCAACCTTGAGTTTTAACACACACCACAACCAATCAAACAAGCTGTTATGAATAGTAATACCTACTTTTCGAAATTATATATATTTTATATTTTAAAATGGACTTCATTTTTGGATTCGGAATATCGAATTTAGCCTAAGGTGAAATTTTGGTACTTTTCGGATAACTTTCATATTTTGATGAATAGTGAAAATTACTAAATTTTAATTAAAAACAACTTTTTTAATCAAAATAATTAATAGTGATAAATTATGAATTTGAGTGGTTTTAAAGTATATTTAGAATATATTTTTACCATTTAATATAATGTTGGTCATTGGACATAATTTTACAATTAAACCGAACATAAACAAGTGTCAATCTTTTGATAGTTATTATCTCTTAAAAACACGCTTTTTGTTTTGACAGCGGGAATTAATTTTAAATTAATTTCTGCCACTTCTGTGTTTTGAATTTAGAAAAATGGATTCCATATTTGGAATCAGGATGTCCAAATTGTGTAAATAGGTAACTTTTATTTTTAGACATTTTGAATAATTACTGTGGTAAATATTTTATTTACCATGGTTAAGGGTAAATCTGGTAAATAAGGGTTAAACAATAATCTTATAATAATACTAAATTACCCTAAAACGTGTCCTAGCCTTATTTGTTTGTACATGTTAGACCATAGTCATCTTTGAGTCGATTTTGGGACCCCATGGTGTCACTTGTAGGTGATAGGGACACTTTATTTTAATTAAGTTAAAATGAATACAAAAATGACACAAGCATATATCTTTTAGAAACACAATTATTAGATAGGGTTATATATGTTGTATTTTAGATTATAAATATTCATTAGAAAGATAAAAAGATTTCCTACATAGTTATATTTTATTTATAATTTTTAGACATTAAATAATTTAATTTATTTATGAAACAATGATGATGTAGTAATTACTATAATAGTGAAAAATTAAACTAATTGATATTATAAATACCCAAATAAATATAATATGAAAATTTTAATTAATTAAACTAATTTTATAGGATAATATGATATTTTAGGATTGATTTAATTGAATTTTTTCGAAGTAATAAATCTTTTATGAGTTTCAAAAAAATCAACTATTGAATAGTGTAAAAATTGACATAAAAGAGTTCTTAAAACAAATATTATATTATTAATTGATATTAAATTCCTAAAAATCTAAGGTTCGGCCAAGAGACTTATATCATGATAGGTTCATCATTAATGGACCACTTGGGGGTATCTTGGATGTATGTAGTAATTTTATTAACCATATTATATAAAAATACAAAGAGACATTGTAAAAGTGAAACTAATTAACTTAGAGTTAATACATAAAGATAAGGTTAATATAAGTACCCAAACCTGTCTAAATTCTATTGGTTGAGTTGTTTTAGACCTATCCCAACCTTAAAATTTAAATAATAAACTTTGGAGCCATTGGAAACCGAATATGAATTTATTATAAACTAATATCTCTAGCTTTTCTAAAGGTGCCCCTCACCCCTCTTATAAAAGGGCACTCCTCCTTCTCATTTATTAACACCTTAAAATCCTTTTGGTTCGGCCAAACTCTACCCAAATACTCTCCCAACATCCCTCACTACAACCTAGAGGCCTTAGTTTGATCAGAAATCCAACCTAAGGAGCCCTTTTGATCAAATCAAAAGGAAGAACCCGAAGAAGAGGTAATGATTTCACCACCCTTTTCCAAGTTCATTTCTTCTACCACTTCTTCTTCCTTTGTTGTTACCATTCTAAAATAATAACTCTAGTATCATATATATACTGTGATGTTATTATAATATATGGTACAACCATATTCAGTATTCTATCCACCCTTTGAATAACATGTCACCATACGTGCGTACGTACGGCTTACCGTCTCCACATCGTGGTGTAATTGTTATTCAATATATTATTATTTGGATGGGTATAATAATGATATGTAACTTATTTAAATAATAAATATAACATGTTAATGATTTTTTATATTTGATATACCATCCATTTATATATTATTTTAACATCAAAATAATGATATTGTCGCTCGTGCGTACGTACGGACTACCGTCTCCACGAACGCGATGAGATTCATTCTCCATCGTATCCATTCAAGTATAATTATCATTTGATGATTTAAAAAATGATGTTTAAGGACTTTATATCATTCTGGATATGAATAATATACAACCTATCCTTTACAAACATGTCTTACGTAACAAAACATATAAAAGAAAACAAGTAAGTTAACACCCGAAACAACAATAATACAAAGATATTATTATCAAATCAATATTAAAAGATCATATATGATATCATATTAATATATATGATTCTTGTATAATTTAATAACAGTTATTTCACCATTATACAGGAGGTTAACCTACCCCAACCAAGTAAAAGTACAAGGTAAGGGTTATTTCATAATCTCTTCATTATCTGAGGTTGTTTATACGTAATAATCTATTGGGATCTCTTTATCATCCACATCCATGTTTCTTCAAAATGTATTTCAAAACATTTTTATTATTTACAAGAATATGGTTTAATGTCATTTATACCCTTGTTTGACTTTTTATAAGAGGAATCTTTCCGTCGTTTTCAAAACAAGGTCCTTTTTAACCTTTTTGACAGAATTAAGGTAAGAATGTTTTTTTTAACTTATACGGCGAGTGCAGTTATTTTTTGCCGTTATAAAATCCTCAAAGATTTCCTTACAATCTTATAAGAATATTTTAAAGAAAATTTTTTATTTTATATTTCTCTTAAATGCTTTCATAAATAGAAAGAGATATTTCTCCAAAAAGTGTTTTGATTTCATCTATGTCAACATCCTTTGATGTATTTTATGCTTATTTGAAGTTGATTTATTATGATAGAAAACTTCTATATTTTATTGAAGGTTTTGTGATATGTTTGACTGTGGATGTTCTATTTTTATACCATTCATAGTTTATGGTGAAATTATTTACATTTCGTATGCTATTTTTAATAAGAATGTTTATGTTATGTTTAAACCTTTTCATATGGGAATGCATTTGACTTAATATGTGACGGGTGGAGCCCTCTATAGCTCCTCGATGCATCGGTAGGTCTCATGAGACAAACTAGTGTCTTGGCACAAGGCCTTGGCAAAATCTTATTTGTAGTCTTGGCATGAGGCCTTGGCTATGTGGTTATGATAGTCTGGCATTATGCATTCCAACATTATGAAAGTGGTTATTGATTTTGCATGTGATTATTCGATTAGTAGAATATCCATGTGAATAATTAAATGGAATTATTTCATTTTATTTATGCCATACCATGTTGAAAGTTCAAGTTTGAAAGGCTTTTGTTTTAGTTATACATTGCCTTAAATGTTTATTCTTATTTATGAAAGTTTCCGCTATATTGTTATCCTTACTGGGCATTTGAGCTCACCCCTTTTCTATGTTTTATTTCTCCCAGGAAGTGAAGAAGTAAATTATGAATGACCTGTAGGGATATTATGTGGGGATATGAGTGTGGATTATGGAGACATTATGTTTTTGTAGTAGTTTTTCATTTTAAGATGTAATGTAAAACTTATGAATATATCTAGTGTTTCCAAGGCTACTAAACCAATCGGTCTTTCGAGATTTGATCTTTATTGTGATCATGCCAATGTTATGTAATAATGCACTGACTCTGGGTAACTAGGGTCGGGGCGTTACAGTTGGTATCAGAGGAAGTTTAGTACAAACCTTGGAAGCTAGATTTATATAAACTCTGATTAGATCACGTAGACCTAAGATGAACTTTGAGGATTAGTGTAGAAGAACTTCCTAGAATTTTGGTATTGTAGAGATTTTGTGAGTTTTCCGAGCAATACATCCCTGTCTGGATACGAGCAGTTAGAGGCGGCTCTGGCACAGATGTACCTAGGGGTAAAACCCGAAAACACCGCTTTGAGCTAGACTCGAACGGGAACTGGTGCATGACAACGGGCCTTGCTGCACTCTTGGTTACGACACTCCCGGGGGATATGCTTAGGATAACTCTCGTTTTCTTTACAAATCATTATGAAGGGTTTATGAGTATATACATCCTCAAAGGAGACATTTTTATGATTATGGATTATATCCATAAATAGTTCAATTTATGTTAAGTGTTTTATAAGTATGGGATTATGTATTTTGATTCATAAACTGATATAGTGTATGCCATTGTTTAGAAATGGCGCCCAGTAGAAGGAATGAGAACTCCAGAAATGCACATGATCCAAAGAGAAGGAAGGATCATATCTTTCATGGTCTTAAGCTAGAATTTATAAGAGAAATAGTTTCCCATGTATTATCATCATATGAAGAAATAATATCATGTGTTGATAAGATAAGTAAAGAGTTTACTGAGTCTTATGGATTTGAAGGGAAGCAAGAGAAGAAAAGGATGGAAGAGAGAAAGATGGATAAAGGGAAGAGGGAAAAGAAGAAATTTACCATATGTGGTAACTATGGAAAGAAACACCCTGGAACTTGCCTGAAAGGAATGGGAGTTTGTTGTAAGTGTGGAGGAAAAGGGCACAAAGTACGTGACTGTAAGGGTAAGAAAATGGTTTTAAATGTACAATGCTTCATTTGCAAGGAGTTTGGACACTATGCGAACCTATGTCCCAGTCATCAGACTATGCCGCAAATGATGTTATTGGATAATAATCAAGTTATGATACTACCACAGATGAAGAGGAATGATTAGAGTTCTTATGTTGATTATGTCAATTGAGTGTTGTATCAACAATATACTTGTTATAATAATTATGGAGTATATAAGGATTGTACTGTAGTACTATTTCATTAAGGACTTTAGATTGTGTGGAACAAAGAAAAGTGACTCAATAGCAGGATAAATTTTTGGAAAATATATGGTTGAGAGAATGATAAATCATAATATAGTTCTGATACTGAGGTAGTGATTTTGGAATAATATGTGATTGTTTTGGATAAATTATATTGGATATTCTTGACTAACTTGGAACTGATTAATGATTTGTATATTCCATCATTGTTGGGGTTTAAAACATTTTTGGATTAATGAAGTATATCCAGCATTCTATATGGAATAAGGAAGCATGAATGTAATCAATAAGGAATATGGTAATACATGATGAAGGTATTCATATGCTATTACGGGGTAAAAAGGATCTATATTATGTTTACCTTCCTTATAAATGTTGGACTATGAGTTTGGACAGAAGTATTTTGGATAGTTCTAGTTTGGATTATTTTGGATTGCCATAAAAGGACAACCCGGAGGTCGGGCGGCAACCTGTCGCGTCCGGAAAGGCTGCGAGACTTGAACCCGCAACCGAAGGGCGACAAGGGTGTATCACCTAGCACTGGCCCACGAGATGTCCTGGATTAAATAATGTAGTTTTTATTAAAAGATCTTGTAGATGAATTATAAATTCGTTTATTTTGGAACCCTATACGAATAGTGTAAATAGAATTTTTTTTACATTCTATTATCTTTAGAGTGAAAGATGAGTTTGTGGTAGAAATTTATTAATGGATAAAACTATAATTATAAAGTAAGTATATCTCCTTATGATCTTAGCCAATCTCATAAATAAATTCCTCAATATTAATAAAATCAACTTAGAATAAAAATGTTTTCCTAGATGGTACCTTAAATCATCACTAATTTATGGCTTTGGGATTGTTGGCCTTTTCATAGCCATGTTCTCTACCACTCTCCATCAGATAATTGATGGTTAGATTTTTCTTCCATATCCATATTTTCCTACATGGAACCCTAGTATGTGTTATTTTCGGTAATCTTCATACTTTCGACTCTTTATTTTAAATAGAGGCCTCATTAATTCATTTTTCAATGTGGGATTTCAACTAAGATATTTTGAAACGTCAAAAATGTGTTATCCTAATACCCTATGTTTTGTTGAACCGATGGTATTTCAAATAATCATAGATTGATGAATTTAAAGACCTCAATTTTATACTTGTTTGTGATTGATGACCTCAATCACTACCTATAAATATTTACGTTTTTCCTCCAATTATATGTCTCTAATTGCCACCAATGTTCTCCTAATCGAGATCATAATTTGGTGGTGACCCTTTAATTTCTCTTTTCCTCATATTAAGACTAAATTTTAGTAACCCAATTTCCAATGTGGGTTTTCCCACAAATATATTTTCTATTTTCAACCTTTTATTTTTGAAGAACAATTTCAAATTGTGAGGATGCAATTTATTGAAGGAGGGGAGAATGTAACACCCCAAGATTTCATAGTGTGTTATTTATTCAAAATAATTCAATAACTTGCACTACACGCAACACCGAGTTCAATCACACCATGACTTACAAAAAAAAGCCATTCAAAAGAGGTTATGAATAGTATTATCTAAATTTTAAACTTTATATAATCCTTATAATTTTAGAATCCATATTATGAGTTTCTTAGATATAATGCAATAACAAATTCATTTTCAGTATTGCACTTTTATCAACTTTTAATAGTGAACCCTTTTTAAATACAATATTTTGAAATTTTTGACTAAATGGGGACATCAAAAATTTAAAATGAAACATCCCAAGCTTCCACAGTACGCTTTCTTTGAATAATACAGTAGCGTGTGTTGTACGCAACCTTGAGTTTTAACACACACCACAACCAATCAAACTAGCCGTTATGAATAGTAATACCTACTTTTCAAAATTATATATATTTTATATTTTAAAATGGACTTCATTTCTGGATTTGGAATATCGAATTTAGCCTAAGGTGAAATTTTGGTACTTTTTGGATAACTTTCATATTTTGATGAATAGTGAAAATTACTAAATTTTAATTAAAAACAACTTTTTTAATCAAAATAATTAATAGTGATAAATTATGAATTTGAGTGGTTTTAAAGTATATTTATAATATATTTTTACCATTTAATATAATGTTGGTCATTGTACATAATTTTACAATTAAACCGAACATAAACAAGTGTCAATCTTTTGATAGTTATTGTCTCTTAAAAACACGCTTTTTGTTTTGACAGCGGAAATTAATTTTAAATTAATTTCTACCACTTATGTGTTATGAATTTAGAAAAATGGATTCCATATTTGGAATCAGGATTTCCAAATTGTGTAAATAGGTAACTTTTATTTTTAGACATTTTGAATAATTACTGTGGTAAATATTTTATTTACCATGGTTAAGGGTAAATCTGGTAAATAAGGGTTAAAAAATAATATTATAATAATACTAAATTACCCTAAAACGTGTCCTAGCCTTATTGGTTGGTACATTGTCGACCATAGGAATATTTGGGTCGATTTGGGGACCCCATGGTGCCACTTGTAGGTGATAGGGACACTTTATTTTAATTAAGTTAAAATGAATACAAAAATGACACAAGCATATATCTTTTAGAAAAACAATTATTACATAGGGTTATATATGTTGGATTTTAGATTATAAATATTCATTAGAAAGATAAACATATTTCCTAAATAGTGATATTTTATTTATAATTTTTAGACATTAAATAATTTAATTTATTTATGATACAATGATGCTGTAGTAATTACTATAATAGTGAAAAATTAAACTAATTGATATTATAAATACCCAAATAAATATAATATGAAACTTTTAATGAATTAAACTAATTTTCTAGGATAATATGATATATTAGGATTTATTTAATTGACTTTTTTAGAAGTAATAAATCTTTTATGAGTTTCACAAAAATCAATTATTGAATAGTGTCAAAATTGACATAAAAGAGTTCTTAAAACAAATATTATATTATTAATTGATATTAAATTCCTAAAAATCTAAGGTTCGTCCAAGAGACTTATATCATGATAGGTTCGTCATTAATGGACCACTTGGGGGTCGCTTTGATGTATGTAGTAAGTTTATTAACCATATTATATAAAAATATAAAGAGACATTGTAAAAGTGAAACTAATTAACTTAGAGTTAATACTTAAAGATAAGGTTAATATAAGTACCCAAAACTCTCTAAATTCTATTGGTTGAGTTTTTTTCGACCTATCCCCACCTTAACATTTAAATAATCAACTTTGGAGCCATTGGAAACCGAATATGAATTTATTATAAACTAATATCTCTAGCTTTTCCAAAGGTGCCCCTCACCCCTCTTATAAAAGGGCACTCCTCCTTCTCATTTCTTCACACCTTCAAAGCCTTTTGGTTCGGCAAAACTCTGCCCAAATACTCTACCAACATCCCTAACTACAACCTAGAGGACTTAGTTTGATCATAAATCCAACCTAAGGAGCCCTTTTGATCAAATCAAAAGGAAGAACCCGAAGAAGAGGTAATGATTTCACCACCCTTTTCCAAGTTCATTTCTTCTTCCACTTCTTCTTCCTTTGTTGTTACCATTCTAAAATAATAACTCCAGTATCATATATATACTGTGATTTTATTATAAATATGGTACAACCATATTCAGTATTCTATCCACCCTTTGAATAACATGTCACCATACGTGCGTACGTACGGCTTACCGTCTCCACGTCGTGGTGTAATTGTTATTCAATATATTATTATTTGGATGGGTATAATAATGATATGTAACTCATGTAAATAATAAATATAACATGTTAATGATTCTTTATATTTTATATACCATCCATTTATGTATTATTTTAATATCAAAAGAAAGATATTGTCGCTCGTGCGTACGTACGGACTACCGTCTCCATGAACGCGATGAGATTCATTCTCCATCGTATCCATTCAAGTATAATTATCATTTGATGATTTAAAAAATGATTTTTAAGGACTTTATATCATTCTGGATATGAATAATATACAACCTATCCTTTACAAACATGTCTTACGTAACAAAACATATAAAAGAAAACAAGTAAGTTAACACCCGAAACAACGATAATACTAAGATATTATTATCAAATCAATATTAAAAGATCATATATGATATCATATTAATATATATGATTCTTGTATAATTTAATAACAATTATTTCACCATTATACAGGAGTTTAACCTACCCCAACCAAGGAAAAGTACAAGGTAAGGGTTATTTCACAATCTCTTCATTATCCGAGGTTGTTTATACGTAATAATCTACTGGGATCTATTTATCATCCACATCCATGTTTATTCAAAATGTATTTCAAAACATTTTTATTATTTACAAGAATATGGGTTAAAGTCATGTATACCCTTGTTTGACTTTTTATAAGAGGAATCTTTCCGTCGTTTTCAAAATAAGGTCCTTTTTAACCTTTTCGACAGAATTAAGGTAAGAATGTTTTTTTTAACTTATACGGCGAGTGCGGTTATTTTCTGCCGTTATAAAATCATCAAATCTTTCCTTACAATCTTATAAGAATATTTTCAAGAAAATGTTTTATTTTATATGTCTCTTAAATTCTTTCAAAAATATAAAGAGATATTTCTCCAAAAAGTGTTTTGATTTCATCTATGTCAACATCCTTTGATGGATTTTACGCTTATTTGAAGTTTATTTATTATGATACAAAACTTCTATATTGTATTGAAGGTTTTGTGATATGTTTGACTGTGGATGTGCTATTTTTATACCATTCATAGTTTATGGTGAAATTATTGACATTTCGTATGCTAGTTTTAATACAAATTTTTATGTTATGTTTAAACCATTTCATATGGGAATGCATTGGACTTAATATGTGATGGGTGGAGCCCGCTATAGCTCCTCGATGCATAGGTAGGTCTCATGAGACAAACTAGTGTCTTGGCACAAGGCCTTGGCAAAATCTTATTTGTAGTCTTGGCACAAGGCCTTGGCTATGTGGTTATGATAGTCTGGCATTATGCATTCCAACATTATGAAAGTGGTTATTGATTTTGCATGTGATTATTCGATTAGTAGAATATCCATGTGAATAAGTAAATGGAATTATTTCATTTTATTTATGCCATACCATGTTGAAAGTTCAAGTTTGAAAGGCTTTTTTTTAGTTATACATTTCCTTAAATGTTTATTCTTATTTATGAAAGTTTCCGCTATATTGTTATCCTTACTGGGCATTTGAGATCACCCCTTTTCTATGTTTTATTTCTCCCAGGAAGTGAATAAGTAAATTATGAATGACCTGCAGGGATATTATGTGGGGATATGAGTGTGGATTATGGAGACATTATGTTGTTGTAGTAGTTTTTCATTTTATGATGTAATGTAAAACTTATGAATATATCTAGTGTTTCCAAGGCTGCTAAACCAATCGGTCTTTCGAGATTTGATCTTTCTTGTGATCATGCCAATGTTAGGTAATAATGCACCAACTCTGGGTAACTAGGGTCAGGGCGTTACACTTGATACACAAAATTTTCTATATTTGGGAATGAGTGTTATAGCTAGCCTAACCTGTAGTTATCCTTGGTATGATGTTACCTATGCTTTTGAGTTATGTTGCTTGACTTTGATTACCTGCTTTGATATATGTGATATTCTTTGAAACTTTTTTACCTATATTATTTGGAACTATAGAAAAGGGGTAATTTTTACCATTATTTTGATATAAAAACTATTTAATTGATTATCATGCCTTGTTTTCTTTGAAGTTTAGAATATTATGATTTTTGTAAATAGAATTTTTTTAGAACACCTGGGTGGGATCTTACTGATCCTATTAGTGCACACCCTACACACTCCTTCGGTGGTGAATAGAACTTGTTATGTATTTTGATTTAAGGAAATTCAAGGAATGATAATTTTTCCCACTGGTGTATATTTTCTATTTTATCTTTCATTGTTTCTTACTATTTTGTATATATATTCCATATTGTCTGCTTCAAGTTGGGAAAAATCATTCCATATGGTTTTTGTTGATGCTCGGGTGCTAGTCACCAGTCCATGGGGATCGGGAAAGCCCTTTGGGTGTGTGACGGGTCCAGTCAATTACCATTTTGTGTGGATATCTAGGTCGGTTTATTACATGGTACCTGATATCACCCCCAGAAATACCTTCTCTCTTCCTAGTTCACTAGGTACCTAGTTGTAACGACCCATACTACTATAAATAAAATTATTCATACAATTTAATTAAATTTATTAATATGTAATATGGATATAGAAAACACATGAACTTATTTGGTATTATTATATCCTATCAAATTTAAATGAACATTAATCATCATTATTGTTGATAATATAATCATTGAACAGTGATCGCATGACTAGCATAAATATATGGTTTTAAAAAATCCAATTTACATGGAAAAAGGAAGTGATGGCCTCAACTAGTAGGATCATACACTATAAATCCCATTTATCAAAGCTTCCAAGGGAGAAAATCTCTCTCTTATTTTACCTTCACCAATTCCAATCTTATATCAAACAACTAAATCTTGAGCAAAACCATTTATGGGAGAAGTTCAAGCTCATCGAGATCACAACCCAAACACTGTATGCCGAACCAACCCATGAAACTCTCACCGTCATTCACCTTATTCTTAGTGATTTTTCTGGTGTATCAAAGGGATATGTATCAAGACCCTAGCAATATGATTTTGTACATTATTTTTGTATAGAATATTGAATATATTTTCATCCTATTATTGTTACCTTATAAATGTTTTTTATTTTGAAACAATAAAACACAAATAGTATTTTTGGGTAATATTCAAATTCAATTAAAGAATTCATTTTTAGAAATTAATGGATTTTTTAAATAATTAATATTTTATTAAAATATTATTATTAAATATAATTAATTATATATTTTCTTATTAAGTCAAAAGTAAATTTAATAAGGGTTCGAAAATTGTTATTTTCAAAAAACCCAGCATTTCTAAACAAATATTGATTTTATTTTAAAAGTTAAAGTTTTCATATTTAGAAAATTATTTAGATAAATTTAATATTATTTTTGGATTCATAATGTCAAAATTATACAATGGTTAGTTTTTCAAAATTTTCTGAGAGACTAATTTTTGGGTAAAAATTAAATACTGTATAAATATACATTGTGTATTATGACATTATAATGACCCAGAATTGATGGAATAAATACTATAAAAGGTATCTATGACCAAATATATGTTTTTTATTTAAAATAATTTGGTTTATGTTTATTTTATTTATTTTATAAATCCATTATGAATCCTACCAAACTTATAATATATTTTAAAGTTTTTAAAATCATTTCTTTAAGAGTGTGACTCACCTCCACATAATAAAGGGAATTATTTTATCACTTGAACTTATAAAATAATGATAATAAATTCCATTTGGTAGAAACCATGGGATGGTGTGTGGTTTTGGTTATTTTATTATGTAGAGTCCAAAACCTAAATAATAAATAAATGCCCCTCATTTCCTATATAAACACACCCAAGATCCCATTTATCTTCACTCAAACTCCTTGGAGCACATCTATACTCTTCCCTAAACTCTCTATAGTCCTCTTAAGGCACCCATAATCTCTAAAGAAGCTCCTCCAAATCTTTTGGTGTTACGCACTCAAGTAAGGGATCCTCTCTTTCTCTCTTTATTCAAGAATATTCTTCATTTTATTCCCCTTTATCTTCAATTACTAATAATGGGGTGTGTTTTTATACATCTCTTATACTTTCATTATGATTTATAGATGATTATATATCCATTTAACTTCATTAATCACTCCCAGGAAGATTTATATTTTCCCATTATACTGCCAAAATTTCACTGTAGGATTCCATGCCAAAAAAATTGTGTATTGAATACCCATACCCAATTTCTATCTGAGGTGTTCGCCTTTATGCACATATACTTATTTTATTAAGTACGTATATATATATACTCCATATAAGTTGATTGTGTAATAAAATGTGGTGAAAAATGATTCCATGTTATATGATCTATGTGGTACACTTAAGCATGAGAATGAAATGAAAGTGATGGGTGTGCCCAGTATTATATAGCGCTCCAATGCATTGGATAATGTTTAGTCTCATGAGATGTCATATTATGACAGATAGTGAACCTGATTCCTTTGGGTGAATTTTTACATTATGATGTCTTGGTATTTATCCTTAACTTGTGTTTATGATGTAGTGTTTTAAGTTGTTTCCACATTTCTCATGTTATGATTATCATGATATATCATTCCTTATTATTCATGTTCCTTTTATTCCCCATTGATATGCCTATTTTCTAACATGTATTTACTCTTCATGTTATTCCATTTTTACTACATTAATGGGTTTTATATCTCACACATTTCTTATGTATGTCATCAGGTTATCCCGTACAGTTTTAAAATCCATGGAATCTTAAAAGCATGTGGAGGAAGTTTTCAATAATATCATTGTATCTCATGTTCAAGATGTTATGTGATATACCTAATTCCAAAAGACAAAATACTTATCGATAATCTAGGTTGTATTAAGTGTAATTTTATATAATAAATCATGAATTAATTTAAAATAAAGAGAATTTTTATTATAGTTGGTATCAAAGGAAAATTTTAGTTATTTTTTGGATTAGGATTAGAAAACTCTAGTGAAAGACTTAGGGATAAGACAAAGTATAAGAAAACAACCCAAAATTTTGGTAATTATAGAGTAAGTGGTTTATCAAAAAAAATACATCCCCTTTTGGATACTGTAAGTGAATGTGGTTTTGGAATAGATGCGCCTAGGGGTAAAAACTCCGACAAGGTGTCCCGGACTTGACTAGGGGTAACCTGGTACACGAAAATAGGCCTTACTATAACACCCAATTAATTTTATGACATATTTTCTCTAAATAATTTTAATTCTTCAATAAATTGAATAGCACGCAATCATGAGTTTAAACAAACCAAAAGATTCCCTTAGTATAAAATGACTATTATAGCCTAGCTATTAGTTTAGAGGTAATAAGTATAACTAACTTATGAAAATTTATTTTGAAATCATTGTCTTCCAATTAGTTATGAAAAATATAAATAAATTATATATTTATATTTTTGTGTTACTAAATTGAGTTAATTACTATTGGTAATGAAATTACTGAGATATACATGTTATATACTTAATAAAATATTTTTGATATTCATCCAATGGATATCTTAGTCATAGGGTATGAATAAATCATATTTGATGTATAAAAATCTATATTTTTCAAAAGGGTAATTTTAGGCCTTTTAATGGAGAACACTTTTAAAATTATGATTTCGACACATTAATAATTTTTATATGAAAACATAAAAAAAATTTGGAAGTAGGATATAAAAATTTACTTTGTATTAAATTTTAATATTTTTCTGATAACTTTCAAATTTTTATAAATATTAAAAAATACACTAAATTTTAATTAAAAACAACGTTTTTCATTGAAATAATTTATATGGTTAAATTATAAAATTTAATTGTTTAAAATTATAAATAGAATATATTTTTATCATTTTATATAATGTATGTCATTATCATTAATTTTACATTGAATTCAGATGTAAAAACATTTCAATCTTTTATGATGTTTTAACTTTTAAAACTCATTCTCTCTTTCTAACAACATGATTAATGTTAATTAGTTACTGCAACTTCTATGTTTTGAATTTTGAAAAATGTATTCCTGATTATTAATCATTAGTTCCAAAATATGTAAATAAATTTATTTTATTTTTGGGTATTAATAATAGTAACTTTGGTGTTTTTTATTTTTACGGTAAAAAGGTAAATTGGGTAATTAAGGGAAATAATAATATTATAAAATTACCCTAAAACTTGTCCAAATATCATTGGATCGGTTTTTTTACCCATATCATCCTTGTGTAGAAATGGTATCCTTTGGAATCCAATTGGATGAGATTAGGACAATTAATTTATTTTATTTGAAGAAAAGTTAAATATGTCCCACTCAATTTTTAATAAATAAATAATTTTTTGTAAAAGGATATACAGTATATAAATTCGATTATAAATACTCATTTGAAATATAATTTTTTTTCTCTTTATCATGGTAATTTATTTGTAATTTTTAGGAAATAAATAATTACCTTGATAGATTATACATTAATGATGAATAAATTATTTAATTGATGAAAAATCAATAATATAGTTTTTATTAAAATGATAATACCCATTAAAAATTCAAAAACTTGACCAAATCCTATTGGTTGAGTATATATATACCATAAAAATACAATGGTCTAGTTATTGACCTTTTGGATCCTTATAGAAGGGACAATGACACTTATATTATTTTATTTAAAGTGATGATAAACATGTCACATTCATATTTTAATTAATAAAAAAAATTAATATAGGATTTTACAGAATAAATATTATACTAAAAGTATTATTATAAAATCTAGTATATTTATCTTCATCTTAGTATTTTATTTTGAATTTTTATTCAAAAAATATGTATATTAAATAATTACACAATATTGATGTAGTAATTATTTTATTAATGGAGATAATGAATAAATATTATTAAAATTGTTAACATAAATATAATTTTGGTTAATTAATGTGTAAAATTAATTTTATATATTACCTTGTCCTCTTATAAATATAATAAAAAAGTTTTTTTAAATTAAACTTGTTTTCTTAATATTTTTAAAAATCAATGAATTGAATATTATCAAAATTCAAATTATTGGTTGTTTATCAAAATAATGTTTTATTTAATTATTTAAAAATAATTAAACATTTTTTAAAATATAAAATAATTATTATATGGTAAAAAATGTTCTAATTGATTTATTTATGGTCTATTTTACATCAAATAAGTGAATATTTTACCCTTTTAATTTTGAAATGTTTGTTATCTTAATTAAAATTAAATAGAATAACTAAGTGTTACTTAAAATGATAAAGTTTAAGTTGACATAAAAACTTGTCTAAAATTAATTGGTTGATGATATTACAACCATATCTCATCTCATCTTCTAAACTGGGACATTTTAGAGGTTTTTGGGTAGGGTTTGATTTTGTTATAAATTAATATTTTTTAGGTTTTCAAAAGTACCCCTCACCTCAATTATAAAAGGAAACCTCCTCCGTCACCTCTTCACTTCACTTTGAGCCTTAAAGATCGGTCCCCTAAATCGTTACCTTATCAACTTACCTAGTTACATTTTAGAGGTTATGGTATTTTTCAAAGACCAACTCTAGTGCTTTAAGAGGATATTTAGAAAAATCACATCGAGGAAGAGGTAATCACTTCTACCGATTATTTGAAACTTATTTATTCTTATACTTAATATTAATTATTTGTTTCATTATAAAGTAATAAAATAAGTATCAATAATATATTTATATGTTATTATAATTATTAAACATCCATATTCCACCTTCTATCTAGCCTATGAAAAACGAAATCACTACACGTGTGTACTTACAGCTTATCATCTCCACGTCGTGGTGTAAAATGTTTTTCACCACCACCTTACCTGGATGGGTATAATGATGAAAATAATAAATATATATTATTATTATAATATTATATTTATTCTGAAATATTATACACCATCCACTTCAGTATCATTCAACAATTATGGGAATGATATCGTCGCTCATACGGACATACGACCTTCCGTCTCCATGATGGGATGCGATTCATTTTACATTGTCTTCATTAAATCAGGATTATATAAATGTATATAATGAATAAATATGATATATATTATGTTAATATAATTTTTTGATGATATAAATATGACCTATTAAGGATAAATAGAACTTATTTGACAAAACATGCATAAGAAAATGAAGCAGTTAACACCTAAATAACAAGTAATAATGAAATGTTATTAACAAATGGATGATAATATTATCACATATGACATCTTAAAAATGAATATTATTATATAATAATTCAATGAAATTATTTAAATTATTATACCGGAGGTTCAGATACATACGAAGGATATCAGACCTATGGTAAGGGATAAATCCGCAATCTCATTATTATCTGAGATTGTTTATACGTAAGTATTTACTGGGGTATATTTATCATCCACGTTCATGTTTTCTAAGTATGTAATATTATTTATGTTCTTCTAAAATTTTTTGAAGTCAATTTTACCCTTTGTTTAATTTTTATTAAATGGTATTAAAGGAATCATTTGTCATTATTCGATACGAGGTACTTCTTGACTTTTCGGCAAAAGTATGAGGAGAATGTTTCTTTTAACTTATATAACATGAAAGGATTTTTTATGTTTTCATAACACCTTATTTCCATGAATATTACTTTAAACTATTTCAAGTTTATTTTCAAATAAATCCTTTTCTTTTTAAATTTTGTAACATTTGGAGAAAAGAAAATGTTTTTGAAGAAGAAAGGATATTTTCCTCAAGAATTAATATCCAGTGTTATCAAAATTATTTTCCATCTTAGATGATAATATTTAATGGGGTTAATTTTCTCCCCATATTATTAATATGGTTTTATTGTGTTTATTATGGAATGATACTTATGAAATCCATTTTTTTATATGGATTATGATGGAATGATGTTTAAGAAACCCATTTTATTTCTTCGGTTAAGATTTGATGAATGATTTATGTTTTTGTGGTACACATAAGAATGATTTCATTATGAGATGGGTGGGACCTATATCCCCATCCAATTAATTGGGTAAAGATTTATATCTCATGATATATACATGGATGGAATGGGAAATTATCTTGGTTCAGTAATAAAGGGTTGGAACTAGGAGTGAACTCGGTTCAGTAATGGGCTTTATCCGCTATGATGGTCTTGGAAATGTTACATGAATAGTATGAAATGGTTTTATATGATTATTTGTATGCCACAAAACTTAATGTATTATGTTATAACTTTTGGGATTATGTTTATTGATTCTTATGATCTTTCATGATTTATTCCATGGCATGATATCACAATCATTAATATGCAGTATAAGATTTTCAAGTGTTATGTTCTTATGTCTTATGATTATGATATGATTGATATATCCTTTTTTTACCCTTACTGAGCATCTGAGATCATCCTTTCATATGTTTCTTTTCCCCAAATCAGGAAGAAATTTATTAAGTAAGATATGTGAAAAAGGGGTCTAGTTATGGAAAAATAAGTAGGAGACAATGAAGATGTCTTATGAACCAGTTTTTTATGTTTCCAAGTTTCTAAAGACACTATACCTATATGGTCCTTTCATGGATTTTATATATTTTTTAATGAATATTTCTTAACTTTGAAGTAATATCAATGTATATAAAGTATGGGTTGTTATAGTTGGTATCAGAGTAAATGTATAGTTAACCTTTGGAAACTAGGATGAAAAAACCTTAGTAAGAACCCTAAGGATATGTCGAAGTATAAGTTACAATCCTAGTGTTTTATAAATGATCATTAATAACCTAGGATAAAACCTAAAGTGTCAAAAAATTAACTTTTATTCTTTATTATGTGGTTTTTACATTATTATTAGTGTTACTCACACTTTGATTTTTGGTTTTAGTTGATGATCAAAACCCAAAGGAACTGTGTTAATGATGAATGTGATGGGAAATGCAGTGATTATCCTACTGAGTAACCAAATGTTATGAGAGATGAAATGAAAAATCTTTTAGTTATTCTCATATAACTTTCCCAAGATATGAATCATGTAGGACTTCCAAATGAACAAAGGAGGGAAAAAAATTTATTTAGTCCTTCAAGAGGTAGCATCCACCTTCTTTCAGCAGGTAAGCGGATCCATTAGTATCTAAACAATGGACTGGTACCACAGAAAAGATATTTTCATTTATCCAATGTTCATAAAATGATAAACTCATCGTATTAGTCTATCGTTGGAAGTTTAAGATGATCAATGGTGGAACCTTATGAATAATATAAGGAAAAGAGATGAAATTGAATCCGTGGAATGGAATGAGTTCATGAACTTATTTTTCAATAAGTACTTTCCTTTTATTCTTATAAAAAAGTTGGAGAAGTAGTTACTTGAACTTAATCCAACGTACGATGAATTAGTTGGTACCTACGAATCAAATTTTACAAGACTTTCATGGTACACTTCATGAATTATTATCCAAATTGAGAGTAAAATTGATCAATTCTTTAGTGGCTTAAAACCAAGTCTCTAAAGGGAATTATCCATAAGGGAATTTAATAGCTACAAAGAAATCGTTCGATCTATTCTCAAGGTTGAGATGGATATTGGAGTAACCCCTCAGTCATATGGGCTTAGTAAGAATATAAAAATGGAATTCAAGGGAAAAGAAAAGAAGATGACTTTTCCCTTATGATCAAAGTGTGGAAAGAAACATAGAGAAAATTGTCTTAAATGGACTAGTAAATGTTTGAAATGTAGAAAATAAGGTCATCGGGTAGTTGAATGTTGATGTGATGGGAAAAATATAACTAATGATGTGAATAAAGAAAATGCTACACATAATGAACCTCCTACACTTTAGTGCTATAAGTGCAAGGAAATGGTGAATTATTCCAATTAATGACCAAATACAAGGGTTATTAATGATGATATACATCATCAAACTCGTAAGAACAAAGAAAAAGGCAGATCGCATGCGATCATTGTCGGTGAAGTGGAGTACGATAATGAAGTGTTGTAAGGTACACTAACCATCCACTCTAAAGTAGTAAATGTTTTATTTGATTATGGATCCACCCACTCTTTTATTTTGGAACAATTTTCTATGGGTATTTCCATAGTACCTTAACAATTAGATGTTGAGTTAACTGTGAAAACTCCTAATGGAACAACAGTCGCATCAAAAGTCTATAATTATTCTCTGGTTGAAGTTTGTGGGAAAGCGCTTCCTACAAATCTTATGATCCTTCCTATACTATAATTTGATGTGATTATTAGCATGGATTGGATTTCTCTATATGAATCTCATATAAATTTCCAATTAAGGGAATCACATTTCATATTTCAGATCAATCTATGATCATCTATCAGTTCAATGATGAATATAACCTTCTAGTACAAATTTATTCCATCATATGGGTCTTGATTTCTATAAATGAAGGTTATTTATCTCAAATGGTTGGGGAGAAACTCAAAATTAAGAATACACTAATTTTATGTGAGTTTTTTGATGTATTTAATAAATAGTTTACAGGTCTTCCACTGAATTGTGAGGTTGAGTTTTCAATATAATTCATATTGGGTGATGTGATAATTTTAAATACCCCTTATAGAATGGCCCCAATTGTGTTTTAGAAATAGAAGAAGTATCTCCAATAGAATCTTTACAAGTGATTCATACACTATAGTGTTTCACCTTTGGGAGTACCTATTCTATTTTTTAAGAAGAAATATGAATCAATGAGACTCTACATTGATTTTCAAGAACTTAACAAGATCACTATCAAGAACAAATATCCTCTTCCTTGCATGGATGACTTATTCGACCAACTACCCAAAGTACAATACTTTTCCAAGATTGATCTTCATTTAGGATATCATAAATTAAGGGTCAATATGGAGGATATACCAAAGATGATATTTTGTACATGGTATGGACACTATGAATTTATATTAATTCCTTTTGGTCTTACTAATGACCCTTATATCTTCATGGATCAAATGAATAGAGTCTTTAGAGACTATTTTGATCAGTTTGTGGTGGTATTTATAGATTATATTCTTATCTATTCAAACATAAATGAATAACATGAAGATAACTTGATAATTGTACTAAATACCCTAAGAAAGGAGAATAATTATGAAAAATTTACAAAGTACGAATTTTGGCTTCATAAAGCTTAATTTCTGGGTCACGTAATCTCAAGATATGGGATATATGTGGATCCAGAAAAAACAAAAATTATTGAAAGTTTCCTGAGACCAACAATGGTGACTAAGATATGGATTTTTCTTAGTTTGGATGGATATTATCTACGTTTTGTGAAATATTTTTCACGTTTGTCTAATCCACTCACTAAGTTGACTCGAAAAGGTGTTAGGTTTGTGTGCATAAAGGAATGTGAAGAGAACTTAAAAGAGCTCAAAAGAAGGTTATCCAGCGTACCTATGCTCACACTACCTTGTAGTGTAGAAAGGTTTTTGATCTATAGTGATGCATCCAAGAAGGGGCTTGGATGTGTAATCATGAAAAATGATATGGTGATAGCTTATGCCTCATGAAAATTGAAAATCCATGAGAAAAATTACCCAACTTGTGATTTTGAGTTAGCTACGGTACTCTTTTCATTAAATATATGGAGGCATTATCTTTATGGTGAAAGGTGTGATGTTTATACTGATCGTCATAGTTTAAATTATATTTTTACATAAAATGAGTTGAATATGTGCCAAAGAATATGGTTGGAGTTGATTAAATATTATGACTGCTTAATACATTACCAGCCTGGTAAAGTGAACAAGGTGGTAGATGCTTTGAGTCGAAAGGACAATGCTAGCCTATCCATGATGAGGATAAAAAATGATCCAATATTTATGGATTTGAAAAGGATGGATGTTGAAATTTCAAAGGAAGGGGAGAAATCTTGTATCTCTCTAATGAATATTCGACTATCTATACAAGTGAAGATTAAGGATTCATAAAAGGAAGATGTAGAGCTATAAAAGAAGGTGATAAATGTTCCTGAATTCAAACTTTATTGTGATGGAATAATAAGTTTTAGGAATCGGGCTTGTATTCCTCCCATACTAGAATTAAAGAAGGACTTGTTGGATGAGGCTCATAGTTCTTCATTCCCTATTCACCCTGGAAGCACAAAGATGTACAGGTACATGAAAGAGTATTTCTGGTTGGGATGGAATGAAAAGATATGTTTCCAAATATGTATCATAGTTCTTGGTTTTTCAGCAAGTTAGGGATGAGAGAAAGAAGTATAAGGGGATGTTACAACCATTACCCATACCAGAATGCAAATGGAAAAACATCACTATAGACTATGTCGTCAGACTTACTAAAACATCTAAAGGTCATAATGCTATATAGGTTACAGTTTATCACCTTAAAAATTCTGAAAACTTAATTTATATTAGAGATTATTTATCTCTTGATCATATTTCTAGGATATATGTAAAGTAATTATTACTATTGTGTAGAGTACCACTTTCCATTATATCTGATCGGGATCTGAGGTTTACCTCGAAGTTCTATAAAATTCTTCAGTAGGATCTAGATACATAGTTAAGCTTCATCACTACTTATCATCCTCGGATATATGTCCAGTATAAGAGGACAATTCAAACTCTAGAAAACGTGTCGAGAGCTTTCTATGTGGATTTCAAAGGTGGTTGGGATCAACACCTACCTTTGGTGGAATTTTCTTACAATAATAGCTTTCACTCCAGTATTCAGATGTCTTATTATGAAGACATCTAAGGAAAGAAGTGAAGAACTCCAATTTACTGGGATTAAGTTGGGGAAATAAATCTATTAGTATATGATCTTGTCGATGAAATGGAAGAAAAGGTCAGATCTATTGAATAACACATAAAAGTAGCTCAGAGTTAACAAAAAAGTTATACTGACAACCGAAGAAAATACCTAGAGTTTGAAGTGGGTGAAAAGTTATTTCGATGAATATGTCCCTGGAAGAGATTAATTATATTTGGAAAGAAGAGTAATCTAAGCTCCAGGTATATCAATCCTTTTGAAATTTTAGATCGCGTTGGGAAGGTAGCTTACCGATTGGCGCTTCCACCAAATATCTCACAAGTTAATGATGTATTCCATGTATCTATACTAATAAAGTACATAACTGATCCTTCACATGTAAAAAAACTCATAATTCATTCCTTTGGAGAAAGATCTTTCTTATGAAGAACAACCGGTAGATATTTTGAATCGTAGCGAAAAAGTTCTTCGAAACAAGACCACTTGCTTGGTTAAAGTTCTATGGAGGAACCACCAATTTGAGGAAGCTACATTGGAACTTGAGGATATAATGAGGGATACTTATTCTCATCTATTTGTATCCAAATTAAGAATTTAGAGGGATAAATTCAGTTTAAGGGGGTAGAATGTAACACCGGTCTTTTTTATGAAATATTATCTCTAAATAATTCTAATTCTTCAATAACTTTCATTGCATGAAATTGTGAGTTTAAAAAAACTTTGAGATGCCCTTATTATAAAATTACCATTATATCCTAGATGTTATATTAGAGGGAATAAGTATACCTAACTTATGAAAATATATTTTGAATTCATTGGCTGCCAATTATTTCTAAAAAATGTAAATAAATTATATATTTTTATTTTTGTATTAATAAATTGAGTGAATTACTATTAGTAATTAAATTAATGAGATATATTTTTTATATACTTAATAAAATATTTTTGATATTTATCCAATGGATATTTTAGTCATAGGTTATGAATAAACCCTATTTGATTTATAAAAACCTATATTTTTCAAAAGGATAATTTTACACCTTTTAATGGAGAACCCGTTTTAAATTAATATTTTGACACATTAATAATTTTTATATGTTAACATAAACATTTTATTTTTAATAGGGATTTAAAAATTTACTTAGGATGAAATTTTAATATTTTTTGATAAATTTTAAATTTTGATGAATAACAAAAATACACGCAATTTTAATTGAAAAAAACTTTTTTCATCGAAATACTTTATATGGTTAAATTCTAATATTTAATGATTTTAAAGTATAAATAGAATATATTTTTATCATTTAATATAACTTATGTCACTATCATTAATTTTACACTGAATTCATCTATAAAAACATTTTAATATTTTTCAATGTTTTAACTTTTAAAACATGTTCTCTTTCTTTGACAACGAGATTAATTTTAATTAATTAATGAAACTTCTTTGTTTTTAATATTTAAAAATTGATTCCATATTTATAATAATTAGGTAAAAATTATGTAAATATTTTTATTTTATTTTTGGGCATTATGAGTAGTAACTTTGGTAATTTTTATTTTTACGGTAAAAGGGTAAATCGGGAAATTACTGGTAAAAATAATATTATAAAATTACCCTAAAACATTTCCTAATATCATTTTATGAGTTTTTTTAAACCTAAATAATCCTTGGTTATAAATTTTATCCTTTTTAATACACTTGAATGGGATTAGGATATTTGTTTTATTTTATTTAAAGAAAAGTGAAATATGTCTCACCCAAATTTTAATAACTAAATCATTTTTTATATAAGGATATACAGTAAAAAAATTATATTATAAATACTCATTTTAAATCTAAAATGTTTTAATTTATCATGGTAATTTATTTGTAATTTTTAGGAAAAAAATAATTTCCTTAATAGCTTATACATTAATGATGCCGAAATTATTTAATTGATGAAAAATCAATAATATAGTTTTTATTAAAATTATAATACCCATTAAAAGACCCCAAAATATGACCAAATATTATTTTTAGAGTATATTTCAACCATAATCATCCAAGGGTCTAGTTATTGACCATTTGGATCCTTGTATAAGGGATTGTGACACTTATATTATTTTATTTAAAGTGATGATAAACATGTCACATTCATGTTTTAATTAATAGAGAATTTTCAATATAGGTTTATAAAAAATATATATAATACTAAAATTATTATTCTAAAATATTATATATATATATTAATAATATTATTTTTTTAATTTTTATTCAACAAATAAGTATATTAAATAATTACACAAAATTGGTGTAGTAATTATTTTATTAATGGAGATAACAAATAAATATTATTAAAAATGTTAAAATAAATGTAATTTGGGTTATTTAATATGTCCAATGAATTTTATATATTACCTTACCTGTTATGAATATAATAAAATAGTTTTTTTTAATTAAACTTGTTATATTAATATTTTCAAAAATCAATAAATTGAATAGTGTCAAAATTGACCCTATTGGTTGTTGATCAAAATAATGATTTATTAAATTATTTAAAAATTATTAAAAAATTTTAAAAATATAAATTAATTATAATATGGTCTAAAAGTTTCTAAGGTATTTATTTATGATCTATTTTACATCAAATACGTATATATTTTATTTTTTTATAACTGAAATATTTGTTATCTTAATTAAAATTAAATAGAATAATTAAGTGTTAATTAAAATGATAATATTTTAATTGAAATAAATACTTTTATAACATTTATTACTTGATTATATTATAACCCTATATCATCTCATATTCTAAATTGATGCATTTTTTATGTTTTTTGGTAGGGTTTTATTTTATTATAAATTAATATTTTTGATGTTTACAAAAGTACCCCTCGCCTCAATTATAAAAGGGCACAATCTCCCTCACCTATTCACTTCATGTTGAGCCTTAAATCTCGGTTATCCCCATAAATTTTTTCATATCAACTTCCCTAGTCACATTATAGAGGTTTTGGTCTTATTCAGAGACCAACTCTAGTGCTCTAAGAGGAGATTTAGAGGAAGCACGTTGAGGAAGAGGTAATCTCTTTCACTGATTATTTCAAACTTATTTCTTCTTATACTTCCTATTAATTAGTTTTTTAAATATAAATTAATAACATAAGTATCAATAATATACTTATATGTTATTATAATTATGAAACAATCATATTCCACCTTCTATCTATCCTATAAAAAATGAAATCGCCACACGAGCGTATGTACGTCTTATCATCTCCACACCGTGGTGTAATATATTTCTCACCACAACCTTGCTTGGATGGGTATAATGATGTAAATAATAACTATATATTATTATTATAACATTATATTGATTCTAAAATATTATAAACTATCCACTTCAATACCATTCAACAATTATGGGAATGATATCGTCACTCGTGCATACGTACGACCTACCGTCTCCACGATGCGATGTGATTAATTATATATTATCTTCATTAAATAATGATTATATAAATTTATATAATGAATAAATATGATATATATTATGTTAATATCATTTTTGAATCATATAACTATGATCTATGAAGGATAAACAGAACTTATTTGACAAAACATGCATAAGAAAATGAAGCAGTTAACACCCGAATAACAAGTAATAATGAAATGTTATTAACAAATGGATGATAATATGATCATATATGATATCATAAAAATGAATATGATTCTATAATAAGTCAATGACATTATTTAAATTATTATACAGGAGATTCGGATACATACGGAGGATATCGAACATAAGGTAAGGGATAAATTCACAATCTCATTATTACCCAAGATTGTTTATACATAAGTATTTAATAGGGTATATTTATAATCCAAATAAATGTTTTCTAAGTATGTAATATTATTTATATTCTTATAAAAAAATTTAAATTCAATTTCACCCTTTTGTGAATTTTTATTAAATGGTATGAAATGAATCTTTTGTCATTATTTGATACGAGGTACTTTTTGACTTTCCAGAAAAGGTGTGAGGAGAGTGTTTCTTATAAATTATACGGCATGAATGGATTTTTATGTTTTCATAACTCCTTATTTACATGAATCTTACTTTACACTATTTCAAGTTTATTTTCAAATAAATTCTTTTATTTTTAAATTTCATGACATTTTGAGAAAATAAAATGTTTTTAAGAAGAAATGATATTTTCCTCAAGAATTAATATCAAGTGTTTTATCAAAATTATTTTACATATAAGATGACATTATTTAATAGGGTTATATATCTCTCCCTATTATTACTATTGTTTGATTTTTTATTGTGGAATGATACTTATAAATCCCTTTATTTTATATGGATTGTGATGGGATTATGTTTAAGAAACCCAATTTCTTCCTTGGGTTATTCTTTGATGAATGGTTTATGTTTTTATGGCACACATAAGAATTATTTAATTATTATATGGGTGGGACCTATATCTCCACCTAATGTATTGGGTAAATATTTATAGCTCATTATATATACATGGATGGAATAGGAAATTATCTCAGTTCAGTAATACAGGGCTGGAAAGAGGAGTGAACTCGGTTCAGTAATGGACTTTGTCTGCTATGTTGGTCTTGTAAATGAGCTTTGACTAATATGAAATGATTTTATATGATTATGTGTATTACAAAAAACTTCATGGATTAAGTTATAACTTTGGGGATTATGTTCATTAATTATTATAATATTTCATGATTTATCCCATGGCATGATATCAAGATCTTTCATATATAGGATAATATTTTCAAGTGTTATGTTATTATGTCTTATGATTATGATATGATTGATATATTCATGGTTTACCCTTACTGAAAATTTGAGCTCACCCTATCATATGTTTCTTTTCCACAGCTCATGAAGAAAGGTATTAATTAAGATATGAAAAAAAGGTTCTAGTTATGGAAAATTAAGTTGGAGATAATAAATATGTCTTATGAACTAATTATTTATGTTTCCCGATTTCTAAAGAAACTATACCTATACGGTCCTGTCGTGGATTTATTATATTTTTTAATGAATATTCTTCAAATTTTCATTAATATCAATGTATGTAAAGTATTGGTCATTGTAGTTGGTATCAGAGGAAAGGTATAGTTAACCTTTAGAAACTAGGATGAGAAAACCTTAGTAAGAACCCTAAGGTTATGTCAAAGTATATGTTACAAACCTAGTGTTTTAGAAATCATCATAAATAACCTAGGATAAATCCTAAAGTGTCCAAAATTGAAAATTTATTCTTGATTATGTAGTTTTCACATTATGATTAGTGTTTCTCACACTATGATTCTTGGTTTTATTCAATGGATGTACCCTAAAGGAACCGTGTTAATTCTAAATGCAATGGGAAATACAATTATTGTCCTCTTGAGCAACCAAATGTTACGGGAGTTGGAATGAAAAATATTGTATCTATGCTCATAGAAATTTATCAAGATATGAATCATGTAGGAATTCCAAACAAGTAAAGGAGGGAATAACATTTTGTTGAGTCCTTCATGAAGAAGGATCCACCTTCTTTCAGCAGGTCTTTTGATCCATTAGTAGATGAATAATGGACCGATACCACTGAAAATATATTTTCAGTTCTCTAATGTTCATAACTTGATAAATTCCTCTTAGTAGTCTATTTTTTGGAAGTTGAAGCTGATCAATGGTGTAACCATATCAAAAATATGAGGAAAAGATATGAAATTGAATCCATGGAATGGGATGAGTTCAAGAACTTATTTTTCAATTGAGTACTTTCCTTGTATTCTTTAAACAAATATGGAGAAGGATTTCCTTGAACTTAAGAAAAAGGGTGATAAATCCATTGGTACCTATGAAGCAATGTTTAAAAGAATTTCAAGGTATGCTTCTAGAATTATTATCCAACCTGACAGTAAAATTGGTCGATTATTTAGTGGCATAAAACCAAGTCTCCAAAAGGAATTATCCATAAGAAACTTTAATAGCTATGAAGAAATCGTTTGATTCTCCCTTAAGTTTGATATAGATATTGGAGTAACCCATCATTTCTATTGGTTTGATAAGAATAGAAAAATAGATTTCAAGGGAAAACATAAATACCACACTGAAAAGAATATGAGTTTTCCCTTATGCTCTAATTATGGAAGGAAATATGGATGGAATTGTCTTAAAGGGACTATTAAATGTTTTAAATGTGGAAAATAAGGTCATAGGTAAGTTTAATTCCAAAGTGATGGGAAAAAGATGACTGATTATGTGAATAAAGAAAAGGCTACACATAATGCACCTTTTACACTTTAGTGCTACAGGTGAAAGGAAATGTGGAATTATGCCAATCAATGCCCTAATCCAAGGATTACTGATGATTATCGATGTTAGAAAACTATTAAGGCTAAAGAAAAAGTAAATTAACATGCGATCATTATCAGTGATGTGGAGTACAATAATGAACTGGTGAAAGTTACACTTACCATCCACTCTAAAGTAGAAAATGTTTTTTTTGATTCTAGATCCACCCACTCTTTTATTTCTCAATAATTTTCTATGGTTATATCCATAGTACCTCAACAATTATATGTTTAGTTAGCCATAACAGCTCCTAATGGCACAACAAGTGCATCAAAAGTCTATAATTCTTCTCTGGTTAAAGTTTGTGGGAATGTAATTCTTGTAAATCTTGTAATCCTTCCTATAGTGGAATTTGATGTGATTATTGGCATGGATTGGCTTTCTCTATATGGAGCTCATATCAAATTCCAATTAAGGGAATCACATTTTATATTCTATATTAATCTATGATCATCTATCTATGCAAGGATGAATATAACCTTCCAGTATAAATTTCTTCCATATTATGGGTCTAGATTCCAATAAATGAAGGTTATTTATCTCAAATGGTTGGGTAGAAACTCTCAATTAAGAATACACCCATTTTATGGGATTTTAATGATGTATTTCTAGAATAATTTCCAAGTCATCCACTGAATCATGAGGTTGAGTTTTAAATATAAATCATAACAGGTGCTATGACTATTTCAAAGACACCTTATAGAATGGACTCAATTGAGTTGCAGGAATTAAATAAGCAACTCTAAGAGAATCTTGACAAGGGATTCATATTCCCTAGTGCATCACCTTGGGGAGAAGTTACTTTGTTTTTTAAGAAGAAAGATGAATCAATGAGACTCTAAATTGATTGACGAGAACCTAAAACGATCAAAATCAAGAAAAAATATCCTCTTCCCAGAATTGATGACTTATTCGACCAACTATATAGAGTTCAGTACTTTTCCAAGATTGATCTTTGTTCAGGATATTATCAATTAAGGGTCAAGAAGAAGGATATACGAAAGATGGAATTTTGTACAAGGTATGGACACTATGAATTTATAGTGATACCTTTTGGTCTTGATAATTCCCACTCTATATTCACAGATCTAATGAATAAAGTCATTAGATTCTATCTTGATCAGTTTGTTGTAGTCTTTTGGACAGAAAATTAATTTTTTATATCAATCACTTTTGAGGGAAAGTGAGAAACCAAAAAGTCCAACATAACAACCATAAAACAACCAAAACCAAAATAGAGAAAACCTGAAAACCGGAATTGTCCCTCCCCAGCAATTGCATCATGATGATAAACCTTCACCAAAGCATGTCAAATGGAAAGAATCCCAGGCAAAAGCGAGGACCCGGTACCGATGGAAAATCCATACCCTCTCAGTCATCCTAATCCAAATGACATGCATCGATGAAGCCTTCATGCTCTGATCCCCATATGAAACAGCTCCAAACTCCACCACAAAACCAAATATAAGAAAGAACCAAGAGCAGACATATCTAACAAGCAAACTACTCAAAAGAACCCACCAAACAGCAGCCTAAAAAGAGACATTAAAATTGAAATTAAGATTACTAGGATCTGCTTCCCTAAACAAATTCTAGGATAAGTAAGAAACATGGGTGTTAGGGACCTCAGTCATTCAATTTTCAAATTCTGAAGCTAGCTGATCACATACCTGAATGTACTCCTCGATGAAAATATTTCCTTTATTAAAGCCCCCCACCAGAATTAGATCTTGATTTTCAATCCATAAGTATTTCTCCTCGTTCAGAGACATTCTTAGTGGCCTCCACATCATTTTAGACGCCTCCTCTTCATTAGCGTTAAGAATTAAGACCTGCTCAATCAGTTATTCATTGAAGCTAAGAAGTAATTCAAAGGATTGAACTCCTTGGTCCTATGTTCTCTGATTTATCAAAAACTCAGCAATCGTCTTCTTTCTGTTGGCCTTTTTTGCAGATCGGGTCTCTGGAGGAGTAGGTAAATAAGAGTAGTCCTTCCTCCCTTTCCTCATCTTAATAATACTCTTATTACTTCCTAATATTAAATCACAATTAACCAATAGCTCTAGTTCACTTCTATTGGGATCCTTCCCGGATACCCCGTCATGATGAACCCGACTATTTGGATCCAAACTCAAACCAACCTCAGAAAGGCTTCCAAATGAGTAGCTCAAGTGGATAAAAGTCTGGCTCAAATAATCTGACCCCCTTGATTTCCCAGTTCTGGATGAATTCGCTGCTTCCGCAGAATCTCCCTTCCTCCCCTTACACACATCACCATGGTCCGACAATACCACCTTAGTGACAAGAGCGACTAGGGAAACCTCCTCCCCGCATACCATAACCTCTGTACTCCCATTCAACTGATTTTCCATTTGAGGAGCCTCAATTAGAACTAGACCATTGTCCTACAGTTCAAAGGAGGGTCCATCCAGATCCTGCTTCAACGTGTGGAACACTTCAGACACGAGTGGATTATCCTGAGAAATAGAGGCCTTCTTCACTCAGTCAGTGCAAGAAATCCCCTCAACAGACGCATTTCCTTCCACTGGAGAATGTTTGACATGATCCTCCTCCACCGCTTGAAGTAATTAGTATCACCGACCTCCCCCGTCAATACCCTCTATCGACAAACTTGGGCCAACCTCCTCATGTTCTGGAACTTTTCCCCTACCACCATCCTCCGACCTTACCCTGGACGGAAATCCCCATTGGCAAGCCTCCATCGAGTGGCCTAGCCTCTTGCACTCTGAACAGGGTCTGTACCCAATTCCCCTGCCTCTCCTCTTCATAGACCCCTGACAGTAAACATCAGAGGAGTGACCCAAACTCTTGCAGGAATAACAAAAATCGGTCTAGTTTTCATAAATCACCCGCTGCTTACACCTATACTCCTCACCGATTGTAATCCAAACATACTCAAAAGGAATTATATAAGGGTAAAGTTCCACACACACCCATGGATTGACTAGGTGGAAAACTGCCTCAGTTCGACTATTGAAGCATAAGAATCTACCTATCAGATTACCAATCATCCTGATAATGGCTATATTTTGAAATGGTAAAGGCATATTTGGAAAACTTACCCAAACCGCATCAGAAGGGGGATCTTTCTTCATGTGAAAATTAAAAGACAAACAAAAAATAAAGAAACAAAAACCATAAACGATACGGGGTCCACTCAACCATGCTCTAATGAGTTCCATCTCAGAAGCAAAATGAATCATGAAATTCTGATTGTCAAGCAGACCCACTATCGCCCACTTTTGAAGGACCCAAGCACCGAAGACGAACCTATCGAAAGAATCCACCGAAGGTCTCCTCTGTCTAAACCGATCTACCAGGGTGATATTTAGAAGTGCAGTGGATTCCGCGAACTTTAAAGATGAAACCTGGAGATTGGGGAGACCTTCAAGGAGATCCGCAACCTTGGGACTTAGTGAGGCTTTTGGGAAGGGAGGAAGGGTGTCAAGGTTAGAGAAGGGGCAGAAATCAGGCCCTTCTCTCCTAGAGGAACATGAAGATGAATTGAGAATTGTACTAAAGACCCTAATAAAGGAGAATATTTATGAAAAATTTACAAATTGTGAATTTTGGCTTCATAAAGTTTCATTTTTGGGTCACATAATCTCAAGATATGGGATATATGTGGATCTAGAAAAAACAAAATTTATTAAAAGTTTCCCGAGACCAACAATGGTAATTGAGATCCGAAGTTTTCTTGGTTTGGATGGATATTATCAATTTTTTGTGAAATATTTTTCAAAATTGTCTAATCCACTCACCAAGTTGACTTAGAAATGAGTTAGTTTTGTGTGGATAGAGTAATGTGAAGAGAACTTCAAAGAGCTGAAAGAAAGTTATCCAGTGCCCATGTGCTCACACTGCCTTGTAGTGGAGAAAGGTTTGTGGTCTATAGTGATGTATGTAAGAAGGAGAAGGGATGTGTTCTCATGCTAAATTATATGGTGATAGCTTGTTCCTCATGAAAATTTAAAATCCATGAGAAAAATTACCCAACTCATGATTTGGAATTAGTTGTGGTAATATTTTCATTAAAGATATAGAGGCATTATATTTATGTTGAAAGGTGTGATATTTATATTGATCATAAAATTTTAAAGTATATTTTCACACAAAATGATTTTAATATGCACCAAAGAAGATTTTTGGAGTTGATTAAATATTATTACATCTAAATACATTACCACCCTGGGAAAGCGAACAATGTGGAAGATGCTTTGAGTCGAAAGGATCATGCTAGCCTATCCATGATGAGGATAAAAAAAGATCCAATATTTATGGATTTGAAAAGGATGGATCTTGATATTTTAAATGAAGGGGAGAAATCTTTCCTTTCTGAAATGAATGTTCAATCATTTATAAAATTAAATATTAAGGAGGAAAAGAAGAAAGATGTAGAGATACTAAAGAAGGTGAGAAATGTTCCTAAATTCAACCTTGATTGTGATAGAATAATAAGGTTCTTGAATTGGGTTTGTATTCCTACCATGACAGAATTATAGGAGCTATTGGATGAGGATCATAGTTCTTCATTATATATTCACCCTAGAAGCACAAAGATGTATAGGGACCTGAAAGGGTATTTATGGTGGGATGGAATAAAAATAGATATTGTCGAATAGGTCTCTTAGTGTTTAGTTTTTCAGCAAGTTAAAGATGAGAGATATAAGTCTAAGGGGTGTTACAACCATTACCCATACCAGAATAGAAATGGGAGAAATCACTATGGACTTTTCTATTGGACTTCCCAAAACATCTAAAGGCCATAATGTTATATGGTTTATAGTTGATCACCTTACAAAGTTGGAACACATCATTTCTATTAGAGAGTTTTTATCTCTTGATAATCTTTCCAAAATATATGTAAAGGCAGTGGTAAGATTTCATGGAGTACCACTTTAGATTAAATCTGATTATCATATGAGGTTTACCTCAATGTTTTGGCAAAGTCTTCAGCAAGATCTTGATACAGAGTTAAGTTTCATCACTGCTTATCATCCACATATAGACGGTCAGTCTGAGAGGAAAATTTAAACTCTAGAATACATGTTGATAGCCTTCTATATAGATTTCAAAGGTGTTTGGGATCAACACATACCTTTTTTATAATTTTCTTACAAAAATATATTTCACTCAAGTATTTAGATGTCTCCTTATGAAGCCCTCTATGAAAAAAAGTGCATAACTCTGACTTTTTGGGATGAAGTTGGGGTAAGAAAGAATATAGGGCCTGATATTGTTGATAAAATGAAATAAAATTTTAGATCTATTCAATAACACATAAGAGCAGCTCAGAGTCAAAAAAAAGTTATGCTGACAACTGAAGAAAATACCTAGAGTTTGAAGTGAGTGACAATGTGTTTCTATGAATATCTCCTTGGAATAGAGTAATGAGATTTGGAAATAAGGGTAAGATGGTCCCTAGGAATATTGGTCCTTTTCAAATTATGGATCGTGTTGGGAAGGTAGATTACTGATTGGTTCTTCCATAGAATCTCTCTCACCAATTAGATGTTGAGTTATCTATAATAACTCCTAATGGCACAATGATCACATGAAATGTATATAATTATTATTTGGTTGAAGTTTGTGGAAATTTTCTTCCTAAAAATCTTTTTATCCTTCCTATAGTAGAATTTTATGTGATTCTTGGCCTGGATTATCTTTCTCTATATGGATCTCATATCAATTTCCAAGTAAGGGGATCACATTTCATATTCTAGATCAATCTATGATTATCTAACAGTGCAAGGATGAATATAACTTTCTAGTAGAAATTTCTTCCATATTATGAGTCTTGATTTCTATAAATGACGGTTATTTATCTCAAATGGTTGGGGAAAAATTCACAATTAAGAATACACCCATTGAATGGGAGTTTGATGATGTCTTTTTAGAATAATTTTTGGTTCTTCAACAGAATTGTGAGGTTGAGTTTTCAATAGATCTCAAATCAGGTGTTATGTCTATTTTAAAAAACCTTATAGAATGGCCCCAATTGAGTTGTAGGAATTAAAGAATAAACTCCAAGATAATCTTGACAAGGGATTCATACGCCCTAGTATGTCACCTTGGGGATCATCTCTTCTATTTGTTAAGAAGAAATATGGATCAATGAGACTCTACATTGATCATCGAGAACTTAAGAAGATCGCTATCAAGAAAAAAATATAATCTTCCTACATTTATGACTTATTAGACCAACTATGAAGAGCTCAATACTTCTCCAAGAATGTTCTTTGTTTAGAATATCATCAATTAAGGGTCAAGAAGTAGGATATACGAAAGACTGTATCGACCCAAAAATTTATCAATGAAAATTCATCTTGATCTAATTAAATGTCTTATTATGGTTATATAAAATGTGAACTTCATTGGTTTTATGTATATAGATTTTAAAATACCATTAAGAAGTGTGAATATTTCTAATATAGCCATTGAACAGTGATCACATTATTAGTATAAATATAGGGCTTTAACAAATCTAATTTACTCAGACAAAGGAAGTGATGGCCTCATCTAGTAGAATTTCCCCATACGAATCCCATTTGTCGGAGCTCGGAAAGGAGGTAGATTCATTTTCCTTTTCTATTGACCAAGACCAAGCTAAGCTTCAACATGTTAAGCTTGAATAGAACCACCTACGGGATAAGTAGAATTTGATAGAGATTACCACTCGAGCGATGTTATCTGAGTCACCCCAAGATCATGTCACCATCGCACACCTTACCCTTTGGTCTTATGCGGGTGTTATAAGGGGTTATGTAACAAGACCATATCACTATGAATATTTTCATTGTTTTTTTATATAATAATGAATATAAATTCATTTTATTATTGTTACATTGTAAATAGTTTTTAAAGCGCAAATAGTATTTTTAGTTCTTATTCAACTAAGAAATATATTTTGATGAGTTAATGGATTTTTGAATTAAATAATATTTTAATAAAATATTATTATTATTATTAAATTAATTTTTAGTAAATATAAATTATCGTATAATTTTATGAATTCAATTGTAATTTTTATTAAGGTTTGAAAGCGGTTTTTATCAAAACCCATGAATTTTCGATAAATGTCAGTTTTTATTTTAAAAGTAAAAATTCACATATTTAGAAAATTATTTAGATAAAACGAATATCATTTTTGGAATCAGGATGTTGAAATTACCCAATGGTAAATTTTTCATAATTTTCTGAGACAGTCAAATTTGTGGGTAAAAATTAAATATCGTTTAAATATATAATGTGTTTTATGTCTTCATAATGACCCAATAGTGATGTAATAAAATAATATAAACATTAATTTATGCTAGTATATGTTTTACCATTAAAATAATGTCATTTTGGGGTTTTTTTATTTATTTTAAAAAGCTTTAGTGGACCCCTCAAGGCTTATAAAACATTTTTTATTTTTAAATTATTTTCCTTGAGAGTGTGACTCAACTCCACAAAAGAAACCCTATTATTTTAAGATTTTAGTCCATTGTCCTTATAAAATATTATTTTCCACTCCCCTTTGGAAAAAAACATGGGCAAAAACCATGGTCTGGTTTGTGGTTTTGATTAGTTTAATGTGAGGTGTCCCAAACCTAAATAATTAAGAATCCCTTCTCATTTCCTATATAAACCCACTCAATATCTCACTTCCTCTTCACTCAAAGCCTTTGGAGTTCGTCCAACCCATGACCTCCTATATATATAATCCTCCCAAGGTTCCCCAAGCTCCCAATAAGTATCTCTCAAGCCTCTCCCAAGACTTTGGGATCACACTTCCAAGTAAGGGATTCTCACTTTCCTTATTTATGTCCAAGTTTCCTTATATTGTTATGCCCTATTACTTTCAATTATAAATGTTTGGGTATGATTTTTCACCTCACCCATACTTCTCTATTCATGTTTTAATAATTATATTTCCCCTTTATCTCTTATTAATGCCTCCCATGTACACCTGTTACCATGCCGAAATTCCGTAAATAATTTCTCTCTCCTCGTTTACATTCAAGAAATTATTTTGTATTATGAATATAAATTTTATTACATTTGTTGGGACATGTATATATATGAACCCCTTACTGTCCATTTCATGTACGTATGATGAGACACCCATTTCTCTCTCATCAACCTTTTTTATGAATTCTTATGTCATGTTGTTATGATGCTAAAATTGCATTGCGATTTTCCAAGCTAAAGTTATTATGTAGTGAATACCATGCCCACTTTTCTATCAAGGGTATTCACCTTTAAACACATATACTTATTAATTATATAGTTTCATGTATGTATTCCACATTCCTTTATCGTGGAATAAATTATGATATTGAATGATTCCATTTTGTATGATCCATGTGGCACACTTATGCATGAAATGAAATGTTTAAGAAGGGTGCACCCTTATAGTTCTCAAATGCATTGGGTAAAGTATAGTATCATGATATGTCATGTTCAATGAGTTTTGACTCATGATAATTCAAGTGAAATAATGTTTTACTCATGCTTCATGTGCAATGAGGATTTACTCATGCTCCACGTGCAATGAGCCTTGGATCATGTTAATTCCATGTTAAGTGTTGTTGCCACATCTCCATGTTATGATTTCCATGATTTATCATGCCTTTATGTTCATGTTTCTCTTGTGATCCATTGATATGCCTATTTTCTAACATGTATTGTATTCCTCATGTTATTCCATGTTTATTCTCTTAATGAGCTTTATAGCTCACCTTTTTCTTATGCATGTCCTCAGGTTATCCCATGCAATGCTAAGTACGAGGGAATGTAGTGGTCATATAAAGGAAGTTTTCAATAAGATGATTTGTTTCATGTTTTAATTTGTTATGTAATGTTTCTAATCCCCAAAGACATTATACCTCTCGATCATCCATGTTGTATAAAGTGAATATTTTATGTAATAAATCATGTTTAAGTGTTTAATAAAAGCAGGGTTGTTATAGTTGGTATCGAAGGATAGGTTTAGTTATTTTGGGATTAGGATTAGAAAACCCTAGTGAAGCCTTAGAGACTAGACTAAGTATAAAAAAACATCCCTAAGTTTTGGTGAGTATTTATTAAGTGGTTTATCAATAAAATGCATCCCTATCAAGATACAATCAGGTAGAGGGGACTCTCTCACAGACGTACCTAGGGTTGAAAACCCCAACAAGGAGTTTTGGGCTTGACCCGGGGTATCCTGGTACACGACAACAGGCCTTGCTGCACTCTTGGTTATGAAACTCCCAAGGGATATGCTTTGGTAAATTAACAATATTATTATGAACCATTATTAAGGGAATTTTAAAAAATGCCTCTAAGAATAAATGTTATAAATTAGATCATAGATAACATATATTGCAACTTATAGATTCATAAGTTAAGGAAACTAAAGTAATTTATAGGTCATCTGGTTTTGCCCTTGGATTCCCCATTATGTGTTTAATATTTGTCTTCCCTAAGTTTGTTTGGTTAAAGTAAATAAGTAGAAACAGAATCAAAAAGTGAAAGTTAGGGTTATCATCCCTAGTTCTATGTATTCTTTTATATCCCAAAATTTTAGTGGAACAATCCCAAAGCCACCACAAATCATGGAAGTGAAGATGTTGGTGAGTACGTAAAATGATGCAATCATTGAAACCCATGAATATAACTCCTCTCCTATCATAATTTTTGGATTGAACTTCCCGGAAAACCTCTTCATACTCCCTCTAGTGTAATTTGATGCAATTTTTAGCATGGATTGGATTTACTTATATAGAGCCAACATAAATTGCCATGAGAGGGAAATCACTTTCCATGTGGAGAATCGACCCTTGATTATGTACAAGTGCAAGGAGAAAGATGAATATTCTTTAGCTCCATCATCTCAAGAGTAGATATTACATTCCTATGAGAATGCGTATCTGGTTCAGATGATTGAGTCTAAAGAGGCAACTATCCTTGATGACATGCTTATTGTGAGGGAATTTTCTAGAGTGTTTCTCGAGGAATTGTCTGGTCTTCCTCCTAGAATAGATGTTGAATTCTCAATTGATCTTATACCTAGGGTGTTTCCAATATCCAAGACTCCATATAGAATGTATGTTTTGGATCTTGAGGAGCTGAAGAAGCAACTACAGGAGAATCTGAATAAAGGGTTTAGGCGCCCAAGTGCTTAAACATGGGGTGCACCAGTCCTCTTCATCAAGAAGAAGGATGGGTCAATGTGTCTTTGCATCGACTATCGTGAGCTTAACAAAATCACGATAAATAACAAGTATCCCCTTCCACGAATTGATGACTGGTTCGATCAGCTATGTGGATCACAATACTTCTCCAAGGTAGATTTGCGGTTGGGATATTATCAAGTAAGGGTGAAGAAGGAAGATATCTCCAAGACTGTTTTTCGTATAAGATACGGGCACTATAAATTCATAGAAATTCCTTTTGGACTCACTTATGCTCTAGAAATATTCATGGAATTTATGAATAGAGTCTTTATAGATTACCTCAACAAATTTGTGGTAGTCTTTATAGATGATATTCTCATATACTCCAAAACCAAGGAGGATCATGAGGAGCATCTAAGAACTATACTAGAGACATTGCGAAAAGAGAAGCTCTATGAAAAGTACAACAAGTGTGAGTTCTAGTTGAAGGAGGTCTCATTCTTGGTCCATATCATCACAAGAAATAGGATATCTATGGATCCCTCCAAGACAGATACAATAGAGGGATGGATGAGGCCAACATCGGTAACATATATCCATAGCTTTGTGGGGTTAGCTGGATATTATCGATGATTTGTGAGAAATTTCTCATTATTGTCCAACCCTGTTACCAAGCTAACTCGGAAGGGAGTAAAGTTTACTTGGAGTGATGAATGTGAAGAAAACTTCAAGGATTTAAAAAGGATTCTTATCACTATGCTCGTTCTCACATTACCCACAAGTGGATATCTTTTTTTGGTATTCAGTGATGCTTCGAATAAGGGCATGGGCTGTCTATCGATGAAAAATAACAAATTCATTGCATTTTCTTCAAGGCAATTGAAAGTTCATGAGCAGAATTACCCAACACATGATCTAGATTTGGTTGTGGTGATCCTCATTTTAAAAATTTGGCAGCATTATCTCTTTGGGGAGAAGTGTGAAATATATACAGACCATAAAATCCTCAAGTATATATTCACATAGAAAGAGTTGAACATGCACCAACGAAGATGGTTAGAGATGATCGAAGACTATGACTACTCAATACATTACCACCCTGGGAAAGTGAACAAGGTGGAAGATGATCTAAGTAGAAAGGACCTAGTGATTCTATCATTGATGATAATTTAGAAGGATCCAATCTTCTTAGATTTTATGAAGATGGATATGAGAATCATAAAGAAGGGAACATCATCAATCCTTTCACAAATGATTGCTCAAATATCTCTTTTTGGAAAGGTTAAAGGATATTAAAAATGATGATTTGGTAATTCAAAAGAAAGTGGAAGCTACTATAAAATTGAAATCCTCAGAGTTCAATATTAATAAAGAAGGAATTGTGAGATTTGGGAAAAGACTATGTGTTCCATCAAGTTTGGAGCGGAAGAAGGAACTTTTGGATGATGCAAATAGTTCAAATTTCTCTATTCACCCAGGAAACACAAAGATGTATCGAGATATCCGAGAGCATTATTGGTGGGATAATATGAAGAAGGATATTGCTGAGTATACATCAATGTGCCTGGTGTGTCATCAAGTGAAGGTAGAGAGGCAGAAGTCTAAGGGGATGATGCAACCATTACCCATACCAACATGGAAATGGGAGAACATCACCATGGACTTTACCACTGGACTTTCAAAGAAATACAAAGGAAATAATGAAATATGGGTTGTTGTGGATCATCTTACAATGTTTTTACAGTTCATTTCAATTCGAGAGGATTTCTCATTGGATCAACTGTCACGGATATAATTCAAGGAAGTGGTAAGGTCGTATGGAATACCTCTATCTATTGTATCTGATTGAGATCCAAGATCCACCTCTAAGTTTTAAAAGAGTCTTTAACATGATCTAGATATTAAACTGAACTTCAGTATGACCTATCATCCAAAAACTGATGTCCAATATGAGAAAACTATTCATACATTGGAAGATATGTTAAGATCATGTTCAATGTACATTAAAGGAGGTTGGGATCAACATCTTCCTCTAGTTGAATTATCCTATAATAACAGTTTCCACTCAAGCATCTGAATGGAACCATTTGGATACCTTTATGGGAAAAGGTGCATAATACTATCGTGTTGGGATGAATTCAGTGAGTGTAAGCTTATAGGACCTGAAATGGTCGAAGAAATGGTGGACAAGGTGAAAATAATTCATCAGCATATCATGGTAGCCCAAAGTTGAAAGAAGAGTTATGCAGACAACTGTCGATGAGACCTTGAATTCAAAGTTAGAGACATGGTATTTCTATGCATATCTCCTTGGAATAAGGTCATGAGGTTTGGAAATAAAGGGAAGTTAAGTCCTAGGTACATTTTCTCCTTCGAGATTCTTGATCGTGTCGGGGTTGTGGCCTATTGACTAGCACTTCCACCTACCATGGACAAAGTACATGATGTCTTTTATGTATCCCTACTAAGGAAGTACATACCAGACCCTTCACATGTACTCTCTTCAAAGGTAGTATAGTTAGAGGATGATCTTTATTACAAGGAGCAGCCTGTGAAGATCTTAGATCATAGAGAAAAAGTTCTTTGAAATAAGACAATGCCCCTCATCAAGGTGTTGTGGAGAAACCAAAAGTTTAAAGAAGCGACGTGGGAATCGGAGGAAGTGATGAAGCAGAGTTACCCATATCTGTTTTAGTGTTGGAAAAGGAAATTTCGAGGGTAAAATTTCTTGGTGGGGGGGAGATTGTAATGACCCAAAAAATTTATTAATGAAAATTCCTCTTGATCAAATTAAATGTCTTATTATGGTTATATAAAATGGTATCTTCATTGGTTTTATGTTTCTAGATTTTAAAATACTGTTAAGAATTATGATCATTTCTAATATATCTATTGAATAGTGATCACACAATTAGTATAAATATAGGGCTTTAACAAATCCAATTTACTCAGAAAAAGGAAACGATGGCCTCGTCTAGTAGACTTTACCCATACTAAGACCATTTGTCGGAGCTCGAAAAGGAGGTGGTGTCATTGGGATTCTCTCTTGACCAATCCCAATATGAGCTTCAACACATTAAGGTTGAATGGAACTGCCTACAGGATAAGTGGAAGTTGATAGAGATTACCACTCGAGCAATGTTATCTGAGCCACCCCAAGAGTTTGTCACCATCGCACACCATACCCTTCGGTCTTATGCGTGTGTTATAAGGGGTTATGTAACAAGACCATAGCACTATAAATATGTGCATTATTTTTTTTATATTATAATGAATATACATTCATTTTATTATTATTACTTTGTAAATAGTTTTTAAAGGGAAAATATTATTTTTAGTTAATATTCTACTAAGAAATATATTTTGATGAATTAATGGATTTTTGAATTAAATAATATTTTAATAAAATATTATTATTTTTTTATTATTAAATTACCTTTTATTAAATATAAATTATCTTATAATTTTATGAATGCAATTGTAATTTTTATTAAGGTTTGAAAGCTCTTTTTGTAAAAACCCATGAATTTTCGATAAATGTAGGTTTTTATTTTAAAAGTAAAAATTCACATATTTAAAAAATTATTTAGATAAAATGAATATTATTTTTGGAATCAGGATGTCAAAATTATCCAATGGTGAATTTTTCATAATTTTTTGAGACAGTAAAATTTTTGGGTAAAAATTAAATACCACTTAAATATATAATGTGTTTTATGACATCATAATGACCCAATAGTGATGTAATAAAATACTATAAACATTATTTTATGCTAATATATGTTTTAACATTAAAATAATGTGATTTTGGGGGTTTTTTTATTTATTTTACAAAGCTTTAGTGGACCCTTCAAGGCTTATAAAACATTTTTTCTTTTTAAATTGTTGTCCTTGAGAGTGTGACTCACCTCCACATAAGAAACCCTATTATTTTAATACTTTCATCCATTTTCCTTATAAAATATTGTTTTCCACTCCCCTTTGGCAAAAACCATGGGATGGTCTGTGTTTTTGATTAGTTTAATGTGAGGTGTCCCAAACCTAAATAATAAATAATTCCTTCTCATTTCCTATATAAACCCACCCAAGCTCCCACTTCCTCTTCACTAAAAGCCTTTAGAGTTATTCCAAACCCTACCCTAATCTTTCTATAATCCTCACAAGGTTCCTTAATCTCCCAATAAGTATCTCTCAAGCCTCTCCCAAACCTTTGGGATCACACTTCCAAGTAAGTGATTCTCACTTTGCCTTATTTATGTCCAAGTTTCCTTATATTGTTATGCCCTATTATTTTCAATTATAAATGTTGTAGTATTATTTAGCACCTCCCCCATACTTATCTCTTCATGTTTTAATAATTATATATGCCCTTTATCTCTTATTAATGCCTCCCATGTACACCTGTTACCATGCCGAAATTGCGTAAGGAATTTCTCTCTCCTCATTTACATTCAAGCAATTATTTTGTATAATGAATCTAAATTCCATTACATTTGTTGGTACATGTATCTATATGAACCCTTTAATTTCCATTTTATGTACATATTATGATACACCCATTTCTCTCTCATAAACCTTTTTTATGAATTCCTATGTCACGCTGATATACTGTCGAAATTGCACTGTTATTTTCCAAGATAATGTTATTGTGTAGTGAATACCATGCCCACTTCTCTATCAAGGGTATTAACCATTACACACATCTACTTATTGATTATAGAGTTTCATGTATGTATTTTAAATTACTTTATCATGGAATAAATTATGATATTGAATGATTCCATGTTGTAAGATCCATGTGGCACACTTATGCATGAAATGAAATGTTTAAGAAGGGTGCACCCTAATAGAACTCAAATGCATTGGGTAAAGTATAGTATCATGATATGCCATGTAAAATGAGTGTTGAATCATGATAATTCAAGTGCAATGAGTGATAACTCGTGCTTCATGTGTAATGAGTATTTACTCATGCTTCATGTGCAATGAGCCTTGGTTCATGCTAATTCCATGTTAAGTGTTGTTCCCACATCTCCGTGTTATGATTTTCATGATTTATCATGAATTTATGTTCATGTTTCTCTTGTTATCCATTGATATTACAATTATCTAACATGTATTGTATTCCTCAGTTTATTCCATGTTTATTCCCTTACTGTTCTTTATAGCTCACCATTTTCTTATGCATGTCCTCGGGTTATCCCATGAAATGCTAAGTATGAGGGAATGTAGTGGTCATGTAAAGGAAGTTTTCAATAAGATGTTGTATTTCATGTTTTAAGTTTTTATGTAATGTTAATAATCCCTAAAGACACTAGAACTCATGATCTTCTATGTTGTATAAAGTGAAGAGTTTATGTAATAAATTGTGTTTAAGTGTGTAATAAAAGAATGGTTGTTATAAAGATGACATTCTGTACAAGGTATGGACACTATGAATTTATAGTGATGCCTTTTAGTCGTAATAATGTCTCTACTATCTTCATTAATCTAATGGATATAGTCTTTAGTGACTGTCTTGATCAGTTTTTGGTAGTGTTTATAGACGATATTCTTGTCTATTAAAAGTGAAAGGAATAACATAAAGATCACTTGGGAATTGTACTGAAGACCCTGAGAAAAGAGAATATTTATGAAAAATTTACAAATTGTGAATTTTGGCTTCAAAAAGTTTCATTTTTGGGTCACATAATCTCAAGATAGGGGATAAATGTGGATCCAGAAAAAACAGAAGTTATTGAAAATTGGTCGAGACCAAAAAAGGTAACTGAGATCCAAAGTTTTCTTGGTTCGGCTGGATATTATCGACATTTTTGGAAATATTTTTCACTATTATCTATTCCACTCACCCAATTTACTTAGAAAGTATTTAGGTTTGTGTGTATGGAGGAGTGTGAGGATAACTTCAAAGAGCTAAAAAGAAGGTTAGCCATTGCACCTGTGCTCACGCTTCCTTGTAGTGGAGAAAGGTGTGTGACCTATAGTGATGTATCCAAGAAGGGATTGGGATGTGTTCTCAGACAAAATGATACAGTGATAGCTTATACCTCATGAAAATTGAAAATACATGATAAAAATTACACAACTCATGATTTGGAGTTAGTTATGATAGTCTTTGCATTAAATATATAGAGTCATTATATTTATGGTGAAAGGTGTGACATTTACACAAATCATAAAAGTTTAAAGTATATTTTCACACAAAATGATTTGAATATGAACCAAAGAAGATGGTTGTAGTTGATTAAATATTATGAATGCTCAATACATTATCACCCTAGGAAAGCGAACAAGGTGGAATATTCTTTGAGTAGAAAGGACCATGGTAGCCAATCCATGATGAGGATAAAAAAGATCCAATATTTATGGATTTTCAAAGCATGGATCTTGAAATTTTAAATGAATTGGAGAAATTTTTTCTTTCCCAAATGGATGTTCAACCATATATACAAGTGAAGATTAAGGAGTTGCATAAGGAAGATGTAGAGCTACAAAAGAAGGTGAGAAATGTCCCTGAATTTAACCTTGATTTTGATAGAATAGTAATGTTTAGGAATAGGGTTTTTATTCCTACCATACCAGAATTAAAGAAGGATCTATTAGATGAGTATCAAAGTTATTAATTCTCTATTCACTATAGAAGCACAAAGATATATAGGGACCTGAAAGAGTATTTCTGGTGGTATGTCATGAAAAGAGATGTTTTTGAATATGTCTCTTGGTGCTCGATTTGTTAGCAAGTTAAGGTTGAAAGACATAAGTCTAAGGAGATGTTATAACCATTATCCATACTAGAATGGAAATGGAAAAACATCACTAAGGAATTTATTGTTGGAATTCCCAAAACATCTAAAGGTCGTAATTCTATATGGGTTATAGTTGATAACCCTAAAAATTCGATGCACTTCATTGCTATTAGAGAGGATTTATCCCTTTATAATATTTCCATGATATATATAAAGTGGTAAGATTGCATGGAGTACCACTTTCCATTATATCTTATCGAGATCTGAGGTTTACCTCAAAGTTTTGGCGAAGTCTTCAGCAGGCTATAGATACAGAGTTAAGTTTCAGCACTACTTATCATCCTCAGACAGACATTCAATCTGAGAGGACAATTCAAACTCTATAATACATGGTGAGAGCTTTCTCTATGGATTTCAAAGGTGGTTGGGATCAACACCTACCTTTGGTTTAATTTTCTTAAAAAAATAGCTTTCACTACAATATTTAGATGGATCCTTATGAAGACCTCTATAAAAATAAGCGAAGAACTCCAACTTACAGGGATGAAGTTGTTGAAAGAAAGTTATTATAACCTTATCTTGTCAATTAAATAGAACAAATGGTTAGATCTATTAAATAAAACATAAGAGCATATCAAATTCAATAAAAACTTTATGATGAAAAACAAAGAAAATACCTAGAGTTTGAAGTGGGTGACAAGGTGTTTCTATGAATATCTACTCTGAAGAAATTAATGAGATTTGGAAATAAGGGAAAGTTGATCCTTAAGTATATTGGTCCTTTTGAAATTTTGGATTGTGTTGGGAACGTATCTTTCTGATTGATGCTTCCACTGAATCTCTCTCAAGTTCATGATGTGTTCCATGTATCTCTACGAAAAAATTACATACTTGATCCTTCACATGTACTAAACTTAGAAGGCATACCTCTAGATCAAGATCTTTCTTATGAAGAACAACCGATAGAGATTCTGAATAGTACTGAAAAAGTTCTGTGAAACAAGACCACTCACTTGGTTAATTTTTTTTTGCAAAACCACTAATTTGAGGAGGCTACATGGGAACTTGAGGATATGATGAGGGAGAACTATCCACATATATTTTTTTCCAAATAAATAATTTCGAGGGAAAAATTCAATTTAAGGTGGTTATAATGTAACACCCTGTTGTTTTTATGAAATATTTTCTCTAAATAATTTTAATTTTGTAGTAGCTTTCATTGTATGGAATCATGAGTTTAGACAAATCATGAGACACCCTTATTATAAAATGACTGTTATATCCTAGCTATTAGGTTAGTGGTAATAAGTATAACTGAATTATGAAAATGTATCGTGAATTCATCAGCTTCCAATTATTTATGAAAAATATAAATCAAATATATATTTGTATTTTTGTATTAATAAATTTAGTGAATTACTATTAGTAATGAAATTAATGATATATATATGTTATATACTTAATAAAATATTTTTTGATATTCATCCAATGGATATTTTAGTCATAGGGTATGAATAAACCCTATTTGATGGCATCCTTTGGAATCCACTTGGATGAGATTAGGACATTTAATTTATTTTATTTAAAGAAAAGTGAAATATTTCCCACTCAAATTTTAATAACTAAATAATTTTTTATATAAGAATATGCAGGATATAAATTTTATTATAAATACTAATTTGTAATATAAATTTTTTTCCTCTATCATGGTAATTTATTTTTAATTTTTAAGAAATAAATAATTACTTTAATAGCTTATATATTAATGATGAAGAAATTATTTAATTCATGAAATATCAATAATATAGTTTTTATTAAAATTATAATACCCATTAAAATACCCCAAAACTTGATCAAATATTATTGTTCGAGTATATCGCAACAATAATCATCCAATTTTTGAGTTATTAACCATTTGGATCCTTATAGAAGAGATTGTGACACTTATATTATTTTATTTAAAGTGTTGATAAACATGTCACATTCATGTTTTAATTAATATAACATTTTTAATATAGGATTTTATAGAAGGTATATTCTACAAAAATTATTATTCTAAAATCTAGAAGATTTATCTTCATTATATTTTTTTATTTTTTATTCAACAAATAATTATATTAAATGATTACACAAAATTGATGTAGTAATTATTTTATTAATTGATATAACAAATAAATATTATTAAAAATGTTAAAAGTTAATATAATTTAGGTTAACTAATATGTAAAATTAATTTTATATATTACCTTGACCTATTATAAATATAATTAAATATTTTTTTAAGTAAACTTTTTATCTTAATATTTTTAAAAATCAATGACTTGAATAGTGTCAAAATTGACACTATTTGTTGTTTAAGAAAATAATATTTTATTTAATTATTTAAAAATCATTAAAGAATGTTAAAAATATAAAATAATTATTATCTGGTATAAAATTCTCTATTTTATTCATTCATGCTCTATTTGACATCAAATAAGTAAATATTTCACCCTTTTAATATTGAAATATTTGTAATCTTAATTAAAATTAAATAGAATAATTAAGTGTTAATTAAAATGATAGTGTTTAAATTGACATAAGAGTTGTTTAAAATTTCTCGGTTGATGATATTACAACCCTATATCATCTCATCTTATAAATTGGGACATTTTGAATGTTTTTTGGTATAGATTTATTTTATTATAAATTAATATTTTTAAGGTTTCCAAAAGTTCCCCTTGCCTCAATTATAAAAGGGCACCTCCTCCATCACCTTTTCAATTCACTTTGAGCCTTAAAGCTCCAACATACCATGCCCCTTTCCCTTCTCAACTTCCCTAGTAACATTATAGAGGTTCTGTTATTTTTTAAAGACCAACTCTAGTGCTCTAAGAGGATATTTAGAGGAAGCACATTGAGGAAGAGGTAATCTCTTATACCAATTCTTTCAAACTTCTTTCTTCTTCTACCTACTATTAATTAGTAGTTTAATTATAAATTAATAACATAAATATCAATAATATAATTATAGGTTATTATAATTATTAAACAACCATATTTCATCTTCTATCCATCCTACAAAAAATGAAATCACCACGTGTGCATGCGTACGGCTTATCGTCTCCACGCTGTGGTGTAATATGTTTTTCACCACCACATTAATTGGATGGGTATAATGATTAAAAAAAATTGATTATTATAACATGATATTTATTCTGAAATATTATACACCATCCACTTCAATACCATTCAACAATTATGGGAATGATATCGTCGCTCGTACGTATGTACGGCCTACCGTCTCCATGATGCAATGCAATTCATTATACATTATGTTCATTAAATAATGATTATATAAATTTATATAATGAATAAATATGATATAAATTATGTTAATATAATTTTTTAATGATATAACTATGACCTATAAAGGATAAACATAACTTATTCGATAAAATATGGATAAGAAAATGAAGCAGTTAACACCTGAATAACAAGTAATAATGGAATATTATTAAAAAAATGGATGATAATATGATCATATATGATATCATAAAAATTAATATTATTTTGGAATAACTTTATGAAATTATTTAAATTATTATACAGGAGGTTTGGATATATATGAAGGATATTGGACATAAGGTAAGGGATAAATTCACAATGTCATTATTTTCCGAGATTGTTTGTATGTAAGTATTTAATAGGGGATATTTATCATCCACATACATGTTTTATAAGTATGTAATATTATTTATATTATTATACAATTTTTTAAATTAAATTTTACCCATTTGTGAATTTTTATTAAACAGTATGAAAGAAATATTTTTTCGTTATTCGATACGAGGTACTTTTTGACTTTCTGGAAAGAGTACGAGGAGAATGTTTCTTTTAACTTATACGACATGAATTAATTTTTATGTTTTTATAATGACTTATTTCCATGAATCTTACTTTAAATGATTTCAAGTTTATTTTTAAATAAATTATTTTTTAAAAATTGTGTGACATTTTGAGAAAAGAAAACGCTTTTGAAGAAGAAAGGATATTTTCCTTAATAATTAATATCAAGTGTTTTATCAAAATTATTTTCCATCTAAGATGACATTATTTAATAGGGTTATGTTTCTCTCCATATTATTAATATGGTTTGATTGTGTTTATTATGTAATGATACTTATGAAACCCATTTTTTTATATGGATTATGATGGAATGATGTTTAAAAATCCCATTTTATTCCTTGGGTTATGCTTTGATTAATGATTTATGTTTTTGCGGCACACATAAGAATGATTTCATTATGAGATGGTTGGGACCTATATCTCCCTCCAATTTATTTGGTAAATATTTATATCTCATGATATATACATGTCTGGAATGGGAAATTATCTTAGTTTAGTAATATAGAGATGAAACAAGGAGTGAACTTGGTTCAATAATGGACTTTGTCTGCTATGATGGTCTTAGAAATGAGCCTTGACTTATATGAATTGATTTTATATGATTATTTGTATGCCAAAAAACATCATATCTTATGTTATTACTTTTGGGATTATGTTCATTGATTCTTATGAACTTTCATGATTTATGCCATGGCATAATATCAAGATCTTTTATATGAAAGATAAAATTTCCATGTGTTATGTTCTTATATCTTATGATTATGATATGATTTCTATATCCCTTATTTATCCTTACTAAGCATCTAAGATGAACCTTTCATATGTTTCTTTTCTTTAGGTCATGAATAAATGTATTAAGTAGGATGTGTCAAAAAAGGGTCTAGTTGTGGAAAAATAAGTGGGTGGCAATTAATATGTATTATGAACCAGTTGTTTATGATTCCTGGTTTCTAAAGACACTATACCTACACGTCATAGATTTTTTATATTTTTTAATGAATATTTTCCAACATTAAAGTAATGTAAATTTATGTAAAGTATGGTTCATTATACTTACTGCGTACCTGGTTTGAAACTCCCAAGGGATATTCTTTGGTAAATTTATAATCACATTACAAACCATTATTAAGGGAGAAAATAATGCCCATAAGAATATATGTTAGAAAATATATAATTAATAACATATATTGAAGCCTATAAATTTATAAGTTTTGGAAATACATGTAATTAATAATTTACCTCTTTAATGTCATTGGATTACCCTTTATGTGTTTATTAGTTTAAAAATTATAATCCCTAATTTTCATTTTATTCTAGAAAATGGTCGAAAATAGGAGGGATTTTGTAAAAAATAAATGCCATGAGAAATGTAATAACTATCCCAACAAGGTTCCCAACCCGATGGGAGTGGTAATCACAAACTTCATGATGATAACCTCTTAATTGAATCAGGTTCTGGATAGAAAACTAGATCAAGAGGATCACCCAAATCCCCCAAAGAAATAACAATCTGCAATTGAGTCCTTTATGTAACAAAGGCCTTTGAATTTCAATTAATATTATGATCCTTTAATAGTGGAACAATAGATCAACTCCATTCAGAAGATATTTTTCATCTATCAATGTTCTGAACAAGAGAAGGTTCTACTGGATGTTTATCGTATTGAGTGATAAGTTGATCAGTGGTGGTCATTGATCAAGAATATGAAACCTATAAAATAGATCAAAGCAATGGGGTGGAAGGAATTATGGAAAAAAAATTGATAAATATTTTCCACACACCCTTTTTCTTAAAATGGAAATGGATTTCTTTACACTCAAGAAAAAAGATGACAAATATATTCAGTCATACAAGGAAAAATTCATAAGACTTTCATGATATGCCTCCGTCTTTTTAATTTCCCATGAATTCAAGGTTGACCACTTCTTTAGTGGGCTAAAACCTTTTCTACTAAAATTCCTAGAGATTTGAGACTTTGATAGCTATGAGGAAATTGTCCGATGTGAACTCAAAATCGAAATGGATATCTACAAATCTCAAGGGTATCATGGGGATAAGAAGTAAAAAGTGGAGTTTAATTCCAACAGTCCGATGGAGAAATCTAAGGGTACCAAGAAATTTCAACATCCCACTTATCAAAGGTGTAGCGAGAAGCACCATGTAAATTACCTAAGTGGAATGATGAAATTATTTAGGTGTGGGAAGGAAGGGAACCTAGCTAGCGATTGGCGATAGGATAAACCCGCTAATGCGATGAAGGAAATGAATTCTCCAATCAACCCTTAGAGAATTTTTCATTACTTCAATTGTAATAAACCATTGCAAATAAATTCCCTAAAAAAGGGTTTTCAGAGACAACCAACAACCTCCAAGGTTGCAAGGGTGAGTTTTTTCCATCACAACCACTAAAGTGGATCCTGATAATGAAGTGGTGAAAGGTACACTAGTTATTTATTCAAGAATAGAGAATTTAATTTTTTTTATTCCAATTATATGCATTCCTTCATATCATGAAAATTTACTAGAACTATTTAAACACCACCACAAGTCATGGAAGTAGAGCTATCAGGGAAAAGTAAAAATGGAGGAATTATTGAATCCCATGTATATAACTCCTACCCTGTCAAAATTTTTGGGTTGAACTTCCCAAAGAACCTTATCATACTCCCTTTGGTGGAATTTGATGCCATTTTGGGTATGGATTGGATTTCCTTGTTTAGATCCAATATAAATTCTCCTGAGAAGAAAATCACTCTTCATATTGAAAACCAAACCCTGATTCTATACAAGTGAAAGGAGGATGATGAATCTTATTTAGCACCAAAATATCAATCATGGATATTATTACCCTATGAGAAATTCTATCTAGATCAAATTATTGAGTATAAGAAAATAACTAGCCTCAAAGACATGTCTATTGTGAGAGAATACGTTGATGTGTTTCCCAAGGAATTTTCTGGTCTTCCTCCTAGCTGAGAGGTTTAATTTTAATTCAATATTATACTTGGGTCGATTCCATTATCTAAGACTTCATATATAATAGTTGTTGTGAAACTTGAGGAGCTAAAGAAACAAATATATAAGAATATGGATAAAGGGTTCATACACCCAAGTTCTTCACAATGGGGTGTGATAGTCCTCTTCATCAAAAATAAGGATGGTTCAATTCACCTTTTCATTGATTATTGTGAGCTCAAAAATATCATGATAAAGAACAAGTATCATCTGCCTTGTATTGATGAATTTTTTGATCAGCTATAAAGAGAACAATACTTCTTCAAGGTGGATCTTTGGTTGGGATATTATTAAGTAAGGGTAAAGAAGGAAGATATCCCCAAGACCACTTTTTATACATGGTACAAGCACTATGAGTTCATAGTAATTCCATTTATACCCACTAATGCTCCAACAATCTTCATGGACATGATGAATATATTCTTTAGAGATTACCTTGAAAAAAATTGGTAGTATTTATAGATGATGTTATAATATTCTCCAAAACCAAGGAGGAGTATGAGAAGCATCTGAGCACTATGTTAATGACCTAAATAAAGGAGAAGCTTTATGACAAGTATAGAAATTGTGGGTCTTGGTTTAAGGAAGTCTCATTATTAGGTAATAGCATCACAAGTAATGGAATATCTATAGAACCTTTGAAAATAGAAGCAATTGAAGGATTGTCAAGGTGAAAATTTGTAACATATATTTGTAGTTTCCTTAGATTATCTGGGTATTATTGTCAATTTGTGAGAAATTTATCGATATTATCAAACCCTCTAACCAAGATAACTTAGAAGGGAGTCAAGTTTTCTTGGAATGATGGATGTGAAGAGATATTAAAGGAGATGAAAAGGGGTATTATCATTACACCTGTGCTCACACTACCCATAAATGTATAAATTTTCATGTTGTTCAGTGGCGCTTCAAGGAAGGTCATAGGATGTGTGTTCATGTGAAATGAAAAAGTTGTAGCCTATGATTCAAGGTAGTAGAAAGTTCATAACCAGAACTACCCAACACATAATCTGGAGTTAGCTATAGTGATATTCAGTTTGAAAATATGGTAGTATTATCTCTTTGGGGAGAAGTGTGAAATATATACGGATCAGAAAAGCCTCAAGTATATTTTCACATATAAAGAGTTGAATATGCGCCAATAAAGATGGTTAGAGTTGATCAATGAATATGACTACTAAATTCACTACCATCCTAGGAAAACAAATAAAGTGTCATATTCTCAAAGTAGAAAGTATCCATCAATTCTATCAATGATGATAATTGAGAAGGATTTGATCTTCTTAGATTTTAAAATAATGGGCATAGGAATCATAAAGGAAATAACATTATCAATCCTTCTACAAATTATTGCTCAACTGTATCTTCTAGATTGGTTAAAGGATTCTCAAAAAGATGATTTTTGAATTTAGAAGAAAGTGGAAACTATAAGAAAATGGAAATCCTTGGAGTACAATGTCAATAAATAAGATGTTGTAATATTTTGGTCAAGACTATGTGTACCTTCAAATCCTGATTTAAAGAAGTATTTGTTGGATGATTCACATAGTTTAACCTTCATTATCCACCCTCAAAGAACAAAGATGTATCGAGATCTCCGAGACCACTATTGGTGGGAAAATATGAAGAAGTAGATCATGGACTATACATCAAGATGTCTTGTATGTCAAAAAGTGAAGGTAGAAAGAAAAAAATCTAAGGTAGTGATGCAACCATTACCCATACCTATATAGAAATGGAAAAACATCACTATGGACTTTTTCACTGGACTTCTGAATATATCTAGAGAAAATAATGCTATATGGGTTGTGGTGGATCATCTTAAAAAGACTATAGACTTCATTTCTATTTGAGAGGACTTCTCACTGGATCAACTTGCACATATATACATTATAGAAGTGGTAAGGCTGTATGGAGTACCACTATCGATTATATCTGATTGAGATTCGAGATTCACCTCCAAGTTCTAGAAAAGTATCCAACATTCTCTAAATACTAAGCTAAACTTCATTACGTCCTATCATCCTCAAATTGATGGTCAATATGAATAGAATATTCATACATTAGAATACATGTTGCAAGCATGTTCTATGGACTTTAAAGGAGTGTGGGACCAGCATGTGCCTCTGGTCGAGTTCTCTCACAATAAAATTTTCCACTCATGCATCCAAATGGATCCCTATGAAGCTCTTTATGGGAAGAGGTGCAGAACACCTACATGTTGGGATGAATTTTGGAAACAAAAAATGCTAGGTCTTGAAATGTTCAAGGAAATAGTAGAAAAGGATAAGACTATTCAGCAGCACATCAAGTTTGATCAGAGTTGATAGAAGAGTTACGCTAATAATCATCGATGTAACCTATATTTTGATGTTTGAGACATGTTATTCATCTGCATATATTCATAGAATAAAGTAATGAGATTTGGGAAGAAGGGAAAGCTTAGTCCAAGGTACATCATCCCTCTTGAGATCCTTGATCACATTAGAGTGGTGGCCTACTGACTTTCACTCCCACCTAACCTATCTCAAGTAAATGATGTATTCCATATATCCCTCTTGAAGAAGTACATACTAGACCACTCACATACACTCAATCCAGAGGTGGTACCATTGGAGAATGATATTTTCTATGAAGATAAGTTACTGAATATCTTAGAATGCATAGAAAAAGTTCTATGAAATAAGACAATGCACCTTGTCAAAGTGTTGTAGAGAAATCACAAGTCTGAAGAAGCAATGTGGGAATCGAAGAAGGTGATGAAACAGAGTTACCCTCATCTATTTTAGTGTGGGAAAATAAAATTTTGAGGGAAAATTCTTAAGGGGGGGATATTGTAATGACCATATTTTTATAAATAAAATTCATTTTTAAATTTAATTAAATTTCTTATTATGTAATATGGATATAGAAAGAATGTGAACTTATTTAGTTTTATTATATACTATCATATTTAAATGACCATTAACCATAATTAACATTGATAATATACTTATTGAATACCGATCACATGACTATTATAAATATAGGGTTTTAACAAATTCAATTGACACAGAAAAAGGAAGTGGTGGCCTCAACCAGTAGGATCATACACCATGAAGCCCATTTATTAGAGCTTACAAGGGATATAGAATCACTGGGATTTTCCCTTGACCAATACCAAGATTATATCCAACAATTTAAGTATGATTGAAACCATTAATGCTGGAATTTCAAGCTTATCGAGATCACATCCCAAACCATGTAAGTCGAACCAACCCATAAAAGTCTCACTGTGTATCAAATGGATATGTATAAAGACCCTAGAAATATGATTATGTGCATTATTTTTTTATATAATATTGAATATATTTCCATCCTACTATTGTTTCCTTATTTTTTTTATTTTTAAACAATAAAACAAAAATAGTATTTTGGGGTAATATTCAAATACAATTAAGGGATTTATTTTGATGAATTAATGGATTTTTGTAATAAATAATATTTTAATAAAATATTATTATTAAATATTTTTTATTAAATATAAATGATCATATATTTTTAATGAAGTCAAATTTAATTTTTGTAAGGGTTCGAAAACTGTTATTGTTAAAAACCCAACATTTTTTAATACATGAAAATTTTATTTTAAAAGTGAAAATTCACATATTTATAAATTTATTTAGATAAAATGAATATTATTTTTGGAACCATAATGTTTAAATTATCCAATATTTAATTTTTTATAATTTTATGAGATAGTTGAATTTTCGGGTAAAAATTAAATATCGTATAAATATACTTTGTGTATTATGACATCATAATGACCCAAAAGTGATGTAATAAATACTATAAAAGGTATACAAGACCAAATATATGTTTTTAATTTAAAATAATTTTGGTTTATGTTAATTTTATTTATTTTTTAAAGCCATTATGAATCCTCCAAAACTTATAATATATTGTAAGGTTTTTAAACCATTTCTTTAAGAGTGCGACTCGCCGCCACATAAGAAAGAGAATTATTTTATTAAGTTTGGTACTTGGAATTATAAAATAATTATAACCAATACCATTTGGTAGAAACCATGTACAAAAACTATGGGATGGTTTATGTTTTTGGTTATTTTATTATGTGGGATCCAAAACATAAATAATAAAGAAATCCTTCTCATTTTTTATATAAACACACCCAATCTCCCATTTATATTCACTAAAACTCCTTGTATAACATAAATAATCTTCCCTATACTCTCTATAGTCCTCCCAAGGTTCCCCAAACTCTCAATAAACTCCTCTAAATCTTTTTTTGTCACATGCTTAAGTAAGAGATCCTCTCTTTCTCTCTTTATTCGTGAATCTTCTTCATTTTATCCTTCTTTATCTTCAATTCCTAATGTTGGGGTGTGTTTTTATACATCCATTATACTGAAATTATGATTTATAAATTATTATATAACCCTTTCACTCTTATTAATCCCTCCCATTAACATTTAAGTTCCCTAGTTATGATGCCGAAATTTCACTGCGGGATTTCATGCCAAAAAAAAATTGTGTAGTGAATACCCACATCCAATTTCTATCAAGGGTGTTCACCTTTATGAACATATACTTATTTTATTAATGAATTAAATTTATATATTCCATATTACTTTATTGTAAAATAAAATTTGATGAAAAATGATTCCATGTTATATGATCTATGTGGCACACTTAAGTATGAGAATGAAATGAAAGAGGTAGGTGCACCTAGAATTATATATCGCTCCAATGCATTTGTTAATATTTAGTCTCATGAGACATAATGTTGGGAAATAGAGTGAACCTGATCCATTTATGGTACTTTTTAAATTATGATGTCTTCACAGTTATCCTTGAACTATGTTTATGGTGTGGTGTTTTAAGTTGTTTCCATATTTCCCATGTTATGATTATCATGCTATATCATGGATTATTATTCATATTACTTTTATTCCCCATTGATATTACTATTATATAACATATATTGGTTCTTCATGTTATGCCATGTTTACATCCTTACTAGAATTTATAGCTCACCCCTTACTTATGTATGTCTTCAGGTTATCCCATGCAGTTTTAAAAGCTATTGAATTTTAGAAGCATGTTAAGGAAGTTTTCAATAATGTTGTTGTATTCCATATTCAATATGTTTTGTAATGTACCTAATTACCAAATACACTTGACTTATCTATCTTTTGGGTTGTATTAAATGTAATTTTATGTAATAAATAATTAATTAATGTGAAATAAAGAGCAGGGTTGTTATACTAGTACCTCCCATTGGTTACCTGTTTCCACCTTCAACTTTAAAGTACAGGTGGTACCGTTTCCTAAACTACATGAAACCTCAAAACCTTCATTAAATCACCTATAAAACCTTAAACCGTAAATAAAAACTCCTATTAATTAATCCTCAGACTTTAGATTCGATAACCACATCCTAAAACAAAAAATGAATCCAGATATGAAACTAATAAATGAAATAAACACACATTATCACCATTAAAATCAATAATTTAAATCCATTATAATACATTAATATATGTAAATTTATAATAAAATATCCATCATATGACTTATCATTCCTAATAAGTCCAAGTATATATTTACCCAAAGTCCTACACCATAACTAAGATACTAATTCAACAATCATCCCTCCAATTCATATCCCAAGACATACACCACAACTCTAAATTCAACACAACCTATGAGTAAACATGATATCCTTTATGACTCCTAATTGTTAAACCATAATCATACCCCCTATACATGACACAAAACACATCTTCAATAACACATCTCACATAAAATTAATAACTCTCAAATTTGATCTAAATCACATAATACCATAAGATACTAATATCCATGAGGCACACTGATAACCAATACACTCATACACCTCCAAAATAATTAAACCTATTATATATATCTAACCTATAAAATAAATAAAATCTACAATATCACTATATTCCAACACCCAAAATACATAGTAACACACTTAAATTCCTTGAAACACCAACTACCAAACTGCCCCCATTTTAATAATATTACCCCATTATAAAAGTCACATGGGGTCTATTATGTATTCTCTATGATTGAATTCCAATTTATTAAAAAAAATCCATGTTAATTTTTTTCATAATTTCAATTTCTTTAGTCTAAGTTTATTTATCAATTTTCTTTTTAAAAATACTAGTTTCTACAAAAAAAAACTCATTAAACAAACCTAGTTTGAGAAACACTTTTTAGTTCACATTTCAAAGATAGTTTTACAAAAAAACAATTTATATTTTGTAAATTACTACATATTTTATTTTTACAAAACATTTTATTTTATAAAAATTTTAACTTTTTCAAATAATTTAACAGAAAATTAGGTTCTTGTTTAAAAATCACAATTTAAATCTTTTTCTAAAAACACTAAATTTCATAAAATCGTCTAGTTTAACAAATAATTTTTTTAGAAAACATTTTTATAGATTCATATTATAAAAATATATCCTTTTCATATGACCACTACTTTTCAAAGTTATCACTTATTTTAAATGCAGGGTTGTAAAAACATTTCTATTTACTTTTAAATGCCCAAAACCCTTGATATGAAACATGAAAAGAAAAAACAAGTAATATGTTCTAAAAAATTATTTTATAAAATTATAACATCACATTATTAAACTCATATCAAACAATATGTCACTAAAAAAGGAACAATAATTAATGGAAAAAAATATGAAGTAGAGGAAAAATAACATGCTCATAAATTTGAATCATAGCAGTTTCTATAATATATAAAAACTTAAATAGATATAACATGATTTAAAATCAAAATCATAATAAATTTCTATAATTCTTAATAAATAGAAAAATAGAGACAATATACTCAATATATAATATTAAACAAAATACAAATACCTTGCTCATGGTCCAAACTACATAAGAGTTCTATAATAAGTTATTCAACAAGGATAAAATAATTATTATTAACATGGGTATATATGTGATTAACATTAATTAATTATAAAACACATAAGGTATTTAATAAAATTATAATTACATTATTAGTTATTATTTAAATAATTAAGGATATGCATATATGTGAGTTTTAATATAAATATGATGCAAATGTCTTAAAGAACCACTAGACTACATTATGCATGAATATTTAAAGAAATTTATATCTTAGTCAAGCCTTAAACACTTATCTAAGTTACACAATGTCATAATCAATACATTCAATCAAGTACTAACTTGAACCTATGGTTTTTACACATTACCCAAACATCCCCTAGTAAATTGAGTACCCATCATAAAATGGTTGATCAAACTTGTTTATGAGTTATTTCTCAATTACTCATGGTCCTAACTATTTTTTGAAGAAAATAAAAAACCCAATAAATATAGACACTAATTTGATACCCCTTTGATGCGACCCTGAACCAAATACCCAAATGACACCCAAAACAGGTCACTACCGTGCCCATGAGCATTCCCTGATCCCAAAATCTTGGTGACTAGTGTCATAGGTCTTGCTTTACTATTGGGGAACTATTTACCTACTTTCATTAAAATAATCATTAATGCTCGGATTCACCAGAGGAAATAGCATGAATCATTCATATGATGTACAATCCCAAGATAAATAAATGAATATCATGTATCAACTGGATAACAGCAAAATAGAAACAATGACATCACTATATAAATGTAGTGAGAAACCTAAATTTGGTCTAAATGTGAACATACTTTAATCATCTTGTATAACTAGGTATAATCAACATGACTATATAAAATAAGTTATGTTCCAACACTACACCTTCCAAATATGACATCTTTCTCTAATATGGTGCAGAATCTAAATACACAAACCCAAACCATCCACCAGCTAATCAATAATTCATCCAAATTCCATCTAAATTTTTCATCATACCTAAAGTGCAGTAAGTGAATTTTTGTTTCCACCAAGTTTTACATATAGGGTATGAGTATATACGTACTTAACAGGTAAACACCAACAGTGACTCAATACAATGGTGAATAAACACATGTATGCATGAACTATCTATTCATTAACATAAATATAATAAAAGAGCTTTACAAACAATTATCAATCAAAACAGAAATAATGAACAAATAAGAGACTATTTTATGAATATAAGACTATAAAAAATGACTTCCTATGCCAATAAGGTCCATACTTGTGCATACCTACTTCAAGCCTCAACTCGATATCTAAGACGAGTAGGGCAGGGATGATTGGTAGCCCTTACCTATAAACTAAGTTCATGGAAATTCAGACCATGACAGTCATGGGTAAACCTCATCCCCATGGAAAATGGAATGTGTATATTATATTTAGGGCACTGAGGGCCCATTCATTTAGGAATAAGTTAAGTGGTATAATAGATTCATAGAATTTTGAGCCCATATCATTCATAATTCTCCATATAGTCTGAACTTACTTACAGTTTACATAATATAAATAAAACCTTTTTATATAATAATTATCTATCCAAGAAATATACAAGATAAAGGAACCATTACTAGATATATCAACTAATATTCTAGAAATAACAAAGTAACAAAATTCTCAATATATTATAGCATTAGTCATGCTCAAGTAAAAATTAAATCATAACTGTCATCATTCTTACATCATAAAGAATAGACATGATTTCATATATATCATTAATTATTATGTCAACATAATAAAATTTAAATTTAAATATATTCCTAACATGAATTATAAGTAAGTAAATAAATATTAAACTATTGGAACAATTAGGTATATAAACCATTGTTCCACCAAGATTAGTTCAACCACGTTGAAAGGAGGGGTGAATCAATATGGGTAATTGTTTTCCAATTAAATTTTTTTCCTCCCTATACCTATACACCTATTCTGTTAATGGATATCTCACTATTTTCTCACATCTTGTTTGAACATGCATGCAATGGTAAATAGAAAAGAAAACAACACGACACACAAATATTTATGAGGTTCACTCACAATGTGTGAGCTATTCCCTGATGTATGGTAGTTGTTATCCCCCACACACAAATGAATGGGATTTTATTATCAAATATCAACAAAGGTAAATGGGATTTCCTTGAACCCTTATATATCAAGCACAAACCATATTATATGTAAGCGCTAACTTGTTCTCTTCTTAAGATCTTGCACCAACTAGTCTTTCCTCTAATACCAATTTTTACTGGAACCTCTTGAAGTATGATCAATAGGTAAGCATAAGTCTTCTCCTGATAATATAGTTATAATATATTTCCTCATCCATGTATTAATCATAGTTTATGCCTCCAATACAACAAATCTCAAATGGTTGTCTCAGTTTTTCTCAACTGCATCAGTCTCAAACAAATACCTTTAATTTATTCAATCCTTATGATATGAAGATATCATAAGTCATACATATAACTTTATTTGGAATGTATGATATTCAAAGGTAGTTTTCACATTAGTATATATATTTTATTATTATTATACTTTAATTCACAAGTTATTCCTTTACAGTTGTGTCAGTTAATTTCTATTTTTCTTTGACACAAAATATCTTCAATTATAGAAGCATCAGTTTTCTCTCTTCAATGCATTACTCTTATCCTCTTATCTTTTTTTATTCTCAACACATGATCATAATAAATTCTCATAATTAAAATATAGAAATTCCAATTGAATCACAAAAAACACATCTATATACTTTTCTACACCTAAACTGAATAATGTGAGTTTTCTCCCATGATCCACAATCCTTAATAAATTAACAATAACTCACATGGGTATGCCTCCCATTTTCTCCTCCTTGATATTAGACCATTAAATATTTAAACACATCTATATAATAAGAAATAATAATATCGATAGTCTTCATCTTTTACTTCCTATAAATTTTAGCCTCTTCCTCAAAATTTGATCTTTATTATTCCTTGTGATCTCCATTATTATAATGAAAAATCTACACAAAATCTATAGTATCTACTTAAAAAGTGAATGCTTCCATAAATGAATATTTTCTGGTGTGAATCTTCTCATCACAATATGGTTCTCATCTTTATATCACTATACATTCTCTATCTCTAGAAAATTTTATTTGATAATGCATTATGGCATGGTCCTAATATTCACAACACAACCAATTTATCTTCTCTATTATACATCACCTAAACCTATTGATTGAATCATGATTATAATTGTAATCATGGTATTTAAATCTCATAAGAATAGGAAAAGAATTGTCTAAATTAAAACTCCAAAGTTCTCACATTTTTCAAAATGAAAAATCTTATATAATAAATATATTACGTATCATAGTGGTGATTTCAATGACTTTTTTCAAATTTCTCACTTGTAGAATCTTATATGATACCATAAAGGATATTAAATATCTTTAAAAAAATATTCTATATTAATTATATATCTTAAATAAACTTTTTTTATTCATAAAATATCTTATGTACCAATAGATATAACATATATATCACCACAAATATCTTACGCATCTCAATGGCTCTGGTCCTTTACCAATTTTCACTTTGATGGTATCTTTTGAAACTCCTTTACTATGTAATTTACACTTATGTATTGCCTTTTTATCAAATTCCTCTCAATAAAATCTTAGTTATATACTTAGATTCTTGATTTATCCTTACGTATCATTTAGGTTTTCATGTGAAGTATTACATATCATAGTGTTTCTTGGTACTTATCTAAATTCTCAACTGCAAGGTCTAGACAACCCTTACGTATCAGCTTGAAAACCAACTCTATACTTATGTATACCTCAAACTCTTGGATTGAATCTTATGTATCAATGAGTTTTATAAATTTTAACTCTTTCACATCCTTTATAATTTCAAATAAACTCTTACATATGAAGGAGTTTTCCAAATTTTCAAAAACCTATAACTCTAAGTACTCTTACATATAGAGTCTATTCCTATTATTTTACAATTCATATATGTTAAATTTTAATTACAAACTTCATTAAAACCATATATGAACTTTAAATTACTTTTTAATAACTTGAAATCATCTTCAATCATCACCATAATCATTTCAAATCTCATCAACACCTATTTTAGCTTTAACTCAATTTATATAAATTCATCCAAGTGTAATTACATACAATCAATAGTCACCATTCATGATAATCATAAGGATTAAAATTCTTCAAAATCTTAGCTATATTTTATTCATCTCTAACCTTAGTTAACCTCCCATCTTGTTTGTAGAGACATAAAATTATCATCATTATCCATACTCCATGGGAAAACTCATCAACTACTTAAATGGATTGTTCACATGAAATATCAATAAGAAACAAGCTTAACTTCTACTTAAATTTTAAAAATAAATAGTCTTCATGCAATGTTGTAATTATTATAATCTCAATCATTAAACTCAAATAAATTTTCCACTTGTATTGTGGAAGTAACTCACATTATACTTTCCTAATTATTGGAAATATTATTTAGCATGAAACAGACATGAGGGAACTTTGAACTTTTGGATGATAGATATTCTCTAATATACTCAAATAACTACATATAGAAAACCTTTCTTGGTTTATATTACCAAACACTTATTCCTAAATTCCCACCTTATTAACACATATTAACACCATTTTTATTGAAACCATTCTTATTAAAAAAATATGACTTAACGTCAAGATTTTTCAAAAAATCATTAAACCAAACATGTCAAAGTCATGGAATAACATATTCTTTATGAAACCCTAGTAAAAAATCATACCAACCCTAAGATATGAAGTAAGTAACAATTCATAGTTCATAAAAATATATCAAAAATGGCTCTAATTATTGCATGTATAATAACTTGTGTTCATAAGTAATGAGAGATAAAGTATGGTATTGTTCATAACCAAAACATACTCACAGTGAACCAAATAAATAATAAAATGAGGAAAAAATATTTAATTTAAATACTATATTTAAAAGTCTAATTATTTTAAAAAATGATTTTTTCATATTTAAATCTGATCATAATGAAAACGTTTATTTAATGAAAATTAATTTTTATCATATAAAATAGAATTTCACCTGGTTTACCTTGAAATATATACTTTTTTAAAACATGATTAAATAAAAATAAGTTTTAGAAAATAATTTGTTTTATAAAATAAAATTAAAATTTATAGGATTAATATAAAATAAAAACCAAGTATAATACTCTGTGGAAAATAAACAATTTATAGTTTCTAAACTTTATGTTTTGTTTAGATAATAACCCGATTTAGGAAACTTAATATATTTAAAAACTAAATCATTCATTTCCACCCAAACTAACCCAAAATATTTATAAAAAAAAGTGAATATTCATATAATAAAGATCATATCAACGACAATAGAATACCAAAAAAGTTTTCAAGGCATTAAACTTTTTGAACAAAAACAATAAAACATGTTAGGTAAAATTTATAGAAGAAAACAAGTGTAATATATCGTATCAAAAGATTTGAACTTAGACAAACAATACCTTCAAAAAATTTATATTATATCTAAAAAATGCAAGGATATATAAAAAAACCATTACAAACAATACATGAAATACTCTTTTCTCAACTTACTCAAATAAAATATTAACTTGAATGGAATATGTTTTACTAAAAACCAAATTTACATAAGGCTATAAGTCATGGGTTTTCAAGAAGAATAATGAATAAAAATCATTAAAAAATTCCATTTTAAAACTCTTTGAAAAAAAAATTATTGATATTTCAAAATATCATTGGAAAAAACTTATTCATAATTCTAAAAATAATTTTCTAACTTTATTTTTAATTTTGAAAACAAAGGGAAAACATGTTGTAGGCATAGCTTGAAAATTCACCTGAAGGGTTGAGACCACTTACCACAAACATATGTGATATTTAAATCCCAAATGATCCTTGATAAGCCCGTAAAATCCATTAATAAATAATTTATAAATAAATGAGGCTAATAAATCAATTACCATAATCAAAGCTAACTAAACCTAAAGATAAACCTAGGCAGTTATCTCCTAAATTCCATCCAAAATTACAATGATCAATGTCCCCATACAAAAAAAAACCTAATAATCCTATAAATACATCCCAAAATTATAATAATACTATAATAATTCACAGCTCAATCACTTTATATAAAAAAATTAATTGAAGTTAATTGATCCATAGGAACTTACTTTAGATAAGAGAAGAGGAATCCCTTGGCTTAGATGTCATTTCACCTTTCCATGGTGAAATCACAAATAAAAATTCCTAATACCATTATTGGGAATATAAAATAAGGACATAATAATTAAAAAGGTAAGATTATAGTACTTTACCTTACTTTGGTGATAATAAACCACCCCTAGAATCCATTGATTGAAGAGAGTTTAAGGGGGTGAAAGAACTTAGAGAGAGCCAAGGGAGAGTATCTCATATGTATGAGGGAGGAAATAACTGAGTGAACCCTTTTTAGGGGTTAATATAAATGAAGTAAAAGAAAAAAAACCTTCATAAAATAAAAAGTTGACCTAAGCCTATTGGGTACCCATTACAGGGCCACAGGGTACCTGATGGAACCCCCATAAATACCCCCTCTTTTCCCAGCTCATCAGGTACTCAATGCCACTTTAATTTTTAAACTATAGTTAGTACGATCACTTAACCTACCTAAAACCTCCAAAAATTCCTATAATCACATAAAAACCTAATAACATAAATAAAAATTCCTAATAATTCATCCTCAAACTTAAGATTATGTGATTGTGTCCCATAACAAAAAATGACCCCAGGCATGAAGCCAAAAATTCAAAATAAAATAACATTACCACTATTAAAATCTATAATTTAAATCTATCATAATAATTTAATCCATATAAGTTTTACATAGGTTACTACATTTAAATATGTGTGATTTTTATGATGTGAGTATTCTCACTCTAACTCTAAGTGGTATTATGAAATTTTAAAAAATGATTTGGTTTATAATCTCCCCTTATCTTTATTTTCCCTATAATTATTTTAAATACTCATTAAATACTTTTTAAAGGTTATTTATTTCATTTTACCTTTTATTCTTCTATAGATATTAATGTACTTATTTCCTTTGTATCAATTCATAGACACCTCAATGATTTTGATAAGGAAATTATTTTTCAAAACCCCTCTTTTAATTCTTGTTATATCATTTTCTCCTCTATTAATAGCATATAATATTTTTATTTATTGATAAACATCCAATAAAATGAATTCCCTATTTATTATGATTTCATTTGATTTTATTCATTGACATATTCTTTATAGAATTTTCATAATACTCACTCACTTTTCATGGGATTATTTCAAGTTTTTACCTGATGTATATTTCTTTTTTATATGGCATGCATGATTTTGAACATATTATAGTGTAATGATTAGACCTAAAATTATACATACCTACAATTAATTGGATAAAATATTATATATCATGAGATCGTTATGTGTAAACATAATGTAATTAGATTTGTCTATAATGTTTTGTATCGACATGATGTAATTATCTTTGTCCATCATGTTATGATGTATTGAAAATGATACTTAACTTATTATGTTTCATTTTTATATTTTGTTGGAACCAAGGTGGTTCTTTTATGGAAATAGATTTTGGTTTTTTTGTTGTTAATTCACACTAGGTTGATCAATGATTTTTCAAGACAAGTGGTCTTATAGTACAGGATGACAACAGTGTTGAACATGTGATAAAAAAGATGGTGTTTTGAAAATGGTTTCATAATGACTAGGTTTCACAATATATGATCTTTTCAAAGGAATGGATGTTTTCAAATTCATGATGAAAAAGGTGGTTTTATGCGTGACTACAATGAGCATTGCGATTGCACGATGAGTTGATGGTTTTCTCTGAGACTACAAGAAATATTACTGGTGATTCATAAAAGAAAGAGCTTTGTGAAGATGTTTTTTAAGGATCTGAAAAATGAGGGGGATTTGGTGGATCATTTTTAAGGTTAGAGCCTATATATATGAGTCTACCCCCACTTCATTTGAGATGGAAATAATCAGATAAATTATGTAATTTCTATGATTTCGTGAAGGTAGGGAGATCAATGAATTTGGGATTCTATGTGAGCTTGATCATCGTGAAAAGACTAGTTAAGTCTTGATTGATGCCAATGCTTCTATGTAATGGGTGATTCGTGATGATTGGGTATTCTTTGTTGTCTTAGTGAGCTTCATGAAGGAATTTTCTTACCATGAAGGTAGGTTTCTTCATAAAGGGTGAGCTCCACGAAGGATGTTTATGAACATTAGTTCTGAACATCAGGTTTTATGTGAATTGTGATTTCAAAGTGCATCAACTCAGGTCTACGTTGAAAGAAAATTCTTGTGCTAGTCCGGGAAAAAGACTTTAACTCTAATATACTGAATCGACCTTCAAGTCAATAAACGGATTAAGACTTCACCCAAGGCAGTGAACTAGGGGGAGTCGATGGGAGTGTTCTGAGGGATGTAGTGTGATATCCATAAAATATTATAAAGGAAATGTGTCTGGAATAGATCGATTGTTTCTGAACATCTATATTCCACAACTAGTGAAGATTAGTTGATTTAGGTCTGACCGAAACCCTTTCAGCAAATGCTACTTAGAATAGCCCTTAGTAGTGAACTAGGTAAAATTGTCGCATTGTATCTCTACATGTTAATGTTTAAATTACTACACATTACCATCAAATAGGTTTAAAAGGTTCCTACTAACATGAGAATAGGATCCATCACTTTTAAATAAAAAATTAACACACTAATTCACCCCTCACCTCTAAGGGTGTTCCAGAGTCCTTAAACCGATATCAGAGCCTACAGGTTGTTGGAGTTAAATCTATTATTTTTGTATTTATGGAGAATTTAGTAAATATTAGTGGAGTGACCCTATTTGATGGATGAAAATTTCAAATATAGAAGAATAGGATGAGATATCATCTGAGATCCCTTAGGATGGAAGTCCTCTTTTCCACTACTCAGTGGATTCAGGTCATTGATGCGACAAGATTGTATATGGCTGAAACTAATAGGAAAATGCTTGATGTAAATGCCAAAGTGAAAAAATGCCCTTACTACAACTCTATCTGATCAAATCTATCTAAAGGTGATGAGATAAACTATAGCAAAGTCTATGTTGTAAAATCTAGAAAATATATATGAAGGAGATAACAAAGTGAATGAGGACAAACTTCAAGTTTTTTATAATAGGTTTGATGATCTGAAGATGCATCTTGATGAAAATATGGATACCTTTTTCAATAGAATTACTAAATTTCTAGGATAAATTCAAGGTTTTGGAGAAGAAATAAAAGAAATTGATATTGTAAATAAAATCTTGTGAATACTTTCACATTTTTACAATCCAAAAGTGTTAGCCCTTGAGAAAAGGTATTTATTAAAACTTTCTTTAGATGATCTATTGAGTGGTTTGATAGCATGAGAAATGAGAGTCAATCCAAAGTATGCAACAAGTCATGTAAGCAAGGATATAGCTTTAAAATTCACTTATAAACTTAAGATTTATGGAGATATTGTTGATAATTATAATGAGAAAGATGAATTTTTTTTCTTTTTGCTAATAAATTCAAGAGAGGAAAAAGGAGATTTGAAGGAAAGATACCTTTGGTCTATTTTATTTGTGGTGGACATTTCCGTTAGGTGATCAAATAAGTTTGATGATGGAGAAAGTGAATCTGGAAACATGCAGAAGCCTCATAAAAGGTTTTCTCATAAGAGAGACTTTAAATATAGAAATAAATTACAGAGAAAGTGCTTTGTATGTAAATAAGAAGATGATTATAATGAATTATTTGAATAAGAAGAACCAAAATTTAAATATAGAACCCAAGCATATATGATGTCTATAGTTGAAAATTTAAAACCATTAAAAGATAAAGATAGAGATAATTAGTTGATTGCTAATGTTGATCTCAAGTTGGAACTTGAGTATGCTCTTGGTAAGCTTAATAATCAAATAAATAGAAACAAAAAGTGGAAATATGTTCTGGAAGAATCATCAAAATATTTTTATTGGCTTGAAGATGAAATTGATCAACTGGAATATGTAGTAAAATAACATTCAACAACTTTTTATAGCTCAAAATATGTAGTAGAAATGAAGCTCATAATTGAATAATAGGCAAAGGTCATCAATGACCTTACATCCATACTAGAGGAGAAGTACAAGACTATTAAGGGACTTGAAGAAGAAGTTTTTACTCTTTGGAGTAAACTTAAAAGTTAATAAAATTCAAAGTAAACAAAGAAGAAATTACAGTTTGTAAGATTCACTGATGAACATCTATTAGAGATAGCTAAGTGTGGTTCTAAAGGAGTTGAGAAGGATTTTAATGATCAAAGATCCACATGCATGGGAAAAGTTGGAATTGGTTGTGATGCTGAAATGTCAAAGGTTAGAAACAAGATAACCCAAAATAATGGGAAGTAAAAAAGTTGGACACGTCACAAAGTCACCTGAAGTCCAAATAAATAAACCCTCAAATCAAATTGAAAGGAGAGCTGAAAACTATTCACGAGTTTCTAGAAATGATCACTAGTTAAATTATTTTCCTAAGGAAAGGAACATGAGGAGGAATAGAAGTGAGAATACATTTCCTCTTATGAAATGTCAATTCTGTGGCTATATGGGTCATAATATGTCATACTATGAAGAGGAAAGGATCTTTTTGAATGGGTAAGAGCTAGGAAGTCAAAAAGGAGAATGAAATCATATCCTTCATCTTATAGAAGAAATGATTTTTATGGATACTATTTTCACTACTCTAAATATGGCCATAAATATATTGATTATAGGAAGAGGAAAGCAGGTAATGTCACCTACATAACTCATAGAAAATTCAATACCTACCAACTAGATAGATTCACTCTTGAAAATAGGTTTTATCCTCTAGAAAAACAATATGAGTTTGATAAACCAATGCACATTGAAAATATATTGGAAAGGCCATCATTATCCTCTACTCAATCAAATATATCAAGGAAGGAAAATAAGAAAATAAAGAAATCCAATCTTGTAAGAGTCACTCTCAAAGCTATAAAGAACAGTATAACCTAGATTCTTAATAGTGGATTCTCATCTCATATGTCGGGAAACACATATTTACTGAATAATGTAAAGAAAAAGTTTGATGGAATTGTTAGGTTTGGTAATGATGGTGCGTTTAAGATCAAAGTCAGTGGGAGAACATTACTAAAAAATGTCAAACAAAGGAAAACTAAAGTTATTTATATGGAGGGTTTGCATCACAATCTTCTAAGTGTGAGTCGACTTTGTGAATCTGTATTGAAAATAACATTCAATCAAACGGGGTGCACTATCAAATAAAAAATAGGGAATTATCTCATGAAAGGATGGAGAACATATGACAATTTGTATCAGTTGGACAATAAATATATCATTTTCTACTTGATAATTAAAGAAGAAAACAACTTATTGCCCCAGAGGTTGGTTCACATTAATCAAAAAGACATGGAAAAGATATCTAAGCTAAATATAGTCAGGGATATCCCAAATCTAAATTGTGAATGGTAAAATAATTATGATGCTTGCATATGAGGAAATTTGGTATGTAGTTCATATTATCCAAATAAGAAAAGGGCATAAAATATTTTTTATCTCATTCACACAGACATATGTGGTCTAATAAATGTTTTTGGGAAATATAGGAAAATTTACTTCATTATTTTTATTAGTGATTATAGTATAATGTCTTGTGTAATGGTTATACATAGGAAACAACAAGTTCCTGATTTCATAAAAATATATCATCGAATAGCTAAGAATAATATTGACCGCATAATTAAAGTTCATAGATATGAAAATTTAGGGGAATACACATCGTACATGAGCCTTAGCCCAGTTGGTGAGGACTATTTAAGTGCATCCATATAACTCGGGATCAAATCTAGGTGGAGGGCAATTTCTGAGAATGTAGTAGGTACTGCAGAAGGCACTATAGTAGGAACTTTATAGTACTGTAGTAGGTACTGTAGTGGGAACTATAGTAGGAATTGTTTGGCACTATAGCATCCGGGAATATTCCCCTGTTTGGGCCTTCAGGCCACCGATTTGGTCCCCAAGTCCTTTAAGGCCTTTGGGCCACCCAGGCCTTCGGGTCAGTAAGGCCTTTGGGCCACCTCAAGGCCTTCGGGCCACCTTAAGTGCAGATGAAAACTAGAAAACCTATAAGCAACAAGCTTCAGAAAGAGGATGAGAAATGAGCTTTCACCAGTGCAGAAGTTAAATGGATTGCAAGAATGAGAGGGTATGGCACCTGCCATTGGGACAAGTCTATGCATTCACAGGAAATCCTAGTCGAACAGCCATGCAAAGGTGGAGAGTTGATTTCACGATGAAGATGCTAGGGAGGAGCAATTAGAAGTAGTTAGTCTAGGTTGTATGTAATGTTTGAAGCCTACGGGAAATGAATTCCTCTAAGGCCTATGGTCCATATAATACTTACACCTATGGGCCTTGTAAGGGTTCCACCTCACCCCTTAAAAGGTGGATTATCAAAAATCAATAAAAAAATGTAGGCCTTTGGGCCATTGGATGGAGTGGAATACACATCCATTGAATTTGAAAATTACCTGAAAAAACATGGAATAAGGCATGAGGTTATTGGAGTTATCAAATTATGTCTCTGCAGTCTCCTAGCGCTCTCGGTTCTCCTCATTCCCCCTTCCACCTCTTCCACCCTTTCCCTTCTACCTAGGGTTTTTGTAGATTTCTTTATCACGATGGTGATCCTCACCTCCCTTTGGCTCATTCCCTCCTCTCTATATCACTTTCTCCTCCCCTCTTCTTAGATAGGACTATTCATTGGTGTGAATACTAGTTGCCTCTCACCAGCCCTCTTTTTGCCTAACCCAGCACATCATACCTCTATTTTTGGAATGTGCATTAGTGTTATAGAAGGTTTGGGTTGGTGATGGTGGTGGAATCCAGTGTTTTCCCTCTCCTAATCCCTTTTTGGTCAACCCATCATGTTCAAACCCATGTTTATTTGGTCTTGATGTGACTTTCTAGTCACCTTGGGATGGTGTTAAAGGGGGGTCGGTAGTGGTCTTAACCCTTGTTATTATTTTGATATGGCTTCCTCCTATCATCTATTTGATTCCTTCTTCTTTGGTTATTTTTTTCAGATGATCTATGTTACAGTTTTCAATCTGGATTTTTTCAATGGGTTTTTTGGATCATTCTTGGTGAAGTTTATAACTCTCTGTGGAGGCTTTATGCTGCTTCAATTCTACACTGGCTTCATGTGCCTCCTCTAAACCCCAGGTCAGTTTGGAATGTTTATTTTCAAGGAATCTTTGGGATGTTTTTTTAGTGGCTACCAATGTTCCAGGAGATGAGTTCTTCATTTGGTTTTGTGTTGTGGTGGAATAAGTTATGTGTGTCGAAGATGAGGTGTCAAGGTAAGGGTTCTTCATTAATGGCCATGGTTTGTTTTAGGTTTGTTTCAATTTTATGATAAGGTGTTCATATTTTATGGTGGGGATATTGTATAGAGGAATCGATGGTGTTTCAACCTCGATGAAGTTGAAGATTTCCTTTATTACGATGGGTGGAAGCTATTTCTTAGTTATGATTATCGGAAAAACTTCTTCAGCATTCAACTCTGGTGGTGTTAGGGTGATGGTGGCGATGGGTGGTAATCATGAAGGGTGACAACATGACTCTATGATGTGCTGATCAATATCTCCTCAGGTTTCAGTTCAGGATTTGGTGGTTTCTGAATTATGACTTTTATATCGTGCTATTTTTTTAAATATATTGGTTTTTGTGTTAAAGCTTGAATTTTTGTTTGGTATGGGTTTTCTTTATTTACATTTTTTTGTGATTCCCACTAATCCAAAAATTGTTTTATTTAGAAAATGAAAAAAAAAATCTTTGGAGGCATGAGGTTACTATAGTGAGAACCCCACAACAAAATAGAGTTGTTGAACACAGAAATTGACAAGTAAACAATATGGCCAAAACTATGCTGATTGAGATTCGTATCTCTCAACATTACTAGAAAGAGTTTGTTCAAGAATAAATGTGAACTCAAAACTGAATAGGGATTTATATGGAAGAAAGAGAGAAAATATGAGTTGTGGCATGTAAGGAATTCCTAACTGAAGTATTTTTGTATTTTCAGAAGTAAATGTTTCATCTGAAACAAAGAAGGAAATCAAGGAAAGTATGGTGATGCAGTAGATGAGGGAATATTCCTTGGATATTCAATGAAAAGTGAAGACTACAAGTGTTTCAATAATCATATTGGGAGAATCATGGAAATAATTTAAGTCAAGATCATTGAAGATAAAATCAAAAATACCTTAAGATTCCCAAATGTTGATATAATAGAGGATGAAGAATAAATTTGACATAAAAAAGATTAAAATTAAAAAGTAGAGGAAAGTGTGCAAAACATTTAGGGGTCACAAAACGATGATGATTCAGAAGAATAATTAGAAGAGAAAACAATGGTTGAAGAAATATAATCTGATCCCCAAGGTAGAAATAGAAGAGATGAAATTGATCAATCCAGCATCGTTGATTATTGGACAGCCCCCACACGGATTAGAAGAATGATAAGTGAAGCACATTCTTCCTTCCTATCAATTTTGTAACCAACCTATTTTGAAGAAGCTACGAAGGATAAATCATTAGTTAAATCCAAGAATGAATAACTAAATCAAATTGACAAGAACCAGACAATGAATATTTTTAATAGACCTAAAAATCACAATTTTATTGGGAAAAAATGGATATTTAAAAACAAATTTTATGAATAAGGAAATGTGATTATAAACAAGGCATGCCTAGTATGTAAAGGCTATAAAAAATTGAAGGAATTGATGTCGAAGAAACATTTTCTCCAGTGGATATACTGAAATCAATCAGGATATTTCTTACCATAGCAATTCAAATAGGTTACAGAGTGTATAAAATGGATGTTAAAAAATATTTCTTGAATGGTGTTCTTGAAGAAAAAGTCTATATTGAAAAACCAATGGTTTTTCTACTTGGTGATGATGAAATGAAGGTTTTTATATTAAAGAATGAACTTTATAGTTTGAATCAGGTACCATGATATTGGTACTCTCAGTTGGATTATTATCTAAAGAATATTGAATTTAAAAGAGGATGATTTGACCACAATCTCTATGTGAATAATTCTCAAAAAGATCAATTCATAGTGTTGGTGTATGTAGATGGTATTATATTCGGTGGAATAAGGAAAGGATTAGTAGAATAATTTTCCAATAAAATGAAATCATAATTTGAAATTTCTATGATTATTGAACTCACACACTACTTAGGGATGCAAGTGATTCAGAGGAAGTACTGAACTTTTATCTCTTAGGAGAAATATGCAACAGATCTCCTAAAGAAATTCAATATGCATGACTCCAAACCAATGTCGACTCCAATTTCGGTTGGGAAAAAATTGGAAAAGCATGAGTATGGGACATACATGGATCCCACGCTGTATAGGAGGATCACTGGATGCTTAGAGTACTTGAATAATACATGGATAGATATTATCTTTGAAACATGCTTAGTAGACCGCTTTCAAAGTAATTTGATGGAATAACATTTTAAAGAAGTTAAAATAATCATGAGTTACATTCAAGGTACTCACAATTATGGATTATACTTTTCTTTAGAAAAAGATAATGAACTATCAGCATTTTTTTATGATTAATGGGATAGAGATGTGGTGGATATAAAGTCTGCAAGTAGTGGATATTTCTTTATTTCATGAAATGTGCGGGATATTTGAGTAAAAAACAAGAAAGTACTTCTCACAATACTGCTAAAGAAGATTATATCTCTACTACAAAGGCTTGCACTCAACTTTTATGGATGAAGCAACAACTAACCGATATTAGTGATGAGGTGAAAAAACTGATGGTGATTCACTATGAAAACAATAGTGTGGTTGATCTTACGAATAATCATGTTCAACACTCTCATAAAAAACATATTGAGATAATATATCACTTCATCGAAGAAAAATTTGAACAAGGTATGATTAAAATGGATCATGTTGAAACTGATAACCAAATAGTTGACTAATCTATTAGCAGCACATGTGTTTGAACAACATTGGTTTCAACTCAGTGTTCATCCACCTCCCAATGCCTGAGGAGGTTATGGTTTATCCCCTCTCTGCATCTATGTTAATTGTTTTAATTTGATTATGGAAGTGGTGCAGGTTTATGGGGGAGATATGATCTAGGGGGAGTGTGTCTTTAGGTTTACATATTCAAATGCAGGTACTTTGGGTTTATTTTCAAAGGGAGATAATGTATAAATTATATATAAATTCAAAGTTATAAAAGTAATGGGGTTGTAGGTTTGTGAAAAACCATGCAATGCATTTGTGACACAATCGGAATCAGGTGTTATGAGAAAATAGTTCAGGGCATGCAATGCTTCTGTGACATGATCAGAGCTTAGATTAGACATATTTAAGCATTAAAAACACTATAACCCAATTCATTACTCCCATATTTCCTTCTACACCAATATTTTATCATGTATACTTAGAGTGTTGGATTATTTTTTTCTTACATTTATAGTTTTTGAAAGTATCTAGTGCGTTATTGAATTTATCAATATATTTCCAAAAAACTCAAAAGGCGAAACTATTGGAACCAAGGTTTTTTTATTTTAAATGGAGTTTGGTTTGTGTTTTTTTCTAATCCAAACTATATTGATTAAGGATTTTTCAAGATAAGTGATATTATAGTTCAGGCTGACAATAGTGTTGAAGGTGACATTGTTTCCTAGTGCTTGCCAAATTTTTTGGCTAAAAACTAGAGGAATAGGCTAGCATTGTGAAGGGTGGATTTCTACGATCTACACTTCATAAATATGTTAAACTCATGAGTTTTGAAATGAATAGGTTTCATGCTGGTTGAGCATCATGAAGGCATAGAGCTTCGTGAACACATGATGAAAAATATGGTGTTCATCTTGACTATGAAGAGCATCAAGATTTCATGATGACTTGATGGTGATCAATGTGACTATGAAAAATCTTACTGGTGCTTCATGAAAGGAGCTTCAAAAAGATATTTTTTAAGGATTTGAAAAAATTACCACATGGTGGAGCATCGCAAAGGGTCGAGCCTATATATATGAGGCTACCCCCACTTAATTTGAGATGAAAATAATTAGTGAAATTATGGAATCACTCTGATTTCATGAAGTTAGGGAGATCTGAAAATTTGGGTTTCTATGTGATCTTGAGTAATTAAAAAAAGACTAGTGAAGTATTGAATGGTTCGAATTCTTCTAAGTAATGGGTGTTTCATGATGAATGGGTATTCCGTGTTGGCTCATTGAGCTTCATGATGGAAGTTTCTTTTCACGAAGGTTGGATTCTTCACGAAGGTTGATCTTCGTGAAGGATATTCATGAACGGAGGTTCTAAACATCAGGTTTTAAGTTAATAGTGCTTTCAAAGTGCATCAACTTAGTTATACAATGCAAGAAAAGTCTCATGATAGTCAGGGAAAAAGACTTTAATTCTAATCTATTGAAGCGACTGTAAAGTCGATAAACTAAGTAAGACTTCACCCAAGGTAATGAGCTAGGGTAGTTGATGGAAGTGTTCTGAGGGATTTAGTGTGCAATCCCTAAAATCTTGTAAAGGTAGTTTGTTTGGAATAGAGTGACTGTGTTCGGACTTTTGTATTCCACAACTAGTGAAGATTAACGGATTTAGGTATGAATGACACATAGTTAGCATATACTCCTTGGACTAGCCCTTAGTGGTGAACCAAGTAAAATTGTTTTATTGTATCTTTTCATGTGAATGCTTAAATTACTGCACATTACCATTAGATAGGTTTAAAAAGTTCCTATCAATGTGGGAACAAGATTTGTCAATTTTAAATAAAAATTTGACACCCTAATTCAGCCCTCCCCTCTCATGGTGTTCTAGGGTCCTTCATATATGTTTCACATTCCATGTCTCCTTATTATGATTATTATGGTTATTATTTTATATTTATGATGTAATGATGATTATCATGATCACCCATATACTCATATTAATTTATTCCTTTTCTTCATTTCTATTATTTATCCTCTTACTGGGATTTTAAAACACCTTTATTTGATGTACGTCCCTAAGTGATCACATCTATTAAGAAGATTATAAAATACTATAGTTGGTTTATGTTAATGGATTTAAATAAAGATTAATTTTTTATAAGATTTAACGTTTCATGAACCAAATTTACCAACACATTAAACCTATCGATTTTGAGACATGTAATATTTTTTTTTTGTATTAAAAATTGTGTTATGATCATGTATTTAATGTATGTGTTTCTATAGCTAATGATTCTGAAAATTATGATAACTTTGCATGATTTTACTATGATTTTAATTATTTTGGTTAAATTATAAATATTTTAGTGACATGGTGGTACAAGTAGATTTAATCTTGATAATTTATTTACATTTGGTATGTTATGATATTTTTAAAAGCACATTCCATTACAATGTGTGTTCATGTACTGGATTAATCTATAAATGTTAGAGGTGAATTAAAATGTCATGTTGTATTTTGATATGTCTAAAATGGATTAAGATATAATGTGTAATTTAAATTCATTTTTTTCATGAAAAAATATGAATTGTTTTAAGTTTTTCATGTTTAAAATGATGTTAAATTACATACTAGTCCTATATATATTTTTGAAACACAAGCTCATAGATTTATTTAAGTTATCATGTTAACATGTCTAATTTTTTTACATTGTTGTATAGAAACAAGTAATAAATACTAAAATTCAAGCTCCCTAATCAACATTTTTTTGTTTAATCATGAAAAAGTATGGAAGTGCATTCAACAATGAAAATTTAAAAAAAATCATAAGTGTATTTTTTTTATAATTTTTTTATAATCTATTATTTATTTATTTTATTTTAATTAATGAATTAATATTTCAAAAAAATACACTTGATTCTATAATAGAAAAGGAACCAAACTTTTTTTTCCAAATGATTATTTGCATCATGTGTTATGTAACACCTAGGTTTTTTTTTACATCCTTGGTTCTAGTTACTTTTTGGGCATCAGATTTTCTCTTGGTAACAAAGTGAGACGGGTCTAAATTTTTTAGATAGTGTTATATTTATTTTTTGTCTAGATTTTTTCCCTTGGGTTTCTTTGGTGTTTATGGAGAAATTGGAATTTTTTTGGCTAAGCATCAGGTGGTGCACGGTTGGCGCACAGTTTGGAAAACTGTACGCCCTCGCCTAGTTAACTTTGCATCCAAGTGGTGTTTTTGGGTAGAGGTTTATCACACGATTAGCACATAGTTTGTAAACCATGCAGGATAACCATGTGGCATGTCCTGCTTGAATAGTAAGGGGTGCACGGTTGTCATACAATTTTTCAAACTGGGCGGGCAAACCATGCGGCCTGTCCAGATCATTAAAAATTGGATTTTTATATTTTCTATGTCCCTTATTTTTAACCCTAAACCCCCATTTCTTCCCTAACTCAGGTTCCTCCACCCTAGGCGCCTCTCCCTCCTCCCTTTTCACCCTTGTACCTCCATTTTTTAGGAAAGTTTTGTGTGTTTTCTCCTTGATTCTCCAAGTAAGCCCCTCTTCTCTTTGTTTGTTCCCATTTTCTAGGTTTTCTTTCCTTCTTATTTGGGTTTTTTGTTCTCTAGTGGGTTGGGTGTCCATTTAGGGTTAGATATTGTTTTTTAGGGTTCTATATTTATTTTTTTGGTTCAATCTTTCTTTTATAAGGTCCCTTGGTAGTGCGTTTTTGGTTTTGCATTGTTTTTCATAATTTTCTTCTCTTGAGGTAGGTTGTTCCATGCTTAAATATTATTTGTTGATTTTGATATGATTTATTTTCTTCTTGGTGATGTTATATTTATTTTTTATGAGGTGAGAAATGTGTTTTCAAATGGATTTTAGGTTCATATATGGTGAGAGATGGTTTTTCAAATGAAATGGGTGGTGTTTTGTATGTGAACTCATGTTGTGCTTCTTAAATGTGTTTAATAAATTGTGGAAGTGGTTTAATAAAATGTAAAAATTATTTGAAATATTTTTTAGAATGTTTTTGGGGTGCATTGGGATTTAAAAGTGGTTTTGGTTGTGAAAATAGTTATTTATCAATCATGGTTATATTGTTTGCCTTGTTTATGTGAAAGTGGTGATTTGTATGGTGTGTGAAATGTGAATTGAGCACAAAGGGAACCTTGGGTAACTAGGTGGGAGTACTATGACTAGTATTCTAGTTGGATCGGCGGGGATGAGGCCCAATTACTTCTAGTAGTATTTACGATACAACACTAACTAAATGATGATGGTTAGAGACCACTAAAATTTTGGATAGATTCCTCTCTAGTGGCTCATTCATGAGGATGATGATCAGTGTGGTTGCTATACCACATTTTCACTGAGATACAAGATACCTAGTGTCTCATTTCTAGATAGTGCCTATAGGGTCTTCCCCTGACTCAGTGCTCTTTTGTGATATTTCTCTTACCATTGGAATACGGTTCACTTGGTTGGTTATTTAAAAAGAAAATCATGTTTCCTTTTTAAAATATTTTCCATAAAAATGTTTCTAGTCATTATTTTATAAAACTTTCATGTTTATTTATCTTATAATGTTTATAGCATGAATCCCTTTGTTGGGTGGCATCCTACTGTTCTTTGTATCACATCCTACTTATACATTTGGGTGTAAGTAGACTTGGTTATGTTTGACATAGGTAGAGTCAAGATATTTAGATATGGTGGATCGGGTTGCTAATGGTCTACCCTTGCAACTTTTGTGGTGGTGGATTGAGTATGGTGCTCCTCTTGTTTCATGGTGATTTTTGGGATAGTGCCTTGTTTCCCCTTTTTTGTAGCCCTTCATGGTTTGGTTTAAATGTGGTAGACATTGAATCTAAAAAAATTTATTCCATGTTTGGTTATGATTATTCATATTATGTTTATTTATTATATTTGGTTGTTCATGATTATTTTTATGGGTGAAATCATTCTAAAGTTTCATTATTAATACTCAGGCACTAGTTGCAAGCCCGTGGGGATCTGTAATTCCATTTAGGTCATGCCACATGTTGGGTCGAGTGTCGGGTTGGATAGAACTCCATATTGGTTCATGAAAAAGTGGTATCAGAGTAGGTCACTCTCTTTTGGGTCATGTTATTTAGGGAAGAGTTTGGATATATTAGAGCTAGGACTGTCGCAGATCGAGGTTATGGTTGCGGGTTGGGTGTCTGGCCAGCACACCACATAATGGGACTCAAGTTTCCAGGGGAATTTGGGTTTTATTTTGGTCATGTGGTTCTTGTGGTTTGTTTATATAGAGATGAGAATGTGATTGTGGATGATCATGTTGGACCATCTACGGTCAGAGGTATGATTCTTTTGAATTCTAACCTTATGAAAGTGTGGTTTGATACTGGTGCATCTCATTCCTTTATCACTTCTCGTGTTGTTGATTTGTTGAGTCTAAAACTTTATATGATGTCTTTTGTGATAAAACTTCAAACATATCATAGTAAAATAGAATTTTGATCCTTTCTTTGTAGAGCATGTTCAATAACTATTGATGGACCTAAGCTAAAATGGGATTTATCTATGTTGGACATAGATGTCTATGATGTAATCCTGGGTATGGATTGGCTGACAATATTCAAGGCTCACATCAACTATTATATCATAATAGTTATATTCATAAATGAGGATGGAATTGAGTATATATTTAGAGGAGGAAAGGATGTGAAAATAGGTGAAATGGTATTGTTGGCACCAGTAGTGGGAACAATCTCTTACGAGTTGGAAACATTGAATTTGGAATCGATGAAAGAGATCTAGAATGGATTTTTCTAGCAGTTTTGAATCATTTTCCTAATGTGTTTCTCTAGAAGTTCTCTGGGTTACCTCCAGTAAGGGAAGTAGATTTTACAATTTATCTCCTCCCATGGACCAATCCTATCTCATTTCCATATTATCGAATGGAAACAACATAATTAAGGGAGTTAAAAGTTTAGTTGGAAGATCTAGAAAGTGAGGGTTTCATTTGACCTAGCACATCTCTATGGGAAGCACCAGTCTTGTTCGTAAAGAAAGCATATGTAACTCTAAGGTTATGTGTGGATTATCATAAGCTTTACCCAGTTAAGATAAATAATAAGTATCCACTTCCATGAATTTATGATCTGTTCAATCAATTTAGGGGAGACTAATGGTTCTATAAGATTGACTTATGGTCAGGATATCACCAATTGTGAGTTCGAGGTGAGGATATTCTGAAGATACCTTTCAGAAGCAGATATGGCCATTATGAATATGTTGTAATGCCTTTCGGTCTTATGAATTCACCAATAGACTTTATGGAATTGATGTATTAGATATTTCAGTGATATCTACATTCTTTTATTGTGTTGTTTGTGGATGATATATTAGTGTATTCAAGGATAAAGGATAAGCATGAGAAACACTTGGACAGAGTGTTGGATATCTTGAGAGACCATCAGTTGTATGCCAAACTATCAAAGTGTGATTTTTGGATACAATAGGTATGTTTCCTTGTCCATGTAATTTCTTAAAGATATGTTTCAGTGGATCTGGAGGATAGAAGTTGTTATCTCTTGGAAACCACCAAATAATTTCTTTGAGATATGGAATTTTTTTGGTCTAGCTGGTTATTACCGCTGCTTTTTTTTTGACTTCTCATGACTATCTTTACCTTTGAAAGCTTTTAAAAAGAATAATGTTACATTCCAATGGACTGAGGAATTCCAAAATTATTTTCAAGAGCTAAAATGTTTCCTTACATGAACATCTATATTTATATTTTCATAATTAGGACAAGGGTACATGGTGTATTGTGATGCTTTAGGATCTATGTTGTATTCTCATGCAAGGAGACCATGTTGTTTCTTATGGCTCAAGGCATTTTAGGGTGCATGAGAAGAAATACCCAACAAATGATTTTGAGTGAGTTGTCATAGTCCATGCTTTGAAGACTTGGCATCATTATCTCTTTGGTAAGAAATTCACTATATTTATGGATCATAAGAGCTTAAAACATATTTTCTCACAAAGTGATTTTAATTTTAAGAAATTAATATAGATATAGTATCTCCAAATTTTTGACTTTGACTTGATGTATACAATGGGTAAAGTAAATTTAGTGGCCAATGCATTAAGTGGAAATTCATATTCTTAGTTGAAAAAACAAGCTTTAGATGAGTGGAAGTTGATGTCAGTCCTAGCCTACATGCATGTGGAATGTGAATATTAAGGTGATGTTATAGTTTTATTTTCATTTTTGGGGGTTCATGATTTGGTGAAAATGGAAACGAGGCACAGGAATCTGATTCAGAATGTGTTTCAATGAGTTCAAAACTCAGTGGTGGGGAGACCATTGAGGGATGCATGCTAGATGAGAGTTCAGTGTTGTGTTTCAGAAATTGGATAGTTGTACCTATGGATTTTCAGGAATAAATTCTTCATTATTACCACCATTAAATATGGGTTGTTTATCTAGGAATACATAAGATTTATAAGGTGTTTAAATCACAATTTTGGTGGGTCTTCATGAAAAGGAAGGTGGCTAAGTTTGTTTTAAGATGCTTAAATTGTCTGTAAGTTAAGATAGAAAATCAGTTACTAGAAGTTATGTTGCAGTATTTACCTATTATAGTGTGTAAATGGGATAAAATAGTTATGTATTTTGTCATAGGTCTCCCAAGAGCAGTTTAGAAACACGATTCCATATGGGTGATAGTGGATCAGCTCACAAAGTTGGCTAATTTCATCCATATTCATGAAACTCATATATTTTAGGATCTATCCAAAATATATATCTTAGAAGTGGTAAATATACATGTAATTACATTTTTTGATCATATTTGACATAGATTCGAGTTTCACGTCTCATTTCTGTAAATCCTTACAGAAATCCCTTGGGACTCAGTTGACTATAAGTATGGCATATCATCCTCAGATGGATGGAAAATCTGAATGGAAGATATAAATGTTGGAATACATGTTTTAGGATTGTGTAATTTATTTTTGTGGCTCATGGGAATATCACATACCATTAGTGGAGTTCTCATATAAAAATTGTTATTAGGCCTCGATATATGTGGATCCTTTTGAATCATTATATGGGAATCCTTTTCATTCTCCACTTTATTGGGTGGAAACATGTGATACTCCATTAGTTGGGTTGATCCTTGTCCAAGAAATAATATAGATGATTCATTTGATTATAAATAGGATGGAGATGGCTCATATTTGTCATAAATCTTGTGTGGATCATCATCAGCGACTGTTTCCATTCACAGGGATTGATCATGTGTTCTTGAGGATTTCTCTAAGGATTGGACATTGAAGTTTTGGGAAGTAGGGAAAGTTATCTCCTTGATACATGGATCCTTTTGAGATACTGGAATGTATTGGTGAGGAATCATATCATTTGGCATTTCCACCATGGTATAGTGCGTTACATAATGTGTTCCACGTATCTCAGTTGAAAAATTATCATCATGTCCATGACCATGTGATGATATGGTATCACATTGACCTATATTTGGATGCTTCATTGATACATATCGCATTTTGGATTGTGGATAGGAAAGAGAAATTCTTGTGTGGAAAAAGCATCAGTCTAGTGTGGGTTTTTTGGCAACATGGTCAGATTTAAGAAAAGACTTGGGAACGTGAAAAAGAAATGAAATAGCAATGGCCAGAACACTTTTAATACATTGATGGTTTTCTAATTTCATGGGATGGAAAGACAAATGGTGGGTAGAATGTAGAACCATTGGTTTCTGGTAGGTAACCCTTTCTTTATGATTTTCAAATATATAAAGTATATGGGTGAAGTTCGGGATAGTTTGGAGATTTTTTGGAGGGTTTTGGGGCTTTTCTATAGGTTCATGGGTGGTGCACGATTTGGGAAAACCATGAAACGCCTTCAAAAAATTGTGCATAGTGAGATAGGGGGAAAAGGGAAGGTGCGCGAGAGGATCACGGTTTTCCCAAACCATGCATCCACTAAGGAGAAATTGTGCACTTTGAAAAATGGATTTGGTCATTTTGAGGATGTTTCTTTGGCATGGTTGGTGCATGTTTTGGAGATCATGTGAGGAGAATATGTGAGGATCATCTTTGAGGCAATGGCTAATGCATGGTTAGCACGCGGTTTTCCTAAACCGTGTGACTAAACCATGCACGACAAGAAACCAGCTCCTAAAAAAGTGAATCTCACTCTTTTTACCCTTTAACTCACTGGTTTTTTCTTCTATGTGGCCCTAACTTGGGATTTTTCTTTCTCAAAGGTTAAGGAAGATTCTACCATCGATCTGGAGGTGATTCAAAGGCTTCCCTTGGTGATTCAAAGCCGATTACTCAAGATATGTGATCATTCTTCATCGTTCTTGAGGTTTTTCTTAGATCTTCTTCACTCTCTTTCTCGGTTTCTTAGAACTATTTATTTTTAGGGTATATCTAAGGTTGTGGAATCCAAATAATCTTATATTTGGCCTTTTTCCTAATATGGTAGGAGATCTAAGGCAGGTTCGTAGAGTTTCAACCCAGTTTTGTGACTTTCTTCATACTGTTTATCGTTTTTAAGAACTCTTGAGGTATGTGGCTTGACTCTCAACATCACTTTCTAGAACTTCTTGGATTATTTTTAAATTAGTTTAATTTATTGGTTTTTACTATGAAATATTGGTAAAAATCATGTTATAAATCCTCTTTAGTGACGATTTATGGTTTTTTGATGAAGTTGTGAAATCATGGTAATTGGTTGTGAAAGGTGCTTTAGTTTCTTGATTTTAAAATGGTTATTTTAAAAATATGACCTTGATGTATTTTTGAAATGGATTGATGTGAATTATTTTCAATAAAAATAAATTTTTATTGAAATTAATTTAAATGGTTTTGGAATACATGGGTTTTGTGTGAGTTTATGTTTGATGAGCCCTAAATAAGGGACGTGTACCAGTGGGGTACAAGTTATGTGACCCTGGATTGGGGGTGTGTGTTAGTGGGACATGAGATGATTGGACTAGAGACCACTCATGAATATGGAACTGTAAAAAAAGCACGCATGTGTTTTCGTGTTGTGAAACATGGAATGGTTATTCCAAAAAGGAATGTTAAATGATGTAAATAATTATTTTTGTGCTTCCCTTATAAAACTATTTACTATTTATTTTGTTTATATCTTGATATAAACTATTTTTTAAATCATTTTATATAAAAAAAATTATATAAATGTTTCTAACGTGTTTACTCTAGTGGCGTGAGTAGGGAAGTCATTGGGAAAAACCTACCGAGTTTTAGTGATCACCCCTTCTTTGGCACTTTAGTGGTTTTTTAAATTTCATCTACTAGGACATAGGAAAAGGTAAATTATCATATGTATTTAGCACTGCTTTGTGATAATTTGGCCATTTGGTGAATTTGGAGCATGGAAATTGTGGATATTGGGGTCTTGTGGTTGTCTTGTATTTTTTATAGTTTATCTTAAACTATTTAATTTGATATTGTATTCTTATGTTGTGGTACTTGTTCCTAGTATGATTTTGATAAATGAAATGTTTAATTGTCTTCCATTATTATCATGAATCGTATGGTGAGTTTTTTGTTTGTGGGTTTGTTGGTTAGTTTTTTATTCTTAAAGGGAAAATTTTCCCCCACTTGTATTGAAGCTCTTCGGAATCTATTGCTAACTTTTGGTGTCTTGGGGATGTCTCTTAAGGCCTAGTAACATCTCACTGCCCTCTCAAGCCAATGAGAATAAGTGGGATGTTACAATAAGAGTTTCACAAGCACTGGAATACAAGTTGGGATATGAATAAAGGTATTCCCCTAGGGTCTTGGTTGATCCAGTATCTACTTGATGGATCAACCAATAGAGAACAACTCATGATCATGTAATTGTTTTTTTGTTTTTTTCTTTCCTAGTTAATTATTGTACTACTTGGATATTATATGATCACCTAGAATAGTTAAAAATCATACAAAGACAAAAATGAATAACTACGCAATGAATATTTCTATTTATGAATGGCTAAATATGTGAGTGTGATCACATGTATAAATTCATGATAAATAGAATCTAATTTTAGTCACAAAAAGAACTAATATAAATTAATTATGTGTAAATTATTTTATCAGTACATGGTTAATCAATTATATAAAATCCACATAATATTAAAAGTCATGTAAATGGATAGAATAAATAATATTTAAGAATAAGGTATAAAAATCACTCAAGTAAATATTATGTTAGTATAGCCTTCTATTACTTGAGCTAAAATGAAACCATAGTTCAAAGTAATTATCTAGACCAAGTTAGGGTGATTTCAATTATTTGGAAGTTTTAACAAAAATTTTGGGTTGAATTTACCTAGTTTACATTAAGGGTTGACTACCCAAGAAGGACTTGGTGAAATTAAGAAGCATGTAATGGGAAAATAAAAATCAAGGATTTCAAGATTGGGTATTACACTCAACGAATCAATGAGATATAAGTTAATGCAGTTGGAAAGATCCACCTACCTAAATACCATCAAATAACTTATCAAACTCAAGTCTAGGTTATGTGACCTAAAATATGAATTCAAGCCACTAGAATATCCATGTTACGGGATATTCTGAATCCAATGGGGAGAGTTGCTAGGATTTAAAAAAATATTGGGTGGCTAATAAATAAAAAAATTATATCACATTTAGTAATCAATATAAAATAATAAAATTATTTTTAATTTAATGCATAAAATCTCAAGCGAAACCATAGGAACACTAAAATCATTCTTGGAAAAAGATCATGTCTACAGCTACATGAATTTTCATGAGTGGTAAAATCATTTATGCACTTCACTACTACCAAAGAATTTTTATTATGTATTGGTATCAATATTCTTATTCATCCACCTTAATTAGAAATCAAGGGTGATAAGGATGCCTACATGAGTTACATGTATTCATACATTATGGTAACTCTCTTACTAGAACTTAATAAGGATAAATATAGGCTTTATATAAATGATATTCTCACTACATTATTTCAGTTAAAATTTGAAGACGAGTACCTAGCTAGTGATTTTACCTTAAAAATACTGAATTACATTGATTGGTTAGAAAATTTTTGCTTCCATATAGATATAAATTTGTCTATTAATCTCATATTATCATCATTTCCATTCAAAATCTCTATATTCATAAATAATTGCATGATGAATAGTATAGAGAAGCTTCTCAAGAATATTTTGATAATGCTTCACTAGGAATATAATAATTTTTGGGAACTTTTCCCCTCACCCCTTATGGTGATCAAAGTGAAAAAATATCTTGAAAATATTTTGAATAGTTCATTCTCAATGGTTCCTTTATAACTTATTTTAAATAGACAAAAGATTCAGAGGAATTGTGGTGAAGGGGAGGCTATTTTCTTCTAATATGGCCAGAAATTTCATTAGTAGAGGAATAATAATGGATTGAATAAGAATCTAACCAAGGATTCTACTTAAGGTATATTCATCACTATATGTAATGTTTCTATTTGAATTCTTTGGAATTAGATTTAATATGTTGTCCACGCATTTATATTCAAATTCAAGGACCAAGGAAGTTTAAAAACAGCACAATAAGTAGGGTATATTCTCCCAATAGTTGATAAAGAGTGATACTTATATTAGTAGTGAGAATCACATGAATTTAGTTCTTCCAAGTTGATTGATACTTATAAAACTATTATTTTGTATCGATTATTACCAAAACATTTTATCTTATTGTCAAGTTAGAAATATCATGACAATATTTATTTTTAAATGAATATTGTTTTAGTGCTTCATACTTAGTAGTTTAAGTAATACATGGATCAGGTATATCCAATATTGGAAATGTATGATTAATATATAATATAAAACTTATACCTAATTGTGGAAAGATTAATATTTTGTCTAAAACTAAAATTAGTTTTCAGGGATATACCCAAAAGGGTGTTTATAATCCTTAGAGCTAAAACCATTAGGTTTTATTAATATACTCAATAAGTTTTATAGAAATAAATTCAAGTCACAAAACTTATATAGTTAGTTCAACCTTATCATGTGAACTATTCTAAGGAGAATCTAGATACAAATTAATATATTCTATGAGATTACTTTAAGAAATTTTAGGAATGATCAATGAAAATGAATTCACTTGGTAAGAATATAATGGATCCTCTAGGAAGGTTGTTGAATAATATCATAACCAAGTATTCAATGATCATTTAAAATATAGAGTTAAGTTTTTTCTAAACTAACATTACCTTTTCACATCAAATTTTTGATGTTAGTAAAAGGATGATTGATGAAGAGTCTTATATGTATTGAAAGTCTTCCATGATACCTTTCTAGACATTTTTTGTAAATAGAATCATAAAAACTAACCATATTCCAACTATATTGACTAATGGATATCATATTAGTTATGATGTAATGGGATTTCATTATGTCATAGCCTCTGATATTTTATGGGTACCATTTGTAAAGATGGCTTAATCTTCAAACATACATTAAAGAAAATTCAAGGTGTATCTTAGTTAATTTTACTATAGTATCTTAGGATATAAACTCCCTAAAAATAAAAATATATTGGTTAAAACCAAATTTACATATTGAGGGAATAATGTCTCTTTATAGATAATATGATCAAGAAATTATTCAATGAAATATAGGCTCTAAATGAATGTGAGTTGGTATAGGAACACAGAACTCCATAACTCTCAATGGGAGGAATTATTCCAAAGACACATACTGTGTAAAAAAGTTCAAAGCATAGTGGTGGTTTTATATTCACATATACGGGTGATATATTATTCAGTATGAATAATTATTCCTACAAGGAGTAGTGATTAGACACTAGCTATAATTTTCAAGTTCATATGTATTCAAGGATGGATCATATGTACAAAAATACAATTTTTTGTTTTGTAATTTTTTCCAATTGATTTAAAACCATTGGTGGGTATTGAAGATAAACTAGACATGGGTGGTATAAATGTGGTACCCACAAGCCTCAAATATTTATTATAAATCATTATTATTAAATATATTAGAATTATACTTTCCATATAAATGTTCTATAATAATTATATTGGGAATTGGATGTCAAGACCACCTTCCTTGGAGGAAACCTTATGGAATATGTTTATAAGACGTGACCTTAAAAGGTTGATAACACTAAATAATTCCAATAAGAAATACAAGTTTTAAGGATCCATTTATAGATCTAAATAAGCATAGTGGTAATAGAATATTTATTTAGAAAAAATGTGTTCCAAGTGTCTGCAAAATTTTAGTGAGAATTCAATTGTTTCGCCATACATATATGTTTGATAACATATAGAAAAAGAATTATTGGTCTTAAAATTAAGACTAAAGACAATTTATCTAAGAATAAATTAAATTATCAACCAATATTTAGAGAAAATGACCAACATAGGTGGATGTTTTGGGTTTCTTTGTTTAATTTAGGGTATATTCATTGACCGGGTACCGAAAAGGTTCAGTATGAAACAATTTAAGAAAGTATTAGTTCTACTTTCACGTGTTATAAATCTCTCTAATAAAGTGTGTCCTTATGCACAAATAGATAGAGAGAGTAGATGAGTTGAATATCTTTCAATTATATGACAGGTTTCATCATTTATATTATGCTATACACTATGATTTATATTACCTTCTCCTTGAAAATAGTAGGAAAATATCAAGAAACGTTAGGAAAACTACAAGGATGGTAATTAGAACTATACAATAGTGCTTCAGAAAGTAATACTGGATGAGTACCTAGTTTTTAGAGAAATGAGAATATTAGTTATCAAGGTAATAAAAAATTAGTCTTCTATTAGATCATATTAATATAAGATAGTAATTTGGATAATGTAATATGTAATAGAAAAACATGTTACAACCAGTGGTTTCCATATCTACATAGATCGGGTATATTGTATCTTCTGGTGAATCTTTAGAAGAAGGTTTAGCAATGAATTTTTCTATATTTTAGATTTGTATTAGGATAGTAAAGTGTAATCATGTTATAATTAACTTTAGACTATGGTATTATACAAGATGTCAAGAATGATAGAAGAAAAAAGGTAAATACCCAGTGATATCATCACTTAAGGGATTTTCTAAAATAGATGAGGTTGTAGTAAGAATAATAACAACTGAAACATTCTAGGTTCATCAGCTATATCTATAAATCAACATAATCATGTTTACCATGTAAGGATATGTAAAGACCCATAAAATTCAAGGGAGATTTTTTCTTAATTTTCTTTGAAATTTTACAAGAGTGTGGTTTCTGACGGCACCTGATTCCGAGGCCCGGTGTGCCCGGAATCAATTTTCGAAGTTTGGCTCGGGTACGTTCAGTGAACGAACGAGCGGGAATTTTTAACTTTTGAACCGGTGCCTGGAATCGAATTCTGAGGGCACCGATGGAACCGCAGCACCGGTAATTTCTTAGGAACTCCTGTTCCGGAGTTACGTTTACATGAGTGTTGATAATAAAAATTGTGGAAGTTCATTTTATAATTACACTACAATTTTTATTATTTTACTCTAAGTGTTAGCTCTTGATGGAAGTTGGGTAACCACCCAACCTCCTTTGGAAGGTTATGAGGGAGGTGGGGCCCACACGAACCCCACATCTTCATATCCTCTAAAACCCCCCTCAACTCCCACTTTAATTATGTTAACTTAAGTTAAAACCTATGACTTAAATGTAATGAGTTTAATGAGGTGAGTTGTGTGTGGTTATTGAATTTCAAACTCTTGAAATTAAAATGTGTTGTTGTGTTAATAAAATAAGAAAGTGTCTTATTTTATTTTTGGTTAGAGTTTTGTCACCTTGAGAGAGTTGGGAAAGCATCTTCTTCTTCTTTATCTTCTTCAACCTCGATGAAGAATGCGAAGAACACCATTCTTCAACGAAGAACTTTTCCGCCGAAGAACACGGTTCTTCCGCGACGCTGTATCCGCGACGCGACGTTCTTCTTCCGTGTCGTCTCTCCCGTGACGGTTTTCTGCGACTAAATCGCCATCAATGACTTCGAATCCTCGCTTCGCGAAGTCGACGTTCTTTCCCCGCGATGCCCGACCTTCGCGACGCTCGTCTTCCACGGGTCGTTGATGAACGTTGTTCCTGAACCGAGGTAGGGGATTATTGTTATTTTATTAAATCAATTCCGTTCTTGATTCTAGCATGTCGAACTTCGTGGTTAATCGACTAAATGTTATCGTTTAACGAGAGGGGGGCCGGACCGCACAAACACGGATTAACCCCCTCCTATGCTCATGATTGTTTCTTTGTGAATGGAACGGGATGGCGTGGTGTCGTCGCACCATGCGAGAATCACTCGGCAAGTTTTACGCGACGCCGTCGCGCCACACCGAGAAGTCGAACAAGAACGTGACGCCATCGCGCCACGTCGAAGGAAGTCAAAGGCACCGCGGCCGGAGCGGAGCTGCGGCAGAGGGGCGCGGTGTCGTTGTACCGCGCCGTATGACAAGAGTCGCGGCCGGTTCCGGGCCGCGGCGGAGCATGGTGACCGACGGCCAGCCGGGCCGCCGGTGTCGGAGCCGGAAGGGGACCGGCCACCGCCGGTCCCGTTGAGAAGGGGGCCGGCGGGCCAGGTCGGGCCGGTCGGAAAAGAGAAAGCCGGGGGAATTTAATTCCCCCGGCCAGCATCAACGGACCCCCATAATGAGGGGGGGGGGGGGCGCGGTTACACAAGGGGGGCAGGCGCCCCCCATTTTTCCAACAGCTCGGCCGAAGGCCGAGCTGGCAGCGCGCTGCGTCCAGCCGGACCGGCACCTGGCCGGGCCGCGCCGCGCCGGGCCGCGCCGCACCGGGCCGGGCCGTGCCCAGCCGGGCCGCGCCGCGCCGGGCCGGGTCGACCCTGTCTGGGGTGGGTCAACCCGGTACGGGCCAACTGGGGGGGTCTCGGGCCGGGTCAGTCCGGGCCCGAAACCCCCGTTTTCGGACCGTTTGGGTTCAATTGCCCATAACTCGGGCTACGGACCTCCGATCGACGTGCCGTCAGCGGCTACACGATCCATAGAACGAGACGGTCGTTTCGACATATCGCACTCAAGGTTTCGGAATACTTTGTGTTCGGCCGGGTTGGTTCGTACACGAAACCAACCGGGCCCTCGGAGCGGAAACGCTCATATCTTGAGCTACGGACGTCCGATTGATGTGTCGTCAACTTTGTTGAGTTCCTCTTAGTGAGACGGATCTTTTGGCTTACTCCGCCCGAGGTTTGGATGTAGGTGGATTACGGTCGGGTTGGTTTTGCCTTAAAAACCAACCAGGCCCCTAGGACGAAAAAGCCAATAACTCTCGGACCGGTCGTCTGATTGACGCGCCGTCTGCGACGTTGAGTTCTTGTTGACGATACGGAACTTTTGGATACATCAACTCTGGACTATGTGTCAGTTGATGTATCAGCCTCTCGGCTCATGGAGCAGACCCTCCCGAACGAGCTTGTTGTGTGCGGGAACCCTAGTGTTGGCTGCGACTGCGACGATGACTGTGCAGAGATCCTCAATGGATTCGACGACGACAACTACAGCACTCAGCGATCCTATGTGGATCAGTGCTACCGATCCTATGTGGGTCTGATCCTGTGTGGGTCAGCGCTCAGCGGTTCTGTGTGAGCCAGCGCCTACAGATCCTGTGTGATTCTGATCCTGTGTGGGTCTTTGCGGGGGTTAGTACCTATCGATCTTTTGTGGGTCCGACGACTTAGATGGATCAGTGATCATCTCTATCGTCTTTCGAAGAAGTATACCTGTGTGAGCTGAAACCTTTTTTGCTTTCCTGTGTGGATTGTGTTGTGCTATCCTATGTGGATTACGTTTTGCTTTCCTATGTGGAATACATATACTTTCTTGTGTGGACTGAGTTGTACTTGGGCTCGGAGGTTGGAGCGTATTGGAATTGATGACTTAGGTATATGTATGGGTATATACCTAAGCAGTGTCGGTTGTTACTACATGATTGTATCTTTCCTTTGTGGTTTATCCTTTGTGGATTTTGGGAGACCTTAGGGGGTCTCGGGGTCCCTACTGAGTAGCTTATACTCACCCCTACACGGGCTATGCCCGCACTACGATGTGTTGGTTGCAGACGACGGACAGCGTTGATCGTGGTTGAGGCTTGCAGAGCAAGACGGTACCTGGAGGTGGACCACTGGGCGAGACGTACTCGGAGCGGACGGCGGGACCCGAGGAGCTGTGGAGCTATCTGTACCCACCCTTCAGGTTGGATTTCTAGTGGACAGCTCAGCGTAGCAGTTTTACTTTACAGTTTTTGTTTTCCCTTTCGAGTTGTACTTTACAGTTGGGCTTGTATTTCCGGCCCCTTTTACTTTCCGCACTTACTGGTGTACTCAGTTTTTGCTTAGTGTTTACTTCTTCCGCTTGTACTCTATGGTGCTTGTTTACTTTACAAAGGCAATGCCTTCCCTTTATACCGGGATTTACGCCTTGGTGCTAGTCGCCAGCCCCTAGCCTATGGAAGGAGGGCTTGGGGTAGTCATGGCACGGGCCCCGAGGACGGGTCGTGACAAATTGGTATCAGAGGAGTTCGGTTCTACCGCGAACTCTGATTTTTCTATGTGAAGCAATAGTGTTTAGCGTATTGAGTGTGGTTATCAGTCCAGGGAGTCTAGTGTTGGTGCGGCGGCCGACGTATCCATACACCAGGACCCTGACTTCTGATTTCCGACTTAATGAATGAAAACATTGATTGTGTGTGTGTTTCAAGTTTTCTTTGTGATTACTTTGTATCAGATCACCAGGTATACTGTTCTGACCGTCGTGCACCTATTTCCTTTTCAGGATGGCCCCACGATGGCAGCCAGCTAGGGTTCCGAGAGTCGAGCATGACGACAGCCCACCGAGCGACGAGGCCTCGGTGCAGGGCCCTTTGTCAGCAGTGGCATCGGCGGTAGCTCTACCCGCTGAGCCACCGATACTTCCAGCACTAGCCGCTGACGATGCACGTCGCCTTAGCGCACTGTATGAGTTTCTGCGCCAGCGACCGCCCAGGTTTTGTGGGGAGACGGACCCTCAGGCAGCCGAGGACTGGCTGGAGGCAGTCGTATGAGTTTTCAGGCTAGTGAGGACACCAGCAGACCTCATGGTGATTCTCGCTGCGAGCCTACTGCACGCAGCAGCGGGCCGGTGGTGGAGCTTTGATGCTCCAGGTGCACGATGAGGCATCTCTACTTTGGACAGACTTTGAGAGCCTCTTCCGCTCAGAGTTTGTCCCATCCACCCTCTGTGTGGTGCGCATACTGGAGCTTCTTCAGCTGCGGCAGGGCAGCATGACTGTCGCTCAGTACTCGGCAAGATTTACCGATCTCTCGCGCTACTCGACCGACATGGTACGGGACCCATTCTTCTGGGCCCGGACCTTTGAGCAGGGATTGAGACACGAGATCAGGGCATCGCTGATCTCCCTTAGCATTCCGACTCAGACAGGAGTACTGGAGCGGGCCCTTTTGATCGATAACTTTCTTGCTGAGTCTACACCAGCAATGAGACCCACCGCAGGGCGGCACGTAGCAGAGTCTTCTGCAGCAGGCAGTCGATGGATGACTCATGGGTCCAGGTAGATCAGACCCTCAAGCAGACGACCTCAGGACACTGGCTCAGCAGTGCGGGGCACACAGCGCGGAGCCAGTCTTTTGAGAGGCAGACAGTGCTACTCGTGCGGCGGGCAGGGCCACATGGCTCATGACTGCACGACCCGCCGTTCCGAGGAGCAGCAAACGGTTGAGGTACCACCGAGGCAGAGGCAGAGGGTCGACCGTGGCGGTCTGTAGGGAGGAGGCGGACGAGGCAGAGGAGCTGGCCAAGCAGCAGGTGGTGGGCGACGCTTTGAGGCTTTACCACCACCACCACCAGGAGGTCCACCCCAACCACAGGGAGCTGGCGGGCAGAGATAGGCACAGCTCCAGGCAGCAGAGGCCTATGACCACGGTGCGCCCGATATGATTCGAGGTACTATCTGTGTCTATTCCACCCTTGTTGCAGTACTTATAGACACAGGAGCGAGTCACTCTTTCATAGTCGTTGCCCTTGTTCGGAGCTCGTAGATTCCGATAGAGCCGTTAGATCGATCCTTACGGCTAGAGACTCCTACGAGAGTAGACTCGACGATTACGCACTGGTGCCGGCAGTGTGAGCTTACTCTAGGAGGCGAGAGCTTTAGCTGGGATCTTCTTGTAGCAGCGTCGAGGCCTTATGATGTCATCTTGGGCATGGATTGGTTATCTACGGTCCATGCACATATTGACTGTTTTAGGCGCAAGGTGCGATGTGTACGCACCGACGGGAGCAGGTTCACCTTCACCGGCAAGAAGGGAGCCTTTGCAGCATAGGATGGACTTCCACGGAGGAGAGGACAGCCCATCACTCATCAGTTGGCTAGCCTCATCCTAGGAGCAGTTGACGTGCGGAGTCCTGGTTTTCCTGAAGTGGTGGATCAGTTTGCGGACGTTTTTACCGATGACGTCCCAGGGTTACCTCCTCGCAGAGAGGTAGACTTTTATATTGACGTGTACCCCGGAATAGACCCGATATCGACTCCAGCATATCGGATGGCCCCCGTTGAGCTTCGAGAGCTACTGGTACAGTTGGAGGACTTGCAGGGCAAGGGGTTCATCCGACCCAGTGTTTCACCCTGGGCTTCCCCGATTTTGTTCGCCAAGAAGGCGGACGGGAGATTGCGACTTTGTGTTGACTATCGTTGCCTGAACCAGGTGACAGTGAGGAACAAGTATCCGCTACCGAGGATTGATGACCTCTTTGATCAGCTCAAGGGAGCACGGTGGTTCTCAAAGATAGACCTCAGGTTAGGCTATCATCAGCTCAGAGTTCGAGACGAGGACGTACAGAAGACGGCCTTCAGATGTCGGTATGGACACTATGAGTTCTTGGTTATGCCTTTTGGTGTAACCAATGCTCTAGCAGTGTTCATGGCCCTCATGAACAGGATCTTTTAGCCATACCTCGATCGATTTATCGTGGTCTTCATCGACGACATTTTGATTTACTCGACGACTGAGGAGGAGCATGCCTACCAATTATGGGTTGTACTAGACACACTCCGAGAGCACCAGCTTTATGGTAAGCTCTCGAAGTTTCAGTTCTGGATACGTGAGGTCCACTTCTTGGGATACGTCATCTCTGAGGCGGGAGTTGCAGTGGATCCTGCGAAGATCGAGGCAGTGTTAGCTTGGGAGCCACCCAGGAGCGTGACGGAGGTTCGAAGTTTCTTGGGACTAGCTGGATACTACCTGAGATTTGTTCCAGACTTCTCTAGAGTTGCGGCACCACTCTTAGCTTTGACGAAGAAGGGGAAACCCTTCGTGTGGTCAGACAGATATCAGCAGAGCTTCCAGGAGCTGAGACAGAGATTAATCAGCGCACCTATCTTGAGGTTGCCTGAGGACGGATTAGGGTACGTAGTCTACTGCAATGCATCAGGGACCGGACTCGGGTGTGTTCTAATGAAGGAGCGGGCAGTGATCGCCTATAGATCACGTCAGTTGAGGCCGCATGAGTATAACTACGCTACCCATGACCTGGAGTTAGCAGCAGTGGTCTTCGCACTGAAGACATGGCGACACTACCTGATGGGCGAGCGCTTTACATTCTTTTCTGATCATCAGAGTCTCAGGTACATCTTCTCGCAGAAGGACCTGAACCTGAGATAGCGGCGATGGCTCACGTTCCTCCAGGACTATGACTTTGAGATAGTCTATACTCCTGGGAAGGGGAACGTAGTAGCCGATGCCCTCAGTAGGAGGACGGGCATTCAGCTACTTGAGGAGGAGACGGAGCAACTAGCCTCTTTATAGATATCCTTCATGGATAGAGATGGGGAAGCCTTCCTTCAATCTCTCACAGTCACTCCTCCACTTCTACAGCAGGTCAGAGAGGCACAGCATGGGGACGCTGACTGTGAGACGCGGCGTGCACAGATATCCTCAGGACAGGCACCTGATGGTTTCTCCATTGGAGCAGAGCACGACATCCTTTTCAGAGGACGTACCATGGTACCAGTCGCTTTACGGGAGGAGGTACTGAGAGAGTTTCACACTTCTACTTTGGAGGTACATCCCGGAGTGGCAAAGATGTACCAGGATCTCAGACGACAGCACTGGTGGCCAAGCATGAAGAAGGTTGTGGAAGAGTTCGTTTCTCGATGTCTCACCTGCCAGTAGGTGAAGGCTGAGCACCAGGTACCAGCAGGCTTGGTACAGCCCTTAGAGGTCCCAGAGTGGAAGTGGGACGGCATATCTATGGACTTCGTGACTGGACTTCCACGCACTTCCAGAGGACACGACTTTATCTGGGTGATTGTCGACCGACTCACCAAGTCGGATCACTTCTTACCCATCAGAGAGTAGGGCTTAGTGAAGAGCTTGGGACGACTTTACGTTTAGGAGATTGTACGGCTTCACGGTGTGCCATATTCTATCGTCTCCGATCGAGATGCTCGTTTTACTTCCCGTATTTGGAAGGGGTTGCAGGAGGCGTTCGGGACGCAGCTACAATTGAGCACCGCCTTTCACCCTCAGACGGATGGTCAGACGGAGAGGACCATTCAGACTCTCGAGGACATGCTCCGTGCATGTGTCCTCGACTTTGGTCGTAGCTGGGAGGACCACCTACCCTTGGTAGAGTTTGCGTACAACAACTACCACTCCACCATCGGGATGGCACCGTACGAGGCGTTGTACGGCCAACCTTGCAGATCTCCTTTGTGCTGGACAGACCCTGGGGAGTCAGCACTTGTGGGACCGGAGATGGTCCAGGCCACGACAGAGAAGGTCCAGGTCATCCAGGAGCGGATGAGGACAGCTCAGAGCCGGCAGAAGTCATACGCTGACAGGAGGAGGAGGCCACTAGAGTTCGAGGATGGCGACCATGTCTTCTTGCGTGTCTCACCTCGACGTGGTTTACGGAGATTTGGCCGAGGCGGCAAGTTATCTCCACGCTTCATCGGACCCTTCCAGGTCCTCAGCAGGATTGGCGAGGTGGCTTATCGCCTGGCTCTACCACCTCAGTTGCACCAGGTGCACAACGTCTTCCACGTATCTCAGCTGAGGAGATACGTGTACAACCCGACGCACATCATTGACCATGGGGAGCTTGATGTTGATGATGGGGCAACTTTTACAGAGGTCCCGGTGGAGATCGAGGATCGACAGGAGCGGGTCCTATGTGGATGGTCGATTCCTCTAGTGCGCATCATATGGCAGCACGGGAACCTCTAGGAGAGCACTTGGGAGCGGGAGGCTCAGATGCGTGCTCAGTACCCTCATTTGTTCCCCTATTTTTGATGTATCTTTACGGGGACGTAAATCCATGAGGTGGGAGTAATGTGAAGACCCGTAAAATTCAAGGGAGATTTTTTTCTTAATTTTCTTTGGAATTTTACAAGAGCGCGGTTTCTGACGGCACCTGATTCTGAGGCCCGGTGTGCCCGGAATCAATTTTCGAAGTTTGGCTCGGGTACATTCAGTGAACGAATGAGCGGGAATTTCTAACTTTTGAACCGGTGCCTGGAATCGAATTCCGAGGGCACCGATGGAACCGCAACACCGGTAATTGCTTAGGAACTCCTGTTCCGGAGTTGTGTTTACACGAGTATTGATAATAAAAATTGTGGAAGTTTATTTTATAATTACACTACAATTTTTATTATTTTACTCTAAGTTTTAGATCTTTATGGAAGTTGGGTAACCACCCAACCTCCTTTGGGAGGTTATGAGGGTGGTGGGGCCCACACGAACCCCACCTCTTCATATCCTCTAAAACCCCCCTCAACTCCCACTTTAATTATGTTAACTTAAGTTATAACCTAGACTTAAATGTAATGAGTTTAATGAGGTGAGTTGTGTGTGGTTATTGAATTTCAAACTCTTGAAATTCAAATGTGTTGTTGTGTTAATAAAATAAGAAAGTGTCTTATTTTATTTTTGGTTAGATTTTTGTCACCTTGAGAGAGTTGGGAAAGCTTCTTCTTCTTCTTCATCTTCTTCAACCTCGACGAAGAACGCAAAGAACACCGTTCTTCAACAAAGAACTTTTCCGCCAAAGAACATGGTTCTTCCGTGACGCCGTATCCACGACGCGACGTTCTTCTTCAACGTCGTCTCTTCCACAACGGTTTTCTGTGACGAAATCACCGTCAACGACTTCGAATCCTCGCTTCGCGATGTCGACGTTCTTTCCCCGTGACGCCCGAACTTCGCGACACTTGTCTTCCGCGGGTCGTTGACGAACGTCGTTCCTGAACCGAGGTAGGGGATTCTTGTTATTTTATTAAATCAATTTCGTTCTTGATTCTCGCATGTAGAACTTCGTGGTTAATCGACTAAATGTTATCGTTTAACGAGAGGGAGGCCGGACCGCACAAACACGGCTAAACCCCCTCCTATGTTCATGATTGTTTCTTTGTGAATGGAACGGGATGGCGTGGTGCCTTCGCACCATGAGAGAATCCCTCGGAAAGTTTTACGCGACACCGTCGCGCCACGCCGAGAAGTCGAACAAGAACGCGACGTCGTCGCGCCGCGTCGAAGGAAGTCGAAGGCGCCGCGGCCGGAGCGGAGCCGCGGCGGAGGGGCGTGGTGCCGACGCACCGCGCCGGACGACAAGAGCTGCGGCCGGTTCTGGGCCGCGGTGGAGCATGGTGACCGGCGGCCAGCCGGGCCACCGGTGTCGGAGCCGGAAGGGGACCGGCCACCGCCGGTCCCGTTGAGAAGGGGGTCGGCCGGCCAGGTCGGGCCGGCCGGAAAAGAGAAAGTCGGGGGAATTAAATTCCCCTGGCCAGCATCAACGGCCCCCCATAATGAGGGGGGCGGTTACACAAAGGGGGCAGGCGCCCCCCGTTTTTCCAACAGCTCGGCCGAAGGCCGAGCTAGCAGTGCGCTGGGCGCGCTGCGTCCAGCCCGACTGGCGCCTGGCCAGGCCGCGCCCAGCCGGGTCGGGCCGGGTCGGCCCTGTCCGGGGCGGGTCGACCCGGTACGGGCCAACCGGGGGGGTCTCGGGCCGGGTCGGTCCGGGCCCGAAACCCCCGTTTTCGGACCATTTGGGTTCAATTGCCCATAACTAGGGCTACGGACCTCCGATCGACGCACCGTCAGTGGAGACACGATCTTTAAAACGAGACAGTCGTTTCGACATATTTCACTCAAGGTTTCGGAATACTTTGAGTTTGTCCGGGTTGGTTTGTACACGAAACCAACCGGGCCCTCGGAGCGAAAACACTCATATCTTGAGCTACGGACGTCCGATTGACGTGCCGTCAACTTTGTTGAGTTCCTCTTAGTGAGACGGATATTTTGGCTTACTCCGCCCGAGGTTTGGATGCAGGTGGAGTACGGTCGGGTTTGTTTTGCCTTAAAAACCAACCAGGCCCCTGGGACGAAAAAGCCAATAACTCTCAAACCGGGCGTCCAATTGACGCGCCGTCAGCGACGTTGAGTTCCTGTTGATGATACAGAACTTTTGGATACATCAACTCTGGACTATGTGTCAGTTGATGTATCAGCCTCTCGGCTCGTGGAGCGGACCCTCCCGAACGAGCTTGCTGTGTGCGGGAACCCTAGTGCTGGCTGCGACTGCTACTGTGACTGCGACGACGACTGTGCAGAGATCCTCAGTGGATTCGACGAAGATAACTACAGCACTCAGCGATCCTATGTGGATCAGTGCTACTGATCCTGTGTGGGTCCAATCCTGTGTGGGTCAGCGCTCAGCGGTTCTGTGTGAGCCAGCACCTACAGATCCTGTGTGGGTCTTTGCGGGGGTTAGTACCTATCGATCCTTTGTGGGTCCGACGACTTAGATGGATCAATGATCATCTCTATCGTCTTTCGAAGAAGTATACCTGTGTGAGCTGAAACCTGTTTTTCTTTCCTGTGTGGATTGTGTTGTGCTATCCTGTGTGGATTACATTTTTCTTTCCTGTGTGGAATACGTATACTTTCCTGTGTGGACTGAGTTGTACTTGGTCTCAGAGGTTGGAGCGTATTGGAATTGATGACTTAGGTATATGTATGGGCATATACGTAAGCAGTTTCGGTTGTTACTACGTGATTGTATCTTTCCTTTGTGGTTTATACTTTGTGGATTTTGGGAGAGCTTCGGGGGTCTCGGGGTCCCTACTGAGTAGCTTATACTCACCCCTGCACGGGCTATGCCCGCACTACGATGTGTTGGTTGTAGACGACAGACAGCGTTGATCATGGCTAAGGCTTGCAGAGCAGGACGGTACCTGGAGGTGGACCACTGGGCGAGACGTACTCGGAGCGGACGGCGGGACCCGAGGAGCAGTGGAGCTATCTGTACCCACCCTTCAGGTGGGATTTCCAGTGGACAGCTCGGCGTAGCGGTTTTACTTTACAGTTGTTGTTTTCCCTTTCGAGTTGTACTTTACAGTTGGGCTTGTATTTCCGGCCCCTTTTACTTTCCGCACTTACTGTTGTACTCTGTTGTTGCTTAGTGTTTACTTCTTCCGCTTGTACTCTGTGGTGCTTTTTTACTTTACAAAATCAATGTCTTCCCTTTATACCGGGATTTACGCCTTGGTGCTAGTCGCCAGCCCCTGGCCTATGGAAGGTGGGCTTGGGGTAGTCACGGCACGGGCCCCGAGGACGGGTCGTGACAGGATATCCATTAAAATAGTTAGTGGTTGGCACTAATTCGAGTGGGATTATATTGGAGTTTGTTCCCTAGAACCAACTAACTTTGAAATTTTGATTAACAGTATATTCAAATTTTTGAATATTAATAAATATATCATCACTTGATGATTTTTATTCTATTTAACATCTAATGTGATAATGTAATTTGAGCATCTATCACATCAGAAGGTCATAACAGTTCCCTTGTTATGATGATATTCTTAAATACATGTTTTATAGTCATATGACATCATTTAGATAGACACATATGATATAGGCTATCAAGAGTTGGGGGATCATAAGACATTGAGACTTCTTCTAATGAAGTTCTATAATGGTAATCTTTAAGAGAGGATGTTATGAGAACTGACCCAACTATAGAAATTCCACATGTTTTATTTTTCATTGGATATTCCTATTAATGAATTTGTGTACTAGTCCTTATACTTGATATTATTATTATTGAATATCATGAGTCATGTACTTTTATGCATTGATGAAAATCGTAGTGACATATGCTCATGGAGATATAGGATATATTGGGTGTTTCATGAGAAAAATAGTATAAAAATTATTTATAACATCGATGTTTTAACATTAGTTATTTAATAACCAATGTAAAATATAATACAATAGTATTTTTAATGTGGGTTATTTAAAAAAGTGACGTTAAAAATATTTTACACAATATTTTTAAGGTGATATTTTTAAATAACAGACAATAAAAATAATCTTGAAAATATGTGTAACATCAATTATTAAAATGACCAATAGTAAAATTTAAACCCTAACACATAAATTCTATTTTTCCACTTCACGCTCATATATTTTAACTTTCCCACTTATAAATTTATCCCACCAAACATGTAAAATTCATTTCCTTTTTCAAATTTTGCTCATGTATTTTTCATTTATTCCCATAAATATATTTTATTTTATAATATTTCTTTTATTTCTATCATAAACTTTAGTTTCTCCCCCCATCTTAAAATATATAGTTTCCAAAATATTTTCTCCAAAAAAATACCCCTCTATTTATTATTTATAGATTACAAATCATGATTGAATATCCATTTAAAAGATAGATAGGTTGGAATCAATGAGATAAATAGTGTCAATGATTTCTAGAATTATAAAAACATTTGTTGGAAAGTTATGATTTATCAAGGATCCTTGCATAGAGGTAAAATATTTGGAATGATTTCTTTTTTTCTCCTTGGGTTTTTTTCTAGTATTGTTATTCATTTTGGTTGATTATTATCATTATATCTTTGAGTGATCATTAATTTTTTTAGTTTTATAATTGTAAAATACTTATTCTATCATATGAAACACTAATTGTTGTTATTTATTCTCTAAAACACTTATAAGGCTACGCATTCCCATATAATTTTGTTTAAAATTTTTATAATTTGTTATGTTGGTTTTTTAAATAATTGACACTAAAGATCATTTTTCATGTCATATTTTAAATAATTGATGTAAAAAATAAAAATTTAAATTTAAATTTAAAAATAATCACTATTTTAAATATTTTTAATGTTAGTTTTAATAACGGATGTTAAAAATATATTTTATTTAATCACTTGGAATGACATCGCCTCAAAAAATGACATTAAAAACATAACTGACATAAAAAATATTATTTTTATACTATAGGTGATATAAAATTAATGAATAATTATATAGATTATTTTTCCCTTTTGAGTTAATGTAAGTAGATATCTTTGTATCTTTTATGGAAATGGAATTTTCAGATTAAGTCCATGTCCATAGCAATTTATCAACAAGTTCATTTCTTTAAATTCAAATAAATATATATCAATCATATAGGTTGATAGTGAATAAGATATTACCTAAATCCATATATGTATATGATATATTTATAAGTCAAATTATTTTGTGTGAAAATTATTATTTTCATGAAAAATGGGTATATTATTCCATGCAACTTGCGTTGGAATGCTAAATGATAAACTGTTATCATTTAGTGATTATCCTAGTATGCTATCATTAAAGGAACTATTTCATGATATGAAATGGTAGGGAGGAAATTCATTTGATTCATTCATACATGATTTGGTCGAAGCAGTATTTACTCATGCATTATAAATTTATAAGTAAATATAATATCCTAAGAAGTGTTCTTGTGGATTTATATATCACTACCATTTGATAAAAAGTGGGTGTGTGGATTCTTGGATGAACCACCCTGAAACCAGAAGCTCTCTTATCCTATGTCCTTTACACCTGAGGCACTATTATGTTATAGAGTATGAAAGTATACCTCTCGTATTAAGAGATATATAATTGGATCATGGATACACCATAGATAGGGAATGTCTTTTGGTTTACCTTGGTGATGTTTATCAAACCATCTGATGATGATTCAGATGTTTCATATGCTCTATGGTGCATGATATGTACATATATATACATAAGTTATTTATTTTATGTTACATAGGTTTCATATTTCATGTATGGGATATCCTGGAAAAGGGATTTAATTAATTATACTTTAATAATTTTTATTTTACCCTAATAAATCCCTTTAGTGGTATTAAACTGACCAATGCATATGATTTTTGAAATATTGTATGAAATTAAGAAAATAGAGAAAATAGAGAATCTGGTTTTAGTTTTATGTAAAATCTATATAAATTGGTTTACTATTACATAGTTGGGCTATGTAAAGGTAACTAAGGCTTTACCTTTATATGAAGGATTCAAGTAAAGGTAGTTAGAGACTTACCTCCATGTGAACGGTTCACGTGAAGATAGTTTTTGGCTTACCTTAACATGAAGGGTTCACGAAATGGTAATTCATGATCTACCTTGATGTGATGGGTTTCACATAATGGTAATTCAAGGTTTACCTTTATGTTAGATATTTTTGTATTTGTATATATATAAATATATAAATACATAAGTAGTATCCTTACGTAAAGGTCAATCAATTTTATTATTAGAAAAAATGAAAATGTGATCTATGTAAATGTAAACAAGGTTACCTTTATGCAGAAAGGGTTTCTTTCATAAGGGTAAACCGAAACATTAAAAAAATTATATTTTTTTAAGTTTTTTATAATTTATAAATTATAATAAAAGGTATTTCAGGGCTATTTATTAATTTATAAAGGTTTTATTGATTAAATAATTATAAAATGTTTATAATTAATTAATAAATGTTTATGAAACATTAATTATTAAATATTCCTTAAATATTAAATGTTAATATTTAAAACATATATTAAAAAATTATAAAAAAATTCTTATAGTCTAGAAATCAATGTGTTTATTTAGAAATTATAAGAGTATTTTATAAAGTGTTTATAAATTAAAAAATAAGGCTAAAATAAAAACTGTTTATATTTAAAATTATGAATTTTTCATAATTAATTAATTTGAATTATTCAAAGGGGCCTTATTTAGATTTTATTTAAAATACATAAAAAGAGTTTTGATAATTTATTTTATTATGGTTTAAATAATTTTAAGTTTATGATATTAGTTTATATAAAATGTTTACATAATAAAAATTAGATTATAAATTGTTTATAATTTACAAAATATAATATATTTAATGTGGAATGTCATATAAAGATTCAATATGAAAGATTTTATATTAAAATGAATATAAATATTTTATATTCAAAGTAATGTAATGTCCATAATTCTAGATAATTTATAAAAGGTTTTATGATTAGATTTTATTTATGAATTATTCATAAATTGTTATCTCATCTTTAAATATTTGAATTTTTCATTTATTTAAACTTTATTCTCTTTCTTATATATAGTTATAAACTGTTTATATGATGAATGGTGTATGATTTAGTTTAAATATTAAACTACTTCTAGGAAATTGATCCATGCATTACATGTTAGGTATGAAAATAAATTTAGTTTCTTGTGTTCCTTGACCTCGGTTTGTAATTGAAGTTATGAACTTGAATTTAGTTTTTGAATATATTTTATGAATATTAGGTTTTATAGTTATGATTAATTGGATTCTATCTTGATTAATGTATCCCTAAGTATAAGAACATGGGGTCAGAAAACTTTCTATCCTCAAGGCTTATGCCTTATTTATAAAGGTGAATGGAGTTGGTTATCAATCACTTTATAATTACTCATATAGAGATTATAGATCTAATATAAGTCTAAACCTTTATATAAAGTGTTCATGTACCATATGCATATTATTTATTTAGATATGTATGAATATTATTAACTTTTAATTTTTTATAAGTAGCAAAAACTTGTGGGTTGTGTAAAGAGTTACACATCAATGTGAATTGAACATATTTTTTTAGTGGAGGGAATAATATTCCAAGATAAATCAATAGAATAATTAATGAATAAAAGTTAATAACATGAGATAAGATGGTGTGATTAAATTCCCTTTCAAATACTAAGTGTGATATTTCTTCCAAATAGGCTCTTTTCAAGACCTAGATCATTCAACCAGGTATTATAGATCTCAGCATGAGTACCCTTGGATTATCTTGTGTAAGGATATAAATTTATAGTTAACTCTAGATTATCTTCTTGGGTAGGATGATCTCAGTCGAGTATCCCTTGATTTTCCTTTATTATATTATTCTTTTCATTTTCATTGGATTAAACTAGCCAGGAAACCCTAATAGTTAAGATACCAGAGGAATGGAGTCGAGTTTATCAATATAATGGATTGGATAAAGAGTTATCCACTCAAACATCCAAGATTCACAAGTTTTGTGATTGGGATGATTCCCTACCTAAATAATCATGACTTATTAACATGAATAAACCAGTGTAATTCATGGTGAAATATGGATCTTGGACCACTAATAGGTATGATGTTTTATAAAGGGGTCGTCATTTTAATGGGATCATATTTTATAAAAGTTCTTATTAAATGGTTTATAAAGCATGATAATAATATGATAAAATATTTTTTTTCAGATAAATAACATCGTCATTATCAAACTAAAAATTTATATTAATCCTTAGAATGATAAGTTTTATGTAAGATACTTCTAAGACTAGTAACATAAGAAAAGTTCTTAAGAAAGACTGGTGGTTAAGAAATGTTTTTAAGGAAAATTGTATGTTTTGGAATAGTTCCTTCTAAAATAAAACAATAATTTAATTTGTTCAACAAATTAATCTAGATACTTGTGAAGTATATAATGATTCACTTAAGGTTTCAAAGGAATTGGATGTTAAATTACCATAGTAATCTTAATCTCTTCTCATTTACTCAATATGATTGGGTACATTAATGATCTAAGGAATTTTAGTCTCATTTAATCAATATGATTGGTCATTACAATTATATTCAATATGATTGAATATGTTAATGATTTAGTGGGACTAAACTTGTAACAACCTATGTTATTAAGAGTTTTAAAAATTAGGAAAATTTTGAATTTTTTGTTCTTAAGAGTGTATTTGGGAAAAATGGAAAATTTTCATGTCATATAATCTTAGATAATTTTTATAACCACTCCATTGGTCTTGGAATATGGTTTTTACCCTAATAAAAGAGTTTTGTGGAATTCCAAGACGTCCAAATTTTCAGAGAAATATTAATATTTAGTTAATTAAATACGAATTATTATTGCACATTCTAAGGGTGGTATCTCTTGAACAGAGCATTAGATTGAGATTCATAATTCATGGTTGTGTCTGGAATAATAAGTTTTTCCTAGGTGAGGCACAAACCCATTTCGAGAGTCGAGGTCATGCTTGAGCCCCCTTTTATGTTCTTTTTCCCTTTTTCTTTCTTTTATTTTTCATTTTTCTTTTCATTTTCCTCCTCCCCCATGTGGATTCTTTAGTACACCCCCCCCCCCATGGGTTTTTCTTGACTGATAGATAAATGTATGGAGAAAAGTGGGTGAGGTTATGATATTATATTGGGGAGCTCATCAGGATCTATATTGAAGCTCGATGGTTACATCTTGCGGACCCAGGAGAAAAGTTTTGGTTATTTTTTCTAAGAATTAGGATGGTTTTTTTATTTTTTAGTCTTGATCTTTGTATAGTTGTTTCTTTTTAATTTTAAAGTCTTGTATGTGTTTTTGGGGACCTCTAGAGGGTCAATTTGTGGTTGTTTTGGGAGAAATGAGGGTTTTGGTTCAATTGTAGGGGTTTTCATTTAGTAGAACCCATCTACACTGTATGTAGTTAAAAGAAAATATGGTGTGTGTTCTTGTTTTAGGGTATAAGGTTGAATATGAGGATTATATGGTGTGTGTGTTTGGGACACACCATGTAGAAGTAACTCATGGTGTGGTCAGGTACTTAACCAAACACCCCGTGTCGGGGCACTTAATCATGTAGAGTACACGACCATACCCCATGCAAGGTACATGGATAGTGGGCATGTACAGTAGTTTTCTAAACTCTATGTGGGGTATACGGTTAGGCACATGGTTGGTCACCCCTTGTGGGTGACACATTGTGTGGCGTAGTACACGCCATGTGCTTGGGGAAGTACACTCTAGGTTGGATAGATGTATACAACCTAGGACGATATTTGAGGGTATAATCAATGTACATGATGTGCATTCCATTTGCTTCCCTTTTTTAGTAATTCTGTCTATTTTCTCATCCTAGAGTCATAATTAGACCTATGAGTGGTCCATTATGATTTTTTTTTCATGTAGATCATGATGGTGGAATTGTTTTGTAATGGAGAGGTTTTCTAAATTGTGTTTTGGATTTGGAGAGTTTTGATAAAAGTATTTATTTTAGGTTATAATTTATAATCCTCATGAGAGTTAGGATGTGTGATGTGAGGCATGAGTGAGGGTCAAAATCTTGTTAGATGACTTGGATTATATAATCCAATTCAAATCTATTCGAGGTTATTTCAAACAATTCCCAGAAGGCAGTATCAAGTAGTATCTCTGAGGAGATCTTAGATGGTCATTGGATGTCCGAACCAGTTTCTCGAGGTTATAACATTTGAGGTTTAGATCCTATGTTTTAGGATCAGATCAGTTAGAGATTTTATGATGGGTTAACATCATGGGATGGCAGGTACGGTTGGGTATCATCGAGTAGTTTTTGAGAAGAGTCTAAAAGACTATCAAGGTTTCCCTTATGGGTAGGTTTCTAGTTGGTGATCAGTGGATTCCATATTCAACTATTGGGAATATTCTTTTTGGTGAGGTGATTATTTTGGATGCCCTTGTTTGTGCACTATTTATCGAGGACCAGTGGATGGATATTGATTTCTTCTTGGAGATATTCCTCATGTCAGGCTTATACTATAGTTTGGATGTGATAAAGTATCCCCTCATAGGGTGTACTGTTTTATATTTGGGGATATCCTTGTGGGAAATTTAATGGTCATGGTTAGCTCAGGTGATAATTCACCAGTTGATCTTTCATGTATTAGGCATGGTTTATGGTTTGATATGCATGTGATCTAGGGTATTGTGGAAGCCCCATGTTTAATTAACCTTGTGTGAGGGTTGTTGTTATTTCATCTTTGGTGATGTTGAGTGCCACCCTATAACCTAGAGACTAGTAGAGAGAGTCTTTGTTTGTTATTCTAGTGTTTCAAGGGACTATAGAAGCCTAAATATTTATAGACTGAGAGATGGTTGGTGTTGATGATTTTAGGAGTTTAGATGATGGGTTCAAGAGTTCATCAACCATTTATTTTTTGGAATGTATTTGGGATGTTTGAGGTAGTTTCTTATTAATATTGAATATGAGAGGATACCTTTGGGATGCTATTAGATTGTGTGTTGGATCTGATATTGATCTGGTTCTCTCCTCTATTGGATGGTCACTATTAAATGGACATAGGAACTAATGAACAATATGGAGGAGTGCATCCCCCCTCCCCTTAGCCAGTGGGTTTTTAACCAGCTAAGGGCTAGGTGTCCATGGTCCCAAATGTTTTAATGGACCCAGGTTGTGGGATATTCCTTTATCTAACTATATTTTATTGAGACGATTATTTATTCAAGATTATCATGATTTGGATAGGTTCTATTAGTGTTATTAAAGTTCCTATCACTAATTCAAATCATGCCATTAGAGTTGTATAGTCTGGTAGTGGTGCATATTGTGTTCGTGGACACCCAAGATGATATCCTAAGGCCCAACATTCATACCAATTGGGCTTTAGATGTCTTAGATCTCATGTGTAGATATGTAAGACGCACCTGATGTCATGTGGATGGGTGATCTACATTCTATAATTCCTCCGAAGTGGGTTAGAGTAGGGGTATATTTACCCCTGGTGTCACCTTATATCCCAGGTTTGGATGATTTCTTATTTTTATTTATCCCCACTTTACTTATTTAGTTGGTTATTTTATTCCAACTATTTTTAGTTTTTTATTAGTATGGACACATCATGTGTGCATGAACTTGTTAAGATAACAGATTATAGGTTCGCCATTAGGGGTGTCCTATTGAGATTTATTTCTCACCCATTTTACATGCACATTGGTGTACATTCATACCTTATGACTACTTTTAGTTTGATCATAGGATGCATGGTGTATAGTTCCAAGTCCTAGTGTTTCATGATTGAGTGAGACCACTCATGTGAAATATAAGGTTCTATCTAGATTAATTCAATCATTACGGAGACTGGGTATGTGGTTTGACTTGGTGTTGGTAGTAGATCTTTGTTTGTTTTATTTTCTATTATTTACTTCTTGTATATGTGATCGGACTAAAGGGTGACTGGTTGTTGTATATTATAGCATGTTGTATGTCTTTATGGTTGTTATTTATACATTTCATTTATTATAGCATGATGTTGCTTCAGTTATTTATTATGAACTATAATGTTTATATTGTGGATGTGTTTGGGTTTTTTCATTGTTTTTTCACTTTGTTTTGAGGGTATAGTCTCCCACTGTATCTTTTAGAACCTCACCACTAGTCAGAATCCTCTGAAATATGATAATTCATGCTTGATACATTATAGTGAGATAGATAGAGTGACATGTTGAGTAAAACCATGCTAGTTAATTACAAAATTGTGTTAGTGGTGTTTGGTTTTAATATTTGGGGAGTTTGTAGACAAGTGGTCTAGGGATGAATCGAAACTCGTGATGGATATCAAAGTGGTGTGTCACAAACACCTTTTCCTATAGGAATTCAAAGTTTACAGGGAATATGATTATTTTTCTTGATTTATATTTTTATAGTTATAGGATTTAACCTTGGGTCATGCACTTGGGAATTTGAATTTATATTTTATTTTGTTTTTGGATCTTGTCCTAATGGAAAGAGGCTAATGTTCATGAATTATTCTAGGAACCTAGGATCCACATGATATATGCCCATCTGTATGTTATTTCACTAAATATGGAGGTCTAGTTATTTAAAATTCCAACAACAGAAACAAAAACAACCTATATGGAATTTTCCCATACAGCTTCTTGGTGTCATTTTACTCAATTGAACCATAATTGTTTTATTTTTATGTTAGGCCATGGGGATCTGATAGAGAGATGATCGTCGATGATGGAAATACATTTACTTTTATGAGGGATTCAAGGAGACCCTTATGGGTTGGTATAGGAATTAGATCCCCTATTTATTCTTTCTTTAGCTTGATGAGTGAAAGGATGCCTAAAAGTTATTTTAGATTGGGCTAAAGTTTCATTAAGGTTTAGTTTTATCTAAAGTCCCAGGTTTGAGTCTCTCGGGAAGTAAGTTTGTTTTTTACTCGAGTTATCTACTAGGACTTTTGATAGAGGCCCAAGGGCCTTCTATCTATCAAGTTCTTAGGTGGAAATGGCTAATATTTTCTTTGGTGGGACCCACTAGGGTCTACTATCACTAGAGTGTCATTGTATAAGAAATTTAATTTTAGGGTTCTTGATTTTTGATAATTGGATCACTGAGAGTGCTCCTGGTTTCAAGGATGGTTTGAGAGGCCAAGTTTTTTGGATGTTTAGACCTTTTTGCACTTTTGGATGGTGTAGTGGGAGAATGGTCAGATTATCATGGTTTGGGATCAATTCTCAAGTGGAGGGTGGTTGTGTGGTTGATCTTGGCATGAGGGAGATGCCTCAATTTTAAAGAGGGTAATTGAGGGTGCTCTGACTTGTTGGAACTAACTTTGTAAGGATCATGGTTAGTGGTTTTAGGCATGTTATTCTAAGTTTATTAAGATGTGTCTCATGTGATCATGATAATCTTTGATAGGTTCTTATGGAATCATTCTAACTTGAGAATTAGAGTGGTGGTTTTCATGTATTTATGGGATAAACCCTAATTATGTAAGGGAATGTGTATGTGGGTTCTATGCAGTTTCGGTTGGTTCATGGTTTGGTTAAATGGGATATGTGTGGGTCCATTGAGATTTGTCCTGGTCTTGAGTAAACCCAATTAGTTCAACTGTAGTGGACCTATTGAATTCATCACTCGAGGAGTGGTGTAACACAAGATACTGAAGAAATAAAATTATTTAAAGAGAAACATTTCATAAAAAATATTGGGGCGTTATATTCTTCACTCCTTATTAAATGTTTCCCTCAAATTTATGTTTTACATAATAAGGTAAAAAAAAGGTGGTGGTACTTCTCCTTCATTACTTCCTTTAATTCCCATGTCACGTCTTCATATTTGTGGTTCTTCTATAGTACTTTAACCAGGTGAGTTGTCTTGTTGTATAAAACTCTATCTATACAGTCTAAGATATTCATTGGATTCTCCTCATAAGAGAGATCATTTTAAAACTATACCACCTATAAATTTAGTACATATGAGGGATCTAGTATGTACGTCCTCAGGAGGGATACATGGAATACATCATGTACTTGAGACATGGTTTTTGAAAGTGCTAATCGATATTCCACAGCTTTAATATGATCAAGAATCTCAAAGGGGGTGATGTAGCTGGGACTTATCTTTCCCTTATTCATAAATCTCATGACTCTCTTCTATATAAATATACAAAGGAATAACTTATCCTTAACCGCAAACTCTAATACTATTCAAAGATTTTCTACATATCTATTCTATCAACTTTGGATATCCCTAATGTGCGATTAAATGGTCTTCACCTTTTCTACTGTTTCCTCAATCATTTCAGTTCTTATCTGCTTACATTCACTAACTTTATCCCAACATGAAAGTGTTCTACATATCTTCCCATAAAGGGATTTATATGGAGCCATTTTGATGCTTGAATGGAAACTATTGTTGTAATAGTACTCTACCAGTGGAAGATGATGATCCCATGCTCCTTTGAAGTCCATTGAGCATGCTTTGAACATGTCTTCCAATGTTTGAATGGTATAATCAAACTAGCTATTAGTTTGAGGGTGATAAGTCATACTGAAGTTTATATCAGTGTTTAGAGCATGTTGGAGACTTCTCCAAAACCTTGAGATAAATATTAGATCTCAATCAAATAAAATCAATAATGTTACTTCATGTAGCCTCACCACTTCTCTGATGTATATCCATGCAATTTGATCAAGTTATAAGTCATCTCAAATTTCAATAAAGTGATCTATCTTTTTAAGATGATCCACAACAACACATATAGAATTATTTCCTATGGATTTCTTTAAAAGTATAGTGAAAATTCCAAAGATATGTTTTCTCATTTCCATGTAGGTATAGGTAATGGTTTCATCATCCCCCTATAATTTTTCCTTTCAAACTTCACTTGTTGAAATACCATGAATCTTTATGTTTATTCAGTGATCTATTTCTTCATATTATCCTACCAATAATTATCTTGAAGTTCTTGATACATATTTGGATCCCTGGGTGGATAGAGAAGTTCGATCTACGTTCATCATTCAAAATATCCCTCTTTATCTTAATATTTTATGGTACACATAATCATAACCAAAATCTTATGACTTCTTCCTCATCAATTTTGAACTCTGGGGATTTCCCACTTCTGATAGATTCCACCTTCTTCTGAATTTCCACATCATTTCTTATAGCATCCTTTATCTTCTCTATAAGGGATGGTTGATCGACAATTTGAGAAATGAATGATGATGTTACTTACCTTATAATTATCATGTCTATCCTTTGTAAGTTTAAGAATATTGGATCCTTCTCAATTATCATCATTGATAATTTTGTAGTATCCTTTCTACATAGAACATATACCACTTTATTTACTCTACCAAGATATTAGTGGATTAAGTAATCATAATCCTTGATGATATATAACCATATTCACTAGTTCATATTGATATATTTCTATGTGAATATATATTTTAGGCTCTTATGATAAGTATATATCTCATAATTTTCCTCATAAAAATAATTCCCTACGAAGATCACAGCTACAAACTCCAGATAATGTGTGGGATAGTTTTTCTCATGAAATTTCAGCTACCTTGAGGCATAGAATACTAATTTATCATTTTTCATCAGTACAAAACCCAAACCCTTATTTGATGCATCTTTATATACCATGAAGAGTTATTCACTTTTGGGTAGTGTAAGTACTAGTGTAGTGATAAGCCTCTTTTTCAACTCATTGAAGTAGTCTTCACATTCACTGGTCTAAAAAAAAATTAATCCCTTCCGATTCATCTTAGTTAGTGGGTTTGAAAATTGTGATAAGTTCCTCACAAATCATCATAAATACCCAACTAGACTAAGGAAACTATGGATCTCTGTTACAAATTCCAGTCTGGGCCACTTCTCAATAGCCTTTTTCAAAGAAGGATCCACAAATATACCTTTGTTGGTGATAACATTCCCCAAGAATGATACTTCCTCCATAACTCACATTTACTATACTTTGCATATAGTTTCTCCCTTAAAAAATTCTTTATCATGGTATTAAAATACTCCTCATTATCCTCCTTTCTCTTGAATTATATTAGAATATTATCTATAAAGACTACCCTAAATTTGCCAAGGTAATCTCTAAAGTCTCTATTCATTATGTCCATGAAAATTTTTGGATCATTAGTGAGTATGAATGGAATCACTATGAACTCATATTGTCCATACCTCATTCAAAAGACAGTCTTGGGAATATATTCCTTCTACACATTTAATTGGTGATATCCTAATTGAAGGTCCACCTTGGAGAAATACTTGTCCCCATACAGTTGATCAAACAAGTTATATAACTTTGTTAGAGGATACTTGTTCTTTATCTTGATTTTTTTAATCTCATGATAATCAATGTAGAGGAACATTGATCTATACTTCTTCTTGGTGAAGAGGACCAGAGCACCCCATGGTGAATCACTCAAGTGAATAAAACCCTTGTTCAGATTCTCTTGTAACCACTTCTTCAGTTTTTTCAACTCAATAGTGTCCATCCTCTAAGGAGTCTTTGATATTTGTATAGATCCAAGTATAAGTTCAATTGATAACTCAAACTATCGGCCAGGAGGAAGACTGGGAAATTATTTAGGGAACACATCAATGTAGTCCCTCATAATGGGCATGTATTCAAGAGTTATCCTCTTCTTTGTCTCAATAATTTGAGCTAGATATGATTTCTCATAAGCCAATAATATCCAAATTTGAGTTGATGATTATAAATAAGATTCATCCTCCTCCTTAAACTTGTAAATAATTGGAGGATGCCTTAGGATGTGAAGGGTGATCTACCTCTCCCGACGGTTGATGTTGGATTAGTATAAATATTGTTAGTACATTCCCAATATAGCATAAAACACCACCAAAATAAGTAAGATGAGATTTATTGGGAGGTTCAATACACAAACATTGACTAGGGATGAGTTATATACTATAGATTCAATAATTTCCTCATTCATTGTTATCACTAATAACTCAACATCCATATATTGAGGTACTGTTTAAATAGTTCTAATAAACTTTAAAGATATGAAACAATGCATAGAACCATAATCAAAAAGTACATTCACTATTCTTCAATGAATAACCAGTGTACATGTCACCACCACATTGTTGGAATCCAAATTAGCAGTAGTGATAGAATATCCACTTATTTACTACCTTTAAGGTTGTTTTCATTGATTGTGCTCAACAAACCATGGATTAGGGATTTGGATCATGTAATTCTTATGTTCCTTTTAGTTGAAACATTTTACTATGAGTTAAGTGTTGATCTGGACCTTCCTTTCATCTTCCATGTTATCGAGCTTCTTTATATATCTTCTATAAATTATTATCTTGTTTCCCTTATTTTCCACATTGGGAGCATATTCTTATTCCCTTTAGATAGTTCCCAGGATTCTTTTCCCCACACTTTCGACACATTGAATGTTGGGATTTATTTCCTCCATGGGATCTATCTATTGATCCTCCCATAAACTCCATATTCCTCTTTTTTATCTGATCCCATGAGACCACTGAGAGTCTATGATCTCTATCTCAACCATATGGTCATAATGAAAAATCCCCTCATAGCTATTAAAGTCTCAAATTTCCAATGATTTTCGTAGACTCAACTTTAATCCACTAAATAAGTGATCCACCTTGCTTTTAGTGTTCATTATAAAGACAAAGGTGTATTTTTTAGGCATTTAAATTTTTCCTCATATGCTTCAATAGACTCATCTTTCTTTTGATTCAGCTTGAGGAACTCCCTCTCCATCCTAAGATAGAGATTTTGGGGAAAATATTTATAAGAAAATATTTTCTTGAATCCTTCTCAATGTATGGAATAAATTTCCTCCTTAGAATTCATGTTCTTGATCAATGTCCACCACTGATCAGCTTCCCCATAAAAATGATATAATATAAGAACAAAATTCTATTTTTTTAATCATTGGAGGATAGATAATATATTCTCAATGGATTTAATCCATTATTTCACAAAAAGAGGATCAAAAGATCCACTAAATATAGGAGACCTTTGTCACCTAGAGGATTCAACTGCAACTTTATCTTTCTTAAGAGAAGGAGTGAGTTCCACATGATTCAAGTTATTATTCACAACTTGATCTAGTTGATATAGTGCTATCATGAAGTTTTAAGCTTCTATTCCCATCAGTTTTTCCATCTCTTTAGGGAAATAATCACATTTACTATCACATTGGTTTCTATCATGAGTTCTTCTATTTCCATCCATTAAATAAAAAAAGAAAAATAAAATTATGGGGCTTGAATACTTAGCTTATGAGCGTATAAAAAGGAAACTATGAACATATAAGGATAAACTTATAAATGAAAAGTATATCCTAAGTTATGATTCCCTATGTTTCAATCTAGGTTATCCATGGTGATGGAATTATCCCTAGGGTTCTTAATAAATTTTTCTAGTCCTAATCCCCAAAAATAACTAAATTGTTCTCTAATACCAACTATAACAACCCAATCCTTTTACACATATTGTTATATGATTTTAGGCATAATTATCCATTAAATAAAAACCATGGATCGAAAAGTCTAGTTTCTTTGGGAGACTAGGTACATAATTAGAAAAAATGAAACTATAATAAAACATATTTTTATTAATCTCAATAATGATCTCCTAACAACCTTTGAGCTCTTATGACTTAATAGGAAAACCTGTAGAATAAATAGACAAAATGGATGAGCTAACGAGCCTATTAATGGAATAAACATGGGAATATAGCCTATAAAATGAGTTAAAAAGCATAACATGATAACATAAAAGTCATGGCTCACGAATAATCATATAGAAGAATAAAATATAGAACACGGAATCATATGATCATGGAAATATATAAAAGTGGCATCAATGTAACGCCCCGACCCCAGCTACCCAGAGTCGGTGCATTACTTCGTAACATTGGCATGATCACAAAGGATCAAGTCTCGAAAGACCGATTAGTTTAGTAGCCTTGGAAACACTAGATACATTCATAAGTCTTTCATTACATCAAAAAGTGAAAAACTACAATAACAAAGTCTCCATAGTCCACACTCATATCCTCTTCCGACTATCCCTGCAGGTCATTCATAAAATACTTCTTCACATCCTGGAAAATATTAAAACATTGAAAGGGGTGAGCTCAGATGCTCAGTAAGGATAACAATAATGCGGAAGCTTTCATAAATAAACATTAACATTTAAGGCAATGTATAACTAAAACAAAAGCCTTTTAAACATGAACTTCAACATAATATGGCAAAAGTAAAATGAGATAATGCCATTTACTTCTTCACATGGATATTCTACTGGTCGAATAATCACATGCAATATCAATAACCACTTTCATAATGATGGAATGCATAATGCCAGACTATCATAACCACATAGCCAAGGCCTCGTGCCAAGACTACAAATAAGATTTTGTCAAGGCCTTGTGCCAAGACACTAGTTTGTCTCATGAGACCTGCCGATGCATCGAGGAGCTATAGCGGGCTCCACCCGTCACTTATTAAGTCCAATGCATTCCTCATATGAATAGGTTTAAACATATCATAAACCATAACATAATCATATCACATAAACAATGCATAAAGGAAACATAACATTTCCACATTTCAATCACAAGATATCAATACAAAACATTGATATAATAAAAACGCTTTCAAAACCATTTTCAATACCAAAATAAAAGAATGTTAAAACATTGTATTTATTTTTCTTTTTAAAAAAAGGTATGGCTTGTAAAGGAAGCCGAAACTCAAATAATGTTCACGGCGGCGGAGAAGTCGTTGTCGCCGCATAAGTACGGAATGAAAAACATTCCCTTTTTGTCGTTTAGTAAAATGCTTCGTATAAAAAGATTCCTTTTGAATAAACTTAAAAGTCAAAGGGGTTTATACACCGTATAAAAGAAAGTTGTGTATAAAACCAAATATGCCTCAATGAAAGGAGATTGAGACGAAGTCCTTAAAAAGATCATTTTTAAAATAAAATAGATATATTATGTGTATTCACTATAGGTACACATAAATAAAGTAAAAATACAAAATAAGACATAATAATATCATGACATAATTTGAAAGTAGGAGATTAACCCAAAGAATGGAAGTTGGGTTAAGAAGTTCCCTTACCTTGTGTCCGACTTGACTCAACCGTTCTTTAACCTCCTGAATAATAAACTAGAGTTAATATCTACCTTATTAAGAACCATTTTCAATTTCATTATCCTTTTTATATCACTTATTACAATGTTATGAACATTATGTAATTATTTAAGTTAATAACGGTCGTTTTGTCGATCTTTGGTTCTTAAGTCAAAAATAGGCTTCTTACACTTACATGTTGTTAATTTGGTCAAAGGTTCATTATATCCAGAATGGTATTCATGATGTAGATATCATATATGTCATATATATCCAGTACATACATTCATTTATAATATTACATCACATTTAGAGGTAAGAAATGAAATGCACCGTTCATGGAGACGGTAAGCCGTACGTACGCATGAACGCTACTTCCATTTCTATTTCATATTTTCTGGAATGGAATCATAATGATATGAGAGTATATTATAATTCCAGTATAATAACATATATAATATCATTAACTTTATCCTTCACACATCCCACATATGGTATTAACGAATCAAATCACTTTCAGGGGGCGGTAGTCCGCGCTTCCTAAAATGAAGATATCGTGTTTTACCCATAATGGAAACCATAAAGGTATGCCCAAAATGAAAAAAACAGAAGCTTAAGGAAAACATAAACATATTATATATCATATATAAAAATAGTGACATCATAATGGCCACCTTTGAAGGTGTTAAATGAGTGTTGAACAATCATCGTTTCGGGAGGCAGAATTTCGCCATCCACGGAAACCTTATGTTCTTTAACCATTTGATGTAGTTGTGTGGAAGTGTAGCTCAAATAAATCTTATAACAACATCCTAGTATATTTAAGATACTGGTGTTGTTACAACAGAAGTAAATAAAAAGAGTTTAGGGGGTTGGAGAAGCAAAATAAAACAAAAGAACATGAGAGAATGAATTACCTTAAAAAGTGTAACTCCTTTTGAGTTGAGCCTAAAGGCTTCCTTTGAAAGGATTCTGCCCAAAGGGAATCCTCTAGGATGAGGAGAGGGATGTGGAGAGAGCAAATGGGCAGGGTTTGGCCGAGCCAATGGCTTGAAGAGTGTGTGAAATGAGGTAGAGGTGGGGGCCTTTTATAAGAGGAGAGGAGGGGCACTTTTGGAAAGTAAAGGAACATTACATTATTTGAAAATGTGTTTCGGTTTTAAAAGGTCCCACATTGATAGAATTCGTGGATAAGGTGATAAGGCATCGAAATCCACTCATCCAATTGGTTTTGGCCATGTGTAGTTCATAGATTTTATATTATCTTTCCATTTTATTTAAATCGTCAAATAATGATGTCATCGCTGCATCATTATTATGTCATAAATAATTAAATTTATTTAATGTCTAAAAATTATAAAAAAAATACTATGATATAGGAAATCTTTTTATCTTTCCAATGACTATTTATAATCAAAATTTGGACTTGTGTAACCCTACTTAAAAATTGTTTTAGTAGAACAATTTATGTTAGTGTCATTTTCACTTTAACATTAAATAAAAAGTAATTTATGTTATTTCCCAACAAAAGTGGATCCATGGGGTCCCCAAGTTAGGCCATGGCTTGTCTTGGTCGGCCATGACTCAACCAATGAGGTTGGGACATGTGTCTAGGTCATTTCATATTATTAATGTATTATTTATACCTTAAACTACACTAATTACCACTAATCGCGATTAAGAACTTAAAAGTTACTATTCACCAAAAAATTATTTTGATCTCATTGAACCACATTTTACTTCTTAATGACAACCATGTATGTCGGATTTTTGAAAATCAAATCACAGAAGTTGTAATATTTCATTTAAACGAAAAATCAGTTATTTAACTACCACTTAGTGGTTTCACTATTCATCAAAAATTGAAGTTTTTCAGAATAAGGCCAAAATTTCACCCTAAGCTATAATTGGTATTCCGAATTCAAAAATGATGTCTATTTTACAAAATTCCAAACATATAAGTTGTATTAATTAATTTCATAATTAATTCCCGCTGTTACAACAAATAGCGTGTTTTTAAGAAACAATTTATATCAAAAGTTTGGCAATTGTTTATGTCCAATTTCAATGTTAAATTAATTCTAATGACCACCATTGGATAAAATGGTAAAAATATTTTCTAATTATACCTTAAAACCACTAAATAGTATAATTTATCTGTATAAATTATTTTGATTAAAAAAGTTGTTTTTATGTATTTTTCACTATTCATAAAAAATTAGAAGTTCTCAGAAAAATACCAAAAATTCAACATAGGCTAATTTCGATATTACGAATACAAAAATGAAGTCCATTTTGAAATATAAAATTTCTATAATTTTAAAAAGTGGTTATTACTATTCATAACGGCTATTTTGATTAGTTGCGGTGTGTTAGAACTCGAACTTGCGTACAATGCAAGCTATTGCATTATTGAATGAGAAGCGTATCGTGGAAGCTCGGGGTGTTACATTCTCCCCTCCTTCAATAAATTGCGTCCTCGCAATTTGAAATTTTTCTTTGATAATAAAAGGCTGAAAATAGAAAATACCTTTGTGGAAAACCCACATCGGAAATAAGGTTAATAAATATATAACATTAAAAGAAAGCAGGATAAGTACAAAGGTCACCCGATATAGCCCATTCTAGGATTCTATGAAAATATGGATATGGAGGAGAAACAAACCATCAAGGTCTGATGGAGAGTTATAGAAAACAGGATTAGGAGAAAGTTTAACCACAAGAAAATCACAAACTTGTGATTGGTTAAACGGTCATTGAATCCCTAGTTGGAAAAGTTAACCGACAACATTTTTGTTTTAAGTTACCTTTTATAATGTTGAGGATTTTATTTAGGAGATTTACTAAGAACGTAAGGGAATATACATACTTGTTATGTATACTTTCATTCATTAATGAATTTTTACCACAAACCCATCTTTTACTCCAAATGGTAACAGAACTCAAAAATATTCTATTTATCCTAATTGTATAAGGTACCAAAGGTTAACACATACCATTTAGATTAGTAAAATTATTTTGTAATAACCAGGGACTTCCTGTAGGCTAGTGGTAGGAAATAAAGGCCTGTCGCACTTTGATTGTGGGTTCGATTCCTACAGCTTTGTCCGACGCGACGGTTTATGCCCCACCCTGCAGGTTGTCCTTTTCCTAAAACTATAGTATTATAATATTCCAAAAATAATCTTCATAAATTTTTTAACCTTAAACCATACTATCTAAAGATCAACTTAATCCACTCCAACCTTTATAGTTATCCAAAATACCTCTGTCCAGACGTTCTCTAAAAGGTCTCTTAATTCCAAAATCAATTTATCAGATTCCCCAAACAAAGAAATGTTTCTCTTATTGTCACATACCAAAAATATGATTACCTTAATCATATTAAAACCTTACTGAAATCAAAAAGTAATGCAGTACAATCCATATATATATATTACATTATTCTTATAACCAGAATATAATCCTTGAGTCCAAAAGCACCAATACATTAGTTATTCTGCTTCAACTGTAGTAATAGCATAAGATTGTCCTTGATCCCTTGTCCTTTTCTGAGGTAAGTTTCCTTGACGCTTAGGACATTCATTTGCATAATGACCCATTTCTCTACAATTGTAGCATTCAACTTTGACAGCCTCTTTCTTTCCCTTGCAATCACGTGCCTGGTGACCTTTTTCTCCACATTTATAACAGACTCCCATTCCTTTTAGGCAAGTACCAGGGTGATTCTTCCCACAATTATCACATAATGGAAAATCCTTCTTTCCCTTTTTCCCTTTATCTGTCTCTTGTTCCACCGTTCTCTTCTTCTCTTGCTTTACTTTGTTGTCATAAGACTTAGAGAATTCCTTTTCTGTCTTGATAGCACATGAGACTATATCTTCGTATGTTGAGAAAGATTGTGACACTAGAGCTCGACGGAGAAATGGTTTTAACCCATCAAAGAAACGATCAATCTTACTTCTTGGGTTACGTATATAATCTGCAGCATGCCTCGCTAACCTTGTAAAGTTAGCCTCATACTTTGCGACATTCTCATCCTCCTTTTGTCTCAGACTCAAAAATTGCCTTTCCATATCCGCTCGATGGTCTCGAGGTAAGTATTTTTCTAAGAACAGTTCTTTGAACTCCTGCCATTCCATGTTTGTTAATTCATCATCTTCCTTTGTGTTTTGAATTAGTGACCACCATTGATCGGCATCTCCAGTGAGGCGGTAAACTGCCATGACAACCTTCTCCCTTTCACTACTCCCCAAGGCATGGAATATTTTCTCTAAGGAATTTATCCATTGCTCAGCTACTGTAGGATTTGTACTCCCATTGAAGGTTGGCGGTTGTTGCCTCATGAAACGGTCTAGCATTGATCCTCCACGTTGCGGATCAGGGTGCTCCATACGAGTAAGGTTGTTATTCATAACCTGCGTGAGTTGTCCCAGTATGGTAATAAGTTGATCAGCACCAGTTGTATCTTCAGGTCCACAATAATTATCTTGAGCAGGAGGGCAATCCCTACACGGAGTTCGTGCATTGATACAGTTTCCATTCCTTCTACTAGGTGCCATTTCTAAACAATGGCATAAACCAGATTAGTTTATGAATCAAAATACATAATTCCATACTTGTAAAACACTTTACATAAATTGAACTATTTATGGATATAATCCATAATCATAAAAAGAAATGTTTTATTTGAGGAAGTATATACTCATAACCCTTCATAGTGGTTTGTAAATAAAATGAGAATTATCCTAAGCATATCCCCCGGGAGTGTCGTAACCAAGAGTGCAGCAAGGCCCGTTGTCGTGCACCAGTTCCCGTTCGAGTCTAGCTCAAAGCGGTGTTTTCGGGTTTTACCCCTAGGTACATCTGTGCCAGAGCCGCCTCTACCTGCTCGTATCCAGACAGGGATGTATTGCTCGGAAAACTCATATCCTCTCTATAATACCAAAATTCTAGGAAGTTCTTCTATACTAATCCTCGAAGCCTATCTTTGGGCTATGCGTTCTAATCAGAGTTTATCTACATCTAGCTTCCAAGGTTAGTACTAAACTGCCTCTGATACCAACTGTAACGCCCCGACCCCAGCTACCCAGAGTCGGTGCATTACTTCGTAACATTGGCATGATCACAAAGGATCAAGTCTCGAAAGACCTATTAGTTTAGTAGCCTTGGAAACACTAGATACATTCATAAGTCTTTCATTACATCAAAAAGTGAAAAACTACAATAACAAAGTCTCCATAGTCCACACTCATATCCTCTTCCGACTATCCCTGCAGGTCATTCATAAAATACTTCTTCACATCCTGGAAAATATTAAAACATTGAAAGGGGTGAGCTCAGATGCTCAGTAAGGATAACAATAATGCGGAAGCTTTCATAAATAAACATTAACATTTAAGGCAATGTATAACTAAAACAAAAGCCTTTTAAACATGAACTTCAACATAATATGGAAAAAGTAAAATGAGATAATGCCATTTACTTCTTCACATGGATATTCTACTGGTCGAATAATCACATGCAATATCAATAACCACTTTCATAATGATGGAATGCATAATGCCAGACTATCATAACCACATAGCCAAGGCCTCGTGCCAAGACTACAAATAAGATTTTGTCAAGGCCTTGTGCCAAGACACTAGTTTGTCTCATGAGACCTGCCGATGCATCGAGGAGCTATAGCGGGCTCCACCCGTCACTTATTAAGTCCAATGCATTCCTCATATGAATAGGTTTAAACATATCATAAACCATAACATAATCATATCACATAAACAATGCATAAAGGAAACATAACATTTCCACATTTCAATCACAAGATATCAATACAAAACATTGATATAATAAAAACGCTTTCAAAACCATTTTCAATACCAAAATAAAAGAATGTTAAAACATTGTATTTATTTTTCTTTTTAAAAAAAGGTATGGCTTGTAAAGGAAGCCGAAACTCAAATAATGTTCACGGCGGCGGAGAAGTCGTTGTCGCCGCATAAGTACGGAATGAAAAACATTCCCTTTTTGTCGTTTAGTAAAATGCTTCGTATAAAAAGATTCCTTTTGAATAAACTTAAAAGTCAAAGGGGTTTATACACCGTATAAAAGAAAGTTGTGTATAAAACCAAATATGCCTCAATGAAAGGAGATTGAGACGAAGTCCTTAAAAAGATCATTTTTAAAATAAAATAGATATATTATGTGTATTCACTATAGGTACACATAAAGAAAGTAAAAATACAAAATAAGACATAATAATATCATGACATAATTTGAAAGTAGGAGATTAACCCAAAGAATGGAAGTTGGGTTAAGAAGTTCCCTTACCTTGTGTCCGACTTGACTCAACCGTTCTTTAACCTCCTGAATAATAAACTAGAGTTAATATCTACCTTATTAAGAACCATTTTCAATTTCATTATCCTTTTTATATCACTTATTACAATGTTATGAACATTATGTAATTATTTAAGTTAATAACGGTCGTTTTGTCGATCTTTGGTTCTTAAGTCAAAAATAGGCTTCTTACACTTACATGTTGTTAATTTGGTCAAAGGTTCATTATATCCAGAATGGTATTCATGATGTAGATATCATATATGTCATATATATCCAGTACATACATTCATTTATAATATTACATCACATTTAGAGGTAAGAAATGAAATGCACCGTTCATGGAGACGGTAAGCCGTACGTACGCATGAACGCTACTTCCATTTCTATTTCATATTTTCTGGAATGGAATCATAATGATATGAGAGTATATTATAATTCCAGTATAATAACATATATAATATCATTAACTTTATCCTTCACACATCCCACATATGGTATTAACGAATCAAATCACTTTCAGGGGGCGGTAGTCCGCGCTTCCTAAAATGAAGATATCGTGTTTTACCCATAATGGAAACCATAAAGGTATGCCCAAAATGAAAAAAACAGAAGCTTAAGGAAAACATAAACATATTATATATCATATATAAAAATAGTGACATCATAATGGCCACCTTTGAAGGTGTTAAATGAGTGTTGAACAATCATCGTTTCGGGAGGCAGAATTTCGCCATCCACGGAAACCTTATGTTCTTTAACCATTTGATGTAGTTGTGTGGAAGTGTAGCTCAAATAAATCTTATAACAACATCCTAGTATATTTAAGATACTGGTGTTGTTACAACAGAAGTAAATAAAAAGAGTTTAGGGGGTTGGAGAAGCAAAATAAAACAAAAGAACATGAGAGAATGAATTACCTTAAAAAGTGTAACTCCTTTTGAGTTGAGCCTAAAGGCTTCCTTTGAAAGGATTCTGCCCAAAGGGAATCCTCTAGGATGAGGAGAGGGATGTGGAGAGAGCAAATGGGCAGGGTTTGGCCGAGCCAATGGCTTGAAGAGTGTGTGAAATGAGGTAGAGGTGGGGGCCTTTTATAAGAGGAGAGGAGGGGCACTTTTGGAAAGTAAAGGAACATTACATTATTTGAAAATGTGTTTCGGTTTTAAAAGGTCCCACATTGATAGAATTCTTGGATAAGGTGATAAGGCATCGAAATCCACTCATCCAATTGGTTTTGGCCATGTGTAGTTCATAGATTTTATATTATCTTTCCATTTTATTTAAATCGTCAAATAATGATGTCATCGCTGCATCATTATTATGTCATAAATAATTAAATTTATTTAATGTCTAAAAATTATAAAAAAAATACTATGATATAGGAAATCTTTTTATCTTTCCAATGACTATTTATAATCAAAATTTGGACTTGTGTAACCCTACTTAAAAATTGTTTTAGTAGAACAATTTATGTTAGTGTCATTTTCACTTTAACATTAAATAAAAAGTAATTTATGTTATTTCCCAACAAAAGTGGATCCATGGGGTCCCCAAGTTAGGCCATGGCTTGTCTTGGTCGGCCATGACTCAACCAATGAGGTTGGGACATGTGTCTAGGTCATTTCATATTATTAATGTATTATTTATACCTTAAACTACACTAATTACCACTAATCGCGATTAAGAACTTAAAAGTTACTATTCACCAAAAAATTATTTTGATCTCATTGAACCACATTTTACTTCTTAATGACAACCATGTATGTCGGATTTTTGAAAATCAAATCACAGAAGTTGTAATATTTCATTTAAACGAAAAATCAGTTATTTAACTACCACTTAGTGGTTTCACTATTCATCAAAAATTGAAGTTTTTCAGAATAAGGCCAAAATTTCACCCTAAGCTATAATTGGTATTCCGAATTCAAAAATGATGTCTATTTTACAAAATTCCAAACATATAAGTTGTATTAATTAATTTCATAATTAATTCCCGCTGTTACAACAAATAGCGTGTTTTTAAGAAACAATTTATATCAAAAGTTTGGCAATTGTTTATGTCCAATTTCAATGTTAAATTAATTCTAATGACCACCATTGGATAAAATGGTAAAAATATTTTCTAATTATACCTTAAAACCACTAAATAGTATAATTTATCTGTATAAATTATTTTGATTAAAAAAGTTGTTTTTATGTATTTTTCACTATTCATAAAAAATTAGAAGTTCTCAGAAAAATACCAAAAATTCAACATAGGCTAATTTCGATATTACGAATACAAAAATGAAGTCCATTTTGAAATATAAAATTTCTATAATTTTAAAAAGTGGTTATTACTATTCATAACGGCTATTTTGATTAGTTGCGGTGTGTTAGAACTCGAACTTGCGTACAATGCAAGCTATTGCATTATTGAATGAGAAGCGTATCGTGGAAGCTCGGGGTGTTACAATCAATATATAACATTGCATAAACATGAGTCAAGGATAACTTCCAAGACTATATCACATGGTGGACAGAGTCCCATGATGGATTAGGTTTACTCCTTAATCCCATACAAAACATCTCATGAGACAAAAACATTACCCAATGTATTGGAGCGCTATCTAGGCACACCCATAATAACATGTTCATGAATATGTGTTCCACATAAATAATCAAACATAAGGAATAAACATAAGGTTTACCCATGAAAAGAAATGGGTATTGTAATCATGTCACAAAGCATAACCAAAGGGTGTATAATAATTTTATCTATGAAATAAGGGATTTAAATCATTCTTGTGCATTCATAAAATAAATATAAGAATAGATAATTAATAATGAAGTCCAACTGAAGTGAAAACATTAAAAAGATTGGTTATGTAAATTTACAAATGTGCCATGTAAGTGCAATTTTAAGGAAAAGAATAGAGTCTTTTAAAGGGGGTAAGATCATTAGAACAACCCTTCTCTTTATTGTACATTAATTAATGATTTATTACATAATACAACCAAAAATATCAATAAGTATAGTGACTTTGGGAATTATGTACATTATATAACAACTTAAAATAAAAGATATATTTCCATTATTGAAAATTTCTATAACATGATCATAATATTCTTTCATACTTAAAACTACATGGGATAACCTAGGGACATACATAATAAATGGGTAATCTATAAATCTCATCAAGGGAATGAACATGAAATAATATGAAGAAATAATTTCATGTTAGACAATAGTAATATCAATGAGACGTGATAAGAGTTAGAATCATAATCATGAACAATGAGGCATGATATAGCATGATAACATAAAGTAAACATAGGGAATGTGACAATAACTTTAAACAAGGAATCATAAACATAAGTTAAGTCTAACTTCCCAGACATCATGATGTAAAAAAGTACCATGATGAATTATGTTCACTCCAAAATACCTTGCATGACATCTCATGAGACTAAAACATTACCCAATGCATTGGAGCACTATCTAATTATGGGTTCACCCATCACTTTTATTTCATTAACATGAAAAATTGTTCCATATAGATCATACATAATGGAGTCATTTATCATCAGATTTTAATCTATGATAAAAGAGTGTGGAATAAATACATGTAATTAACCAATGAAATAAGTATAAGTTCATAAAGTTTAACACCCTTGATAGGAAATTTTTATTGGTTTTAACTACACATTTGTTTGGCATAGAAAATCGTGGTGAAATTTTGGAAGCATAATAGGGGTGTATAAATGTTCATGAAAGAGATTAATGAGATTTAAAGGGGTCTATAATCATTTATACATCATAGGGTAAGTAAGTGGGATATGTTATAACATATCAAAACATTAGTAAATAGAGATAAAAGGCATAATATAATTAATATTCTTGAATATGGAGGAAAATGAGAGGATCTCTCACTAAATTTTGGCATGCTAACAGGTGCATATAAAGATTCATGGGAGGGATTAATGAGATTAAAAGGGTTATCTCATAATTTAGACATCATAAGGGAATTAAGGTGTACATGTAAGTACATATCCCAATATTAGGAATTATAGATAAAAGTCATAAGATAATGAATATGCTTGAATAAAGAGGATAGAGAGAGGATCTTGGCATAGCAACAGCTTAGGTAAACACTATAATGAGAGGGGATAATTGATCTCTTATTCAAAAAAAATTAATTGTAAAGTATATGGATATTTATAAGGTCATGAAAAAAATAACCAATTTAGATTCAAAATGCTTAATATAATGAAGGTGCTTGAATTGAAAAGAAGAGGGAGAGGTCCCTCACTTTTGGAACGGAAAATCACAGGACAATTTCAGCAGCATAACGGGTGTACATAAAGCTTCATGGAAGGGATTAATGAGAGTTAAGGGGTTATATCATCAAATTTAAATAAAAATTAAATTAATAGGGTTTTATTCTAACATATCCAAACAAGAAAAAATGGAAACTAAGAGACATAACATAAAATAGGTGCTTGAATAAAAAGAAGAGAGGGAGATCCCTTATGCTGAGTGTGTGATTCTAAAAGCTTGGGAGGAGACTATTGAGAGCTTGGAGGAATCTTAGGAGGACTCTAGATAGGGTATGGAATATTATGGTCCTGGACCAAGGTTTTTGAGTGGATAGGAATGATATATTGAGTTGGTTTATATAGGAAAATTTAGGGGATTTCTTTATTATTTCCCAAACATAGGTTTCGGAATCTATATAATAAAGTAATCAAAACCAAAAAACTTAAAATGGTTTTTGCTTATGGTTTATAAAAAAGGTGAGTTTTTTCCATTGTTTTATTATTCCAAGGTCTGAAATTATTAAAATATTAACCTTGGTGGTGTGGAAATGATTCGTTCCCTTAAATAAATGATTTTAAAACATTAAAATATATTATAGGTTTTGGAGGATTCATAGAGGCTTTATAAAATTAATAAAATAATATAAAAATAAAATTATTTTAAATGTTAAAGCTATATTTGGTTTTTTATCCATTTTATAACATTTATTACATCACTTTTGGGTCATTGTGATGATATAATATGCACCGTATATTTATATCGTGTTTAATTTTTTCCTGAAAATTTGACTGTCTTAGAAAATTATGAAAAAATCATCATTGGATAATTTTGAAATACTGATTAAAAAAATAATATAAATTTTTTCAAAATAATTTTTTAAATATATTAATTTTCACTTTTAAAATAGAATTTACATTTATTGAGAAATGCTGGGTTTTTTTACAATATCAGTTTTTGAACCATTATATAAATTACATTTGACATCATAATAATTATATTATCAATAAAATTTATCAATAATAATTTAATAATAATATTTTATTAAAATATCATTTATTTTAAAAATCCATTAATTCATCAAAATGAATTTCTTAATTGAAATTGCATATTACTCAAAAATAAAATTTTTGTTTTATCGTATCAAAATATAATTTGTATCCAACTGATTACTTAATCATTTATAAATTAAAAACCATAAGGAATAAAAATAATAATTATTTCAATGAAAATTAAATATATATATATATATATATATATATATATATTCATACTATTATTTTTACTTTGTTTAAAGTTTTTGTTAAATTATTTTTACCCTTAATTAACTTATTTTTTTACCATGGTAATAAATGTTTACTACAATTACTATTCATATTGACCAAAAATTAAGTTTAAATTATTACCAAATATTAATTATAATTATTATAAATATGGAAACCATAAAAATTAATTCACAGAGGTGGAAAATTTTAATATAAAACTTGTAAGTGTGATGAAAATTAATTTTCTGATAAATGCATTTTTTTAAGGAAAATATAATTTTACTTTAACTCTATAACTTGTAATATTAATTATATACAATTTCAATTATTAAAGAAATATATATAATATAAAAATTTCATTTAAATAATTTATAATTAGGGTTTATTTTTATTAATTATAATGGAGAAACATTGTTCATTTTAAAACAGTTTTCAGAAGAAGAAAAAATGCATTTTGAAGCTTAAAAATAAAATTATACTAAAATACGGTATAAAGATGATTTAAATGTAATTAATTTAATTAAATATAACTAAATAATACTTATTTGACCCTAAAATAAAATTAAAATAATAATTTTACTTTTAAATTAATTAATTTATCAAAAAAAATTGCAATTTTACAAAAAACGGCATTTTTCACTATTAACTGAAAAATCTATATTTTCCAAAAAATCTAGAATTTTCACCCTAAGTTAATTTTGATATGATGATATCAAAAAATGGAGTTCTTTTTATAAAATAAATTTTCTAAATTTTATAGAAAATAATTATAATATTTTTTCATAGAAATAAATAAAAAATATTTTTGTAGAAAACATAATTTAAAGAAAAAAAAGAAATAACCAAAAATTTATTGATTATTTACTAAGAATTTATCAATATATTTAGAAAATTTTATATTTTACATAAATTAGTTACTTTTACTCATATAAAAAATTTAATGTAAATGTTAAAATGGTCATTATTTGTTTGGGTTCGGTGATGTGTATCGCATACGCTATCGAACATAGTTTTCTCTTAAAAACTCAAGGTGTTACAATCTTCCCCCTTTAATAAATTGTATCCTCACAGTTTAAATTGAAATCAGTAAGAAATGTTTTAACACTTGAAAATATCTTTATTGAAACCCCACATCATAGAAAAAAGGTTAATAAAACATACACTTGAAAATAGAGAAATGGAATAACAAAGGTCATCACATAACTAGGTTTCCATGTAGGAGAACATTGGTGGGAAGTAAAAAATATACATGGAAGAGAAAACTAACAATAAATAACTAATATAGTTTGATATAGAACATGTCTACGATAAGTTCGATGACCACAAAACCATAAATCTTTGATCGGTGGAAAGATCATCAATTCATCGGAAATGATTGTGTTATGAAAACATTTTTGTTTCAAGATTATTTTCATATAGTTAAGGAGTTATTTTACCATATAGAGTAGGGATATAAGGAAATATAATTTCTTTAAATGTATAAATTAATCCATTAATTAATCTCCACTACAATCTTATATTTTCTCCAAACAATGAGTTGTTAAGAAGAGAAATCTTTTATACCCAAATCACTAGAACAAGCTTCTAACGAATCACATAATCCACCAAATAACAAAAATTAATTCCTCCTATCTTTACTAAATATATAATGGGTAGCATAAATTAATATAACACTGAAAATTAATAAACCTTAATACTTTAATCTCTAAAATTCCACAAAAATCCCAAAGGTTTATCATATATCATTCCTTAAATAAATACTTATATATCCCAAATAACACAAACAACTTCAACAATAAAGAATGATTTTACCTCAAAGTTTGTATCATACCCTTTAGAATCAACCTTAAAAAACATAATATAACACTTCTCAAATAATCCTAGTAGGTATATATACCTTAACCAAATAAAACATCTCTTGAAATATCACCTCAAAATCAAAAATATTTGATCCTATATTAAGTTTTCCAAAATATCCTTCCATCACATAAATCTAAAAAAGTGGTATCAGTTATTTTAAAGATAATATTTTCCTTATAAATATAATCACATGACTTTTTAGGTTTATCCCAACATCAAACATCTATTAAGGGTAATCTATCCTTTAATCATGTGTTTTCTAAAATATCACTATATTACTTTTATAGGTTATCGGTACTAGTCAATATTTTTTTAAAATACTTAATGAAACTACTGAGTATAAATCCTTATATATTTCATGATTATTATATCTATAATTTCATTGATATACTACTTCTAAAATATAATTCTCAATTACCAATATTATCTTATTAGGGAAGTCATCGCATTTCTTTTCACATTAATTGTTGACACGGTTCTTCCTATTTCCAGTCATTGACTATAATAAAGGGAAAATTTGGGGTGAGTACTTTTAAACTATTAAACACACAAATGGGAATCCAATTAAAATTAAATTTATAAATTATAAATGACATGTATTTTCTTAAATTATGAATTTCTATGCTTCAATCTATGTTATCAATTATCTATTTCCTAACATGGACTCTTATGGGCATCATTGTTCCCTTAATAATGGTTCATAATGAGATTGTGAATTTACTAAAGAATATACCTTGGGAGTGTCAAACCATGTGTAAATAAAGGACTATTATCATTCACCAGTTCCTGATCAATTCTAGCTCAATGTGGTGTTTTCAGGTTTTACCCCTAGGTAAATCTCTACCAGAGCCACATCCACTTATAGTATCCAGAAAAGGATTTATTTTCTTGGAAACCACTTACTCTATAATTTACCAAAATTTAGGGATGTATTATTATGTTTAGTATTATCCCTAAGGATTTTTCTAGAGTTTTCTAATTCTAATCCCAAAAATAACTAAACTTTCATATGATACCAACTATGACAACCCTGCTCTTTATTACATATTAATTCATGATTTATTACATAACAATACACATAATACAACCTAAAATATTGAAAAGTATAGTGTATTTGAGAATTATTTAAATTACATAACAACTTAAAATAGAGGTTACATCACTATTATTGAAAACTGCCTTAACATGATCATAATATTCCTTCGTACTAAAAACTTTATGGGATTACTTGGGGACCTACATAAGAAAGGGGTGATCTATAAATCCCAGTAAGGGAATAAACATGGAATAACATGAAAAATTTATTAAATGTTATAAAATATTAATATAAATGAGACATATAAAGGGGTGATAATCATAAACACGAACAATGAGGTATGATATAACATGATAACATAAAGGCAACATAGGAAATGTGGCAACAACTTTAAACATGGAATCATAAACATATGTCAAGTATAACTGCCAAGAAATAATTATGGAAAAAGTACCATGTTGTATTTATATCACTCCTTAATCTCTTTAATGATATCTCATGTGACTAAAAAATTTCCCAATGCATTGGAGCACTATATAATTATGGGTGCACCCATTACTTTCATTTCATTCACAATGAAAAAGTGTGCCACGTAGATCATACAACATAGAATCATTTATCATCACATTTTATTCTATAGTAAAGGAGTGTGGAATACATACATTTAAGTCCCCAATAAAATAATTATATGTGTATAAAGGTTAAAACCCTTGATATGAAATGGGTATGGGTATTCACTACCCATTTTTTTGGCATAGAAAATCGTGGTGAAATATCAGTATCATAATGAGGGTGTATAAATGTACATGGAAGGGCTTAATGAGAGTGAAAGGGGTATATCATCATTTAGACATAATATAATAAGTTATGGTCATATGGGAGAACATATCCCAACATTATTAAATGGAGATAAAAGGCATAATATAATGAATATTCTTGAATAAGGAGGAGAAGGATATGATCCCTTACTAAATTTCAGCATGGTAATAGGTGTACATAAAGGTTCATGGGAGGGATTAATGAGATTGAAATGGGTCTCTAATAATTTATACATAATAAGGTAAATAATGGGGATATGTAAGAACATATACCAATATTTTTAATTTGAGATAAAAAGAATAAGATAATGAAGATGCTTGAATAAATGGGAGAGGGAGAGGATCTTGGCATAACAACATCTTAGGTAAACGCTATAATGAGAGGGGATAAATGATCTCTCATTCAAACAATATTAAGTGTAAATTATAAGTATATTTATAAGGTCATTAAAACATAAAAAAATAGATTCATAAGTCTTAATATAATGAAGGTTCTTGAATTGAAAAGAAGAGGGAGACGTCTCTCACTTTTGGTATAGAAAATCGTAGGACAATTTTGGCAGAAAAACATAAAGGTGTAAATAAAGGTTCATGGGAGGGATTAAGGAGAGTGAAATGGGTATCTCATCACATGTACATAAAAAGGAACTTAATAGGGTTGTTTTAAAAAATTCCCAAGTAAGAACAAATGGAAACTAAGAGGCATAACATAAAAGTGGTCATTGGATAAAAAGAAGAGAGAGAGATCCCTTACCTTGAGAGTGTGATTCCAAAAGCATGGGAGGAGATTCTTGAGAGCTTGGGGGAACCTTGGTAAGACTCTATTGAGGGTATGTAATATTATGTACATTCTTCAAGGTTTATGTGTGGACAGGAATGCGATCTTGGGTGGATTTATATAGGAAAAGAGAGGGGGGTTCTTTATTATTTCTCAAACTTAGGTTTTGGACTCTATATAATAAAGTAATCAAAACCAAAAACCTTCCCATGGTTTTTTCCCATGGTTTAATTCAAAGTGGGGTGAATTTTATTATTTTATTATATAAAGGTCCAAACTTATTAAAATATTACCCTTGTTGTTGTGGAAGTGAGTCATGTCCTTAAAGAAATGATTTTAAGACCATAAAATATATTATAGGTTTTATAGGATTCATAAAGGATTTATAAAATTAATAAAATAATGAAAAAATAACATTATTTTAAATTTTAAACATATATTTGTCCCTTTATACCTTTTATAAAATTTCGAACATCAGTTTTGGGTCATTATGATGTCATAATATGCATCGTATATTTATATTGTATTTAATTTTTACCCAAAAATTCGACTGTCTGAAAAAAAAATTTGAAAAATTTACCGTTGGATAATTTCAATATGATGATTCCAAAAATAATATCAATTTTTTAAAAATAATTTTCTAAATATATGAATTTTACCTTTTCAAATATAATTAACATTTATTGAGAAATCATGGGTCGTTTGACAATAACAGTTTTCAAACCACAATGGAAATTACATTTTACATCATATAAATTATATTATCAATTAAATTTATCAATAATAATTTAATATTATTATTTTATTAAAATATAATTTATTTAAAAAATCCATTAATTCATCAAAATTAATTTCTCAATAGAAATTGCATACTACTCAAAAATACAATTTTTGTTTTATCATATCAAAATATAATTTTTATCCAACTGATTACTTAATCATTTATAAATTAAAAATAATAAGGAATAAATATAATAATTATTTTAATTAAAAGTATATATATATATTCATTCTATTTTTTTTACTTTGTTTCTTGTATTTGTTAAATTATTTTTACCCTCAATTAACCTATTTTCCTTTTACCATGGTAATAAATGTTTCCTACAATTACTATATATATTGTCCAAAAATTAAGTTTAAAATATTACCTAATATTAATTAATATTATTATAAATATTTAAAACATCAAAATAAATTCATATAATTGGAAAATTTTAATATAAAACCCGCAAGCACGATGGAAATCGGTTTTCCGAAAAATGTATTTTTTAAGGAAAATATGATTTTACTTTAACTCTATAACTAGGAATATTCATTATATAAATTTCAATTCATAAAGATATAAATATAATATAAACATTTAATTTAAATCATTTCTCATTAGGGGTTATTTTAATTAATTATAATGTAGAAACATTATTCATTTTAAAACAGTTTTCATAAAAATGTGTTTTGGAGCCTAAAAATAAACTTATACTAAAATCTGCTACAAAGATGATTTAAATGTAATTAATTGAATTAAATATAATTAAATAATACTTATATTACCTTTAAATAAAATTAAAATAATAATTTTACTTTTATATTAATTAATTTATTAAAAGAAATGACAATTTTACATAAAAACAATATCTTTCGCTATTTATTAAAAATATATATTTTCTGAAAAAACTCAAATTTTCACCCTAAGTTAATTTTAATAATATGATATAAAAAATAGAGTTAATTTTATCAAATAAATTTTATAAATATTCTATAAAATAATTATAATATTTTTTCATAAAAAAGAAATAAAAAACATTTTTGAAGAAAATATATTTTGAAAAACAAAAAGACAATACCAAAAATTGATTGATTATTAGTAAGTATTTATAAATATATTTATGACATATATATATATTTCATAAATTAGTTAATACTATTCATATATGTAAATTTAATGTAATGGTTAAAGTGGTCATATTAAAATAATCATTATTTACTTGGGTTCGATGTTTCATATCACATATGCTATCAAACATAATTTTCTCTTAAAAATTAGGGTGTTACATTATTCCCCCCTTTAATAAATTTTGTCCTCACAATTTAAACTTAAACTCGGTAAGTAATGTTTTTACACTTGATAATATCTTTATTGAAAACCTTCATCATAAAAAAGGGTTAATAAAACATACACTTGAAAAGAGAGAAATAGAAGTACGAAGGTCATCACATAACTAGGTTTCCAAGTAGGATGACATTAGTGGGAAGTGAAAATATAGACATGGAATAAAAAAAATAACACCAAATAATTAATAGATTTTGATAGGTAGCATGGTCAGGATAAGGTTAATGACCACAAAACCATCAATCTTTGATGGGTGAAAAGACCATCAATTCATCAGAAATGATTATACTATGACAACATTATTGTTTCAAGATTATTTTCCTAGAGTTAAGGAATTACTTTACCATATAGACTAGGGACATAGGAAAATATAATTTCTTTACAAGTATAATTTCATCCTTTAATTAATTTCCACAATAATCTCATCTTTTCTCCAAATGATTATTAGTCAAGATAAGCATTTTTTATTACTGAAGCACTAGAATAAGTTTCTAAGGAATCACATAATCTATCAAAGAACAAAACGTTATTCCTCCTATTTTTCCTAAATCCAAAATGGGTAGCATAAAGTAATATAATACTGAAAATTAATAAACCTTAATACATTGATCACCAAATTTCCACAAAAATCTAAAAGGTTTATCAATGATCATTCCTTAAATAAATATTCTTATATCCCAAATAAAACAAATAACTTCAACATTAAAGAATGTTTTTACCTAAAAGTTTATCTCATACCCTTCATCTTAAACCTACAAAAACCTAAAACCATTCTTCATAAATAATCCTATTGGGTATATATACCTTAACCAAATAAAAAATCTCCCAAAATATCACCTCAAAATCAAAAATATTTTATCCTATAATATGTTTCCCAAAATATCCTTCCATTACATAAATCTCCAAAATTGATATCAATGATTTTAAACAAAATATTATTCATATACATATCATCCCAATACTCTTTAGGTTTTCCCAAAATCAAATACATATTAAGGGTTATCAATCCTTCAATCATGTTTTTTCTAAAATATAACTTTATCACTAAATCACTCTTATAGGTTATTGGTATTATTCAATATTTTTTTAAATACTTAAAGAAAACTATTGTGGATATATCCTTATATATTTCATGATTCTTATATCCATAATATCATTTATATAATACTTCTAAAACAAAATTCTCAATTACCAATATTATCTTGTTTGGGAAGTCATCACATTTCCCTTCATATTGGTTGTTGACTCGGTTCTTCCTATTTCCAGTCATTGACTAGAATAAAGGTAAATTTTTGTGTGATTATTTTTAAAATATTAAAAACACAAATGGGAATCCAATTAACATTAAAGGTATAACTTATAAATGAAATTTATTTTCTTAACTTATGAATTTATAGGCTTCAATCTATGTTATCAATTATCTATTTACAAACATAGACTCTTATGGGAATTATTGTTCCCTTAACAATGGTTCACAATGATATTGTGAATTTAGAAAATCATATCCCCTAGTATTTTCAAAATAGTTGTTCATAAATTTTCATTGTCATTCACCAGTTCCCGATCGAGTCTAGCTCAATGCGGTGTTTTCAGGTTTTACCCCTAGGTACATCTATTCCAGAGCCACATCAACTTGTAGTATCTATACAAGGATGTATTTTCTTGGCAACCACTTAAACTATTAACTTAAAAAAATTTGGGATGTCTTTGTATGTTTAGTATTATCCTTAAGTATTTATCTAGAGTTTTCTAATCCTAATCCCAAAAATAACTAAACTTTATTTTGATACCAATTATGACAAATATGCTCTTTATTACACATTAATTCATGATTTATTACATAAGAGTTCACATAATAAAAGATATAAGATAAATAAGTCTAGTGTATTTGGAAATTAGTTACATTACATAACAACTTAAAATAGGGGGTACATATTAATTATTTAAAACTTCTTTAACAAGATCATAATATTCCTTCGTACTTAAAACTGTATGGGATAACCTAGGGACATACATAAGAAATGGGTGAGTTGTAAAGCCGAGTAAGAAAATATATATGGAATAACATGAAGAAAGTATTACATGTTATAAAATAGTAATATCAATTATACATAAATGGATGATAATCATAAACATGAACAATGAGGCATGATATAGCATGATAACATAAAGTCAACATAGGAAATGTGGAAATAACTTTAAACATGGTATCATAAACATGGATCAAGGCTAACTGCCAATACATCATGATAGAAAAAGTCACATGATGGATTAGGATCACTCCATAATCCCTTGCATGACATATCATGAGAATAAAATATTACCCAATGCATTGGAGCACTATATAATTATGGGTGCACCCGTCACTTTCATTTCATTCACATACAAATGTGTGCCACATAGATCGTACAATATGGAATCATTTATCATCAAATTTTATTCGAAGATCAAGGAGTGTGTAATAAATACATGTAATTCCCCAATAAAATAAGTATAAGTGTATAAATTTTAACACCCTTGATAGGAAATGGGTATGGGTATTCACTACACACTTGTTTGGCATGGAAAATTGTGGTGAAATGTCGACAGTATACCAATGGCATATAAATGTTCATGGAAGGGATTAATGAGAGTGAAAGGGGTATCTTATAATTTATAAATAATAGGGTAAGTAAGGGTATATGTTATAATATATATCAATATTATAAAATGTATATAAAAGGCATAAGATAATAAAGATGCTTGAATAAGGAGGAGAAGGAGAGGGTCCCTTACTAAATTCTGACATGGTAACGGGTGAACATAAAGGTTAATGGGAGGTATTAATTAGACTTAAAGGGGTCTCTCATAATTTATAAATCATAAGTAAATTAAGGGGGATATGATATAACATGTCCCAATATTATTAATTTGATATAAAAGTCATAAGATAATAAAGATTCTTGAATAAAGAGTAGAGGGAGAGGATCTTGGCATAGCAACGGCTCAGGTAAACGCTATAATGGGAGGGGATAAATGATATCTCATTAAAAAAATATTAAGATTAAATTAGAGTTATATTTATAAGTTCATGAAAACATCACCAATTTATATTCAAAATTATTAATATAATGAAGGTTCTTGAATTAAAAAGAAGAGGGAGAGGTCCCTCACTTTTGGTACAAAAAATTGTAGGACAATTTCGACAGCATAACAGGTGTACATAAAGGTTCATGGGAGGGATTAATGAGAGTTAAAGGGATATATCATCACATGTACATAAAAATTATAGTAATAGGTTTAAATTATAACATACATAAACAATAAAAAATTGACACTAAGAGGCATAACATAAAAAGGTTCTTGAATAAAAAAGAAAAGAGGGAGATCCCTTACCTTGAGAGTGTCATTCCAAAAGCATTGGAGGAGCTTATTAAGAGATTGTGGGAGCCTTGGTAGGAATATATAGATGGTAGGTATGAATATTTATGTTCTAAAAGTTTTTTTAGTGGATAGGAATGGGATATTGGTTGGGTTAATATAAGAAAAATAGGGGAGTTCTTTATTATTTCTCAAATTTAGGTTTTGGACTCTATATAATAAAGTAATCAAAACCACAAACCTTAACATGGTTTTTTCAAATGTTTTCTTCCAAAGTAGAGTGTATTTTCTTAATTTATTATTCCAAGGGCAGAAATTATTGAAATATTACCCTTGGTGATGTAGAAGCGATTCATGCTCTTAAATAAATGATTTTAAAACCATAAAATATATTATAGCTTTTGGAAGATTCATAAAGGCTTTATAAAATTAATAAAATAATCTAAAAATAAAATTATTTTAAATTTTAATCATATATTTGGGATTTTATCCCTTTTATAATATTTATTACATCACTTTTGGGTCATTATGATGTCATAATATGAACTATATATATATACCGTATTTAATTTTTACCTGAAAATTCAACTATTTCAGAAAATTATGAAAAATTAACCATTGGATAATTTTTACATAAGATTCAAAAAATAATATCCATTTTTTCAAAATAATTTTCTAAATATATTAATTTTTACTTTTAAAATAGAATTTACATTTATTGAGAAATGCTGGTTTTTTTGACAATAACAGTTTCTGAACCATTATAGAAATTACATTTTACATTATTAAAATTATATTATTGATTACATTTATCAATAATAATTTAATAGTAATATTTTATTAAAATATAATTTATTTAAAAAATCTATTAATTCTTTAAAAGGTATAGCTTAATTGAAATTATTTATTACTCAAAAATACAATTTTTGCTTTATCATATCAAAATATAATTTTTATCCAATTTCCTAATCATTTATAAAGTAAAAAAATAAGGAATAAATATAATAATTATTTAAATTAAAAGTAAATATATATATTCATACTATTATTGTTACTTTTTTTCTAGTATTTGTTAAATTATTTTTACCCTTAACTAACCTATTTTCCTTTTTCTGTGGTAATAAATGTTTACTATAGTTACTATTCATATTAACCAAAAATTAAGGTTAAATTATTAAATAATATTAATTATGATTATTACAAATATTTAAACCTTAAAAATAAATTCACATATATGGAATGATTTAATATAAAACCCACAAACATGATGGAAAGCGGTTTTCTGAAAAAATCATTTTTTAAGGAAAAGATGATTTTACTTTAATTATATAACTAATAGTATTCATTATATAAATTTTAAATTCATAAATATAGATATATAATATAAATATTTAATTTAAATAATTTCTCATTAGTGGTTATTTTGATTAATTTTATTTGAGAAACATTATACATTTTAAAACAGTTTTCAAAATAATGTGTTTTGAAGCCTAAAAATAAATTTATACTAATATCTAGTAAAAATATGATTTAAATTTAATTAATTGAATTAAATATAACTAAATAATACTTATGTTACCTTGAAATAAAACTAATTTAATAATTTAAATTTTAAATTAATTAATTAATCAAAAGAAGTGACAATTTTACATAAAAATGGTATTTTTCACTATTTACTGAAAAATATATATTTTCATAAAAATAAAAAGTTCTCACCCTAAGTTAATTTTGATATTATAATATAAAAAAAATATATTTTTTATCAAATAAATTTTATAAATTTTCTATAAAATAATTATAATATTTTTTTCATAAAAATAAATAAAAAACATTTTTGAAGAAAACATATTTTGAAGAACAAAAAGACATTACCAAAAATTGATTGATTATTTAATAAGAATTTATCAATATATTTAGAAAATATATATATATATATCATTAAATAGTTAATTATACTGATATATTAATATTTAATGGTAAGGTTAAAATGGTCTTATTTAAATAATCATTGTCTGTTTGGGTTCGGTGTTGCATATCACATACGCTACCGAACATGGTTTTCTCTTAAAAACCCAGGGCATTACAAGAATAAGAATTTCCATAAAACTATAAGTGAAATAAAATGGGTTTTCATGATAAAATGAGTGATTTTAGAAAATATGGGTGGCTTAAAACATTTTATGGAGTGTACTTAAATAGGGGTAAGAAATAGAAAAGTTCCCTTTAATCGGGTTTTCTTATCGAGAGGAATTGAAAAGGGAACCTTTTAAAATATGTATTTACCCATAAAAGAAATATTAATTGATCTAGATACATATTTTTTGAATATATAAACAGAATATAAGAGATGTATAAATTAATAATGAAGAGATATATCAGGGTAAAGAGGCAGAAAGCGTAACCCAAAGGAAAAAAATGAAGGTTCTGAGAGATCTCTTATCTTATGTCTAAATGTGTTATGCACTTGAACTTAATGTCATGAATAATCAAATTATATTCATTAATTTCTTATTAATAACCTCTTATACATTTCTTTTATTTATTATAATTTTATTAAGTTCATTTTTGGCTATTTCAATGAGTTATAAGGTTCAATTTCATCATTCTGGGAGTGTTCATTTCATGGTTTCATGGTTGGTTTACTTATGTATAATTATGTAAGTTCTTTTAAAATGGTAATACTATTATAGAATCGAAATGAAATGTTATTAATACACTTACAGAAGTTTAAATGGTCTCATATATCATTTTTTATGACATGAGGATGATTCATTTGATAAAACATTAATGATAAATGTTGAGTTTATTTTGACAGGTTTTTCGACCATCATGCATTAGTCTCTTTTTATTTAATATTATGTCTATATATTAGTTATAGAACATGAAATAATTCATAATATACTTATTAAAATCTTATTTTACCATAATAATAGTTTAATGACCATCCTTGAAGGTGTTAATGTAAAACAAAAATTCATTATCCATGGATATGGTTAAGTGACATAATTTGGACAACAGTTTCATTTCTTTGAATAAGAGGAGATGAGAAAAAATGGATATATATAATATATTACATTATAAATATAACATTATAATATATACATTATACTAGAGTTATTATAATTTTTTGGATAAAATAGATGAGGAGAAGGTAAAAGAAGAAATGAAATTAAAAGGGGTAGTTTGAGAATGTTACCACTTGAATATCACCTCCTTGAAGGACCCCTTGAGGAACTTAGAATTGGTATTTTGGTGATACCAACAGCACTTGGATGTGGGGAGAGTGGGTAGAAGAGTTTTTGGAAGATATTTAAAAAATCGTAAAGTCTTGGAAGGTGTGAGTAGAAGGTGTGGGAGTGGTATTTATAAGGGGATGAAAGGGGTGTTTTTGGAATTTCTCAAAATATTAAATTATAAAAAACCTATTCTAGAGCCCAATGATTCCAAATAGACTATATATGAATATTAGATGCGTTTTTTGACCATATATTATCTCATTTTTAATTATATAATATTTTTATGATTTTTAATTAATTTAATAAAATATTTTATTCATGAAATATCATTATTGTCAAATTTAATACTATTCATTAATTTGACTATAAAAATATCAAAACAATGATTCGAATTCAAAAAAAATATTTTATTATATCCTAAAAATGTTATTATAATCTATATAATTTTTTTCACATTAAATATTACAAACTATATTTATTTTAATATTTTTAATATCATTTATTTGATTTTTATATTTATTTAATAATTACTGCATCGTTGTTGTGTAAAAATTTAAGGTAATTATTTCTTCCCAAAAAATTAAAAATAAATTACCTTGATTAATATAAATATTTTATATTTCAAAATAATATTTATTGTTGAATATATATTCTAGAAAACCACATATTAAAAATGTTATACTTATTAAAAACAATAGTGTGGCAAGTTTGACTTTTCTTTAAATAAAATACTTTAAGGGACTTAATGTCAACCATGTGGTTCCATAAGGTCATAAATTAGAATAATTGATAATTATGGTCAAAAATTAATCATCAAATATAATTAGGCAAAGTGTTAGGGTCATTTTCTAATCCTTGTCATATTATTTTTACCTTTCATTACCCAATTTACCCTTAACCATGATAACAAAAATTACTGAGGTTACTATTCATATTGACAAAAATTCCAAATGATATATTTACTAAATTTAAACCCACTGATTCCAAATATTTAATCTATTTTTAAAAATTCATAACACAAAATTTTTAGACTTTAATTTAAATTTAAACTGGCAAAAATGCAATGAAAAACAATTTTTCTGAAAAAAAATGTCATTTTTAAATATAAAATGTTTTTATACTAAATTAAAGTATTAAATCCATTTAAAAATCATAATTGGATTTTTTTTAATCAAATTTAACTAATTATAATTTAAAACTAATCCAAAATATTATTTGACTTTGTAAATTCTTTAAAAGAAAATACAGCTTTCTATGTAAATCAATATTTTTCACTATTCATTAAAATTTCAAACCTTTTAGAAAATTATAAAAAATTCATCATAAGATTATTTTCACATTATAAATTTAAATTGAAGTTTATTTTTCAAATAAATTTAAAAAAAAATTAAAAATTAATTATATTTATTTTATCATAGAAAGCAATAAAATCATTTTTTGAAGAAGAAATATTTTTGGAGAATAAAATGAATTTACTAAAAGTTCAGTGTTTATTTCCTAAGAATTAATAAATATATTTCATAATAATATTATTCATATACATACCCTCTAATTAAATTTCTAGGTTTTAATGACTATTTTAGAGTAATAATATTTTAATATTATATCGCGACTCATTTAAACTTGGTTGTACATGCAACACAAGAAGCCGAAGAAATAAAATAATTTAAAGAGAAATATTTCATTAAAAATATTGTGGTTTTACAGGATCTCCAAATATCATGGAAGAATGTGTGCATGTGTGGCAAGATAAATGGGGGAGAAATTATTAAAATCCTGTAAGATAAAAATAGAAAAAAGACAAAATTTTAATGACCTTATAAACCCGTACGGTTTAGACACATGCTTAGAGAAACCATGCAGGAACTATTATCTCCTAAAAATTCAAGTCACGCAGTTACTAATGGGCCTTGAATGGGTTAAAAAACCATGATAAAAAAATTTTGAATGCATATTATCCCCAAAAACTCACCCTCACATAGTTAGCCACATGGTTAGACAAAATGTGTGCAAACTATTCACCAAGGTATGTTTTCTCCAAAAACCATAATTCTGACCCATTACACCCAGGAGATCCAAGAATGAAATAAATGATAAATAAAAAACTAAAAAATATATATCGGTGAACTAGAGGGTGTCACAAGCCTCCCCACCATGTCACTTTCTTCCCCCGGAAATTCCTCATACATCCTCATAAGAAAATAGGTGAGGCCACTACTCCCTTAGTAAATCTTCCTACTCCCAATTCTTAAGGATATTGCCACCATATTTTCAAATCATATAGACCAATGAGATCAACTTACTATAGATCACCTTGTTCTAATAATCCAAGATATGAATAGCTTGATCCACAACACTAACATTAGGCTCCCCCTCCAAATTTCCCACTCTAACACATGAAATGGGTCTGGATGATACATTTTCAACTAAGAGACATCAAATATATAATGAATAAATTTTATACATAGTGTAAAATCCAATTGATAATTTACCTTCCCAATATGTTCCACAACTCAAAATGGTCCAGCATTATATGGCACCATCTTCCCCTATTTTCCAAAGCGATGGTGTCCCAGTCAAACAGATACATGGAGAAACAAATTGTCACCAACATCAAACTATATTGGTTGATGACATTTATTATCATATAAATTATAGTGAATATGAGTTGTCATTAACCTTTTTTGAATCATCTGAACTTTCTTTATTGTCTCCTAGATAAGACTCAAACCTAATAAGGAACACTCACTCACCTCATCCCAACACAAAGGGGACTGATATGCTCTCCTATATAACTCCTCAAATGTTACTATCTTGATTGTGGTCAGATAACTATTATTATAAGAAAACTTAGACAAAAATGGGTTCCTTTCCCATGAAATTTTGATGCCAAATACACATGATCAGAGCATATACTCAAGAGTATGTATGGTCTTCTCAGTCTGGTTATCCATCTATCGGTGAAATGTGGTTCTTAACCTTAGATTAGTTCTTATATCTTCCTAAATATTATTACAAAAATGATAATTGAAATTGGTATCCCAACCATAAACTATCACTGATAGAACTCCATGAATCCTAAAAAACTCCAAAACATACAAGTTCCCAAGATCCTCTACTAGCATCAAATCTCTAATGGGAAGAAAATGGGTTCATTTCATCAAAAAATTGACAATCACCCATATAATTTCTTTACTACTCAGAGTACTAGGTAGTTCAATCATGAAATCCACTGATATATCATCCCACTTCCATATGAAAATGGGAATAGGATGAAATAAACCAACTAGTCTCTAATTCTTAGATTTGATTCTCTGGAAGGTCAAACATCAGGAAGCAATATCTGTAATAGATCTCCTCATACCAAAACATCAATACCTACTCCTTAGGGTATAATACATCTTAGAAGTCCTAGGGTTCACAACCTAACTATAATGATTCACCTCATGCATTATCTCTTACCTCAAGAAAAAAGGAACCAACAGCCACTTCTTCAAGAGGATAGAAAAATCAGGAGACCGAGACCAATCACTTGAGGTCTCTCCATCATTTAAAACACTATTAATCCTCTAGAACTTGAGGTTAAATACCTCCCCACTCTTAACCCGATAGATAAGATAGGGAATGACCTGCACCCCAGTCAAGAACATGTTCTATCCATCCTCCTGTACCTTCATAATAATATCAACAAGAAAACTCATCAATCCCCACTCATCCACTAATTCTAAAACATTATGAATTAGAAAATTTCTACTTAAGGAATAAATGACAACATTCCCCTTCCCAAGTGTATAATCAATGTCAAAATTGAAATTTTGAAGATAATATACCCAGTTTCTTTGTCTGGGGTACAAGTCCCTCTAGATAAAAATATACTTTGCTTCTATGATCTGAATAGACTATAAAATGATCCCCAGGGAGATAATGATTCCAATTCTTAAATGCATGCATAATAGCTACCAACTCTAGAACATAGGTTGGATAATTACACTCATATGGTCATAAATACCACAATAACAGGACACTACATGGTCATGTTGCATCATCATGTATCCCAACCCTACATTGGAGGAATCAAAATACACTACCTAAGTTTTACTATGATTGGGAAGAATCAAAACTGGTGCAGATTTCAAACAATCCAACAACTCCTTGAAAGAATATTGGCACCTTTTACTCCACTCAAACTTAACCCCTTTACTAGTCAAATATATCATGGGAGAATCTAGCATGGTGAATTCCTAAATAAAACATCTATAACAATTGGATATCTTAGAATATAGATGATTCACTCCCAATATTCTCTAAAAAACCTATAAATGGATAGTGTAATCCTACTCTATATTAGAATACACCAAGGTTTCATTAAAAAACACGAAATTAAAGGAGTCCAAAAAGTAGTCAAAGATCTATTTCATCAAGGATACAAAGATCGCATGATCTATGGTAAGGACGAATGATATAACCAAATACTCAAAGTGTCTATACTGACTTAAAAAGGTAATTTTAGGGACATTCTCCTTCCATACACTCAACTGGTGGTACCCTTATCTCAATTCTATCTTTGAAAACCAATAAGATCCTCTAAGATGATCAAAAAGATCATCAATTCTGGACAATGGGTATTTATTTTTTATAGTCACGTGATTGATATTATGGTAATTTATACAATGTCAAAGGATTTGATCCACCTTATTTTCAAATATAACTAGTGATTACCATGGTCACACACTTGGATAAATAAACCCCTTACTCTCAAGGTCCTTTAGTTGATATTTGAGCTCTTCCAACCTGGTTAGATCCATCTGGTAAGATGATAAGGAATTGAGGCTCATCCCGAGGAGAAGATCAATAGTGAACTCAATCTCTCACTGGGGTGGAAACCTAGAAAAATCATTTAGAAAAACATTGGGGTGTTTATCCATGATCAATGGAATGTCACCATATGAACTCTGATTTGAGGCATCGAAGAACAACCTTGAAAACTGATATAAAATCAAACCCATCTCTGAAGAAATGGGTCATACCCTCCCTTATCACAACCTAACCCACCAGGGCCTATATAGCTGGTGGAAAGATGAGTGTGACACCCCAATCCCACCTCTAATATTCCATGGGCTAGAGAAAAGTGCTAAGTATGAAAATCACACAGATGGGAGACCTTAGACTAAAGTACCTGTACACACGCACACATCTCCAAACACCAAAATAATATGGAAAAAAAGAAACAACTAATACCAAGATGCATTAATATAGGTAAAACCCACATCAGAGTATAACACATTTACGGGAAAGAAAAAGGGATAAATGAAACCCCAACAAAACTGTAAAAGATTCCAACCTGATAGAAATAAGGGGACTATTATCAAGATGAAACTTCTGGAACTGAATATGGTCCATTTAGTATAACTATACTCCACCTTCTCCTATCTAACCTAGGACTTTGTTTAAAGTCCTATCATTTACATAAGTCATGAAATTTGTGGTAAAATTCCATGCAGGGGTGAGTATAATAAAACCTAGGAGGACACCATGAAATCATTAAACATAAAGCATCAAAGAGAGAACTCATAATAAATGATAACATAAACCTAGATGAGCTCAAAGATAGACACCAAGTCTCAAAGTAAGGTCACAACCATACTTCTATCTTATGATTTTTCTCAAGGATTCAAGATAATGTTTTTCTAAGAAAACTCACTCCTTGGGTATTGCAAACACTGATGGTACTCATCCAAGTGGTCATGAACTTTGAGCCTCGCCATGAAGAGATACATGGTGTAACTTAGAATATGTTGATACACAGATAGTGGATAACACTTAGGGCCTAAAGGGGATACTTAAACCTACCCATTGTAATCCACTAGGATGGGGATCACACACCCTAAAAGTCAGTAACAGGATACCTAACCCAAATCAAGGAATAATGATAGAGTATCACACCTTGGGCCACACAAATGGATACCTAACTCTATCCAAAACTAAATCATAAAGGGTATCATTTGTACTATTCTTAGGATGGGATGCCTCATTGTACCCTCATAGGGATAGACCAAGGGAACATAACTTATTTATACTAAACTAGACTTAGGGGATGATAGCTCCAACCTATCCTTAGATAAATAAAAGGTGTGTATAGGGAATACACAGTGTGTCTTAGATATTCTATACTTACCCAAGTTCATGCTCGTTCCCTTATCCTCCAGCCTATGCCCCTTTAATCTGGTCATGTTTACACCCGTGTACCCATGGGGTACATTCCAGGTCACCAATCAAGGGCCACACGGTGTGTTAAAGGCAACACGATGTGTGAAAGGTCAAATGGAATGTGATATTTTTCTCCACACATAAACCTTATCCATAATATAAGGGGATCCACACAATTGTGTTCCTCCAAACTATATGCAGTGTATTTCAGTTTTTCATATAATCTCATGTTAGATTCACACCTCTTGATCGCACCTCCATCACCTATGGATCTATCGTAAATCATTATTATAAAACCCATATCTATGGTTGACAAACCTCGATCTATCATTGGTGTCTAGATTCTTTCAACCCATTTGTCCAAGAATTCCTTTTATCTCACCACATTACTGTAATGCCAAACTATGAATCAAAAACTCCTTATCTAACTCCTGATTCTCCATCCTCATCATCATACCATGATCGTTCATTTAATCCCAAATCTAAACCTGTATAAATGATTTTTTTTGTGCTAAAGATTGATTTTATAATGATCGATTTATGGGTATTTTTGAACTGATGATTAAACAAAATATTAATGATGATCATTCAAAAATGGGGGTATAAAAACACACACACAAAAAGTGAGGGAAAAGATGTTAGGAATTGTTTGGTTTGGCCTCAATCTGTTGATGGAGAAAATGTCAAACATAGGAGAATAAGGAAGAATCAATAAATCAATTTCTAATACTGAAGGAATATTATATACTGAAAATCAAACATTGATCCTTGAATTAATTTTCCAAGGAATTAATTTACGTTTGATAGGGGGTAATCAAATATGGTTATTAAACAAAAAAAATAAAAAACCTACCTTGATATTGGATCAATAACTGATGGATAATGATTTACATTTCATCTTCATTGGTGAGATCCAAGAACTTTGTTGTTAAATACAACTCTTTGGTAAACTGATTGTTAATCCTTGGTGTCATTTCCATTCATCAAATCCTTCCTCTACGGTCCTCTCAAATCTCTAGGGTTGTTTAGTTAACTCTAGGATTTGTTCATAACTATGTTTAAATAAGATTGGATTAGGTCAAAACCATTTAATAAACAGTTTATTTATTTGTTTATTTGTTTATTATTAATCCCACAGATACTCTTAAACCAAACACTCAGTGCACACAAGGGTTATGTTATGTCAAGGGTAAACCTTGAATTCCATATTTAATTGTGGTATCAGATTTCTTGTCTGAGACACCATTTGCGTGATATTCCATTATTTTATAAAAACTATGCATGCCTGACATAATATATTTAATTTTTTTATTATACCAACATTGAGGCTCCACGAGCCCTAGAATCCTATTTTGAATCCGTACCTAACTATAAAAATATTCCAAAGTGATACAAGGAAAAAAATATGTTACATTATCCCAACCTTGGGGATTTTTGTCCCAAAAATAAGAAGTTTACTCAAATATGTGAGGATACTAAGATCGCATATGGTTATCCTACTCCCATGATCTCTCCTAAGGATTCTCACACTACCACTGAACATGTACCAAGGAAATTTCTCACCCATGAATGATATTCTATCACCGATCCTTGATCTCCATTGATTACTCTATAAAGGTATCTCCATCCTCGATGTCTAACTCGCACTAGTTGATAATGTGTATTGGTTCAGGAATATGCCACCTTGGTTATGACATATGGAAGACATTGTTTACCCAGTATAACTGTAGTGGTAGGACTACATGGTATTCCACCTTGCCAAACCTATACAGTATCTGGAATGTGATAATGAATCTTGGAGACAACTTGTTTTCCATAGCCAAATATCTATAATCCTCACCGAGGTGATACCTTTTGGAAAACATGGTCTCCCTCATCAAACTCAAAATTCCTCCATTTTCAGTCCACATAATACTTCTAATGGATTTGGGAAGTCCTCATGTCCTCCTGGGCGATCTGTACCTTCCCTGTTGTCACTCACACTAACTTTGAACCCATGAGTGTTGACTCCCCTAGATCAATATATCACAGTAGTGACCTGCAAGTTCTCTCGTATAAGGACTTAAATGGTGTCATACCAATGGTGTAGTGGTAACTATTATTATAATAAACTCCAACTAAGTGTATATGATCTTCCTAATTATAGCCAGATTCCAACATGAAAGTATGAAGCATGTCCTCCAGAACCTGAATGGTCAGCTCAGTATGTCCATCTATTTGGGTGTGGAACATTTTACTTAACCGAAACTGAGTTACAAAGGCCTCCTATAATCCTCTACATAATCGTGATGGTAAGTTAGCATCATGTAATAAAATAATCATTGAGGGAACTCCATAAATCCATACTATACCCTACATGTAAAGGAATCTCGGGATTTCCACTAAACTTTACTCTCAGATGGCTAGGAAGTGGGATGACTTGGTGAGTTAGTCTAAAATCACCCAGATAGTGACATGACCTTTATCTGACCATGGAAGTACTATCATGAAGTCCATGGATATATAATCTTAGTTCCACTCTGAAACTTCAAGGGGTTGATTCAAGCCTGTTGGATCCTAGTACTTGGCCTTCACCTACTTTCAATTAAGGCATCAAGAGATAAACTCTGCTAAATACCTCTTCATACCTGGCCACCAGAACTGATGTTGAATGTCTTGGTAGATATCAGACACTCTTGTATGTACTTTTAGTGGGGATATATGAAACTCCCTTATTACCTCCTTTCGCAACATCACTAGTACCATCGTTTGTCCTCAGAAAAGGATGATGTTCTCCCCACATTTAGAAAATTCATTATAAGAACATCCATGGGATATCTATTCATGAAAGGAATCATAATAGATATCTCCAATATGAGCCTACCTAGCATGATGAAGAATTGGAGGGGTAATAACCATTGACTAGAGGTAAGTTGAACCATCCTTTTCTATTAAGGATAACCGTAATCAGGCCAACTACTTTGACACCTCTCTCAACAAATACGAACAAAATCTTCTACTGAGATAATCTTCCACCGTATTCCCCTTTTCAGGAGTATAGAATATCTAAAAGTAATAATACTATAATAACTCTAGTAATTTATTTTATCTCAAGTTAATATCTTTCTATGAAAATATATACTTAAGATACTTTTGGTCAAAATAGATGATAAATCGCTCTCCCATAAGGTAGTGTCACCACAACCTCAGGGAGAATGCCACTATTGTCATCTCTTGATCCTAGTTCGTGTAGTTATAATCATGGGGTATCATATTTTATGACCCATAATCAATAACCACCTACCTTTTAATTAGAACACATCTAAGCCCATTTTTTTATCATCACAAAACACCACACACTCAAAATTCTCCTCTGGCGGTTTCAAGATGGGGGCGCTCATTAACCTCTATCACAACTTCTGAAAAGCCTATTTTTACTTATCTATCCACATAAAAGGATACTCTATTTGGGTCAATGTAGTTAGGGGTGCCTAAATCCTATGGAAATAAAGCACAAATCTCTGATATTGGTCTTCCAATACAAAGAACCTATGTGCCTCAAACATGCTCTTGGGTAGCTACCAAGATAACAATGCCTCAAACTTTGTTAGGTCTACTACTACTCTCTATTTTGAGATGAAATCTATCAGTAATTGGAAATTTAAAATCCATAACTAACACTAAAAGGGATTCCTATAAATATGGTACTCTCAGAGTATGTCCAGTACCATCCTCAAATATATTGAATACTTCTCCTTTGACACTGAGTACATAAGGATGTCATTGAAGAAGACTACCATGAACCAATCCAAGAAGAGATGAGATATCTATTTCATGAGTTCTATGAACATTTTTAGGTTTCTCATCACACTAAAATTCATCACCAAATATTGATAATGGCTGTAGTGACATCATAGTGTTGTCTTTAGTATATCCTCATCTCGAACTCAGAGATGGTGATAGCCCGACCTGAGGTCAATTTTTGAGAACCACTTCACCCTTTTCAATAGGTCAAAGAGGTCATCGATTCTTGAAAGTGGATACTTATTATTTATGTTCACCTGATTTAGGTGATGGTAATCAATACACAACCTCAAACTCTCATTCACCTTCTTGGAAAACAAAATTAGGGCTTCCTAGGGAGATAGGTTAGTTCTGAAAAATCCCTTCCTCTATAAATCATTTAACTACACCTTCATCTCTTAAAGTTCTATAAAGAATATATGATATTATGGTATAGATATTAGGGTATTTCATTGGTGAAGGTCTAGGCATAAATCGATCTATTGGTGGGGAGGTAAGCCTAGAACATCCTGAGTGTTGTCGTCCTCATAGATTACCACCACTACAAGAAGATGAAAGCTCATAAAATTTACTTATTTAAGGGTAATAGTAGTCAAATGATGAGTAAAATGATATATCCTTCTATTTATGATCTCATTCTACTTTTCCTAGGTTTCCTTCTCTCCAATGAATAAAAACTTTGTCCCATCAACTTGGGCGCACCGCATCCTCTACCTAAAATAGTCAATTTATGCATGAACTATGCAGAGATATTTTATACCTAAAATGATGTCATAAGGCCTCATCATAGACATGAAAAGATCCCATAAAAATCTATATCCTTCAAGATTCAGGTCATGCTAACATCAGAAGTGTGTCATCAGTGAATCTCCTCGGTAGGAGTCTCTAAAATAAAGGGTTGAGCCAAAGGCTCTACTGGAATCTCTAAGTCTTATGCAAGGAATGTGGAAAGAAAAGAATGTATCACACCTATGTATATCAATAATATAGATAAAGTAGAGAAGACACATATTTTACCTCAAATCATACATGGATCCACTCGGTCATAAGTCTCCACTACCTGCAACTGCCCTTGTCACAAACCACTAGCTCTCTAAGCTTAGTGTAGACCACCTGGGGGCGGTGGTGTCAATAGATCAAAACATTGACCACCTCCAACTGCTCTTCTAGCTCCCCTATCACAACCAACACCCTATATAACTTCTTTCTCTATTTTCTTCCTTTTCCAAGGTAGTCCATCGACCATATCTTTGTCAGCTACATGGCAATTCAATCGATCCCATATGATATGTCTCCTCCCATAATAGGTGTAACATTGCCTCTCCCTCAGCTGATTGGAAACATCCTAAGATAGCTAAATCAAAAACACAATATCCTAAGACTGTCTTTGGAAATGCTTCATAGGTGTGGATCCCTAAGTCTGTCATCGACAACCAATTGTCAAAGTCTCGCCTCTTGGGTTCCCACTACCATAACTAACTATCGATGGCTGCTCAGCTATAAAACTCTCCACCACCAAGGCACACTCTATTACCCCATTATAGGAAGGGGTACATAGATATACCACTCTAGCCTAGATGTCCAATCAAAGTAAAAAATGACACTAAAAAGTAAAAAAAATCGACGTTGGTTTTTGAAAAAATAAACATCGAAACTCTTTTAAAAAATTAATGTTAGGCCAAAACCTGAAACCCTAATTTTTTATTTTCCTTTTCCCCTTTTATCTCAACATATGATTCCCTAATTCCCCTATGAAGAAATTCTTTGGCAATTCGTTTTTTGTTTTGGAGTCCCCATTTTTCTTTCAACCTATGATGACTCGGACGGCCTTCCAAATATCTTCTATGGCTATTCATTTCATTTCTTTGAGTCTCTATTTTTTCTCTCAACCGACGACACATTCATCAGATACTTAACGATCTTTGAAATATATTATAATCTATTTTATTAAATTTTAATCATCTTTACATGATCATTGACCATCAACATTTCATTATTCATGTTTTTTCATTATCCACAAAAATAGTTAGTCCCTAAAAACCCTATTTTTTCGATTGCCACCATGGATCTAGGGTTTTTTGTTGTTCTTTTTTCTTGTTCGTTTTTTGACAAAAAAAAAATCTTCAGTATTGTAGTGTTCACCCTACTAATGACTTCAAGGGATTAAATCTATATTCAGGATCAATTTTTCATTGTCCCGATATGAATTTTGTAATTTTTTTATTTAATTTTGAAAATGAATTATTTATCTGTTAGTTATACTTTTTATTGATCCCTTTATTTTTTTGTATACATTTGATTGTTAATTATAAATTGTTTTTGTTAAATCTTGTTTAATTTTTTTAAAAAAATTATTTGATCAAATTATCAAATTGTTATGCCAAAAATGATATATATATATATATATATATATATTATAAATTATTATCTATGGTTTTTTCATTTTTGATTCTAACCAAATTATATATTTTTTGATCAACATGAAAAAGATCAAGAAAATATAGATTTATATATCTTATAATATAATTATTAAAATTTAGTAAAAGTTTATGACTTAATACATAATGTTTTCTTCATTCATTTCAATTAAAATCAATATTGGATGATAATGATAAAAATTCTAATTTTTAATCTACAATAAAATTTTATGACTTTCTGACATATGCACTCCATACAACGTTAACCGACATGTTTTGGCTAGGTAACTAACACCCAAGGAGAGTATCACATGAATCTGGATAAAACATACTCCAAATTTAATATCATATATGATGTTGGTTTCAATCTATGATCCATGTTTACATCATAATATTCATTCATGTTCTCATTATCATTGATTAACCCCAAACCAATTGTATTGTCCTAAAATGGATAAAACTCATCAGTCCTGGCATAAATAATATCTCATTTTTTATAGAAATTCTTAAGAATATGACCCCAATATCATGACATTTGTGGAGATGATATTTTTTATAAACCTATGAATCCAAAAGGCCAATAACATAGTATATACTTCCTATTTTATACTATTACTTGAATTGCAACATTTTCATCACAAAACCTCTCTATAATTATGTATTTATTCATAAGATATTTAATATGATTAATATGTTGAAATGTGTTATAAAAATATTGATTATCACAAAAAAACCAATTCAAACATTATATCAACATCAATTCACTACAATGAATTATACCTCTTGTAATCTTAAAAAACCAATTAATGGGGTACCTACACTCTCAATCATTTTCTAGTTACAAAAAGTGTCACCATTTTTTGTTTACATTGATAAAAAATCACTTGTAACATTATTATTTAATAATCATAAAAATATTTTAAGATAGTTTGAGTGGATATTGGGTTTGAAATAAGAATAAGGATTAAAAATATCATTGTTATACATAATAATTATTAGCACACACTTACAAAAAACACTTACATGACTCCTTGCACCGAAATTTTTCTTACATACAAACACAAAAAAAAATGTCAAAATAGTTCACACATTACCCAACACATTCATTAATATATACATAAGGAATTTGTGTTTAATGTCATTTATTCTAGGTTAAATAAAGAGGATGTCTATCTTGAAGGATCCAAGTAGAATTTAAGTGGTGTTGTCTGATACTCATTTAAAAAAATATATCTAAACTTGAAAAAAATATCTTTATTCCTTTACTAGGGTCATAAAGAATAGTTTATAATTAATTATTTAAATAAAATAAATACCTATCGTAATTTATTTTTTATTTTATTCTTAATAATTTTTTATATCTCCCACATGATCACCAATCATTTTGATTATATGTTTTTATATTTAAAATTTATCTATTTATATGTATATATATTAAATGTCTATATGTTTTAATATATTCACCTTTTATGTTATGATATTAGGAATTTAATGGATCATAATTAGATAAAGTTACAAGAACCACTAATGAATATGAAAAAGGAGTTGATTATTTCTTGTAATTTTCTAAACAAAATCTTCAAAACATAGATTTAATTTTCTATCCATGCATGAGGTGTCTAAATATGAGAAATTTAAATGCCATAGAAATCAAGAATAATATCATTTTAAATGTTTTTATCCATAATTATACACGTTGGATCTATCATGGTGAAATAACAGAAAATTTAACATCTAATGTTGATGGAAATTCAGAATGAGATAGATGATCATATTGAAGAATTAATTCATGATGTAGGTGTTGAAACCATCAAAAAATAGAAAATTTTGAATGATTGTATGGAGATTCTAAGAATCCATTATTCTTAGGTTGCACTAAACATATAGTGTTATCGGTAATTTTGAGATTCGTTAACTTGAAATAAAGAAATGGTTACAGTGATAAAAGTTTCTCTAACTTTCTTGAACTTTTAAAAGAGCTACTTTGAGAGGGAAACTGGTATCCAGATTCCAATTATGAGGAAAAGAAAATATTATTTACAATGTGATTGGGGTATAAAAAGATACATGATTTCCCCAATGATTATGTGTTGTATAGGAAAGAATATGAATATTTATATAAATTTCCTCAATGCGGGACATCACAATATAAGATGGATGAAAAATTCAACTCTAATTCATTCTCAAGTACTGATATCTTACCTCCTACTAAATCAATTTGGTACCTTCAAATAACTTCTTCCAATAATTACAATAATTCAACTCTGATTCATTCTCAGGTACTGTAATCAAACCTCATACTAAATAAATTGGGTACCTTCCAGTAATTCCTTGTTTGAAGTGTCTATTTTCAAATTCAAATAATGAAAAAAAGATTAAGATGGAATACTGACAAGCGCAAATCTGATGGTAACTTACGTCACCCTACTGATTCACCATAGTGGAAGAGATTTGATAAATAATTTCCTGATTTTGTAAGTGAAGTTAGAAATCCTAGAATAGGAAAATGCATAGATAGAATAAATCCATATCGGATCCTAAGTATCCAACATAGTTCATGTCATGTTTTTTTGGTAGTTTACAACTTGTCTCCATATATATGTATGAAGAAAAAATACATTATGATGAACTTGATGATTTATGGACCAAAACAGCTAGGAAATGATATTGATGTGTATTTTCACCACTGATTGATGGTTTTAAACTTCTTTGGGAGACTAGTGTAATAGTTTTTTATGCATATAGGAAAGAGTATTTTCTTTTGTGTGTTATGATAATGTTCACTATAAATTAATTCCCTTCATATAAAAACTTATATGGATACAGTGTTAAGGGATATAAAGCATGTCCAATTTGTGGATAATAGACTTTATATTATCAATTTTGAAATGGAATAAAGACGACGTATATAGGAAATTGAATATTTTTTTTAATTGATCATCCTTATCATAGATTGAAAAAATAATTTTATGGTTTACAGGAATATAATCTTCCAACACAACCATTTTTTATTAAATAATATTATGACAGGGTGAAAAATATTAATATCATGTTTGGAAATAAAGGAAGTTCTGGTCATCAAAAAAATATCTGGAAGAAACATTCTATTTTTTTGAACTGTCTTACTAGATATTTTTAGAGATAAAACATAACATTGATATAATGAATGTTGAGAAAAACATATGTGACAGTTTTATTGTAACTTTGTTGGATATAAAAGGAAATACAAAAATATGGATTGAATTCTAGATTGGACTTGATATCAATGGGAATAAATTTAGATTTATCACCCACTATGAAAGGAAACATAACATATTTAATTCCATCTTGTTACATGTTAATCAAGAGTGAGAGGTTGAATTTTTTTCAATTTCTGCATGGTATTTTAAGTACCTGGTAGATATTCTTCAAATTTAAAGAATTTGGTGTCACTGAAGGATTGTAAATTAATTTTTATGGAATCTCATGATTTTCATGTATTGATGAAACAACTACTACCGGTCACACTACATGGTATATTAACAACACCTATAAAAAAGACTATCACCAGGTTATATAATTTTTTTAAATCCATTTATAGCAAAGTCATTGATCCAAACTTGTTAGATATGTTGGATAATGAAGTTTCTCATATTCTTTGTAAACTAGAAATGTATTTTCCACCTACATTTTTTGATATAATGGTTCATATATAGATTCATTTATTTCATGAGATAAGAATATGTGGTCCTGTTTATTTATGTTGGATGTATCCTTTTGAAATATATATGAAAATTTTTAAGGAATATATTAAAAATTCTCATCAACTGAATGCCTCTATTATTAAAAAATATGTATTAGAAAGGTGATTGAGTTTTGTAATAATTATTTGTATGAAGTGGAGCATATTGGTTTCCATATATCTCGATATATGATAGTTGATAGTTAAGGTATATGGATTCAAGGCTTAAAGATAAAGTTTATTTCATGTTATGATGTGATGTAGTCATATTTATACATTTTTAATAAACACCAATGAGGTTCAACCAAATATATCATCGCATATTTCTGAATTAAAGGTACAATATCTGAAAAGAAAAGAAAAATGGCTGATTATTGAGCATAAAAATACTTTTGTTGCATGGTTTAAAGAGAAAGTCATGACAAATATATTTGCATCAGAAACATTGAAATGTTTGGTTGGGAGGTCGTCTCTTAATGTAATCACATGGTTTGGTTTCAATATTAATGGATACACATTTTATACAAAAAATAGGATGACAATATTACCATTCAAAATAGTGGAGTAATGGTCATCATTTAAGGAGTGAATTTTTCTAGTGAAAAAGATAAAAACCCAATTTCTGTATCAATGGAATATTTTGGGGTTCTATAGGATTTATGGGGAACTAATTAAACTAAATTTTTAGACATAGTGTTTTGGTGAAAATGGGTTGATATTAATAGTGGTGTGATAATGATGATTATGGGTTTACATTGGTTGATTTGAAAAGATTTAATAGTAAAGCGGAACCATATATCATGGAAACACATGAAAAGAAAATATTTTATGTCATTAATCTATCAAATTATCAATGGTACACCATTTTTCAAGGGAAAATAATTCATTTGGTTGATGAGGATAATGATGATGTTATGGGATTATATGAGGCTTATAAACATATTGTGAAATTTATGGATGATAATAATGACTATAATGTAGACAAGGTGCTTTCTGTATGAAATGATCATTCCAAAGGGATATGAGAAAACACTAAATTACTCTCCTAATTATTCTGGTAAATATTTATATTTTATTTATTTTTTTAAATGTACATTTGTAAAAACTATTTTTTATTAATTATTAGACATATAATTTTTTATATTTGATTAATTATAAGTTTTTTGTGTTAAATTTTAAATTCAACATTTATGATTAAATATTTTTTATGATTGAAAAACATGACGTACATCATTATTTTTTTGTTAAGTTTTCACATATAAAAACAGTTTTTTGTAAATTTTATATTTAAATTTATAAATGTTTCTATAATTTTAGAATTACTATTTATATATAATAGTTTATCTTGTATATATTTTTGTTTAAGAATCATGACATCATTATTATTATTTTAAAATTACATATGTGTGATACTATTTTTTACTTACATATTTTGGTTATAACTTTTTTTAAATATTCTCTTTTTTAATAATATACAGGTACACCGAATATCATTACATTTTCTTATTTCAATGGAAGACACTGAGGAATAGAAACATTTTGTGAGGTATATGTTTTCCTATTATTATTAAATATTTAGTAATATATTTATTTTATGAAATCAAACTTATAATTTATACAAACTAATTACAGGACTAATGATGCGCCTCCTACAGAGAAGTATTTCCCTTCCACTGGTAAATCGATTTCTATAGTTGGTAAATGTTGGATTACATGTTTACCAAAACTATCACTTGCTCGTGATGAATAGAGATTACATATTACTTTTGATGAAAATAATAACACAATTGATCCAAATACAACGCAGTTTACCAATTATATTGACATGCAGAGTTGTTTTAGGATTAGAATTTTATATTTTCATTGGAAGTCTATCTACAAGATGGAGAAAGACTAATTATGGGAGTCTGTAAAAGTAAAATATTTCAATTAATATATTTTTATTTCATTTTTCAAATATTGTATATTATTAATGACTAATATTTAATTTATATTATTATAGATGACATTCATTTTTAAATAAAAGAAATAAATTAAGAAAATATTTCTATCTTTGGAGACAGTTCGATGAATATATTTTAAAACAAAACTGAAAAAAAAAATTGGTATGTTACATAATGAAAACTCATGTCTCAAGTATGAGTTTTTAGATGCAAATACATGAAATAAATTTGTCACCAGCTGACATGATTACACATTTATGGTAAGATAATTTTTTTATATTGTAAAATTTCTTATATATTACTTTATTACTAATCTGTTTATTTTTATGTAATATGATTCTAGGATATTTCATCAAGAGATCCATTTTCAAAATGTATACAAACATACTCTATCACATTGAGGGTATCATTTATTGTAGGATAAAATGATTGTATAAAAGTTTGATTCATTAATAGATCAATCTAGTAGTGGTTTGGAAGAGGTCTAGTTTGGTCCACCATCTCCCCCCACTCGACATGAAAAATGTAAGAGAGTGAGAAGAAAGAAAAATAAATAGTACCTTATAGATAAATCTAGGAAAATAGCTGAGATAATTATAAGAAATTAATTTTTATTTTCCATGAATGTTAGTATTTTTTAAATTAACAACACTAATATATCATTTTAATTTTTCATTTCTAGATGAACTTTAGGAGAAAGTGATGTAGGGAACTTTTTTCTCTGAGGGTAGGATGGACATCCTACCAACCACTTTAGAAAGGTCATAACACCCTGGCCGTAAAAGAGGATATGAGGTAGGTGTCAGTATTAGAACTTTTTTTGGTCATCACAGTAAGAAATAAAGATACCTCGAAATAGATTCCTTAAAATTTGAGCTAAAAGACCTAAAATATTCCATGGGTGATCAAATTAAATTAGTTGTAGAGGATATGTTTGAACAATTGAAGATTCAGTCACAGCTGGCATAGCATGTAGAGCATGCCCATCCAACCCAGCCCTCCTAGCCGACCCAACCTTCCTAACTGACCCAACCTGCCCAGAATTCCTACACAAATACTCTACCTCCTCATTCATACCCAACCATATACAATGAGTTTTATGATATATATACTAATGTAATAATTGTAGCATATGGAGTCCTACATATTTTTAGAGATTATGTACATCATCATCCTATGTAGTTGGGTCAGTTCAAAATATAAATAAATGATATTATTGATCCAAATAGTCTACTTCCATTGTCTACCGAGGAGGTTACCAGAGTTATAGATTGTATGAGTCATTTTTTACTTTTTTTGGATATCCTTCTATGTTATCTAACATATGAGTTATTTGTTGTTTTTGTAAAAAATATTTATAATTGATTAAAAATATGTTATACTATTTTTTGAAATTTATTTTATATAGTACTATAAAAAATCAAAAATAATTGGTACAAAGGAATCAAATAGCAGTTTATGAATCAACAACTTCAAATACTTCTGAAGTTTCTGATGGGATAAAAAGATTAACTCAGGTTTCTTCTTCATTGGATGATATTTATGAGTTTCGGATGACATCTGATATTTATGGAAGAGACTATCCATTTAGAATATTCAAAAAAGATATCAGGGATCCTATTATTTTTTATGAGCTCAATGTTCCTGTGTTGTGGTTGTTTTCAATGCAAGTAAATTTATGTTTCATGTTTTCTTTATTTCTTTAAATAAATATGATTTCAAGTAACCTAAAATGTTACTTTATTTAATTATTTATCTACACATGATTATTATTCAAAATGATACTACTATTGTTTATGGTTTTATAGATCCAGAATTCATTTCAATGGTTATAAAATATCTGACTACTACTGCTAGAGTTGAATATATATGTGATAGATTCTAAAATACAGAGATTGGGTGATTGTTTATTCTATTCCTTTATGGGTAGGAACACTAAGATAATTGTGAACTAATATTCATTAAAATTTCATTAATTGTGAACTTTTTATATTGTAGAGGTCATTGGATGTTGGGAATATTCTACCCAAATGAATGTATATTATATTTGTTTTACTATTTATTAGGTCATGTTCATAAAAATTTTAGCAACTTATTAGACAAGTAAGTTTTATTATTTTTTATAAGTTTATTTTCAATTCTTATTGTTTATACATATTTTTTTAGTTGATATATATGAAAATGTAGGTCATGGAATTTTTTTAACAAAGATCAGTTGTTGATAAAGTATCCAAATCCAATCAATTACGTTCAAGTGAAGGTAAATAATTTTTTATATTAGATTATATTTGGTTATATATATATATATATATATATATATTGGTTTTTTATTTTGGATTTAATATTTTATAACTCCATTTTCATTGTCAAAAAGGAAGTGTGGAATGTGGTTATTATGTATTAAGATTTGTGAATGAGATAATCACAAATGGAAAAAAAATTAAACTTGATAAGGTTAGTTATATTAATTATTTTGTGTTTTATATAAAAATATTATATTTTTTTAATATGATAACATTCATTATTATTGTAGCTGTTCAATGATACCGAGTCATATATGAATGAAGAACTTACCCATCTTCGTAGTTTTTTTTAAACTATTTATTAAATATGATTGTGATTTAAATTATTAGGTATATCTATTTTAATAACATTACAAATCTAAAACTCTCTTGGTATAATGTACTTATTATCTTTTAAAAATTTATTCTTAGCTAGAATGGGCTTCCATACTTGAGTAGCTAGAGAAGTTTGACTATGTTCATCTTTCTCCCACCTTTTAGGATCATCCAATAGTTTAGTCTATATTATTAATATGTCATTAGGTTCATAAAATTTATTTTTTTATGCATTTATAGAATAAAATATATGATAACTTGGGATCAATGGTTAATTAAATTTATATTTCATCAGTTCTTCATGTTGTGGTAGCCACGTAATACAATTGATAGTACTCTGACTAGCATTCTTGCTCCTTCCACACAAATATCAATCATATTTTACCTTTCTCTTTTTGGGAAGCTTCTCAACTTATTTATAGGGATTGTCAACCACTAATTAAATCTTAGAATCACTCACTTGGATAGATTCCTTTTGTGAATCTATCATTATTTATTTTTCATTGGTATTAGTGGAAATCATCCAGTTTTCCATGATATGTCATCTTTATCAAAAATAGAAGCAACATTTACAAGTGGGTTTCATCTCGTTCCCAACATTCTTATTTATTGGAATCTTGGTTTTGAATGGATTATAAAATTTCTTCATAGATTTACATTCTAAGGAATATATTATTTATTTCATTACCATAAAAATTTATATAAATTTCCAAGTGATTCATATCTATTCTACATTGATGGATCTTTAATTTTTTTATGTTGTTTGAAAGGATTCCTTATTGTTTCATCCCTGATTCTCTTTTCTCTAGGGATTCTATGATTTTCACATGCTGAAATATTGTACCAATAGTGAATAGCCCTATGTATAAGTCTATATCAACACAAACATATTCTAATAAAGCTTTTTCTTATTCATTGAGGTACAATTTTTCTAGATTTTCATGCTTTCTATTTTTGGGCATGAACCCCAACAATTTGGGCTCTATTTGGGGGGAAATTTTCTTGGTCATGCTCACATCTGTGTAGAATTATTGGTCAGTTTCTATTAATTTTTTCACCTCAAAATTATTATAGAATTTGAATCTAATATCGTAAATTTTAAAAGAAACAATGTTAGTATACACAAATTTTTTTATGTTGTAGAATACCTTATTGTTTGGTGGGTTTTTTCTTATCTAGATGATATCAGGCTCTCCTTGCCACTAGAATGATTTACCATTGAGGGAAAATCCTATTAGAAAGTTTAGTGGTGTTATTCCTCTTCTCAATTATTTTTGAATGTATAGTTTCTAAAATTCATGAGTAATTGAGCTAAAACTGATGTCGTTGTTTATTTATTTAATTTTACATGGGAGCATTAAATTATAGTTGTTATTTTTATATAGTTTATGATTATCTTTGGGTTTGTGTTGTAGGTAAAATTACAATAATTGATGGTGTGAGAGAGGATACCATGAGGATGATTCATGAAGATTATTTTCTATTTTGAATTATTGTTGGTGTTTTAGTTATATTTTTTCTACTATATATGTTTTATACATTATGTTTACATGATTATAGTTTTTGAAAAATTTATTTGTATAATTAATTTTTAAATATATATATATAACTTTCAATGTCAGTTTATAAAAAAACTGATGTTGAATCATTGAAGAAAGAATTTTCAGCATCTATTTATATAAAAATGATGTTAAAAACTACCAAATCCTAATATTTGGCATCAGTTTTTAGGTAAATTGATGTCAAATATGCTGAATTCAAGCTTCAGTGTCAGTTTTTATTTAAACCGACACCGAATATCGATTTTCAGCGCCTGTTTATATGAAAACCAACACCAAATATTGCCAAACACTAGATCTCCAACATTATTTTTCATGTAAAATAACACCGAAGACCACTAAACTACAATTTTTGGTGACAATTATCATGTAAATTGATACTGAAGACTGTGTTTTGGTGTTGGTTATAAGTTAAACAGACATCGAAACTCTATGATGGTTGGTTTTCGACATCAGTTTGTTAAAACTGACATTGAAACATATATTTTTAACATCACCATTATAAACATTGGTTCAAAACCTATGCCAAAATGTAAAAAAATCTATGTGGAAATACCTTCTTCCACTATTGAAGGAGGATAAGGAGAGGATTTCATACTAAATTTAGTAACGGGTGTACAAAAAGGTTTGTGGGAGGTATTAATTAGATTGAAAGGGATCTCTAATAAATTAGACATCATAATTGAAGTAAGGGGTATATGGAAGAACATATCACAATATTAGTAATTAGAGATAAAATGCATAAGATAATGAAGATTCTTTAATAAAGAGGAGATAGAGAGGATCTTGGCATAGCAACGGCTTAGGTAAATTCTATGATGAGAAGGGATAAATGATCTCTCATTAAAAAATTAATTAAAAGAATAGGGATCTTTAAAATGTAATTAAAACATAACCAATTTAGATTCAAAAGTATTAATATAATTAAGGTGATTTAATTTAAAAGAATAGAGATAGGTCCCTCATTTTTGGTACGGATTATTGTAGGATAGTTTTGGAAGCACAACGGGTGTACATGAAGGTTCATGGGAGGGATTAATGAGAGTTAAAGGGTTCTATAATAACATGGAAATAAAAAGGATAGTAAGAGGGTTATAGAATAATATACCCAAACAATAAATAATGGAAATTAAGAGGCATAACCTAAAATATGTGCTTGAATAAAAAGAATATAGGGAGATCCATTACCTTGAGAGTGTGATTATAAAAGCTTTGGAGGAGATTATTAAGAGATTGGGGGAACCTTGGGAGGACTCTATAGAGGGTAGGTCAGATTATGGATTTTCTCAAATGTTTTTTAGTGGAGAGTAATGGGATCTTGGATAGGTTTATATAGGAAAATAGAGAGGAGTTCATTATTATTTCTCATACTTCGGTTTTGGACTCTATATAATAAAGTAATCAAAACCAAAAACATTACTATGGTTTTTTTACATGGTTTCTTCCAAATGGGAGTGGATTTAATTATTTTATTAGTCCAAGGGCTGAACTTATTTAAATATTACCCTTGGTGATGTGGAAGCAAGTCATTCCCTTAAATAAATGGTTTTAAAACCTTAAAATATGTTATACGTTTTGGAGGATTCGTAAAGGCTTTATAAAATTAATCAAATAATATGAAAATAACATTATTTTAAATTTTAAATATATATTTGGTTTTTTATCCATTTTATAACATTTATTACATCACTTTTGGGTCATTATGATGTCATAATATGCACTGTATATTTATACCATATTTAATGTTTACCTGAAAATTCAAATATCTCATAAAATTATGAAAAATTCACCATGGGATAATTTTGACATGATTACTCCAAAAATAATATCCATTTTGTAAAAATAATTTTCTAAATATATTAATTTTCACTTTTAAAATAAAAATTTACATTTATTGAGAAATGTTGGGGTTTTTTGCAATAACAATTTTCAAACCATTATAGAAATTACATTTTACATCATTAAAATTATATTATCGATTACATTTATCAATAATAATTTAAAAATAATATTTTATTAAAATATCATTTATTTCAAAAATCTATTAATTCATCAAAAGGAATGTCTTAATTGAAATTGCATATTACTCAAAAATACAATTTGTGTTTTATCATATCAAAATATAATTTTTATCCAACTGATTAATTAATCATTTATAAAGTAAAAATAATAAGTAATAAGTATAATAATTATTTCAATGAAAATGAAGTGTAATATTCATACTATTATTGTTACTTTTTCTAGTTTTTGTTAGATTATTTTTACCCTTAATTAACTTATTTTTTTACCGTTGTAATAAATGTTTACTACAGTTACTATTCATATTTTCCAAAAAATATTTTTAACATATTAACTAATATTAATTATTATTATTACAAATATGTAAACCATCAAAATAAATTCACAAATGTGGAATGATTTAAAATAAAATCTGAAAACCTGATGGAAAGCATTTTTTTCAAAAAATGCATTTTTTAATGAAAATATGATTTTACTTTAACTATATAACTAGTAATCTTAGAAAAAATTGGTGGATTAAAAATTTTTATGGATTTTACTTGAATAGGGGTCAAAAACAGAAAATTTCCCTTTAAACGGGTTTTATTATCAAGGGGAATTGAGAAGGTAACATTTTAAAAAATGCATTTCTCCATAAAATAAAAATGGATTGATCTAGATACATATGTTTAGAATATATAAACAGAATTTATGATAATTTTAAATGAATAATGAAGAAATATATTGGGGAAAATAGAGATAAATTGTAACCCAGAGGAAAAATGGAGGTTCGGAGAGATCTCTTACCTTATGTCTGAATGTGTTCTGAACTTTCACTTAATGTTCAATATAATCAAATTAAGTTCATTAATTTTTTAATTTATAACCTCTTAAAAAATTATTTTATTTATTATAATTTTATTAAATTAATTTGTGACCATTTTAATGAGTTATAAGGTTCAATTCCATCATTTTGGGAGTGTTCTTTTCATGATTTCATGGTTAGTCCACTTGTGTATAATTATGAAAGTTCTTGTCAAATGGGAATAATATTCCAGAATTGAAATGAAATAGTATTCATACAATTTCAAAAGTTTAAATATTCCCATATATCAATTTTTTTCTTACATTAGGATGATTCATTTCATAAAACAATAATGATAAATGTTTAGTTTATTTTGGCGGGTTTTTTTATCATCACACATTTGTTTCATTTTATTTAATATTATATCTATTTATTAGTTCCAAAACATGAAATAAGTCATAATATACTTAATAAATTTTTATTTGACTATAATAATAGTTTTATGACCATCCTTGAAGGCGGTAATGGAAAACAAAAACTCATTATCCATGTAGACGGTTAAGTGCCATAATTTTGACAATGGTTCCCCTTCTTTGAATAAGAGGAGATGAGGAAAAAATGGATTGATAGAAGATATTTCATTATAAATATAATTTTATAGTATATAAATGGTACTGGAGTTATTTTGATTTTTTGGATGAAATAGGTGTGGAAAAGGTAGAAGAAGAAATGAAATTAAAAGGGGTAGTTTGAGAATGTTACCTCTTGAATATCACCTCCTTGAAGGACCCCATAAGGAACTTGGAATTGGTCTTTTTGTGATACCAACAACACATGGATGTGAGGATATTGGGTAGGATATTTTTTAGTATATATTTAAAAATATTAAAGGCTTGTAAGTTGTGAAGATAAGGGGTGGTGGGGTGGTATTTATAAGGGGAGGAGAGGGGTGTTTTTGGAATTTCTCAAAATATTAAATTATAAAAAAACAATTTTAGAGCCAAATGATTCCAAATGGACTATATATGAATAGGGGATGACTTTTTTACCATATCTTATCCCATTTGTGATTATATAATATTTTTATGATTTTTAATTAATTTAAGAAAATATTATATTCATGAAATATAATTATTGTCAAATTTGATACTATTCATTACTTTGACTATAAAACATCCAAAAAATGGGGAGAATTAAAAAAACTATTTTAATATATCCTAAACATGTTATTATCATCTAGATAATTCGTGTATCACCTTAAAAATCCCAAATTATATTTATTTTAATATTTTTAATATCATTTATTTGATTTTTCTATTTATTTAATAATTACTAAATTATTGTTGTGTAAGCATTTGAGGTAATTATTTCCTCCCTAAAAATTAAAAAAAAAATACCTTTATGAATATAAATCATTTATATTTCAAAATACTATTTATTGGTGAACATATCTTCTAGATAACTACACATTAAAAATGTTATACTTATTAAAAACAATAGTGTAACAAGTTTCAATTTTCTTTAAATAAAATACTATAAGGGACTTAATGTCAACCAAGTGGTTATAAAAGGACATAAATTCAACTCATGGATTATTATGGTCTAAAATTACTCATCAAAGAGAATTATGGTAATTTTTATAGTCATTTTCTAATCTTTAACATATTATTTTGACCTTTAATTAACCAATTTACCCTTAACCATAGTAACAAAAATTACCGAGGTTACTATTCATATTAAGAAAAATTCAAAGAGATATATTTAATAAATTTGGACCCACTTATTCAAAATATATAATAAATTTTTCAAAATTCATAACACAGAAGTTGTATAATTTAATTGAAATTTAAACCGGCAAAACATAATGAAAAACATTTTTTTCGAAAAAAAAATCCATTTTTAAATATAAAATGTTTTTGTACAAAATTAAAGTATTAAATCCATTTAAAAAACATAATTGGATTTTTTTAATAAAATTTTACTAATTATAATTTAAAACTAATCCAAAATTTAATTTTACTTTTTAAATGCTTTAAAAGAAAATATTGTTTTCAATGTAAATCAGAATTTTTCATTATTCATTAAAATTTAAAACCTTTTAGAAAATTATCAAAAATTCATCCTTATATCATTTTGACATTATTAATTCAAAATGAAGTTTATTTTTTAAAAAAATTCTAAAAGTTTCAAAATTAATTATATTTATTTTCTCATAGAAAGCAATAAAATCATTTTTTGAAGAAAACATATTTTTAAAGAATAAAATGAATTTACTAAAAATTTATTGTTTATTTCCTAATAATTAATAAATATATTTCATAGTATGTTTATTCATATTCATACTTTTCAATTATATTCCTAGGTTTTAATAGTTGTGTTAGAGTAATAATATTTTAACAGTATATCGCGGTTTGTTTAATATTGGTTTTGCATGCAACACAAGCTACTGAAGAAATAAAAAAATTTAAAGAGAAATATTTCATAAAAAATCTCACGGTTTTACAGGAGCTCCCAATATTGGGTAAGAATATATGCATCAGTGGGAGGAGAATAGGGTAGAAAGTATTAAAATATTATAAGGTAAATAGTAACAAGACAAATTTTTATTGGCCTTGGAAACTCACACGATTTGGCTACACACTTGGAAAAACTAGGCAGGTACTACTATATCCAAAAAAATCCAAGTCACAAAATTACTATTGGGCCTTTCATGGGTTAACAAACCATGATCAAACTATTCAAACACATACTGCCCCCAAAAACTCACCCTCATACAGTTAGCCACATGGTTAGACAAACTGTGTGCAAACTGTTCACCAAGGTATGTTTTCTCTAAAAACCAAAATTCTAAACCATGACACCCAATAAATCCAAGAATGAAATAAAAGATAAATAAAAACTCAAAAATATATGTACTAGTGAACTAGAGGGTATCACAAACCTCCCCACTATGTCACTTTATGCCCCCCATAAAGTCCTCAAGCATCCTCATAAGAAAATATGTCAGTCCACTAATACCTCACCAAATATTTATACTCCCAAGTATCAAGGATATCACTACAACATTTCCAATCAAAACAACCAATGATATTGAATTACCATATATAACCTTGTTCTAATAATCTATGATATGAACAGGTTGATCCATAGTAGTGACATTTGGCTCCACCTCCAAATTTTTCCACTCTAACACATGATATGGGTCTAGCTGATATCTTTTCAACTTGGAGACATGAAAGATATCATGATTTTAGACATGGTGTAAAATCCACTCAATAATCTACCTTTCCAATAAGTTCCACAACTCAAAAGAACCCAACATAATGTCGCACCAACTTCCCCTACTTTCCAAAGTGATGGTGTCCCCGTCAAATAGATACCTAGAGAAACACATGGTCACCAACATAAAACTCTAGTGGGAGATGATGTTAATTAGAATAGGAATTCTGGTGACTCTGAGCTTTTGTTAACCTTTTTTGAATCAACCATACTTTCTTTATTGTCTTTAAGGTGAGACTCAGCCCTAACAAAGAACACTCACCAACCTCATCCCAAAACAATAGGGACTGACATGGTCTCCCATATAATGCATCAAATTGGATCATCCTAATTGAAGGAAAATAACTCTTATTATAAGAAAAATAAGACAATAATGGGTTCCTTTCTCATGAACTTTTGAAGTCAAACACACATGCTCAGAGCATATTCTCAAGAGTCTGGATGGTCTGATCAGTCTGGTCATCCATCTGCAGGTGATAAATGGTACTTAACCTCATCTTAGTTCTTAGAGATTCCTAAAGTTTCTTCCAAAACTGAGAAGTTAAATAGGTATCCTATTCATGAACTATCACTGAGGGAACTCCATGAAGCCTAACAAGGTCCCAAACATACAAGTTCCTGAGATCCTCTACCCGTATCAACTCTCTGATGGGAAGAAAATGGGACATGTCATCAAAAAATTTACAATCAATCATATAGTATATTTTCCACTCAAAGTAAAAGGTAGTCCGATCATGAAATCCATCGAGATATCATCCCACTTACACATTGAAATTGGAATCGGACGCAACAACCCAACTAGCCTCTGACGCTTAGCTTTGATTCTATGGTAGTTCAAACATAAGGAAACAAGATATGTAACAGATTGCCTTATCCCATAACACCAATACCTACCCCTAGGGTATAATACATATTGGATTCCCTAGGATTCATAACCTAACTAGAATGATACACCTCATGAATCATCTCTTACCTCAGGACCAAAGGAACCAACAACCACTTCCTACAGAGGATAGAACCATCAAGAGACTGAGACCAATCACTTGAGGTCTCTCCACCATTTAAAACATAGATAATCTTCTAGAAATAAATGTTAAATACATTCCCACTCTTAACCCAATATATAAGATAGGGAATGACCTACACTCTAGTCAATAACACCTACTCTCCATCCTCCTGGACCTCTATAATAATATAAAAAATCAAACTAATCAAGCCCTAATCATCCACTAATTCCCAAACAGTTTGAATTAAGAACCTTCAACTCAAGGAATCAATGATAGCATTCCCCTTCCCAAGTGTATAAGCAATGTAAAAATTGAAAGTTTGAATATAATCTACCCTATTTATTTTTCAAAGGTTCAAGTCCCTCTAGTTAATAATATACTTTAGGCTTATTAGATCCAAATAGACTATAAAATGATCCCTAAATAGATAATGATTCCAAGTCTTCAATTCATGAATAACATCTAATAACTCTCGGTCATGGGTGGGATAATTCCACTCATGTGGGAATAGATATCACAATCATAAGCCACATCATGGTCAGATTTCATCATCATGTATCCCAACCCTACACTGGATGAATCACAATACACTACCTAAAATTTCCTAGGATCAGGAGGAATCAAAACTTGTGTAGATTTAAAATAGGCCTGTAACTCCTTAAAATAATTTTGGAACCTTTTACTCCATTGAAACTTAACCCCTTTCCTAGTAAAATATATCAAGGTAGAATCTAGCATGGTGAAGTCTTAAATAAAACATCTATAATACCTATCCTATCCTAAAATATCCTGATATTGAACACATTCTTGGGTCGTTCCCAATACACAATTACTCTAACTTTCTTGAGATCCACTAAAAATCCTCTCACATAAATCACATGGCCTAAGAATTTCACCTCCTAAATACAAAACTGACATTTATATAGCTTGTTATATAGATGATTATCTCTAAATATTCCCTAAACAACCTCTGAATGGCTAGTGTAATCCTCTTTTGTCTTGGAATACACCAATATTTCATTAAAAAACATGACTTTAAAGGAGTCCAAAAAATAGTTGAATATCTAGTTCATCAAGGACAAAAATACCTCAGGAGAATTGGTAAGGCCGAACGATATTACCAAATACTCAAAGTTTACATATTGAATTTGAAAGGTTATCTTAGAGACATCCTCCTACCGAAACCTCAACTATTGGTAACCTAATCTCAATTATATATTTGAAAACCAATAAGCTCTTCTAAGATGACCAAGAAGATCATTAATTCTAGGAAACATGTATTTATTCTTTATGGTTGCTTTATTGATATTATGATAATTTATAAACATTAAAAGTCTCTCATCCACCTTCTTTGCAAATATAACTGGTGATTACAATGGTGACTCACTCATACAAATAAATCCCTTACTCTCAAGGTCCACCAGTTGAGATTTTATCTATTTTATCTTGGTCAGATCCATTTGGTAAGACGATAAGGAAATGGGGATCATCTTGAGGAGAAGATCAATAGTGAACTCGATCTCTCGCTAGGGTGGTAACCCATAAAAAACATCTAGAAAAACATTGGGGTATCGATCCATGATCAATGGAATGCCACCATCTGAACTCTGATTTGAGGCATCAAAGAACAACCATGAAAACTGATAAGAATCAAACCCATATCTGAAGAAATGGGTCATTCCCTCCCTTATCACAACATAAACCACCGGGGGCCATCTAAATAGAGTAAATATGAGTGTGACACCCCAATCCTGCCTCTAATATTCTAGGGGCTAGAGAAAAGTGATGAGTAGGAAAATCACACACATGGGAGGCCTTAGACTAAGGTACTTGTACACATACACACATATCCAAACACCAATATAATACAGAAAGTCGAGGAACAACTAATACCAATATGCATGCATATAGGTAAAACCCACATTAGAGTATAACACAAGTATGTGAAATAAAAAGTGATAAATAAAATCCCACCAAAACTGTAAAAGAGTTCAACCTGATAAAAATAAGGGGAATTATTTCAAGATACAACTCCTACAACCAACAGCAGTCCATTTTGTATAACTATACTCCACTTAATATTATCCCACATAGGACTTTGTTGAAAGTACTATCATTTACATAATACATAACTTGTGTGGGAAAAGTCCATTCAGGGGTGAGTATAATCATACCCATTAGGAAACCATAAAATCACTAAACATAAAGCATCAAATAGAGTCAACTCTTAAGAAATGATAATATCAACTCAAATATGCTCAAAGATAGACCAAGTCTAAAAGTAATGTCCTAACCATACTACCATCCTATTATTTTTCTCAGGGTTTCAAGGTAATGTCTTTTTGAGAGAACTCACTCATTGGGTCTTTCTAACACTAATGGAACTCATCCAAGTGGTCATGAACTTTGATCCTATCCATGAATAGATACATGATGGAACATAGAAGATGTTGATACATAGATAGTGGATCAAACATAGGGGCTAAGAGGTATACCTAACCCTACCTAGATTAATCCACTGTGATGGAGATCACATTCCCTAAAAGTCTGTAATGGGATACCTAACACAAACTGGGAAATAGGGATAGAGGGTCACACCATGGGCCACACTCTATACAAAACTAACCCATAGAGGGGATAATTTGTCCAATTCTTAGGATGGGATGCCTCACTGTACCCTCATAGGGATAGACCAAGGGAACATAACCTATTGATACTCAACTAGACTGAGGGGGATGGTAGCTTCAACCTATCCTTGGATAAGTACATGGAATGTATAAGGAATACCTAGTGTGTCCTAGATATTCTAGACTTACCCAAGTTCATGCTTGTTCTTTTGTCCTCCATCATGTGCCCCTATAATCTTGTCATGTCCATGCCCATGTACTCCTAGGGTAAACACCAGGTCACCAATCAAGGGTTACATGATGTGTGAAAGGCAACATGGTGTGTGAAATGTCACATGGAATGTGATATTTTTCTTTGCACATAAACCCTATTCATCATAAAAGGGTCTCCACATGATGTATGTTCCTCTAAAATACATGTAGTGTGTTTTAGTTTTTCAAAAAATCTCATATTAGTTTCACGCCTCTTGATCACACCGCTGTCACCTATGGATCCACTACAAATCATGCTTGTAGAACCCATATCTATAGTTGACCAACCTCAATCCATCATTGGTGGCTAGATTCTGGCCACCCATTTGTTCAATAATTCCTCTTTTCACCCCGCTTCGCCGTAATTCCATACCGTGAATCAAAAAATCATATTTCAACTTCTAATTCTCCATCATCATCATTGCACCATGATTATTCCTTCATTCATGAATTTGAACATATAGAAATGATATTTTGCACTAAATATTGATTGTGTAATGATTTATTTATGGGTATTGTCAAACTTTTAATCAAACAAAATACTGATGATTATTATTTGAAGAATGATGTTAGAAAAGAACACAACACAAAAGTGAGGAAACAGATGTTAGAAATTGTTCGGTTTGGCCTCAATTTGTTGATGGAGAAAACTTCAAACATAGGAGAATAAGGAAGAATAAATTTTTTCAATTTCTAATACTGAAGGGATATTATCAACTGCAAATCAAACATCGATCTATGAATTAATTTTCTAGGTAATTAATTTGAATTTGATATGGTATAATCAAATATGGGTATTAAACCAAAAAAATAAAAAACCTACCTTGAAATTGGATCAATCATTTATGGGGAATTATTTCCATATCATCATCATTAGTGAGATCCAAGAACATTGTTATTAAAGATGGATTATTTGTAAATTGATCATCGATCCATGATGTCGTTTAAATCATCAAATCCTTCCTCTACGATCCTCTCAAATCTCTAGGGTTATTTAGATAACCCTAGGATTTGAATGTAACTATGTTTAAATAAGAGTGGATTAGTTCGAAACCATTTAATAAACAATTAATTTAGTTATTTATTTATTTATTTATTTATTTAGTATTCTTCCTGTGACTACTCTTAAACCAAACTCTTAGTGTGAACTAGGGTTATATTATTCCATGAGTAAATCTTTCATTCTAGATTTAATTATGGTCTTAGATTTCCCATCTTAGACATCATTTGGGAGATATTCCGTTATTTTATAAAAATTATGCACACGTGGTATAATATATTTAATATTTTTATTATACCAAAATCAAGGCTCCATGAGACCTGAAATCCCATGTTGACTCTGTACCTAACTCTGAAAATATTCTTTAAAATATACAAAAGTTTTAAAAGGGAAAAAAAGTTGTTACATTCTCAAAACCTCAGGGATTTTTTACTCGAATATAAAAAATTTACTCAAATAGGTGAGGGTACTGAGCTCTCATATGGTTACCCTACTCCCAAGTGTTCTCCTGAGGATTATCATACTACCACCAAACATAAGCTAAGGTAATTTATCACCCATGAAGGATATTCTCCTAATGATCCTCAATCTCCACTAAGTACTCTATAAATGTATCTCCATCCTTGATTTCCAGATCACCCCAATCGATAATGTGTGATGGTTCAGGAACATGCCTCCTCGGTTGTAACATGTGGAAGACACCATGTACCCAGTATAATTATAGTGGTAGGGATACATGGTATGCCACCTCTCCAACCCTAAATAGTATTTATAATGGGCTAATTAATTTCAGAGACAACTTGTTGCCCTTATCCAAATCTCTGTAATCCTCACTAAGGTGAGACCTTTTGAAACACATGGTATCCCTCATATAACTAAAAATTTCTCTATATTAAGTCCACATAAGACTTATGATGGATTTGGGTAGTCCTATTCTACTCCTAGATGATCTATACCTTCTCTGTTTTTGTTCACAAAAACCCCAAAGTCATGAGTGTTGACTCCCCTATATCAGTCTAGCATAGTAGTGACCTAAAAGTTCTACCATATAAGGACTCAAATGGTGTCATAAAAATGGTGTAATGGTAACTATTTTTATAGGAAATATCCACTAATTGTAGGTAATCTTACCAATTATGGCTAAATCCCAATATGAAAGTCTGAAACATGTCCTCCAGAACCTGAATGGTCAGCTTAGTATGGCCATCTGTCTAGGTGTGTAACGTTGTGCTCAACCGTAACTAAGTTCCAAAGGCCTCCTATAATACTCTCCGTAATCATGATGGTAAGTGAGCATAATGGTTTAAAACAATCATTTAGGTAACTCCATAAATCCAGACTATCTCCTACATGTAAAGGGATCCTGAGATTTCCACTGAACTCTGCTCTCAAATGGCTAGGAAGCAGAATGACTTTGTGGGTCAGTCTAAAATCACCCATAGATATTTATGACCTTTAGTTGACCATATAAGTCCTATAATTAAGTTCATGGATATATCATCCCACTTCTAATCTAAATCTTCAAGGGGTTGATTCAATCATGTTGTATCATAGTGCTTGTCCTTCACCTACTAGAAAGTGAGGCATCGAGAGATAAACTCATCTACACACCTCTTCATCCCTAGCCACTAGAATTGATTCTAAAGTCCTTGGTACATCTTATAAACTTATAATATACTATTAAGGGGGGTGTATTAAACTCTCTTAGTACCTCCCCTTGTAATGTCATAGGTTCCATCTTCCGTCCTCAAAAAATGATGGTGTTCTCCCCACATTAAGAAAAATAATTAGGAGAATGTCTAGGGGATATATATCCACACAAGGACTCATAATCTATATCTCCAAGATGAGCATTCCTAACATGAAAAAGAAGTGTAGGGGTAACAACCATCGACTGGAGGTAATCTACACCATCATTTTCCACTAAGGATAATCACAATGAGGCCAACTACTTTAACACCTTTCTCAACAACTACAAATAAGATCTCCTACTAAGAGAATCTTCTACCACATTCCCCTTTTCAGGAGTATAGACTATATCAAAGTCATAATCCTATAGGAAATCTAGTCATCACATTTATCTCAAGTTAATATCTTTCAAAGAAAATTTATACTTGAGATACTTTTGGCAATAATAGATGGTAAATCACTTTTCTATAAGGTAGTTTTGCTGCATATTCAGGGCGAATACCACTATTGTAATCTCTAGATCACATGTCATTTAGTTATACTCATCTGGTTTCAAATTTTAGGACCCATAAGAAATCACCACCTAAATTTTCATTAGAACACGTCCAAGACCAGTTTTGGAGGCATCACAGAACACCAGATACTCAAAACTCTCCTCTGGCAGTCTCAAGAGGGGGTGCTCATCAACCTCTATCACAACTTATAAAAATCATATTGTTACTTCTTAATCCACATGAAAGGATACTCTATTTGGGTCAATGTAGTCATGGGTGCCTAAATCATAGAGAAATAAGACACAAATATCTAATAGTATCCTACCAATATAAGGAATCTTTGCACCTTAGACATGCTCTTGGGTAGCTACCAAGATAGTAATGCCTCAACCTTTGTTGGGTATACTACTACTATCTATTTTGAGATGAAATTTCCTAATAATTGGACCTCTCAAATCTAGAACTGACACTTAAAGATATTTCCATAAATTTGGTGCTCTCAAAATATGTCCAGGACTATCCTCAGAAATATTTTGTACTCCTCCTTTGATGCCAAGTGCATAAGGATGTCATCGATGAAGACTACCAAGAACCAGTCCAATAAGATTTGAGGGATATATTTCATGAGTCCTGTGAACATGGTTATGGTGTTCATCGCACTAAATGGCATCACCAAATACTCATAATGACCATAGTGACATCATAATTTTGTCTTCAATACAACCTCATCTTGAACTCGGACTTAGTGATAGCCCGACTTAAGGTCAATCTTCGAGAACCACTTCGACCTTTTCAATAGGTCAAAGAGTTCATCGATTCTTGAAGGTGGATACTTATTCTTTATGGTCACCTAATTTAGGTGATGGAAATCCCCACATAACCTCAAGCTCTCATTCACCTTCTTGGAAAATAAAATCGGGTCTTCCTGGGGAGACGCGTTGGGTCTGAAAAATCTATTACTCTACAAATCCTCTAATTTCACCTTCATCTATCGAATCTCTATAAAGACTATCCAATATGATGGTGTATATATTAGGGTAGTCCCTAGATGAAGTTCTATTCATAAATTGATCTACTGGTGGGGAGGTAGGCCTAGAAAATCTTGGTGGATGATGTCCTCGTACATCGACGCCACTACAGGAAGATGAAAGCTCATAACATCTGCTTCTTCAAGGGTAATACTAGTCAAATGATGAGTAATATATTATATCCTCCTAGTTATGTTTCCATTATACTCTACCTAGTTTTTATTATCTCCACAAATGAAAAATTTGTCCCACCAACTTGGACTCACCGCATCCCCTACCTAAAATGGTCGATCTATGCATTAACTATAGAGAGATATTTTATACATAGAATGGTGTCATAAGGCCATATAATATCCATGAAAAGGTCCCATAAAAAGATATTTCCTCCAAGAGTTAGGTCACACTATCAGTATAAGTGTTTGATCGATGAATCTCTTCCAGTAGGAGTCTCTAAACACAAGGATTGATCTAAAGGATCCACTGGAATCTCTAGGTATTGGATAAGGGATGTGGAAAGAAAAGAGTGGATCAAACCTATGTTTATCAATACTATAGCTAAAGCAGAGAAGACACAAGTAATACCTTGAATCATACATGGAGCCTATGAGTCATAAGTCTCCACTACCTACAACTTCCATTGTCCCAAACCACTAGATCCTTGATCCTAGTGTGGACCACTTGGGGGTGGTGGTGTCAACATATCAAAACATCAACCACCTCCCACTAATCTCCTAGTTTCCCTATCACATCCACCACCCTATATAACTCCCTTATCTAGTTTCTTCTTTTTCCCAGGTGGTCCATCGACCACCTCTCTTTTAGATGCATGACGGGTCAATCAATCCCATACAATATGCCCCTCCCATATTAGGAGTAACATCGCCTCTCCCTCAGATAACTAAAACCATCCTAAGATCTCGGAATCACAAACACCCTATCTTGAGACTATCTTTGGAAATGCCTCACAGGCCCGGATCCCTAATTATTTCATCGACTACCAATTGTCATAGTCTCATATGCTAGGTCTCCACTTCCATAACCCACTACCAGTTGTTGCTCAGCTATAAAACTCTCCACCACCATGGCACGCTCCAATACCCCAGCATAGGAAGGAGTACATAGAGATACCAATCTAGCTTGGATGTCCCATATAAGTCAAATATTGAAGGTCTATGATAAAAAGTATGCATCACTAACCAATTCTATAGAGTATCTTGAGAGGTTAGTGAACCTTGACTCATACTCTATAATAGATATGTTTCCATTCTGGGGATCCAAAATCTCCTGGATACATACTTCTCACAACATCACTGGGTAGAAATCCTCTCTAAAGAGATGCGTGAACTATGTCTGAGGTAGAGTCGCCTCATCAAGCATCTGAGTCACCAAACTCCACCATCTCTCTATAGAACCATGGATAAGGCTCTCTACTAGTACCACCATCTGATCGGAAGGGGTCTTAATAAGGTGGAAAAAATTTCCCAACTGCCTATATCTAGTCCTATACTACCTAGGAGTCTAGATCATCATGAAACCTAAGGGGTATCTACCTTTGGAACTCATGGAGTGTTATAATCCTATACACATCCTTTGGAAGTACTATTAGATCAACCTTCTACTCAGAAGGTGGAGATAAGAATCAAAAATAACTTGAAGGTACCACCTCTGATACAAGACCCTAAGCTGAAGCCTCATCAATAAGCAAATCATCATCATGATCCCACTGCATATTCCTATCTGGATATCATCATGGAGGCATCCTATAATAGACAAGATGTACTATGGTTAAATATATATTATGGGAGTTGACTCAATAAGGACATAGAAACCACAAACCATTATTATATAATGTATGTATTGATGTTTCTCCTATTACCAGTACCAACATGTATCTATTCAACAAGCAGGTTATCAGAGACCTGGTGAATGGATAATTTAGCTGCTACACCATCACTGGGATTCCTAGGCTAAGATATGAACTTGAGACACTTTAACATTGTTACCCTAATTCCCAAACCCAACCTCACAACTAGACTATCTCTAAAATTTGGTCCTAATATAACCCACTTTGATACCACTTTTTCACGACTCAATCCATTGGGGACCACATAGATGGAAGAAAGATGAGTGTGACACCCCAAGATCACCTCCAATAAGCTAGGGGATGGTGAAAAGTGTTGAGTAGGCATATCACACGCATGGGAGGACTTAACCTAAAGTACATATACACACTCACACATCTCCAAACACTAATATAATGCAGAAATTAAAGAAACAACTAATTCCAAGATGCATTTATATAGCTAAAATCCATATTAGAGTATAACACAAGTACAGGAAAACAAAAGGTAGAAATAAAATCCCACAAAAATTTTAAAAGAATCCAACTTCTATAAAGAAGAGGATTTTTGTCAAGATACAACTCTTGGAACCAACGGTGGTATGTCTAGAGAAACTATGCTCCACCTACTCCTAGACTACCTAGGACTTCATCAAAGACCCTATCATTTATATAATACATGAAATGTATAGGAAAATACCATATAGGGGTGAGTATAATCATTCCCAATATAACACCCCTAAATCACCAAACATAAAGAATCAAAGAGAATCAGCTCATAAAAAAGGTTAAAATCAACCCAGATATTCTCAAATATAGACACCAAGTCTCAAAGTAAGTTCGTAATCATACTTACAACCTAGTATTTTTCACATGGCTTCAAGGTAATGTTTTTTTGAGATAACTCACTCCCTGTGTCTTGCTAACACTGATGGAACTCATTTGATAGGTTATTCTCATCAGGCCTCACCATGAAGAGATGCATTCTGGAACTTATAATACATTAATATATATATATATATAGGGGATCACACCTATGGCCTATGGTAGATACCTAACCCTAACTGGAGTATTCCACTAAGATGGGGATCACACACCCTGAAAGTCAGTAACAGGATGCCTGACCCAACCTAGGTAAGAATGATAGAGGATCGAACCTTGGGCCATATAGAGGGATACCAGACTCTATACAGAACTAACCTATAGATGGGATCACTCATCCTATGCTCTATATAGGAGGCCTCATTATACCCTCATAGGGATGGACCATGGGAAGATACCCTATCAATAATTAACTAGACTGAGGAGTATGGGGGATCCAAACTATCTTTGGATAAGTACATGGTATGTATAGTGAATACATAGCATGTCCTAGATAATCTAGACTTACATAAGTCTATTCCTATACCCATGTCCTCCGGTCTGTGCCCGTGTACTTTGGTTGTGCCCATATACACTAGTTTTTCACGTATACTCTTACCATCCCCATCTAAATTGGTTGTGTTCATTCCCATATTCCTCTAGGGTACATGTCGATTTTCTGATCAAGGGTCACATAATGTGAAATTTCACACGGCATGTGAAAGGTCACATAGTGTGTGAAATTTTTCTCTACACATAAACCCTAGCCGTCGCGAAATGGGTTCTACATAGAATGTGTTCCTCTAAACCATACACCATGTAATTTAGTTCTTCATAAAAATTTATCATTGGTTTCATGTATCTTTTTCATGCCACCTTCACCTGTGGATCCACCAAAAATCACACCCATAGAACCCGGATCTATTATTGGATGACCTTGATTTGTTATCAGTGGATAGATTATGGCCACCCATCCTTTTGGGAATGTCTCCAGTCGCACCGCATCACCAAAACACCAAACCCTAAAATAAAAAACCCCAATCCAACTCTTAATTCTATGTCATCATCACTGCCACATGATCATTCCTTTGATCCTAAATCCAAACCCATAAAAATGATCTATTATTCCAAATATCGATTGTGAAATGATCAATTTATGGGTATTATTGAACATCCAGTCAAATGAAATATTGATAATGATCATTTAAAGAACAAGGGGAGAAAATCACAAATAAAAAAAGTAAGGAAACATACTTCAGAAACTGTTTGAGTTGGCCTCAATCTATTGACAGAGAAAACATCAAATGTGGGAGAATAAAAAAGAATTAACAAATCAATTACTAATTCCTAAGTGATATTATCAACCACAAATCAAACATCTATCCATGAATTAATTTTCTAAGGAATTAATTCATGTTCGATAGGGCATAATTAAATATGGGGATTAAACCAAAATAAATAAAAATATTACCTTGATATTGGATTGATCACTAATGAAGAATGATTTTCATATAATTTTCATTGGTGACATCCAAGAACTCTATAGTAAAAGAAAACTCCTTATAAAATTGATCATTGATCTATGATATCATTGTTGTTCATCAAATCCTTCCTTCACAGTCCTCTCAAATCTCTAGGATTATGTGGTTAAACTTCGTATCTGACCATAACCATGTTTAAGTAAGAGTGGATTAGGTCACAACCATTTAATAAATAATAAATAAATTTATTTATTTATTTATTTATTATTCCTCCCACAACTGATCTTAAACCAAAAACCAAAGGCACATGAGAGTTATGTCATGCCTAGGGTAAAACTTGTATTTCAGATTTAATAGTGATCTTATATTCCCCTTTTAGAACACTATTTGGGATATGTTCTATTATTTCATTAAAATTATGCATCCATGATATAATATATTTAATATTTTTATAATATAAACATTGAGTCTCTATGGGCCCCAAAATCCCACACTGACTCTGCACCTAACTTTAAAAATATTCTTTAAAATATTCTAAAGTTTTAAAAGGAGAAAACAGATTCATTATATCCCTAATCATAGAACCCACTCACCTTGGAAGATGTGAGTGCTCCCATTAGGATATAGAAATTGGACCCAGTGATGGTAGTAATCGATTTAAGCTATGTTGATAATCAACCAATTCATGCCAAAGATAAGGTTAAATAAGTCTAGGTCTAATATGAAAAAATCCCAAATGAATTACATCTTAGAGATTAAAACACAACACTTTGGGCACTTAAAACCTTGATCCTTCTTTCTACCCAATAGGGTAACAAAATCCATCACAAATGGTATCATCTATACTCACATTCCCAAGTTATAAATAAACTTTAATGAGATAAATGAATAGGAATCACCCATATCAAATAAAATAGATGTCTTGAAAGAATAAATGAACATCATACCTCTCACGGTGGTCATCCCATATTTGAGATCTTATGCCACCACATTTTTTGCATGAAGACATCCGAACTAAGGCCCTCCCTGGGACCTATTTTCTTAGTGAGAATCACATTTTACCTAAAGGTGATATCCTTCACCCTTAGAATCATCATATGTAACTTGATAACCCTTAGATAATGTGGAACCAATTCCACTCCCCTACACATAAGACTGACAAAATAACTAAATATGACTCGAACACCCACACTAATGGAATATCCTTGGACCCTCTAGGAAAATAGTACTATTAAGACCATCCTTCCGACACTGATAACAGGCCACTAGATTACACCCTAAAGAAATCACTAGCACTATACTGTATGAATTTTGAGTACTCTTTCCACTATCCTAATAGGGTTCATCCTGCCTCCTCTTCTAACCAGATAAAGAGCTCTGGTTACCACCCATTTAAGGAACACCATTAAGACCTATCTTCCCATCCATGTCCACCTCTATCATAGTTGCCTTATCAACCACCTCAATATATGTTGGTAAGAAAAGAAGAAGAATCATAGAATAGATATTATCCTTCAAGCCCATCTCAAAATATCAATCCTTGAGGTAATCATTTGCGAGGAGTTCGGGAGAGACATGAACCAAATTAGTAAACCGAGAAGTATACCAAAACACTGAACAGTACCCTTACTCCAATGACATAAACTCATAGGCATTCAGTTCCCTAAAGATCTCTAGGTAGCTTTTTCAATTAAAATCCACATTAAAAGTAGTCCATGTGAGATCCTCATGTCACTTAACTTTCACCATGGATTCCCGTCATTTTCTATCTGGTAATTCTAGAATATAGGTGGTTAATCACACCTTTGATGTCTTAGGGGCCTTCAAAAACTGGAAGATTCACTCAATCCATTACATTCATTCCTCAAGCTCTTTGGATCCATTATCTTCAAAAAATATTGATGGATTTTTATTAGTAAACTCTTGAGTGTGGTCCATTATCCATGTATTCTCTTGATCACCCTTATAGACCAAGGACCGGATCGTATGGATTACCGACTCCATCAAAGTTGGATCAATGGGAGGATTTTACTATAGGAAATGATCTGTATCACCCTATATAATCCTATATGAGGCCCTTTTGGGAGGAAGATATAAAAAACACAAGATACAAGCTTAACTAATACTCAGTTTAATATTTAAAAACTTCAATTAAACCAAAAGAAACCCTTATAATAGGTCTCAACAAACAAAATTATCATAAAAAACACTTTCAAACAAATAAAGGGTTACAATTTAAACTTTTTTAACACATTTATATTATGAATGGTTTGGCTTCATGGTTAGGTAAACCATGATCTAACCGTGAAAGTTCCACTAGAAGATAACAAACAAGGTCGCACGATTTCTACACAGTTACTACTAACCATGAGCCCAAATTGTGTGCCTCCTGTAGTCCTCCCCGTTTCACCCTAAAACTCAAAATAATTCATGGGATCACCTTATAAATCATAATAAATAAGATACACACATTAAAATCTTAGTAAAATAACACAAAATCATGCTCAAAATGTAAACACAATTATAGACGACCCATGAAAATTTGAGGTTTGACATGAAGAAGAGTTGTTTGGGCACTCCCCCACTCCTACCTCTCAATCACTGATAGTCTTAGATCTAGTATACCACTAACCAACAAAATAAAAAGAGATCTAATACAATTTTATATTGAACCAAGCCAGTTCGGCCTAACTTTTCACCTGATTTGGCATGCCACAAGTCCCGAATCATGTTCCTAATCACCTAGACTGGTGATATAAACCAAGGAATAATAAATAACCTCTTGGGAATGGTTTCACCCATGGTAAACAGGAATGGACCATCCATGAGTTTGGATGGACATACCAACATAATCAAAGTCAACTAAAAATAAACATATAACCAAATTAATACAACAATGACTAAGAATAGATTCCATAAACTAATTCACATCAACATACATAACATGTCATAAAATAGACATAAACTTGGTATCTCAAGTCAAAATATAAAAAACCCAAAATAGGGATCAAGACCCATATAGTAAATACTTACATATCAAGGTATAAAAACTCCAAAATATCTCCTCATAAGCTAACCCTATGAGACCACATGTCCTCCATCAAAATAATCATGAATAATAGTAATCATTATGAGCCACCGAACTGTATGATGCCCTTTCCTCTACTTTTGTTCTACAAAACAAAGTCTTCATACACCTAAAGGAATATATAGGGTGTGAGGCACAATTCCCATTAGGATACCACCATGAATCTATTTAATGATTTTAAACCATGAAAACTAATAAACTAGTTTGAAAACTAATTTTTCAAAACTAATCCACTTTGAAAACATTTCACTTAAAATCATTCATTTTAAATACCTTTGGTTTTTATTTTAAATAAAACATGTTTTCAAAATAATTAATAAACATGGATTGAGTAAAGAAATGAAATTCACTTGGCATGAATATGCACAACCTATCTAAAAAAGGCATAAACAAGATATAATCATAAACAATATCATATAAACAACAAGTGTAAATGGGAATAACTCATGATATCACCATTAAACAAGGCACTGACTGTGACAACCGGGTCCCGGTGACAGTACAACCACCCCGCTTTAACATGGTCGTCGGGTCCTGGCCCACCAGGTACCACCAGTTTCCCCCCAGACACATGGGGCCCACCTTAGGGTCCACCCACATGCATGAACGGGTCATCTGACTAATGATAGTCTCCACAGTCCAACACTTGTCCTTTCCAGTGTGCTTTTGTCCTCACTCACACACACCCTGAGAAACTTCCCAGAAGGTCACACATCCTGATCACTACTCCAGGCCAAGCACGCTTAACTGTGGAGTTCTAACCAGGTAGGCTCCTGAAAAGGAAGGTGCACCTTGTTGACATGAGTCATATCATTTAGTCATTTAACCCTTTATCATTTGGGGATGTTACAATCACCCCCCCCCCCCTTTAGAGCACAATGCCCTCATTGTGGGCCCTACATCTCAACCTAGGCAGTGCACCGCACTTAAGGCTGGGTTCCACCTCTGATACCAAATGTGACAATTGGGTCCCGGTGATAGCACAGTCACCCCACCTTAACATGGTCGTCGGGTCCTGGCCCACCAGGTACTACCAGTTGCCCCGCAGACACGTGGGGCCCACCCCAGGGTCCACCCACATGCCTGAACGGGTCATCTGACTAATGATAGTCCCCACAGGCCAACACATGTCCTTTCCAGTGTGCTTTTTCCTCACTCACACACACCCTAGGAAACTTCCCAGAAGGTCACTCATCCTGATCACTACTCCAGGTTAAGCACGCTTAACTGTGGAGTTCTAACCAGGTAGGCTCCCGAAAAGGAAGGTGCACCTTGTTGACATGAGTCATATCATTTGGTCATTTAACCCTTTATCATTTGGGGATTTTACACTAACATAATGCATAAAATCATATATATCAACTAGGAATAAGTAAGGTGCACCATGGGCTCTAACCATAAGGTTTTAATGTGAGTTAGTCTAAACCACAATTTTCTAGTGAGATAAGAAATATAAACAAGATTATAATCTCTTAAAATCTTCCTTGTACCCAACTCACAAGAGATCCCTTGGTTTCTTAGTCAGCAAAGTGGAAACTCTCGTGGTCTTACTCACAAAGGCTTTCTTAGTCCCTTGGTAAACACACCCTCATACCCTAGGTATCTCATGTGCTAATCAATACCAAATATATCAACATCACATGTACCATTCATAAAACCCATTTCAAATCCAATTAAATAAAAAAACACTCATTTTAATAAAACACCTTCCTCAAGGTGAAACTATTTATAAAACCTATTTAGGAATAAATTTTAAACCATTAAACCTCTTTGATATATTTTATCAAATACATGGGGTGCATTAAAACAAACCCCCTTTGGAAACCCCACTTTAAAAATCAAATTTCCCACAAAAAACCATTTACCACAACAATTATGGATTAAACATCAACCATAAATCAATTTAATATAAATTTAATAAACAAAAACTGAAGGTGATAAAGAATGTTAACAATGGAAAACTCCATTAAATAGAGACACCTACCTTGGAAATAATTCTAAACTCATCACCTTTGATGACAACCACCTGATTTAGGAAGGAGAATACATTGCACACCTAAATCATAAGAAATAAAACTAAAACCCCCATTATTAACCCTAGGTTCATCCAACCTGCCATCTTGGGTTTCACACTTCTATATAAATGGAAGAACAAGGCATGAGAAGGATGGAGATGAAGAAATAATTAATATTAGGGCTTAACTCAAGCTAAAACACTAAGTAAACAAGAGAGATCTACCAAATTTGAAGAGGAGAAGCTCCCAAGATTGGGGAAGAACCTACACATGTGTAGGATGAGAAAGACTTAAAATACCATAAGGGAAAATAGTAAAAATCCAAATTTTTAATGAATTGAGAAACTCTTACAGTTTAGCCACATAGTTAGACAAACCATGTTCCAACCATGTGGGTGTTAATGTCTCCAAAAAAACAAGTTTCACGGTTACTAATAAGCCTCGCATGATTTAGAAAACCATGTAAAAGAACATTGTCCCCAAAAAATCACCCTCACATGGTTAGCTGTATGGTTAGAAAAATTGTGCATAAACTGTGTTCCAGGGTCTATTTTCTCCAAAAACCAAAATTTTAACCCTTGACACCCTATAATTCCAGGAATGAAATAAAAGATAAATAAAAACTAAAAAATACACATATCAGTGACCCAATGGGTGTCACGGGTGACATTTCATGTGGCAGTAGTACATTTAGTGTACTGGGGAAAGTATATGTTGTATTGTCCAGAGGTACATGATCTAGGTTTTATTTTTTATATTTTGTGTACACAAGGTGCATTCCATGTACCTACCCTTTTTAGTAATTTTTATATTTTCTCATTATAGAGTCATAATTGGACCTGTGAGTAATCTATTCTAAGTATTTTTATGGGTAGATCACGATAGTGGAATCCTTTATCATGGAGAGGTCATCCTAATGGTGTTTTGGATTGGGTGGGTTTTGGAAGGAGGATTTATTTGAGGTTCTGATTCAGAATCCTTATATGGGTTGGGATGTGAAATGTGAGGCCTAAGTGAGGGTGGTAAGCTTATCAGATTACTTAGATCATGGATACTAAGTCAGTTTTATTCAAAGTTCTTTTATATGATTCCTATAAGTCTGGATCGAGTAGTTTCTATAAGGATATCTTTAATGGTCCTTGGATTTTAGGGCCGGTTTCTTGAGGTTATATTAGTTGACATTTAGATCATGTGCCTAAGGATTGGATCAGTTTGAGTAGGTTTCTAGTTGGTGATCAGTGGATACCATAGTCAACTATTGGGAATTCCATTTTAGGTGAGGTGATAATTTTAGATACCCTTGAGGGTAATCTATTTATCAAGGATTAGTGGATGGTCATTGAGGGCCACTTGGATATGTTCATCATGCTAGTATTGTCCCGTGGTTTAAATGTGATAGAGGAGTCACTCATTGGGTCTTATTTTAGATTTTTAGATTCCCTTGTGGGTGAGTTAATGGTTATGGTTTTGGTTAGATTTTGAGTCACCATTTGAGATTTAATATATCATCCATGGAACATAGTATAGGATAGATGTGATCCAGGGGACTATGGGTGCTACATTTTTCATTGACCATGAGTGAGAGTTATTGTTGTTTTAGCTTTGGTGAAACCCAGTGCCACCCTATAACCCATAGACTAGTGGTGAGAGAATATAGTGGTTTTTCTAATTTTTTAAGGGATTATGGGATCCCCAAGATTTTTTTAATGTGGGATGGTAATTGCTAATTATTTAGCGGCTTAGATGATGGGTTCGAGAGTTGATTGACCCTTGATTTTATGGCCTTTGTTTGGGATGTTTGAGGTGGTTTCTTATCATGATTAGATGTGAGAGGTTACCTTTTGGATGTTATTGAATCATTAATTTTTCTTAAGACTAATATATTTCTATCATCTACTATTTAGTTACTATTAGATGAGCATAGGGAGATAATAGATGATCTGGAGGAGTTCAGCCTCCCCCAGGCTAGTAGATTTTTACCCAGATAGGGGTTGGGTGTTTGTGATCCCAGAAATTTTAGTGGACTTCAGTTTCAAGATATACCTTTCCACAACAATATTTTATGTAGTTAGTTACTTTTTTAGTACTATATTCCTTTGTATAGGTTCTCTCATTGTTAGTAAAGTTCTTACCACTAGTTCAGATTGTGCCATTGGAGTCCTGGAGCTCAATAGTGGTGCATGTTTTGCTCATAGATTATTGAGATGAGATCCTAGGGACTAACATTCATGTCTATTTCATTTTAGATTTCATGGATATTCAATGTATATCTAATATACAAGACTAATTTTGTGTGTCTCAGTAAGACATGTGATATAAGATCTCCGGTGTGGGCCGGAGCAGGGGTAGATTTACCTCAGGTGTCACCTTAGATCCTGGGGTTGGTTGCTTTGCTTTTTTTCTTGGGCCTATTTATTTATGTTTTTTTTCATCTTTTATAATATTTATATTAGGCTAGTAATATCACATGCGCATGCACTTTTTATGACTTCAAATTATAGGTTCACTATTGGGGGTGGCCTACTGAGATTAATTTATCACCCCTTGTATGTGCACATTAGTATGCATATAGACATTATGTTTTCTTTTAGGTTGATCATAGAATGAATGGTGGATTGGGTTGAGGCCAAATGTTTCATGATCTAGTGGGGATGCTCATGTGGAGCTAGAGGTTTAAGTTAGAGTAGTTCATCCATTGTGGATACTAGTCGTGTAGTTTGGCTCAGTGTTAGCAATATAACCTTGTGTATTTTATTTTCTTTTATTTATTACCTATATATGTGTTCAGTCTAGTGGGAGTCTGATTATTGTATATTTTAGCATGTTTTGAATTTATATGATTTTTATTTCTTCATTCCATTTATTACAGCATGTTGTTACTTCAGTTATTTATTGTGTACTCTAATATTTATATTGTGGATTTGTTTCATTTTTTGTTGTTTATATACTCTTATTTGAGGGTATAGTCTCCCCAATATATCGTTTAGACCCTCTTCGTTAGTCAGTAAGCTATAGTGTATGAGGAGACACTCTTGAGGTCTTGTGGAGAATCGTATTAGGTGATGTGATAGGTTGACTTCAATCGGTTCATTGTAAAAGATTTCATTAAAGATTTATTTGTTATAGAATTTAGTTCTATTATTCTGAAAGATACATGATATAAATTGTACGATTTATAAGTGTTGTAAATATACATAAGGTTGGAAAGTGAAAAGAATCAAAAAATGAATCTTGAAGAAATATAGGGAAAGGGTTTCTATATTGACAACTTGGATGCTTTAGGTTTGGATGAACTTGTTAGAAGATGTGTATTATCTCATTTTTCTCTTGAGAAGATAATGTAAACATTTTTTTCTTAATAAAATGATATGGGTGTCTTTAATAAACATAGTTTATGATTTTTTTTATTATATAACATTCTTTAAAGGGGGATTAAAATGGCTTGTTATGGTTAGTGAATTTGTGATATTATCATTTATAGAAATGTTCCAACAATGTGAATGAATTCAATAAAATTTTACCCAATATTCTCAAAGTATTCAGAATAGATAAATTGGGAATATGATTTCTATATTCTAAATGCAGTATAGTCAGTACTAGTGGGTAAAAGTTTGAGTTGGGAGATTTTTTTTTGAAAAATGCAACAATGTTTATTTAATAATCTAGTCACGGACATTGAAACTTAGAATTATTAGGGAGGAGGAGTAATAATTCCATATGATGGATTATCTAGAAGAAGTTTTAGGAAACTCCATGAAGTGTCCATGTCAGGTATAGGGGTAATAGAAATTAATTCTTCTGTTTCTAAGAGTATGTGATACTGAATGTATATTTTAAAAAAAAAATTGTAATTATACAAGAGCTCAAAATAAAAAATAAGAATTGATAGATCTTATAGTTTTATTTTAAGTGATGATGAAAAAATTGTTACATAAATAATTTGAATTTAAAGGAATTTGAAAAGATTAGATGAATCTAAAGGATGTGTATCTTTATCTTTTTTCTCTTAAATGATAAGAGAAGTTGTTATCAGAAAAATAGTTGTTATGAACAACATTATATGATTAATTATGTAAACATGGGTTATAATTCATCTGACTCTATAACATATTTTTGAGAAGATGATATAAATAATTAATGTGTTTTCCATGATAAAATGTTTATCCAACTATTTTTTAAAATATGAAGGAATATGATTCCACATCCCATTAGTGGAATATTTTAAATAATTGTCTTCTTTTCAAGAAAAATGATTTTAAAAAATAGAACACCATATATGATATGGTAACAATAGTTTATTTTCTAAATATTCCATCTAATATGAAATAAGTTTTATTTCCTAAACACAAAGTTGTTTGTGTAACTTAGTAAGATATTTTGAAAATAATATAGTGACTAAGAGGTTAGTGGGGGTATGTCTGGACTTAGATAAGTTCAAAGTTAACAAAGGAAGGATTATATTAGTCTCAGATTAAAGTTTTTTCAATTGATATCCTAAAGAGTTTAGGATGTGTGATGATAAATAAAAATGTAAGGATTTTTATTTATTTATCATGAATAATTGAACATCACTTTTTTCTAACGGATTGTACTAGTTGAAGACTAATGTTATTTTTCACTAGATATCCTATAAGAGCTTTAGGATGTGTGATGGTAAAGAAAAATGTAGAGTTACATTTATTTACCATGAGAAATTGAATACCACTATTTAAAAAAAGTTTTATAATGATTAAAATAAAAATTTAATTTCAATTAATATCCTAAAAGAGTTTATGATGTGGTGGTAAAAAGAAATGTAAAGAGTTACATTAGTTACCATAACAGAGTAAATGTCACTTTATACTAAAAGGCTTTAGGGTATACTGGCAAAGTAATAATATAGAATTTACATTATTTGAAAAAATTCATGGAAAAATTTTGATGTAAAGAGCTGCAAGGATGATGGTTATTCACTTAGTAAGAGTTCTAAGTAGTCAAAAAAAGTTGACATCATAACATTTGATGTTATGAAGTTAATAAATTTGAATATGTTTGAAGAGATGAATAGTTAGAAATATGATTCCTAAATCTCACCATTATTTAAACTATCTTACTTCATATATGTTTCTTACTAAATATTTGGTGGGAGGGTTTTATTAGATGGTCACATAGATATGTGATAAGAATTACATATGATGTAATGAGTCAACAAAATCCCTAAAATTTCAGCATAAATAAGGTTGATCTGGTAATTTATCATATATTATATGATATATGGGTGTTTATTTTAGGTTTGTTAAATATTATTAAAATATTTTTAAGTATAATATATCATATTTGAGGCAATCCATTCCATTATTATCTCAAATTGGTTTCATAAATGTATATATAGATATACATTTCATGAAGTGTAATGATAAATAACCACTCAAAGTATGGCTTTGAGTTATCCCTAACTAATGTTTTTTATGGAATATTATAGGTTATGATGAAATTTTAAGGTTAATGTGAGAAGGATTCTTGTATATAGATACAGAATATTCTCATGAGGTACAAAACAAAGAATAAGATTCTTTGTGTGCACTGGATGACCCACTAAGTATACCACATAGAGTGTCATATAGATGTATTTAGTATACTAGGGGTGAATGGATAATATTTGAGTCCCCAGTACCTAAATTTGGGGAGAAACCTAGAAAGATAAATCGGCCCTAGCCTTTTACACATATCATTACATGATTTTAATCATAATTAATCATCAAATTACAAGCCACGGATCATGAAGTCTAATATCTTGTAAGACTAGGTATATAATTTAAAAACATAAAACCAAAATAAAAACTTATTTTATTTAATATTTATAAATATTTAATAAATTTATTTAAGCCCTTACATCTTCATAGGATAACCTGGGGAATAAATGAACAAAAGGGGATGATCTAAAAAACCCAGTAAGGTAATGAGGATAGGAATAAAACATAGCACATGGGTTAGAAGGCATAACGTGATGACATAAAAATAATGGTACATGAGTAAAAATAAGGAATAATAAAATTTATTTCATGTTAAAATATAATCATGGCATCATATGAATGTGGAAACAACATATAACATGACATAAACATGAGTCAAGGCTAACGTCCAAGACTGTATAACATGGTGGATAAAGTCCGTTAAAAGAATTAGGTTTACTCTATGTCCCAACATGACATCTCATGAGACTAAACATTACCCAATTAATTTTATCACTATTTTCTCACACCTATCATAACGTTTTCATAAATATTTGTTCCACATGAAGAATAAACATAAGGGTTTCCCCTAGAAATTAATGGGTATCATGATAATGTCACAATGCATAACAAACGAGCATATTATAAATGTGTCCATGAAAGAATAAATTAAAAACATAAATGGACATTAATAATGAAAATTAGTCATATATCATGATAATTTATGTCCAATTTAAGTGGAAAATTTTAAAAATATTGTTAAATAAACTTTAGAAATGAAATAGTTTAGTGCAGTTTAAGAAAAATATTAAAAAGATTTTAAAGTGGAAAAGGAATATTTATTTTTATAAAACCAGTAATGAAACAAGATACTCTTTCATGATGAAATGAGTGATTTTATAAAAATAACAGTGTCTTAAAAATATTATGTAGTGCACTTGAAAATGGGTAAGAAATCAGGAAGTTCCCTTGAAACAGGTTTTCTTATCAGGAAGAATTAAGAGCAACCCTTATTAAATAATGTATATCCCCAAAAAGAGGATGAAATGGTCTAGATAAATGATATTTTAACTTATAAAAAAAAATTTATAAGAAGTATATAAAAATAAATAAGTATTAAATTTGGGTAAAGAGAGAGAAATAGTAACCCTAAGGGAAACAATGAAGGTTCGGGTAGAATCCCTTACCTTATGTTTGAAACGGTTATGCACTTGATCTTAATATCATGAATAATCAAATTAAATCCATTAATTAATTAATTAATAACATTTTATACATGTATTTTATTTATTATAATTTTATTAAGTTCACTTATGTCCTTTTTTATGAGTAATAGTATTCAATTTCATCATTTGGGAGCGTTTATTTCTTGGTTTTCATGATCAGTTTTCTTGTTCACTTGTATGGAAAATCATGTAAAGTAGGGGTAATTATCCAGAATTAAAATTATAGGTTGTTAATGATCTTAAATAGTTTTAATTGTTCTTATATTTCATTTTTTATATGTCATGAGGATGAATCGTTATATAAATTGTTAAAGATAATCATTTAGGTTAATTTGGTGGTTTTTCGATCACAACGAACCCATCTTATTTTATCATTTATTATTATGTATATAAAACGTTTCCAGAACATTAAATAGGTTTTAATACATATAATATAATCTATTTAAACCATAAAAATTGTTTCATGACCATACTTGAAGGTGTAATTGAAAGATGAAATCATGTCGTCTAGGAAGGTGGTAAATCGACACCCCATGGACGATGTTTTCATTCTTAAAATAAAGGAGATAGGAGAATATATTTGATGAAGAATTATTCCATAAACACTATAAAATTAAATTATATATAATATAATATATTTTTCATGCCACTTGGACAAGTGTAAGTGATTATAAGATAAGAAAAGAAAAGTACTTGAAAAGAAATTGAAAGAAAATGGAAGAGGGTTTTACCTCTTAATTCCTTCTTCTTGAGAACCTCCTTAGGGGAAGGGTTTTGGTATTTTGATGATAACAAGAGATTATAGACGTGTGGGAGGGGCTTGGGAATTTATTTGAGAATAATTTTTACAAGTCTCAAATCTTGAGATGTGTGAGGAGAAGAGGTGGTGAGGGGTGTTATTTATAATGGAGGAGATGGGTGTTTTCTCATTATTTTATTCATTAGTTTATTATTTTGGCTCAAGACAATAAATAGTGAGGATTATTATGACTAAATATAGTAAATAATTCATTTTAGTTCAAACCAATGGTTATTACATCATCCAAACATCATCCATGACTCAGTAATTCATGTATTTAGCATTTATTGTAAATTATCATATTTAACTATTCACCAAAAATTTAAGTATTTTAGAAAAATACCAAAAATTCACCCTAAACATTTTTTTGACATTTAGAATTCAAAAATTAACTATATTTTATGAAAATAATTTTATAAATATGAGAAATTTAATTTTTAATTAAAATCGTCATTTACTTGGAAAATACATATTTTAAATTTATAACTGATTTTATAACACTTTGAAAAATTAACTAAGGTTTCATAAAATTATCTTAAAATCATAAGACAACAAAATATTAATTTATGAATACATTTTATGAAAATAAATTTTATTTTAAATTATTAAATTAATCATAAAATTTTAATTAAATATTTATGATGTATAAAAACACCAACACTTAATTAATAATTTTTATAGAATTTATTTACTTATAAAATGATATAATTATATCAGTTCATCATTTATAAGATTCTTAAATTTTATTTTAACTTTCATGGGTGATGTTACTATTCATTTGGTCGGTTTACTATTCATAAGGGTCATATTACTCTTCCTAATGTCAAGTTATTATTTCATTGATATTGGTTTCTTAACTTCTAGAAATACCTCTTATTTAATTAATTCTTCATTTATAATGTTTTTATTGTGTTCTTAATGTGATTTTATGTGATTTATACTATATGAAAAGATTATAAGAAGGAAATTTTCATTGATAAAATTCAGGTTTGTTATATTCTTCCCCCCTTATGAAATTTCACCCTCAATTTTTTTTTACATTATAAGTTGAAAAAAAGTGAGGGTACTTCTCCTTCATCACTTCCTATGGTTCCCATGTTTCCTCTTCATACTTATAGTTCCTCCATGGTACTTTGACCATTTGAGTAGTCTTATTGCGTAGAACTTTATCTCTATGATCCAAGATCTTCATTGGATGCTCCTCGTAAGAGAGATCATTCTCCAAATATACCACCTCTGATTTCAGTACATGTGAAGGATCTGGTATGTACTTCCTCAAGAGGGATACATGAAATACATCATGTACTTGAGACATGGTTGGTGGAAGTTTCAATCGATAGTCCACAGCTTCCACGCGATCAAGGATCTCTAAAGGGTTGATGTGCCTAGGACTCGGCTTTCCCTTATTCAAAAATATCATGATCCTATTTCATAGAGATATGTGGAGGAAAACCATGTCTCTAACCTTAAACTCGAGGTCTCATCGATGATTGTATACATATATATTTTGTTGACTTTAGGCTACCTTGATGTGTTGTTGAATGGTTTTCACCTTCTCTGCCATTTCCTTGACCATTTCAGGTCCTAACAGCTAATGTTCACTGACTTCATCCCATCATGCTGGTGTTCTACATCTCTTCCCATAAAGGGATTCATATGGATCCATTTGGATGTTGGAGTGAAAACTATTTTTGTGGGAGAATTTAACCAGTGGAAGATGTCAGTCCCATACTCATTTGAAGTCTATAGAACACGCTCTCAACATGTCTTCCAGTGACTAAATCATCTTCTCAGATTTTCCATCAGTTTGAGGATGATACGTCATACTGAAGTTCATCTCAGTGCTTAGAGAATGTTGTATGATTTTCTAGAACTTCAAGGTGAATCTCGGATCTCGATCAGGCACAATCGATAATGGTACTTCATGCAGCCTTACCACTTCTTTGATATATAATTGTGCCATTTGATCCAATGATAATTCCTCTATAATTGCTGTAAATTGATCAGCCTTTTTAAGATGATCCACAACAACCCATATAGCATTGTTTCCTCTGGATATATTTGGAATTCTATTGACAAATTTCATGGTAATATTCTCCTTGTAATTGGTAGTGGTTGCATCATCCCCTTAGACTTTTTCCTTTTAGCCTTCACTTTCTGACATATCAGGCACTTTGATGTATGTTCAGTTATCTTCTTATTTATATTTCGCCACCAATAGTTCTCCTAGAGATCTTGATAAATCTTTATGATCCCTAGGTGAATAGAAAAGTTTTATCCATGAGAATCATTCATAATATCCTTCTTTATCTCTAGATTGGATGGTACACATAGTCGTGACCCAAATATCATGACTCCTTCCTCATCCATTTTTAACTATAAGGATTTGTCTTTTTTTATGGATTCCACCTTCTTATGAATTTCTACATCATTTATTTGAGAATACTTTATTTTCTCTATAAGGTATGGTTTAGAAATCATTTGAGAAAGGATTGATGGTGTTCCTTTCTTAATAATTCCCATGTCCATCCTTTGAAAATCTAAGAATATTGGATCCTTCTCAATTCTCATCATTGATAAATATTGAGGATCCTTTCTACTTAGAGCATCTTCCACCTTACTATCTTTTCTAGGATGGTAATGATTTGAGAAATCATATTATTTGATGAGCTCTAACCATATTCATTGGTGCATATTAATCTCCTTCTATGTGAATATATATTTGAGACTCTTATGATCAGTATATATTTCACACTTCTCCCCATAGAGATAATTCCACCATATTTTTAATGCAAATATCACAAATTCCAACTCCAGATCATGTGTGGTATGGTTTTTCTCATGAATTTTCAACTTTTATAAGGCATAGGCTATCAGTTTATCATTTTTCATCATTACACAGCATAATCACTTTTTTTGAAGAATCACTATATACCACAAATAGTTCCCCACTTATCGGAAGTGTGAGTACTAGTGCGGGGATAAGCCTCTTTTTGAGCTCCTTAAATCTTTCCTCACATTCATGAGTCCGGAAAAAATTCAATTCCTTTCATGTCATCTTAGTTATTGGGGTTTAAAATCATGATAATTTCTTCAAAAATCATAGTTAATACCCAGCTAGACCAAGGAAACTATGAATCTATATTACAGAAGTTAGTCTAGGCCACTCTTCGATTGCCTTTGTCTTGGAAGGGTCCACATATATCCCTTTTCTGGTAATAAAAATCCCTGATGATGATACTTCCTCCATCAAGAACTAACATTTACTATATTTTTCATAGATTTTATCCCTTCAAAAATTATGCAACATAGTATTCAAATGCTCCTCATGTTCCTCCTTGATCTTAGAGTATATCAAAATATTATCGATAAATACTACCACAAATTTTTCAAGGTAATCTATAAAGACTATATTCATTAAGTCCATGAATATTGTGGGAGTATTAGTGAGTCCAAAGATCATCACTATGAACTCTTAGTGTCCATACCTCATTCAAAATGTAGTCTTGGGAATATCTTACTTCCTCACCTTTAATTGGTGATATCCCGGCCTAAGGTCCACCTTAGAGAAATAACTGGCCCCATATAGCTGATCAAACAAGTCATCTATCTGAGGTAGGGGATACTTTTTCTTTATCATGATTTTATTGATCTCATGATAATCAATGTAGAGGCGCATTGATACGTCCTTATTCTTGACAAAGAGGAATGGCGCACCCTATGGTGAAGCACTTGGGCATATAAAACCCTTGTCCAGATTCTCTTGTAACTACTTCTTCAGTTCTTCCAGATCAATGGTGGACATTTTATAAGGTGTATTTGATATAGGTAGAGATCCAAGAATAAGGTCAATTGAGAACTCAACCTACCAATCTGTAGTAATACCATTAAATTCTTCAAGGAATTCATCAGTGTAATCCCTCGTGATGAACATGTATTCGAGCGTGATTTTCTCCTTTGTCTAAATCATTTGAGCTAGATATGCTTGTTAATAAGGAAAAAAATACACAATTGAGATGATGATTCTAAAGGTGATTTATCTTCCTTCTTACACTTGTATAGAATTGGAGGATGCTTTAGGATTTTAATAGTAATATCCCTTTTTTGACAGTTTATGTTGGATTTATATAAAGATAGTCTATCCATTCCCAATGTAGAATCAAACTCTACCAAAGGGAGTATGAAAATATTTTCTGGGAGGTTCATCCCACAAAAATTAATCAGGGATGAGTTATGTACTTTAGATTCAATAATTTCCCCATTTTATATTCTCATAGATAACTCAAAATCCAAATTTTGAGGTGGTGTTTGAATAGTTTTACTAAACTTTCAAGATGTGAAAGAATGCATATAACTAGAATCAAATAGTACATTCACTATTCTTGAATGAATAACCAGTGTACATGTCACCACGTCATTATCAGGCTCCACCTTAGCAGTAGTGATAGCACATTCCCTTCCTTTCTTCCTTAGAGGGTTTTTTTTATATCCTCCAACAACCCTAGGCTTAGGGCATTGGTTTTCAAAATTCTCATGTTCCTCACAATTGAAATACTACACTATAGGCTGATCATTGATCTGAACCTTCCTTTCTTCTCCTACATTAGTGTGATTCTTCATATCCCTTTGGTAGTTATTATCCATATGACCTTTTCTTCCACATTTGAAGCATCTCTTAGTTCCCTTTAAGTAGTTTCCAGGATGCTTATTCCCACACTTTTGGCATGTGGGATGTTGGGACTTCTTTCCATCATGGGATTTATCACCCAAATTAAACTCTATTTTATGATATTTTTTTTCACAGGGCCACGAGACCACTGAGAGTCTCAGATCTACATTTCTACTTTAAGGTCACAATGGACAATATTCTCATAGATTTAAAAGTCTCAAATCATCAACGCTTTTCATAGACTAAACTTTAATCCACTAAAGAAGTGATCCACCTTTCTTTCGGTGTTCATGAAAAAATCAAAGGCGTATCTTGCAAGCCTTGTGAATTTTGGTTCATATGCCTCAATAGAATCATATTCCTTTTTCTTTAGTATGAGGAACTCCTTTACTATCTTAATATGGAGTTTTAAGGAAAAATATTTATTGAATAATATTTTCTAGAAGTCTTCTCATTCCATGGAATAAATTTCCTCCTTGGACTTTTTTTCTTGATCAGTGTCCACCACTGATCAGATTCCCCATCAAAATGATAGACTTCCAGCACAACTTTCTATACTTTTGAGCACTAGAGGACAGAGAATATCTTTTCAATGTAGTTAATCCACTATTCTGTGAGGGTGGAATTAGAATATCCACTAAACATGGGAGTCCTTTTTTGCATGAATGATTTGGCAGTAATTTTCTATTTATTAGGATAAGGAGGGAGTTTCACATGATTCAAGTTATTATTCATAACTTGAGCCATTTTATCAAGTAATTTCATGAATTTTTGAGCTCCTATTCCCATCATATTTTCCATTTCATTAGGGAAATCATCACATTGCCTATCATGTTGATTTTTGGCATGATTTCTTCTATTTCCAGCCATTAACTAAGAAAAATATATTATAATTAGGGGGCTTGAATAATTAGATAATAATTATATAAAAGGAAAATTTAAACATAAAAGAATAAACTTTTAAATGATAAGTATATCCTAACTTGTGATTCCCTGGGTTTCAATCTAGGTTATCCATGATTATTTCCTAATATATACTCTTATGGTCATTTTTCCCTTAATAATGGTTTGTAACGAGCTTATGAATTTACCAAATCATATCCCCCCAGAGTGTTAAACCATGTAGGCAGTAAGGCCTATTTTTATGTACCAAGTTACCCTGAGTCAGGCCCAGAACACCTTGTTGGAGTTGTTACTCTTAGGTACATCTTTTCTAGAACCACATCCACTTTTAGTATCTAAATAGGGATGAGTTTTTTTAATAAACCACTTACTCTATACTAACCAAAATTTAGGGATGTTTTCTCATACTTAGTATTATCCCTAGGTTTCTTAATAAAGTGATATATTCCTAGTCTCCAAAAATAACTAGACCTTTCTCTAATACCAACTATAGCGACCCTATACTTTTATATATATCATTATATGATTTTAATCATAATTAATCATCAAATTACAAGACAAGGATCATAAAGTCTAGTGTCTTGGAAGACTAGGTAAATAATTTGAAAACATGAAACCAAATTAAAAACATCTTTTATTTAATATTCATAAATATTTCCTAACATATTTTAATCCCTTAAATCTACATAGGATAACCTGGGGAATACATGAACAAAAGGGTATGATCTAAAAATCCTAGTAAGGTAATGGTCATAGGAATAAAACATAACACATGGGTTATAAGGAATAACATGATGACATAAAAATAACGGTAAATGAATAAACATAAGGAAGAATAAAATTTATATTATGGGAACATATAACCATAGCATCATAGGAATTTGGTAACAACATATAACATGACATAAACATGAGTCAAGGCTAATAGTCAAGACTGTATAACATGGTGGAAAAAGTCCCATAAAGGAATTGGGTTCACTCTTTGTCTCAAAATGATGTCTCATGAGACTAAAAATTACCTAATGAATTGGATTTATATCTATCCACACCCATAATAACATGTTCATGAATATGTGTTCCATGTGAATAATAAACAAAAGAGTTACCCATAGAAAGAAATGGGTATCATAATCATGTCACAAGTTATAACAAATGAGCATATCATAAATGTGTCCATGAAAGAATGGATTTAAAACATACATGGAAATTAATAAGGGAAAATGGGTATGGATAATTGTAATTTATGTCCAATTGAAGTGGAAACACATAAAATTATTGTTTAAGAAACTTTAGAAATGAAACAGTTTAGTGCGGTTTAAGAAAAATATTAAATATATTTAAAGAGGAAAAGCATATTTATTTTCATAAAACTAGGAATGAACTAAGATATTAATTAATGATAAAATTATTGATTTTATAAAAATAATAGTGGATAAAAAAATATTATGTAGTGCACTTAAAAATGGGTAATAAATTGGGATGTTCCCTTGAAACAGGTTTTCCTATTTGGAAGAATTTAGAAGTGAACATTATTAAAACATGTATATCCCCGAAAAAAAGGATGAAATGATCTGGATAAATGAGTTTGGAACTTATAAATATAATTTATAATAAGTATATAAAAATAAATAAGTATTAAATTAGGGTAAATAGAGAGAAAGAGTAACCCAAAGGAAAACAATGAAGGTTCGGGTAGAATCCCTTACCTTATGTCTGAAATGGTTCTGCACTTGATCTTAATTTCCTGAACAATAAAATTAAATCCAATAATTAATTAATTAAGAACATTTTATAAATTTATTTGATTTATTATAATTTTATTAAGTTCTTTTATGTACTTTTTTATGAGTAATATTATTCAATTTTATCATTTGGGAGCATCTATTTCTTGGTTTTCATGATAAATTTACTTGTTTACTTGTATGGAAAATCATGTAAAGTGGGGGTAATTATCCAAAATTGAAATTATATGTTATTAATTAAATTTAATAGGTTAAATTGTTCTTATATTTTATTTTGTTATATGACATGAGGATGAATCATTAGATAAATTGTTGAAGATAATCGTTTAGGTTAATTTGGCGGTTTTTCGATCACAACGAAGTCGTTTTGTTTTATCATTTAGTATTATGTATATAAAAAGGTTCTATAACATTAAATAGTTTGTAACACATATAATATAACCTATTTAAATCATAAAAATAGTTTCATTACCATCCTTGAAGTTGTAATTTAAATATAAAATCATGTCTTTTACAAAGGCGGAAAATCAGCACCTCGTGGATAATATTTTCATTCTTAAAATAAAAGAGAGAGGAGAAGAGATTTGATGAATAATTATTCCTTAAATAGGATAAAATTATAGTATATATAATATACTAGATTTTTCATTCCACTTGGACAAGTTTAAGTGATGATAAGAAAATAAAATAAAATAACTTGAAAAGAAATTGTAAGAAAACAGAAGAGCGTTTTACCTCTTGATTCCTTCTTCTTAAGAACCTCATTAGGGAAAGGGTTTTGGTCTTTTGATGAGAAAAAGGGATTCTGGAAATGTGGGATGGAATTGGGAATTTATTTTATCATAATTTGGACAAGAATAAAATCTTGATAGGCATGAGGAGAATAGGTGGTGAGGGGTGTTATTTATAGTGGAGGAGAAGGGTGTTTTCTCATTATTTTATTCATTGGTTTATTATTTTAGCTCAACACAATAAATAGTGAGGATTAATGTGACTAAATAAAGTAAATAAGTCATGTGAGTTTGAATAAATGGTTCTTATATCACCAAAAAAATCATCCATGACTCAATAATTCATTTATTTAGCGTTTATCGTAAATTATTGTATTTTATTATTCACCAAAAATTCAAGTATTTTAGAAAAATCCAAAAAATTCACTCTAACTATTTTTCAATGTGTATAATTCAAAAATAAACTACATTTTATGAAAATAATTTTCTAAATATGAGAAATTTAATTTTTAATTAAAATCATCATTTACTTAGAAAATACATATTTTAAAATTATAACTAATTTTATAACACTTTGAAAATTTAACTAAGGTTTCATAAAATTATATTAAAATAATAAGTCAAAAAATATTAATTTATGAATACATTTTAGGAAAATAAATTTTATTTTAAATTATTAAATTAATCATAAAATTATAATTAAATATTTATGACTTATAAAAATACCAACACTTAATTAATAATTTTTAAAATATTTATTTACTTATAAAATGATATAATTATATAATTTCATCATTTATAAGATGTTTAAATTTTTTTTAAACTTTAATGTGTGAGGTTACTATTCATTTGGTTAGTTTACTATTAATAAGGGTCGTATTACTATTGCTAAGGTCAAGTTACTATTTCATCGATGTAGGTTCCTTAATATATAGAATTACCTATTATTTCATTAATTATTCATTTATAATGTTTGTATTGTGTTATTAATGTGATTTTATGTGATTTATACTATATGAAAAGATTGTAAGGAGGTAATTTCTATTGATAAAATTCAAGGTAGTTACACATGATAACCTTCATACATTGATGCCCTACTTATGTGAGATTGAAAATAACTTAGCTAATCAGGGGATGGTTGGGTATGTTTTTTATCATGTCATTGGCTGGAGCTCAACTAAATATAGTATTTTTCATCTCGTATGACAAGTATGAAATCTTGGCCCTCAATTGAGATAAATTGTGGAAGTGTGTGGCTGCACCTAGATATTATATATCTATCTAGATAAGTTACATGTTATGTTCTTATCTATAAGGGTGAATGGCATGTGATGTATTCACTAAATAGTTAAGCCTATAATTTGAGAATCAAGAACATGTGAGTATGCTATATGGGATTGACATACTCTATGTCTCATGGTCACTCAATGTCTTGGATGAAGAGAAAGGGTGAAAATACATGTTTACATGTGATTCATACTGGTGTACATAAGTATGGAGATATATATTCTTGATGGAGATTATGCTAGATCCATTTACAGCTTGAGTAGCATTGATTATTTTCTAGATTACACTCTTTTCTTATATTTATGGGTTTGGTGATTCATATTTGTTTTCAATGATATAAAGTCTTGTGGGGTCATACTTTGTGGTTGACTGAATGGGGATTGAGTTTGATCAAAGAGTTACTCTAAAAGTGTTTTATAATTAATCTAAAAGATTTTTTAGATGGGTATTCACAAGTTTTTACATTTGATATGATACAAGGTGAAGTTGATGATAGATTTCCAAAAGTATTTTGGAAGATATCCAAAATGATTTTTAGATATGATTTCATAAGTTATTATATATGATATAATATAAGGTGAAATAGCATGAAGTATTTCTGGATTTAGTGCAAGTAAGATATTGAAAAAGGTATTCCCTAAATACATATATGTATATAATATATTTATGAGTTGAATTTAATTGCATAAATATTATAATTTTAATGAAAAATGGATATATTATTCCATGAAATTTGTGTAGACAGGTTAAATGATAAACTATTATCATTTTGTGAATCTCCCACATATTCTATCATTAAAGGAATTGTTTAATAAGATTAAATGGTAGGGAGTAAATTCATTTGATGCATTCATACATGAGTTGCTTGAAGCAGCATTTACTCATGCATTATAAATGCATGAGTAAATGCAGTATCCTAAGAAGTGTTTGTATTGATTTATATATCTCTATCATTAAATAGAAAGTGGGTGTGTGGATTCATGGGAAAACCTCCTCGAAACCAGATGCTCTCTTCTACTGCCTCCTTTACACCTAAGGCACTAGAATGTTGTGGAGGATGGAAGGATACCGCTCATGCGATGAGAGATCCAATTGGATCATGGATAGACTATGGAGAGGGGATGTCCTTGTTGGAGTTGGTGTCCTGGGACCAACTATTTGTACTTTTATTATGTGTATATTCAATGTATTGAATATTAATAAAACTTATCATTACATATTTTTCATTGTTATTCATGACTCTAATGTAATAATGTCCTAGAGTATACATTTTATTGATAAGTTAATAGGTGTTCCCTACTATGATGAGAACCTTGATGTATTATGAAGATATTCTTAAATAATGTTATAGGATTGGATAACGCACTGTGATGGGACACATAGTACATAGACTATCAAGTTTGAGTACTCATAAGTAGATGAGGCTTCTCCTCATAAAGTTAAAACTTGGTAATCTCCAAGATGGGAGATTATGAGAACAGACCCGCCAGTAGGAATTATACATGTTTTGGTCTCATCAGATATTTCTATCTGTGAGTGTGTGTGATGATCCTTATACTTTAAGATTTTTATTAATGCATTTTACAACTTGCATAATTAGGAATATTTCATAAACCATGATGATAACAATTCATGGTGAATTTGGATACATTGGGTGCAACACAAGTGGCATCTCATTAATGGATAATTCGAGGAAGGATTTGTCCCTTCTATATTTATAGAATCTGATATCTTGGCCCTTTGATTAGAATAGAACGGTCTCCCTAAATTCCATGTCCATGGTGTAATGAAGTGTTTATTTCAGATAATCAAATAAAGAAATATCAAGCATATCGGTTGGTGACATGGATGTGCAGTCTACTTGATGAGATATTGAGATAAAGGAATTATATTACACATTGATTGTTTATATATGGTTGTCATCATTACAACATTATGTTCTTTCTCTTGGATTCCTTAACCCATTTCTAGATAGTAATTTTGGACTTTAGGTAAGCCCTCCAAATGTCAATGAGAAAGAATCCTAGAGGGTCACACACTAAGTGTTTCTATTGATCTCGATTAAATTCTATTTGAATTTAATTAATGGAATAAATATTATTATCAATACTGAGGAATAATTTTATTCATGTTTATTTATAGCATAAATTAAATAAATATTTATTCACCAGCTTGTGAATAAAAATATATTTATTTATTCTATTGAATAATTAATAATTATTTATTGGTCAAAATGTGAATGAAATATTTATTTATGAATAAAATATTTATTCAGTTATTCAATAAATACCAAGGAGTTTGAACGAACCAAGACCACGTACGGTGATAAAATAATTATTTACAAGCTGGTAAATTTTATTTATCAATTTGAGCAAGTTTGCGCACCATAAAATAATATTATTATTATTATGTGGCATGAGATTTATTAAAGGTTTTAAATGTTATTTAATTTCTAACATGAAATTAAATAATATTTTAACCTAAACCCTAACTATATAAATAGTGAGTTATGTCTATTGTGTATTGCATCCAAAAATTGAGAATAGATCATTGTTTCACACAACAAATTCTATTTTGAGTCCTCATATCTCCCTCTAAAGAACGAAAAATTCAAGAGATATTTCTTCAAGACCAAATAACGAGAGATTAAGAATTAAAAAATCAAGACATTTGATTCATCGTGCTAGCACCCAAAAATTGAGTGGTGTTGCTCGGAGATCATTGGAGCATGTGTGGATCACCATTAGAGGGATTCTACTCTTACATCCTCACAAGCCCAATGAAGTCAATCTGAAAGTATCCTTTAGAATGATCAACATTCATCAATAAAGAAAGTTACTAAGCCCATATATTTATTTCTTTAGATATCAAATAGATTAATTATAAATTTGATGTGAAAGATCCTAGATCCTGGTTTCGGGCAATGACTATTAAAAGAAATTTTAATATATCTCTCACCACCGCATGCTTTTGCTGCACCCAGAAACAACAAGTGGTATTAGAGGGGTCACATTTAAATTTATAATTATTTATTTGATTATTTATCTATATGAAATTATCTTTAGATTTTCATTTCATGTTATTCGTTCTTTAATACTATTTGAATTAACATATTATTGAAATATTAATCATATTAGGTCAGTGTTTCATTTTCTAAAAGGTTTAATAACAGATGTAGAATGACCAAATATGCCATTAAAAAGTTCCAAATCTTTGGTTGGTAAAACTGGGTTACACGGCATATAGTCGGAGTATACTCTGTGTACCCATGCACATTATACCTGGATGTGCCGAGTAGTTAATTACACTCTATGAATTTTTTTTTTCACACCATGTGTTGAATTGGCCAACCTAGAACACATCAAGCAGATACATGGTGTGTAGCTATTATGTACTTTTCATGTAATTTTACTGAGTTAACACACCGAATCCCCAAGTGTATGACTCGAATACACGGAAACCGAGGTACACAACATGCAGCCGAATTGTATATGTTGTGTAGCCTCCTAATTAATGGTAAAATTAAATTACATTAAATTAAAAATTGTAGAGTTAAAACCTTAATTTATTTATTAACACCTATTGTGTGTTTGACAATTTAATAATGGTTTTAAAGATTTTTAATTGATCAATTAATTTATTGTAATAAATATGTCATTATTGGTTCTGCTGTTTATTTTTCATAAACAATGCGTATCTATAATTAAGTTTGGATAATCATTAAGATGAAAGGGAATTAATTAATAAATTAAGTAATTAATTATTTAATTAATTAATACAAGTGAATTTATCTTAATAATAAATAATGAATAAAGAAATGAATATTTTCTAGTTACTTTTTCATATTCGTTGCATGTATGACTAATCATGAGCTTGACCAAGACCTATATATGTGTTGGAATTTATTTAATTTAATTTATTGCATGGGTTTTCAATTATTTAATATTAAATTAAATGATGGTATGTGAGTCATCTCTTCCCCCATTATTTTGTAGGGCCTACATATCTAAGGATATTTATGTAATCCCCTTTAACCAGTCCTTTGGTTCCTATCACCTGTGTGTGAGTAATAAATACTTTTAATTAATGGAGCATACCAAGGTGTGTGGAGGTGGTTCAAGACGGAACTATGATGATTCCAACTCAGTGATATGCAGATATATAGGTGGAATGTTGTAACTTATTCCATGGATGGAAAATGGAGTTATTACCCTAGGTCATAGGTTAATTTAATGCCTGGTCATTAAATCAACCATTAGATAATCTCATGATTGGGTTATTTACTTTATTTATTTATTTCTACCTATGCATTATTTATTTTATGTATGCAAGACTGCAGTCACATAAATGAATGAATTAATATGAAAATATGGAAATTAAATAAATTAATTATGTATTAATGTTTTATCCAAAATGTTTAATTAATTAAGTAACATCGAATTGATATTAACAAGACATTTAAAGGATAAAAAAAGATAAAATCTATGAATAAATTAATTAAAATCCCCCAACCTAATATTAATTCAGACTAAGCCTTCCATTACTTGATTGGGAATCAAACCATAGAACTAAGTGTAGTACATAGCCAAAGTTTGGACACTTACTTTTATCGGGGAGTTCTCATGAGAGTTTTGGGTTGAATTAACTAAACTTGTATTGATTTTAATGTGAAAAGTCTATTCAATATGAATTTGTAGGTAATTATTGAGGAAATACAAGTCATGATTTTAGGATAGGGGAATCCACACAACAGTTCAAGGAGCTACAAGACTATAGTTGGTAAAACCACCTACATAATTACTTTCTTATGGTTTTCATATCCAATGTCTGGATCACTAAGAAAAGAAATGAGGATCTTTTCAACTATAATTTCATATAAACTAGACATTCCAAGTTCAATTTTGAGGTATATTGGGACTTTAAAAATAGTGGGATATTTAATAAAAATCAATTAATTTATTATTTCTCACAAAATTTGTAATCAAGAAAAGTTATAATAATTTGATTTTTTTAATTATATAATAAAATGAAAAGTTAATTATCCACACTATCCCTATTATCAATAATGGAGAAATACAACCTTCTAACTGGAAGTAACTTCTAGGAGTGGTTTAGATGCCTTTGAGTTGTGTTACACCATGAATGGAAATCTTACATGCTAAAATCCTCAATGTCTAATCCGCCTGCTAAGGAGGCAAGTGATGAAGAGTTACTTGTCTACAAAAAAAATTGAGTGAAATTGTAGATGTTCAATGTTTGATGCTTTTGTCTATGTCTAGTGAACTAATGAAGTCTCATGAAAACATGGATGTGTATAGAATGCTTGAGCACCTCTCTGGTCTTGATTAGGAGAGAGCTAGACATGAACGGTTTGAGATTTCCAAGGCACTTTTTCATAGTAATATTAGATAGGGTGACCCATATGGGCCTCACATAGTCAATACCATTGGCTACATTGAGTTCTTAGAGGTTATAGGGTTTAAACTCTCACAAGAACGGGGCACCAATCTCATTTTGGAATCACTGCCTCAAAGATTCTCCAGCTTTTTTGTAAATTTTAATATGAACAACATTGATAGGTCTTGGCCAGATCTTCTCACTCTTCTATTCCAAGTATATAAGGATACGAATTATGAAAATAATTTCATTTATATGGTGAAAAAATGGAAAGGGAAAGTGAAGAGCTTTAAGACCAAATCTTCTTCACACCCTTCCAAGAAGAGAAATATCAAAGGGAAAACAAGGGAACGTGATGCTATCTATTTTTCATGTGGAAAGAAGGACCACTGGAATAAAAATTACACATAACTGAAGAAGTAAGGAGAAGATTCAGGTTCATTTTTTATTTAGTGAAATTTATATGTTTGTAAAAATTGGGTATTAGATATAGCTTTTGGTTCTCACATATGTATTAAAATACAAGAACCATGTAGATTCAGAAATATTAACTGAGGGGTGGTAGATCTATGAGCATCCAATAGATCTAAACTGACTACTATAGCTATTAGGGAATACCACCTCACATTACTGGTCATAATGATATTTGTTTTGAAAGAATGTTATTATGTGTCATCTATTACCAAAAACATTATTTTTGTATCTATACTTGATATGGATGGATTTATTTTCAAATTTAGAAATAAATTTTGCTTCTATTATAACGATAGTGTTTTTTATAGTAATGAACTTTTAAATAATGGACTTAATGTGTTGGATTACATGAACCAAGTAATGGAAATCGATAATGAAGTTACTTCACATGACTCATACCACACCCAACATTGGCATCACTGGTTAAGTCATGTAAATGAAAATCACTTGACTAAATTACATCAAGATGGATATTTAGATTCTTTTAAACAAAAACCACTTGGTGTATGTCACGTGTGTTTATAAGGGAAAATGACTAAATCTCCATTTAGTGGAAAATGTAAAAGGGCTAAAGAGCTTCTTGAATTAGTTCATACTGATGTGTATTGACCATTTCTTGTTGAAGCAAGGGGTGGGTACTCATACTTCATAACTTTTATAGATGATCTTAGTATATATGGGTATGTATACTTAATGATGTATAAGTCGAATTATTTTGATAAATTCAAGGAATACAATAATAAATTTGAGAACTATCTTGGTAATAAGATTAAGAAAATCTACTCAGAACATAGTGGAGAATATCATAATAAATAGTTCATTGATTATTTACTATAATTTAGGATCCTTTCCCAACTCACTCCTCCTTACACACCTCAGTGGAACGATGTAAGAGAAAGGAGGAACCACACATTTTTGGACATGGTGAGATAAATGATGAATCATTCAAGTCTTCCATTTTCTTTTTGGGGAAATTCATTACAAAAAAGTAGCATATGTACTAAACCAATTTCCAACTAAAGAAACAGATAGTATACCATGCCAATTATGGAATGGAAAGAAACTTGTGTTGCCTTACTTACATGTGTGGGGTTTCAAAGCATTTGTTAAGGCCTATTAAGGTAACAATCTTTCACCCGGAGGCACAAAGTGTATCTTTATTATATATCCCAAAGAAACAAAGGGATACTACATATACAATCCTCTAGAAAAAATGGATGTGGTTGATAAACATACCACATTTATTCAGGAGGATCTTATCTCTAAAAGATATAGTGGGGGCGATATAGACTTAGATTAATTCATGTCTCAAGATACAAAAGGTATGACATAAGAGAAAATTCAACAAACCCCATATAAGAAGAAATTGTTCCAAAGACACAATTAATGTGAAGGAGTATTACTGAGGTTAGAGAACTAGAACGGTGTGGTTTTCTAGTCACCGATGATGTAGAATCATTATTAGTTAATAATAATGATCTTATAACCTACAAGGAAGTAGTAAGTGGCATAGATATTTCCAAGTGGAAAGTTGCCATGAATTTTGAAATGGATTCCATATACCAAAACCAAGTTTTTATTTTCTTAGACCCTCCATTAGATGTAAAGAATATTGGTTATAAATGGTTATTCAATAAAAAACTAGACATGGAAGGAAAATTCAGTACCTATAAGGCATGACTGGTTTCAAAAGGGTCTAAACAATGTCAAGGCATTGACTATGATGAAACCTTTTCACTAGTTACAATTTTTAAATCCATTTCCATTATGGCTTTTCATGATTTTGATATTTGGAAAATGGATGTCAAAACATCATTCCTTAACAGGAAGCTTTAGAAATATGTCTATATGATACAAAATGAAGGGTTTGTGACTCCAAAGGATGACAACATGGTATGAAAGTTCTAAATATCCATTTATGGATTGAAGAAAGAATCTAGGTCATGGAACACTCATTTTGATGAGGCCATAATGGAATTTTATTTCATAAAGAACAAATGTGAGTTGTGTGTCTAAAAATAGTTTAGTGGGAGTGAAGTAATTTTCTTAATAGTATATGTTGATGACATATTACTCATTGGAAATGAAATACCAGTCTTACAGTCTATTAAATCATGGTTAAAGAAATGTTTCTCTATAAAGTACTGGGGTGAGGAAACATATATTCTTGGGATCAAGATCCATCATGATAGATCCAAGAGGTTTCTTGGTCTAAGTATATACATTGACAAGATAGTGAATAAATTAAGTATGGAACAATCCAAGATGGTATTTTTTTCTATCATCATATGGAATTTATCTTTCTAGGAAAATGTGTCCTCAAACAAATGAGGAAAGAAATTGAATGGAAAGGATTCCATATGTATCAGTGATTGGGTCAATCATGTATGTTATGATATGTACTGGGCTAGATGTCACCTATGAATTAAGTGTGGTAGGAAGACCATTGGATGGAATTCAAGACCATCCTTAAGTATTTGAGGCATACTAAGGATGTGTTCCTAGTTTATAGAAGAGATAAGGAACTAGTCATCAGAGGATATGCATATTATAGTTTCCAAACTGACCAAGATTACATGAAGTCTCAAACGGGGTACATCTTCACTTTGAATGGAGTTGTTGTGAGATGGAAGATCTCAAAGCAGGTTGTGGTAACAAATTCTATAGTAGAGTCTGAGTGTATTATGGATTATGAGGTAGCTAAAGAAGAAGCATAAATGGGAAACTTTTTCTAAGATATGTGGTACCTATTGATAAAGATCATATCACACTCTATTGTGATAATACTACAATAGTGTCTCTTACAAAAGAGTAAATGTCACATCAGCGGATGAAGCACATACTTTATAAGTATCATCTCTTGAGGAATTTTTCTTAGAGAGGTGAAGTTACAGTGAGAAGTATTTCCATATAAGACAACATGGTAGACCCCTTGACTAATACCTTAACTCAGGAGAAACATGACTATCATGTGAGGTCTATTGAACTAAAGGTCGTAGGAAGTTTTCTCTAGTCCAAGTGGCAGTTTTTTGAAGTTGGTGTCCTAGGACCAATTGTTTGTACTTTGATTATGTGTATATTAAATGTATTGAATATTAATAAAATTTCTTATTACATATTGTTCATTTTCCTGCATTAATCTAATGTAATAATTTCCTAGATTATATGTCTCATTGACAAGTTCATAGTAGTTCCCTACTATGATGATAACCTTAAATAATGTTTAGCGGTCAGATAATGTACTATGATTAGACACATAGTACATAGATTTTCAGGTGAAAGTACTCATAAAAAAATGAGGCTTTTTTGGTATGTGAATGAAATATTTATTTATAAATAAAATATTTATTTAGGTATTCAATAAATACTGAGGAGTTCAAATGGACCAGGACTGCGTCCGGTGATAAATTGATTATTTACAAGTCGATAAATATTATTTATCAATTTTTTCAAGTTGGCGCACCAAAAAATAATATTATTATTATTATATTGTATGAGGTTTATTAAATGTTTTAAATGTTATTTAATGGTCAGCATTCAATTAAATAATATCTTAACCTAAACCATAACTCTATAAATAGATGGTTATGTCTATTTTGTACTGCATCCAAAAATTGAGAATGGAGAATTGTTGTGCACAATGAATTCTCTTTTGACTCATCCTTATCTATCCCTATAAATAATGATAAATGCAAGAGATATTTATTCAAGAATAAAGAATGAACAATGCAAGACATTTGATACACCACGCTAGCACCCAAAAATAAAGTGGTGTTACTAGGAGATCATTGGAGAACATGTGGATCACCTCTAGAGGAATTCCACTCCTGGATCCTCACAAGAATAATAAAGGAAATCTAAAAGGATACTTTAAGATGATCAATATTCATCAATGATGAAATTTTTTAAACCTGGGTATTTATATCTTCATATATTAAATAAATTAATTATAAATTTGATGTGCAATATCCTTACTCATGGTTTCGGGCAAAGATTATTAAAATAAATTTTAATATATCACCCACCACTTCATGTTTCTATTACACCCATAACCAATAGTTCTTTAGTTTCCCTTTGTGATCTTTAAAGGTCAGTATGTGTTGTTAGATATCACTCTTAGTTTATTATTTGGACTTAATAATATTGATATTAGGTCCTATAGGGTCACTCACAAAGTTTATTCATGGGTTCTACCAATTCAAATGAATTGGAGTCCCGAATGAGGTGGACCCCATATGCAAGGACCAGTGGATATCCAAAAGAAAAAACACAAATAAATTAATTAAATTATAATATTCTAGTTTATAATAATATAATTGAATTTATTTATCAAGGTTTTAATAAGTTATTAAATTATAAATAAGTGAATATGAGAAAGTATTATTTTTCAAATCAATATTATGCATTAAAGGTTTGTTAAATAATTACAGGGGAGAGGGCTAAATTAATGGTTCGTGGTTCAACATATAATTTTATAATTTCATCAGTGAGTGGTTAAATATTCATGATAGAAATGATACATTTACTAATTTATTCATGTCATTTTGGGTTGGTCTAAGAGGTTTAAATTATCCAAGGGATTAAAGGAATATTTTGAAAGTTAAAGATAACTATTTAAGCTCATTTTTATCCATGAATAGTAAGGGTGGCCATTTAAACCAATTTAAGAGTTATCCTATCCTATCCTACCTTCTATCAAGCTTCTAAAGAGATAAATATAAATAATATATTTGTCCAAGTTTAGGGATTGATCACATGATCTTATATCAATCATATGAACATTTTAAGGCCTTTAATATTCAACACTAGCACCCAGGAATTTAAGTACAACATTATTGGAGCTATGGTACACATGTGGGCTATTAGGTCAGAAATGATGTAGAAGGTATATAGGGGGAGAATGTACCTTATGAAATTTTAGAGTGATAAAGTATCATAAATTAAAACTATAAAGATAGTAGAGAATTTTTATAGTGGTTTGGTCCAAATTGTACCTACTCCAATCTTAAAACTCCAACTGATGGAGAATAGAATTTACTAGGGACCTAATTTTTGTTTTTTAATAATAACCTATTACAAAAAAAACCTTTCCTATTAAAGGTATAATAATCACACTGACTTTTGTGTGGGGAGTCACAACCTAATACAACACCGAATTTAGATATAGGGATTCATATCCCTTAGATCCTGACTTTATAATCTGGTAGTCACAATCTATGAAGAAAGAATTATTTTGGGTTAGAAAATAATAAATCATTACAATTCAAAAAATATGATAAAATTGGAAGAATTAAAACAAAATACTAAAAAAACCATGAATAAGTCATTGAATAATGATGAATCATAGTCTCTAGTTATTGAGTAAGGATCATAGAATATATTCAAGGTTAATGTAGTCATCGTAGAAGATTTAGTTTCTCCTTGATATATCATTAGAAATGGTAAAAAAATATATACATGATAACTTTAAGTTTCATAGAGTATGAGAACTTTGAATAATTAATTCGACCAATTTTATCAGAGATAAATAATTTTCCTTATAGAAATATCAAAATAATTAAAACTAATTTGAATATATTATTTGAATACTTAAAAACAGGTCAAACAATTTAAATTCAAATGTTCAAGAAGAAAACTCTATAAAACTAGGTCAAATTAATCCATAAAAATTGAAAATATATTGACTATGTAAAAAACTTTCTAAATACAATCATTAAATATAGAAATAATTTAAATAAATATTTAAGATATTAAAAACACATTGAAATTTTTTTAGATGTTTAATATTAAGGCTATAGCAATTAAAGAAAACAAAACATGCAATATTAATTAAATTAAAAAATTGTGTAACACATTTTGTGCATATTTTATATGGAGATGAAAACAAAACATCAATAAAATAAATTCACATGGATTTAAAAAAAATTAATTTATAATACAATCAATAAAAAAATAAAAAATTCATTATAATAGGAAGAGAAACAACTACATTTGGAGTAGAATAGACCGTTGTCTGGGTAATATCAAATGCTTGGATTCCTTTCTAAAGTCATCAGTTAGTCATATTCCTAGAGTAATTTGGATCATTACCCTTTGGTTATCAATATAAATAGTGATTATAGAGGTCCAGAACATTTCATATATTCCTGTAGCTGGTTGAGAGTTGAAGGTTTCATGCAAACAGTTCATGCATCCTGGTTTCAACAAACTGATGGGAGTCCCCAGGTTGATTTATAAATAAGGATCAAGTGTTTGAGCAATGATATCCAAAAATGAAATATAAGTATTCAAAATACCAATTTTGAGGCAATTAAATAGGATATAGAAAGGCTTTAGTTTAGGCTTCAACGGGCTGGGGAGGATGATGTTTTCCCTGCTTGGAATGATAAGTAAGGCCTACTTGCTGATAAAATGATGGAAATTTAAAGAGTATGTAGGGAAAATCAAGGAAAACTTAGATTAGGGAGGGTGATTAGAATATGGAATATTTTAAGGCATGCGTCAAGGATAGGTGGTTGTTAAGTAAAATCAACCTAAATCATCAAGATGGGTCCTATATGAATGATATTTATGTGGTAAGAAATTTGGCCCTGGATTATTTCAAGACCCTTCTAGTAGACCCAATGACTTTTCTAATCATAGGATGGAAGAATAAGAAGGTGAGGCAAGTTTTTTGAAGTGCATTCCAAGTATGATATAAGAGAATGACAATGAAGATATATAGGCTTGGCCTGATAAGGAGGAGATCAAGGAAGTTGTGTTTAGTATGAAAGTGGATAGTACTCCGAGACTAGATTGTTTGTTTGGATCCTTCCTTATGGATTCTTGGGAGATCATAGGAGAATGTTTTAGGGATATAGTGTGGGATTATTTCAAATGGGGTTCTCCCAAAGGCATTATGTTTCTCTAGATTGGTTCTGGTAACAAAATTAAAGCATCCTGAGTCAATTAATCAATATCTCCCAATTTTATTATCCAAATTTTCTTACAAAAAACTATCTAGTCTTGTGAATAGGAGAATCAAGTGTATCGTTCCAAGAATTGTGTAAAAGGAACAACATGGTTTTATACAAGTTAGTATCATTCAAGGTGAGTTGGGGATTTCCCAAGAGATGGTGGATGATATCAATAAGAAGACCTTAGGATCGAACATTATCATTAAATTGTACATGGAAAAGGTATATGATAGGCTTGAGTAGAGTTATATTATAAAATTAATAAGGAAATTGAGATTTATAGAATGGTTTTTTGAATTGTTTTATGGGGAGGAACTTTGGTGTCCTCAAGAAGATTCATGGCTTGAAGAAAGCTGATCTTATTTCCCTTAATATATTTATCACATCTCAAGATGCGCTTACAAAAAATATGAAATGTTGTTTAGAGGAGGGGTCCACTAGCCCTTATAAGAATAGGGAGGGGTGGTATTATTTCTCATTTGATGTTTGCTGAGGACATTATCTTCTTCATTAATGGCAGGAATAGGTTTATCAATGTATGGAATAAAATGATAGAGGAATATGGCAATCAAAGTAGTCATAGGATAAACTTAGGGAAAATAAATGTCTATTTTTCATGCATGTGTTTGGCCTGTCAATCTAGGGACATTCAAAAAAAACTGGTTATGATAGTGAGATAGCTTTCTCTAATCTATCTGGGTGCTCCCATTTCAAATGGAATATTCAATAAGATAATGTTTTAAGATATTATGAATAAAGTTATGTGTCAAATTTGTAACTAGAAAAATGTTTTTCTATCATTAGGTGGTCACATTACGTTGATAAACATTGTATTTTCCTCTATATATATACATGTACTTTCAATTATCAAGGTCCCAAAAGGAAATATTGATCGCCTGGAAAAAATAATGGGAAGGTTCATTTGGAATGTGAATGATGCTGGAAGGTGTCATTGGGAAGCCTGGAAAAGATTGACAAGGCCATTTTAAGAAGGAGGCATCAACCTATGTGATATCTCAGAATCCATGTAGACCATGCAAGCTAAACTAGAATGGAAAATTATCGAAGGGAAAAATATCTGGGTGAGGTTAATGTGACATAGGTATAGAGAAGGATGGGATGAGTGAGATGTTGGTGTGATAAAACCTTTGAGGATTGCAAGGAACATGATTGATATTCTTGAGGTTTTTATGGATAAAATTCAATGGGTGGTGGGGTGCAGCGAGATCAAGTTACAAAAGGACAACCGAATCGGTAACATTATGTTCTTCCCTGGTTGACTAGTTTTGAATATCTCATTCATTGAATCATATCTTTACCCAACTCTTATACACTCGATGATTGATCACTAGAAATAGGAAACCTTTTATAATATCATGATGATAGACGAACCAGATAGATATTTTGTATCCATATTGAAGTCCGGGTGTTTTAATGGAAGATAATTTTAGGAGAGAATTCATATAAGAAGTGAAAATGATGAATGGGCGTCAATCCTCTAGTGAAAATGGATGTTGATAAAGATGAACTTACTTATATATAGGATGTGGAACTATTATCTTTGTATGGAGGATAATATCTAGAAGAAAGGTATTTCACTAGCTTCCCAGTGCTGGTGTTGTGCCTCATCGATCCATGAATCAATATGGAATATGTTTTTCAGGAGTGACTTAGAAATGGATATATAGAGTTTTATTGGAGGCTACATGGGAGTGAAAGGATGTGGGGAGTACATTGTGGATTTTTTAGTGACCTGGTTCTAGGGGATTGGTCCTAACAATGAGAAGGCAAAGGTGCATAGCATGATTTTTTCTGTTGCATGTTGAGTCATTTGGAAAGCAAGAAACAAAGCGAGGGAGGGTAGAGTCTACTCCCAAGTTTTCATATGTGTTCAGGTGATATCAATAGTGGAAGAGTTTGGTGTTCTTCGGTCTTAGGGGTATTTCTCATCATCTATAAGAAAGTTTATCCCAAGGGTGGTTATGTCTACATAGAAAAATTAAAGAAACAACAAGGGGGCATGGGTGCACTGGAATCCTCCCACAGTTGGGATGAAACTAAATGTGGATGGATCCTATATAGTAGGTTCTATGAGAGGTGTAGGTCTTGTTATTTATGGAATAGGTTCAGTTTTTTTGGGTTTTAGCAACTTATATAGTACAATTAACTCACTTGGATCTAAATTTAGGTCATTAATAAGTGGTCTCTAGTTGTGAAAATCATACAACATTATTCTCAAGGAGGTGGAAACAAACTCCAAAGTTTTAGTTTGGTTGTTGTAAAGAAGGGATAATCCTCCATGGTAGTTGGCATATTTCTTTAGAAAGGGAAGTATGGTGTTGGATCAGGGTTTGAATTTTGGGAACTCAAGCAGAGAAGGAAACTTTGAGGCAGATGCTTTATCTAGTAAAGGGGTACCAGATGAGGTTATCACTTTATATTTTGATACAGGCTCTCTACCAAAAGATTGTAATCTCATTTTTAGGGTTGAAACCCCTGGTCTTCACCATTTTCAACCACCACGATTGTTGTGTTTGTTCTTACTTAACCCAATATCAATAAAAATATAACTTTTCAGTCAGTCAGTAAACAAAGTATTGAATAAATATAAGTATATTGATTTAAAATAAAATTAAACTAAAGACATGGTAGAAAAAAAAGAGAACCTTGTAATTGTGGTACTATACGATTGAGGTTCATGACTCACCATCATAGATTTCATCAATTTTCACATAACTCATCCATGATTATAGATTATAACTCACAGATGTATATGCTACAGTGACATCCTGTCGTGAACATGTGTTGTCATGAAGTCTCCATGCTACCATGAAATAGTTTCAGTCAAAATTTAATAGATTAAGTCTTATATATATATATATATGAAAATCATATATACATAGTTGTATATAAATATATAATTTCTTGAATGAAGTCATGTTGTGATAATTCCATGCATGCATCGATGCGTCCAAATGAGGTACTATTTCACGATGATATGCCCAGTTGAAGGCTAGATGATATAATGAAAACCAATAAGGAGATGAATAAGGATCCAATTTTAGAGTTCACATGATCGGAGAGGTGATTCTACCATGTAAGGATGGATGGATAGATAAACAGATTCTACCGTGCATGAACTAGACCTGATCTGTTGTAAAGCCAGCATGAACTGTGTGCAAAGATGCATGAATAGAGGAATTGAAGTTGCACTACCATATGATTATATCATGAGGAAGAGGATATGTTTTAAGGCCTGCATGATTAGAGGGATGTGTTTTAGTTCCTATTTATAGACATTTTATCATGAACCAAATTGGATGAGTGAGTTGTTACCATGTTGAAGATCATAGAATGGTCGAAGGATAAAGGAATTTGTTGCTATTGTGTGGGTGTGCTAAAGTTGTGCGGTTTTGGAGATGCACAGAAGAAGAAGAGCATATATATATATATATATAAATTATTATGATATTGTTTTTATATATAAAAATATATATTCAATATATATAAAAATATATATTCAAACAAATAAACAAGATCTAAAAAAAAATATGTCACATGATATTTATATAATATAAAATATTAACACTAAATATTACCACGCTAAACAAAATTAAAACACTTAAACATTGATAAATAATTATTAAAACATGTGACATAAAATTATTATATGATCACATTAAATAAAACAATATGTGACACCTTTAGGGTCATTAGTACATTTACTTTCAATTTTTATTTATCTTTTGAGGCATTCTTGGAGTTCCTAGGTTTCGGGGGTTGAAACTGGGAGTTTTGGAAAATATAGACCAAGGAACATAGTTAGAGAATGGTTTGTCTAAATGTGTGGCTAACTATGTGAGGGTGATACAATTTGTGATAGTGGGGTTTTTCATAGTTTGAGCACGGTTTTTCAAACCATTTAACACCAATGGGAAACTATGTGGACCATTTTTAGGTGGATAATGGCACTCACACAATTGGTGCATGGTTTTCTTAATAGTGCAGCCAAACTGCGTGGCCCTGTCCAACTCACTTAAAAAGTTTCTTTTACCAAAATAACCCTATTTGGTTTTTATTTTTTGAGGGATCATTTTCCTCCCCCATCATGTGTAGCCCTTATCCCTTGGTGGTGGATCTTCCCATCTTCTTCCTTGCTGGTTTTATCTTGTATTCAAGGTGTGTTGGCTTTATTTAAGATGATTTATTTGAGTTTTCATCCTCTATTCCTCCTTACCCTTGTTCTTCCATTTTCATGGAGATGTGTAACCCTATGGGTGGTGTTGGCTAAATATAGGGCATGTGATGGGGGTTTTGTTTAATTTATTGTGTCTTAGGTGTGTGAGGACTTGTTTTAACTCTTCTAGGTAGTTTTCATGGGAGGTGATGATCTTTGGACCAAATTTGAGTTAGGTGTCTATTTAAGGGGTTTTTCCGTGAATTACCATTAAATTATTAGTCACTTTTGGTTTTTTTTATTTTAATTTCCATTTAAATGATTTATGCTTGATGTTTATTCAATGTTTGGTGTTTTTTATGGATTGTCTTGGAAATTTGGGTGTTTAAAGGGGTTTTTTCAAATTATTGTGGCTTATATACACACCAATTGTTTGTTAAAATGGATCATCAAAGGGTTTTTATGGGTTTTAGAGGATTTATAAAGTGGTTTTGGAAATGTTTTTACCTTGGGAAAGGTGTTTTGATAAAAAAAGGAATGTTTTTTTGTGAAATGGCTTGTGTTGTATCTTGTTTCATATGAGACTTTTCTTGTAAATGTGTTGTCATGGAGTGGCATATGGGTTAATCGGGGTGTGATAAAGGTGTGTGTTTGAGGGACCGTGTGAGCCTTCAGAGGGAATACCATGAGAGATTCCACTTTAGTTTGTCTGAGAGGCCATGTGATCCATCGGAGGGAGGACTGTATGAGCCTCTACTTTGGTTTTCCAAGGACCATGTGAGCTTTTGGGTAATAAGACCATGTGATCTTCCATGTTGGTTACCAAGAGACCATGAGAGATCTTGGAGTTGGACCCAGGGAAGACCATGAGAGTTTCCATTTATAGATATAGCTAGTATACTTATTTAATCACTCATGATAATCCTAATTGTTAGAGACCTAGTTGCACATTGATCTTTCCATATTATTTATATGATTTATGCCTTTGATTAGTTTCATTTTGATGTGATGAGATGTATTATTCCCATTTCCATTCATTTGGTTACTTGATATTGATATTGTGCTCATTTTGATTATGCATTATTGGATATGTTGAGCATGTTGATCATTGAGACTTGTTTATTTATTTTATCCATGTTGGAAATTATTTTGGAAAATTGGTTTTATTTGAAATGAAAAACCAAAGGGATTAAAAATGTTTATTTGAAAATGGTATGTTTTCAAAGTGTTTTAGTTTTGAAAATGTTTTAAAAATATTTTATTGGTTTGCATGGGTAAAAGCCTTAAATAGATTCAGGGTGGTATCCTACTAGGATTCATGCCTCATACCTTTCTTATGCCTTTGGTCATTTTTAGATTTCATTATGCAAGACACGGGTAAGGGAAAGGGCACCATGTACCAGGGTGGATCTTCTTGATTACCATCATCTAGTGTTTTGAGGAGGATACATGGTCTCATAGTGATTAGCTCATGTGGATTCGTTGTTACTATTTTTAATCTATGGTGATTTATGTTTAGGGCTTGTTTGGCATTGTCCCCTTTCTTTTGCGGTTAGGGTTTGTTTTGAGATACCATGTATGTATATGCCCAGTTATGGTATGTTTGTATGTGATGCACATTGTTTTTTATGGTATATTTTTATCTTATGTTGTTGACATTTATTTTTGTAGTGTGGTCATCCCTTTTTTGGATGGGCCATGTCAGGTTACCGATAGAGAAACAATTTCCAAGTGATAGTTTGTTATGCTCAGTGCTTTTCGTCGGCCCATGGCAATCAATAACATGATTTAGGTCCTGTGGTGAACTAGATCGGGTGACGTGTTAGGTCAACCCAGGTTGGTTCATTGAAAAATGGCATCATAGCAGTTTTTTATTTGGGAATCAGTGGTATATTGGAGCTAGGACCATCGGGACTTGAGAGGTGGGAATGGGGGAGTGTCTGGCTAGCTCTTCTTCAAGTCAAATATTGAGTTTACATGGGTGTTCTGGGATTGTGGTTATGTTTTGAGCCCAATTATGGGTTTTTTTAATGATTTTTTGAGGTATTTCCTAGTTTTTGGCAAGTATTGGGGTATGATCAGGGGCTATTTTGAGTTTTGGGGGTGAAATAGGGACGTCTGAAGGAGGTGCATTGTTGGTAGAGACCATGTACATCCTGTGCCGCCCTTCCTTCCAACTCCAGTGACACCCACACAATTGGTGTATAGTTTTTCTAACTGTATAGCCAAACTATTTAGTGTGGGGAATTCTTGAAGTTTTGTATGTTTTGATTCATTTTTTTTTTGGAGTTGCTTGTGATGCAAGTGTTTCTTGTTAGTTCCCTTGATGGGGGTTTCTTTTGGGTTTATTTTATGTGGTTTGATATGGAATCATTCTTGATGAGGTTTTTTTCTTATGTATTGTAGAAAATACCTCCCAGAAGTACCTTGTCCAGGCGTAGAGAGGATGCAATAGAGAGTACCCCATATGAAAACCCTCTTGTTGATCCAGTTTTAGTGGAGTTGGTGATTTTATAATCCAGACCATATGTCAAGTGGGTGGTCATGAGTAGACATGGGTGTTGGGCCATGATCAGGAGTTTTCAAGGAAAAATCTACTAGTGTTCTGTGGTGATAAAGGACCCAATGATCCCAAGGAGTGGTTGGGTTGTATTCAATAGATATTTGAGTTCTTAAAGACCCCTAAGACCTTGAAAGTTGGATTTTCCACATATGTACTGGAAGGATTGGGTAGGAAGTGGTGGGTGTTTATATTTATCTCAAGGAGGCATGAGAATATCATCTTGACCATGTTTAAGGTGTATTTTAACCAGTAGTTCTACCGGGAAACCTTGAGGAAAGCGAAAACCCATGAGTTCCTAAAGATGAAGTAGGGGAATCATTCAGTGATAGAGTATTCCACCATATTTACCGAGTTATTTCATGTTTCCACGAATCTCCTTGTGAATTATTACCTCAAGGCTCAACATTTTGATATGGGATTGAGTACAGAGATCATATATATGCTTATTATTCTATGTCTACTAACCTATTAAAAGGTGGTTAACAAGGAAATGATGGTAGAGGTAGATTTTACTAGCAAGACAAGTCTCGGTGGTGTTCCTTCTATGGGTGGAATCCAGAGTTCTTCTTCAGGGAAAAAGTAAAAGTGGGGTGATTCTCTTCGAGGAAGTGGCAACACTACTATAAAATAGGATTTTAATAGTTCTTTGATTTATCAGAATTAGCTAAAATCATTGATAAATGTACCCTTTATTATCTCTTGCAAAAGCACTGATAAAGACCTAATTTATCAGTGCTTTTATCGGTGCTAAAAAAACACTGATAAAGGGGGTCCTTTATGAGTGCTAATAAAAAATCACTGGTAAAGGGGGTCATTTATTAGTACTAATAAAAAAGAACTGATAAAGGATTCCCCTTTATCAGTACTAATAAAAAACCACTGATAAAGGGGGGGTTTTTATCAGTGCTATCAAAAAAAGTGCTGATAAAGTGGGGCTTTTATCATCACTAGTAAAAAAGCATTGATAAGGTGGGTCTTTATCAGCACTTTTTTACTGGCACGGATAAAGGGTAAATTACATAAAAAATTATAAATCATTAAAAATAATATATTAACATAAAAATATATTTATATTTATATATATATATATATATAATATTTTATTAAATATGATTTATATAATGATAAATACGCATTTACACTTAATATATAAGATATTTAGTAAAAATGGATTATAAAATAATTACAAAAATATATTAATTAATAATTTTCTAATTATTATCAAGTAATATTTATTTAATAAATGCTCTAAAATAAGTTGAAAACATAACTCGAACTTCAAATGACCCTAACTTTTGAGTTAGTTGTTTGTATGAGCTCTACCGCGTATCAAATTGAAGATCTTGAAATGATCTATGCCCTAGTGACCTAGGGGAACCTCCATTCACTTTTTTTAGGCCAAAAAAAGGCTGAGAAGTCTTCCAAAATAGATTTTTTAGTCGGGCTATCCTAATTTTTTAACATTCGATGGAATTTCAGCCTCATTTAAGGGGGTCTTGTTATATTTTTTTAGTGAAAACTAAATTTATTCTCAGGGATTACATTCATATTGATATTATGGTTTTAAAATTTTATCATTTTTCACAATGTAGTTTTATTTATAATTAAATTTATGCATATTTTCTTATATTTACTTTTAATAAATCAATTATATAAATACATATTTTCATAAAAATGTATTTTAAATATATAAATAATTATTTATTATTCATTTTATTTAAAAATAAAAAATTATCCATTTTATTTACATTATAAAAATGCATTAATATGTACATATACCAATACATGTAATGTTTATATATAAACATGTGTGTGTCAATAAACAAATATGTATTTATATGTATATTATAATATATATAAATAAATTCATATTATGTAAATATTTGTATGTGTGTGAGAAATATAAATGTATACTTTTGTGTGTTAATCTGTGTGTGTGTGTATTATGTATATATATCATATATAAATGTATTTTTATAAATAAATCATTATCATTATCATTAAATATTATAAACAATTTATATGTAAATATATGATTATATGTGAATATTTAAATATATTGACATATAAATATATATGTATTAATGTATAAAATTTATAATTCTTACATTATAAAAATATAAAAATATATATATATATACTTATAAATATCTATATATATAATGTTTATATATACATATATGTATGTATTAATAAATGGACATATTTTTATATTATATTCTAGTATATGTAGATTAATATTAATATATAATATATTTAAACAAATATAAGTATATATATTACACACACACACATAAACATATATTTTATATATTTATTTAAAAATAATTCTATAAACATATGAATAAATATATGTATATATGTAAATATTTATATATATATATATAAACATAAATATCATAAAATTGACAATAAAACAACATGGTGTAGTGGTAAAGGTGTTTGAGTTACAAAGGAGAGGTATAAGGATCAAATTCAAGCATGCGCATGAGGCTGGAATTATGTAAAGCACTAATATGGGGGGAGTGCCTGAGTGAGTGGGTAAAGGGGAAGTGCTTGGGTGAGTGGGTAAAGAAGGGGAAGGCACTAATAAAGGGGGTGGAAAGCACTTGGGTGAGTGGGTAAAGAAAGGGGAAGCACTGTCAATACTCACAAGAAGCACTAATAAAGGTCCCATTTATCAGTGTTTTTTTAGCAATGTTAAAGGGTACCTTTATTAGTTATTCTTGTGAACATTGTTAATTTAAACCTTTAACATCACTCACATTATCACTTCTTCTATAATTCTAATAAAGCCTTTTTAAAATCACTATTAAAGGACATATTTGTACTATTGAAAGAGTGTCCAGTATTCATCGGGTTTAGCTCATTTGGATTCTATAAAGAATAGACCAGTTTTCTATTATTAGTGTGGAAAGGTAAGTCAAACTAGTCTCAGTTAATCAGTGAATATGAGGGTATTCCACCAGTGTGGATGTCTAGGTAATATCCAGTGCTTATGTGAGTTGATTTCATGTGGGCATAGTGTGGTATCCATGTTTTGGGAAAGGATCTCAACTTCATTTAGAGGATTCCAAGGGTGGGGGATATAATCCTCATGCTAGGGTATATTCTCTCCAAGGGAAGAATATTTAGGGTGGTTTATAAGCTAGGGAGTCTCTATGTTGCAGAGTTCATACTAGAGGACTCAGATTCTGGGCCAGTCACCATGAGAGGTACGGTGTTTATTACATATTTCATGGCATCCATTTTGTTTGAAACTGGTGCATCTCATTCCTTTGTTTCGCTTAATTTGGTCAAGGATTTAGGTATGAAAATTAATTTGATGACTTATGTTATGGATTTTCTAACCCGTTGGGTAGGAAGAAGGAATAGGGTCTCAATTTCCCTAAGTTTCATGTTATGGTAGCTGGATTTGAGGTTATCTAGGACTTCCTTATTTTGGACCTAGATGTTTTTTACCTAATTATAAGAATGGAATTGATGATCAAATTCAAGGCACTAATTAATTTTTATCATCATAGGGTCTAGTTCTTCACTCCTGATGGGAGAACTCACATATTTAAGGGGTAGTAGGATCAGTGATCAAGGAGGGCAGGACTAGTTTCTTTAGAGTTGGGGTTGATTTTGCACTAGTTGTACAGGTTGTTTCTTGATGATTATAAACAGAGTTTAGTAATTGAACTTCAAATGGTCATAGAAAGGTAACCATACATGTTTCCAGAGGATTTTTTGGGATTTAATCCATAGAAATTGGTTGAGTTTACCCTCAATATGCTCCTCGGAATGATCTAAATTTTCCTAATGTCTTACTAGATGGATCTGACCTAGTTAAATGAGATAAAATTTTATCTAGAGTATCTTTAAGGAAAGGTTTTTATATATCCCAGCATGTTAGTGTTAGATTCACCAGTTATATTTGAAAAAAAGGTAGATGGGATCCTCCAAATTTACATAGACTACTGTAATATTAACTGGGTGACCATGAAGAATAAATACCCATTACCCAGAATTGATGATTTGTTTGATGATCTCAAGGGAGCCTGTTGGTTTTCTAAGATCAATATGAGATCGGGTTACTACCAGTTGAGGGTCTGGGAAGAGTATGTTTTAAAGAATTTCTTTCAAATCCAATATTTACATTTTGAGTACTTGGTTATTCTGTTTGGTATCACAAATGCTCATACAATTTTTATGGAATTGATGAATCGGATATTCCATCGCTTTTTGTAATCCTTCATGGTCGTGTTTGTAGACAACATATAAGTGGATTCCAAGATGTAAGAAGACCATGATGACCACCTGTAGGTTGTTGTGGGTCTTTTTAGAGATAATTTCCAATATTCCAAGTTATCCAAGTGATAATTTTGGATCCAGGACATGAAGTTTTTGGGCCATGTGATTTCTATGGTAGGATTTTTAATGGACCTAGAGAAAGTTTTAGAAGTCATGTTTTGGTAGTAGCCCAAGAATGTGTTCGAGATCCTCAATTTTCTAGACTTGGCCAGGTATTATAGAGGTTTCATTCAAAACTTATCTAGGCTATCTTCCCCCTTGATATCCTTAACTAGGAAAGGGTGAAGTTTTAGTGGGATGAGAAGTGTCGGAGTGATTTCAAGTAGTTATAGGACTAGTTGACATCCGCGCCTGTTCTGACTCAACCTGATCTAATCAGAGCTTATATTTTGTATTGTGACACATTTAGTGTGGTTTTGGGGGTGTTTTGATACAAGATGACCATGTGGTGGCCTATGGATTGTAGAATATATGACCAAATGAATAGAATTATGCACCCATTACCTGGAATTGGAAGCGGTGATACATGCACTAAAAGTGTGGTGACACTACCACTTCGGAGAGAATTTTATATTGTATTTAGATCATAAGATCCTAAAGTAAATTTTTACCTATAGGGACCTAAACCTCATACAAAGGCATTGGGTGGAGTACCTTTAGAATTTTTATTTTGTGATAGCTTATACACCAGGGAAGGGAAATGTGGTCATTGATGCCTTGATCAAGAATCTCCCAGTATTGGTTGTTTGAGAGTTAGTGGATGAGTGGGGACTCATAAGCCTATTTGTTGATCTGAGGCAAGAGTAATAGAAGGATGGGGATCTAGTTTCATTGTCCAGTGTGCATAACACACCCTCTCTTATCGATCAGGATAGGATTGGGTGGGTATCCTACCCTAAATTCCATCAGATTAGTTGTGCTTTAAATGGTGGGGAGACCTCGGGTGATTCGTCTCGATCTCCTAATGGTTATATTATTTTTAGAGAATTTTTGGTGTTTATATTGATCTTGAGGTAAGAGGTGATGTTTGAGTCACATCATTCTATTTGGGTAATTTACCCTGGGGTGAACAAGATGTTTTGTGAATTGAGAGGATGATATTGGTGTCCCGGGATGAGATGTATGGTGGTGGAATTTTCTTTCTGATGCTTAGCTTGCCAAAGGATCAAAGTGGAGCATTAAAGGCCATCCAAGTTTTTACAAACCCTTATGATTCTAGTGTATAAGTGGTATGATATCTCCATAGATTTATGTATTGGGCTACCACATACTCAAAATGGGAAAGATTTTATACGGGTGATTATAGATTTTATGATAAAATCATCACATTTTCTTCCCATCAGAGAGTAGATGAAGGTAGAGAACCTCAAATGCTTGTATGTTCAGGAGGTTTTTAAATTTCACAAAGTTCCCTAAATGATAGTTTCAGCCTAGGATTCCCATTTCACATCTTGATTTTAGAAGGGACTCCAGGTGTCTTTGGGAACCCATTTGAAATTGATCATTGTGTATCACCTGTAGACGGATGGCCAGTATGAGCAGACCATCCAAACTCTCGAGAATATGTTGTGGCCATGTGTTCTTGACTTCAGTGGTTTGTGGGAAAGGAATATATCATTGGATGAGTTTTCATATAACAATATTTGTCGGGTCTCGATCAGTATCACCCCATTTGAGATGTTGTACAGGCAATTGTGGCAATCCCTATTGTGTTGGGATGAGGTAGGAAAGCGTTCCTTGGCTGGATTGAGACTTATCTAGGAGATGACTAGGATAGTGTGGTTGATTCGAAAAAGGCTAGAGACAGCTCAAAGTTTCTAAAATTCATGTGTTGACTATTTTCATCTTTCATTGGAGTTTTTTGTTGGTGGTCAGGTGTTTCTTTGGGTATCAGTTCGGCTGGGACACCATCACCTGGGAAAGCATGGGAAATTGGTGTCATGTTATGTTGGTGCATTTCGTGTCATGAAGCATCTTGGGAAGGTAGCCTATTGGCTGGATATTCCACCATGTTTGACCTTAATTCATTACATATTTCATGTTTCCCAACTGAAGAGATGTCATCCAAATCCATCACATGTGTTAGAGTGGGAATATTTGGAGATAGAGCCCAATGTCATTGTTGTTGAGCAACCTATTTGTATTGTGGATATTCAGAATAAGGTGCTCTATGGAAAATCGATCTCATTGGTCTATGTGCTCTATCAGTGAGGAGGTGATATACATGACACGTGGGAGCAAGAAGGTTGGGTGAGGGAGCAGTGGCCTCACCTTTTTTCTTCTAGTGAAGTCTAAAGAATTTATGGGGGCATAAGGTGGCATGATAGAGAGTTTTTTACACCTTATAGGTCAATGGTACATTTAATTTTTAGTTTTATTTATCTTTTTATGTATTATTGGAGTTCTCAGGGGTTGAGGGTCAAAACCATGAGTTTTTAGGAATACATGCCAAAATGAACGGTTTGTATAACTATGTGGCTAACCATGCAAGGGTGATGCAGTTTGTGATAGTGGGTTTTTTCACGGTTTGAGCATGTTTTTTAAAACTATGCATCACCCATGGGAAACCATGCAGCCCATTTTTTTGTGGATAGTGGAACCCATATGGTTGGCACATGGTTTTCCTAAATGTGCATCCAAACTATGTGGCCCTGTATAGCTCACTTAAAAAGTGGATATTTAAATACCCCTATTAGGTTTTTATTTTTTGGGGGATCATTTTCCTCCCCTATCATACACATCCCTTCTCCCTTGGTGGTAGATCTTCCCCTCTCCTTCCTTATTATTTTTCTCTTGGATTCAAGGTGAGTTGTCTTGCGATAAGGTGATTTCTTTGAGTTTTCATCTTCACTTCCTCCTTCTTACCCTTATTCTTCCATTTTCATGGAGATGTGGAACCCTAGGGGTGGTTTTTGATGAATCTAGGGTATGTAATGGGGGTTTTTTGTTTGATTTATTATGTCTTAAGTGTTTGGGGACTTATTCTACCTATTATGGGTGGTTTTCATTAGAGGAAATGAGCTTTAGACCAAATCTAAGGTGGGTGTCTCTATTTAAGGGAGTTTTTCATGGATTACCTTTAAATTACTAACCATATTTGGTTTGTGTTGTTTTAATTTCTATTTAAATGATTTATGCTTGATGTGTATTCCATGTTTTTTGTGTTTCATGAATTGGATTGAAAATTTGGGTATTTAAAGAGGGTTTTCCAAATGGGTGTGGCCTGTATGCACACCAAGTGTTTGTTAAAATGGATCAAAGGGTTTTTATGGGTTTCAAAGGATTTATAAAGTTGTTTTGGAAATGTTTTTACCTTTTTAAAGGTGTTTTCATAAAATGGTAATTCTTTTTTGTAAAATGGATTGTGTTGTAGCTTGTTTGATATGGGAACATGTTTGTGAATATGTTGGCATGGAGTAGTACATGGGTTAATCAGGGTGTGAGTGAATATTCTATTTGAGGGACCATGTGATTCTTTAGAGGGAAGACTGTGTGAGCTTCCACTTCGGTTTGTCTGAGAGGATGTGTGATCCATCATAGGAATGATGGTGTGAGCCTCTAATTTGGTTTTCAAAGGGCCATGTGTGCCTTCTGGGTAGGAAGACCGTGTGAGCTTCAATGTTGGTTTCTGAGAGACCATGATATATCATAGAGTTTGGCCTGAGGAAGACTATTAGATCTTCTATTTTTTAATCTAGATAGCATACTTGTTTAATCACTCATAATAGACTTAATGGTTAGAGCTCTAGGTGCACATTTCTTATGTCGGGTTGGTTATAGACTTTATGTCTTTCATTAGTGATATTTTTATGTGATCTGATGTATTATTCTTATTTCCATTATAACATCCCATCCCAAGTGCCACTAAAATCAGTTCCCCAATTCGGTTCACCATAAGACCTAAAGAAAGCCTCCCCATACTATAGATACTATTGACTAGAAGCGGGGGTCTAAGGTGGAACTATGAGGAGACTATACCCCCATATTAGAGTGCACATCTAGAAGTAAATAACCAAACATAATATACATCAGAGAATACAAAAGAATAAATAAACTGAAACTGAAAAATGGTGTAATAAAATGAAATACAGTAAATGCCCAAACAACCATGTTATACATAAAAAATAAATCACCCATTTGGCTAATCACATATACAAAATAAACAACTGAAAAATAAATACATCAATCCTTACTTCCAACTCCAAGCCATGTCACATACCCAGTCTCTAGTACCCTATCAAGATATTACAGCCTGATCATTAGACTCCACACGAGCATCCCACTCAACCATAAAATCCTGGGACTTTTCCCTATCCATTGTGAATCTGTTCTCAACTTAAAAGCATACATAAGGTCTACATACACATCGAGTTTCATGTACAGGGGTGAGAAATAAATCTTAGTAGGCCACCCCCAATGGTGAACCTATAACATGTTGTCATAAGTGCATTCTCATGTAATATTCTTAGCCTAACCAAAACATAATATAAATAAAAACAAATAAAACCACTATCTATTCTTGAGTTCATGAATCTGATCGACCATACATGCTTTAGCTAGTGTTAGGGTGTATTTTAGCATGTCTTAATGACCGTTCATCCCAAACAACATATGAGCTCCACTCCCATAGTATCCCCAACTAAACATCATGAATTTACTTGTTGTATCTTACTCAATACCTAGATACATCAGTCTTAGGTTATCATGCCATGCTGAAGTAAAACCATAATCCAGAGCATCAGTCTAACATCTCACCCAAGTTTCTCAAATAGTAGTTCCAAGAGCATCATTCTGGCACCGAAACCTTGGATGTATAGTATCATTCCACCATCGATACCACCCAGTATACAATCAATTCCTAGAGTATTAGTCTGGAACTTAAACCATGGATACAGAGTGTCAGTCCAACATACTAATCCATACATAATATATAATACTGGTGGTGCCTAGAGCGTCAGTCTGACACCTAATCCCTAGATGCAGAGAATTATTCCAACATCCTAATACCATGGTTCCTAGAGCATCATTTTAGAACCTAATACTTGGATTCATAGTATTAGTCCAACATCTTAATACCATGGTTCCTAGAGCGTCATTATAGCACCTAATCCTTGGATGTAGAGCATTATTCCAACATCATAATACCATATATATACATCATAAATACCATGATGCTTGATAAAAAGAAACAATGCTTCTAAAGCCTTAGTCTATCACTCAAACCATAAACAACTATCAGTACTGATACAAAGTGTCCTATCCAACATCCCCAATCATGGATATCTAAAACCAACCATGTGGGATATCACATCCAACTCTCTCAACCATCATAACCCATCTCAATATCTCTACCTCATCAGCTCATACACTAATTCAGGTCCTAAGGTAATACCCACAACCATTATTACACAAACACACATACCTGCTCAGGGTTAGTCTATAAAATCAGGAACCCACCTATCTCTTAGGGTCAACACATAATTAGAGGCATACCTCTTGGTATTCCTTAGGGTTAGAACATTAGCGGAGACATCCCTCTCTCTATCCTTGGTAATAGCCAAACTCTCGGGTCGATGCCCGTATCTTAAGGTAATACATATCATAACCCAATCTATAGCATCTTATGACCTTATAAGCCTCAAATGAAGTAAATCCAATAAGAAAGATGGTCTCAATCCCAAACCCTTTCCAATTCACCCTATTTTGGCTTATACACCCAACTTTTCCACCACCTTGAGAGAATCTCAGTCCCGCCAACCAAGGAAAATCTCATTCCAACTCCAAAAAACTCATGGTACACCCTAAAATAATTCTCATGAACCTCTCCTAGGTCTCATATCATGTATTGATCTTAGGAGATAGTTGAACTCACTTTATGGAGGAAAACATCCATTTCATAACTTACTCTCCCCAAAATGTCTCTAAGAAGTCCTTAAAATCCCCAAGGGCTCCACCATTGTGTTTTACATGGAAAAAAATTAGAATTGGACTCCTCTTATGTCCCATTTTTACTCTGAGGTGATAAATCATCCAAAACCCTCAAAAAGGGTAACAGGGGGTAGTGCATGGCATGTACCCATAGTACACGGTGTGTGCTCTCAAAGCCCCACATGGGTGTGTACTCTAGTCGGACTTGGCATGTAAAACCCAAGTATGCAGCATGTAAAACATGTACATGACATGTACCCTATATAGGGTACCCGAACATTTACTACACATATCCTATACATGTGTTTCCTCATGGTCGTGTATTTTTACATAACGTGTATCCACACACGGGGTTTGGTCATGTACCATACATGGCCATGTGCCCCTACATAGGTTATCAATACATGTACTTAGCTACACGTTGAGCAACAATAAATGGAATATCCTCCAAACTACACATTATGTAGTGAACCTCATCGCTTATTTCTAGGATAGGAAGAACACATGGTGTGTGTTCTCAAAACCACACACTATGTAGTTGGGTTTTCTGACCCAGAAACCCCTTCGAACCTCTCGCAACCCCCAGTTTTCCCGATTAAGTATATATTGACCCTCATGGAGTCCTTAGTAGTCATAATAGGGATATAAAACATAAAATAATTAATATATAGGTATCGGGGTGTAAAAGACAAAAAATGTCCAACCTCATGGTCTAAACGTTGAATCTAAGTATAAATCTACTCTCAGAAGTTTGTGCATCTTGATCTAATCTTGATCTCCACCATGGATGAAGTCTAGTGTAATCTCCTCCCCCTTCTCCTCTAATTCCATATACCATGTGAGGTAGAAACCCTCTCCCCCTCTTCCAATCATCTGTGAGAATCCAAATGGGGGGTGGAGGTGTTTTACCTCTTTTAAATAATTAATTAATAGATTAATTAATTGATTAATTGATTAATTTACATTTTAAAAACTCAACCTGAGTCTTGTAACTTGAATTGGGTTTATACCTTAACTAATAAAAAAACCCATTATGGACTCTACCGTAGATTTATAATCTCAATCTGATGTTTCGTTCAAAATATATCATCACCCAAACTCTTGCAGATAATTTAATATTTAATTTATTAAATATTAAATATTCCTCCAAAACTCAAATTGCTTAGAATTCCACAAAACTCTTATACTAAGGTAAAATCCCTATTATGGGACTAATAGAGTGGTCATAAAAATTTTAAAATATCGTATTCTGGGTGAAAATAACCATTTTATCCCTCACAAGCACTCGAAACCAAAAATTCAAACTTCTACTCAAATTCAAAATCTGGAAAAAAATGGGTCTTTACAATATTCTCACCATAAACCTTCTCATACTTAAGAAGCCTCGGTGGTATTATAACCACACATCCCAACCCACCTTGGTTATCAACTCATTCTTAACTCACTGCACTTTACCAAATGATGACAATTGAGTTCCACTACATAACTCCAAGGATAAAGCACACAACCCATCCAAGGACAAGCCATTGGTTTACACCATAAAAAACCCCACTAAAATAGTGCCTAACTACACCCATATATCCTAAGATGTCACAGTGTCATTCAAGACTAATCATATGGATCGTGGTGATCCCCACCATAGAACTCAACCCAAAATGGCCACTTCCAATCCACAATGCTTCCCACCATCAAAATCGCCTATCAAAAAACATCCTTAATAGTTTATTGACTCACTCAATGTGGTTCCAAATATATCCTCAACCCTATATACATGAGTTTCACATAACCATGACTGATTTAATGCTCCCCACCATAGGAGTATCCTTACTGTCGCCTCACAACCAAACACCATCTTCACATCACATGCCCCAATCACAACCAAACCTTAGAAATGGACATGGTCATCTCACTCCCACTAGAACGACAAAAAAACATCAAAAATCGCTTGTTCCTAACATATGAGAACATCACCCATTGGTATTCATCAACATATAATCAATTATGAGGGCCTCAACTACAAATGGATGATGTTTCTCTCCCACAATACAACTTTACATACACTACTCCATGAGTTCCACCACTCAAGAGGGCCTTTATCAAACCAAAGTGACATCTATATATATTGGTTTATATCTAATCCTATCTCAGTATACTCAGGGTGATGTTAAGATATTGGGAATTGTCATCTATATACTAGAAGTACACGAAGATTTCATCGACGAATACCACCACAAACCCATCCATTCATGGAACATCATGATTCTATTATAAGGGCCTTAGGTCACTATGCCCACAAGCCTCTCATCACACACACACACACCAATTCTTTTCCTACTCTGGCTGCCTACTCAACTCAACCACCTCGGGTGTATGCTATCATAATGTCCAATACACAATCCAAATGACACAGCATGTCACCAATGCTCGTGCCTCCAAGATTCCATTAATATGGATCCATTACATGATCTTATATAACCTAACCACAAAACCCACCCCAACTCTAATGAGTCACATCTTATGAAAACTCATCTCACCATCCTTACCCACACAACCTCAAGAATATCATGTGCTCTTGATCCATCTCATAACTAATAGTCACAACCCACCTGCACAATCATTACCTGGTCTAGGCACCCAAATGAACCTACCCCTATAAGAACCAACCATGGGGCTAACACACTAGCACACAAGTGATCCTAAAAAATATATGGAATCCAATGATCCTAAACCTCAAACCAAGATGAACCCCTTATGTACCATTTTTAAAAAGTTCAAAATTCCATATGTACCCCCACACACCCAAGGCACTCACAACTCATTCGAACCCTCTCACGGGTCACCCTAAAAAGCCACATGGCACTAACTCCCCAAACTTGAGTCACATAAAATAAGATCACTAGGATCTACCACCTAGGTCTAAGCCAACTCACATAAGGTCACAAATCATGGGACATCAAGCACACTCCCATCCCAAAGTTATCTGATATGATCATGTCAAAACACCATCTCTAGGGTCTCACATACAAAAGGAAACATATATTAATCCAACCACCCACAACCAGGGCACCCATCCTCTCCAAGTATCTTCACATCAGACCGTTCCCTGGAGGATCAGGCCACACAACCAACCTCGAACCAAAACTTCCCATAAGGGGTCTAAAAATAATACACTTACACATTTCTCACCCACTAGGGTCACTGAACTTATTACGTATAAGGACCACATTAGCATCATTATCATCTATTATCTCACTATAGATCCATAGAACCTTCCATCAGAGGGAAATCTATAAAATTACACACTTGAGGACCTATAACATGTGGATCCTATATGCGTAAAATGATACATGAGATGCCTCTTACCTCTAAAAGATAATATTTAAATCAAATATAGGCCTCTTTATAATGGGCCAAGATCCAAAAATCCATCATAAATCATCAAATCCAAACCACATGTGCATCGTCCAAGGATAAAATTATATAAAACTGTAACATAAAATAGCAAGAACATCAATCCCATGCCTTGGTAACCTGGACTTCATACCAGAACAGGTGTTCATGACACACTAGCTGATATCCATCATAGGATCTAGCACATTTCTATATCTCTAATCTACCAAAACCAAAATAGTGAAATAAAAAATAAAAGTAAACACCTTTGATGCCACTTTGTAACGTCCTAGCCTGGGTACCACTAAAACTAGTTCCCTAAGTCGATTCGCCATAAGACCTCAATCATGCCTCCTCATACACCAGAGGTTGCTGACAAGTAAAGGGGGTCTAAAGTGAAACTGTGAGGAGACTATACCCCCATATCAGAGTGTACAACTAGAAGTAAATAAATAAACATTATACACATCAAATAATGTGGAAGAATAAATAAAATGAAACTGAAACATGTTGTAATAAAATTAAATATAGTAAAGGCATGAATAGTCATGTCATACATACAACATTGATCACTCACTAGGACAATCACATATACAAAATAAAAAACTGAAAAATAAATACATCAGGCCCTACTTCAAACCCCGAGCCATGTCACATACCGATCTCTAGTAACCTATTAAGCTAATATAGCCTGATCATCAAACTCCACATGAGCATCCCACTCAACCATGAAATCTTGGGCCTTATACTTATCCATAATGCATCTATGCTCATCCTAAAATCAAAAATAAAGTCTACACGCACACTAAGGTGCATATACAGGGGGTGAGAAATCAGTCTCAGTGTGTCACCCCCAATGGTGAACCAATAACCTACTGCCATAAGTGAATGCTCATGCAATATTCTCAGCTTATCCAAAACATAATAGAAATAAATACAAATAAAACCACCATTGATCCTCGAGTCCATGACTTTGATCAACCATACCTGTTTTAGGCAGTTATATAGTGTCTCTAAGCATATCTTAATGATCGTGCATCCCAAAAAACATATGGTCTCTAATCCCATAGAATCCCTAACCAAAACTCACGACTTTACCCGCTATCTCTTACTCAGTACCTAGATGCATCAGTCTCAAGTGGTCTTCCCATGATGAAGTGCAACCACAACCTAGAGAATCAGTCTAATATCTCACACAAGTGTATCAAACAATAGTTCCCTAAGAATTAGTCTGACACCTAAACTATGGATGTAGAACATTGGTTCACCATCCATACTACCATGCATACAATTAGTGCCTAGAGCATTAGTTAAGAACTCAAACCATGGATACAGAGCATCGTTCCAACATCTTGATCCATACAAAATATATAATACTAGTGGTTCCAAGAGCATTAGTCTGACACCTAATCCATGGATGCAAAGCATCAGTCCAACATCCTAATAACATGTTTCTTAGAGAATAATTTTGGCACCTAATCCATGGATGCATAGCGTCAATCCAACATCCTAATAACCCGGTGCCTAGAGCATTAGTATGACACATAATCCCTAGATACAGAGCATCAATCCAACATTCTAATACCATGGTGCTTAGAGCATTAGTTTGACACCTAATCCTTGGATGATGGGTTTTATTCCAACATCCTAATACTATATATATATATATAATCACTACCATGATACTCAAAAAAAATAAACAACGTGACTAGAACCTCAGTCCAGCACTAAAACCATAAATAACTATCATTAATGATAAAAATCATCATGTACAACATCCCCAATCACAAATATATGAAACCAAACATGTGGACCATCACATCCAATTCTATCTATAGATTCCCTGACCCGGATTCCACTTTAAATTAGTGCTTTGGGCCGGAGTGCTACTGGGATTTAGGTGCACCTCCTCGAATTCCAAAGGCTTCTGACTAGCAGTAAGGGTGTAAAGAGGGAATAGTGGGGAGGTTATACCCACAGGTGATGATATAATAATGGTTCGAGTGATTATATAACATATAGAAAAGACTCAAACCAAACCCACCTAGGGAGGAAAATACAATCAATATTATACAATAGAGGAAGAGTAATTAAATAAAAATAGTGAAAATAAACATACAAGTTGACATTCCATTTAAGACTAAATAGATCATGCATACATATCAGGTCATACACATCAATACATAGGAGGCTCACCATTGGCTAACCACAGTACATACATACAGATACTAATACCTAGCATACTGATATTGAAAAGTAAACATAATAAAAAATCCAACTGAGTCAAGACCTCAAGGTCCTCTGTCATCCATCCATGCCAACTCAACTAAGATCTAGCTCCAGAGCTCAAACCCTTACCTAAACATAAAATAATAAAGTCTATACGCATCCCAAAGGGCCTCTGTAGGGTGTGAGAATGATTCTCAGTAGGGTACCACCCATGTTTGAATAACCAACATTTGTGTTTAAGCAGGTGTGAATTATAATAAATAAAGAAGGCAGTGAAATGCATTTAAATAAACAAAAGATTCCCTAGTGCTCAATTGCCACCAGGAAGCTATTACTTACTTCAGAAATCATCATAATACTAAGTTGAGGATATTTATCCCATGGATCAAGGCATCCCCTGATGTAGAATTTTCATGTGAACCCTCAAGTTCCACATATAAATTCATTGTCACCTCGTGTCATCTAACACCACATGTCTAAAGCAACCACCGACATCCTGAAGTCACACCCAAGCGAAAGTAATTGTCCCCTCAGACCCTTACTCAAAATCACTTGTCATCTCAAGGCCTGACATCTGGAGGCACAGTAATATCTGTCCACAAATAAAACCATTGTCAGCTCAAATCATGATGTACTGAGAAATGGTGATCTCCATTCTCCCAAAATCATCCTGGCCTAATTTCCTCAAGTACGGAGATCCTCAACTCCTAACCGAAAGCCTTAACACTATCATCTGATGTATCCTTACCATCCACATGGCTTTATATGACAAGAAACTCCAAATCAATTACCTAATATGCACTACATGGGTCCTATACCCACACTAATGGTCAAAACCACCTCATCATTGAGTCAACCTATGTGAACATGAATCCAAGCAGTGCTTTGGCCAATACGGGTAAGCAGTAGTCACCAATTTAGTACCTAAGACACATCAACCAGCACCACATTCCCCTAATACCATGTCACTCAAATCTGATAGTCAATCCATTCATAAATCACACGGGCCTTGTCCATAACCTGATGACCTTGTATCCTCAATTCGATGACTGAATCACCCAATCCTGTGATCAACATCACTCAAAATATCCAGGCCATGCCCAACCAGATGACCAAGTCGCCTCAATCTTGATGTTCATGCCACCTCAATACCTCAGGCCAAGCACATCATGATCCCATGGATCACATCTCATGAAATTCAAACATTTCATATATATATATAAACCAATTCACCTTTAATAATAAATTCAACTAAAGAAAACAATTAAATTGAATTGAATTGGACAATTCAATTTAAATAAGAAAATCAAATTAATTAAACAAACACACCTGAACCAACCACCCAACTGGTCAATGTCCTCTAACCCAGCCTCTCACATACACATAAGGTGATGGAATTCCCAAAGGCATACCATGTGACCCATTTTAATTAATTATAATAAACCAAAAAATTTAAGGGGTATCACTCTGTCAACACAATGGAGCACTATAATATGTGCCCCCAAAATAACCACTAAATCATGAAGAAAAATATTCACCACCTACCTTGGATTCATAGATGTATGCACGCCCATAATTAGCCTCTAACTACAAGTGATTTAGAAGAAATTTATTTTTTCATCGAATGCCCTGAAAATAGGGTAAAATGACTCACACAGATTCAATAGTTCTTGAGGAAAAGTATAATAGAAATAGAAGCATGGGTAAGGAGAGCCTTACTGGTGTGGTTCTAACACAACTGACAGATTGACGAATGGTGGTCAGAAGAGGGAGATATCTCACAACTTAGGAGGAGATGAGGAACACCCCATAGTCAGCTAGGAGGAAGGCCATTCATGGGATGAGAAAGAGGAGAAAATATGATTTAAGGAGGGATGGGAAATTTGGTAGTTTTAACTCTTTAATGAGCTGCATGATTAGCTCATACAGTTTTCCAAAACCGTGAGGTAATAGTGCATCTCCTACTGCTTAGGATCTATTTGCTGCACAGTTTGTTGCACGGTTAGACCTAACTATGCGGGACCTATGTGTGTTATAGTGTTGATGCACTACCCAAGTGACACTACCCGTGTGGCTTGTGTACAGTTTCCCAAACCGTGCATAAGTTTTGCAAAATCCCTTTGCAAAAAACTACAGATCCTCACACACAGTCATGCACCTCACCCTGCACGGTTTTTCAAGCCATGAAATAGTGAAAAAATAGGGTGTACAGTTTTCACTAATAGGTCGAACGGTTTATACTAATCATACGCCTCAGCCTGCACTTAGCCAAAACTGGGCCTTCAGGCCTCCGACGCACCCGAGACACTTGGTAAACCTATAAAATCATCCAAAAACAAGGTTTTGGTTTAAAGAAAAACTTGGAATTAAGTTCCGCTAAATGAGAAAGAAATTTCCATACCCACCAAATGTCAAAAATTCAAAACGGGTGAGGATTTGAACCTGCTCCAAAAATTCAGGATGTTACAATCTCCCCCACCTTAACATATCTCATCCCTGAGATATAAAAAAACTCAGAGATAGTACTGAACATACCCATCTCCTAAAATATAACCCAGGCTACCCCGGTCTAAAGGGTATAGGTTAACTACCTCAAGGGGGATCTCCACCATTATAGTTACCTACCCCGGTCATATCCTAACCAAAACTCAAAACAAGTAAGATCGTATATTTACCATTCTTGGACTCAAAAGTCCTCCCATGATGCATCATCACTCTAGCACCTCATCAGGTTCTCCCATGTCATACCTGACACCCATCTAAATCCTGTATTGTATCGATGCCTACCTCATGCCCATGACTCACATGGTACCTATGAGGTCCTACATCTCAACAGATGCTCAAGTAGTCTTGGTTCCTCACACCTTAGTCAAGTACCACATCTTAATGATGCCTAGATTTCTACTCACCTCAAGTAACCCACATCTCCTTGTTTCCTTGATGCTAGTGCACCTTAAAATCGCGCATCCAAAAATACTCAAATATGAAACCCTAGTGTCTCTCACCTCATATATATATATATATAACACCCGAGTTGGTGTAAACCTACTAATCAACATCTGGTTAGTCCATACATATATCTCGTTCACCTCATGCACCCAAAACTAACATGACTCAAAAGGACATGCTAAGAAAAATAAAATAAAATTCTGATCATGGTTATGGTGTACCTATGACCTTCATCGGCTCACCAGCATGCTCAGCCCCTGGAAGCTCTACAGCATGCACCTGGCCTGAAGCCCAAATTCCTAAAGTCTAAAATCCCTATGGTGTTGTACCATCCACCATCCATTAACCCCAATGTTGGGTCTCGCTATCTATTCCATGACCTTCATGTGAAACTGAAGCTCAGCTACCATCACCTAGTACCGTTCCTAGCCTGATCTCAGAACCTTGAGTCTGCCTTGGTCCCTGAATTTCGATTGTATGGGAAGGATTCTTTTAGAAACTATTGAGATGTCTGACTTGTCCACATACCCGAAACTCCTTTGCAGGCTGCTCTTACTATTTTTGGACATGTCCTGGCTATCCGCACTGGAAAAAAATTGTCGAAGACCCACTCTGAAGTGGTTTTCCTGAGTCCTTGTCCTGACTTCTCTACTGGAACTTATCTCAACCTTGCTTCCTAATATCTGAAGCATCATTGCGGAAGTCTCTTGAATCCATCACCCATCTTTAATAAGATCTATCTGTCAAGTTTCCCTTGGTTATGAGTGCATGATTCACCACCTCTGAGAATGATTCCAACCTGAAGATGTTCACCTGCACCTGAATGTTGTTCCATAAACCATCCTTGAAATTCCTTACCCTTAAGGTGTCATCACTCACCATGTCGAGTGCAAAGTGAGAAAATTTTATGAATGTCGATACATAGTCTATGGCAAACATGTCACCCTACTTTAGGCTCAATAAATCTCAAGCTTTCTCTACCCTCAGTGTCTACGGGAAAAAGTGCTCGAAGAACATGGACTCAAAGTCATTCCATACCAATTCCTTATTTCTGCCTACCCGAACCTGCACATCCCACTAGTGATTTTTCAGTAATCTGAGCATGTACATCGCCAGCTTCACCCTCCACCCTAGAGGCATCTCAAGCTACTCAAAAATCATCTTCATTGCCTCAATCTAATTCTCAGCCACCTATAGACCACCCTCACCCTGAAATAGAATTGGTTGATGAAACTGAAACTCTCGAGTCAGATACACCATCGAAGGATCTTCTCCTTGAGCTCCCCTATTGATCCCCTGGATAACACTTATTAGGCTCACTCTGAGCTACTCATCCAACCATGGTCCAAAAGTGGTAAGGTCTGGTGGCTTCCCCATCTGCACTGGAACCTATGCCTGAGCATGTCACTAAGCCACTTCTTGAGGCTCATGATATTCTTGACCATTAGGGGTCTCAACTTGCTCATGCTCCTGAGGAACCTCATCAATATCTAATGATCCATCTAAGTCATCTAGTTGGAAACCTACTGAATACCATTACATGTTCAGATATCTCAAAAAACATATATATATATATATATAATGCATATAGGGAAAGTAGTAGTAGGAAGCGCCAACTCACCACCCTTACCTTTACTCATCGCAACTATGCCACATGATATCCCAGCCTCATGACCCGACCATAACAAAGCTAAGTATCAATTATGCCTCGGTCCATGCCCATCTTAACAAACCACGTCACCTCAATCTGATGACCATGTTTCCTAACTTGGTGATAAACATCACCTCATACCATCGTACCTACCTAATCCTATAAGATTCAGACCAATATATATGTATATATATCACATTTCACAAGAAATTTTCACAAGCGTATGCATATTCATAATTTAGACATCCTACGATGTGCCTAACAAAAACATAAACAAGCATAGCAAACACCCCTTACCATATCGGGCCAAGGGTCCAATCTCCTTCATTGCCATACTAGTCCAAGAATCACATGTCATAATAGGTAACAGTCACATTCCAAGAATACCACTCAAAGTTAAAATCAAATCAATTGTAAACTGATAAAAATATAACAACAATTCCCACCCCTGTTAACTTGGTTCATACCTCGTGCATGGGGCTACAGGCACCCAAACATGAGTTACCAAACCAGTTTTTACAATATCCTAATCTCTAGTCTACTGTAATCTAAATATTAAGACCAACAAAAAGAAAATAAAAACGCAATAGGGTGATATCATTAGTATTCAGTTGAATGCTGCTACTAATTTCCATTCAAGAACTGCTCTGATACCACTTTGTAGAATCACTGGCCTAGATGCCACTTTTAATTGGTGCTCTGGGCCAGAGTGATATTGGGCCATAGGCATACCTACCCAAATTCCAAATGCTTCTGAATAGTAGTGAGGGTGTAAAGAAGGAATAGTGGGGAGGATATACCCTCATGTGATGATATAATATTGATTCAACTAATTATATAACATACAGTGAAAGAAAAGAGTAAGCAGACTAAAACCAAACCTGCCCAGGGTGGAAAACACAATCAATATCATACAATATTGGAAGTATAATTAAATAAAATCAGTGAAAAAAACATACAAGTTGACATTACATTTTAGACTAAACAAATCATGCATACATATCTGGTTATACACATCAATACACTGGAGGGCCACCATTGGCTGACCTCAGTATATACATATATATACATATACCTAGCACAATGGTACAAAAAAGTAAACAAAATAAAAACTTCAATTGATGTAAGACCTCAAGGTCCTCTTACATCTATCCATGCCAACTCAACTAGGATCCAACTCCATAGCTCGAACCCTTACTTGAATGTAAAAGAATAAATTCTACACACGTCCTGAAGGGCCCATGTAGGGTGTGAGAATGAGTCTCATTAGGGTACCACCCATGTGTGTATACCAAACATTTGTGTTTAAAAAGGTGTAAATTATAATAAATAAAGAAGTAAACTCAATGCATTTAAATAAACACAACCTTCCATAGTGATCAACAGCCACTAGGAAGTTATCACCTGCTCCGACCATTGCTAGAATACTGATGTGAGGATCCTTTTCCCATGGACTATGGCATCCCCTGATGTAGAATGTCTAGGTTAACCCTTAGGTTCTACCTCAAAAGTCATTTTCACCTCATGTCGTCCGACACTTTTTGTCCAAAACAACCACCGACATCCTAAAGGCACGCCCAAGAGAAAGTAATTGGTCCCTCAGACCCCTACTCAAAAGCACTCATCGGCTCAAGGCTCGACATCCTGATGCATAGAAATATCTATCCTTAAATAAAATCATCATCATCTTGAAGCACAACATCCTGATAAATGGGGATCTATGTTCTCCCAAAATCATCATGGCTCAATGACCTCAATCATGGTGAGCCTCATCTCCCAAAGGATATCCTCAGTGCTATCATTTAATGTCTCCTCACCATCCATGTGGATTTCTATGGGAAGAACACCCAAAAAAATTACCTAATCTACACTACCGGGGGTCTCTACACACACAAGTGGTCAAAACCACCCCATCATTGAGTCAACATGTGTGCACACAACTCCAAACAATGCTTTGGCCAATATGGGTGAGCGAAAATCACCAATTTAGTACCTAATCCATATTAACCAGCACCATGTTCCCTTGAGATCATGTCACTAAAATCCAATGGTCATGCAATCCCAAAATCAAATAGGCCTTATCGCCTCAATCCTATGACCAAGTCACCCAATCATATGATCAACATCACTCAAAATATCTAGGCCAATCCCAACCAGATGATCAAGTCATCTCAATCCCAGTGGTTATGCCACCTCAATCCCTTGTTCCAAGCCCATCATGATCCCATAGATCACATATCATGCAATTCAATCATTTCATATAAATATAAACCAAATCACCTTTAATAAGCAATTCAAATAAAGAAAACAATTCAATTTAATTTAATTAGACAATTCAATTTAATAAGAAAATCAAACTAATTAAATATGTAATGTCTCAGTTTTTCCATGTATTATTTTTGGATATTATATGGATTATTTTAGAGACTAGGCACTGATATGGCGTGCGATTCTGAGGCCTAATGTGCCCAAAATAAATGTTTGAAATATATTAAATAGAATGTGTGTGTGTTTTTTCCTAAAAAATTGGAATAATTTCTAAAAGAGTTACCATATCAAAAATATAAGGGAACTATTGAGTTTAGAATGCAAAGTTTACCCTAAGAATGACTTAACATTAGTCAGTGCGGGTCATTTGTGGAAAATTCGTTGTGGGCATAGAAATGAATAAAATTATTGAATAAAATTTTTTTATTTCATTTTTTCAATGAAGTGATTAACATGTATTTAAATAGATGATTATGTAGAATTTACAGGGTTATCTATATAACCCTAGAGACACTGGAGAACTGTTGGAGAGAGCTTTGAATAATCCTCTCAGGTGAATGATGAAGGATTGTGAACCAACGATTTATGCGCCTCAAATTCAAAAGATCTTTCCAATGATGACAATGACACATCATTCTTCGTCAGCAATCGAACTGAATCATGGTAGAGTGTGTGTTTTGTTATGTTTATTCCTCATTATTTATTTATATGAAAAATGTGGATTAATCAACGAACAGATTGGTCCATGGTTCGATTGTTATGTGGGATGGGTTTATTCTGTAGGGATTTAAATTTGGGGTTGTTTATTTATTTGGTTCTTCATTATTCATTCTAATATTAATGAATCGAGGCCAACCAAACACGACTAAGGTTCATTCCTATTTTGTGTGTTTCATGGTTTTATCCCAAATTTCTCTATTCATCATGGCATTATTCTTTTTGATCCACGATTCGACGTTTTACCAAACAATTGAACATTGTGCACCTGATTTTTGGTGTAAAAGTTTGAAATCATAGATCAGGGCTCATCTCGATGTGGAGGAGGTTCGATGGTGGTAGTAGTGAATGGATCGAACCATTTGGAAACCATCTTTTTTAGAGTGAGATGTGTGGAAGATGTTTTTGAAGAATTATTCCATTTTATGAGTAGATTTGATAGTCAGAGAACATTTATCATCAATGACGAGGCTCAACTGAGGTAAATCCATGTTTTCTGGTGTTATTGAATCCATATTTCAAGGCAACAGCAGTGTGGGTGTGAGCAGGAGGAAGAAGAAGGGTTTTTGGAAAAACCTGATACACACAACATATAATCCTCAACTACATGGCATGTAGTTACCTTTGGACGACTCAACATGTACCTAGGTAAGTACACAAATATGGGGTGGAGTACACAGGTTTCATACACTGGTTGTACTCCCCCACACGAACATGGGTTGGACCAAGTACATGGGCTAAGTCGTGTACTGGTGCACGGACACATGTACATGGGACGAAGCTGTGTATTCGTACATGGGTAGACTACACGGGAAACCAACACATAGTATAGTACTACACATACACGGTTTGATGACATGGGTCATTTACACGGGCAGGACCTAGGGTCAAGGGACACGGCGTGTAACCCCTAGTACACAATGTGTACTCTTTTATACATGTCTTGGATCTATTGTCCTATGTATCTTGGACAAGTTTCATTAGGGTTGTTCCCCTTATCCTTTCCCCTGAGGGTTAGTATAGTATCATTTCTTAGTCCTAGGACTATGATCCCTTCAGTAGGACTTCTTGAATAGAGTCATTAGAATCCCTCTAAGAGGCTCAGAGTGAGATCCTCTATTCATCTTCATGCCCTAGGTGAAGTTCTTAGTATCGATGTGACCAACACTACACGGGCTCTAATCCTCTATTTAGCAGGTTAATTCAGATTGAGTTGTTGGTATCACCCCATGGCCTTGATAATGATCCTCATCTATTATCGTATTTCCCTTCAGACTATCAAAATTTTCTTTATCATGAAAAGACCTAATGAGTGATACCTCTCAGATGTATGTCATTAGTGCTATTAGACTCAGGAGTGTATTCTCCTGGATGAGTGCTTCGTGGAAATATTCGAGCTAGAATTGTAGGGCTGGTATACTATGGTTTTTACTTACCTATAAATTGTGTCTTTCTTGAGTATATCTAGATATTCTTGTTATATGTATTATAGTCATATACTTATGTAGAGATGACTATATTTTCCTTGTTGTATGCTTTATAATTTCAGGATGTCCTACTGAGTATTTTTATAACCAACCCTGCACGAGTTTTACCCACATGTGTCATGTGTTGTGAAAATGATTGACCTTTTTGATGGAGTCCTAGGCAGACCAAGACCAAATGGTGCTTAGTGAGACTAGATAGACTGAGGTGTGTTCCTATGGCTTTCAGACAGTAATCCATTTTCTTTTAGGTTGGACTTGTGTTATATAATCTTTTTGGTGGGATTGTATTTGGACCTGTTTACTTTCTTTACTTCTTGTCATACTCTGGTTATGGGATTTAGATGTATTCATCCATGTTTGTTCAATTGTTTTTTACATTTTATCATTTTATAATCTTGGAGATGTGTGTGTGTGTACATGTACTTAGGCTAAGGCCCCCCATGTTAGTGATATTCCTTCTAGGCACTAGTCTCCAACCCTTGGCCTGTTGGAGGCAGGCTTGGGGAGTCGCAGAATGGTCCCCACTGGGATGGGTCATGATATAGTGGTATCAGAGTGGTCAGTTCTACTTTAGGACCAGGTTTTTGTGAGATTGGTTTGGGGAAATAGTGTTAATAATTTCAAGTTTGGATTTTAGTCTAGGGACTCCAGTGTTGGTGTGGTGGCCAACATATCCATACACCAGGACTTTGATCACCTGCTTTTTGACTCAGTACATGAGAATATTGATTGTATGGAAAAGAATGGTACATGAAACATATAGGAATGGGTTGTGGTTCCATGTCCTTGTTGAGTTAGATATCTAGATATACTCATTGACCGTGGTATATATTGTTACTTTCAAGATTCCTTCATGATGTATACCAGATAGGATTCAGCATGATGATCATGAGGATTATCCCCTCAGTGATGAGGCTTTGATACAAGGACCAGTTTCTAAGATGTTACCTCCAGGTGGTGCACTGGCCATACCACCACCTGTAGAGTAGAATGTGGTACCCATAGTACCAATGGATGAGGTTCATAGGTTGAGCACGCTTCATGAGTTTCAACAACAGAGACCCCTCAGGTTTTGAGGTTAGCCCAACTCACAGGTGGATGAGGAATGGATTGAGGTGGTGACCCAAGTTTTCTGTCTAGTCATAGATGGTGTTTCTAGCAGTGAGCCTTCTCCATGGATTAGCAAGGCGGTGGTTGGGTTTGGTTACCCAGTCTTACGATGAGGCAACTCTTTCATGGATAGAGTTTGAGAGCCTCTTTAGAGAGGAGTTCTCACCAGCTACACTAATGACTATACATATCTAAGAGCTTCTACAGCTCTAGAAGGGAAGCACGGTAGTAGATGAGTATTCATTGAGGTTTAAAAACCTCTCTAAGTACTCAATGGATGTGGTTTATGATCAGTTCTTCAGGTCTCGGGCCTTCAAGAAAGGTCTACATAGAGGAATTCGAGTCAGTGTTATCCCTCTATGAATTCCTACTTATTTTGGGGTGCTAGAGAGAGATTTGGTGGTTGAGAGTTTCTTGGGTGAGAAGATACAGTCGGTGGTTGTCAGTAGTGGGAAATAAGAAGCAAATACCTCAGCAGTAGGGATACAACATCGGTCTTAGGGAACTGGATGTGTGAGATGTTTAAAGAGGTATTAGGATATAGGATCTATAGTTCAGGGCTCACATGGTGGGTCCATACATCCCCGAGAGAGGTGGTGTTACTCATGTGATGGCAGGAGACAACTCACCCGAGATTGTCTGACCCAGACATATAGCTGACAGAGAAACCAGAGACGTTCCACTAAGGTATAGAAAGTGGTAGGAGTAGGTAGGTTTGTAGGATGGAGGATGTGGAAGAGGATCTTGGAGAGCAGTATGAGGTGATTAATTTTTTGACATGTTACCACCACCAACCCTAGGTGGTCCACACCAGGATCAGGGAGCTGGAGGATAGGGACAGGGATAACTATAGGTGGTCAAAGCTTACGGACCAAAGGTTTCGAGAATGATTCAAGGTGTGATCTATGTATTTTTTACCTGATCTGCAGTGATGATAAACACAGGTTCTAATCATTAATTTCTTACCATATACCGTGTACAAGACATAGAGATTCTAGTTGAACCTTTGGCTCAACCCTTACACTTGGAGACTCCTACTAGAGAAGACTCAGTGATCATACACTTGTGTCGATGGTTTGACCTGAATCTTGGAGGTGATAATTTCTTTTGTAATTTCTTAGTAGTAGCATTGAGGTCTTAGGATGTCATTCTTGGTATGGATTGGTTATCTACGGTTCATGCCTAGATTGACTATTTTAAATGAATGTTGTGGTGTGTATGTAGTTATGGAACTAGGTTCTCCATTTTTGGTGAAAAGGAAACTCAAGAAGCACAGGATGGACTCATGCATAGGAGGTTGAAGCCGATTACTCATCAGTTCGCTAGTCTAACCCTTGGTGCAGTGAATGTCATGAGTTCCCAGTTTCATGTAATGATGGTGGAGTATGAGTACATATTCCTTGAGGATGTTCTAGGTTTACCTCCTCACCCTGAGATAGACTTATGCATTGATCTACACCTCGGGAAAACACTGATATAAGCACCATCATATCATATGGATCTCACAAAGCTTCATGAGTTGAGGGTGTAGTTGGGGGACTTATAGAAAAAGGGATTTGTTAAACCCATTATTTCACCCTAGGAAGCCCAAATTTTGTTTGACAAGAAGGAATATGGGATCTTGAGGTTGTGTGTGGACTACCAAAACTTGAAACAGGTTATCGTGAAGAAAAATTATCCACTATTGAGGATCGATGACCTCTTTGATCATTTGAGAGGGGCATGATGGTTCTCAAAGTTTGACCTCAGGTCAGGCTGTCATCAGTCATGAGTACTAGATGATTATATACCAAAGACGACATTCAGATGTTTCTATGGTTACTATGAGTACTTGGTAATTCCCTTTGGCATGATGAACACTCTAGAAGTGTTCATGGGACTCATGAACTAGATATTTCAACCTTACTTAAACCGGTTCATTATAGCGACCTGTCCTTTTATTACATTACTATTACATCATTTTAAAGATAAACAACATAATATTATTACACATATAGGACCCAAAGGTTTAGTGTCTTGGAAAAACTAGGACCATCCATAACAATTACAACACCAAGCATAAACATTTATTTAATTTCTTCTTCTCTAGCTTCTTATTGGCACTTTTCCTCTCCTTAATACATGTACCCACCTGAGGATATAAATCAAAAGGGGTGATCTAGAAGCCCAGTAAGAGGATAGATAAGAACAATATAGCATGGGGTGAGCATAATCATAACATGGTAAAAAGATCATGAACATGAGAGGAATCATAAATATAAGACTTGAAATGTGGCAATGCATAAAAATGAAACATCATGTCTTAGTGGTTAACTACCACACATACTTGTGAACCAAGATAGAATCTTGTTCACACATAATTTCACATTTACTCATGAGATTCATCACTTTACCCAATGAATTGGAGCGCTATATAATTCTGGGTGCACCCGTCACTTTGAAACATTCATATTTCGCTATATAATTCTGGACGCACCTGTCACATCATAACATTATCATTATCATGATTAGAACATAGAACACATATAATAAGTGAAAATAACTAACCCATGTAAAGGAATGGGTTTCATCTCATAAGAATACATTCATAATCTTTGGGTTTCCAAAAGAGAGAGGGAACAACATACTTGATATAAGAACCATCAACCATGAATGAGAGGTAAAAGTTGAGTTCTTAAAAGAAGAGTTCTTTTGGAAAACATTTGGTTTGACATAAACAGTAGTGTTAAACATTTATATCCCAGAAAAGTAAATACAATTATGAAAAAATGATCTTTAAATAGTAACCATATCAAAAATGGAGTGAAAGAGTGAGAACCCGAAGGATGAAAGTTGGGTTCGAGAACTTCCCCTTACCTTGTACCTGAATGGTTCCTTATCTTTAATGTCCTGTATAATGACATTATATTCATTAATTAGAAATCCATAACCATGTGTACATTAATATGGTTCATTATTATTTCATTATTTCATATTATGTTCCTTTGTACGACTTATAGAGTTTAAAAACATTGTTCGGGGATGTTCGTTTTTATGATTTTTCTTGGGTGGTTCACTTGTATTCTTAAATTGAAGTTTGGGTAAAACATGAGTAAAAATCCTGAAATGATATTACATGTCATTAATTATATTACAGGAGTTTTAATTATCTTATAATGAATTATATTATATCCATTTGGATGAATCATTAGATAAGAATTAAATGATGGTTATTTGGGTCAATTTGGGCAGTTTTTTGATCACAACGAACTTGTTTTAACTTATAAATTATTAATATGGCCATAGGTTATTTAAAAAACTTTAAATAGAACATAATACATATAAAATATTCTGGTTCAACCATAAAAATGGTTTCATGACCAGATCTGAAGGTAGAAATGGAAGAAGAAAGTATGTCGTTCTTGAAGGTGATAAATCAACACCTCACGAACAACGTTCTCTTTAATAAAATAAAAGGAAGAGGGAAAGGGTGTGGGATGATATAATATCACATTATAATCATAAAATTACATTATATGTATAATACTGGAGTTAAAATACAATTTGGATGAATATATGTGGGGAGAGATCAAGAAATGAACTTGAACTTGAAAGGAAATTAAAGGAGAAGAGGGAGAGAAATTACCTCTTGAATCCTTCTCTTGAGAACCTCCTTAAGGGCCTAAGCTTGGTCTTTTAATGAGACCAGAAGATCTGGGATGTGGGGTAGGGGCTCGGGAAGGTGTTTGGGCAGAGTTTAAAGAAGTCTTGGAGCTTGAGAGGTGTGAGGAAATGAGGGTGTGAAGGGTGGCTTTTATAGTGGAGGGGAGAGGGTTTTTCTTAATATAAAATTCATTAGTTTATTAATTTCCCCTAAGACAAGGAATAGTGAGTCTTGGATGAACAAGAATAGTAATTTTATCATATGATCCTGAACCAAGTGGTCTTACATCAGCATAACATCATCGATGACTCAATTAATCCATTATTTAGCATTTATTGTGAATTATCGGATTCTACTATTCATCAAAAATTCAAGTATCTCAGAAAAATCCCAAAATTTTACCCCAACCATTTTTCTATGTGTAGAATCCAAAAATGAAGTCCATTTTTCAAAAATAATTTTCTAAATATTATTAATTTAATATTTAATTAAAATCATAATTTACTTAAAAAACACTTTTTAAGATTAAAACTGATTTTATAGTGCTTTCAAAAATTACGTAGGGTCTTATAAAATTATCTAAAAACTATAAGAAATTTATTCAATAATTAATGAAAACATTTTAAGAAAATAAATTTTCCTTTAAATTAATTAATTAATTATAATTATTTATTTATTACTTACAAAATTCCAAAACGTTTACCAAGGTCAAATTGTCACTTTCTAAGATGTCTAAATTTTATTTAATTATTCATGGGTAAGTTTACTCTTATTTTGGATGATTTACTATTAATAAGGGTCATATTACTATTCATAAGGGTATGTTACTATTCACCAAAAATTATTTTTGTGTCATTAGACTCCAAAAATCATCTTGAGAACAACTGTGTATGTCGGATTTTTAAAATTCCAAACACAAAAGTGACAAACTTATGTTTAAAGGTCACTTATCACTTAGTAGTTCATTATGTTGTGATTTCATGTTATTTTATGACATAAATATAATAAGGTAATTTCCATTGAAAAAATTTGGGTCGTTACATTCTTTCCCCCTTAAGAAATTTCGCCCCCGAAATTTCACTTTACACAAACAAGTGAGAGTAATTCTCCTTCATTGCCTCTTCTGGTTCCCAAGTAGATTCCTCAAACTTATGGTTCCCCCACAACACTTTGACAAGATGGGTTGTCTTGTTGCGTAGAACCTTATCACTTCGGTCCAGAATCTATATTGGTTTCTCCTCATAGGAGAGATCATCTTCCAACTGCACCACCTCTGAGTTTAGTACATGTGAGGGGTCTGGTATGTACTTCCTCAGTAGTGATACATGAAACACATCATGAACTTGATCCATATTCGGTGGAAGTTCAAGATGATAGTCCACGGCTCCTATGCGTTCAATGATCTCAAAGGGGGCAATATACCTTGGGCTTAGCTTCCCTTTCTTCTCGAATCGCATGACTCTCTTCCATGGAGATATTCGAAGGAAGAATCTATCTCCAACATCGAACTCCAAGTCCCTTAGAAGGTTGTCAGCATAGCTCTTTTGTCGACTTTGAGTGGCTTTGTTGTGTTTCTGGATGACTTGAACCTTCTCTGTCATCTCTTGAACAAGATCGGGTCCAAGCAGCTTTCTTTCTCCAACTTTATCCCAACAGGTTGGAGTTATACACCGCTTCCCATAAAGAGCTTCATAGGGATCCATATGAATACTCGAGTGGAAGCTATTATTGTATGAGAACTCAACCAATGGGATATGCTGATCCTAACCACCTTTTAATTCAAGAGATCAGACTCTTAGCATATCTTCAAGAATCTGAATAGTTCTTTCAGACTGGCCATCAGTTTAAGGGTGATAGGTCATGCTGAAATTTAATTCAGTACTCAAAGCATGTTGAAGACTCCTTCAGAATTTAGTTGTGAACCTTGGATCACGGTCAGAGACAATTGAGAGTGGAACACCGTGCAGTCTCACCATTTCCTTCACATATATCTTTGCAAGTTTTTCAAGAAAGATTTCTTCCCGAATAGCGATAAAATTGGCAGTCTTGGTGAGTCCGTCAACCACAACCCATATCGCATTATTTCCCTTTGACCTCTTCGAGAGACCTGTGACAAAGTCCATAGTAACATTTTCCCATTTCCACATGGGTATAGGAAATGGTTGCATCATACCTTTGGACTTTTGTCGCTCAGCTTTAACTTGCTAACATACCAAGCACCTTGATATATATTCCGCAATCTACTTCTTCATGTTATCCCACCAGAAGTGTTCTTGGAGATCACGATACATCTTGGTACTCCCATGATGGATAGAGAAAGTTGAGCTATGTGCATTATCCAATAGATCCTTCTTTATCCCAGGTGATTAAGGCACAAAAAGCCGCGTTCCAAACCGAATCACACCATCATCGTCGATATGGAACTCTTGTAGCTTCCCTTTCTTTACTACATTCACCCTCTTTTGTATCTCCACATCATCCCTTTGTGCTTACTTAATCTTCTCCTGGATGGATGGTTGCACAATCTTTTGGGCAAGGTAGGATGTATCCCCTGCCATTATGATTTCCAAATCCATTCTTTGCATATCCATTAAGATAGGGTCTTTCTCAATCTGCAGCATGGATAGAGTAGCAGGTTCTTTTCTGCTTAGAGCATTAGCTACCTTGTTCGTCTTTCCAGGATGATAGTGAATAGAGCAGTCGTAATCCTTGATTATCTCTAACCATCTCCTTTGACACATGTTGATCTCCTTTTGTGTGAATATATACTTTAGGCTCTTATGGTCGGTGTATATGTCACACTTCTCGCCATAAAGGTAGTGCCTCTAGATTTCCAAGGAAAAAATCATGGCTGCCAGCTCTAGATCATGCGTTGGGTAGTTCTGCTCATGGATCTTCAACTTTCGTGAGGCGTAGGCTATCACATTATCATTTTTCATGAGTACACAACCCAAGCCTTTATTTGAAGCATCACTGTTTATCATAAAACTTTCTCCACTTTTTGGTAGTGTGAGTACAGGTGCAGTGATCAGCCTTCTCTTTATCTCCTTGAAGATTCCCTCACATTCTTCCGTCCAGACATACTTTGCCCCTTTCCTTGTTAACTTAGTTAGAGGGCTTGACAATCGTGAGAAGTTTCTCACAAAATATCAGTAGTACCCAGCTAATCCAAGAAAACTATAGATTTCTGTGAAACTAGAGGGCCTGGTCCATTCCTCAATCGCCTTTGTCTTTGAAGGATTCACATAAATTCCCTCACTTGTGATCACATTTCCTAAGAACGTGACTTGATTCATCCAAAAGTCACACTTGATGAACTTGGTGTATAACTTCTCCTTTCTCAATGTCGCCAACACAAGTCTTAGATGTTCTTCATGTTCCTCCTTTCTCTTGGAGTAGATGAGAATATTGTCGATAAACACTACCAAAAATTTGTCGAGGTAATGTATAAAGACTCTATTCATCAAATCCATGAAGATTTCAGGGGCATTAGTAAGTCCAAAGGGCATCACCAAAAACTCATAGTGCTCATACCTTGTATGGAAGGCAGTCTTATGAATATCTTCCTTCTTCACCTTTACCTGATGATATCCAGAACGAAGATCCACCTTTGAGAAGTATTGAGCTCCTCTTAACTGATCGAACAAGTCATCAATCCTTGGAAGAGGATACTTGTTCTTTATGGTGATCTTGTTGGGTTACTGATAATCGATACACAGCCTCATTGTTCCATCCTTCTTCTTCACAAAGATCACTAGTTCACCCCAAGGTGATGCACTAGGGCGTATGAACCCTTTGTCTAGATGCTCTTGCAGCTACTTCTTTAACTCCTCTAGTTCGATAGGAGCCATCCTATAGGGACACTTCGATATAGGAGTAGATCTAGGTATGAGTTCAATTGAGAACTCTACCTCATGATCCGGGGGAATTCCGGGTAACTCTTCGGGAAATACATTGTCATATTCCCTCACGATGGGAATTTCCTCAAGGTTGTCACTTTCCTTCAACTCAACCATTTGGGTGAGGTATTCTTCTTTATAAGGAATCAACACCCACACCATTGAAGGATTTCTCAAAGGAGATTCATGATCTTCCTTGCATTTGTAGAGGAGCATGGGATGGTTCGGAATATGAAAAGATATTTCCTTTTACTGACAGTTGATATGTGCTCTATATAACGAGAGCCAATTCATTCCCATTATAGCGTCGAATTCCACCAAGGGAAGTATTATGAGATTTGCTGGAAGAATCTTCCCACATATGCCAATGGGAGAAGAGTCAAACACATGGGTTGAAATTATTGCACCACTGGGTGATTTTACAGATATCTCTACTTCAAGGTTTCGGGGCTTCGATTCTATTGTTCAAGCAAACTTGAAAGATATAAAGGAATTCATAGAACCGGAATCAAATAATACTTTTTCCATTCTTGAGTGAATAGGAAGTGTACCTTGTATAACTTCATTATCATGCTCCACCTCTGCAGTAGTGATGGTATAAGCCTTCCCTTGTTTCTTTGGATTTGGTGGCTGCTGACGCTGATTACCCTCGAGAGCTCGAGGTTTAGTGCACTGGTTTGCATAGTGCCCTAGCTCCTTACAGTTGTAGCATTGAACCCTGAGTGGTTCTCTCCTTTCATCGGCTACATTCTCCTTCCCTTTCATGTCTTTTTTAAACTCTTGAGCATGGTGTCCTTCTTTCCCACACTTAAAGAATTTACCCATCTCTTTGAGGCAGTTCCCATTGTGCAACTTCCCATAATTTTGGCATGTGGGTCGTTGATTTTTCTTCCCACCTTTATCATTAGATTCACCAGCTTGAAACTCCATATTTCTTTTCTTATCACCATAGCCATGGGACCATTCTCCAAAATCCATATCCACTTTGAGAGCACACCGAACAACTTCTTTATAACTCTCAAAGTCTCGAATTGCAAGAGCCTTTTGAAGGTGTGGTTTTAATCCACGAAAGAATCTATCAATTTTTCTATCATTGTTGATAATAAAACCCGAAGCGTACCTTGAAAGCCTTGTGAAATTCACTTCATAGGTTGTGACAGATTCTCTTTCTTTTTACTTGAGCTCTATGAATTCTCTCTCCATCTTCGTGCGAAGAGTTCGTGGGAAATACTTATTAAGAAACATTATCTTAAAGTCTTCCCATTCCATCTCTTCAATTTCCTCCCTTGGCTTGGTGTTCTTAATCAAAGCCCACCATTGATCAGCTTCTCCATCAAAACGATAAACAGTTAGAGTAACCTTCTCTATCTCAGAACAGTAAAGCACAGAAAAGATCTTCTCCATGGAGTTGACCCACTGTTCCACAACTAGTGGATTGAAAGATCCACAAAACATCGGTGGTCATTGCCATATAAAACATTCGATAGCCAGTTTCTCCCTCTTTGGTGAAGGAGGATGTTCCCCATTATTATGGTTATTATTCATAACCTGAGATAATTGGGTAAGCATCTCCATGAAGTTTTGAACTCCACCTCCCAAATCATTGGGGATGTCGTTCGGGCAATAGTTGCATTGACCCTCGCAAGAGTTGTTGGCCTGATTCCTCCTGGTTCCCACCATTTTCTAAAATAGAAAAGGTTAGAACAAAACATAAGTAAACAAGTCATGAATAACTTATTCATTTAAACAATTTATACCAAAAACATAACATATGGGATCCCTAGGTAAATATTCTTTTGTGCATATTTTTACTTAGTCTCGTACTAGTGGTTTTCTCTAGGGTTCACTAATCCTAATTCCCAAATTAACTAAACCTTGCCTCTGATACCAACTATAGTGACCCCTCCTTTTCTTACATTACTATTACATCATTTTAAAGATAAAAAACATAATAGTATTAAACATAGAGGATCCAAAGGTTTAGTGTCTTGGGAAAACTAGGACCATCCATAACAATTACAACATCAAGCATAAACATTTATTTAATTTCTTCTTCTCTAGATTCTTATTGGTACTTGTCCTATCCTTAATACATGTAGCCACTTGAGGATATACATCAAAAGGGGTGAGATAGAATCCCAGTAAGAGTATAGATAAGAAAAATATAGCATGGGGTGATCATAATCATAACATGGGAAAAGGATCATGAACATGAGAGGAATCATAAATATAAGACTTGAAATGTGGCAATGCATAAAAATGAAACATCATGTCTTAGTGGTTAACTACCACACATACTTGTGAACCAAGATAGAATATTTTTCACACATCATTTCACATTTACTCATGAGATTCATCACTTTACCCAATGCATTGGAGCGCTGTATAATTCTGGGCACACCCGTTACTTTGAAACATTCATATTACGCTACATAATCCCGGGTGCACCCGTGACATAATAACATTATCATTATCATGATTGACACATAGAAAACATATAAAAAGTGAACATAACTAACCCATGTAAAGGAATGGGTTTCATCTCATAATAATACATTCATAAGCTTTGGGTTCCCAAAAGAAATAGGGAACAATATACTTGATACAAGAACCATCAACCATGAATGAGAGGTAAAAGTTGAGTTCTTAAAAGAAGAGTTATTTTGGAAGACATTTGGTTTGAAATAAACAGTAGTGTTAAACATGTATATCCCAGAGAAGTAAAGACAATGATGAACAAATTATCTTTAATGAGTAACCATATCAAAAATGGAGTGAAAGAGGGAGAACCCGAAGGATGAAAGTTGGGTTCAAGAATTTCCCCTTACCTTGTACCTGAATGCTTCCTTCTCTTTAATGTCCTGTATAATGACATTATATTCATTAATTAGAAATCCAGAACCATGTTTACATTAATAGGGTTCATTCTTATGTCATCCCTCCTTTTTATCACATAAACTTTCATTACATTTTACAAAACCGAGGATCTTTAAGGTTTAGTGTCTTGGAAACCAGGAACTTAAAACATGAAACAACAAAAAAAACATTCTTCTTAAACACTTGAAAGGCTTCTCCTTATGTTCATCCTAGGTTCATTACTGCATCTCATAACCTGGGGACATACATCAAAGGAAAGGGTGAGCAGAAGGCCCAGTAAGGGAAAAAAAGAGAAACATTTTACATGTGATCTTGAGATACTTCAATAAGTACATGAGAAGAACATTAAGGCATGATAAATAAATAATGAGATACATCATAATAAAAATAACATTTTTCATAACTTGAAGATGTGGCTGCAAAATTTAATATTGAAAATCGTTTCATTTCACCAAGGTCCATCCCCAAGGTGTCGTTAAAAATTACCAAGGTTATTCACCATGGAGTCGTTAAAAAAATGGTCATCTCTAGAGATTAAGTCTTTACCCAATGCATTAGAGCGCTATCTGGGCGCACCCTTAAACTGTAATCTCTTGTGGTTACATCATTATCCAATGCAATGGGGCGCTATCAGGGTGCACCCTTAAATTTGCCTTTATTATAATGTGAGCCACATATATCATAATCAATAATTTCATAAACAACCCATATAGAATAAAAGAAATGGGTTTCATTCTATAATCATAACGTTTTAAAAACTGCTTTAAAGACATGATCTTTATGTCACTTTAAACCCACAGAAAGGGAAAGAGGGTTTCATGTATGTAAATCCCAGAATTTAAAATAGAACATTTTGATATATATGTGAATACACTTATAGAAATAAGAGCTTTGAGTATTCACTTTATAACGTAAAATAATTTTTAGAAAAGAGAGAGAGGCACTTTGAGACGAAAATTCTACAGCATAACAGCTATGTTACAAGGTTTTAGAAAACATTGAAAAGAGAGGGGACATGGGTCACCCACTCATAAATGATCCATAAAACAGTAGGGGGATATAATATAAGGGATTTAAGAACATGGTAATGAAATTTTAAATATATACCATATGAAATGAAAAACATGGAAGTGAGACAAAAATAAGATTTCTCTTATGAAAATTCGGCAGCCTAACGGCGTCACTTAACTTCAATAAAAAATGATTTGATAAGATCAAATAGGGTATCTCATCATATGATCATAAGAGATCAGTATGATAGATATAGAGATCATACCCCAACATAATAAAAAGGAACTTGAAAGAATTGACATGAAAGTAGAACTTCAAAATGAGAAGGGTGAAGAACCACTTAAAAATTCGGCAGCCTAACGGCGCCACTTAAAACTTCAAAATACTGAATTGAAGAGATCAAATGGGGTCTCTCATCATGTGGTCATAAAATATCAGTATGATAGATATAGAGATCATACCCCAACATAACAAAAAGTAACTTGAAAGAATTTACATGAAAGTAGAACTTCAAAACGAGAATGGTGAAGAACCACTTAAAAATTCGGCAGCCTAACGGCGCCACTTAAAACTTCAAAATACTGAATTGAAGAGATCAAATGGGGTCTCTAATCATATGATCATAAAAGATCAGTATGATAAATTTAGAGATCATACCCCAACATAATAAAAAAGAACTTGAAATACTTTACATGAAAATAGATCTTGAAAAATGAGAAGGGAGAAAGAATCCGTTAAAAAAATTTGGCAGCCTAACGGCGCCACTTAAAACATCATAAAACGAAATAATGAGAGTAAGAGGGGATCTATGATTATGTGAACATGAAAAGGGAAGTAAGATGAGTATAAAATAACACCCTTTAACATAAGAACATGGAGCATAAAAGAAATTACATAAAAGAGATTTCTTGAAAAGAAAGAGAGAGATCAGATCCCTTACCTTAAAATGTAACTCTTAAACCTCAAAGGATGGGACCTTGAGGGCTTGGGGGCACCTTGGGAGGACTCATTGGTAGGTAATGAGACCAGAACTTCATTGGTGAAGAGTGGGGAGTCGAATGGATGAGAGGAGGGCTTGGTATTTATAGGGAAAGTGAGGGGACAAGGCGTTAATGGCCAAGGGACACCTCACATGTGCTTTCCTCAAACCCATGTGCTCTCCCTTGGCATTTACCATGGAGTTAGGCCACATGGGGCCCCCAAAACAATAATTAATCACCCTTGGCCATCCAACCCATAAAATATCTCATGACATCATCATGACACAGTTATGATATCATTAAACATACCGAAACCCTAAAACTGTATTTTCACTATTCACTGAAAATTCAACTTTCTCAGAAAGATCCCAAAATTTCACCTTAATCAAATATCAATGCTCTGATTTAAAAAATGAACTCCATTTTATAAAAATAATTTTCTAAATATTTTTAATTTATTTTTTAAATAAATACACTATTCACCAAAAATTCATTTTTTCAGAAAAAACCCCAAAAATTACCATAACACAATATCGGTGCTCTGAGTTCAAAAATGAAATCCATTTTATAAAAATAATTTTCTAAATATTTTTAATTTAATTTTTAATTAAAAACACTATTCACCCAAAAAAACTAATACTTGAATAATAATTTATGAAACCGTTATTTAACCATTTTATTGAATCACTTTACTTAATCAAGGTGCCTAGATTATTTTAAAACTTTCTTTAAGTGAGATTACTAATCCATTTGGTCATATTACTAATCCTAATCATAAAATCACTATTCATAATTTACTATTCATCAAAAATCAAGTTGGTCTTATTAGACTCCAAATTTTGTACTGAACATAATTGTAGAAGACCATTTTTTGAAAATCATTACACATTTTTAATTATTTAAAGTTTACATAAACATTTTTAAAATATCCTTTTTCTAAAATTCATCAAAAATATGCATACTATATTTATCCGGTCATTTGAAAATTCATAAACATCATCATAAGAAGAAATCCCAATTTTTTTTAAAACAAAGGATTACACAAGGCAGTTACGGTCTTCTTACATAGCCTCTTATCACACCAGCATAGGACCTAAGTGTAAGGTGTGCTAAGGTGAGAGAGTCTGAGGGAGGCTCGGCCAACATTGCCCGAGTAGTAATTTCTATCAGTTTGAACTTCTCACGAAGGCGATTCCGTTCTAGCTTCACATGATGAAGTTCGGCTTGGGTTTGGTCCAGAGCAAAGCCCAATGGTGCTATCTCCTTCCCAAGTTCTGTTAGATGGGCTTCGATCGGTCCAAGACTACTAGGTGAGGCCATCGAATCTTCTTTCTATAATAATTAACCAAGATTACTTGTATTTAGAGACAATAATCAAAACATTTTGTTCACAGTGGTCATATTGACCGATGGTCATATAACAGTCAGAACCCAATGGTCTCATTTTAATTATAATCATGTTTATCAAATAAAACATTTTTGTTGAGTATAAAAATAAAATAAAATAACACATGAAATTATGAAACAAGATTTATTCAAAATTTCGGGCCGTTACAATTCTGGTTTCATTATGTCATATTATGTTCCTTTGGATGACTTATAGAGTTTAAAAACATTGTTCGGGGATGTTCATTTTTATGGTTTTTCTTGGGTGGTTCACATGTATTCTTAAATTGAAGTTTGGGTAAAACATGAGTAAAAATACAGAAATGATATTACATTTCATTAATGATATTATAGGAGTTTGAATTATCTTATAATGAATTATATTAGATCCATTTGGATGAATCATTAGATAAGAATTAAATGATGGTTATTTGGGTCAATTTGGGTGGTTTTTGGATCACAATGAACTTGTTTTAACTTATCACTTATTAATATGGCCATATGTTATTTACAAAACTTTAAATATAACATAATAAATATAAAATATTCTGTTTCAACCATAAAAATGGTTTCATGACCAGATCTGAAGGTAGAAATGGAAGAAGAAAGTATGTCGTTCTTGAAGGTGATAAATTAACACCTCACGAACAACGTTCTCTTTAATAAAATAAAAGGAAGAGGGAAAGGGGTGGTATGATATAATATCAAATTATAATCATAAAATTACATTATATTTATAATACTGGAGTTACAATAAATTTGGATGAAGATAGGTGGGGAGAGATCAAGAAATGAACTTGAACTTGAAAGGAAATTAAAGGAGAAGAGGGAGAGAAATTACCTCTTGAATCCTTCTCTTGAGAACCTCCTTAAGGGCCTAAGATTGGTCTTTTGATGAGACCAAAAGATCTTGGACGTGGGGGAGGGGATAGGGAAGGTGTTTCAGCAGAGTTTAGAGAAGTCTTGGAGCTTGAGAGGTGTGAGGAAATGAGGGTGTGAAGGGTGGCTTTTATAGTGGAGGGGAGAGGGGTTTTCTTAATATAAAATTCATTAGTTTATTAATTTACCCTAAGAAAAGGAATAGTGATTATTGGATGACCAAGAATAGTAATTTTATAATGTGATCCCAAACCAAGTGGGCTTACATCATCATAACATCATCGATGACTCAATTAATCCATTATTTAGCATTTATTGTGAATTATCGGATTCTACTATTCATCAAAAATTCAAGTATCTCAGAAAAATTCCAAAAATTTAACCCAACCATTTTTCGATGTTTAGAATCCAAAAATGAAGTCCATTTTTCAAAAATAATTTTCTAAATATTATTAATTTAATATTTAATTAAAATAATAATTTACTTAAAAATAGTTTTTAAGATTAAAACTGATTTTATAGTGCTTTCAAAAATTATGTAGGGTCTTATAAAATTATCTAAAAACTATAAGACATTTATTCAATAATTAATGAACACATTTTAAGAAAATAAATTTTCCTTTAAATTAATTAATTAATTATAATTATTTATTTATTACTTACAAAGTTCCAAAACGTTTACCAAGGTCAAATTGTCACTTTCTAAGATGTCTAAATTTTATTTAATTATTCATGGGTAAGGTTACTCTTATGTTGGATGATTTACTATTCATAAGGTTTATATTACTATTCATAAGGGTATGTTACTATTCCTAAGGGTATGTTAATATTCATCGAAAATTATTTTTGTTTCATTAGACTCTAAAAATCATCTTGAGAACAACCGTGTATGTCAGATTTTTAAAATTCCAAACACAAAAGAGACAAACTTATGTTTAAAGGTCACTTATCACTTAGTAGTTCATTATCTTATGATTTCATGTTATTTTATGACATAAATATAAGAAGGGAATTTCCATTGAAAAACTTTGGGTCGTTACATTCTTCCCCCCTTAAGAAATTTCGCCCCCGAAATTTCACTTTACACAAAAAAGTGAGGGTTCTTCTACTTCATTGCCTCTTCTGGTTCCCAAGTAGATTCCTCAAACTTATGGTTCCTCCATAAGAATTTGACAATATGGGTTGTCTTGTTGCGTAGAACTTTATCACTTTGGTTCAGAATCTTTACTGGTTTCACCTCATAGAAGAGATCATCTTCCAACTGCACCACCTCTGAGTTTAGTACATGTGAGGGGTCTGGTATGTACTTCCTCAGCAGTGATACATGAAACACATCATGAACTTGAGCCATATTCGGTGGAAGTGAAAGACGATAGGCCACGGATCCTATTCGGTCAAGGATCTCAAAGGGGCCAATATACCTTGGGCTTAGCTTCCCTTTCTTCCTGAATCGCATGACTCTCTTCTATGGAGATATTAGAAGGAAGACTTTATCTACAACATCGAAATCCAAGTCCCTTCGACGGTTTTCAGCATAACTCTTTTTCCGACTTTGAGCAGCTTTGATGTGTTTCTGGATGACTTAAACCTTCTCTGTCATCTCTTGAACAAGATCAGGTCCAAGCAGCTTTCTTTCTCCAACTTCATCCCAATAGGTTGGAGTTATACACCGCTTCCCATAAAGAGCTTCATACAGAGCCATCTGAATACTCGATTGGAAGCTATTGTTGTATGAGAACTCAACCAATGGGTGATACTGATTCCAACCACCTTTTAATTCAAGAGATAAGGCTCTTAGCATATCTTCAAGTGTCTGAATATTTCTTTTAGACTGGCCATCAGTTTGGGGGTGATAGGCCGTGATGAAATTTAATTCAGTACTCAAAGCATGTTGAAGACTCCTCCAGAATTTAGTTGTGAACCTTGGATCATGGTTAGAGACAATTGAGAGTGGAACACCGTGCAGTATCACCATTTCCTTCACATATATCTTTGCAAGTTGTTCAAGAAAGAGGTATTCCCTAATAGCGATAAAATTGGTAGTCTTGGTGAGTCGGTCAACCACAACCCATATCGCATTATTTCCCTTTGACGTCTTCGAGAGACCTGTGACAATGTCCATAATAAAATTTTCCCATTTCCACATGGGTATAGGCAATGGCTGCATCATACCTTTGGACTTTTGTCGATCAGCTTTAACTTGCTGACATACCAAGCACCTTGATATATATTCCGCAATCTCCTTCTTCATGTTATCCCACCATAAGTGTTATCATAGATCACGATACATCTTGGTACTCCCAGGATGGATAGATAAAGTTGAGCTATGTGAATTATCCAATAGATCCTTCTTTATCCCAGGTGATGAAGGCACAAAAAGCCGCGTTCCAAACCGAATCACACCATCATCGTCGATATGTAACTCTTCCAGCTTCCCTTTCTTTACTACATTCACCCTCTTTTGTATCTCCACATCATCCCTTTGTGCTTCCTTAATCTTATCCTGGATGGATGGTTGCGTAATCTTTTGGGAAAGGTAGGATGTATCCCCTACCATTATGATTTCCAAATCCATTCTTTGCATATCCATGAAGATAGGGTCTTTCTCAATCTGCAGCATGGATAGAGTAGTAGGTTCTTTTCTGCTTAGAGAATCAGCTACCTTGTTCATCTTTCCAAAATGATAGTGAATAGAGCAGTCGTAATCCTTGATTAGCTCTAACCATCTCCTTTGACGCATGTTGACCTCCTTTTGTGTGAATATATACTTTAGGCTCTTATGGTCGGTGTATATGTCACACTTCTCGCCATAAAGGTAGTGCCTCCAGATTTTCAAGGAAAAAATCACGGCTGCCAGCTCTAGGTCATGAGTCGGGTAGTTATACTCATGGATCTTCAACTGTCGTGAGGCATAGGCTATCACATTATCATTTTTCATGAGTACACAACCCAAGCCTTTCTTTGAAGCATCACTGTATATCACAAAACTTTCTCCACTTTTCGGTAGTGTGAGTACAGGTGCAGTGATCATCCTTCTCTTTAGCTCCTTGAAGCTTCCCTCACATTATTATGTCCATACATACTTTACCCCTTTCCTTGTTAACTTAGTTAGTGGGCTTGACAATCGTGAGAAGTTTCTCACAAAACGTTGGTAGTACCCAGCTAATCCAAAAAAACTATAGATTTCTGTGACACTAGAGGGCCTGGTCCATTCCTTAATCGCCTTTGTCTTTAAAGTATCCATAGAAATTCCCTCACTTGTGATAACATGTCCCAAGAACGTGACTTGATTCTTCCAAAAGTCACACTTGTTGAACTTGGCATACAACTTCTCCTTTCTCAATGTCGCCAACACAAGTCTTGGATGTTCTTCATGTTCCTCCTTGCTCTTGGAGTAGATGAGAATATCGTCGATAAACACTACCACAAATTTGTCAAGGTAATGTCTAAATACTCTATTCATCAAATCCATGAATATTTCAGGGGCATTAGTAAGTCCAAAGGGCATCACGAAAAACTCATAGTGCCCATACCTTGTACGGAAGGCAGTCTTCTGAATATCTTCCTTCTTCACCTTTACCTGTTGATATCTAGAACGAAGATCCACCTTTGAGAAGTATTGAGTTCCTCTTAACTGATCTAACAAGTCATCAATCCTTGGAAGAGGATACTTGTTATTTATGGTGATCTTGTTGAGTTCCCGATAATCGATACACAGCCTCATTGTTCCATCCTTCTTCTTCACAAAGAGCACTGGTACACCCCAAGGTGATGCACTAGGGCATATGAACCCTTTGTCTAGATGCTCTTGCAGCTGCTTCTTTAACTCCTCCAGTTCGATAGGAGCCATACTATAGGGACACTTCGAGATAGGAGTATCTCTAGGTATGAGTTCAATTGAGAACTCTACCTCATGATCCGGGGGAATTCTGGGTAACTCTTCGGGAAATACATCGTCATATTTCCTCACGGTGAGAATTTCCTCAAGGTTGGAACTTTCCTTCAACTCAACCATTTGGGTGAGGTATGCTTCTTCATAGGGAATCAAAACCCACACCATTGAAGGATTTCTCAAAGGAGATTCATGATCTTCCTTGAATTTGTAGAGGAGCATGGGATGGTTTGGAATATGAAAAGATATTTCCTTTTCCCGACAGTTGATATGTGCTCTATATAACAAGAGTCAATCCATTCCCATTATAGCATCGAATTCAACCAAGGGAAGTATCATGAGATTTTCTAGAAGAATCTTCCCACATAAACCAATGGGAGAAGAGTCAAACATATGGGTTGCAATGATTGCACCACTCAGTGTTTTTACAGATATCTCTACTTCAAGGTTTCGAGGATTCGATTCTATTGTTCTAGCAAACTTGCAAGATATAAAGAAATGCGTAGAACCCAAATAAAATAATAATTTTTCCATTCTTGAGTGAATAGGAAGTGTACCTTGTATGAATTCATTATCATGCTCCACCTCTGCAGTAGTGATGGCATAAGCCTTCCCTTGTTCCTTTGGATTTGGTGGCTGTTGACACTGATTACCCTCGAGAGCTCGAGGTTTAGTGCACTAGTTTTCATAGTGCCCTAGCTCCTTACAGTTGTAGCATTGAACCATGAGTGGTTCTCTCCTTTCATCAGCTACATTCTCATTCCTTTTCATTTCTTTTGGACACTCTTGAGCATGGTGACCTTCTTTCTGACACTTGAAGCATTTCCTCATCCCTTTTAGGCTGTTCCCATTGTGAAACTTCCCACAATTTTGGCATCTGGGTCGTTGATTTTTCTTCCCACCTTTATCATTAGATCCACCAGATTGAAACTCCATCTTTCTTTTCTTATCACCACAGCCATGGGACCATTCTCCAAGATCCATCTCCACTTTGAGAGCATACTGAACAACTTCTTCATAACTCCCAAAGTCTCGAATTTCAAGATCCTTTAGAAGGTTTGGTTTTAATCCACTAAAGAATCTATCAATTTTGCTATCATTATTGATAACAAAACCTGAAGCGTACCTTGCAAGCCTTGTGAAATTTGATTCATAGGTTGTGATAGATTCTCCTTCTTTTTTCTTGAGCTCTATGAATTCTCTCTCCATCTTCGTGTGAAGAGTTCGTGGTAAATACTTATTAAAAAACATTATCTTAAAGTCTTCTCATTAAATCTCTTTAATTTCCTCCCTTGGCTTGGTGTTTTTAATCAAATCCCACCATTAATCAGCTTCTCCATCAAGATGATAAACGGCTAGAGTAACCTTCTCCGTCTCATAACAGCAAAGCATAGAAAGGATCTTCTCCATGGAGTTGACCCACTGTTCTGAAACTAGTGGATCGGAAGATCCACAAAACGTCGGTGGTCGTTGTCGCATAAAACATTCGATAGTTAGTTTCTCCCTCTTTGGTGAAGGAGGACGTTCCCCATTATTATGGTTATTTTTCATAAACTGAGATAATTGGGTAAGCATCACCATGAAGTTTTGAAATCCACCTCCCAAATCATTGGGGATGTCGTTCAGGCAATCGTTTCATTGACCCTCGCAAGATTTGTTGGCCTGATTTCTCCTGGTTCCCACCATTTTCTAAAATAGAAAAGGTTAGAAAAAAACATAAGTAAACAAGTCATGAATAAATTATTCATTTAAACAATTTATACCAAAAACATAACATATGGGATCCTTATTTAAATATTCTTGTCTGCATATTTTTACTTAGTCTCATACTTGAGGTTTTCTCTAGTGTTCACTAATCCTAATTCCCAAATTAACTAAACCTTGCCTCTGATACCAACTATTGAGACTCGTCCTTTTCTTACATTACTATTACATCATTTTAAAGATAAACAACATAATATTATTACATATAGAGGATACAAAGGTTTGGTGTCTTGGTAAAACTAGGACCATCCATAACAATTACAACATCAAGCATAAACATTTATTTAATTTATTCTTCTCTAGCTTCTTATTGGCACTTGTCCTCTCCTTAATACATGTAGCCACCTGAGGATATAAATAAAAAGTGGTGAGCTAGAAGCCCAGTAAGAGGATAGATAAGAACAATATAGCATGGGGTGAGCATAATCATAACATGGGGAAAAAGATCATGAACATGAGAGGAATCATGAATATAAGACTTGAAATGTGGCAATGCATAAAAAAGAAACATAATGTCTTAGTGGTTAACTACCACACATACCTGTGAACCAAGATAGAATCTTGTTCACACATCATTTCACATTTACTCATGAGATTCATCACTTTACCCAATGCATTGGAGCTCTGTATAATTCTGGGCGCACCCATCACTTTGAAACATTCATGTTGCGCTATATAATTCTGGGCGCACCCGTCACGTCATAACATTATCATTATCATGATTTCCACATAGAACACATATAAAAAGTGAACATAACTAACCCATGTAAAGGAATGGGTTTCATCTAATAAGAATACATTCATAAGCTTTGGGTTCTCAAAAGAGAGAGGGAACAAAATACTTGATACAAGAACCAACAACCATGAATGAGAGGTAAAAGTTGAGTTCTTAAAAGAATAGTTCTTTTGGAAAACATTTTGTTTGACATAAACAGCATTGTTAAACATGTATATACGATAAAAGGAAAGAAAATTATGAACAAATGGTCTTTAATGAGTAACCATATCAAAAATGGAGTGAAAGAGGGAGAACCCGAAGGATGAAAGTTGGGTTCGAGAATTTCCCCTTACCTTGTACTTGAATGCTTCCTTATCTTTAATGTCTTGTATAATGACATTATATTCATTAATTAGAAATAAAGAACCATTTTTACATTAATAGGGTTCATTATGGTTTAATTATGTCATATTATGTTCCTTTGGATTATTATAGAGTTTAAAAACATTGTTCGGGGATGTTCGTTTTTATGGTTTTTCTTGGGTGGTTCACATGTATTCTTAAATTGAAGTTTGGGTAAAACATGAGTAAAAATCCAGAAATGATATTAAATTTCATTAATTATATTACATGAGTTTTAATGATATTATAATTAATTATATTATATCCATGTTTATGAATCATTATATAAGAATTAAATGATGGTTATTTGGGTCAGTTTGGGTGGTTTTTTTATCACAATGAACTTGTTTTAACTTATTACTTATTAATATGGGCATAGGTTATTTCAAAAACTTTAAATAGAAAATAATACATATAAAATATTCTTTTTCAACCATAAAAATTGTTTCATGACCATATCTGAAGTTAGAAATGGAAGAAGAAAGTATGTCGTTCTTGAAGGTGATAAATTAACACCTCACGAACAACGTTCTCTTTAATAAAATAAAAGGAAGAGAGAAAGGGGGTGGGATGATATAATATCACATTATAATCATAAAAGTAAATTATATGTATAATAATGGAGTTACAATACAATTTGGATGAAGATAGGTGGGGAGATATCAAGAAATGAACTTGAACTTGAAAGAAAATTAAAGGAGAAGAGGGAGAGAAATTACCTCTTGAATCCTTCTCTTGAGAACCTCATTAAGGGCCTAAGCTTGGTCTTTTGATGAGACCAAAAGCTCTTGGACATGGGGGAGGGTCTGTTTAAGGTGTTTGGGCAGAGTTTATAGAAGTATTGGATCTTGATATGTGTGAGGAAATGAGGGTGTGAAGGGTGGCTTTTATAGTGGAGGGGAGAGGGGTTTTCTTAATATAAAATTCATTAGTTTATTAATTTCCCCTAAGACAAGGAATAGTGAGTCTTGGATGAAAAATAATAGTAATTTTATCATGTGATCCAAAAAAAAGTTTTCTTACATCATTATAACATCATCTATGACTCAATTAATCCATTATTTAGCATTTATTGTGAATTATCGAATTCTACTATTCATCAAAAATTCAAGTATCTCTATAAAAATCCCAAAAATTTACCCCAACCATTTTTCGATGTGTAGAATCAAAAAAGAAATTCCATTTTTCAAAAATAATTTTCTGAAAATTATTAATTTAATTTTTAATTAAAATCATAATTTACTTAAAAAAACAGTTTTTAAGATTAAAACTGATTTTATAGTTCTTTCAAAAATTACGTAGGGTCTTATAAAATTATCTAAAAACTATAAGACATTGATTCAATAATTAATGAACACATTTTAAGAAAATAAATTTTTCTTTAAATTAATTAATTAATTATAATTATTTATTTATTACTTACAAAATTCCAAAATGTTTACCAAGGTCAAATTGTCACTTTCTAAGATGTCTAAATTTTATTTAATTATTCATGGGTAAGGTTACTCTTATGTTGGATGATTTACTATTCATAGGGGTCATATTACTATTCATAAGGGTATGTTACTATTCCTAATGGTATGTTACTATTCACCAAAAATTATTTTTGTTTCATTAGACTCCAAAAATCATCTTGAGAACAACCGTGTATGTCAAATTTTTAAAATTCCAAACACAAAAGTGACAAACTTATGTTTAAAGGTCACTTATCACTTAATAGTTCATTATGTTGTGATTTCATGTTATTTTACGACATAAATATAAGAAGGGAATTTCCATTGAAAAACTTTGGATCGTTACATTCATGGTAGTCTTCATCAACAATATCCTTGTGTACTCAACATCCAAGGAGAAACATGCAAGACACTTGAGGATAGTTCTATATGTACTCTGAGATAACCATATTTAGGGAAAGCTCTCGAAGTGCTAGTTATAGATTCAGTAGGTTCACTTTCTAGGATATGTTATCTTAGCTAATGGAGTGGCAGTGGGCCCAGCCAAAGTTGAGGTAGTGTTAGCATGGGAGCCACCCAAAAGTGTGTCGAAGGTGTGGAGATTCCTTGGGTTGGTAGGCTATTGTCGGAGATTCATACCTAATTTCTCTAGGATATCATCACCCATGAAGACTTTGACTAAGAAGGGGCATCCTTTCATATGAACAGAGAGGTGCCAGTAGGATTTTTAGCAGTTGAGGTAGAGTTTGATGATCGCTCCCATCTTGAGATTACTAGAGGAAGGTGTCGAGTACGTAGTATTCTGTGATGCATCGGGAATCGAGATTGGTTGTTTTCTAATGTAGAGGCAAGTGGTGCTTGCCTATGGTTCATGATATTTGAGACCACACAAGAAGAACTACATGACCCATGATCTTGAGCTAGCAGTGGTAGTCTTTGCTTTGAAGATGTGGAGACACTACCTGATGGGTGAGTGGTTTATCATATACTCTGATCACAAGAGTCTCAAGTATATATTCTCTCAAAAAAATCTCAACTTGAGATAGAGGAGATTTCTATAGTTCCTCCAGGATTATGAATTCAAAATTATATATACTCATGGGAAGGGGAATGTGGTATAAAATGCTCTCAGTAAGAGATATTGTTTGTAATTTATGAATGAGGCATCAGATCAATTGTCCTCATTGAAATTATCCTTTATGGGTGGAGATGAAGAAGCTTACCTCCAGTCGATGGTTTTCACCCCTCCACTCTTACAATGATTTAGGGAGGCATGGCTTGGGGATACCGACTATGAGACCCTACACACTCAGATATCTATAGGGCATGATCCTAATGGGTTTTCTAAAGGTGGGGAGAACATCATTAATTTAAGAGGATGCACGATGGTACTAGTGACATTATGGGAGGTGGTTTTGAAAGAGTTTCATACGTCTCTATTAGAGGTACATCCAATTTTGGAAAAGATGTATCAGGACCTCCAACATTAGTTTTGCTGGTCAGGGATGAAGAAAGGATTTGGAGAGTTTTTCTCTCAATGCCTTACTTTTCAGCAAGTGAAGGTTGAGCACAAAGTTCTAGTGAGTTTAGCTCAACCCCTTAAGGTTCCATAATGTAAGTGGTATAGGATATCTGTATACTTAGTGATAGTCTTACCATGTACATCCAGGGGAAATGATGCCATCTTCTTGATCATAGACCGACTCACCAAGTCGCTCCACTTACTAGCTATAAGAAAGTAGAGTTTAGTATAGATCTTGGGATTCCTCTACATGTAGGAGATAGTCTGAATCCATGGAGTTACATAAATGATTATTTTTTATCATGATGCTTGATTTACATCTCAGTTGTGGAAGGGATTACAAGAGGTGTTTGGGACCCATTTATGTTTGAGCACAACTTTTCACCCACAAACTGATGGACAGACTGAGTGGACCATTCAGGTTCTGGAGGACATGATGTGAACTTTCATGTTAGACTTTGGTCATAGTTGTGAGGATCACCTACCATTGGTGGAGTTTGAGTACAACAATAGCTACCACTCCACCATCGGTATGGCACCATTTTAGGCCTTATACGGGCGACCATGTAGGTCACTGCTTTGTTGTACTGACCTAAGAGAGTCATCACTCATGGGCCCAAAGTTGGTGTAAGCTACAACAGAGAAGGTGTAGATTATCCAAGAGGGTATGAAGATTGCACATATCCATACTAAGTCTTATTATGATAGGTGTAGAAGGCCTTTGGAGTTCGAGGAAGGAAACCATGGGTTCCTATGGGTTTCACCTTGACATAGATTATATAGATTTTTCTGGGGCAGCAAATAATCTCTAAGGTTTATCGGCCCTTTATAGATATTGCATAGAGTTGTAAAGGTGGTGTACCTATTATATTTACCTTTACAATTAAACTGGGTATGTGATGTATTCCATGTTTTGCAGCTGAGGAGGTACATGCATGACCCATCGCACGTTATTGACTGGGGCGAGCTGGACATCGAGGATGGAGAAACCTTTGCTGAGTACCCAGAGGATATCAAAGATCGAAATAATAGGATTATTCATGGGTGATTTATTACTTTAGTGTGTGTTTTGTGGTAGAATGAGAATATCTAGGAGAGTACATGGGAGAGGGAGGCTCATATTCATGATCAGTTCCCACAAATTTTTTAGTAGCCCTTATTTTTGGCTTTTTGGGGATGTAAATCCTCAAGGTGGGGAGAATGTAATGTCTCATATTTTTTGTGTATTATTTTTGAATATTATATGGATTATTTTTTAGACCAGGCACTAATAAGGAACGTGATTTTGAGTCCTAGTGTGTCCAGAATAAATGTTTGAAATATATTAAATATATTAAATAGCACGCACGTGCGGTTTTCTTGAAAAGGTAGAATAAATTCTAAACGGTTTCTCATATTAGAAATTTGAGGTCACAGTTGAGTTCAAAATGTGAGGTTTACCTTAGGGGTGATGGTTTCGTCCAAATTTACCCTACAGGTATGCGGTTGTTGTAGTACAGGTAGGGGTTGAATCCATAGGGACCAAAGAAGGAACCTAAAGACACTCTGATTTTAGAAGGATTTGGCTATGAAGTGGACAACTATTCAGATTGAATTGATTTTAATAACTAGTTATTTAATTTAAAGAACAAAATAAACAAAAACATACAATTACTTAGTCTAAAACAATTAATGGAGATAAGTTGATCCAAAGTTGTTACTTGGGTTAGATTGGATGTATTTATTTTCTTATAACGTTCGTTTCACTAATTCAAGACGCATCCACAAATTGATATAATTCCTCAACATCATTCACCAATTTAATCCCTACACAATTTCAGGGCTAATCACCAATGCACTTAGAGGATCAATTTAATGATCACTCCAAGGAATTGGATTGTACTAGCACTCGAAATGTGTCATTGTTAAATTTGGCGAAGACGAAGAAGAAAATAAATCATCAAATGTAAATATTAAAGTAATGAAATGATTATGAATTTAAGCACATTAAATAACATCAAATCCACCCCATGCAACTCCCTAGGATCAACTTATCTGCATTAATTGTTTTATACTAAGTAATTGTATGCTTTTATTTATTTTGTTCTTTAAATTAAATAATTAGTTATTAAAATCAATTCAATCTGAATAGTTGGCCACTTCATAGCCAAATCCTTCCAAAATCAGAGTGTCTTTAGGTTCCTTCTTCGGTCCCTGTAGATTCGACCCCTACCTGTACTACAAAAAACACATACCTGTAGGGTAAATTTGGGCGAAACCAAATTTTGGTGTCGTTGCCGAGGACCAAGTAAGTTACCTTATAACATCTTTCTATTCTCCCCCATTTCTCTTTTCTCATCCAATTTCTCTTCTCTTTCCCCCTTTTTATTTTTTTGGCTCCCAAAAATCACGATTCCAAATTTTCAAATACATACAATGGAGTATAATCAACAATATCCCTTCAAAAACTCAGGATGGAATCAATTAGTAAATCCACATTGGGAATCACCAATATTTTTTAATTACTTTGATCAACCTTTGAATGAATACCCCACACCCGATAACATGGACGATATTTGTAATGATGAATGTTTAAAAGATCAATTTCCATACCTATCAAAAATGATTGAAAAGATAAATAATGAGGAAGTACAAGATGTGAAAACTCCTTTCCAACCTAATCCTCAAAAAAACCTTGAAAAATTTTGTGAACAAATGGATATAATGAATTTAGAAGTTTCAAATTTGAGATTAGAAGTACAAAGCATTAAGAATTTTGAGGAACTCGTTCCCACTCAAGATGTCCTTTCCTCATCAATGATAAATGAATATTTTATCCCACAAACCATTCATGAATTTAAAAAAGAACTAATCTTTGTATATGTGATAACCGAAGAATATCAAGGAAATGTTGAAGGGTGTTTAAATCAGGAGGAAATTAATTTTTTGGATTTACAAGGGGAAAATTTGTCTTCATAGATTGAGTGTCCAAAATATTGCTCCAATAATGATTTGTTAGAATCACCAATCATAGAACCATTGGGAGATATAACAAATATTGAGTCTATACCCACTCCTAAAATTAAAAAGGACAATTGTTGGGGGGAATCAAAATTTCAAAAGGAACTAATTATTTCTAAATTTCATGGAGAAGAAACTGTTTTTTATTCAAATTTCCATTCTTTTTTTGTAAATTTTTATCAACCCGAACTCAAAAAATTTCTCCTTTCTTCCCCACTCTTCAATATGGATAACCAATACCATGCAATTTCAATTCATTCTCCTCTTGAAACTAAAAAATTGGGAATGGTCATTGATGTCTTAGGCAATACTAGAAATTCAATTCAATCAACCATTTCTGATATTACATGGATTTTACCACTCATTGTAGAACAAAGGATTTCACATGAAACATATTTCAAACAAATAATCAATCTCAATATTGTATAAGTGGAGAAAGATGGTTTAATTAAAAAATTTAAAGTTGGAATTGGATAATTTGGGGGGTCCAAGTCGATCTAACGACTTTAAATTAAGCGTTGCATGGGAGGAAACCCATGGTTTTCATGTTTCCAATAATTGTGAATTGTTTTTTTATTTTTTATGTTTCATTTAAAAAATTACCATAGACTGTTGACCTGTTCTTATTTTATGAGTAAGGATGGGTATGAAAGGGGAGCATCATATTCATCTGTGTCATGTGGCGTGATCTCTGAGTAATAACTTACCCAGAAATTTAGAAAATAAGACAATGTATCATCAGTTTATTTTATTTTATTTTATTTTATTTTATTTTAGTTTTAAAAAATATATACATAAAATAAAAATAAAAATAAAAGGACAGGTCGTAGGTCATGGGGAAAAGCCTTTCACAACCGTCCAAGCTGCTGAGACTCAAACCTAGGATTTAAGGGAGACTTTGGCACATGCTATCATCATCTACCACTAGGTAACTTCATTCCATGATTATCATTTTCAATTTCTTCTTTTAACACCTCTCCCATACCCCCTTCTATGCTTTCTTTAAACACTGGGGATAGTGTTATTCTATGTTGGGGGGAGATGAAATAAATATGATTTTTTTTATTTTAATAAGAACATGCATGGAAAGAAAAATTACATTAACCTTGAACATGATAACACACATTGCAAACTCTGAAATTGGATATGAAATAATTTTGCATGCCTTGATTCTAATTTTAATGCAAGTTTAAGTTCATGAGCAAAGTTTTTGGAAAGTGCGGTTATCTGATGTGATTTTTCAAAGTTTACATTTTTTCCTCTTAATAAAAATGCCACAATGCACGTCTACAAGATCTTGGGTGTAAATTTGAGTTCTTGGGTCCCTTTCATTATAGAATAGGATTCTAGGGTCACTTTTAGTTTAATTTGAGTATCCAAAAAAATAAATGAAAAAAATTGAAAAAAATAATGACCACATAGAGAAATGTTTTGTCCAAATGTGTGGTGTCCGGCACTTGGGGATCGTGACTCCATAGTTGTATTTCCTAGAGTTAGGATTTATATCTCTATTTTAGAGCATAGAATTGACAATATGTGTGGCATCCGGCACTTGGGGATTGTGACTCCATAGTTGTCTTGCCCATAGTTAGTTTTTTCATATTTATTGTGGTTAAAAAACAAACAAACAAAAAAATCAAAGAAAAAATTGGATACTCATCTTAAGGTTTAATGTGATTCCCACCTAGCACTTCCATTTTTTTCTCCTTGAACAATAAAATGGGCCCTATATCTTTTGTGATGCACAACACTTTATCATGATTAATTGAAATTGGATGAAATGTGGCAATGAATTTGAACAAAGGAATGGAATTGGGCTTGGGATATGCTTATAGACCTAGCTTGTTTTAAATTATTTTTATGGGTTTCATAATTTTTTTTGGTATGAGGTCTTTGGGTGAGCAATGTGTATTAAAATGTTTTTGGAAAAGGGGATTTGAATTTCATATTTGTAATATATTTTGCTTGGTACTAGAAAAACTCAAGTTGGGGGTGTGATTAGTCACTTAAATTGGCTAATACTCATTGTTAATATCTTAATATTAATGTGTTTCAAAGTGAATAAATATCAATTTTAGTCCAATTCAGAAATTGAACTTCATTTCCCATCATTGTGCAATTCATGCTTAAAGTGTCAATTTGGGCCCACTCAATAAATTGCTTGTGAAAAATACATTGTTTATAATTTTAATTTTATATTTTTTTATATGATTCATAACTTTATTTGGAACATTTTATCTTTTAGGTCTGATGGATAAATCCCAAGGGAAGATGGAAATTTTTGCACCTGAATGCAGAAATTTTCTGGAAAAAGCATAATGGGCCTAAGGCCCATCAAACAAATGTGGGGCCCACAAACCAAGCCCGATGAAGCTCAAATTTTTAAATTAGAAATATAAAAATATTATGATTGTTTTATTAAACTGTGTTCGGAGCTAATTCTGAATTTTTCATGATGATAAAGGGATCTGAAGTTGAGATTTAAATGGTGGGCCCGGCATGAATACACATAAAGTCGTCCCACCATTTCGACCATAACATCCAAAATACTGCTCCAAATTTCCTGAAATTTTTTCATATCATAGAGTAAATATGTCCTAGAATATTTCTCTTCTAAGACCCCTCTAGATTCAGCCTTCATAAATTACAAATTCACATGTCAAAACGGTGGATGAATCTGGCTGGTTTTGTGGTCAACTTTGTAACGTCAATTTCCTTTTGATTCTTCACCCTCATTTTGACTCTCTTAATGGTTAGAGGGTGAATTTATTGTGGTTGGGTGTATATAAGTCTCCTAATAATCCTATATAAGGAGCTGGTGGTGAAGGGAATTATCATCTAATATTTTCCATTGAATCCAAGTTTTTCTTTCAATGCAAATTTTTCTTTCAATTGCAATTCCCCGCTTCTGTTTGTAATCACATCGTCGATTTTTCCCATGTAAGTTTTTCAATAATTTTAGTTTCTTAATAAAATTTTTTCTTCTTATTCACTTCATATTTTTATTTTCTTCACACATTGATACCGTTGAATTGAAGTGTGAATTTATTCACACCCGCACTTGTGAATTCATCACACAACAGTGGAGTGTTCATTTTTCAATATTTTTCTTCATCAATCCTGCTTATTTAAGTCGACTACCCGCTTCCATTAATATAATAACTTAAATGGAGGGCTAACATTTTATGGTTTGATCCTAGTTAGTTGCATGGGCTGGATTGAATGTTATTTGATGTTCTTAAACTCTTAAATTTGTTCTTCATTTTAAGAGTTCCTTTATTTGATTTATCTTCTTCTTTTCCAATCTTCATTAGAAAATTACAATCGACCAGAACTCAAAATCATTATCCTTCCTTCCCCAGACAATAATTCCATCATAGGTGATACCCACGACCATACTTTATTCATTCATTCTTCTCATGAAATCAATAATGTTAGATTGAACCTTGACGTCTTAGGAAAGACAAAAAATGCAACTAGATCAACCATTTATGACATTCCTTGTATCTTCAGATTCATTTTAGAACATTGATTTATACAAAGAAAAGAGTCTAAAAAAACAATCAATCTCAATCAAGTTTAAGTGGAGAAAGATGAGTTCATTAAAATTTTGAAAGTTGGAATTGGATAAGTTGGGGGGTTCAAGTCGAGCTAACGACGTTAAACAAAAGCACTGCATGGGATGCAACCCGTGTTTTTCATGTTTCCAATCATTGTGAATCATTTTTTTATTTAAAAAAATTATTAGAATGTTGACCTGTTCTTATTTTAAGAGTAAGGATGGGTATGAAAGGGTAGCACCGTATTCATCTGTGTCACGCGGTGTGATCCCTGAGTAATACCTTACCTAGAAATTTAAAAGAAGACATTGTATCATCAGTTTGATTTAAAAAAAAATAGGGAAAATCATAAAAAATATGATACTTGGTATTAAATAAATCATTGTGTTGTTTGTTTTGTCTGGTTTGTTCTTCTTTGTATGGTTCAGGTACTATTTTGGGTGATACATGTTTAATCAAGGAGGTGCATACATTCCCCAAGAGATCAAAGGAGTAATCTAGAGAATCTTGAACTTAAACTTCAAAAACCAGGTGAATTTGTTTTATGTTTATCATTTTCAATTTCCTCTTTGAACTTATCTCCTACGCCCCTTTTAACTTTTATTTTCTTTAAACACTGGGGAAAGTGTTATTCTTTGTTGGGGGGGAGATGAAATAAATTTTTTTTATCTTGTGTGAAAAAAAATGTGTGGAAGGAAAATTTTCATTAACCTTGGACATGATAACACACATTTCAAACTCTGAAATTGGATATCGAAAAATTTGTATGCCTTGATTCTGATTTTAATGCAATTTTAAGTTCATGAGCATAGTTTTTGGAAACTGCAGTTGTCCGATGTGATTTTCAAAGTTTACATTTTCATCCTCTTAATAAAAATTCCACAATGCATGTCTACTGGATCTTGGGTGTAAATTTGATTTCTTGGGTCCCTTTCATTATAGCATAGGGTTCTGGGGTCACTTTTAGTTTAATTTGAGTATCCAAAAAAATACAAAAAAATTGAAAAAAAATAATGACCACATAGAGCAATGTTTTGTCCAAATGTGTGGCATTCTGCACTTGGGGATCATGAATCCATAGTTGTCTTGCACAGAGTTAGGCTTTATATCTCTATTGTAGAGCATGGAATTGACAATATGTGTGGTGTCCGGTAATTGGGGATCATGACTCCATAGTTTTTTTTCCCAGAGTTAGTCTTTTCATATCTATTGTGGTTAAAAAATATAAAAAAATCAAAAAAAATAGATACTCATCTTAAGGTTTAATGTTATTTCCACCTAGCACTTCCATTTTTTCCCCTTGAACAATAAAATGGGCCCCATATCTTTTGTGATGCACAACACTTTTTCATGCTTAATTGAAATTGGATTAAATGTGGTGATAAATTTGAACAAAGGAAAGGGATTGGGCTTAGGATATGCTTATGGACCTAGCTTGTTTTAAATGATTTTTATGGGTTTCGTATTTTTTTTTGGTATGAGGTCTTTGGGTGAGAAATGTGTATTAAAATGTTTTTGGAAAAAGGGAATTCGAATTTCATATTTGATATATATTTTTCTCGGGACTAGCAAAACTAAAGTTGGGGGGCGTGATTAGCTGCTGAAAGCGGATAATATTCACTATCAATATCTTAATAATAATGTGTTCAAAAGTCCATAAACATAATTTTTAGTGCATTAGAGAAATTGAACTTCATTTCTCATCTTAAATTCAATTCAAGTTTAAAATCCAAATTTGGGATCGATCATTCATCTGTTTGTGGACAACATTATATTCATTTTCTGAATTTGATATTTTGGGATATGATTGATCACTTTTTTTGGAAAAATTTTTATTTTAGGATCATTGGATTAATCCCAATGGAAGATGGAGATTTTTGGGGATGAATGCAGAACTTTTCTGGAGAAAGCATAATGGGCCTAAGGCCCATCAAACAAAAGTGGGGCACGCACACCAATCCCAATAAAGATAAAAAAATTTACTGAAGAAAGATAAAAATATGGGGATCATTTTATTCAACTGTGGTCAGATCTAAATCTGAATTTTTCATGATGATAAATGGATCTGAAGTTGAGATTTAAATGGTGGGCCTGATATGAATGCACATAAATTCGTCCCACCATTTCCACCATAAATTCCAAATGGCTACGCCAAATTTCCTAAAAAATTTACATCTAATAGAGGACAAATGGACGAGAATATTTCTATGCTACGACCCCTCAGGATTCGGCCTCCTTCAATTAAAAAATCACACGTCAAAATGGTGGATGAATCTGGACGAAATTTCCGGGTCAACTTCGAAACGTCAAAATCCCTTAATTTTCTCACCCTCCTTTTGACTCTCTAAATTAATGGGGATGGAATTTGTTATGGTGGGGTGTCTATAAGGCTCTTAATATGCCTATATAAGGATCTATTGGTGAAGGGAATTATCATCTAATATTTTTCTTTCAATTGAAGTTTTTCTTTCTTCCATTGTATTTCTTTCAATTGTAATTTCCCGCTTTCATTTTGTAATAGCATCGTCAATTTGTCTAATGTAAGTTTTTCTTTCACATTTAGTATTTTAATAAAAATTTATTCTTCTTCTTAACTTATTCTTTTCTTTTTCTTCACACGTTGATACCGTTGAATCAAGGTGTGAATTTATTCACACCAGCACTTGTGAATTCAATCACACAACAGTGGAGTGTTCATTCTTTTAATAATTTTCTTCTTCTTCAATTCCACCCCCATAAGTCTACATCCCGCTTCCATTGGTAGAATAGCATCAATGGAGGGCTAAACTCTTAAAGTTTGATCCAAGGGAGTAGCAAGGTCAGGGATTGGATGTTATTTCATCTACTTAATATTTAAATCTTTTCATTATTTTAGGATTTCCATTTGATGAGTTACATTCTTTCTCATCTTTTTCAACTTTAAAGATGACACATTTTGAGTGCTAGTACGATCTATTTCCTTTGAGTGCTCAGTAAAGTGATCCTCAAAGTGAATTGGTGATTGGACTTGGAGTGTAGGGATTAAATTGGTGAATGATTTGGGAGAATTATCTCATTGTTTGGATATGTATTGAATTAATGACATGAAATTTTAAGAAAAGAAATATATCCAATCCACCCCACGAGAAACCCTAAGATCAACCCACCATCAATAATTGTTTAGTTCACATCATTTTTCTTGTATGTTATTTAAATTATATCATTAGTTCTCCAATTAAAATCTACCTCAAAGTTCGCCACTTTATAGCCAATCTCGCATCCAATCTTAGTGTCTTAGGGTTTCTTCTTCGGTCCCTGTGGATTCGATCCCTACTTGTACTTCAACGACCGCTTTTACCAGTAGGGTAAATTTGCACCCAAATTTACCCTACTCATAAAAGTGGTCGTTGAAGTACAAGTAGGGATCCAATCCACAGGGACCGAAGAAGAAACCCTAAGACACTATGATTGGATGCGAGATTGGCTATAAAGTGGCCAACTATGGTGTTGATTGATTTGAAGAAATGGTGATTTTATTTAAAGAAAAAAACAATAAAAATGACTTGAATTAAAACAATTAATTAAGATGAGCCTATCCTAGGTTTTTTATAGTGCTTGATTGGATGTATTTGTTTTTCTTTGGATTTTATGTTCATCATTTCAAGAGGTATCCATTAAATGAAATAATTCCTCAATACCATTCTCTGATTTAATACATACACAATTTCAAATATAATCACCAATTCACTTAGAGGATAACTTAAATGAGCACTCCACGTAATTGGATCATACTAGCACTCAAAATGTGTTCTCATTAAAGTCGGTGAAGACAAAGAAGAAAATAAATCAAAGAAAGGAACTCTTAAAATGAAGAACAAATTTAAGAGTTTAAGAACATCAAATAACATTCAATCCAGCCCATGTAACTCCCTGGGATCAATCCATAAAATTTTAGCCCTCCATTGAAGTTATTCTATCAATGTAAGTGATTAGTCGACTTAAAGAAGTGGTATTGATGAAGAAAAATATTGAAAAATGAACACTCCACCATTGTGTGATGAATTTATAAGTGCGGGTGTGAATAAATTCACACTTCAATTCAACGGTATCAACGTGTGAAGAAAATAAAAATATGAAGTGAAGAAGAAGAACAAATTTTATTAAGAAACTAAAATTATTGAAAAACTTACATGGGAAAAATTGACGATACGATTACAAACAGAAGCAGGGAATTACAATTGAAAGAAAGATTTGCATTTAAAGAAAAACTTAGATTCAATGAAAAATATTAGATGATAATTCATTTCACCACCAGATCCTTATATAGTCATATTATGATAATTAGAGACACCCCACCACAATAAATTCACCCCCCAACAATTAAGAGAGTCAAAAGGAGGGTGAAGAATCAAAAGGAAATTGACATTACAAAGTTGACCACAAAACCAGCCAGATTCGTCCACCGTTTGGACATGTGAATTTGTAATTGATGAAGGCTGAATCCAGAGGGATCAAAAAAGAGAAATATTCTCTTCCATAAGTAATCTATAATCTGTAAACATTTCAGGAAATTTGGCCCATCATTTTGGATGTTATGGTCGAAATGGTGGGACGACTTTATGTGCATTCATGTCGGGCCCACCATTTAAATCTCAACTTCAGATCCATTTATCATCATGAAAACTTCAGAATTATCTCCATCCACAGCTGAATAAAATTATCCTCATATTTTTATCTTTATAATTTAAAATTTTGAGCTTCATTGGGCTTGGTTTGTGGGCCCCACATTTGTTTGATGGGCCATAGGCCCATTATGCTTTTTCTAGAAAATTTCTGCATTCAGGCGCAAAAATATCCATTTTCCCTTGGGATTCATCCATAGGACCTAAAAGATAAAATGTTACAAATAAAGTGATGAACCATATACAAAAATATCAAATTAAAATGATAAACAATGTATTTTTCACAATCAATTTATTGACTGGGCCCAAATTGACACTTTAAGCATGATTGCACAATGATGGGAAATGAAGTTCAATTTCTGAATTGGACTAAAATTGATGTTTATGAACTTTGAAACACATTAATATTAAGATATTAACAATTAATATTAGCCAATTTCAGTGACTAATCATGTGACTTAACATTAGTCGGTGCGGTTCGTTTGTGGAAAAGTCATCGCGGGCCTAGAAATGAATAAAATTATTAAATAAAATTATTTTATTTCATTTTCTCAATGCTATGATTTAAAATTATTTAAATAAATTATTATGGATAATTTCTAGGGTTAGTCACATAACCCTAGATATGTTGGAGAACCGTTGGATAGATCTTTGGAAAATCCACTTGGGCAAATGGCGATGGATCGTGAACCAATAATCAACACACCTAGGATTTTATGGATCTTTCCAACGATGATGATGATGCATCATTCTACATCATCAATTGAACAAAATAAAGGTAGAGTGTGTGTTTTTCTATGTTTATTCCCCGTTATTTATTTCTATGATGAATGCAGATCAATCAATGAACAGATTGGTTTGCAGTTTGATCGTTATGCAGGATGGGTTTATTTCGTAAGAATTTAAATTGGGAGTTGTTTATTTATTTGTTTCTTTATTCATCATTATAATAGGAACAATTCAAGACCAACCAAACACAACCAAGGTTAGTTACTATTTTTCCTATTTCGTGGTTTTCTCCCGACTTTCTCCATTCATTGTGGAATTCTTCGTTTTGAACCACAGTTCGACGCTTTACTTAACAATTGAACATTGAGCACCCGATTATTGGTGCAATGATTTGAAATCATAAATCAAGGATCATCTTGATGTGGCGAAGGTGAGATGGAGGTAGAGGAAAATGGATCATATCATTTTGGAAACCCCCAATTTTTGAGCAAGATGTGTGGAAGAAGTTTCAAATGAATGATTCTGTTTTCTGAGAAGATTTTTCAATTGGAGCACGTTACTCGTTGACAGCAAAGTTTGACCAAGGTATATCCATGTTTTCCAGTGTGATTGGAGTTGGATTTTGAGGAAACAGTAGCGCGGCCATGATCAAGAGGAAGAATAATGGTTTCTGAAAAAACCTGATACACATGGTGTATAGTTCTCTTTGGAAGACTCTATGTGTACTTGGGAAAGTACACAGACACGGGGTGGAGTACATGGGTTTCCTACACTATGTGTACTCCCCCGCATGGACATGGGTTGGACCAAGTACATAGGATAATCCATGTACTGGTACATAGAAACATGTATAAGGGATGAATTCATGTACTGGTACATGGGTAGACTACACAAGCATCCTACACGCTGTGTAGTACTACATGGACATAGTTTGATGACACTGGTCGTTTACAAGGGTAGGACCTGGGGTCAAGGGACACGTTGTGTAACCCTTAGTACATATCATGTACTATTTTATACATGGATTGGATCTCTTATCTTATGTATCTTAGAAAAGTTTTTTAGGGTTCATTCCCCTTATAATTTACCTTAAGGGTTAGTATAGAATCATTTCTTACTCCTAGGACTATGATTCTTTTAGTAGGACTTCTTGTATAAAGTCTTTAGAATCCCTTTGAGAGGCCTATAGTGAGATCATCTATTCATATTCATGCCCTAGGTGGATTTCTTGGTATCAATGTGACCAAAACTACATGGGTGTTGATCCTATACTTAGAAGGTTAATCCAAATTGAGTTATTGGTATCACCTAATGGCCTTGATAGTGATCCTCATATGTTTATCGCATTTCCCTTTGAACTATCAGTGTGTTCTTTATCATGACAAGAACTAATGAACAGTACCTCTTGGATGGATGTCATTAGTGCTCTCAGACTTAGGAGTGTGTTCTCTGAGATGAGTGCTTCGTAGAAATATTTGAGTTGGAATTGTAGGGCTAGTATAATATGGTTGTAAATTACCTCTAGATTGTGTGACTTTCTTGAGTATATTTGGATATTCTTGTTATATGTGTTGAATACATAAACTTGTGTAGAGATGAATTTATTTTCCTTTTTTATGCTTTTTGGTTTCAGGGTGTCCTATTGAGTATTGTTATACTCACCCATGCATGGGTTTTTTCCATACTTGTCATTTATTGAGAAGACAATCGATCTTTTTGACAGAGTCCTAGGAAGGCCAGGACTAGACAATGCTTAGTGAGATCAGATAGACCGAGGTCTGTCCTGTAGCTTTCAGACAGCAGTCCATTTACTTTCAGGTTGTACTTGTGTTACAGACTCTTTTTGGTGGGATTTTATTTGGTCGTGTTTACTTTCTTTACTTCATTTCATACTCTGGTTACATGATTTATATGTATGCATGCATGGTTGTTCATTTGTTTTTACATTTCAGCATTGTATAGGCTTGGAGATGTGTGGGGGGGTACTTAGGATAGGGCATACCATGTTGGTGATATGCCTTCTCAGCAATAGTCTCCATCCCCTGGCCTATTGGAGGCGAACTTGGGGAGTCGCAGCATGGGTCCCACTGGGATGGTTTGTGACAAAATAAACACACCCAATCCAACCTCCCAAGTGGTTGACAGCCTCTAACTTGGCCTTTCATGTACACACAAGGTGAGGACATTCCCCAAGGCATGCAATGTGACCAATTTTAATTAATTAGAATCAACCAAATAATTTATAGGGTCTCGATCAGTCAACCCAATGAAACGCTATAAGTCACTCTCCTAAAACAGATGCGAAAACATGAATAAAAGTATGAACCACCTACCTTGGAGTCGTAGATGTAATCCCACCTGTTATTAGCCTCTAACTCCAAGCAATTTAGAAGAAATTGGCATTTCCATAAAATGGACTGAAAATAGGGGAAGCGACTCATATGGATTTAGAAATCCATGAGGTGATGGAAAAGAGAGATAGAAGCATGTGGAAGGAGAGCCTCGCTGATGCGATTCCAACTCAACTGACAGATCTATGAATGGAGGTTTTATGAGGGAGATAGCTCATACCCTAGGAGGAAAGGAGGGGTACACCACAGCTGGTTGGGAGGAAGACCACAAGTGGGAGGAGAAAGAGGTGAAATTTTGATTTAAGGAGGGAGGATAAATTTTTGTAATTTCTCTTCTTTAATGAGCCACATAGTTAGCTCGCACGGTTTTCCAAACCATTCGGAAACCATGTAGATCCTACTACTTAGGATCCACACCCTATACAGTTTTTTGTGTGGTTAGACCTAACTGTGTGGGAGCCGTATAGGATACAATGTTAAGGCATTTACAAAGTGGCACTACCCATGCGTATTGTAGACAGTTTTCCAAACCATGCACAAGCCATGAAAAATACATCTACAAAAACCACAAATCCTCACACACAGCCATACGCCTCACCCCACACGGTTTGTCAAACCATGCGGTAGTTCAAAAATAAGGCACATGGTTTGCACTAAGAAGTCGCATGGTTTTTAATAACTGTGTGCCTCAGCCTTCACTTAGCCAAAACTAGGCCTTCGGGCCTCCGACACACCTAAAACCCATCTAAAAACCTGAGCCACTTATTAAACATATAAACTCATCCAAAAATAAAGGTTTGGATTAAAGAAAAACTTGAAATTAATTTCTGATGATCGATAAATAAATTGGAATACCCACCAAATGTCAAAAATTCAAAATGGGTGAGGATTTCAACCCACTCCAAAACCTCAGTACATTACAATAAACCATTACAACCCATCTCAACATCTCGACCTCATCAGCTCATACACCAATTAGTGTTCCTAGGTAACACCCACAACCATTATTACCCAAACACACATACCCACTTAGGGTCGGTCTATCAAATCATGTACCCACCTTTCCCTTTGAGTCAACACATAAACATCGTCATCCTTGTTGGGATTCCTTTGGGTTAAAACATAAATAGATACATCCCTCTCCCAATCCTTGGTAATAGAAAAACTCTAGGGTTGACACCCATCTCTCAGGGTAACACATCCCATAACCCAATATCTAGCATCTTATGGCCTTACGGGCCCCAAAGGTAGTAAATATCATAAGGAAGATGGTCTCAAGATCAATCCCTTTCTAGGTCACCCTAGGTTGGCCCATACACCCAACCTGTTGATCACCTCAATAGTATCTCAGCCCTGCCAACCAGGGACAATCTCATCCCAACTCCAACTAAGGTCTCTAACAAACTCATGGTATTCCCTCCAATCATTACCATGACCCTCACCTGGGTCTCATCTTATATATCACCCTTAATAGATATTTTAACTCGCTTTATTGAGTAAAACATCTCTATCATAACTTACTTTCCCCAAAACATTGCATAGAAGTCCTTAAAATACCCTAAGGGCTACATCATTGTGTTCCATGCAGAAAAACACTCAAATTGGACTCCTGTTATGTATTATTCTGACTCCAAGGTCATAAATCATCCAAACCCTCAAAAAGGGTAATAAGGGGTAGTACACAGCATGTACCCACAGTACACAATGTGTACTCTCAAATCCCCACATGGGCGTGTACTCCAGCCAGACATGGGGTGTAAAACCCAAGTACACGACATGTAAAACATGTACACGATGTGTACCCTACATAGAGTACCTTTTCATGTACCACGCATGGATTGGATATGTTTTTCCTTATAGCCATGTATTTTTACATGGTGTGTAGCCAAACATGGGGTCTTTTCATGTACCGTACATGGCCATGTGCTTCTACATGGATGTACTCAGCTACACACCAAGAAGCACTATAGATCAACCCTCATGGAGTCCTTAACAGTCATAATTGGGATCTAAAACATAGAAAAAACTAATATATGGGGATCGGATCTTAAAAACAAAAAACCATCCTACCTTGTGGCATAAACATCAAAGGTTCAGGTCTAAATCCACTCTCGGAAGCTACTACACTTTGATCTGGTCTCAATCTTCACCATGGATGAAGTCCAGTGGCATCTCCTACCCCTTATCCTCTCATTCCATCCACCGCATGAGGGAGAAACACTCTCCCCATCTTCCTTCCATGCATGAGAATCCAAATGGGGGGTAAGAGGCATTTTACCTCTTTTAATTAATTAACTAACTAATTAATTAATTTCTCATTTAAACACTTGACCCGAGTCCTAAAACCCGAAGCGAGTTTATACATCTCTTAAGAAAAACCCCTCATTTGGGGGTAAACTGTTGAGTTAGAATCTCAATATTATTCTATGTTCAAAATATATAACCACCCAAACTCACATAGATAATTTAATATTTAATTTCTTAAATATTAAATATTCCGTCAAAACTCGAACTGCCCAGAATTTTACCAAACTTCTATCCTAAGGTAACCTCACTAATTTGGGAGCAACAGAGTGGTTATAAAAATTTTAATAGATCATATGATTAGGGAAATGGCCATTTTACCCCTCAAAATTACCCAAAACCAAAAAATCAAACTTGTTCTCAAATTCATAATTTAGAGAAACATGGGTCTTTAAATCTATTCATTTGGTTACTTAATGTTGATATTATTCTCATTTTGATTATTCCTTATTGGATATGATGAGAATGTTGATCCATGAGCCTTGTTTATTTATTTGATCCATGTTGGAAAGTGTTTTGGAAAATTGGTTTTGTTTGAAATAGAAAACCAAAGGGATTTTAAAGGTTTACATATGCTAGGGTAGTTATTCTTCATTACCATTGTCCAGTGTTTTGAGGAGGAAAAATGGTCTCACAAGGATTGTCTCATGCAGAGTTGTTGGTATTTTGTATATGTGGGGATGTATGTTTGGGTTTTTTTTTTGGCATTGTCCCCTTTTTTGAGGTTGGGGTTTGTTTTGATATACCACGTATGTATATGACATGTTATGGAATGTTTGTATGTGATGTACGTTGTGGTTTATGGTATCGAGTTATCTTATGTTCTTGAAACTGGTGTTGTTGGTGTGGCCATCCCATTTTTTATATGGATCATGCTAGGTTACCAGTGTAGAAACTTTTCCCAAGTGATAGTTGGTTATTCCCAGTGCCTGTCACCAGCCCGTGGTGATCGGGAATACACTTCGGGTCATGTGGAGGGCTGGCTCTGGTGACATATTGGGTGGACCTAGGTTGGTTTATTGCACAATATACCATAAAACATATGATCATATATGAGACGTTTAACATAAGAAATTCATATAAAAATAAACAAATGAAAAAAATTAGGAATTAAACAACTTAAATAACATGAGGAAATGTAATCAAACAAAACACAAAACAAAGCAACAAAGCACATGCACATGCATAAAAATATCCCCCTTTTTGTTTGATTAAAAAATAAAACATCTAAAACTAAAAAAAATTCTCTCCTCATTTTTTGTAAGTGATAAAAAATATAAATAACATAACCCCCCCACCACCACCACCCTACACATATGATAAGATAAAACAATTAGACTTACAACATTCTAAGCTCAAATTTAATTTTTTTCAAACAGATCAAAATCTAAAGGCTTTGTAAAGGCATATTAAAGATGATTCTCAGTAGGGTTACACTCAATAACAACATCCCCCTTATTTTCATTATTTATAATAAAATGAAACCTAACTTCGATATGATATGTTTTAGAATAATGCAAGGGATTTTTAGAAATATAAATTGAAGGTGTATTATCACAATAAATGATAAAATTATAAAAATAAATACCAAAATTACATAAAGTATTATTAATCCATAAATTTTTATCACAAAAACTAGTATTATAAATATACTCATCTTTATAAGTAGATAAATTAATAGATAATTTCTTCTTAGAAGACCAAGAAATTAAAAAAATCCAAGAAAATGACACATACCTGATGTTCTTTTTATGCCAATTCCACTACCTCCAAAATCAAGGTTAGAATACAATATTAAGTCAAAATAATTATGATTATAATATAACAAAACATAGTTAATAGTTCCTTCAACATATCTAATTATTCTTTTCATAGCTTTAATATGACTCTCTTTAGGATTAGCTTGAAACCTTGCACATAAACAAACACTAAAAATGATATCAAATCTAGATGTAGTTAAATAAAGTAAACTATCAATAATTCCTCTATAAAATTTAACAATAATAGATTTACCAAAAGCATCAACATTTAATTTACAACTTGTACTCATGGGAGTTTTCAAATATTCACAAGAATCAAGACTAAACCTTTTAATCAAATCTTTATCATACTTTTATTGATTAATAATGATATCATATTTCCTTTGATAAATTTTAAGTCCAAGAAAGAACTTTAATTATATCATTAGGATCATTTCAAACTCAGATGACATCAAAGCTGAGGAATCACTACAAAGAAATTCATTGGAAGAACCAAAAACTATTTCATCAACATATATTTTCACAATTAAAATATCATTAGAAACTCTTTTAATAAGTAGAGTATGATCAAAATTACCTTTATTAAAACATTATTCAATAGAAACAAAGAAATTCGTGCATACCAAGCATGGGGTGATTGTTTGAGACCATAAAAATCTTTTTATAACTTATAAACATGATTAAGAAATTTCTAATCTTTAAAACTAGAGGGTTGACTAACAAAAACTTCTTTAGATATAAAACAATTTAAGAAATAAATTTTAACATCCATTTGATACAACTTAAAACCTTGAAAATAAGAATAATATAACAAGATTATAATATCCACTAATGTATATATAGGTGAAAATAAATCATCAAAATTTATACCTTATTCTTGAGAATATCCTTAGGTAATAAGTCTAACTTTATTTTTTACAATCTATCCAGATTCATCCAGCTTGTTTCAAAAGATCCATTTAGTTCTGATTCTCTGTTTATCTGTAGGTAATTTAACTAAAGATAAAAGATTATTTTTAACAAAATAATTAAGCTCATATTTCATAGAAAAAATCCAATCAGGATCATTTAAAGCAACAATAACATTATTAGAAACATGATCAGAAAAAAAAACATAGTTAGAAAATAAGTTTAAAGAAATTCTTCCAATTTTCATACCAGAACCAACATTACCTATCATGTTTTCAATAATATGATCCTTATGAATCCTATAAGAACTAGGATTGGATTGATAATAATATTTCTCCCCCTCAACAAATACATTATCTAGAATTTTTTCTTCACTAAAATTGAAATCCCTGAAATCATATTCAATATTTTCCAAAATAGATTTCTGAACATCATAAGATTCATCAAACTTTATATGCACTAATTCTTCAATAGATATGGAATGGTAATCATAAACTCTATAAGATTTAATATTAGAATAATAACCAATAAATATGCCTTCAACACTTTTAGCATCAAAATTATCTAAATTATCCTTCATATTCAAAATAAAAATTTTACAACCAAAAACTTTAAAATAACCAACCTTCGATTTTCTGCCATTAAATAATTCATAAGGGGTTTTCTTCAACAAATTTCTAATGTAAACTCTATTCAAGACATATAAATAATTATTAACATATTCTACCTAAAATTATTTAAGAAAATTGTATTCATTAAGCATTTTTCGATCCATTTATTGAATAGTTCAATTTATCCTTTCTACAACACCATTTTTTGTAGGGTTCTAGGAGTAGAAAAATTATGATCACAACCATTGTATTCACAAAAAATATAAAATTAAAAATTAATAAACTCACCACCTTTATCACTTCTAATGAAAATAATTAAACAAACTTTCATATTTTGAACTAACATGAAAAAAGTAGTAAATATAGCTAAGGTTTTATGCATATGAGATAAGAAATAAACCCATGTAAATCTACTAAAATCATCAACAATAACAAAAACATATTTATTACCACCCAAACTAGCAGTTTTCATATGAATTAATAAATCAATATGTTATAATTCAAGTTTTATAGAAGAAGAAACATGGTTGATAGATCTAAAATATTTTTATGATGCTTACCTTTCAAGCATGAATCGCAAACAAAACCTTTTATTGCCTTTAACTTAGGTAAATCTAGAACTTTTTCTTGCTTGGATAATTTTTGTATCATTCATAAATGAGCATTCTTGGGCTTCTTGTTCCAAAGAACATCATTTATTTATATAACATTGATACACTTAACGTTTTAATTAGATATAACAGAGAAATTAATAGAATAAATATCATATTTTCTATATGAATAAAACAAAACAAAATTATCTTTAAACACTTATCTTAAAACTTAACATGCATGATATCATCAAAAAGTTGTAAGATACTAATTAAATTGTGTTTAAGACCTTAAACATATAGAACTTTATAAATTAAAACAATGTTAAAAATAACTACTTCATTGAAACCCTTAACCTTGCCTTTAGAATTATCTCCAAAAGTGATAGAGCCTCCATCACATTCGGTATAAGTGAGTAAATTCAATAGGCCACTGGTCATGTGTTAAGAACATTCATTTTCCATGTAACATGTGTTATTGATATTTCTAAGGTGATTATCCTCATTTTTATTTACTGTCATCAAACATAGGTTAACCGACTCTTTCTCACTTTTTGATTCATCACTTGAATTGGATTTTTTAGTGAATCTTCATATAGCATGATAAACATGTTTAATTTCCTTATTATATTTCTTATCACTCACTTATTTCTTTAAATTTGGACGATATGACTTGATGTGGCCCTTGTTTCTACATTCATAAAAATTTACCTCTAGACCATATGTATTTACCTTCTTTTCTTTTCAATCATTCTTTTAATATTTACTTAGTCACCTCTTTTACTTTTACTTTTTCTTTATTATGTTATAAATCTCTTTTTATATATTCACTATTTCTCCTTTTTCACTTTCTTGTGCCTCTGATTTAAAAGAGTTATAAGAAACATTTATATGAGATTTAAAAGAAATTCCTTTCTTCTTCAAATTCTATTCTTCAACAATATTCTTAAACTCAAGTTTTTATTGTAATAATGATCCAATGAGTTCATCCAGTGTATACTCTTTAAAGTTCTTAATTTCATCTATAACAACCTTATTTGCTTAACACTTATTTGGTAGTTCTCATAGAAGTCTTTCAACAAGTACATGGTTCTCTAAGTTTTCTTTAAGTACATTCATTTCATAAAATATGATAGTAAATCAGTGGAACATATGATTTATTATCTCATATTCACCCATTTTAAATCTTGGTACTCATCTTGAAGCATTCCAGGTTTTGTTCTAATTATCTTGTCAAATCTAAGATGTGTTACTTTAAAAATATTCTAGATCTCATGAGTTGTCTTACAAGTAAATACATGATTAAAAACACTTATATTAATATCAAAATATAAAATATTCATAATATTATAATTCAAAACATATTTAGCTGCATTGTTTCCTATAAATGTATCATGATTAGAATCAGGTAATTTGTAAGGTTCTATTATTATCGTCCAGTGATCAATGCTCAATTACTTCCGATAAGCTTTTATTTCAGTTTTCCAGTAACCATAATCAATACCATTGAAATGAATAAGTTTTTGAGGAATCCACCCATCATTAGAATTGATTCCTTCCATCTTACAGAATCTTTATCCTCAGACTATAAGTTCTAGGAATAGGTTAGCATAAATAATAATAATAATAATAAATCTTAAAAATAAGGAATAGAGAAGACTCTAGAAGGATTTTTAAATTCCAAAATAAAATTCCTTTTATACCAAGTATTAGGTCAGAAAGGATAGAAGAATGTCTAGAGGGAGTGAAGAGACCATACAAAATTTTAGAGTGATAGAGTAGTGAAAATTAAAATGATAGGGAGCACAGAGACTTTTTATAACGCTTTAATCCAAATTGGAACTACTCCACTCTTCACATGCCAACTGATGGACTGTGGAATTTACTATGAAATTGATTTTTTTTGGGAATCATAACTCGTTACAAAATACCTTTTCCAACGGAGGTATAACAAGACACACTAACTTTTGTGTAGAGATTCACAACCCAATACAACATTGAATTTAGATACAGGGAGTCACAACCCTCAGAACTTGACTTTAGAATACGAGAGTCACAACCTAATAATAAAGAATGATTTTGGGTTGGGAAAGAATGAACTATTACAATTCATAATAGATGATAAATTTTGAATAATTAAAACAAAACACTCAGACAAAACCAGGCAGAATTCATTGAAGAATGATGAAGCACAGCCTCTATATGTTTATTAAGTATCATAGAATCTCTTCAAGGTTAATGTAGTTGTCATGGAAGATTCAATTTCTCCTTGAGAGATCATTAGCAATGGTCAAAAATATATACATGATCACTTGAAGGTTCACAGAGTATGATCATTTTGTATTGCTTTGATTCAAAAGTGTATCTCCAAATAAGTACTCGAGCCCTTTAAATGAATTATGCAAAGCTACAATAGTTAAAGATAACTTGTGAAATCAATTAGAATAATTCAAAATAATAATATCTATGTCAACCAATTTTATTAGAGATAAATAAATTTCCTTCCAAAAATATCAAAATAATTCACACTAATTTTAATATATTTTTTGAATACTTCAAAACAAGTCAAACAATTAATATTCAAAAGTTCAAGAAACAAACTCCATAAAACACAGTCAAATAAATCCATAAAAAAATTCAAAGAGATTCACTGCGTAAAAAAAAACTTTCCAAATTAGCACGTAAAATATAGAAATAATGTAAATAAAATTTTAAGACATTAAAAACACATTGAACATGTTTGTTGACATTTAATATTAATGTTAGATTAATTAAAGCAAACAGAACATGTAACATTAATGAAATTAAAAAACAGTGTAACACATGTTGTGAATATTTTCTATGAAGATGAAAATAAAACATCACTAAAATAAATTCACATGGATTCATAAAAAATAATAATTAATTTAAAACATAATAAATAAATAAAATAAAAACAATGTATAAATTGTTCAGCAAATAAAATGTTAAATAAATATAAAAATAGAGTACATTGGTTTAAAATGAAATTAATCTAAAGACATAGTAGCAAAAAAGAGAGAGAGTATGGTAATTGTGGTACTTTGGGGTTGAGGCTCGTGAATTAGAGTTGAAGATTTCATCCACGATCGCATAACTCATCCATGGTTGTAGATTATAACTTGTGGTCGCACATGCTACCATGACATCTTGTCGTGAACACATGTTGTTGTGAAGTCATCATACTACCATGAAATAGTTTTGATCAGACTTTAACAGATTAAGAATTATATATATATATATATATATATGAAAATCATATATACATAGTTGTATGTAAATATATATATATACTTGGATGAATTCCTACCATGAGAATGCCATGCATGCATGGATGAATCTGAAGAAGGTATTACTACACGATGCTATGCTCAGTTGAAGTCCACATGATGTCATGCAAATCAGCAAGGAGATGAATAAGGAGCTAATGATAGTGTTCTCATGATCAAAGAGGTGTTGGTACCATATAAGGATGGCAGGGCATGAAGCATGTGCAAAGATCCCTGAATAGGGGGACTGAAGCTACATTACCGTGTAATGCTACTATGAGGATGAGGAGCTACTTGAATACCCACATGGTAAAAGGGATGTGCTGAAGTCATGCAACCATGGAGATGCGAAGAAGAAGAAGAAGATCATATATATATATATATATATATATATTCAAGTGTGATACTATTATATATATAGCAATATATTTTCAAGGTATATAAAAAATATATTTAAATTAATAAACATGATATAAAAAAATATGTAACATGATATTTATATATAATATAAAATATTGAAACTAAATATAACCATGATAAACAAAATTCAAACACTTAATCATTGAAAAATAATTATTAAAACATGTGATATAAATTTATTATATGATCACATTAAATAAAACAACATACCATAAAACATATGATCATATATGAGAAGTTTAACACATGTGATGCATAAAAAAATAAAGCAATAAGGAATTAAACAACTTAAAACACATGATAAAATGTAATCAAATAGAAAATAAACAAATCACATTCACATGCGCACAACAATCTCCCTCTTTTTGTTTGATTACAAAATCAAGTATCTAAAACAAAAACATTTTTTTCTATATCCCCCTTTTTGTAAGTAATAAAAAATATAAAAAACATAAAACTTTCCCTGCACATATGCTGAGATAAAACAATTAACCTTCCAACATGTCAAGCTCAAATTTAATTTTTTTCAAACTTATCAAAGTCTAAAGGCTTTGTAAAGATATCTGCAAGCTGATTCTTAGTAGGGATAAACTCAAGAACAAAATCACCCTTATCTGCATGATCTCTAATAAAATTAAATTTAACATCGATATGCTTTGTTATAGAATGTTGTAAAGGATTTTTATAAATAGAAACTGCAGATTTATTATCAAAATAAATAGAAAATTTATCAAACTAATTACCAAAATCACATAAAGTTTTATTAATCCATAAACTTTGATCACGAAAACTAGTAGCAGAAATATACTAATCTTCAACAGTAGATAAAGCAATAGATAATTACTTATTAGAAGACCAAGAAATTAAACTTTTTCCAAGAAAATGACGCATACCTTGTGTGATTTTCTTGTTAATTCCACATCCTCCAAAATCAGAGTTAGAATATGATATTAAATCAAAACAATTATGCTTAGGATAAAACAAAAAAGGTTTAATAGTTCCTTTAACATATCTAATTATTCTTTTCACATATTTAATTTTACTCTCTTTAGGATCAACTTGAAACTTTTCACATAAAAAAACACTACACACAATATCGAGCTTATATGTAGTTAAATAAAGTGCACTATATATCATACATCTATAAACTTTAACATCAAAAGATTGTAATGAACTAACCCAGAATACCATCTAAACATGTACCTGAGCTTATTCACCATTAACCCAAAGAGCGTTCCTGATCTCTACAGGCCAGAGAAAAGCACATGGGCATCAACAATTAACCACTGTTAATGATTTCACCCTCAAAATATTACAATAACATAGTAAAAATGATAGAGTAAGAGGATTAGTTTTAAAATAGTGTTTTAAACATTTAAAAATCATTTATCAAACTAAAACTACAAAACATTCCATTTCACCATTTATAAACTAAACATTTTCTTGAAAATCTTTTAAAACCATTTCACAAGATAAAGTGAGATAATCAAGAAAAGATGAGAATATGCACCTGATATGTATAGATGAACAAGAGTCAATATAATCGAGTCAAGGTGCATAAAAACAATAAGTATATCAATCAAGGAAACTCCAATTCCAAATAGTGACAATGAATGTTGTCATGTATCGATATCAAGTATATGGATTTCATGGGTACAACCTAGGTATGATAGTGAGTCCACCTCAAAATAGCTAATCAAATTACAACATAACTAATTGTTGGGAATACATATAGTCTCACGGGTCTAAAGTAAACTAGTTCCATGAACACCCACTTTCCTGGCTGCAAGTCCACAGCCTGAACCTTTCACGTTCTCTATGAATCCACTAGAATAGTGTGAGTCCACTAGTGAAGCATATATCTAGGTTGTCCTATTTAACTATTCAGGTTCTCATAACTAGTCAAAAAATGGGTGAGATAAACAAGTTTTGAGGATCACATGGTGATCCTTATCGACAACATCTCATTCTCACCCCCCAAACTCTCTCAAAGTAAATAATCCCTTTTCACTCCCCCGCAAAAATGGGAAGTATAATAATAAAACAAGTTACAATTAAGGAATTATCACATGGGATAATTATCATAAAGTGCCAACCGGGCCGTCAAGAATCATCGATTTCAATTCAAAACCTTTTATACAATTCAATATTCAAAAGGGTAATAATGTCTTCTTCCTTTCACAATTCATCATAAAAATTCCAAACAGGCCTTTAAAACAATCATTTATTTCAAATCATCCCTAAATCATTTAAATGAAGTATTACAATTTTAAAAGGATTGAATACATTTCAAAACATGGGTTTACACCCTCTTTCCATGTAGATAAATTGTTTATTTCAAATAACCCAAGAACACCAATTCCAAAACAAGGGTAGAATCATTAAAAGGGGGTTCTTGGTCATTTAATAAATTCAATCATTTTAAACTATTTAGAAAACATCAAATAGTTCAATTCATTTAATTAAAATCAAGGAAGTTCATTTAATAAATCAAAGCCCTCACTTTCACCAAAACACCCTTTAAAGGTTCTTTGAAAATAAATCCAAACAAACATGAAATTTAAAAAAATCATAAAAGGTTATAGATATCAAGATTATATCCATTCAATTAATGCTATATTCAATTCAAAGAAAATAGGGTCGAAGAAATTTTTATGATGAATTAAATGAAAAATTTTCATAGATCATGTGTTAGAAATTAAGAAACATGTATCTATGAATTATCAAGAAACAATGAATCACAAAGTGAATTAAAAGAATATTGGAAAATAAGGAATCCAACTGTAATGAATATGAGATGAGATTCCTTCAATGGATATCCCCAGATCTAAGAAGATATATCTTTAATGATGAGAGAATAGATCCTAAATCTACAATTTAACATAAATTAATCATGATCCAACAAAACACAAGGCCATCACATCCTTTGGGAAGGAGGAATCAATAGAAAAAGGGATATCCAATATTGAGAAGAAAATAACTCATAGAGAGAGGATCATCACTTTGATTAGCACTTATATCTGCCAATATATGAGGTTTGAGGAGACAAAATGCATCCAGAGGGATCCCAAATGCCTAAGGATCAAATTATGTTCGAGTGGGAGGAGTTCAGGGTTAATTAGGGGGGTTTCGAGTCTTTAATTAAAATTTTTGGAACTTTAATTATCACGTGAATGGTTTGTTGGGTTGGGCTGCATGTTTAGTACTAACCATGCACCCAAACCATGCAATGTTGCACACTTAGGCTACATGATTAGTTTAACCATACGCAAACCATGCAATGAGGATTCACACTTAGTTTAACCATGTGACCATGTGAAAACCGTGCAACAGGTTGCACACTTTGTTTAACCATGCTCAAACCATGTGCAAACCATGAAACCTAAATTTCACACTTTGTTTAACTATGCACAAACCATGTAAAACCCATGAAAAGGCCCAGAATCCTTTGAAAAATGTTCAATAAAATACCTAAAACAACCCACAAAGAGATCCAAATATCAGGTACTCAAATAAATGGGTCAAAGAACATAAAAACAAGTAAAGGGATGTTACAACCTCCCTACCATACGACTTTATATCCCCAAAAAGCTTCCAGTCTGAAAGATAGAACATGATGACACAAAAAGAACTTCCTTACTTATCTTATGAGGTGAACGGTCCATGGTTCAGAAGTGAGACTTACCCAAATGATAGCAACTCACAAAACTCCAAGATCATCACACATCTCCGAACAAGAGAAATACTGGAGACCTAGCATAGGTCTCCCTACCATTTAAAGACTAACCAAAATGGTGTAATAGAATAAAAGAACATCCCTTAGACCCAAATAATAGATACTACAACTATTCACTAAGGAGAAACATTAAAGGTCTAACAACCACAATCAAGGTGAATAACTTAAAAGGATTTATACTCTAGGTAAGTACTCGATGGTAACATAGGATTCTCAAAACCGAGACTCATACCTCGATGATCTCATCAAATCAAATGCCATTAGAATCAAGTGTCTGGTCTATCAAAAATATACATCATCCCGGTTACCCAAGTACATTCCCAAGGTATATCCAAGTCCAACTAGAAAGAGCTCAAACATCTAAGTTAGTTCACAATAGGGCATTATGCTCTCACAAGATAGATCATCCAATATATCAAAATTGATCTCTAACTATCAAGTAAAAACAAGAGGGCACCAAGGAACAACAAACAATATATCAAGAAATGAAACCATTATTACCTATATAATCCAAAAATGGCCACAACCAAGCTCTAAAAGATATCATTCAAAAAGATCCCAAAAAAAAGGTTTCCTAAAATAGACAAGCTTCAAAAAGGGAAAACTCAAACAGTTTCCACTTCCACGTCAAAAACAAAAAGTTGGATCAACATTAACCACATCCGGTAACTAAAAACTAAAAACCAAAAGCTCCTACACTATGTTAAAAGCTTCACTACAAGGACTATTGATGGAGCCCCATTATCATAAAGCATTTGTTTCCCCACATCCATGAGCTGATATTCCTGATCGAAATTTCCCTTTATGGTCACCCAACTTACAAAACCTCATAAAGTGACCTATGTGGCCACACCATTTACAAACTCTCGGAGCTTTCAAACACAACTTCTTAGAATGACCAGGTTCACCACACTAGAAACACATAGTATTCCTCTTATTTTCCCAATGAGATTGAACTTCCTCAATTGGGAATGTGGCATTTAGTCATTCCTATTGTTTTTCTAGATCCACTTTAGTTGAAAAGCCCCTTTCAATCATCTCTGGATAAGAGATCAACCATTACACAGGCATGGAGATTAAAAGGTATGGGTGAAGACCTTATCTAAAATAGATATCCTTACTAAATTCATTAACAACAAAAGCAGATATGAAATATACCAACCATGATAAATTCTTGGCATACTTCGCAACTAATAGATAATCTAGACTGAAACTCAAGAACTTAGAAACTTTCTTCTTCTTAACATCCTTAGGATACTACCATTGAATTAAGAATTAATTGAATAATTCCCAAGACATTATTTCATACATACTAGAGGTAATCAAAACTTCCCACCAATCCTGGCCAGGTCCCTCAAATAAGAATCGGATAGACTTGACCTTCAGAGATTCAAGAGTCTTGGGAGTATTAAAGATCACATAAACTTATTAAATCCACTACACTACCTCAAGAGAACCTTGTTCACATTTATAAGAAGGTGGAAAAAAAATCAAGAAGTCAAGGATGGGGTTCGAAGGCTGGAAGGTAACATTCTCCACCACTTGATATGGAGTCTGGGTAAAGTCATTGACAAGGGATTCTACTTCTGGAAAACGTGAAGAACTACCCTGAGGACCAGACCATTGGACCAATATTCTATCTTTATTGAAGTACTTTCTAAGAGAAATTTATGAACATCAAAAAACATAGGCATATCAACTCAAGCATCAAATAACACTAAAAAAATGCACAAATGTTTTTAAATAAAGTCACAACCCACTTTAATCAAAACGTCATTGATTTCTTAACACAAAAGATTTCACCATTTATAAAACAATACTATTTCCTTTCAAAATTATAAATCTTTCTATAAATCAATTTTAGTTTCAAAAACCCTTTACCAACACATGTAAATTATTACAAGGTTTTAAAAGCACCAATCCCATTTTCCAATTATCAAACCATTTCCATTTAAATCCATTAAAAATCAAAATTTCTTCTTAAAACATTATTTTATAACATCACATAATAGTATTTGATAATTATTTTTTCAAACCAAACATTTCATAAAACTCACTTTTTGCTCATTGAAATCATTTCTCAAAGAACTTAACAAAACATGTTTTAAGACACAATTTTATTTTCACGAGAGATTTAAAATTATTAACAAGGATTAAATTTGAAACAACCAAACAAGATCATGAAACAACCCACATCCATAACCCACATAACCAACCTCACATAAGTAAAGTCACTTGTAAGAAAATGGATAAGGATTAAAGTATACAACCAAGTTATAACTGTAAAAGGCTTGGTTGTATGGGATGGTAAACCACACACCAACCTCACAATTGTTCATGGTTGGATTTCTAGATCAACCACACTGATTCCTCACAGTTTACAAGACCATGAAAACATGGTGCCATTGTGGTCATCCTTCCATTATGGTTCAAAAACTCATAAGAGATTCCCCAAATCAAAGATAGTCTCATTGGGAATCTAAATATAATTTATCATTAGAAAACCAATAACTCAAAATAAATTCTTAAGTCCCAACATCCATGGTAACTCAAGTCTCATCATGAATGGGTGGCGATCAAGAACCCGCTCATGAACTACCTCTTGAGTCCTGACACAATCATATTCTTCTTTCTACCAAGACTCGCACCAGATAACATAAGGAATTCAAATTAAAGTATTTACCTTTAATTAAAGACCCTCTCTAATACCATTTTTAATGAACTAGCCTGGAATACCATCTAAACTGATACCTAAGACGATTTTTCACTAACCCGAAGAGCATTCCCTATCTCCACAGGCCGGTAACAAGCACCAATGAATCAAAAATTAACTGTTGGGAATGATTTCTCCCTCAAAATATTACAATAATATAGTAAAAATGATATAGTAAAAGGATTAGTTTTAAAAAAAGAGTTTAAAACATTTAAAAAAAAATATCAAATTAAACCTGAAAAACATTTCATTTCACCATTTAAAAACTAAAAATTTCTTAAAATTCTTTGAAATTCATTTCACAAGATAAATTTAGATAATTAAGAAAAGATGAGAATATGGACTTGATATGTATATATGAACAAGAGTCAATACAATATAATAAAGGTGCATAATAACAATAATTATATCAATCAAGGCAATTATGGTTCCAAATAGTGACAATGAACATTGTCATGTATCGATATCAAGTATATGTATGTCATGGGTACAACCTAGGTATGATAGAGATTCCACCTCAGAATAGATAATCAAATTACAACATGGCTAATTTTCAGGCTTACATCTAGTCTCACGGGTCTAAAGAAAACTAGTTCCATTCACACCCACTTTCTTGGCTACAAGTCTATATCCTGAACCTTTTATGTTCTATATGGATCCTCTAGAAGGGTGTGAGTCCACTAGTGAATCATATATCTAGGTTATCCAATCTAACTATCTAGGTTACCATGAATCGTCAAAATAAGGGGTGATATAAATAGGTTTCAAGGATCACATGACCATCCTTATTGAAAACATCTCACTCTCACCCCCAAACTCTCTCAAAGTAAATAATCCATTTTTTAACCCCCACAACAATGGTAAGTATAAGAATCAAACAATTTACAATTAATGGATTATCTCATGGGATAATTATTATAAAGTATCAACTGGGCTGTTAAGAATCATCCATTTCAATTCAAAACCTTTAATAAAATTCAATATTCAAAAGGGAAATAATACACACATCCTTTCACAATTTATCATAAAAATTCCAAATAGACCTTTAAAATAATAATTTAATTAAAATCATCCCTAAATCATTTAAAGGAAGTATTAAAATTTTAAAAGTATTGAATACATTTCAAAAGATGGGTTTACACCCTCTTTCTATGTTGATAAATCATTTATTTAAAATAACTCAAGAACACTAATTCCAAAACAAGGATAAAATCATTCAAAGGGGGGTTATTGGTATTTTAATAAATTCAATCATTTTAAACTATTTAGAAAACATAAAATAGTTCAATTCATTTAATTAAAATTAAGAAAGTTTATTTAATAAATCAAAACTTAGGCCAAAGCCCTCAATTTCACCAAAACACCCTTTAATGGTTCTTTGAAAATAAATCTAAACACACATGGAATTTAAAAAATCATAAAAATGTTATATATATCAAGATTATATTCACTCAATTAATTCTATATTCAATTCAAAGAGAATGGGGCCAAAGAATCTTTTATGAGAAATTAAATGGACAAATCTCATAGAACATGCGTCAGAAATTAAGAAACATGTATCTATGAATTATCAAGCAACAATGAATCACAAAACGAAGGGAAATCATAGAAACACCTACTTGGAAAATAATGAATCCAACCACAATGAATCTTAGATGTGTCACATTTGATGGTGATCACCAGATCTGAGAAGATAGATCTTGAATAAAGATAGAGGATCATCGCTTCGATTGGCGCTTCGATCCGCCAAGAGATGAGGTTTGGGGAGCCAAAATGCCTCTGTAGGGATCCCAAAAGCCTAAGTATCAGATTATGTTTGAGTGGGAAGATTTTATGTTTAATTAGGGGGTTTTGGGTCTTTAATTAATATTTTCATAACTTTAATTATTGTGTGCATGGTTTTCTGGGTTGGTTCACACGGTTAGTTCTAACTGTGCGCTTAAACCATGCAATGTTGCACACTTAGGTTGGACACTTAGTTTAACCTTGTAAAAACCATGAGATCGGGCTGAATACTTATTTTAACCATGAAAAAATCATGCAGTAGGTTTCACACTTTGTTTAACCATGCGCAAACCATTAAAAGGCCCAAAAACCTTCAAAAAAGTTTTAATAAAATACCAAAAACAACTATCAAAGAGATCCAAACATTAGGTACTCAAATAAATGGGTGAAAGCACATAAAAAAATTTAACAGTATGTTACACAGATTTACCAGAAGCGTCAATATCCAATTTACAATTAGTACTCATGGGAGTTTTAAAATATTTATATGAATTGAAACCAAACCTTTTAATAAACTCTTTAACATACTTGGATTGATTAAAAAAGATCTCATCTTTCATTTAAGAAATTTTAAATCTAAGAAAGAACTTTAATTCTCCCATTAAGCTCATGTAAAACTCAGATGACATCAAAGTGGAGAAATCATTACAAAATAATTCACTAGAAGAACAAAAAACTATATCATTAACATATATTTTAACAATTAAAATATCATTAGAAACTCTTTTAATAAATATATTAGGATCAACATTACCTTTCTTGAAACCATTATTCAATAGAAACAAAGAAATCCTCTCATACCACTCACAAGGTGCTTATTTGAGACTATACAAAGCTTTAGATAACTCATAAACATTATTTTTAAATTTATCATCTTCAAAACTAGAGGGTTGATTAACATAAACTTATTCATATATAAAAACATTTAAGAAAACACTTTTAACGTGCATATGATACAACTTAAAACCTTGAAAACAAGAAAAATATAATAATATTCTAATAGCCTCTAACCTGGAAATAGGTGAAAATTATTTATCAAAATATATATCTTCTTCTTGATGATATACTTGGGCTACAATTACTGATTTATTTTTGACAATTATTCCAGATTCATATTATTTGTTTTTAAATATCCATTTAGTTTTTATGACCTACTTATCTTCAATAAATTCAACTAATATCTAACAAACTGATTTAGCTCATCTTGTAAAGCAAAAATCCAATTAGGATCATTTAAAAGTATCAAAAACATTATTAGGGACATGATCATAAACAAAATCAGAGTTAGAAAAGAAGTTTAAAGTGGAAATTCTAGTTTTCATACCAAAAACAACATTACCAATAAAATTATTAATAGTATGATCCTTATAAATCCTCCAAGATATATGATTATATTGAGAAGAAACTTTCTCCCCCTCAACAGATAAATTATCTAGAGGTTTTTCTTTACCAAAATTTAAATCCATGAAATCATCTTCAACATTTTCCAAAAAATATTTTTGAACATCATAAGATTCATAATACTTTATATGAACTGATTCTTCAACATATATGGTATGCTTATTATAAAATTTATAAGCAGTGTTATTATAATAATAACCAAGAAAGATACCTTCAACACTTTTAGCATCAAATTTATCTAAATTATCTTTCATATTCAAGATAAAAACATTATAACCAAAAACATTAAAATAAACAACCTTCATTTTTTCTACCATTATATAACTCATAAGGGTTTTTCTTCAAAAAAGTTAAAACATAAACTCTATTCAATACATATCAAGTAGTATTAACATATTCTTACCAAAATTATTTAGGTAAACCATATTCATTAAGCATAGTTCGAGTCATTTCTTGAATATTTATATTTATCCTTTCTATATCACCATTTTTCTATGAGGTTCTAGGAGTATAAAAATTATGAGCATAACCATTATCTTCACAAAACTTATCAAATTCAAAATTAACAAACTCACCACCTTTATCACTTCTAATGAAAATAATTAAACAACCTTTCATATTTTGAACTAACTTACAAAAATTAGTAAATCTAGCTAAGGTTTCTTGCTCATGAGATAAGAAATAAACCCATGTAAATCTACTGAAATCATAAACAATAACAAAAATATATTTCTTAACACCCAGACTAGTAGTTTTTACAGGACCAAATAAATCAAGATGCAACAATTCAAGAGGTCTGGAAGAAGAAACATGATTGATAGATCTAAAATATTCATTATGTTTATTATATTTCAAGCATGAATCACAAACAAAAAAAATATTTCCTTTAACTTGGGTAAATCTATTACTTGTCCCTGCTTGGATAATTTTTGTATCATTTAGAAATGATCATGTCCAAGCCTCATATGCCAAAGAACATCATCTATTTCTATAACATTGAGACACTTAACATTTTGATTAGATAGATTAAATAAATTAATAGAATAAATAATTTCATTTCTATACACATAAAACAAAATAGAATTATCTTTAAACAATAAAAATTTATTATCTTTAAACACTAAACATTTATTTTATTCAAACTTAACATGTATAATGTCATCATAAAGTTGTGAGATTCTAATTAAATTATGTTTAAGACCTTAAAAATATAGAACTTTATAGATTAAATCAACATTAGAAATACCTACTTCACTGAAACCCTTAACCTTGCCTTTAGAATCATCTCCAAAAGTGACAGAACCTCCATTGCATTTGGTATAAGTGAGGAAATTTGATAGGTCACTAGCCATGTGTCGGGAACTTTCATTGTCCATGTACCATGTATCCTTTAGATTATTAACACAATTATCCTCATTTGTATTTTCTACCATCAAACATAGGTTAGTTGAATCTTTATCACTTCTAGATTCATAAATTGAATTGGATTCTTCAGTGAAACTCCATCCAACATGATAAACATGTTTCATTTCCTTCTTGTATTTATTATCTCTCCCACCCTCATTTAACTTTGGACAATATGACTTGATGTGACCCTTCTTTCTATATTCATAACAGGTTACCTATGGACCATAAATAATAACTTTATTTTCTTTTCTATCATTCTTTTGATCTTTACTTGGTCACATCATGTGCTTTTTCTTTTACTTAATTATGTTATCAATCCCTTTGATTATATTCATCATTTATCCTTTTTCACTTTCACATGCCTCATATTCATAAGAGTTGAAAGAAACATTTATATAAGATTTAAAAGAACTTTCTTTCATCTTCAAAGTATCTTCTTTATCAATATTATTCAACTCAAGTTCATATTATAAAAATGATCTAATTATTTCATCCATTGTGTACTCCTTGAAGTTCTTAATTTCATCTATAGAAACATTCTTTGCATACCAATTCTTTAGTAGTGTCCGTACAACTCTTTCAATAAGTACAGGGTTCTCTAAGATTTATCCAAGTGTAGTCATTCCATTAGATATGCTAGTGAACCAGTGGAACATTTAATTTACTATTTCATCTTCACCCATTTTGAAATCTTGGTACTCAGATCAAAGCATTCCATGTTTGGTTCTCATCATCTTTTCAAATCCAAGATGTGTTTCTTGCAAAATCTTCCAGATCTCGTGAGCTATCTTACTAGTAGATACATGACTAAAAAAACTTCTATTAATAGCACATTATAAAATATCTATAATCTTATAATTAAAAACATATTTAGCTCCATAATTTCTTATAAGTGTATCAAGATCCGAATCTAGAAAATTGTAAGGTTTTACCATTGTTGTCCAATAATTAATTCTCAATTACTTCAGATAAGCTTCCATTCTAGTTTTCTAGTAACAATAATCATTATCATCAAAATGAGGGGGTTTATGAGAAATATACCCATAATTATAATTTATTCTCGCCATCTTATAGAATATTTATTATAACACCTCAAGCTTCCATGGTACGTTTCTCTTTGAATAATGCAATAGCTTGCGTTGTACGCAACTTGGACTTTTAGCACACCACGACCAATCAAACTAGCCGTTATGAATAGTAGTATTCACTTTTTGAAATTTTATAAATTTTATTTTTCAAAATGGACTTCATTTTTTGATTCAGAATATCATAATTATCTTATGGTGAATTTTTGGTATTTTTATAAAAACTTTCAATTTTTGATGAATAGTAAAAAAACAATGCGTTGTTGTTTAAAACTAACTTATTATTTAAATAATTATTTATTTTATTTAAATTTATTTTATGTCAAAATAGATACATAATACCTATATATGTTCAATGTAATTCATTGGAGTCATTTTATAATAAGATTAGATATATAAAATTTTATTGAACTTTTAATGTCTTTTACCCACCTTCTGGGCACATTTACAAATTTGCATAAAATGTAATTTTACCTCTTCTGTGAATTAAATTTCAAAAATCTGAGAGACACAGTTGACATCAGTAAGTAAAATTTGGTTTAATAGGATGAAAATATTTTTTGGTGAATAGTAGCTTTTGAATTTTATTTACCACGGTTAAAAGTAAATAGGGTAATTAAAGATAAAAATGATATTATAATTACCCTAACACATGTCCTAATTCTATTGGATAAGTTTATTTAGACTAAAATCAAACTTAGAAATAAAATATGATCCTTTTGGTCCACTTAGATTAGATTTGGACATTTATTATTATTTTATTTTATTGAAGAGTTAAAAGTGTTAAATTCAAATTTTAATAACTAAAACATTTTTAATATAGGGTTATACATAAGATAAATTTGACTATAAATATTAATTATAAATATTAAAATATTTTATACATTTTGGTATTTTATTTATAATTTTTAGACCTTAAATAATTAAATTTATTTATGACACAATGATGATGCAGTAATTACATTATTATTGAAAGATTAAAATAATTGATATTATAAATATTAATATAATTATAAATTGAGACTTTTTATGTATTACAAGAATTTTTTAGGTTAATATTACAAGTTAAGGTTTATTAAATAATTTTTTTTCGAAATGATAAAGTTTTTATGACTTTCACAAAAACCAAATACTAAATAGTGTCAAAATTGACATAAATGAGTTTTTAAAACAAATATTGTATTATTAATTGATATAATAATCCTAAAAATATAAGTTTCATCCAAAGGAATTATATAAGTTTATATATATCAATAATGAACCACTTGGGGTTCATTTGGCTTTTTATAGTAAGTTTATTAACCATTTATTATAATAATACAAGAATACATGGTAAAAGTCAAACTATTTAACTAATGTTAAATCTAAAAGATAAGGTTAATATGGTGATCTAAACCTATCTAAAACCTATTTTTTGAGATTTTTTCGACCTATCCCCACTTTATCCTATAAATAAATCCTTTTTAAGCCATTATAAACCGAATATTATTGTATAATAAAATAATATTTCAATCTTTTCCTAAAGTGACCCTCACCTCTCTTATAAAAGGGTATTTCTCCTTATCTTAATTTCACACATAAAAATCCATTTGTATCAGCCAAAACCTACTCAAATATAATCCCAACTACCCTAAATTCAACCTAGAGGCCTTAATTTTATCATAAATCCAACCTAAGGATCCCTTTTGATCAAATCAAAAGGAAGCACCCTAAGAAGAGGTAAAAATTTCATCACCTCTTTCAAATTTATTTTCTTCTTCCACTTCCTCTTTCTTTGTTGTTTCCATACCAAAATAATAAATCCAGTACCTTCTACATACTATGATGTTATTTTAAATATGATACATCCATATTCATTATTCTATCCATTCTATGAAAGGCAAAGTCCTCATACGTGTGTACGTACGGCTTACCGTCTCCACATTGTGGTGTAGTTTGTTATTCAACACTTCATTATTTGTATGGGTATAATAATGAGTATAATTGATGTAAATAATAAATATAACATGTTAATGATTCTGTATAAATGATATATCATCCAATTACATATTATTTCACCATCAATAGAATGATATTGTCGCTCGTGCGTACGTACGGATTACCGTCTCCACGAACGCGATGAGATTCATTCCCCATTGTAATCATTCAAGAATAATTTTCATTTTATGATTAAAAATAAAGTTTAAGAACTTAATATCATTCTATATATGAATAAAATACATCCTATCTATAAAAAACATGACTTACATAACAAAACATATAAAGTAAAACGAATCAGTTAATACCTAAACAATGATACTACTGAAATATTATTAACAAAACAATATTAGAAGATCGTATATAATATCATATTTATGTATATGGTTTTTGTATAATTTAATAAAAATTATTTAACTATTATAAAATAGGTTAGCATACCCTTGATCAAGGAAAACTACAAGGTAAGGGTTAATTCTACAATCTCTTCATTATTCGAGGTTGTTTATACATGAGTATCTATTGGGACCTCTTTATCATCCACATCTGTATTTCTTAAAAATGTATTTCAAAAAAAATTACTATTTACTAGACTTTGGGTTAAAGTTATTTATACCATTTTTTTAATTTTTATAAAAAAAATTATAAATTAATATTTCCGTCTTTTTCTAAACAAGGTCATTTACGACCTTTTCAACAAAATTAAGGAAAGAATGTTTTTTTTAACGTATACAGCGGGTGTGGCTATTTTACACTATTATAACATATTATAAGATTCTCTTACAAGCTTATAATAATATTTTCAAAATAAATGTCTTCTTTTATAATTACATGACTTTTAAATTATTTCAAAATAGAAAGAGATATTTCTCTCAAATAGTTTTGATTTCATCTATGTCAACATCCTTTGATGGATTTTACACTTGTTTGAAGTTGATTTATTATGATACAATCCTCCATATTGTATTAAAGGTTTTGTGATATTTTTTATTGTGGATGTGTTATTTTTATATCATTCATAGTTTATGGTTAAAGTATTAACATTTCGTATGCTAGTTTTAATACGAATGTTTATGTTATGTTTCAACCTTTTCATATGAGGAATGCATTGGACTTAGTAAGTGACGGGTGGAGCCCAATATAAATCCTTGATGCATCGGTAGGTCTCATGAGACAAACTAGTGTCTTGGCATAAGGCCTTGACAAAATCTTATTTTCAGTCTTGGCACAAGGCCTTGACTATGTGTTTATGATGTCCGACATTATGCATTCCATCATCATGAAATTGGCTATTGATATTACATGTGATTATTAGACTATTAGAATATCATTGTGAATAAGTAAATCACATTATTTGATTTATATTTTCCATATTATGCTGAAGTTTAAGTTTAAAAGGCTTTTTTTTAGTCTTATACATTGCCTTAAATGTTTATGCTTATTTATGAAAGTTTCCACTATATTTTTATCCTTACTGAGCACCTGAGCTCACCCATTTCTATGTTTTATTTTTCCTAGGATGTGAAGAAGTATATTATGACTGACCTATAGGGATAGTCTAAGGGAGTTTAATGTGTTAAAAGGATACACAATGTTGTTTTTTATTATTTCATAATGTAATGTAAAACTTATGTTTGTATCTAGTACTTCTAAGGCTACTAAACTGATCGGTCTTTTGGGATTTGATCTCTTGTGGTCATGCCAATGTTATGTAATAATGCACTGACTCTGGGTAACTAGGGTTAGGGAATTACATTTATCCTTAGATAATAAATTCTAGGAACATTTAGTACAAAAAAATAATAATAAATCTTAAAAATCAAGACTAAACAAGACTCTAGATAGATTTCTAAATTCCAAAAGGAAATTCATTTGATACCAAGTGTTTGCTCGAAAAGGATGGTAGAAGGTATAGAGGGGGTGAATAGATCTTATAAAAATTTAAGAGTGATAAAGTAGTGTAAATTAAAATGATAGAGAGCACAAATGATTTTTATAGTGGTTCAGTCCAAATTATACCTACTCCACTCTTCACACTCCAACTGATAGAGTATGGAATTTACTAGGGACCTAATTTTTTTTGTAAATCATAACCCATTATAAAATACCTTTTCTAGATGAGGTATAACCATACACACTGACTTTTTTGTGGGTATTCACAGCTCAATACAACACTAACTTTAGATATAGGGAGTCACAACCCTAGAATCTTAACTTTAGAATCCAAGAGTCACAACCCAAAAAATGCTTTTGGGTTGGAAAAGAATAAACCATTATAATTGAAAATTGATAAAAAAAATTGTAAGAATTAAAATAAAAGAATTAGATAAAACCAGGCATAATTCATTGAATAACGTTGAACCACAACCTCTAGTTATTGAGTAAGGATAGGAGAATCTATTTAAGGTTAATGTATTCATCGTAGAATATTCAGTTTCTCCTTGAGAGATCATCAACAATAGTAAAAAATGTATACAGGATCACTTGAGGGTTCATAGAGTATGAGCACTTTGTATTTATTCAATTCAAAGTGTATCTCTAAATAAGTACTCTATCCCTTTAAATAAATTCTATAAAGCTATAAAAACTAAAGAGAACTTGTGCAAATAGTTAGAATAATTCAAAATAATAACAATTGAGTCATCCAATTTTATCAGAGATAAATAAATTTCCTTCTAGAAATATCAAAATAATTCACACTAATTTGAATATTTTGTTTGAATACATCAAAATAGGTTAAATAATTTAAATTCAAATGTTCAAGAAACAAACTCCATAAAACTCAAACTAATAAATCCATAGAAATTTTCAAACATATTGATTGTGTAAAAAAATTCTAAATTAATGATTAAAATATGAAAACAATGTAAAAAAACTTTTAAGACATTAAAAAACATTTAACATGTTTGTAGATATTTAATATGAATGATAGAGAAATTGAAGAAAACAAAATGTGCAACATTAATTAAATTAAAAAATAGTGTAACATGTGTTGTGTATATTTTCTATAGAGATGAAAATAAAACATCACTAAAATAAATTTTCATGTATTCAAAAATAATAATAATTAATTTAGAGCCTAATAAATAAAAAAATAAAAACATAACATATAAATAGTTCAACAAATAAAACATTGAATAAATATAAAAACAAAGTATATTTATTTAAAAATAAAATTAAACTAATGACACAATATAAGAAAAAAAGAGAATTTAGTAATTGTGGTGTTGTGAAATCGAGCCTCATGACTTACCATTGCATATTCCATCCACAATCACAGAACTCATCCATAGTTGTAGATTATAACTCATAATCACACATGTTACCGTGACATTTTGTCGTGATCCCATGCTGTCGCGAAGTCACCATGCTATCATGAAACAGTTTTGGTCAGACTTTAACAGATGAAGGATTGTATATATATACACAAAAATCATATATACATGGTTGTATATAAATATATATACACTTGGATGAAGTCCTATTGTGATAACTCTATGCACGTGTTGATGCATCTGGAGGAGGTACTGTCGTACGATGCCATGCTCAGTCGAAGGCCATATGATATCATAAAAAATATAGAGGAGATGTGTGAGGAGATGATATTGGTGTGTGCATGGTCGAAGAGGTTTTTCTTCCATGGAAGGATGGATGGAGAGATGGAAAAGTGTTTTCATGCATGAACCAGACCCGAGCTGTCATGGGGCCGACATGAAGTGTGTGGGAAGCTACGTTAAAAGGGGAACTAAAGTTGAACTGTTATGCAATGATTTCATGAGGAAAATTAGTTTCTTAAAGACCATCATGGTTTATGGGATGTGTTATCACACCCATGTATAGACATAATACCATGAACCATACTAGAACAATGAGTTTCTACCATTCCAGAGGTCATGACACGGTTAGAGGATAAAGGAAGTTGATGCAACTGTGCAGGTGTTTTGAAGTTGTGTATCCATGGAGATGTGAAGAAGAATAAGAAGAGCACATGTGTGTGTGTCTATGAGTATGATATTGTTTATATATATAACAATATATATTCAAGATATATAAAAATATATATATTTAAACAAATAAACATGATATAAAAAAATATGTAACATGATATTTATATAATATAAATTATTGACTCTAAATATAACCATGCTAAACAAAATTAAAACACTTAAACATTGAGAAATAATTATTAAAAATGTTATATAAAATTATTATATGATCACATTAAATAAAACAATATATCATAAAGCATATGATCATATATGATAAGTTTAACACATGAAATTCATATAAAATAAATTAAACAAATAAAGCACATGAGGAAATATAATCAAACAAAATAAAAAAAGCAAAGCAACAAAGCACGTGCATATTCACAACATGGACAATCTATAGGGAATATAGTTTGATTTCTTTGAGCTATGATGATCTAGAGATGATCATATATCATTGGGATCATGGTGTTCCACCAACGTGTCATTTTGATTTTGTTTTCATACTTAAATTGACTTACATGAGATATTTGGCATGAATCGGGTATCACTACACTGAATTAAGTATTTTATGATAGTTTTGGTGTTAAAATTGAAAATTTACCTACTTTTATACTTCTATTGTGTGCCTGAATCCTTCAATTTAAACACTAAATAAACATAAATAATTAACCGTGCATTAGAAAAAGATAAAAAAAATATGGTATGATCATAAGATTTACTACTGAATAGTTTATCAAATGGATGATAAACCAAACCTTGACCCCAATGGAATAAATCCTTGATTTTGGATTGGTTTTAGTTGCAGCATTCCACATTTTAACCTATGTATCTCCTTGGTCGGTTTCACCATGACCTCATATTGAACCATCTCCACTCACTTGGGAGCTTCTTCCTTTACATACGTTTACTCACAAGTAGGTTAGGGGAACCACTATATAGGGTTACATAAAAGAAACTATGGATAGGTAGGCCTGTATATAATAAGAGGAGGGTATGATTTACATATCATCATTTTAATTTAATATTAATTATCAAAAAACCCATGTAATGATGATTAAATTAAAATAATCACAACGTATACATAGGTTGGTTAGGATCATGATCATTCACACATGCAACAACTGTAAATTTAAAACAAGCTAGAATTTATTTCAATTTATTTTTTATTAAGATAAAATTTATGAATTAATTAATTAATTATATTATTAATTAATTAATTTTATTATCTTAATTTTTCATCCAAATAGTCATGAAGATCCTCATTCACTATAAATTTAAAAAAAATAGATTAATTAATTCATACATACTATGTACTAAAAAGGCACATGATGTGTACCCACTTGGTCAGTCTTAAATTCTATCTAGAATTTAAATATGACATGTAATGGAGGCAACATAGTGTGTAAACTCTCTACATGGCATGTACTATCACTTGCATAGAGTGTGACTACACTTTGTATAGTCTTAGTCGTGTATCGTGTACTTACACAACATGTATTGTACATGATGTATAGTTATGCGAGTCATGACATATAGTCTACATAATGTTTATGAATGCACAGTGTGCCATTAATATAGGTGGTGTGTACCTCTATCAATTCTTGTTAAGTACACTATGTTTACAAAAACCACACACATCGTGTAGTTCTAGAATAATGCAAAAAATAATTAATTTAAGAATTTTATTCTGCACGGCCTGTTGTAGATCACTCGATGTGTAATTTGTGGGGAAACCTTGTCACACAATGCGTACACCATCTAAAAACATGTGGTTTAGTTTTAATTATTATAATTAATATGTATTCTTCATAATTAATTTGCACAGTACAACATAGCTCAGTGTGTTGTATGTGTAAATGGGAATGAGGTACATTGTGTGTGTGTGTGTGGCCTATTAAATGTCATGTACTTTGTTTTATGGCCATCCACACTACATTATTAGGGACTTTTTGTATTTTATTCACAAAAATTTATGTGTCACACAATGTTTATGACAAATACATGCTGTGTAATCACAACTAACTTGTGTTTCTTGTTTGTCAGCTAATATGTGTTGTGTAATAAATATATGTTGTGTACTTTGACCACATGGATTCTTTAAATCCCATGGGGCCTAAATGTGTGGAGTTACTAGGTGTGTTTTGGGAGGTGAAGTCTATTTTAGTTCACCATAATTTCATCTATCAGAATTACATTCACTATAATTTCATGTGATGGGTGATGGGTTGAACATGAGGCACAAGCAGCAACAAAAAAACTTCTCTAATGGCAGTAGTCCCATCAAAATTTTGCTTCTACCAATGGTTCTATAATGAAGCATTGGGAGGTTATAAAGTTCAAAAATGATGATGGGTCATCATGTTGGTAACCTAGATTAGGAGTTTATGTCTTATGATCTAGGTTTTCAGAAGAGTAGATTTAAATTGTTCGACCGATTGTGCTTAGTATATGAGTGTATGGGACCTTTAGTGAAAAGTATGGTTAAAGTGATCTTTTATTGGAAATATGAGAAGTTGGTGAGGATTAATTTTTTTTGTAATCTATTTTTTTCACCTATAATCTTTTGGTTATAATAAAATCAAGTAGTGGTGTGGTCCCCCTATATATGTAGGATATAGTCCAAATCACGTTGAACTCTATGTTCTTTCTCTACTTTCTATATTTATATTATATGTTTTAATATTGAATTTATTTTTAGTACTTTGTTTATAATGAGGTGTGTGTTTGAGGATGAATTTTTGTGATGATTAGGGTGCATAGACTACCTACTTCTAGTACACTCGGTTGTGGGGAAGCAAACTTATAGAGATCAGTTTTCTGTCACATAGAGTCTTCTATATGTGATCTTCTGGTGTACTAACATGCAAAGATCTGGTGGTCTTATTGTAAGCACGGAGATTAGTTTTTTAGAGGTTGTCTTACCCCAATAATTGGTACAAAGGGAGTGGTTCTGATTTTGTGCTTTTCACACCAACTATAGTTTTTCTATGGCATCAGATGAAGGAAATATTTAGATCGATGGATTCGATGGAATAGATTTTGGATTCTATAAAATAAAAATTGAATTCCATTTGATTCAGAAGGATTTATAAGTCCCATTTTTCAAGGTAAAAATGGTACTAATATAGAAAGATTAATGAGAGCGCTTATATAGAAAGGTGTTGGATATTGTGTGAGTGTATATTTCAAGAAATTTTGTTTTCAATATTCTTGAGAATAATACTACAACATATGTTATGAAGGAATTGGATAATATTTATGAAAAATGGATCACCCTTAACAAATTTTTTATTTTTGTGACATTTTTTTGGATTAAGGTTGTTAGAAGTAAGATCATTGGAAGATCATGTTAATGGATTCAACATGATTCAAGGGTAGTTTCAATCGATAATTTTAACTTCTACTGATGATATATGATCATTGCTACTATTATATTCACTTCTGGGGAGCTGGTATGCAATAGTCACTATAGTTAGTAACTCCAGTAGAAATATATAATTGGTGTTTGATGGTATTAGTAATTTGATACTCAATAAGGAACTTCAGTGAAGGGAAGTTAAATTTCCAATAACCATTAGTGCATTTAATACTTATGGAATATAATGGTAACCTCAATGGAAGAAAATCTACTAGAATAATCCATTGGTAGATAAGTCTCAAGAAAGGCAATGAGAGAAGAGTAGGAAAGTCAATTTTTCATAGTCCATCCTGCTAGAAATGTGGGAAGAAAGGATGCATTAATAAATATTGCAAAAGTCTCAAGGAGAACATTATAAAACATCAATGGTAGGTAGTTCATATTATGTTAATACAACAAAAGATAGCATAACATACTTTTTAAGAAATACTACTCTAGTGTGGAAGCTTGGGTGATTGACTCTAGAGCCTCCTATCATTCAACTGGTGATCAATTATGCATAGGTAATTATGTATTAGGAATGTTTGTGAAAGTGCATCTAGCGAATAGTGAATCCCTATAAGTTGTTAGAAAATGAGAGGTCAACATCCTGATGAAGAATAGAGGATTCTTGAAGCTATAAAAATCTCTCTACATTCCTAGTCTACATATGAATCTTATTTATATTGTATGGTTTAATGATGAAGGTTTTGAACTACCTTCAAAAATGGGGTCTGAAAAGTGACTCAAGGATCCATGGTGATTACAAAAGGAGTAAATTATGGGACCCTTTACTTGTCTAGAAATTCAAAAAAAATGCAATGGTATGAAGCTCAACTTCCAATGATCCATATCTATGATACTATAGGTTTGTTCACCTCAATGAGAAGAATATAAAAGTTATAAAGGCTAAGGTCATACTGAAGTTTGATCATACTGAAATAGGAATGTGTGGAATTTATGTTTTTTAAAATCTATAAAAGAGTGTCTTTAAACTTTCATGGTAGAAATCCCAAGGACTGGAAGTTGGAGCTCATACAATCAAACATTTGGAGACCTTATCTTGTTCATTACTATAGTGGTTGTATTTACTTTATTACTTTCATTGATGAAACTACAAGTAAAGCATATATTTTCTTCTTGAATCATAAGTATAATGTATTTCAGGTGTTTATTCGGTGGAAAGTGTTAGAGTAAAGGGAGTGCGGCCGAAAGTTGAAATGTATTTGAATGGAAAACAGTGGTGATTACACCAGACAAAACTTCTACAATTTCTACAATAATAAAGGAATAGGCATGAGAAGACTATGCTCAGAACTCCACATCATAATAGAGTGGCTCAAAGAATGAACATGACTCTAATGGAGAAAGATAAGAGTATGAGGTTGCACTTGAGAATGCCTAAGGCGGTTTGGGAAAAGGCACTCAACACGACAACTTATCTTACCAATAGAATTCTAGCATCAATGGTTAGGTAAGAACTTCTAGAGGAGTTGTGGTTTGGAAAACAATTGGAATTTAATCAACCCATTGTATTTGGTATTTCAGTATACATACATGTAAATGTTAAGGATAGTGACAAGATTGATTTCAAATCCAAGATGTGTTTTTCCTTGGTTATGGAGATGAAAATTTTGGATATCGCTTGTGGTATGGTGAAAGACAATATATCATCGGAATAAGTGATGTTGTATGTGATGAAAAGGCTCAATGGAAGGACCAAAACTTAGTGTAGAAGGAATTTGAGGATAAATAAACTATCGAAATCCAGTTTTATCATAGTACCAGTAGTTCACAAAGACCATAGAACTCATGTGTAGGTTATTAAGGCACCAAAATTCTATAATTAAGACCATATAATGTACTGAAAGTTTAATACTTGTTAAAACTTGAGTGGGAGCACCAGATTTACATGCCCTAGAAGTACGAGTACTAGAAGTTCAAGTGCCAACAGAAAGAGTAGATCCAAGCAATCTAGTTCGGTCGATTCATCTGAGGAGATTAATAAGAAATCGGACACTAGTCTAGAGGTATGAGGATGATATAAATTTTCTACTCCTAATGAATGTAGTAGAACCTAAAAATCTGAAGAAAGTATCTTCTCTTATTGACTCTAAGCAGTGGGAGTAAACCATGAATAAGAAGATGGATTCATTAAAGTTCAATAGAACTTGGGAGATGAATTAACTTCTTGAGGGTATAATGGCACTTGAGAATAAGTGGGTTTATCATATCAAGGAATAATCTGATAGTAGGAAAATTTATAAAGGAATGATAATAGTGAAAGGGTTTCAACAGAAGAAAAAAATAGATTTCTCAAAAATCTTATCATTGGTAGTTAAATATTCTACCATTCGAACAATGCTAAGTATGGTGGTGTTGGAAGATCTATGGGTGTTCATGGTTTAGGTTGGGTTGGGTTTGGGTAAATTTTTAACCTGAACTAATTAAAAGTAATTAGGTTGGGTTGGTTCAGGCCATAGACATTTTTTTGTAATGACCTGACCTAACCTGGCTTGAGTTGGGTCGGGTTGGGTTGGGTCAGGTATGTTGGGTCAAGTAAAGAAAAAGTACAGGAAAGAATAATGAAAAAACTGTAAAACTATTTATTAAATTAAAACTAAACAAATTTAGAGAATTTAAAAACTTTCAAATACAAACAAACCAAAAATACTTATTAACATAAATTCAAAATTTTAAAACATTTTTCTTAAAATAGTAAGAAATACATCGTAACATAGATCACCCAATCCATTTCTATCATCCAAAAAAAATTACTTTTAATGTCCAAATAAATTAGACCTGGCCTATAAAATGTATCATACAATAATAAAAAAACATAAATTCATATAAAAATTCATCCAAACAAATTCAATAAATATTTATATCAGTCAATAAATTCATAACATATGAATTATCCCTGAAGGAATTGGTTTTTTCTGAGAGGTGATGAGAGGTAAGTAGGGTGTCTGGCCCCCATAAAAAAGAAATTGGGGATTGGTTGGGTTGGTTGGGTTGGTTGGGTTGGGTTAGTTCATTATTTTTCCAACCCATGACCCAACCCAACCTGATATCGACCCGACCCAAACTAACCCAAATCATCTATATCTCATGTGTAGCTTGACCCAACCTGGATTGACCCAACCCCCTAAGAATATTTATATTTGGATCAGATGGATTTTAAGACATCTTTCATTCATGGTGAGTTATAGGAAGAGATCTACATGCAACAACTGATAGGTTCACTAAAAATTGGGAGTTTTAACTTGGTTTGTAGGTTGAATAAAATTATTTATGGAATGAAGTAATCCCCTTAGTAATGGAATCCAAAATTTGATTCATTTTTGTCTAAGAAAGGGTTAAGCATGTGAAATACAGATCATTTTTGTTATAAAAACAATGGAAAATGGGGCATTCATCATATTACTTTTATATGTGGATGACATATTTATAGATGGACAAGATTCTCAGAAAATTTGAAATTTTAAGTGTGTTGTGTCTAAAATATTCATGATAAGAGATCTTGGATGGGAAAGGAAAATTTTAGGGATAAATATTGAGAGATATAGGAAACTCAAGACCTTGGTTATATTTCAGAAATATTATATTTGGAAGATCATGGAAAGGTTTAGGATAGTAAAAAATAAGTTAGTCTCAACCCCTAATGTTGCTCACTTCAAGTAGCCCAAGCCATAAGTGTCATAAACAGATGTTGAAGACAAGTACATGGAGAAAGTAACATATAAATTAGTGGTCAAAAGTTTTATGTATGCAATGGTTTGCACTCGACCATATATTATCCATGCAGTGGGAGTGGTGAGTTGATACATTGTGAATATGGGGAAAGTACATTGGGGGGTGTGAAGTGGATTCTTTATTATTTGAAAGGATCAAAATCCCAATCCCTATGATATGGAACAGATGAACTGTTACTAGGATTTACAGACTCAAACTTTAGGGGTGGTATGGATATGAGGAAAATTACTATCAATTGTGTGTTTAATTTTAGAGGAATGACTATCAACTATTTGTCAAAGTTACAAAATCTTGTCACTCTATATTCGACAGAATCTTAGTATGTAGCTACAACAGAAGTTGGGAAGGAAATGGTATGGTTGAAGCAATTATTAAAGGATCTAGAAAGGGTTAAATAAGAAGTAGTGATTTATTATGATAGTCAAAGTTCCATTCACTTAGTTATAAATTCAGTGTTCTATTTTCAGATGAAGTATATCGACCTGAAGTATCATTTCATCAAAAAAAATTGTAGGAAAAGGAGCGAAGCTATAGAAGATAATAGGAAACCAAAATCCAGAAGACAAATTCACCATGGTGGTATTTTATGAAATATTGAGGCATCATCGAGCCTCAGTGGGACTTGGGTGAGTGAAATAAGGAAAGTAATTAGGAATGTTATTAAATACTAAGTGATGGAATGTTTTTGATCTTCCCTAAAACAAACTTCAAGTGGGAGATTGTTTGTAGGTGAAGTCTATTTCAATTCACCAAAATTTCATCCACAAGAGTTATGTTCACCAGAATTTCATGTGATGAATGATGGGTTGAACTTATGTCATGGGAATCAGCATCATAACTTCTCTAACAGTAGTAATCCCATCAGAAGTTTGCTTCCATCAATGGTTTTATGTTGAAGCACTGGGAGGTCCAGAATATCAGCAAAGCTAGAGGGTCATTGAGTTGGTAACCTAGCTTAGGTGTTCATGTCTTATAATCTAGGTTTTTAGAAGAGTATTTTAAACTTGATTGGACGATTTTTCTTAGTATATAAGTGTTTGGGACTATCAACACAAAGTGTGGTTCAACTAATATTTTATTAGAAAGCTAAGGAGTTTTTTAGGATAACTTGTATTTTTAACATATTTGTTTTTACCAGTAATATTCCGGTTATGATAAAAGAAAGTACCGGTGTGGTTCCCCCATTCATATAGGACATAGTTTGAAGCAAGTTAAACTTTGTTTTCTCTATGTTTTTTATATTTTTGTTGCATGTTTTTTCATTGAATGAATTTATGATACTTTATTTATTTGTACTGAGGTGTGTGTGTGAGGAAGACTTTATGTTATGAGTAGGGTGTATAGACTGCCTACTTTCGGTACACTTGGTCATGGGGAAGTAAACTTATGAAGATTTATTTTCTACTATGCAGGGTCTCCTACGTGTGATATTCTGGTGGGATGGAATGCGAAGATCTGGTGGTCTTGTTAGAAGCAGAGATATCAATTTTCATGGGTTATCTTCCCCAAATAGTGTGTACCTCAGCTACATGTTGTGTAACTCTTTCAAGTTGTGTGTCATCATTCTAGTCAATATACACATGTGTAATGACATCATGTGTTGTTCTCCCACACGATGTGTCATGTTTTTTATAACTCTCCCCGATGTAGTGAACATGGGTAGATGATGTGTATTTTTAGTTACATGTCATGTATCCATGTCATCTGGCCAAAATCCTTAACACCTCCTAATGGGATCTTCAAGTTTTATTGATTTGTTCTTGGTCATATCAAAGTGAATGATCATGATATCTCATATTTCAAATTAAATGATGAAAAAACTCAAAATAAAGAACTAACAATCAAATGTGAAATTTGATCAACAAATAATAAATAATTATAAATTAATATGTAACTGATTCAATACCACATGAAGGTTCCAGGGCATAGTTAAAGTAATTAGGCATGTTCCTAATAATGAATTACATTGGTTTCTTTGGATAAATACTCAGAACTTGATGAATGTAAACTTGAAATATTAGAAGAAAGGACCGCATCACATATAACTTATAATTAATTTATATAGATAAGAATTACTTTCACTTGTGATTCTTTCTTCATTGATGATTCAGTTGAACTTTCTTATCACACCATCATTATGATGAAGGATCCAAGGGTAAAATACCTCTAGCGGTATCCACACATGCGCCATGAATCTTGAAATGTCTTTATTGGAACTCTGAGAGTTATTATGAAGGATTCAAGCCACTTTTGACGTTCATCGTCAATCACAACAAGAATATTTCCATGCTTTAAAGACTCTTGATTATTATCTTAGTCTCTTGTTAAGATGGAGGGGGTTTGTTACTCTTCGTTCTTGAGAGTGTTCTTGGGAATCCCCCTCTTAGGTTAAAGAGAATTATCTTGGGAGAATTTTTTGGGCACAACCAATTCCTCTAGTGCAAAATAATATAATCAATTGTGTATATATAGGGTTGAATAATCGGTAATTGTGCAAAGACCCTTAACTAATTGTTAAATATTGAACTACCCCATGTAAAATAATAATAATATTATTATTATTATATTCCAGAACATGTGTTGAACTCGTGAATCATTTAAATATATTATTTCATCTAGACCCTTAGCTTGACATGTCAATCCTCCTCATCATTTGACAAAACTTAAATAATAACTATATATTTAAATGAATAATGTCATTGTATTATTTATTTAATAAATAAATAAATATTAAATTCATCAACTGGAAAATAAATATTTATTTAATATTCATGTAACTAAATAAATAATAACTTGTTACATTGAGAATAAACATGATATAAATAAATATTATATATTCATGTAATTATTCATTACCTTATGAATAAATATTTATTTAATATTAAACTCACATATATATTATTTTTAATAACTGATGATTGAATTAATTCAATCAGCGCATCTTGGATAATTATTAAACCACAGTCTGGGAATAATTTTTAATCAAACTCTTAACTTCAAATAGAATTTAACTAGGATTTTTGATACACTTAGTGTGTGACCATCCAATCCTCTTTCTTAGTGGAATGATTCAAACTATTCTAAAGTCCAAGATCAACATCTAGCAACATGTAAATTCACTCATGGAGAAATATTTTAATTCCACAATAACTAAAACCTCTGACAGACGCTCATTGTGTAATATAACCCACCAATCTTGATATCTCACCAAATAGGTTGTATACTTCATGTCATCAACCTATATTCTAGATTTATATTTCTTTAGCTTCTTGAAATGAACATGTCAATATTCTACCATGTACATGGATTTATCAAACAATTATATTTCAATCAAAAGTTCATAGATATCTACTTCCATTAACTCGTAAGGGATAAATCCTTTCTTAACTTATTCATTAATGTCATATCACTTATGACACACCCAATGCATCTCATGTCACCGTGAGTATATGTCATCACATTTTTTTCAATATATCTAAGTACACGATTCATGATATACATTAACAATAATCTAAAGTCAAAGGACCAATACACACATCTTCATATTGAAATATCTAATTACACATATAACATGTGGAATTTGTTGAAGATGGTTCCCTGGAACCAACTTTTTTGGTACTTGATTAAATGTTTTCTTAATTAAATAAGTTTTATTATCACATCTTGATTATTATTTTGCATGATATTTATATGTGATAATGTCCTTATAATATATTTCATGTTGAAAGGTCATAACAGTTCCCTGCTATGATGAGAACCTAGAGGTTCTACGACATTATTCTTGAACCTCATTCTATGGTCAGATGATATTGTCTGATGGGAAATAGATAATACAGGCTATAAAGGGTGGTAGGCTCATTAGACATTGAGATAACTTATCATGGTGTTCACCATTGGTAATCTCCAATATAGGAGGTTATGAGAATATACCCTTCAATAGGAAATTCACATTTCCATGTGTCATTGGATGATCCTATCTACAGATGTGTGCATTGATCCTTGGAATTTAATAGTATCATTAATGGATATCATGACTCATGTGAATTAATTTATTGATAAAAATTTTGATGACATATATTAGTGGAGAAGTAGGATACATTGGGCATGTCACAAATGATATAGCATTAATGGATAATGCAAGAAAGTATTTATCCCTTTTGTCTCTTGACAAAAGTTAATATCTTAGGCCCTTTGATGGGAATGTAATTACCTAAATAAATCCATGGTCATGGTGTTATATGGGTTATTTCATTTCCATAAACTCAAATAAATATACATTGATCACATGGGTTGATGTCATTATCATGAAACCTGCTTGATTAGAGATATTGTGATAAAAGGATTATATTACACGGTAAACATTCATGGGAGGTTGGACATCATTGCGATGTTAACTTATTTCTCTATAGAAGCCTTGTCATATTGTTAAACTTTAACCTTAAACTTTAGGTGGTAATGCTTAATGTCATTGAAAAATAGGACTAGAGGGTCACACACTAAGTGTATCTACAATATTAGTTAAATTCTAGTATTGAATTTCACAAGTTGGAATAAATAATATTTATTCAGGTTTGGTTGATTTCTATAATTTAATCATAAGTTATTTGAAAGAACAATTGAGTTAAATAATAATAATAAATATTAGTTTTCAAGTTTTTAAAATATAATATTTATTATATTTATCATATAATAATGTATTGGAATTTATTTAATTAAATAACCATTATTCGAGGATCAAAAAATGCCAATAGGGGAAATAGGATTGAGTTTAATGGTCTAAATAGTATAAATGATATTTATTTATATTCTTAATATTTATCACATGTCAAGAAATTATTTTTATTAAAATTATTATTATTGTACATGGGGTCATTAAATAATATTAAAGATGGTCGGGGGCTTGTGTGTGATTTTCCAACCCTAAACCAAATATAATAAATATCTAATTATATCACTTTCCTAATTCACTTTTTGGTGTGAACAATGGATAATGAGAGATTGGACCAATCCCTATAGTTCACTCTCTACTCATCCTCTACCGATATTTTGAGAGAACACCAAGGGTTCTTCCTCCTTCTAGAAGAGAAATGTTGTGATCAACCACGAACGGCGTAAGCGATCAGGGTTGTTTATCCTAACACCCTACATTTCTACATCATTGATAAAAGGTCTTGGTGTATGTGTGGATCACTGCTAGAGGAATTCTATACTTGAATCTTTAAGTACAATGATGGTGCAATGAATTATATTCTATCATATCATCAACGAAAGTGGAATTTCAAGTTGATGTAATTTTATACCTGCTTATAAATTTATTATGAATTACATGTGAATATATTTTCCCTATGGTTTTAATGTATTAATATAGACTATTAATATAATTTTTTGTTGTAAATGATCTCATGATCATGTAAAGTAATGATTACATGTGATTTAGGACAAAAATGTGAGTTGGTATTACCTTCAAAGGATGCTTCTACTACGCCCAGAACCTATAAGTAGTATCAAAGTGATCACACATTTAATTTATAATTATTGATTATTCGTTGAATGATTGCATGTGTTTGCATTTTATTTTATTTAAAATTATTTTTTTAATAATATGACATCACCGTATCTTCTTTTATTCATTCTTGTTAACATAACCAGTAATCAATTAATATTAAAAAATAAAGAAACATATGTAGATTTCCATCTGGAGGTGCCAAAGATCTACTTAGAGAAAAACAAAGTACATGTCGTGCACTCTTAGAGTACACACCGTGTAGTTTTGTTCTCACATTTGTATCTTTCTCTATCAAGTCAAATACAACAAAATTAGAGCTAAGATATAAATATATTGGATCAACATGTGGATCTAAACAGACTGGTACACGACATGTAGAACTATATACCATGTAAGTAGCTTACACATCGTGTAGTCCCTATCTTCTCGCGACCGAGAACACTGGGTGTCCCAATGAGCCATGTATCAGATACACAGCATAGGGATATACATGTCATGCAATCGGAGGTTACACATCGTGTATTCCTAATGCATGCCATGAATCTCGAACACGTCCATGATAGGAAACACGTTCAGACCCAAGGCATGTATTGTGGACATAGGAAGAAGACAAGTATATGCCATGTATTTTGTACACGTCATGTAGTCTGTTCAATTTTTTATAGAAACAAGAATTAAATGTATAATTAAACCTATGTGTTCTATGTGTCATTCATTTTATAGTACACACCATGTCATAGGATTAATAATTATATATTAAATTAAAGAACACATAAGGTTTCCTCTAAGTACACATGTGTACTTCATTAATTTTAAAAGAAATTAATTTTATTTAAAATTATAGATGATGGTGAGTTAAGGATGGTTGAATTAAATTAAGATAAATTTAATTAATTGGATTAATTTGAGGTGCATTATCTTAATTAAAGAATTAATCAAAGTAATTGATAATAATATTGAAAATGTATGTTCATTTCTTGATGTGTGGATGATCATGAGATTAAACCAGCCCTTGTGTGTGATTGGTTTCTTTTAATTTATTAGGGTTAATTTATTATCAATGGATTTCATGTCATCCACTCATCCTTATTATGTAAGGGTTTGTGTGCCTCTGATTTCTTTTATGTGAAACCCTTTTATCTAATCCATTTGATCCCATAACATGTGTGTGAGTAAAAACTTATGTAAGGATGGAGCGCCCAAGCAAGTGGAGATAGTACAAGTCAAGGAGTTGAGGTGAAACCAATCAAGACGATGCATAAGATCCAAGGTTGAATACTGAAACAAAAAACAAGCTATAGTTCAAGGTGTTTCCCCCTAGGGTTGAGGGTTAGTTTATCATCCACTGGATAAACTAACCACTAGAAAAATCTCATGATCACGGCACTTTTTTAGTTTCATGTTTGATTATTTATGTTTGTGAATGTTGTGAAATCACCTAAATAAATAAATTAACAAGAATTAAATATTGAATAAAATATAATTGGATTATGCGTAAATGTTTTATCAGACATAATTAATCACTTAAGTAAAATCCACTTAATATTAACAAGACATGTAAAAGGATAAAATGGGATTTACACATAAGGATAAAAATATCTCAAATAAAATATTAAGTTGGATTATCCTCCCAATACTTAAGTTAGAATCAAACTCATAGTTCAAAGTACTTGTCTAACCCAAGTTGGGGTACTTCAATTGTCATGGAAATTTTAGCTTGGGGTTTTGGGTTGACTTAACTTAGTTTACATCAAGGGTTGACTGTCCAAGAAGGAATTGGTGTAGCTAAGAGGCAAAGGTTGAGGAAATATTAAAATAGGATTTCAGTATTGGTTATTCCACTCAAAAAATTAAGGAACTACGAGTTAATGTAGTTAGCAAGTTACGCCTACCTAAAACCCTTCAAATAGCTTGTTAGTCCCATGTCTAGGTTATAAGAAGGGAATATGGATCCTTTCCACTAGAATATCTAAGCAATAATATATTTTGTAAATGATGGTGAGGGGTATTAGGTTTTTAAAAATAGTGGGAGATTAATAATAATTTAATTAATTTTAAATTTTTTAATCTATTTTATATTCAAAACAAGTACTAATTGTTTGCTATTAAATTGTAGAAATAGAAAATAAAAATATGTCGAAAATATCACTATGATCCATACTAGAGAAGGATAACCTTATCACCTATGTGAATTTCCAAGAATGGTATAGGCGCTTGCGTGTTATACTACACCGTGAATGAAAATTGTATGTGTTGGAAACCCCACTTCCTGAGTCGCTTTCCAAAGAGACTAGTGAGGAAGAGGTATCTCTCTATTTGAATCACGTGTACAATGTAATGGATGTCCAATGTTTTATGTTATCTATCACGTCTATTGATATTTTAAAGAAATATGAGGATATGGATACATATAACATAGTTTCTCATCTTTGGGATCTCTATCAAGCGAAGGAGATATCAGAGAGATATGAGATCTCCAAGCACTATTTACATTCAAGATTGGAGATTCGATGCAAGTTGGGGAACATGTAGTCAAGATGATTGACTACATTGAGCACCCATATATTTTGGGTTTTAAGATCCCTGATGATCTGAACACAGATCTCATTTTATCCTCACTTCCCAAAAACTTCTCCAGTTTTATTGTGAATTATAATATGAGTAATAGTGAGAAGTCGCTATCAGAACTTCTTAATATTATCTTCCAAGTTGATAAAGACGTGGTACATGAAAAACCTACTATCCATATGGTGAATAAGAAGAAGAGAAATAAGGAAAAGGGGTCGAAGACTCATTCCAAGTATCAAACTCTAGAGAGTTGTCCCTCTAAAAAGAAGAAGATCTAAAGGCAAAGAAAGGAACAAGATGCGGTATGTTTTTCATGTGGCAACCAAGGACAATGGAAGAGAAAGTACACCCAGCCAAAGAAGCAAGGGGAAGCTTCCGGGACATTTTTTATTGATTGTAATATTTATATATCTACAAGTTGGGTATTAGATACTGCATGTGCTGCTCATATTTGTATTCAAATATAGGGACCTAGTAGATTTTGAAAGGTTATAAGAGGTGGGGTGGATATACAGGCTACCAATGAAGTGAGGATGGATGCTTTAGCAATTGGAGACTACCATCTCACATTTCCAAAAGGATTGATTTTGGTTTTAAATTTTTTTTATTATGTGCCTATTGTTACCAAGAACATTGTTTCTGTTTATTTCTTAGATATGGATGGATTTATTTTCCGATTTGGAAATAAATATTGTTACTTTTATAAAGATAACATATATTATGGTATGGAACAACTAAATAATGGTATTTATGTATTAAATTATGAAAACCAAATATTTTAAATTGATAACAAAACTAATATGGGTGACTCATGTGACACCCAGTTGTGGCATCACCGTCTTGGCCACATAAACAAGAAGCGTTTAAAAAATCTCTATCAAGATGGTTATTTAGACTCTTTTTGTCATGAACCATCCCAGTGGGGCTTGTTCCGTGACTCCCCAAGCTCACCTCCAATAAGCCATGGGCTAACGACTAGCACCGAGTAGGCATATCAGTAACATGGGAGGCCTTAGCCAAAGTACCTATACGCACGCACACATCTCCAAGCCTATACAATACTGAAATGTAAAAACAACTAACCAACCATACATGTTAACATCTAAATTTCACAACCAGGGTATTCAAGGAAGTAAAGGAAAGTAAACAGAGCCAAATATAAGCCCACCAAAAAGTTTTAAAACAATTCCAACCTAAAAGTAAAGGGATTGTTGTCTAGATACTACAAGAACACACCTCGGTCTATCCATTCTCACTAAGCATTATCTGGTCTTGGTTCGTCAAGGACTCTTTCAAAAGGTCGATCATCTACACAAGACATGACATGTATGGGAAAATCCCATACAAGGGTGAGTATAACAATACCCAGTAGGACACCCTGAAACCACAAAGCATATAAAGCTCTACATAAGTATATGTCTACAGTACATATAACAAGAATTTCTATATATGCTCAATAAGACACATAGTCTAAAGGTAAGTCACAACCATAGTATTCTAGCTTAGGATTTTAGATTGAAGATTTCATATAGCACTCATCTAGAAGAACACACTCCTAAGTCTGATAGTATTGATGATGTCCATCTGAGAGGTAATAATCATCGAGTCTTGCCATTATAAGTACACATTGAAGGTTTGAAGAGACATGATACATAGATGAGAATCACTCCCAAGTCTATGGGGTATACCAACAACTCAATCTAGATTAAACCACTAAGTAGAGGATCATCCTCACATAGTGTTGGTCACAGTGATACCAAGAACTCCACCTAGGGTATGAAGATGAATAGAGGATCTCACTCTAGGTCTCGTGAAGGGATTCTAATAACTCTATCCAAGAATTACTACTGAAGGGATAACTATATTGTGTGTAATAGGAAATTCCATACCTTAATGGAGAGGATAAGGGTAATGCAACCTAACGAAAGTTTTCCAAGATACAGAGGACAAGAGATCCAAGCTAACATTTAAGAAGTACTATGCATGTAATATGGGGTACACGTCATGTCCCTTGACCCCAATTCATGCTCATATAAATGGCATGTGTCTCATCCCCATATCCGTGTATAAGTACATGGTGTGTATTTTGTCTATGTACTCTACCAATGTTCTAGTACACAACTTAGCCCATTTACTTTTTTCTGTGTACCAGCACACATCTTAGACCATGTACTTTGGTCCAGGTCATATCCATGTGGGGGACTACATGTTGTGTAGGCTACCTATGTACTCTTCCATGTGTTTATGTAATCTATGAGGTATACACCTAGTTTCTCAAAGGGAACCACACATATTGTAATCTAAGATTACACATCGTGTGGATCGAGTTTTTACATAAACCCTCCTCCTTCCTCCCACATGTGCCCACGCCACTAGCTCCAGGGAATCTGGCTTTGTTTGTATTGGAAATCGTGGATCTACCTCAGTCAAACATCACCATGGACATTCGCTGGAATCTGGGCTTCGAATCTATTTAGAAAATAGATTTTATTCATCTCAATCATCATTCGCATGTCCTGGTTGAAATTGGGGGTTTCTAATCCGGTCTGATCTACTTGTCGCTACCATCATCACACCTCTATTGTGTCATGTCAAGTCCAAATAAACAATCTCATATCGTTTCACAAAGAAATTGGTGTGCAATTATTGATTCATCAGTAAACATCAAACTGTGGTACAAATAAATAATGTCCATGATGAACGAAGAATCAAGGGAGAAAAACACATGAACTATAGGAATGAACCTCGATCAATGTTCATGTCGATCTCAATCTGTCTTCGTTATAACAACAAATGAAGAATAAAAAATTTAAATCATGAAGAAATTTTCCCAAACTCGATTAATCTAACCCATCCTACAATACAATTGATCCATGAATCAATATGTTGGTCGATTGATTCATGTTCATCATAGAAACTAATAATTAGGAAAGAATCAAATCAAACAAATTCCTTACCTCAATTTAGATTGATCACTGACAAAGAATGAAGCTTTATCATGACCGTTGGTGAGATACTTTGATTTAATCCCACATCGGTCATCGATCCTCGATCCAGTCATCATCCGCCAATGGAATATCATTTGGAGCTCTCCAATAGTCCTCTGGATCTCTAGGTTTTAGCAGTTAAGCCTAGGAATTCTCTATAACTGTGTATTTATAAAAGAGGTCAGGTTGTTGTGTCAACAAAAAGAAATAAAATAATTTTATTAATTATTTTATTTATCTTGCACCCACAAAAACCTTTCTACAAATGACATGCGCCAACGGAGGTTAAGTCATGCCTAGGGTAAAACCCATGTTCTGGACTCAATGGTTCCCTTAGATTTCTAATCTAAAAACCTGTTTAGAAGTTATTCCACTTTTTCAAAAAAAAACTATGTGTGTATTCTATTTAATATATTTAATATATTTGAAACATTTATTTCGGGCACACCAGACCTCAGAATCGAATTTCGTCTCAGTTCTTAGTCTCGAAATTAATCCATAAAATATCCAAAAATAATACATGAAAAATCTGAGTTATGAAACTCTCCCCACCTTGGGGATTTACGTCCCGATAATCCAAAATAAGGGCTACACGAGGAGATGTGGGTACTAAGCATGAATCTGAGTCTCCCACTTTCATGCATTCTCCTGAAGATTCTCATACTACCACCAGACACGCACTAAAGGAATCACTCACCCATGAAGGATCCTCTTCTACCAATCCTCAATATCTACCGGGTACTCAACAAAGGTAGCTCCATCCTTGATTTCCAGATCACCCCAGTCGGTAATGTGTGATGGGAAATGCACATACCTCTTTAGTTGTTACATGTGAAAGACATTGTGTTCCCATTCCAACTATGGCAGTAGAGCTAAGTGGTACACCACCTCACCAACTCTACACAGTATCTGGAAAGGGTTAATGAATCTTAGAGATAACTTTCCACCCCAACCAAACCTCCATAGTTCACATCGAGGTGAAACTCATAGGAACACATGGTCTCCTTCCTCAAACTCTAAAGGTATTTTTCATCTGTCAGTATAAGACTTCCTATGGCTCTATGCAGTCTTCATCCGCTCCTGGATGACTTTCACCTTCTTGGTTGTTGTTCACACCAACTATGGGCTCATAAGTGATGACTTTCCTAGGTCAGTCCAACAAATTGGTGACCTGAAAGGTCACCCGTGTAAAGCCTTTAATGGTGTCATACCGATGGTGGAATGGTATCTATTATTGTATGAAAACTCCACCAATGTTAGGTGATCCTTCGAACTATAGCCAAAGTCCAACATGAAAACCCATAGCATGTCCTCCATAACCTGAATGGTCCACTCATTTTGGCCATTAGTTTGGGGGTGAAATGTTGTGCTCAAGCATAACTGGGTCCCAAACGTCTCCTGCAATCCCTTCCACAAACGGGATGTGAAGTGAATATCATGGTCAGAAACGATCATCAATGGAACTCCATGGAATCATATTATCTCTTTCATGTAGAGGTATCACAAGATCTCTACTGATCTCTTCTCCCAAATTGCTAAGAAGTGATCTGACTTGGTGAGTTGGTATACGATCACCCAGATGGAATTGTTTCCCATAGACATATGTGGTAATTATGTCACAAATTCCATGGATATATCATCCCACTTCCACTCCCGCACCTCAAGGGGTTGAGCTAAACCCGCCAGAACTTAGTGATCAACATTCACTTTCCGACAAGTAAGGCATCATGAGACAAACTGTACAACTTATTTCTTCATCCCTAACCACCAAAATTAACCTCGGATGTCCTAGTACATCTTTTCCACACTTTAATGTGCCACTAAAAGAGATGTATGAAACTCTCTCAGAACCTCCTCCTGTAATGTCACTGGTACCATTTTGCATCCTTTAAAAATAATGACATGCTCCCCACCTTTAGAAAATCTATCAAGTGCATGTACAATGGATATATGAGTATGTAGGGTCTCATAGTCGACATCCCCAAGTTATGCCTCCTAACTCGCTACAAAAGTGGAGGGGTAACAAACATCGACTAGGGGTAAGATGCTTCATCTCTATCCACAAAAGATATCTACAATGAGACCAACTACTCTGACGCCTTGTTCAACAACTTCGAATAAGATTTCCTATTGAGATCATATTCTACTATGTTTCCATTCCCAAGAGTATAGACAGTTTTGAAATCATAATACCAGAGGAACTCTAATCATCGCCTTTGTCTCAAGTGAAGATCCTTCTGAGAGAAGATATACTTGAGACTCTTTTGATCAGAATATATGATAAACTGCTTACCCGTCAGGTAGTGTCGCCACATCTTTAGTGCAAAGACCACCACTACTAACTCAAGATCATGGGTTGCATAGTTCTTATCATGTGGTCTCAACTGACATAAACATAGGCAATCACTGCTTACCTCTATATCAAAACAAAACCAAGATCGGTTCCTAATTCATTACAAGACACTACATACTCGACACCCTCCTCCAATAATCTCAAGATTAGAGCACCTTTCAAACTCTACCTCAACTAATGAAAAGCGTACTAGAACCTCTCTATCCACACAAAAGGTTACCTCTTTTGAGTTTAAGATATTATGGGTGCTGATATTATAGAGAAATTAATTATGAATCTCTGGTAATAGTTCGCCAACCCTAGGAATCTCTACACCTCTGTCATGCTCTTAGGTGGCTCCCAAGCTAACACTGCCTCAACCTTGGCTAGGTTCAGTTCCACTCCATCCATTAAGATAACATGTCCAAGAAAGTGGACCACCTGAATCCATAATTGACACTTCTAGAGATTACCATAAAGTTGGTTCTCTCGAAGTATGTCTAGAACTATCCTCAAGTGTATCATGTGCTCTTCCTCAGACACTGATTACACAAGGATATCGTTGATGAAGACTTCCACAATTCAGTCAAAGAAATGTTGAAATATCTAATTCATGAATCCCATGAACACTACTGGGGTGTTCTTCATGTCAAAGGTAATCACAAAGTACTCATAGTGACCGTAGAGACATATAAATATTATCTTAGGTATATCCTTATCCCGTACTCTCAACTGGTGATTGCTTGACCCGAGTTCAACCTTTAAGAACCATCATGTCCCTCTCAACTGATCAAATAGATCATCGATCTTTGGTAGTGGATACTTGTTCTTCATAGTCACTTGGTTTAAGCACTGATAGTCCACACATAATATCAAGCTCCCATATTCCCTCCAATGGCAACCACTAGTTGTATCTGCTCATCAAAGAAACTCTCAACCATAAAATCTCTCTCTAGCACCCCATCATAGATAGAAATGCATAGAGGGATAAAACTAGTTCATATGTCTCTATGCAGACCTCTCTTGAAGGTCTTAGCCCTGAAGAACTGGTCCTAAATCATATCCACCAAGTACTTAGAGAGGTTGGTAAACCTTGATGAATACTTAGCTATTATTGTGTTAGCCTACCAGAGTTGTAGAAGCTCTTGAATAAATGCATCCATCAACATAACTGGAGAAAATCCTCTTTAAAATGGGTGCTCAAACTTTTTCTATGTGGTATTTTCCTCATCGTAAGACTGGTTCACTAACCCCCACCATATTTTTTTGATCTATGGAGAAGGATCACCACCAGAACCACCATCTAATTTGATGGTGTCCTGACCATACAGAAAACTCAGATCACCACCTCAAGCCAGTCCTCAGACATCTGTGGGTCAGGCTCACCTTAAAACCTGAGGGGTCTCTGTCACTAAAAATCATGAAGTGCGTTCAACATGTGCACCTCATCCACTGGTATTGTGGTTACCATGTGCTACTCTATAGGTGGTGGTATAGTTGGTGCACCACATAGGGGTAACATCTTGGGAAATGGTCCCTAAATTGACACCTCATCACTGAGGGGATCATCCTCATGATCATGATGTTGAATCCTGACTGGCATACATCACCGAATCATCCTGAAAGTAAACAATATGCAACACGATCAATTAGTATATCCGAAGAGCTGACTCAAGAAGGACATAGAAAAAAACTCATTCATATAGGATGCATGTACCATTGTTTTTTCTACAAAAAATGTTTTCATGTACCGAGTCAAAAATCAAGTGATCAAAGTCCTAATGTATGGATACATTAATTGTTGCATCAACACTGGAGTCTCTAGATTGAAATATGAACTTGAAACACTTAACATTGTTGCCCCAAACCAAACTCACAAACTTCGGTCCTAAGGTAGAACTGACTGATCTGATACCACTCTGGCATGACCCATCCTAGTGGGGATTTTCCTATGACTCCCCAAGCCTTCCTCTAATAGTCCAGGGGATGGCGACTAGCACCGAGTAGGAATATCACTAACATGGGAGACCTTAGCCTAAGTAATTATACACACACACATCTCCAAGCCTATACAATTCTGAAATGTAAAAACAATTGAACAAACATGCATGAATACATCTAAATTCCACAACCAAAGTATGATAGGAAGTAAAGGAAAGTAAACATATCCAGATACAAGTCCACTATAAAGTCTGAAAACAAGTCCCGCCTGAAAGTAAAGGGAATGCTGTCTAGATACTGTAGGAACACACCTCGATCTATCTGGTCTCACTAAGCACTATTTGGTCTTAGTCCATCAAGGAATCTATCAAAGGGTTTATCATTTACACAAGACATAGCATGTGTGGGAAAAGATCGTGCAGAGGTGGGTATAATGATACCCAGTAGGACACCCTAAAACCACAAAGCATATAATAAAAGAAATAAAATTAGATCTACACAAGTATATGTCTACAGTAAATATAATAAGAATATTCAGATATACTCAACAAAACACATAGTATAAAGATAAGTCACAAGTGTAGTATTCTAGCCTAGGATCCAGCTTGAAGATTCCACATAGCACTTATTCGAGAGAACACACTTCTGAGTTTGATAGCACTGACGACGTCCGCCCGATAGGTAACGCTCATCGAGTCTCACCATTGTAAGTACACATTGAAGGTATGAATAGATAAGATACATAGATGAAGATTACTCCCAAGTCCATGGGGTATACTAACAACTCAATCTGAATTAACCCACTAAGTAGAGAATTGACACCCATGTAGTGTTACTCACAATGATAGTGAGGACTCCACCTAGGGCACGAAGATGAATAGAGTATCTCACTCCATGCCTCATGTAGGGATTCCAATGACTTTATCCAAGAATTTCTACTGAAGGGGTCATTTTCTTATGTGTAGGAGGTGATTCCATACTAACTTTCAGGGAAATGATAAGGGGAACACGCCGTAATGAAACATATCCAAGATACAGAGGACAAGAGATCTAATACAATATTTAAGGAGTACACGAAATGTAATAGGGGGTACACATCGTGTCCCTTGACCCTGAGTCCTACCCATGTCTCATGCTCATGTCTGTGTAGAAGTACACGACGTGTAGGTTGCCCGTGTACTCTACCTGTGTTCCAGTACATGACTTAGCCCCTGTACTTTTTCCTGTGTACTAGTACACGACTTAGCTCATGTACTTTGGTCCAGGTCATGTTCGTGTAGGGGATTAAATGATATGTAGTCTACCCGTGTACTCTACCCCGTGAATGTGTACCCTCTGAGGTACACATCGAGTTTCTCAAAGGGAACCACATGCCCTGTAATCCAAGATGACATGCCGTGTGGATCTAGTTTTTCTATAAACCCTCCTTCTTCCTCCTGCATGTGCCCATGCTACCATTTCCTAGGAATCTAACTTCATTTGTGCCGGAAATCATAGATCTACCTCATCCAAATATTTCCATGGTCATTCACCAGAATCCAACCTTCGAATCCATTCAGAAAACAAATTTTGTTCATCCTGATCATCGTTCGCATGTCCCACTCAAAATTGGGGGTTTCTAATTTAGTCTGATCCACCCATTTCTACCACCGTCGTGCCTCTGTTGCATCATTTCAAGCTCAAATATACAATCTCGGATTATTGCGCAAAGAAACAGGTGTGCAACGATCGATTCATCGATAAACATCAAACTGCAGGCCAAACGAAGAATGCCATGATGAATGAAGAATCGAGGGAGAAAATCACATGATTGATAAAGAGGAATAAAACTAGATCAATGTTTATGTTGATATCAATATGTCATCATTAGAATGACAAACAAAGAATCAACCATTTAAATCACAAATAAATTCTCCCAAACTTGATTAATCTAAACCATCCCACAAGATAGTCAATCTGTGAATCAATATGTTGGTCAATTGATTCACTTTAATCATAAAAACTAAGAACAAGGAAATAATCACATCAAACAAATGTCCTACCTTAATTTGTATTGATTGTTGATGAAGAATGGAGTTGCATCGTGATCGTTGGTGAGATCCTTTGATTTCATCCCGTATTGGTCATCGATCCTCGATCTGATCATTGTCTACCAATAGAATCTCATTCGATGCTCCCTAATGGTCCTCTAGATCTCTACGTTTTAGTGTCTAAACCTAATAATTCCCCATAACCGTGTATTTATAAAAGAGATCAGGTCGTTGCGTCAATGAAAACAAATAAAATAATTTAATTAATTATTTTATTTATCTTGCCCCTATGAAAAATTTTCTATAAACTACCTGCACTGACTAAGGTTAAGTCATGCCTAGGGTAAAACTCACATTTTGAACTCAACGATTCCCTCAAATTTCTAATCCAGACACCTGTTTAGAAGTTATTCCATTTTTTAGGAAAATTGTGTGTGCATGATATTTAATATATTTCAAATATTTATTTCTGGCACATTGGGCCTCGGAATCGCATGTCATCTCATCACCTGGTCTCGAAATTAATTCATTCAATATTCAAAAATAATACATGGAAATATAAGTAATTACACTTTTGATCTAAATCAACTTGAAATATGTCATGATTTTTTACAAGGAAAAATAATCAAACCACCATTCAGTGGTCAAGGTGAGAGGACCACAGATCTTCTAGAATTAGTACACATCAATGTGTGTGAACCTTTTCGGGTATAAGCTAGAGGTGGATACTCATACTTTATTACTTTTATCAATGACTTGGAGCAGGTATGGTTATATCTACTTGATGAGGTATAAGTTTGAATCTTTTGAGAAATTTAAAGAGTTTAAGAATGAGGTTGAAAATCAACTTGGTAAGAAGATAAAGAAACTTCAATCGGATCGTTGTGGTGAATATATTAACCAATACTTTATTGAAATTCTATGGGAATTTGAGATTTTATCTCAACTCACTTCACTATATACACCACAATGGAATGGTTCCAATGAAAGGAGGAACTGTAACTTATTGGACATGGTAAGGATGATAAAGAGTCCCACAAGTATTCCATTATCCTTTTGGGGATATGCATTATATATAGCATTACTAAACCAAGTATTAACTAAAGTATCAAATGATATTCCCTTCGAGTTATGGAGTGGAAAGAAACTCATTTTTTCACATGTTTATGCATGGGGTTGTGAGGAATTTGTTAAGGTTGGCTTAATAAAAAACTATCACCCCAAGACACGAAGTGTATCTTTATAGGGTATCCTAAGGAAACCAGAGGATATTATCTATACATCCCTTAATACAAGAAATTAATTATCACAAGATAGACTATATTTATTGAGAGGGAGCACATCCTTAAGGAGGATAGTGGGAGAAAGATTAGTTTTGATAAAGTTGGTGCTCAAGATACACAAAAGTTGGTACAAGAACTGATTCCATAGGTCTTAGGTAGTAGAGATCTCAGATTCTTCAAGATGGAAAGAATCCATTAATTCTGAGATGAATTCCATGTATTAAAACCATGTTTGGGTTCTGATTGATTCTCTAGTTGATGTAAAGTTCGTTGAGTGTAAATGGGTATTCAAGAGAAAACTGGACATGGAAGGTAAAGTAAATGCCTATAAAGCAGTGCTAGTGGCCAAAAGAATTAGAAAACATCAATGAATTGACTATAATGAAACATTTTATCTAGTTTCCATATTTAAATCCATCAGAATCCTTCTTCCCGTAACAGCTTACCATGACTATAAGATTTGGAAAATGGATGTCAAAACTATTTTCCTTAACAGGAACCTTCAAGTGGATGTGTATATGACACAACCAAATGGTTTTATGACTCCAGGGAATTCCAAAAAGGTATGCAAGTTATAGAGATTCATTTATGGGTTAAAGAAAGCATCTAGGTCATGAAACATTCAATTCGATGAAGCCATAAAGAAGTTTGGTTTCATTAAGAGTGAGTGTGATCCATGTGTTTACAAGCGGTTTAGTGGTAGTACAGTTATGTTCATAGTAGTGTATGTTGATGACATATTACTAATTGGAAATGATATACCATCATTACAAGAGGTAAATTCATGGTTGATCAAGTGCTTATCTATGAAGGACCTAGGTGAAACAACCTACATTTAGGGATCAAGATCACACGTGATAGATCCAAGAGCCTGCTCAAACTAATTCAAGGTACATACATTGATCGAATACTGAAGAGATTAAGTATGTAACAATCCAATAGAGTATTGGTTCCAGTGTCACATGGTATACATCTTTCCAAGAAAATTTTTCCTCAAACACAAGAGGAAAGAGAGAGAATAAGTAAGATTCCACACGCTTCTGTGATAGGATCTATCATGCATTCCATGTTATGTACGAGGCTTGATGTTTATATTCATTGAGCATGGTAGGAAGATATCAAGTGGATCTCAGTGAAAAACATTGGATTTTTTTTAAGATTATCCTTAAGTATCTGAGGCGAACTAAGGGTATATTTCTAGTGTATGGAGGAGATGAAGTGCTAGTCATCAAGGGTTATATAGATGCTAGATTTTAGACAGATCAGAATGATATAAAGTCGTAGTCTGGATATGTATTTTATCTCAATGGAGTAGTGGTGAGCTGTAATAGTTCAAAGCAGTCAGTTGTTACTGATTCTACAGTAGAGTTCGAGTATATTGTGGCTTCCGATACAGCCAAGGAATCAGTTTGGATTCACAAATTTGTCCAAGAGATTGATGTGGTACCTAGAAGTAAAGATCTTATCACATTTTACTATGTTAATACTACAATGGGGGTTCTCTCCAAATAGCCAAGGTCACACCAAAGGACAAAGCACATACCTCAGAAGTTTCATCTCTTGAGGGATTTTTCTTAATGAGGTAAAGTTTTGGTGAGCAGAGTATCCATGGAGGAAAACATAGTGAACCCCTTAGCGAAGTCATTATCTCAGTCGAAGCATGAGTATCACGTGAGAGCAAGTGGAATGAAAGTTGTTGTCAGTTGTCTCTAATGCAAGTGAGATTTTGTTAGAGTTGGTGCCCTATAACCAGCTTATTTAGTACTTGATTGCATGTTTTCTTAATTAAATAAGTTTTATTATCACACCTTGATTATTATTTTTCATGATATTTATATGTGATAATGTCCTTAGAATGTATGTTGTGTTGAAAGGTCATAACAGTTCCTTATTATGATGAGAACCTAGAGGTGATATGATATTATTATTAAACCTTATTCTATGGTCAGATGATATTTTCTAATGGGACATATACAATATAGGCTATCGAGGTTAGGAGGTTCATAAGACATTGATACACCTTCTCATGGTGTTCACCCTTGGTAATCTTCAATATGGGAGGTTATGAGAACAAACCCATCAATAGAAAATCCACATTTCCATGTGTCATTGGATGTTCCAATCTGCAGACGTGTGCATTGATCCTTATATATATATATATATATATATTAGGTGTTTGGGGGTAAAATTACATTCAAATACACACACACAGCCCTGAAAGGTAGGTCATAGCCCCCCCAAGGGATAACCCACCCAATCAGCCGCTTTTATTACATCATATAATTTTTACCCGAAGGCCCAGTGGGCATAAAACCCATTACATGGCTCATAGACCCCAAATTTTTGCCCAAAGGCCCATTCTGTGAATAGTACTCAGCTACTACAGTAGCGCTACCACTACAGTGATTGCTACAATGTCTGTCGCTGCTACAGTACTCGTCACTACTACAGTGCCTGCCGCTGCTGCAGTACCCACCACTGCTACAGTACTACTATAGTACCCTACGCCCAGTGGGTTTTGAACCCACAACCTCATGTAGTATTAAAGGATTGCTTTACCACTAAGTCAAACCCCAACTACATTGATCCTTATACTTTAATATTATCATTAATAGATATCATGACTCATGTAATTTGATGTATTGATGAAAATCATGATGACATGTGTTTGCAGTGAAGTAGGATATATTGGGTGCGTTGCAAATGATATAGCATCAACAAATAATGTGAGAAAGGATTTATCCCTTTTGTCTCTTGATGAAAGTTAATATAGTGGGCCCTTTGATGGGAATGGAACCACCTGAATAAATCTAGGACCATGGTGTTCGATGGGCGAGTTCATTTCCAGAAATTCAAAAAAAGAGACATCGATCATATAGGTTGATGACACCAGCATGCAACCTGCTTGATTAGAGATATTGTGATAAAAAGATTATATTACATGGTAAACATTTGCAGAAGGTTGGGCATTGTTGCGACGTTGACTTATTTCTCTATGGAAGCCTTGATGTGTTTCCAGATAATAACCTTGGACTTTATGTAGTTATGCCTAATGCCACTAAGAAAGAGGCCTAGTGGAGCACACACTGAGTGTATCCACAATCTCAATTAAATTCTAGTATTTAATTTAACAAGTTGAAATAAATAATATTTATTCGGGTTTGGTTGATCACCATAATTTAATCACAAGTTTATTCAAAAGAATAAGTGGGTTAAATAATAATAATAATAAATATTAGTTTTCAAGTTTAGAAAATATAATATTTATTATATTTATCATAGAATAATGCAGTGACATTTATTTAATTAAATATCTATTATTCGAGGATCGATAAATGTTGACGGGGGAAAGCAGACCAAGTTTAATGTTTTGAATAGTATAAATGATATTTATTTATTTTATTAATGTGTCGCACATGTCAAGCAATTAATAATAATAATATTATTATTATTATTGGACATGAGGTCATTTAAGAATATTAAAGATGGTTGAGGGCTTGTGAGCGATTTTCCAACCCTCAACTAGATATAATAAATATATAATTATACCACTTTCCTAATTCACTTTTGATGTGCACAGCGGATAAGGAGAGATTGACTCAAACCATAGAGTGTGCTATATCTTCCCCCTCTCTCAAGATTTTGAGAGAACACCAAGAGTTCTTCCTCATTTGAGAAGAGAACTGGTGTGATCAACCACGAGCAATGCAAGCGATCATGATCGGTCATGCATGTACCCAGCATTTCTACAACGTTGATCAGAGATTTTGGTCCATGTGTGGATCACTGCTGGAAGGATTCTGCACTTAAATCCTATAGCACAACAATAGTGTGACAAATTCTATCTCATCAGATCATAAATGAAAGTGTAATTACAAATTGAGGTAATTCTATGACCGCTCATAAATTAATTATAAATTACATGCGAAGATCACCTCTCTATGGTTCTGGTGTATTAACAAAGTCTATTAATCTACTCTTTTGTTGGACATGATCTCATGATCATGTAAAGAAACAGTTATGTGTGATTTAAGACTAAAATTTGAGTTAGTCATGTCTTGCTTCTACGATGCTCAAAACCTACAGAATTCCTGTTGGAGGATCTATTCTCATAACCTCTTCTCTTAGAAATTACCAAGTGTTAACTTCATGAGAAGAAGTCTCGATGTATTGTGAACCCCCAACACCTGATATTCAAACATCATTTTTGACTCATCAAATAGATGTAATCCAATCATAAAACATATATTTAAGAATATTGTCATAAAATTTAAAGATTCTCATCATGGTAGGAAATTTCTATGACATTTCGATGCGACATATACTCTAATGACATTATCGCATCAATGTTACATAGAAGAACACTCATCGTGTGATAAAATACTTATTAACATTAAGTCTGTAAATATTTAGGCAATTGAAAATACAAAATTATTTGGTTATAGAGCACCAAATCTAACACTCATATTGATGATGTCAGTGACAATGAAGATGGTAGTGGTGTTGGTCATGGTGATTCTGCTGCTAATGGTGACTCTAGTGGTGATGTTGATGCTAGTGAGGATGGTTGTAGTTCTATAGGGGGAAGTGGTGGTGTTGAGGTTGACTATGAGCATTATTTTTTATGCAGAACATGTACGTGATCACCATACTTGTGTGGTGATAAACTTAAAATGAATGCTTGTGATTATTGATCATATTTGTGTATGTGTATATTACTATTAATGTGTAAATTACTAGTTTGGCTATATGTGACATGTCTGGCTTAGGTCTATATTCTGTTGGTTTTGATACAGGGGGCTTATAGCCATGGTTGTAGCCACGATCATTGACCATGACTATGACCATTAAATCCACCATCAATGAATATGGCTAAAATGGATTTTACATGGTACCGACCATGGATAAATATATATAGACACGATCTGATGCTGATCGTGGCTATACCCTTATTACTGTGACAATAAGGGTCATGATCAGACCATGCATGGATAAAACCTACAACCATTGTTGGTTGAGCTATAACCATGGTTTTCTATTGTGGTTATAACCCCCTTTCCAATATCGTCTTGAGCAGAAGCTTGATTGCCAACTTTGATCTTATTTCCAAAGTTGTTTGTGTACATCTCGTCATCCAGAATCAAAGACAAATAGTTCTTTATAGATATTTTAGGAGGGAGAAACCCAATCGTCGCGATGTTTGTTATGAAAAACATGACTCGCCACCCTATTACAGACTTTTCTAAACTGATAAATCTTGTGTTGATAGTGTGTTCAGAAATGGATTGAATATCGATTGAAACTATGAAGAATTTCAAAATCAAAGATGCGTGATTGATTGTATAACAACCTTGCTCTTTATTTCACATCAAATCGTGATTTATTGCATAACTTTACACTTAATACAACCCGAAAGATCGATAAATCTAGTGTCTTTGGGAATTAGGTACATTATATAACAACTTAAAACAAGAATTACAACATCTTTATTAAAAACCTCCTTAACATGCTCGTACTTAAAACTACATGGGATAACTTGGTGACATACATAAGAAAGAGGTGAGTTATAAAGCCCAGTAAGGGAGTAAACATGGTATATCATGAAGAAGCAATACATGTTAGACAATAAGCATATCAATAGGAGATAAAGGGAACATGAATAATAAGTCATGATATATCATGTTAATCATAACATGGGAAATGTGGAAACAACTTAAAACACTGCATCATAAACATAGGTTAAGGATAACTGCCAAGACATCATAATGAACAAAGCCTCATAAAGGAACCGAGTTCACTCCTTGTCCCAACATAACGTTTCATGAAACTAAACACTGCTCAATGCATTGGAGCGCTATATAATTTCAGGCACACCTGTCACTTTTATTTCACTCTCATGCTTAAGTGTGTCACATAGATCATATAACATGAAATCATTTTTCATCAAATTTAATTCCACGATCAAGGAATGTGGAATACATACATGTAAGTCCCCAATCAAATAAGTATAAGTGCATAAAGGTGAACACCCTTTATTGGAATTGGGTATGAGTATTCACTACATAATTTTTTGGCATGGAAACTCACGGTGAAATTTCGGCAGCATAACGACATCACTTAAAAGTTCATAAAATGGGTGGATGAGAGCGAAATGAGTCTCTCACCATTTGGACATCAAAGGGGAAGTAGTAGGGACATGGAAAGACGTGTCCCAACATTATAAATTGGAAATAGAAGACATAACATAATAAAGAAATTTAAATAAAAAATAGAAGGTGAAGATCCCTTACTTGAGTGTGTGACTCCAAAAGTTTGAGATGACCTATTGAGAGCTTGGGGGCACCTTGGGAGGACTCTAAAGAGGGGAGGGTAGAGTAAGGATGTGCTCCAAGGATTTTGAGTGAAGATAAATAGGAGGTTGGGTGAGTTTATATAGTAAATGAGGGGGATTTGTTTATTATTTAGGTTTTGGACTCTACATAATAAAATAACTAAAACCATAAATCATCTCATGGTTTTTGTTCATGGTTTCTTTCAAAATGTGAGTGGTTCTCATTATTTTATAAGGCTAAGGGCCGAACTTAATAAAATAATGTCCTTGCTTATGTGGAGGTGAGTCACACTTTTAAAGAAATGATTTAAAAACCTTAAAATATATTGTAAGTTTGAGAGGATTCATAATGACTTTATAAAATAAATCAAATAAACATAAAGCCATATTATTTTAAAGAAAAAACATAGATTTGGTCATGGATACCTTTTATAGTATTTATTAAATCACTTTTGGGTCATTATGATGTCATAATACACAAAGTATATTTATACGGTATTTAATTTTTACCCAAAAATTCGACTGTCTCAGAAAATTATGAAAAAATCACCGTTGGATAATTTCGATGTTCCGATTCCAAAAATAATATTCATTTTATCTCAATAATTTTCTAAATATGTGAATTCTCACTTTTAAAAATAAAACCGACATTTATTAAGAAATACTGGGTTTTTTTTACAATAACAGTTTTCAACCCTTATAAAAATTACATTTAACTTCATAAAAATAATACGATCATTTATATTTAACAAAAATAATAATAATATTTTATTAAAATATTATTTATTCCAAAATTCCATTAATTCATCAAAATAAATTCCTTAATTGAATTTGCATATTGCACAAAAAAACTATTCTTTTTTTATAGTATCAAAATTAAAATTGTTTATAAGTAACACTAATAAGATGAAAATATATTCATTATTCTCTACAAAATAATGTATATTATCATATTGCTAAGGTCTTGATGCATATCTCTTTAATACACCCGCAAATGCCCTAAGAGTAAGGTGCGCGACGGTGAAACTTTCATGGGGTGGTTTGGCGTACATGGTTTGAGTTGTGATCTCGATGAGTTTGAACTTCTTCCGTAAATGGTTTCGCTCATGTTTAAGTTGTTGGATCTTAGTTTGAGCTTTGTCAAGAGCAAAGCCCAGAGATGTCGTCTCCCTTGGAAGCTCAGATAAACGAGCTTCATAAGGTACGATCCTACTGATTGAGGTCGTCACTCACTTTGTCTGAGTCAATTGAATTTGTAAAAACCTTATATTTGTATTAATATTGTGATCATTGTTCGATGACTTTATTATCGACGGTAAAGATTCTTAACGGTAATTTAAATCTGATGGGATATAATAAAACCAAAAAAATGCATGTGTTTTCTATAGCTATATTACATAATAAGACATTTAATTAAATTGTAAGGAGAATTTTATTTATAACAGTTCGGGTCGTTACATATTGTAGGCGCAGCGCATCAATGACGAAACACAAAGTTGCATATTTAGAGAGAAATGAGAACTTTTGAGAGAAAGGAGAACCAGAAGCTTTTTATTCCATTAGCACATTGACATATAGGGTGCATGATACTATCATTAACTCTTTAAACCAGTTCTCACATTCCATGTCAGATCCAACAGTTAAAATACCGAGGGTTTACAGAAACTGAATGAAGGGTTTCCAAAACAAAAGGGTTGTTGGAAATGAGGAGTCATTGTGCCATCCACAAAAAAACTAATCCACACCAAAAAGTAATTTCATTTATATACTTATATTTCATTTTTTTCTCATGTTCAAGTCCCATTGTTCGCACCACCGCTTGGATGCCCCGGAGGCGAGCACATGTGTCACACACCAGTTGACTGCAAGATTCATAACGACGTCCGTGAAAGATTGAACCCGCCATTTCATGAGGGGCCGGTGGATGTGCAGTGTTTTTACTTAGTTCTTCGTCGGGCGAATTCGAGACTCGGAATCTAGGTTTCCACTTTGATGAGTGAAGGGTCACGTCAAGAAGAATAAGAATCGAATAGAAGAGAAGGTTTATGCACAAAAAAAAAAACGAATAAAAAATAATTTTTAATCAAAGTTCAACATGAATATAAAAAATGAATGTTAAAAACACGAATTGAAACAATACATGTAAAAAAAAAAGAAATATAATTTGGTTTTAATTATAAATGAATTTAGTTCAAATATACTTAGGGATGAAAATGGGTACCTGTTAGTCGGGTATCCGACACTACCCAACCCGATTAAATAGAGTGTAGTAAATTGAAAATGTGATTAATAAATGGGTAGAGTTATGGTTGTACTCTTACGGTGCCATGAATCCATTATACAAATTATTATCAATCAATTAATAATAAAATTTTAAATGAAAAAAATAAAGTACAATTTTGAATTTGTCGGGTACACGTTATTAAATAAAGTACAACTACAAAATACATTTATTTATAGATTTATAAATAAAATTTAAATATTTGAATTTCTAATTAGTTAATTAAAATAGTTAGAATATTTAAAAATATAATAAAGTACAGTCATGATAATGAATTTAAACATAATATGGTTCGAGTAAATAAATAAATGGTAAAATGCGATGTGTAACGATGGGACGGAGCAACACAATCAACCTCTTGATCAGTTTATTTATTATCAATTGACGATTGGTCATACGGTTTGTATACGGTGCCGTGGGAGAGGGGGAGAGGGGGGAAATTTCCGGCCGGCGATGCTTCCGACGTGGAAGACAGTCGTCTCATCCAAACCCTCGAAATCTCGAAACCAATGAACAGTTTGAATGCTTTCTTCTCAATCATTGTTGAGTTTTTGGATTAAGCCTAGCGGATTAGATATTCTCCCTTTGTAGCGGATTCGCACTTATAGGTCCGGCCTCATAGCCGCGAATCGGAGCTTAAAGAAAGTGACATATAATTGGAGGAGAAAAGGGCTCAATCTCAGTTGGAGGGAGGCAGAGATGGCGGATACTGCGGTGTGCAATAGCAGCAGCGGTACGGAACCGACGCCAGAGAATCAGAGACTGACGATAAGGGACATTGCCGTGGCTATCGAAGCGCAGACCAGAGAAGGCGATACCTTCTATCTAATCACTCAAAGGTTTTATTCTTCTCTTCAGCACAACTCTATAAATCTCATAGATGCCTTTGTTTTGCCTCGCCTTGTTTTCTCACTCTGATGTTTTTGAGTTCACCTTCATCGTAGCTGCAACAGTAGAAATAATCAAATAGGTTACTGCTGAATCATATAAATCAACTATAGTGAAAGTACGAAGACCTTGGGGGCCATTGGCAGGAGGCATGCGGAAGACATGTATTCTGGGACTGGGTCTGTGAAGCCACGCATCCCCTTGCTGCACGATCATTTTGCTGAATAATATTAGATTTCAATTCATCATTTCAAATGACAGTCTTTTTAAACGATTATTCAAAGTGATAAGGTTAATCCAATTAGTAGCGCGGCAAACACCAGTTTCCATGAACGGTAGCTTCACACATGATTACCCAATGACTGAGATTCTTGGTAAATGGCAGCTTCACATATGTTCGAGCATTTAGCCAAATAACATGCATAACTGTTCCATTTATATTATGATATTTCTCGGCTCATGGAAATTGAAAGATTAGCCCACCCATGTACTTTAAGCATAAATTGGCATATAAATAGGGTATCAGCTGCTCATGGCTCTGTTTTTGGAAACAGAATAAGTGCTAAAAAACACAGAAGCCATGGAAGTGCACATTGGTTCATAGTAGAAAAAACAAATTGTGATTCCTTAGAGGAAGAACCGCTGAACCAAATGTAGTTGTGCAATCCTATCCTTTGTAAGACTAGTGCGAAAAGTTAGTATTTTTAATCTCTACCTGAAAAGTTATTGATGTGTATTTAAGAATTTAGTTTCACCATCAATTGTGCGCTCTCATTTCATATTTGATTTGTTTCCACTATATAATTATTTTTTATCATTTTTACTACTATATCTGTGCATCATTCAAAAAATGCATTCAATGATATCAGGGTTCTTGATCCTGACCCTATTATCAGTTTTAATTTAGCTGGTCTTCCTGTTTACATCATTGGAGAACATCTTGAGGCCCCTATTTTTTTTTTAAAAAGAATCAACCGCCCTATTATTTTACTGCCCCAGCAATGCCGGGTTCCACAGGCAGACATCCGGCATCTTGGAATCCCCAGCCTGCTCTGCAGAGGTGACTGCGTTAGAGCTGCTGGGTTTCAAACCTGGGTATTGGTGCTCCTTGCTCCAAGGTCTTACCATTTTTCTGTCCTCAGGGGGGTTTGAGGATCCTTCATTTTTTTGTGTAGCTGTTTTTATAGCTGACAATTTTGTGAGAACTCTACCTTTGACTTGTGTAGCAACATTAGTTTTGAGATGTTTGGTGTGGCTAAATCTATTAAAATTATAGTTGTTGTGACATGGATTGATATCTTGCCCCAACATGCCATCTCCTTTAAATTGTTAATGCCATTGGTTGCTTATAGGTGGTGGCAGCATTGGCTTGAGTATGTGAACCTAGATCAGCCAAATCTAATTAAGGATGGATCTTCTTTAGCAGAACAATCTGATTTAGTCGATTCTGGTATGCTGAAGAAACCTTCTAGCATAGATAATTCTGATCTGATTTTTGACATGGCATCTGAAAACTTGGGTGTGGGAATTGGGCTTCATGGCACTCTTGTGGAAGGCCGTGACTACGTATTACTTCCTCAAGAAGTTTGGAACCAGTTGTATCTATGGTGAGTTTTATTGGAAATGCTCTTTCATGTGATAAAGTACATCTTTCATTGTTTTTTTGCATAACATCTTGACTGCTTTTAGTGGTTTGAATTTTTAACTTCCTACGTTAAACTGAAAACATAGTTATGATCTTAAATATCATCGATACAAGTCGCCACTGTCGTGGAAGTGATTTGGCTGTCTTTTTTATTGACTTTCTTTGTAGTCGTGAAAATTAAATGTCATTGCCGAGGGATGCAAGCTGTGTTAAGAAATGAACATATTTGTATAGTTTCATTCAATAAGCGTCTATGGTGCCAAGAGCTTTTATTGCATAATTTGCAATCCTATTACCTGTTGGATTCTTATGTGTTGCTTCTTTGAACTCACTGATGCAGCCTTTGGGAAATAGATTGTAGCTGGACTGATATGTGATCTTATTTAAGTCCTTTAATATATGTATTTGTACTAGGAAGTTTAGAAGCTGTATTGTTGCAACCAGAGGTTGTATGTTGGATTTGTTGTGAATCTTGTGGTAGAATTGTTGTTAATCTTGTGCTGACTTTGTTGTCAAATCAAAGGCTGCATACGATGGATATCATCAGAGGGTGCATGATGAATGTTATGAGGAAGTGGCGAATCTTAGTTTGGTGAATGTTATATGAATTGAAGATCATATATCTAGATTAGAGAAAGGAGTTTGAGTACGCCAAGATGGATAAGCTATAGACCGAAAGAACTTGGTATAAGTAAGACGAACAAGCTGAAAGAACTTGGCGATAACAGGTCCTAGAGGGTTTGCAAGAGAAGTATGATGAAGTTGTGCGCCTGTGTGAAGCGTAGTTGTCAATTGCGGCGCGACGCGGTGGGTTCTCATACCGGGATTGCAGCAACGTGGATCGCGGCAACGTGGATCGTGTCGCGACCGCTTTTTTATCCAACCGCGGGCCATTTAATATCATTTAAATTATATAGTTCTATACATATATTTGCTGAAAAATTAAAACATGACAAATAAAAGATAAAACATAATTAAAATAATGCATATATAATAACAAAAGAAAGAAAATTTTAAAAATGGCCGTTGAATGTAAAATTTCAAACAACACATAAAATAAAAAAACAAAAATTAAAAAATGGGAGGAACAAGCGGCGCACCTGATGCGCGACGCAAACCAGAAAACAAACAAATAACAAAACCCATAAAATAAAATAGAAATAAAGACTTGGGGGGGTCGCCGTCAAGGGGTCGGTGTGGCAGGGGGCAAGGGGGTCGTCGGTGGCGTAGAGGGGTTGGTGTGGCGGGGTCGTTGTCGGCATCGAGGGGTCGGTGCGCAAGGGGCAGGGGGGTCGTCGGCGTCGAGGGGTCGGTGCGCAGGGGGCAGAGGTGGTCATCGACGTCGAGGGGTTGGTGGGCAGGGGGCAGAGGTGGTCGTCGGCGTCGAGGGGTTGGTGTGCAGGGGGCAGAGGTGGTCGTCGGCGTCGAGGGGTTGGTGTGCAGGGGGCAGAGGTGGTCGTCGACGTCGAGGGGTTGGTGCGGCGGGGTCGTCATCGACATCAAGGGGGTCGGTGCGGCGGCGGCGTCCTAGGCCAGTGCAATTTTTTTGCAAGCAAATACGTGTCGCGTTCGCGACCAGCAAGATTGAGCGCGATCCGCGACACCGCGATTGCGCGCGATCCGCGACACCGCGATTGCGGCGCGACTGGCGGGATCACGTACTGCGACGCGACTCAGCCTCCAAGGGTGGTTGTGCACCGCACCGCACCACCGCGATCGCGCCCGCTCCGACGCTATTTGACAAGTATGGTGTGAAGAAGGTAAAATATTTATTCCTCCTTGTTTAAGCATTGCTTAAAGTGTTGCTGGAAGTGTTTGAAGAAGGTTTGCAATTTTTTTGTGAAGTTTAAATTGGTTCGCATAATTGGAACTTCAGAAATCAACTGGCTATGTAAGATTGATTTTAAGGTTGCACAGGTGAGACTGATACGAAGACAGAGAGTTCCTATTGGTCGGAGAACAGCCACACAAAGACTCAAGAGGAGTGTGAATTGAGTTTTTGAAAATTTCTTCACTTAAAACCACTCTCTTTTAAGGTATGATAGATTCTGATTTTTCTTATTACAGACAAGCAGCGGAAATAAAAGGAGTAAGAAAACGATTTAACACAAAAGATTTATAGTGGTTTGGGGTATAGAGATCCCCTAGTCCACTCCACCAACACCCAACTCCTTGTGCTTGGTGATTTCAGTAGTACCCATCCTTTTCCTAGGGACTGTCTGACTGAGTGCAAGCGGCCGTCACTTGATACAAATTCAGGAGCTTTTGTCGGGCTCCTAAAGCTTTACAAAATCAACAAGCTTCAACACTCGGTACAAGGAGTGCTCACTTCCAGCAACGAGAAAGAATAATGAGAGTTTACAAAATAAAGCACACAATTGCAAGATGCAACTGACAGAAGAGAAGAGTTCTTCGAGAGAGAGAATAAGAATGAAGTATAACACAACATGATATCCAATAAAATCCAGCCTCAGGGTAAAGCTCCAGATATCCTTTTCTGAAAATTACCTCAGCAAAAAGCACTGAGCAATAAAATAATTTCTGCTAATTTCCTTTCTTTGGTACTTGCAATCTTTTGGAAATCGATTTTACCATAAAGAGGTAGTATGTTGTTTAATGCATAATGTAAGAACCCAAATCTTCTTTCCAGGTATATTTTTCTCTTTTCTGGTGTTTTTGAGAAAAAGAGGAGTTTCTGGAAATTTTTGAAGTACACGCCGTGTACTTATATGTACACGCCGTGTGCTGGCTATGTAACGGCCGAGCACACAACCGTGTGTGGTGACCTGGAGACCGCCTAATGCGGGGGCCGGTAAGGGCAAGAACACGCCATGTACTTTTTTTTTTCATTAAACGGACCGGGGTTGCGTCTAATTGGCAGAAGTGTCTTCTTCTTCGCCTTCTTCGACCGAGAGCGTCCGTACGACGCCGATTCTTCCCCGAGCCCCCGATCGAGCATTCGTTCTCCGAATCGAACTCCGTCGGTTGCGTTGGAATCGCATCGGTGAGTTCTCTCTTCTTCTTGAACCTCGTTTCCTGATTTCTTTTCTCTCGTGAGTTATCCTCGGTTGAACGTTTTAGACGTTTTTGTAGATCTACCGCGTTCTAGGTCGATCCAAGGGCCGACGCCGGAGTATATCGATCATACAACGTCGAGGTAGGTGGTTTGTGCCTTTCCGTAGATAGTCTTTGAGTTTTATGTGCAAAAGCGTCCAATACCCTAGAACGGGGTATTGCGTGTTTACGGTTTTAACCCTGTTATTGCCCGCTATGATTTATATGCTTGAGTAGAGGTCAATTGAATGTAAATAAGGTTAATTGCTATGCTATGGATGTGTTGCCCATGCTTGTGTTGTTTATGACCGTTTGGTCTTGCTTAGCCTGTTAGGCTGCTTGCTTTCCTTTCCTAGTGCTGATAGGATGGAGTGATATTATTTATGTGACATGCTGTTATGCTGTAGACTGTTAGCCAAGTAGTTCTTGAGGCATACTTTGACCGTTATATATCGCTGTGCTTGATTGACTTACACAGGGTCGTGAGAACTTGGTGTAGTAGACCATAGGGAGAATGAACGTTGAGGGCTTCTCCAGAGTGTCTGTTTACTATTATGATGCGAGACCATAGGGGGAATGGACGTAAGTGCTTCCTCAGAGTGTGTGTAGTTCCTCGATGCAGGCCACAGAGAGAATGAACGTTGAGGGCTTCTCCAGAGTGTCTGTTTACTATTATGATGCGAGACCATAGGGGGAATGGACGTAAGTGCTTCCTCAGAGTGTGTGTAGTTCCTCGATGCAGGCCACAGAGGGAATTGGACGTTGAGTGCTTTCCTATAGCGCCTTTTAGTTACCGATACGAAACTATAGGGGGAATTGACGGTGAGTGCTTCCTCAGAGAGTCTGTGCAAAAGCTGAACCAGAGGGGTTAGACTGTGTGTACTTCCCAGAGGGTTGCTTGTGTTTGTTTTGGGTTGGACCAAAGGGGTTAGGCTGTGAGTACTTCCCAGAGGGTTCTCCGCTTATGATTAGCTGCTTACTTGATATATGATAATTGAATGTAATTGAAACTGTAGGATTGTTTACTTTTGAGTACTTGTTTACTGCTTCATTTTGATTATAGCCTGCCATATATATTCACTGACTGTTAGGCACAGATCTTTGATGGTTGCCTACTGGGATTTAGTCTCACACCCTGTTTGGGTCATGCTTTTGGGCCCAAACAGATTATATTGTTGCAGGTCTAGATAAGGGCAAACGCCTTTATACTTCAGGTACTTGACTGCTGAGGAGCTGGAGAGCATGGGACCAAGTTGAGGCTTGCGATGCTGAGGAGTTCCTCTGTTTTCTTTTGTACTTTGGTTATTACTGTATACAACATTGTGACTTGTTTGACTGCTTTCCTAGACATATGTATCATGCATCATTTATATATGTGTGCTCCAGTTGTTTCTTACTTCCGCTGTTTACCTATTGCATGTTTTACTGCTTCCGTTATTGCTATCTGTTTTACTTCCGCTGTGTTACTCTGCCAATGAGGGCATAGTTTCCCCACTATCACACCCAATGCCCTCGCTGCTAGTCGGTAGCTTCTGGCGTTCGGGGAAATGCGCTTGATGCAATGTGACCAACCGGGTACGGGGCACTTCTGGGCGGCTTCCGGAACCGGGACGTTACACATAAAAAACAACATTAATTTTCACTTGATATACTCCAATGGTAATAAATACCAAGTTGCAGAATGACGTAGCCGATTCTGTATCAACAAGTAACCGGAATCCATGTAGCTGAATTCTTGTAGCCGAATTGATCTATGTAGCTGTTCTTCACATAGCTGATTTCTTCACGTAACCAAATCACGTAGCCATCTTGATCATGTAGTCGAATTTTGTGTAGCCGAATGAATCACGTAGCTGATTGGAACCATGTAGCCGATTGAAACCATGAAGCTGATTACTCCACGCAGCTGATTTGACACAGCCGTTTTATCAACGCAACCGTTTCTCATGTAGGCGATTTATCGACTTAGTTTATTCTTACATAGCCGATTTCGTGACGTGGCCAATTCATGTAGGCGATTCTGTCACGTAGCCGATTTTCCAAACTTAAAATTTCAACAAACTCCAACATAATTGCAAATTATAGTAAAATTGAATCAAATAAGATTAAAACCTGATAAACACACTTAAAAACAGAATCATTAGAAAGATATGAAGGGTTTTCGAGATCATCGAAACATAAATCACATGAGATATGTTGTAACTCAGCAGTCAAACAGTTCCAGCATTCAGCCTCAGCCTCAGCCTCTTAAAACTTACTGTAGGAGTAAAGGGCGGGCTGATAAGGTGCAGGGGTAGAGTGGTAAATATAGTTAGTTACAGTTTGTGAGTTGTATATATCTGTCGAGAGTTGAGAGTGGTAAATATAGTTAGTTACAGTTTGTGAGTTGTATATATCTGTCGAGAGTTGAGAGGGGAGGACATGCATTTCCCAGGGGAATTCCTTCTATTTCTTCGAAGCCTTATTCTACATTTCTCTCTTTGAATTCTTTCGTTTTTCTCACACAAACACCCATGTTGCAGGGGTAGGGTGGTAAATATACCTACGGTCTTATCAGAGACAGTTTCAATTGGTTACATATGTGAGAAGTGAATGTTTAACGGGGAGAATACTGATACAGACCTGGGCATAAAGGGAATAAAGGAGATTATTAGTGAGAGAATATTCTGTTAGGGGGTAAAACGGTCTTTTAGGGTGAGTTGGTTAGGTTGTTAGGGGGAAGGTTCTAGGCCCCACTTGTGGGGCTGGAGTTGGGTTATATAAACATATGGGACTGTAGTGAGGGGAGAGAGGAGAGAATAGAATTCTGTTAGTTCCGCCTTGGGCTTGGGACGTCGGCCACGGTTGGCTTGGGCTGGAGTGCTAGCATGCCTCTTGATTTCTTTCTTCTTCACTTTTGCTTTCGTAGCTCTCTGTTTTGTTCTGTTCTGGTTTGAAGATCTGCTTATAATTCTAAGGAGGCTGATTTAAGGTCGGAAGTCTCCTGCAACAACAGTCCCCTGCGTGCGTGGTGCGTCGCCGCAAATAAGAAGCAGGCAGTGCGTGACGGAATTAAGTGGAGTAGAAGGAGGCGTTTCGGCAGTGGATGCGGCTGTGCAATACGTGATGCAGCAGAGGAAGAAGAAAGTGGAAATGGAGCGCGGCAGATCGGACCAAATGATAGAACCCAACCCTTAAATCAGCCTCCTTAGAATTATAAGCAGATCTTCAAACCAGAACAGAACAAAACAGAGAGCTACGAAAACAAAAGTGAAGAAGAAAGAAATCAAGAGGCATGCTAGCACTCCATCCCAAGCCAACCGTGGCCGACGTCCCAAGCCCAAGGCGGAACTAACAGAATTCTATTCTCTCCTCTCTCCCCTCACTACAGTCCCATATGTTTATATAACCCGACTCCAGCCCCACAAGCGGGGCCTAGAACCTCCCCCCTAACAACCTAACCAACTCACCCTAAAAGACCGTTTTACCCCCTAACAGAATATTCCCTCACTAATAATCTCCTTTATTCCCTTTATGCCCAGGTCTGTATCAAATACACTCCGCGGGATTAGCTATGTATGTGAGATTTTGTTTTTGAATTCGCCGTTTAAGAGTGAACTGAATTTTTCAAAACTCACGTAAGTGAGATCCAGAGCTGCAAAGTTACGTAAGTGTTGGCTGAATAAAATCGTGGGGATCAATTTGAGTTTTTTCTGACCAATTTTTGTGGAAGAATTAAATGGAGTCAGCCAAGATTTAAAGAAATCATTGAACTAGATTTTTGGAAGGACGAGTACAAATACTTGTTTCCAAATTTGATGTTTGAAGATGCGAAATCTGCGGGAGAAATTCAAACAGGAAATCTGGCTTGATTTTATGAAGATCTTGTTTCCATATCTTCAACAATATTCACACAAAAAGATAAGGAAGATTTCTTTTAAGAGGAAGAATGTTGGGAATGTGGCTGTCCAGGGGCTGTCAGTTGGTGGCAGGTGGGGCTGTCCAGGTGTGGGTCTTTGCTGGAGGGGCTGTCCAGGTGTGGGGCTGTCCAGAGCAGGGCATGGGAGTAATAACTATTATGGGTATATTTGTATTTTCCCTTTTATTAGTCTGTTGTGTTGCCAGCTGTTGGTTTGGCTAGGCAGGTGAGGTATTATAAGTGTGTGCTTCTTGGTTTGGCTGCTGTCCGTGTAATGGGCTGTAGCAGTTGATGTGTGTGTTGTAAGGGCAATGTTGTATTTTGTAATAGAGTTGCCAGCTGTAGCAGTGAGCTGGTGGGGTATTAAAGAGGGCAGCAGGGGGTTGGGAAGGACACGATACACATTTTGGATTTTCCAGCAGCAGCTGCGGAAGGGGCTGTGACGTTGGGATGTTCCACCCGGGGCTCGGAGGAGTGCTCTTCCACGGGCTCTGCTCAATCTGCTTCCACTTCTTTCTCTTCTCTCCCTTTTCTACCTCCCTACTGTATTTCCTATTTTCCTGTTGCTTAATAAAGTGTTCCATTCTAAATACTGCTACGTTTTCTATCTTCTTCTCTATCTCTCAATATTATTCCTAACAATTTGGTGACTCCGCTGGGGAAAATCGCGTGAGGGAGTGATCGTTGTTGGGGATCAACTTTCGCTTGCTGGAGAAGCACCTCCGCTGCTGGAGAAAACTGATCGCAGCAGTGAGTCAAACATCGCTGGGGATAGCCGATGCTGGGGAAACCAATCGTTGGAGAGAGGACGCGTATGTTGAGCTGAGTCGAACGAACTCTGCTACAGGTTCAGTCACGTCGTTGTGTGTTTCTCTCTCTCCTCTATCTGCTTTCTACTGCGCAACTGCTGGAGCACGTGCGGGAGAGATGATTGCAGAAAAAAGGTCATTGTCGGCTGTTGATCGCTACTGCTGGGGAACCGATTGCCGCTGGAGAACCGGGAACCGATTGCTGCTGGAGAACCGCGATCGCTGAAGGGAGGCTCAGACGCCTGGGAACTAGACACTAATTCTATTGTGGAGGATTTTTCCTTCTTCCAACTTTCTGTTGTGCAGTCTAGCTGTGAGGCGTGTGCGCAGTGTGGACGATTGTAGTTGGAGTGACGTGGAGCGGTTGCCGTTGCATGTGAAACTTGATAGCTTGATAGTTGAGTTTTGATCTTTGGGTGCTAGTTTGGACGGTTGAAGAGTGGATGCCGAGAGCTGTGTAGGCTTGTCTGCAGTCTAGGATGGAGTCAGAATTTGCTACAGAGGTACAATATATGCAAGCTCATGCAGCCGTGATACAAAAACTACTATCTGTTTTAAAAGTACAACTACGGTTCTTGCGAGCAGAAGCACGAGAGCTGGATACGCAAGAGTCTTATTGCTCAGGTTATGGAAAGGGAGGTGACGAAGCCGCAACAAGTACGTTTGGTAGTGACTTTACAAAGGAGTCGCTTGAATCCTTTCAGGAATAGCCTGTACAGGTAATTCTAGTTCCGAGTTCTCGTGTGGATAAACAGGAAAGGTGTACTAAGGAGCTGTATGTTCTTGTTTTAACGGAACCTCTAGTTTCAGAAGAAAAGAGTTCGTGTGTTCTTTCCGAACGGAGCATGACAGTACTCAAAACGACCAATGCAGATGTGTGTCCCGTCGATGTTGGAGAAGAACCTATGGATTCAGAAGAAAACAATCCTTTAATTGCTATGGTAAATATTGTTGAATCTGGTAGAGAGTGTTGGATTGGTGTAGCCCGATCCGGTTGGGCCGAATGCTTGTGGCCCGCAACTGTCGCGGGTTGAGCTGCGCGGTGAGCTCATTGGGGGGTGCAGAGGGCAACGCGCCCCTGCTTTGGGGGTCCGGGGGTCGAAGGTCCCCGGTCCAAATTTTCGTGAACTGTAGCAACTCTGACTACTGTAGCAGAGTTGGCCGACCGACATACACTGTAGCAGTGCGGACTTCGGAGTCAACTATACTGTTGCACTTTTGACTTCCAGCCGGCAGCCACTATAACACTTTTGACAAAGGTGGCCGCCTTTCACTGTAGCGACGCAGACTTCCTGTTCGGAATAGTGGATCGTCTTCTCATATGTAGCTCATTTGGTGCTAGGGTTTCTAATTAGAAAAACTCTGTCATTGTGCTCCCGATTATAGTGATTGTTTTGCCTCTCCGTGGACGTATGGATTATTCCCAAACAACATAAATTTGTGTGTTCTGTGTGCTTTCTTTTCTTCTGCATTTTCTTTCGTTTCTCGTTTCTGTCATTGCGACTCCCGACGATTCCGCAACAGAGAGTTAGGACCTGCTATTACTGATGTTTTAGTTGGCTGTGGGCAAAGTGTTTCTACCGGAAACAATGAGTATCATGCTAGGCAATTAACAGGTGCAGTTCCTAATATGGAGCTTGACTTCATGCTGGACCGAAGTCATCCGAAGGAGCGAAAGCCAGTACAAGTGTTGCGTGAGTTTTTCCTTTTGGAAATGTGGACACTGATTGGGCAACACTTGATTACTGGAATGGAAGAAGGCTATGACAGGGGCGCTGCAACATCCGGCTTACCTAGGCTGGGATAGGGGGAGTTACAACGGTTGCTGGTGTCTGTAAAGGGGATAAGGAGAATCGAGAACCACCGCACCGAAAGGAGCTTCATCAAGTCCCAAGAACTATCGGAATGGAGGGGGTGAAGGTTCCTATAGCCATTGATTGGAAAAACAAAACGGCAACTGTGAGCTATAGTCTTGCTCGAGCTAGAGTTGAACGGCTGAATTCCGATAAGCTATTTCAGCAGCTGCAGAATCAAGGATGTGGAATTCTGGTGGGTTTTCAGGCGACAAATATTTGGGACATAAAACAGGATTTGATGGAGTCACAACAATATTCTTATGAGCAATTATCAGATGTTTGTTTTTTCCCTCTCGCAGCATTTGTTGTTTTACTCTTTAAGCAAGACCAGAATTTAGGCGAACAGGCTCTCCAACGGGTATTTCATTTTGATCAGCTGAATCATGAATTTCCATTCATCCTGGCCAAGAAATTTCCTGTGGAAGAGATTATTTTATGGAGACTGGAGAGTGAGGGGTCTCACCTTTTTCCTAATAAGCTGTTTGTCATAACCAATTTTTGAAGACTTGGAAGTGGTGGCTCCATGTGTTAATTTTCCGGAGTATTGTTTCCTGTCAATCTGCACGCTTCTTGCAGTTTGGAATCAAATTTCCTCTTTTAAGGAGTCCAAAGAAACTGTACAGCATACTCAGCAGCAATCACTAGGGGTTTCTACATATTATCTGGTTTCCTATGAAAGTCCAGGAAGTACTAAAGGAAAGGAAGTGGTTACATCTAAGCTTTTTGTGTGGAAGGTGGAAGAAGTGGAGCCATATGGGGATTTAGCTGAAGAAGACGGTTGAACCGACATACAGAATGCCCACTGGTTTAAAATCTGTGTTGTTGTTTCCAGAAAGAAGGATAGACCAAGTTGCATTGGTCTTGAGGCCACCGCCAAAGCCACCGCCGGGTGTTGCCATCCCAGTGTTGTAGAGGTCGTGTTGTGTTTTGGCCGACCACCTTGAGGACAAGGTGAATTTTCAGTGCGGGGGAAATGTTGGGAATGTGGCTGTCCAGGGGCTGTCAGTCGGTGGCAGGTTGGGCTGTCCAGGTGTGGGGCTGTCCAGAGCAGGGCATCGGAGTAATAACTATTAGGGGTGTATTTGTATTTTCCCTTTTATTAGTCTGTTGTGTTTCCAGCTGTTGGTTTGGCTGGGCAGGTGAGGTATTTTAAGTGTGTGCTGCTTGGTTTGGCTGCTGTCCGTGTAATAGGCTGTAGCAGTTGGTGTGTGTGTTGTAAGTGCAATATTGTATTTTGTAAGAGTTGCCGGCTGTAGCAGTGAGCTGGTGGGGTATTAAAGAGGGCAGCAGGGGGTTGGGAAGGACACACACATTTTGGATTTTCCAGCAGCAGCTGCGGAAGGGGCTGGGACGTTGGGATGTTCCGCCTAGGGCTTAGAGGAGTGGTCTTCCATGGGTTCCACTCAATCTTCTTCCACTTCTTCCTCTTCTCTCCCTTCTCTACCTCCCTACTGTATTTCCTATTTTTCTGTTGCTTAATACAGTGTTCCACTCTAAATACGGCTACGTTTTCTACCTTCTTCTCTCTCTCTCAATATTATTCCTAATAAAGAAGACTTGAAGAAGATATATCTGGCAGGAGAACAGAAGGTAGAGCAGCGCATATCATTGATATATCTGGTGTAAAAGAAAATAGAGAAATTTAGTGTCATTGACATATCTGGAAAAAGAAGAGATTAGTGAAAAGCGTTGAAAATCAGTTCTCTTAACAAAGAACTGTTCTAATCTGGTTCCTGATTGAAGGAAGATTGAAGCTGCTATGGCGATCTGTGGAGATATTAGATTAGCTTCCATCACATGAAGGTGATCATATCTGGCTTTTGAAGGAGACAGTTCATGGAAAACAAGCAAATAACTCATTCATTAGTGTTATTTGAACCTGGGGTGAATTTCGTTGGCACACTATATGAGTTCTGGTGCAAAGCATATCGGTTTCTTTATACTGACCTGGAGAAGACCTTCCCATCTATAAACTACTAAAGAACCTCCTCAAAACAGTGAGCGGAGAGAGAGGAAGAGGGAGTGACCCCTGGGCAGCGGTGAGCGAACCCTAAGTCTGTATAGGCAGTGCGCATTGACATGGTGTGACCATTGCCTATATCTTGTATTCAAAACAGTAAGTAGTGAATATCGCTACACTGCTGCACTGCCGGTTGTATGCCCCTTGGATGCAACCCATTTGGATGAACCAAGTAAAACTTGATGTGTCCTTGTGCTTGTTGTGCTTTATTTTCTGTTTGTTGGGATCCACAGGATAATAATTGACAGATTAAACAAGTTTTTTCTACTAATCTGTGAACAAGATCCGGTTGAAGTAAATAGTTGAAAGATAATGTTTTAATTGAAGAACATCCTGATTCAGCCCCTCTCTTAGGTTGTTTGTGAGACCGTGGCACCAACAATTGGTATCAAAGCCAAAATGTTCTAATGTGGATTTTAATCTGTTATATCTGTTTTTGAAGTTTATGGTACATATGGATATCAATTTGAAGCCTCCTATTTTTGATGGTGCTCGCTATAGAGGTTGAAAGTTGGAGATATGTGATGATATTCTGGAATGTGTTTTTTATGATGTTAATTTGAGAAATCCCAAGCGAAGAGTTTGTGCTGGGGAAGCACAGAAAATTCTGAATTCTGCTCCGACAGATGATGTGTTTAAGAAAACACTTCATTGCGCTACAACTTTTGAGACATGGAAATCTTTACAGAATATCTATGAAAAACCCATGTCAATGAAAGATATTGTGATTCTTTCAACAAGTGATAGAAGTATATCTGCTGAAGAAAAGTGTCTCGGGTCCAAAGTTTAACAGAATAATAATAATAATAAGAAGGTTTCCAATGAGAAGAGTAGTCCAATAGAGGTGAATGAAATTGTTTGTATTAAATCTGAATCTAATTCTTCTTTGGTGATCATAAATTTCAGATTTTCCCTCTATAATTGAAAGAGATGGCGAGACTACTGAAGAAGAAAGAACAACATCAAGTTGTTTGTATTTGCAATGAAGATGAGGTCTGTTGCAGGAATGAATATCAAGGAGTGAATTCAAGAAGAGGAGGAAATGATTCAAATCTTACCAGAAAAGGTAGATCTTCTGGAAAGCTAGCAAAGAGTGGATTCTGTACTTACAGCATAATTAAGTTTTGAAAATGATAGGTTGAAACAAGAGATAAACTTGAGAGTGCCTGTTGCAAGAATGAATATCAAAATGAATGAGCAAAGTGATCACTTGGAGAACTTGCTCATGAATTGGAAGGTCAAATAGTCAAGGAGAAAAAGCCAAAGCAGACACAACTTCTCTGAAGAAACAGCTTAAAGATATAGAATAAAATCTGGTAAAGAAGCATGCTCTCAATTGGAGGTGATGACAACCCAATTTAAAAGAGACCTGAAAATTTTGTAGTTTGAGGAAAAGTTGAGATATAAAAGAAAAGGTCGCTGCTCCAATGAGATTCTCACACAAAGTCTTTAACGAATAAGTGCTTCTGCTGTGATGGATGTGTATGGAAACCATGGAATTATACAATAAAAGAAAGACTGTTGGAACATCTCATCTTGAAAATGAATATACGAGGTGTGATTTCTTTGAGAGATGTTTTATTTATGCTAATTTTGGACATGTGGCAAGATGCTGCAGCAACAGTAGAGGAGATAAGGAAGTCACAGCTCTTCTACAGAGGAATCAAGCTTGCATAGAAAAGAAATATGTTACACTGAAAAATAGATTCATGGCCTTGGAAGAATGTGATGCTGAAAGTGTTGAACCCTGTTTTTTATTCTGGGTATTTCCGAGTCCCGCATCGGAATACCCCTTTATGTATTCCGTATTTTCAATCCATAAAAGAAGGCCTCCGCCTCACCTTGAAGTATGAAGATTACCTCTTCTACATGGTATCAGAGGGAAATTAATCCCGAACCCTCCTCTCGTTTTATTTCTTTTTTTTTCCCCGTCGGCCTCTAGGGTTTCTCCCGGTTGGGGGGCGGCGGCCTCCATGGCCAGCAAGCCATAGGTATTACCGCCGCCCCCCTTGCCGGCTATCTCTCCCAGGCGGCGCATCTCTCCCAACCGGCCTATGTTCGGCAGACCTCCCCCTGCCGGTACCTCCTTCCCCGGAGTCCCCTTCCCGCCTCTGTGCGCACGACGGACCAGGCCGACTCCCTCCCGGCGATCCCGAGCGGGATTCCTCCCCGACGGCGTCTCGCCCCCCCCTCCGCAGAGATCTGCTTACATCTGGTGTGACAATCAGACAACCCCCAAGATTGCTTCGAATTCCGTTTTCCATGAATGCACGAAGCATATTGAGGTGGACTGCCACTTTCTTCGCCACCACCTGGAGCACGATCATGTCAGCCTTAGCCACATCCCGACGGCGGACCAGCTTGCTGACATCTTCACCAAATGCCTCCCAGGAGCTCGCCTCGCCTCGCTCAGTTCCAAGCTGGGCATCCACAGCATCTGCGACCCAACTTGAGGGGGAGTGTGTCTGGTCCTTCCTTGATATTATCTTTCTTTTGTGGGACTTGTGTTCCAAACTGGGCATGTCCAGCTTGAGGGGGAGTGTTGAACCCTGTTTTTTATTTTGGGTATTTCCGAGTCCCACATCGGAATACCCCTTTATGTATTCCGTATTTTCAATCTATAAAAGAAGACCTCCGCCTCACCTTGAGGTATGAAGATTACCTCTTCTACAGAAAGAAATAGAGGTGTACCCCAAACCCCAATGGCTGATTATTTACAACAACCATCATGGAGAATAAGGAAACAAATATGGAGGGATTAAAAAAAGAGGAAATAGTTCCCATGGACATCAGAGGAGATGGGAAAGAATTCATCTAATTCAAAGATGAAGGGGAAATATGGAGTGATTTGTAATACTAGAGGGAGCTGCATAATTTGAAAGAGGAAAGAATGTTGTACAAGTGGGATCAATCTCACTTTGAAGGGGAATGATAAGCCAGAAGAGATGAATGGAGTGAAAACGCAAATCAGGTAAGAGGTTTGCACAAGTGGTATTACCCAAAGAAGCACTGAAGAAGGCTTGGAAAGCAAAAGGTGGAGTTGGAAGAAAAGTGTTGGTTCATCGACCACACTCCTCTACTTGAGGATGATTGGAAGGCACCCCTCGCCTTATTTGTGTTTTTCATGTGTTTTACAAGTGGTTAAATCCGCGTGTAGATTAAGGAGGAGATACGATCCATGGGGTGACTTATAATGGAAAATATGAAAAATCTGTAAGAGAAGGAAATATCAGTATGAAGGATAAAGATTGTAAATCATTTCAATGGAAGATCTGAGCAGAATCTAGCGATGAAAACGTGACAGGTTAGGGGTGACGAAGATTCCTTGTCTTTGGAAGGTTATTTTTGAAGAAAAGCTTAATGTTCACCATTTGGATTTGCTTGTTAAAGGAGTTGCACTCAGGGGAGATATTTGTATACCAATAACAAGTGGTTTTGATAAAAATTCATGTTGAACAATTGGCACTGGTAGAAATTTATTGTGTACTAACAATTGGTGTCAATTAAGAGGTGTTCAAAGACAAGTGATGTGTGCGGTACTCTGGAGTTTGAAAAAGCATATATTTTCACATGCAGGTGGAAAAATCTGTTGAACCTTGTTAGGATTGTGTATATTAGCTGTCAGTGGTAACTTGGTCTTTAGCTGTAATTAGTTGTTAGACAGGTGGAAGCTGGTAGGAGTTGTTAGGTTTGGTTAGGGGTATTAAATAAAGGAGTCGGCTGGGGAAGTGTGTGGAGTTGTTAGGTTTGGTTAGGGGTATTAAATAAAGGAGTCGGCTGGGGAAGTGTGTCAATTCATTCTGTATTGGAGCAGGGCTGCTGTGGGGGTTTCGGACCTTGGGAGTTTCAAAAAGGCTCTCCGGGAAGTGGTCTTCCAGGGGAGATCTTCTCCTTGTCTCTTTCTTTTTTCTTCTGTAATTTTGTGTCTTCTTACATACTACTGCTAATAAAGATTCCTGCTGATCCGTTGATGTCCTCTTACTTGCTTGGGCGACCACTGTTGGGCGAAAACTTAACAATTGGTGCTCCCATTGAGTTGGCCGATCTGAGCTTGCTATACACAGAGTCTGAATGCAGATGGGAATGGCGACGATGATTGCTACAATTGAAATGACGTTGGAGAAACAACAATGAAAGGATCAAGAAAGAGGTTCTTAATCGCTGGTGGTGCGACTTGCTGGGAAAGCAATTGCTGGGGAAGACGTTGAGAGAGAACCGCGTTCGACTTTGTGAGACACGTCCGCAATGTGGACAATCGTAGCTTGCCGAGGGAGACGCAATCACAGTTAGGATTGCTTAAAAAAAAAGAACACTGCCTTACAGGATATTTTCTCTCCTCTACCTAACTACTGCTGGTCTATTGTGTGACGTGTTTGCTACTGTGGAGGTGCATTCACCGCCGAGAACTACTGCTGTGTGGACGGTTGTAGCTGGTCGAGATACTACGGCGTCTACGGTACCAGAATGGAGAGGGAACTGGGGCGGTTGTTTCGTGTGCAAGCAACTGAGATGCACAAGCTTATAACTTCTGTAAAAGACCTTGCCAGAGTACAAGGGGAGTACCGTGAGCAGCAACAGTCCTTGCGGGCACAAGTGCATGAACTGGCTGTGTTAGTTGCTCAAAATTGATCTACAGAGGAGCTGAGACAAGAGTGGAATTGCGGACAACTTCTCGTTTTTGTAGAACATCTATCTGCAGAAGAGACGTGTTCGTGCGTTCTGGCCGCCACATAGGTGTGGTTAGGAATCCACAGTGAGGTAGGGTAGGGAGCGACTCCTGCAACACAAGCAGAGGATGTTTAGCAGATAAGTCCTTCAGAGCTTTTGTACACTCGTTGGAGTATGAACAAGTGTGGCAAGGTACATAGGACATCACTTCGCATGAGACATAAGCAAGTGTGTGGCACTGCTGTATTTTCATCGGTGCCCGGTGAGGTGGCAGTGCAGCAACAACCTGCACGAGCGACGCCAGGGCCCTTTCCTCAGATTTTGCGAACATTGTTTGAGTGGCCACTGGATGTTGAGACGGTGGGAAAACACCACAACATGGGCATTGAAGCTGGTAGGATGCCAAGCGCGAAGTGGAGACAATCATCGCTGTTCGAAGTGGATTGTTCTGCTGGAGCTGTAGCAGCAGGTCTGAGCCGAATATGGTTTTGGGAGGCTTACATGCAGGTTTGTGCGGACACAAACCACAACCAATCACATTGGTTGCATTGGGGCAGCCTGTTCCACCAGTTGTTTCGAGCGGGAGCATAATTATAGGGAGAATTCCAAAGTTTCAGACAGAGAGAAACCCTAGCTCGAATCAGCTCATAAAGGGGAAGATGATGCAACTGTTCCACCAATTAAACAGTTAGTCCAATGTGCTACAATAACCGGTGGCTGGAAGTCCGCAGAGCTATAGTGACTTGTTGGTCTTGCTAGTAACATGCTGCTACAGTGTTTTGTCAAAGTTGACACTGCTACAGTGTCCTGTCGCATACTACTACACTAAGTCCGCACTGCTACAATGCCCTGTCAGTGTCACCGGTCAATTCTGATATAGTTGGTCAACATTACTACAACCCCCAAGATTTGGGGTGGGAACCTTCGACCTCCGGACCCCCGGAGTAGGGGCGTGCTGCCCTCTGCAACCCCCAACGACCTCACCATGGAGGTCGAACTGCGGGAGTAGCGGTTTGGTGTACAATCCGGGCTGCTCGCATTTGGCCCAACTTCATCCAAACGGATCGGACAATACCGTTTCAATAGGCTCTCCGGGAAATGGTCTTCCAAGGGTGATCTTCTCTTCATCTCCTTCTTCCTTTTCTTTCCCTACTAATGCTAATAGAGATCTGATCAGTTGCTGTCCTCTTACCTGCTTTGGCGTCCACTGTTAGGCGGAAACCTAACAAACCTGAATTGAATTTAAAATCTGGATAATGTTTGAAACCACAAGAGGTTTTATTCAGTAAAGCATGGCAGCAAGAAGCAGCATTAACCTGAACTGAATTTAAAATCTGGAGAATGTTTGAAGCTGCAAGAGGTTTTATTGAGTAAAGCATGGCAGCAAGAAGCAGCATTAACCTGAACTGAATTTAAAATCTGGAGAATGTTTGAAGCTGCAAGAGGTTTTATCGAGTAAAGCATGGCAGCAGGGAGCAGCATCATGGAGCTCAAAAATTTGTTCTCAACAAGTGGAGTACTGGAGCATTGTTAAAAATAGTTAACAAGTGTTATCTTCTGTTTTTACAGGATTCTCATTGGCTGTTGAAGTATTAAAACGGGGAGGAACAAAGTTAATATATCTGGTGTGTGAAGGTGCTGAAATTCATGGAGAGTTTTTACCCCAAGGTTGATTAAAAGGTGTAAGAAGTTTCATCAAGTGAAATCAACAGTTGTTATCAGACTTTTTCCATAAGTGGTATCAACAATGGATTAACAAGTGAATGTTGGATTTTTTTTGATTTTATCAAGACAACCTAGGATGAGTGTTGAAATAATGATGCAAATAAAAGCAACCCATAGTGTGCGGAATATTTGTTTAACAAGTGGAGCTTGTAATTTACTAACCTATTACGGTGAACCTGCAAAGGTCTTTGTCAATGGAGGAGAAATTTCATTTTGGAGATCATTTGATGAAGGAAACAACATGCACTTTATATTTGGTTATTTCAAAAAGGGGGAGGCAATCGGAACCAATTGTATCGAAGGGGTGGTTCAGTTACCCATATATGGATTCTCATATGAACAAACTAGGTGCAGATTTGGTGAAAACAACCTTTGAATTTTATTGTCAAATGGGGAGGGAAGAATGAAGCCATAAATCCATATCAGTGCAGGTATTTCAAAGTATTCTAGAATATTTCTTGAAGATAGATTTATGGAAGAATTGATAACAAAATCCAATGGGGGAGACTGCAGCAACCAGAGGTTGTATGTTGTATTTGTTGTCAATCTTGTGCTAAGATTGTTGTCAATCTTATGCTAGAATTTTTGTAGATCTAGTGATGACTTTGTTGTCAAATCAGAGGTTGTATATGACGGATATTAAGGATGGATGCTGAATATTATGTGGTAATGAATATGAATTAATTGAATTACTGTGGGTAGAATGATGAATCGCAGTCTGTTGAATGTTCTATGAATTGAAGATCTAATATCTGGCTTAGAGAAAGAATGCGTTTGAGTATGTTAAGAGGGTGAAGCCACAGGCTGAAAGAATTTGGTAAAAGTAAGTTGGACATGCTGAAATAATTCGGTGATAGCAGGTTTCAGAGAATTTGCAGAAGCATGAAGAATTTGCACAACTGTCTGAAGAAGGTAAAATATTTATTATGGTTTGTTTAAGCATTTCTTGAAGTGTGTGAAGTGTTTGAAGAAGGTTTGAAGATTTTCTGTGAAGCTTAAATTGCTGCCTAGGACTCTTCCTGCTGCCTAGGACTCTTCTTGCTGCCTAAGACTCTTCCTCCGCCGGAAAGTGAGAAATCTCTGGCAGTGCTCGACTCCTCCGTGCGAACCCCAGTAAAGCGCGCAATATCCTGCAGCGATGCAGTGAATTCCGGCATTGATAGCCCACGGAAAAACATGCAGACAATGATGTCCTCCCCCGGAAGTTAACCGTCAGCTCTCCACTCACCTACCCCGGGAAGATTCCGACAGGTCGGACCAATTTGATAGGACACCAACACCGGCTTCTTTGTATTAAAAGAGACTAGAACCAAAAATACAAGAGGGAGGATGAAGATTAGAAGATGGAAGGATGGAGACGCAACTCCCCTCGAGAGGCGCTTAGCACCCTCGCCTAAGCCTCACGACTGCCCAACTAACCAGATAATTCCCTCTCTTCCACCCTCTCCGTCCCTCCCAACACCCCCCCCCCCCCCAACATATCCCCCCTTCCATTCCCTAGCATATCCCCCAATAATATTCCCCCAGGATGCCCTGCATTTCCCCCTGGGCCCCTCCATAGAAGTTACAATTCTGCCCCCTTGGCAGATTGATTCCCCCTATCGTAACAGCAACACCCCTGCACACACCTATCAAAGATCATGAAAAGTAGAGAATGATGAAAGTGGAGAATGTTGCAACCTTGCTTAGGATGGAAGATGGAGATACGGAGAATCATGATGGAAGACGGAGATGGTTTTCATTCACGAAAACCGTACTTTGTGAAGGATGCACGACATTGATCATGACAAGGTCAAGAGAAGGATATGGAGACAAAGTCACATATGGTAAAGACATGTGAATAAGAGTTTGAGAATGCACTACCAAGGCAATACTTGGTATTTGGAGAAGAGCATGGTGATACATGACAAATCAGGAATGGAAGTATTGAAGTCACCACAATGACTATTTGGAGTTTTGGACAGAGGAAGGTGAAGGAGCACATTGATGGGCTAACATGGCAAGGCTAAGGGAGAGAGAAGAGATCAAGCTTTCTTGAAGAGTGATGAATCAATATCTGGTTTTGATGGATGTTATGATGAAGTAATATTGTCTATTCTAGCTTATCATGGCATTAGAAGAAGTGTGAGCTTGATTGAAAGTATTTGGCGAAGGTTAGAAGCTGTTTTTGTGGAGGAACAATTCACGTCGCAACACACATATGATCACACTGTGAAATAGTTGTGTGGCTTTGGTTGGTTTTAGATGAAGGATTGCGCTGTGGTGGTTGATTGGTGTTTCATTCTAATAAAGAGATTCAGAATGGAGAAAGAGAGAAAAACTACAAAACCAGAACGAACTCTTACACGTACAACAAACTTGAGTTCCTATGGAAGCTCGGACGTACCTCCAGGGAGCTATCCTCTCTGCAGGCCCAGGCAATATGTCCTCCAATAACTAAAACCGAACATTCCTCCTGTACAGGCTTTCCCCCCAATATAACAACTCCTAACAGAGTACTTATTGTCTAATTACAAGTTTGCCTCTGATAGTAAGTACTCACTCCCCTACCCCCTTCTTATAAACTCCCCTTCACTGGTAAGTATACTGAATAGGTGTTTGCGGCCGGACTTGGCCTTGGTCCTCGCCTGCATTCTTATCAATCCCTTTCCTTTTAAGTACCATCCTGTCCTCAAGGTGACAATTAGGATACCGAACCTTGAGCACGTTGGCATCCTCCCATGTTGCTTCATCCACTGATCTTCCATGCCATTTCACTAACCACAACCAGGTTGATCCCTGTTTCTTGGCAGCCAAAACTTCTTCAGGAAATTCATCTTCTTCCATTAAACTTTTTGGCAATTCTGCTTCCACGGGGTGGTCCCCAACAGCGGCCTTCAACTGGGATACATGAAATACTAGATGTATTTTACTAGTTCCAAGTAAATCCAACTGGTGGGCTACGGAACCTTCCTTCCCTGAGACAGCATACGACCCAAAATAGTGAGCTGCCAGTTTGGCACCGATCTTAACTCCCCCACTAGGTTTACTGAGTCGCAGTTTAACCCATTCCCAGTCTCCCATCTCACACATTACCTCTTGTTGGTGCTGTTAGCGTATTTCACCATTAGCTGTTTGGCTGGAATCCTAGGTCGTCAACTAGGCTCGAGGAAAATTAATTATTTATAAACCCTATTTAAAACTAGTAAAGCAGTGAATAGGGGTCGATCCACAGTGAATAGGGGTCGATCCACATGGAAAGACTTCTGAAGGTGTCTGTGTGACCAAGTAAACAGGACAAACAAGCAAAAAAAAAAAAACAATAACATGAAAAGGGTGTGGTGAAGTGATGGAAATTAATGATGGGTGGTGAAAATGGTGGAGTGAGAACAACCGGAAAGCGGGGAAACAATCAACAGCCCAAGAATGAGTGCAGAGATCACAAACAAGCAGGGAATAGTCCAGGAACGGAACAAGGGAATTCGATTGGCTGGTTCTTATTTTGTTGTAATATTTTTTATTTCTTTTTTTGTCTTCATTCATGCATAAATGTTGCTGGATCTGGTAAAAAGAGGACGATCAGTTCTCTTGAATGACTAACCTGTGGATGAATGGATCCTCCAACTTCTCAACTGCAAAATCCACTAATCCACTCAATGATGAAACCAGTGTCAAATCAGAAACAACTTCTCAGTTGTTCCTAATGTGATACCCTTGTTTGAACTGTCCTCTTCTCAGATGGACTTTCAAATGACAAGTAGATATAAACCAAACAAAACCGAAACAGTTCTCACTAATTTCCGGGAATTGAAGGATATCTACTACTTGAAGAATGAGAAAATGGTAGTTTCCAGCTACACTTAACACTTGAATGAAGTAAAAGAACTTACGAGCACAATCTCATTCCCCTATTTTGATTCAACCAACGACCATGATAAAAAAAGTTTATAAATATTCAAGATGGTTATTGAAAAACAGAGGAAGCAAAGAAAAAAATGAAGCTCTTGGTGAGATAGCCTCCGAATTCCTCTGAAACTTCAGAATTGCTACTGCCTGCTCCCAGCCCTGGCCTGTGGTTCGTTCTCTTCCTCCCCTCGTCTCGTCCTCTTGTCTTCTTTTTTACTCAGCTTTCTTTTTAAAGAGAAATTCACATCTTTCATACCCGGTCCTGGCTTGTGGTTTGTTCTCTTCCTCCCCACTTCTTTTTCTTTGATTGCTGCCACATGCATAACTCGACAGTCTGGATTCTTTCGGGTTGACAAACTTCAAATCTTTCTTGGAAAAACATTTTACTCCCTCAATCTAGCCCTGTACTTTGGGGAGAAATTATTATGTGCTCCACAGGCCTCACATGCGGAGTTGCACAGGCTGAGTTAGTGGACTCAAATTATTTCGTGGACTTGGGCCCTGGTTGTTGGGCCTCATCTTTGGGCTGCCTCGGAGGCGTCTGCAATTTAAACTCTTTCCTAGGTCATTCTATTGGCGAATTCAGAATGTTGTGTGTTAGTGGCGCCGCAGTGCTGAGTAGGGTGTCTTTTCCAGCGAGCTTGCCTAGCTCAAACTCGGAATTCGCGCCCTTCGCGATTGTATATTTATACAGCGTCGATTGAGCTTCAGAAATGTTGTGCTCGTTGGTCATGGGAGGCGCAACATCGAGCTTCAATAAATGGTGTTGACGCGGTGCCTTTAGAAATTTGTCTTGGCGGGCTTTGGTTCTTTGGAAAGCGAGTCCTGACTCGGTTTCTCCTGTCTTCTTTGTTCAGATGCGACTCGTGCGGAGGCCAGGCGTAATCTTCTACGTCGACGTCGACAATCAATGACATTTGCTCTGCTCAAGCTCAACTTAGATTTTGGTGAGTTTGTGCACAACCTTTGGGTTTTTCGCGGCGCCGACTTCGATCGGTTCAAATGATGGGTTCAGCATTGACTTCATCTTCCTGGGGTTCTGTTCCGTTCGCAAGTGGCGAATCCGACATTGACAGAGGCGGCATCGACTTCGTTCTCTTTAGCACCGACGGATCCCTCGCAGTTGAGCTCGGTTGCTGGCATTTCCAGATCTGATTTGGTGGAGGATGACGACGTCGATTATCTTCCACTGCAAGCTCATCTCGGCGTCGAGCTTCGGTTTCCAAATGTTCTTGGGCAAGCGCACCAGAGCGCAATTGATCGGGATGATCGACTGTGAGCTGGGGTGCAGACGTTTCCCCCCTTTTGTTTTTGAACGACAGGTGTCTCTCCCTTTGTCATTTTTTGTGGTTGCGGTCAATACGTTTTTGATGCACGATCACTTGAAATTTTGGTACGGCCGATGCATCATTTTTGCATCCCTTTTCCATTTTGTGGTTGCGGTCGCTTAAGTTTTGTTCTTGCGGTCAACTGAACAACTCCCACGGTTGCTTCGACTTAGTCATTGTTGCTCCATTTGAACTTGCGGTCGTTCCCATTGGCCGTGCGGTCGATCGGGCTGACACACAGTCGATCCACGTGATAGCCAAATTTTGAGATTTCTTCTTGCGGTCGATTGGAATGGTCGTCTTGTCGATCGATCCTGGGCACGGTCGCTCCAACCCCTTGCTAGATTTTCATTGCGGCATCCTAAAAACACAAAATTTCGAATTCATCATCATTTAAATTGTTCGTAAATGATATAAAAATTTACACCATGAACTTTAATCAATTAAGCACCCAAAAGAGACATTTCTATTAAAATATTCAATGAATAGCAAATTCAATCAGATTTGTTCCCGATTCAATAATTATCCATTATAAGTTCAATTTTACATAACAAACCCATTTATTTGACTCGGAGTTGTTTTAAAGCCTCGTCTCGGTCCACCAACGCGCTAGCGACAACCTCCACTTAAGCTTCTCCTCTACCATATTGAACAATTTGTGGTGGTTTATGCCCATAGACAACTTCCAATGGTGTTCGCCCAATAGAAGTGTGATATGGGGTATTAATAGCTGAATTCTGCCCATGATAACCATGTTGCCCATCGCCTCTGTAGAAGGAGAAAATAAGAGACCCGAACCCCCAAGTTTTTTCTCCTAAGGAGCCCTTGGGGTGTATTTATAATAAATGGTAAAGACCACACCGGACATCAAGTCCGATGTGGGATACAGACTCCAACACTCCCCCTCAAGCTAGGTGTACCTAGCTTGGACACATAATGAAAAGAAAGCAAGAAAAACAGAGACCAACACTCCCCCTCAAGCTGGACATACCCAGCTTGATGACAAAACATGACGAAATAAAAAGAAAACTGCAAAAGTTGCTGCTCCTCCTCACGATCGAAGTTCCCCCGCAGGATGAAGGATGGATGAGGTTGCGGGTGCAGCAGAAGAAACCACTCAAATCGGCTGGTTGACGGAGCGCCAGGAATGCCGCACTAGTGGGGCCGGTCGTTGAAACGCCGGGAAATCCAAACTAGCACCGGGAAAACCACACTTGCGGGGCCGGCGACGGGAGGCGGGGATTCCGCAGAATTGTTGCGGGACTGGCGGCGCCAACGGGCCCAAATCCGAGGATGTCGAGCTACTGCGCCAGCGAATGGACGTGCCGGCGGAGAGAGATGCGGCTGCCGGGAGGTGCCGGGAGATGCCGGCGAGGCGGGGATGCCGCAGGAGGAGGCCGGCGAGGGTGCAGGAGGCCGGAAGACGACGCTGGAAGTTGGAGGAGGCCACCTGCGTGGAGCGGCCAGCACGGGTGGAGGCCGGTTGCTGGCCGGAACAGTCCGGATCTGCCCGGAACAGTCCGGATCTGCCCGGAACAGTCCGGATCTGCCCGGATCTGCCCGGAACTGCCCAGAACTGCCCGGAACTGCCCGGAACAGACCGGATCTCGCCGGATCTGGCCGGATGAGGCCGAAAATCGCCGGATCTGGCCGGAGCCTTCTGGATCAGGCCGGAGCCGGCCGGAGTAGCCTGGATCTGGCCGGAAATCACTGGATCCGGCCGGATTCGGCCGGAGCTGTCCGGATCTGGCCGCCGGAGAGGGGTCGCCGGCCGGAGAGGGGTCGTCAGCTGGAGAGGGGTCGCCGGGAGGGAGCGCGCAGAGGAGGGCCGCCGGGAGCAGCCGGGAGGCCGCCGGGAGCAGCGGGAGGCCGCCGGCGGGGCGCGCGGGTGAAGGCGTCGGGAGCCGCGTCGCGCCGGGGAGCTGCGCAGGGAGGAGGAGTGCGCCGGGAGGGAGGGCCTGCCGGGGAACCGCGCCGCGCAGGGCAGAGGCGCAGGGCCGCGTCAGGCAGGAGGGCCGCCGGGAGGTTGGAGGGCCGCTGGGTGGATGAAGGGCCGCCGGGAAGGGAGGTCGCAGAGGAGCGGCGAGGGAGGTGGTGCCGGGACGGGGGGAGGCGCGCGGGGGATGGCTCCGGGAGTCGGGGGGCGCTGGGGAGGAGGCCCGCCGGGAGGAGGCCCGCAGGGAGCCGCGTCGCGCCGGGGAGGAGGCCCGCCGGGAGATGGAGGCGCACCAGGAGGGAGGAGCTTCGCCGGAGAAAACGAGCCCGGAGGGGGGCAGCGGTTAAAAACATAAACCTAGCCCTTCATGAGGGCCGCCGCCCCCACGGGGAGAAGAGAAAAAAAAAAAACCTAGATAGGAGGAATAAAATGGGAGGAGGGGGAGTTGGGTTCCCTCTGATACCATGTAGAAGGAGAAAATAAGAGCCCCGAACCCCCAAGTTTTTTCTCCTAAGGAGCCCTTGGGGTGTATTTATAATAAATGGTAAAGACCACACCGGACATCAAGTCCGATGTGGGATACAGACTCCAACAGCCTCAGCTGGTCCGAAGTAAAACTTCTCAAATAGATCTTCAAACACCTGTTCACTACCTCAGTTTGGCCATCGCTTTGTGGGTGGTAGGACGAATTCATCTTTAATGTCGTCCCTTGCAACTTAAAAGTTTTCGCCAAAACAAACTTGTGAAAAGGGGGTCTCGGTCACTCAAGCAGCCCATGTAGCCTCACTGCTTCTTTCATAAACACTTCAGCTATTGTCTTCGCCGTATAAGGGTGCTTAAGCAGAATGAAATGAGCATCAATCGATCTACCACCACCACCAACACCACATCATACCTCTGCAATTTTGGAAGTCCAAACACAAAATCCATTGACACTTCCTCCCACACTAGTTTTAGGTATAGGCGACAGTTGGAGCAGACCCACTGGACTTGGTGTTTTATACTTACTTTTTTGGGACACTTCAAAAAGCCCGAACAAACCGTTGTATGTCGCGTGTCATATCAGTCCAATACACCCCATTTGCTAGCCGTTCATAGGTTTTTAAGTACCCCAAATGATTCCTCGCCGGTGTAGAGTGGAAATTTCACTGATTTCTTAGACAGTACAAACCTGCTTTTGTAGAACAGTAAGCCATTCCGTCTTGTATACCCCGGTTTTGAGTCTCCATTTTGCTGCAATGCCTCGATGATAGCCATTAATCTCCCATCCCGCAACTTCAAAGTCATACCTTAGAAGCTTCGCCTGCCAGCATTGCTGGTCCATCGGCACAATCCGCTGGCTCAGCATATGCTTTAGACTTCGATGATCAGTATACACCACAAATCGCCTCCCTAAAAAATATTGTTTCCAATGTTGTACCACTAACACTATAGCCATCAGCTCCTTTTCATAAACAGATTTTGCCAAATTTGTGTTGGACAACGCTTTACTGAAATAAGCAAGTGGTCGCCCTTCTTGTACCAAAACTGCCCCAATTCCCATTCCCGAAGTGTCTACAACAAATGCCTTCGAAAAACCAGGCATCACAAGCATATCAGCTGTAGTCATCCGGATCTTGAGCTCTTCAAAAGCTGTCTGTGCTTCCAGATTCCACTTGAACCCCTCTTTTTTTTGTCAAATGTGTTAAGGGTTTAGCTATCTTGCCATAATTCCTTATAAATTTCCAGTAGTAACTGGTAAGGCTGAGAAATCCCCTTACCACCTTAACATTTCGAGGAACTCACCTCTTCTCCACAGCCTCTTAACTTTTTTAGATCCATGGAAACTCCTTCGGCTGAAATGATGTGCCCTAAGAATTCCAGTGCATGTTTCCCAAAGGTACATTTCTTTTTGTTTGCTACCAACTTATCCACACGCAATAATCGCAGCAGCTGCTGTTACTTGGTCATGTGTTCCACCCATCATCTGCTATAGGGCAGAATGTCATAAAAAAAGACGAATACTCCCTCAACATTGCCCGAAAAAAAGTGTTCATCATGGCTTGGAAGGCAGCCGGCGCATTCATCAATCCAAACGACTTGAATGATGTTTTTCGATGTCCTCTTCCCTCATCTGTACCTGATGGAACCCTGACTTAAAATCCAGCTTAGTAAAGTAGGCCTTGCCATGCAACTATCAACTCCTCTATAACTGGTATGGGATGTCTGTCCGGCTCCGTCACCCTGTTTAGAGCATGATGATCTACACACATCCGCCAACCTGTCTTTTTTCTTAACCATAATAATAGGACTAGAATAGGGACTGTTGCTATGCCTGATAAATCCTAGTTCCAACAGCTCCTGAACATGCTTTTCAATCTCATTTTTCATGTGGTAAGCATGCTTGCATGGCCTGATATTCGCAGGTTCCACCCCTTCCTTCAGCTTAATGACGCAGTCTGTCTCTCTCTTTGGTGGCAACCCTCTGGGGGCCTCAAAAACCAAGCTATACCACTTCAACACCTCCTATAACTGATCTTGTTGGCAAGTGCTCAACTCCGGCTCCATTGCACCGACCCTCTCGGTCATTGTCCACTGAATTCCCTGCAATTGTCTTGTTCCGTTTCGTAAATACTCTTTTAAAGCCCCTGATACCTTCTGTGGAATCCTCACTCCCTGCAGAACCACATTTCTGCCCTCCCAAACAAATTTTATTGTCATGTCCCGCCAATGAGTTTTAACATGGCCTAGGGTCTCCAGCCATGAGATTCCCAAGACCAGAACAGGCCCGGATGTGTCAAATATATAGGTATCAACCTCGAATTCCACTATTCCCAGCTCAACCTTTAAGGACTTACATAGTCCGTTGGATGTTACGCGGTGGCCATCGCCTAAGCATACGCTGAAGGGCTTGGTCTTAGTCTCATGCGTTGCAAAATGTCCCAGTGATCGCTTCAAAATGAAGTTATCGCTTGCTCTACCATTTATTAAAACCATCATCGGGATCCCCTCGACGCTCCCTTCCATTAACATTGACTTGGAACCGTCGTCCCCAGTCTTCCCCTGTTCACATGGTGTTGTTCCCAACATTTCCATTTCAAATAGATCTTCCACACCTCCTTCCCCGTCTCAGTGTTTTCAGACTCCATGACTTTTACCTCTTCCAACTCAATGCATTCCCACACCATTAGCTTGTAACCCTTCTCTGAACATCTATGTTCTGGATTGAACTTCTAACACAACTCTTTTGATTTCCGTTCCTCAAACTTCTCCCTAGACAAGTTCCTCACTCCCTTCCAACGTGGAGGAGCATTTCCCACCTTCTCGTCTCGGTCAATAATTTCTCCTGTTGGAACGAATTTCATTGTGTTTGTATTCCAACTCCGCCCCTGCCCACTGGGCACACTACTCCTGCCCCGCCCCTCTGTATATTTAATTACACCAACAGCTCCCTCTCCACTCTCCTAGCACGAGTCAACAACCTCTCCTTACTGCCGATTTTCGGCTTCAGTCCTCCTATTAAGAGGTATAGGGAAATATGTTATTCACAAGGCCACCCGCCCAAATGTGTCTATATAGGTGTCAACCGTCAACCGTTCTTGTTTTCCGCACCTAGCAATTCCACCTCAAGCTGCGTCCATGTAAGCTCAGTCTTAACAGTTTTCAACGAGATAATCCCATATTGGACCATTCTTTGTATACACAATTGTGCCAGTGACACCTTCAACTCTTCTCGTGTTCGATGTATCGAAAAATAAGTGTCAGCTAGCACGATTCAGGATACCAGATCCTCTCTAGAAAATGCCAGCATTTCCACCTGTTTGGTGAACGCACACATGCCTTCAAGTTCTGCATGATGCGTTTCCTTGTCTTCTATGGCTGCTGTGCGCTGTCGAACTCTATCACCTACTTTCGCCTTCGTCCCGCTCATCTTCCTCTGCCACAACCGATTTTTCCTTACTTTCCTCCTGTGTCGAACTCTCCGCCTGTGCGTCGTACAACTGAGTCACCATCGCTTTCATCTCCTGCATAAACAACATCAACTTTGATACTGACATCTCCACGCTTGCTACCTTGGTTTCCATATGCGTGGACATCCAGCGACCGCGGTCCTTCGAGTCGGTTTGTAGGAATTTCTACTTTAAAATTCTCTTGCTGTGAAACAACCTATCTAACTATTGTGTTATCTCTCAATGAAAGCACCACTTGATAGGTGTTTCGTTCTAATAGAGAGATTCATAACGAAGAAAGAGAGCAAAACTACTTAACCAGAACCAACTCTTATCCAGACCTTCCGCCACCTTCCTTCGTCCAAACCGGGACCTGCGCCTTGCTGCTCTCTTCCGTACTCCAGCCCTAGTCGACTCCCGTTGTGAGCGCGACCCCGTCGCCCCTGATGGTGTTGTCCTTCACTGTCGTCCTTCACTGTCGTCCGATCCTGGTAATGCCCGCTCTTCTGACCCGTCGTTGTCCTATGCTGTTGCGCACGTCCCCTACCGGCCGCCCTCTCCTGACGTGCCGTCCTCTTGCGCGTTCCAGTCGTGTGACGACTCGTCCTGCTGCGGTCCCTCCCGTCGCCCCGCCCTTATGCGATGACTGCTGTTGTGCACACCTCACAACAATGACCAAGACCAAATAAAAAACCTTCCACCAAAATGTAAAATTTCAAACATCAAATAAAAAAAAACAGCCACACCAGAAAGCAAAATTTCAAATTGCAAATTTAAAAAACAAGAGACCTGAGTGCCAACCAATGCTTGAGGATGCCTCACCACTTGAGGTTGCACGTCACCATCATTGCTAGAGTACCATCACCAGTAGGAACGAACCAAAATGTAGAAACAAGATCACTGAATCATCGACTATAAACTAGGAAAAACCACCGCTGCAGAACCACTGCCGGAATACCTTCACCTACAGAACCAAACACAAAACACCTTCAAAACAACCACTGCAAAAACCAATCTTCACCGCCGTGCCTTCACGTGAGCTGCTTGACAAGGTCTGCATCCACCAGCCAACCTTCAACTCGAGCCCATCACCATCACGAGCTCCACGCCTCGATGTCGCACCGCCCAACCTGTGCTTGCCGTCGCCGCCGAAAAAGAAAATCCGAACACCACCTCCGTTTGATATTGACACCGGCCAAGAACACCACCGAAAAACACCACAAAAAACACCACGAGATCCTTGATCGTAACACCACAACCAACCGATTAAAAACTGAATCCAGAGATGAACGTCGACTATCAAAACCATCACCAAAACCAAAGCTGAGACTGATGAAGCCGACCGATGAACCACCACCAGAGTCTACCACTAACTATCTCTGAAGCCAACGACGCACCGAAGCACAACCCTAGCCGACAATCCAAATACAACAGAGCCTATAAAGAAGAATCAACGCCACTTGGGGCTAGAAGATCCTCCGAATAGTTCAGGAAGCATCACCGAAACAGGGTCCCGGGACAACCTAAAAACAGAAACACCTCTTTGGGCTGGGATCCGCCTAGACACTAACACCAGGGGCACAAAAAATCGGGGATCGATATCAGAGTAAAGGCCAATAGGAGATGCAACTAAGGGGGAATGAAGGGGAAGAAACCAGCGGAGAAGGACCAACATTGAGGAAGATCGAGATCGAAATTGCCAAGAACCGATGGGGGGGGGGAGCAACCCAAAGACACAAAACAAAGCAGACCTGCCAAGATGGAGAACCAACGAGGACCTCGAGAACAAGAGAATGGGGGGGGGGGCATCGTCGAAGGATCAAGCCCCCCCAACACCCTATTTATAGGCCCAAACCTTAGAACAGATAAAGACCAATTTACCCTTAGGCTTTGTTTGGTTTGAGGAAAACAGGGACCGAGAAGAGGAAAGGGAAACATAATCCTTTTTTTGAGTGTTTGGTATGCTGGAAGAGGGTTGGTGGGTAGCCCAAATTCCATCATACGATGGAATTGGGGTTTCTTCCCAAATCGCGCGGAAATGGGGAGTTTCATGGGAACCCATTTTTTGGACCACGTTACCCCTCTCTCATCATCGAATGCCCCCTTCCCCTCTGCACCGCTATGCCCGACGACCACACCCGACGACCGACAACCATACCTGATGGGTGATGGGTCTGCGGTGGACGACAGAGCTGTGATGTGCGACGAGGGTGCGGGGTTGCAGCGGCCGACGAGTGATTGGGCTGTGGTGTGCGATGCGATGGGTGATGGGGTTGCGGTGGGTGACAGGGGTGTGGGTTTGCGGTGGTTGACGATGTTGAATTGGTGTAGCCCGATCCGTTTGGATGATGTCGGACCAAATGCTAGCGGCTCATACTGCACACCAGACTGCAACTCTCGCGGGTTGAGCTCCGCGGTGAGCTCGTTGGGGGTTGCAGGGGTAACGCACCTCTGCTTTGGGAGTTCGGGTTCTGAAGGTCCCTGACCCAAATTTTGGGCTACTGTAGCAACTCTGACCGACTGTAGCAAAGTTGACTAGGCGACACCGACAGGGCACTGTAGCAGTGCGGACTTCCAGCCACCGTTCACTGTAACACAATGGACTTACTGTACGGTTGGTGACACAGTACTTCGTCTTCTTTATTAGCTTATTTCGAGCTAGAGTTTTGTGTGTGAAACTTTGATCTTGTAATTTTGCTTCCGGATTTCATAGTGAAGTGATTATGCCTCTTTGTGGACGTAGAGACTATTCCCGAACCACGCAAATCGCTGTGTCCGTGTTCATCTTCTTTTGTTTTTGTCTTTTCTTTATCTGTAAACCTCTGTTGTGTGACTCCCAGCGTTTCCGCAACAGACATGCGACATGGGGTACGAGGTTATTGTGGACGACGAGTGGCGAGGTTGCGACAGGCGACAGTGGCCGACAGACAATGGGGTTACGACAGGCAGCAAGGGTTACGGGGTTGCGGTGGCGGAATGACGGGTGATGCAGGAAGGCAAGGGTGATTCTATATCTTCTATTCCATCATCAATCTTTCAATTGTACTAAACATGATTTTTAGATGTGATTCCCTCTCCCATTTCATTTCCTTTTCCGTTTTCATTTCCCTTTTCGCTTCCATGAAAACCATTTCATCATACCAAACAAGGCCTTAAAATATCCCAATCTAGAAAACAAGATGAAAATTAAATAAAAATGGATTAAATGACTCTACATGCAGGCCCAGCCTGCACGTGTTGTGCTATCATCATCGCATCAAATATAGAGTTGATGATGCAAGGAGAATCAGTTTCGTATACTGATCTTGGAAAGACCGTCATGTCTATAAACTGAAGAAGACTTCCCTGAAGTAGCGCGCAGAGGAGGAAGATTAGCGGGTCTTGGTGTGGAGTGACCATCACCTAAATATTGTATCCATTGAAGCAATGCATGATAGTTGATTTTGGTATACCGATGGCTGTGTGTATACTCCTTTGATGAGTGCAGGTGAACCAAGGAAAATTCCTTGTTCTCGTGTGCTTTATATTCTACATATGTGTTTGATGTCCGGTGTGAGCACATTTGAGGGAGAGATAGATTGAAACGGAGTTTTGCTAACATAGGAGCAAGATCTGAAGATGGGTGAGGGTTAAGCGCTTAAGAGTGAGGATTTTTTTTTAAATTGGTCAGCACTCCGCATCCCGATTCACCCCCCTTTCAGGTGCCTCGAGTCTCACTATTTAATCAGGTGGGGTGGTCCCAACACTGGGAGATTGATGGAGACATTGGTTTAACTCCCTTTACATGGAGTTGATCATATCTGGCTTTTGACGGAGACAATCCATGAAAAACAAGCAAATAACTCTATTCATTAGAGTTATTTGAACCTGGTTTTTGAAAAATGGAGCAACAAAGTGAATTTCATTGGCAGACTATATCTGGATTTCTGGTGCAAAGTATAAACCGCTGAAGACCCTCCTCGAAGCAGTGAGTGAAGCGAGGGGAAGAGGGAAAGTCCCTTGGGCAGCAGTGAGCGATCCTTAAATCTTTGTACTGGCAGCGAGACTTGACATGGAGTGACCATTGTCTAAATCTTGTATTCACAACAGTAATGGATATTGGTACACCGGTACACCGGTACACCGCCGGTTGTATGCTCTTTCAGTGCAGTCTATTTAGGGGAACCGAGTAAAACTCGCTGTGTCCTTATCGGGATGCACAAGATAATAATTGATAGAATAAACAGGTGTTTCTACTAACTTGGGAACAAAATCTGGTTGAAGCAAATAGATGAAAGAATTTTTTTTACTGAAAACACCCCGATTCACCCCCCTCTCAGGGTGTTTGTGGGAGGGTGGCACCAAGATGTATTGTTTACCGTTCATTTTATGCTGCCTTTTTTTTTGGCTAGTTTATACATCCTTGATTCTGCAAGGCTGGGCATAATCACCCAAATCTCTATTCGCTACAGAAGTTTCATTGTAACTTTTTGAACCGCATGGCAATAATTCAAAATTGATCTGCAATCTCTCCTTGGATTTTATTTGTTTACACATTTTGATGAATAAAAGATCTTCACCTGCTCCAAAATTACTGATCGCGCCATGATTGGAAAGAAAGTGTCATCTATTCATCTATTAATCCATCTATAGTGCAAAAGCAGAATAACTATGTTGTGCTCCTCTGCTCATTTGTGACATGTTTGTTCAAACTGCATATTTTTAGCATCTTTGTTATTCCAACATTTAAAAGAGCTACAGTGTTTTGCTTCTCTATCGTGATATGGATGATGAATGATCATATGAATGCTTCCTGCTGGCCAAAGATCTCTGCTGCCCTTGTTCCTTCCATCTATAGATTAGTATGATTGAGACCATATAACCCGCAGAGACATCATTTTGTTAGCCTCAAATTACATGTCAATACCCTTTTTAACCCAAGAACCAAGCCTTTCTCCACTATTAATTTTAACCTGCCATTGAAAAGCTGTTTGAGGAGTAAACCACTGAAGCCACTTCCCAAGGCGGACTTTGTTGAATGGAACGTAACCACAACCTTCAGCCTTACCACAACCTTCATGAACTCCATTTGATCGAATGCATCTTGAAGTGCTTCAAATTGCTATTGAAAAGTGCTTTATGTTGACAGAAATTTACCATTATAATAAGACAAACTCCCATTGAAGAATGCTGGATAGCATTTCAATTCGTGCCATTCCTTTTGAAGCGGAATCCAAGAAAATGAATTTTACTCAAGGAAACCATGTAATTATCAAATTTAATGCTGTGGTACCAAAAGTTACCAGAATTTATCAAGAAATTGCCTTTTACATCTGTTTTTTTCTTATTTTTCTTTATTTTTTTCAGAAAATTTTATTTAAAAAGGCTCTGGCTATCACCTTATTCAATTATGTGTTATGCTTCCGGTAAGGATTGATTTAGTGCATTGGGTCTAGGTATGGAGGAGGCCCTACACTGGAAAGAAAAGCAATTAGTTCTGGCCTTTCTCAGTTGGAACTGTCTGTAGAAGTGTATCCTTTGCGCCTTCAACTGCATGTAATCCCAAAAGGCGATCATGCAACAATCAGCATTAGCAGAAAGGTATGACCATTTGCTGAAGATTTGTCTGGAGTGAAAACTCATGCCAAAGATGCAACCATGTTGGGCAGGAAACGGTTGCAGAACTTCACAGGAGAGCTTGTGAGGTTTTCGATCTCCACATGGAGCAAGTAAATGTTCATTCATTCTAGCTACTTCTATAAGCAGGTTTTATATGTCCAGTCACATGAAAATACACAGTCACATTACACATGTTTCAAAATTTTTGATGCTGAACATTGATAATGCTACTCAGGTTTGCATTTGGGATTATTATGGCCATCAGAAACATGCACTGATGAAAGACATGTATACTACACTGTATGATGCCAACTTACAGACAGACCAGGATGTATGCTTCTTCTTCTTTTTCTATCTTCTTAAATGACAGCATGCAGTAATTTTACATCAGGATTTGTTTACCTTCCTCATGAATGCTATTTTAGTGTTTCTTAGCTTTTTAAAGTCCAGATTTTTTTACCTGATCTTTTACAGTTGCATTGCACATCTGAAGTCAACCAAGAAGTTCTTTGGCATAACATGTTATTCAATATATTAATGATAATTAGAGGGGGGTTATGGATGCTGGGCTACTACCAAGTGTGGAAACAATTTTTCATGCCACAACAGAAGGATACCAATGGATGGAGAAAATCCCGAGGTTGAACTTCCAGATGCTGATGGGAATGGTGGAACGACAACAGCAAAGTTCCGGATGACCGTAAGACTGGTGGAACCGGATGTAGAACTAGGAGGTGTTATCAGAAGTCAAACCATCAGAAGATGCTTGCTGGAGGAAGTGTGGGAAAAGCTGAGGAATTGCGAGATCTTCAAGAAGGTGGCACTGTTCATCGGGTGGGCAAGTTGAGGTGGTGGAGATATTTGACCGAACAAAGGCTCTTCCATGAAGATAAGTTGAGGTGGACTTCATCCTACGGATTTCGGATGACAGCTACAATTGGAAGCACTGATTGAATACTACTATAAAAGCAGGGTGCGATCACTCTGTTAGAGTAATGATTCAATCATTGTACTCACCCTTTGGTTTCTCTGAATCAAAGTAAAGCAGCATTTCCTTGTGGATTAAGACGCTAATCTGAACCACGTTAATCTCTTGTGTTTTCTTTTATCGTTTTTTTTCTGTTGGTCTTCCGGCCCACGCCGCCTGCGGCCTGCCTCTCGTTCAACGGCCCTTCGACGGTTCCATCTCCGCCTCAACAGATTTCCCGATGTCCCCTCGACCGACCCGCCTCCCTAAGCGCCCATTGACTCCTCAATGGTTGGCTCTTCCACCCGCGACCCTCCGGCACCAACTCCAGCCGCCGACTCTCCTGTAAGGCCGCCCCCTCGCCTCAGTTGTCGGCATTCCTGCACGGCAGCCCCACGCTTCATCCCCTGTGCGTCCGCCTGAGCGGTTTTCCCGTGCTCCGTCTTCGGTCCTCCTTCAAGGCGGTCCCTCTTCCCTGGCGCACTCTGCATACCCAGACATGCCTTTATCCTCACCATCATCTAGTACTCATTACAAATTGTCACTCTTGAAGGAGGAGGTCACATTTATACAATCTTATCGGGCTACTTTGCCACCTTCCTCTTTTCCAGCCACCATTGCTCAGACTGGCAGCCCTATCTTGTGTATATTTCATCGCCCGACAACTTGGATGCTTGACTCTGGTGCGTCTGAACATCTCACAGGGGATTCAGGTATGTTCACTACCTATCATTCGTATATTGGTACCTCTGCAATTACTGTTGCTAATGGATCGACAATCCCCATTGTGGGATTTGACACATCCTCCTTGACCTCGTCTATTCGTCTGGCTTCAGTAGCTCATGTTCCTCATAGTCCGTTTAATCTTTCTCCATCCGCAAACTCACTAAAGACTTAAATTGTGTTGCTATTTTTACATCTTCTCGTGTTGTTTTTTAGGAATGGTCGACGAATCGGGAACTTGGTCGAGGTCATCTTAGGGATGAGGTGTATATGTTCGATACCCCATCGTTCCTTGCTTGCTCATCTATCTTTGCTTGTACACTCGACCTACATTTTCGTTTTGGTCATCCACCGACTTCCGTCTTACATAAGCTTTGCCACCAATTCAGTCCACTTTTTTCCTTCCATTGTGAATCTTGCCAGTTTGCTAAACATCATCGGGTGACGTATGTTCCTCGACTGGAAACGCGTGCAGCGAATCCTTTTGACCTTGTTCATTCCGATGTATGGGGTCCTTGCAGGGTTCCTAGCCAGTCATGGTACAATTATTATGTATCCTTTATTGATGACTACTCGCGTATGACATGACTTTACCTTCTTCGTGATAGGTCTGAAGTGTTTTCTACTTTTTAGACCTTTTATTATGAAATTCATACTCAATTCTCCACCTCCATTAAATGTCTCCGCTCCGACTATGGACAAGAATATTTATCCACTTCCTTTCAGCAGTTTCTCAAGGATAAAGACATCATTCATCAGACATCCTGCCCCGATACACCTCAATCGAATGGAGTGACCGAGCGTAAATATCGTCATATTCTGGAGATTGCTCGTGCCCTCCTATTCCCCATGCAGGCGCCTCTTCATTTTTGGGGGTGCCATCCTTACTGCTACATACCTCATCAATTGTCTTCCTTCTTCTATCATTCAGTGGGAGACTCCTTTTTGGGTTCTATTCTCTCTCCCTCCTCGCCCACTCCCACTCCGTGTGTTTGGGTGTCTGTGTTATGTCCGTGACACTCGTCCCAACCTCTCCAAGCTTTCTCCCTTTGATACCATGTAGTTGGTGAATTCCCCTCACCTTGTGAGGTGAAGTCATTCTTTTATAGATAGATAAAAAGGATTACAAGTTGGAATAATGCGATGTGGGACTCAGAAATACCCTTTACCTGGAAATACAATTAAACGGGTTCAACAAGTAGCATTATTCTACCCTTAGCCTTGTAGGAGAACCTCAGTAAACAGTTTCTGATCTCTTTCCATTACGTTGTTTGGAAGTCGGTGGGAGTTCACATCTTTCAAAGGAATGAGGTCCGATTGGAAAAGTTTGACGGAAGGAATTTTGAATTCTGAAAAATGCAGAGAGGATAATAATCTACTGCAAAAGGATGTTGATCTTCTGTTAACTGGAGCTAAACCAAAAGCGATGAAAAAGGAGTAATGAGAGAGACTTGATAAGAAAGCACTCGAGTTGATGCTAATGTGACTTGCTCGGAACGTGATGTACAACATCCGAGAAGTGAAAACTGCATCAAAACTTGTGAAAACCTTAGCTGATATGTATGAGAAACCCACAACGATGAACAAGGTGTTCTTGCTAAGTTGACTTTTTGGCATAAGAATGTTGGAAGGTTTGTGGGCGATCATATTAACAATTTCAATGTGATTTTGAGATAGCTGGAGTTAGTGAAGGTTACCTTTGGAGACCTGGTTTGGGCGTCGTTGTTACTCTCTTCGCTTTCGAAATTGTGGGATGTGATGGTGACCGATGTGAGTAACTCCAGTGGGAAGGATGACTTGACATTTATGGATGTTTGCGACCTCATCTTGAAAGAAGAAATTTCTCGGAAGGAGATCTAATCATCTTTAGGAAACACGTATAATGTCAAAGGAAGAGGACAAGCCGCGACACATAATTCATTGGAAGGGGAATGGTAGGAGCCGTAGCAGGAGCAGCTTAGTGTATAGTGCTCCCTTGTGGTGGTATTGCGGGAGAAAAGGCCACCTAAAGAAGGATTGCGGTGAATAGGGGGAAAATTTCGGAAAGTATGCTTCTGAAAGTGGGTCTTCGAACCCTTGGAAGATAAGAGTGACTTGCTCCTAAGCGCTGCTAGTTCTTTGGGGTTTTGGGTTATAGATTTCGGAGCTTCATTCCACTCAACTTCCAAAAGAGGGAGTTTGATAGACTGTACTTTTGAAAGACATGACAAAGTTCATCTTGTCGACGACAAAACTCTTGAGGTTGTAGGGAAAGGTCATGTTTTGATCCGAACCAAGAACATAAGGACGTTGGAGTTAAAGGATGTGCGGTATATATCGGGGCTAAGGAAAAATTTAATCTCGGTTGGTCAACTTGACGTTGCAGGATTCTCAACCATGTTTGAGGATGGAGCTTTGAAAATTTCTTGCGGCTCCATGGTCGTTGCAAAAGGAGTGAAGGATGAAATTTTGTAACTTAGTATTGAAAGGTGCAAATCATGCAAGGGATATAACTTTTGCTAAATTGTGGCATGACTGTTTGGGGCATCTCAATGAGAAGGGTATGGAGATCCTACCTGCCAAAGGATTGCTGATGTTCAGAAGCACGAAGTTCGAAACATGTGAGGATTGAGCAGCAGAAGGTGTCTTTCCAAATGGAAGGGAAAACACCAAATAACCGGAAGTTAGAGTTGGTTCACATGGATGTTTGGGGGGACCGACTCCGGTGCGCTCTCACAGAGGTTTACTTTTCTATGTAACCTTTATCGATGATTCCACATGCAAAGTGTGGGTGTACTGTCTAAGACACAAGTCTGAGGCGTTCGAGACTTTTGTTCGATGGAGGACCATGATGGAAAAGGAGACCAGAAGTAAGTTGAAGCGCTTATGGTCGGACAATAGCGGTGGATACAAAAGCATAGAATTCGAGAGGTTTTGTTGGCGGAAGGGGACTCCGTTCGAGAAGACCGTGCTAAGGACTTCGGAACACAATGGAGTTGTGGGAAGGATGAACTGGACTTTGGTAGAGAAAGCTAGGAACATGTGGATTCACACAAAGTTTCCAAAGGTGTTTTGGGCGTAAGTGATGAACTGTGCCAGAAGCCTGCTGGTCTGGAAGGAAGGTCGATTTCAACCTCAAAGTCTTTGGAGCACTAGCTTATGTCCATGTTGATGCCAAGGATCAAGACAAGTTGGAGGCAACGTCTTGAGCATGTTTGTGGGCTATGATGATGAAAAATTTGGTTTCCGACTCTGGGACAACGATCTTCTAAAGGTCGTCGTCAGAAGTCAGAATGTCATCTCCAAAGAAGAGATCCTGTGTAAGGATTAGAACCTGATGGGAAATTCTGATGAAAGCAAAGTATCATTGGAAGTTGAGGTTCACCTGGATGGACATCTGGAAGATGCAAATGTTTGTTCAAGCTAGATGAGGCAAGAAGTTTGGAAGATCAGAAGCAGTGAGAGTTGGCGATGAGGGATGAACTTGATTCCCTCCGTGTGTCAGAAACATGGGAGCTGACGAAAAGACCTATTGGGAAGAAAGTCTTACAAAAAAGTTGGTTTTTCAGCTGAAGGAAGATGCAAATGTTTGTTCAGGCTAGTTTCTCGAGTAGCCAAGCACACAATTATCTGAATGGTGTTTAGAATGGTTGCTTCAGATTGCATTTGAAACAAATGGACGTGAAGACAACATTTCTTCATGGGGACTTAAAAGAAGAAATTTTTATAGAACAATCAAAGGGTTTCGAAAAACATTGGAATCAGAATCTTGTGTGCTACTAGAAGGTGTTTGATGATGAGAGTTTTATCATTGTTTTTACTTTATGTGGATGACATGCTTATAGCGGGGTCCAATGAGAAAAAGGACCGATGAGCTAAAGGTGGAGTTATCCGAAAGCTTACAGATGAAGGGAATCGGTTTAACGAAGTGGATTTTGGGGATGCGGATCATGAGAGACCTTAGTTTCGGTACCAAAAGACAAGTCCCATGACAACGACTCAACAACTCCGAACTGAAGCTTGTAATGCCCTGCTCTGTCTTCAAAGTCCTCCTGGAAACCTGAAAAATTGTTTATATACGTAGGGTGAACATAACATGTATTCTCAGTAGGATCATACCTTTATGTCTCAAGTGCATATGTGAAAATAGCACGCTAATGCGTTAATGAATAATTAACAGAACCAACAAGCACCTAAACAAGTCAATTACCAATCTCAGTCTCACCATGTGGCTCTCTCACCAAATCGCGTATCCAATATAATAATATAGCATCGAGATCATAACAAAGCAAGGCGTCCCGCTGCCGCTTACCCACTGATTTTCCGCTCTCACGCCCCAATGTTGAACGTCCCATGCTTCTATCCCTTCCATACACATCACATCACATACCACATCACATCACATCTCGCCCGAAGACACCTGGGCCATCTCTGATGTGGGTCAGGACACATCCCTACCCACCCTACCCTCGCAAGGTCTAGCATCCGGTGCTAGCATCAGGTATCATCACATCACGTCTCACCCACAGACACTTGGACCAACACATCACATCTCATCCCATCACACATCGCTAGAAAGCACTTGGGCCATAAATGCACATCTCGCCCGAAGACACCCGAACCATCTCTGCTGAAGGAAGAGCGGGGAAGATGGGGTAGCCAACCATCCGTATCACCACCATCCTGAATGTTGGGGAAAACACCTGGAACCTAGAACTTTTGAGCGTTGATAAAATTATCCAACTCGGGTGGGGCACGTATAGAAATAACATAAACATACATGATATATCGATAACACACAATGCCCAACCTATGGGTCCACAATAACTGCACTAGCGCTCACCACATCACCACCACCGTACCACACATCAATCGTCACGACCGTTGCCACCACTATATGCACTACACCACACCACACCACCACCACACACAGTCGCACATATCCCCACTTTCAATTATAGGTTTTACCACTTTCTCGATATAACAAGTTTCCGCTATCTTTCATTTACTAATCCACTTCATTCACATTTACACAGGCCAGGGAGGCGTTGAGGCGCTGGCGCACGAGGGGGAAATATGCGGGAAGGGGGGGGGGATATGCGGGCCGTCAGGGTCGTGCAAGTAGGGCTCGTCGCTGTGGTAGGAGCGACGAGAAGAAGGTCGTCGGAAGGAGGGAAGGTTCGACTGGAGGGGTGCCGGAGCGGGAGGGGCCGTCGCACATGACGGAAGGGAGGGGAGGCTGCCGCGCTTGGAGAAGCGGAAGGGGTGCCGTCGACGAAGAGGAGGGATGCCCTTTGGGAGCCGCCGCGCAGGAGGGGGCGACGACAGAGAATTAGGGCCATGTGCCCGCTGCCGCTCCCCTTAGGGGGGGATATGTGGGCTGTTGGGGTCGTGCAAGTAGGGTTCGTCGCTGTGGAGGGAGTGACAGGAAGAAGGCCGTAGGAGGGAGGGAAGGTTCGATGGGAGGGGCGGTCCCACAGGGCAGAAGGTAGGGGAGGCTGCCGCTCTGGGAGAAGTGGAAGGGGTGCCGTTGACGAAGAGGAGGGATGCCCTTTGGGAGCCGCCGCGCAGGAGGGGGCGGCGACAGAGAATTAGGGCCATATGCCCGCCGCCGCCTCCCTTAGGTGGGGGAATCAAACTCTAGACCGAGTTAGACAAATGAGAGGGAGTTTTGGATCAGACCTCATCTGATATCATGTAGAATGATAAGAGAGGTGAACCCAATACCCAAGATATCTTAAGAGAGGCCTTGGTGCTTATTTATAATGAATAACAAAAGAGCGACGAGAAGAAGGCCGTTGGAGGGAGGGGAAGTTTGACGGGAGGGGTGCTGGGGTGGGGAGGGGCCGTCGCACAGGGCAGAAGGGAGGGGAGGCTGTCGCGTTGGGAGAAGTGGAAGGGGCGCCGTCAACGAAGAGGAGGGAATGCCCTTTTGGGAGCCGCCGCGTAGGAGGGGGCAGCGATAGAGAATTAGGGCCATGTGCTCGCCGCCGCCCCCTTGGGGGGGGAATTGAACTCTAGACCGAGTTAGTCAAACGAGAGGGAGTTTTGGATCAGACCTTCTCTGATACCATGTAGAATGATAAAAGAGGTGGACCCAATACCCAAGATACATCTTAAGAGAGGGCTTGGTGTCTATTTATAATGAATAACAAAAGATGGCATGACACCTAAGTCCGATGTGGTACTCAGGTCAACTTAACCTCTAACAATTTCATTTAAGCCGTTTACCATATATTAAATTCCACCTCATTCATAATTCATTTATTCCATGGCCGATTAGACAATTAACACGACCACACCACACAACTGACCCATCTCACATAAACTGTCGTCACAAACCTCGCATCCACCACAGTCACCACACCACACCACACCACACCACACCACACCACATCGACCAAGCCATCTCATCACAACAACCTTACACCACATCTCACAACACAACCGCCGCACACAACCACCACACACAACCACCACACATCATCACCACTGTGCACCGCAACCTCACATCACAACCACTGCACACCACATGACACAACTGTCCACATCGCATCCATGCCAGCTATCACCGCATCACAGCCCCACACATCACACATCCCAGCCGGTCACCTCCATCACCGCACAACAACCCAAACCGCGCAGGGCAACACAACAGGCACAAGCATACACAACAACACATCCTGGCTTTCACAATTATTCAAGGGCTTTTATCACATTACTTCATTATTTAGTATGAGTATTATCACACAAATTAGATTCTATGGGCAACCAATTTATTATCCAAATACACGTTCATTAACCTTTTATTTAGGGTGCAACCACGCAACAACACAACAAGGGTCTCAACACATATTATCTACAACGCGAACAAGGCTCACATATTATCTACAACGCGAACAAGGCTCCCAACAGTTGTTATTTTCAGTATTGACAACAAACATGCACAATACCATCAACAACATATATCAATGCAGTAAAGTATGCGATATCTTTCCATACCCATCAATTTCAATTATGCCAATTAATTATCTTTATTATGCTGACTGCCCCCAAGGCTTAGCCTAGCGACAATGGGCTCTGTGGGGTGTTGGGGAGGTCATGGGTTCGAGTCTCCCCGACTTCCTGCATGTGTGTGTTGAGAACGAGGATCCCTACCTCAAGAAAGCTTTATGATTTCGCTGCGCACCACAAGGGAAGAAGAAACAACCCGCGAACCACAACCGTCAAGGAACTCATAGATCAACCTACATCGTATCAAGGGTTGTCAAAAAAATCGCTCAAAACACACCCCAAACGAAACACCACCACCACAGCGGATCCCAGGAAGAACGAAAGGAAACACGAGAGAAAAGAGGAAGGAACTCACTGCCGATCACCAACGAGCAACCACCGAAACCCAAGTATCAAAGCGAGAGAAGACAGGCTGGAAAGTCTCCCAAAATCGCCTAGGGTTCGTTCATAATGAGAGAGAGAGACTATATGATAGAAGAATCGGCCGAACGAGGATTATAAATAACCTATAACTTGCTCGATTTACGGCGTAAATTACAAGTTTACGCCTTAAATTCCACGGGCCTGCATAACTTACATCGTAAAACCACTTTTTAGGTCGTAAACCCTTTTTCCGTCGAAAAACTTGGTGCTTCGGGCTAAAATTAACTTTCGCCGTAAGTTACACTTTTACGGCGCAAACCCATCTCACGCGGTATCCCCTTTTCGCACACAAGCTGTAATCTGCTGGATTGACAAGCCATAAAACACAGACTTATGCTGTAAACTTCTCTTTTACGGAGTAAAAGGTTTGGTGTAGTTCTACTGCAGCTCCAATTCCACCGAACCTCCTCTAGCCTCCTCCAAGCACTCTCCAACCACAAAACCAGGAAAGTAACGGACCGGGAATGCACGGACTGTTACACCCATGGCTGCACATTTCAAGCTAAGGAGAAGTTCGAACGAAGCGGAAGTTGAGTACATGACAAAAGTTCCATATGCACCAGTGAGTGTCGTCGGTAGATATATGACAAAAGTTCCATCTGCAGAAATTCGGTAGTTTGATGCATGCCATTGTTTGTACTCGTTCGGACATTGCACAAGCAGTGAGTGTCGTCTGCAGATATATGTCGAACCCTAGAAGGGAACACTAAGAGATAGTGAAATGTGTTCTCTGGCACTTGAAGGCTTCCGGAAGCATCACACTTTGCTTCAGAACATATGAGTCTTTGCAAGGCTTTGTGGATTCAGACTTTGGGGGGAGATTCAAATTCACGGAGGAGCACTTCTGGATACGTGATTACATTTTGAGGAACTGTAGTTGGATGGATGTCCAAATTTTAACCAGTGGTCACTCTCTCAACAACGGAAGCTGAGTGCGTCTATTTGACGGAAGTAGAGAAGAAGTTAATTTGGCTAAAGAGTTTTCTGGAGGGTCTTGGAAAGAAGCAAAGTGACGAGATGCTCTTCTGTGGTTCACAAAGTGCAATTAACTTGGACAAAAATCCAGCGTTTCATTCTTGGACGAAACGCACTCAGTTGAAGCTTCACTTCATCCAAAAGTTGTTGGAGGGTGGGGAGCTGGACTTATAGAAGATTGAAAGAGAGCGGAATCCAGCAGATATGTTGACGAAAGTGGTTACTCGGGGTGTCTTGGGGCGATGCTGTGTGATAGGATCGAAGGTACAAAATGTAGGAATTGCTGTAGAGTTCAATTGGTGGCATAGGTTACAACAGAAAAAGAGACAGCAGAAGTAGAAAAAATGAAAAAATAGAAGTAGAAGGAGAGGAAGAAGAAGACTGACTCCCTGAGGACACTCCGTGAAGCCAAGGTCTGAGCCTCCCGTTCAGCCACTGCTGAAAACCAAAACAAAATAACCACCCCCCCTCCACTTACTCCTCTGCTCGTATTCATTATTCCCCCATCTACTTCCAACAGCCCTAACAATTCAATACTAGAAAAGGCAACACTGCCCCTGATAGTTAATACATCCCATGCCCTTAAACGGACAGCCCCTACACAGCCCCTTCCTATCATTTCCGCCTCCACCTTGTCCTCGAGGTGGAGAACTTTTTGAGCTTTTGGGATTGTTGATGTAATATCCTCGATGCAGGTCCGACACCTGGAGACTTCAGTCGATCAACCGTGCTTGCCAAAAAAATGAACTGCCGATCATCATTCATGCACAAGCCTGTTTTTCCGCTCGTGAGACATCACAACAAAACGCAAGGTTCACTAATAGCATTACTGAACCAAGTGCTCACTAAAATATCGCTGCCTTGGACTTCGTATCCCCAGCCAAGAATACCAATTGCTCCCCTTTCAGTACAAGACACATCACATTTAAGTTGAATTTGCAATTTTCATTGGCAATGCAGTGACTCCAAAGATAGCATTCCCTGGGTAAGGACAATGGAGGTACAATTAAAGCCCATTTCAGGAACTTTCTGCTTTGTCAGAATTTCACCAGCAAGGCATTTGATAAACCATTCCCGACCATGTTGAAGGCCAGTGCTGCTTAGAGGCCAATTCCTTTCCGAAATAGACATAAACCAAATGAAATCCTGACTGCTCCAGTTGGTTTCCCATCATGACCAACCCAGCAAACATGCCCAGCCTCAATGTTAAAATAACGATCTGAATGAGACAAGCCTAGATACTTAGCGCACACACCTGGGTTGCAAAAGCATCCTGTCCGCAATTGGATTCCAGATAAAGTAGCCAATTTTTCCACTTCACGGTATCCAAACCACGATCCATCTGCCCGGCCTTAAGTTGAATGTAACAGCGGGACCGACATCATGTGAAAATCCCTATTGAATTTCCCATAAAGTGTACAGTATTCAGTCCCATTTTCATGCTTCAGTGCTAACAGCTTTTCCCTCACATATGCAGCGGGCACCACCGTATGCCAGAAAATTGCTGATTTTTGTGTGCCTCCTGTTGAAATGGTGCAGCCTGATCCGTTTGGATGAAGCTGGAGTGAATGCTAGTAGCCCGAATTGCACACTAGACCGCACACCAGACCACAACTTTCACGGTTCGAGAGTAGCAATGCGGATTTTGGCATGGTTACTGTAGCATCTCGGACTTTGGTGACAACGGTATTGTAGCTCTGCGGACTTCCAACCACCAGTTACTATACCATAGTGGACTTATTGTGCGAGCTCATTTGAGATAGAGTTTCTATGTATGTCTGAAACTCCGAAATTGCTCTGTAATTCTGCTCCCGATCATAGTGAAATTTCCGCCTTTCCGTGGTCGTAGATATCATTTTCCGAACCACGTAAATCGTTGTGTCCTGTGATCTTTTTCTCATTCTTTTGTTCATTATTTTTCTTCATTTGCAAACCATTCTATCGCTCCGACTCCTAGCGTTTTCACAACACCTCCTCACCACAACCTTTTGTACCTTTCTTCGATGACATGTCTCATGGTTAGGCTCCTTCAAAATAGACAATGAACTACCACAGAAGTCTGAATTAGCTGACGGATTACTGTCAGAACTTGCATTATTGACATTCACCACAGAAGTCTGAATTAGCTGACGGATTACTGTCAGAACTTGCATTATTGACATTCACCACCAATGCAGCAAGCCGCTTCTCTCTATCGCCATTTTTCCGATCAACTGGCATTTTTTTTATCACGATCTTCAGTCAATTTTGCTGCATGGGCCCGTGCTTTAACCTCAGCCACAGCCACAGCCTTTACACTAGTCGTTTTGCGTTCTATACCGGCCCTTGGCACACCTGCTGTTTCATAGTCCAACGCCAGTTCATCTTCATAGTTAAAATCATTTCTTTCAGATCCCGGAGCATCCTGTGAAGCTTCACTATGAGCAGCAGGAAGAGCCCTTGGAGAAAAAATAAACCTGTCAACATTCCTAAATTTCTTCCAAAAAACTTCAAACATAGTTTCCTTCAGTACCCATTGCAACGCCTCTTTTGCTTGCTTGAATGCTAATTTTTCGGTGTAATAAACCACAACTTCAAGAACATTGTTGTGCTTCTTTAAAAACCAAAACCGATGGCCAGTGCAACCCTCTATTAAAAGAAACAACCAATTCTTTATTTGTTCTGAAAATAGGGAAGTTGAACTCTGTTGCTCCCTTTGCAACTGCCAGTGGCTTTGCACCATTGAAGAAGTTAGCGTTAAATGATTTAAAGGCTTTTTCAGAGAGGTTTCACCAAAGCGCAAAGCATCTGGTGGACTCCGCAAAGGACTTGCCCACGACCTTCGGCAATGGGGCATCTCCAAAAGCCAAAAGCCAGATCTGCATTTCACAGGGCATTTCCACACCGCCTTCCCTCATCTGGATAATTGGTTTGAGCTACGTTGGCGGATTAGTCACAGCTGCAGTGCCACATCGAGAAAGAAGTTTGGTCTTCAAAACAGCCCAAAACAGGTGAGGTTGGTAGCGCCCAATAAGGGACTGTAAGTCCTCCTAGGTGGCGCATATACTTCGAGCTGCCGCAAGTCGAGATGTCGGAAGTTCCTAATGCAGCGCAAGACGGACGGCGCATTTGGAGCTAGGTTTCATATTTTTCTGAGCTCGATTGCCTAACCCTTATCACAATTTGAGCCATGTGAGGAAAAGCAATTCACTTGAATGCAGAGATTAGAAGGTGAAATGTTCCCCTTCGTTCCTTGCCACTCCCGTGTATCTGCAACTTCGTTCTCCGGTGTAGTCCCAAAGCGGCCAAGGCATGTCCTCCCAGTTCAGGTTGGGATGTATTGCCAACAGAGAAAACCTCCAACGCTGCACCAAACCTTATATGCACAACTATGTGTTAGACACTTGCAAATGGTGATGAGTCTTGTGAATCATGAAGTATGTCTCAGCCCGAGTGATCCAAACTACATCATTACCAGAAAAAGTCGGCAGTCCAACGCGCTTAGCCAAAGCACTGAGCTCAGTCCTCATCTCATCCTCTCCAGCATTGGTTTCGTAGGCCAAATGCACTTTCGAAGTAGGTTTCTCGCTGTCTAAATTTCGCACGAATTTGCAAAAGCCTGGATCAGTTCCCATCTGGTCAGATCGTACAAGATTCAACTCGACATGCTCTGCGCTCCTACGCTCCTGCTCAAGACAAAACGTCTTTGAGTTTTTCAGCTCATCCGTAGCCTGCTTCTTTTATTCCAGTTCGGTTTGACGAACAGAGAGCCCCGCAAACTTCGTCTGTTCATGTACCTGCTTCGTAAGTGCTTCTAAAGACGCCTGTAGCCTCTTCATGCAACTATCCTGGACTCGTTGCTGCTTCGACGACTGTAGTGCTTTGACTATCTTTGATTCCATCCGTTCCCGTGCCTGCATTAACCGTTCCATCATCGACTTAATCAAAGCCAATCTTGTCTCTATTTTAGTCGGCATTCACCAGCAGGACCGAGTTCCTCTACTCGCTATGATCCTCTCAAACAGCGAAGTCTCTCAATAAAAGCATCAAATGATAGGATTGTAGGTGAAAAATGTAGGAACTGCTAGAGTTCAATTGGCGGCGTTGGTTATAGCAGAAAAAGAGACAACAGACGTAGAAGAAATGGAAAAACAAAAGTAGGAGAGGAAGTAGAAGACTCCTTGAAGCCAAGGCCTGAGCCTCCCGTTCGGCCACTGCTGAAAACGGAAGCAAAATAACCAGTCCCCCTCCACCTACTCCGCTGCTTGTATTGTATTTATTACTCCCCCATCCATTGCCAACAACCCTAACATCTCTGTATAAGAAAAGACAACACTGCCCCTGGTAACCATTTTCCAAAGACCGGATGAAGGTTTTCCAAAGCTGAAAGGGGGACTTAGTTGTGAGCTTGGAATGACGATTTCCAAGTGGGAGATTGTTGGGCTACTACCAAGTGTGGAAACCATTTTTTAGGCCAATGGAAGGTGACGAACGAAAGGTGAAAATCCGGTGGTTGAACTTCTGAATGCTATGGAATGGTGAAACGATAAAAACAAAGTTAGAATGACCGGAAGACTGATGGAATCGGATGTAGAACCAAGAGGTCTCACCGGAAGTCAAACCATTGGAAGATGATTTCAAGCGGAAGTGCGGGAAAAGCTGAGGAATCGCAAAATCTTCAGGAAACTAGCACTAGCACTGTTCACCGGGTGGGCAAGTTGAGGCGGTGGAGATACTTGATCGAATGGAGGCTCTTTGGTGAAGATCGACTGAGGCAGACTTTATCCTTCGAAAATCGGATGGCGACGATAACCGAAAGCACCCGTTGAGTACTACTATAAAAGTATGGTGCGATCACTCTGTTAGAGTAACAATTCAATCATTGTAACCATCCTTGGATTTCTTTGAATAGAAGTAACATTTCTTCGTGGATTAGGACGCAAGTTTGAACCACGCTAATCTATTGTGTTGTTCTTGCCTTGTGTTTTCTTCTATCGTTGTTTCCGTTGGTCTTGTTTGTGTTGTTCGGAAGAAGGGTGTAGCAGCGTGGTGATTTGGGAGCAGTTTGTCTTTCGAGTTCCTGACATTTTTTGATAGAGATACATGGTAATTTGTAGGAGGACAAATATGGAATTGTATGGGGGGACCCAGGTGGAATATGCTGGATGGAATATGCTGGAGGGGATATGATGGGTGTAGAATGAGGAAACCCCCTTACTCTCAAGGTAAGGTGGGGGCCTACTTTTATAGAATGATACGACGAAAGATAGAAAGGAGTATTCCGATGTGGGACTCGGAAATACCCATAATAATAAAAAGAGGGTTTAACACTCCCCCTCAAGCTGGACATGCCCAGCTTGGACAACGAGTCCCACAAAAAAAGAATAAGATGACACCACACAAGACCAAGACATACTCCCCCTCAAGCTGGGTGTCAGATGTGGTGGATCCCCAGCTTGGAACTGAGCAAGGCAAGGTGAGCACCAGGGAGGCCTTTGGTGAAGATGTCAGCAAGCTGGTCTGCCGTCGGAATGTGGCCAAAGCTGACATGTTTGTGCTCCAGGTGGTGGCGAAGAAAGTGACAATCCACCTCAATATGCTTCGTGCGTTCATGGAAGACGGGGTTCAAAGCAATTTTAGTGGCTGCCTGATTGTCACACCATATGTGAGCAGACGTCTGCTGAGGAAAGCCAAGCTCCTGGAGGAGTTGCCGAAGCCAAAGGATCTCGGTAGTGACGGTGGCCATGACACGGTACTCAGACTCGGCACTGGAGCGAGAGACGACCGTCTGTTTCTCCCTGCGCCAAGAAATGAGGTTGCCTGCCAAGAAAATGGCAAACCCAGAGGTAGATTTCCGAGTGGCAAGGCAACCAGCGTAATCAGCATCGCAAAAAGCCTCAATATGCTGATGAGGATGCTGGGAGTAGTGAAGACCACGGGTAGGATCCCGTTTGATGTACTTGGCGATGTGGATGACAGCATCCCACTGAGATGTGGTCGGATGCTCCATAAATTGACTCACTTTGGCTACCGCACAGGAAATGTCGGGTCGAGTCATGGTGAGATAATTGAGTTTGCCCACCAATCGACGGTACCGCTCGGGATGTGGGTATAGTGCCGAGGAGGCATAAAGAGACCGTTCTCCAGGCTCGAGAGGAGTATCGACCGCAGTGGCCTGAGTCAGCCCAGCATCCTGCAATATATCCAATGCATACTTCCGTTGGCAGAGGGAGACGGTGTCCGAGGAGTAGGAAACCTCGATGCCGAGGAAGTATGTGAGAGGACCAAGATTCTTAGTGTGGAAGTGCTGGTGAAGATGAGCCTTGAGATGAGTGATACCCACAGAGTCGCTGCTGGTGATGACGATATCATCCACATAGACGACCAATAAGATGCAGCCATGTGGAGTCGTCCTGTAGAAGACAGTGTGGTCCTTCATACTGCGGGAAAACCCAAAGTCGCTGACGACCGTGCTAAAGCGGCCGAACCAAGTACGGGGAGACTGCTTGAGGCCGTAAAGAGAGCGGCGTAGACGGCAGACACGAGATTCAGTGCCGGAGGCACAAAATCCGAGTGGCTGCTGTAGATAGATTTCTTCCTCAAGGAAGCCATGGAGGAAGACATTCTTGACATCCAATTGATGAAGAGACCACTGATGATGGGCGGCGAGAGAGATGAATAACCGGATAGAGGCCATCTTGGCAACCGTGGAGAAGGTATCAAAGCAGTCAACACCGTATGTCTGAGCAAAGCCTTTGGCCACAAGGCGGGCTTTGAGGCGATGAAGAGTGCCATCGGGATTCAGCCTGACGGTGTAAATCCATTTGCTGCCCACTGCCTGTTTGCCTGCTGGAAGGGGGACAAGATTCCAAGTATGGTTTTCCTCCAGAGCCTGCAACTCATCCCGCATTGCTGCTAGCCAACCGGGGTGAGATTTGGCTTCACCAATCGTGCGAGGTATAGAAACTGTCTCCAGAGCGGACAAACCCCTGTATGAAGATGCAAATAGAGGAGTACTCTGGCAGGAGCGAGTACCTTTCCGTAGGGCAATGGGCAAGTCCTCGGGTGGCGGAGCAGGAGCAGCGAACGAAGCGGGAGCATCAGTCACTGGCTGGAACGGGGGATACAGTCGAAGGACGGCGGGAGTAGACCTGACCAAAATGGGTGTCAATAGGGGTTGACGCCGGTGGAGGATGGATGAGGAGCGGAAGACAGTCATCAATGACAGAGTCAGGAGGAGGAGAGGGAAAGGAGAATGGAGAACTCTCAACAAAGGAAACATCCGCTGAGACGACATACCGGCGAAGGTCCGGTTATTCATCTCTCTCGCCGCCCATCATCACCGGTGAGGTGGTCGGAGGCACCTGAGTCCAGCAACCATGCAGGGGAGCAATGACTGATAAGGGCAGTGGGGCGAACAGTACAGGCCAGAGAAGCCGAGGAGGGACCGGGTCGGACAGAGGCCGGAGGATCGTGAGGCCGCCTGAGGTCGGCCATAGAAAGGGCCAGAGACGGGAAAAGAGAGGCGACAGTCGAGGACGCGGCCTAGACCGCGGGTTGTCCCTGCCGCGGGTGCTGAGATGGCCGTCCATGCAGGTCCCAACATCGGGCGATCAGGTGGCCAAACTTGCCACAATGTTGACAGAAGGGACGTGGACGACTGGACGCACGACCACGTCCCGAGGATTCTGCCATGGAAGCGACGGGTAACTGATGCAGCGGGCTGGTGGGATGATCTTGCGCAGGACGTGCGCGTGCAGGAAGGGCCGCCAGAACGAGAGCGCGCTGCTGGGACGAGGGCGCGCTGCCGGGAGAGGCCGTCGGGGCGAAACTGGGGGCGCCGGGACTAGGGTGCCGGGACGAGGGCTCGCGGCCGGGAAGTGGTGAACCGCACCTGGACAGAGGGCTGCGGGAGGGAAATAACGCCGGGAGAGAGGGCCGCTGGGTGAGGGGAACCGCGGGGCGAGAGCATCCGGAGCGCGCGGGAGTAGCGGGAGGCGCCGGGCGAGGGAGCAGCGGGAGGCGGTGGGCGAGGGTGGCCGGGAGGCGTCGGAGGCGCGGGAGCAGCGGGAGGCGGGGCGCGGGGAGCCGCGGGAGGGCGACACGGGGAGCCTGGTCAAGCAGGATGGCCGCTGGGGAGCCGGGAGCCGGGAGTGACGCCAAGTCGGGAAGGAGGGGAGAGGCGGGGCCGGACAGAACCGGGAATCCGCAGTAAGGGAGGGTCGGGACTAATCACCCTCTGATACCATGTAGAATGAGGAAACTCCCTTACTCTCAAGGTAAGGTGGGGGCCTACTTTTATAGAATGATATGGCGAAAGATACAAAGGAGTATTCCGATGTGGGACTCGGAAATACCCATAATAATAAAAAGAGGGTTTAACAATGGGGAATAAACTGGGGAGGGGCCCACAGCTGTTACTCAAAGGATCTCGGGGTAATATGCTGGGGAATAAACTGGGGAGGGGCCCACGACTGTTACTCAAAGGATCTCAGGGGAATATGCTGGGGAATAAACTGGGGAGGGGCCCATGGCTGTTAAAAGGAGGGCTGGTGAGAAAGAGGGGGGAGAAAATCTGTTAGGCACGGCTGGAAAGCTTGGGCGGGAGAGCTGTGGAGCCTTCCGAGTAGTCTTCTTCTTCTTATTCTTCTCTGTTTTTCTGTTGTTTCTTCCTCTGTTACGTTTTTTCTGTAATTCTGCTGCACTTATCATTTTAATACAAAGTAGCCCTCCTAGAAAGGGGGTTGTTGGAGTTGGGGTTTCTATCATTTGGTCCGACCTGCCGGAAATTCTGCACACGCACCGCCAGATTTTCTGCCGGTGGAGACGCACCCAGTCGACTCGCCTTCAGGAGCAGCCCGCTCTGCCTGCTTGCGTCGCAGCACTACGCACTGCTGGATTTCATCCCTCCCTGTTTTTGTGCGACCATGGCGACCTCTCACCAACCTCGTTTCAATGCCTTGGACCACCGCCTAGAAAGGCTTGAAGCAGCCGTGTCCACTCTAGCATTGACGATGAATTCTTGTACACAGGAGAGCGCTGAGTTCCGAAGGAGCCTCTCTTCCTGGGTGGTTCATCCGGAGAAACTGCTACCAAAAGGGGAGGCATTACCCTCGCCCATGCTAAATCTCACTGAGACGCAATCAGTAGTGACAGGCGGAACAACGATCCACGTGTTGAAAGCTGAAGTGCCGACTCAAATTGCTGGTCACGTTCAAGGTCATTTTTCTACACTTTATCACCTACAACGTGACGCTCAACCGACAATTCACGTTGAGCATTCACTCACGACTTCATTTGGAGTTAAGGCGGAACCGGTCCCACCTTCATTGACATCAGACTTGTCTGTGGCATTTTCTGTTGTTTCTAGTGCCTTCGCGGCGCATGGTGTTATGTAAAATAATTGAGAGAGGGAGTAAAGAGGAATGAACTCTGTATATTGAAGTAGCAGCAGATCACAGTAACAAAATGACAGCAGAAAACACAGCAGAAATATAGGAAAATACAGTAGGGAGGTAGAAGAGGGAGAATAATAGAGAGAGCAGAACCCGAGGAAGACCACTTCCAAGAGTCTGCGCAGGCGGCAGAATCCTCCCAAGGATTAGCCCCGCAGCAGCCAGCTGGAAAACCTTCAGGATCAATGATGCCTTCCTTTACACAACCCCCCTTTATTTAAAGGCCCACCCAACCCCCTCTAACAAACTAACTGCTTTTAGGTGATCCCCTCCAGCCAAGAATATTCTCCTCTCTCCTCTATCATCCCAACAACCTCCAGCCAAGTATATTCTCCTCTCTCCTCTAACAAACCAACAACCTCTAGCCAATAACAAACTCTGGACATCTCCCTTTATTTCTAACAATTCCCTCCCACCTAAAAAACCACCTTGTCCTCAAGGTGGAACAACCAAAGCTGTGCTTGGCTGTGCATTGGGACAACAGCTCCTGGCGGCGGCTTCAGCGGAGGTCTCACCATCAATGCATCTTCATTGGAAGTCAGCAACACACTTGGGCAAACTATGACAACCAGTGTAGGTGGATCGTGTTCTTCTTTGTCCTCCTTTTGGTGACCAACAACGAGCTCAGTAAACTCTAGTTGTTGTGGAACACAATAAGCCTTCATTTCACCACAAATTACAGCCATCCCTTCCATCATAATGTCTATTTCTTTAGGCTGCTTTGGATGCCCAACAACTATAGCATTTTTCCATACACAAAATTTGACGTCAATTGCATGCAGCAGACAGTCTAAAACAGTCCCCACAGCCTGTGTAAGAACTTTAATGGGCAGATAATCCAAGGAGATCCTGCCCATATTAGAAATCCATTCTCCAAACACCAATCAACAATAAAGGAATGCTCGGGCTGTGGTTGGCTCATCCTCAATTAGAGCTGCTAACACTCTGAGCAGCCCTTTTCTTGGAAACCAGGGTTGGTTGTCTGTTTTTAATAATATTAACAAATTGAATCCAACCCGCAGGCCTCTGACAAGACACCGAAACACCTTCACCCATTGCATTAATGTTTTCTTGCCAACCAAGGGCAGTGATAGCGAAACGGATAGCTGAACACCGGTCATGTCCTTTCCAAGCAGTCTTTCCAAGTTTGGAAGCTTCTGGAGATATTGAGAAAGCATTGACAAAGTTTCTAAACTGCTCAATAGACTCTCAACAACAACATTAAGCCCGCAGTTGATCCTACCAACATCAATGAGCGGATGACAGATCCAGATCCGTAAAAGCCTTCTACCTGATGATGTTAAACAACATTCCAGGTACTTGGAACAATGTTCCTGCAGATCCACCGCTAGCTCTATTATTGAATATCTCAAGATTCACGAGTGTTCGCCCATCCATTCTGAGACAACCCCTATAAACTTGATAGGGTAAAGTATCACCATTGCAAAACACATTATCTGACATAAACCTGGATAACTGCCTTGCAAGTCCACTAAGAGCACACATTACGAGGTCAATGCCCACGACCTTGTCAAGTTCGTAATTACATGAAAAAGCACCTTTAAAGTACTCCTGCAGAATCAGATTTCTGGTTTCTTAAGCCTCTAAAAAGTCAGTACCAGGCAGAATTGGCGCCAGTTGCAATGCAGTGGAGTCTTTCAACAGCAGCTTTAGTAAGCGTGCCTTCAGAATACTAGAGTCCTTGTGAAAATAGGCCCACTGTATGATTGGTGGATTGCATTGCATTGAAATCTTCACCATTATTCGCCGGAGGTACAACAAACTTAATTGTAGAATTCTAACCAATAATTTCTTCTCTAGGCCATACTGGATTGGACACAATCAACCACTCATTTTCGTACCTTACCCGCTTATCCGGGCTGGAACCTTGATCTGGAATTACTTCTTCCGGCCGAGAAGGACCGAAATCACTCCACTCCTCAAGCTCACTACTACTGGACATTTCCTGTCCAGCCTGAAAACTTCCCAAGCTTACTGGTTTTTCCCCCTGCGCAATGGGATTCACTCCCTCTTCAATAAGTTCAACAAGTTCTGAGCCAAGAGCAATCTTGTCCTTAAATAGTCGTTCATTTAAACTGATTTCCTCCCAGGAGAACCTGCCCTGTTTTTCCTCACTAGAATTTAGATCAAGAAGTTTCACTGCAGGTTGCTCTGGAATTGAAACAAAATCAGTTTGTCGATGCGTCCCAAAAATCTGCCGTGTATTCCCCTTAGTGTCATTCCCATACTTTTTCAGGAGAGCTAGCTTCAAATGCTCCCAATCCGCACAAAGATTGTCATACTGCCAAGACAAAAACCAGTGCAAAACAGTGTACTCCATGCTTAGCTGCGCCCAATGTATTTTCATGTCCTCTGCTGTTTGAAAAAACTGGAAATATGCCTCTGCTTTCGTGATCCAGCCCAATGGATCTTCTCCAAAAAATAAGGCAGCTCAACCTTCTTTGTCATTCTTGTCAGACTTTCTATTCGATCAAAAGCCTTCAGCAGCTTGCTTCTACCTTGTCTGCAACCTTCCTCTGCGTTTTTGCACCTGCATTTAGTCTGATAATCAGTGTACCCCCCACTCTGTCTCCCAGTCATCGAAATATGTTCCTCCAGCAACTCTAGTCCCAAACGGCCCTCTGTTGTGTGCTTTTCGAAGCCATGAAACCTGAGCGGAGCGTTCTCCGCAGTTCGCTGCGTCTGAACACTCGCAGATTGCAGGAATTCTGCTTGTTTTTGAACCAGCTTCTCTAAACCTTCCTGAATAGTCTTCAACATCTGTTGTACCTTTTCCGTAGCCGATTCGATATTAGCAAGACTGTTCTCCATCCTTATTCTCCACAACGTCTGCTCCCCTGCGCGCTTCACTCAGCAATTTACACAGCAGCGCTCATCCTACTGCTGCATTCGGTTCTCTAAGTATCCGTTGCAGACTTCTCCACTCGGCTACCTCATTGTGCTACTGTGATCAGTTTTCTTCTGCAGTGAAGGTGTTTCTCCAGCAACGATCCTCTCTCTCGCACAGAAATTCCCCAGCGGAGTCGCCAAATTGTTATGTAAAATAATTGAGAGAGGGAGAAAAGAGGAATGAACTCTGTATATTGAAGTAGCAGCAGATCACAGTAGCAGAATTACAGCAGAAAACACAGCAGAAATATAGGAAAATACAGTAGGGAGGTAGAAGAGGGAGAAGAATAGAGAGAGTAGAACCCGAGGAAGACCACTTCCAAGAGCCTGGCAGAATCCTCCCAAGGATTGAGCCCCGCAGCAGCCAGCTGGAAAACCTTCAGGATCAATGATGCCTTCCTTTACACAACCCCCTTTATTTAAAGGCCCACCCAACCCCCTCTAACAAACTAACTGCTTTTAGGTGGTCCCCCTCCAGCCAAGAATATTCTCCTCTCCTCTAATAGCCCAACAACCTTCAGCCAAGTATATTCTCCTCTCTCCTCTCTCCTCTAACAAACCAACAGCCTCCAGCCAATAACAAACTCTGGACAACTCCCTTTATTCCTAACACAGGGGCATGACAAGACCGTGGCTGTACCTTCGACGGGTCTCGCCCATGACTAGGCCATTCTTATGCACAGACTTTCTTCGGTCTTGTTCTCACACCTAAACGCTTTCGTCCCTGGCAGCGTCAAGCACCAGCACCTGATGCAATACCAAGAATACTGTACAAATGATTTTCTCCCAGCACCCGTACAGCAGCAGCCTCCTTTTCTGAGAGGACGCGTGGATAAATTTTTTCGACAATGTCAGGATCAAGCGGCACCATTTCCCAAACCACCAAAGCCACCATGGGTTTGTCCTTCATGGTGTCTTCTGGTCGCTCTACACTCTGACAGAGACATGCTGACTCGGCTCTTGACTCAGTTTCAAGGTTTAAATTGGGAAAGTTGGAGAAGGTAGTGGTACCTGGAGCTCGCTCCTATGGGTACTAATTTATCTAAGAGTGGAATAACAACAGTATGGTTCCCACCACCTACAGAGTCTGTTGCTCCTCAAGGTTTCCCACCATCCACAGAGTCTGTTGCTCCTCAAGGTTACATGCCATCTGATCTCTACAATCTGAACTCTGCTTATGGTTTTGAAGAGGAACTAAGACATTGTATTAAGGAAATGCATTATCAATATCTTCTGGCCTTGGGAGGTGTTGTATTAAATCATTATAAACAGAGTCCAAATGGTGTTTGGAATATTTTTTGTGGCAAGCTTGCTTGGGACCCTAAGGCAATTGTTTGTGATGATCCCAATTTTAAGGGCCAAGGGAATCCTTCGAATGGTCATATTTTTCATGAGGCGCCAAACATTGATCATTCCCAACAGTCTGTTCGAAATGATAGAAAGACATGGTTAAATTGGCTGCGCAATGACATTGGTTTTGACGGGTGGCACCTTGATTTTGTGAGAGGGTTCTCGGGATCTTATGTAAAAGAGTATATAGAAGCTTTAAATCCAACATTTGCCATTGGGGAATATTGGGACAATTTGTCTTATGAGGGTGGTGACTTGTGTTACAACCAAGATACCCATCGACAACGGATAATAAACTGGATTATTGCAACTGGTGGTACACCCTCAGCCTTTGATGTTACCACTAAGGGGATTCTTCATTCTGCTTTACATAATCTATTCTGGAGGTTAATAGATCCCCGGGGAAAACCAACAACAATAATGGGATGGTGGCCTTCTCGTGCGGTTATCCCCAGGGTCGTGTATAATGCCCAACAAGCATGGAAAAAAATGCTTGATGGAGAAACTGAATTGCCTAGTGACGCTACCGGGGTACAATTGGGATTTTGCTTGACAGTTGTGCTGACAACGGCCTTGCACTCGGGCGGATTTACTAAGAATTCCTTAGAATTTTTTGATGCTAAAGTTGTTGTTCACTCAAGGCATCATCCCCAAGCATTTGATGTTGAGACTTATCGTTCAACATCGAGGCTGAAATCTCTAAGGGAAGCCACATGGCCAGATCATGTTGTCATCCGAAACTCCGCAACACGGTCTGTTTATGCCTTTGGTGAGGTTTCAGGGAAGTCGTTATAAATGGAAGTTACCCATGGCACGGTGACACGATATTACAGGGATGATTAGAAGGGCAGTGAGACAAGCACCAACAGCATAGCCTCAATGTTTGTTTGGTCTAAAGTATCGTATAACATACCGATGCAGCACACTTGTGCTTCCAGTCTGGTCGGGTTGGGAGCGAACATAGCAACGCACGATAAGTGCATTAATATTGCAGACATTTTAGAAAAGGGTTCAGCGGATTTGATGGACTTAGATGCGTCACCTACACATATTGGATGCTTCGATATAGATGTTATGAAACAAGCGGATCTTAAGGTGGATTTTAAGGGGGTGGCAGTGATAGAGATACACGTGGTAATCTGCAGGAGGGCAAATCTGGAATTGTATGTGGGACCCAGGTGGAATATGCTGGATGGAATATGCTGGGGGGAATATGATGGGGAATAAATTGGGCAGGGGCCCATGGCTGTTACTCAAAGGATCTTAGGGGAATATGTTGGGGAATAAACTGGGGAGGGGCCCATGGCTGTTACTCAAAGGATCTTAGGGGAATATGCTGGGGAATAAACTGGGGAGGGGCCCATGGCTGTTAAAAGGAGGAGGGCTGGTGAGAAAGAGGGGGGAGAAAATCTGTTAGGCACAGCTGGAAAGCTTGGGCGGGAGAGCTGTGGAGCCTTCCGAGTAGTCTTCTTCTTCTCTGTTTTTCTGCTGTTTCTTCCTCTGTTACATTTCTTCTGTAATTCTGCTGCACTTATCTTTTTAATACAAAGTAGCCCTCCTAGAAAGGGGGTTGTTGGAGTTGTGGTTTCTATCATTTTTGCATAGGTTCATTCTGGAACTTTGCTTCTGCTTTCACAAGTTCTGGTTAGCTGCCTCTGGTGGTTTTATCCGAAGCAGGGCCATTGACCCAACAATGGATGCAGCTCCACAATCCCATGCATCTATATTTTTCACTTGATAAGGATTGAGGGAATCGTGGGGGCACTTCTCTACACCAGCCTACCATTGTATTTTAAATCCTCACCTTAATATTAAACATGCTGCTTGCATCATAAGAGTATTACTGGATGGAAGGAATGCTCTTCCATAATGGGACATCTTCATCTTGGTCAGTCCAGATTGTAAAGTCTATTTTATTCCTAGTAGTAATGGGAAACCCACTTAATCCTTTAAGAATTGGCTTTTGATTGTATTCTCCAAAGGGCTTTAGCAGTGAATGGTTTGTTCCATCCACAGATGTCAAGGACCCTTGGCCCATTGCGTGGGAGAATTTTTTAGGAGGGTGTGAACTGACAAGTGATGATGGTCTTCCAAGGCCTCTTGAACTTCTTATAAAAATATTGCAAGGGTGGCATGGATGAATAAAAATAATAAGGGTAGTTTTGAAAAGTCTATATTGTTGAAAATGGCAATGGGAGCCCCACTTATCCCCCAAAGAACTCGGCTTTGATTGTATTCTCCAATGGGCTCTAGCAGTGAATGCTCTACGTATGTCAAGTGATGAGGTTCCAAGCCCTCTTGACCTTTTTATAAAAATATCAGGGAGTAGGTGGATAAAAATAATAAAAGTAATTTTGGGAAGTGTATTTTATTGCAAATAGTTATAGGAAACCCAGTCATTCCATTAGCTGTTGGGTGGGGGTGATATGACAAGTGATGGCCTTCCAAGCCCTTTTGGCCCTCTTATAAAAATATCAGGGAGGGGGGGGGGATAAAAATTATAAGAGGTTAATTTTGAAAATGTGAAGAAAAAATTAGGCCTTTCCATTCATTTTATAATAACTTTCAAACAGTGGTCAGTTGAGGTCATTTTCATTCCATCATAAAAATCTCAAACAATGGTACATTCCATTCCATTCGGTGTCATTTCATTTCATTCTATGAAAATTTCTGAACATCCTTAGCTTCTTTGTCTTTTTGGTAGCCAAATATCATTCAAAGTCGCAAAATATTCTGTGGCACCCCAAACGAATTCTCTACAAAGCTGCTCAACTTTCTGATGTTTTGTACTTTGGATAGGGATGGTGGCAGGGAAAAAAAAACCCCAATGCCACAAGGAACTGAGTTGACGAGCTCAAGTTCCGGAGCATGAGAAAGGGTCTTGCATGCCTAGCAAAAAAGCTGCCTCTCCCACTTGAGCAGTCTCTCCCACAGTCATGTAAACAGTCTTGGTTCCTTTTGACTATATATCCATCCATCTATGTTTCAGGTATTATGTACCACAAAGAATGCAATGCCATTGCATTTTATGTCATTAATGACGCTTTTTGCTCCAAGTTCTTTCTCTGCACGGTCTAAGCAAGCATGTGTATCAAAGACTTTGAAAATATTCAGGGTATTTACCCATGTATAAAAATAAATGAGACATTTTAAGCTATGGGAATTATAGTGGCGTTATGCTTATGAGTCATATCATGAAACTTGGGAGGGAGTTTGACTCGAGTTAGAACTGCATCAAGGCTCGACTTTAAGCCTATACTTTTTTGCTTTGGTCTTAGATGAACTTACAAATTATATTCAAGACCAGATACTTAATTGCATGGTTTTTGCGGATGATATAGTTCTTTTTGCAGAATCTCAAGAGACTATCGATTTAAAGTTTGAGCTTTGGAGAGAGAGCTTATAATCAAAAGGTTTCCACCTTAGTAAAGATAAAGCAAAATATATGAAGTGTTGTTTTAACACAAGATTGTCTAGTAATGTTATGGATGTGAGACTGATAGAGCACATTATTTTAAAAGTTGACCGTTTTCGATATTTAGCCTCCATTTTGCAATGTGATGGGGATATTAATACAGATGTATCTCATAGGATTTAAATTGGATGGATACAATGAAGGCTTCTGGGGTGCTTTGTGATTGTAAATGTCGCGACCCCCTCCCCCTAAAGAGTACCCCTCTTGGGCCAGCAATGAGAGGAGAATAGTGACCGCCCGAGTCTCGTCTTCAGTAGGCCCTGGGTTGACGACTATCATCGAGGATATAATAAACATACAAATGGGAGACATTATCCTCTAAGAGAGCATGCAGAAGAGAGAGATAAAACAAACACACTAATCAACTCCTGCTCAAATATATATATAAAAGAAAACCCAAGTACATACATGTAATGTCATGCAGAACAAAAACAACTGGAAAGGAAAACTACAAGTATCAAAAAGGTAAACTCGACAACGACCACGAAGCCCAAACAACTCCTGCAAAACCACGAGCTAGTAATATTCACCTCGATCATCAACCTTCTCCTGCTGACCTGAAATGTAATTTATATATACATGGGGTGAGCATAACATTATACTTAGTAGAATCCTCTCCGGAGCCTCTTGTGCAAAAGATAAAGAAAACACACCAAAGCCCAGTGAACAACAAGTAAAACTAAATCATCACATAAACATGTATACTAAGTTCCCAGCCTCACCATGACTATCTCTCACCGGGTCACTCGTACTAGAGAGACCATATATTATAATAATAAATCAACAAGGGTACCTTTTCCGCTTCCCCACTGGTTTACCGCTCTACCCCAACGTCGTATGTCCTGAGCCATCTCTTTCTAGAAGTCAGCTGGCCTGAAGACACCTGGGCTAAGTATCACAACATACATCTCGTGCATCACATCATCTTATCATGCCATGCCACATCTCCATATAGTTTATGAGTAGTTCCTCGAAGGCAGCCTGTATGACGTGTGTCATACATCGAACATTATACCTCAAGCTATCAAAGGCCATACACCGAGTAAGGTACCTTAAGCCATCACAACCTATACACGTCACTCATGCCCATAATAATCCATTGAATACTATTTCTGGAGATACATGTGTGAAATAATCACAAACCATTATAGCCCTTTACTCACATATATGAGAAACTAACCACCGTGCATACCGGCACATAGTACTATCAAGAGAAGAGAGCGGGGTCAAAGGGGGTAGTCAGCCATCCAATCTCTCACTAGGATGTTGGGGAAAACACCCTTCTAGAGTCCACTGAGTGTCAGACGCCCCACCGACATGGGTGAGTAGTGCATGAAATCACAAAACATACAAGATATAATATAGCTCACAACCACACTATGGACAATAACCTAATTCTAAGCTCAACCGCAGCTATCGCCACTTGGACACCCGACTGCCACCGTTAGGGATTGGATATCCTATAACCACACAAGAATTTAAGGAGTTACATTAAATTGTTTTTTTCCTTTTTTTTAATTTACTTTCATTAATTAATTCATTAACCATTAAATAACATTGTTCCAAATTACATTTCATTAACCATCAGAGTGAAGTCCACGCTCTTCAGGCAAGCCAAACCGAGTCCACGGTTTCTCAAGAGTAACATTAACATTTGCATTCCAGCAATAACCGACCCCATGAGTTAGACATTTATTAATCATTTACCATTCCATAATTTTAGGTACTCTAGGAAAACATCCTAAGCTATCATCAAAGAGATGCAACCAGACATATCTAGCTGCCCCAATCAGCGGGGAAAAGAATGTTGATAAACAAACAACCTGGCCATCCGGTTTTTCAACAGATTCAACAAGCAAGATTCTTGACTCTCAACATCACGTCAACGGGTAAACCCAACTTCATCCCATTCCATCATCCCAGTGCCATCTCTGACACCATCATGCATATCCCCATGCATCTCGCCGTCACAGGCGCCAACTGCTGCCATAACCTTGGGCCTCCCCACCCATATCTCATTAGCCATCCCAGACTCACATTACATCGCAAGGCTCATATCCCGAGCACACAGAAGGCAACAAACAAACAAGCATTGTCAACGGGCAATAAAATCCCTAAAAACAAGGCATTCAACCTTCACATGCAAACAGGTTCTCACGACCCCCAACACAAGGAATCCAGCCTTTATGAACAAACATACACTCTCGACCCCAAAGATTTATCTTTATCAAAACAACCGGCTTTTATTCCATCTTGAATTAACCTATTCATTATTCAAAGTTTCCAACTACGGGGAACCTAAAACATCAACCATAACAAGCTATCAAATTGTTTAAACATGCCTTTTAGCATAAAACCAGTTCCATCAAACTGTGAGAAGAACAATTCTCAATTAACCTGCCTTTTTATTCTTTTCATCATTTACAAGCATTCCAGCTTCAAGTTCTTTATCAATTCCATTTACACATGGAATAACAATTGTAAACAAACATGCATACATGCATGCATCAATTCGATTAGTATCAAATTATAAGAATCTAAGGTTTCATTAAGCACGTCTCTTAAGATCTTTAGTCAACCAAATTAATTCTAGCTTTACGTTCTTTATCATTTTCCAACGAAAGCAACATGCTAAACCAAACATAAACAAACATGCTTACAATCATATGTTAGATGACACACTATCTAGCAAATCAAGAGGCAAACCGTTATCACGGTGGAAAGAAACATGCGATCGCTATAACCATAAACCAATTCTATTCTTTAATCCGGTTTAATATTTATTAGGTTATTTCCACCGCCATCCAAAGGGCTAAACCATCCTCAATTTACGCTTACACGTAAATAAAAAGGAGAAACAACAAATCCTTTCAAGGAATGTTGCGCCACAACCGCGCCAACGAACAACCAAGAAAACTCCATTAGAACGATGGAAAGAAACCGTTATAACATGGCAAGAGGAAACAGGAGGAAACGAGATCGACCCAAGAAGAAACCGTGAGAAAAGGGAGGCAGAACATACCTCGGATTACTGCGGATCAAACATGAGGTGCTGAGATCAATCCCTGTCGAAAGAGGCTTCAATCAAAGCCTTTGAAAAACTACCCTTGGGCGCCTAGGGTTTGAGAGAAAGGAGCGGGAGAGAACCGGGTTTGGATGGGGGTTGGGGTATTTATTGGTAGTTTGATTTTTATAAGACCACGGCGCAACCCCTAGGACCACGCCACAACCTATTGAAAAACATGACTATGTCACAATGGAAGGAGACCATGCCGCAACCCCTCGGTCAAACCGCGTGCCCGAGATCCACGACGTAGATCCAGTCGAGGTCCTATTTGCCTGGGGAGGGACTACAACACATCCTAAGCCAACATGCCGCGACCACCATGTTATTGGCAGAACACTCTCAAACCGCTACGTCGCAGCCGCCTGTTCTACGCTGCAGCCTCACGACCAGTGGGAAGGGCTTAAGCCACAACCAACCTCCACGGCGTAGTCACCCCTAAAAAGGCCGCAACCTCATTTTCTCCTCCCGAGCTCCCCTGTGTCGTAGCATGCTGACCATGCCGCAACTACCCCTTGATTTGGCAGAGCCACCTTGAAGTCCTACGCTGCAGCTGAACTCCCTTACGCCACAACCTCCACTCTTACAACGCAGTAAAGAGCTCCACGGTGCAGAACTCCTCAAAACTCCTCATTTTTCTCTTAAACCCCTTGGAACCTCCTTTGGGTGTTTCCAACACCCAAAACTCACAAAGGAAAGCCTTCTAGGATTCAGGCTCTGACAGTAAAATTCCATTGAAATTGAAGGGCAAATTTTATAGGACTGTTATTAAACAAGCTATTCTTTGTGGTAGTGAGTGTTGGATTTTGACGGGACATCTTGGACAAAAAATAAAGGTAGCATAAATGAAAATGTTAAGATGAACATGTGGACATACTAAGATAGATAAGATTAAAAATGAATGTGTTCGAGAGAAAATTTGAGTGACTTCGATTGATGAGAAGATGATTGAGACTGGATTTAGATGGGTTGGACATGCAAGAAGAAGACTTAGAGATGCACCTGTTAATAGGGTAAACTTAATGACAAATTCACCTATTAAAAGAAGTAGAGGTAGACCTAGAAGGTCTCTTGAACAAATCATTTAAGATGATTTTGCCCTAAATAGTTTCAATGAAAATATGGTCTTCAATAGAGCTAATTGACGACGTTTGATCCATGCAACCAACCCCATTAGACTTGTTTGCTGTTGTTTGTCTTTTGTTTATTTATTATTTTGGATTTCTAGTTTAGGGTATTTAAAAGGAAAATTAGTCTATTATTTTTTCAGGGTTTAGGTCTATAAATAGGGTGTTTGGTGTCATTTGTAATCAATTTTTTCCATATTGATAAAATTCCTTGAGTGTTCTTTGTTTTGTGAGTTCTACCTGTACTCCTCTCGAGTTTCTTGTGTAAGAACCCGATATATCCCGTTGCTCTGCATCAGTTGGTATCAGAGCGCGCCCTTTCCTCGTTCGCCGCCACCGATTGTGCCCACCTGTGCACACTGCATCCTCTGCGATCCCAGTTTCCTTGGGATCCGACGGCCCTGCCATCTCCTTGATCGATTGCGACTGTCCCTGTTGCGTTGCCTGCCCCCAGGCCAACCGTGCAAAGACCCTTTGTGAACTGAAATATGGTGATTCTGCTTCCACCTGCCCGGCTTGTTGTCACTAGACATGTTTTTGCCCGGCGCTGCCTCATCACCCCTACCAACGTCCGGTGTCGTTACCCCAATCGACTGGTAAGGCGACAACCAACCTCCATATTAAAAAAAATAAAAATAAAAAATGAAGTTTATCAAAACAAAGGTGAAATAAAAAATGTAAAGGTCAAATCTTTGGTAGCAGCATCATGTGGGTTGCACAATTTGTGGCTGATCCCGTCAAATCTCCCTGTCAACCGCGAGTTTTGCGCTGCGATCTATGCCTTGAAGTGTGCCGATCTTCTCCTATCGGGGTTGAGCACCCCAGGTTCCACGCACTAGCCGTCAATGCTCCTCTGTGCGTCCCTCAGCGCGCGCTAGAGCCCATTCGTGCGATCAGGCCTCCGTAGTTCCCCTTTTCGTGCTAAAAACCAGCATGTGCCTAGATCTCGCTCACTACACGTGCTTAGAATTAGTACGCGCCAAGCCTCAGCGTGCCCGAATCCCCCGCGCCCAGCCCTAGTGCGCCCCACTCTTGTTTGCCGAACAGTTCCACCCCCGCACAAGTCCTACCCGCCCCCCCTCCCGCTCACCCATTGGTGCCCCAGGCTGACACGCCTTGCGCTTGAATTCCTGCTAGAAAGAAGCAACCTATGAAAAGGGGAAAGAAAGCATAATTAAACAAAAAAAGAAAAGAAAAAACGAAGGGGAAAAAACAGTTGATAGGAAAAAAGCGGGACTTGCCCCAAGCCCAAGTCGCGCTGTCAACCCCGCACGCTCTGGCTCTCTGCCCCATGCACGTCTTTATCTACTTCAGTGGTCATGACTAACAATGATGAAGCCAAAGAAACCCTCTCTCTTGAATCACACCTTGTGAATAACTTTGGAGCGACTTCGGTTGCATCAACAACAAGAACAATTCCACTAACAATTTCAGGTATAGTAGGAGCAGTCTCGAATCCAACATGAGACACTTTAAGGCATTGCAAGACCTTCTCGTCGTGCCCGGCTGCCTGTGTACCCCACGATGTTGTTGCTAACCTTGTTGGCAATGAGGCCATTGTCCGCACTCCCTCAACAAAGATGACTGCTGATTCAGATCCCAGCATGAAAGATGAGGAAGTTATGAATGCAGAGATCATGACGCAGTCGATGCCTGAGGATGGAGATGTTGTCCTCGATTCCCTTCATGAAGCCCAATCTCATGATGCGGAAACATCGCGAATTGCAGCGACAGAAACGACGAAACACGGAAGAGTAAAAAGGAAAAAAAAAGAACAAGAACATGAAGATTTACGTGGTTCGAGAATAATCCCTACATCCACGGAGAGGCAGAATAACCTCACTATGATCGGGAACACAATTTACAGGAGTTTATCTCAGAGTTCTTTCAAACAGAAACCCTAGTCCGAAATGGGCTACAAATGGGGAAGACGATCTACTGTTCCACCAACCGCATAGGAAGTCTGCATCGCTATAGTGAAAGGCGGCCACTCAAGTCAAAAGTACTATAGTGGCTGCCGGCTGGAAGTCCAAAAAGCTACAGTAAAGTTGACTCCAAAGTCCACACTGCTACAGTGCTCTGTCGGTGTCGGTCGGTCAACTCTGCTACATTGTTCAGAGATGCTACAGTGCCCTAAAAAAATTGGATCGGGGACCTTCGACCCCTGGACCCCGAAGTAGGGGCGCGTTGCCCCCTGCAACCCCCAATGAGCTCACCGCGGAGCTCGACCCGCGAAAGTTGCGGGCCGGAAACATTCGGCCCAAACATCACTCGAAAAGGATCGGGCTCCACCAATCCAATATCTCACGTGCCAAAGGCGGGATAAACTTACCTCATGTCACCAATCGAAGACTATGCTTGTGCGCCTTCAATAAAAGTTATTGGTTATATTCTGTCAACTCCCCAAAACATGGTACGACTCCTGCTGATGGTCGGGCATACTATTTTTCCATATTTCTCTCTCTGGGATTATGGCGGACTCAAAGTCTGAAGGAGATGGTCACCTTAACAATAGTAATGCTGTTTTGAGTAGCCAATCTAGCCTAGCAACTATTAAACATGGAAGCTTGAAGTAGTGGAAAGTGTTTGCTGAAAACAAGAGTTTGGATTGGAATTGTCATCTTCATTGGAATCGGCCCTTCCAACCAGAGCACATGAACCAATTACCGACACAGAACAGGGGTTAGTGGATTCGCGTCAATGTTCCCGACGAGCTTTCTTCAAGGTTTCCACCACTGCAAAGCATGAATCAACACACCTTTTCCTTTTACCTAGATGAACCTCTTCAAGTAACGGGGCTCGAGGTTGAGTCTTTTCCAAGCAGGGGAGATTGATGCAGGCACCGACTTGGGTCCCTTCCAGCAGCACAACCAGTGCCCTAGGCGTAACGCCCAACCCCTCTTATTTTTAATTTCTTTGTTATTATTTTAGCTTTCCAGTTTAAGATATTTTAAAGGAAAATTAGTCTTTTTATTTTGTTTTAGGGTTAGGTCTATAAATAGGGTGTTTGGTGTCTTGCAATCAACTTTTGCCATATTGATAAAATTCCAAGTGTTATCTCTGTTTTATGTGTTCTACCCGTACTCCTCTCGAGTTCCTCACTTAAGGACCTGATTTATCCCGCTGTGCATCGGGATGCCGGAAGATCAGTGGGATTCGGGGTGGCAGAGTCGTGTGTGTTGGTTTGTCGACGACGCAGCTGGGGGTGCAACGCGGAAGGGGAGTGTGTGCGCAGGGAGATGGAGGAGGGTCAACGGGATGAGGGTTGGCGACAGAAGAATAGGGGCGTTTGGCTAGGGAACTATCTCCCCCTTCTGTGGGGAAACGGTTAGGGTTTCTCTAGGGTTGGAGGAGAGGGTGGGGAAGGGTTGAGGTTTGGGAGGCTTTGATACTATATTAGAATGGAGGAGTGGTGATCCAATACCCATGATGTCCTTCTAAGGGAATTTATAGAGAATAATGATGATATCACAATACTAAAATCCGATGTGGGACTCGACTAAAAACACTACAATTTTGATGTATGATGTGCATTATTGTCAATATTTACACATTTTTCAGGTTTTGAATTGAAAAATATAATCTTGGAAAACAAAGCCTTCAAACAGGTTCATATACATTGGAAAGTAGCTTTGCTTGTATTATGGGTTTTAATCTCTGTAGGTCGAGAAACCCCCTTGCCTCCTTACCTCAAAGTGAGGCGGAGACATTCTTTTATAATGAATGAAAAGGACCACATCGGACCACAAGTCCGATGTGGGATACAAACTCCAACACTCCCTCTCAAGCTAGGTGTACCTAGCTTGGACACATAATGAAAAGAAAGCAAAAAAAAAAAAAAACAGATGCTAACACTCCCCCTCAAGCTGGAAATGCCCAGCTTGATGACAAATACAAGACAAAAACAGAAGAAGCGGAAATAATAAAATCGTTGTTGATGCTGCTCCCCCTCAAGATGGTAATGTGATGCCGCTGAAAGAAAAAAGGATGGGTCATCGTCGGAAAAGTGCGGGGCCGGACAACAGAGCGCTGGGAAATCCACATTGGCGGGTCGGTCGTCAAAGCGTCGGGAAAATCCGCACTACGGGCCAGTCGTCAGAGCACCGGGAAATCCGGAATGTCGGGCCGATCGTCAAAGCGCCGAGAAATCTGCTCGGGAGGGATGATCGTCAAAGTGCCGAGAAATCCGCAATGGCGGTGCCGGTCGTCGAAGCGCCGGGAAATCCGCAGGAGGAGGCCGGCGATTGAGGCGGGAATGCCGCGGGAAGCAGGAAGAAGCCGGCATGGATGGAGCAATTGAGCAGCAGATAGGGGAGGCGACGTTGCAGCGGGATTGCTCTGGAGGTGCACGGGGAGGGATCTGGCCGGAACAGTCCGGAACTGCCCAGAACTGGAAGGATCAGCCTGGATCTGGCCGGATATCACCGGATTTGGCCGGATTTTGGCAGATCTGGGAGATGTCGCATGCAGGGAGTGGATCCGGCCAGATCTGGCCGAATCTGACAGATGGAGTCGCCGAGAGGCCATCGTGCGGAGGAGGGAGCCGCGCGCTGCGGGAGGAGGGATCTGGACGCGGCGGATCTGGACGCCGGGAGCCTTGACGGGAGCCGCGCCGGGAGGAACGCCGGAGAGCCGTGCGCAGGGAGCCGCGTAGGGCAGGCCGTCGGGGTAGAGGATCTGCGGAGGGGCGCAGGGAACAACGCCGAGCAAGGAGGTGCCGGCCGGGGGGGAGAACCGCCGGGAGGGCAGGGCGTTAAGCCGTCGGGAACAAACCGCGTCGCGCCGTCGGCCATCGCGTGCAGGGAGGAGACCACCGTGATGACGGGGCCGTCACGTCGGGAGGAAAGCCGTCAGGGCGGAAGGGGCATCGTCGGGGAGAACCGCCGGTTGGGAGTGCGCCGCGGGGAGGGACGCCGTTGGAGCGGTGCATGCGGGAGAGGTTCCGTCGTGATGGGATGCCGCGACGGGATCGGGAGGCGCGGCCTAGGACGAGGCCGTCGCGCGCAGCGGGGAGAGATGCCGGCATGGGGGAAGATCCGCCGAGAGTGAGATGTGGCAGAGGGGGCGACGGCGGAGGACCTTCTTCCCTGGCAATGGAGGCCGCCGCCCCCCACTGGGAAAACCTAGAATAATCTAGGACTGAAAAAAAAATATCCAAAGGAGGGAGGGTTCGGGATTAGGTTCCCTTTGATACCATGTAGGTTGAGAAACCCCCTTGCCTCCTTACCTCAAAGTGAGGCGGAGACATTCTTTTATAATGAATGAAAAAGACCACATCGGACCACAAGTTCGATGTGGGATACAGACTCCAACAATCTCCAATCTAAGTTTTGATCATTATTGGATATTTGTAGCTGGCATATGCTTTTATGTGCTCAATATACTGACAATATTTAATAATCAAAGCATATTTGTATGAGACCTTTTAAAAGGTTTAGAACTATAATGCTGTCTTGCATATTCATCATTGCTTTGTAATTCATGGTCACTTTTTTTTATTGATTAGTTTATAATGGTAGTTATCAAATTGATTACTGAGTGCAACCCTTGGCCCATCATTTAAGCAATGAAAGCAATGAAATCATAAACGAATGAACAACTTCAACAATTGAATTGAAGAATAACTTTTACAAAAATTGTGCACAACTAAAGATTTTTTTTTTTTATGTATCCCAAATGCTCCCAATGTTTGACATTTCATACTTATCTTACATCATTTCTGGACAGATTCTTGTAGAGGTTGTTACTACTCCTATTGATGTTTGCTTGAGGTCTGTTCATGAAAATGGTTCTCCGGACAAGGATGCTACATCTGTGTTTGTGGAGCCTTTGAAGTCAAGCTTATCAATTGCTGGTGGTTTGGCTGCTAGCAAAAATGCACCTAGAAGCTGCAATTCAAAGCTTCCACAGGGTCAAAATTTGACCCCCTCAGTCAGTGATTCAGATAACACACATTTAGCCAGTGGTGTCACTACAAGGGGGGCTTCTTGTGGCTTGACTGGTTTGCTGAACCTTGGAAACACCTGTTTTATGAATAGCGCAATACAATGCCTTGTTCATACACCGGAATTTGCTAAATATTTCCGTGAAGATTTTTATCAAGAAATAAACCGGCAGAACCCCCTCGGCATGGTTGTAAGTTTCTGATTCAATATAAGTGTTTTTGTACTTTCCAATATTGCAGACTACAACAAAGAAGCAGAAGCTTCCAAAGCAAAAGTCCGTTTTATTTTTGGTCTGAATAATAAATGAGCCATTTTCAAAGGCTCGATTGATATCGGGGCTGGGCTTAGACTGTAATTGTGACCCAGCCCGTTACCCTTTCAGCCTGATAATAATATAACATACTATTATTTTTTAAAGAAATCATAATATTATGCATGAAATATTTTATTTTTTATTTTTTAATATCTTTTCTCTTAATGTAAAACATCTTAAAGCCCAATTAATAATTTGGCTGGGCTTAAAGCTGGGGTATTTTTAACAGGCCGGGTCACGGGCTTTTTAAAAAGAAGATAAAACTGGCTTGGGTTGGGCTTCGGGCCATGATATATTGGCCTGAACTCGATAGCCTGTCCATGTACGCTTCTAGTTAAACATGTTCTCTCTCTCTCTCTTCCCCTCTATGTGTCTTATTGGGATGGATTTGTTAACAAATTGTATAGTACATGCTGCATTCATACCTCAAATTAGCTTTTCTTGGTTCTGCAGTTTCCCATGGCTGAATTCCACTCGTCATGTTTCCCAAATATTAAGTTAATCAAATGTTAGTCATCTGACATGGAACTGCTATTTTATTCTACTCTGCTGATCACTAATGGAAGGGTCCATTTGATGACACTCATTGAAAGCTGCTTAGCACTACTTATGATAAGGAGTTTGAGCAAATAAGTAGCGTTTGTTCTGTTTTTGACTTTTTGAAAAAAAATACCTACACATAAATTCCTGATTAAGTGACAGAATAACACCTTTTCAATAAACAATCTGAAAACACTTACAAAAGCACTTATCACAAGTTATAGGTGCTTCAAGCGGTTTTCAACATGTCCTATCAAATGGATCCCAAGTTGAGCATTGATAGAATGGTGTAGAAAGAGCAGAGCCGGAAACCATCCCCCTTGAATGAGGATGAAAACCTTTATTTATAGAGACAAATGTGAGATGCAAGACTCGAAATAGATATGAAATACTAAATTCAAACCAGAGGAAAAAGGGGGATATGATAGACCTAGTCAATAACCATATCCTGAATATCTAAATGCTATGGTGCTTAAAAATTCATCACTTGTTATTTGAGATCATAAAACTTTTCCAATTTTATATTTTTTAAACAGTCAGGTCTCTCTGGTATGTTTTGTTTGGACTTTTGTTGATATCGCTTTTAGTTTGTATAGAACATTTATGCATACTCTTTTGTAGATATCCTAATATGATTGAGTAGTTTGCTGAATTAAGGGGTCGTTGCCCAGGGAGAGTTAGCTAGACCATTTGGTGATTTGCTGAGGAAGCTTTGGGCTCCTGGACGGATGCCAATCGCTCCTCGGGTGTTTAAAGCAAGGCTTGCTCGCTTTGCTCCTCAATTCAGTGGATACAATCAGCATGACTCGCAGGTTCACTGCTTCTTCATTGATCATCTCAGTTGGCTTGATTATAGATGTATAAAGTAAGTTATGAGACTCTGTTGGAATTTATTTTAGGAGCTTTTAGCATTTTTGTTAGATGGGCTTCATGAAGATCTCAATCGTGTCAAGAACAAGCCGTACATAAAGTCTAGAGATGCAGATGGGAGACCAGATGAAGAAGTTGCTGATGAGTACTGGGCAAATCACATTGCTCGTAATGATTCTATCATTGTTGATGTTTGCCAAGTGAGTATGATCTGATTTTCTCTTATTCAAAGTGTTTCACCCATAGTGAATTTAAGATCCAATCCGCATCTTATTAGTATCTGAAACTTGCCTGATGAAATCGCATACAATCTTTCCTTAATTGTTGGAGGATTTCTTTATTTCAGGCTGCACCAAGGAATAATGTTGATGGTATGAGCATCACAGAATAGTTTGATCTGTCTAATTGTAAAATCATGCCCTAATTTTTTACTATGTTAAAATGGAAGAGTGGTGACTCAATACTCAAGATGTCTCTCTAAGGGAGACCTTGGTGTTTATTTATAGAGAATGATAAAGATGACGTGATAGATTCAGCTTAGGGGTTTATGAGAGATTGATTGATGGACCTAAGCTCAACTTATAAGATTGAACCTAAACCAAAGCCTATAGACTGAATTAGGAGAGCAGAGGTTTAATCAAAGATCAGGAAAACAAGCTATATCTCAAGTACTCTACTCTAATAGAATGCCAAGCTCAGTACTCTTAGTAGACTACAAGTGAAGATGTGAGACTCAACTCAACTTAACTTCTAACACTCCCTCTCAAACTATGTGTTCCTAGTTTGGATACATAAGAAAACAAAAATAAACATCCCTGACACTCTCCCTCATACTATGTGTTCCTAGCTTGGATACATGCGAAAACAAAAATAAACATCCTTGACACTCCCCCTCAAGCTGGACATGCCCAACTTGCAATACAAATTCATAAACAAACTAAAAACAGAAAAATACAGCAACAAAGAAGCCCGACGATGGCCCGGGCAGCAGCTAAAAGGCCCGATGGAGATCCAGGAAATTATGAATAAGCCCGATGGTGACCCGGACAACCTGATGGTGATCCGGGTAGCCTGTCGGAGATCCGGGTAGCTGCAAAGAGTTCTGACATAGGTTTGGGATGCTCGATGAAAATCCGAGCATTTAGCAAAGGGGCCCGACGGATATCCGGGCAGCCTGACGGAGATCCAGTCGAGCTGTGGCCCTCCGTCGAGTCCCAGTCGTGTGCCCCCATCTCCAGCCGTCGTGAGTCCCCGTCGTGCGCCCCCATCTCCAGCTGCGACGGGTCGTGGCGTCTTCTTTGCTGCGCCCTCCCTCGCGCACCTTCAAAGGGAGGTTCCATCGTCAGAGGTTGCGCTAGTTAGAGGCGTTGTGCGACTGGGGAAGGGGCGACCGTGCAGGAGTCGGGGGAGGGGAGCTGCAACTGGAGGTACTGCTTGGGGGTGCGGGGATGACAATGGAAGGCGGGGCTGTCACGTCTGGAGAAGGGGGGTGCAACGGCTGGGTGAGGGCGGTGCAGGGAATCGCCGACGCGCAGGGTGGGCCGTTGCGCAGGGGCCGTTGGACAGGGAGAGATGGAGCGCCGTCGCACATGGAGATGAAGGGAGGCCGTCGCACAGGTGCGCTGCAGGTGAGGGGCGGCGGCATAAAATGAGGGCCTGCTGACCATGGTGCCCCCCCTTTGAATCAGAAATAAATCCAATCCAGCTTATGCGGGAATTGACCTTTCAGTCCCTATTTTGAACCTTTTGCTGCAGGTTTGAACAATTAGATTTATCATTATAAAACAGGACCTCTTTTTGAAATCACTTGCGTGTGAAGCTTCACAAGTTCTTTATGGGAATCTTGTATTTTTTTTTTTGGGCAAAACCATGACAGTTTCATATGTCATCTAAAACTTTTTGGATCTCTTATCATCTAGATTTAGGATACTGTGGTGTTTTACTTTTTTTCCCCCATGGATCATAGTACTCAATGTTGATAAAATCACTCGCTGGATTTTTAACTTCAATGATTTTAAGATCCCAAGGTTAAAAAATGATCCAGGAAAACATAAAATTGTATTTTCTGCATAAGTTCGGACTAAACAATGTTTGAATCGTAAAATCAAATGAAATAATTTTTCCGAAGATTATTGAAAACTTTGTTGCCCTCCTGCATTTATTCATTTCGCCTACTGATAGGATTAGATGTAATATCTGTTGACCACTTTTCATGTTTTTGAATATATAATACAAAAATTAATAAAATTTAAATGCATTAATAATTTCTTAGATCAAAATGTTATTTAAACTTCTTCAATGTTGTAGATTTGTTATTATCTGAATATTTTACCTTCCTATTAATACCTATATTATCTGTACTTTTTATACTAAATTAGCAAAATTTGTATTTTCTTTTTTTGCATTTCAATTTTATACAACTTCTTTCAATGCCTGGTAAAATCTTGATATAGACCAAGTAGGGATGGCGTCAATCAAACTGTGCTGATGATTTCAATATTTGATGAATTTACCATTTATTTTTCTGCTCCCTTCTGTGAATGATATAATAATTAATGTTTTGGCAGGGTCAGTACAAGTCCACTTTGGTTTGTCCTGTTTGCAGTAAAGTCTCTGTCACATTTGATCCCTTCATGTATCTCTCCTTGCCACTCCAGTCTAGCAGTACTCGGACCATGACAGTGACTGTTTTCACTTGTGATGGAAGTGCACTTCCGAGTGCTTGCACTGTGATCGTTCCAAAGCATGGACAGTGCAGGGACTTGATCCAAGCACTTGACATTGCTTGTTCTTTGACGCAAAGTGAGAAGCTTTTACTCGCAGAGGTTGGCTGCATGATTTATTCTTCTTTGCATTGCCTATCTCGTGAATGTTACGTTGGATAAAATGGATGACTCATGGTTGTCGCTTGCAGATACGGGGCCATCTGATTCATCGCTTTCTGGATGATTCTCCAACGCTATTATCCACCATTAAAGATGATGATCATCTTGCTGCCTACAAGATTCCAAAAGTTTTGAAGAATACAGTGTTTCTTCAGCTGGTACACCGGCGCAAAGAACAGTATGTAAATTTATATGTTGTGTGTGGATTAGATTCAAATAAACCAGGTGTTATGTGATGGATGTAGAAATCCGATTTCTTGATACCACCTTTAGTCTTGACTTATGTGTTGTTTTCATTTATGTCATTTATTCAATAGATCTTCGTCATGACCCGACCTCCCCATGAACATAACCATCCAACCCCATTGGCCTCTCGTAATATCCCGGTTAACTTCCCGGTCTATCACAAGCCGTTACCTTCCGAGGTCACTTATCAGGCTAGTGACTATCCGCACAGACCAACACATCTTCTTTCAATATGCTTTGTTGTCACTCTCACACATTACTACTAGCCAAGCACACTTAACTATACAGTTCTTCCAAAGGAAATTTTGGATTCTTTTCCATGAGAGTTGTTTTTTCACATAAATGAGTGGTGTTAGCGTCTGTTTTGTTGCTTTCTTTTCATTATGTGTCCAAGCTAGGTACACCTAGCTTGAGGGGGAGTGTTGGAGTCTGTATCCCACATCGGACTTGTGGTCCGATGTGGAGTTTATCATTCATTATAAAAGAATGCCTCCGCCTCACTTTGAGGTAAGGAGGCGAAGGGGAATTCACCCTCTACATGGTATCAAAGGGAACCTAATCCCGATCCCTCCCCCCCCCCCATTTTATTTCTTTCCCGTCAGCCTCTAGGGTTTCTCCCGGTTGGGGGGCGGCGGCCTCCATGGCCAACAAGCCGTAGGTATTACCGCCGCCCCCCTGCCGGCTATCTCCCCCTACCGGCGATCTCTCCCAAGCAGCAGATCTCCCCCTGCCGGTTCTTCCTGCCCTCTCTCCGTCGGTTTCCCCCATGTCGGCATCTCCTTCTGCAGCGGATCAGCTCCCCTCCCGGCGGCTCTCCCTCCCGGCGACGCTCCCTCCCGGCGGTCCTCCCTTTCCAGGCGGCTCTCCCTCCAGGCGGCTCTCCCCACCGGCGCGGCTCCCCTCGCCCATCGGCGGATCGCCCTCGGCCTCGCCCTCGGCCTCGCCCTGGCGGATCGCCCTCGGCCTCGCCCTGGCGCCCTCGCCCTCGACCTAGCGACGGCCCTCCCGGCCAGCCCCGCCGTGCGCGCGCCTCCTGCGCGGATCGCCCCTCCACCGTGTGCACGCCTCCTGCCCGACGACCCGTCTAGCGGCCCTCCTCCCTCTACGGCGCCGGCCCTCCGCGCGCCCTCCCGGCCCTTCCCGGATTTTTCGGCCAGATCCGGCGATTTCCGGCCGGATCCGGATAGCTCCGGCCGAATCCGGCCAGATCTGGTGATTTCCGGCCAGATCCGGACAGCTCCGGCCGAATCCGGCTAGATCCGGAGGGTTCCGGCCAGATCCGGACAGCTCCGGCTGAATCCGGCCAGATCCGGAGATTTCCGGCCAGATCCGGACAGCACCGGCCGACTCCGGCCTGATCCAGGCTACTCCGGCCAGATCCGGCGATTTTCGGCCAGATCCGGCCAGATCCGGCGATATCCGGACTGTTCCGGGCAGATCCCAGATCCGTCCCCACGCATCTCCGCTGCAATCCCGCTGCAATGTCGCCTCCCCAATCTGCTGCTCATCTGCTCCCGACGGCCAGCTACGCCTGCTCCGTCCGCCTCTCTCCCTCCTCGCCGGCCTCCTGCGCCCCTCTTCCGGCAGCCAGCCGGCTCCAGTTTCTCCCTGCGGCTGCCCAGCTTCAAGTTCGGCCTTTCGGCACCTACTGCGGAATCCCCGCCTCGTCGGCATCTCCCGACATCTTTTTGGCAGCCGCATCTCTGTCCGCCGGCACGTCCATTCGCTGGCGCAGTAGCTCGACCACCTAGGATTTGGGCCCGTTGGCGCCGCCAGCCCCGCAACAATTCTGCGGAATCCCCGCCTCCCGTCGCCGGCCCTGCAAATGCGGTTTTCCCGGTGCTAGTTTGGATTTCCCGGCGTTTCCTCGACCGGCCCCACTAGTGCGGCGTTCCTGGCGCTCCGTCCATCGGCCCGGTTTGAGTGGTTCATCTGCTGCGTCCGCGACATCATCCATCCATCATCTTGCGCAGGCGCTTCGATCGTGAGGGGGAGCAACAGCCTTTTGCAACTTTTTTTTTATTTCGTCTGTTTTGTAATCAAGCTGGGTCTGTCCAACTTAAGGGGGAGTGTTAGCGTCTGTTTTGTTGCTTTCTTTTCATTATGTGTCCAAGCTAGGTACACCTAGCTTGAGGGGGAGTGTTGGAGTCTGTATCCCACATCGGACTTGTGGTCCGATGTGGAGTTTATCATTCATTATAAAAGAATGTCTCCGCCTCACTTTGAGGTAAGGAGGCGAAGGGGAATTCACCCTCTACAAGTGGAAATCGAAGGAAACTTGATTTTTTTGTATTATTTAATAATAATCAACAGATAAAAATTATATTATTATAATATGATATTTTTAATATGATATGATATTATTATTACATTTATTTTAAATATTATAATATTATAAATATTTTTATTAAATTACTTGTTATTGGTGAATTCCCCTTACCTCAATGTGAGGTGGAGACATTCTTTTATAGATAAGTAAAACTAATTACAAAGAGGGTAACTCCGATGTGGGACTCAGAAATGCCCATAATGGGGTCCAACACTCCCCCTCAAGCTGGACATGCCCAGATTGGATTGAGTCCCACAAAGAAAAAAGATGACAAGACACAAAGACCATCTCATACTCCCCCTCAAGCTGGGCCATGGAGGTTGTGAATACCCAGCCTGGTAGTGAGAGAGTCAAGGCGGAGCTCCTGGGAGGCCTTTGGTGAAGAGATCGGCAAGCTGATCGGCCGTCGGAATATGACCAAAGCTGATATGGTTCTGCTCCAGATGGTGGTGAAGAAAGTGGCAGTCCACCTCGACGTGCTTCGTCCGTTCATGGAAGACGGGATTCGAGACAATCTTTGTGCCTGTCTGATTGTCACACCAGATATGAGCAGGGGTTTGTGCCGGGAAGCCGAGCTCATGGAGGAGATGATGAAGCCAGAGGATCTCAGTGGTGACTGTGGCCATGACGCGGTATTCGGCCTCTACACTCGATCTAGTGACGATAGTCTGTTTTTTGCTGTGCCAGGAGATGAGGTTACCGGCGAAGAACACGGCGAATCCCGAAGTAGACTTGCGGGTAGCGAGGCAACCTGCATAGTCCGCATCCCAGAAGGCCTCAACATCCAAATGAGCATGATGTGAGTACTGAAGGCCACGTGCAGGGTCTTTCTTGTTGTATTTGGCAATGCGGAGGACAACATCCCACTGAGATCTGGTTGGATGCTCCATGAACTGGCTGACTTTGCCAACGACGCAGACAATGTCGGGTCGCGTCATGGTGAGGTAGTTAAGTTTACCCACCAGACGTCGATAGCTCTCGGGATGAGGAAATGGTTCCGAGTTGGTATGGAGAGAGCATTCCCCAGGCTCAAGTGGAGTGTCCACTGCAGTGGCTGTGCTCAAACCTGCGTCCTGCAAGATATCAAAAGCATATTTGCTATGGCAGAGAGAGTTAGTGTCATCAGAACGGGAGACCTCGATGCCAAGGAAGTAGGTGAGGGGACCAAGATCTTGTTGGATTGGTGTTGCCCGATCCGGTTGGGCCGAATGCTTGTGGCCCGCAACTATCGCGGGTCGAGCTTCGCGGTGAGCTCGTTGGGGGTTGCAGGGGGCAACGCGCCCCTGCTCTGGGGGCCCGGGGGCCGAAGGCCCCCGACCCAATTTTCCGGCACTGTATCAATGCTGACCACTGTAGCGGAGCTGACCGATCGACACCGACAGGTACTGTAGCGGTGCGGACTTCAGGGTCAATAGTACTGTAGCGCTTTTGACTTCCAACCGGCAGATACTGTAGCACTTTTGACAAAGTGAGTCGCCGATCACTGTTGCAACACGGACTACTATTCAGAACAGTGGACCGTCTTCTTCATATGTAGCTCATTTTCGGGCTAGGGTTTCTGATTGAAAATCCTCTGTAATTTGCTGCTCCCGATTAGTGAAAATTCTGCCTCTCCCGTGGACGTAGGGATTATTTCCGAACCACGTAAATCGCCGTGTTCATTGTTGTTTTTCCTTTCTTTCGTTTTCTCATTTTCTGTCGTTGTGTCTCCTGACGATTCCGCAACAGATCTTTGGTGTGAAAGTGGTGGTGAAGGTGCGCCTTGAGGTTGGCGATTCCTGTGGAGTTGCTCCCTGTGATGATGATATCATCAACATATACCACGAGCAAAATACAGCCGTGCGTCGTCGTACGGAAGAAGACTGTGTGATCTTTCATACTGCGAGAGAGGCCAAAGGCCGTGACGACAGTGCTGAAGCGGCCAAACCAAGCTCGAGGAGACTGCTTGAGGCCATAGAGGGATCGACGGAGGCGACAGACATGAGAGTCGGCACCAGAGGCACAAAAGCCAGGGGGCTGCTGCAGGTAGACTTCTTCGTCAAGAAAGCCATGGAGAAATGCATTCTTGACATCCAGTTGATGAACTGACCAGTGATGATGAGCAGCCAGAGATATGGATAGGCGGATAGGCTATCTTGGCGACCGGAGAGAAGCTCTCAAAGTAATCGATGCCATATGTCTGAGCAAATCCCTTCGCCACAAGCCGGGCTTTGAGGCGGCAAAGAGAGCCGTCGGGATTGAGACGGATCGTATAAATCCATTTGCAGCCGACCGCCTGTTTGCCCGCCGGGAGGGGGACTAGATCCCATGTATGGTTGTCATCCAGAATTTGCAATTCATTCTGCATTGCTGCTAGCCAACCGGGGTGAGATTTGGCTTCACCAACTGTTTGAGGAATCGACACCGTCTCCAGAGCTGACAGATCCCTGTATGAAGATACAAAGAGAGTAGTCTGACAGGAGCGAGTACCTTTCCGGAGCGCAATCGGCAAGTCCTCGGGTGCTGTGACAGGTGCATCGGACAAAGTGAGAACAATGTTGTCCTCGACCTGGATGGGGGGTACAGTCGATGGACGACGAGAGTAGGTCTGTCCAAAGAGATGACCAGTAGGAGGAGACACCAGAGGCGGGTGAATCATGAGAGGAAGGCAGTCATCGATGGTAGTGTCTGGATGAGGAGAGGGTGGAGTGAAAGGGGAGCTCTCGACAAACGATACGTCGGCTAAGGTGATATAGCGGCGTAAGGCTGGAGAGAAGCACCGGTAGTCGCGCTGAGTGCGAGTGTCCCGGACATAGCAGAGACATCCAAAGACGCGGAGTGGAAGGGAGTGAGGAGAAAGAGAGGGGAACAAAGTATAAAAAGGAGTCTCCCCCTGAAGGATGGAGGAAGGAAGACGATTGAGAAGGTAAGTAGCAGTGAGGATGACATCCCCCCAGAAGAGAAGAGGCACCTTGCGGTGGAAGAGGAGGGCACGAGCAGTTTCCAGAATATGCCGGTGTTTTCGCTCGGCCACTCCATTCTGCTGAGGGGTATCAGGACAGGAGGTCTGATGGATGATGCCGTGTGTCCGCACAAACTGCTGAAAGGGAGTGGATAAGTATTCCCGCCTATTGTCAGAGCGTAGACATTTTACAGAGATAGAAAACTGTGTCTGGATCTCATAGTAAAATGTCTGAAAGGTGGAGAGAAAATCTGTCCGATCTCGAAGAAGGTAAAGCCATGTCATACGGGAAAAATCATCAATGAAAGAGATGTAATATTTATACCCAGATTGACTCGAGGTGGCACAGGGACCTCATACATCGGAATGAACCAAATCAAAGGGTTTGGCGGCCCGTGTGTCAACTCGAGGAAAATATGATGTGCGATGGTGTTTCGCAAAGCTACATGACTCACAATGAAAAGATAAACGCGGACTAATATCTGGATAGAGCTAATGAAGAGCGGAGGCGGAGGGGTGGCCCAACCGAGAATGGAGGTCTACGACACGAGCAGGGACAGACGTGCAGGCAATGGATGTCGGGCCATCGAACATGTACACCCCATCTCGAAGCTGGCCTCTATCAAGTTCCTGGTTCGTCGTCCGCCCCTGAAACAAAACAGAAGACGAGGTAAAGATAGCATTACAATTGAGATCCTTGGTCAACTTGCTGATGGAAAGCAGGTTAAACGGACTGCGTGGTACATGAGCCACCAAGGATAGAGGGAGGAGGTGAGGGAGCATGTACCAAAGCCGGCAATGGGGAGAGTGGAACCATCAGCAACAGTGATGGCTGAGGAACCAGTATAGGGACGGTAGTTGGAGAGTATACCTGCATCCCCGGTAAGATGGTCGAACGCACCTGAGTCAAGCATCCAGGCAGGGGAACGATGACTGACAAAAGCAGTGGGACCACCGGAGTGGGCAAGAGATGCTGATGAAGAGCCGGGCATGGAGGTGGTCCTATGATCGTGAATCAGCTGGATCTCATCCATGGAGAGATCCAAAGACGACGGAAGAGCCGCAGCAGGCGATGATGCATCTCGGATCGCAGTCTGGCCTTGTCGTGGGTGCGAATCGGGACGACCATGATGTACCCAGCAATGGTCAACCAGGTGGCCGAGCTTGCCACAGTGCTGACAGAGGGGGCGAGATCGGCCGTCTCCACGGCCACGTCCACGAGTGCCGGTAGGGCGGCCACCGCCACGACCCAGGAGAGCAGTGTGGTCAGGGCTGGGGACGGGTGGGGTAAGGGCCCGATGAGCTTTCTCCAGGCGATGATAGACCTGTGGGATATCCAGCGTAGAAGGGCTGACAAACATCTCGGTGGCCGTCGTGACATAGTCTGGGGCGAGGTCATTCAGGAGATTGAAAATGCAGAGCTGGTCTCATTGAGTCTGCGCTTCCGTCGGAGTTTGAGGAACGGGCCAGAGCTCTTGCAGTTCGTCCCGGAGACCTTTCCATTTCAAGAAATAGGCCGGAAAGGTCCGATCCTGTTGTTGGATGTGGGATAGACGCTGTAGAATGTCGGAGACCCGAGTCAAGTTGGTCTCAGAATACATGACAGTCAATGAATCCCATAGTTCTTTGACAGTGTTGGCAGTTCGGGTAACATTTTTCACCGATCGGTCCATGGAGTTGACCAGTAATGCGAATATTTTGCTATCCGCAAGTTGCCAAGAGTCGAATTTGGTGTCAGTCATGGCGGGTGGAGGATTTTCAAGATGAGAATGAAGGCCCATGCCGCGCAGGGACATCAAGACCGTCTTCCGCCAGACGGAGAAATTTGTAGCGTCCAGCCGGTCATCTACAAGCCGGGAGGAGGCGGTGATCAGGGAAGGCAGAACCGAGGAAGCGTCCATGGTGGGCGACGAGAGGCGTGGGTGGTGCGGTCGTCGGGAACAGCCGGAAGGGCGGGCGGGAGCGGGAACCGTCGGGAAGAGCCGGGGAAGGCGCGACTGGCGCTGGGTCGCCGGGACGAGCGCGCAAGGAGGGGGGCGCCGAGGAGCCGCCTGAGGGAGATAGGGCCGCTGGGAGGAGCCGCCGGGCTGCTGGGAAGGGGAGACCCTGGGAGCCGCGCCGGGAGCTGGGAGTCGCGTCGGGAGCCGGGGTGAGGGGGCCGCTGGGCTAGGGCGTCGGGGCGAGGGCGCCGCTGGGCGAGGGCGTTGGGGCGAGGGTGCCGCTGGGCGAGGGCGTCGGGGCGAGGGCGCCGCTGGGCGAGGGCGTCGGGGTGAGGGCGTCGCTGGGCGAGGGCGCCGGGAGGGGAGCCGCGCCGGGAGAGAGGGCCGCCGGGAGGGGAGGCGCTCTTTAGAGATGGCCGCTGGGAAGGGCAAGGCCTGAGGGGAGAGAGGTGGGGCCGGACAGAACTGAGAATCTGCTGGGAGGGAGAGTCGGGATTAAGATTTCTCTGATACCATGTTATTGGTGAATTCCCCTTACCTCAATGTGAGGTGGAGACATTCTTTTATAGATGAGTAAAACTAATTACAAGGAGGGTAAGTCCGATGTGAGACTCAGAAATACCCATTAAACTTAAATGAGGTCCAACAACTTTTATTAGTTGTATGCATGTATTTATAATTTTATATTTATGCTGTATTAGTTTTGTTTACATAACGAATAAAATATCAACTTTTATCCTTTACTTTCCGTTCTCTCTCTTTCTATTCTTATCTAGGAAAATGAGTGGCAAGAGAACACTGAGTGGCAGGAACTCCTCCCCATTTAGGTGGAATGTCTGCTCCTTGGAAAATAAATTCTGCCGGCATAATTGTCCCTGATTTTATGTACTATTGACAAGAACCCTCCTTAAATAAAGTAAAAAAATTATTTAGTAGTATTTCTGTTATTATATATTTATATTATTTAACACATTTCATCAGATATTTTCCATGCATACTAAATTAACTATTGATTTTTCATTCAAGCTCCAATGTCTTCCGCTTCCATCAAAAGACTTTGGTACAATCAAAAAGACTTTCATTGTACCCAATGTAGTTTTAATGAATTCATAAAAGGTCTCAAACAGAACAACCTGACATGCTTAAATAAGATCCCAATGTGCCGATCTCAATGCACTTTCCATTATACATATTGGAAGTAGAATGGTTAGTTGCATCGGGCTATTCAGCTAATTTATTTATTACTATTATTTTTGAAACAATTTTCTTGTTTCTCAGGGAATTTGGCAGTGGCCAAGGAAAGGTGGGGTGGAAACCCTATGGAACCCCTCTTGTCTCACCGATTTCCTGCAATGATGTCACTAAAAGAGGTGACATACATGCAGTTGTTTTGAAGATGCTTTCCCCCATGCAGCACACAGTGGAACACAGCAACACATGCAATACCGGGGAGGTTCAGATTGATCCTATAGCCAGGGAAAGCAGCCGTTCTGAAATGGCGAAACCAAAGCTGCCTCTTCAGTTGGTTGATGAAAATAATACATGCATCGACATATCAGTGGGTGAAGAAAAAAAAATCAAGCTGCCCTCGTCATCCATGTCGGTGCTTCTGTTTATTGATTGGTCAGAGAAGCTGTTGGAAACCTATGACATCCATTACCTGGAGAACCTGCAAGAAGTGTTTAAATATGGACCCGTGGCAAAGAAGGCTCGTACTGAACCTCTTTCCCTTTATAACTGTCTTGAAGCTTTTCTGCGTGAAGAGCCGCTTGTACCTGAAGATATGTGGTTAGCAACTAATCAACTTTACACACACATATATGTATATGTCTGCCCCTTGTGATTAATGATTGTTGTAGATAAAATGAATAGTAGTTGGATGCTTAATTGGTGCAGGTACTGCCCACAATGCAAGGAGCGCAGGCAAGCAAGCAAGAAACTTGACTTGTGGAGGCTCCCTGAAGTTCTGGTAATCCATCTGAAGAGGTTCTCTTACAGCAGGTCAATGAAGCACAAGCTGGAGACATTTGTGAACTTCCCCATTCATGATCTTGACTTGACAAATTATGTGGCTCACAAGACTTCCCAACGCTTGGCGTACGAGCTCTATGCCTTGACCAACCATTACGGAAGCATGGGAAGTGGACATTATACTGCCCATATCAAGCTTCTTGACGAGAACAAGTGGTATAACTTTGATGACAGCCACATATCGCCCATAAACGAAGATGATGTAAAGTCGGGTGCGGCTTATGTGCTGTTCTATAGAAGATTGAAAACTTCCCGTAGCAATGGCGAACAATCTGCTGTTGGCCAAATTAATGTTTATTCTCGAAAGTGAACTGCAAGGGAGCATGAAATCCTCACCACAAATTGTGGAAGCTTCAGGTAAGGTTTTCCGTGTTATTAGTAAAAGTATTTCTAAATTGCTTTCTGTGGAAGTGTTGTTTCCCACAACGTTCAAGTTAGTTTTCAAAAATGGAAGGCTTCATTTCTTTTAAAATACTTGTTTGTATTTGATGATTGATATAAACGTAACCCCTTTCAATAAGCGTTGCCAAACATTGTTTTACGATTATTTATAGGATGGTAATTGAATGATGCTGTAAGAGGGTGTGGATGTTTCTGATGAATGGACATGTTGTCATCTCAAGATGGATAAGATTAATAATGAATGTGTTGAGAGAAGATTGAAGTGACTTCGATTGACGAGAAAACGAGTGAGACTAGATTAAGATGAGTTGGATATGTTGGAAGAAGACTTGAGAGTGCACATGTTAATAAGGTAAACTTAATAATAAATTCACTTATTAAAAGAAGGTAGACCTAAAAAGATCATTAACAAATCATTTAAGATGGTTTTGTTCTAAAATGGTTTCAATGAAAATATGGTCCTTTAATAGAGCTAATTGATGATGTTTGATCGATGTAAGTGATCCAATTTAATTGAGTTTAAGGCTTTGTTTAATTGTATTATGAATCTTATTTTTGATTAAATTAGTTTTGATTACACCTTTGTTAATTATTGAATACAATCAGCTCATGGATAGCCCATCCATGAATAGACAACATGATAATGATTTTCAAATTTAAAGATTGATTGAAACATTTATCTATAATCACATCTAGTTCATTATATAAGTAAAGAATAATTCTTTTGTTATTTGTTCTCCTTTCCCAAGTGGATCCATGGTTGTTTAGTTTAAGGTGATTTCTATGGTTTGTCTCTTGAATAACTTCTGTTCAATAATTTTTGATGTGTGCTTGTTGAGGTTGGTTATATGATGGGCTTTGACACTTGATCGTGGATATTTAAGGAACATGTTTTTTTCCATGATGATATTCTTTTCATAACAATAATGTCATTGCATGACCAGTTGTTCTAGTGAATGTTGCAGACGAGGTTCAATTAGGTTGTGGATGTTGCGGGAACACCAGAAGTCGCAACGACAAAACATGTTTGCGGATGAAGAAAAGTTGGAAACAAAAACAGAACACAAACACCAAGATTTACGTGGTTTGGAAATAATTCCTAAGTCCATGAAGAGACAAAAATACTTCATTAAAATCGGGAGCACAATTTATAGGGAGATCATAGAGTTTTTCACAAACTGAAACCCTAACACGAAATTGGTTAATAAAGAAGATGAAGTATTGTGCCACAAGTTGCCCAGAAAGTCCGCACTGCTACAGTGGATGATGGTTGAAAGTCCAGATTGCCACAATGTCATGGCCGCTCAAGTCCAAGTTGTTACAGTGGCTGACATCTGGAAGTCTGTGTAGCTACAATATTGTTGTCTTCAAAGTTATAATAGTTGTGTCAAAAGTCCGTGTTGCTACAGTGCTCTGTTGATATTGTTCAGTTAGCTCTGCTATAGTCGGTAAGAGTTGCTACAGTGCCCAAAAAATTTGAATTGGGAGGTCTTTGACCCTCGGACCCCCGGAGCAGGGGCACATTGCCCCCTACAAATCCCCATCAAGCTCACCGCAGAGCTCGACTCGCAAAGTTGCGGCCTGGTGTGCAGTATGAGCCAAAAACTTTTGGCCTAACATTATCCAAAACGAATTAGGTTACACCAATCCAGCAGTGGATGAGACGTGTTTTCTCATCAGTGTGAGAGTGGTTAGTTGTGCCCCTATGTTTAGTTGAGTCTCGATTTGGTTTGGTTCCTTTGAGTATGTGTGTGATGTTTTGATGATGCTTGTGGTTGAGATGCATTGCCTTGCTAGCGTGTTGATGAGAAGTTGTCTCATATCCATCGTAGATCGGTGTAACATGGTTTCTAGTTATGTTTTGGATGCAACCGTATGCTTACGGTGATAGTTATTGCATTATGCATGTGCGGGTGTCATGATTTGATCCCATTGAGGTTCCATTCTGAGTAAATGCTAAACAGTAAAATCCAGCCATCCTCGGATAGTCTTCGTGTTCACTATAGCTGATCATAACTCGACACAAGTACCCCCCCAAATCACGCGGCCCATCTATATATTTATAGTAAATCACATGTCACCGAAAGATATATAAAAAAGATTAGATTATTCACTGATCAACTCTCACCAACTAGTACCTTACTTAAAATGACTAACATTATGTCAACAACCTACTAATAAATATTTGTTGAAATGATAATAATCAATTGAATCCATAATAATTAACCATAACCAACAATGGGGTGAGAGGGAGTTTACCTAGTTAGTCATCCAGTAGTCTCCGACCACTTGAATTGTGTAACGACCTCCCTCAGGATTTGCAAATAAATTCCCTGGGAAGGTCACCACAAGACCTTAGACGTGCTCTTAATACAAAGAGTTTTTGATAAATCATAGAGGAGTGATTACCCTCAATAATAATCCTATATAAAACGACTAATAAATTAAGACAAATCAAATCATAGCAGAATAAACCACATAATGTTGAATAATTAAATACAATAGAGTATACATGTAATAAAACATTTACATACACATGATAAACAAGTTCCCCTCAGGCCGACAATCTACAAAACAATAAAAAAAAGAACAAAATATTTGTAGAAACATAAACTTTCAAAGTGAGACCCGACCCTATCTCCAATCCCTAGCCCCCTATTGCAATCACATGTCCAAAATCACTATATCTTGGATAACTGAGCACTTACTGTTGTGTTGGAAATCCAAATTCCGGAACTCCCTCTGGAGTCTCACTTGCAGAACATGGCCAGATATTTCAGAACAAACAACACCCGATGTAATGCTTGGATGGGGGAATTAAGCTCCAATGTCTTGTAACGAATTGCCTTGACCTTAGTAAAACCTTTAAAACACACACAAGCAGAAGAAATAAAAACTCACAACTCACACAAAATATCAAAGGGATCTATGTGGTTCAGACTTAGTCCCACTTCACAGGAGAAACATTGTTGCTCTTTTATTAATACAAAAGAAGATGAGACAGATTACAAGTTGGAATGATACTTTTAACAAGTGATGCCACTAGCCCTATTAATAGACTAGTCCAACTGGTTGGCCTTAGTGCCACTGTCTTCCTATCTTTGCGGTTGACTCCACCGTCTTCTGATCTTTGTGAGTGGCCCTTTATTCGGTTAAAGCCACCAACAGTTGCCCATCATAAGCATCACCTTAACTTCCGATGCCCAATGCACAATGCATGCTAACTGATTTATCTTACACAACCCTATAATGATTCTTATGCAGCCCTTTATGAAAACACCAAGTTATCCTATGTATCTTTAAAGTCATTCCTACGTGAGTAAAAAATTCTTCTTCACCTCCATCATTCGGTTCCGATCATATTTCACTGTTCCCGCCTCCCCCTGATTCCGGACTTCACTAGTTTCGCTATAATGCTTTTATCCAATCATGATATTGGAAATTTCCGAATCACTCTTGGAATTTCCAAGACTTCAGCCGAAGAGCATTTATCACAACTTTAATCTATCAATCTCCCACTTGAGAAAAGTCCTCTAGATCACCCAGGTAAAAAATTTTCAAACCTTCCCTCTCTCTTCCTTCCATTACAATAGTCAATGAGTCTCTTTTCTTTCTTTCCCAGTCTCCCAAGTCCCACTAAGTCCTATAACTTTCTCTGAGTATCCTAATCTCCTCCAAAGTCTGCATCAACATACCATTGTAACAGATTTTCTGTTCCAATACATAAGGCTAGTGCTTCCAAACATTTGAGATACCAAACTTCACTGCATCCCACTTATCCTTTCCCGGATTTTCCATGAATTTACTAACTACTCCCACTGATTGAACAATGTTTGGACTCATATAAATCATGACATTATGACGTCCCGGACCTGGATGCCACTGAACGGGTGCCCTGAGCCCGGTGGCCCACATGAACTTAAGCGCATCTCTCCAAACGCCAGAGGTTGTCGACTAGCATCGAAGGGCTAGGGTGTGTCCATGGGAAGACTATGCCCTCATTACCAAAATGTAGCGCAACGAATGGATGTAAACATAGGTAAATAGCGGAAGCAACATAAGTAAACAGAAGACACAACAGAAAATATAGACTACAATAACAATAACTGAAATAACTGGAATAACATCCAAGCGCACAACAAATGATGATGATATGTCATGTCACTAGAAAACTGGAAAACATGGATACAAGACAGCAGACATAACATGTTTCACAAAAGTATACAGGAATCAAAGACCATTCCAAGCATCCCGAGCTCCGGCTCGGTCATCTGCTATCAAGCTCCATACTAAACAGAAAACAATCAAGTGTTTGAAGCCGTATGCTTCCCTTTGTCAACATTTGCAACCATGTAATCAACTCTGGGTACCAAATGACGCCCGAAGAGGGTGTGAGATAAATCTCAGTGGGCCACCACCAACGGTGTCTATAACATTCGACCCGTGTAATGGAAATGTAATAGTGTGCAAGCATGTATATATAAAGTAAAGAAGTACAATGTAACTAAATACCCAAGTATCTGCTTCAGCCCTCAGATGGCGTCTGAACATGTCAACCATTCATTCTTTCATTATTACCAGTTTTTAAATAAGTCACAAGTTAACCATTACAAAGGTTCCAAGTTGTAACAAGGAAACCTGTAGTAATATTTAGTACTGAAGTCCTAAGGTATTAACCAAGGAGACGTAGACCTCAAGGGTCGCCAACTTAGTAATACTGTAGCCTGACATGGGGTAAGAGTGTAATCCAAGGAGCATAGTCCAAGACATTCCACAATGAGATGCCTACCGATTCCAAGGAGTTTATCCAAGGTAAAATGAGGCTAAACAATGACTGGGACCGATGGGCTTTAACCATGACACCTACTTGTCAATGCTAGATCTAAGAAGTATATCCAAGGTATCCCGTGATAATATGAAGGGATCTTACAGTGTCGTACCAGACATCCAAGAACAGACAATGATCGAGATCTAGGTGGGTCTCAACCTAAACAAGTCGTATCCTTGAATCGGAACGGGGTTCCCGAGTGCTCATGGAATTCTCCGATCAGAATCCAAGGCGAGCGCAAGTCAGACCATTCCTATTTGATTATGAAGTCATGTAATATCTCCTTCAGTTCAAGCCTTGCCTTTCATTAGTGTGATAAGGTCAAGTATCATGCAACTTTTGGTTCAAGACTTGCCTTTCATTAGCGTGACAAGGCCAAGTAGCATGCAACCATTCATTTAATCCATTTAAGGCATATTCAATAATTAAGGTTCATTCCGCTACCTTCTATTAATGCGGTAAGGGGTGCTACGGACATGCAACCTATCAATCATTTACATTTAATCCGATAAATTCATATACCCAATATACTTGCCAATTTCCATTTCACATTTAATTATCAATTGAACCACTTACCTTAGGCGGGTTAAGTGGTACACATACATAGTACTTGCCATTATACAATTCAAAGTATAAATCAAGCCAATTAATATATAAAATATCACCCTTAGAGTGGTCAATCCAAGACATATAAATTCAATGAACAACACCCGATGAAATTGGTGGTCCCCACACGAAAAATCCAAAATCAACGAACTTTAAGGATGAGTTATAGACCACCACCTTAGGCTTGTATGAATCTCCTTCGGTATTGGCCCTTGATTTGGCTCAGATCGGAGTAAATCTAAGAAAGAGAGAAAAATGCTCATACCCTGATAACTCGGTTGAGAGCAAGAGAGAAAGAGAACGTCTCAAGAGGACTTGAGTACTTACCGTTGTGCATCCAACATGATGAACGAAAGCTCGATCGGATCCCGAACGAAGGAGATCTTTGAATCCCTAACTTTGATCTTCAAAAAGCTCTAAAATGAGAGCCATGGAGGTAAATCCCACATAAACTCAGATTAGGGAAGAAGATGTGGCTTAATAGACCATTAAGGACAATTTTGTAAAATTACCCAAAAAATTAGCATGTGCACGGTTTGTCCGCATGGTTTGACAAACTGTGCACAAACTGTGTGAGGTTTTCTAAGTAGAAGGGGCACATTGCATAGTTAGGCTGCATGACCGTGCACAAACTATGCGAAGTGGTTTTGTCTAGATATTTCAATATGCATGGTTAGCCAAACTGTATGCCAACCATGCACCAACTGTGCGCTAACCATGTGACCCACCCAATTTTCCCAAAAAGATGGGTTCTGGGCTCCGAAATTTCCCCAGAGACCCCTGAAACCTTTACTAACTCAAAAGACATCCATATTAGGTCCAAAGTAAAGATTTAGACCAAAATTTAAGGGACCCATACCCGAGTGAAAAACCGGGTTCTTACAGTCTTCCCCTTAAAAGAACTCATCCCCAGGTTCACCTTCCAAGGGTGTAGAAGCACTGTCTGAGAACAACTCTGGACATTGGGCACGTACGTCGGCTTCCCTCTCCCAAGTATCGTCCTGTACTCAGCCGTGTTTCCATAGCACTTGTACTAGAGGGACAAACTGGCCTCGGAGAGCCTTCGTGCTCTGGTCAATGATGCGTACTGGATACTCCTCAAAGGTAGCATCTATAACATCCCACCTTTTTATAACATAAACTTTCATTACATTACACAAAACTGAGGATCTTTAAGGTTTAGTGTCTTGGAAACTAGAAACATAATACATGAAAACAACATAAAACATTCTTCTTAAACACTTGAAAGGCTTCTCCTTAAATTCATCCTAGGTTCATTACTGTATCTCATAACCTGGGGACATACATCAAAAGAAAGGGTGAGCAGAAGGCCCAGTAAGGGAACAAGAGAAACATTTAACATGTGAACTTGAGATACATCAACTATGTCATGAAAAAGAACTTTAAGGCATGAGAAAGAAATCATGTGGCATATCATAATAAAAATAACATTTTTCATAACTTTAAGATGTGGCTACATCATTTAACATAAAAAATCATGAACATATCACTAAGCTCCATCCCCAAGGTTTCATTTGAAAATTACCAAGGCTATTCACCAAGATATCGTGAAAATTGTAATCTCTAGTGGTTACATCATTACCCAATGCATTGGAGCGCTATCAGGGAGCACCCTTAAATTTTCCTTTATTATCATGTGAGACACATATATCATCATCAAAAATTTCATAAATAACCCATATAGCATAAAATAAATGGGTTTCATTTCATAATCGTAACATTTTAAAAACTGCTTTAAAGACATGATCTTTACGTCACTTTAAACCCACAGAAGGGGAGAGCGGGTCTCATGTATGTAAATCCCAGAATTTAAAATAGAACATTTTGATATATATGTGAATAACCCTATAGAAATAAGAGCTTTGAGTATTCACTTTATAACATAAAATAATTTTGAGAAAAGAGAGAGGCATTTTGAGACGAAAATTCTGCAGCATAACGACTATGTTTTGGGGTTTTAGAAAACATTGAAAAGAGAGGGGACATGGGTCAAACATTCCTAAATGACCCATAAAACAGTATAAGGACAGAATAAGAAAGATATATGAACATGGTAATGAAATTTGAAGGACATACCATTTGAAATGAAAAACATGGAAGGAAGACAAAAATTAGATTTCTCTTATGAAAATTCGGCAGCCTAACGACGTTACTTAAACTTCAACAAAAATGATTTGAAAAGATCAAATAGGGTCTCTCATCATGTGAACATAAGAGTTCAGTATGATAGATATAGAGATCATACCCCAACATAATTAAAAAGGAACTTGAAAAACTTGACATGAAAGTAGAACTTTGAAAAGAATGAGAAGGGTGAAAGAATCCCCATAAAAATTCGGCAGCCTAACGGCGCCACTTAAACATTCTTAAAACGAATTGATGAGAGTAAGATGAGGTCTCTCATCATATGAACATGAAAATGGAAGTAATATGAATATAGAAGAACATCCTCCAACATAAGAACATGGATTATAAAAGAAATGACATAAAAGAGATTACTTGAAATGAAAGAGAGAGGTCGGATCCCTTACCTTAAAATGTAACTCTTAAAACTCAAAGGTTGGGACCTTGAGGGCTTGGGGGCACCTTGAGAGGACTCCTTGGGAGGTAAAGAGACCAGAGCTTCGTTGGGGGAGAGTTGGTAGTGAAAACTAAAGGAGGAAATGGTGAGTATTTATAGGGAAAGTGAGGGGACAAGGCATTAATGGCCAAGGGACACCTCACAAGTGGTTTTCTCAAAACCATGAGCTCTCCCATGGTCTTTCCCATGAAGTTAGGCCACATGGGGCCCCCAATACAATAATTCATCACCCTTGGTCGGCCAACCCTTAAAATATCTCATGACATCATCATGACACAGTTATGATGCCATTAAACATACCGAAACCCTAAAACTGCATTTTTACTATTCACTGAAAATTCATCTTTCTCAGAAAAAAACCAAAATTTTGCCTTAACCAAATACCGATGCTCTAATTACAATTATGAACTCCATTTTATAAAAATAATTTTCTAAATATTTTTAATTTAATTTTTAAATAAAAACACTATTCATCAAGAATTCATTTTTTCAGAAAAATCCCCAAAAATTACCATAACATAATATCGATGCTCTGAGTTCAAAAATAAAGTCCATTTTATAAAAATAATTTTCTAATTATTTTTACTTTAATTTTTAATTAAAAAACACTATTCATCCGAAAAAACTAATACTTGACTAATAATTTATGAAACCATTATTTACCTATTTTATTGAATCACATTACTTAATCAAGGTGCCTAGATTATATTAATGCATTATTTAAGTGAGATTACTAATCCATTTGGTCACATTACTAATCCTAAGCATAAAATCACTATTCATAATTTACAATTCATCAAAAATCAAGTTGATCTTATTAGACTCTAAATTTCGTACTGAACATAACTGTAGAAGACCATTTTTTGAAAATCATTACACATTTTTAATTATTTAAGGTTAACATAAACATTTTTTAAAATATCCTTTCTAAAAAATTCACCAAAAATATGCATACTATATTTATCCGGACATTTGAAAAGTCATAAAAATCATCATAAGAAGAAATCCCATTTTTTATTTAAAACAAAGGATTACACAAGGCAGTTACGGTCTCCTTACATAGCCCCTTATGACACCAGCATATGACCTAAGTGTAAGTTGTGCTAAGGTGAGAGAATCCGAGGGAGGCTCGACCAACATCGCATGAGTAGTAATTTCTATCATTTTGAAATTCTCGCGAAGGCGATTCCGTTCTATCTTCACACGATGAAGTTCGACTTGGGTTTGGTCCAGAGAAAAGCCCAGTGGTGCTACCTCCTTCCCAAGTTCTGTTAGATGGGCTTCGATCGGTCCAAGACTACTGGGTGAGGCCACCAAATCTTTTTTCTATATTAATTAACCAAGATCACTTGTATTTAGAGAAAAAAGTCGCAACATTCAGTTTTCAACGGTCATACTGACTAACGGTCATATAATAGTCAAAACCCAACAGTCTCATTTTAATTATACTCATGTTAAATGAAACAGTTTTGTTGAGTATGAAAAACAAAATAACAAAAAAAATAGGAAACAAGATTTATTTAAAATTTCGGGTCGTTACAACATCAACATCTAAATAAACTTCCTCAGGATCAAAATCATGAGACAGATCAACATTATACTGGCAAAACTGTGAGACATGAAAGATGTCGTGCATGTCACGATACCTCTAAGGTTGTAGCAACCGATAGGCTACCAGCCCGACTCTCTAGAATCTCAAATGGATCTACATAACGAGGTGATAAATTTCCTTGATTTTGTAACTGTCTATGACCTAGCCTAGGTGATACCTGAATAAAAACACGATCCCTGACCTCGAACTCAAGAGGCCGCTGACGGCGGTCAACATAAGATTTCTGTCTAGATTGAGCAGTAGTCATACGCTTTCTGATCAGCTGAACTTGCTCTGAAGTCTCCTGAACGTGACGAGGACCTAGTAGGGCTACTTCACTTTCCTCTAGCCAGTACAGGGGTGAACGACATGGCCTACCATATAATGCCTCAAAAGGATCCATCTGAATTGTCGCCTGAAAGATGTTATTATAGGAAAACACAACGAGAAGGATATGCTTCTCCCATGAACCACCGAAATCAAGGACACATGATTGAATCATATCCTCTAGAACCTGTATTGTCTGTTCTTATTGTCCATCGGTCTGAGGGTGAAAAGCTGTGCTTAGAAGCACCTGAGTCCCCATAGCCTTTTGCAATCCCCGCCAGAACTGTGATGTGAAACGAGAGTCCTAATATGAAACGATAGTACAAGGAACCCCGTGTAGTTGTATGATCTCATGAACATACAGTCTTCCCAACCCATCAACTGAGGAAGTATCCTGAATAGGAATTAAGTTGGATGATTTTGTTAGTCGGTCAATGACTATCCATATAGAATCGCTACCCCTCGACGACCTAGGTAAGCCGACTACAAAATCCATAGCGACATCTTCCCACTTCCATTCCAGGACTAGAAGTGGCTGTAACAAGACCGCAAGTCTCTGGTGATCCGCTTTCACATATTGATAGGTGGAACACCTAGTGAGAAAGGCTGCTATATGACGTTTCATCCCAGGCAGCCAATACCGGCGTCACATACCTTGATACATCTTGGAGATGCCTAGATGAACTGCCCACTGAGAAGCATGGGACTCGCACATCGACTCCTCTCTCATGTCTTTAGGAACCCAAATACGTCCACATAGATTCAGGACGCCGTCTTTCTCTACATACCAATCCGTAGGCGGGTTATCTCTTGATATACCCTCACAGAGAACTAAGCCTTCATGATCTGAAAATTGTCTACTCTTCACCTTCTCAAGGTGGGATGAGGTAACTGTCAAAGATTAGAGATAAGATTTCTCATGACTGTCATGAAAATCTAGATGTATCTCAGAAAAGAGGGCCATTAACTTCCATTCATCACTAGATTCCCGTACAACCTGTGCTTGAGTTTTCCGACTTAGTGCATCTGCAACCACATTGCCCTTCCCAGGTGTGTAGGAAAGATCAAAATAAAAGGATTGTAGATATTCGACCCATCTTTACTATCTGAGGTTCAAGTCATGTTGTGAAAAGATATATTTGAGACTCTTGTGGTTCGTGTACACCACAAAGTGCTCACCCAACAAATAATGTTTCCAGCAACATAAGACATAGGCAGCTGCTACTAGCTCAAGGTCGTGCATCGGGTAATTTCTCTCATGAGGCCTCAAATACTGAGATCCATACACAATGACTTTGTCCTCCTGCATCAACACTACTCCTAGGCTGATGCTTGATGCATCATAGAAGATGGTATAACCTATTCCTAGCTCTGGAAGAGTCAGAATAGGTGCTGATACAAGCCTCCCTTTCAGCTCCTGAAAGGATTTCTCATATGCTTCTGAACATATGAACTTGACACCTTTTTTTGTAAGACCAGTAAGAGTTGAATAAAGGCGTGAAAAGTCATGTATGAAACGTTTTTAATAACCATCCATCCCCAAGAAACTTCGTATGTCAAAAAAGTTCTTGGGATGCTCTTAGGAAACTACAAAACTAACCTTTTCTGGGTCAAAAGATACTCCTAATTCTGATATTATATGACCAAAGAAGTGGAATTTTTTGATCCAGAAGTGGAACTTAGAAATGTTGGCATAAAAATGATTCTCTCTCAGTGTACTCAGAATGATCTCGAGATGTTTGGCATGGTCTCTACGAGTACAAGAATACACAAAGATGTCATCCACAAAGACTATGACAAAAGAGTCCAAATAGGGGTGGAAAACCCTATTCATTAGAGCCATGAAAATGGTGGGTGTGTTCGTAAGACTGAACGACATAACAAGGTACTCATACGAACTATACCTGCTACGAAAATCTATAAAAGGTATTTCTGATGGTTTGAATCGCACTTGATGATAACCCAATCTCAGGTCGATCTTAGGGAAGACCTTTGCTCCTCGGAGCTGGTCAAAGAGATCATAGTGAGTATTGGTTTTTGACCGTAAGCTAGTTCAACCGTCTGTAATCCATGCATAGACGTAAGGTTCCATCTGTCTTCTTGGAAAAAGGTACGGGAAAACCCCAAGAGGATATACTGGGTCGTATAAAACCTTTGGACTCTATATTCTCCAACTACCGCTTGAGATCTTGAAGTTATATTGGTTCCATCTTATACAGAGGAATAGACATTGGAGCTGCTATTAGAATAAGATCAATTGTAAACTCTACCTCTCTCTCAGGTGGTAATCCAGAAAATTTTTCGAGAAAGACAACCCTGAAACAATCCACTAAAGGGGGAAACTCATCTTTTCATAAACCCTGATCCCCCATGAAGAGATTTTCAATCTAGGTAGTCACTCCACCTAGACCATGATGTTCTGGTCCCGCTTTACCATTCTGGACATCCCACTCAGCCTTATGTAGATAACTGCTGCCCTTTGGTGATGTAAAAGACACTCTACGGTGATAGTAGTCTACAAAAGCATGATAGTGAACCAACCAATCCATCCCGATTGAAAACTAATTTTTTATTTCAAAAGAACATTTTAGGAAAAAGTGGGAAATCGAAATGACATCAATACATAAAACACAACCAAGCCTCCACAGGCCAAGATCCTCAAGAAAAAAAACAATCCAATTCAAAAGCAAGGAAAAGCCCCACCTTAGCAATAAAAACAATACGATCAGCGTCCACCTTCCCATAGCTGCTCGGCTAACAGTCCTGTGCAAGGATGCACAGGCAAAAATCCGATGGAAAACACCATACCCTCTCAAAACTTCCAATTCTAGATAGCGATGATAAGGAGAACACTCTGTGCTTGGAACCTCTTCTAGAGTAGACCCTTTAAAGAAAACTGGATGCAATTTCCTAAGACCAACCCCACAATTCCACAAGAGAACACACAAAATTCAAACCACAAAAGCCTCATCAATGCATAACACCACAAACCAAATCAACCTTCATCAAGTAAAAAAAAAAATCAAAAGATGAATCCTCCGCCAACAGCCTCACAAACTTGCACCTCATCCGAGACCTAGAATTGTAGACCGCAGGACAACATCTTCAAACCACACCACCAAAACCAACATCACCGCTGGTTCCTCCACGAAATCACACATCACGCACAAACAAATCCAGATCCAAATCATGCAAACAGAAAACTGTAAACAGAAACCATCACTGCAAATCACCAAACACCAGGCCCCACCAAAAGAATCCCTACCACAAGTTAGAAACCATAACCCGTTGCCGCCTTCACATCTTCCATAGAGACCACCATGAAAAACCCCTCTCACTCCCAGTCGACACCCAAGATGACAACCCTCAGACAACAAAGTGAAGCTCGACTACTGGATCTCACCACGCCGCCAAGAACCGCAGGCAACGAAGGAGACAAAGGGCATGGAGCGGGCCAACAAACGGTGAGGGAATCCACGACAGCTGAGCCCACGAAGACCGACGCTGCCACTGAAGGAGGAACCCCCCCGAGATCACTGCGAAGAAGCACCGAGGAGAAGCCGAAGATGGTCTGATGCGGGGGAAGGAGAGGTAGTGACAGGGGAAAAACCCTAGCGAGGCGCACCCCTTACGGGCTCATCGTCGAACCAACCAATCCATCTGGAGTATGACATTGAATCCCATCATCTCGAGAACAAAGTGGCTCCATAAGAAAGGGTAACTTCCTACCTCAAGGGGACAATCCCTACACTGGCGTATAACCTCTGTTCGTACCCCCAATGACATATAAGGGTCATTACACCATAGTAAAATTATATCTCCAGTCCGAGAATTTCCACGATAGATACATAGATAAAAGATTTTGAAGAACCTATATCAAATAAAGAAGATACTATAGTAGAGGCTACTAGAATAGTACCTCGTACTGTATATGGTCCCACAGCCCGATCCTTGGGTATTAGTTGTAGTTCATGCAACTGACATGATCCACGGTCCTGTGTAATAGATGGACTACCATGATCATAACTGCTCTGTTGGTGATGCTGGTATCAGGGGTCTAGCTTCCACAACCATGACCTCCTCCTCGGCCAGACTTACCGATGCTATTCCAACTCCCCGCCTGACTCGGTGTAAAAGAACCCGCTCCTATAGGTGGAGCTGGTGCAAATTCTTTTCCATTAAAAGATGGAGGAAAGGTCCTACAGAAACACTAGAGATTCCCCATACGAACACAAGACCAACACTCTAGTGGGTCTCTATCACACTGAGTCCTTGAATTCCCACATCCTCCACACCAATGACAAACTTAAGAGATATCAAAACAGGCACTCTGGTTGTCACTGCCCTGACGATAAACCTCGAGGGAACGCTTCATGCCATCGGAAGAACTACTGGCCTGATGCAACACTGGTCCTCTATGCCCAGTACTATTGTCATCCCTCAGGTTGCGCTCAGTGATAAGAGCCTGATTGACTATCTTAGAAAAATAAGGAAGGTGGAATACGTTGACCCACATACAAATGGCGTACTGGAGTCCATCCTCAAAGCATCTAGAACACGAAAGATCATAACCGGCTTGAAGCGGTGAAGATCGCTGCAACTCCGTGAAATATGTTGAATATTCCATAACTAACATAGAACCCTGTTCGAGATGCATGAACTCTTTAGATTTGTCAGCTCTCAGCATATGAGGAAAGAACTGATCATAGAAGAAAGTTTGGAAATCAGGCCATAACATGCCCTGATGACGACCAGCCTGGGTAATCACATCCCACTAGCGGTTGGATGAATCTTGAAGCATGTATGTGGAAATATTGACCCTTCATTATGGAGGCATCTTCAGATTCTCAAAGATAGATAGGGTTTCTTCTATCCAAGACTTAACAGCCTATAGACTGCTATCCCTTGAGAAAGTAGGAGGATGCTGCTATTGGAAATCACGAGTTAGATCAACCATCATAGGTGTAATCCATGGAGCACCATGCATGGACTGCATCAGACGTAGGAAACTATCACGAACTTGGGCATCGATTCCCAAATCAGGTATAACAGGCGGTGCCTCAAGTGGCACTCCTAGATGTAAGAGTGGCAGATCAGGGCTGACCACGTCTGGAGCATGGTCGTCGCCACCCTCCTAGAATACAATACAAGGATTTCATGGTGGAATTGATCTATGATTTCCAATCACATGCCTCAGAGAAAGATTAAGAAGAAATATATAATCACTATCAGAAGTTTAATGTAAGAAAACTCACTACCTAAGGCATACTACCCCAACTACCCACTTAGACAACCAGGTATCGGTAAGTGTTCAAGTATAATTTTCATTTAATTACCGGGTTCACTCCTTTACCTGTCATTAATATGACAAGGCCGGATAAGGATGTGAAACCAATTCATTTTAGATTTCATGATTCAATTTATAATGGATAGCCATTTCTGATGAATTAGTGCCCATACACCTATCACCAGAAATGACACTCATTTATTTATAGCATAATGGCTTGACTCGGTAAATTACTCATCGTAACCCATGATGACCCATACATCTCATGAACTGAGACAGAAAATCACTCAATAACAACCAAAAGTAATACATATATAAGATAACTATCACAACATCACTCAACAATCACAGACATATCAAGTAATGCAAAGCTGTGAAATGCACCTATATGGCATGAAAATATGCATGACATGTGAATTCTAGGTGCCTATAATGATGCATATAACAATGCTCATTTTCCTCATATCATCAAGGCAAGGATGAAAGAAAATCCTCAAACTAAGTAATAATCAACAACATCACACAACATATGCATCACCCAATGATGAAATAATATCAATTGTAATAGGAAAAAGTATAACAACCATTATAATTTAGGCAACTTGGTTTTTACCCCAAACATGGGTTCACGACACCTAATCATGACTTATGACCAAGTACCAAGCATTCCTAATCTTCATTCTATTGTCTCTAAATAGTAAAGCAATAAAAGAACATCCTATGATACCACTTTGTGACATCTTGGACCCAGATGCCACTGAACGAGTGTCCCGAGTCCGATGGGCCACATGGCCTCGAACACATCTCCTCGAATGCTAGAGGCTTCCAACTAGCACCAAGAGCCTATGGTGTGTCCGTGGGGAGACTATGACCTCATTAACAAAGCGTAGTGTAGCGGATGGATGTAAACATAGGTAAAGAGCGGAAACAATATAAGTAAACAGAAGGAAAAACAGAAAATAGAGACTACGGTAACAATAAATGAAATAACCGGAATAAAATCCAAGCACACAACAACTGATGATGATATTTCATGCCACTAGAAAACTATAAAACACGGATACAAGGAAACAAACATAACATGTTCCACAAAAGTATAAAGGAATCAAAGACTATTCCAAGCATCCCGAGCTCCGACTCGACCATCTGCTATCAAGCTCCATACTAAACAACAAACAATCAAGTGTTTGAACCCGTATGCTTCCCTTTTTCAACACCTGCAACCATGTAATCTACTTCAGGTACCAAAAGGCGCCCGAAGAGGGTGTGAGATAAATATCAATGGGCCACCACCAATGGTGTCTATAACATCCAGCCCGTGTAATGGAAATGTAATGGTGTGCAAGCATGCATATATAAAGTAAAGCAGTACAATGTAACTAAATACCCAAGTACCTGCTTCATCCCTCGGCTGATGTCTGAACATGTCAACCATTCATTCTTTCATTATTACCAGTTTGTAAATATGTCACAAGTTAACCATTACAAAGGTTCTGAGTTGTAACAAGGAAACCTATAGTAATATTTAGTATTGAAGTCCCAAGGTATTAAACAAGGTGAAGTATGCCTCAAGGGTCACCAACTTAGTAATATTGTATTATAACATGGGATAAGAGTGTAATCCAATAAGAATAGTCTAAGGCATTCCACAATGAGACACCTATCGAGTCCAAATACAAGGTAAAACGGGGCTAAGCAAAGACTGAGACCGATGTGCTTTAACCATAGAACCTACTTATCAATGCTGGATCTAAGGAGTGTATCCAAGGAATCCCATGATAATATGAAGGAATCCTACGGTGTCATACTGGGCATCCAAGAACAGAAAAGGATCGAGATCTAGGTGGGTCTCAACCTAAGCAAGTCGTATCCTTGAATCAAAATGGGGTTCCCGAGTGCTTATGGAATTCTCCTATCAGAATCCAAGGTGAGCTCGATTCAGGCCATTTCTATTTGATTATGAAGTCATGTAATATTTAATTTGGTTCAAGCTTTGCATTTAATTAGTGTGATAAGGTCAAGTAGCATGCAACTATTGGTTTAAGCCTTTCATTTCATTAGTGTGACAATGCCAAGTAGCATGAAACCATTCATTTAATCCATTTAAGGCATATTCAATAATTAAGGTTCATTCAGATACCTTATATTAATGTGGTAAGGGGTGATACGAACATGAAACCCATTAATCATTCACATTCAATCCGTTCAAGTCATATACCCAATATAATTTCCAATTTCTATTTCACATTTAATTATCAATTGAAGCACTTACCTTAGGCGGGTCAAGTGGTACACATACATGGTACTTTCCATTATGAAATTCACAATATAAATCAATCTAATTAATATAGAAAAGCTTACCCTTAGAGTGGTCAATCCAAGACATATAAATTCAATGAACGACACCCGATGAAATCGGTGGGCCCCACATGAAAAATCCAAAATTAGCGAACTTTAAGGATAAGTTATAGACCACCCACCTTAGGCTTGTAAAACTCTCCTCCTCCGGTATTGACCCTTGATTTGGCTCGGATTGGAGTCGATCTAAGAAAGAGATAAAAATGCTCATACTCTGATAACTCGGTCGAGAGAAAGAGAGAAAGAGAACGACATAAGAGGACTCAAGTACTTGCCATTGTACATCCAACATGACGAAAAAAACTCAATCAGATCCCAAATGAAGGAGATATTTGAATCCCTAATTTTGATCTTCAAAAAGCTCCAAAATGATAGCCATGGAGGTAAATCTCACATAAACTTAGATTAGGGAAGAAGAGGTGTCTTAATAGACCATTAAGGGAAATTTTGTAAAATTACCCAGAAAATTATCCTGTGCAGGGTTTGTCCGTACGGTTTGAAAAACCGTGCGCAAACCATGTGAGGTTTTCTGGGTAGAAGGGGCACATTGCATAGTTAGGCTGCACGACTGTGTGCAAACCGTGCGAAGTGGTTCTATCCAGAAATTTCAATCTGCACAGTTAGCCAAACCGCATGCCAACCATGTGCTAACCGCGCACTAACCGCGCGACTTGTCCAGTTTTCCCAAAAATATGGGTTTCGGGCTCCGAAATTTTCTCAAACACCCCTGAGAAATTTACTAATTCAAAATAAATCCATATTAGGTCCAAAGTAAAGATTTAGACCAAAATTTAAAGGACACATACCTAAGTGAAAAATTGGGTTCTTACAGGAATACAACAAACTTCCAACCACCGATGCATAAGGAACCTTTTCCCATGTACTTAACCTCATATTTCGTTCGTGGTGCCTTTTACTTGGATAATTTGAAATGTTCAACTAATTGGGTAGTGAGAGGTTTGGCTCTAAACATTCCAAACCTTTCCACTATCTTTTGGATATACCCAGACCATGACAACATCAATGTTTCATGCTTCCAGTCTCTCCGGTTCCTCATCCCCAAAATCCATTTGGATTTTCTGAGATCCTTCACCTCTAAATTTCTAAATAACTATGCCTTAAACTCTTCAATCTGTTTATTTTATGGACCTACTAAGAGCATTTCATCCACATACAATAAAAGTAGGATGGAGATCTCATCACCGAACACATTCTAGTAACAACAATGATCCGTATTTCACATGTTGAACTTTTGTTCTTCCATAAAGGCATTAAACTTATAATTCTACTGCCTAAGTGCTTGCTTCAGCCCATACAAACTCCATTTTATCTTGAACACTAGTTTTCCTACATATTCCTTGAATATTTCTGGTTTCTCCATGTAAATCTCTTCCTCTAAATCTCAATGAAGGAAAACTGTATTCACATCTAATTTTTCAAGATGCAGACTTTCTTCCACAACAAGCACCATCTGGATTGTTGTGTGTTTAACAACTAGTGAAAATATTTATGCGAAACACACTCATTTATTCTGTTTAAAACCTTTCACAATTAACCTGACATTACACCACTTCTTTCCATCTGCTAACACCCACAACTTTTTTTAACCCGTTGGGGTTAATGCCCCTTTTATTTGGAAAGAAATACCTCTTTTTAACTGGGTTGGGAGACAACCCTTACACTATCCAAATACCTAGTGACCTATAGGCCCTTTACAACATGGCTCGAAGGCCTAGTTTTCCGAAGGCCTCTACATGGCCTAAAGAACTTGAGTGAGCAGTCTACATCATGCCATGTAACTAGTCATACATCACACTCCTCCCTGCCGGTCATCATTGTACCATGATCCTAGTCTGAAAGTTGCATCGCCCCCCTAACCATGAACCGTTGCATCATGATAGAATGTTGCATCATGGCAGGGCACCGCTTCTATCCATGGTTTGGGAGGAGGGATAGATGATAGGTGTCAACACACCTATCTCTCTTTAGAGCCGCCCACTCAGTGATGCGTGTATGACCCTCACTTATATCACTTGCTTGTTGCTCTACATCCTCAGATCAGTCCCAAGTGTAGATAGTCACATGAAAGGGTACACCTCTACCCCACATCGGTGTTCCATAAAGATAGAAGGCCGGATGATAAGCATCAGCATTCCTATCCCTCTAACCGAGGCTGCCTACCCAATAGTGACTACCCGCACCACCTTCCTATTGCACAAAGCTGATCTCCTGGTCCCTGTCACTCCACCTTTTTCCCACTGATGCTGAACAAAATGCCCTGTGTCCTGAAGTCCATTGATGGACTAAAGGCCTTGTGGCCTGTAGGTCCAATTATGTGTCTCGAAAGCCTAATTTGAGTGAATATTTCCTCTTCTACTGCTACATTACCCACTCTATTATCCGCTCGAAAGCCTAATTTGAGTTTCATTATGCATGTATGTTAGCATTCTTGAGTGTTTATGTATAATGTCAAGGATGATATAAGATGTGGATCACATCGATATTTGGAGAAGTTCTAGATGAGACGTGGATACATTGGACAAAGGTACGAGCTAAGACACAAGTCAGACATGACTCAGGTACTAGCCCTTAGGGTCATAGTTGATCTATTTACGCTCAATGGATCAATCAATAGTAAATTCTCAATATCAATCGCATTAATGATTCATTTATGCATGTTTTATTATTGCTACACATGTATGCAATCACATAGAATAATAAACAATCATGAAAAAATAAAAAGAAATTAAGACACGATGAATGTTTTTTATATTTAATCCATTTTTAAGTTTTGAGCATGATCAAATATTATGATCATGTTAAAGAGAAAATGATTTCATTTTTCAAGAAATAATAAAACCCCTCAAAGAAATATTAAGTCAAAATGTATTATATCACTTAAGTTTGGAAAAAACCAGGTGTACGAGGTGCTCTTCAGCCTTAGTTGAGGGTGACTCCTATTACTGAGACGTTCTTATGAGAGCGATGAGTTGATTTAACTAAAGTTGACAAAAAATAAATATCCATAACTATCTTGTTGCATCTTTAGAGGGTAAAAGTGTTGAGTAAATCAATGTTATGATTCTTATAAGCTGTGACTTCACTCAATAATTCAAGGATCTGTGAGTTAATGTAGTTGATTAGTCAAAAACCTACCTTGAAACTCTTTGAGTAGTGACATAACCATAACTTGGACAATGATAAGAGGTTTCAAGGATCCTTGCCATTAGAATACTCAATAAACTAGTTATTCTGAATCTAATAGTGAAGATGACTATGATTCAATAAAATAATGTGAGACATTTAATGATTAATTAATCAATAATGTCTATCAATAATCAAGATAAAGTACTATCTTCTAAGTTTGTTTATTGTAGATAAAATGATAAACACCACTATTAGTTCAATATCACTATGATCAATACTTGATAAAGAGAATATCCTAACTGAAAATAACTTCCAATAGTGGTATATGCACTTGCGCATAATTCTAATCTAAGAGACAAAGCTCTATGTGATGGAATATAAGATTCATACTAGTGGACCCATGACACTCTCGACAATGGACCATATACCCCTCAACCCACTAACTTGTGGGCTTGGTACTCTAGGCCCTAACATGGGCTGGGTATCTGGATATCTCCCCTAGTGATATGAGGATTTATTTCCCCTCCCCAAAGAATCAAACCCAGGGCCGACTGGAATTTAACCAACCGAGGAGCTTCTCTAGTGCGTAGTGGTACCAGGGAAGCTCCCCAGTTGGTTAAATGCCAGTCAGCCTCAGGTTCGATTCTTTGGGTAGGAGAAATAAATCCCCAACTGGATAGAGGAGATATCTAGATACCCGACCCAAGTTAGCACCCAGAGCATAGAGCCCACGAGTCAGTGGGCTGCAGGGTATATGATTCGTTGTCAGGAGAATCAGGGGTCCAACAAAAAGGAACCTTTTTAAAAGACCTATGCCACTAACTGGGTCGTAGTTTATCCACCGCGCCCACTAACTCGTGGAACAGGCCATCAGGGAGTTACGCCTCCACGTGGAAGGTATTTTCCTTAGGCCCTATTGGGATTTAATATGACTCCTTTATAATTTGAACTTGGGACCTCAAGCTTAACAACCACCAGGGAGCGTCATGAGTACCACTACACACTAGGAAAGCTCCCTGATTGGTTAAATGCCAGTCAGCCCCGGGTTCAATTCTCTGGGGAGGCGAAATAAATCCCCAACTGACTAGGGGAGATATCCAGATACCCAACCCAGGTTAGGGCCCAGATCACAGAGCCCATGATTCAGTGGGATACAAGGTCTATGGTTCATTTTTGGGAGTATCACGGGTCCCACAAAGAGAACCACGAGTACCAATACAGGCATAGTGGTACCAGAGAAGCTCCCCGGTTGGTTAAATGCCAGTTATCCCTGAGTTCGATTCTCTGGGGAGGCGAAATAAATATCTAGCTAGCTAGAGGAGATATCCAGATACCCAGCCCAAGTTAGAGCCCAGAGCGCAGAGCCCACGATTTAGTGGGTTGCGGGGTATATGGTCCATTGTTGGGAGCATCATGAGTTCAACAAAAATGCGCCTTTTTGTTAGACCCATGACGCTCTCGAAATGGACCAAGATACTCCCCAGCTCCTACACATGGGTCACTGGGCTCTTGACTGAGCCACTCAACTGGGCCGAGTGGATATCTCCCCTAGCCAGCTGGGGATTTATTTTACCTCCCTAGAGAATCGAACCCAGGGCTGACTGGTATATAACCAACTGGGGAGCTTCTCTGGTACCACTACACCATATGCGTAGTGGTACCAGAGAAGCTCCCATGTTGGCTATACGTGAGTCATCCCCATGTTCGATTCTCTAGGGAGGTGAAATAAATCCCCAACTGGATAGGGGAGATATCCATGATACTCAACCCAGTTGAGTGGCCCAGTTAAGAGCCCAGTGACCAGAGTGCAGGGGTTGGGGAGTATCTTGGTCCATTTTGGGAGCGTCATGGGTCCAACACCTACTGATCCCCCATGAGAAAAAGAAAGGTAGATAAAGACAAGTATAAGAAGCATTTAGATGATTAAATGGATGTACAATGAATCATGTTTTCATCCATGTATGGTGAGTTTCAAAAAATGCATGAGGATGAAGATGAAAACAAAATGCTATCTCATCTCGAAGAGCTTTATCAGGAGAGAGCTAGACAAGAAATATATGAGATATCTAGTTCACTTTATAGGTGTAGGATAGTATAAGGGAGTTTGAAATCCCCTCATTCACTCAATATTATTGGATATATTGAGAGGTTGGAGTCCCTTGGGTTCAATTTGAATCAAGAACTAGAGACTAATCTCATTCTTGCATATTTACTACCAATATTCTTGAATTTTATTATTAATTATAACATGAATAACATGAAAAATTCCCCCCAAATCTATTATCTTTAGTTCTACAATTTGATAAGGACATGAAGAACTCCAACTCTTCATTCCTTATGGTGAACAAAAGGAGGATGGACAAAGCTAAGACATCAAAGGCTGAACATAAGCCAAAGACACTAATGCACTGCCCCTTTAAGAAGCCAAGGATTTAGAGGGAGAGCAATGAGAAGGAGGTATTATGCTTTTCATGTGGCAAGAAAGGCCACTGGAAGAAGAATTGTAACGTTGTGAAAAAGAATCATGGTGATGCTTCTGCTTCAGGTATCTTTGTCATTGAATGAAATCTATCTAATTTTACAAGTTGGGTATTGGATATAACATGTGACCCACAAATTTTTATTTAAATATAAGAACCAAGTAGATTAAAGAAAATTACAAAGAGTGAAGTGGATCTCTAAGCCGAAAATGGTGAATGAATGACAATATTAACAGCATGAGATTACCATATCACATTTCCAAGTGATTTGGTTCTTATATTAAATAATTGTTATTATATACCTTCTATCACCAGAAACATAATCTCAATGTCAATATTAGACACCATGTGTTTTTATTTAAAGTTTGGAAATAAATTTTGTATCTTTTAAAAAGATAACATATGATATGGTATAATGTATTTTAACAATGTATTGTATATACTTGAACTTGAAAACCTTGTTTTGATAATCAATGGAAAAAATCAACAAGAATGACTTATATCCTACCCACCCATGACACGTCAGGCTAGGTCATGTAAATGAAAAGAATTTAAGAAAACTATATCAAGTAGGGTATTTAGAATCTATTGAGTTAAAACCCTTGGATGCGTGTCACACTTGTTTATAAGGGAACATGACCAAAGAATCCTTCTATGAGAAAGGAGAAATAGCCACCTAACTACTGGAGTTAATTAATATTGTCGTATTTGGTCCATTTATAGTAGAGGAAAAGGGTGGATTCACTTACTTCATTAATTTTACTGATGAATTTAGTAGGTATGTTTATTTCTACTTAATGAGGTACAAGTTATATTCATTTCATATATTTAAGAAATACCAAAATGAAGTAGATAAGTATCTTGGTAAAAAGATTGAGGAACTCCACTCAAACCGGGGTAGAGAGTATCTTAACCAAGATTTCATTGATCACTTGAAGGAGTGTGAGATAATATCTCAACTCACTCATCCTTATATAACTCAATGGAATGATGTTATTGAATAGAGGAATCAAACCTTTATCGACATGGTAAGATCGATGATGAGTCATGCAACTATGTTAGGTCGGAATATACAAAGCAACACATGGGGGGAGGGTGAATTGTGTCTTTTAAAAAATCTTCCACAATTATGGATTTTGACACCCACTGTGATTTATGTAGATAATAAGTGTTTACTTATATATGAAAATAATATGCAGTGGATAAATAGAAATAAATAACACAACTTTTTATAGTGGTTTAGGGAATAAAGATCCCCTATTCCACTCTACCAATCACCCTCTCTGCAAGATTTTTAAATTTCACTAGAATGACCCTATTATCACAAGAACATGAATTAACAACTGAGTGAAGGAAGTTGACACATTTATAATAAGAATAATAACAAATAATTCTGGTTCTATAACATAGAACCATTTATCCACATCTTAAATTGAGAAGCTGATACTCCACCACAACCGAGTACGAGCAGTTGAAACTCTAATAAATTAAAATAGTTTGATTTAAAAGGTTCAAGTTATTCTTCACATTTGTAGTAACATAAATTGATAGATGATGGATCTTATTCTTTAGGAAATAATATAGCAGTAAAATATTGAACATGTATATCTCCAAAGTGTATCTTCTTTCAGAATTGATCATTCATTGTAGCAGCACTATAAAAGATAATTTCAATAATACAGTCGCATATGTGAATCACTTATCACACACATATTTTTGAAGAGATACTATGTGGAAATATATAGAAAATATAGATTGCTTCAGTATTCCAGATCCAAAAGAATAGCCTGATTGATCATAGAAATTCAAATTCCAATTGACCATGGGAGTTATAACTTCCCTTAGGAACATGAGTGATTTTCTGTGATGAATATGGTTCTTTGAAATAATTATAATTATTCTTAAATCAGTATTCAATTCTGACTTGATCATTGCAATAATATCAGATTGAAAAGATGACTTAAAAACTTCGTTTTTGTAAACATAATGTAGGGTTGAACTACGTAGTGTAGGGTTCCTTCGCATAGCGTAGGGTTTCTTCACGCAACATAGGATTCCTACCAATGTATGATTTCTTAACAATACTTCCATTTTCACATAATGTAGAGAATAAAAGCAGTTTTGAGATGATAATCCATACATTTACCTTTTTAGAAAAATATCCCGAATGTAGCATTGATGAACCATACATTCAAATTCCTAAATGTAGGGTTAATGAATAGTAATACCAACTTCCAATGTAGGGTTGTTGATCCATATGTTTGATGATTCTCTGAATGTAAGGATGCTGATCCAAACACAAACTGTTTAGCATAACGTAGGGTTGATACCATACACAAGCGTTAACTTTTTAGTATAATGTAGGGTTTTGAAATAGTGTTTTTAGAGTAATTCTCATAACGTTAAATTACTTTAACCTGAATATAAATTCATGAAAAAATCATTCAATAAAACTTAATTAGAAAAAATAAGGGTATTTGTGAGAATCAAAGTCATCATAATTTATAGAGTATTGTTGAGACAATACATACCCAATAATCTCCCCCTTTTTGATGATCACAAAACCCGTAACATAATCCATAAATTTTTTTAAAGAAAATGTAGGATTTGTAAACAGAAAAGATAGATATAGAAAATATTTTTATATTTATATTTCACAATATTATTTCGATAAACAAAATAGATACTTGTAAATTAAATATTTTATTTAATGAAATGTTGTGGTTTTCAAATATTCTATTCTCCCATCTCCCCATAGTATTCATGGAAATTATTCATATATTTTCTTCCAAATATTCACCCCTTCTTTAAATATTCTCCCCCTTTTCTTAATATCAAAAAGACAGTTTTGAAAAATAAATGATATAAACCATGGTTAATGTAGAACTGAACTATAAATGAATAGTTTATAAAAACTAATAAGAGAAATAAATTTAGGATTGACAGTTAAGTATTGAACTTAAATAAAAGATAATAAACCTAAATAATAATAAACAAAATTGAATTTAAAATGAATTCAAATATTTTGAAAATATAATAGAGTACAATCCATAACCAACTAAGGCTCTTTAGAAGGAAGGAATTTGATCAGAATCGGTAGGGGTAGAAGGTTCATCAGGATGAGGAATGACTTAGACAACACCATTAATATCAATGAGCTTTAATAGTAATATTTGGAAATGATTTTTGAAGACTTATGTCCACTACTGAAGTATCTTCTTCGAATCATTTCCAATATTCAAATTTTCAACCAGATAAACCTTCATAAATTCATTCATATCTTCCTCTGACTGAATGAATGAAGTCAACTTATCCTTAACTTGATTAAGCACTAATACTAACCGGGATTCATTTGAAGAAAGTTGACTAACCAAACGTATTTGATTATCTAACAGAACACCTAAAGGAATACTGTCACACTGAAGAGTGTGAAACATATCAATGAAATTAGCCAACACTAAAGTAATTGCTTCAAACCTTCTGATTAGGTTTGGAGGTTTTTGTTGAGAGAAGGTTGATGCTCAATTTTTTTCCTTGAGATATTAAAATTATTTCCCTATCATCATCTTGAAATCTTCAAAATCTAACTTCTTGATAGATTCATCTCTTAATAAATTTAATTCTCTATACATTTTTTTGATAAACTCTTGAATATCTCAAACAGAGATAAGATTTTCCTTGAATTGTATGAGATGGATGTTCTGAGCCTCAAACTCTAATCTCAGCACTATAGTACTTTTGAATTCTCCAAAATTCTTTTTCTCAGCATCTAATTATTCTTTAAGAAACAAATTCTGAGCCCCCAACATATTTACCTTTATGACCAAGGCTTCAATATGAGAATAAAAAGATTCAATAGATTGAGCTCTAGCTTGTCCAACTCCTACCAAAGAGAAACTTGGCTCACCATTTACATATTATCTATCTCTTAAGGCATATCCTACCATAACATCAGAATAAGGGACACTTATAGATTGAGTTCTGAGATTAGGAACATATTCCCTATGATGTTCTTAACTATGAGCCTCTTACTTAACATTCTCTTTTGTTGGAGCCTCACGTTCAGTTATAACAATAGTTTCATCTACAGTCTCTAGAATATTGACTAAAATAATTCTTCTTTGAAAAAGACTCTCTTCTTTCCTAGATTCAGACTCTTCATCAGGTCTCTTTCTAATAGAGCCAACTGAAGGAATCATCATTTTCTTCCCCTAAGTAGTTGGCACAAGCCTTTTTTTGTTCTTCACCAATAGGCACTATTGCAAGAATTTCTCAACAAAAATCCTAACTTCTTAACAATATCAACATTTAAAACATTTTTGCGATGTCATGTTTTACCAAAAAACATATTAATTTTTTTTCCTTTTCTTCATAGAAAAAAGGAAATAATTCTTATGTAGGGATAATATCCCATTTTGACATCCTTGTGGTAGTAGTGATTTAGACACCTTATCATAAACTGATAAAAATTGAACCTGATGTGGTTCAAAAACAAAAACATGACATACATGCCAGGATAAAGGAATTTCTCTAACTCATCAGTCCTTGGTAAAATTACAAATTGAATAAATTTCATCATAACCTGACGGTCATGAGTAAGTTATTTTGTCATTACTTTCTTGATTGTTCTTGTTCCAAACAATGAAAACATAATTTTCTCAGATAAATGTTTTCCACTACCTATATTTCTTAAATCAAGCTAAAACTCCCCCTCATGGGGACAACACAACAACTCATCCATTTCAACAGAAGAGATAGAAAATTCAGAATCGTTAATCTTAGAGACAATTGTATCTTCATCAAATCTAAGAATAAATGAAACATTTATACAAAATTACTTTACTTCAATGTCATATACCACAAGAATGTTATCTTCTCAAAAATCATAAACCAGACCTTGAAATCTCATTTCTTCCTTGAGATAAATATTTTTTGAATCTAAATAATTGAAATTGATTACCTTTCTTTAGAGCACTTTGCGAGCTTTCCCTAAAGCATAAGTAGCTTCATCCAAATCAGAATCTTCATATCTTCGAGAGGTTTCCATCTATGAAGGTTTTGAGATTGAAGGGATTGAATATTTAGGGTTTTGAAAAATGAAAATCGAAAGAGTGAGAGAGATACTTTGTAAACTGAAGGGATGTTTAGGAGAGGAGAAAGAGAGTGGGAGAAGGTGAACAATTTTATTTACATCGATTGAGAATGTACTCATTACTTTTTAATTTTGAAAATAAATAAAATAAAATTCATTTAAAATCTAATTAAGATGTAACTAAATAAAATAAATAATGATAAAAGTTTATATACAACATATACAATACTTAAAATATAAACATAGAGATTAAAATAACATAAATTGAATAAATCATTAATTTAAAATTAAATAATCCTAAACCCCATTAATAAAATTAAAAATTGTATTGGGAAGTGATTTCGTAAAAATATCAGCTAATTGGTATTCGTTATTAACAAATTCTAATGATATATACTTTTTAAGGACACGATATCTTAGAAAATGATTCCTTATATCAATGTCCTTAGTCCTAGAATGACTTATAGGATTTTTTTTAAATATTTATAGCATTAGTATTATCACATAAAATAAGTATACTATTAAAATTTAGTCCAAATTCCAGTAGGGTATTTTTCATCCATAATACTTGTGCACGCCAAATGCCAATATATACACATTCTGCTTTAGTGGTTGACAAGGTAAATGAGTGTTGTTTCTTACTAGACCACAAAACTAAATATTTTCCTAAAAAGTGACAGATTCCTGAGGTGTTTTTCTATCTAATATACAACATAAAAAATCAGCATCGGAATATGAAATTAAATTAAAATCATAATTTTTGGGGTAAATAAAATATTGAAAAACATTTACTTTTAAATATCTAAAAATTCTTTTAATAGTAGTAATATGAGACTCTTTTAGATTTGATTGAAATATAGCATATAAACATACAAAAAAACATAATGTCTGGTCTACTAGAAATAAGATATAAAAAACTTCCAATCATACATCTATATAACTTGTTGTCTATTGGATTTACAGCTTCATCCAAATCAAGTTTTATATTGGTACACATGTGAGTTGTATATGAATTTCTATTTTCAAGCCCAAAATTTTTCTGTAAATCAATAATATATTTAATTTGATTTAAAACATTTCCATAATCTTTTTAATAAATCCGAAATTCTAAAAAGAAATTTAGTTCTCCCATCATACTCATTTCAAATTATTTTTTCATTTATTTTAAAAAATAATTACAAAGATATTTATTAGTTGAACCAAAAATAACATCATAAACATAAATTTAAAATAACAAAATATTAGAATAAAAAATTGTCTTAAAAAGTGTTGGATCTTCCAATCCAACAGTAAATCCATTTTTCAAAATAAAAGAACTTAATATTTCATACCACTCTATGGGTTCTTATTTAAGGCCATAAATAGCTTTAATAAGTTTTAAAATAGAATTTGGTTTTTGAGGATTTTCAAAACCTGAGGGTTATTCAACATAAACTTCCTCCATTAAATAACTATTTAAAAATGAAAACTTGACATCCATATGATATAACTTAAAATTCATATGAGATGCATAGGCAAAAATAATTATAATGGATTATAGTCTAGCTACAAGGGAAAATCTCTCATCATAATATATACCTTCTTCCTGATTATATCCTTTAGATACTAATCTAGCTTTATTTCTGGTTATGATCCCTTGATCATCCTGTTTATTTCTAAAGACCCATTTAGTTCCTACAACTGGATAATTGGTTGGTATTTCTACTAGTTTCCAAACTTCATTCCCTTTGAATTAGTTTAGCTTTTCTTACATTGCTAGCATCCAACTCTCATGTTTTAAGGATTATTCATTAGTTTTAGGTTATAAATGAGATAAAAAGACATAAAATTCTATTAGGTTTTGTACATTTATTCTATTTCTAATTCCTATGTCTAGGTATCCTATAATAGTTTCTAAAGGATGGTTCTTTAAAGTTCTAGACTGTCTTGGAAAGATAATTTCAAGATCTTTAGTATCAGGTTCTTCTGAACTGGACTAAATTTTATTAACATTATTTTCAAAATCAGTTTTAGGAGTTTCAAGTCTCGTGTTGTCAAAAGATTTAGTGACTTTATCTTCTTGATATTTCTATTTAATAAAAGGGTCAGTTTCATCAAACATCACATGAACCGATTCTTCAACAATACTTGACTTTTTATTAAACACTCTATAAGCTTTAGAAATAACAAAATATCCCAGAAATAATCATTCATCAACTTTTGGATTGGACTTATCAAGGTTGTTCTTAATATTCAAGATATAAACCTCTCATCTAAAAACTTTAAAGTACTTTACTTTAGGATTTCTGTTATTCCAAAGTTTATAGGGTGTCTTTTTGAAAATAGGCCTTATTTAAACTATATTCATGATATAGAAGGATGTTCTTATAGATTCTACCCAAATATAGGCAGGAAGACTGTATTCATTTAGCATAGTCCTTTCCATTTCTTGAATAGCTCTATTTCTCTTTTCAATAATTTCATTTTGTTGAGGTGTTCTTGGTGCAGAGAAGGTGCGTTTAATACCCATTTTTGAGTAAAAAGAATTGAATTTTTGATTCTCAAATTTTTCACCATAATAACTTCTTAATGAAATTATTTTAAAACCTTTTTCATTTTGAACAATTTTACAAAAACTTTAAAAAATAGTGAAAACTTCACTTTTGAGTTTTAGAAAATAAACCTAAGTAAATCTTGAATAATCATCAACTAAAACATAAAAATATAATTTACCAGCCAAAATTTCTACTCTTGATGGTCCAAACAAATCCACATGGATAAGTTATAAAGGTTTAGATGTAACAATTTTGTTAATGGATTTGAAAGAAGATTTGTCCTGCTTGCCAATTTGGCATGCATCACAGAATCTGTCATTGTCAAACTTAAGACTAGGAAAATCAGAAACTAAATATTTCTTAGATAATTTATGTAAAACATATATATTATAGTGTACAAGTCATCTATTCCAAATCCATGATTAATTTTTCTTAGCAGCTAAACAATTCACTTTTTGTTTACACAAGGAATTCAAATCCAAGGTATAAACATTATCAGTTCTAGGTGATCTAAATTTAAGAAACTTATCTTTAAACACAGAGCATGAATTGTTAGAAAAATCAAAACAAAATCCATCATCACAGAGTTGAGAGATACTTATTATATTGTGTTTTATCCCTTGCACATACAATACTTTTTTGATTGAGATAGTCTTGGATCTCCAATAGTTTCAACTCCAACAATTTTTCCTTTGGCATTGTCACCAAAAGTGACTAATCCTCCATCCATTTGAGTTAGTGTATGAAAGTTTGTTGAGTTCCCAATCATATTCCTAGAATAACCACTGTCTATATACCATATGAATTTTATTTTTTTGCGACCTGTTTCCTTTTCCTCTTCATCCATAAAGCGCATATTGGCATTTAGATTAGATTGTTCTTTTTCTGAATCAGACTTTAAAGGGATTCTAGAGTCTTCAGATACACTCCATGTAGATTTTATTTCTCTTTTTATTTTGTTCTCATAATCATCATTTTTTTGATATCCCTTTTCCATCCTTTTTCTTTCATCTTTCAATTGAGGACAATTAGGTCTGATATGAACCGATTTCTTGAATTCATATCATCAAATTTCTGTTGGTTCTTTTCCATCCTTCCTAAAGGATATTCCGAATCCTCTTTTATTCTTGTAAAACTTACTGAAATTTCTCACTAGTTGAGCCAATTCCATTTTATAATCTAAGCAATCTGAATTATTCTCTTCTTTGACTTCTTGATTTGATCTTCTGCTATGATTCGAAGATGTCACCTTCAGAGCAGTATTTTTATTCTTTACTATAATCTTATGACCTTCATCCTTAGTATGAATTTCTGCTTCATACATCATCAGGTTTTCATTCTTTTATTTTTAGATCTTTGACATGTTATGACTAGCGAATTGCAGTAGATATGTCATTCTATTTAAAAGGTAGTACTCTCAGTACTTTCAAAGCTTGATCAGATTATTTGATGGGTTCACCTAAGGCTATAACATTCTTGGAAATTTCTGTAATCCTTCCATTCATCTATATGATGCTTTCACCACCAAACATTCTAAATGTGTCGAATTTTAGTTTAGCTATAACATATCTCATATGTCTGACATTATCTGATCCTTCATAAGCAATTGCAATAGTTTTCCACATCTCATTGGCAGTTGGAAATTTTGATACATGATTGAATTAATCTGGTCCAAGACCAAAAATGATAGAATTAATTTATTTAGAATTGATATCATACTCAACTTCTATTTCAGTAGTCCAAGTTTCTGGTTTCTCAGGAATCTTTTAAGGAGTAATGATTTTGAGTAGACTTTGAATCCAAGATTTTTTAGATAAATAATATAACATCCCAGGTAATTATATAATAATATTTTCCATACCTATTAACATTTATGAATTATATATTAATTTGAGTTTAAAGGGGACACTATGTATGATAGTATACTTGACACACAACAACGAGTTTCTCTGAAAACTTATGTTGCACACACGACTGAGTTACACTAAAAAATATTACATTATTAATATTATTATTTTAAAAGGTAGTTAACACATAGCCATTGTATTGGAGGGAATAAAAATAACTAACTATATTATGATTACACATGTTTGTTGAAAATGTTTTTATATTTATATATCCAATTTTAAGCATGAAATACTCTAATATTTTTTAAAAGGTAGTTTTACTGCCTTTTGATGAAAAACCCTTTTTAAATAAAGTTTTTGGAAATTTTATAAGTTTTATGTGACATAATAAACTTTTTCTTTAGAATCAAGACATCAAAATTTACTTTGGTTGAATTTTTGGTATTTTTCTGATAAAATTTGTATTTTAATGAATAGTGAAAAAATACTGCATTTTAATTCAAAACTGCCTTTTCATATAATTTATTTATATAGTTAAGTTATAATTTTAATTGGTTTTAAAGTTTAATTAGATTATGTTTTTATTATTTAATCTAATTTTGGTCATTGGAAGTAATTTCAAATTTAAATTGGACATAAAAATATGTCAATCTTTTGATAGGTTTTACTTCTTAAAAACACGTTTTATGGTTTTGACAATGAGAATTAATTTTAAATTAATTTCTACCAATTATGTGTTTTGAATTTGGAAAAGTGGATTTTATATTTGGAATTAGAAGTTCCAAATTATTTAAATAGGTACCTTTTATTTTTGGATATTATGAATAGTAACTTCAGTAATTATTTTTATTTACCATGGTTAAAGGGTAAATCATGTAAATAAGGGTAAAAAATAACATTATAATAATATAAAACTACCCTAACATGTGTTATAATACTATTGGAAGATATATTTATGACCATGATTATCCTTGGGTCGAATTTAGGACCCCATGAAGCCACTTGGGTGTGATAATGACCTTTTATAATATTTAATTTAAAGAAAAAGGAAATTTAACATAAACATGTATATCCTAACTATTTTTTTTAATTTGGTTTATATAAATGATGTATTATATTATAAATAATAATTTTAAATATAAAAAGATTTCCTAAATCATTATATTTTATTTATAATTTTTAGATATTAAATAAATAAATATATTTATGACACAATGATGATGCATCGATTACCTTATTAATGAAATATTCAAATAAATGATAATATAAATATTAAAATAAATGTAATTTGAACATTTTGATGCCATACATGATTTTTTTCGATGACATTGACATGTGAGGGATGAGTTAATACCTTTGGTTTGAATGAATCAAGCTGTTATGACTTTAACAAAAGTCAATTTTTAAATAGTGTCAAAACTGACATAAATGGGTTTTTAAAACAAATACTATTTTATTAAATGATATAATAGTTCTGAAAATCTAAGATTTGGAAAAATGACTTATATAATGTTAAATTTTTTATTAATGATCCAACTGTGGTTCTCTTGTCATTTTATAGTAACTATAGTAACCATATATTATGAAAATACAAGAAGACATGGTAAGAGTTAATGTTTTTAACTAAGGGTTAAAGCTAAAAGATAAGATTAATTTTGTGATATAAAATTATCTAAAACCTATTGGTTGAGAGTATTTCAAACCATCCTCATATTATCATTTAAATGTATCATTTTTCAACTATTAGAATTTGAAAATAAATTTATAATAAAATAATATTTCAAGACTTTCCTAAAGTACCCCTCCTCCCTCTTATAAAAGACCACCACCTCTACCCACTTACTTACACCTCTCAAGACCCTTGTATCATCCAAATTCTACTCAAATGAGCTTCCAAAATCCCTACCTTCCTCCTAGAATCCTTATCTTGGGAAGAAGGCAATTCAAGAAAGCCTTTTGGCTAAAATCAAAAGGAGTTACCCGATTTAGAGGTAACGTATTCTCTCAAGATCCTTTCATTTATTTTCCTCACCCAACCACATACCTATATTTATTCTATTATTTTATAATAAAAAAAGTATAATAAATATACTAGGATGTTTTTATGCTAAGGGTTCAACCTAAACTTACACACACCTCCATCTAATGGATATATAACATACTGTTTCTGTGTATAGTGAACTACTGCCTCATGAAATGATGATTGTTAAATTTTATCCTAACACATATCATGGTGGAAATTATGATGAAAATGTATTTATATATGATATATATTATATTTATATTATCTATATGCTTCTATAATTTTTATTTACAACACAACTTTATGCTTTCCATAATGTGTAAATATGATAATTTCATTTGAGGAAGTGTGAACTACCGCCCCCTCAAAGTGATATGAAATTCTCATGCCATACATGGAACGTATAAAAGATAATGTTAATTAAATTATATAATATATATAACATAGATATTATACTGGAATTATAATATACCTATATATCTTTTTTCCCTTTAATATGACAAAGAAATGAAAGTAGCGTTCATGCGTATGTACGACCTACTGTCTCCATAAATGGTGCATTTAATTTCTTATCTCCAAATGTTATGGATTATTATAAATACATATTTACTAGATATATATGATATTTAAATCATTAATAATATTCTGGAGATAATTTACTTATGACCACATAGATAATTTTCATCAAAACAAGTTCATTTTCGACTCAAATACCGAATATCGACAAAACGTCCGATATGAACTCAAATATTTAACTAATTTCTATAAAATAGTAATAAGTGATATAAAATGAATAATAAAATTTAAAAAGGTTAAAAATAAAGTATAAATTAATATAAGTTTATTATTAAAGAAATTAAAGAACGAATGAGACAAGTTAGACTCAAGGTAAGTGACTTTGTCTCAATCTCCTTTCATTATGGAATTTATTGATAATATGTACCTTTATTCTTTTATAAAATGTATATAAAACCACTATGACATTTAATATCCACATTTTATATATACTAATGTTATTTATTAAATCATGTAGATTAATATTTAAATGTTCAAAGTGTTATGGGACACCTTAAACATTTAAAGATTTAATTATCAAATATTTTTCTTCATGATATTAAATTACATATTTATTTATATGGGTATAAAAAAAATATATAGGAAATTTTATGTCAATATTAAATTTCATTCAAAGTTTTCAAAAGGAATATTTTTATATGAAGCGTTTTAATTTATTTACAAAAATGAAAAAAAGAATGTTTTTTTAACGTATACGACGTCAATGAATTCTCTGTCGTCATAACCATTATTTGATATTTGGATTACTATATAAGCCTTAATGTCTTTCAAAATTAAAATAAATCCATTATTTATTTATTTGGATATCTTGGTATTAAAAATGGGTTCTTAAATCAAAATTTTATTTTTATACAGAAATGTTTTTCATATGGGATTAGAAGAATATTTCAAAAAGGGGTTTTGTGATGAACGTGTTTTATTCATGAAATGGTACATGATCATTATATGAAATGGGTGAGCTTGATATAACTTCTACGAAGGTTTGAGACCCATTATAGCTCACAGGTGAGCCTAATATAGCTTATACGAAGGGTTGAGCCCCATTATAGCTCACGGGTGAGCCCTACATAGATTATAGGAATGTTTGATCCCCATTATAGCTCATGAGTGAGCCCGATATAGCTTATACAAAGGGTGATACCCATTATAGATCTCCAATTTGGAAGTCAACCATATGGCTATTCTAATAGAATATGTTTGAAAGGGTTTTATTTATATGATTCTCTATTTCACTTAAAGGAGTTTTAATTGATTTCTATTGATTTTAGTGTGTTTCATTGAGAAAAATGTATGAGTGTTATTCATGTAAAAATGTTTTGTTTCATTCGCTCAAAGAACATTGAATGGGTTATAAGGTTTTAACTAGACTAATGTTTTTTCTTTATTTTTATGTCCCTTACTGAGCTTTTTGTACTCATCCCAAGTTTTTAAATGTTTACATAGGATTTAAGGGAGAATAGAGTGAATGATGGAATCAAGGAAAAGTTATGGTGATTAAACACGAAAATAAACCATGTTTATTTTTAAAAGTTTTTATGTTATGGAAGAAACAGATACTGTTGGAAGTGTCCACTTTGTATTTCAATTTTTTATGTCATTTAATAGTTATGGACTAATTCTCTAAAGATCTAAACCTAAAAAGACCCTCAATGTGAATTCTTGACTTAACTCAGGATTATGTAACATTTAAGTCTCGGGCCTTATAATTAGTATCATAGGTCAGTTTTGATAACTTTAGAGGTTAGGATGGTATTAATTAATTTCCTTTAGAGGATTTTACTTTATGGTTAAGTTGAAATGATGTAGCATTTTAAGATTACCTTATTGCTTCATCTAAACTATGTCTGTTCAGAATGGTTTTCTATAGAGGAAATATGAAAGCTATATTGGGAAGACATAAAGAGGGAAAAAACCTTTCAAATCAAGAACATGAGGTGGTGAGAATTGGAACTGAATAATTTGTTGTAGTGATGGAGCAGTTGACTCAGGCTATAAATGGTAGTGGTATCCATGCATGAGATCATCTTGATAAACCACAGAAGAATATGTTAGTAGTGGAACATTTTATGAGGCAACATCCCCCATCATTCAATGGACCATCTGACCTAGTAGTAGTTGAAGGATGAATCAATACCTTGGATAATATATTTGAAGTCATGGGATGTTTGGAATGTCAAAAGGTAAATCTTTCCATCTATCGTTTTGAAGGTTAAGTTGATTGATGGTGATCATTAGTTAAGAATAATAGAGAGAAAAATGAACTTGATTCCATGGAATAGGAAGAATTTAAGGATATTTTCCTGGAGAAATATTTCCCTAAGGTTGTTTGGATTAGGGTGGAGAAACAATTATTGGAATTAAAGCAAAAGGATGATGATTCAGTTACCGCATATGAAGTGAACTTCACAAGATTATCTAGGTATGTTCCAGATTTTATTCAAGACATTGACAATAAAATTAATAGATTTTACTCAGTATTTAAACTAGGGCTACGAATAGATTTGGCCTCCCAAGAATTTAAAAGTTATAAAAAATTGGTTCGTTGTATGGAGAAAGTTGAAATGGAGTTTGCCGAGACTTATGTTCCATAAGATGATAAGAGTAAGAAACGATCAAGGTGCCAAGAAATAGAGAAGAAAACAACTAAGAATTATGGAGTTAAGCCCAAAACTTGCTCCAAGTGTGGTAAAATACATTTTTGGGAATGTATGTCAGGATCTTGAAAGTGATACCGGTGTGGTAAGTTTGATCACAAGGTTCGTGGCTGTAAAGAAAAGGGTCTTAAATAGTCTAATAATGAGATAACAAATAGGCAGTCTATAGTAACATTCTTTTTCTTCAATGAGTTGGGAAATTATGAAAATAAGTGTTTGAAGTTAATTACATAGGGAAGAAATTAGTATAATCAGAAGCAAAAAGGTTTGGGGAAATCTTTTGCTGCTACAATAGTTGATGTTGAGACATCTGGTGAAGTGATGGAAGCTCCTGAGAGCCCGGTATTTTTCAAATGATAACCATAAGTTCAAGGTTTTATACACACCTTCTGAGGTTTTATGTGATGTGATAATAAGTTATTAAGGAACTTTTTGGGAGATGTTTTGCAAGGTTATGTTTATATATAACTTTTTTTAATGTGGAAGCATGCCTTTAATTTTGGATATCTGTTTTAAGATATTGATATTCTTTATTATTTGTGTGATATTTTATACTTAATATTATTCTTAGGGATGTACATAATATTATGGGAATATTATGAGGTTGAAATTGTGCTTATAAAATAGAAATACATAAAGTAATTATATTTCCTTATGTACTTATTCTAGGAAGTAAATTAATTCCTCAACACTATCAAAAGGATATTAAAACAAAAAAATTATTCGTTAACATTTCTCAATGGTATTTTGACCCATCACATAATTATGGTTTTGTGATGGATAACCTTCCAATGACAATGTTCTCTATCACTCTCTATTAGTCTTTGAGAGTTAGTTTTATCATCCATGCCCATGTTTTCCTATAGGGAACCCTAGAATATGATATCTCAGGTGACCTTTGTACTGAACTTCATTTATTTTAAAGTAGAGGTTTTATTAACTCTTTTTCTAATGTGGTATTTCAATAAAGTAATTTTGTAAAGTAAAACCTTAGTTACCAAGCCCAAAATTAAAATTGTTAGGATGCAATTTCCAAAAGGGGGGAAAGATATAACATCCCAGGTAATTATATAATAATATTTTTCTTAATTATTAATATTTTTTAATTAGATATTAATTTTAGTTTAATGGATACACTATGTGATATAACATACTCGACACGCAATAACAGGTTTCTCCGAAATCTTATGTTGCACACAAGAGTGAGTTATACCAAAAAATAATACATTATTAATATTATTATTTTAAATTGTATTTAACACCTAGCCGTTTTATTAGAAGGAATGAATATAACTAACTATATTATGATTACACATGTTTGTTAAATGTTTTTACATTTATAAATCCAATTTTAAGCATAAAATACTCTAATATTTTTTAGAAGGTAGTTTTACTGCCTTTTGATGGAAAACCCTTTTTAAATCAAGTTTTTGAAAATTTTATAAGTTATATGTGACATAATAAACTTATTATTTAGAAGTGGGACATGAAAATTTACTTTGGTTTAATTTTTGGTATTTTTCTGATAAAATTCGTATTTTAATGAATAGTGAAAAATACAGCATTTTAATTCAAAACTGCCTTTTCGTCTAATTTATTTATATAGTTAAGTTATCCTTTTAATTGATTTTAAAGTATAATTGTATTATGATTTTATTATTTAATCCAATATTGGTCATTAGAAGTAATTTTATATTTAAATTAGATATAAACATATGTCAATCTTTGGATAGTTTTTACTTCTTAAAAACCTGTTTTCTGGTTTTGACAATGAGAATTAATTTTAAATTAATTTCTTCCAATTATATGTTTTGAATTTAGAAAAGTGGATTCCATATTTATAATCATATGGTAAAAATTATTTAAATATATACCTTTTATTTTTGGAAATTAGAAATAGTAACTTCAGTAATTATTTTTATTTACCATGGTTAAAGGGAGAATTAGGTAAATAAGGGTAAAAGATAATATTATAATAATATAAAACTACCCTAAAAAGTGTTATAATTATATTTTATGATATATTTATGACCATTAGTATCCTTGGGTTGAATTTAAGACCCCATGGAGCCACTTGGGCATGATAATGACCTTTTATAATTTTTAATTTAAAGAAAAGGGAAATATAACATAAACATGTATCTCCCAACTAAAATAATTTTAATTTGGTTTATATAAATGATATATTAGACTATAAATAGTCATTATAAATATAAAAATATTTCCTAAGTCATGGTATTTTATTTATAATTTTTATACATTAAATAAATAAATATATTTATGACACAATGATGATGCAGTAATTACCTTATTAATAAAATATTCAAATAAATGATATTATAAATATTCAAATAAATGCAATTTTAAAATTTTGATGAAATACATGAATTTTTTTGATGACATTGACATGTGAGGGATGATTTAATGCATTTGGTTAAAAAAAATTAAGTTTTTATGACTTAGAAAAATCAATTTCTAAATAGTGTCAAAATTAATATAAATGAGTTTTTAAAACAAATACTATTTTATTAAATGATATAATAGTACTAAAAATATAAGATTCATACAACTGACTTATATAATGTTAAAAATTTCATTAATTATCCACTTTTGGTTCTCTTGGAATTTTATAGTAACTATAGTAACCATATATTATGAAAATACAAGAAGACATGGTAAGAGTTAATGTTTTTAACTAAGGGTTAAAGCTAAAAGATAAGGTTAATTTTGTGACCTAAACTTGTCTAAAACCTATTTTTTGAGAGAATTTAGACCCATAATCATCTTATATTCTAAATTTATCACTTTGTAACTATTATAATTCATAAATCAATTTATAATAAAATAATATTTCAAGACTTTCCTAAAGTACCCTTCCTCCCTCTTATAAAAGGCCACCACCTCTACCCACTTAATCACACATCTCAAACCCCTTGAATCATCCAAATTATGGTCAAATAAGCTCCCAAAATCCCTAAATTATTACCAGAAGCCTTACCTTTGGCAAAAGTAAATTCAAGAAATCCTTTTGGATAAAAACAAAAGGAGTTACCCGATTTACAGGTAACGTCTTCTCTCAAAATCCTTTCATTTATTTTCCTCATCCAACCAAAAAACTATCTTTATTCAATTATTTTATAAAAAACCAGTATCATAAATATAATAGTATGTTTTTATTCCAAGTTTTTGACCTCCACTTACACATACCTTCATCTAATAGATATAGAACATATTGTTTCTGTGTACAGCGAACTACTGGCTCACGAAACGACGATTGTTCAATTTTCTCCTACTACTACTCATGGTGTCCATTATGATGGAACTATATTTATATATGATATATATTATATTTATATTGTCTCTGTTCTTTTTTAATTTTTATTTACAACATTCCTTTTTTCTTTCCATAATGTGTAAATATGATAATTTCATTTAAGGAAGTGTGGACTACCGCCCCCTCAATGTGATATGACTCGTTCATGCCATACATAGAATGTATAAAGGATGAAATTAATGAAATTATGTAAGATATATAACATATATATTATAATGTAATTATAATATACCTATGTATCTTTTATTTTTTTATTCCTTTAATATGACAAAGAAATGAAAGTAGCGTTCATGCGTATGTACGACCTACTGTCTCTATGAACGGTGCATTTAATTTCTTATCTCCAAATATTGTGGACTATTCTAAATACATATATAATAGATATATATGATATTTAAATCATTAATAATATTCTGGAGATAATGGACTTATGACCACATGGATAATTTTTATCAAAACAGGTTCATTTTTTACTCAAACACTGAACATCGACAAAATGTCTGATATGAACTAAAATAATTAAATAATTGAAATAACATGGTAATAAGTGATATAAAATGAATAATAAAATTTATAAAGGTTATAAATCAAGTAGAAATTAACCTAAGTTTATTATTCAGGAAATTAAAGAATGAACGAGACAATTCAGACTCATGGTAAGGGACTTCGTCTCAATCTCCTTTTATTGAGGCATTTCTTGATTATATGAACCTTTATTCTTTTATAAGATGTATATACAACCACTATGACATTTCATATACATATTTTATCTATACTAATTTTATTTATTAAATCATGGAGATTATTATTTAAATGTTCAAAGTGTTATGGGACACCTTGAACATTTAAATATTTAATTATCAAATTTTTTTCTTCATGATATTAAATTACATATTTATTTATATGGGTATAAAAAGAATATACAGGAAATTTTATGTCAATATTGAATTTCATTCAAAGTTTTCAAAAGGAATATTTTTATATGAAGTGTTTTACTTTCATTACAAGATGATAAAAGGAATGTTTTTAAAAATATACGGTGACAATGAATTCTCCGCCACTGTAATCGTTATTTGATATTTGTTTTCCTCTATAAGACTTAATGTATTTTAAAATTAAAATAAATAACTCATTCCTTTATTTGGGTATCTTGGTATTGAAAATAGGTTCTTAAATAAAAATGGTATTTTTATATGTTTTTTTTCATATGGGATTAGAAGAAGCTTTCAAAAAAGAGGTTTTGTGATGAACATGTTTTATTCATGAAATAGTACATGAACATTATATGAAACGGGTGAGCCCGATATAGCTTATACAAAGTGTTGAGCCCCATTATAGATCACATGTGATTTCAATATAGCTTATATGAAAGCTTTATCCCCATTATAGCTCACGGGTGATCCCGACACAACTTATACGAAGGTTTGATCCCCATTATAGCTCACAAGTGAGGCCGATATAGCTTATATGAAGGGTGATACCCATTATAGATCTACAATTTGGAATTCAACCATATAGTTATTCAAATTGGAAGATGTTTGAAATGGTTTTATGTATATTATGATCTAAGTCACCTAAAAGATTTTTAATTGGTTGATATTGGTTTTAGTGTTTTTCATTGAGCAGAAAGTATGAGTGTTATTCATGTGAAAATGTTTTGTTTCATCTTCTCAAAGAACATTGAATGGGTTATAAGGTTTTAACTAGACTAATGGTTTTTCTTTATTTTTTATGTCCCTTACTAAGGTTTTTATGCTCATCCCAAGTTTTTAAATGTTTTCACAGGATTTAAGGGAGAATAAAGTCAAGGATGGAATCAAGGAAAAGTTATGATGATTAAACACGAAAAGAAACCATGTTTCTTTTTAAAAGTTTTTATGTTATAGAAAAAATAGATACTGTTGGAAGTTTCAATTTTGTATTTCTATTTTTTTCTTATGTAATAGTTAAAACCTAGTTCTCTAAATCTATAAACCTAAAAAGATACTCAATGTGGATTCTTGACTTAACTCAAGATTATGTAACATTTAAGGATGGGGCCTTATAGATAATCATTCGAGATTTCCAGCATCCATAATTTTCACAATTAAAATATAGTGAACATACCATTGAAATTCCTTCTCTAGGATCATCCATTGAAATATTTTTATAGAACTTATAATTTTATTTTGCTATAGATTTATCCAAAAATCTCTCCTCTGATACCAATTTTTAGGTTGGAATATAAAAAGTAACACAAGGGGGGGGGGGGTGAATTGTGTCTTTTCAAAAATATTTTGCAATTATGGATTTTGACACCCACTGTGATTTATGAAAATAACCATTGTTTACTTATGTTTAAAAAAGATATGTAGTAGATAAATATAAATAAATAAAACATCTTTTATAGTGGTTCAAGGCACAAAGATCCCTCAGTTTACTCTACCATTCACTCTCTCTGCGAGCTTGGTAAATTTTACTAGAATGGTCCTCTTATCACAAGACCATGAATTTACAACTGAGTGTAGGCAGTTGAAACCTTTAAAATAAGTCTAATAACAAAGCCTTTTGGTTCTATAATAGAGAACCTATTATACACAACTTAGATCGAGAAGCTGATACTCCACCACAACTGAGTACGAGCAGTTGAAACTTCAATAAATCAAAAGAGTTTGTTTTAAAATGTTCAGGTTTTTATTCATAGTTTCAGAAGAAAAAAATGATAGATGATGGATCTTCTTCTTTAGAAAAGAATATAGTAGTAAAATATTGAACCTGTATATCTCCAAAGTGTTGCTTCTTTCAAAACTGATCATTCATTATAGCAGCACTGTAAAAGATAATTTGAATAATACAGTCGCATATGTGTATCTCTTATCACACACATATTTTTTAAGAGATACTCTGTGGAAATATATATAAAATATAAATTTATTCAGTACTCTAGATCCAAAATAATAGCTCGATTGATCTTAGAAATTAAAATTCCAATTAAGCAGGGTATTTATAACTTCCCTTAGAAACATGAGTGATTTTCTACGATGAATATGATTCTTTGAAATAATCATAATGATTCTTAAATCATTCTTCAATTTTGACTTGATCGTTGCAACAATCTCGAATTGAAAACAAGACTTAAAAATTTGTCGTTATAAACATAACGTAGGGTTGAACTACATAGCACAGGGTTCCTTCACATAGTATAGGGTTCCTTTTCATAGCACAGGGTTCCTACAAATGTATGGTTTCTTAAAAATAATTTCATTTTCACATAACATAGGTAACAAAAGCAACATTGAGATGACAATCCATACATTTACCTTTTTAGAAAAATATCCCGAATGTAGCTATGATGAACCATACATTCAAATTCTTGAATATAGGGTTAATGAATAGTAATACCAACTTCCAATGTAGGGTTGCTAATCCATACGTTTGATGATTCTATGAATGTAAGGATGCTGATCCAAACAAAAACTGTTTAGCATAACATAGGGTTGATACCATATACAAGCGTTAACTTTTCAGTGTAATGTAGGGTTTTGAAATAGTGTTTTCAGAGCAATTCTCGTAATGTTAAATTACTTTAACCCGAATATAAATTCCTGAAAAAATCATTCAATAAAACTTCATTAGAAAACAAACAGGGGTATTTGTGAGCATCAAAATCATCATAATTTATATATTATTGTTGAGACAATACATTCCCAACAAACTCAACCATTATAATTTTAGGGATATGCACTACAGACTACAACATAAACACTCAACCAAGTACCCACTAAAGAAAAATATGGAAGTCCACATGACCTAGGGTATGGAAAGAAACCCTCTCTATCACATATGTTAATGGGGATGTGAATATTTTTTCAAGATAATACCAAATAAAAAGCTATCATCCCAAAGCATAAAGTGCATCTTTATAGATTATCCTAAGAAACTAAAGGATATTTATTATATAACCCTTTAGATAGATAATTAATTGTGGTTGAACAAGCCATATTTATTTAAAGGGAAGAAATTTCTATTGGAAATAGTGAGAGAAAGATTGACTCCAAGGAAGCTGATGCTCTGGATGTACTAGAGTTGGCATGAGAACAATCTCCATAAATGATAGTGGGAGATAAAAATGTTCCCTAGGCACAAGTTTTATGTAGGTATACTAGATAGGTTATAGAAATAGAGAGATATGATTTTCTTATCATCAAGTCAGGTGACATGTTATTCATAGATAATGATGAACTTCTTACTTACAAAGTGGCAGTATATGGAAAATATTCTTCTAAATGGAAATAAGCCATGCATTTTGAGATAGAGTCTATGTAGCCAAATCAAGTTTGGATTTTGGTATACCCTCCAACTAATGTTAAACCTATTGGATGTAAATGGGTGTTAAAGAAAAATATAGACATGGATGGTAAAATAAATACCTATAAAGCATGTCTGGTTATGAAAGGTTTTAGACAATATTAAGAAATTGACTATGGAGAAACCTTCTCAACATTCGTGATAATGAAATCAATCAAAATATTACTTGAAATAGAATCCTTCCATGATTATGGAATTTGAAAAATATATATAAAAAATAATTTTCTAAATGGGAAGTTGGTTGAAGATGTCTATATGACTCAACCCGAAGGGTTCATTAGGTCAAATATTGATAATAAAGTATAAAAGATATAGAGATTTATTTATGGATTGAAGTTGGCATCAAAATCCTGGAATGTTCGATTTTATGAGTCCATATTCATTGATAATTAAAGTGAACCATGTGTCTATAATAAGGTTAGTGGTAATGCCATCATTTTTCTAGTATTATATATTGACGACATATTAATTGTGAGAAATGAAGTTAAAGTGTTAGAGTCAGTTAATAATTGTTTAAATGAATGTTTAGGTGAATTATCTTATATTCTAGGGATCAAGATATATTGAGATAAATCTTAGAGGATTCTTGGGCTAAGTTAAAATACATATATTAACAAGGTACTCAAAAGGTACAATATAAAACAATCCAAGAGGGTTTTTTTGACAATGTCACATGACATAAATCTCTCTAAGAAAATGTTTTCTCAAACACACGAGGAGATTAAAAAATGAGCAGAATACCTTATGCTTCAGTAGTGAGATCTATCATGTATGCCATTATATGTACTAGGTTTAATGTTTCCTTTTATGTAATAATGGAAGGAATATATCATTCCAATCTAGGGGAGCTTCATTGGAAAGCTATAAAAATTATCCTGAAGTACTTGAGACATATAAAGGATATGTTCCTGGTGTATGGAGGAGATAAAGAACTAGTAGTGAGAGTATATACTGATGTTGGTTTCTAGACAGATCACGGTGACATGAAATCATAGTTAGTCTATATATTTTGCTTGAATGGTGGTGTCGTGAGCTGGAGAAGCTCAAAGCAACCCATAATCATCGATTCTACAATAGAATTTGAGTATATAATAAATTTTGATGCAACTAAGAAGGAAGTATGGATACAAAACTTTTTATTAGATATTGGTGTTATTTCTAGCAGTGTAAACCTTATTACAGTTTATTGTGATAATACTATAGTAGTGGTGTTGGAAAAGGAACCCATGTCACGCTAGAGGACAAAACATATAATTAAAAAGTTTCATCTCTTGAAGTATTTTACTCAAAGAGGTGATGTTTCAATTAGTATTGTAGACATAGAGGTTAAAATTGCATACCCCCCTGACTAAAGCCATATCTTAGTAGAAGCATGATTATCATGTGAGTGTTAGTGGGTCGAGAGCTATTAACAGTTGGCTCTAGTGTAAGTGGGAGTGTTGTGAGTGAGTTCCCTTGACCCAAATCCTTTGAATACTTTGATTACCATTACATATATAAAATTTGATATATATACATGTGTTTCTCTTCCAATAATAGTATAATTACTTCTACATATACTATTTACATGGTAATTCCATTAGATTATAAGTCATATCAAAAGGTTATAACAGTTCACATCTATAATGAGAACCTCAAGATACCGTGATAATAATTTTAAAGATACGTTATATGGTTTAAATACATCATGCTGATAGGAAACAAATGATGTGTGACTATATGGTGTTGGGGGATCATAAACATTGAGTCTTCTTCACATGAAGTTCACACTTAGTGATCTTGAGTAGATGAGATCATGAGAACTGACCTGCTAATAAGAACACCATGTGTTTTGAGTGTCATTCATAGTTAATAAATGTGAGTATGTGTATTGGTCTTCTGACTTGAGATTATTATGAATGTGTTCTGTTTTATTACATACTTTGATGCAAGATAAAAATCATGAAATTTATGCTGTGGTGAGGTAGCTTGAGTTATGTGTGCCATTAGTGATATGATATTTATTGAATGATCAAGATATAATTTTCCACTTTTGAAAAGAAGTGATATCTCAGGACCAATTGATCAGGATGATAATAACTTTTAATAAATCCATGGATATGGTAGAGGAAGGTAAGTTCATCCAGTAAGGTAAAAAAATAATAAAGTAAGAAAAGATGATGAAACAAAGTGTGCATATTGATTTATGAGATATCACAAGACAAATATATTATATTACATGAAGTTTGTTCATAGGAGGTTTTCATTGCTATGACTATGACTTATTTCCTTATGGTCCTTTATGAGTTTCTATACTTCACTCCTATTCTAAGAGTAATACCCACTGCTATCGAGATAAGTTCCTAGAGGGCCATACACTTAGAGTATTCAAAAGTCTAGCATATTCTTATGAATAAGAGTATAATACATGATGATACCCACCACAGGGTTTGAGAGATGTTCGAGTTTAAAAGATCACTAAGAAATAAATAAATTCATTATTATTCAAGTATAGAATAATTGGATTTGAATTCATTCATTTAATATATTTACCAGTTTTAAAGTGACTTCATGGAAAAATATTTAACGAACGAATATTATTCTAATATTCAAGGTTCTTTTAATATTTGTGGAAATAACAACTCAAGTTAATGAATCAATTTTTTTATGTAATATATATATATATATATATATATTATTACAAGTGATAAAAATATAAATGAATCTTATTTCATAGTAATTAGGTCATAAGCTACTTTTTATGGAATACTTAGAAGGTAATATATATATTTAGGGGCCATAAAACCATTTTTGAGTGTTTCAACCTTTCTATTTAAGAAAAAGAAAGTTAAAATTCAGTGGACTATTATCTCAATTTAATTTTAGAGATCCTCTATCATTACTCCCACATCTTAGTGAGAGAAGGCGCCTAATCTAAGAATCGATCCAAGTTTGACTTTGTGGATCGAAGGAATGACATAACGAAGATCATAGGGATGCCGAAGGCATCATCAATTATCTATGATATCACTCGAATATTGATGATCAATGTACCCATAGGCTTTTTAAGTGAATGTGGATGATCTAGAGAGATCTGAAGTTGGTTCCTTTGAGTAGTAATTTCTAGAAACGAGCAGTAATAGATCACATCTTCAAATTGAATGAGGTATAAGTTCTCTTATTTATATGCTTATATCCTTTAATGTGGGATACTTGGGTTGTTTACTGGGATTCACATCATCGGTAAAAACATTAATATGTCAAACTGGGGATAAAAGTTTTAAAACTCTGGTCTATTCTCTTCCACTGCGCACCTTGGTATCATTATATACACCCCAATCACAAATATCCTTTTCAATAATTGGTCATACACCTTAATTATAATTTCCACTTTAGTGAATATTTAGACACCCCAATCACAAATTTCTTTTATATAATGTGTGATCCAATGAAATAAATATCTTTCTATGCTCCTAGTTACTTCTGAACCACTTTTAAATAGATCTCCCTCCATGAACAAGTTGGATCAACAAGTTTCCCCATGTATAATGTCAAGAATTTCGATAGCCACTTGAACAAGTTTATCAGTCTTAATAATTCATCAAGATACAATGTGATATGGATATTCCCAATAATTCATGAATACTTAGGTTCACCAGGTCTTCTTCTTGTAAGAACCTCATGGATTCAAATCCTTATTCCTTCGATACAGTCGTGTATCAGAGCTCTCTCAGAATGTGCCAATCTCACCCACTTTCTTCCTCACACATGATTCTTACATATTTACAAAAATATTTATAGATATTATTCTAAATATTTTTTATGGAAACTCTATAAATCCTTCCTTGACAGGCACATTATTATTAGAATATTTTAATTTCTACCAAATATTGTATAATCTTATGGTTAAGGAAAAGTAAGCTTCTTGATTCTATCATTGATTTTAAAATAGAAAAAAAATGTGTCTAATATTATCAACCCAACTATTGGATCAAGCTACCACTAGATCTCCATGATTTTCTCCATTTTAAAATTCATTGAAATATCTATAAAATCTACGCTTTAATTTCTTTTGAAATATTGACATGCATGAAACTGCGACATGGAACCTAATTCTATGGTGTGGAACTCTTATAAGCTTAACAATAACTCCCTTGAATGTTTTTACTTCAATATCATCTTAAATCTTGATCAATGTGGATGATCAAGATATTTGAATCATTGAATAACATCTTAGTAGCATCATTTGATTTGTTCTCTTATTCATCAGAAATGAATTATGAAAACTCAAAATACCATTACACAACCTCTAGTTTTGTTATTGTTACTCTTACATAGGTCCAAATGACCTTTATGTAGCCCTTATATTTTCGGAGTTACCTTTACGTAGGTTGAGTTTACCTTTACGCAACACCTGGAATTATCTAAGTCAAAAATTTTACAAGATATGAAATATCATATGAGCTTCACAATTCTCTTACGACCTTTGAAATTTTCATTCACTATATTATGTCTTCCTTTGAAAAATTTCATTAATTATAAATATCATACATTCACCTCAAATATTCTCTTCATAGATCAATTATCCCATATAACCAAAAATTACTACACACGGATCCCATGTTGATGAATTTAATTTTCTATTTTCCCAAAAGGTTTCATTGGAGTCAAATATCATACAAACTTACTCCACATAGGATTATTCCCTTTCTCATTCTTCAAATTCTAGCCGACACCAAAAAAATATCATAAGACTTGTCAAAATTTTATACTCCATATGATAATTTACTTTTCAAAATTGTGGCATACTCAAAAGTCCTTAAAGATTTATAAAATATCCTACGAATAGCTTGTGTAGATAAAATATCATACACGTAGGATAAATCCTTTTTTGAAACATTGTACAAGTCAAATATTGTATGTTCTTGTTCTAACACTCAAATATATGCCACTTTGTTTTGAATCCTTCCAAGTGTCTTCAAAATTTTAAAATATTAATCTCAAAGAAACAACCTCAAAAACCTTTTTCATATCACATGGAAATACCTCCAAAACTTTATAAAAACTCAACAAATCATATTGACATATTCCTATCACCAACTTTTTCTTCTTTATTAACAAAAAATATAATACATCTAATGGGACCCTTTTTATTTTATTGTCAATACCACCTAATAGTATCTATATTAATATGAGTGATTCTATTTATCCCCCTTATTAACATGAAATATAAAGACAATGTAGGGGCATTATCATTAAATTTCTTATACTTGAGAGACATATGACACCACATGATTTTATTAGTAAAGAGTCTTTAGTCACACAACTCTAAGTCTACATGGGATAAACCATTCCAGAAAACAAGAGTGCATAACCAGTGTTTTAAATGTTCATAAAAAACTATGCACGTGGTATTGAATCAAAATATCATTTTGGGTCAATTAAGAACATATTTATCATGAAAAATAAATGATTTTCACCCAACTAAACAAACCATAAAATAGTTCATGTGCAAGGCATAAAACTCACCCTTTTTATTATATTTTCATCAATCGACACCCCTTTCATAAACATATTTTATACAATAAAAAATAAGGTCTTTCTGTGTGATTGAGTACCATATTCCATGAAAAAAAACTTATTTGTTGTCCAGAAGTAAAAAATTAACCCCTCCTTTAATTACTTACATGTTGGAAAAAATGAGTAATAATAAAAGGGAAGAAGTAGGGACCATTGATTCATTTAGAAAAAAATATTCAAGTCGAGAGTTCTCTCTCAACCTAGAATTATTGGTCTTTCCATTCTCAACAATTTTGATCCATTCAACAACCCCAATAGGTTGTTTGCTCAATTTATTTTATTGAACCACTTTACTATCTAAAGAAATTTTCTTTTTGAACTCAGATGTAAAGATAACTTCCTTACTTAATTCTTGTATCTGCTTCCTCCAAAACTCTTTTTGATATGATAATATTGTTATATAATCTTTTTATTTATGCCCAGTTTTCTCACATCTTTCACATGTTTTCTATTGAATTTTTATGGATGTCTCCTCATACATGATTGATTATTTTTCTAAAATCATATGCTTTACCTTTACCTAAATACTCATTTGTTTTTTCTGTATCTATTTATCCTCGACCAATTGGTCAGACATAAATGTCAAGCATTTTTTCTTGACTTGATCATTTTTCGTAGGATTCTCATTTTCCTTCTTGGTATTCTCTATAATCTTTCATGAATTTTCTATAGTTTTTTATGAATATTTATACCACAAAAAACTTCTCTAAGTAGTATATTCATGTATACCTTATCTTGGTGACCCTACTATCCACATCCACCACACACTTCTTCTAAAGACCCAAATCTATTTTTAGTTGACTGATTGTTGTATTACTAGTCGCAACTTGCTTCCTCTAAGTCTTTTCCTCATATTCTCACCAGAAATCCCCAATACTTTTTTACTCTTCCCTATAAAAGACATATTATACCATCATAATAAATATTTGTGTCCACACCTTCCAAAAAAATAGAAGTTTACTTGAAAATTTTATCTTCTAGATTGATTACAAATCTATATCACATTATTTTGATTATGTCCTACTATAATGTAAGCATTATTTTTCCTTGTGGAAGTGATCTTATTGACACATTATTCTCTTCCTTTGATGTGGAATAATTACTCTCAACTTTATTATCCAAAATTCCTCATATTTTCTTTAAATACCTTCACTTTTAGAGATACTAGATTTTTTTGAAATTGATTAAGTACATATTTACCTTGTTCTCTTAAAAATTTCTTCTCACCAACTTAAGATGAATCACTGTTAACCTCAATTGACTTGGTGAGGTCCTATTCACTTTTCTTTAGCTCATTTTTATCTGCAAGATAGATAGTTTGTTTCTTAGGTAGATCTTCCTCCTTCCAAGCTAGTTTTTCTTCAATACAACTTACTATTTTCTCAAGATCTACCACTTTCTGTTCTTACTTTTCAATAAGATATTTTTCTATTCTATTATACTCTTTTTTAACAATTGATTTTTTATTTTCTTTCACCAGTTTTATCTTTTCTTTACTTATATTTGTATTATTCTCAAGAGTTACTTCCAAAATATCCTTTAATATATATTTCAAATATATTATATTTTCTCCACCACCATCATTTCTTGAGGAATCAAATACTTTTTCAACTCATGAAATAAAATTTACTTCATCTTATAAAGAGTTACTTGAGGAATTTTCTTTTACATAATTTCTCATCAAATTTATCTTCCTTATGCTAGAATTATTTTACTTCTTATTTTACTTTTTCTATTTTTTAGACTTATTATCTTCCTTATCTAACTCAGTATCAACCATCTTCTTCTTTGGACAGTCATATAAAAAGTGTATGATGCCATCAAAATTAAAACACTTTGGTAAATTTTTTCATTTTCCTTTCCACTTTACTTTTATGAATATCATTTAAAGTAGATAAAAAATCTTATTGAAGTCTTCATCACTATCCTCCTCTTTAGAATACTTTGATATTATAAATTTATCATTTAAGAATTTTCCTTTTCTCATGGCCTCAAAATCCATCTCATATTTTATTATCTTCTTAAAATTTGTTGTCTTTTAATTTCATATGCAATGAGAATATTATTGAACTCATCCATTGTAAAATCCTCTATATCTTGGGCTAGAAATTTTAGATAAAACTGATCTGAAAAGTTTCCCATAATCTTTTTAACAATGGTAGTATTATCCAACTTCTCACCAAATACTCGAATGCTACTGACTATCTCATTTATCATAGTGAAATAGTCATTAATATTCTCCCCATATATCATTTTAATATCTCCAAACCTACTCCTCTAAAAATGAAACTTTGTTTCTTTGACTTTAATATTTCTCTTATAACTTCTTGTCAACTTGTCCCATATTTCCTTAGTGGTTTGAAGGCCCATGAGTTTTGTGTAGACCTTTTTTGCAAGATCCATCAAAATTTTATTTTGATACTTACCATCATTTTCAGTGTTTCTATTATTATAATGTTTCATAATGTATTCCTCAATGATGGATGGAAAACCCACCACTGCAACATATCTCACTTCTAGACTAAGCGATGGAAGATATGATAACATCATATTCCTATATCTATGATATTTTCTACCATTAAAAGTAGGGACACCTCAACTATTCATAGAATTTTTATTCTCCATCCTTAATAACTTTTTGGATCACTCATAGGGAACCTTGGATTCATTACTAATTGAAGTGACCAGATCTGATTAGATCACTGGGGGGGGGGGTGAATCTGGGATTTCTTTTTGGTTTTACAAGTAACTCTCTTTTAACCCAACCTCTACAACTAGTTAATGTCTTGATCCATATTCAAATATATATCTCTCCCTTACCTGCATGCATTTATATTAAATAAAAGAAAAGACACACTTGATTTACAATGGTCAACCTTAAAGACCCACTCCTTACCGCTTTAGTTAGATATCCCAATGCATATTAATCACTATAGATGCAAGTGATTACAACAGTAGTTGGTTAGAAACCCAAAATAAAATCTCCAACAACTGGTTATACACCCCAGTCAGAAATATCCTTTTTCAATAATTGGTTATACACCCCAATTGAAATCTTTACTTTAGTGAATGGTTAAACACCCCAATCAAAATATGATTTGATACAATGTGTGATCCAATGAAAGAAATATCTCAATATGTTCCTGATTGATTCCACACTACTTGTAAATAGATCTCCCTCCACGAACATGATGGATCAAAAAGTCTACCCATATACAACTTCAAGAACTTCGATAGTCTCTTGAACATGTCTTCTAGTATTGAGACTTCCTATTGATCTTGTGTGATCTAGATCTTCCTCAACCTTCTTGAATACCTGAGTTCACCATATATTTTTATTGTAAGAACCTCCCAAATTTGTCTTTTTTTTGATACAGTCATATACCAAATCTCCCTCATAAGGTGATAATCTCACCCATTTTATTCTTTACACCTGAATCTTATATATTTACAAAATATCATATGAATATTATTCTCAATATTTTTTCTTTAAATATATAAATTTTTTCTTTAAAGGTGCATTATTATCACGATATTTTAATTTATAATAAATACCATTAATATTCTAATTGTGGAAAAGTTATCTTCTTGATTCTATCACTTATTTTAAAATAGATAAAAAAATGTATAATCTTCTCAACTCAAATATTATCTCAAGACACATTGATATATATGTGATTTTTTCCCTTTTAAAATTCATTTAAATTTATATGAAATCCACACTTTAATTATCTTTTGAAATTTCTATGTGCATGGAACTGCGACGTGGTGCTTACTTCTATGGTGTGAAACTCTTCTCAGCTTACCAGTTTATCCCTTGATTGGTTTTCCTTAAATCTCATATTAGACCATGATCAATGTGAATGATTAGGTTGTTTGAATATTTGAAGAAAATATTAGTAGAATCATCAGGTTTTTTTCTCTTCTTCATCAGAAATGAATTCTATAAACTTAACAAACCTTTATGATACCTCTTCTTTTATTGTTGTTTCCCTACATAGGTCCATATGACCTTTTCATATATCTTAGACTTTTTGAGTTTACATAGGTTGAGTTAACCTTACAAAAATCTTGGAATTATCTAAGTCAAAAGTCATATGATATATGAAATATCATACAAGCTTCACAATTCTCTTATGACCTGTAAAAATTTCATAGGCCGTATGACATTTTCCTTTGAAAAATTTAAATATTTCCAAATATCATACCAGCACCTCAAATATCCTCCATTTAAATCAATTATTATATATGAACAAATCTTCATATGCATGACTCATGCATAGATGAATTTATATTTCCATTTTTCTAAAAGGTTGTAAAATAATCAAATATCACACATGCTTGCTCTGAATAGGATAATTATCTAATCTATTCTTCAAACACCAGTTGGAACACATAAAATATTATACAACTTTTCAAAATATCATATGATGTATGATGATTTACTTTGTGAAATTGTTGAATACTAAAAAGTTAAATGATATTCAAAAAATATCCTACGGATGACTTTCATAGATAAAATATCATATGCATATGATATATCCCTTTGTGAAATATCACATGAGTCAAATATCATACTCACTTTCTCTGGTACTCAAATTCTAGACTTCACTCAAATAATTTAGGTCCTATCTTAATCATTACAATACCTCCTCAGACATCTCAAAAACCCTTCCAAAATGTTTTAGACCAGTATACCTTTATCCACTTACACTTTTCTTGATTTCCTTGAATATTAACACATCAACCATCACATTTATATATGCTATTTTGTTTTGAATTATTCCAATTGTCTTAAAATTTGTCTAAGATTAATCTCCAAGTAGAAGCCTCAAAATCATTTTCCATCTCACATCGTAGTTTTTGGAGTTGGTGCCCTAGAAGCAACTTATTTGTACTTTATGATAAACATACATTCATTTTTTTGAATATTAATTAACTACTTATCAAATCACGATTCTTCTTCTACGTGACATAGCATGTGATAATGTCCTAAGAGTAGTTGTCTCACTAAAAGGTCAAGTTCTCCGCTATGATGAGAACCCATAAGTGCTATGAAACTATTCTTGAATATATGTTCTATGGACAAAAAATATCATTTGAAGGGACACAAATGATATAGGTTATCAGGGGTGGAGACTCAAATTACTTTGATGCACCTTTCCATGGTGTACTCCCTTGGTAATATCCAGTAGGATATTATGAGAACGAGACCCGACAGTAGGAAATACACATTTATAAGTGCCATTATATGTTCCTATCTATGGACATGTGTATTGGTCCTTAGACATTAATATTATTATTAATTAATATTTTGAGTCACATACTTTGATGTATTGATGAAAACTGTGATAATAGATGTTCGCGGTGAGGTAGGATACATTGAGTGCGTCATGAGTAATATTGTATTAATGAATAATATGAGAAATGATCCACCCCTCCTGTTCATTAAAAGAAGTTAATATCTCAGGCCCTTTGATGGAAATTATATAGCCTAAATAAATCAATGACTATGGTGTTATATAGGTAAGTTCTATTTCTATAAAGTCAAATAAAGAGATATCGAGCATATAGGTTGATGGCGCTGACATTCAACCTGCTCGATTAGAGTTATTGTGATAAAGAGATTATATTACACGGTAAACATTCATATGTGGTAACATGTCATTAGAGCAATAAATTCTTTCTCTATGGGTGGCTTATCATGTTGCTAAATGCTAACCTTGGACTTTAAGCAGGTTTACCTAATGCCATTGAGAAAGAGGTCTAGAGGGTCACACACTAAGTGTATCTAGAATAACAGTTAAATAATATATTATCTATTATTTAATAGGTTGAATAAATATTATTTCTGGTTGTGGTTTAATAATTATTCATATATTCTTGATCGAATTTATCCCGTCACTAGTTATTTGAGAGAATATATTGTGAGTGGAATATTTAATAAATATTTATTTTCTATTTAGTGAACAAAATATTTATTTATTTATAGACGAATAATGCAATGATATTTATTTAATAAATAAATAGTCATTATTCAAGGTCCAATAAATATTGTGGAGGAATGGAAGACTGAGTTAAATGGTCCAGTGATAAATAATAATAATAAATACTATTTAATTAAATAATATTTAATTATAATTTTCAAGCTAAGCACGTGTCGAGAAATAATAATAATAATAATATTATTTTACATGGGGTTTTTTCTAGGATTAAATAAAATAATTAATGACACTTGTGTAATTATTTTATTCTAAACCTAGCAATATAAATACCCAATTATATTATTTTTCTCATAAGACAATTTAGTTGTGCACAACAGATTCAAGGAAAACCTCTCAAGCCTAGAGAGCTATATTCTCCAAGAACTCTCTCAAGAATGGAGAGTAATACTCCTCCACTGGATCAAGGAGAACACTTTGAAAGTGATTCTTGAGATGATCAAAGGCGGATGATGAAAGAACAAAGATCTTACATGCTATCACCCGAAGAATCCTTCAATGACATCTGAAGATTTGTGGAACACGTGTGGATCACCTCTAGAGGAAATCTACGCTTGATTTCTACAACGTAACAACAATGCACTGCAGATATGTCCCCAAACACATCAATGAATAAATAATTCCTTAGAGGTAATTCATATTCATTTAAATTAATTATAAAAAATACGTGTTGATCTCATCTCTCTTGGTTATAGTGTGATTACCCTATCAAATTTCATTGATCAATTTTGTGGATCACGACATTCATCATAGTAGAGATCTCAAATTGAACATCAATCACGACAAAATAAAATTTGGGCACCACCCCACCTATGCTTCTACTGCGCCTGGAACCTATAAGTGGTATCAGAGCGGGCACATTATTGTTTATAATTATTTAAAAATCATTGGTGATTTAAACATTTATAATTTAGATTTTAAATTCAAGTTTAACCATTCTTCTAATCTGAATTGTGATATCTACTTCTTCCTCATTCATTTATCATAGATCTAATCAAGACGTTTAATTTTATGATTAAAATAATATCGAGGAACTCATCTGAAATTTCCAAGGTTTCTGGTCAAACAACACCAGAGTACACACTGTGTAACCAAAGTTACACACTATGTAGTCATGTTCAACGCATCAAGATTGATTCAAAAATCAATTTGAGATTATGTGCATTAATTACACATGGTGTTAACTAGAATTAAATGGTACATGGTCAGCTGGATTATACACCATGTGGCCCACTGGACATGGCGTGTAATCCCTTTGGGATAGAGATAGTCTGTGTATTCCATACACGGATGAACCAACCGGTGAACATGTAACATGGAGTCAACATGGTTTGTGGACCACTGAATATGCCATGTACTCCAAAATTTCTGAGGTAAACTTCCCATTCTGAGTCCCTAAGAATGTACCTCAAAAAGATAGTGAGAGATGTACATGCTATGTAGATCAGATCTACATACTGTGTACTTATACCCAATTATACAAATTTAAAATAAATATATATTTAATTAATATATGCGTAATGTTCAGATCTGTATATCATGTATAAGTTGTATTACAAGTTGTTAATCTATGTGTATTAAAGCATAACATGTGGCAGAAAAAATCATGTAATTCGTGTAATCATATGTGAAGTACACATTTTGATAGTACATTTTAAATCATGTATGACATATGTCACAAGAGTAAAATAGTACATGAGTATAATACATATTTGGTAGATCCGTGTTACCTCCAAGGTACATTTATGTACAAGGTTAATTTTAAATGAATTTATTTAATTTGTTTAAAATTATAATGGATGAGGATCTCAAGGAAATTCAGAAAAGGATTAAGATAAAATAATTGATTAATTAAAGATAATAATTAATCAATTCGAGCATGATTTATCTTAAATAAGAACAATTAATAATTTAATTCTAGTTTTATTAAATACGTAATTAGTTGCATGCATGTGAATGATCATGATATAGACCAAACCTTTTGTATGTGATTGGTTTCATTTAATTTATTATTAAATTAAATTGTTGGTCTGCATTCCTTCTATCCTCATTATTATGTAGGACCTGTATGCCCATGGTTTCCATTATGTAAACTATTTTTTCTCCTCACATGCGTGTGAGTAAAAGACATATGTAATGGATGGAGCTCCCAAGCTAGTGGTGGTAGTTCAAGTTTGGAACTGAGGCTAAACCAATCCAAGAAGATACAAATGTGGATAGGTGGAAAGCTGTAAACACAAAGCTCAATTGGTTCAAGGTATTTCTCTCATAGGTCAACATTTAGTTTATCAACTGCTAGATAAACTAACCATTAGTATAAGCTCATGATCATACCATTTATTTTATTTCTATTAGTTTCATGGTTATTTCATTATGGATCTCTTGTCATGATCACATAATTAATGAATTAACAAGCATGAAATATAGAACTAAAATAAATCGTCTCATGTGTAATTATTATCTAAGACATGGTTAATCACTTAATTAAATACCACTTAATATTAAAAAGTATGTTATAAATATAATAATTGTAAATTTACACATAAAGGATAAAATCCATCAATAAAATATGAATTCGGTATATCCTTCCATTACATTGGTTAGAATCGAACCATAGTTCAAAGTGATTGACCAATCAAAGTTGGGGTGCTTTCAATTATTGGGGAATTCTAATTTGATATTTTGGGTTGAATTAACTTAGTTGACATCAAGGGTTGACTTCCAAAGTAGGACTTGTTTTAACTGAAAGGAAAAGGTTAAGGAAATCTAAATTAATGATTTTAGGATTGGGGAGTCTACTCAGCAGATCAAGGAACTGCGGGCTAATGTAGTTGGAATTTGGAATGCCTAACTAAAACCATTCAATTTTCTTGACCAACCAAAGTTTGGGTAATGAGAATGGGAATATGGATCCTTTCCACTAGAATGTCCAAAAAATAGGATATTATGAAGCCAATGGTGAGGGCTATTGGGTTTTGATAAAATAGTGGGGGACTAATAAATATAATATTTATTTATTTGTCTAAATTTCATCAGATAAAGTACTAAAATTATGATCATCTTATTTTGTAGAAACATAAATAAAATTACATAAAACATATCATTATGATCCATACTTGAGAATAAAACCCTTCTCACTGGCACTAACTTCCAAGAATGGAAAAGGTGACTATGTGTCATCCTTCACCATGAAAGGAAAATGTATGTACTAGAAGAACCTTTACCAATTGTGCCTAAAAATGAGGAAAGTTACGAAGATCTCTCTCTCTATGAGAAACATCTGAATGTTGCTATATATGTTCAGTTCTTAATGTTATCATCCATGTCCAATGATATTTTAAAGCAACATGTGGATATGGATGCCTATAGCATGATGTCTCACCTTTAGGATCTCTATTAAGAGAAGGTGAGACAAGAGAGGTATGAGATCTCTAACGATTTTTTTACAACTAAGCTTTGAGATTCTATGCCAGTTGGGCCTCATATAGTCAAGATGATCGGCTACATTGAGAATCTGTACATTTTAGGGATCAAGTTACCAGATGATTTTCATACATATCTCATATAGTCATTACTACCCAAGACCTTATCCAACTTTATTGTTAATTAAAATATGAGAAATTGTGAGAAGATTCTTTCAGAACTTCTAATCTTAATTATTCAAGTGGATAAGGAATTGGTGCATGAAAAACCTGCAGTCCTTATGATGAATAAGAAAATTAAGGACAAGGAAAATGGTCCCAAGAATTATAAATAGTCTAAATCCTTTGAGAACTATCCTACCTAGAAGAAGAAGATCTAGATACATGACAAGGAAAAGGAGGTGGTATGTTTTTCATGTGGCAAGTCAGGCCACTGTAAGAGGAACTACACCCAGAAGCAAGGGGGATCTAAAGGTGCATTCATTTTTGAGTGAAATATTTCCATTTATACACATTGGGTATTAGATATAGTTTATGGTGCTCAAATCTGTATCCAAATGCAGGAACCAAGTATGTTTCAGAAAATTTCCAGAGGAGAGGTGGATCTGTGAGCTGCCAATGGTGTGAGGCTAGATGCTCTTACCATTGGTTACTACCACCTTTCATTGCCAAATAAAATTATTTTTGTTTTTAAATACTATTATTATGTACCTACGGTTACCAAGAACATAATTTCTATGTCATATTTAGATACAAATGGGTTTATTTTCAAATTTGGAAATAAGAGTTTTTTATTTTATAAGGAAAACATATGTTATGGAATGAAGAATTTAAATAATGGTATTTATGTATTAAATTATGAAAACCAAGTGTTGGAAATCGATAAAAAACCATGTTTACACGACTCATATAACACCTAGTTATGGCATCAACATATTGGTCACATAAACAATAATAATTTGACAAAGCTCTATCAAGATAGTTACTTAGACTCATCTGATCTAAAACCACTTGATAGATATCATGCTTGTTTACAAGGGAAAATGAACAAACCACCATTTGTTGGACATGGTGAACGGGCCACAGATCTTCTAGTATTGGTACACACTAATGTGTGTAGACCATTTTCAATAGAATCTAGAGGTGGATATTTTTACTTTATAACTTTTACTGTTGACTTGAGTAGATATATATATATTTACTTGATGAGGCATAAGTACAAGTCCTTTGAGAAAATCAAGGATTTCAAGAATGAAGTAGAGAATCAACTTGGTAAGAAGATAAAGAAGCTTTAATCAGATCGAGGTGGTGAATATCTTAACCAAGAGTTCATAAACTTTATACTAGATTTTGGGATACTATCTCAACTCACTACACCATATACACCATAGTGTAATGGTGTTAGTGAAAGGATTAACCATACCTTGTTGTACATGGTAAGGTCGATGATGAGTCATGCAGATCTTCCATTATCCTTTTGGGAATATGAATTAAAAACAGTGGCATACACATTAAACCGAGTACCAAATTAAGTGGAAAATGAAATTCCCTTCGAGCTATGGAGTGGAAAGAAACCCATTTTATTGCATACACATGTATGGGGATATGATGCATTTGATTAGGCTTTATTAGGAAACAAACTATCACCCTGGGGAACAAAGTGTATCTTTATAGGGTATCCAAAGGAAATAAAGGTATAATACCTATACAACCCCTCATACAAGAAAGTGACTGTCTCTAGACAAGATACTTTCTTAAGAGGGAGAACATCCTCAAAAAGGATAGTGGGAGAATTTTTTATTTCGATGAAGTTGATGCTCAAGATATACATGATTTGGTAGAGGAACAAGTTCCATAGGTCCCTATATAAGAATTAGTTACTAAAACACAAGTACTACATAGGAGTGTAATATAGGTAAGTGAACCAGAGAGATATGGTTTTATAGTCACCAAGGATGGTGACTCATTATTGGTAGACAATAATGAACCTATCTCCTATAAGGAGGCAGTATAGAGATCAGAAGCTGCAAGATGGCTAGAAGCTATGAATTTTGAGATAGATTCCATGTAATATAACCAAGTTTGGGTTATGGTTTATGTGCTAGTTGATGTAAAGCCTGTTGGGTGTAAATGGATATTCAAGAGGAAACTGGACATGTAAGGTAAAGTAAGTACCTATAAAATAAGTCTAGTGGTTAAAGGGTTCAAACAACGTCAAGGAATTTACTAGGATGAAAACTTTTCTCCATTTTCCATGTTTAAATCCATTAAAATCATATTTTCCATAACATCTTACCATGACTATGAGATTTGGAAGATGGATGTCAAAACTCCATTCCTCAACAGGAATCTTCAGGAAGATGTCTATATGGAAAAAATAGAATGGTTTGTGATACCAGATGATGCCAAAAATATTTTCAAGTTGCATAGATCAATTTATGGATTGAAGTAAGAATCCAGATCATGGAATATTCAATTCGATGAAGACATAAATGAATTTGGTTTCATTAAGAACGCATGTGATCCGTGTGTTTACAAGAGGTTTAATGAGAATGCAGTTGTTATCCTAGTAGTATATATTGATGAAATATTACTTTTTGGAAATGACATACTAGTCTTACAGTCTGTTAAGTACTAGTTAAAAAAGTGCTTCTCCATCAAGGACTTAGGTGAAGCAGCCTACATTCTAGGGTTCAAGATCATTCATGATATATATAATAGGTTTCTTGGACTAAGTCAAAGTACATATATTGAACAGATACTAAAGAGATTTAGTATGGAACAACCCAAGAGGGTATTGGTTCTAGTGTCACATGGATTACATATCTTTAAGAAAATGTGTCCCCATACACAACATGAGAAATAGAGAATGAGTAAGATCCTATATGCTTCAATGATATGATCAATCATGCATGCCATGTTATGTACTGGACTTGATGTTGTATATACATTGTGCGTGGTAGGTAGATATCAAGAAGATCCAGGAGAACAACAATGGATTGATGTTAAGTCTATCCTTAAGTATATGAGAAGAACTAAGGATTTTTTCCTAGTATATGGAGGAGAAAAGTATCTGGTCATCAGGGGTTACACTGATGCTACTTTTCAGACAAATTAGAATGATCTGAAGTCATAATCAGGATATGTTTTCTGTCTTAATGGAGGATCTTTGAGCTATAAGAGGTCAAAGTAGCCAATTTTCACTAATTATATAGTGGATTCTGAGTATATAGAGGCTTTTGATGCAACCAAAGAAGCCTTTTGTATTCATAACTTTTTCCAAGAGCTTGATGTGGTACTTAGTAGTAAAGTCCCTATCACATTGTATTGTGATAATACTGTAGTGGTGGCTCTTTCAAAAGAGCCAAGGTCACACCAATAGAAAAAGAACATACTTTAGAAGTATCAAATCTTGGGGAGTTTTCATCAGAGGGGTGAATTTGTAGTGAGAAGAGTACCCATGGAAGAGAACGGGGTAGACCCCTTGAAAAAGTCCTATCTTAGTAGAAGCATGAGTATCATGTGAGAGCTAGCGGGCTGAAGGTTGTTAAAAGTTGGCCCTAGTGCAAGTGGGAGTCTGTTGGAGTTGGTGCCTTAGAACAAACTTCTTTATGATTTATGATAAACATTTATTCATTGTTTTGAATATCAATTAACTAATTATCACATCATTATTATTCTTCTATGTGACATAGCATGTGATAATGTACTAAGGGTAGTTGTCTCACTAAACGGTCATAGTAGTTCCCCACTATGATGAGAACCCGAAAGTTCTATGACATTATTCTTGAATATATGTTCTATGGCCAGATGATATCATTTTAAGGGGAAAAAATGATATAGGCTATCAGGGGTGGAGACTCATATGAATTTGAGGCACCTTCTTATGGTGTATTCCCTTGGTAATATCCAGTAAGGAATCCACATTTATAAGTGTCATTGGATGTTCCTATCTACGAATGTGTGTATTGGTCTTTAGAATTTAATATTATTATTAATTAATATTATGATTCACATACTTTGATGTATTAATGAAAACTATGATGATAGATGTTCATGGTGAGGTATGATATGTTGGGTTCATCACGAGTAATATTGCATTAATGAATAATGCAAGAAAGGATTTATCTCTTTTTTTCATTAACAGAAGTTAATATCTCAATCCCTTTGATATAAATGATATAACCTAAATAAATCAATGACCATGGTGTTCTATAGGCAATTTCTATTTTTGGAATTTCAGAGAAAGAGATATCAAGTATATATGTTGATGGAACTAGCATGTAACCTGATCTATTAGAGATATTGTGATAAAAGAATTATATTACACAGTAAGCATTCATATGTGGTAACATATTGTTGCGACATTAACTTCTTTCTCTATGGGTTCCTGGGCGTGTTTCTATATACTAACCTTGAACTTTATATAGGTTCGCCTAATTCCACTGAGAAAGAGGCCTAGAGGGTCACACACTAAGTGTATCCAGAATCTTGGTTAAATAATATATTATTTATTACTTAACAGGTTGAATATATATTATTCCTGGTATTGATTTAATAATTATTCATGTATTCATGATCACATTTATTCAGTTACTAGTTATTTGAGAGAATATATTATGAGAAGAATATTTAATAAAAATTCATTTTCTATTTAGTGAATAAAATATTTATTTATTTATCGAAAAATAACGCAATGATATTTATTTAATAAATAAATAGTCATTATTCAAGGACCGATAAATATTGTGGAAGAATGGAGGACTGATTTAAATTGTCCAGTGATAAATAATAATATTAAATATTATTTAATTAAAAAATATTTAATTATAATTCACAAGCTAAGAATGCATCGAGAAATAATAATAATAATAATATTATTTGACATGGGGATTTTCTAGGATTAAATAAAATAATTAAGGGCACTTGTATAATTATTTTATTCTAACCATAGAAATATAAATACCCAATTATGTTATTTTTCTCATAAGTCAATTCAGTTGTGTACAACATATTCAGGGAAAATCTCTTAAGCCTAGAGAGCTCTATTATCCAAGAATTCTCTCAAGAATGTATAGAAATCCTCCTCCACCAGATCAAGGAGTATGATTTAGAAGCAATTCTCGAGATGATCAAAGGTGGATGATGCAAGTGCAAGGATCTTCCATGCTATCACCCAAAGACTCCTTCAGTGATGCTCAGATATTTGTGGAACATGTGTGGATCACCACTAGATGAAATCTACATTTGGTTTCTACAATGCAATCTCGGTTCACTACATATCTATCACTAAACACATCAATGAATAAATAATTTCTTAGTGGTAATTCTTATTTATTTAAATTAATTATAAACAATATGTGTTTATTTCCTATCTCTTGGTTCCAACATGATTACCTTGTCTGATTTTGTCGATCAATTCCATGGATCACAACGTTCATCTTTATAGAGATATCATATTGATTATCAATCATGAAAAAAGAAAAGTTGGGCACCGCCCCACCCATGCTTCCACTGTGCCCAGAACCTATATTAGTAACTCAAAAAATTCATAGAAACTCAACAACACATATTGAAATCTTATCATCACCAGGGTATTATTCTTTATTGAAAAAATACAAAATATCCAGTGGGAATTTTTTTCCCCTTTTTTAGCATCAACATGGACATAGAAAATACATACAAAGAATTTTTGGTGAGAAACATAAACCTTTCTTCCAAAATATCCTACCCGAACAGTGTGAAAAAACTTCTGTTTATGAGGTATGTCGCACAATTAATAGATTCCTCCAAAAACCCTTGCGAAATATTGAATAAATCCTCATGATTCTTAATCTCTCACACATTGTTTGATTTAATCACTAAGCTACACCATTTTATTCTAGTGTTCCATGCACCATCTTCTCAAAACAAATTCCTTTTTTCTATAAGAATTTATAGATCTCCTTTCTCCCCCAATCCCCACCATTATTGGACCTCACACAATTATGATTTAAATCAGACACTCTTTCCACCATGGATATCCATTTAACAAAGGTTCTAAAAACTTTAGTCTTGTACTTGAGAGAGAACAACCACACATTCTATGTAATATCATCAATAAAGGTAAGAAAATAAAATTACCCTCTATGATATTTAAGGGATATCCCCCCTAAAACCATATACACTAGCTCTTACTTCCAATTATTTGGTGTTCTTCCTTCTATATTAAAAGACACCTTCCATTGATTCCCTAGGATACACTCTTCATATATTCTATACTCCATGTGGTAGATTTTCAATATTCCCTTTGCACTCAGAACTTTCATACATTTGTTACCAAAGTGTCCTAGATCATCATGACACAACTTCAACATTCTAGAATTTTTTCTCCTTGCAAGTGTCACATATTCCAACCACCTGGTAAGATACACCATTATTTACTTTACTCATTTGGACACCACCATGGAACTGAGTGTTATCTTCTATATTCCTTCCATAAAACTCATATATAAACTTGCATCATCCACCTAACCAACCAAGATTAACTTTTTTCTATGCTCTAATATGTGTTGTACCCCTTATAACTCTAGAAAGTATTTGTTACTTGTTCGAATGTTCACATCACCTCTTCCAACTATCTTGAGGGTTTCATCATCCACAAGATGTATCTTTCTAAATCTTCCAGATATGTAATTCTTCATGCTCCCTCGCTCAAATGTTGAGTTAAATGATGCATCATAATCAATGATCTGTGATTTTAATGGAATGATGCAAATTATTAATAAATTTCTTTCCTCATAATCTATAGTATTTGTAAAAGAACTTTTGGAAGTGAACACTCTAGAATTATACCTCTAATCTCTACAATATTTCTTCAAGAACACATTTTTCCTTCCTTACTAGTATATGGGTATGGGCCATATTGATTTCCCTGAGCTCTTTTCACCCTCCTACTTCCCCTTATTTTAACTTTTGGTTTCCCTTCAAGCGGAATGTTCTCTACCTTCCGCACTGAACATTATTCTAGTAACACCCCAAACTTTCTTCTTCTGGATCTCCTCATTCGTAACTAGATCTAACATTTCATATAACACCAATTCACCCTTGATGGAGGAGTTATTTTCAATAGTCACCATCAAAACCCATGATTCTGGAAGTAATGAAAGAATTATTAAGGCTCATGCACCTTCAATGAAATTTACACTACTGACTCTAGCTAACTTTATATAATGTTTAACTTGTTTATATGATCAGATGCCAACCCTCCTTCAGATGTACTCATGCCAAAAAGTCCACACAATATAAGAATTTTTTTATTGTGGAAGGATTCATATACATGCTTACAAGAATTTCCATTAATTCGGCAGCTTTATTCACCTACTAGATGTTGAGATACACATTATAGTCCAATATCATTCAAACTACCTTAGGATATTTCTGATCAATTATTTACCATTACACTTTTTTCATTTATTATGGCTTGATCCTATTCAATGGAAGATCAATATACTTATGATACAAATAATCTTCTATCCGTATTCTCCAGAATATGAAGTCTAACCCATCAGAATTTTCAATTTGGACCATTCCTTCTTCTTATGACATTCCTTCCAAAACAGTAATATCTCACTAAAATGAAAAATTGCTTAAGGAAAAGCACCTCACTAGAGTTATACTACAAATATTTGATACTACTTGTTTGAATGGAAACCCAAATTCCATAACTTCCTCTGAAAAATCACTTATGGAACACATTCGAACATTTTAGAACCGAAAACATTTGATGAACTGCTTGGATGAGGGAACTAAAATCTAATGTCTTATTCCAAATCAACTTGACCTTAGGAAAACCTTCTAGAACACAAAAAATTAGAAGAAACAAGAACTCATACTCACACATAACAACAAATGGATTTACATGGTTTAGACTTAGTCCTACTCCATGAGAGAAACACTGCTTCTATTTTATTAATATGAAATAATATGGAACAAATTACAAGTTGGAATAATACTTTGAAAAAATGATACCACTAAACCTATTAATAGACTAGTCCATCTGGTTGTCCCTAGTGCCACCACCATTACATATTTGTGGTTGAATCCACTATCTTCCGATCTTTATGGGCGTTCCTCCATCCAATCCAAGACACCAATAATTTTCTAACACAAGTACCATATTAACTTTTTATGTATGATGCATAGTGCGTGCTAACTGATTTATTTTACGTATAACTCTAATGATTCTTACACATACCTTTGTGAAAATGTTAAGTTATCCTATGTATATTTAGAGGTATTAATATAAAATTGAGAACTTCTCACTCACCTCTATCATCAAGATCTGGTTGTCTTCCACTGCTGCTTCTTACCCTTAGTTATAGACTTCACTAGTTCTGTTGTAATGATTTTATCCAGTTCTAGTCTTAGAAATTTTGGAATAAGTCATTTTAAAATTTCCATGATTTTATATGAAAAAAATTTATCACAACTTTAGCATAAAAATCACCCCATCCAAAATAAAAAAAATATTCATGTCCTAGTTAGGTGAACATGTTGGGTGTGAGTTTAAAAACTTAGTAGTAGGTCATCACCAAATCCTAAACACATCCCACAATTTAAAATGAAATAGATGTGCATTTGGGTAAACATATAATCATATAATGTACTAATGTACCCCACATTATGACAATAAATAAACAAATCATCACAGTACAATCAAGCATAAAAGTTTGTGTTCTAACCAAATTATCACAATTTTCAAACTAGGGAAAATTAAAAAGTGGAAGAAATAACCAGTATGTGCATCCTTAATTGGTGGGAAAAGATCATATAGACATCCTCATAGGTCATGTACCCAAAGGGAAAATGACTCAATCATCTGTAAGTACTTCCCAAAGGGTTATAACATGAGGGTAAATTCTCATTAATCATCCTATTTGGTCACACCCTATGAAAAAATGCCTCAAATGTCTAGATAAACCTTATATAGATCCAAATTAGGAGAAAAACAATGAGGTGACCTAGACTAACACTCTATAATATGATTTAAAAAATTATTTTATTACTTTAATTGATACCAAGTGATATATCCCAAGCTAAAATTTCATATATTACACATTATTTTCAAAGTTTAAACATTACACATCTTAATAATCTCACAATCGTAGAACCCAAAAGTTTAGTGTCTGTAGATATTAGCTATATAAACACATTATTTTACAATAATTGTGAACATTTATCCATAATCAAACCATAATATAATTTCTTCTAGACATATCAAATGTTATTTTCATCTTCACAACCTGGGGAATGAAAAACATAAGAAAGGGGTGAGATCAAATCCTTAGTATGGGAAAAACTTATCAACTATTTATCAAAAGGGTTATACCATAAGCATATGAGAAACAAGAGCATGGGAGAAATATATTATTAAAAAATGAATCACTAATAGTTTTCCATATATTAGAAAGACATGTAATGTAAAGGTATGAAATATTCACAAGCCTTCCTTTTCCATTCTGGGAAGTTCAGTGGCTTGAGAACGATTTCATAAATTTTAGAAGATATTTTTAAATGTTTTTGTAAATTTTAAAGTTGGTTTGAAAAATTATTTATAATTTATTTTTAATTTAAATGGTATTAAAAATTATGAAATTAATTTTAATGTTAAAAAAAATCATTTGGAAATCAAAGTGGGAGTTTGAAAAGTGATTTAAATATTTTTAGAAGAGTTTTAGAATTTTTAAAGTAATAATAAAATATTTTCTTAATTATTTATGAGTTTTTGAAAGTTAAAATTAAGTATTTTAAATTTAATTTTACCCTTACATAAGTCCTTAATTATGCATAAAGGTAATGCATATTTTTTAAATGTTGCGTAAGGGTAAGCCTTGATTTCCATTTGTTGCATAAAGGTAACCTTGACTTTTCCTTTTGTATGTAAGGGTAATTTTCTTGTTGCATAAGGGTATAGATATTTTTATATTAGATTCATAAGATTCAAACACTAATTCTGTGCACTACACAAATTTATACTATATTTTCCTATACCCACACAATGGTAAGAAAAGTCTCACATAAGGGTGGTTTCGAGTTTCTTAAAGCTTCGTGAGGGTAGCTCAATATTTTCCTTACAAGCATAAGGGAAGTCCCCTACTCACATAAAAGTATTCCAAAAATCATAAAGCTCATGTAATAATCCAAATGAACTTCCTATACCTACTTAATAGTAATAATATGCGTAAGGGTAAAACCTTGTTACCCTTACACAAGGTGTATCTCCTGCGTATAAGTAGCAGATTTTCCTTAAAATCCATATTTTTTCTTCCCAATATCTCATGTAATGTGTTTTCAACATAATTAATGGAATTAATGTGAGAAATTAGTGGGTTTTCAATTAGCTAAGAGTTATTAATGTAATCTTTTGAATTCCATTTTTTGGGAGTTTTGAATGGGTCATACATAGAATTAAAGTGGAAATTGAATTTAATTGTGAATTTAATAGGGATTTAATATCATAATATCTATGTATTTTAAGAATACTAGATTTTATTGTTTCAGTTATTCTTTGTTTCTCATGTTCGGGTGATCCTAGAGCCTTATCTTAGAGTCTTATGAATCCTTCAGTTCTTGTTTAAGGATTATACTGCAAATTCTAGACTGCACACATACTCTCTCTCTCCCTTATCTATTTGGTGTTACAATGGGTAAAACCTTCTTCTCCTAGTAGGGGATCTATTACTTTTCCTTAATTTATATCATGAAAGTATGAATTTACCATGATTTAGACTCATCTATTTTGATGAATGCAACTAACCATAATCCAATAATAATCTGGAAAATAATCGTATGATGAAATATTATATGATAATATGAGAATTATAAAAGTGTAGGATGGAATTAATAAAGTGTATTAGTGTTAATGAAATATTATATTTTTAAGAATTTAAATGATTTTTTTTAGTATAATAATTTCTTTTAATAATAAACAAGAAATTTTCAGTTTGTAGGTGTATTTTGGTAAACATGATAATTATTTACTTAATTATTGTTAATTAATTCATTATAATAAATAATGAATTAATATAGAGGAAGATTATTTATTTTTGAAAACTTTAAACTATTTTTTTCATGTTCAGGAAATTATTAAAAGATAGAGAATATAGTGTTGCATGAAATTTTTTTCTATTAGATAAAAAAGAATTATCATATGAGAAAGAATTATTTTATGTTGAAATATTTCTTCCATGGCCTGAACATTTGAAGGATTGTGTTAATGAAATGTCATATATAATTTTATTTATCTTAAGAATCTAGAGTTTCATTCGGTAGAATATTATTAATGTGTTATTAATATTTTAATAAATGAAATTGAATTTATTGATTATGGTTAACCTATTATTATTATTACTTACAGAATTGAATTAGAAATAATATAAAATGTGGTGAATAATTATGACTATCATAGAATCTGGAAATCACATGTGGAAATAAATATATATTTTATATTGTTGATAATATTTCCAACAATGGAATTTAATGATTTATTACATGTAGTAGAAAATAATATTTGATAATCTATAATATTATAGGGATAAAGATAACATTTATAATTTCATGTTATAGAATAATTTTTATTATTCTAAAAATTATCCTGGGGAAAGAAATGGATAATCAAATGTCATGGTTAAATAATTATTTGACAAAATCAAAATGATATCATGTCACAATTTTAAATTTCTTAATTAATATTGATGATAATTTTTTATAATTTTAGATATTAGAGAATTGAAATGAGAAATATCCTTGCATGTTGAAATTATAATTGTTCTTTATGAAAGAATTGGTAGCACATTTTATGACTTAATTTGGTAATTTAAAAGATCATCCAAGAAATATAAATTATTTATCAAATGTTCTATTATGAAAATTATTTTGTTAAATAATTTTATTTCATGTGTATAATTATTATTCTTACATAATAATATTATTGCATGTTTAGATAATTTAATACAAAGATTAAATTATTGGTTGAAAATTTGTGATTGAATGTGTCTATTTTCACCTCTTGATATTTACCAGATAATGTGATATTTATTTTTATAGTTGTCAAGAATGATTGATATGATTTTAATTTAAATAAATACTTATAGATAATAATACTTTTTTTATATTAAAATAGGAATGTTGAAATAATTATCATCGAGATTATTGATATATAAAAGAGTATCTTAAAGCAGAAAACCAAATTAATTAAATATTATTTATACTTGGTAATTTTAATGGATAATGATGTTGATATTTATTAATTATAAATTGGTTAATGAAAGTCAATAATGAAAATTCAATGATTTATTAAATTATTGATTTTGGGTTGAGTGAGCCCGATGTTGTTTGATAAAGGCCGGAATGCCTTGTTTGATTTAGCCATAGTTTCCTTTGAAATTATGTATATAGAAATACATTTAATATGTATTATTATATTTAGATTTATAACATTGATATGATTGAATGATAACCTTGTGTGGTTGGAATATTTGATGACTAATGGGGAGATGTGCCTGAGGCTATGATGATGCCAAGGGGTACTGGTTATGATGATGATGGTGGAACAGGGTGCCAATTATTATAATGGTTGAGGAATGAGGTTCCAATTATGTTAATGATGTTGGAATGGGATGCTAGATATGATTTTATATTAATGGTGTGGGACACTGGGGTGGTCAGGATGAGTTCAAAGTAGAGCATACTCATTGTTGCTTACTTATAGCTTGATGCTTACTTGATGGCCCAATGGAAGAATGTTATTTTGTATGACTAGTTTCCAATTTTAGGATGTAGTTTGATGTTATTCACTATGAGTGTATCTTTTTAAGTGGTATCTTGTGATGAGTCTTAGAGTACTCATATGATTACAAAATGATGATAAATTAATGTAATATAAAGTATGGTTCTTGATTCTCACTTATATTGATGACATACTTTAGAATACAAGAAAAGAATTAATAGTGCTTTCAAACCTTTTATTAAAAAATTGAAATGTTAATATTTGAATGAAAATGGAATAATATTAATCAATAGTTAATGAATTAATTGAAAATGATTCTTTTATGATTCTATAATATCTAGTCCTTAGTGGTGGTAGATGGGTGTCCTATTAGAAGATTATGGTAGATGATTCTAAGGATGGTAGTTTCCCTTAGTGTGGTTATAAGCTATATCTACTCTGTATGTTTTTTATTTCATATACACTCCACCCATGTCAGAAAGGAAACTAGAAAATAGAGGTTATGAGGTTGTTTTCCCCAACATTTAGGTTGGCAAGGATACATATGGTCGACTACCTCCTCCCCCTCGCTCTCTCTTCAGTTGAAGTATTACGTGCCAGTATACATGGGTGTGATTTCCCATATGTGTGTTGTAGGCTATGATGGTTTGAGGTTATGGTGTAGACTTTTATTTGATTTTGGTGTCTTCAGTTTCCCTTGAGTGCACATGCATGGGTTATGGTGACTTAAGGTATAATTTATTTACATGAGCTATATTGGCTTCCATACATACACTTGGTTACATATTGGATAGTTATAATGATGATATGGATATACAGACTGATGCCAACACGATATGTTGGGACCCACATGAGACTGGGGTAAGTAGGACCAAGTCCTGACTCACATCAGGGATGGTGTGATTATTATGGAAGTTATGGGAGCTCATGATGTGTGATGTTGGGGTGTGAGAGAGGAAAACCAATGAGGAAGTAGTTTTAGGGTGCCAATTTCTATATATCAATGTTCTCAATACCTTATTTATAATTTTGTGCATTATTTGGTGAGTGAGCCATGATGAGGATGAAAAAATAATAGTAAACCCATTTTAGGTGATATGTTAGTTTCATTTGTTTACTCACTAGGATTTAGTGTGCTTCTTTAACATTTTTCATGATAGTTTTCATAGAGGATCCTATGGAGTATACATGTTATAATCACTCTAAGTATATATAATTTTTTTAGGCCAGTAGGAGCTGGTTGGTGATAGAGTTGGACATTACTTTTTTGAGGAGTTTCTCAGGAGTAATTGGAGATTCATGGTCACTGTTGAGGATTTGTTTTAGTATTTTCAGCTATTTTAGTTGTATTTAATTACATTCATGTATTGGTATTGATTCTTTATTTATTATAAGAAGAATTAGTTTGGTGGTTGTTATCTTTTTATTTATTACTTCTCAAATCGTTATGAGGGTAATGCTTCTCATGTGTGTGATTATATATACCCTCAGTTCTTGTCACCAAACCATGACCTAATGGAGGTGGGATCCATGCATCATTATCTCTATTCCATAATTACCGGTCTAGGAGGGGTAACTTTAGAGGGAGAGGTCATGAAAGAGTGGTATCAAATGGAGAATGAAAGATAAGATGGAGTTTGGAGTTAGAAACTGATGATGATACTTGGGTTGATAGGGAAATTGTATTAACTAGGATATGTATATGCTGTAAACAAGGGAAAATAGTTGGGAAATAAGATTTTAGGTTCCCCTATGATCTGACACAAGGAACTTTAAGTTTACTAGACATGATAAGTGAAGTGATGTTATTTTCAAGGTAGAGACTTAGGAAAAAATCATGCATCATGCTTTCCTACACTTGTGTTTGAACTGGGAAAACAATGGGAAATAGGTTAAAAATGAATCAACTAATTAACCTTAAAAACAATATATGTCCCATGTTTGTATTACCTAATATTTTTTTATTTTGTATGAATGGATTCAATTTGATGTCCCTATTAGTTTCATTCCAAATAAATTAAGCAAAACATGTCAGAAAATCACCGCAAGTGTGGAGGATAACGATGAAAATAATTGGAGGAAACTCTGAGAGTTCCAATACTAGAGTCTACAAAGTTAAAGGGATCTATTTTAGAAATCATGTTAAATATGGAAGGTTAAGTATAATTAATGTAATGTTTTCTTATAATTATCAAAATAGATTAATATGAAACATGTTAGAGTTTTAAATTACAACAGTGGGTGGATAAATTAAATTCTATGATGCATGATGAATTAAATTGATTAATTTTTTGACTAGTTTTATTTGTTTAATTAACAATTACTTGTTTTAGAGAGGAAAAATTTACTTCGAGTTCTTCTTCATTTCTCAATTCCAAGTTATCCTAGATCCTTCTCTTAGAGTATTAAGAATCATTTAGTTGCTTTTCAATGATTCTACTTCAAATTCTAGTCTACACACATAATCTCTCTCTCTCTCCCTCCCTCTCTCTCTGCCCTCTGTTTGGTGTTGCAACAAGTGAAACCTTCTTCTCTAGAGTACAATGGTAATAATTTATGAAAATTTTCCTGAACGAAGGATATCATGATTGAGAGAACAGTTCCTAGAACTCTATAATATAATGGATTAATAGAGTGTGTTAACTAGACTTTGACAGAGAAGGATAGATGAATGCATGTGCATTCTTGTATGCCCAAGCTATTTGGGCAGAAGTAGTTGACATGAAAACATACCTAGTAAACAGAATTACAACATCTATTACAAGACTAAGTTTACTAGAGAAGCTATGGTACAATAAGTTTATGGAAGTATCTCACCTCAAAATCTTTAGTTGCATTTCTTATGATCTTGTTGATGGAAATTATAGAGATAAGCTGGAGTAAAATTCCAAAGCTTATTTTCTTTTAGGCTATGGAAATGAAGATTTTGGATATCGACTACAAAATAATGAATAAATAGAGATCATTAGAAGTCAGAATTTAATATTTAATTAAAGGATTATATGAAAATATAGGAACTTGGTTGAATCCAAAGAGGAGGTAAAGATATCAACTACTAAATTATAAGATGATTTGGATGAAAGTATCAGTAGATCAAAAATATCAATGATACCAGATGAATTTTTTTTAATAAAAATTAGACCAATGATAGATGTTCTATAAATATCAAGGTATGTAAAAGATCAAGGGAAAACACCATTTTTGACCAATCAGTAGTAGGATCATTGTAAATTTAAGATCTATAGAGTGTAAGAACTTATTTTAGAATATCTTCTAGAGTCATACGATTAGTTCAGTTGTATGAGGTCAATGAAAAATTATTACTTTTAAAGGATACTAAAGAACCTAAATTCCCAAAAGAGGTAGCAAAACTTAGTGACTCGAAGCAGCAGGAGTCATCCATATAGGAAGAGATAATTTTCTTAAAGTTCAATGGATCTTGGGAGCTAGATGAGCTGATAGAATGGAAGAAATCACTATATAAAAAATGATTCTACCATTTAAAAGAAAAATTTGATGGAAGTAGAAGGTATTAGGCATGATTGGTGGTCAAAGGGTTCAAACAGAAGTATGAAATTTATTTCTATGAAATATTTTCACTGGTAGTTAAGTATACTACCATTCAGATGGTTTCAAGCATTTCTACCTTTGATGATTTATACTTGGAGTGATGGATGTGAGGAGTGAATTTATTTATGGAAACTTAGAGGATGATATCTACATGAAGAAACCCATGGGGTTTAAATATTATCTAAAGGAGGTACTTGTTTAAAAATTAAATTGAAGCCTCTATGACTTGATACATGCATATCGATAGTGGAACCAAAATTTTGATGCCTTAATAACTAAGGAAGGTTTCATGAGGAGTTAATATAATTATTTCTATTATCAAAAGTTATGGGATGATAGGACGTATGTTTTACTTCTACTCTATGTAGATGACATGTTATTGGAGAGTATGAAAGTTCAATGAATTCAGGAGTTAAATAATAAGTTGTTAGAAAGATTTGAAATGAAGGATCTTGATTATGCCAATAAAATATTGGGGATGATAATAGATTGAGATAAAAAATATGGTACTCTGGTATTATCCCAGAAAGAATACATCCAGACGATCATCAGAAAATTTGAGATGACCAAATATAAATCTGTTAGAACCAATTTTTTGGACACTTCAAGTAATCCAAGGCATAAACACCTTCATTAGAATATGAGATTTGATACATGGAAAAAGTATAATATTCTTTATCTTTTAGAATCTTAATGTATGTGGTGATTTGTATGAGGCCTGACATTTCCTTTGTAGTGGGAGTAATAAGTTAGTTTATGTATAACCCTATGAAAAATAATTGGGAAGTTTTGAAGTGTATAATCCAATACTTGAAGGGATTTGTAGATATAACATTATTCTTTGGGTAAGATAATCCTCTATAAGGATTTGTTGATATGGATTTTGCTGGTGATTCTAACACTTGAAAAATTATAACATGTTTTTTGTTTACATTTGATGAAACAATAATCAACTGAATGTATCAACTATAACCAATGGTTATTTTTTTACAATAAAAGAAAAATATTTATCATTTATAGAATTTGTAAAGGATTTTTTCTAGTTATAATTATTGATGAAAGAGCTTGGAAAATAATAGGAAATAGGAATGTTATTCTATAATGGTGACAATAACTATTTATTTTTGCAGAAATCTAGAATTTCATGAAAGAATGAAACGTATTGTTCTGAAATTGTATTTCATATAAAATATTATTTAAGACATGGTATTAAATCTATAAAATATCAAAAGTAAGAATAATCTGGCCGATATGTTCATGAAGGTGTTAGTCCCAAAGAGTCTAATTCAGCACTCTGCCTATGTGGGACTCAGCTAAAAAAAAGAAGGATGGAGATCACTACATAAACACATGATGTGGATGTGATTTTACCAAAGTGTTGAAGGATGAAAGAGATATTCCTTGAATAAATACTCAATTGGGATTTTTTTTATATTATTAAGCTTCTTCATGTTACAAAATTTAAATCATCAGGGGTTCAAACTCCAATAGTTTGCTTCATCCTTGTCAGAGAAGTGGAAATAATAAATTTAAACATGTATATGTGTTTACGAGTAGATGATGAACCACCAATGATTTGAGAAGACTGGTCTTCAGTTTTTATGAATATTCAACTAGCTATGAAAATTGAGGTGGTGTTGCATACCATAGATAGGTGAAGTAAACAGATGGTTTACAATGGTTTTAGATATCAGTGAAATTGGTTTTACCAAATGATTAACTCTATAAAAAAGTGCTAGAGCCAGGTTATGAGGTGGATTATATGGTGTTATAAAATTGAAAAAAGTGTTATCATTAAATAACTAGCTATAATGATTCATATCCTTTTACTTCTATTAATATATGAGTTTGTAGTGTTCTCTCGTAGAAATATAACAAAAGTCTAAACCATGTAATCTCATGTGTCCATTTCCTTTTCTTATTGGTCTTCTTGATTTAGTATGTTTGGAGTGTACATAGCATGCGACTTGGAAGTGGTGATTAGGGTGAATTGTTTTTCTAATTATGGTGATCTATGTCTATAAGGGTAGAACTGATAGTTGAAATTCTATAGTGCTGAAATACACGTGGATAAAATTTTCCGATGATCTTAGGTTCAACCATCTGGCGATTGTATAAAATTTTTAGGTCAGCTTCACAATATCTTGTTAATTGTTTAGCTATATTAATTGAATTTTATCAGTTCACTAGTATTAAAAGTGACCTTTATTTTTATTTTTACATATATTTTATAATGTTGTTACCTATATTTATACTCATCAATTCAATGAATACTTTACAATGGTTATATTTATCTTAATAAAATGAGCCATGATTCATTTTGGTTCGGTGTTGTATGTGAAACAATCTATTCAATATAGTAATTAATTAAAGGAAAATATATACTAAGATCTCAGGGCATTACATTGTACCACCCTTAAATAAATGGCATCCTCAAAGTTTTAATTACTATTAAATAATGAGAAATAACTAAGGGTATGAATCAAGAAATAATATATAATGAGATATCAAACTCACTATCTTAGATAATTATAGGAAACCCATATTTTCCTTTATAATAAGAATATATTGAGATTCTCAACCATTTTCTCTAAATATTACTACTTATCTATTTATAGGTCTTGAAAGTTTCTAAAGGCATACTTTTCATGAATTCACTTTCATGACCCTATTTCAAAATACTAAAACCAAAATGGTTTTGATAATATCCAATAAAATCATAGTAAATGATCATATGAATATGAAAATTTAATCATAAGATTTATTATCATTTTAAACCTTCATTTCAACCCATAATACTTTTAGTTCAAATATTATATAATTGAATCAACCTATAACATCTTCAGTTTAACATAGGTTGTCCATGGTCATGTTATTAGGTTCTTTGACCCAACTAGTTATATGTTACATCATTAATATATATGTAAATCATTCATAATGATTCATAAAGAGAATGAGAGTTAATTAAAGCATATCCCCTTTGAGTTTCAAACTAGGTGTGTAGTTAGGACCACTTTTCGTTCACTGAGTAAAGATTAGGTTAGTACTCAAACAACCTTTTTTTAGAGTTATTACCCCTAGGTGCATCTTTTCTAAAACTTGTATCTGTGTGTTTATATCCAGACATGGATACCATTGATAGGAAACCAAAAACTCTATACCTTACTAAAATTTTAGGATTTTTTCCTATATTTAGGCTTATCCCAAGGGATTTTACTAATTCTATCTAGTCATAATACCAAAAAATAAATAAACTAATCCCCAAAAATAATTAAACTAATTCCCAAAAATAACTAAACCCTTCATTGATACCCATTGAGGTGCTCCAAACTTTCACTCCCATGCCTGGTGCTAAAAAAAACTCTAATTACTAGCTTGGATACTAAGTGAGATTTATCAAACTAAACTTTCATATGTTACAAATTATGTTTAGAGTTTAAACATTAGATCATACAATAATATCATAATACCATAACCCAATGGTTTAGTTTAATTAGATATTAGCTATATAAAAGACTTATTTTACAATACCTATGATCATTTCTCCATAATAGCACTGTAATAGACTTTTTTATAGACATATCATTTGTTATACTCATCTTCATAACTCAGGGAATGAAAAACATAAGAAAGGGGTGAACTCAAATGTTCAGTAAAGGAAATACTTATCAACAATTAATCAAAAGGGTAGATTATAAACATATGAGAAACATGATAATGTGAGAAATATCTAATTATAAAGAACATCGGATAATAAGTATTTTCCATAAGTCATAATAAAATGACTTATAGTCTCAAATGATCAAACATATACCATGGTATAGAAGTAGAAAAACATGATATGGTAAACATGATCCATGGTAGCATAATATAAGCATATAACATAGAAATGTGGCATAATATAAATCATAAGAAATTATAACCTAGTGAATTAGTATTTTTTAATTGATTCCCATAACATAGTGGACTTGGGATAACAACCCATGTACCCTTTTATGCTTGGGTTGACAACTTTTGTACCATATTAGGATTGGAATAACAACCTATCTACCCTATTGGGATTGGGATAACAACCCATGTACCCTCTTGGGTTTGGGATAATTACTCATGTACCCCCTTAGTCTTGGGATAACAACCCAAGTACTATATTGGGATTGGGATACTACTCATGTACCCCTTTTGAGCTCATGAGATATAATACTTTAACCAATACATTGGTTGGTAATATAAGACCCCACATATCAAATAATAATATTCCATACATATGTGTGATAAAAGAACATGAAAATCATCCATATTTTAAACATCACCTATTGACCCATTGAAAAGGGATGAGTTTCATGAAAACTACCATAAAAAATTTCATAATCCATCCAGAAAAAGAAGGTGGGTGGAGGAATAATAATATATCCCCAATGTAACATAAGTACCAATAATAATTCTAACATAGATGAAAATTACGTTTTTAAGATCATTGGATAAATCACTTTGAAAAATAAGAGAAAATATACCCTTTTCTTGTTTAAAATAATTAAGAATTAAGTAAATTTAGAAAATCATTCTTAATTCATGGAAAAGAATATTCAATGAGAAAAATGGTCTTAATGATGAAAAAATATGTTCACACAAAATAATAATAATTAAAAATAGATTTAGATAATATTTTTAGCATTATTTGAAAAAGACTAAGTTACGAGTCACCTTAAAAAATAATTTTCAAGAAATAAAAAAGATTTTTTTAAATACCACTTTAAAATAAATCCTAATAATATATCCTTGAAAAAGAAATAAAGGTTTTATCAATAAAATGTAAAGTGTAAGATAAAATATTTTATGTTTAAAATATTGACAAGTCCTTTTCATAAGGCTCTTGTTTAAAAAAATTAATTTCTTTCAAACCTATGAATGTAGTTTAGTGCTGACCATAAGATCATTATCTTTAGCTGACAAACTTACATATACTATTCTTTATTGTCACTTATTAATGCATAAAATAAAATACTAGAAAAAAATGATGGTGGAAGTGGAAATAAATTACATGTAAAACATGAAATATAAATAATACCAAATGAAAAAATATGAATAAAATGAAACAAAAAAGGTTAGAAAGTACACTACTATTCTTGAGAGTTTATTAGTAGTTTCTTTTCATAGTTTTACTAAAATATAATTGTTACCATTATTTTCACATAACGAATGGATCAACTATTATCATAGTGGGTTCCCTATACCCAACTTGAGAAGTGATTTTTGATTACCATATCATATATATATTTAGTTATGAATGATTTATTCTTATTATAATAGTGTTGATAATTCTACATCCACTATTTAGATGTTGATTTCCTTAGATTATTTGTCATATCAATAGGTTATAATAGTTCCCAACTATAATGAGAATCTTGAGATACTATAAAAATAATCCTAAATATATGTACTATGGAAAAGATATATCATATTAATGGGACACAAGTGATGTCTGACTATTAGGTGTTGGAGGTTCATAAGAATTGAGACTTCTTCTTATTAAGCCTGCACTTAGTGATATTGGGTAGAGGATTTAATGAGGGATGAAATTCCAATAAGAAAACCTCATGTTTCTAGTTTCATTGTTTATTCCTATATGTGAGCACGTGCATTGGTCTATTAAATTGAGATCATTATCAATTTGTACCATTTTTTCATGTAATTTGATGAAAGAAAAAATTCATGATATTTATATTGTGGGGAAGAAAATTCTGTTGGATGCATTATTTGTGGTATGAAATTGATTGAATTATCGAGATAATATTTGATACATATATAAAGGAAGATATATCTTGAGCCCAATTGACCAAGATGGTAATACCTTAAATAAATCCATGGCCATGGTAGAAAAAGGTATGTCCATCCAGTAAGGTCATAAAATAATAAAGTAATAAAGGATGATGACATAAAGTGTGCACCCTAATTTATGATATATCATGTGGAAAAAGAGATTATATTGCATGATGTGTTTACATAAGAGGTTTTCATTTCTACAGATAGACCTTATCTCCTTAGGGGCTATGATGTGTTGCTAGATACTGCTCTTAGTCTATGGGTACGACTCATTTCTATTGAGATAAGGTCATAGAGGGTGTAATATTCTGAACTTTTCTGGAGTTGACTCAGGCTTAAATTTAGGTAATTTTATCCTTATTTAAGTACCTTTCGCTTGGGTTTTACCTTAGGGTGTGTTTGGGTGATTTTTTGAGAAACATTTAAGGAAAGAGGGATGTGCACAGTTAGATCAAACCATGTGCCCTAGTCTAGAAAACCATGCAACCCTGGATAGTGGGGGTTTGCACAGTTGGCACATGGTTTGTCAAACCATGTGCCCTAAAAGGATAAACCATGCACCGCTAAAGTAATAGGAGCACAATTAAGGTGCAGGGTTAGGGAAAATCGTGTGCCCCTTCCTAGGAAACCATGCACAATTTTTAAAGTGGCCCAGAAATTAGTTTTTAATTCCCCCAAACCCCCAAAACATACCCATTTTGACCCAAACTCACATCCTTATGATTTTTAATGATTTTAGAGATTTCTAGAGGGATTCTAGGGCCATTTGACCTCCATTCTTCATGATTCAAAGCCCAGATTGAAGATCTTCTCTTCTCCCAGGAATTGGATCCTATCCCATTGCTTTCCCATTCATCCTCTTTTCTTCCATTATTCTTTTTTGGGAAGTTATCTACTATTTTTCTAGATTCATATCTAGATTTAATGAATCTAGATCTAGTATTGTGGATCTAGATATAGGATTAAGATATATTGAATTATTCAATCTTTATTTATGGTTTTAGATCTGGATCCCGATCTACATCGTTATGCTGCTCAATTTTGGGTATTTCTATTGGGTGATCTTTCATTGATTGTTGAGGTAGGCATTCTAATCTTCAATTTCCATAGTCATGATTTTGATTCAGCATATGCAATTGTTGGATTCATAGGGTTCTTTAGAAATTGAAGTTCTTGATTAATTAATTAAATTGGGTGAATGGATTAATAATGAATTTATGAAATTGCAGGATTCATGAACAATTAATTATAGGATATTGATATTATGAATTGAGAATAATTAATTGTAGAATTAATTATGAGTTATTAATATTATTAATTGGGGATAATTAATTGTATAATTAATTATGTGATATTGATATTATTATTTGAGATAATTAATTGTGGAATTAATTATGGGATAATGATATATTAAATTGAGATAATTAATTGAGGAATTAATTGTGTGATATTGATGTTATGAATTGGATAATTAATTGGTGAATTTATTATGAGATATTGAAATTATGTGTTTGAATAATTAATTGGTGAATTAATTATTGGATGTTGATATTGTGAAAGGATTAATTACTTACTAAATTAATTAATGGGCTGTTAAGATATATGTAACATTTTTATGTTGTAAATTATGTGTTATTAAATGGAAAACAGTAACATGGAAATTTGGCCAAGTATTATGAATGGTAACATGCTCATTAAATTATGTTTTATTAAATGGTAAATGGAAACATAGACATTTAGCCAAGTATTATGAATGGTAACATGATCATTAAATTATGTGACTATTAAATGGAAAATGGTAACATGGAAATTTGGATGAGTATTATGAATGGTAACATGATCATTCCATTATGTGATATTAAACGGTGAATGTTAACATGTAAATTCAGCTAGGTATTAATAATGGTAACATGGACATTCAAATGTGATATCTCTTGGGGATAGATCAGACTCTGGAAGGGGCCGAAGCCGGTATTGAGGTTCAGGTGTCCTTAGAAACTCGTGGGGTTTTTTGTTTAAATATAGAATATTTAATAATGTGATAAACTATATATTTATGCATTTTAATTATTCTTTATACAACTGTATACGCTGTTATTGACTGAATTTTTTTAGACACCGTTGGTGGTGGCCTACTGAGTCCTACTCACACCCTAATCAGACTGTCTGATTGATACCTGAATAGACTTTATTATTTTAGGATAGGTTAAGGGAAAAGGACCTATGTAAGATGGATGAATTGGGGATGGAGCTTGGATGAGGGAAATAAACATGGTTCGGGACCCGATTGGGAGTCTTCAATGTCTTTATTTTTAGTTTTTATTTTAGAAACTTGACACTTAATTTAGAATGACATGTTTTCTACTTGATATGGATATTATAATTCCTGCTTTGATTATGTTAAGATATTGGTATTTTTATTGGTTATATATTATACTTTTATTGTTTATTGACTTTTTGATGGTGTATTACTCTGATAAAAGAGGGTATAGTCTTCCTATGATCGACTTATT